>CM046666.1:51085952-55885952 GCA_025594165.1 Tamias sibiricus
TATATATACACACACACATATATATACACACACACATATATATACACACACACACACCTTTGGGAATCTTGGGGGAGGGGATAATTTCTTCTTCTCTTTGGGATTGGGATACTGAGAGTTCATATCCTCCATTTTCATCAGCATTTAAATTGGAACAACTGGACAATCCTTAGCTTATAGTCTTAGCTCAGGGTGGACACACAGAGCGTCTGGTCTAATTTACAGCCCATTGCATGACCTGCCTCTGTGGTACTTCACCCTGTCCCTGCTTCTAGTTCTGGGGTGTTCACGTCCTCGAACAGAAAACCATTACATTTATAAAACTTATTTTTAAATTGTAATGTTTAAAAAACCTTTAGAATGCTAATTTGTCTTTCTTGTATTTTCTAGCTATTTGTCCTCAATGTCCCTGGCTATCTCTTCCCCTGAGTGAAAGCCTCAGTCCTAGGATTTGCCCAGTGAATACATTTAATAATAAAAATATGCTATGGGGAAATAAATGCAAACAAATGTGATAAGAAGAGATAGTCAGAATTAAGAAATCAAACAGGCAGAAAAGTTGGCTGTAATAGGTACCAAGGTCAGTACATAGTATGGGATGGGATGGGATTCCCCACCCTCCTGAGAATGAGTCCAAGGGTTTCAGGTTAAGCAAGTTTGCATCCTTTCAGCTTCCACAGAGATGTATGGGATCTGAATAAAGAATGGTAAGACCTAAATCCAGGAGAGACAAATCAATAAGTTGAATTTCCAATTAATTTCAATAATAAATAAAACCGTCTTTTGCATGGGAATTCAATAAAGTATTTGTCGAGTGAAGAAATAAGTGTGAAGTGTACCCACATACTACTATTGGCTACTGAGTGACATTTCTCCCCAATAGAGAAATCCAGCTAGCAAACTGCATGGGTGTCAGAATATTTCTTATGAACTTATTCATCAAAGGAAATAAGCAATTGATCTTAAGTTATCAGAATTTGAGATAGTCAACCACTTATCTACAAAGTACTTGTCACAAGGGCTTGAACATTATATTTTGTGGTCAGAAAACTTCTTTGGGCCATGGAAAAATCATATATTGAACTCAGGGGCACTTGACCACTAGGCCACATCCCCAGCCCTTTTTTGTATTTTATTAGAGAGAGGGTCTCACTGAGCTGCTAAGTGCCTCCTCACCACTGCTGAGGCTGGCGTTGAACTCGTGATCCTCCTGCCTCAGCCTCCAGAGTACTGGGATTACAGGTGTGTACCACCACACCCAGCTTTAATGTTTCCTTAATAACCCGTATTTCTTCTATCCTGCTCACGTGCTCACAAGTGAACCACTTTGGAAAATAATTTCATATGTCCAATGACCTCTGAACTTTTATTGCTTCCCTGCTTTCCTAAGGGAACACTGCTTCTATTATTGCCTCAATGCCTGCATACTTTTGTGTCACTGGTCTCAGAAACCTTTTTGTCATGTACAATCCTGTGAAGTGTGATCTTTTAAATGGTTTACAAGGAGTTGTTTTGACCAGGTATCATCAAGATTGAAGTCCTCCCCATATTTCAGCAGGTGTTGGTAGGTGGCAATCTTGGTCTCCAGCTTGACCTTGATGTCCAGTAGGGCCTTGTATTCCTGGTCTGTGCCAGACTGTGCTTCAGGTATAGTAGGACCTATTGAAATGCTCCCTCTGCATGCCTTAACAGTCTTCCACATCCCTCAGGCTACTTTCCAAGCTGACTTTTAGATATCACATTGAATTAAGGTCAATCTCTGAGGACGGCTATGCTTCTCAGGTCTGTGAACTTCATCCCAGGAACTCTGATCTCTAGGGATTACAGCTCTCCTCATTCTGATGGGATCTATTTGTTTCACTTTTCTCAGTTCTTCTGAGCCAGCTAATCATACTTGGTCCAGATGTCCACCACGATCCTGCTTAGGTCCTGAGATTTGGGGGCATGCATCTCCTCTGTCAACCCAGAACTAGTATTCTAGACTTGTAGATCTTTCACTTCTTCTTTGATCTTCTTCACAAATAGCAGCTCCTTGTCAAAAGCATCAATTTCCATCTCCAGCTGCAGCTAAGTGGCATTGGTGTCATCGGTGACCTTAAAAAGCCCATGGATGTCACTCTTCACAGACTGGCATACGATTTGCTCCAACTCATGCTTGGCCATAAAACCATCAGCAGAAAAATATGCATTGTCAATCTGTAGAATAATTTGGGCACTGTCCAGTGAATTTGCAAAGATCTAAGTCCTCATCTCCTTGAAGACCTAAGTCTCTGACCTAAAGCCCCCTCTTCTCCAGGTATTCCTGAATTTTGCTTTTTAGTCTCCAATTACCAGACTTCAGTCTCCTGGTGGAGGACAGGTGATCATTCCAGTCTTACATGGTCTTTATGCTTTGGATTCTAACCATTCCCATGCAATCCCCAGCCAACCCCTCAATCATTTTCCTGAGCCCTTAGAAACACTGAAAGCTGGTGGAATAGGAAAGAAGAGATCTGGGAACCTGAGCTTCCAGAGCCTGTGCAGACGCTGGCTGTGCTGCTGGCCAGTCAGACTAGGTGGTTGAATGACCAGTCATAGCCTGCAGAGATAGTTGATGTAGAAGGTGTTAGGACAGGTGGTAAAGCCCAATGTTGTTTGGAGATGAAGGTTACAGCCCAGGACTCAGGTTTGGGCCACTAAAGAATAGTTCTATTTTAACTATCCAGCAAATTAACTCCTTTTGTTCTCAAATACACCCATCTGTTTCCATTCAATTCCTCCTACCTCACCAGCCTATATTTTGCCATTCTTTGCTTAGCAATCTTCCACACCTTTTTGACAGTTAAGAAACTATTATATCAATATATATCAATACAACCAATTAGGTACTTTCAGAAATGCCATCAATGTGGCCCCAAGAATTTCCCTACCAGGTCACCTTAATTGGACATAATTATTTCTCAAATTTTTACCAGCACCACACTCACTAGTCAATTTTTAGGTATTACTTCTTCTGATTCAGTTTTGATAGATTTGTATTTAATTTTTGAAAGAAGCATTTCAAGACTCCTGTTTCTAAAGGCCCTTATAAACACGTCCTCTTCTTCAAATATTGCCAAACAATTAAATCACAGCATTTAAGTTCTACTTGTCTTTGGACCTTTAGGCATTCCTTTTGAGGTTCTTTTCCTTCCAGTCAGCACCAATAATATGACGCTGTGATGCTGGCTTCTTGGTCAACCAGAAAGTCACCACAGCACACTGTGATCCTAAGTTAAACTTTCCTCTTCCCTCTTCATGCCAGGCACATTCTCTCCACATTCTCTCAGAGTCCTGATCTTATCCAAACACCCCCATCCATCTTCAACCAAGGTTTATTTAGAAGACAAATTTACAGGCAATCATAAGCAGTACCAGCTTTGACCAGGGGGTTATCAAACATCCCTCCATCACAGCTGGTGATATGGTCATATGGCACACTGCAAAGAGCAAATCAAAATGTAAAAAACCCATCTGCTGGTAAGCAAGATGCCTCACACTGACCATTACCAGGGGCCAAATATTAAAAGTCACATCAGCGCTTATCCTTCTAGGCCAAATGCCAGCATTGACAGTGGTGGGCTCTTCTGAAAAACACCAAAAGAACATCAAGAGTCAAAGAACACCATGAAGAGAATTTACCAACTATAATTACTACAATTTTCACTTGCCCTAAATAGCCACCAATTTCCCTGTGCCCTAAATAGCCACCAATCTCCCTCTCTTTACTGTTAATGAAGCAAAGGAGCACAAAAGTATTTCTAATTTGGAGGAGCCAAGGGAGTCTGCATGGGCCATTAGCAGCAGAGAGCTTCATTACTAGGCGAAGAAGTCTCTCCCTGAACTTCTCATGGCTTTATGTGCAAGAAATCAGGAGGCAACCAGTCCATTTTAAATGTTAACCCTTCCTTCTGCATTAGCAACAGCTCCTGTATACAACTGAAAAGACAAAAGGGCTATAGGCCTAACATGCTGCTTTTTCTTTTCCATGGGGTTCTTTAATGTTTGTTCTTTTTTAAAGGCAAAAATCTCCTTTTAATTAAAGGATATGTTCCGTTAGAAATATGACTCTATCTCTGGATAAAAACTTCCCAAAGTACCAATTTACCATATGAGTTGCTTAAACAGTTATGTAATTTAGTGCCCATGTGCTGTGCAGAACTGTTGAATGTATACTGCCCACAAAGGATTTGTTAGGCAATCAACAATACCAATGAGAACAAATATTAACTCCCTGGTTTGTGTTTACCATTAGCTTACTTTTCCTGAGGGTCCATATCTCTGTGTATTACAAAAACACTACATTGAGCTCTAAATGTTCTTGATTCAGAACAATTGTGAAATAAACTCTTTATAATTATACATCTCCTAAGCTAGACACATCATAATAGCTAGCCTCAAATGGTGCTGCAAGCAACTTCTGGATATTTGTGCTTACTGCTATTTCTCTTTACTGCACAAAAAGGACAAAAATTGAAATTTCGAGCTCCACCAACAAGCTTTTGTTGACAGGCTTTGTATAAGCAACCTTTGAAAATACACTAAGCTTAGTCCTTGTCATCATCTTCTCTGCAGTCCTACCACCATCCAGTAATATTTCATGCCTATCAGTAAGGTTTTTTCTCCATATAAACTGATTGACTCAGAAACATTTAAGTATTCCTCCTTCTGAGTAAAGTAACAAACCTAAAGAAAAGAAAAAGAAAAAAAGAAACACACACACACAACACTATGCCTCCTTTCCCCAAACTTTTAAAAGTTCTTAAATTATCAGGCAAAATAGAACGAGTACCCCCAAAGTCAAGTCATATGACTTTATAATTCTTGTGCCACCTGACTATTCATCCTCCATGACTTTTTAAAGATATACCTCTATCTTTGTGGAGAGTTGGCTAAAGTAATAAACGATTGTAGAGGACCCTAAGAACCAACCTGGCACTACCTCTTAGATAGCCTCTACCATTTTGCAACAGAATTATCTGCTATCATATTTGGGCACTACTTATTGCTCATTCTATCTTAATCCATGAAGAAAACAGTCTTCCATTATCCTACTTTAGATGATCCTTCATACACCATGGCATCTCTTGCCTTGATCTGCTGTGTCTAGCTGGAAGACGGCCTCAGAGCAGAATACCATAGCCAGAGCTATGTGACCAGAAGGCAGGCAAGGACTTATCAGGGATACTAAAAAACAACTGTATGCATCAGGTAGGAAGTTACACTAATACACCTGTCTTCCACTCTTCCATTGCATATATATGTTCTTCCTTTTCAAATATACATATACGTATGTGATATATATATATACAAAGTGCATACATGTAGATATATACACTACACAGACAGACAGACAGACAGACCTGATGTGGGGGTAGGACTGGCTGACACCAGCTCATGAGAATCTATTCTTAGTTTCTCTTCCCAACCCTATGTTCAGTATGATGTTGCAGCTTCAAATAATTTATATGAGAGTATAGTCACTGCAGAATTTTGCAAATACTATGATCCAGGTCTTCTTTTTTTTTTTTCTGCAGAGCTAGTTGTTAAAACATTTGCTGGCACACCACTGTACTCTTTTATTATTCATGAAACTTAATAATCTATAGTATTGGTATATCACAGTTTGGGTCCTTTATGATTTTTAGATTACTTTCTATTTTACTTCTGTAACCTCTGCTGGAGGATAATACATCTTGAAATTTCCCTGTCTTACAGTTCTTTTTTTTTTTTTTTTTCTTTTTGTTTTTTAAGCACCGAAAAGATATCATTAGTGATGCTATGCCTATTTATCCCTAGGAAGGAGAGTTAGGTGATTATTAGACGAAAAGCTAGGCCAAAATTTCCATTTGAACTCTTCTTTACTTTTGCATTCACAGAGGCAGGGGGTGCCTCATACTTTGAACACTGACACATTAAGAGCAGTTGCATAGGTAAAAACTGAACGCAAGCACGACAGGAGAGGATATTAAGCAAGATCTAAGAATCAAGGTGATCAACAAGAACATTAACCTTTTCTTTTCCAGAAGTAGGAAGGAAAAAACAGAAGGTACTTGGGTGCAAAGAATCAAAGACTATGTATTGCATGACTCCAGATTTTATGACCACCTGGGAGGTTTTGCTCCACTGGCATAATGTCATGTGATTATTGGAAATGATTCGCTTGTTTGCAAAAATTGGATTAAGTTACATTTGAGCAAATTTAATTTCCTTGCCAGGCATTTGTTTCTCAGAAACATAAAAATCTATAGTGTTTTGTTCAAGTAGTAGTTTGCCTATGTGTTCCTTTGTATATAATAAATATAAAATAGAGATTTTTTAAAGCTACTTTTATTGAGCACCTACTATCTGCCAGGCAATGACCTTGTGAGATAAATGCTATTATGCCCATTTTACTGATGTGAGATTAGAAGCAAAGACAAGTAAAGGCACTTGTCCAAAGACATACACATAAAAAGAAGAGGAACTGTGATTTATACCTGGAGATAATTTTTAATTACATCTCTATTCTTTACTTTTGAAAAATAATTTCAAATAAATGTATATGTCCTGACCATATTTAATGCACAGTCTACAAAATCTCGGAAGGGTTGGTTGGACAACTTACAACGTTTTGCAAACTTCTGATTTCCATCACCCTCAATCCAGTCAATAACTAGAAGACAGAATCAAAGTCTGAATAAGTCTGTGAAAACTGAAAAAGCTAAAGAGGTCTCTAGACCTCCAGATTATCATTGTGAGGATTGAGTTGTCATTTTCCTCCATCACAATTCCCTGTATGGATAATACCAGGGCAAGAAAACAACTACAAATGTAGGCAAACTGCTAACAGAGGCAGTGGGGTGAAGGTCCCCTGGAGAAGGAGTTGGCTAAAATAAATCCTCTGCTCAATTGATAACCTAGGAAAGCAAATGTCCAGAGGACATTAGGAAAAGGCATTAAGTGTTAGATGCTTCTAGGAATTTTAGAAAAGAAGACCTAGAATATTGCATTTTAATCCCTGAGTCTTCTGGAGCAAAGATCAATGTAAGGTCACCTCATGAACATGCCCTAAGAGAGAAATGAGCAATAATGACACCAGAGGAAGTGTCTGAGGAGTCTTCATTTTTTTATTAATATCAATTTATACAACACTAATTTCAAGCCACTGTTTGTTCAACATGGTATTGGCATCCTAAGACAATCAAATAAACACTCCTTCCCATCCACAAGGAAAGACATACAACTTGCTGATCTATGGTAGGGGCTGAGAGTATTGACCAGAGCAACACTCAAGAGCGGACATATAGCAGGGAGACAAAAATCTACACAGGACACGCAGGAAGGTTTACCAGAGAAGACGAACTCCAGGCTGAGTTCACAGAGGCTGAACCCCGTGAACTGAAAGGGGCAAAGAAATTGAAAGAGGCTGAAGGGTAGAATGAAGGGAAGGTAAACAGAGTCTTGAGAGATGATTCTGGAACCATAGCAAGGAGCAGGTCATGAAAAGCCCAGGAGATATTGAAAATGGTGGACTCTCCTAGGGGGGTCCTGGAGTTCCAAGCAAGGGAATACAGAGCAAGACCAGATCTTTATTTTCAAAGTTCAAACGTTGGAGCACAGCAAGGTGGCATGCTCAGAAGCTGTTGTGGTTATACAGGTGAGAAATAATGGCGGCCCAGACTAGAGGGCCAAGTTGTAAAGGAGAGAAGCAGAACTACTCAAGAAGGATTTTTTTTGTTTTGTTTGATTTTTCTTTTTTAATAAAATGGACTTGGTAGATGATTAATGTGAGGAGTTAGGTAAGAAAATGAGTTGAGGGTGACTCCATGTCTCTGGTTTACATAAGCATTTGCCTCAGCAGGATTCTAAACACCCAAGGAGGGATGACAGGTCTATGGGATAAGATCATAAATTCCATGTTGGCAAGTTGAGTTTGAAATGACTATAAAGTGTACTAGTGGAAATACTCAAAGCATTGCTGTTCAGTGGAAATTCAAGAAACCTACAAAAGCAATAACGAATAAGTCAAAGGTAGTAGCCACATTTAGAAAGTAAAAAAAGAAGAAAAAAACGAAAGGAAAAAGAAGTAGAGAGATTACTTTCAGTAACATATTAATATATCTAAAATATCATCTCAGTGTAAACCAATATGAGGAAATTATTGAACTTTTTTATATTGGTTTTTTTCATACTAAGGCTCAAGAATTTGGTGTTTAATTTCCCCTTACAGCACACATCAGTTCAGACTAGCCACATGTCAAGTGCTCAGCAGCCATAGATTTCTAGTGGCTACAATACTGGACAGTGCACAGTCTCCACGCAGCAAAAAAATGGGTCCAGAGTGTACCCTGATTGGACTAGAGGAAGTGATTGGTAATCATCAGTGAATCTTAACTGACATGAAAGTAACCAATACTGCCTGGGATGTGTATGTGGCCGAGAGAAAACGAAAGCTCACAGAACCCTAAAGAAAACCAGCATTTAAAGAACAGAGACAGGAATTTACGAAGGACATCTAGAAATAGCACATAAAAAATCTATCCGTAATATTATCCTCATTCTGTGCAATTATTTCTATGCAGAACAAATCATTGATCTAAATTTTGGGATAGATGAATCCATGAACTATGTAAGGCATGTCATCCTAGGGTGGCTCTGGACAAAAATGTTCAGTGACATCCTTTTCTGAAATAAAGTCCCAACGCTTCCCTCTTTAGGAAGAATGAAGTTCACAGAGGGAGGTTGTTAGGAACAGAAGCTAGAGAAGGAACATGACCCAGAGCACTGAAAACAGAAAGCATGTTCTTAGAACTGGTGAGAGAGGAGACCAACTTAAGCAGCAACCATGCAGATCAAGCATGCTGTCACTTTACAACAGACAGCATGCTTTAAACTTGACTCTGCCTTGGGGGGGGGGGGGGCAGTTTATTCTTCACCCAAATACTAACTATATTATGGCCAACTTCAAATATTTATATGCTTCTGTTAAACCAGCTACTAGCATTGAACCTATAAAATGGAAAGTACCACAAAGGTGGGCAGTCATCAGATTAAAATAAGGCAGTGAGGGACAGGAACAGAAGGTCACTGAAGTCAAACCAAGAAGTTACAGTTATAATACAAACAGACCAGAGAGGGGACATTACAAGGAAGAAATCACACTCCAAGCACTTGGGGGAAGGAGCACCTTGTTTATGCCACTATATAAAGCCTCACGCTTGCCCTCTGGGGACCTCTTGCTGAGGGAGGGGGTGAACAGTTAAAAGTGAAGACAGCAGGGCGCTTGTGCCATCTCAGATCTCCATCAACATGCAACCCCAAAAGATGATGACTGTGAGAGCTTTGTAAATCAACTCTTAGGGTGCTTGCTCCAGGGCAAATAGCACAACAAATTAATCCCTTCTCCATGAAATGCAGCAAAGTTTGTATCTACACTGAATCCAAATTGCTCATTAGCTCTGACATGTTCCTAATGAGGTTATAATGCTCTGGGACAAAGATCAAGCCACCGAGCACAAATAGCTAAGGCTAGAATCATAGAAGGATAAAATTAGAAGGACCTTAGACCCATGCTGCCCAAACTTGCCAATCACCTGGGCACTCTGATTCAGGATGTCCAAGTCCAGTCTGAGATTCAGAATTTCTGAGGGGCGCCCTGGTGGTGGAGATGCCAGTGAGCCTTTGAAGTATACGTTTGGAGTACACTTTGAGCAAGGCCTGCAAGTTCACCTAATCCAGCTGCCTTTTCCTAGAGGGGAGGACACAAGGGCCAAGAGATTGACAACTGGAGGCATGCTGAGACATCTCTATGCTAAATTCAGATTGTTGGTATTTGTCCATAAACCTGTAAGTCAATCTGAAATTTTTAAATAGAAGTAAAGGGTGATCAGTCATTTCGGTTTTTGTGGTACTAAAGAGGCTTCCAGGACTTGGAATTTTTCTATGTTAAAACAGGAAATTCCAGCGGAGGCGCACGCCTGTAATCCCAGCACTTGGGAAGCTGAGGCAGGGGATCAAGAGTTCAAAGCCAGCCTCAGCAATGGAGAGGCACTTAGCAACTCAGTGAGACCCTGTCTCTAATAAAATACAAAACGGGGCTGGGGATGTGGCCCAGTCAGTGGTCGAGTGCCCCTGAGTGCAATCCCAGGTACCAAAAAAGAAAAAAAAAATTTATAAAAAAAGGCATTGTCATGAATACATAAAAATAAATAGCACACAAGCACAAAATGTTCCTCTTAACTACAAAAATATATTTTATTTTCCTCATTAAAAAAAAGTACATACAGGCAATTATTCGCTGACTTTCATAAATCTCAAACATGCATTAAAGTCATCTTTGGTAAAATCTCTAAATGACTTCTGCAATATAGCTCCCTTGGTAGAGTGCTTGCCTCACATTCATGAGGTCCTGGGATCAATCCCCAGCACTACCAAAAAAAACCTCTAAATGACAGTAAAAATTAGCCTATTCCTAAGAATTAAAAAAAAAGTAAGTCACACTCTACACAATCAAGAGTAGAAATAAAGACATATCCCTTCAAAAAAAAAAAAAAAAAGAGAAAGAAAGAGTTCTCATGAAAGTAGAGGTGAAACCATCAGACGAGAAGAAGAGAAGTAGAAGGAGAGATGGCTAGAAAGTAGGGGAGGTATCGGGGAGTAATATTGACCATATTATGTTATATGCATGTATTAATATACCACAAAACCCCCACCATTCTGTATAATTAATATGCACCAAAAAATAAAATTTTATAGAAGAAACTATATCCCCCATTATGTGTTTTTTTAATTCACTGGAAATGAGCCTATTAATGTTAGAATAATGAATAGTTTGGAAAACAAAAGTGACTTTTCAGTGCTATGAGTGTATTATTGAGACTTCTAAAACAGAATGACAAGATACTGATTCCATATGCATTCAAAGTGCAGAGTTAGTGCAATCCTGACCACAATTATTCTCGCTCTCTGGAGTTTACCTATTCAAATAAGATGCCAACGTGGTCTGACTGAATTACATGACTTAATATTCATGGAGTTAGGACACTTAAAATAAAGGAAGGAAATAAGTGTGGCTAAATATATACAATGCATTTGAAATAGGTAAAAGAGAGAACCCTAGACACTCAGCAATCATTACCTGGAAATTAAAGAGGGCAGAAGCAATCCTATTATGCATTATAAACAGCCCAGCTGCTGACTTAATGGTACTTTGAGTAGTACAACCAAGGAGTCCTTGCTTCAATATTAATAGGAAACGTATTGTACGAATCCAATAGTTCATGAAATTAACAAGGAAAATGAACTGGAGCAACTTTGCAAGTAATAGGAGGCATCAGCCATTGCTTCCCTGGAGCACAGTGAGCACTTAAAGAGAGCTTGGAGAAACTACATGTATATAAATGAGAATGGACATTATTGGAATTTTCCTTAATAATATTTTTAATTTGAATATATTTCAAATTCTCTGTTGGTTGCAAATCTTTTAAAGAAGAAGCTATTATCTCAAAATGTTGATAAGAGGTTATGGGTATGAGATCTGGCCCAAAGATATTGACAGCTGCCATTTGAATCAGGCTGAAACTACCAAACTACATGTAAATGAAAGTATCAAAATTATTCGCACTTCACTTTTATAGAACTTCAAATAGTCAGAAAATGATTTCCTTTTACAATAACCCAATGACCCACACATGCTCACTGAAAAGCTAAAATGTATAATTAATTCTACTTACAAACCAATGGACATGCGATGAAAGAGAACATCTTCCCCACAGACACTGCCAGGGACAATCTGACTGAAGCTTGCACTGACCAAACAGGAAGCAGAAAGGGTTTCCATAGAGGCAAGAATGTGACTTCTATTTTTCCCAGAGAGAGAACCATCCAAGTCTTCCAAAATTGCTGCATGAGGAAATGGAAATGCTACTAAGTTTGAAGACTCTGTAAACTTCAACTGGTTAGTCTTCACAGTAAATCCACCTACAAATTAAAAGACAGAAATACTATTACATAACAGCATGAGACGATTATCACAAATGACAACTAAATTCACCAGGCTCATCTCAATGCTTTAAGCTACATATTTATACAGTTTTACAATTCACTCCCTTATTCATTCAAGAAAAAAAATACCACGAGTGTTTATGACAGGCTATATATGCTTGAGATACTGAGGAACCAACAGTAGCACTGGCCCAGCTGTCATGCACCCTGTGCTCTATGGTAGTGGTTCACTACCAGGGGTGGTTTTGCTCCCCAGGGCACATTTGGCATCATTTGGAATTGGTTTTGGCCATTACAACTGGAGGGAGGGTCGGCAGTGCTACTGGCACTAAGTAGGTAGAACCCAGGAATGCTGCAAAACTTCCTGTAATGTACAAGACTGTCCACATGACAAAAAACTATCTGTCCCCAAATACCAATAGTACCAAGTGTGGAAAACTCTGGTATGGTGGGAAAAAGAGACAGAGAGCACTAATTTATCAAATATTAAATACTAAAGGGGCTATATTCCAGTCTTTCAATCTTGCAGCTTCTGTTCCTCTCTGGTGATTCTAACCCTATCAGCAATACTTTTAACTGTGAGGTATATACTTTAAACATTTACCTTCAAAAGCAACATTTGATTAGTCACTTGTATAACTACTAACACGCTTTCAGTGTATTAGCTCTAGGGCTACACTTCTTAGTGCTTTCCATAACATCACCACCAGGTGATTCTTTGGTACTGCCAGCTCAGTTGACCAGGAAGAAGCAGTGATTGTTTCATTCACACATCCCTATCACTAAAAAAGAAAAACTGAGTACACACTTTCAGTACACATGGTGCTGTATTGCTATAGACATTACAAAACATTGAAAAAAGGAAATAAAAAAGAATAAGATACAAATAGAGACTAACATTTCCATTCTGTATTATTAGTACAGTACACACAGTGAATTCAGCTGTGCAGGAAAGACTCCACAGTTCTATCTCTTGAAATCTGTGTAGTTCACCTAATAACAACCACCCGTAGCTCTACATTTTAGGTATATTGGAGAGGTTTTTTTGTGTGTGATTCCCCAAGCATGCTTATCTTTAGAATCTCTTTTCTTGCATATGCTAATTTTAATACATAGGCATTTCCCCCTGCCTACTTCCCCTTGCAAACTTCTATTTACCTTTCAAAACTTTACTTAAGTCACTTCCCTAAAGTCTTACCTTCCCTCTCCTTGGGCCCCTTTGCTGACTCTGTTGGTTCTCTAATATTGTACTCATCACCCTTTATATGATGATGGAAAATGGTATTTGTTTCAGTGTCTTTTGAATGATATGAAACAGTAAATCTATTAAAGAACTGTAGAACTGTGATTTGAAGTACTTGCCATAGGCATTTTTTATCTAAACAATTTATTTTTATAATTTTAAACCCAGATACCTCTCAAAGAAGAACAATCTTTGGTTCTGCCTACATAAGGGGAAAAAAGTCAAGTGGAGACTTGCTGATTATTCATTTAATTAAAAAAAAAAACCAAACAATTATCTAAATTGGTGATTTAAACCACAAGAGCATGTTTACTTGAATTACTTCGTTTGGCTGTTTACAATGATCAGATAAACTAGATTGCTCTCTGCTTCCTTCCACCCAAGAGTCCTCCAAGGTATTTCTTACCACCTCTGAGATGTGGATAGCAAGTAAGCAAGAATGCCTATGGCTCTCTTTGTGCATATATCAAGCATTAAGCTGCTGAAAACATCAAGTACTTGAACTGGCTCTTTCAGGAGGGGTTGTATGCAGGGAGTTTATGCCCATGTGTCCATTCATTCATGTTATCAATGGACTGTTCTCTAGGTACCAGGCTCTCCATTACGTACTAGTAATAAAACATTGAGCAGGAGAGCCTTTATGAAGCTCAGAATTCAGCTGAGACACAGCAACATACTAACAGAATCTAATGGGCATCATGACAGGCAGAAGATAGGGAACTACAGAAACTACATGGGAGTACTGGGATTCCATTAGGAGTTCTTTTAAGAAACCTGAGGAACAGTTTCTAGTGATGCAATCTTGGACCTGAAAGAAATATTTACCACAAAGGGTTTGTCACTATTTATCATGTTCACTTGAACACTGGCCATATTTACCATCTTCCCTGTCTATTCAAACTTACCCTGTCCTTGGGAACAGCCTGAACAGGTTCTGATGGCCACGCAGTTGATGAGATCAAAATTAACAAAGGTTGTGTTAGAAACCAGCAGTTCCCGTCTCTTGGGAGTTTTAATCCCAGCTGACATACATAGACTCCCCTGTGATTTTTTTTTTTTTTTAAGAAAAGAAAGAAAAAGCAAATAAAGCCACATGGATTATGAATTATAGTAATAATATATAAATAAAAATAAATAAAAGAATTTTTTAAAAAACTACAGACTAAGAGAAAATACTTGTCAATCACATATAAGACAAAGGACTTAGATCCAGAATACAAAAAGAACCTGCATAACTCAATAGCAATAAAACAGAAAACATTTTAAAAATTAAAAAAATAATAAATGTAAAAGACACTTCCCCAAATAAAGTGGAAATATTAGCACATGAAAAAAATGTTTAACATCATATTCAATAGGGAAATACAAATTAAGATCAAAATAAGATACACTATACACTTAGTAAAATGACTAATAAAAAAGAATAACAATGATGGGGAACAAGTAAAATGCATATATTGCTGGTGGAATGCAAAATGGGACAGCCATCATGGAAAACAGTTTGGCAGTTCCTCATAAAGTTAAATACACTCTTCACAAAAGATGTAACAATTTAACCCCTAGGTGTTTACCTTAGAGAAATGAAAACTTGCATTCACACAAAACCCTTACATAATTGGTTATGATTCCACTTGTAACCACCAAATCTGAAGAACAACTCAAATCCCTTTTTAGACGTGGAGGGATTTTAAAAAATATATATTACATCTATCACTGCTCAGCAACAATAAAGAATAATAATAAAAAAAAAAGATACTTGAAGCAAATCGCATGATTTCCCAAAAATATTTGGGTATGAAAAAAAGCTAGTTCCCAAAAGTGAAGTGCCATATGATTCTGAAAACCAAGTTCTTTGCTTGTTTGTTTGTTTTCTTGTTTTGTTTTGTTTTGTTTTTGTGGTATTGGGGATTGAACTCAGGGGCATTCGACCACTGGGTCACATCCCCAGCCCTTTTCTGTATTTTATTTAGATACAGGGTCTTACTGAGTTGCTAAGTGCCTCGCCATTGCTGAGGCTGGCTTTGAACTCGTGATCCTCCTGTCTCAGCCTCCCAAAGTGCTGGGGTTACAGGTGTGTGCCACTGTGCCCTACTGAAAACAAAGTTTTGAGATAAAACTCAATTCACTGCTTCTGCTGGCAGATGCAGCTACAGGAAAAGAGGCAACTCTTAATGGTAGGCCATACCATCTAGTGTGGAAGCAGACCCCTGCAGTTCACTGTCAATTTTACTTCTTTCAGGGTCCTTGTCTCCTGAATTCAAAGTTTCAAGTATATAGACCAGGATGACTGAGTGTAATAGTAGGATTTATTAATGAGCAGAAACAGGAACACAACTGTTGCATTGCAATAAAGAACTTGGTATCAAGTTTTTTCCTTTCTCTGTGCTAGTCCAAGGGTTTATATCATACTTGGATCACTGCTATTGGTCCAGACTTATGCTAATTAGGGTTTGACAGAAGTACAAATGCTATTGGTCTAACTCTATTCAAATTAGGGTTTGAAACCCAACTACCACTATTGGTCAACTCTCCAACCCAGACTTCCTTTCAGGTCTGCCTACTTCCATTTTCTCCAAGGAGCAAGAGGTTGAGGTCCTGGGATGGTCTGTGTTTGCAGGTTCTGGGCTACATTGCTGCATGGAGCAGGCTTCTGCAGCAGGCGTCCACACAGTGCCCAGGCTTGATCGCTGAAGGGTTACAGGTCAATGCACCTTGATTTACAGATTTCAGGATCACCTCAAGTGCACAGTGGGCTGCCAGTAGCCATAGGCCATGCTTGCCGCCTGCACTCCAACCTACACGGGCTGCCATTCCACTGCTCCTCCCTTCTGCTGCTGCTTTTAGACAGGAACCAACAGCTTGGCAGCCAGAGGGCCCTGTCAGTTCCACTTACATAGTTTTTAAAAACAGGAAGTAGATTAGTAATTGCCAGGAAGTAGATTAGTAATTGCCAGGATTTAGATGTGAGAATAGGATGTGGCTACAAAGATGGTGCTCTACAGAGTTCAGATTGATGTAACTGACTTGCTGCATCTTGACTGTGGTGGTCATGGTTACATATATTTATAGGTGCTTAAAATTCTGAGAACTGTACTTCAAAAGTCAGGTTTGTCATAGTCAATATAGAAAAATAAACCATCACAAAATGTCAGATTCAGTATATGCTCAAGTACCCTTAAAGAAAATGCATGAGTTTCAAATACAAATTCTAGATTTGTTTTGCAGGTCTGTCATTGTTTAAGTAAAAAGTTTAAAATGAAAAAAAAGTAACATTTGAAGTGAAAGAAAAGCTGTTTCTAAGCTTTCCCATAAAAGCACTTCAACAAACCCCATTCAGTCAAGTTGTTAGGGACTTGCTCACTGTTCCATTGTTAAAAATAGTTACACTTTTGAGAATCAGTAGAGTTTTTATAAAAGCTTCCAACATGAAAAACAAAATGTGACAAAAATAAACATCAGTGGGATAAAAAAAAAAAAAAAAAAAAAAAAAAAAAAAACACCAAATGGAGACAAAGATACTGTAGAGATCAGAGGAAAATTTAAATACCATCATTAATAATTTAAGAGAAATAAGTATAACCATGAAAAAAAAAACCCTTAAAAGAATTCTTTTAAAAAAAATAAAAATAGGAGAATAGAAACTAGAATAAATAGTGTTTGCCCTCAAAAATGTAAGGCAAAGTTAACTCTAATCTGGAATTTTATAACCAACAAAGTACCAATAAAGGATTTACTATAAGTAGCTCAAAACTTTTACCTTTTAAACTTCCCTTTCCTCTGGAAAGTTACTAGAGGCTATGCTCTAACAAAATGAGGAATTAAACTAGAAAGAAGGAAGGAAGAGGTGGGAATGAGGACCAAGAATTCCAACACTATAGAAACGTGAAAGAAAACCCCAGGGCATGGTAAGGAGAGATTCCAAGGTACATGAGGAGACCCTTCTCAGGTTCTGCTGGTGTGAGTACTAACTATCTGGACGGCTGCCTGGTGCCATCCACTAAAGATGAAGGGGTACCCTACAACCAATACTTTTACAACTTCACTTATTTTCCACAGAAATATATGAACATGAATGCCAAAAGACATGTAGAAGATGATGATAGAAGATAGAAAAAAAAAAACAGTCAAATATCCATCAATAGTAACATACCTTTAAAAACAGAAAGATATGTAATGATTGGAATAGTCATAAAACAGAATAGTATGCAGTGATTGGAATAATTATTGCAACACACAAAGACATAGTTGAATCTCACAGACATAATATTGTGCCAAAGAAGCCATAGAGTTACATGTTGATATGATTTCATTGATATAAAATTTAAAAGAAAGAAAAGTTAATCTGTATCAATGTGAGTCTGAATAACACTTCCCTTTTGGCTGTAAAGTTATGGGTAGGATTGGAATAGTGGGACAGGAGGGCCTCAGAGGAACCCATAATGTGCTATTTCTTCATCTGGGTGGTATTTACATGGTTGGTTTGCTTTATAAAAATCCACTGATTTCTTCCCGTAAGGCTTATGCACTTTTCTCCATAAATATTATATTTTCACAAAACATTTATTTTTAAAAGTAGGACAAATACTAGGGAAAAGTAAAACAGAGGATGAAAGGCTAAAGAAAGAAGCTGAGCAGTTGAAGGTCCTTGAAATGCACAGGTAACGTTCATGTGTGTTAATGTAATTTAGACTTCATTAAGACAAGCAAGCATGTTAAAAATTTAAGGCCAAGAGCAAAGACAATCAAAACAGAACAAATAATTTTCAAATGATAAACTATTAAAGAGAGAACAATGCAAGACAAATCAAGTTAGAAAAGTAGGAAAGAGAAAGAAAACGGATTGCAAACTGGAAGCACAGAATAAGATGGTAGGAAAAAAATGCAATTATATGAGCGACATCAGCATGAAGATGGTAATTGAAACCACAAGAGAAAATGAGATTTCTCCCAGGGAGAGCAAGTATGATGAGAAGAGAGGGGGCCCTACAACAGACTTTAGAAAAACAAAAAGATGAAAAGTCTAAATTGAGGAAGACAGATCCACAAGTGAAAATGGAAAGTGAACCCCAGGAAAGAAGGAGAAAGAATGAAGCAGCCCCATCAACCCCTGCCTGATGCCTGAAAAGATATTTTTAAAAGTATCATCTTCTGCCCAAATTAATTATAATAGTGACAGAAAGACAATCACCCTGAAGATACTTCAAAATGAGGGTGACCATAGCTTAAATCCAAATCAGGGTATTTCTGAGTCCAAAAGGGGATACTAATTAGATAGACTGCCAGGACAGAGGGGTATCAACACACTGCCCAACCAGACTGAGCTGTGTAGCAATGCCACAGTGCATCTTTTCATGTCAATTAAAATTATTCTAGCCACTTCAATATAGATTGGGTGTGAGAATACCAAATAAATCCCTTCTAATAATAATAAAAAAAAAAAGTTCTTCTAGAAACTGATTTCTATCTGAGGACATGAATCCCTTATAATAGAATGCTATAAATTAAATGTGGGCGAGAGGCCTACACATGGAAGGGGCCAAATCCTCTGAGAATCTTAATTCCTAAAGGAATGTCAGGCATGAGAGATAGAAATCTCAGGAATGAGAGATAGAGACTGAAACCATAGTTCTACCACCTCAGGTCAGGTACTTCCCCACTACTCTACCCCCTTCAAACAACTGATACCTGGTAATAAAGGGATTCCCAAAATAAATTTCAGAAGTGTGTTAATTAATGATTGATGGATAGTTTTCTTATTGTTTTAATGCTAGAATTTCTTACAACCTGTAATTTTTTTCTTTCTTTTTTTTTTAATGAATTTTATTGTGTGTCTTTAAGGTTTACAACATGATGTTATAGGCTACATATAGATTGTAAAATGGTTATTATAGTGAAGTAAATACCACATTATCTCATATATTTACTAATATTTACTATTTTTTACAAGATCAACTAACATCTATTTATTTTTTGAAAATTGCAAATGCAATTTTATTAACTAGAGTCCTTGTGTTGTACATTAGGTTTTATTTAAGGTTTTGGCGAACAGACAATATGGAAAGCAGCATAGTACAGACATAATTAACCTTTAAAGAGTCTTCTTTCCCAGACATACTCTTGGGGCTAGGCATTCCTAGAAAATGCTTCAGAGAATATTGGTGTAGGCACTAATACATGTTCATGGCAAAGCCATTTGCCATATGTAATCAAGAGTAATGGGTCGGAAGTTGGGAAGATATAAAAGTGGCCCTGGATCTGAAATACTAGGCATAGATCTTGAGCTGTATTTTGACTTCACAAAGCTTCCATTTCTTTACCTGCAAATTGAGAAGTTCTACACAGATGACCTTTTAGATAACAGTGAGCTCTGAAATTGCATGGCTTTAAGATTTGGATGACTAGCCAGTATCTAGATTTCTCTAGAACAAAAGAGTTTAACACTTTGTATCAGAAGACTCTTGTCCTGCACTTGTTAAAAGAGTTTTTAAAAACCCTCAGCTGCACTGCTTTCCTAGTGAGTTGTACCCCAGGCATGTGATTATTTGTGATTATCTCATGATAAGCACCCTTTTATCATAATTTATATCTTAATTTATGTCACTCTCCCTTTAATTATGATGTCTATTTAACATCAATTAAGATACTCAGCAGCATTAATTTACCAGGACAGTTATCCAATTTGATGGGTGTTTTGTTTCTAGCATCTACTCTAAGGTTATTCTGTGAAGTTCAAGGGCCTTTGATCTACCAGCATCACAAAATGTAAATCTGAGTGTCATCCTCTCTTGGAAACTATAGTCTGAAGATTCATCCCTTGAGGTGGTGACCCTATAAGAGAAAAGGAAGAAACACTAGGTACCTGCCTCCAGAAAGGATGTTCAAAAGGGATTGAACTAAGGAAAACTGAGAACATAGAAAAGTGTAGCTCAGTAAGAAAATGGTGTTTAAATCATAGTGTTTCTATCTAGAGCTATGCAATAATCTCCAGTGGAAGCACGAGTCAATAATTATGATTTAAATTTCAAATGGACAACATATTCAACAACAAACTGAAGAGAATTTTTTTCCATGGTTCCCAGGAATGTTGGAGGCCTCTTCTATCTATGATTTTTGGACAATATGATTGCTAGTATGCAGGTTGTTCTTTCAGAAGCAAGAATATAGGAGTTCCATAGAGGACTAAAGCCTAAGAGACCACTGGTAGTCTGCATTCCTTTAAGGAGAACTAGGACTGCTCCCTTGGGAAGTATACTTTGTCTTATCTGTATTCGACCCCCTGATCATTCACTGGAGGAGACATCATCTATAGTCTAATTTTTATGTAGAACCCACACTTAAGCAAGAGCTAGGGAACACATACAGAATTCTATTGTACTATAAAAATCTCTGTAAATTTATATTATCTGATTCAGTCTCTTTTGGATAGGCACCTTAAATGGAGTAAGGACTTTATTAATAAAATGGTAAAACATGGAACAGAGAGACAATATGAAATTATACTATTCCATAATCCTTGTAAGATTAGACAAAATTAAATTATTAGGTTCAATATTGAAATTAATAGTAAGCCTGAATTGTAATCAAATAAGAATTCTTCAAGCTATTCTTATATTACTATTTATATGGATATGAACCCCTGAGTTTCAGTGTATATTTGAATCTTATTGTTAATATCAGCACTGTTACAGATAAAAAGTTCCTCTAGCTTTTACCAGTTAAATATAAGATCCACTAAAGAACACTATTAAAATTACACATCCTGGATCATCAGGGAGCCCTGTACTTCTGATTCTATTTTTAATGGACAACCTATAAATAATCACACTAAGGCACTTACCTTGTGGTTAAAATGACCAAGTAATAAGCTGTCAGTAACCGAAGTATTTGCATCACTTTCCAAGATGTCAATTCCAAAGTCTCTGCATGAATAAATTTGGAAGTTTTTCAGGTGAAGATTGCTACTTCTAAAAATCTACAAGATAAGAGCAAATGTTATGGCAAAGGTTTGAGGCATGGTTGATCTTACAGTATTCCTGAAACTATTTATGTTGATTAATATAAATAAGCATTCCATGCCATATTTAGTCAACTTTTATCCATGCATAGCCACATAGACATTGCCACAAGTTCAGCACTAACTAGTCTCCCTTTTTTTCTATATTTATTTATTTATTTATTTTTATTCTAAGTTGTTATAAATGACAGCAGAATGTATTACATTCATATTATACTTATAGAGCACATTTTTACATATCTCTGGTTGTATACAAAATATATTCACACCATTCGTGTTTCGTACATGCACTTAGGGTAATGATATCTATCTCATTCTACCATCTTATTTTTTTCTTCACCCTTTTACCCTCTCTGTACTTTCCATTTCTTTTTTTTTTAAGTCTCCATTTAATTGCAGACTGAAACCCTGACCACCAAAGTAATATCCTATTTAACCGTAATTGTTCAAAGGTCCATTTCTCTTCAAAGAACTAATATGTTGAAATGTCAGAGAGGATTCTCCACCTATTTAAAATAGCTTTGCAGTGGACAAAACACACATAATTAATGCAGGAAAAACATAGCATCCAAGAACTTCAGTGCTTAGCATTTTCTTCAATGCAGTATATATTAACTCATATAGTTAGCAGATTGCAAATATAAAGTAAGTAACTTAGTATGGCTACAGATTCATTATGTGAAAACTCAACATATGGTACATACATACATTTATGACGAGTGGGCTGAGTGTGCTCAAGGAGTAACAAAATTACTTTAGTAATGTTGAAAGAATCCCACTGGTCTTATATTAACTATATGATCTTAGGTAAGAAAATTTAACTTCTCCTAGGGCTTGGTTCAACCATCTTTAAAATCAGGGTAGAGGTCAGAACTATCACTAAAACTAAGAGTCATCCCTTTATTCATTAACATAATCAATAAAACCAATTTATTAATTAAAATAATAAAATGTATTAATTATTCATTTAAAAGTATCAGACTTTAACTGGAAGTTTCTTATTAATTAAGGCCAAGGTACACTTGATTTGATTTATCATACTATCATTCTTCTACATGTCAATCAGTCTTTGTACTTGAAATTTTATTATGCATTGCATATAAATTTTCTATAAAATGATAGTTCTTTTAAGGCATAGGTTTACTTAAACCAAGTAGGTATGGTATGAGCTGAAAACTGACAGCAACTATTACCTTATTACAGACATCCACAAATATGTCCTTTTACAAATGTGCTGATTTTAAAAAAACAATATACAATATCAAAATGCACCTATTTTGGAGGCAATTAAGCTTCCACAGTGTGCTCTCAACTTGCCTTCTTCTAGAAGAATTACTTTGCATTTATGAAACTTGACCAAAAGAAGGTATTTTTTCCTCAACTTTTATTTAACATAGAAGTATTAAATCACTTGCTTGGAAATTAACAATTTTTGCTTTGAACTTTAGCAAGTATTTTACCCCTTAGATAATTTTATATACAAAAGAAGTAAAATAACTTCAAAGTTAAAATGATTAAAAGAGAAAATGTTCAAAAATCTCAACAATATCATCAAATAGATACAACCTCATGTTTACACACAATAGAAAATTTCTGTTCAACTTTAACCCCACCCCCATCAGGGAAATGCAACATAAAATCACAATGAAATATCACTTCAAACCTTTCAGAATGACTATGACCAAGAAGGAGAAAGATAATGGTTGGTGAGGATGTGGAGAAAAGGGAACCCATACACTCTGATCGAGGGAATATAAATTAGTACACCATTGTGGAAAACAATGTGAAGTTTCCTCAAAAAAGTAAAAACAAGAATCATTATATAACCCAGCAACATATATCCAAAGGCAAAAAGATCAATATGTTGAAGAAACACCTGCATCTACCTGTTCATTGCAGCACCATTCACAATAGCCAAGATGTGCAAGCAACTTATGTGTCCATCAACTTAATGAATGGAAAAAGAAAATGTGATGCTACTCAGATTTAAACAAGAAGGAAATCCTGTCATTGTGATAACATAGATAAACCCAGAGGATTTAATGCCAAGTGAAAAAAGCCAGGCAAAGAAAGATAAATGCCACATACTCCCATCGACATACGGAATCTAAAAAAGTCAAACTCAGAATAGAATGGGGTTTGGAGGAGGGGAGCAGAGAGTAGGAATATGTTAGTCAATAGATACAAAATTTAAGTTAGGTGGAAGGAGTAAATTCAAGAAAAATATTGTACAACATGGTGACTATAGTTAATAACAATATATTATATTCTTGGAAATCACTCAGAGTAGATCTAAAGTGTACTCATCACTAAAAGTAAGTATGTGAGTTAATGCATGTTAATTGGCTCAATTTTTACATTCTTTATACATGTTTCAAAATATGATGATGTACACGATAAATATGTACAATTTTTGTCAATTAAAATCAATTAGTAATGGTAGAATGAAATGGTTATCATTATCCTAAATGCATGATTTAAGACATGAATAGTATGAATAGACTTTGTATGCAAACCGTGATATGTAAAAAGGTGCTCTATATGTGTATTATGAATTGTAATGCATGCTACTGTTATATATACAATTTTGAATAAATAAAAAAACAATTAGTAAAATAAAATACAATTAATCCAATGAGGGAAAAAACAGGAATTTTACTAATGGAATACTCTGTTCTAGTATCTATATACATAACACTTAGGTCTAAATGACCAGAAATAATAAAAGTTTATGAAATTTACATACAAATGTATTTTTGATGATGAAAAAGGCACTTTTGGGTATAATTTTGAGAGACATCATTATCAACATCAGTGCATTATTTTCCAATCCTGTTTAGTGAAAATCACAAGAATAATAGCTAGGGTTGATGAGCATTCCGGAAGATCTTCTGGGCACTTTATATTCAGGGACTTACTGTTATCATCATTGTCATTATCATCATCACCATTGTTTGATGCACAAAATTGTACATATTTATAGGGGTCATGTGATGTTTCAATACATGTATACAGATATACTATATTCAAGTCAGGATAAGCTTATCTGTCTCCTCAGACACCTATCATCATTTATGTGTGTGTACAGAAAACATTCAATACCTTTCTAATTTTTTTTTAAATATACAGTACATTATGATTACTAGTTATTCTACTGCGCTATTTCACCAGAACTATTTCTCCTATGGGACTGTAACTTAGTACTTAGGGATTTATTTAATACTCAAAACAAATATTCTTTAGCTACTATTACTGTCTCCATCTTACCAATGAAGCAGAAGTTAGGGAGGATTTTCTCAAAGTCACTGAGAGAAAATGGGAACATTTGAGAGTTTACATGGCCAGCAGCTTTATTAAAATATAATTCATATACTATACAGTTCACCTAACTTAGCTTATAATTCAGTGGTACTACTGTATTCACAGATATGAGCAAACATCACCACAGTCAACTTTAGAACCTTGTTTTCAGTTCAAAAAGAAAATTCATGCCCTTTTAGCTATCATTCCTCACTCCATTTCCACCATCACCTCCCACCTTCCACCCCTAAGTAAGTGTTAATTGTCCCACCTCTATAGATCTCCCAATTTTGGATTTTTAGTTGAGGAAAATAATATGGGATTTTTTTTTCTGTGATTGACTTTTATCATTTAGATAATGTTTTCAAGGTCCATTCATATGACAACATGTATAAGTACTACGCTTCTTTTTCTGGGTAAAGAATTTTCCATTGCATGAATATGTCACACTTTATCCATCTGTCCATTGATGAACATTTGGGTTGTTTCTGCCCTTTGGCTATTACGAATAATGATACCCGCTGTGAACATTTGGGTACAAGTTTCTGTCTGTACATATTTTTTTAAATTTTTCTTAGGTATATTTCTAGGTCTGTAATTGATGGGTTATATGGTAACTTTATATTTAATCATTTGAGAATCTGCCAGAATGTTTCCTGAAGGGGCTAGACCATTTTAAATTCCACCATAAGTATTTAAAAATCATTTCTCCACATCCTCACCTACCACCTTTCATCTCTGTTCTAGGCACACTTGTAGGTGTGGGGTGGTATCTCATTTAGCTTTTAATTTGCCTTTCCCCAATGACTAGTGATGTCAAACATCTCTTCCTGTGGGACTGGGGGCAGAGCACAGTGGCAGAACATTTGCTTAGCATGCATGAAGTCCTGGGTTTAATACCCAGCATCAAAAAAAAAAAAAAAAAAAAAAAAAAAAAGGTCTTCATGTGATTATGGAGCAGTTTATTTGGAGATCACTATTCAGATTACTACCTTCATTTTTTAATTGGGTCATTTGTCTTTTTGTTGTTGAGTTATAGCAATTAACTGTAATCTTTATATATTTGAGCTACAAGTCACTAATTAGATATATAATTTGGAAACATAATCTACCATTGTACAGGTTGTGTTTTCACTGTCTTGATGGTGGCACTAAATTTTCTTAATTTTGATAAAGTCCAAATTTATCTGCTTTTTTTTTCTTCTGTTGCCCGTGTTTTTGGTGTTGTCTCTAAGAATTCATTACCAAATTCATAGTCAAGAAGATTTACCCTATGTTTTCTTCTGAGTGTTATAATTTTTGCTCTTACATTTAGGCCCTTGATTCATTTTGAGCCAATTTAAATAGTACAAGATAAAGATTCTACTTCATTCTTTTGCATGAGGTTCACTGGTTGTCCAAACGCCATTTGTTGATAAGACTGTTACTGCCCTCATTGAGCGGTCTTAACATCCTTCATCAAAACTCATTTGATCATAAACCTAAGGGCTTATTTCTAGACTCTCAACTCAACTCCATTGCTCGATTTATCTACCCCTGTGTCCTTACCTGTCTTGATTATCATTATTTTGTAGTAAGTTTTCAAATGGGGAAGAATAAATCTTGATTCTTCTCTCAGGATTATTTTGGAGATGGTTACTTTCTAAATTCTCTGCCATTATGTTTTTTATTAAGTTTTCTTTATTCTTCCTCAGAAAAGTGGATTTCCAAAGACCGTCTCATTATTTGAACTTTTGACTCATTAAACTTGAATGTACAAGTGCTCAATCTGTATGGGCCTTTTTTTTTCTCTTCCACAGGATTAGAATTCCTGATGGCAAACCCTAAAAAAAACTGTCTTCAGTAAATATCTTTTTTTTTTTTTTTTTTTTTTTTTTTTTTTGTGGTACGGGGATTGAACTCAGGGGCACTCGACCACTGGGTCACATCCCCAGCCCTTTTTTTGTATTTTATTTGGAGACAGGGTCTCACTGAATTACTAAGTGCCTCGCCATTGCTGAGGCTGGCTTTGAACTCGTGATCCTCCTGCCTCAGCCTCCCAAAGTGCTGGGATTACAGGCGTGCGCCACCGCGCCCGGCTTCAGTAAATATCTTTTAATGGCCCTGTTTCATTGGAGATGTCCTCGAGGACAGGGCTATTCTAGCTGGAGCTATTCTAGCTGGAGCTGTAAGCCTGTGTGTCGAGTGGACTTGTCATCTTTTATGAGAGACAGTGTTTCATAAAATTAAATAAGAACAAGTCAGTGGTGGTGGTAGCACACACCTGTAATCCCAGAGGCTTGGGAGGGTGAGGCAGGGGAATTGCAAGTTCAAAGCCAGCCTCAGCAAAAGCAAGGTGCTAAGCAACTCAGTGAGACCCTGTCTCTAAATAAAATATAAAATAGGACTAGGGAGGTGGCTCAGTGGTTCAGTGCCCCTAAGTTCAATCCCAAGTACCGCTGCCCCTTACCCCCACAAAAAAATGAAAACAAATTACCAAAAGCAAGTGGTAGTCTTCCTGTTATTCATATTAATATGTATTTTTTAGCTTTCCTTATTTACAAGTGTCTCCTTCTTGTTGGACATATAAAATAAATATTTGAATTTTAATTGTGAGATAATTATAAGATTTGATTTTATTTCATGAACATGCTATAAACATTTTTTTTTATTTATATATATTAGGCTTCAGATTTCAGAGACCAAATGTATGCAATTCGTACAGCATCAATGTGACCCTGGATAATTTTATATGTTGCTATTAGCATTAAACATACAAAGTGTCCTCTTAAAAAATCATTGTGATGATAAAACAGAATGATTAAACATGAAGAAAGTTCAACTTATTGATTAAAGTAAGGATGGCACTTGAGCTGGAATTGTGTTCCCATGATGAGCCACACTTCTTCCTAAGACTGGAATATGCATTATTCAGAATATTAGAGTACCCAGTGTGCAACACTGTATCTGGACTGCGTACCTGGTTGTGCTACTAAGCAACTATGTGGCATTTGACAAATCCCTTTACACTTTATTCTTTGATTTATTATTTGTAAGTAGGTATGGGAATGGAAGAATGAATGGACCTCTAAAATTCCTGATCCACCCTGGTTATTAAATCCTGTTCTCTACTGGGGTTGCTAAAAGGTCCCATAGAGGAAATGACCTAACCCTAGATGACTGACAAGAACTTTGTTCATTCAACTATCCCACACCTCTGATGCCACTGGTGTCATGACATGTCAATGCCACCCTCATCAGCAAATCACCCGCTTCATTAGAGGTGTTTAGTAAACTGCCAAAAAACAAGAAACAGCTTTAGGTTTTCAGAAAAGCTAACAAAACTTACCTGGGCACCACCTGCACTTCCCCAAACCATGAAGTTCTGGAGCACAGTAGGGCCAGAATCATTGTCCCAAGGTGGCTGAAATTTGGGATATACAAAGAGACCATACCTAGAAAGTGAAACAAAGAATAAAACTAAACCAATTGCTTTTTTCTAACTTCCCATATTTTCACATTGGAATTTCAAAAGTTTTATGGGTTTTTATTTTTTAAATTGATAGATAATAATTGTTTGTTTTCTGTTTGTTCACTTTTTGTTGTTGATTTTTGCATGCTTCTTTGTTTTAGTACCAGGGCTTGAACCCAGGAGCATTCAACTACTGACAACATCCCCAGACATTTTGAGTTTTAATTTTAAGATAGGGTCTTGCTAAGTTGCTTAGGGCCTTACTAAATTGCTGAGGCTGGCCTTGAACTTGAGATCCTCCTGCCTCCTGAGTATCTGAGATTATTGATACATAATAATTGTAAATATTTACAGAATACCATGTGATCCTTCTATTCGTGTACCCATTTTTTAATGTTCATATAGGGTAAGTATATCTATTTCCTCAAATATGATTTCTTTGTGATGAGAATATACAAAATCTTTTCTTCTAGATTTTTTGAAATATATATTGCATCATCATTATCTATATTTAGCTAGCTCTCCCACAACAAAAAGAAGGTGACATGGCACACTTAATACCTATGTCCAAACTATGTGGTAACTCTGCCACAATTCTGTTGCAACTCTATAGTAGAGAATACCCAACCCAAATGTATGGCATTATATAAGGGAGGCAATAGGGGTAACATGTATGGGGGGACTAATGCAGGGTATATAAGGCAATGCCCTGCTGTGCTGGGGTTCAGCCTTTCGTTACAAATCTGCTGGGCCTGTGCTGGCACCAATAAACACAACTTCCTGCTGAAAGCCCTGGTGTCCTGTCTCTCTGCAGAATCCTGCAACACAGCCAGCCTACTGTATAACAGGACACCAGAACTTATTTCTTCTAACTGAAACTTGGTACTTAATCCTTCTCCCTCCTACTCTCTTCAGACTCTGCTAACCTCTCTGTTCCACTGTCAATTTAAATGAGATAACCTTTTTAGAATCCACATGTAAGTAAGATCATGTGGTTCTTGTCTTTCAGAGCCTGGCTTATTTCACTTAACATAATGTCTTCCAGTTTCATTCATGTTGTCACAAATGACAGGATTTGACATTTTCTTACAGCTTAAAATATTCCTCTGTGTATGTGTACCACATTTTCCTTATTCATCACTTGATAGATACTCACATTGATTCTATTTCTTTGTTATTATAAATAGTGCTGAAATGAACATGAGAGTACAGATGTCTCTTCAACAGATTGATTTCTTTTTTATTTTTATTTTATTTTTGATACATAGCCAGTAGTGAAATTGTTGGATCACATGGTAGTGTGATTTTTTGAGGGATCTTCAGACTGTTATCCACACTACATTATATTTCCACCTATTCTGTAAAAGCTTTTCTTGTCTCCACATCCTCCCCAATACTTATCTTTTGTCTTTCTGATTATATCTCTTCTAATAGCTATGAAGTATTTTCACACTGTGATTTTGATTCGCCTTTCCCTGATGATTGGTGATTTTAAGGATTTTTTTTGTTTGTTTTCATATATTTGTTGGTCAATTGCATGTATTCTTTGGAAAAAAATGTCAATTTAGTTCTATTGTGTTCCCCCTCCTTTTTTTTTTCTATTGAAGTGTTTGCCTTAGATATTCTGGATATTAACCCCGCATCAGATATAAAAGTAGTGAATATGAGAAAGTGGAGGTCACTAAGCCTATGACCGTCCTCTCTGTCACTCCTCATCCCTCAGCCTTTCCAATCTGTTGCCCTCTGGGGCCTGCATCTTAACAAGATCCAGCCTACTGGTTCCTTGTTATTCTATCAACCCCTCTGAATTCACCCTTCTTAGGTGAGTGGATACTGGCCCTTGTAATCCTTTCACCCTTTGTTCTTTCTGCAATGCCTGACCATCGCTGTACACTTGTAGGGATACTTTCTTCCCTCACATTCCAGAACTGCCCAGAGCTGCTCAACAAAATCTTCAAGGTCATAATGATAATTTTATCAGCATATACTACTCCCAGTCTCAACTGACACCTCAACATTGCTTAGCAATTGTTCATAATCCTTATTCTATTCTTCTTCCCATTTACTATCATAGTTGCATTACTAAAATTATTTTCATAATTATTTATAGCTATCAAGTATCAAGTTGCTCCAGCACATTCCAGGTGCTCTCCTCAGTGTATCATAGAAATCATTTCTAATTTTCACACCCAACTTTCTTTTTTTAAAATATTTTTTACTCATAGATGGACACAATACCTTTATTTATTTTTATGTCATGCTGAGGATCAAACCCAGTGCTTCACATGTGCTAGGCGAGCACTCTACCCCTGAGCCACAACCCCAGCCCCTCACACCAAACTTTCAATGCAGATTTGTACCTATTTTACAAACAAAATATCTGGCTTAAAAAAAAAAAAAAAAAAACCTGAATATACTGGGAGTAGAGTTAGGGAACTTGAATCAGAATCTGATTCTGAAGTCAGCATTTTTCAGGTTTCTCAAATTCTCTCCCCCACCTGTTTCCCAAGTCCTTGCTCTTAGCAGAAGGCCTTTCTCTCTACATAACAAAGACTTCAAAGCCTTAACAAGTCTCTTCTCCTCTTAAAAGGAGCAAGTCACTGGTCCAGCCTCTTCTCCAAGGCTGTTCTCTCCACTGGAGTCCTGAGTCAGACCCACCAGCTTCCCAAGATCTTGGCATTTCCAGTTGCTTCAATCTCTTGGAAGTTTAATTACTCTTTCTGTAGAATTCTCTCTAGGTACAACAGGTACAGTCTGACCTGCTGCCTTCTCAAATGACTTCTTCTTTCCCCTCACCACCAAATTTTCATGATCCAAAATGCTTACACAATTACAGTAGACAAGACAAGCATGTACTGTAAGTGTTCATCAACAGATGAATGAATGGAGAAAATGTGGTACATGTTGACAGTGGAATATTATTTGGCTATTAAAAAGAAAATGATCTCTCTATTTGTAGCAATGTAGATAAACCTAGAGGATGCTATGCTGGACGAGGTTATGTAACACTGTTAGCAGTAATGAATTTGCTTGTAGCATAGATTTTACATTGGTTTCGTGGGTGTATACTTATCTCCAAACTTATCAAGTTGTACGCACTACATATGCACAGCTTTTTGTATATCAATCACATTTCAACAATGTGATTAAAAAAATAAATTGGTAACATTAAATAAGAATAGGTAATGGTCAGGCAATCCAGGTAATGGGCCCCATTAAGGTCTTTTCACAAGTAAAGACCATGCAGCTTTACTTACAAAAGTAAGTAAAATGTTGGGAACATTCTAGCCAACCCCTTTGTCCCAGAGGGAAAATGGAAGGTGGTGATGAACCCAGAGGGGAGTTACTGGAAGGATTAAAACTCAAAAACTAAAGAACCAAGCCAAATGCCTTAACACTTTCCCAGCTTCTATTTAACATAGATTTTGACCAATGGCTTTGGTGCTTTTTCAATGCCTGTTTAACATAAATTTTGGTCAATGATCATAATCAAAAATCATATAGGCCCTCAGGCTAGCACACCAATAGGGGTTTTCTGCTATCAACCACCCCTCCATCGTAGGAGTGTTATCTCTTATTTTCTCACATAAGTAAATCATACTCCATTTACTCTTCCTTTCTGTTATTGTACATGGATTGTATTCTTCAAATTTTTGAGGGAAAAAAAAAAAAAAAAAAAGGAGTTGGTGAGGACTATAGCCTGCACAAACCCCACCCACCAACAGAAGCAGGGAATTATAGTCTCATCTCAAAACTTCAGTTTCAGCATCACCAAATATCAAAACAAAAATGTCAAAAGTATTTCCCTCTGTGTGAGTGTCCCAAAGAAAAATGCTAAATCACAAGCATTACACAATTTGAATTTTCCCAAAGTTACCTTGTACAAGAGTGTGCAACGTTCCGAGTGAATGAGAGGAGCGGAGCTTGCGATGTTTGGCTGGTCACAAGATGAAAAAAGTAGCCATAGCCAGCAGCACACACTCTGTTCCCCTGCAGAAATTATGAATAGTTTTTGTAAAAAAATGAAAAATATGTTGAAGTTTCTGAAGAAGAAAACTCTTATTTGCAATGATTCTACTTTTTCATACACTTTGTGTCAACATACTTAAACTCATGTGGATTTTTTTTCCCCCTCAGGATCAAAACCTTTCCCATTCCCTTTCCTCCAGGCAGCTCACCTACACTGTAATTTGCACACTTCAATAACTAGCATCTTTTGTTGTCCTCCTTTTAAGCTTGCACAGTGAGAAGGTTACATGTGGCACTTAATCTGAGCCTCTCCTCTATGATATATGCAAGGATACACGGTCAATGGTTTGGCTCTGAGCTGAAGGCCAAATGATTAAGCTAGCCATGCTTGAGTCTGAGACACGGTGGCTGAGTTCAAGTACAGGCCAAGTCTCCTCAATACCCTCTGTGCCGCTTAAATCATTAAACCATCTTAATATTTCTTTATAGGATTTACTACCAAAATAATTTAACATCTTTTATATTTTCATATAAAATCTAAATTCTTTATTGGACCATATGAGTTTGGAAATCTAAATTTTGCTCAAACTAAACACAATGAGATTATTTTTATAAATTCTAAGAAGTTTCTATAATATGTTTGCAGCTATGTAATACACTGTAAGATAGCTAAGAAAATTGACTTTCTAATGGGTCTGATGGTGTACACAGATGTATTCTACTTGGCTTAGCCAATGTTACCAAAAATTTTTATTTCATTTCCAACATTTTAAAATTAGGAGACAATATAAAAATTCAGACTTTTAGCTTTTCTGAATCCAAATTCTTTGTGGGGTGGCCTGGAACCAGCTGGAGATAAGAAAGGCAAGCCTTCTTGGGCCATGGATTATCTTTCTGTACTCCCCACCCTTCTGGCTTTATCTATTTATGATGCCTGCCTAGACACTGTAGGCTTTTGAATTTGCAACCTCTAAACTCCAAGCAGTAAAATAACTGGCATGTTGGCTGTTCCATGGAAGTTTCTATTTACCCTTTCCTGAATTGCATCTGAGCCCCCCACCCCCTCCAATGGCACATGCTCACATCTCAGAAGAGTCCATCCCCTCTTTCTTTTCCCCACCATCAGGGAGAAAGAACTCTGATTAAAAACCAAGGGCCCCGTCAGACTGCTGCACTAGGGTGGCACTGTGGGTGGGAAGAACAAAGTCCATCAACAGAGCTGCTGGACTGCTTCCTGTGTCACTTTGCACATCTGCCCCTCTAGCCTGAGAGCCTGTCCTACACCAAGATGCCCAGGCCTAGTGAGGGAATCCAAGTTGAGAACAGCTTGCTCAGCCTGTTGCAGGCTACATTTGTTCCACCCTTATAAAGTGAGTCTCAGAGACTCACTTTAGGAGTATCCTGAGTTCACAGCCAGTCTCATCAACTTAGTGAGACTCACTCCCACGTGGTTGATCCTGACCTTATCAAGTTTTGACATAGCTGGGGCGGTGTGGGCAAAGAGCACCCAGGATGTCCTCCCTATAAGTAACTCAGTCTCAGCAGCACACACTACAGGGCTTGGAGCACTCATCCTGAACATGGATCAGGGCACAGAAAAGAAAATGGGGAGAAGGGAGAATTGTAACATCATGTCACCCAACAAGGCATGAAACACCTTTCTGTAAACAACACTTCTGGGCTGGGGTTGTGGCTCAGTGGTAGAGCGCTTGCCTAGCACGTGCACGGCCCAGGTTTAATCCTCAGCACCACATAAACATAAATGCATTGCATTGTGTACAACTAAAGCAAATAAAAAAAAAGAAAAAAAAAAAAAAAAAAAAAAACACTGTTGTGCAATTCCTAACTCTGTGCTGGGCTCAGTGGCATCTGTGTTATGCACATCCTCCTAAAACCACTTTTTTTTTTTTTTTTTTTAACTAGGGATTGAATCTAGGGGTGCTTAACCACTAAGCCACATTCCAGCCCTTTTTACTTTTTTATTTGAGACAGGGTCTTGCTGAGTTGCTTAAGACCTCACTAAGTTGATGAGACTGGCTGTGAACTCAGGATACTCCTATCTCAGCCTCCCAAGCCACTGGGATTACAGGTATACACCACTGTGCCAGGCTAAAACCACTTATTAAATTTTAATGTGTACTAGTATAAAGTTGTCAGATTTAGCCAACAAAAACACAGAATACAGTCAGGTGCGGTGGTGCACACCTATAATTCCAGCGACTTGGGAGGCTGAGGCAGGATTTGCAAGTTCAAAGCCAGCCTCAGCATCTTGGCAAGGCACTTAGCAACTCAGCAAGACCCTGTCTCTAAATAAAATACAAGAAAGGGTGAGGGATATAGCCCAGTGGGTAAGTCCCACTGGGTTCAATCTCCCGTAACAAAAAAAGAAAAAGAAAAAAAAAAAAAAAAAAAACAGAATTGCCAGAGAAATTTGAATTCCAGATTATTTAAATGCCCATAAATTTGAATATAAGTATATTCCAATCATGATACACAACATACATATACTAAAAACTTATTTGTTGCATATCTGTGATTTAAATTTGGCCAAGTATGCTGTATTTTCTCTGGGAACCCTAACATGAGGGTATGCAAGAGACAGATTTCTAGGCCCTACCACCAGATATTCCAGTTTAGCAGGTGGAGACATGATGAAGAGATGGGGACACAGGTGCCCTCTTGAGCACAAGATGCTCTGATGGTTGTGATGTATGTGATCTTTGACCCCATTTTGAGAATGACTTTCCTAGAGATGACTGAAAGAGTAACAATGCACTGTGTAGTTACCCATCCTAGAAGATGTTCAAAGAGGAGAGAGACACTCGAAAGATCATTTCTTGGTGAATTTGCCATGAGTTGCTTTGGAAACTCACTACAAATAGAAATCACTGCTGAAAACTGAAGGAGGAAAAAAACCTAGAAAATCAGGGTAGGAATCTGTTACTAGACCCCAGCAAAAAGAATGTCCACTCAGGGCAAGTTCCACTTCAGTTTAATTTGAATCTTTTCCTTATACATATTTTTATATTTTCTAAAAGAAATTATTACAAAATATAATGATAGTACTCACCTTAAATAAAGATTTATAAAGAAGCCGATTTAGTCCAGGTGCCAGATTCAAGTGTCTCACTGATTTTCACAATTCTGTGAGTTATATATTATGATTACAAGTGTCACAGCAAAGAAACCAACACTCAGGAATGCTGGGTAATGTCCCCAAAGTCAGAGAGTAAATAATTACCAAAACCAGCTCCCTCCAAGTCAAATCAGGAAATGACGGAAACAGTGGTCTAGGGTAGAGGATTAAAGGCAGGACCCAGAAATAGAATGCCAAACAGTAGGGTTACATACACACAGGAGAGCAGAAAGCAGAGCTGGTGACCAGGTCAGGAAGAAGGGGCATTTGCTGTGGCCTCCCAATCATGAGCACAGTATATGGAACATGTTCTTTGCAAAAACTGGTGTTTTGTGGGCATTCATGGAAGACAAACGAACTGTACAAGTAAGGCAATTCTTTGAAGTGTATATCTATTCTCACTGTAAAGACTAAGCAGTCTAGCCCTTCAGGCACAAGGTAACCTGGTAAACAGGACTAGGGTAAGTGATATTGCTACACAAATATATATTTCTCCAAAATTAGAGAACACTTTTCAGGTCAAACTCTTTCCACACCAAAAATCCAGATAATATAAGATCCCTTCCACCCACATCACATGGAAAAGAAACATGCTTAGCTCAGAGTGCAGAGACAGACTTGGGGGCAAAGATGTGGGACATTTCCCACTGGTAGGCAGGGAACAGATGTGACATTTTGATGCATATAATGCTGGGATTCCAGAACTCCCCTTCTCCATATGTCCTCATTCCCTTTTCCTTGTAGCTGTCCTCTATTTCTTTTCTTTAGGCTGAGTAGGCTCATTTCATCAGCTTCAGTCATTGTAAAGTAATATTTCATTGACTTTGACACAGAAATGAAAGGACAACTTCAGGTCTTACTAAAGGTATCTCTTTGACCCTGAGTGACCCTCAGGCAGTCACAATGTAGTAGCACCCTTGACAGAAGGGGAGCTTAAAGACCCTGCTCCTCTCTGGATGTGTCACACATTCCACAAGGAATACACACATACACACATGTACACATAGCCAAGCAAAGCCCCAGTACGGAAAAAATCTGAAATAGGTTTTTTCATATTTATTTTTTCCATTTGGGGCAGGATTCTAGGAATTGAATCCCAGGCCTCCAATATGCAAGGCAAGCATGCTATCCCTGAGTTGCATTGCCAGCCCTTTTCATTTTTTATTTTGAGACACGATATCCCTAAGGTTAACAAGCAGGCCTCAAATGTGTGATCTTCCTTACTCAGCCTCTTGAGTAGCTGGGATTACATGTATGCACCACCAAACCCCCCATGATATGCACTATTTATTTATTTATTTATTTATTTATTTATTTATTTATTGGTGTGGGGGATTGAACTGAGGGGCACTCGACCACTGGGCCACATCCCCAACCCTTTTTGTATTTTGTTAGAGACAAGGTCTCACTGAATTGCTAAGTGCCTCGCCATTGCTGAGGCTGGCTTTGAACTCGCAATCCTCCTGTCTCAGCCTCCTGAGTGCTGGGATTACAGGCATGCACCACGCTCAGCTATATGCACTATTTCTAAATCAGCAGTCCTCAGCTCCCTGACTCCTGGGGGAGGGGGACTAACGCCCCAGTTCCAGGAGGACTTCAGGCTCTGGGGGCCTATGAAGCGGGACTGGAAGTCAGATGACACCAGGAGGCCAGGTCAGGGGAGCCAGGTCACATCAACACAAACATCAGGCTGTTACTGAACTTTAGCTTGTTGTTCAATGTGGGTCCCGGAGATTCTCTTATCCCAGGTATTTGTAGAAAGATGGCAATTCTTCATGGTTTTTACTCAGGTGCAGAATGTCGGGATTTTTTTTCTCTCTCTGTGGACTAGTTGACCCATTCTCTACTGCATTTCATTATTTTGGATTCTGAGCACTTCTCCATTTTCCAGAGGCCATTTATAGTGCTTGTCACATGTCTCACCCACATGGCACTCAGCAAAAGTGGCTTTTGGATATCAACAATATTAAGTTGAATTACTATTCAAGATACTAACATGACTTCAGGGATCCAGGGTCCTCTCTAAGCCTTTATTGATCTTAGTCTATTGCCGGACTTGTCAGCCAAAGATAATTTTATTCCCCCGAGAACATCTGGAACTCTCTGGAGACATTTTTGATTGTTACAACTCAGAAGGTGAAAAAAAAGTGCTATTGTCAGTGAGAAGAAACCAAGGTTAGTGTAGCACAGAGCACAGCACCCACCACAAAGCATTACCTGGCCCAAATATCAGCATTGCCAAAGCCACGAAACCATAGTCTTCAGTCTACACTGGAGCCATGAAAATAACCCATACCTTCTTTCCTGTAGCCCATCTCTAAATTTTAATGGAATTCCATATTTCCAACTTAAGCATGAAGATATTATCAATTATAAAATTAATGCTTTAAAAATAGTCTTAATGAAGAGGTTATTTGTATCTTTTTAAGTAATCAAATCTGGCATTATATACTTCAAAAGTACATTTAGTAGTATTAAATAAGTTATTTCAGTTCTTCCCCATGCACAAAAATAAAGGTATGCACTAATAATTCTCAGGTCCAGGAAGAATCTCTGTCTCTGAATGGGCAAATATAAATGCCCAGTATATTTATTTGACCCTCATCGATACTCAAGAAATGCCATGGCTCCTGTTTCCAATCATGATTAACAACTAAAATCTTTCCCTTTAAGAGTATTGTACACCTTCGAGGTAACCTGTGCATAGTGTCCGTGTACCTATCACACAAGTGACCACACTAAGATCCACACCTATGATCCTCAGGCCAGAGAGGGAGGTTTCTTAAAACCACCTTTTCTGAAAGCATATAATGAGAACTGTGCCCTGAAGGTTAACATTAATGACCTCACTTGGATACATACCTTTATTTACCAATGAAATGACAGTGCATTACCAAGACTTTATGAGAAGGGGAAAGTTTTCAACATTCAAAAAATATAGTCCATGGCTTATAACCTTATTCATCACCACTGCCAGCACCAGTGCTCAGAAAGCATGTATTTTTAGTGAATGGCTGGATTTGTTGACTCATCTGCCCTAATGTCATTAGCGTTTATGGAACATCTGAGTGATTACATATAAACACTTTATAGAGACGTTGCTAGTTGGGCAGGAGATTGCAACTGTGGTCCTCTATCAGCCGATAAGTCCCACTTTTCTCATAAAAGAAGCACATCGACAGTCTGATCACATTTCTTCCCAGCCCTTTTACTCTCAATTCCAATTGGGTATGCTACAAACGATTCATGAGGAAACCACATATTTATGCAGGCAGCCAACGGCTTGCGGGGAAGGGTTTAAGGCAAGCAGGGAATTTTGTGTGGAAATCAATTCTTTGCGGAAGTCAATGTATTATGGACATTCAAGCAAGAGAAATTCCAGAGAGAAATTAACTGCCCAAGTAAGCCAGCTCCTTGAGGTGTGCATCTATAGTCACAAGAAAAGTGAGTTAACCCTTCAGGCAGCTCTTAAATATGCATTACCTATTGAGTGGGGAGAGCTAGAGAACTGAAGTTGGGCCTTTAAACACAGAATTCCTTACAAAATTGATTCACAAACCAGAACAAATTCCCCTCAAATTAAATGGTGTCTCCAAAGAGCTCTTCTTCAGGGTTTTTCCACAGACTCTCCTAAACAGGAGTCTGCTCACAGAAAATTTCCAGCACCTACATAAACATGGGAGACTCTGATGCTCTGGAGGTGAGCTGTCCCTTGTGTCTGAGAGCAAAGACTTTCCAGCCTGAGGAGATGGGGACAGGTTCCCATAGGTTACGACTCCTGGCAAGATGGAGCCTCTGGACAGATACAAGCAATGCTTGTGAGAGGAGCCACAGACTCCAATGCTGAGGGAAGACAGGCTGGGCATGAATTTTGCTAAGAAGCCATGGCAATGTGTGGAGGAATGGCCACCTTTTTCTAGAAAGCACCACAAAGGCCTATGAAGAAGTGTACAAAGGAATCCCACAAGGCCCTGGGAGATGCCAACAGGATATAGCACCAGTGAATCCTCACTGATAGAAAAGCACAGGACTCAGAGTTTGCTTTTCAGAGAAACTGCAGCTGGAGAAGCTGCAGCCTGCACAGGGACATGGCAGACCACCTGTGGATGTATAAACTAAAAGGAAATACTGCACTTGAAATTCCTTTGTACCATGCAGGGTAGAAGGTGAGTGAACTGTAAAGGTGGCTAACTGGAAGCCAGGGTGAATTCCTTACGCCGTGGCTGAGAGAAAGGTCCAAGGCTCTCTGGGTCAGGACAATTGAGGAATAATATAAAACCACAAACTGTTACATAGACTTAATATCTCTTCTCCTGCCTGTCAGGTCAGGGATTTCGAGGGCAGACTCATGCCCATGGAGAGAGAAAGTTTAGGCTTCAGGGAATGGTTGCCAAGATGCAAAGACTAGACCACCTTCTTCATGTCTAAATAAAGGCTTTTGTTTAGTTCACAGTATCATACCAGTGTAATGTGCTGGTTTTGATGTTGTTCCGTGACCACAGGTGGTGGTTATGCTGTCACTGGTGGAAGCTGGGTGGTGGGCATACAGAAACTCCGTTATATTTTTGCAACTTTTCTTGAGTCTGCAGTTATTTCAAAAATAACAAAGACAATCTGAATTAAACACACTAATACACTGATACACCAGCTTGAGTACATTCCCTAAAGGGGCAATCTGGCCCTGAACCAGTCACATAGCTGGACAAAAACCACCACCCATGAAATGGCTCCTCTTTCTGTTCCACACACTACACATACATACACACAAACACACATATACACATTACTATTGTTGTTGTCCTCATACCCTTTGCAATAAAACTACATTTCTAGAATATATTCTTCAGAGTACTCTGTCTATCATCCAGACAAGAAACCCTCAACAAACATTAACTTATCACTTGCTCAAAAACTGAAATGACCTTCAATGACCCTCAGGGTCCAACAAAGCTCATAATTCTTATGTTTTTACACCTATGCCCAGTGATCACTCTTGTCTTCAGTAATGGCACAGTCCAGATGATAGAACATAGAAGATAACAGGATATCAGAAAGCCAGTTGCCTGGCTGAAAAATTGGGGCTGGACTTGAAAGATTTAATACTGACAGATGAGTCCAACAGGATCTAAATGCTGCCACTGATTAAGCTTTCTCATTTCTCAATTATCAAAATGATTTTCAAATCTCAGACTCAATTCTTTACTTTCCTTCTTCCCCATTCTTTGGTTTGGAATCACACCTACATTCAGTAATTCATTATAATCAATACATTTTTATTGAGCAACTGCTGTTTTAGACATTGTATTGGGGTCTAAAGGCTAATAAGCTAATGACAAAAGAATGATAGAAGTTTTTGGAGGAAATAACAGGAAATGTACTTAATCAGCTAATAAGCTGCAGTTTAAAACTGGACTACATTTTGTAAGAGATGACTGAAGAATGACGAATTTTAAGGTCATCAAAGATGAATATGTCAGGAAGATACATAATGAATCTGCATTACCAGCTTATCGTAAAACCACATTATCAAAACGCATGTGCTATCTTTATTTAACTATGAAATACATATAAAAGGAAGAAATAGAAATGAAAGTGAATAGAAATGAAAGATGTCTGAGAAACAAATAACTTATTGTGAACTCAATTCTTTTAAATTTTTTAATTGGTGCATTATAATTACACATAATAGTGGGATTCATTGTGCCATATTCATATATGCACATAACATAATTTGACCAATGTCACTCCCCAGTACCTTCCCTTTCCCTCCCCTCCAATTTTTCCACTGCTGACAGGGATCACTCTATAGGTCAGTCTATGAAGGCTCAGGAGACCCACCAGCTGTTCAGATGGCTCTCTGGCTCACTGCACCTATAGGCAGCTTGATGCTTCTTCCTATTGGCAGTGACCAGGAGACCTGTCTGGAAGAAAATGTGAGGCAAGGGCATCACAGCCTCACTCAGAAAGATGAGTTGGGCAAGCCTGAGGGTTCCCTTCCTCTAGGCATTTCAACGTAGTCAAGATTACACTACCCAAGAAAGTACACGAATACATGGTTCTTCAGACCCCCAAGCTTGCTGTGCAACAAGCCCTAGAGTGACCGACAAGTTAAATGCAATTTGTCTAGACTTTGGTTTCTTACAATGCATGCATTTCTGCCTCTTTTCCTCACTGGCATATTAGCCACCCCCATTAGGCGCCTAAAATGGTGTGTAAGTACTGTGCTTGGAATAAGCACAATTAAGAGTCTAAGGAGGACTGAACGGGTAACCACAACTTTTATCAGGGGTTATTCAGCTGAAGGTAATTAAAAACAGATGCTCAGTGAGAAAGATGCTCATCCTCTCAGTTCCTCAGAAGCTCAGCAGAATTGTCATGGCACAGAAGATGCTCAGAGCAGTGTCCTGGAGGAGCAAGGCCCTTGCATAGAGAGAGGGTCGAGGAGATAAAGAAACTGGAAAGGAGGAAACTAAGTGGTCTTCTACTATTCTGAGGCAATCCCTCACTCACCATTCTATGGTTTCTGTACACAGAAAGACTAATGTTATAAACTTGTTTAAAAGTTGCCAAGAGAAATTAATGTTGAGTTGCACCAAATAATTGGGTTTAAATAAAAAAACAAGATGTATACTTCATCATCCTGAAATCTGACATGATCTCATACACCTCCTTATCCAATTTTGAACACTCTTAAAAGGCAATGATATGGTCACATTTCACATAGCAAAATAGTAAACATGTTGGTATTGGAAACAATTGGCATTGGAATCAAGAAAGATAAAAATCAGCATTCACAGTGGATAATTCAGAGAAATCATTTGCTTTGCATTAATCTGAGTGGCTAGAAAATAATCAATATCTCTTTTGATGTGTTCCATATAAATATTGCTTCAAAGAGTTCTTTATAGGAGTCCTGAGAAGATAATTAAATTTATCCTAAAGTGCTTGTCTAACAAATAAAACCATAAATTAATTTCTTGATATTAATGTACACAAAGCAAATGTTTCAAACCATATGCTGCTACTCCAGTGAGCTTTTGGAGTAAATTGTATGCCCTCAGCTCTGACCCTCCTGGGGGAGCTGAAGCTCTTACCTCTATAACATTGGTGGGACTGAGGATATAGATGCCAGACGGTGTCAACATTTCAGGACTGGAGAGGCCTTCAGCACCAGAAACACTGATGATCACATTGTTTCTTATTATATTTTCCCGTTCTGACCAGTCTAATTTCAAAAAAGATAAATCAAACCCAGGGAATTCACAAACACAATCAAAATTTACACAGCTCAACACTTGATCCTACTAATAATACCAGAGTCCACAAAATGTACTCTATATGTGGATGCTTATCTATTTGTAGATAAGAATATAGATACACCTTTAGAAAACATTTATTATGTTGAATAAATTGGAGACATATAACATTTTTCCATCATGTCTGGCTATAAAGTATATAACAATTGAAAATGGACTGTAATAGATTTATAAGAGAGTTAAAATCAATTTATATATTTACCATTTTTTCTTCCAGGAATGGCTTCCCAGGAGATATATCTCATCTCCATGTATGTCCCTGAGAACAAAAGACCATATCAATTCAGCATATTTGGTGCCACTCAGGAAAACATGGGACACTGCAATCTATTTTCTCTTGGGGTATTGGTTGTTTTAATTGTATTTTTGTGTTTTTATCTATGAACGACATGAAGAGATATAAATTGTATGGACGTGTTAGTTCTAGAGTATCATGGATCAGAAGTTTACTTTAAATAAAAAGAAGAACAAAGTAATACATCTTCTATTTTACTACTTTGGAGACTGACTGTCTCTATTGTCAAATGCCACACAACCTGTGTCAGTCCAGTCTCAGCCCTAGATGTTCAAATTGACCACCAACAATCTGCAGGGGCCCCCTCCCCTGAAGGATCTGGAATGTCCTGGAGGAGTGAACAGGATGGTACCAGGGACCCTCACACCCAGAGGAGAGAAAGAGAACAGAGGAATATGCCTGAGCCATGCACATGGAGAAAGATTTGTCATTTAAGCCATATCAGCAGAGAACAGCTCCACAGAACCCTGTCCACGTCATTTCATGGGTCTTGTTTTGCAAACTTTTTATGAGATAGAGTACTTTATATAGAATGTGTTAACAAACAAATATTTTAATTCCTTCATTTGTAATACACTAGATATCAAGAGCTTATAATTCATAATATCCAAGCGGAATTCCTCCTATGGGCTTGCTTTCTTGCCTGATTAATGTCCATTCCATATCAGTGTTTTCTGCTCAAATCATATCTTTAGGATCTCTTCCTGAATTTTTACTGGAGGTTTCACCCTCCCTTTTATACAGACAAAAATAAAAATGAACAAAGCCGATGCTAGTTAGTTTGACTTCCTTCTGACTCTTTTTCTAACCAAAAGACTTTTCTGCACCTGAGCATCTCCAATATCTTTGCTTTTAGAGCTTGAGTTTGTTTTAAAGCAAGTTTATAAAATCCATATTTCCTCACTAAACAGTTTCTCTCTCAGGATTAGAAACTTTGCAGCTTTAATCTCAATAACTGTTCTTAAATGAAACATACATTTTCCCACTGATCATATCACAGAGTTAAATACAAAACACTATTTAACAAATACAGTTTAATCTGACTTTCAGTGAAAATTTTCTGATTTGCTTTTTTATTCTGATACAACTAGACTCTTTTGCTCATTAATTCATACATTTCTTTCAACTGATGGACCTACAATACACTAGTGGTTATGCTAAGTACTAAGAAGATAATGTCCTCATGGAATCTGCTACTAAAATGACATTAATCAGACGATCACAAATGTGACATATAATTTTAAATTGATGACTGTTGATTGGTGTTTGAGTTTAAACAGAAGCACCAGACTTGGGAGTTTGGGGTAGAGGATATTGTACCAGATAAAAGTGTGGCATGAGCAAAGGGAAGAGCTTGTTCAAAGGCCCTAAGGCAGAAGGAAGTGTGACCTTTTGAAAGAGTAAAATAAAATTGATCAGCCTCACTAGGGTGCAGAAGGAGAAAAAAAAAAAAAAAAAAAAAAGCAAGATAAGTTTACAGAGATTACCAGGGCAAAAATCACTGAAAGGGCCTTTTAAGCCAGATTATAACTTTCCTATTATATACTAACAACAATAAGAAACTCTTAAAGAGTTTTAAGAAAAGAGATGATATAATACAATTTGGGATTTTAAAAGAATTGTAGGTGCATTATAATTATATCTAATAGAGGGATTCATTGTTATATATTTGTACATGCTCACAATATACCAATATAATTTGGCTGACTTTGTTCCCCCGTACCTCCCTTTTCCCTACCCTCCTCTCTCCAATTTGAGATTTTTAAGGATAATAATTACAGGTTTTGCAATAAACTTTAGGAGACAATAATGGAAACAGGTGACTGTGGACTTCTCCAGCAAGTCACAGGAGCATTTAAGAAAAGAATTCAAGATTTTTAAATCCTTGGCCAATATCCAAGTTTGACAATCTGTGAAATTGTACATGGACATATTCATTTGACTTAGAATTTTTAAATTTTTGGCAGTAAATTTTAAAACTTCCCATTATATACTTGATAATTTGATCTGAAACTTTAAAAGGTCAGTCTCCCATTGATAAATGTTTAGGAAGCCAATCAGTAATAACTAAATTTAATGAGAAAGCTAAATATTTTTATAAATTGGGAATTCAATGCTTTAGGAGAATTCCTTATGAAAAAACTGTGCATCCTACTCAAGAATTCTGAAATTAAACAAGCTTGTTTTACTTACCCACCAGCAGAGCATGACCTGAAATCTTGTAGAACACATTACTGTCCACCTTCAGGCCCAAGGTCCTGCATATGCTGAGGCCTCTGCTAAAGGAGCTCCACACAGTGCAGCCCTGGACATAGGAATCTGAGCAGAAAGGAGTGTCATTCAAGTGGAATCTCAAAGACTCCTTAGATTCTTTTGGCCATATCCAGGGCAAGCTACACCATGGCTAAAAACATTTTCCCACACAATAATGGAACTCAGTTGAGGAATCATAAGCAGCAATCAAATCAAGAAAATGGGCAACTCAGGATAATAGCCCTCAAATATAAAGAGGTTGAAATCCAAGGATCAAGTATTAAAAAAGAATCACCCAAGAAAAGAAAGGATGGTCAAACCACAAAAGAACACAAGATGTTAAAATCTCTACCTGGCCTCCATAATTGGCATAAACTCTTAGCACAGCATGGTAGATGAGAAATTAAAGACTGAGGAGAGTACTGTTTATGGATCAACTCTGATCCTTGAAAACTGCATCTTGCATAAGGAAACGTGGTTATTATTTCTTGAGCTGTAAATTAGTATTTACAAATTGCCAAGCAACAATATTCTTGGCCCAAGATAGTCCAAGATTCCTATTCCACAATTTTAGCAAGGCCAAAATCTGACCTGAGGATCATGACTCTCACATTTGAATATGGTAGTTTTATGAAGCTAACAGGGAAGTGTCCTCTATTATGCTATAAGGAATTGACATTTAGGAAAATCGTTTGTATCTGCTTTCTGTATATATGACCCCCCAAATCAAATTATATGGCCTGGATCAGTCAATGAATAAATATTTACTGACTATCAGCCACAGTCATGCACCACCTAATAACTAATGATGTTTCTGTCGATGATGGACTGCATATCAGATGGTGGTTCCATAAAATTATAATGGAGTGGAAAACTCCTATCTGCCTGTGATGTGATAGCTCTCATACTATTGGAGCACAAGACATTATTCACGTGCTTGTGGTGATGCTGGTGAAAAGCAACCTTCTGCAGTGCCATTTATATAAAAGCACAGCATAAATAAATATGTATAGTATATAATACTTCATAATGATAATAAATGACTTTGTTAGTGGTTTTTGTATTTACTATATTTTTAAATTATTTTATAGTATAATCCTTCTACTTGTAAAATAAAAAGTTTGCTGTAAAACAATATATCAGTAGTAACCTCATATATTTCATGTTTAACCTCCTCTCTTGATTGCCTCAAAATATCACATAGGATGATGTACCTAAACCACCTATGTTGTATAAATAGACTCTGATTTCCATACAAGGACAAAATTACCTAAAGATGCATTTTTCAAAACATTCCCTAATTATTAATTGATGCATGATAGTAGATAGTATATATTTTAGGAATTGTTAATTATGCTAGAGATATAAAGAGGAAGAAAACTAAGGTTAATTTGTGCATCTTCAGTCTGATGAAAGAAATTGATATTAAAAGACTGAAAAGTTATTATGTAAATAGTTAAATTATAAATCGTGAAAAAGGAGTTTGGTACTATTACCATGTACTAAGAGATGGGGATGACAAGTATTTGGGATATTGGAAAGGTTACTTTGGTTTATGGAATAATATTACTTTTAAAATTGAACTACCCAGAAAATTCTCAACTATAATACCTCATAGATATTACCTCTCTGTGCCCCTCAATCTCAGCTCCCTTAAAACCAGGGAACCTCATATTACTTATCAGGGATGCACCACAGTAAATTACCCCACTCATATCTACTTCTTCCAGAAACAATGGCTGCTACAGATTTTTCCAAACTGATTTTCCACCATGTCACCCCATGAGAACATGCCTTTCCATCTAAATAACCAGTAAGAACAAATGTATCTGAATAGCTCTGTGATTGGAGCTCAGAGGACTAGTAAACTGCTTAAAGCACTATGCAAAGATTTCATCATTGTGGCGGCACACACCTGTAATCCCAGGGACATGGGGGGCTGAGACAGAAGGATTACAAGTTCAAGGCCAGCCTCAGCAACTTAGTGAGGCTCTGTCTCACAATAAAAATTAGAAAAAGTGGCTGGGGATGTGGCTAAGTGGTAAAGCACCCCTGGGTTAGATCCCCAGTACAAAAAAAAAAATAAAATAAAAATTCTGTCTTTTAATGATACTGGCTAGTGACAATTTGCCTCACGAGGTGGGGGCAGTACTGGGGATTGAACTCAGGGCCACCCAACCACTGAGCCACATCCTACAACTTTCTGATCCTGGTGTCAGAACTTTTATACTTACATCTGGTTACATTCTTTTTTCTGATTTTGATCTCATTTTGCATCTAGTAGTTCTCACCTGGATTTTATGCTTCCTGTTTTCTTCCTATATCTTCAACACTGCCTAAGAGCTGCACCCCTGTCTCTTCCATGTTCCTAGGAAAGCACCTGGTCTCAGTCATCTTGCCCCATTTTTCCAGGTAAAAGATCCTTCTGAGTTAGGACAGATTTCCTTAGAAATGCCTTCCACTATGCCTGGACACCCATAGTGTTTATTATTTCTACTATTCAATAGTGATTTGCCTGTCGTCACAAAACTAGTGAGTGGCAGAAGCAGGATTCAAAGCACAGGATTCTGTGGTTCACTCCACAAGTGCTGTACTTTCTTGTGATGTTTCTCAAACTTTACTCCTTAGACTACTTTTTCCAGAATAATAAGGTTCTATATTTAGAATTTAGATCCCTATGCCCACCTTAGACTAGATTTGTCAGGGAAAGGTCTAGAACTCTGAATTTCAATTTAAGCTCCACAAATTGCTTGTTTAGGCACAGTAAAGTTTTAAAAAGAGGGAAATCACATAAACAATTATCTATTTCTGAATCCCTCAAATTGCACATATCACTTATCATGACCCCTGCATGAACATGAGAGAAGAAAAGAAAGTGCCTCAACAAAAGCGAAGAAGGGAAAGTGAGAAGCTGTAGGTCTGGCTCACCTCTCATAGTGCCCACCAGAGTGAGCGAGCTCAGGTGCTTATGGAAGGCTTGTCCCAAGTCTCGGAACTCCACGCCCTCCAGCTGGACCTGGCTGGGTTCCTCTGGGGAGGACCAAACGATGACTCTGGCCCCCAGATCCCTGGATCCCAGTATCTTCTCACTCTTGGAATACAAACAGTGCTGCAGGTTACCTGAAACACAGGATAAGGTCTAGGGGACCTGAAGCAAGTAGAACATACTTCTAGACAACACCCCCCCCCATTGGAAAGGTACTGTTGGCACCAAGGACAAACCATTACTGTTCATTTCATTTAATAGTCTTCACTTTTACTTTGACTCCTTTCTTTGGATTATTTATTAAAAGATTCAATAACTAGGACATGATGTTGTCTTTACTGTTTCCAGAAACCTCCCAAATATTCAGCTAATTACTGTCACAAAGTAGCAGACTGCACAAACCACAACCAACCTAAATAGAAGCTGATTTCAATCCCAAAATTCCACTGGAGGGAATGCACAGTAAAACGACCTTCAAACAGTTCATAATTGTAGGGAAGAGATGTGAATACTGAATGTTGTCACAGTACTTTTTACACAGTCCAGTGGGTTTTTCTCCTTTGCTGCACTATTTTACAATTTAGGGACTTAGCAATAAGGCCACCACAGAATGGCAAAGCAAGGGCTGCCCCTGCACATCTCCTCCTTCCCCAGCTGTGCCACTAGGTGAGTACAGCAAATTACCTGACCCCAAAACACAGAACTCCCATGGCTACAATGTTGGGACCTCCGGATCCAGAATGCTTTCTGCTGACCCATGACCTGTGGGATATGAACTAACCACAGGATGGAAAAGACATCATATCCTGAATTCTTTATTTTTCATGTTAATGAAACAAGAAGTAGCACTGATATAAAACAATGTGTTATTCCATAGTAAATTTCAGGGTCTGCTTATTTGCTAAGGCCCAGAGGTAGATAATAAGATGTTTTGCATTTGCATGCTTTATCACAACTATTGGTGCTTGTGATATTGTTTTCAAATAGTCAGGCCCCCTATGATTGGCACCCAAAGGCCGAGTGATTTATTCTGAGGGTATTGTGGTTACATTTAAGATTTATATGAAATGAGGGATGTTTTCCATTAAGAGTTAATGGATCCATAATGGCTCAGACCTAGAAGCAATGTCACACTGGCAGCATGACCAAATATAATATTTTGTACCTATATGAGAATTATCAAGAGTTTGAATAGTACACAGATGGCAATTTTGCAGAATAGTTAAGTTGGCAGTCAACTGATTCTAACCTACTGTTATCCAAACATTGTTTTAGAGAATGACATATTTGTAAGTGGATGGCTTGGGTGGAGGGGGATAAGGTCAGGATCCTTCTCTATATACTAACAACACCCCACCCAGTCACATCACACCGTCATACCTACATGCACCTATTCACAGAAACCACTCATATCTTTGGCTCTCACCTTGGTGTTTCTTCCAGCTTCCAGACATTACCAAACATCTCTGCACAGTTTCTGGCCTGCCATTTCAGTTTCGACGTGTACAAAATTAAACTCATGATCACTACCCTCCCACCCCAAAACCTGCTCTTCTTCCCATCTCAGTAAATAGCCTCATCATCCATCCAGAGCTCATGCCTGGAAGTCATCCTTGACACCCACACCATCCTGGACCAAAGTTGACAAATGATGTCTTCACAACATGTGAAAGCCTCATAATCTACAGCCTGGGAAACCAAAACATAACCTACTAAACTAACCATCCCTGAAATAGATGTTTAATAGGCACATCAGTGTGATTCAGTGCCTGCTATTCTACTAGAAGATAAATGGACTTTTCCTACCACTTACCTAAAGTATGTGGTAGTTCACTCAGAAAACAAACCCCAACAGGGATGGGAACACAAGCCTAATCAATAGGAATGTGTTGCCCAAGCCTAGGATTCTGGTATTAGGGTTTCCTTGAGAAACTTAGGAGAAGCTTGGAATCAATGCTAAGACTTTATTATGACATCTAACCCAGAAATGTAATTCAACTCTCAGGTTTAATTCTTCAACAGGATTTTTTTTAACCTCAGAGAAATAACTAATTTACTATTTCTTTTGTCATTTGTCTCTCTCTTTCATAAGGTCCTTAGGAAGTGTGGGGGTGTGAAATGAGAATTTGTCAAGAGCCTTCTGAAAATTACAGAATTTTATGGACATTCAAAGGTTAAGGGTTTATTCTGTTTTCAAAGACATCAACCATAGCATTGTCACATATCATTTGATGGTGAGAATTTTTTTTTTTTTTTTTTTTTTTTTTTTTTTTTTTTTTTTACTTATTGGACTTTCCAAGGAAATACTTCTCTACCTTCTGCCATGTTGGCCTCCTGACAGGAAGCCAGGAGCATCTTCCTCTCATTAGTGAGATTTCCTTGTATGGTAATACGCCTGCTGAGCAGAGCCACTGTGACCTTTAAAATGCGGTGCTCTCCAGCCACCCAAATCTCTGTGAAGTTGTGAGAATATCTGAGAAGAGAAAAAGAGGGAGATACATCTGAAGACCTCACTCCTAATCTTATTAGGAATGGTGATAGTAAGCCAGCAGATGAGTGGGGGTCTTCCTTTAAGGATCTATTTTACAGAAACATAAATATAAAAGAATGAACTGCAGCACAAATATATTAGAATTAGAAACTGTGCTGATTTGTTGCACTATCCACTTGATATGAGACCAACGTTTGAGAGTCTTACAAAAGGAACTTATTTAAGAAAGTCTTAAGTCTTCAAAACATTTCAAGCTTTGTAATTTTCTTGTCAAAATGTCTAGCATTATTTAATGTTAGACTACATCACTGAAAGATAAGAGTCCAGACCCCAACACAGTTAAAAACCTCCTCCTCTTCCATGTGAACCTGGCCAAGCTGTCACTCAGTACCTCAAGGGTGACCTCAGGTGGAGGTCTGCATGGTGCACAACCTCCACAGTGACAGTCTCTTCCACTGGTCTGGCACCTTCAACACCTGTCCCACTGATGATGACCACTTCATCCCAGGGTGCCAGTCCACAGCATCTTCCAGAGCCAACACTCTGTCTTGGGCACAGGCAGCTGCTCGAAGATGGGTGATGACTACTTCAGGCAGTGAACCTAAAGCAGCCCAGAGAAACACAGTTCAGATATTTAATAGAGAATGTAATGTTATTCATCCAAAGAATTCTGTGAAAAAGTGTCTGAAACAAACCTCAAAATCAAAGAGCACTGATTCTGGATACTAGTTTTGTTTTTGATTTGGAATGAGCTGAGGGGGGTATTATTTTCTCATCTATGAAAGTTGATAATAAAAGCAATCCAGGATAGTGTAGTAAAGTGTGAAGAACACCAGCAAATGTCATCAGACTGAACTTGGATTTGAGTCACAATCTTGCCATAACACAACCAGGTTCCTTTCAGTGAAGAGGCTTTAGTTAAAACAGGAATAGCATGGTCTTCCATCACCAGGTTTTAGGAGAATTAAATGAGACGATATGTATGAAACATCTAGTTTGGATCTTGCTACATTATAGACTCTGAATAAATGTTCCTCTTTTCTCTTTCTTTCCTGCATCACATTGTGTTTTGAGAATGAGATTTTACTTCTTTCTTATTCCAAAAAGAAGAAATGGTCCTTAGGCTATGATGTAGAAGGCAATAACTAATTTCCCATATAAAGACTTCAACTCACTTTACAAATAAGGTAAGCAGAGTGGAAAATCAAAATTACTTGGGAATAGTTGTCTTGGTGCATTAAACGATCCCTTCAAACACTAAAACTGAATGTATCCAGGATAGGATGGCTAAGAAAATGTTAAGAAGGGAAAACTCGTGAGTCTGGGTATCACTACACTCTGGCATTTCTATATGACTCTCCCCATACCAAGAATGTTAGTCCTTAACTAGCAAAGATTTAAGAAGATCATCTATCTCTCAGTTTACTCTGGACTTTTCCAGCAAGGGTCAAAGCAATTTTTTTAAAGCATTATCTAAAGCAATATTTTAAACAGCACATGGCTTACTCCCAACTCCTTCCTTTTTCCCCCATACACTTCCTTCCTCCTTTGCAATAGATCATAATTTACCTTTAGCCCACAGCAAGTTACTGTCCTCCCTTGTTGCACTAAAGTAAAGTAATAATACTTGAATCTCTAACTACAGAGGTGGCCGACAATAAATCATTTTCAAATTATTTTAAACTTCCCTCTTTTTTTTTATTTGTCTGTGAGTGTGCAGGCACTTGTACCAATAATGTTGTTCTAGTCTTAGGAAGGTCTCAGGTTAATGATGTAATTTCTAAAGTTTACTCAGGCAATAATTTTATCTTAAAAATATTTACAGAGTTCAAAATTTCTAATTATAGGGCAGGTGAAAATTAAGACATAAATCATCCCCAAAAGAAAATAATTTTAATTTTATTCCTTGTTTGTATATCTTAACCTTTGGGAACAATAAAATGAAATAAAGTTTGTTTGTATGTATATGCATATGTGTGGATGTCTCTGACCTCTTCTTGATTGTCTATGTGGAAAAATTCATGCGAAGCATAGAAAATGTTTATCAAATACAATGTAAAACGCTCTCAAACTTAATGACCAATTGTTCACCATACTCAGTCAATATGCAAGGGTCATCAATTACATACGAGCTGACATCCAAGCCATGTATGGAAGAACCGAGAATAGAGACCAGCAAAGATACTTCTCAACTAATCGCTCTTAACAGTTGTCAAGTCTGAGTGAATGGAAAAAGATTACAGAGAATCTTTAAAGGCCATTTTCAACTATTACAATACACTATGTCCTTTCAAGTGTTGACAGAGTCTCCAGAAAGCAGTAAGATTATCTCAAAACTTTTTCATTCGAAATACAAAAATGACATCTCTATGCATGATCACCTCAAGCCTGAATGTTTTAGGAGTAGCAGCCTAGAGAGGCTGGCACAGTTATAACCTATAGCTGGTGTCATGGATTTTAATATGTAATTTATCACAGTATGCATGATTTATCTCTCCACCTGAAGAATGGATCATGAATGCATGACCATTGTTTTGTGTTTTCTTTATATATGTCACAATTCCCAACACAGCACTGGACTCATGGTCAGTATTCAACTCAAGAGTGGTTTAAATTAATTATTTTAAATATTTTCCTGTGGACAATTACTTGTAAACCCTCCCCTTCTCCCCCGGCCTCTGTCAGATTATACCTAGCTGAATATACAATATCCAATATATAAAAAACAGAAAAAAAAAAAAAAACAAACATTATTGAAAATTTTGAATAAACATAACCTAGTTTTTCTCTGATGTAAGAACTCTTTGGGTTTGTTGTTGTTGTTGTTGTTGTTGTTATTGTTTTAATTTTACAAATTGCACAAAAGAGAAACTAAAATTCTTCAAAAGCAAGATTATATAATAAGGAAGCATCAGTACCTAGATCTGAAAGCAGGCCTTCTGAATCCAGCACTAGAGAACTAGATATGTAATTAAATTCCTAGCCTCTATAAATGAACTATACCCAATTAGCTTTGATTCTCAAAAATCATATGCATTACTTTATACAGGTTATTTAAGCACCACACAAGGGGGACTTTCAGACCCTCTGCTGAGGAGAACATGGCACACATGTGAGTCATTCTCTTCATTGAACTCCTGAAACCCAGCTGGGGTAGCTCCCTTCCCTTCTGTACCACAAATCAAAAAGCATATAAAAGCAGTTTTAAAAGCTCAGTAATTTATAAATATATTTAAATGACAAAAGGAGTATGGTCTTGTAATTTAATCCAATGTTTAACCACATTTGGCTTTCAACATTGACCTGCTAACCAACAAACTATTCATTTACTCCCACTAATGACTTCTGCTCATAATTGTATTTCCTACAAATTATTGTTCAAGCATTTCAGTGTCATTCATCTATAATTAGTGAGTCCCAGAGAACCATTCTTACCAAATGGGCATGGAGAGAAAGAAAATAAACTTTAGGGGTTGACACACTTTAAAATCTCTAATTGTCTTCTGTTTTTTTTTTTTTTTTTTTTTTTTTTTGGTAGGAATTAAATCTTTATTTCAAGTGAATAACTGCCAAGATTTTTCCAAACCAGTTAGAAGGGATGAAAGGAAGGAAGAGAAAGAAGGAAGGGAGGGAGCGAGAAAGGAACTACTTCATTAAAATAATATTGACATCAGAATAGAAATATAAAGGAACTCACAAAATAAGCTAAAAAATTTTATTCTCAAGTATACACACAGTATTTCACCCTTATTTCTGAACACAGCTTCCCCATTATTATGGCAAAACAGGGAATGTTGTCTTTTCCTACATATACAGGTAAACACTTCTCAAGCACTTGGAAGACAAAACAAAGTGAACAGAATCCTCTTTATCCAATACTCACTTCTAGTACGAGAAACACAGACAGAAATCACAAATGCTCCATGCTAAGAGATGAGATAGAGGGAGACCCAGGGTCTAGTGGTGCACAGACAGGTAGCACCTCACTCACAGCAAGGGAGTGGTTGTTTCTGGAATGCTTCCCAGAAGAGTGATAACTGAGCTGGATTTTGAAGGATAAGCCATTTGCCCAGGTGACAAAATGGGAAGAGACATTTTTCATGTGCCATTTCCCTCTGCCCTTGAGAACCACTTGCTGTGTTATCTCCCTTGGATAAAGACAAATTCTAGAAGGGTACCCTGCATGAGCTCGGCTGTGTGTGTGCACCATGAACCTTCTGCATCATTACAGGTTCATCTCCAGTGGTTCTGACTGAGCAAGGAGCTCCCTCCCTGTGGGAGGGTGAATCACAGCAATCCTGTGCAAAAGTGCAGATCAGCCAGCTGCATCCGCAACTGAAGAGAACATTTCTGCATTGTGATGATAGGGAATTGGGATAAGGTCTGTTCTAAAGCTAAGGACTCCACTGTTCTTTTGGCACAAGGGTTTAGACTAAAGCTAAACATGGTTATTTAATAGCACAATGAGCAATATTTTTCTAGAGGTATCAGAGAAAAGCTAGCTTTTGTTTCTATGCAACTAGAGCTTTATATTTTTGCGGCTCTGACTCAAAATAAGTGACTGAGAAGAAGCGGGACATTGTAAGATAAATGGAAACATCTGGATCCTTGTTCCTAGCTCCTGTTTGGATTTCAGGTCTTCAGTAAACACCATGCTCAGGCCATACAGAACCCAAGTGAATGTCCTTCAGCTAGTGGTGCAAAACCCTCTTAGTCAGAGCTAAAGGCTTCTATGAAATATCTTTAATACCCACTTATGAGTGCCCCAAAATATATTTAAAAATCAGCTATACATTTTAATTTTATTTTTTTTCCTCTTAAAAATTTTCCATTTCTCAATACTGCCACACTGGGGACCAAGCTTCTATCACATGAACTTTGGGGGGAAAAACTTGAACCATAGCTAAACCACAGCAGAGAACTTTCACATCTCTTTCCAAAGACTGTTATAAAATCAATTGTATTAGGAGGAATAAGTTCTAGTGTTCCACAGCACAAAAGGGTAAGTATTATTATTTACAACAACCTATTATATATTTATGAGAAACTAGAAGAGAGGAGCTCCAAGGCTCTAAATATAAAGAAATGATAAGGAAATGGAAATGTTAATTACACTGATTTAATAAGTATAAATTGTATGCACATATTAAAATATTACACAGCACTCTGTAAGTATGTAATATTATTGTGTTAATTAAAAAATAAAATTAAAAGAGTAAAAGCAATTTTGGCTTTTAAATAAGCTATGTAAGCCTCACAAATGCAACCATAAAACACAATTTTCAGAGAGTTGAGGGGATACCAGCTATACTTTTGATCAGATGATTATCATTACTAGGTTTGGTTATCATTACTAGGTTTTATGTCTTCCAGCAGAGGTGATGGGGACAAGAAAAAAAAGGTTAATTTTTAATAACTATGTTTAGAAAAAAACATGAATGTATTACACTTAAATTACAAAATTAAAGAAAAGAAAAGCACTTGCAATCGTAACACAACAGATTAGTATAGGTCTTTCCCATCATTCCTTTCCTATATTTATGTGCTGACAAACTTTTATATTTGCAAAAAAGTGCTATAATTCTATGCATACCTTTTTTTTTCTTTCTTTACTCTGACTAGAAAATAATTTATTACAACACAAGCATTAATGCCAGATCCCTGTGTGCAGGAGTCTTCCTATTATCCTACTAAGGGACTCCCCCGCCCCTTTTGCCATGGAGACTTCTTCTATCACGCCTTTTAATCTTCTATTACGCCTTTTAAATACTGGATCTCCTAGGCCAGGGAATCTACCCCTCTTTCAGAGCCTCCTTTTTCCTTTTCTAACTCTTTACATTCCCTAGTTAGGGTCTCCTGCTCCACCTCTTCCTCTGCTGCTGTTTGATAAATACTATCTTGTTTTGCTTTGTAGTCTTTTGCTTCTTATCCAGTTCCTCACCCTTTACTTTCACTGTCATCACCTTCTCTTCAGGAGGGTCATAGGGTTTGGGGTGCACAGAGCCACAGCAAACACCTAGGGATGGAAGATGGAAGACTCCCGTTTAAAGAACTCCCAAAAGTAGAAGAATGGTAGTTGGTAGAGCCCAGGTAGGACTCAAAGCTCATACAGATGCCACTATTGTTATCTGAGGGGATGTCTTTTTTCTTTTTCTTCTTACACACTATGTTTATACATGATCACAAGCAGTAGTCAGGCTTCCTATCTCTATAGAGTTACCCAGTTCATTGCCCAGATCTAAACTAAAGGAGAGGAGTGGAGGATCATGGGGAAAGGTGAAGAGGATGCAAGAAGGTGAAAGGGGGGAAACTGGTGGGTCTTCTGGGAGATGTCCAATGGGTCATTGCCTGGAGCAGGTGCTCCTTACTAGGCTCCTGGATTAAGGGGGCAACAAAATCACACATGTCATCCAACATAGCCAAAAGCTCATCTAGCATGGTCTCCAGGTTATTTACATCCATCTGGACATCAAAGTCAAACTCCTTCCAGCTCATTTTCTCCAATATACAATCTGTCTGAAGGAAGAAAGCCCATGCACAGTTGTCTAGGCCACTGACCAACTCATTCACAGCCAGCCACTCAGATGTAGAGCCCACCTTTGCCTTACCATTAGAGAACCCATGAGGTCTACAGTGCTTGGACACCTCCAGGTAGTCGTCTAAAGACCAAGGCTCCATTCAGACCCCCACACCTGACTGGTTGATGAGGGACATAAAGTTCCCCATTAATAACTCATTGTTTAGGAAGCTGATCTCGGTTATGTTATGGGGCTTTGCTGAAATTGAGTAATGTGCTTACTTCAAAGGTATCTTTGTGGGTTATGGCATGCTATGAAAACGGCTGTGGCTCAAGTTCCTGGGGGTGGCTTCTGCAGAGCCTGGTATTGCTGCTGCTGCTACAACAGCCAACAATGATAGGTACTGCTGCCTCTGCTATGCCTTAGTGACCAAGGACCCTGCAACAAAGGAGGTGGGAAAGCACACACATGCAGACATCTCTTTGTCTAAGACAGGGGGAGCAGAATACTCATACCATTTTTTTCTGTAAATTCCTTTACTTAATATAATGGAAACACAAATTTCTTCTCTTGTAGTTCTGGAGATCAGAATTCTGAAATTATTCTCACTGGGATACAGTCAAGGTGCCATCAGGTCTGCCTCCATCCAGAAGTTCTGGGAGGATAATCCATTCCCTTGCCTTTTTCAGTTTTCAGCATCATGCATAGTTTTTGGCTTGTAGCTCCTTCCTCCATCTTTAAAGCACATCACTCCTATCTCCATTCCCAGCATTATATTCCCTCTTCATACTGACACCTTCTGCATCCTCTTTATAAGGACCAATGAGATTACATGCGTCCCACTGGTATTCAGGATAATCTCTTCATTTTAAGATCTATAATTTAATCACATCTGCAAAGTTCCTTTTACCAAATATGGTAATATTTGTGGGTCCCCTGGATCAGGACAGGAACATGTTTCAGGGTCATTTTTTAGCTTACTACAATTGCATTATGGAATAAATAGTGCTGAGAAAATTAACTAGCCACTCGGAAAAAAATCAGATAGATGACTCACAAGGAATACTAGAGTATATTCTAGAATGATTAAAGTCGAGGTTGGCAAACTTTTTCTCAAGGAGCCAATCTCTGTCTTAAATACTCAATTCTGATACTGAAAGGCAAAGCAACTATTGCTGGGGTTCAACATTTTTTTTTTTTTGACAGAAGCAAGCAATGGATCAGATTTGGCCCATGGACCATAATTTTCAGACCCTGGTTAATAGATTTGAAAAAGCAAAATAAATAAAAGTTCTAAGAAACAAAGAAGTAAATATTTAATCTTTTGTATAGGAAAGAGTTTCTTGACAGAGAATTAAAGGGAGAAATCATAAAGGAAAATATTTGTAGATTTGCTATTACAGAGATCATAAAATTCCATAAAAATACTGAAAGAAAAATTTTAAGAAATAGAAAATAAGTAGGCCTTTTGTGCCTCTATGAAGAATATCACAAAGGGAACCATAAAAAATAAAGCCTCGCTTGCAATCCCAAAATAACCTGAAAAATAAAATAAAATTGAGAAGACTTTCGGAAACTCAAAAGGATTATCTTCTGTGTGTTTGTCACAGGGACAGTGATGTGTACACAAAACAGAAGCACCCCGTGTGCATCTGAGCCCATGAAGAGAGTGAAATAAACTTTAGTTACCTCCACGTCCACACCATAGTTTCATCATCTCTCAAATAAAATAATTCCATCCTTTGCTACTTCACAGGAGTGTTGTGAGAGTTAGGTGAGAGAAGAGAATGGAATCAGCTTTGAAAATTATAAAGTGCCAGGATCTAGGTGAAATCCAATTTTAACAAATACTGAATATAATACCCAATTCAATGGTACCCTTTCTCCATGGCCAGGCTATTAATAGTTTTGCTTTGATGACACATGGGAAAGAATGCTCTTTGAAGGGAAAATCACAAGATTCTGCATATATAGCTTTCCATTTACTTAACAAAGATGAATTTCTTTTGATACTCGAAATGCAAAAAGTGTAAAAGCTGGACTATATTAACCAGTTAATAAACTAAAAGAAGTTTACTACTGAAGAATAGAAATGAGGAGGAAGGAAAACAAGGTAGAAGGTCTAGGCAGGTCCCAAGTTCACTAGTGCTTTAGGGTCATGGTAGAAATTTTGGACTTTATCTTAGGAACAATGGGAAGCCACAGAAGAATTTTGAGCAACAGCATGCTATACACAGAATTGTGCTTTAAAAACATCACCTTGATTCCAGGACAATAATGAATTGGAGAGGGAAAAGAACAGCAACAAAAAGATGAATTAGAATGTTTATCCAATGCTCCAGGCACAAGTCAACGGTATCAAAAATTAAGGTGACAATAAGGGAGGAAGAGAGAAGCATGTGGGTTCATGAGTAACCCCCAAATTAAACAGAACTTGGTGATGGACAAAATATGGAGAGAATTAGAGAAAAAGAGGTATCAGAAATAACAGGCAGATTTCTGGCTAACAGATTACTAAAAAAAAAAAAAAAAAAAAAATCCCACCCTTCTTAGAATAATAATGAGGCAAGTTCACCAAATCAAAACTGGAGGCACAAAGAACACTGTCAATAACAAGCTTTTATTGAGTACTTGCATGAAGCCTGCCACTGTGCTTAGTACTTTATATATTTTATTCGGCTTAAATCTGTAACAGCACCATGGGAAATGTTTTAGCATCATCTCAAGTTGTGACAGATAAAACACTGAGAAGTTGACTTTTTCAAAGTCTCCAAGCTGGTTCCTGCTAGAGATGGAATTTGGACACAGATCTTAACATTTTATCCACAGGAAAATGGGTTAGTGACTACTCCATGACTGAGCAAACTCAAGCTCATCTAGAGAAGATGCCTTCAACCATACCGTAGAGAGAAAAGGAAACTAGAAATCTTGAGCAGAAGAGATAGATTGTGGCGCTAGTTATTTTCCCTTGAAAAATTTGTGTCAAGACGAGAGTCTTGATCTCTTCCTGGATTATATGTCCAAGATATGATACATCAGTTTTAGAAAATGGAGTCCACTTTGGTGACTGCAATGGTTGGTTTTATACATCAACTTGACTGGACAAAAGGATGTCCAAATATTTGGCCAAACATAATTCTGGGTTTCTCTATGAGGATGTTTCTGGATGACATTAACATTTAAATCAGTAACTGAATAAAAACAGACTTCTCTCGCTAATGGGCGTGGCCCTTGTAATAATCAATTGAAGATCTGAATAAACAAAAAGGGTTAGATAAGGGAACTGCTTCCTGGCCACATGAACTGAGACTCTGGTTTTATCTGGCCTTCAGACTCAGACTGAAACATCAGCTCTTCTTGGATCTCCAGCCTGCCATTTTCCAGGCAATAACTTACACCCTCAGGCTCTAGACTTGCACTGGAAACTGCACTTTGGCTTTCCTTGGTTTCCATCTTGCCAACTACAAATCCTAGCACTTCTCAGCCTCCATAATCATAGGAATTCCCGCTCCAAAGAAAATAGAGGAGTAAGTTTAGAACCATAAAAACAGAGGTACCATTTTTACCACTTTGTAAACAGTTGGGATTTTATAAGGAAGTAGTTCACAGGTTGGTTTGTTTTCATTTTTTTATTGGTACACTATAGTTTTCCATAGTGGTGGGATTTGTTGTTACATATCTGTTCATGTGCACAATATAACAATATAATTTGGCCAATATCATTCCCCAGTATTTCCTCTTTATCTTCCCCTCTGATGTATATCTATTTTACTGAGAAAGGCAGTGAAATAAATACAATTTTAAAAAAATAAGTGTAATAGATAATGTTAAAAGGTAAGGGTTAAAAAAGAAGGGTGTGTTAACTACTCATCACTGTGAAAAAAAAGTACCTGTCCAGAACAACTTAGAGGAGGAAAGATTTGTTTTGGCTCACAGTTTCAGAGGTCTCAGTCCACGGTTAGCCAACTCCAATACTGTGGGCCTGCGGTGAGGCAGAACATCATAATGGAAGAACAGGGCAGAGGAAAGATGCTCAGCTCGTGAGCTGAGAAGGGGGTGGCTGGGGAGAAGATTAAACCCTCCCAGTGCATTCCCCTAGTGACCTATTACCTTTAGCAATGTTCTACTTGCCCATAGTTTTCACCACCTTCCAAGAACTTCATTCAAATTATTAATCCATTAAATGCATTAATCCGCTGATGAAATCAAATCTCCCTTGATCTGATCATTGCCTAAAAGCCCCACCTCTAAACCCTGCTACCTTGGGGGCGATGTTTCCAACACATGACCTTTTTTGAGGGTTATTCTGGAGCCAAGCCATAACAAAGGGGGGGAATGTTGAAGTGTGCCCAAAGGTTAAGTGGCTCTGGGAAACAGGTAGTCATTTTTTTCATCAGAAGCAACAGGGCCCCATTTCTGCTTCATGAGGGAAGAATTTGCCTGACAGTGAAGCCAACTCAGGGAAAAGTAGAACCAAGAGCTACAGAGAAACAAAGTCTTAATGCTTTCATTAGAGCACCTGGACGCAGCTGTGCTTCAAGGTTTTTCAGTTACATGAGGCAATAAGTGCCCTTATTTTTGTTTGAATTGGGTTTTCTGTCACTCTCGCAACCAAAAAGACCTGACTAATGCCAACGTTTTCAAGTATATATAGAAACCTGAAGTACCTTACAATGTGTTTCTAACTGGGGTTCCTGCTGTACTTGGATTATTGAATAGCTAGACCTCATTTCTAATTAGCAGTATACATTTACATGTAAACACTTAAAATTAAAAGACCTTAAAAACAGCATGCTCACTTAGACGTGTTTTTAAAAGTTCCTTAAAGTGCGGGTTCTACTATTAATTTAAGGAGCCCTTTCTTATAGATTATTCCAACATCACTCTTGTCCAGATCAATAAGATTTTAGAAGAAAGTTTCTGCCACCATGCACAGTTTATTTTTGACCTTGTTGAAGCATTGTTGAACAAAACAGAGAAAATGTCTTGCTTTATTTTTTTTGTTGGTGATGCTGGTTATGCTTTGGACAAAATAGAGCTAAGAACCACTATTCATGCACTTTAGGGTGAACTAGTCATCCCATCCTTGGCTGTCTTCCCATGCTGAACTACACTAGATTCACATTCACTAGTGTTAACTGTCTAATAATGATCTGCTACATCATGCCACCTGACCAAAAACACCAATACTGTGTTGAAACTTGTTAAAATTTAACATTACAGGAAAGTTTTTAATTTTCCTCACACTTAATTCCTCCATTCTTTTACATCTTCCTTCCTTCCCATCCCTAAATGACAACAAAATACCATAAAAACAAACAAAACAACAATGGCTCCCCTGTTTGAACCAGTGTCCCTGTATACATATGTCACAGGGAGTTGAGCAGAACCCACCAGGACAAACCAAGCATTTGACAAAGAGGTGACAAGCACCCCACCTTTCAGGGAGCCTTAAAAATTTAGGGAATAGGCATCTACTTGGACTTAGTGAAAGGAGACTAACCTAAATCTGCCATCTCAACCATCCCTGGAGCAGACCCCATCCTAGGCTATGAGTGATAGATAATGAGAGAAAATTCAAAGGACTCCTCAGAGATAGGGATGAGCCAACAGCCTGAGAGAGCTAGTCATAGCCTTTATCTCCACTTCCTACAGAGAAGGCATGAGGCTACCTTTTCCCACATAAGCAAAGAAAGAGGGCTTTGTAAGTATCCTCACAAAGTTTCCTGTGAGCAGGGGAGATGGACTTTTTCCCAGATTCAATGCCTGCATATGTAGCATATTTGCTGGGTTGTTCATACATCTGAGCAGGGATAAGAATTAGCATATGTACAGGGCAGTGAAGCAGGTAATGAGTGGGGCATCTGCGGGTGGGGAAGGATTTGTAAAAACTTTCTATGATCAAGTGGATTCTAGGGAAGGTAGATGGACCTGAACCAACTTTCCGGTACCCCACCCAAGACTAACCCCAAGGTGGAAGCTAAGAGTATTGCAAACCCTCATGGGTTTTCCAGATTGGGAAGCTGTGCCCTGGGAATATCTCCTACCAGGCTCCAATGATCTCATGCAGACTCTTTGGAGAGAGAATCAAGAGTCCTCCAGTGTTATCCAGAGAGGTAGCAACACCCCAAAGAGGGCACGCTGCACAGTTAAGTGAAAAGCTTGGTAAATTTCTTGCCTTACCTCTCCTACTTGCCCACAACAAGAGAATGTACAAGGAGAAAGTTGGAAGAATGGAGCAGCAGACTGCACCCCTACCACTCCAAGCACCTCCCGCTACAGCTTTTAGGGGGAGAAAGAAATGTTAAATAAATAGGAGACTGAAGATTAAAACTGGATTCATTAGGACTGACCTTTTTAATATGGGAAAGCAAATGAAAAGTACTGGCCCAGGGTATTGTTAAAGGACAGAAAAAATATCCATTAGAATATGGATGAAGCTGGGCACTGTGGTACACCTTTAATCCCAGCAACTCAGAAAGCTGAGGCAGGAGAATCACAAATTCAAGCCAGTTCTGGCAAGTACATGATGAGATGCTATCTCAAAATTTAAAACTAATTAATTAATTAAATGACGGGGATGTAGCTCAGTGTTAGACTGCTTGTCAAGAATGTGCAATGTCCTGGGTTCAATCCCTAGTACTGCAAAAAAGAAACAGATAAATTAAATTTAAAAATAAAATTTGAAAGAGAAAGGGCTAGGGATGTTGTTCAGTGGTAGAGTAACCCTGGGTTCAACTTCCTTTAACATATATACATATACACAGAAGGAGGAGGAGGAGGAAGAGAGTGACCAAAGAAAAATAAAAGTCTGTTCTGTCTAGAATGTTTACATCTCCCAAACATCCCTAAAAATATACCTCTCCCATTTGTGTAGCCTTGAAGCCAATTAACACACCACACCAGTTTGTTTCCCATGAAAGCCCATGTAATATTTTGTGGTGATAAAAGTTAGGGGAAGGCAGAAAACCTTTTCAATACTGAACTGAAGAAATCCAAGATCCCTGGAGAGGAAGGAGGAAAGCCATAATATATACTGAAACATTAGATTGCATAATGGCTCTTGGATAAAAAGAGATTTCAAAATTCTTAGAAACATCGAACTTTTAAATTTGGGGTCCAATGAGAGCAAACATTTTCAGCAATTTTTTTAAATCTCTGCTGATATTTGATAGAAACTTTCTATGCTCCAGATTTTGTACAGGAACTTAATAGGCATTGTCATTTGCCTGATCCCACACACATTTTATTCAGCCTAAATGACAAGTGATTTCGACTTCATGCACCAGTCTATACAACAGTAAATATTGTACCAAAGAAGACTATTTCTGCCCATGAGTTTCAGTCAACTTGAAATTTCAGATCTTGAATTATAAGTCAAAAGCTTAAGCTTTTAGTTGAAGTAACTTAGAGGGCACCTATGGGTTTTGTCTGCCCAGCAACACTTTTCCTCTGGGACTATCTTTCTTTGGGTGAGGTGATTCCCAGAATATACCCTCACACAGGCGCACATACATATATACGCATCCACACCCAGGTGCACACACCCGACACCTCCCAGTCCTTGCAAGGCAAAGTCACATCTCCTCACATGGCCCAGCTCTTCTGGTCCTTGAAGGGTGGTAAATGAGTGAGAAAGTGACTTGAGCAGACAGTCACAATACACTGTCCTCCTAGGAGCCAGGTATAGTCCTAAGTCTGCCAGGCAATCAAACAGGACTTTGTGAGGCTTTGAAAAGAAGAAAATGGAAGTCCATGTCAAACCAGGAGATGTCACTCACCATAGACAAGACGCAAGGAGTGGGAGATATCAAGGCCACTGCATGCAGAGGCACCCAGAGGCGAGAGTGAGTCCTCATGGATTCAGAGCCCTTGAGGCACACATGTCAAGGCTAGTTGCCTCCCTGCCCATCCTACAGTTTGCTTAGAAGAGTCTGGAAATTTATTTATTTAGTTTTTGTCTAAGTTTGTTTGCACTGGGCTTCTGTCCCTTAAAACCAAAAAATTTACAATAATAAAGCTACATAAAAAAAATGTCATGTTGCTGCTATGGCATTCCCTCTCATTCCAAGGGAATAAGAGACAGAAGAGAGAAGTCAAGGACAAGAAGAAATAGGTAAGGATTAGGGGCAAGAGGAAACAATATGGACGGAAAAGAGACAGGATAAGAAATGATGGATAAAATGGCAACGGAGCAAAGATCTCAAAATGTATTGTTGAAAAAGACAAATCTTATGAAATGAAAGCAGGCCACAGAAAGTTTCACCCTACATCAAAGAACAGATTTTATAGAAAACATCTTGGAGCTTATCTGGTCTTGGAAATGAGGAATCATGCAAAAAGAGGTCCTGGCTTCTCAAAAGGAACTACACACCACGGTTGAAATGATGACCTAGTAGAGTTTTTCTTAATCCCAATTTTTGACAGTGGAACTTTTTCTTCTTTGTTTTATTTTTACATTTTGTTTTTAGTTTTTTTGGTACTGGGGCTTGATTCCAGAAGCACTCTATCAGAAAGCTACATTCCCAGCCTCTTTTATTTTTTATTTTTGAAACAGGATTTTATTAAGTTGCCCAGACTGGTCTTGAACTTGTGATCCTCCTTCCTCAGCTCCTTGAGTAGCTGGGATTACAGATATGAGCTACTATACCCCACTTTGGAGCTCTTTTTTCTGACGAAATATTACTTTGAACACAAAAACAATAGAGATAAAAGCAGTGAACAGATTACTTGAGCATTTTAAGCCCTGATTGCTTGACTCACAAATACTTCAGCTTGTGGAACCCTGAAAGGCCCTCCAGGAAGCATTTGGGTTCCATGGAGCACAGTTTGAAAATCACTAACCAGGAACACACTTCTAAACACATAGCCTACTCTACGCACACTATATCATGCTTAATCATAGCCTTATTCTCTTTAGTAACCAAAATTATAGAACACAGCACAGTGTTCACAAAAACTGAATTGAAATACAGACACATGGTACTTATAGAAAGAAAACCAGCCATGTCTAAACTTGCTTACTTAGATTGCTTTTTTTCTCTTATTTATTCCTGCTAAATTCTTATGATCATAACAATTGCACTAGTGTTTTCCTCAATCATGCCCCACATACTAGCTTTTCTCGGAAATTTCCATTTATATTTAATGCCTGTATCTTGTAATTTCTTGGAAAGGACAAAGACAGAAGTCCAGTCAAGGCCGTAAGACTGCTTTTCTCCTAAGAAACTGTCAGCCAAATTTCTCAGGGAGGAACTGGAAATGAAATGAGAGACATTGATAAATTTCCCTGCTGAACAATCAATAAAAGTCCCACCATTCTGCTCAGACTCCCACTGTGGAAGCAAGAGCCATAATTACATTGTCAAAAATTCAAGTTACCCAGGCTGACAGCGACCCCCTTGAAAAGTGACAAGTGATTGGCACTCTATTCAGGGTGGTGAAGCTGGATTGGCAGATGGGACAGCCAAGGCAAAAGGCAAGAGTGAAATTTCCTTATTGACTACAACTACCCAAACCCCAGACCTTTACTCTGGAGGAATCCAGTAACCCTTTTCATCATATAACATATCAAAGTGAGCAGGTGACAGAGAGCTTACTAAATAATCTGAACCCCACCCAAGATTCAGAACATCCCCTGTCCTGATCTGCTCCCTAACAGAGAAAAAGAAAGACAGAAGTGCATGGGGGAAGGGGGTGGTTTAATGTCAGATGCAGGTCTTCTATACATGAGTATGTGAAAGTTTCATGAATTATAGAAAGACATGAAATGTGCTTTCAACTCCAGTTTTCTTTGTGACAACTAAACAGGGAAGCCTGTTTGCTTAACATTTTAATCTATGATCATAATCAGCTAGAGCAGAAGGGTTACAAAGGGCAATGATGAAGAACACAAAGAGAGGGAGAAGGTGGGGACAGTATTACCCAAGGAGTAGTTAAATTAGAATCCATCAGTGGCTTTACTGCTGCGTGTTCAAAATCAAGGCTGCAAAGGGCCTGATTTGCTGGGCAGTGCTCTGCTTCTGAGTATGCTAGGGTCCAGGCAAATTGTTTCCAAGAATTTGGTTGTAACCATGCCCAGGAATGGTGGTTGTCCTGTGCTGAAAAAGCAGCTGCACCCAGAGAGATTAAAATCTAAAGGTGTTCGCTGGGTGGTGGGAACAGAACAGAAGGTGCCTGGGAATGTTGTTGACTCATAATCTCCAAGGCTAAATCCTCTCCTAGCTGATGAAGAGATAGGCACAAAAATTAATAAGGACAAAAATTGCTAGGCAGGAACAGGCCCTATGCCAAATTTTGAAATAAAAGCCTCTGCCCCCTCAACATTTCCTCATCCCCTAAAAGAAAATATGATACATTTGGCACTGGGTACTCCATGATTTGGGAAAAAGAAAAAGAACATAATCAAAATAGTAATAGCTAATACTGCTTGTGAGTTATTGTGTGCCAGATACTCAGAAACACTTCACGAGCACTCAGCATAACATGGGGACTGTGTCTTCTGCCTTCATAGAGATTAATTTGTCCAAGGTCATAGCTGATAAGCAGCAGAACTAAACCACCTTCTGATTCCACAACTGTCAACTACTAAAATCAGTGGATTTCCAAATGCAGTTAAGGGACCACCTGAATCAAACCACATGTGGGTTCCATCAAAATGCACATTCCTGGGCTCCACCCCAGGCCCACTGAATCAGACTCTGGGGATGAGACCCAGAAATCTAGATTTATACACTCTCCCCAGAAGAATCTTTTATGTACCTAATAATGGTGAATTATACTTTTCTGGGAAGTAGAGTGAATGTTGGGTCATTAGGGACTTTCTGGGTACAAAGCAGTGAATCACATTGCTCACTCTTTTTACATATTTGACAGCAAAAGAAAATTAGTTTCTCTCTAAAGCCTGTGTCATCAGACCCACCTTTGGCCCTGGGAAAAGGCCAGGGACATTATGTAAAGATTTTAACCATGATATACCACCATGCTGGAGGGGAAATCTGTTTGAGACCTCAGGTGGTGAGGAAGAGGATTGATGAGCCACAGAGGTGCCTGGAATTCTCTGATAGATACAGCAGTATACACCTCACACCAATGGCTACGCTCTTTTCTTTCATTTTTTTTTTTTTATTTATTTATTTTTTTTTTAGTTGTTGATGGGCCTTTATTTTATTTGCTTATTTATGTGTGGTGCTGGGATTTGAACACAGTGCCTCGTATGTACAAGGCAAGCGCTCTACGGCTGAGCTACAACTCCAGCCCCAGCTAAACTCTTTTCTATATAATATTTTTCAAGTGAATGAGGTGGAGACAGTATCACCTAGAGAGGAAACAGCCTGACTTCACGTGTGTTCGATGTGCAAGCTCTATGGTTCATGTGAGATCCTAGACACCCCTCGAGGGAAAGGCTTTGGGGAAGCAGTTGAACAGTCACTGATGGCAGCCTAATCTGAAAACATAAATGGAGAGGGAAGGTAGGTGAGAAGAAGAGGAGGGAGAAAGGGAATAAAGAAGAGGAAATAGGGCAAGAGGAGGAAGAGGAAAGAGAAGATGAAAATGAAAGAAGCAGAGGGAAAGGAGGTCTCACTCTCCGTACCCAGTAGCATTGCACAGCAGGAGAGCCAACATGATTTTTAACTTTCAAAATTCTCAAAAACACTTCAGACTCATCTACTTTGCTTGAGTCTCATCATACTGACTGTAAGCATTGGCAATGGGGATTTCCCTAAATTGACATTTGCTTAACTACAAAGACATTTAAGCACATAAATGTAGGTTATGAACTCTTGCTGATTAATGAAAGATACAAATTTTCCATTTCTATACATCAATTTCCATTGCCTGCACGTTTGTTATACAGAGCCCTATATCATTTCCTCTGGTCAACTGCCTCACTCACCATGCAGGGAAAGAGTTCCATTCCTCACGGCCAGGAACTTGACTCCATAGGGAAAGAAGGGCGTAGAGTAGGAACTCCCATAGAGTTTGATCTCAGCTTTGCCTCGGAAAGGCTTGCCCTTGGATCCAATCTGGAGTTCTCCACCATCAGAAACAAGGATAGAGTGGGCCCTGAGCTCGATAGGTCCTGGATCCATAAAAATCAGCTTGCCCCCTAAGACAAAGAGAAAACTGTCAGTCAGTCCCTAGGAAGGTATGTCTCACCCATTTTTGACAGTTCCAATGTCTGATGAAATCCCCTTCATTTATATACTTCTTCTGGAACTCAGACTTATTTTATTTTACACTCTCTTCCAAAACTATATTAGGGTATATCAGATGCCCAAGGATAGACTAATAATAATAATAAGCCAGTTTAGGTTTAGCATTACTAGCCTCTGAAGCTTCATTTGTAATATTTTTCAAGACAATAATCTAAAGATACAGAAATTTAGGACTAAGTAAATAAAGGATTAGAAGGCTACTAACTTTACCATGTAACAATAGATAAAAACAGCTTATAAAATTAAGCTCATAAAAATTGGGAGTCAAGTGTAAAAGAAATAGGGAAAGAAGAAATGTGCCAAAATTATAAGAATTATGATAAAGGGAGTACAACTAGGGCTAACATCATGCCATTTGTGGCATTTTTAACTGGCCACATCCATTATACTTTCTTTTGATGACAGACACTAATTTCCTTGATGGTTCAACCTCCATTGACTAGATTTGAGGGATACTGCCAATCAAGACTTTCTTCCCTTCCATAGCTTGAGACACATAGTAAAATTTCAAAAGGAATATGAAGCAAAGGGGGAGAAAAGACAGGAAATGCTTAAATCCTAATTCCAGTGGTGGTATTCTAAAGAGCCTTGGAAGACTTCCTGCTTCTGAGACCCCCACCTGTCACCTCCCCATCCAATGCCCTGATTCCTGTTTATTTCTATGCCTGCTTTCCAGACTGATTTCCATTGATTCAGTACACTACCCAATACCTTCCCAATATGTTTCCTTTTAAAAGAGAATGCAATTTCTGTTATTTACAACCAATAACCTTGACTGATTCAGATACCATTGTGCTCTAATGTCCCAGTTATCCATAACACAGACATATGATTTTCAGATAAAACTATTCTCAATTGTGGGAGTAAATAATTCAATATCAAAAAGATACTCTCATCTCTATAATACCTTTCTTCAGAAGGACTTACAATATTTACATGTCACACACAATTTTCTCAATAATGTTGACATTATTGAAAGCATCACACGTAAATACTTTAACATGAACGAGCTATTAAATCTACCTTCCTGCTAAAAGTGGTTTGCAAACGTACTGGACTATACTTTTCTATTCTGTAGAGAAATGGTCAAAGTTGTGACTATATTGGAAACACCAGAGTTCTCTTTTCCAAACCCTATAGCAGCTTCCCATCTTGTTCAGAATAAGTCAAAGTCCTTACGCTGAGCTATAAAAGACCCCTCATGATTTGCCACCCATCTCCAACATCTCTCCAACATCATCTTTTGAAATGTACTCTTTCACTCATCTGATCTGCTATGGTTTGAATATGGTTGATGCCCCTCCAACTCATGCAAGGATTCATACCCCAAAATTTTATGCTAATGGAAGTTAAGAGGCTGGAAACTTGACCATGCTATGTTTAGAAGTGGGGCCATTGGGAAGTAATTAGATTGGATTAGATTAGGTCATTAGCATCCAGTCCCTGTGATTGAATCCTAGTTGCTAAATAAGGAGAGAGAGAGAGAGACCACACAGAGATATGCACATATTCCTGCCACATGTAATAGCTAAGGGGGGACCTTACAAAAGGTTGCACCATACTGTTTGGAATTCAAGCCTCTAAAATTCTAAGTCAAAATAAATCTCTTTTCTTTATAAAGTAACCTGCACCCAGTACTTCATTATAGTAATATAAAGCTGACTACTACATATTCCAAATATATTGGCCTGCCTGTTGGTTTTCAATCAGACCTCAAATCCTATGCATTTGATCTTCTTTTGTTCAGAATGTTCTTTTGCTGAATTTGCATGTGTCTCATTCCCTCTTCTTTCTATTCAAATGTTGACTCACTGAGGCCTTCCCTTTCCAGTCTATATAAATAGCATGCCCTCACCCCTTATGAAATATACTTTTCTTCATACCATATGACATCATAACATATATTTACAGGTTGGTTTTCTTCTCTCTACTAGAATGCATGCTCCATGAGGACAATACTCTATTTTATTCATTTCTAAATTTCTAATCTAGAATAGCAGCAACTGGCAGGTAATTGGCACTCACTACATAATTGTATCATTTTAGAATCTGATGTAAGTACCTGAATTTCTTTACATATGAACACATGCGTATACTCTCACTCCCGCTTTCAGAAAGGATGTTCTTATTGAATTTAATCTATAAGGTGATTCATTGTCTTGATGAGCTAAAGGTAGGTAAAGGATATGGAGAGAGCAAGGTGTTAGAAATAGCTCAAAGGAGCTGGGCATGATGGCACACACCTGTAATCCCAGTGGTTTGGGAGGCTGAGACAGGAGGATCATGAGTTCAAAGCCAGCCTCAGTGAAAGCGAGGTGCTAAACAACTCAGTGAGACCCTGTCTCTAAATAAAATATGAAATAGAGCTGGGGATATGGCTCAGTGGTCAGTGCTCCTGAGATCAATCCCTAGTACCCACACACACCCAAAATAAAGAAATGGCTCAAAGGGAAGATTCCACTGTTACAGGAAGGATCTTAGTGAGGAGCTATAGACAGCAAAGACTCTAGTCCTAAATCCAATGTGCCAAATTATTGAGTTGAATTATTGCTGCTACAGAAATAACAACTGGAATCAATTAATCACAATCTGGAGGAATAAGAGGCAGAGAAGGAAAAGGCTGAGATGTCTTTAGTTATTTTTCTAACCTCCATCTTAATGCAGAGATAATGATTAATAAATGTTTGACCAGTAGTCAAATGGAGAGGCCACTTCTTCCCTGACCTTCTGTTCTGAAACTTAATTCTTGAGTTTTCTTTGCCTTACTTCATCAAGACTTTCAGCCTTCACTCCCAAAGCCCAAGCCACACACCATCAGTAACACACACAAGATATTTACTTGGACTAGACCCCCTGTGTCTCTTTCTGTTCAGCCACAATTTAGAATGAAAGACCCCATACAGGTATATAATTTCTTCATCTGTAAGGTGTTCATGGGAAGAAGTCCTCCTCATAGAATTATGGTGAAAGTTATTAAAATAATACTTGTAGGTCCTTGGTCTAGGATCTGATAGCGACTGGATACTTAATGAAATGGTGTCTGCTGCTACCACACTCACCATTTCTGTCCCCTGGGCTATTGCTACTGCCTCTTTACTTTCTACAGTTGCCCCATCACTTTAGCAGTGGTAGGTTACCAACTTCAAACATCTCACTGCTGCTAGTCCTAACTTTCCTTTTGGACCACATCAAAAAAATTATTCTATGAGGTAGGTAAATGCAGAAATAAGGGACTCTTCTCTGTCAATCTATAGACTCATGCTGGAGCAATCATACTCTGATTATCAGATGTCCATAGGAACCACTAGCAATTTTTACTTTAATTTTCCCTTCCATTATCATTGCACCTAGAAATGCAGTAATCAACATGAATCCCCCTGAGAACAAGGAGGAAGAAACATGATTTGTGCTATGGTTCACATATTTATGTGAACTAAAACTTTTCATAGACAGTCACATTTCATTAACATCATAACTAATTATGTTCAAGTACTGGACCATGGATTTGCATGGCAGGACTCTTTATTTCAAACAGGAAATCCAAAATGACCTTGATGAGTAAGTGGCAAAGGCTAGGTACAGACTCTTGAGTTCCTGTCCTGACTCTGCTGCCAGGTTCTGAATGACCCTCAATAAATCCCTGGGCTTCAGATCACTCAGGGGCAGTCTGTTTTCTCACTGGCAAAGTGGATGATAAAATCGTGCATTCACTGAGGTCCCTCCCCACTCTAGAGTGTTGGACATGTCCATCTTTAAGAGTTTAATCAGCTGTGCACTTTACACCAATGGAGACATGAAACTCGTACTTTCTGGACACTAACTAGGCTGCAGTGAATTAGAATTTCACTTGAGAAAAAATTATGTATGGTCAACAATTCAAATAAGACTATAGGAAAATAAGGGTGCTAACCTTTATTAGGCACTCACATGGGCCAAAAATCTTTAACTATTTTTTTCTGAAAAGACTTTTCAAACAAGTCTGCAAGGTCAACCTCCCATTCTCTATTTTGCAGAGCATGACTTAGGCTTGGAGGAAGAAGCTCACACCTCCTCTAGCCCAGAAGAGATAGAGCCAAGCAGTGGAACCCAGGGCCACCTTACAGAAAAGCTCAGATTTTACCCATTTCCACAAACTGTCCCTGGTAGTTTTTTACTTATTAGGGTTAAGAAAAAACATGTGTTAACCTAAGTAAGTATGCCTATGGCTTGTTTGTATATGGTTTATTTTAATTTTGTTAATGGAGATACACTACCTTGCCTCATTCCAAAAAGGATTTAAAGCAGATTATAAGGATTAGTGGGCAAATGAATAAACCGGGCTTTGTCCCTTATACCAGTAAGGAAAATATTAAATACACCAAAACAAATTGTAGAAATTTTGAAATATTACTGACCAGAACCAATAATGCTGCTAATGAAGGGAAAAGAAGTCTTCTCAAAGAAAAGGAATAGTTTGTGCTGTGGAGAGTGCTATCAGCTGGACTAATTAATGCAAACATCACTGATCCCTGCCAAAAAGCAACCCTTCCCCACTTCATCAGTGGCAAATACAAGTGCTTCTAGGTACATTAAGAGGAGAGATTGATGAGGAATTCAACTTTTTTTTGTTTTTTCTTTTTTTTTTTCCTGAAACAATAAGTGATAACTAGAGTGAAAGCTTCTCTGTGTAAAATAAAGCTTATATTTACTCCAGATCTGCACTAAGACCTCAAGATTTCTCTCCTCATGCTTTTTTGCCTTACAATAAATACAGGGTGGCCTGCTTCACAAGACAGTGACTTGAGAATGGGAGGACAGTGGGAGGACTTTATCTCTTCACTTTATAGAACTCAACCCCATTTCTGAAAGCTAAAATAAAGAGCAGGGCTGAGACCAGCCTCTGACTGTGACCCTTAAATTGCTTTCATGAAAGCTGACTATGTCCCACAAGTGACCTTGAGTAATTTTATAAAAATCAATCAACCATCATTATTGTTACTTCCCCTCTAAAATAAGTAAATGAACATAACTTTTTACATGTAATCACTTCTTTCCATTAAACATCTCTTTTATTTCTTTTAAAGGGAAGTAAAAGAGACTTTTAACAGCTAGCTAATGTTTGCAAAGCACATCAAAACCTATTTTCAGCTAACCCTACAATTAACCATCCTCTAAAATGACCACAAAATAATTTGTTGTGTTTTTTTTTAAGGAAACAAATATACAGTTCTATTTTCCCTTCACAGAAAAAAATTAGAGTATAAGTGTTTTAGTATATAATAATACTCCTCAAAAGAGCTGGCCATCCCTGCAAATTCTCCCACCACCCCAATGTGTATTCTCTACTCGCATTTTGCTCTGTGGTAGTAAGCAAATACAACAAAAATATCATTCACTTACTGTTTTCATTATAGAAGTACATTCCATAGAACAAGACTTAGATCTCTTTTGTTCATAGCCATAGCCTCTGTGCCTAGAAAGATGCCTGGCACATGGGGAATGTGCTAAGGCGTCATTAAATATTTTTCAAGTAGTTATGAGTCAACTGTGTAAGTGAATGAGGTCTCTTGGAGAGGACATGTGGAATGAAAACAGAGAGAGACAAGAGGAAGAAACTATCAAACACCCACATTTAAAGACTACAATGAGGAGAAGTAATGGAGATTCTTGAGAGTGAGGCAAAGAATTAGATAAATTAAAGAAGACACGACAGGCTGCAGAGACACAGGATCTAGGAAAAGTTTCAAGGGTTGTAAAGGTGGTAATGAGAGTGTCAAACACTTAATGTCGTTTTTAGAAGGATCAAGGCAGAGTCAGAGCCAGCAGGCTGGGTGAGGAGATAGTGTCAGGTGGTAAGATGAACCCAGGAAGAGCGACTCCACCACAAGCAGAGAGAAGGTGGGAGGTAAATGGAGAGAAGACCAGGCAGAGATCTGAGAACCCCAACTAATTAAGTCATCTGTATCACCAGACTAGATATTTCATTTACTCAAAGCTTGAACTACCTGATTTTGGGGTGTAAACTGTCCCAGTTATCTACCTACATTGACCAATGGTCATTTAGCTTTTCTTCTTAACATCTTTAGCAGCCTATATCTCATTACGGTTCAATTGTTAAATCGTCACATGATAGCGATATTGAGGGAAACCTGGGAAATTCCCTTCTCCTGGAGAAGTAGAGATGATCTCCATTGTGGATGGACAGATACTGCTCTGCCTCCATCACGAGTCTGGCTGAGTGATCTGGGCAGAGTTGGGGTTCATCACTGCACCCTAATGCTGTGTGTTGCAGTAGTGGGAGCCAGGAGGAGGCGAGGATGAGCAAGAGCGCAGCACCCAGGGAAGGCAGCCACATCCGGAAGCCTGCTTTGTGATGGGGATGCACACACAGTTTCCTTTGTTGGCAAGATCTGGATTAGACTTGTGCCTGATCCACTGGAGCAGAGCCTGGCAAGCCTTCGAGGTGGGCTTGTCCCCAGCCAGAGAGGCGGAAAATCAATTTGGCTGGCAAACGAGAGCCCCCAAGAGCTCAGTCCACGCTCCATAATCCTATCCACTAGCAGCTCAGGAAATAGATGCCTGAGCTCTCACATATTCATGGGGGATGTGAGGCATAAATCAGGCTTTAAGGATTGGGGGCAAAGGGAATGGACGCTCTGACTGGGTACTAATTAATCAAGCACAGAACACCTAAACCAAGCAACCTGGGACGAAGCCACGCACACACGGCAGGCAAAGGCTGCTGCTGCTGCTGTGTTTCCATTTGCTTTTCATTTCAATTAAAATAGATATCGGACGAAATTTTCCCCTTTAGCTGATGCTGCTTTTGCATCCCCCTGTTCTTCCTTTAATTAAAAAACATGCTTATTGCAATACTTGCCAGAATCACTTTAACGGTATTTTAATTGTAATGTCTCTGCCTGATTAAAAAAAGAAAATATGAACTAGAAAGTGTTTGCAAAACTGTTCTCAGGATACAGGAAAAGAACTGTACACCTCCCCAGAATGAATGCCACATACTAATTCCTTAATTAGTCTGGTACTGAAGTCAAATGGGCAATGTAGATGTAAAAATATATATCTAAAATAAAATCACTGACTTAGAGTTGCAAACAATAGCAGTTGGGAGAAACAGTTTTCATCAGCTCAGATCCAGCTAAAAATGCCATGCACAGGATAAGCCCATTCAATGTACACAGCTTAGTTGCCACTGTTCTTTGCAAAGGTCACATAGCCTTTAGGAAAAGAGAAAGTAGGGGAGGTTAATTGCCTTCCAGTTCTGACAATTCTACAAGAGTCCCTTTATTGTTTCAGGCTAGTAGTTCCCAAACTGGAGCATGCCTCAGAATCACCTAGAAATCTTAAAACGAAGATTGGGCAGCATCACCTCCAGAGTAGGTTTGTCATGGGGCCCAATAATTTGCATTTCTTGCAAGTTCCCAGGTAATGTTGATGCTGTGGATTGGGGACCACACATTGAGAACTAAAAGTACTCATATGCTGCTACAGGCATATGAATTAAGTGAATGCTGTATGGACTGGGTGTCCATAGTCTCATGATATTTACTGTCATCGAAAACAGCCTGCAAAATACAAGCCTGGAATTACAGATTAATACTCAATCATTTAACCAACATTTGCTGGTAATTTCCAGTCCCTATGTCAGCTGCTGAAATGAATCTGTGAATATATACAGTCTACTTCCAGAACCTCATAGTGAAGTTGAATTGCTCCCAGTAAATGGAAACACCCAAATTTTAGTGAATTGGCCTATTTTATGGATAACAGAAAAGACAGAAGTTACAACACAGATTTTACTCTTTCTTCAAAATATAAAATACATTAGCCTTATAAGTGAATTAAGTCTACGCTAGTTATAAAATATAAACATATTTGTGGAACACAAACTATACAGAAATATTTAAAGGAACTCACAAACATTGAGATACAAACAAATGAATTTGTCAATATAGCTACTGTTATCAGTTACTACTTAATTAAACTTTAATTTCCTTTCTACTTCCAGAAAGTCATCATATTCTTTTTTAAAAATATTTTTAGTTGTAGATAGACACAATACCTTCATTTTTATTTATTTATTTTTATGTGGTGCTGAAGATCAAACCCAGTGCCTCACATGTGCCAGGCAAGTGCTCTACCACTGAGCCACAACCCCATCCCTCATTACATTCTTTTATCAACAAAGCTTCTCCCATTTAAGTGCTCAAAGCCCTAGGCTATTCCATGAGTTTCTAAAAAAAAGTCACTTAAGACTTCAGAAAGAAAACTATTTCTAAAGAGAAACAAAGAAGACAAAGGAAACAAACTAACAAAAAACTGTCTTTCCCCTAAAGGCTGTACCAAATAGGTAAAAATCTCCTTAGCTACCAAATTCATTCAAATAATCTTCTTCCTTCTCTTACCAAAGTTCCCTTAGCATTGATCCAATCACATTTCTGACCAGCCTGCTATTTGATACACTTCTCTGAGCAATCTGTTTTTTTCAATTGGTTCCAAATATAATTATTCTCTGAATATTGTACATATGATTTGGCTATGCCATAAAAGTATTCTAAATGAAAGATAAATTATTTCTTCCAACAATATAAAAATGAGAATATCTCCTGTCTTTACCTGGCCCTAGGAATTTTGTACAGTGCATGAGAAACAATAGTAATGAAAAGCTCAGTCTTCAATATATTTTCATCTGCACAAGAATCCCAGATACCAAAGTATCCCAGATTTCGAGCTCCATTCCCAGTCTGGATAAATAGGATCTAGGGGGTCATTAATCAACAAATGACATAGAGAGGTAAGGAGAAACCAAGTCATGAAAGATTCTGTGAGCCATATTATGGTTAGACTTGAACTTACAGGCTAATGGAAAGCCAATGAAGGGTTTTAAGTAAGGAAGTTTGAAACGTTTATCTTTCATTACTGAAAATATTATAGTTGCTGTGCTAGGAAGGGACTGGTCCTGTTTGGTAGCATTTTTCATATTACAATATCCAAGTTGTCAAGACATAAAACTGTAAATTGTTAAATATCTATCTATCTGTCTGTCTGCCTATGTACTGAAAGCATGCCCCTTCTCACAGCAGTGTCTTATCTTTCATTTAAGGCTAATCAAGTGTGTCTGGGACTGTTCTCTGGAGGTAAATAATGTAAGTCATTGTCTGATTGGGAAAAATAAGGGGTTTCAGAGCCAAGTGTCCCCCACATTAAAAAGCCTTTGTCTCTGATCTCCTGATATACAAATAGCAAATGAAATTGGTCACTGTCTGGACTGATCCACTAACAGTTGAGGATACCAGGAAGGACTCTGATTATAGAGAAATTCACAACTAACATGCACCAGTCTCTTCAGGTCAGAAACTCATTCATTAGTTCATAATTCATTCAATAATTATTTGAGTACCTATTACATGCCTGGAGACATGATGGTGCTGGTGACATAAAGGTAAGCAAAAACAGATCTGACCCTACTTTCCTAAGCTGTGTTAGTCAACTTTTCATCACTGTGATCAAAATACCTGACAAGAACAACATGAAGGAGGGATGGTTTATTTTGGCTCATGGTCTCAGAGGTTCAGTCCATAGTCAGCCAACTCCATCACTCTTGAGCCCAAAGCAAGCAGCACATCAGAGCAGAAGGGTGTGTCAGAGGAGTGCTGCTCTGGTGGCCAGGAGCCAGAGAGAGGGGGAAAGGGGCCATAGGAAAGATGCCCCCTTCCAGTGTATGTCCCCAGTGAACACCGACTCCAGCCATCCCCACCTGCCTACAGTTACCACCCAGCAGTCCATTCAAATTAGGATGGACTGATTAGGTTACAGCTCTCACAATCTAATCATTTCACTTTTGAATATTACTGCATTAACCCAGGAGCTTTGGGGGCGGGCACCTTCTATCAGAAACATAACATAAGCTTATAACCTAGATCTCTATAAACTTCCCCAAAGATAGAAGGAAGAAAAAAAAAAAACCCTAACATTAAATTTGCGAAGAATCAAATGTAATAGTAAATCAAGTTCTTATCCAAGTAAAAATTCTATCAATGATCCACTTAACCTGACAGAGTCCCCCCCATAAAATGAATAACACCAACTTGTCACCAAGAAAAGCCTGGCACACAAAGATGATCAAGGTAAAGAGGATTAGTTGAGGGTGAGATTTCAAAACTACTCAGGTTAATTCTTTCTTCCCCTTTGGGTTATTACACAGACAGGCCCCCTCTGAAGCACCATGTTTGCAAACATCAGACATGAGTTTACTATCTCCTGTACTACTCTTTCTCCACTGGGCTGCTCAAACAATATTAACATCCAACAGAGGTTTCTAAAAGCACTTTCCTCCTTCAAAGGGAAGGGAATCACTATCATTGCCCCTTTATGCACTAATTCAAGGGTGAGAGAGCTTCCTCAATGCCACAGGAGAGTCAACAACTACCTCAAACTTGAACTCAGGCCCCAGTTTGCTAACCAAACCACAATGAGTCAACTTTGTATTATCTGCCATAATCATCCCATTCCCTGCCTCCAAGGGCAGCTGTTTCAACTGAGAAAGGAGGCGATTCAATCTTTTATAATTAACTTGCAGATAAATTATTTTAAATCTACCACTTCAAAACAAATTGTACCAACCTACAAAAGCCTCTCATGTTCACCAAGACATTCTATACTAATAGGAAGAAACATTACTGCATAAGATGTCATTGGTATCAAACTCCAACCTGCCTTCAGATGGGTTTCCTTCAAATCCAAAGTGTCATTTGTAAAGTTGCGAAACTATAGGCATAGGGTAATTTCCCAAGGGATTCACACCAGCTTGATGTACACAAAGAATGACCACGAGTGATATCTCGGGCAGCCATATTTCAAGACACTCCTAGATCACCACATTGTAAGGGGTTACCTGAAGCATGCCTGTACTCGAAGATAGTTCAGGAACAACAAAGTACACAATCCCTGGGATAAAAGACTGCAGGGTACAGCACTTGATGGCTCACTCTGAAATCCTCAAATCTTTGCCAATGATGAAGAAACTTGACAATGAACCTGATGTGGGTCAAGAAAAGATACTTCATCTCAACCAACAAGACCAGGAACTTCTATACTATAGAAACCTCATCTATAATAGACTCAGAAAGATCTGAGAGTCTCAGTATTATGAACTAAAAAAATTTTGTTTTATGTTTGAAGACATGAAAGATATGAATATACTTTGTATTCTAACAGTGATATGTAAAAAGGTGCTCTTTATGTGTATTACAAATTGTAAATAAAGCATGCTACTGTTATATATACAACAACATTGAATAAAAAATTTTTTTAAATTTGTTTTAAAGTTTAGAAAAAATGAGATCACTTTCCAAGCTGCAAAAGAAAATATGCTTCCATTTCCACAAAGTCCAAGTAACGAGTGGAGGCAACACAGGTTCTACTAATTCAACCTCTGTATGCTTCCCTCTCTCACAATAGAAAAAAAAAAAAAAACACTTCAAGATGCACTCTGAAGGTAACAGAGAGAAAGCAACCCAAGGCCTTTATTACTTCACTAATTCTTTCAAAAATATAGTTTAGTTTTATATATAGAAACAGTTACTATTTGTAAGAAAAATTATAATTTAGGCCTGATATTCCACCTAAGTTAGTCCCAAAACAAAAACTAGCGTTGAGTTCTTAAACTGGGCCAGACTCTGTACTAAGGGTTTTACATATATTCACTCACTTAACCCTCAAACCATCTCCACAAGGGCAACATGGAAATATTGCCACACAACAAATAATAAATGCTAGCTATCCTTGTCACTGTTGCTGTTATAATCAGGCATTGCCTTAGTGAGGAAAAATCTGAGGCTTACATAGGGTCCCCAAGGTCACAGAGATGGTAAGGGGTGAAGGCTACATTCAAATTCAGTTCTTTCTGACTTGAAAGGCCTACAAGCATTTAACTGCCTGGGTGTACACCAGCAGACCAAGAAATAGAGAGTCACATTAAAAGGAATCGGTGCACCATTAAGCAGCAATAGAGACTGGAAACAAATTTCTGCTCAAGCATTTTAAAACATTGTGAGTAGCAAGAAACCACAAAATATCTCCCTTTTTATTGTATATACTCAAGGTATACAATATGATGTTTATAGATATCACTAAAGTCTAGCAAATTAATAACTTCATCAATCAAAATTACCATACTGTATGTGTGTGTGTGCATGAGAGAGAGAGAGAGAGAGAGAGAGAGGCCAAATTCTAAAAGCTCAACACCATGGGGAAGCTCACGCCCCCCTAACTGAGTCTGTATTGATCATCATCTCTATACCACTGCACATCAAGGTGCTTGAACACTAGGTCAGAAAGAAATTCATTGCTTCATTGAGGAAAAACGAATGCTTCCCTGACTACAGACTGAATTCCCAAATCCTTGCCTAGGATGCACAGGGCTTTAACAAGAGGGTAACATTGTTTCCTTGTTATTATGGCTCATCAAAATTATTTGGAATAAAAATAATAAATTTTAATTCATCAATGCCTAAAGCCAATGGGCATCTTATCATAAAAGAACAACAAATATGATCAATGAAATCAAGACAACATGCATATTTCTATCCTAGCTCATTAGTATCAATTGATTCATTCTCTTTTTTTTTTTTGTTTGTTTGTTTGTTTAATGGTGCCCCTAAAGTAATTTTTTTTAAAAGGAGAGAGCGAAAGCAGGAAGGAAAAAGTAGAGATAATAAATATCTTTTACTAATTAAAGTAAAATAATAATTAACATAACTGAATCTCTTATCATGGTCACAAAAAAATCTGACATTTTTCAATAAAGTTCAAAAATCAATGCATAGAGCTTCATAAATAATGGCACAAAACTCTTTGGTGCCATTTCCCAAGCACCACCAAGAAGTTTATAATCCTATCTTCTAGTCTACAAAGTCATATGTGTTAAGGAAAAAAAAATGCCAAGTCTCTTTTAAGTTAAAATATGAGTGAAGCACAGAGTTCAAGACTCCCGAGTGCCCACACGTAGAAGTTTAGGTTTCTGAATCTAAGAGCCTTGTCCTCTGTACATTAGGATTCTGGCTTCCATGAATGGAAACATAATACAGCAGATGCGTCTCTTCATGAAGTAGTTCCTGGTGTGCTTCTTAAGTGGCCCAGATTCCTTTTCATTTACCACTAATCTTTTCAAAGCATACACACTTCCTGTAGAATGTATTCTTTGTAGTATAAAAATGGACGAGAAAGAATTTCTACCACAGTACTTTATATTTTTTTTTGTTTACATTGTTTTGAAAGAATTATTTTGGGACTTGAAATCTTATGCTTTCTCTCAGCCTGTAGATTGAATCACAAAAATAAAAATTCCACTCAGCTATTTTTCTGATATCATGAATAGATATGAAAAAGACAGGCTATAACAGATATTCAGAGTGAACTGTTGGTGGTGGTGATGATAATGATGATTCAGTCACATATTCAAATAGATCTATATTATACTTCAAGTGTTTTCACACATATTATAGATCATAGAGGATTCTTAGAGGTTTAGAACTATACTCTATCAACCACATATTGAAGAGTTTGGGTTCTCTACCAAAAAAGCTGTTCTTCAAATGCCTTTTAAAAACAGAAAAATAATTTGCCAAAGAATTTTGTGTTCATAACCTAAGAACTCATAATGATACACATGCACACACAGGTGTTTTTGAATACATTGTATATGCATATATGTGAATTAATGTGTTTATGTATGCATACACACATGTGTATGCAGGCAGGCATGCTTGTATATTATTGAAAACAATTAAAGATAGTCAAAATAACTCAGTTGAGAACATGATACTTAAGAGAGCATGTAATCCCAGCAACTTGGGAGGCTGAAACCAGAGGATGGCGAGTTCAAAGCCAGCCTCAGCAACGGTGGGGCACTTAGCAACACAGTGAGACCCTGTGTCTAATAAAATACAAAAAAGGGGATGCGGCTCAGTGGTCAAGTGCCCCGGAGTTCAATCCCTGGTACCAAAAGAAAAAAGAGAGAGAGAGACTGAGAGAGATACAGAGACAGAGACAGAGAGAGCGCACACGTGCACAAAGATTTTTAAAATATACTTATTTAATTTCACTCAGTACCTGAATGCTGTACCTTTTATTAGTACATTCATTTAATCATCAAAACATAAATTCGAGCCCTTTTCATATGTCAGGCATTATTATAGACCCTGAAGAGAAAGTAATAAGTAAATTGGTGAAGACCTTTGCATTGTTTTAGCTTATTCTAATAGAGGAGACAGACTGTAAACAAGTAAATTTATAATATGTTATACGTAATAAAAACCATTAAGAAAAGTAAAGCAAATCAAAAGGATAGAGAATAATGAAAAGAGGTAGTAATTGGGGAAAGATGGTCTTCTTAGGTAAGTTGATATTTTCTCAAAGAGCAAATGGAATGAGCCAGTCACGTGGATCTGGAGGACGAATATTCTAGGCAAAAGACCTGCAGCGGGTATAGTCACAGAAGAGCTGGAGCAGACTCAATAGAGAAGACAAGATCAAAGAAGGAATCAGACATTAATCAGAGGACTTTGGATTTTATTCCTAGTGAGATGAGAAGCCATTAGAGGGTTTTTAAGAGAGAAGTAGTAAGATCTGACATATTTTTAAAGCATATTGACTATAAGTTTAGGATTACTTTAGCATACAGCATAAATGCCAAATGCCAGTGACTTAAACAAATGAAGGCTTGTCTTTCAATCAGAAAAAGTAATTTCAGAGGTAGGCAATATAGCAATATAGCTAATATAGCAATTCTGAAGTCATCAGGGTCCTGGGTTTCTCCCATTCTTCTTCCCCATTGTTAAGGAATCACCTCATGATCTAAGATGGCAGCCAAAGATGTAGCTGTTACATTTACATAACAGGAAGCAAAAAAGAAGCAAAAGGAAGACTGTATATACCTTCTACTGGATCAGCACTACTTTAGGAGACTTCCCAGGTATCCCACACAACATTCCTCTTATACCTCTTTGTCCAACTCTTAATCACAAGATTATGTCTAGCTACAAAAAGGTCAGAAAACACAGCATTTTAGCTAGGTATACAACTACCACAAATGAATTTGCTAATAAGGAAGACAAAGAACTGGAGAAACTGGAACCAATTTAGAGGCAACTTGGAATAGTACAGGCCCAAAATTTTGGTGTTAAGGCTAAATCAACATAATAAGTTCTGATATGCAATACATGGTGAAGATTCAGCCAACAGCATTCACTGATGGATTGGCCGTAGGATATGAGCAGAAGAAAGAAATCTAGGATGCCCCCAATGTCTTTGGCCTGAGCCACTGAACAGAAGCAATACCAATAAGTGAGATGGGGAGATTCCTCATGCTGTGATTTTGTACAGATATTATATCTATGTGATCAAAACATGTCTCAGACACAAATGAAATGTTCCTCATCCCTTCTACAATCCAACTCTAATCTCACATCCTAGACAAATTACTCCAGTCCTCATTCTTCCTCACTGCTTGTATCACTATTTTAGGACTAGAAATTTACTCCTTTGTTTTCACTCCCCAGTTATATTTTCTTTAATCCATATTACATATAATTGATTATTATTCATTTTTCCCTGTATTTTACAGAGAGTTCCTAGGCCACTTAATAAGCATTCACAAATTATCTGTTGAACAAAATTTATTCAGGGTCCTTTCCTTCTTATTACTATGTCTTGAAGCTATAACTCTCGTTTCTACTATAAAAAGCTCAAGAGGTCTCTCCATGCAACCCTGCTCCCTGCCAACAACTCCTGTGTGATATTTACATAGAATCTGGTGTCTACTACTTATCTTCACATTCTTACCAACAGTCCTCCTCCCCAGGAGAAAGAGAGGATCCTAAAGATAGCTGAGTTCCACTCTTCAGGAGGTGAGTTGTGTCCTTTCAAACATATCTCACTTTTTCTAAGTAATAGAGAATAAAATATTATCTAAACCAGGAGTATTAAGAAAAACGAGTATAGAGAGCAACGTATTTGGATTGTTCAGATCTTGAAATCTGCAAGGATAAGAAGCCACATGTATACATTACATATGTCTGCCTTGCTCCCGCCCTTTAATGCTCCTCTGATGCCTTGTCTCTATCTTTGGTATCTTGTCCTATCAATACCATTCCTTGATTGAACATTTACCTGGAAGTAATAGCACTTCCAGAGACTTAGTAGTCCACGACTTTGAGCTAGGAAACTTCTCCAAATGATCGTGGCAATATAAGATCAAGATCTTTGAGCAGCTGATGGTACCCCAGGAGAACTGGATTCCTAAGGGGAGAGCTCTGCTTAAAGATTTGACAACAGAATCTTTGCTCTGATATGAGGCTTTAAGTCTATACTTTTCCTTTGTCACTGCTAGTCTTTAGGTAGTTGATGGCTGTCAACTGATCACTCTCCATAGCCACTAGCTGCACACACATACATGCATACACATACACACACACACACACACACACACACACACACACACGCATACACACACACACAAAGATGGGGCAAGAGTCGAAGCTGACAGACCATTTTCCCTCTGAAGGCAACTAATTAATGGATGTGACTGAAAACTCTTCTCCTTGCTACTAGAGGGGGAAAACAAAAACAAACAAACAAACCAAAAATCTTCTGGAATACAGAATGACAAAATGCCTAGTCAGAAAAACCTGATTGGATCAGTAATACACAGGCACCCAAATTACATTAATTTATGTCTTTGAAATACTTTATAGCCATGCTCTTACTTTAACAAGAACAAATATTTATATTAGATGCATTTATAGAAAGAATAATGTTTTAGCATAGAGTTTTATAGACATCCATAACTAATCACATCTCCCAAGCAATTCTCATTTTCCTATGAGCACAATCACTTTGGTAACCATTCCTTACTATCAACCCCTGAACTAGACAATGATTTGGATCCTTGTTTAACAGATAAGGAAACAAATACACAAAGAAGTGAAATAACTGGCTTAGCCATTTGGCAAAATAGGGGAGGAACTGAAATCTGAATTCTCATCTCTTCCAATTTCCTAGACCCTAGAGCTCTGTGGCTGGTTTTGCAACAAGGAAGCCTATTTACATGACGTCCCATGGGACCACCAAGTCAAAACCACAACAGGGTAAAAGCAGGAAGACCTTTGCTTTTTTGGCAGGGAATTTCAAAGACAGCAGTATTACCCGATTTCAGGGTATTTTGCTATCTTGTGGGGGCTGCCCCTGATGAGCAGGACTATAAATGGTTTCAGGAAAGCAGCATTTTCATTGAGAACACAGTTAACTTTTTTTTTTTTTTTTTTTTTTTTTTTGGTTTTGAAAACTAAACTAATCAAGCTCTGTGCATATAAACACCAAAAGCATGGCCTTTGACTTTGAACCCCCACCACTTCTTCCTTTTCATAGTAAAATCTCAATCTGGCCTGAGAATAACTTGTCAAGTAAATGCCGGAACTTGTTGAAAATGTTCTCCTCCCCACCACCCACTACAAGTGATAGAACTGCATAGAATAATGCCACCGAACTTCAAACTGCACAGACCTTTGAGGTGCAGTAAATTGAGGGTGCTAGTATTGGCGTCCAGCAGCAGCAATTGGCCTTTCTCCACTGTGACGTTGTCGCCATCTTGTGGCACGTTTTCAGGAAACCAACTGTAAGCCTTGGACCATCTCCGGCAGAACTGAAAGGAAGAGTTGCCCTGGGAAACAGAGAGGATTTTTTTTTTTTTAATCAAGATTATACAGGTGATCAATCAATGTAGAAACTTTTCACAAAGAGTAAAATTAATTTAAATATTTTAAATGTCTCAATAAAATAAGTCATCCCTCTTCCTCAAATAACTAACCCAAATAGGAGAAAATATGGAAGAGACAAAGTTATATTTGAAGTGCCTCGGTGCTCAGCCCCTGGAATTTACTCTTTTTTTCCAGCACAGGCTCCCTTTTACCTAAAAGATGGAGTTGATTCCATTTTTTATTTTTACAGACATGTATTGAGTCTTGGACAAAAAGTCATAAATAGCCTGGAATAGGGAGAATTAAAATGTTCTGGTTGATGGGTGGCATTTTGCTTTATGTAATTGGTATCATTTTTCACTGGCTCTACTGCCAAGTGTCCCTGTTTTATAGGAACATTCCTCTTTCCAAGTGCTCAGATCTATCCTCCCATTTTTTTTTAATATTATTGTTGCCTTTCCTCTGTGCTTGGTGCATTGGTGCTGAAAAAAGCTCATGCATGCATAGGTGAAATGCAGACCAACTCCAGATGACAAGTGAATAGCCTGAAATCTTTGACTGAGGGGCAAAGAACAGCACTGGGAGAAGGAACCAGAGAAGGAAGCAGCCCCTAACCATCCCAACCTCAGTTCTCCCCTCAGAACTTTTATCTCTTCTGTTAACTTAGGACCACTCTAAAGTCATATGTTTTTCAAAACAAGGACATAAAAATCACAGAGAGCAGTATTCAACCATGTGAGAGGCTGAAAACATGTCTGAATGTCTTGTGAAGCGATGGAACTATTAGGATGATAAATAGAATAAAACCAGAATAGAGGTGGTGATTCCCTCAAGGAAACACGTACTGCACGTGTGTGCCTCTCCATGCACGGTCTTCTTCCTATCCAGATTCCAACCAAATGTGAAGCCTGAATTCCTGCAAAATGAAGTGCCTAAAAGGTCCTCTGGTGACATGGAAGATGCAGATGGGAGAAGATCATATTAAGAAGGAAAAGCATATTTGTAATGCCGACAACTATACGTACGTAGAGAATTGTGCCCTGCAGTATTTCTGAGAGAGAAAATAGAAAATTGTGCTATGTGAAGGGCCAGTATATTTTCCAGAGGAGGGTATTGACTCCTAAGCCAATAGTTTTGAGTGGCCGAACCAACCCAAACACTAAGGAGCCTTGGGATAGGAAAGGCATGTTCTTTTTCATTTTATACATCCATAAAAAAAAATAAATTTGATGACTTATCCCAGTTTAAGAGATGGAAAAGGCATAGGATGGAGTGATGACCAGTCCTAGAAACACAGAACAAAGAATGGGTATCCCATGAGCATCGTTGTCAGACACATGAATGATGTCTGCATGATGACCATCCACCGACCAGAAAAGTAAGAAAAAGTTTAACTCTCCAGCTGATATCCCTATAGAGGTAGCTATCAAGTAAAATTAAGGAAAATAATGTCTTATAGGGCTATATGTTATACATTATTATAATCCTTCAATTCACTCCTGTAAATACAGACAGAGAAAAGGGAGGCAAATAGGAGGAAACTGGAGGGAAATAAAGTGGTGAGACAGTGGGAAAAATTCAGTAACATCAACTGCAAAACAAGGTGAACAAGGTTATCTATACTGTCCGCTCAGAGTCCCCAGTAAAATGGCATTTGCAAAAGCTTGAATTTCCAAGTCAGGGAGAGAAGGTTCTAGCATAATCCTGTCCTTTCATTCTAACAGCAATATTTCAGACATCCTCACAAAGCTCTCGAATCAAAATTCAGGAGGTGGCACCCAGGGATCTCTAATTTTAAGTGGATCTCCTCAAATGACAATTCTGCTCCAAAGTTTGAGGACAAGTCAAGCGAGGGACTAAAAGAGAGAAAGAGATACCTCCCAAAAGTAAACTAAGAAGTTTCCTGCGAACCAGCACCCAAAGCTCAGGGTCTTTGGTCGGGGTCCCCCTCACATCCAGCAGACAGGGTAGGGTGGTGTGTGGAATGACTATTAGAATTATGAGGAATTCATCAACCTAACTCTTTCTAAAATTAGCCAGGTGATTCGATCCATAGCCACAGAACTACAAAGAAAACCAGGCCTCATGACACCCACAGGAAAAAGATCTGAAATATCCAGGCATCAATTAGGCACTTAAGGGTGTCAAAAGAAACTTATTCCATGGTACCTTTCATTAATTTGAGAATACCTTAAAATTTCAATAATTAGCATCCATATTTGTTACCTAGCTCTGAGTGAGCTTGAAAGACTAGCTCTGTGTCAACCAAGGTGATATTTTTGGTCAAGGAGATGCTCTATCACAAACCTCATTCATAGGTCAATGCAGATTACTTTTCCACCTAACATAAGCTCTATCCCCTTTAGTTTCCAGGGTGCTCACCTGCTAGTTTAAGTTTTCTTCTTTGATAGGAAAATTAGTCATATCTATTCTGCAGATGAAGCAATTAATTTCCTTACAAGCACAGGGAACAGATAGGGAAATAGATACATAAGAATTGTCTAGAACATGCCTTCATCTTTAGTTCAAATCATACAGGCCCAAGAAAAGAAGAAGGAAGGAAGGAAGGAAGGACAGAAGGAGGGAGGGAGGAAGGAGAGAGAAAGAGAGAGAAAGTTAACTTTCCTGCCTCTGCTTGGAAGCTTGGAAGCTTATGCAATTTGTTTTCTTCTTACAAAATGTCAGCACTTCTCTGAACTTCAGGGAATGTGCAGTGTCTGCAAATCTTACTTGTCACCTTAAATGTACTTGCAACACCACCAGAGTCATCTTGAAAGAAGTCATTGATCAGCAAGTTGAAACATCAGGCAAAGCAAAGACCTATTTGTGAGCGTATGCACTGAGCTGGGATGGCAGAGGTGGGTTATGGGAATCTCTCTAGTCAGTGTCTCCTGCCTGACAAAGACAAGGAAGAACTGTTTTGACACCTCACCATAATGCCTTCTTGCTCAGTATGCATGTCTTGGAAATAAGAAAAGACAAGTCACTGTGTCCAACATTTTCTCCACCCCCTTATCCTCCTTTATTTTCTGCAAAGTACTTATCACCACCACCTAACACATTGTGGTTTTGTTTGTCATCAGTCAACCCCTACTAAATTGTAAAGAAGCTTCACAAGAGCTTCTTGGCTTTCTGCTCTATCCCTAGTACTCACAACAATATCTGGCATAGAGTGAGTACCCCTAAAGTATATTTGAAAGAATGGTCATATTATTTGAGTTTATAATCACTATGCCATAATTTAAAATATCTTAATAACTATAAAAATTTGATATAAACCTGAAATTATTTTTACTTTTATCCAATACTCTACATAGAAGTTATTGTCGTGTGTGTGTGTGTGTGTGTGTGTGTGTGTGTGTGTGTGTGTGTGTGTGTTTTGTAGTAGAGATTGAACCCAGGGGTGCTTCATGACTGAGTTACCTCCACAGTATTTTTTTTTTTTTTTACTTTTTGAGACTGTGTCTTGCTAAGTTACTCAACGTGTTAGTCAGTTTTTCATTGCTGTGACCAAAAGACTGCTAAGAACATCTTAGAGGAAGAAACGTTTGTTTTGGCTCATAGTTTCAGTCGATGGTTGGCCAATTCCATACCTCTAGGCCAGAGGGAAACAGCACGGCAGAAGGGTGTGGTGGAAGAAAGCTGCTCAGTTCAAGACAGCCAGGAAGCAGAGAGCTTGAGTGCTAGGAGCCAGGGACAATATAGTTCTCAAGAACATGCCCCCAGTGACCTGCTTCCTTCAGCCATGCCCTACCTGTATATAGTTAACACCCATTAATCCATTCAAATTGTTAGTCCATCAAATGGATTACTCTCTAACAGGGTTATGGCTCTCATAATCCAACCATTTCTGAACACTTCTACATTGTCTCACACATGAGCTATTGGGGGGCACCTCACATCTAAACCATAATACTCAGGCTGGCCTTGAACTTGCCATCCTCCTGCCTCAGCTTCCTGAATAGCTGGGATTACAGGTGTGTGTCAGCACATCAGGAAAAATTAATTTAATTTATTGACCTTTTATCTTATGAGATCCTTCATTATTTTGTACAAAGGGGATCCTTCTTTAACGCTGACATGAATATCATTTATACATTCTTGATTTGTAGCATGTTATGTTTGCATGTTATTTCTCAACTAACTTGAAATTTGTTAGTAGGAAGTTTTCCATTTTTTCTTGTTTTTTATTCTTGGTTTTCTTCCCACAAATAGTTAAATGATTATCTTTACACTTTTCATTAAATATTTGATCTCCTAACTAATAGTATTGGCTATTTTAATAGGGCATTATAATAATGAGTGATATTATACCTGTTAGCCAATTAAAATTCCAAACCTTTTGTGCATTAGTTAATGCAAAGGCATCTCTTCCAGAGAAATGTGACCACCCCTTCATGTTCTTAAGGTGCTTCCATTATCATTTAGAAAAAGACAAACAGCCAGATAATTAAAGTGTGATTAGTTCAATAATTGAAAACATAACCAATGTGCTTTGGGAGTTCAGGATATTGGATGGCTGACCCTTGTGGACACTGCCTTCCAGGTGAAATCCAGGGCATGAAATCCCTTTTTCTCCTTTTAATCTGGACACTACAGATACATTAACACAGGCTAAGATTATTTCGCTGATTATGAAACAGAAGATACTCATTGTAGAAAAGTCAACCATCTACAAATCCAGGATAACTAATAGAGACCTTAACCTAATAACTCAATAACTCTTTAGGGAACAAAATGGAAATTAAATTAGTTTGGCATAATTTATTCTTAGTAAATTCAGGTTGGCCCTAAGTGATCCCCCCCTTTTTTTTGTCCTCAATGCTTATAAACCCTTTGTGATGGGAAGATAACAGGAGAAAGTCTTTCCAAACTACCCAGATCATTTAATATTCAAAGAAATGTCAACAATACCTTTTTCTCCATTGATATATGCCCAGTTCCAACTTACCCTTTGTCCGCCTAAGAAAGTGAAGCAATCCACTAGGTTATCTCCTAGTTTGACATGCTTCCTATCCTCTGTGATTTCTCATAGAATACTGATACTAGCTCAATGGTTCATATAGGTAAGTCACTTCAGAACTCCAGAGGACAATCATACTCTGCAAACAGAATAGATCCACAGTCTATTGTCTCCTCCATTTGGGTCTATAAATTGTCTTTAATATGATTTCTTCTGAATTTTAAATCTAAGGATCATTCTGTTTCCTGGAGAAAATAATAATGATAACAATAGCTACTCAGATGCCTCTAATGTCCCAGGCCTGTTGTTGTACATTTTACTTGCAGAGTCATTGTTCCTTACAATAAAACATAAATGTTTCCCTCTCTGTTTAAAATTTAAGGTTAAAAAATTAATAATGGTGACTAAGATCTACTGAGTGCACCGAACAGGTATTTTCTCACTTAATAATCGCAGACTCTTTTCAGACTCCTTGCTTGAACTACAGAGTAGATGAGTCCAATGCATTCAAGAAATACTTCCTTCTTTTTTTTATTAGTGCATTGTAATTATTCATAATAGTGGCATATGTTGTGACATATTTGTTCATGTACACATACAACAATATAATTTGGTCAATTTCATTTGCCAGGACCTTGCCCTTCCCTCTCCTCCTCCTTCCTCCAGGCCCCCATCAACACATATTTATTAAGCCCTCACGATACCCCAGTCAATGGTCTAAGCACAAAACAAATCAAACCCCTGATTTCACGGAGCTTATATTTTAGTAGCATAACAGATGTATATATAAAACAAATAGCATGCTTTGAAAGAAAGAAAGAAAAAAAAAAAAAACAAGATGAAGTTGATCAGCTATGCCAGGGTGGGAGGAACTATATGATATTGAGTGATTTGGTCTGTGACCCTGATAAGGGATTATAGTAGAAAAGCAGAGTGTGAGCCAGCGGCTCTCTGAAGATGACCTCAAGGAAGGAGCATGCTTGAAGTCTCCATGTGCAGCAAGAACAGGCGGGGACAGGCGGGGCCCTGGACCTGAAGGAAGGGAAGCTGCTGTGCTTTGCCTTCCTGCTGATGCAGTGTACTGCATAAAACCTGGTGGATATCAAGCTCTCTACATGCCACAGAAAAGAGAAGTAAGGGGAATAATCAGTAGCATATATAATAGTCCACAAACTATAGTCTACAGCCCCAAACTGGCCCAAACCATATTTTGATGTTGGTGCATAGCCTAAGCATTTCATTTATATATTGTTTTTGTTGCTTTCTGTTCATGACAAAGACAGCATGGCCTGCCAGACTTAAAATACTTACTATCTAACTCTTTATAGAAAAAGCTGGGGAACGCCTGGTATGTCCTGATTCATACTATCAGTATAGTACTATCATATGCTCCACATAATACATCTACACTCTATCAATATTGAAATATGTTCAAATGGAACATTCTGTAAACTAAAAATAAGTAATTACAATACAGTTATAGGACTAGAAAGCAAATACATCTTAGTAAAGGATGTATGCTACAGTACTAAAAATTGGTTCAATTCTTCTCATTTTCTTGTAAGTAATAAACCAGGTCTCAGGAGGCCACATAAAGGCAAGTGCAAATGTGGGCAGGTGTGTATGTGTGTGAATGTGTGTGTATGTATGCCACCCACATGCGCATGTGTGCCCATGCATGCACACACACACAGAGTCAAATCAGAAGACTGACAGATACATGCTAGCCTTTTTCACAGAGCTGACACACTGCCATTTAACCAGCGAGCATGCAGCACGTGTTTCTGCTCCTAGTCACTAGTAAGAGACAAGGTTAACATTTTAAGTGATGGACTACAACATGTTATTTCCCCATGCAATGGACCCGTGACTGCACCGCTTTCGAAAACACTTAATTTCAGTGATTGAATACACAGGAGCACACTTTCCCTGCTATGAACCTTTGACAGCTTCTCAGTCTCATATACCAGGGGAACCTTTTTTTTTTTTTTCCTCCTTTTCTTTTTTTCCTCCCCTTTACACCTGGAGGGAAGCAAAATGAATATATCATGGCAGGGAGAGGGAAAAAAAAAAGAAAGAAAGAAGCCCAAAGAATGAAAACCAGTTATAAGCATCAGTGTATTTTACCATAAAAGTATTCACTGCCATCTGCTCTAATTACTTCTAATGTTTGGGCTACCATCTTCATACAATAGAAATAATGATCTCCTCAAGGGTAAAAGAAAAAAATTTTTTTCATAGAAACAAACAAAAGTTGATTATATTTAGCTCCCAGGCTAAAGTAGTGTCAAGCTACTTTGTAGCGAACAATCAATTAGGAGAATGGGTAGGTCTCTGATTATCGCAAACAAATTGGTTTCCCTTGGTGGTCCCCCTGCTCCCATTTCCTTCTTTTCCCACCGTTTTGGAGGAGTGGTGTCCATCACTCACAGAGAAGAAGCTGACCAGACACACTTCTGGGACTCAGGTTACTCCATGACAGTTCCTTACATTTGGATCCAAACCAAACAAGACCAAGTCTTCTCTTGGGCTTCTGGTTGACATCAGATATGCTGTAACCTTGAGGAAACTGAATACAGGATGGGTATCCTTCTAAAATTTCAGATTACCTCATGGAAGGAACCCCTTATGGGGCATTTTAGACCTCAGCTTCTTAAAGGAAAACTGGATCCAACTTAACACCAGTCAAGTCTTCAAGGAGAGAATTGGTCCAGATAGGTCCATTCCTTGGGCCTAAATAAAATATGTGGAGTCCAGAAAGTCATGAAGCAGATCCCTGCAATGCTAGCAGAAGTCCAACTTTCACAGAGGCTGAGTGACCTTCTCAAATCCTCTAACATACTATTTATATTAAGCAGAATTCTGAGATGCTCCCGCAGGATTCTTACCCCCAGTACACACACCCTATAACTCTCCCTTCATTAGCAGGAACAGAGCCTGTGAATACGAGGGGATAGCATACCCACAATTAGCTAATGTTCTATGGCAGCAGGAAAAGGGTCTTGCAAATGTAATTCTTTACCGACATCAATTGATTGAGTTATTCAAAAGGGAGATGAACTTTGCCTAGGCAGATACGTGCTTCAAAGAGATTCTCCCATTGGTCTTCAAAAGGCAAATTTCCATGTGACTAGGAGGGGACCATGTGGCTATGGTACAAGTGCAGCCTTTATAAGCTAAACATAGTCCCTAACCAACAGCCAGCCAGAAAATGGGGTCCTAATTCTTCCAGACTCAAGGAACTGAGTTCTGCACACAACCTGAATGAGTGGGGAGGCAGACTTTGAGCCTCAGATGAGAATGTAGTTGGCTGACACCTTGATTTCAGCTTTGTGAGACCCTGAGTAGAGAAATCAGCTACACTGTGTGAGATGTCTGACTATAGAACAGTGACATAATAAATAGGCATGATTTTAAGTTGCCAGAGTATGGTCATTTATTAAGCATCAATAGAAAACTAATGTGCCACCATAATGGCCTTCTTTGTGGAGAGCAATTTTTACAGAGAACACAATGTCTTCTTCCTCCTTCACTGAAGTAACTTCTCTAAAGGGGAGATAACAACAAGATCACGTTGGGAGGCCATTACTAGAGAGAAGGCAGGTTCTTTCACTGCAGAAATGACTCCTCACATACAGGACAAGCAACATAAAATTCTTTAAGATGCCAAGAAGTGTAAATGAAGACCAAATACAGACCTTCCATTTACTCAGGAAGAGTTACAACTACTAAAGTTACAGTCCACAAGGACTTCTATATCACTAGAACCTCTCTTTATCTATGCTAAAGAACTGTGAAGTCACCTGATCCTAAACACAGACATGATGTGTGTCCTTTGGGAGAAACTAAGAATTTCTGCAAATCCATATTTTTTTTTTTTTTTTTTTTTTTTTTTTTTTGGTACTGGGGATTGAACTCAGGGGCACTCAACCACTGGGCAACATCTCCAGCCCTTTTTTGTATTTTATTTAGAGACAGGGTCTCACTGAGTTGCTAAGTGCCTCGTCATTGCTAAGGCTGCCTTTGAACTCATGATCCTCCTGCCTCAGCCTCCCAAATGCTGGAATTGCAGGCGTGCACCACCACGCCCAGCTCTGCAAGTCCATTTTCTGACTCCACTTTTGAGAATGGCATTTGAGTATAATTGGTATTAATAGCACTATTTTCTCCACAAACATTGATTCCTGAGGACAGAAGAAAATTTGACTTTTTTAGTTCCCTTCCTTGGAAGGAAGGAAGGAGGGAAAGAGAAGAAAAGAGGAATGGGAGAGAGAGAGGAAGGGTAATTCACTGCAAGGGAAAACCAAGTTTAGAAGTTAGAGAAATCTGTCCTTCACCTGGTATCTTCATTGGCCTCAATAACTTCTCCCTGCTGTATCCTTAAACTTTAGAATAGAGACTTATGTAATTTTTAGGAAGGGCAAATGAAATGTTAATTTAAGTTTTTAGATCTTCTGAAAGTAGCATTGTGTATTATTAAATATTCATGCATGTATTTCCTGATTTCAATAATGCACAAGATTATCCTGTTAATGCTAATACCATATAATTATTAGTCTGATTTGAGGAATGAGAAAACCCAGAAAGCAGTGTTTCAGAGCTTGGATGAAATCTCAGGAATCTATAATTGAAGGAGCTTGCCTGTTCATTGCAGCACAGATGCAGGTTGGTTAAAATCATCTCCATCACCATCACCATTACCTCTGTGAAACTTCACTGGGTGCTCACTATGAACTAGGCAGTGTGGTCCCTACCCCTATATTCATGAATGTGTAATTGCATTTCTAAGTGCATTTCTTAGAGACCAGTTTCAATTCCATTGTTCCCTTTAATCCAAACGCATCTGCCACACATTGTCCCTTTTCTGCCAAACCTTGTTTATTAGTTCCAGATGCAATGAATCACTTACTGACTTGAGCAGCATTAGAGGTAAACACCAAGGTTCAAATGTAGAGATAATTGAATAACACCAACTACCAGTAACAGCAGTCCAGGCAAAGAAGGAAATAGACCCAGATATTTCAGATAGAGCAGTCTGATGGAAACCCTCCACGCTCAGGATCAAAACCACATGCCATTTTGACATAAGGTTGAAAATATCCGCATTTTATTTTTTCAAATTTCCATATGCCAGTTGTCAATATGAGAAAAAGCAGCAAGAAGTTGGTGACATAATTTAAATATTCCAGTGATAACAAGTAAAACATCCCAAAATCGACTATCACATATATTGTATATCAAAACAATGTACTTGAAGATTTTTTAAAACATATGTATGTATGTATGTATGTATGTATCTAATTTATTGCTCAGACTGCTGATAAATAAGATTAATGAAATATATGCATTTTCCTTTGCAGTAAACTCTTCAGAGAAAACTCATAAAGCAAATTATTTCAAAGTCCTTCTAAAAATTCATAAAGCTCAATATAATTTCTAGACAGCAAAATGCACTTTTATCATTTGCTTTAGAGTCACCTGGAATTCATTGTATACTCTTCACACAATGTATAAACACAGGCATACAACATACACATTTAAGTTTATACAAATACTTGAAAAACTTTTCCTATTATGTGTCTTATAAGGCAGAAAACTCAGAACTCTTGGCAAATACTAAACAATCCACAGGCATAGTTATCACCAAAAAGCCCCTCATAGTTTTGAATTTTGAAAGCCCCCGAGACCCCCGTGAAATGAGCCTTAAAGTAATCAACAGCCCAAGGACTGAAGGCCAAGCTAATTCAATGAGCCATATTACAAGGCATCACAGGCCACAACACCTCTCAGAAATGAGTGCACAATGTATTTTCCCAAAATTGGGGAATTTCCCCTTTGCTGAAAATCAACTGGCCCAACTTGCTGAGGATTAATTATTCCTGTGGATCTACTTTGCCTTAAGAAAATAGAAAGTTTTTTCCCCTATTTTCCCAATGGGAGGAAATGCAGCTTCCAGTATGCCCCCCATATTACTTTGGGCTAATGAAAGCTTAGACAGAATTAATACTTCATTTTATAAATGTGAAACTAAGTGCCTGTTACAAGAAAACTTAATGAATTGAGTAAGGGTAGAGTCAGGACCAAAGTCAAAGCAAGGTGATTTTTGCCCTTTTAGAATTTTTCTTGATGAAGTCGTCTCTATATAGTCCAAGGAAGACACACATCAATAGAGCCCAAGAAAAACCTGGCAAGCATGTAGCACAGCTTTCTCTTATTCCCCAATTCCAAATAATTGACATTTTTAATACTACCCTCCCCCCCAAGTTGAAATTTGCCCTGTCGGGGATCTACCCAAAGTAGTTTTTGGTTTTGTTTTAGAAAATCAATACGTGAGCTGGGTCTGTGGTGCATGCTTATAATTCCAGCAGCTGGGGACAGGAGGCAGGAGGATGGCAAGTTCAAAGCCAGCCTCCTCAATTTAGCAAGGACCTAAGAAATAGAGAGATCCTTTCTCAAAATAAAAAAGGGCTGGGAATGTGGCTCGTGGTTGAGCACCACTGGATTCAATCTATGGTACAAAAAATAATAATAATAATTAGGTTGTGGTGGGAAGAATTCCACATTATTTCTTTGTCAGTCAGAAAGAATTAACCTTTCCTTCTTGCTCTCTCCTCCTTCTCATTATAGGCAGCCGATCTACAAGTCTTTAAGCTTTTCACATGGACAGACCAAAGCAAACTTATGCTTTCCTTAGTTTAAAACATTATTCTAAATATTCTGAACAATTTACAAACATATGAAAACAATATAATAGTGATAGACAATTTAAACCCTGCCTGATTCTCTAAGCAATGAAGATGATAAGAAGGCACCCAAAGTATGTTTATCATATATAAAAGTGAAAAAAAAAAGAAGTTTAATTACATTGTGAAGATTAAACATTTAAATTTTAAAGATAGAACTTAGGCTAACTTATTTTTGTTTGCTTGCTTTTATGTAAGTGAAATGTTCATGACATTGTATTTCAAGATGATTTCTTGTATATGACACCAAAAATAAAACAACAAAAGACAAAATATATAAGTTGAACTTCATCAAAATTAAAAACTTTTATGTATCAAAGGAAACTAACGAGTGAAAAGGCAACTTGTAGAATAGGAGAAAATATTTTCAAATTGTGTATTTCATGTGGAATTAGTAGCCAGAATATATAAAGAACTCCTACAACAACAACAATAACAAAATAAAACTCAATTTTAAAAATGGGAAAGGACCTTGAACAAACATTTATCCAAAAATAAATAAATAAATAAATAAATACACATAGCTAATAAATATATGAAGATTTTAAGATCACCATTCATTAGGAAAATGAAAATCAAAACCACAATGAGATACCACTGTCCATCCATTAAGATAGCTAATATCAAAATTTTAAAAAAAGTAGAAAATGAAAAGTTTGGGAAGAATGTGGGAAAAGTCTAACTCCTGTATATGTACATGTAAAATGGTATAGTCACCATGAATAACAGTAAGGCAATTCCTGAAAATATTAAACAGAGAATTATCCTATGATCAAGAAATTCTGGACATACACCTAAAATAATTGAAAGCAGGATCTCAAAGAGATTTGTACATCCATATATTATTCACAGTATTGAAAAGGCGGAAACAACCCAAGTGTTCATTAACAGATGAGTGAACTAAGCTCAGTTTGTATGATGGAGTATCATTCAGACTTAACAAGGAAGGGAATTCTGATACATGCTATATATAATATGGATGGACTTAGAGGAAACTATGGTTAGAGAAAAAGTGAGACACAATGCTATATTTATAGTGCATAATTCCACCTCACTGAGGTATTTAGAGTAGTGTACTGATGGAGAAAGAAAGTAAGATGGTGGTTGTCAGGTTCTAGTGAGAAGGAAATGGGGACTTGTACAAATAAACTTTGTATACAAATAGTGTTATGTAAAAAGAGGCTCTATATGTGCATTATGTATTGTAATGCATACTACTATTACAAATACAACAACTTTGAATAAAAAAAAGATTTAATGGGTATGAATTTCAGTGTGGGAAGATAAAAACATTCTTTAGATGGATGGTAGTAATGGTTGTACAACAATGTAATATACTTAATGCTGCTGAACTGTGCACTTAAAATGGTTAAAATGTGAATGTTATGTTATGGATTTTTTTTACAATTTTTTAAAACTGAAAAAAAAAATGCTTCTTTGAATTTCATAAAATTACCAACATTCTGAAGTTCTGTAGTTCTCTGGAACAAACCAATGGATTAATAACAATAAATTTACCCAGCTCATTCAGTGCCTTTATAGAACCTTGCTAGATATTGGGGAATTATGGAACATCTGATTTACTCATTTTTTAGGCGAAGACACTGGAACAGAGGTTAAATGGTTTTTCATGGTCCCAACACCAGTGAAGGAATGAAAGTACAAAAAAGAAGGAACCCTCTACATGTGACTGTGGAATGTGGGTTTATACACTTTGTGTCTGCAAGGTTGTGAGTGCATGTGTATCTACAAGCCTGTACCTGAGTCCCCATTCACCTCTCCATCACTCCCTGGCCCCTGTGTGAGAGTGCATAGATATCACCTATAGTCTTCAGACACTCCTACTTCACATCACCTACCTTCATTACTGCCATTACCTCATCTAGCAGAGGCTCTCAACCCTTTCCACAAGGCAAACTCATTCTTCAAAACACCAGGTCAGTCCTTTCTGTAAAGCTTTTACTAGCATTCCTTCACTCCAAAACAGAGCTACCCCAAACCCCTCTTTGTGCTTCCAGGATCTTTGTACCTACTGCTGTAGTCCTTGGCCCACAGTACTACCTCATGATGCTGGTAAGTTTGTGGTGTGTTCTGTCTCCTCTCCAGGTGCACTTAAGACAAGCAAGAGGAGCTTCCAGGAAGCTAATGGGACAGCTTAATGGAAAAGGCACTAGTGTTCGATTCACACCTGGGACATCTGAAGGCAAAAACCTTGCTGCTTAGTACAGAGGGAAGAGAGTATAATTTGGGAGCAAGCTATGTGCCACTTCTCGAGGGATGAAGGGCACAGGTCTGGTGTGACTGAAAGGGAGTTTTCCAAAGAGGCAGACCAGGTTGTCTAGAGAGAGCACAGCTCCCACTCTGAAAACTATGAGCTCACCAGTCAGAGAAAATTACAAGCAAAACACCCCATCAGGGATATCTGATGGGCCCACAAAAAGGCCCATGAGAAGGCTAACAACTGCACACCTCACCCAGATAATTTATCTGCCACACAGGATGTCTCCTTTTGCCCTGCCACTCCCCCTTGACCAACTTCTAAGAACTGAGAAAGAAGATAGAAAGAAGCATTCTGAGGAAGATGAGCTAATTGAAGGACAGAGAGAGAAAATTCAAAACAGGCTGGGGCCATTATGATCTCCAGCACTGCTGAGAAGGGAGAGGAGAAAATCCAGAACACAGGTAGGACTGGTCCTTTTCTTTGCTACTCCCACAAACACAAGCAAGCCCCAGTTCTCACACCTATATCTGAAACTCGGAGTAGAAGGAAAGGGTACACAAACTCTCTCTTAAACTCTAACGGGCCTGACATTGCCATTCATACATTACGTTGAGCGCATTCAGCAATGACGTGTAAAATTGTGTTATAGTTCTCTTCCCACAAACTTACTCAGTCACTGATACCAACCAAGTTACAGAGTTCCCCAACTCCAAAACCACAGTCACCTAACAACCCCTCCTGCCCTCACCTATGACATCCATCCCATAGACCTCAAATAGTGGCCATTACTCCCAAGTGCCTCTTAGTTCATCCTTTTCTTCACATGGAGTGCTAACTACCTTTGTTTAAGGAGTTCTCATTTTCTGTCTGGATTTTCTTGACTCCAGGCTGCATAAGGGCAGAGCTAGTATTTCTGTTTAGGCATCCAGAGCTTAGCACAGCACTTGGCACACCATAGGTTAAAAAAAAAAAAAATCTCATTAAATGAATAAATGAGGGACCATTTAATGCAATAGCCACTCTAGTCTCCCTTTCCAGTCTCCCTACACCCTTCTGTTCTCTTCCCTACTGCTAATATTTTCTCCCTAGAAAATATCAACCTGTTTCATATGTATAACTAAAAGAACAAATAAAATTTAAAACAAAAGAAAAAATAACCTGACTTATTCTCTATTCTCTTCCTCCCTCTCCCTCCTCTTTTCTTTCTTCCTACACAGACACAGACACACACACACACACACACACACACACATAGGATACATGGGTGTGAAGCATAGATAAGAGCTGATTTCCAATGCCTGGAGAAAAAAAAAATCCAGATTAAAATAGGAAGATAAGCCTCCACCCCATAATTGTCCTTCCAGCCTCATCTCCGCTTCTCTCCAGGGCTCCTCCCTAAGCCTCCACTGGGTCAGGCACCATCCTCAAGCTGTTCTAGAAGTCACACTAACACTCATGGCTGCACAGGTACATACACTCCTTCTCTTGAGAGAAACTTTCAAATGGCTCCATTTCAAATCTCCCAGAGGTAACATTCTCAGGCCCTTGAGAAGCTGTCCATCTGCCCTGCTCTCTGCTCTTACTAGTTTTGTGCTCCATAGTTATTTCAATGCTCTACCTGGCTAGATTCTGAGTTTTCCAAGGTCAGGGGCGACATGTGGTCAGCTAGGTATTGCCAGTCACTGGCATAATGCTTGGCACATAGCAGACACTTACCAAATAATTAGACCAATTAACACATTCAGGTAGCCTTATGACTATGTGGTACAGGAGCAACAGTGAGTTTCAGTAACTCCAAAAGGCTTTCTCTTGCTTGAAATTCTATAATTTCTTTGTCCTCTGTTAAAATTATTTAATGTTTTTTAAAGGACTATAAAAAATATCTATACAGGCGTAACAAACTGCTGGCACTGGGTCTGCCAACAGAATGCCTCCAGACCTGCTTCAATAAATTGATAGCACTTATTTGTAATTGGCAGCCCCTATTTGCATGCAGATAATTAATGTGTTCGAGTCCATAAAATTGATTTTTTCTCTTAAGTTAAATATTTCAACCATAATGTTGTTAGTGTATCAATTAATGAAATTTTTACTAAATTCAACCAATAAACATTTATTGGGCCAGGTACTATGCCAGACCTCCAGGACAAAAGGATAAATGACACAATTCCCTGTTCTCAGGAAACTCACTGTCGAGAAGAGACCAATACACAAGCCAATCACTGAAAAAAAGGTTTGTTTCTTTACTTAGAAGGACAAAATCTGGATGTTTATAGAATAAAGTAGAGAAGAATAAAAACTAAAAGGTAGTATCTTAAGAAATGCCACCAAGATCCTACTGGCAGAAATACCTAAAAGATATTTCAAGCTTTTCAAAGAAACACACAAACTTTTTTTATTTGTTTGTTTGTTTGTTTGTTTTAGTTGTCAACGTACCTTTTATTTTATTTATATGTGGTGCTGAGTTTCAAACCCAGTGCCTCACACATGCTAGGCAAGCACTCTACCACTGATCTACAAACTTTTAATATTGTGAACAGTCTCCTCATTATGGTCCCCATATTAATAAAAGATTTATCTTTGAGTCAAATATCATTGAAATCTATGAACAATATCTGAATGTAGACCATTTGAACATAACCGGATTCCTTTTGATATCAAGGTAATGGACTGTTCACAATTAATGGCCTTTAGTAGTAGAGCAGCATTTATCCAAATGAGTCAGCTTCTTGAAATCCAACCAAATTGTTGGGGTAGGATAAAATTCCCTTCTTGTTGTCAAAAAAATAGAAAAAAAAAAAAAAAAAAAAGCCAGAGGTTCATAACCTCCATTTGAGACCAAGGCTTGCCCCCAAGAGGGAAGTGCTACCACCCTCAGAAGAAACCTCAGCTACCATAAGATTCCTGATACTCACCCTACAGACTATTCCCACTACACTCTCCCTCTATCCCTATTGGAATCACACAAAAATCTTGATTCAACACAAGCTCAAATTCCTCAAAAGCACTGAAGCTACAGGAACCAACCACCTCTAAGGTATTTGCCTGGACTCCTGCAGCCACCCTCACGCACCACATGCCAAAGTCCCAGGCATTGCTTACTCAGTGCAGAGTGCCTTTGACAATTCAGACGGAAGCATGATAAAATTTGCTGCTCAGAAAATACCAAATCAACAGGGACGCCATATTGATGTGAAATTTGTAATCGGTAGCTCAATCATTAATTAGTTTGTCATGGGTTAAGTCACGGTCACAACTGCACAAGTAAATTCAGACCAGGTTTAAAAAAAAATTTTTTTTTTCATTTAATTTTCTGGGTAACCACAGTGGTGAGAACTGGCCACATTACAAATAATGGGGATGCTTTCCAGTACTGGTATTTTTAGTTTGAAACATCATTATTGTGTAAACGGAATCTCCTTTTACATTTGTATTCAGACAGGGCTGGAAAACAGCATCTGAGCACATAATCATATCACAGTGTGTTTCTCTCAAAAGCTGAACCTTCTGCCTTAACACTTTCACAGACTCCTCCAGGCCTGCTTCAAACGCACAACACACTCCTCCTAAAACTCAAAGAAACGTCGCAACACCTTTGTAATAGGCCTATTTCCCAAGGGGGGGCGGATAAAAGGACAAGGCAAATTAAGGGAAATGTGGAATATAAACTTTAAACCTACTGTCAATAAAACCCAAAATAAACTTGAAGCGGAGGTGAAGAAAGTAGGGGCGGGGGAGGGAGAGAGGAAAAGCAATGTTAAATGGTCATCTTTCTTCTCATTTTATTTGAGGAAGTTAAGTTTGCACAGCTCCTTACAAGCTGTCTTTGGCTAAAATCACTATTAATGAGCTTTGACATTTGAAATTTAACCGAGCATGAGCTAACAGCTTCTAGCAGTGCACCACCCATGAAGTCAACTGGAAATATTTTGCTAGGGCCTAACAGTGTGTTTATTGAAAAGACACAGCTTTCAAGAGAAAGTGTTTATAGCAACCACTTTACCTGCTATCCCTGTTCTGTGATGTCTGTTTGGTTCCAGGGTTTGGGGGGTCCTCTTAGCTCTTTCTAGTTGCTGTTCTAATTGTTTTCAAGGCTAGCAAGAAAACATTAATGAAGTTCTTTGCTCTACAGCAACCTGGATTATAAGGGCAGGTCTGAAACTCTGAGCTCTGACAAAGAGTCTAACCACAAGGCAAAATGAAGCAAGATCACAGAGACTTCAGCCCGAACCGTTACTCAGTAGAAAGACAAGATGAAAATACTTATGTTTTAATGGTAATGCCATTATCCAGAAGGAAACAGTGACTAGATGAATGAAGCTGGGGAAATGACATGGATTCTTGCTAACTAAAACTCTGGTCCTTTGAATGAAAGTGAATTCATTAATAACCAAGTGATTTCTCCAAGAGGCAGGCCTAGAAGGGAGCTCTTTGCTTTATTCCTTAACGAAGAAGGCTTTAGGCATTCTGATGTGAGAAAGAAATAAAACAGAAGGAATGAGCTTGAAAATAAAAGACACTAATAGGCAGCCTGCTGTCACAATTTACGTGTTGTCAGTTTCCACCTGTGTGATGTCATGAGATGGGGTGGGGTTGGGGGGGGCATAGTTCTGAACTTTGTGGCACAGTCCTATGAGCAACATTCCATGTGCGGTGATCCTGTGCAGTTTCTTGACCTTGAACGTTCCTGGATGCCAATATCAGTATGAAATTCAGAACCCTACCCTTTCCCTGAAGCCAGTGTTCTGCTAGGGAAGTAGGAATATCCGTTGCCAGAGGCATTTCTGGACCAAGTAAAAGTAAAAGCAGAAATTATAACCTAATCTGGGATGCCTCCAAGGAACGGAGAAGAAATCTCAGTTACAAAGAAAAGGAAGTTCAGGATCTATGAACTGAAAATAACATAGAATCTCAAGGTTTTCATTCACCAAACCAAAGATGAGCCACCTTTCCAACACAAAGGAGAAAAGGCCCATGGGGGATGCCAAATCAACAAAGATGATTCAGAGTCATACCTGGAGGAGGAAGAAGGGGAATGGAATGCAGGAAAGTTGGACTCCATCCAAAGATATTTTTGTTATTACTGGATATTATTCCCATAGAAATAACAAGAACCATTGGGTTATAATTTCTTTTAAGATACCAAATAAAATCTTTAAATGTTCCTTTATTGTCACATGCTATATCACTTCAAAATTACCTCTAAAAGCTATACAAGTAGTATTTGTCAAAAATAATTCACAGTAACCATTAATGAATCAGAGTGTACTTTAGTTTTTAATTAACAAATAGCACTGATCCTGTTAGCAATTTATTTTTAATCAGCATATTTCCAATTATAAAACTGAGAAAGTAAAATAAACTTAATGGAATAAATACAAAGCATTTTACTTGGGAAACATGTCTATCAATAATTACCTCTAAAGTTAGAAAAAATCAGAAATTAAGTAATTGTATTTGGTTCTGGTATTATGGATACACCAAAATCGTGTCGTTCACCATGGGCCTTGCATATGCTAGGCAAGTGCTCTCACACCCAGCTATATTAGGTCTTGCTGGTGGAGAGGAACAAAGCTAATCTCTCACAGTCTCAGTCATGAGGATGACTAGTGAGCAATGTGGGGAGGAGAATATGTCACAATATGCATACACAAAACCTTGTGCACGTCTTCAGAAAGTGTCCTTCAAGATAGCTTTCAGAGTCTTTTAACTCTGATTCTGCATACATATTTTTAAATATTCTTATTTTGTCAGCTTATGAAGGATCAATTAGAAGAAGTAGGGCCTGCTGATAGCACCCAGACATGAGATTTGCAGTCCAGTAGCACAGAAAAGAATGAAATCTATCAATACAGTCATGGGCCATTTAGTGAGGAACCCCTTCTTGCAATTTCAGTACTATGACTTAGGGCAAAGGTATTATCTTCACCTTTTATTTTCCTTGTGGTACTAAGAATCTAACCCAGGGCCTTGTCCATCCTAGGCAAGTGCTCTACCACTGAACTACATCCCCAGTCCTAAGTATTATTTTTAAAAAGCAAATTAAGTAAGGTTGATGCTGATCATTCAGAAGCATGAATATTTGATACTACTACCTCTAATCAGTTAACAGGGCAGAAAAATCTTCACTATGTTTTAGAAGATAATATCCACAATAAACAAGGTTTGATATTTTAAGGGAAATTTTTCAGTTGTCTAGAAAATTAACTCCCGAATTATTTCTCATTCCCCAAAGAAATCAGAAGATTGAGATGTTATGAAACTTTAAAACTGGCAAAATTCATGACACCATCAGGAGTGTTGTCCAGAAATGAAACTTGGAAATGTCACTCATTCAACAAAGAATGGTACAGTACTCTCTAATAACCAGGCACAGTACTGGATGCCTGGAGCACCCCTGAGACACTTACACCATCTAGCCGAAAACAAGTATTAGAACAGTAATAGGCATGGTAGTAGGCACAGATGACATGATGGCATCAGGATAGAGCACCAGCCAGCAAGGCTCAGGACGCCCTTGAGGACTGGGGACAAGACATGGGCATGGCACCGTCTCAGAATCTAACTGCTTTGTCACCCACTCAGATCCTACCATTTTGGCAGTACATTAAATAGATGTGTGTAGATTTGAAAAATACTGATATGAAAACCAAAGCAATGATAGCAATCAGGGATGAAGGCATAAGGCTGCAAAAATAAAAATAGTGGGCGGGGGTTGTGGCTCAGCGGCAGAGCGCTCGCCTCGCACGTGCGCGGCCCGGGTTCGATCCTCAGCACCACGTAAACATAAATGCATTGCATTGTGTACAACTAAAGTAAATAAATAAAAATATTTAAAAAAAATAAAAATAAAAACAGTAACAGTACTGATAAGCACTGATTGGACACTAGTAGAAGTCACGCACCACACTAAACCTTTCACTCCTATAACCCACTACACTCCATATCTCTATAAAGATCCACCTTATTAGCCATATTTACAAATGTGAAAAGTGAGACTTGCAGAAGCAGAGTAACACGCCCAAAGGCAAATCCCTGGAAAGAGGTGGAACCAGAGGTTCTGCTTTCAGACATGCGTAACCTATGCCCTTGAGCAATATCAAAACTAGCCTCAATAATAGGAAAGTTTTCACATCTGACATGATGAGAAAAATGCACCCTCAGAAACAGAAAGATGATCAAATCAGACTGAATCTCCAATCAGAAGAAGGTGTACACAGTTTGCTCCTGTCACAGAAGAGAAATTCTTTTTCTTTAGATCTTTTATTCTAAAAATATGGACTTTCAGTATTTCTCTGATCCCACAGAAGACTCTCAAGTTCCCATATATTTGCATTTGTTTTATTTTGCCAATTGAAGAAAGCAGGCCCTAGAGACAGCACAAACTCATACCCTAACTTCACTTTATGCTCACTGTGTGGCCATTGGTAGTCACCTAAATTCCTCTAAGCTCAACCCTTTATTCATAAAATGCAGATTTTTCAAGGGTTCTTGTACTGAGTTAATTGATGTATGTGAAGACCAACTCAGAGACTCACATGTAATAGGTGTTTAGTATCATTGCTCAGTTCTCCCTTTTCCTATATTTTCCTTACACAACAACAATAAAAAGAAAATAATAAATATTTGTCTTTGGCATCACCATTCATGCAAAATAAAATAAGCAATGAAAGCAAAATCAGCTTCCTTGGAGAATGAGAATGTCCTGCCTTGACTATGACAGGTATGGACCTCCTGATTATATATATGTTCATGAACGGTACACTGAAGATCTGCATATTTGTTATATCTGATTTACATAGCAATAAAACAGACAAATTCTTTACAAAATAAACTTTTAAGTTTGGTGTCTCAAACCTTTCATGATATGAAATTATACAGCACATATTTTACATTGCCAACTAGAAACTATTAAAAGTTCAAAGAATACATGCTACATATTCTTCATCTAGCCTTAAAATTCCATTCTCCTATCTTGCTCCCACTTTAAATAATCCTAAGGAAACTTCTAGGAACCACTGTTTCATTTCTGTACTATGCCAACCCTACATTACACTGCTGTAGGTAGGCATTTTGGCCACGTGACAGCTAACCCAACCCCACGACCACTGGAGTCCACACTGATGTAAGCGTTTTGGCTTGAGAAGTGCTTTAGTACTTTTGGAGGGTTTTCATACCTGAAGACTGTTTAAACTTTAAAATTGCTGCAGGAAGCTATTGTTAAGCACAGTTGTCATCATATACATGAGGAGAAATGTATGGTTCCAAGAAATTAAGTCCTAGACCAAGTACTTAGTAAGTGTTGGCAGGGACTAAAATTCACATCTTCCAGCCTCAATTTTCATGCTCTTTCTGCTACTCTTAGGCCTTTGACCGGGGAAGGGATGCTGAAGATGACCATGCATAGCACTGACCAGTGAGAACAATGTCATAGGGCCAGGGAGTCAGGTTGTTAAAATCCTATGGATTCAGAAAAGGATAGAATCTGCTGAATTTTTTTTCTTTACTCTTCACAGAATTGCTTTTGGGGACCAATACTTCTTTATCACCCCCCACCCCTTTCTATTGGTGCATTATAGTTGTACACAATGCTGGGATTCCTTACATATCTGTACATGCAACAATATAATTTGGCCAATTTACTCCCCAGCACCTCCTTCCACTCCACCTCTCACCACTGAGTTCCTTTCCTCTACTGATCTCCCATTGACTTTCATGAGATCCCGCCTCCTCTCTTTTTCCTCTCTAGCTTCTGCACATGAGAGAAAACATATGACCCTTGACCTTCTGAGTTTGACTTATTTCACTTAATGTAATGGGAAGACCAATACTTTCATAGACCATAGAATTCTTCTCGAAAGAGAATATGCATACTGTGGATCCACTTAGGCCTGAAGTCCCAACATTTTACCTCCTACAAAAACTCATGAGTGCCAGGCGTGGTGGTGCACACCTGTAATCCCAGCAGCTCAGGAGGCTGAGGCATGAAGATCACGAGTTCAAAGCCAGCCTCAGCAAAGGTGAGGCACTTAGCAACTCAGTGAGACCCTGTCTCCTGTCTCTAAATAATATACAAAATGGGAATGGGGATGTGGCTCAGTGGCTGAGTGCCCACTGAGTACAAAAAAATCCCCAGTACAAAAAAAAACTCCATGGTAGGGGTGGGAGGATTCTGGGGGCGGTGCCTAGATTTTCTCAGGTCAAATAAATAGAAAAATTCAACTAATTAAAGCTATACTCTTTTCAACAAAAATACTACTTCAGCTCTCCCTATTCCCTTTTTACCCTGTGAAAATTGTTTCAAAGTTAAAAGGAGCCAATTAAAGTTCCTATTTCAATGAAATAGAATTCTGTTGGTTCAGCAAAACCGAGCCAAAAGGAATTTTATTCCTGCCCTTCCAGAAATATATAGAGGTACATACAAAAAACACTGTGCACTTGGGCACACCTGTGGGGGTGTCTATGTGTATGCATGTGGGGGAGGGCGGAGACAGGAATCATCGAAGAATTGAGTCCACATATGTACCACAAATAAATTATTGATGGCATACTCATATTTTCCATTACCTGGAGGAATTTTGTTTTGCTTTTTTTGTTGTTGTTTTTTTCTTCATTCTTGAATAACTATTATCTTACAGGAAGAGAGGGGGTTCACTAAGGCCTTTCATTTCACCTTTCCTAGAGATTTACAAAAAAGACTTAACAATCCCAATCAGATCATTACAAAAGTTCAAGAGGAAAATAACAACCTATAGCTATGTCTACTAACACACCCCACCCCTGCTGCAAGAGAACTTGCTTTTAAAAATGGAAGGAAGGAAAGGAGGATGGGACAGAGGGAGGTAAGGAGGAGAGGAGAGGAGAGGAGGAAGAAGGGAAGGAGGGAGGGAAGAAGGAGGAAGGAAGAGAGAGAGAAAGTGAGAGAGGAAACAGCAATTTCACTTATCCCATCCATGCACCTAGCAGCCGCTTTTATTGTTATTTATTTATTCCCTCCCTTTTTGAGCCAGATCCTTTTTTCTCATTTAGTCCGACAGAGATTGTCCTCCTGGAGTGACCTTTTATTCTTTCCTTTTCCTTCACCCCTCCAGGCTATTGCCCTCGTGCCAGTAACTAGATAACACACTCTATCAAAGATTTTTTTAAAAAATCATTGGGAAGGCACTAGGGCTGATAGTGGCATCAATCCTAGCCTGACACAGGCTGGGGTCAACCATTTATCTCCTCCATAGCCTGTGGTTACTGCAGCGGCCATCTTGACTAGCTACATCTTAACAACCTTGTGCAGATGTTGCCTCTCCCAGCACTGATAATATCTGCTCCTCAGTCCTTTTGCTTTCCTTGTTTGGCATATTTCTTTGTTTCATTCCTGTGGACATCTTTTCATACTAACTCAGGATAGGAATGAGTGAAGCCCCTCCCATCTTTCAGAGCCTTCCCATATCCCAGAGCCAGGGAAACAGTTATGGGCCATAAAAAGAATCTTTCTTTCTATGAAAAAAAAAAAAAAGTCAAAATAAAATAAAAACGCTATTGTTAATCAGTAAATACAGGGATGTCCTTGAAGTTAAAGTGAACTCACATAGCCTTGTTTTTATTTCACTAGATGTAGTATTTTTATCTAAATATTTCTTTTGATTTAACTCAAATTTATTTTCTATCGTACCCCACCTTTTCCTACCTCATGCCATTCATTCACTAACATTTTTAGTAACTTATTCAGCAGGCCACATTATGGCTAACAGAGGTATTAAGTTAGGCAGACTGCATTCCAAACTTCCAGCTCCAACATAAGAAGCTATCGGGGCCTAGAGCATGTCTTGAGCTTTTTAAGCATTCATTTCCCTATCTGTAAATTGGAGCTACCAATATCTAATCCACAGTGCTGTGAAAATAATGTAGAAAACAATATTTATATGCCATATGCTTGTTACATACAAATGTCCAATGTATTGGAGCTACTATCTGTTGCATTAAAGTTAATGAATACCTACTTAGGCAATGGAATTCAATGGGGTACCATGTATAAACTATCCCAGGTACAAAAAAGATCTTCTGCTATGCTACCGCTATAACTTTACTTGTTTGGATCTCTTAGAAATCTGTTTTAAAATTCAAATATATCATAAAGGTTTTAAACTTTATGAATTTAAATTTTTAAAAGGAGCAGAATATAAAAGAGAAACAAACAAACAAATAAAATGAAAGGGGATTATAGAAAATTTTCATTTATATATGTATTTTTCTCTAATATTTTATCTAAATCACAGATGCATCATGTTCTGTAAATTCAAATACATACTTCACTATGAGATCCCCAAGCCAAAATTTGTCCTTATCCTTAAACTTCTCCTTAACAAAGTCCCCTTCACAAAGTACAAACTCTACAAAATAGTTTTATATTTAAATGTCCTTTTAAAAGGTAAATAAATCAGCTGGTCACCCATTCCTTTAGCAAAATTACAGTGAGGCTCTCTCTATACTGCAAAATAAAGAATTTCTACTAAATATTACTCACACTAACAAGACTTATTAAAAGAGTTCAGGAAGATACCCTGAAAATCACCTGTGTGAAGTTCACCTGCAACCTGAAGAAAGCTCCAGACAGCACATGGCAAAACTATTCCAGTTTTGGACATCGAAATGTCCAAACATTCTCACTGTCTCACTGGAAGAGTCCAGAAGACAAGGGGGGAGCACAATGCCTACAAAACAGGCAGGAGCTGGCAGGAACTGAGGTGGATGTGCACCCACAACCGGACCCATGCTCATAGCTCTGACCAGCACTCAGAGGTAAATTTTAATATATTCACACTTTCCCACTACCCAGTGATCTACTTCCACAAATTTGTATTGTAATTTCATTTATTTATCTTGGATGATGTTTACAAAAGAGAACAGGTTTTCTTTCTCCTTTTTTGAAATTTTTTTTCCAAAGAAAATCAGCAGTAGTGGTATAAGCTCTAGAGTTATTCGATCTCAGCTTGATACTTAGCAGCTGTGTGTCCTGAAACAAGATGCCAACCTTCTCTGATCAGTTAACTATCTGTGAAATGCAGATGGGAAGAGTGATCATTTCACAGCTTTCTTTTGAGGATCAAATGAGTAGCTCAAATAAAGCACTTCACACAATTCTGACAAGAGGTCAGCATGCAATTAATGCTACCTTTTTCTATTACTGTTAGTAGTAGCAGTAATTTTTTATGATGAAATACAGAATATACTTCTGTCATTGGCATCACACCTGGTATTGAATATCCTATTGTATTTTTCCTTCTATTTTCTTCAATCTTCCCCCAACAGCAATTATATATTCAGTTGTTTCATTTTAATGTTTGAACACCATCAAATTATCCAAGTAGAGTTATGAATTATGTGCGCATAAGAGATGTAGCAAGAGAATGCAGAATCATCTTGTCATCATCTGGGGACCCCTGGAGTATAGGGTATGGTGTGAAGATGAGTTTGAATGCTGGAATGGTTCTCGCTATTGCCACACAATGTCCTTGTTAAGAAGCCACCAGCACAGGAAAGTTTGAGAACAGTTTTGCCAAGAGTCTTGTGTTCTCAAGACTCCCCTTGGGTGGGGCACTGAAGACTTCAATGAGAGGCAGGGAGACTCTGATGGTGGCCCAAATTTCATGCCCCAGAATTTGTGGCAGAGTGAAGCTTTCTTCCAGAAGCAGTGCATTATTAGTGTATCAGAAATATTAATAAGTTCCTGTTTCAAATGTGCGGAAAACTCACACAAAGAGAGAAGCAAGCTCATCTTCAGGCTACTCGTTCCAGCTCTGGTTTAAGAAGGTACAGCCTTCAGTACTGCTGGTTCAAGGGTCCTGGTTCAAACCTTCAGTCCCTATCCCCATTAAAATGTAAAACCAGAGTCAACCCATCACGGAGTGGCACCAGAGGATTGCAATTTCATCCAGCATGATTTTTATTAGCCTTGCAATTTCTTAATGGGCTCCCCTGAGGGCTGGCTGGTAGAATCCTGCACTACCAGTCTGGATTTGCTACAGGCAGTGTAATAAATATGGCATCTGCCCTGTGACAATTGTCATCACATCCGACCAGGGTGCAGAAGGCAGAGCTAAAGGTTAACAAAAGCACTACTCAGGTGGCAAAGAGGTGAGTGGGGCGAAGGTTGGAAATTGTAATCTGAAGGCGAAAGCTGCTCACTGGATCTGGGGTTCTTCCAGCTTGGCCAGAGCTCTCAGGAGCCAAGCAAGCAGCTCACCGCCTCCTGCAATCAGCATCTTTTACACATCTCATCAGTGTCACTGTTCCTGACATCTCATTATGCACCAGAGGTGGAAGTGGACAGGTATGGAACACTCGAACTTTTACTTTTCTTATTATTTCCATGGAGCACCATGAAGCTGGGAGTTAATTAAGTCCTGTGGGACAGACAATCAGTGTCTTTTTTGCTAGGTTAAATTATATTATATACAGATGCAAAAAAGAGAGAGAGGGAAAAAATCCTCAGCTCTTTCCTGGTTAATAGAGTAAGTTAGAAAAGTGATTCCTAACTGGGAGCTGAAGTTGATAGCTCCTTAGCATACAAGGTATCTAATGAAGTCATATGACAAATCCACCAGGGACCACCTTCCTCAGAGGATCTCTAAGCTCTTTTAAAAACACTTTTAAAGAACTCCTTGCCTCCACTGTGAGAGAAAGCCAAATCCTAGTATATAGGGAGGAAAATTCACTCGACTGGGCTGGAGCATAAACCTCTTTTGGAATTCCAAAATTCAGGACAGGAAGAGAAACCTTCAGAGGTAACACAGAAGCAGACCATGAAAGTGGAAAGGCACCTATGAAGGACCTAGTCTAAACTTTCCCAGTGTTTCGCAGAAAGCCAATCAGTGTTGCACAGAAGAAAAATCAATACGATTCTTATGATAAAATAAGTCTGGGAAAGACTGGGTTGAATAGAGTAAAACTACCTTCCTTCCTGTAGAACTCTCCAAGCTTTTAATGTGTGACTGGCCATGGTGACTTGCAGAGTGGAACTGAGTCTTCAGGATTTCTCAGTCTAGTTTGACCACAGAATGCTTATCTTCTAACAGGACATCCTACATTACTAGTTGACTAATTGCCCGCAGCATTTGCATCAGCAAATGTGGACCAGTCCAATTCCTCTGTGTATACGGGGGCCGGCTGAGGTTTTCCTGAAGCCTTGCCTACAATCACACAGGCAAAGGAAACCCAAGCCTGGGAGGGAGGACTCAGATGGCCTGTTCTTGGCCCTCTACCCCACTGTCTCTCTGGGTATCTCAGCAGGAACCTCAAGCACCTTGTGCTTATGGTGTCCCTCATTGAGAAAGTTACTGGGGGTCCGCCACACTGCAACCTCCAAGATGCTCATCCTCCCTCTCTCCCCACACTTGCAGAGCCTGTCTCCTGATGATCTCACGGCAGCTGGCAGCAGAGCCCTTCATGTACCTGCACCTGAGCACAGGAGAACAGCTCTACCTGTGTGAGGACTAGCCTGGCCTCAGGCTGCCATTCAGCGAGACTAGCATTCTGACTCTAATATAGTCTGGAAGGGACACTTTATGAGGCAGAGTGGCAGTTACAAAACTCATTAAGCCTTTATGTGGCCTGCATTTCCTTCTGGATTAAATCTGCACTCCTCAGTTTGGCACTCATGACCACTCATGATGTTTGCCTACCTTTGTTTCCAGTTACTCCCATCCTGACTGCTTTCTTTCAAATCTTGCACTCCAGCTAAATATGATTATTTCTATATGAACTATTTTTCCCACCTCTGGAACTCTATAACTAGTTACCAGTATACCTTTGTTCCTCATTTCCTTTCATCCAAATCCTAATAATCCTTTTAAATCCAAGTTTCAATGCTACACTTAAGGAAGTTCCAAGTCATTTTTCCAGTCTTTGTCTTCACTGATTTTCCACATTGAAATACAAATACCTTTGTTATCACATTGTCACCCTTTTCTTATCAAGTTTTTATATCTCTCCTGAAAATTTCATTCAACAAAGTAGGGGATTTATCTTATTCCTCTATGGAGTTACTACAACACTTCAAAGTCCAAAGGATTGGACTAGCTCTACCATTTTGGATTTTGAATGCATCACTTTCTCCAAGCCCCTCATAATTTCATAGTCTTCAACCATCTGTTTAAAAAATTTTGAAAATCCCATAGAATGGCTAATATAATACAGTGGCTAGGACACTTTGAGGCACCTATAAATAATATTTGAAGATCTAAAATAATTATTCCACTTTTCTGCCACAGGAGAACCATGCCCCTCTGCTGGTCCTATTGCTCCCTTTGTTCCATATCTTGGTAAATTCATCAGGTAATGTCCTTCAAACTTATGTGAATGGGTACCAGGCAAAAACAGGACAAAATACATTACCTTCTTCTTGGCTGTGCATGTTTCTCCCCTCCAGGAAGGGAGAGAAGCTAAATGGCAATGTTTTCAGGTGGCTGGTACTATAGCTGTGAACCCCAATAGTCAAAGCCCTTGTCTTCAAGATTAAACCACTGACGGGCCTTGGTCAGTTGACTTTGTCTACTGCAATCTGTATATACACGGAGGCTGAGAGGCTTAATTAATATTTGTGATTAAATAAATTTGGGAAGGCCATTGTGGGAGGCAAACACTAGAACATGCCATTTCTTTCCTTAGATTTCTCATTTCAAATAAGAAAGATGATGTTACAAAAGAAACATAAAACTGATTTGGAGGTCCTACAGTTTTCTGGAAAAAATGTGTTTTATGTGTTCATAATGCTTTCTTAGTTGCTTGTTTGTGTGTTATCCCATTCTTTCATTCCTGTGACTGAAAGACTTAACAAGAACAATGCAGAGGAGGATGTATTTTGGCTCACAGTTTCAGAGGTTCAGACCATAGTTGGCTGATTCCACAGCTCTGGGCCCAAAGTGAGGCAGAACAGAACATCATGGTGAAAGGATATGGCAGAGGAACTAAGCTCAGGTCATGTCACCAGAAAGCAAAGAAAGTGCTCTGCTCACCAGGAACAAAATATACACTGCAAAGGCACACAAAACCCCAGTGACATACCTCCTCTAGCCACAACTTACCTGCCTACAGTTACCACCCAGTTTCATATCAGTTGGTTAAGCTATTGATCATGTTACAGTTCTCACAGTCTAATCATACCACCTCTGAATGTTCTTGCATTATCTCACACATGAGCTTTTGGGGCATACCGTATATCTAAACCATAGTAGTTTGTTAAAAGCAAACACTCCCACTGAATTCTAAGGGAGGCTTACCAAACTCTTTCCTTTCCTTTTCACTTAGCTGACTCCTTTGTAAAGAACAGGAATATTGTTTTAATCTCTGTCAAAATTCCATGCAACAGAGGGCTTTAAGTTCTCAAAAAGGATCAGAGAGGAGGATAAGAGGAAGAGGCCTTCTTGTAGATGGGTAGGGACAAAAGTTAGGCCAGTGTGCCAAGCATTAGCTCACTTCCCAATTGCCTCTCTCCAGCTTCCTACTCATCAATAGCCTCAAGGTTTTCCCAGGCATCACTGTTCCCAGGTTCTTACCCAAAGGTTTGGGGTGAGATTAGTAAGGTCCATTCATTAGCCAAAACCAATCAGCAAAACCCTCACCCTAAGCACAGGGCAGTGTGATCAAGTAACCTGATTTGGACCAATGTGTCACTAGGAGACATTTGTTGGGATCTAGGAAAGAAACTTCCTCCTTCTGAGACTGTGCCTTGAAACAACTTTTCATTCCTATATGATGAGAACAGGAAAGCAAGCTGCTGTGGGGGCTACTGGTGAACCACCTTCTGACCACAGAGAAACATACCCATGTTGAGTCTGATACTGTGAAAGGCAGGTCAGAGTCCTGAGCTGCTGCACCACGCCATTCCTAGACTTCTGAGCTTTCCTGTCCTGTGAGTCCATTCAATCTCCTCTCCATTTAAGCTCATTTGAGTCATTTCTGCCTGGATTGAAGTATCCATACAATATTTTTATCATAATTATTAACACCTTAATTGTACAAATTAGTAGGATTCACTGTGACATTTATATACCTTTCTACCCTCTCTTTTCTCCTTTCCTCTCCCCTCCCTTGTGACAAGATTTTTAAAATGCAAAATTTAAAGAGAGAAATGAGAAAGCACGAGTAATGGAAAAATATCTATAAACAGATTATAAAGTACTATGGATATAGACATGGACCATAGATACGGATACAAGCTTGATTTGAACAAATTTTCTTGATGCATAATATTCAAAGTATTTTTAGGAAGAAATAAACAGAGACTTAGCACAGGCAGAAATGTCAGGAAGAGTCATGTCTCCCCATGAACTTCCACTTGCAACAGCACTGCAAAGGAAGTGGTTAATTTCTCAGCACTGTAAAAGTCCACAGAGGGTCTTCAGGGCATAGGGACCAAAGCACCAATGAAAGGGAAGGAGAGGGAGAATCCAAAGGACGGGAAGAAGCTGACGGTCATCAAATGTCCAGCTGTTTTTCCCCCTACTAAATCCACATAAGTCCATAATTTCTGCCTAACGGTTCTGTTTCATAGTCTATCTTGTCATTTTTGCAAGCAAGATTGTAAATCAGGTTATAGGTCCATGTGGATTCATTAAAAAAAAATATTAAGGACACCATGTGGAACACAGTGGGTCAGCCTCAAGACCACAGAGCCACTTGTAAAAGATGGTGTATCAAGTCAAGACTGGCTAGATCATGTGTAATAACAAAGAATCCCATATCTTCAGTGGCACAATGCAACAAAATTTTATTTTATTTTATTTTTATTTGTTCTAATTAGTTATCATGCTAAGCAAAGTAAGTAGATTCCCAAAAAACCAAAGGTCAAATGTTTTCTCCAATAAGTGGATGCTGATCCATAATGGGGGGTAGGGGTAGGGAGCAAGGGAAAATTTTTATTTTTTGTTCACACAATGTCCACAAGTTTGTTTCTTATTCTTGCGATGTCCACTACAAATGTGTGCAACTCCCTGGGACAGAACATATATGTTGAGGTATATTCTGTCCATAGTCAAAGGCTGTCAACCTGGCAAATGAAAAGAGCTGATCCCCAGAGATGCAATGCTTCTTCCCCATTCTAAGCCAGTCACGTGGCACCATCAAATTTCAAAAGCCAGGTCAAGTAGAGTGCTTCCTTGTTCTCAAAATAGAGGAGACCAGATACTGGAGATGACTATCACAGAGGGGAAAACAGAGTTGCCACGCATTCTCTTAGGTGAAAGAGAGGAGTGTGGAAAATTAGTTAAATACCCATTGATTTGAGGAAGTTGCCAGCATTATAGCTGGAAGCAAAGAAACATCACAGTGATTCCTTCTGTTTTCTTCTGTATCTCCCTAGTTTAGTGATCATCATACCTTAGAAAGGCCAGATGTTCTCTTGGAAAACCTATAGGATTCAGGTACACCTTTCTTATTTTTTGTTGTTATTCCTGTTTTTTGTTTTTTACATGTATGAACTCTTAAGAGCAATTTATTTCCTCATTAAATGACTGTTTCTACACATTTCTTTCCTTCCTCCCTCAGCAAGGACACATTTCCTTCTTTCTAATGTAATTAAAATCATCTTTTATGGTATATTTTATGAAAAAGATTCCCTCATCCACACATCCTTCCTCTAATTTGCATTTGTGTTAGCTCTGTAGAGAAAGATAACCAGAGAGTCACTTGTGCCTTGGGGAAAACCCAAGTTCTCCAAATTTATTGAATCATTGGGGTCACACATCCCTCAACACCCCTGCACAAACCAACCATCAGCCCACTTTGGCTGAGGTCAACAAAAGAGACAGAAGAGATCCTGACTAATGCTCTGACAATGGCCAAAACAATCTGTGAAGACATCAGAAGGACTGTAGCTAAATAAGCCTTCAGTGGAGTAAGGCACATGCACCCCGGAATGAGATTAGTGCAATTACCTGAGAGCTGGAATGCACCAGTAGGAAAATGAGGAAAACATGCAAAAAGCATACAGAAAAGCTTATGCCTGTAATAACAATTTTATAGAGTCAATGACAAGTTAACATCCACTCATAGAAATGATAATACCATTTAAATAATCTCTGAGTAAAGCTATTATCAGAAACCAGCTCAATAGTTTTAATTCCACTCCATACCCCTGCTTCTCTTCTTCTGATTCTCCTTCTCTTCTCCTCTAAAGTAATCTCCTAAGAGACATGAGTTCTTTTTCTCTGTGCTGATTTTTAATTTAATGGAGTCAGCTTCCATAACACTTTCAATACTTGAATAACCAATTTCTCCTTCATCCAAAATGAAATGTCCTTCCTTTTTACTCTTACCAAAATTTCTTCACTATCCAGGCTCCAGCTGCTCTGCAGCTATCCAACCTTCCTACAGTTCTCCATAAGATATACATTTTAGAAGCAGTCACCATGGCTTTTTAAAGAAAAAGCAGACTTCAGCACAGTGGTACTCACAGCAAGGTCCTTGGAGGGGAAATATCTATGGTTGAACCAACAAGGTTTAAGGGGAAACCACTAAAAAGACAACCATGTTCTCCAAATTTACTGACTGCCTTTTGTATCTCCAGACTAATATGATTATTTCCTCTTGCAAATAGGCATGCTATATGCATGAGATGCAAAACTAATATTTCATTACTTTTGACCAAAAAAATATATTAAAATGTCTATTAAGGAGCCACATATTCAAACAATAACAAAACTCACATCATTCCTTCAACACAAATCCACATGCACATGTCCCACCACCATAACATCACCACCACATCACACACCAAGCAGAAAGACATCTACTTTCTGAAACCCACTCAACTGCTATCTGAGACCCTTTATACCTGGGAAGGGTCCTACTCATAGTTGAATACTTTAAACTTTCTATCAAGCTTCAGAAGATGTGATTACTACAATGTCCTTAGACAACATACCTGTAAAAAAGTTTTTCTCTCACATGAAAAATTAAGTTTGTGTAAAACCAATGACTTGGAAAACTGTGCTCTTTATATGTAATATGAAAGGAATTGCACTCTGCAAGCATGTATAACAAATTAAATTAAATTTAAAAAATTAAGTGTGCTGATAATGTAACATATTCACATATTTTCACAAGGTGTTATGAAGTCTTATACATAATTCTTTCTTCTGTGATACAGATCTGGAAACTAAGATGTGAGATTACAAAAATTTGTTACCCAATCATCCAATGAGTCAGCCAACAAATTAATTTGAATACTTCGGATTCTTCATTCCCCAAGTCTTATCTCCACTGTAAGATCCAAAGAACTCTCATAGGGGCCATTCTAACATCCAAAGATGTTTCATAGCATTCATTCCTATCTGAAAGATAGCTAAAATTTCATATTTTGAAAGGCTCATTATACTCCCACAGTCAATCCCAAAAATGAGCTCATGTATTTCTGCATAGTATCATGTTTCACTGAGAACATTCCACATAGTATTTATTTAGACCAAGATGGCTTCAATTTATGAAGCTGTACTTTAGAAGGAAATTGTCATGTCATGTCCCTGGGGGGGGCTGCCCGCTTCCTGTCATTAATAAGGTCATTTTTTCACAGAACTCATAAAACTCACTGTTTTCCATTGAGGTCAGAACTGTGACTTTAAGGTAAATATTAAGCATAGTTTACCTGAGATGATACGAACTCCTATGTAGTGATATAATTATTACTCAGTGACATTATAATAACCAGAAATGATAAGGACTCTTTTGCCAAAATATGATGAATGACTATTGAAACCACAGCCTCATTCACTATGAACATACCTTGATATGATAGGAACAGGCTGATGTCATGAATTTAGTCAATACATTGAGGGACACAGTTAACTTGTTTAGCTGAATTAAAGACAGTATGCAGATTAAATTTTACCTGAATTTCCTCTTTCTTTTTTAAAAAAGAGCAAGGTCTTAGATTCAAGCAAGTAGCAAAACCACATTCACACAACAAGCTCTGGTGACAACAACACCAGGAAAAACTAAGACATAAATTATGACGACTGTAACCTCATATAATGATGCACAGAGCACTTACAAATTTATGATCTTTCTCAATTGTAGAATCTCATTAAGGATTTAACAAACAATGATATCTGACATATTTTGAGAATTACCTATGGATGAGACACTATGCTAAGTCTCTCTATTCATTACTTAATTGTAATGTGCATGTGGATTTGTGTTGAAGGAATGATGCTATTACACTATGAGGTAGAATTAACAGATATAAGGAAATTAAGAAAATTTGCTCAAAATTATATAACAAATAGAAGAATGAGTCACAAATAAATCTAGGCTTATCCTAGAGCCCACATTCATAACTACTGTATCATAATGCCTCTGTTGGACTTAGATTCCTCCAGCTACCACAGGTTGATATGTCCTGTCTTTCTATTCCAAAAGCTGGCCATCGGGTAGTACCAATCAATCTAAAAGTGAAGTGAGTTGCCACAGTCATAGACAGGGACAGTGCTACAATCAGAAACCAGGCCCCAGCAGTTCCATTTACTATGTGTCCCATTTGTCTCTGCTGCCTGCCTAATTATCCTAAGGAGGAAAGTAAGGCTCTTTCAAATGTGAAATGTCACCCTTCTCAACCCTTCTACCCCTGCAGTAGATAATCGTCGTACATTAGGACCCCCATTTCACAGAGAAAATACAGTCACAAAGAACTCAGTAAGGTTCCTTGAAGTTAGTTGGGGAACTGTCAAGTCCCTATAGCTTGTGCCCCTGATCTAACAACTAGCTCAGCTCTGCTTTCCACAGCACTTCTGCCTGCAGGCACAAAAACCCCAAAGGTACACACTGAATGAAAGAGAGAAGGAGAAGAGAGAGGGAAAGGAAAAAGAAAAAGAAAAGGGAATGAAAAAAAAGAAAGAAGAAAAACAAAGAGGAAATGACAAGAAACAAAAGAAAAGGAAATAAAATTTAAGAGGGAAAATTTGTTTCTGGATTTCAGTAACAGGAGAATCAAAATTGATCACGCAATGAAAAGTATTTTCAAGTTAGTTTCTAAATAGGTATACACATTATTTTAAAAAGGTAAAATTTGTTACTTCCCTGGATTGCATGAATTTTCTAGAAGACTCTCCTTTAATAAAAGTTAGGGATTAAATTAAGCAATGTCACTTCATTTTTTATCAATGTCCAGTACAAATATATGTCTTCATCCATTCATTTACCAGAGAGAGATAAAGGAGGAAACCTACATGAACCCCACCTTCATACTAGTGTCTAGTTGGGAGTTAAGATAGTTAAATGAATAAATGTAATTTAAATGTAAAAAAAAAAAAAAAAGACAAATTCCACAAGATGAATATGATAAGGTACTATGGAATTTCCCAAAAGAAAAATTCTTCAATTTTAAGGAAATAAACACCTTCCTTAAGGAGAAAAGCATTGAAGAACACAAATGAATTTTGAAACATAAATACTCTGAAAAAAAATGATGGTGATTTAACCAGCCAAACATTACAGCTGTCTAACAGCTATTCTGTAGTCAGCAGAAGAATGGACAAGATGAGAGACCCATGGAAACTTGATCTTGTCCAATCAATAACACACAAAAAGACCACAGCTTTGGGGCTGGAGCTATGGCTCAGTGGTAGAGCGCTCCTCTTGCATGTGTTTAGGCCCTGGGTTCAATCCTCAGCACCACATAAATAAAATAAAGGTATTGTGTCTACCTACAACTAAAAAATTATTTTTAAAAAAAACCACAGCTTTATTCAAAATATTTTTAACTCAAGAAAATTCTCTCCAGCACCAATGATAGCAAGCTTGGGCATGAAGAAGGTACTGCCCAACCATAATACATATCTGAATCCTTCCTTTCCTATCCTACTTGTGATCTAGCTCAGTTGTCTGTATTTCCTTGCCATTCATTTACTCCTTGACCCCAGAAGATCTGTTTTTTGTCCCCACCAATGCTATCCCACAGTCTCATATGTAACTAAGGAACAAGACTTCATCACGATACGTTTTGAGGCCTCTCAACACGTGTTCAAGAAACTATCCCCTTGTTCTGCTGTCATATATACATAATTAAAATAAATTTTAAAAAGAAAAGAAACTCTCCTCTTGCTTGGGTTCTGATGCTACCTCAAGAGCTTCCAAACATATGTCCACCAGGAGAACCCTTCTTTCATCTGAGATCTTGCCTAGAAAATCAATTACTAAAGCTGTTACTGTAGCCTTATAGGAAGACTTGAAATCAGGCAGCCTGAGTTGTCCAGTTTTGATCTTCCTTTGCACGGTGGTTTTGGTTATTCCAGATTATTGTATTTTCAAACATCAGCCTGTGAATTTCTATTTTTTTAAAAAAAGGTGTTTTATTAGAATTGCTTTCACTCTAAATATTAATTTGGGAGAACTGACATCTTAATATTATTGAGAAATGCCAATAATGATTCTCTTTATAGTTTATTCTGATTTGGATTTATTAAGCTCCTTAGATTTGTGAGTTTGTAGATACCACCAAATTTAGAAAACTGTTGCCATTATTTCTTTAAATATTTTTCTTTTTTTTTTTCCTTTCTTTATTTATAATAGTAGTATGTATTACAATTCATAATGCATATATATAGCATCTTTTTACATACAACTGTTTGTATACAAAGTATATAAGTACCATTCAGATCTTCAATCATGCATTTAGGATAATGATATCAATCTCATTCAACCACCAATTTTTTTTCCTTCTTCCCCCCCCCCACTTGCTCCGTCCCTTCCCCTCTCTTTCCTTTGACCATTCTAGTGTTTAAATATTTTTCTATCCCTCCTTCCTCCCCTTTCCTTCTGCAATCCCAGTTACACAAATATTAAACTGCTTAACATTGGCCCAGAGATAACTGTCTATTTTTCCCTCTTCTGTTTTTCTATTCCTCAATTTGAATAACCTTAATTGTCCCATCTTCAGTGTCACTGGTCTTATCTTCTACAAGGTCCACTCTAATATCAAGGCTATCTAGTGAAATTGTCATTACAGATATTAATTCAGTTCTATAATTTTCACTAATTCTTTAACATAGTTTCAGTTTCCTTAATAAGATACCTTATAACTTCACCCATTATATCTTTCTCTTTAAAACCTTGAATATGTTTATGATAGCTGTTTTAAAACTTTTACCTAGGAAATTTCAACATTCTATTATCCATATGCATAGGTACATTTCAGTTGCTGGTTTTCTTTTTGTTGTTGTTGTTGTTTACTTGTTCCTGATTGTATGCAGGACTTTGAGGATGCTATGTTACTGAAAGTGTGAATTTTGTTATCTCAATTTAGAGTGCAGGGCTTTGTTCTAGCAGACAATTAATCTACTAGAAGAAGAATTTAATCCTTGCTTTCAGGGCCCATTTGGGTGGGTTTACAGTAACTTTACTCTAGAGCAAGAATACCTCCATTCTGAAAATATGGCCTTTTTGTGGTCTCAACTCAATGTTGTGATGTTGAATGAGGTCTCTCTAATTGATCATCACTTGAACTTTTCCAAGTACTATGTTGTTCAAGTACTTTAAAACTTCAGTTCACTTCAAGCATCTTGGTAGCTATTCTCTGCTAGATATCACAGAATTGCACTCACTATATGATTGTTTAACTATTGGGCCAAAGCTTCAAGGAACTCCCATGCAGATTTTTAAAGCTCCTTCTCTGCAGATCTCCCTCCTTTCTATCAACTTTCCCTGCAAATCCCACCAACATCAGCCAGGCTGGACTTCAATCTCTGAATGACCCAGCCACAATGAGACTGTTTCTCTCTGTCTGGATTCCATTTCCCTGTACTGGATTTTGAATAATGCTCACAGATAGAAAGTCACTCTCCTTGTGCATTTCCATTCTCCCAAGGATCTCAGCTTTGTGCTGCCTGTTATGCAATGTCTGAAATACATTTTGACTAGTTTTATAGTTGTGCATGGCATGTGGGTAAGCCTGAATATTGTTATTCTCTCCTAGCCTAAACCAGAAGTCTGTCCATTCAAATGTCATTGCAATGCACTAAAAATCTAAGTAGGTGATCAATCTAAGTAGGACTTCAGGAAGCTTTCAAATGCCAGCATCTGTGAGCAGTTATTCTGATTTATCTCTCCAGAGAAGTAGCATCCAATCTCCTTCCTGGGAGGAGTAGAATTTGATTTGCCAGAATTCTGGAGTTGGGCGGAAGACAGAATTTAGGGAGATGAGCAGGCAGATTTCTCTTTAGATGAACTTTCATTCATCTCCAGATTTCAGTTACACTTCCCATCACCACTCTCCCTTGCAATTAGTATCAAGAACCTAATCTCACTAAATTAATTTGTCCAGAAATTATGTATCTGCTTATTGGAGCGTGAGGTAGGAAAAGATGTCAAACTTAGTCAACTAGGAATAGTATGCTCTACAGACATTGAACAATCCCTTCATCTTAGTGTCTTGCCTTCTGCCCAATTAGGGGTACCTAAATTTCTCTAAATTTAAAGCATTTACAGGGTTCTGTGTAACAAATTGTCTTTGTTTCTTCCTTTTGTCACATATTCCTTTGCAAACATTTAATGTTGACTTTCTTCCACTCTTTCAAATCATTAGCCTTTCTTGCATTTATTTTTCATTTCCACATAATGTGGTTTGTCTCTTCATTTTATCATAGAAGGAGGTTATGCCTGTTTCTTTTCTCCTCTTATTAATTGTACTTGAAACAGAAAGCCACTGCTTCTGTATGCTAAGGAATCCATTCCTAACAATTACATTAAGCTTCACAACCATACTATCAACATTTTTTTTTTTTTTTTTTTGCATACACACAGGGATAAAGTGGGAAATGTGGGGAATGTTGACACAGCAGTTCTCATTAATTTCCTGACATCTGACCCATCCTACTCTTGGAGGTTCTCCCCAGAACTCCTTTGAAAACTATAGCTGTTCCAGGTTTACCACTCAAATTGCCCCACACCTAACTACCAGATTACTGTAAATACAGTATGCCTTTGGTCATGCTATGGCTCCTGGAGGATTATTTGTCCTCTGCTGAATTAAGGAGCAAATACCTCAACTTAGATCACAATCTGGTCCCAGCCACCTTTCCAAACCTGCCACTCACAAGTGCCCTACATGTGTACCATGCACCTCAACTATCCTAGGAGTTTTAGTGCCTTCTGCTCTGATTCCTCTTCTGCTTCACTGAAACTTACCTGCACTGAACATCATAATATAATACTTAAATAAAGCTTACTGTACTGACCCATCTGAAGATGATGGGACAGAGTCCTCACTCCATCAGGGAAAAAGCGTAGCACAGGCACCTGACAAATTGAAGTCAGTGGGAGAGGTAACAGCCCCCAAGGAACTCTGGGGTTAGACGTCCATAGGCAGGTAAGTCTGGGTGATATTCTATACCACAGATTTCTACAGAAATTCACATTATATATTCACATATGGAATGCTCTCAAAATTCCTTTAGTGGGAAAATAAATAACACACACACACACACACACACACACACACACACATATACATCTATGTAAAACATTTTACACCCAACTTTCCAAATGCATTTGTCTTTGGAACCCTTTTATTGCATAAGTATCTATTCTATAGCATTAATTTTCCAAGGTTCTCACATAGGAAACCTTAAACTTGGAAGTTGGAACCTGATTTCTAGCTCTCATTAATCATCTGCTAGTGGTGGTCTTCCCCAGGTCTAAGCCAAGATAAGGTAACCAAGCATTCTAGCAAAGATGGCATGTTGTTCCCAAGCCAAAGCAGGAAAATCAGACATTCAGAGATAGGGTAACCATGTGTTGCATGCATATGGGTGACGTGTTGTTCCCAAGCCCAATAAGGGTTTCGACATATCCCAATAAGAGCGTCATATATCCCAACACAATTATTAATTGTCGTCCCTGCACTCTCAAAAGCATCCTGGTTTGGGTGATAAGTCAATTTTGTGTTCAGGTAGTTATAAACCCTCTTTTTATAGGTTTCATTATCCCACTTCTGAAGCAAACCAAACCACCCTACCAGAGAGCAGAATCTAGAATGAATAATTTCTCTACTGCCTTCTGTTTTTCTGGGCCCTGGACAATTATGTGCACACTTAACTATAGTTTTTCCCCAACTCCACCATGTTGATCCAGTCAGTATAATAGGAATTGTGCCTGGGACCTTAGTTGCATTCTTTAGGACTCAACTGGTGCTAAAGTAGGTCTTAATCCTGATGATTTTGCTATAAATCCCTGCTGTTGCTCCCCATATAGTACTTGATAGGATCCTGCTCCCAAAAGACTTTTTAAAAGTGTGACATTATCTTCAACACTTGGGTGCAATGCTTATCACATCTTGAAGCTATAGCGGTGGCACCTATCTCCTCTTTGCCCCTCTGAAGTTTCCCACACAGGCTCTAGTCTAATAGGTTTTGACAAATATGTTCCTCCCCACCTCCGGTTCCTGAAGATTAAATGGCTCACTTCCCCACAATGACTTATGGCTACATAGGTTATGATGCCAAATAATGAGCTCTGTGACCTTCACCAAGGTTTCTTTTGAATCTTAATTCATCTCTGAAATGAGATGGCAGGTCTGGATGGTGCCCAATGCTCCATCCCACTGTGGTAAACTGACTTCTCACCTACTTCCACATGTGCCCTCACTTCCGAAGTATCCCTTAATGATAGGAGCATCTTTCTGTCAGAGGACCTTGAACATGGTTAAAACTCAGCACATAAGGGCTGGGGTTGTGGCTCAGTTGTACCATGCTTGCCTACCATGTGTGAGACACTGGGTTCAATCCTCAGCACCAAATTAGAAAAATAAATAAATAAAATGAAGTTATTGTATCTATCTACAACTAAAATATTAAAAAATGTCAATACTTATGTGTTGCATGAATATTTTAAAACAAGTGAAGCATGTGACCTTCAAAAAGTCTCTAAATTCAACTTTGAGATAATGAAAAGTTAAATAAGATCTAAGAGGTTAAATGATTGGCCCAGGTAGCAAGCATTACAGAGAAGCAATTCTCTATCATTTTTCTGGCATGACTACTAGTTAACTAGCATTGCCAATAATGGCTAACACTGAACATTCACTATGTGTGAGACTCAGTTCTGAGTGGTTCAGTGAGCCCCAGAGCAACCCTATTAGGTGACTACTGTTGCTATCCCCTACTTTACAGATGAGAAATGGAGGCACAGGGTGGTAAGTAACTTGCCTAAAGTCCCCCAGGTAGAAAGTTCTGAAGCTCACAGATTTACCCACTGTGTAACCTGCCTCTCCCTCCCTTTTGCCAGCATTTGCTCACGTAAGCATCCCAACAACACTAAGCTATTGTCTACCCAGACAGGAACTGAAGCCCAGAGAGGGTTAACAATTGCTCACTGTCCCACAACAGTTCCACCTCACTTTGAAATGTCACTGAGAGCTGTCTGCTGACAAAGAGGCACAGGGTGAAGGGGAGGCTTCGACTGGCAGAAAGTGGTTCTGGAACTGAGGAATTTACACCAACAGTGAATTGAAAGGAAGGGGCATTTGAGGGGGACACAGGAAGCAGGAAATGACAGTCTTGGACAATCACTTAAAGGAGGGCAAAGGGAGGGAGAAGGTTAGGAAGATGATGGAAGGAACAGAGAAGCCCCAGAGGGGTGGAAAGGATAACAGGGAGCAGTTTAGGGAGGATGGGAAAAATATATTTGCAATTACATACCTTGTCAGCACCTGTGCAAAAGTTACACAAAAACATATACTATGAACCCAGGAAGTATAGTTTTGAATTCAGATGGTTTGACTCAAACAGCACTCTTGAGTGAATCTGGAATAGTGTGTAGCACATAATAGGCACTTAATAAAACGTTTGTTCCAAATAAGAGAAACAGAGAGGAAAATCTAAAAACCGCTTTCATAAAGAGAAAGGCACCTGGGGGAGTAGGTGCTCAATAAATATTATTTCTTGTCTGTGTACAGTGAGAAGCCTGGGGAGTTGTCAAAGATTATCTGATCCATTTCCAAAGAGCTCTTAGCCTCTGATTTCAATTCTCGCAAATTCCTTGGGGAGGCTGTGGAATCTTTCACTGGGGACTTAAAGACACATTCTTAGAACAGCCACTTGAAGGGAGTGGTATGGATGATTTCAAAACAAATGCATTGAGGTAGAGAGGCTGGACAAGTGGCCCTGCAGTCCTTCTCATTTGTGATTCCCGCAGTCCCCACCAAGGTGGACCTTCGCATTCTGCTCCCCAGGGAACAGATAGAACCAGGGTGGACCAGGGACTCGCTGTCCCACTACACTGAGGAGGGTTGAGTGACTTGGAAGCCTTCCAGAAGGGCCTGGTTAAATGGTAGGCCATTTATTTTATGAAGAAATACGCATGCAGAAATCAGGACAAAATGCTGGGAGATTATCTGTTCAGAATTTGCTTTAAAAGAGCCTGGGCAGCATTCATTTATTTTTGAGAAAATATATGATTAACCATAGTTAACTATGAATTCAGATGTTGTGCATTAGACCAGCTCCTCAAAGTTTGAGAGCATTTAATATTATATATCGCTGCCATTTGGGCTAAATTGTTTTTTTAATGTACACAATATTACAAATTTAATTTGAGCTGTTTGAATCAGTCTGTAAAAGAGATTTGATTATACCTGAGTGTTCTGGCCCCAGCTTTTCCGTATCTCAGTAATCTTGGCGGTAATTGGCTGATTAGGCGTCTCACACTCCATCTCTGCCTCAGTTTCCATGGTAATGTTACAGGAGCTATTATAGATGAGAACTTCATCTCTTTCCACTTTAGGGCTGAAACGAGAGGGGAGGTTAAATGGGGTGTCATCAATCTTAATGAAATGCAATTATTTTTACTCTTATTAATCATTGCAAGCCATTAGCTTGTGGCAACTACAGGCCACCATTTGTCAAATTTTGCAAATTTCTGTAATTTTGTTTCCATTCTTTTATTGTTTATTTGTTTTTCCTTTATCTGCTCACCCTGCAATGAAAATGCACATGGTAAATATCTTTCACTGAGGCCTTTCTTCTTTTCCTAATCTATCGGGAACATCAGTAAAAGCTTCTCCAAACCCAACTTAACAAAAAATGCAGACAATACTTCCAGTTCTAAAAATGGAAACTAATGTTGGACAGAGGGTTGGTTTTATTTTCCCCCCTTTTCCCCTTCCTTTTTCCTGATCTTACTCACACTTACTGTTGGGGGTGTGAATTGCCTGAATCCCCCCAGGGCAGATGGAGAAATTGGAAAACCCACACAACTGGCTAACTGGTCCCTAATTCCAACTGTGAAAAAATGAGCTCATTTAGGCTTTCAATTCCCTCTCCCCAGCTGATGGCAATGAGGCTCTGTTGCTAGCAGTGGAACATTAACTTAGTAAATTAATTAAACTTACTTAACAGCCCAGACTAAGGAGATGCGATATATGTGCCAGTTATACTACCAGCCAGTCACTTTAAAAGTCCCCTTGCTTTAAGGGGAGAAGCCAGACTAGATTTAAAATACAAAACAGCAGTGTAGCATTACAGAAAATATGCAGTCGAGAGGAGGTGAAAGCATGGATATTGCAGGATATCTGCCCCAACAGGTGTGATATTTATTCAAAAATAATCCTGGCTTTAGGCACTGTTGCAACTAACTCAAAGATTATTAGTAATAATAATGCATGATGTTTTATACTTTTCAGCAATTTCATATGTATGATCTCATTTCAGCCTGTAAATTAGGTGGAGGTATAAAAAAATGTAACCCAAAGAGATCAGGGATTTGCATAAAGTCAACACAAAATTATGCAGCTCCAAATTCAGAATCCAGGTGTCCTGCTTCCTGAAGCAGCACTCTCGAATTTTCAGATGCTGATTGAACATCAGCAGTGGAGATAGCAGAACCAGGAAGGGTGGGGAAAAGGGCAAAAAGTCACTGACTGAGAAACTATAGATCATGTTGAACTGCAGCATCTTTTTTTTCAAATCAATACTGAAATGGTTTCTTCCACAATTTGCTAGAAATAATGAGCAGGACAACTATTGCATCTCACCATTTAATCTTCTCTTATTCATGCTAAAATATTGTCATCCCTGTACCACCCAAGACAAGACTTTCACACCCACTGTCCTCTAGACCTATTGGGGTTATATTGATATTTTAATACTATACCACCCAGAACTAAACGGCACAGTTTGTGCCGACCACTGGGGATATGGTCTCCCTTTATCTGAGCTCTCCCATCTATGACACCTAACACTGTTTATTCTGTGTCCCCTTATGCTTGCTGGAAGATAATAGTGAAGTCAAATTCCCATGACTGCAATTGCCAGAGAATTTCCCCATACTGCATTTGTCAGCTGATTCTCTGAGAAGAACAAGCATGCAAAGGTTAGGCTTGAAAACAAACCAGTTGCATTTGAATTTCATCTATATGACCTTGAAGACATGACTCTGTGAGCTTTGGTTTTCACATTTATAAAATGAAGTTACTGATAACTGAGTACCTATATTGTAGAGGTATTAAAGAATAAAAAAAAATGAAGTACACAAAATGATTAGCACAGAACATGGTGTACAGTAAATGTCTGACAAAGGCAAATGTTGTTGCAATTTTTTGGTGGTAGTGGTGTCGATGGTGTTATTGAAATATAAGTATGAAAATTTATAGTCATTATGGCTTTATTTTGTCTCACTGACTTGAACACATCACTCCAATCCTTTTTAAATTGGGAGACTAAAATCGACATATATTTAGATAAATATGGCAATATGGTGGAATAGAACGCAAAACCAAAATGAACTTTTAAAATACCTGACTTCAAAGTAATTTGAGGCTAGTGTCAGGCTACTTTGGACTTTGCAGAACTCTATTTTGCTAATGGGGGTGGAGAGGTTGTTAGAATAGTTTGGAAAGTTCCCCCTCCATGTTACATCATAAGTTACAAGTAGACCTATCCAAAAGGAAATGACATTGGTTTTTGACACCAACATACTCTTTGTGAATTGGTTCCCAGGTAACTACTTTTACTTCTGAAGGCTCACGAACCACCTGATTAAACACTCCTCCTAGAATTGTGTCAGGGCTAATAGTTGTCTGAATTTCCAGAATTCTCCCATTTTTCCTTTCTAGTTTGGAGACTATGTGCCCATCACCTTTCCCAGTTACTGGGCTCCACTGGCAACAGAGTGAGTAAGGTGGGCCAAGCCACACTGTCCTCCTTGTGCATACCTATCAGCAACACACAGTCTTCCCTGAGCACATTCTTCCTGCTCTGATGAGAGCTCAGTCCCTTTCTGTCAGACTGTTTTGCTCATCCCTGATTACCTCGCTGGAGATTTTTTTTTTTTTTTTTCTTTTAAAAGCCATCACCCAAATGAGTTGAGACACCAGGGTATCAAAAATGGACAAGCATTTACAAAATTTCAAATTTTCTTAATATCTTATGTTTTCCTCCCCAATAATGTTATGATTTGGACAGATTTAAATAGAAAAAGAAAGGTATATAGGTACAAGTAGATGTAAAAATACAGACATGGATACAGATTCAGATAAAGATGGACATACATGCACAAATGCACATATACACAAATATATCTAAGAGAATGTGGTAAATATTTTGTGGTCAAATAGTGACAGAAAGGGTTCTAGAACCTTAAGTTTCCTGACTCCCAATGTATCACTCTTTTGGTTGGGCTTATCAGATCCTAAAGTCAGCAGGCAATCTTCTTGTATACACTCTTTGGAACAGGTAGCAAAAGCATGTGCAGAAATTCTGTCTCCCCAACTTAGCCTGAAATTGCTCCCCCTGGCTCTGGAATCTCATTGGCCCCATGTGGCTCAGCTGAGGTTGTCATCACAGACACTGAGAGTCCAGCATGGCACTAAGGGCGCCATGAGTCAGAAGCCTTGGGTTCCAGTGCCATGGCTACCATGGATTAACTGTGGACTTTGAAAAGTGACTATCTTAGGAGAGAACCCCAACTTCTTTCTTTGGTCTAAAGGCCTATATACCTCCATACGAGCTTTCCTTCCATTACCTCCCTAGGGCCACCTTCCTTCTGTCTCACTATACTCCTGCTTAACTGGCCTCTTCACAGCTCATAAGACCCAATGGTTCCTTTGCCTTTGCCACCCCACTCCCTGGCTTTACAGAGTGATCCCTTACTCTTGGGATCCAGAGAAGAGTGTTTAGTCACCTTTTTCCCTGCTGTGACTATAGGACCTGACTAGCACATTTGTAGAGGAGGAAAATTTTATTTTAGGGGCTCACGGTTTCAGAGGTCTTAGTCCATAGACAACTGGCTCCACTCCTCGGGGCTCAAAGTGAGGTAGAACACCATGGCGGAAGAGTGTGGCAAAGGGTAGGTAGCAGCTCACAAGATGGTCAGGAAGCAGAGAAAGAGATCTCCACTTGCCGAATACAAAATATACCCCAAAGCCACACCCCCAATGCCCCACCTCTTCCAGCCACACCACCTGCCTTCAGTTACCACTTAATTAACCCAATCAGATAATTAATTCGCTGATTGGGTTAAAGCTCTCATAACACAACCATTTCTCCTCTAAACCTTCTTGCATTCTCTCACACGTAAGCTTTTGGGGGACACCTCACATCACAACCATAACACTCAGCATAAAAGACACTTCTTCAGAGGCCCTCCTCTGAGCATGCTATCCAATGCAGCCCCATTTTTTTCTCCACATTAAGACAGTTAGCACAACATGCGATCATACTGTTTGTTGTCTTCCTCCTCCACTCTTAAGAGCAGGGACTCTCCTGCTTCATCACCAGCAAGTCACCAGGCCCTGGCAGAACACCTGGAACATAGTAGGCACTTGATAAACAATGAATGGATGATGGCAGGATAGGTGGACAGATGGACTAGGCATATTTTTTTGCCACAATTATATGTCTGTCTTTGCCAAATGGAATAAAGCCGTAAGCTAGTGATGGCCATGAGATAAAGCATTTAATGGAAGTGAATTCCCTCAAAAGACCCTGGAAAATAGTCCTCTGGGTTCACAAGCATAAACCTAAAAGAAACCAAGTAAGCTATTTGAATCATGCCTTTCTTAATGCCTCTTATTTAACTTATATTGTTTTTTTTAGTTACTAAATCAGCACATGTTCACTAGAGAAATACACAAAAGCTCAATGAAAAAAATAAATATGATCAGTATTTCAGCTACCTAGAGATGGACACTATCATTTTAGAATATATCCCGCCTGTATTTCTTGCTAATCACTCAAGTGTGTACGTGTGTGTATCATATGTAACAGTAGGATTAAATTGATACACAATTTTGTGACCTGTGATTTTCACTTCTCAATCTATTGCAAACATTTTGTATTTGCTTAACTACTCTACATCATGTTTTTTATACTTTTCTTAATGTCTTATCATTTGGATGCATTCTTTATTATTTAAACTTTTTGCAAATATTTTATTGTACCTGGAACTTCAAAGGCTGTGGCTGTTTGTGAATATTATACACTTCTCTTTGCTTTTTTAAAACAAAATCCTAGATATGAAATTGCTGGGCTATAGAGTATGAAGAATACCAAGGTGTTATTAGTGCTTTGCCAAATCATCTTCTAATGATCATACTGACTTCCCACTGGTCACTAAAGACAGTATTGGATCTCCATCCTTATCACCAGTAAACATAAACTATACTGTTTAAATCACAGGACATTTAATTCTTACTCAAGAAAACACTCCATTTTGTCTGTTGCAATGGCCAGAACATTGAACAGCACTTTTGAAATGATATTGAATAACAAGTGTCTAACTTTAATGGAATCCAAGGTTCAGTTGTCTCAGGCTTATCCTAGAGTAAAGAGGAAGGGCACAAAAATTCCAAGGGAATTGTTGGGGGGGATTCAAGTAGAGTCCCTGGATTCAGTGGAGCAGGAACTGCTGGCTAGTACTTCTTGGTGTCCAGCATTCATGAGCCCTGAGTTCCAGCCTCACTGGAGCACCACCTGTGACACCCCATTCCCTGTGCCACCTAAGCAAGACCCTTCACACCCTTCTGGGAAGCAATCAGCCAAGGAGTCTCCTCTTTTCCAATGGCTAAACACCAAACTCTGGTAGCAAGTTCCTGATAAAACAGACTATCTCAAGACATTAAAAAAATCAGGCTGCCATGGAAAGAGCTGGTTATATCCTTCACTGAGAGCCATTGGTCTTGTTTAGCTTTATTTTTAATGAGAATTTTTTTTTCTTTTGTGGTACTGGGAATTGAACCCAGGGACTTGTGTGTGCAAGGCAAGCACTCTATCAACTGAGCTATATCCCCAGCCACTTAATGAGAAAATTGATCTTCATTAAATTATCAGATGTAACCACTCTATCTAGATAAGAAATAAAGATGCAGGGCATTGTTCATCCCTGAAATAGCACCCTGCATATAGAAAAAGAACTGCTGACTGAAACTGAAATGAAGGCCATCCAGAGTTCCCAACACAGTCACACTTTTTAAAAATTTGTTTAGAAACGGGGTTCAACCTGGAAGGTTGTGGTATTCATTTGTTGGATTTTTTTTTTTATTAGGTTCAAAAAAAAAAAAAATCCTTATGAGCTTATGGCTTTTAAGCCCTAGATCTACAGTAATTCTCTGTGTAACCCCCCTTCTTTTGAATAAACATTGTGCAATCTGCTGGATTTCTCTATGACTTTTTTTCATACTTGTGAATCTGTTTGGAAAGAAAAGAAAAGGGAAAAGGGGGGAAAAGCCTTCTGTTTTTCATAATGTCTAATCTTTTTCCCCATTGGCATTCACCAGATGTTGCTTTGGATCGGAAGATAAATATTAAAATCTAAGCAAGAACAAAGTGAGTTGTTTACTGGGCAGATTTTTCAGATGTTCTCTTGAACACTTGAAAAAGACAGGAGATGCTTTGATATGCAAGCTGGCTGGAATCCACCATGGAATGGCCCCTCCAAGGGAGCAGCAGGCCCCCAGGCCACGTCCACCCTGCCTGGGCTTTCTGATGGCTCTCTGGGTGCATTGGCCATGGGTGGGGAAGGTCAGAGAGGAAAGGAGAAGGTAGCTACCTGATGAAGAGGCCAGAGAATGATGGAAAGGCTGACTGTTTCCAATGATCTGGTTCAAAGAGACACTGGGAACTTTCTTCACAAGCATAGAGGTAAGGCCACACTTCCGGCAGTCTCTCTGTCCCCATAGTGACAGTCAAATCACACTGCACATAGGTGTGGCTGATGAATTCACAGCTATCCTTCTTGTGCTTCAGGCCACACAGGAAGGCCAAGGACTCTGCAGGGAACAGTCACCATGAGGTTAGGCAAATCCACGGAAAGAGCCAAAGGCTCTTTGTTTTATAAACAAAGTTCATGTGTCCTCCCTGCACCAACAGGAAAACGAAACATCAGTTTACTATCTAGTTTACTATCTAAATGTGTTATGTGTATTTTATGCAAATAGAAGACGTACCAATTTTGCAAAATATAAATCATCACCAAAAAAAAAAAAAAAAAAAAAAAAAAAAAAAACATTGGGTGTATATATCAGCCAACATGAGATTGAAAACAGTTCTAATACTCCTAAATCTGTCTGCTCCCTCCAGGGTCCATTCTCTTCCTCCTCATTCTCAGAAATAACCCCTTGGCATTTTTTAGATAGCTTCATCAGACAGGTTTGCATTCCTAAACAAGAGGTTATTGAGTTTTGCTTTTGACCTTTATAAAATGTAATGCATGACCAAATATTCTTGGTCCTGCTTTTTTTTATTCAGTGTGAAATTTCCAAGATTTCTCTATGTTACTGCATATAACTATTGCAGGCTCACTGTTCATAAAGACTGCACTGCATGAGAGCGCTAAGATGTGTTTACCTTTTCTTTTTCCAGTGGAATTGGGGGTATTTCCAAATAGTTGCTACTACAAACATGTACAAAGTTTTCTCTAGGGTGAATGCCTAGAAAGAAAATATCTTGTTCAAATGGTAAGTGCAAGTTCAGCTTTGCAAGACAATGCCACACTGTTTTCCAAAGTGGGTATGCCATTTGAATTCCTACCAGCCATGAATTCCTGTTACTCCATACAATCACAATCGTCAACACTTGAAATGATCAGATTCCTAATTTTTGCCAAGTGTGTATAAAATGATATCTCATTGTGGCCTTGATTTTCATTTTCTTTTTTTTTTTTTTAATTTTTTTATTATTTATTTACTTATTCATCATGCACAAGTATAGTATCTTTTTACATACAACTGCTTGTATACAAAGTATATAAGTACCATTCAGATCTTCAATCATGCATTTAGGATAATGATATCCATCTCATTCAATCACCAATTTTTTTCCAACCCCCCCCTTACTCCCTCCCTCCCCTCCCTTTCCGTTGACCATTCTAGTGTTCCTCTGATCCTATGTACCCCCTTCCAACAACACTGTGAACCAGCCTCCTTATATCAGAGAAAACATTCGGTACTTGGATTTTTGAGATTGACTAATTTCACTTAGCAAGATTTTCATTTTCATCATTACATTTCAGGTTGAACAATTTTTTATATTTAGTAATAACTCATGTCTCTTCTATGAAATTCCCATTCCTAACACTGGCCCATTTTTCTACTAGGCTATTTGTCTTTTTCCTATTCATTTGTAAATTCTGGTTACTAATTCTCTTGAGGTTATATGGTTACTATTACCTTTCCTAAGTTTGTGGCTAGACTTTTCTCTCTTTACATAGTTTCCTGATTAACAGAAGTTCTTAATTATCATAAAGTATGACCATCAATATTTTGTTAAGAAGAAAAGCAAGTGTTTTAGTTTTTTGACCATCAGGCCATCCCTTTCTGGGTCATGAGTCACATGTAAAAAGCATCAGTAAGTCAGAATGACAATAATCTTTTTTAACTGGGCAATGAACACAGTGGTTTAGGAGCAACTCTCTCTGAAAATCCTAAAAAAAAAAAAGGAAAAAGAAAAATTTCTCTAGTCTGCTACTTCTGCAGCTAACCTTTCCCTGCAGATACCAGAGCAGCCATCAAGGACTGTCTCATAGTGCCTCAGCAAGGACTAAAAGAGAGGGTTTGTAGCTCTGTGATCACACCCAGATGTTATCATAGTTGCTGCTACATTCCAAAGTACCTGACACCTAGGAAGTTCTCTGTGAATGTGCTTTGAATGAATAATAGCAACAAAAATGACTGACAGAAAGATTATTTTGTGGATAGACAAAACATGAGAACTTCTCAGTTAGTAAGCCCTAAGGCAAATAAAAACAGGCTCAACACCTATAAAATAATGAATTCATTATAGGTGATTAAGTGGATGCAAATTGACAAGGTGGATTATGAAAAACACCTAGGGCTGGGGATCAAAATCCATGGGTTTTTCTCAAAGTTCTACCACTAAATAGCTCTGTGACCTTAATCGCTTTAGCTTTTCATGCCTCATAGAAAAGTTAAAGTTTCCATGAAAAAGTCATTTGGTGTAATTCAAGGTATAAATGCAAGAAACAGGAAGATCAAAGATCTTGCTCTTTTAAACAAATGCAAAGTGTTAGTTTTACCTAACAGGATGTTTTAGCAACCCATCATATGAAAAAGTAAAATTCTTCTTTGGTAAGAAGTATAATTTGGGGGAAAGGTAAAAATAGATGACCACAACACTAGCAAAGTAACTTTATTTTTAGAGCCATGCTTAAATCTCCTATCCCACCCATGAAAATGAAGCTCATTAGAACCATGGCATAGGAACAAACAAAATAATAATTAAGAAAGTTTGGGTTCTGAGACATCATCTATAACCTGGAATGTAAAACATCACTCACTCTATCATGTAAAGTCAAACTAAAGAATAAAATTCAAAGCAAGAGTCAGAATTCAAAGTGACCTTGGTAAATTAGAGAAGTTAACAGAAACAAACAAAAGGCCCAATGAAAATAGTAAGACAATAAACTACAGAAGGGAAAAATAAATCATATAAATATGAGGAAAATCCAGCTGTGAATAGCCCTGTTAGAAAAACTCATACACACAAACACACACGCGCACACACACACACACACACACACACACACACACATTGGGATAATCATAGGTAACAAAAAATTATAAGACAGCAGTGTACTTTTAAAAGCAGATGATATGCAGGCATTTCATGATGTTACCCAATATGGCTCTAACTTGCTTACTCAGAAGAGTTACCTTGTCTGGGGCTTCAATTAGGCAAGCATGTGAACTTTCAGAGACAGCACAGAAAAGAAATACTAAAATGTTTATTTGGAAAATTTTTGCCTTGGTGAGTCCCAAGAATTCACATTTCTAAGATGCCCCCATGCTGCCACCACACACACACACACACACACAGACTGAGTTGCTGCTGTGCTGGCCCCAGGAAGCACACTTTGAGAACTGAGCTTTCCAAAGGCTATCAGCTGATTGAGATTGACAAGAAGTTGAGTGGGGAAGCACCAGGTAGGTTGAATGATGGATTTCTCCAAGAAAAGCAAGTGTGAAACAGGTGTGAGGATAGCTGATGGGAAGCCACTTCTGAAAACCTCTTTGAAATAAAACATAATCCTTAAGAGTCGGTTATATGTAATCCTATCTTAAAGCAGGAGAATTAGTAGTAGCTTCCAATGATTTCTCTCTCACATTTCACAAAACACACACACACACACACACACACACCTTTTACTATTTGATGTCCATTGTAGACCTACTTACTAGAAAAACAAACCAAACTATGATCATAGACTCAAAAGGTTTCATCCGGTTCCAGAGGAATCACAGTATTCCCCAAATCTTATCCTGGATCTCAAGTAAGGAAGATTTGGAACTGGATCCCCATCTTTAGACAATGTGGTTTAAAGTATTTAAAAACACTCTTTTCTTTCTCTCTTTCTTTCTTTCTAATAAAAGAGGAAAACAGTCGAGATTCTTTTCTCCAAACATGGTTCTTGCAAAATAGATGAATCTTTGATGACACCTAGTGGCAAGGTTAAAAGTTACATCTTCCAAACTTGCTTTTTAAAATATCTAGTAATTTTGAGATGTTCTTTTCTAAAACTTAATTGAATCTTTTACAATATAATAATTTTATTACTTTTCTTTTAGGAGTTATCAGTAACACAATTTACCTGCCCCTGAAATCTCATTGATTTTTATTTTGTGTTTCTAGTTGAGATTTAAGTGTTTTGAAATAATACCAAAGCGGTTTTAAAATTCATTAGTTTAAGCAATGCATATGAGATAGATTTTTTAAGTGAAGTAATATTAAGTAAGCTTTAGAACCTAGACATGTAGAATCTCAGTTTCATTTCCACATACTCTTGACTGACACTGTGTAGGAGGTAGCATGGTTAAAAAACGAACAAAAAGATGACATCTGAAAGTTGCTATTGCATCTTAAGTTTCTTATTGTGCAATGATTTCTTTTCCACCATGTCATGCTTATGTACATGATAATAGGAAACTCAGATTCTAGTATTTTAAAGGGTTGTTTGTTTTCTCATTCTCCTCCTAAACTCTCCTCCTCCACCACCACTATCTTCTCCTCCTCTCTTCTTCCTCTTCCTCGTCATCTAGGAGGACACAATGTAAACTGCCATTACAATAATATTGTCCATCATGGAATTATTATCCAAACTCAGATGAATTGATCTTATTACTTTGTCAGTCCTTAGCTCACATTCAAAACATTAGAAACATAACTCAAAACACTACACACAAAGCATGTACATAAATAGGTCGTAAGTGTAAAGGTTCCAGGTCTATGATTATGTTAATGAGATAATCGCCTAGTTGAATTTGAGTTCTCTCAAATGCAATAAGGACCTGTAGTGAATGGTAGTTTCTTTTCTCTGCATACCCCCTCCTGAAGCTCAGCGTGTAATTACCATGTGTTGTGAAGCCCTCAGCTTTGCACCTTCCTCTATAATCTCTCCCCATAAACACAGTGCTTCTGGTACCACAATTTACATGATGGGAACACAACTCAAAACAGAGAGCAATCATGGTTTTCTACTGAGTAAGAGATCAGGTAATTACTTGGACATTGCAGAACAAGAAGATACTCTGAATGTTGGCTCTTTTGAAGGTAATAAGAATTCAGGAACTAACCATGTAAAGCTGATATTCAAAAGATATCCAGCTTGATAATCTTCACCCTCTCCTGCTACCTCCAGAAAGCAGATGTCTTTGTCAACCTTACCTCGGAACAAGACCCAGAGCCTGTTTCTTTCCTGATGCCTATGGCTGTCACTGGAACTAATATTCAGAACCCAGCATTACTCTCTTCCTCATCACTTGACTACATAGGACATAGGCGATAAGTTTTTCAATGTTCCTTCAACATTGACCCATTCCCATGACAAAAGGTATTATGAACAATTTTAGTAGTGGTCCCAGTGTGTAACAGCCATTTTTGAAAGAGAATAGAAAAATTCTCTTTTCAGAAACACATGGAAAAATTAATGGTTAGTAGAGCAGTAATGACAAATATTTTTAAAAGCCAAAAAACATCATTTTAATACACATGCTCTAAATATGTGTGTGTGTGTGTGTGTGTGTGTGTGTGTGTGTGTGTGTGTGTGTGTGAGGTTTTTACTCACCATCCAGGGGCAGAACCAAGCAGCTGAATGCAGACACGGTAGCATTAGCCAGGACTTGGCAAGGAGTACCACACACGGCAGCTGAGATATTCCCTGGAGAAAACCCTGCTCCAAATACATGGACAAGCCTTCCACCCAGGCAGCCTTTAAAGACAAACCACAAGTTCATGATCTTAGAAGAAAAACTATCTTAACTCAAAATTCAAACCATTGCTTTCTTTCTGCATATGCTTCTTATGCCCTGAAAAATCCACACAGCTGGCTGGAGGGCTTAGCTTCTTCTTCACCCAGCTTCTGGACTCCAGGGTTCCATCAGATCTCAGCTCATACTCAACAACCTATTATGTTAAAGGGTTTTGTAATGTAATCATTTTATGTCAAAGAGTAATGATTATTTATAGTTTTTAAACTTTTCATACGAGAGCAGAAAATGAAAGTGAAAGTTGCCCCCAAACACCTGTCTCACCCCTGGAGGTTTCCATGTATGCAGGTTTTTTTGTGACTCCTTACAGAATTTTCAGCAAACATATATTTTTGATACAAAGGGATCATTCTATGCATATTCTCCAACTTGCTTCTTAACTTAAAAGTAGAGCATAGGTATGTTTCCAAACCTACGTCATTACAGTTCATTTTAATAGCTACTTAGAATTTCATTACATGATTAAGGCACGATTTATTTAACAAATTTTCTATTGCCTGATACCTTCATTATTTCTCTTTTTGCTATTGTTAATAGTACTGCAATAATTACATATTTTAGGGACACTTGGGTTAGTGAAGCTGGTGCATAGCCCTAGTTCATTCTGAGACACAGAGTTCCAGTCTCCAGCCTTCATCCCACAAGAGGGAGAGAGCTACTTGCACAGCCACCAGACAAACTCAAGAATAATGTTTTTTTCCTTAAGGTGTATTTCATGATGCTCTTTATTCATGGAATTTAGGGAGTAGATAGGGAAACTTTGTGAGCATCCAGTCCAAATACCACTATTGAATAAGGAAGCTGATCCAGATATGGTGGCACACATCTGTAATCCTGGCAATTTTGGAGGCTGAGGCAGGAGGATTGGAAGTTTGAGCCCAGCCTTGGCAATTTAGCAAAACCCTGTCTTGGAACAAAAATTTAAGAAAAGTCTGAGGAAGTAGCTCAGGGCTAGAATACCCCTTGGTTCAATCCTCAGTATTGCAAAATAAAAAATAAAAAAGGAAGCTGAGGCATGGAAAAATCAAGACTAAATTACGTTGGTCACAGCCACCAGTCCTAAATTCTTATCTCCATAGTGTTCCACCTAGTTGAGACCAAGTTTGTTCTAAAAATGGCTTGGTTAGCACCTCATCAATCTAAGATCCTGCTTCCATAATTTCCTGCATAACCACCATCAAATCTGGGTGATCTTAATTGCAGCAAGGCTTTCAGTGAACAGAGACTTAAACCATCATTGAAGGAAAAAGCATGACAAATCTCAGTACACGTAAAGCAGAAGATCAGGAGGTGTGGCTCAGAGGTAAAGCATTTGCCCCACAGGGGTGAAGCCCTGGCTTCAATCCCCAGCACTGCAACAAAACAAAACAATAAAAGCAGAGAAAAGCTCAATCGGTGCAATTGTACTATGTGTTATTGGCTTACTATTGGTGGCATACGAATTCATCTGTGAAGTATTATAAAATGATCAATATTAATCACAGTTAATAAATTTTAAATGATGCAAATTGGCATACAGGTCTAAAAATAGGTGAAAGCATTTAAATTCTTAAATGATGAAATCATGAGCTCTTACAAAAGATATTAATTTAAAACACAAATTAAAAATGGTTAATGTGTTAAATTAAAATGCAATAAAATACTGAGAGAGTAGGCAGTTTCCTTGATGAAAAATAAAGTTCATAAATGGAGCATGACAAAGTTGAGTCACAGGAAGACACTGAGACTCCAAGAAGTCACCTGGGCTTCTCTTCCCTTCTGTTGCATGGAGTGATGTTGATTTTCCACTTCTTGGAAGTGAGAGAAGCTATTAAGCCATTAAATATTACTTGCTTGACTTACCAAAGTTCTCTGAAACTGCTGTAATAGTAGACTTCAACAGGAACACTAGAGCAGAGGAGGCCCATCCTCTGATGCGGTCATAACCTCTGATGTGGTACTGCCCCGCAGGAAGAAAAGGGACTGTACACTGGAGAACCGTGTAGTTACCAGACACACCCACACAGGGTGTCCTCCCAATAAATAGGTCAACATTGTCAGCTCCTGAGATCCGGGCCACTGCAAAGGTTAAAATGCCACCACTCTGAGACACAGAGAGCAATTCTGGGGTGAAGGCATCGCTGTAACCAATGACTCCGATGTGGTACCCAATTCCATCTACCTCTATTTCCAGAGCAACAGAGTTATTCCCTGCAGGAACAATGCACTGGATTAGCTCAGAACTGATGTTCACCGGCAGACAGGCCTGTTGTCCAATGGAGATTAATGTGGTGTTCTGTCCTCTCAGGGTTGTGCCCACTATGGCCAAGAGGCTTCCACCGTGTGTGCTGAAATTCTTAGGGAAATAATGAAAGACTTGAGGCACGATGGAGAAATGCCTGGAAATGTTACCCAAACAAGCAAACCCATTACTTGTCTGGACAGCTGATAGGTAGTGGAGCCCTGGGGTCAAGCCACTTATTTGGCATACCACCTGGCTTGCATTAAAGAAAGTTATGTTGCAAGAAAGTTGATCATCTATAAATACCATTGGCTCATCGGCTCTGGTGTTCAACCGCTGCCCCCTTATCAGCAGAGTGGTCTGAGACCCACTGATGTCTATGGTCAAGGCATCCACTACAGGACTTTTCTCCTCTTGCAGGAAGAGAGTGCAGTCACCTTCACACTCGCTGCTCAGCCCATTGACCATGACTGTGACATTCAGAGTGAAGGAAGCTCCAGGCAAGTGGTCACCCAGCAGGTTGATCTGGCAGAGAACTATACAGTCTTCTAAATGCAAAATCATACAAGTAAAAGGACCTGAAAGGTCAACCTGAACCGACCTCCTTCTAGAGTTGAGAGCCAAGCCCCTTATGGTGAGCACAGTTCCACCACACACAGAACCATGCATCGGCAAGACGGTCATTATCCGAGGTGTCACCACAAATTGCTGGGGCACTGCGGACATGTTGGCAAATCCCATGTGCTTCTGACGTGCTTGGACAGAATAGACACCTGCCTCCAGAGTGTGCAGGGGAAAGGAACACCCAGACAGGCTCAGGTTGCCCCCAAGAGACTGTGTCTCAACCTCACACTTCAAGCTCCCCAGAAGAATGACAGAGTTAGAGACGTTACTTCCTTCCACATACAACTTCAGGCTACTATTTGTGACTTCTCCCCACAAGGCAGTGACCACTGGTGTTGCTGCCACTTCATACATGAAGGTAAGGCCCTTCCCCACCAAGCTTGCTGAAGGTCCATGGATGAAGGCTGCGTTGCCAGCCCAGACTTCCACGGGGACTGGGATGGTGAGAACATCTGCATCGGGCAGCAGCGGGGCCGGTGAGGTCTCACACCAGATGCTCACCTCCATCAAGTTCACCACAACACAGGGTTGATTGCCCACAAGTACCCAAACCAAAGCAGGGTCCCTGCCAAACCCTCTTCCTGAGATGCTGAGGATGGTTCCACCTGAAGTGCAGATATGGAAAACAAAAGTTAAAGCTGATTTTCACTGGGAACTCAGAGCCCCTGTGTGAGCTCTGAGGCAATCCACTGGAAAGTGGGGTATGCATAACCTTGGTGATTTCACCTCACCACCAGCAATGCTGAATTTGTGATCATTTCTATAGGAGTCAAATGCACTAAAATTCACATAACAGTAAAATAATATAAATTATATATATGTATATATGAAGGATATTTATAATATTTCAGATAAACTCTTCAAGTGCCTTTGTATATCCTACAAACTACCACATACATGCTAACTTACATGCTAAAATGAAAAATCAAATTTAGTCATCTTGTCATCTGTTGTATTACATGACAGATTATTCTACATATTCTATATGCACTCAACTTCCATACTAGAGAAATAAAGTTGTTGACATCTTCTATTTATCTTCTATAATATTCTATATATTATTCTAATAATTCATATACAGTATTATATATTCTAATATATTGATATATTCTGTTACATATATACCAGATATCAAAAGTCAATGAAACATACTAATGAATTTGCTGTTATATTCACAGACATTGTTAAAGGTTGGATATGAAGTGTCCCCTAAAAAGCTAATGTCAGGCAATGAAGCAATGTTTAGAGGTAAAGTAAGATTATGAGATCTATAGCCTAATCAGTGGATTAATCCATTTGATGAATTAATAATTTGAAAAGACGACTATACTGGATGATATGTGTTGACAGGAGGGGAATGACTATAGGAAGTAGTTCAGTGGAGGAATGACTTTGGGATTGGGTTTATATTTTGTTATAGTGCCTCAATCTCTCTCTCTCTCTCTCTCTCTCTCTCTCTCTCTCTCTCTCTCTCTCTCTCTCTCTGCTTCCTGGATGCCATCAGCTGAGCAGTTTTCCTTCCACTGTGATGTTCTGTCTCACTTCAGGCCCAGAGCAATAGAGTCAGCTGACCATGGACTGAGACCTCCAAAACCATTAGCCAAAAAAAAAGCTTTCCTCTTCTTTAAGTTTTTCTTATTAGGCATTTTAGTCACAGTAGTGACAAACTAACACAGACTGTCTTACTCTTGAGAGATGATCAAAGACCAAACCCTATCTTCAGAACAGAGGTTAGAGCAACAAAACCCATATCATAACCAAATCTGAGGCATAGCCAACCAGATTTTAAAAGGATTTTCCTGGTCTCAAAAAAGATAAGGTGCTACTTCATGCAATGCCAAAACCATTATTCACAAGTGAATATATAGCTCTTCAGTTTTTTTTTTTCTGAAAATGCATAATTTTAGGAATTGCTCTGTTTCTTGTCCTTATAGTTCCCACATTGATATGTGTGGTTCTATTTCTATTCTTCCATCTGCATCCCTGGAAGAAAATACAGTTACCAAAGACTCATTCCTTGGGTCCTTGCACACGCAGGGTCTAAAATGTTAAGACAGGAAGCTTTTCTCTTGTTTTCCTAATACCTGCTCCAGAGTACTGCCCATTAGCTATTTCAGCCTTTCCTCTAGGAAAAGGAAGGCAGGTATATCTTCTTTTCATGAAAACTCTAATTTCATGAGTTCACTGAGCTGAAGCATCACCAAGTTTTCCCACCCTTAAATTATATCAGAGCCTCAGGAAAGTCTCTTCCTGCTGTCCCATCTCTGGGGTCACAAGCTAATTAATCCAGGAATAAAATGTGTGTATTCAGTAAATAGGCTCACCAGGTAAATGACACTAGTGATGTCAGAACCACTCACCATAAAGGGACCCACAGCAAGGCTCCATGCTGAAAACTTCTGTGAGGTACTGGATGTGCAGATCAACCCTACAGAAGACAGGGAGATCATTAGGAAATAACCAATGGGGCTACAAAGAGAGAAAAGAAAGATGGAAGGCAGAAGAGGTGTTTATATTTGGGTTGGGGGAGAGAAAAAGAAATGGAGGAGGGATGGAGAGCAAGAGTGAATGATAACTAGAACAGAGAAGAAAGGAAAGCATGGGGGAAAGATGCTGCGTAGGGCATTGTCCTGGGTCAGTATCATGTGGTAACATCAGTCCCATGCACTTTAGCTACTTTTCAGAACTGGGAGAGGGAATTTCTAGAGAAATACCAGGAAGAGCAACTTCAGGGCAAAGAGGGAGCTGAGGGTAAGGAAGCACATGGCTGTGCCATCACTGTACACCATTTATTCAAAGCCCAAGATGAAATCTTACTAAAGAGCTATAGCACAGACTTCCCTTCTTTGGGTACAGATGCCCACCCCCACCCATCCCAACCAAGTTCTGGAAAGTTCCACCTTACCCTTGTGAGAAAATGATGACCCCATTGATGGAGACTGAAATTCTGTGGAGGCCGGCTGGCAGTGGGGGCAGCACCACCTCCAGGCCCTGTGCTGTCTGTGCATGGACCTGAGCCCAGGTGTCCTGGATTCGTATTTCCACATCCAAATCTGAATAGCTCAGCAGGTAGGCCATTCCAATGAAGAGAGTCTCCCCTCCTGTGTTGACAATGAAGAATCTGTTTACCTCTCTGTCATGGTTTACATTTGAGATGTTCCCTAAAGCTCATGTTGTGAGACAATGCAAGAAGGTTCAGAGAAATGATTGGGTTAAGGAGTCTTAACCTGAGCAGTGAATTGATCCCCTAATAGGGATTAACTGAGTGGCAATTGAAGTGGTAGGATATGCTGGAGGACGTGAGAATTGGGAAGTGGCTTTGGAGTATATATTTGTATATGGCGAGCGGAGATCTCTCTCTCTCTCTCTCTCTCTCTCTCTCTCTCTCTCTCTCTCTCTCTCTCTGCTTCCTGATCACCATGTGATCGGCTTCCCTCTGCAGCATTCTTCTGCCATGATGTTCTGCCTCACCTCGAGTCCCAAGGAATGGAGTCTGCCTTCTGTGGCCTAAGACCTCTGAATCTGTGAGCCCTTAAATAAATTTTTATTCTCTAAAATTGTTGTGGTCAGATATTTTAGTCACAGCAGCAAAAAGACTGACTAAAATACTCTCTGATGAGGGTTTGTGGCCTCAACCTCCTATACTATGCCAAAACACTTTAGGATTAAATACGTGGTCAGCCCTGAACATAATACTATAATTAAGAAATTTAACCTAACTTTTTTTCATAACATTTCTAGTAAATCACTTAATTGAGCTACAGCCTAAAACCTCACAGATGTGAGGAGTAAAACTGTCAGGACAATTATACTCAATAAGCACAAACTTAATCCATGTAAAGACAATTCAAGAATAAGTTTGAAGAGCTAATGGTCTTCACCACCAGCAAACCCCTGTCATCCTTTTTCTAAACTTCTTTTTCTACTAATAGAAATCTAAAGTTCTAGCTCCTGTATGCAATGAACCTTAACATAATGCTGTATGTGAGTGTAATAGCTCAGAGTTTACAGTGCTTTCATGCACATGATCCCATCTGATCACCAAACTGTCCGGTACCACCAATCCCTAGACTTCAAAACAATAAAAAATTTCAAAGAAGCAATAATGACCTATGGGCCCCAAGCTCCTTTCACATTGAGCATGTTGGAGTCCCTTAACACTTTAACTTTAACCCCCTCAGATTGGAAAGGCTTATGTAAGGCAGTATTGAGCAGAGGACAATACTTGATTTGGAGGTCACAGTTCCAGGGAGTTTTGTGTGGAAACAGCTAGAAGAAATGCGACTGCAGGATTTCCAGACTGTAACGTAGACATGTTAACTGGAGAAGGGCAGTTTGCTGACTTACGGATTCAAATTCAGTATGATCCTGGAGTTTACGCTCAAATATACACCGCAGCTGTTAAGGCATGGAAAACTTTACAAGGAACTGGTGACTTACAGGGTAGCTTGTCTAAAGTAATTCAGGGACCTAATGAGCCATATGCTGACTTTGCTGATAGGCTTTTGCTAACTGCAGGTAGAGTGTTTGGAGACACTGATCAAGCTATGCCATTAGTCGTTTAGCTGGCATATGAAAATGCCAACAAATATTGTCAAGACGCTATCAGACCATGGAAATCTAAAAGGGACCTTTCAGTATATATAAGATTACGTAAAGATATAAATGACGCCTTTGTCACAGGAAATGTGATTGCAGCAGCAACTAGAGGTGCTTCCCCTCAAAATTTCACAAAAAGGGCTCAACCTAAAAATTATTATAATCAATCAAGTTATTCTAGACAATATCCCCAAAGAGAAATAAGACCAAGATCATATCGTGCCCCAGGCCGCTGCCCCAGGTGTAAAAAAGGAAACCATTGGGCTAATAAGTACAGATCTAAATTCGATATTTATGGAAACATTTTGTCTAGGAATTCAGAAAACTGGACACGGGGCCCAATGCCCCAGGGCCCACAAATGTACAAGGCATTAGAGGAAGAGTATTCTCAAACATCCATCCAGATGATTCCTCAACACAATCCCTCTTACCCATTGACTCCCTCATTAGAGGAACAAGAGGAAGTGCAGGACTAGACCTCTGTTCCACCGTCCAGATAGTGCTACACCTGAAATGGGGGTTCAACTGATTCCCACGGGAGTCAGGGGACTTCTTCCCTCAGGAACTGTAGGACTTATTCTCGGGTAAAGCTCTAAAAGCTTATCAGGTTTTCAAGTGACTCCAGGTGTAATAGACTCAGACTACCAAGGAGAAATTAAGATTATGCTTAGTTCACCCAGAGGCATTTGCTCTGTTAACCAAGGAGATAGAATTGCTCAGTTGCTTCTCCTTCCCAGTTTACATGACTCATTTAAGAGTATGCCTCAAAATAGGAAAAATAGGGGATTTGGTTCCACTGGCTCAGGACCTATGGCTTGCTGGGTTCAGGATTGTTCACAGAGGCCTATGTGCAAATTAAAAATTCAAGGTATAGAGATGGAGGGATTGATTGATACTGGGGCTGACTCTTCCATCATCAATCTACGACAATGGCCCAAGCACTGACCTCTGCAGAAGGCTTCAACCAGTTTAAGAGGCTTGGGATATACTAACAGCCCAGAACAAAGTGCAACAGCTTTAAAATGGGAAGATGATGAAGGGCATAAAGGAACATTTCAGCCTTATGTTTTGTCCAGCTTGCCAGTTACCTTATGGGGAAGAGATATTTTGCAACAAATGGGAGTACACCTCGCAACCAAGCCCGCAGGTGTTAAAAATAAAAATCTACAGGGTAATCCTAACCCTATTAAGCTTAAAAAAAAATCATCAAAAAGGTAAAGGATATTTTTTTAGGGGCCACTGAGAAAACAATTTTGAAAATACCATGGCTTTCTGATAAGCCAGTTTGGGTCCCTCAGTGGCCCCTATCTAGAGAGAAATTACAAGCGGCCCACCTACTAATCTAAGAACAACTAGAAGCAGGACATATAGAACCTTCCACCTCTCCCTGGAATTCCCCCATATTCGTGACTAGGGAAAAATCAGAAAAATGGCGATTGTTACATGATCTTAGAGAAATCAATAAAACCATGCAAATTATGGGCCCTACCCAACCTGGACTTCCTAATCCTGTAGCTATTCCTAAAAATTTCCATCTTATAACTCTTGATATAAAGGATTGTTTCTTTTCTATTCCACTACATCCTCTAGATGCCCCCAGGTTTGCTTTTTCAGTTCCTTCTATTAATAATAATGGCCCTGATCAAAGATTTCACTGGAAAGTTTTACCCCAGGGAATGGCTAATAGACCCACTATTTGTCAAATCTATGTAGATAAAGTTATTCAACCTATCAAGAACAAATACCCAAAGTTTATGTGCCTCCATTATATGGATGTTTTGCTTGCTCATCCTAATCAAGAAGTCTTATTCACCATATTTAGCAATATATCAGAAAACTTGAAACAATATGGACTAAACATTGCTGAAGAAAAGGTTCAAACTAGATCTCCAGTATTATATCTAGGATTCCAAATTATGGATACTTTTATTAGGCCTCAAAAAATTTTAATAAATAAGGAACATTTGGCCACTCTTAACGATTTCCAAAAATTGCCGGGAGACATTAATTGGCTTTGCCCTACACTAAGCCTCACCACTGGCCAATTAAAACCCTTATTTGATATCCTTCGCGGGAACCCTGATCCATCTTCACCGCGAACATTGACTCCTGATGCTAGGAAAGCTTTAAAATTGGTAGAAAAGGCCATTGAAGGATCCCATTGTGATAGAATTGATTTTGTTAGACCGCTGATATTGATCATTATTTCTTCACAATATACACCCACAGGAGTATTTTGGCAACAGGGGCCTTTATTATGGATACATTTGCCCATCTCTTCTAAAAGTACAATTGAGTCTTATACCTCCATGGTGGCTAAACTTATTCTTCAAGGACTTAAGACTTCTATTAAAATATTTGGCATTCACCCCACTACTATTATTGCTCCCTATTCATCGTCACAGTTTGAATATTTGTGCTTTAATGATAATGATTAGGCTATAGCTAGATGCTCTACTTCTGCAAATTTTGATAACCATCTTCCTAAGTCTGCTTACTATCTTTCTGTATCAATCATCCCATTATATTTCCACAGGTAATAAAAAATCAACCTATTCCTAAGGCATTAAATGTATTTACAGATGGGTCCTCTAACGGTACTGCCGCAGTAGTCACTCAAAAAGAAAATATGATTCATATTACTGCCCATAAATCAGCTCAATTAGTTGAACTTGAAGCTATTACTATAGCTGTTGAAAGTTTTAAAGAACAGCCCATAAATATTTTTTCAGACAGCCACTATATTGTACATGCTGTCCCTGAATTGGAGCTAGCAGGTCCAATAGCACCTCATACTCCAGCCTTTAAATTGTTTTTTCAAATTCAAAGCCTTCTATGGGAACGTAAAGAACCTTTATTTATTGGACATATCAGAGCTCATACTAATTTGCCTGGTCCTCTCCATGAAGGTAACCAAAAGGCCAATGCCCTCACTCAAACAATCTTTATATTTTCAGCAGTCCAACAAACTACCTCGTTCCATTCTCAATTTCATGTTAATAGTACTACTTTACAACAAAGTTTCAAAATAACTAAAGATCAAGCTCAAACAATTGTGAAGGCTTGTCAATCTTGTGTGACACATTTTCCCAATACACATTATGGGGTTAACCCAAGAGGATTAATGCCCAATCATTTGTGGCAGATGGATGTCACTCATGAGCCAAGTTTTGGAAAATTGTGATTTATTCATGTGACCATAGATACATGCTCAGGCATGATTTTTGCTTCCTTATATGCTGGAGAAAAAGTTAAAGATGTTACATCTCATTGTCTACAAGCTTTTGCTGCATTGGGCATTCCCAAAATGCTTAAGACAGACAATGGCCCTGCATATACGTCCTCATCTTTCAAACAGTTTTGCTCCAAATTCAGTATACTTCATAAGACTGGTATCCCATATAATCCTCAAGGCCAAGGTATAATTGAACGAGCTAATCACACACTCAAACTTATGCTTTTGAAACAAAAAGAAGGAAATTGGACAAATCCTAAAGATAGATTAGCCGTTGCCCTTTTTACTTTAAATTTTTTAACTTTGGATTCCAAAGGATATTCAGCTAGAGACAGACACTGGAATCCACACCAACAACATAAACCTTTGGTTTACTGGAAGGATGTTCTTTCAGTCACATGGAAGGGCCCAGATCCAGTATTAATTTGGGGGAGAGGATCTGTTTGTGTTTTTCCACAGCAGGAATCCTCCCCAGTATGGATACTATCAAGATTAATAAAACAGGTACCAAATCAAAAGGACCAAGATGAAGTTGTTGTGGAATGATTCCCTTAAAAGAGTCCTTCAATAAATTCACAACTTAAGTCTCATTCCTCCGGGCCGGGATGAGAAGATCTCTCTTTAGTGTGCACACAACTGTATTTTTTCTTTTTTATATATGTCTTTATGTCTGTGCACTTGCACTTGTCTAGATTTCATGTAAATGTGACGTCACAAATAACAAAAACCGAGTGCTCATGAAAATTAATCACACACACACACACACACATATATATATATATATATGGATCCAAATAACTTTAATTCATTTAAGTTAAGAGTATTCAAATTGGGTAAACAATTAAAAAGTGAAGGTACCTTCAATCTTAATTTATAGGTGTCTCTAGGACTTCTCTTCAGCAAAGAATATGACTAATATTATATTACCTGATATTTTGGTATTTGACATGAGATTGTTTATTTGTAATTAATTTTATTTGTTAAATAGCTGATTAATTTAAATTGTTTCAACAGGTATATTCATGGAAGGTTGCTGTATATGCAGAGGCTCAGGGGTTCCAGGTAACAAATTATTTTTCTAAAATGCTCTTTGCTTTTATTTATTTTAAATATAATATTTTGTCAGTTAAATACCCTCAGTCTTTCTTTAATCCATTCTGAATGTGATATTTTGCCAGCTTATGTTTGTGGGAGCTCAAGCAGCAATGTGTGTGAGCAGAGATCAACTTCAATTACCTGATCTAATAATTCTATTTTTTAGTTTGACAACTCGCTTCTTGACTCAGTGCTGGAATGGCACTGCCTTTCCTCTAATGATTGATGCTTGAGTTTCTAGGTAGCGGGCCCTGAAGATTTGCCGGTGGCATTGTCTAGACATAAAAAAGACGGCTGCTGCTACAGCTGCAGGGATTGCAATCGCTACAAGCATCCCTGCTGCTCAAGCATCAAACAACTTCACCAGCAGTGTGGCTTCTGCTCTGCATGCACGAGGCCTCCTAGATCAACGTGTTAGCATATGGACAGTTTGATAAATCTTTCTATGTTTGGGACATTGCACGGGACAATGCCTTGTGGGTATTTGTCTAGAGAACTCAGTGAGTTACTTAATGGAACTTAGGGCAGCTGACTTATTTAAAAAAAAAAAAAAAATTGATACACTATGGAACTTGGCTCGTCAGTGCAAAGCTTGCTGCCTTAGAACTGAAGCGTCTCCTCATGTTTGGTTGGCTCGATTGGACGGCTGGTAGTCAATGACGGGTAAGATCCCCAGAGGGGGACAACCTAAGACAGGCACAGTTGATCCGGATGTGGTAAGGGTCGTCACCCATCCACGGGAAAGTCTCATGTGGCCGACATATCAACCTAAGACAGGAGTCAAGGGCACAGCCTTGATTATCCAATGACGGGTAAGAATGTTGGTTGCACATGTAGATGCCCTAGAGCTATCCCTCTTTTAAAAATAAAAGGGGGGAAATGTAAGAGCCCTAATAAGGAGATAGCTAAGATGGCGGCTAGCTGAGAGCCATAAGAGGTGTTTCAGTATTTTCACCTGATATTCATGCATTTATCTAAGAATCTTTCTATGCCCATGAACACTATGTGACGCACCTGTAAGATTGAGCTGTTGACACGTGTATACTTGTTAAGGCAAAAAGTATTTAACTGAGTGAGGTTGGCTAGATAGGTGGTTGGAGTTGGAGAGGTTGTTGGAGCCGGAGAGAGAAGTTAGAAGAAGCAAGAATAAAGAGCCTACTCATTTTCCAGTCTGCTTCCGAATTCTTTCCCGCAGTATCGTTGCTGCAGGCGGCGATAGCTGCCGGCGGCAACAATTTTGAATGTCAAGAAAGGCCTTATGGTGGGACAAGGTGGCATGCAGTGAACTTACGGTAAGGAGCCAAGGTCTATAGGCACCCCCGTGGGCCAAAAGGAATCCTTCTTTGTCCGGCAGAGAGGGATTGGGGGGAGTCTACCTGGCGAAGACAGGCCGAGAGGATAAGAGTCTCCAGTGCCCCCTCCCGCCGCCTTCAGAAGGACTCAGGGTCACGCTAGGGAGTTTTGGTCAGAAGCAGTGCCAAAGACTCATTTATTGAAGGGGTGGACAGCACTTTATAATGGACCATAGCCAATCAGTGACCAGCAGGGCAGTTCCAGTTCTCACGATATGTCACAGCCACACCCCCTGCTTAGCCCAGGTCCGTAACAGGGCATGGTAAGCAACCAAAGCCAGAGTTTTTCCATCCCCTTGGCAGACAGTGTCCGGAAGGTCCCGACAGTGGCACTTGAAGTTCAATTTGAAAGATATATCCCAAGAGACAATGATAGATAATAGGGGACTTAAAATTCAATTTTTTTAAATTTCACAAGTTTTATCTAGTCTTGTGTTGTACTTTCTCATTTAGTCACCCAGTGGTTTGGGCAAAAAAGAAATAGAATTTGGTGACTTTCTGGGAGATAAGACACATGTGGATACCAGTAGGGACTCTATGGGGGTAGGTCAAGTTTATGAGCTTCTATGGATGAACACAGAAAAGCTAATCCTGAGGTGTCTCTACTGAATTCAATGCATCATGAACACCTCCAAAGATTCCCAATCAAGGAGAAAATATATTAAAGCTATTCTTCCACTCTATAAGATTAAAAAAAATATATTGGGAAGTAGAAATGCAATCTTCAGATAACTAGAGTCTTCATGAAGTCCAGAAATCAAGCATGCAATAACAGGTGTGGAAATAAGTGTATCTGCCTTTCCTGTGTCTCAGTGTGCCCACAGCTTGAGGTAAATCACATATGCAATTTCTTTAGCCTTTAACATTGTGGAACCACTGCACATTTGGCATCTATAGGCTCCATGGTCAACTAGATGAAGAGGTTTCTTGGAAACGTCAGAAAAGAGGGATGTGATATAATGGGAAGACTGTGACTCTTCATTCAAATCCTTCATCTGCCATTTAATTACCTCTTTGACTTTGGAGAACTCACTCTGGGCCCTCAACAACTTGGATTTTTCATCAATAAGATGGCAATAAAGTCCATCCCAAGTTGTTTGTTGTAAGAATTAACTTAGATATCCTAGGGAAGCAAACAGAGTGCAGAACACACACCCCAAAAAATGTCTTTACTTCTTTATGTCTTCCCAACCTCTTTTTCAAACTCTGAGGCTGTATATTAAATCAAACTCTATTTGACCTGAGGCTGCCTCCATGCTTTGAGTCCCTGTGTGACAAACTACCATCTAACTAAGTAGTAAAGAAACTGAAAGCCTAATTTTTGAGTATATCCTTTGTAATAACTAGCCAATTCTTAGTCAATCACAGCAGCTGAACTTCAGCCAATCATAGGCCGTCAAACGATCCGACCATCTCAATAAGGGCAAAGGGGGAGCTGTAGCCAATCAAGCTGCTTTTTCTCTCACTTTCGTTTTCTGTCTATAGGTAATGCCTGCCCACACTACAGAGAGGAGCGCTGTGAACCTCTTCTGGTTCTGAAGACTGCCAAATTTGTAAATCATTCTTTACTCAAACTGCTGTATTTCATTTGTCAAAAGCCATTTCTTAACAAGTGGTTGAGATGGTGTTCACTCAGATCAAGTTCTTTCTGACTACAATAAGCACATTAATCATCCTGCCCATCAAATTCTTCCTGCCTGTTCTCTCTCCCTTCTCTCTTTCTTCCATTTCATCTTAGCTTCACTGTTATCATCAGCATCATTTCCCGGATGGAGATGGACAGCGCCCCAAATGAAAAGAGATTTTCCCAATGGACTACTACACTTTGTGGATTTTATAACATGTTCTTCTTTATTATGCCTGTAGGAAGACTTAAATACAAGTGCAAATTCTGAAAAGAAGGCACTACATCACATATGTCAATAACATGAACTTCTTGGGCACTTGGTCGGTTGTCAAGCTAATCCTGAATATCTTTGAGGCACTAATACAATGTATTTACTCTTTTTATTAAGGGTAGGAAAGTCTATCAAGACCCTAAGTCACTGAAATCTGAATATAACATGGAGCTCCCTCCCTGTTTTTCTACCTTGTTGGGAAGAATCTATACCACTAGGGAATTTTACACACTTTAGTTGCCTGAGGCAGCAAATTCTTCTTCTGCACTATCTGAGCTGAATAATATTAAGAAGTTAAAGGACACTTCTCTTCATTTATGTACTCTTGAGCTCTGGAAAATGAAAATAGTACTAGTAAAACTGAGTTCAAGCTTTTTCTTTGGAAAATATGATGGTCTTTTTATAATAAACCCTTAGACATGGCTACCATAAATTCCTTGTTATCTGGCATTATATTAACCAGAAAGGGATCTTAACCTGCTGTTTTTCTGAATCTATATCGGTATGTCATGACAAGAAATTCTTATAATTCCAACTTGTCATGTCATTTGAATTATCAAAGGTTAAAATATTTTATGTAATTAGTACTAAAAACATCCATTCTTTTTATACACATTGTCTCAAAGAACAAGAATTCTTAGCTAATCTGGACACCTTCTAATTGTGTTAAATTACTACCACAATAAGACCTGTTGCCAAAAATGTTCAAATCTCAACTTTGTTCCTTACTAAAGGAATAGACAAGTTACTTATTCTCTTAGACAACTTATTTATTCTCTCTAAGCTATCAATCCTAAAAATTAGTGGTAAGGATTAAATTAAGTTCTAATACATGTTTATGCTATTATTAGCACATACTAAGTACTCAATATATATTTATTGAATTAATGTTTTCAAATTATCATGTAATTTTCAGAATGGAAATAATGTCAATTTTAAAGAGGAAAAGAGATGTAAAAGGATTAATTCAATGACAGTTAACATGAAGAAAATAGTTTTCTGGTTTTCAGAACAAAAGAACTTTCATCTGAAATACAACAAAATTCATACATGGACCACTGTTTTACTTTTTTTATAGGTAGATGCTCTAAAAATATAAAAATCTTATAATGTCATTTATTTTACCTGCTATGTTGCTTTGGTTTCTGCTCAGAGACACAATCACTGGATTTAAAGAGGAGACATATGTAAATGCTCTGGGAAGAACTGTGGAATGAACCCCTCTGATAACAGTCACATTCACAATGTATTCATCTGTCCCCTGAAAAATGGGTTTTTAAATCCAATCTCAGTTTGATTTGAAAAGAGAAGAAATCCATATGGAATTATTTTAAAAGGTTAATAAAGTTGTCAATAAAAGGTATATTTGTGACTTTTAACTCTCTTTCTTTGTCACACACACATGCACACACACACTCTCAAAGCAAGTACATAGATTAGGCAATTGCTATGTTGAACAGATGCAGAAGGATCTACTCTCAAAGGTCAACAAGAATGATTGGCAATCAACACACCAAATATTTTTGAAAAAAGAACAATTTCAAATAAATATTTATACCTAGCTAAACTAACAATCAAGCATCCAAGTGCTTTCAGACACTTATTTATTACTTGGAAAATTTCTTCCTGCCTTGTCTTTTGTAGCATATTTCTTAAATTTATGATCTCACAGATAAATATAGCCAAAAAAAAATAATAAAAGATGAAGAAGAAGATATAAATTCAAAGAAACTGAATCTAACCAGAAAAGTAACCAAGCAAAGTACTGGGGTGAACTCTGTAGAATAACCTAGAAATAAACCTAGATTGACACAGGAAAACAAGAAACTTCAAAGAAAAGGAGTAACTGGTATGATGAGTTTTTTTTTTTTTTTTTAATGGTGGATTTCTATGATAAAAAGGACATAGAAAAAAAAGGAACGCTAGAAAAAAACATCTAGATACAAAAAATAATTTCTGTGGTTCTGTCAGCATCGTTTAAATAATTATATGTATACATGCTATATTGATTAAACAGATAAAGTTACTAGAATTCAAAATAATTTATTGTTTCAAAATATGGGGACTAGAAAGAAGAAGGAAGAAAAGCAGGTAGGAGAACATAATGGCTTATTTTCCTTTGAACCTTCGTATATGTGGCTTTGATCAAACTCAGAATTTTGCTTTTTAATGTGTATCCACTCTTATAAAGGAAATCCAAACAATACAAATTATACTCATTCAAATGGCAAATATATATTAAAAATATATATTAATGAGATAATTCCCAGGGTTGTCCAAAATGCCTCAAATCAGACACTTGCAGTGATGGTGGGAATATAAATTGAAAAGGAATTTCAAGCAACTGAATACTAGATAACAAAAGCTTTAGAATTTAGATTATTTAATCCTGAGGGAAAAAATGTGTTAAAAATTATATTTTTTAAGATGATCAAAATTTCACTATTTATAATACAGAAAATCTAGAAATTTTCTACATGTCAACAATAGGGAAGAGTTAAACAAATTAAAATACAATATACTGGGATTTGCAGGCTGTGGCTGTGGCTCAGCAGTAGCGTACCTGCCTGGAATGTGTAAGGCAATGGGTTCATTTCTCAGGACCACATATAAATAAATAAATTAGATAAAGGCCCATCAACAACTTTAAATATATATATTGGAATTTGCATGTAGTTTATATATAAAAGCTAACTTTTCATAATATTTAAGGAACTGGATGAGATAAAATTTCAGAACCAGTGATCAAAGGATATTCTTAATCCTACCTTCCTAGAGATCTTCGTTCAGTAGACAAACACCTTTGGGGATCACGGGTGTGCTAGGAGTGTTGACCCCACCATTAACCCTAAATAGAAATCCACCTACAGCTGTGAGTGACTCGCCAATGGCACCAGAAAAGAGCCCCAACTCCCTTAATGGGCCATGACAGAACACTAACAAAACGAAAATGAGACCTCAGGGACTTGCTTTCAATGGAAATGAAAGTGGCAGGAAACTACTAGAAAGACACTTCATAGGAATCAGGCATTCTACAAGACTCAGTTCCACCATTCACATCCATGCCAAAAAACAAAATTGCTGGTGAAAACTAAGCTACTTGTCATTTGCTTAAGAAAGAAGAGAAGTTATAAGATATTTAGATTTTCCAAACTACTACCATCATGTGCACTGGATGAAAATATATTTTCCACTTACCCTGGGTGGAACTTTGCACTGAATTCTTTGAGAATTGCTTGTGGTGATGTTGATATCACAGGACTTAGATCCAAATAACACCAGGCTAACACCTTCCAAACTAGAGCCTCGGATGGTGGCCCAGAGCCCTCCTGTAATAAAAACAGCATTTTCATATGGGATCCACAGGTATATAGGCAGATAAAAATTAATAACCCAGACAAGAAAGAAAATTAAATTAAATTATGAAATTCTTTAGTTAAAACACAAGGCTATGCTCAAACTGCAAAAAAAGACTGAGTTGAAATATATAAATTACCTTACATACAGAAATATTGGCCAGAGGGCAGAAAGAAGTAGCAATGCATCCTGAAGACCTTTAAGAATAAAACATAAGGATGCACTATTGCCACAAGTCAGAGAAGTACACAGTCTCTGAAAAGTCTTTCTGTCCTAGATTCGAAAATATCATCAAAATGCCATTCCTACTAATCCTATAAAACTTATTGTTTTCCTGAGAAACCAAGTGTAAGAGAGCATCATAATCAAAAGAGCAGTGGGCTCAGAGTCCAGATCACAGATTACTTGGCCACTTAGAGCAGGTCATTTGTAGTATTGTCCCTCAGCTCTCTGGCTGTCACTTTCCTCATCTTTAAATGATGGCATTAGCCCTACCAATTTTGATTTGATACCACAGGTACTAGGTTCTAGTCACCATGACGATATAGGAATGACTGGTGCCACCACCCACTGTCATCAGGATTTCTCTGCCAGATACTGAAAAGCAGCCACAGACACCCCCACCTCCTCACTGCAGAGGTTGGTAAGAAGAGAGATGATGCCACTCCTACTGATATCGTGGTACAGGGTCTTATTGGGAGAAGCAACCCTTGGTCTAGCTGATAAATAGAAAACCCACTTATTATTCAAAATAGAAATTCAGTCTGCCTTCTACTCAGAAGGTGATTCAAGAGAGTATTGAAGGCCACCACATAGACTCTTGTACTCCTGGAGAGTGAGGAGGAGAGTGGGGGCCAGAGGCATGTCAGGGAAAGAAGGGAAACTCACACAACCTGGCAACAAGGTGCCTGGGTGGAATAATATCCTGAAGTTAAATATGTAGTTTGTCCTGAAGAATCAGAGAGCAAGACCACAATAGACTTTTAAATGAGAGAGTAAAATAGAAGAAAAGGGAAATCTACAAGAGCAACATAAAAGAGACAATATGTGGAAAAAAAACTTGGTAAGAAAAACAAAAGAAGGTGAAAATATGAAAAAACTTTATAATGATGCTGAAAAAAATTAATGGATAGATTAAAACTTACATAATAAAACTAAAATAAATGAATAGAAAGAGTGAATATCACAATCGCTCTAAATTAAACAAAAGTACCAATGCAATTACAGTAAAAGTTCTATTAGAATTTTCATTTAAATTAGACAATCTACTTCAAAATTTCAATGAAAAACAAACAAAAATAGGTTGAAAGCAAATTTTTAAAGTAAGAATAAAGAGATCTTCTTCTAGGCATTAAGATATCTTGAAAAAAAATATAATCAAAATCTAATAATAGAGCATGCTTAGACATCTCAATGGAATAGAATTGGAGTCCAGGAAGAAACTCAGATAAATATGTGGCTATAAGATATGAAAAATATGACATTTCACATAAGTGTGAAACATATGGACTATTTATTCAGTAAATTTTAAAAAGTGGTTAACACTGAAAAAATTAAATCTGAATTTGTACCTCACTCACATCCTTCACAAAAAATATATTCCAAATTCATCAACTATTTGAACATATAAAAGAAAGCAAAAAAAAAAAAAACCTAGGAGGAAACAGAATTTTAATTTTCATATAACTTCAGAGATTGAAAGCTCATCCTAAGTATTTTATAAACCCCAAAGCCATAAAAGGAAGAGATAACTTATTACATTAAAATTAAAGCTATTTAGCCAGGAATGGTGGCACATGCCTGTAATCCCAGCTACTCAGGAGGCTAAGGAGGGAAAATCACAAAATAAAGCCCAGCATGAGCAATGTAGCTAGATCCTGTCTCAAAATAAATTTTTTTAAAAATTTTTAAAGAGACTGAGGATATAGCTCCGGGGTAGAATGCTCACATGTGTGAGCCCTGGTTTCAATCCTCAGTACCTCATATATATATATTCACATTTATGAATTGCAAAAAAAATACAAAATAAGGATACAAATAAAATCACTAAGAAAGAATAATAATCCAAGTAGAAAAATATGAGCTAAGGAAATGAACAGACAGTACATTAAAAAGAAGATATAATGCCTCTTAAACACTAAAAATTATTCAATTTCTGTTTATTTTTTCCTAAAAGATTGATAAGAACCAAAAGACTGTAAACACATATCATACTATATAAAAAAAGTAACTCAAGTATAAGAGCTAATAGTCTAAGATTTAACCTAATGTAAGAGCTGAAACTATAAGAAGAAAACACAGGCATAAACCTTTGTAAAACTGGATTAGGCAATGATTTCATAGATATAGTGCCAAAAACAAAACCAACAACAACAAATATGAAATAAGATTTCACCAAAATTACAAACTTGTTTAGGGCTGGAGATGTGGTGCAATAGTAGAGCACTTGCTTGCATGAATAAGACTCTAGGTTCAATCTAGCTCCACAAAAAGAAAAAAGAAAAATACTTTGTGCCTCAAATAATACTGTTTAAAAAGTTTTTTAAAAAACACATGATAGAAAAGAATACTTTTAAATCATACATCTGATAAAAAGTATCTGGAATATATATATTTTTAAATCTATGACTCAACAATAAAATGAAAATAAGCCAACTTTCAGTATTGGCAAAGGATTTGATCAATCATTTCTCCAAAGAAGTTACACAAGTGGCCCATCAGTACTTGAAAAGATGCTAAATATCATATATTAATTAGTAAAATGCAAATCAAAACCACAATGAGCTGCCACCTCACACCCATTAAGATGGCTACTATAAAAAGTAAATGGAAGTAAAAACAGAAAATGACAAGTGTTGGTGAGTATGTGGAAATGCTATAACCTAGTGGGAATGGAAATTCATGCAGACATCTTGTGAAGAGTTGGGTAGCTCCACAAGAAATGAAACACAATCGCCATATGGCAATCTCATTCCCAAATATATGGCCAAAAGAACTAAAAATATGTAGCCCCATAAATCCTTGTCAGAGGAGTATTATTCCTAACAGCCAAAACATGCAAACATCCTAAGTGCACATCATAAGACAAATGGATGAACAAAATGCGGTATATCCGCACAATGGAATATTATTTAACCATAAAATGGTGTGAAGTACTGATACATGTTATAACATGGACGAACTTTAAAAACATACTGCTAGCCGAGCGCGGTGGCGCACGCCTGTAATCCCAGCACTTTAGGAGGCTGAGGCAGGAGGATTGCAAGTTCAAAGCCAGCCTCAGCAATGGCGAGGCACTTAACAACTCAGTAAGACCCTGTCTCTAAATAAAATACAAAAAAGGGCTGGGGATGTGACCCAGTGGTCGAGTGCCCCTGAGTTCAATCCCTGGTACCACAAAAAAAAAAAAAAAAAAAAAAAAAAAAAAAAAAAAAACATACTGCTAGTAGAGAAGCTAGACACAAAAGATGACAGATTGAATGATTCCATTTATATCAAATGTCCAGAATAGGCAAATTATTCGAAATAAAAAATAATTAGTGCTTGCCAGGGACTGGGAAGAGGGAGGAATAGTGAATGGCTACTAATGAACACAAGGTTTCTCACAGGGATGCTGAAAATGTTCTTGAACTAGATAGAAATGAGGTGCAAAACTTTGTGAATATACTGAAAACCACTGAATTGTACACTTTTAAAGAGTGAATTTTGGGGTAATATTGTCCAAAATATATTGTTATATTGTGTGCTGTACAAATGTGTAACAACAAATCCCACTACAAATCCCATCTACAACTGTAATACACCAATAAAAATATGGTAAACAACAACATCAACAAAAAAAGTGAACTCTGTGGTATGGGAATTAATTATGTATTAAATTTTTTAAGTTTGAAGAAAGAACACTTAGAGTAAAAAAAACAGAAAAAATCTACTTGTATATGACCCAAGAGCAAGCTAACATTACCTCTTTTCTTGGACGATAGTAATAGCTTTTCAGTCTGACCTTTGCCTCCCTGTAGTACGTCCTTGCACAGCAGCCTAAGTCAGATCACGTCACTTCACTTAGAAGCCTCCACTGGCCCTTATCTCATGCAGAATAGGAACTAACTTCCTGTCATGGTCCCATAGGCCATATAATCTATTCCTGGTCATCTACCCCTCTTCCCTCACTCCATCTAGTCCAGACTCAGCAACCTCCTTGTTCTTGGAAAAAGCCAAGTTCATTCAACTTAAGACACCTTTGATGATTCTTTTGCCTCAAGTTCTCTCCCCCAAGATTTCCCCAGGACTCATTCCTGCACTGCATCCATGTCTCCACTCTCCAGAGCCATCCATGCCACTCCTCCAATGCCAATAACCATCCTATCACACAAACTCCTCCATCACTCTTCATCCCCTTCCCTTCTTGATTTTTCTCCTATATATTTACTACCCCCTCCCCAAAAGAGGGGCTGTTGCTTTTATTTGCTGTATTCCTAGCATTACTATTTCCTGGCACATAAGAGCTAAGCCCATTTTTGTCATCCTGATCATTGTTGAAGTCAGTCATCGAGGAGGTGACATTTTCCATTCCACATTGAAAGCTGAGGTCCCTTACATGGCACTTGCATAAGCAGAAGGGAAGTCTACCTAGCACAACAGGGGACCAAGGGAGTATGTGAGGCACAGCCAAGGTTGTCCTCAAAAAACTTTTCGAGGGCACTTCAGCATATGGATAAGTGGTGATTCTGAATATTATGGATGACATGATCTATATTCATTACATACTCAGCTCTTCTTTTGTTCTTTTCTGATAGTCCTCCACCTGGTGTTCTTTAAAGCCCCTCTAGCACACTTCTCAAACTGTATTATTCACAGAGATTGTCTGAAGAGCCTTTTAAAATACACTTCAGTTCAGGAGGTCTGGGATGGGCCTGAGGCTCTGTGCTTCTAACAAGCTCCCAGATGATCCAGATACTGCTGGTCCAGGACCACGCTTTCAGTACCAATGTCTTCAGCACCCAGCACAGGACTCTGTACTGGGTGGCGCAGTTAGTGTTGTGGGAGTGACTAACATAGGCTGATGCTACAGAGGTGACAGGGAAGAGCAAGGGTTGACAGAGAAAGTTTAAACCCAGGAACAATGAAGCAGCCTCTCTCCCTCCATACCTGTAGTCTTAATAAAAGCAAATTTGTACCCACCTGGCATTTATCCCTTCTCAGAGTTTTTCACCTTTTGATAAAATATGTGATGCATGACCCTCCCAGACCTTCAAACCCCTTCAGTGTGTATGGTTGGTACAGAATAGCTGGTACAGTGACCAGCTGATTTCCCTGGGACCAATATTTAACACTCAGAGTTCTGTATCCCCATTTTTTAAAACTCAAAATCTTGCATCCTGGGAACTTACTCTGTCCCAGGAAAACTGTGACAGTTAACCACCCTCCCTATGCCAGGCACTCTGTGTATGGAACGGAGCCACTTGTTTGCTCATATGGTGTCTACAACCTAGTGGGGAGAGATGAAGAGGGTTGGTGTGGCTGGAACTGCAAAGTTAACTTTGTAAGAAGATCACAACCCCTTATACATCTAAACTTAAGTAGTAATTATTAGGTCCATATGGAATATGATCTTTCACTCTGAGCACCACTTGTCATCTGGGTCCTTCATAAACCCCTAAGAAATAAGAGCTTTCTCTGTTTTATGTGCAGAGAAGAGGTGGGGTGGCCCTTGTGATTCACTCTGCTAGGCCGAGTAGTGTCAGAAACAAACTGTTCCTTTGAACAATGAGTTTGTGGCCAAAATACACTGCTTTAAAATGTGTTCTAAGCTACAGACCTCTGGTCACTAGAACAAACAATGACAAAAATCCAAAGCATTAAGGAAAGGAGTTTTATGCTCCAAAATTTTTACATCAGCAAACATAAGCATGAGTATTCCTGAGATTCTTACAACCCAACTGGGTTGGTTTTAACTGGTTGTTATCCCCTAGAAAGTAGAAAGTCATAGAGAAATCTCTCATTTTCCATGGAACTAAGACCCAGTTCATGGGGCAGATATTAACAAAACTCACTGCCCTCAAACAGGAGTTGGATTTGCACACTAGCCAAGTATCCAAGCGTACATCAGTTAATGAACATTTGTGAAATATCAACAATACACAAAGTTCCTAGTGGACAAGTTCTGTACTTCACATTTATTGAGTGATTTTGCTTTTAAAGGGGCTTTCCCAACTGTTGACCCATTTCCTCTTACACAAGGCTAGGTAGCCTATAAGAGAAGCATTATTAGCAGTTGTATTGGCAAGGCCGTGACAGTATGGTACATAAAGGCCGCAAGGAGCCTTGATGTCGGAGAGCTCTGATTTGTTTGCTGGTTCTGCTTCTTCCCCTGTGAAGCCTTGGCCAAATCACTTTCCTCTTAGAACCAGCATTGTCTTATCTAAAAAATGTGGACAATCATTTCATCTTTGGGGCAGGTATGAGCCTTTAAGATGTGTGACTACTCAGAAGAAGTACTCAATAAATGATACTGTTACTGTCATCATCATTATTAGGAAACTAAGTCCCCTGGAAGTAACTGCAACTTCTAAGTTCACACATCTGACTTGAGATAGTGCAAAATCCCAGGAATGTTCTGGCTCTCAATCCAACATTGTTCCCACTAGGCCAATGGACTCAGTGACTGGGTGACTTAACCCATTATGATTGACACCAAAGCCAACCTACACCATGTTACAAGGAAGTTTGCTTAAGGGCTTAAGGGGATGTTGCTCATTAGAAGAAATGTTTAGGAAACATAAAGCTGTGAATTACAGTGTATATGGAATTTATTATACTGTAAGACTACATTTAGCATTCTGGCAAGAACAGAGAGTCAGGTGCATTGCAAGGCCCTGCCCAGATTACCGATCTCTGCAGCCCTGGAAGGCTCCACAGCATCAAGCCTGGGTCTCACATACAGGAAGAGGCCTTCTCCACTGGCATTGACGGCAAGACCAGAGGGTCTCACCAACACTGAGATTGGATGCACTCCAACTGGCAGCAGGTCTGATTGACACACTATATTCGTTTGGTTTGAGAAAATAACTTTGCAGCTTATTTCGTTCACCATAACCTTTAAAGACTGGGAATCACCAGAGAAACCAGTTCCGGTAATATAAACCAGTAGATTGATGTCACCATCTGAAAAGAGGAAAGAAATTTTAAAACAAAAAATCATCTCTCGGTGATATCACTCGCTCACATCAAATTTTTATTCTCTTTCATTTTTTCCTCCTAAAATTCAGAGAGTCAAATGATGACTCAACTATTGACAACTGCATTTTCCATTGTAGCACATGGACTCCATCTTAAATTTTCTCAAACTAGTAATGAGAGGTCATTGCCTAGTTAAAAATATCAAAATGAATATTTCAAAATAAGGGAAAAGAAAAAAAGCATTTTAAGTTATCAAAAAAATGGTTTCTTCCTGTTCAAATAATAAACATATCCCCTAGATGGACCCCAAAATGTACCTTCTGCTGCATGATTCACCCTCTACTTAATGAACTAATGCACCTTCTACCCCTCAGCACCAGCTACATGGCCTCTAATAAAATCACTGAGTCTACGATTCATGACCATCTCAGTGCCAAGTCACAAATCATACCAGGGGAATACCACACAGAATGGATGCTGGGAGTTGACTCTTGGAGGTATTGGAAAGAACAGGAACCTGGGCAACGAGCTGGTATGTCATTCACTCGTACAACCACCTGAAACAAAGCAAAAGAAGTAAAACACACATAGACACTTCATACGCACTAGAATGGCCATAAAGTACTTGTGAAGGTTTCCCAAATTAAAATGTGCTAATGATTCACTTCTTCCCATTTCTTTCTTCTATTTTCCCAGTAGAAAGCCTAAAGCCTAAAATTGTAAGAAATGGCACAAAACACGTTAAGTGTTCTTAAATTTAAGGTAGAAAGACTGAAATTCATGTTTACAGTTAAGAATGATATATTTTTTTTAAGATGGGGTCTCACTATGATTCTCGAGCTGGTCATAAACTCAAGAGATCCTTGTGCTTCAGCCTTCTGAGTAGCTGGGACTGTAAGTACATACCATCACCCACAGCTGAATATGCTAAATCTTTAGTACATTTCTTCTACATATAGAAGCAAATGTCATAAATGTAAACTGTACAGACTGATGACCAATCTACTTTCAACTGGGTACCACCCACTCATGTAAAAAACCCTTTCTTTGAGACTAAAGGCCAAAGAAATAGACACCTTCCCTCCACCACCACTTCATGAACTGCAGCCTGCACCTCAGGGACCCATCTGCTCTCACCTGAGTGTGCTGGTTGGCAGTAGCCAACATGTCTCCAAACACAGGTCCAATAAAAACTCCACCATCAAACACCACGCGACTGGTTACAGCAGGATTCATCCCAGTCAGACTTTGATCAGACACCTGAGACAGTTAAACTTCTGATAAGTTCTGCCATGGAATAGAAATCTATTCTTGATTAAAACAAATGACAAAAGGTTCTTAACATTCTGTTTGTGATATTCAGATAGCTAGAGAATGAAGTTGAACTGACAAAGAATCCAAATCTAGAAACCGACAGCAGTAATAGCTCATGAAAGCCCAGTAGATAAGAAGGATACTTATTAGGAAATGAGACATTCAAAAGGAGACATAAAGCCGGGCGTGGTGGCGCACGCCTGTAATCCCAGCACTTTGGGAGGCTGAGGCAGGAGGATCGCGAGTTCAAAGCCAGCCTCAGCAATGGTGAGGCACTTAGCAACTCAGTGAGACCCTGTCTCTAATAAAATACAAAAAAGGGCTGGGGATGTGGCCCAGTGGTCTCTAATAAAATACAAAAAGGGCTGGGGATGTGGCCCAGTGGTCGAGTGCCCCTGAGTTCAATCCCTGGTACCAAAAAAAAAAAAGGAGACATAACCAACCAATGGTCTAAGTCTTGTGATATTTTTCTTCTACATTTTTCTCTATTGTCCATGTTTGCAATCCAAAATATAAAATGAAATGTAAGAAAATAGTGCTTTGAGATAAGAGCACTTTCTCCATCTCCACCCCATGGTTTTGTTTGAAAACCAGATGACCCTTAATACCATATAACTGGAATAAAATTTCATCATGGGCTTTATTTTATAATAACCAAATGCTAGATGTTCATTAGATTATTTTTTTAATCCTAAATATGCAAGAGCATCTGGTTTTGTCATTATCCAAAGACAGCAAATCCTTCTCTAAACTTCCTTCTGTTCTGCCATCTGCCTCCATGAAAATCTAAGTCAATCACATCTGCTTAAATTATCCAATAACAGATGTGGAATTATTGAACGACGGACACTGACCAACAACTTCTCTATTACAGAGAGTTAGGAAAAGAGACATTGAATTGAAATTGCTCAACGGGAACACAAAGTGCAAAATATTTGTTGTAAACTTCCAGAAAGAAAGCATAGGATCCCTTTACTTGAATATTCCAACAAAATAATAATCCATGAGAGTTTTAATTCATATAATTATGATTTTTGTTTTTTGTTTTTTTTTTTTAACAGAATTTCCCTAAGGCACCAAATTCATAGCACCCAAAGTGATACCATACATACTCTGATAAAATTGGGCAAATCCCCAATCTGGGTGGACCAGGAAAGGGTCCATGCATGTTCATAGCAAGAGTTTAGATCCTCCTTCACGGTGAAATCACTTGCATTGAGGTATCTGGAGGTGAAGTCATCAGCATTGTCCTGTAAGAGTTTTTGAAGATGCCTAGCAGAAATGTGCACAGGGACATCTGTAAGAGAAGATTTGGGTATAGAAAACACAAGTCTGGTTAATCCATCTTGCAGGGTCTCATCATCAAGGATGACAAAGAATAAACACCAGGATGCCTACTAAATTTGCAGGCGACCTTCCAATTCAAAATATAGCTTCAAGAGAACTTTCAGCCCTAGCTAAAACATTTTTCCCAATGCAAACACAAGTAGATGCCCACTTTTTATGTTGTAATAACTTCCATCAGAATCATGTCAAATAGCAGGCAGAGAACACAGTTTATCAGACAAAACAGTCCTGACTGTCAAGTAGAAACATAAGCTCCAGACACCTATAGAAAGGCTGAAAGTCTAATTAAACATTGGGTTTTCCCTGGAAAATTTTAGCTGGCCCTGTGAACAGAGAAAAGTTGGCCACTTTTCACAGGGACTGGGGGAGGCATACGGCAGCTGACACCCATAAAAACTTAGCCAACCCAGCTGAGGAATGTTGGCATTTAACTTCGGTTTCTCTATTAGAATTTCCTTTAAGCCCAACCACCTGCTTCCCCATTCCACATCCCCACAGAAAAATAACAAAGCTCTGTGTTTGAACCCTGCTTCATGCTTTACCAAAAGTTTCCATTTCATTAGCTGCTCCCAGCAGCCCTGTGAGGTGGGTCACTTGGGTACTGATGCCTACTTCAGAGATGAAGAAAATGAAAACTAACCATATTCACAAGCTAGCCAACCTGATGAGAGAGGTTTAGATCAAAACACAAGGTGCCTTGCACTGACACAAGAGCCTTCCTCTTGAATTCCACCCTGCCCCGAAGGGTTAATAAAATGCCACTTTGGTTCAAGAAATGCAAACATCATAAGTCTCTCATCATTGAAAAAAAAATCATTTTTCTACATTTATACATAATTTCAGGTCCATCACCATTTCAAAATGCCAGGTGAAAGCTGACTTTCCCTGGTTGCTTTGCAGGCAGCCACGTGAGGAGCATCAGCAACAGCACAGGACCGCAGAAAGGACTCTCTCAAATAATCTCTCTCGTTTGTGGAAAGTAAAGGTCAGTAAGGGACATCGTGGCAGAGGAGGAGCACTGCAGGCACTCATTCATGCATTGGATAATCACCAAGGGGCCCTCGACTGTTCCCAAGTTGCCCGATTTCAGTAAAAGCACTCCTATGTTTCTCCCACCCAAGAAGATCTTTTGCAAGCTCAGTATCTTTCTGCTTCTGCAGGAGATTTTTGAGCCATGTACCAACTTTTATCCAGCCTCTCTTGAATTTTCCTGAGCCTCCCTTTTGGTTCTTCATGTTCCTCTCAAATAAGTAACATACTGTTATCACTTTTAATCCTTGTCCTCTGTGAAAAATGTGTATTCTTGAAGATTTAAAAGTACTATACGAATTGCATCTGCAATTTCTTCCTACATTTGTTATGACCACTAAAATCCTCAAGAACCCATGGTGTCACCATTAGGTTGACTCTAAAGGACACCACCATCATGGAACTTGGCTTAGGAACTCTAGATAGAATAGGACAGACCTGAGACTCAAATACCCAGGTTCTCATCCAGACCCTGCCATCAACTACTTCTTTGTATGATCCTTGAGAGTGCTTCAGTGTAGCTGACTGAACAATGGCCCCCAAGAGATATGTCAATGCCCTAATCCCCAGAACATGTTAATGTCACCTTACAAGGGGAAGGAATGAATATTATCATGTGGCAAAAGACTTGGTTAAATTTAGAGTCTTGAGAGGAGGAGTTTATCCTGGATTATCCAGGTAGGCTCCAGTGTAATCCCATGTATCCTTATAAGAGAGAGCAAGGGAAGTTTTGAGACCAGAGAAGAGGCAGTGGCAGTGTGACCACAAAGTAGGAGTGATACATCCACAGCCCAGGAAAGCCAGTGTCCACCAGGAACTAGAAGAGTCAGGAAAGGGGTTCTTGCCCAGAGCCTTCTGGGGGGAGTGTGGGCCTGTAATAACTTGATCTTGAGCTTCTGGACTATAAAACTAGAAGAGAAGAAATTTCTGTAGTGTTAAGTCCCTAAGTTTGTGATAATTTATTGTGACAGTTCCAGGAAGCAAATCCACTCAATTTCCATATCTACAAAATTTAAAAGTTGGGGTTGTATAAACAATAAGTCCCTTTCCAGATCTTTAATTTTATAAAGGCCATTTTCAGACATGGGACAAACAATATAGCTTTGAGACTGTCAGACTATCTGACAATTCACAGGACGTGTTTGTCTGGGAATGTCCCTAAAGATAGGAATACCCCTAGAGATGGGAATGGGAGGACTTGCACCCCCAAATTGCCCCTTTACCAGGAATCATTGTGTTAGGAAGTTGGATGCGAAAGTGTCCTCCCAAAGGTGGACTTGTCCTCTGTAGTCTCTGTGTTGTCACCTGGACGGGTCCAGATCCTTCTGCTCCTTCAGTAGGCGCACCGCTGCAGCATGTCAGAAGCAAAGCGTTAACCACGCAGCCTTCAAGACGTGCCAATTCACACAGAACACAGCTCCGTCTCAAAGACCAGCTCACCCGTGGCTCCAGCCCAAGGAGCCCAAGCTCCCTTATGTCGAGCATCCCTCTTCCCTCCCAGCAGGAAAAGTGCAATGTAAACATTAGGATTCTTTAAGAGCATTCCACCCTTCACCCAACACTAATCCTAGGAGCAGAGAACAGTGAGTGACTTCAGTCACCACAGAGTTGAAAGAGAACTTGGTTTTCTCTAGTCTCATTTACATATTCAAACAAAAAGTTAGTGTGCTCTGGTCCACAGGTGCTGTCCCACCCAGTATCCCCAGCTGAAGCACAGTCAGTCACTCCACCTAGCCCAGTTCTCATATAACTCCTGTCTAAAAACAGACTGAGCACCCAATCCTGCTTTTACTTTTATTTTATTTTATTTTATTTTATTTTATTTTATTTTATTTTATTTTATTTTGGGGGATACTGGGAATTGAATTCAGGGGCACTCAACCACTGAGCCACACCCCCAGCCCTATTTTGTATTTTATTTAGAGACAGGGTCTCACTGAGTTGCTTAGCACCTCACTTCTGCTGAGGCTGGCTTTGAACTCAAGATCCTCCTGCTAAGCTGCTGGGATTACAGGTGCACACCACCATGCCTGGCCCAATCCTGCTTTTAATATGATAGATTGGTCCAATAAATTGTGACACATCATGAAATGGAACACTATTTAGCTACTGCTTTGGTCTGAACATGTGTGTCCCCACAAGTCACATGTCGAAATCCTAATACCCAAGGTGATGCTATTGGGAAGTAGAACCTTTTAGGGAAGTGATTAGGTCATAGAGTAGAGCCCTGATGCATGGGAATAGTGACCTTACAGAATAGGCCCCAGGGAGATGATCATTCCTTCCACCAAGGAGGACATGATGAGGTGTTTTCTATGGACCAGGAAACAAAACCTAGACACTGAACCTATGGGAACATTGATCTCGGATTTCCCTGTCTCCAAAACTGTGAGAAATAAATCTCTGTTCTATATAAGATAGCCAATCTATGTTACTTTGTTCCAGAAGCCAAATAGACAAATTTACCCAATAGAAATCATTGCTAAAGGGTGTTTAAAGTTTCAACCTATAATATTAGGTGAAAGGGCAAGTTATACATAGAGTATGTAATGTGTGATCCCAATTTGATGTTCAAAAAGTCAATATATACATGGATATATGTATGCAAACACTACTTGGGGGAAAAGGCAGAATATAGGCTCAATGTGTTAACAGAAGTTATCTCTCAGTGGGACTACAAATAAATTTTATCTTCTATGTATTTTTCTGTATTTTCAACAACAGACATATACAATCTCTGTCAATAATATTATTTAAGTACTACATGTTGATATGCACACAAGCCAACATAAAAAAATGACAGAGTGGCACTGCCTGGGTGGGGTATGTATCCTGGAGAATCTAGTCTGAAGGTTGTTCTGTCTTGCTTAGGCCAGAAGCTTCCAGAAGAGCCAAGGGACTTGAGGAACACTCAGAAAGGAAGGTTGTGAGGACCACTCTCAGTGTGAAACTGCTCAGTGACATAAATTAACCACTATTGCTTCAGAGTTAATAACTTTGGCATTTAGAGCCAGCCATATGGAAGCTTCCTCTCCACCACTGAAGCTCTCTCACCCCTTCATTCTGGTGGTGGTTTTAACACCTTTCCTGCCCAGAGGACCACGGAACAAACATTATATCAAGGAAAAATGAAGCACAGATTCAAGCTTTCTTCCCCTCCCTTTAATATACCATGCAGCAGGTTGTAGGTATGAGAATTCATTTTTTGAAACAGAAGAAAGAGATCCGGGCCAGGCATACATGTACACACATATGTACATATCTATGTATGTCATGCACATATGAAAGTCAGCGCATCTGAATTCTTTCCATCCTACTGGGGCTTAAGTGAAAAGTTAAAAGAATGGATTGAAGCATGCATGTGTTCCACAGACTTCTGGGAGCCTGACCCTTAGTTGCTGCTTTGTAAACCAATGTCTAGAAATGATTGACTAGTAAGAAGCCAGGCTTATGGCATTCTAGTGCCATCTGGTGGTGAGTTTTCAGAAATGCTTGTTTCTGTTCCTTGAGAATATTTCATTTTTTAAAAATTTATTTATTTTTTATTCTAAGTTGTTAGAAATGACAGCAGAATGCATTACCTTTCATATTATACTTATAGAGCACATTTTTACATATCTCTGGTTGTATGCAAAGTATATTCACACCATTCGTGACTTCATACATGCACTTAGGGTAATGATATCCATCTCATTCTACCATCTTTTTTTTTTCTTCTTCACCTTTTTGCCCCCTACCTTCCACTCCCTCCCCACTTGCCATTCTAGCGTTCCTCTAATCCTCCTATGCTCCCCATCCCAACCTCACTGTGAATCAGCCTCCTTATATCTGAGAAAACATTCTGCATTTGGCTTTTGGGGATTGGCTAACTTCACTTAGCATTATATTCTCCAACTTCATCCATTTACCTGCGAATGCCATGATTTTGTTCTCTTTTATTTCTGAGTACTACTCCATTGTGTATATATACCACATTTTCTTTATCCATTCATCTACTGAAGGGCATCTAGGTTGGTTCCACAGTTTAGCTATTGTGAATTGTGTTGCTATAAACATCGATGTGGCTGTGTCCCTGGAGTATGCTGTTTTTAAGTCCTTTAAGTGTAGACCGAGGAGTGGGATAGCTGGTTAATAAGGTGGCTCCATTCCCAGTTTTCCAAGGACTCTCCATACTGCTTTCCATATTGGCTGAACCATTTTGCAGTCCCACCAGCAATGTATGAGTGTGCCTTTTTCCCCACATCCTTCCCAACATTTATTGTTGTCTGTGTTCTTAATAGCTGCCATTCTGACTGGTGTGAGATAAAATCTTAGAGTGGTTTTGATTTGCATTTCTCTAATTGCCAGAGATGTTAAACATTTTTTCATGTATTTGTTGATTAAGTGTATATCTTCTTCTGAGAAGTGTCTGTTCAGTTCCTTGGCCCATTTACTGATTGGGTTATTTGGTGTTTTTGGTGTTAAGATTTTTGAGTTCTTTATATATTCTAGAGATTAGTGCTCTATCTGATGTGCATGTGGTAAAAATTTGTTCCCAATTAATAGGCTCTCTATTCACCTCACTGATTGTTTCTTTTGCTGAGAATCTTTTTAGTTTGAATCTATCCCATTTATTGATTCTTGATATTAATTCTTGTGCTACAGGAATCTTATTAAGAAACTTGGGGCCTAATCTGACATGTTGAAGATTAGAGCTTACTTTTTCTTCTATTAGGTGTAGTGTCTCTGGTCTAATTCCTAGATCCTTGATCCACTTTGAGTTGAGTTTTGTGCATGATGAGATAGAGGTTTAATTTCATTTTGTTGCATATGGATTTCCAGTTTTCCAAGCACCATTTGTTGAAGAGGCTATCTTTTCTCCAATGTACATTTTTGGCACCTTTGTCTAATATAAGATAACTGAAATTATATGTGTTAGTCTCTGTGTACTCAGTTCTGTACGATTGGTCTACCGGTCTATTTTGGTGCCAATACCATGCTGGTTTTGTTACTATTGCTCGAGATACAAAATCAACATCCATAAATCTAAGGCATTTCTATATATCAGTGACAAACCCTCTGAAAGGGAAATGAGGAAAACTATCCCGTTTACAATAGCATCAAAAAAAACTTAAAATACTTGGGAATCAACTTAACCAAAGACATGAAAGACCTCTATAATGAAAACTACAGAACACTAAAAAAAAAGAAATTCTGGAAGACCTTAGAAGATGGAAAGATCTACCTTGCTCTTGGTTAGGCAGAACTAATATTGTCAAAATGACCATTCTACAAAAAGCACTATATAGATTTAATGCAATTCCAATCAAAATCCCAATCACATTCCTCATAGAAACAGAATAAGCAGTCATGAAATTCATCTGGAAAAATAAGAGACCCAGAATAGCTAAAGCAATCCTTAGCAAGAAGAGTGAAACACGTGGCATCACTATACCAGACCTTAAATTATACTACAGAGCAATAGTAAGACTATTTCATTTAACTTCAAAGGATTTCAACAAGTTCAATATATGGGAAAGGGAATGGGAGAGTAAACAGAAAACAGTGCGAATGTAAATCTCTGGACCACACAAAAATTCAACTATTTTAAAACGAATTTAATAGAAAATAGTTCTCAAAGTGTGGTCCCCAGAACAGCAGAATCAGCATCACCAGGGAACTCATTAAAAATGCAAACTCTCGGGCCTTGCCCCAAACCTACTTCATTAGACGCTTTGAAAGTGGGGCCCAGCAATCTGTTTTAGCAAGACCTCCTTGTGAGTCTGACGCTGGATGCTCAAGATAAAAACATTCCTGTAAGCAATGTTAAGGTCCTCGTCCAGATTAAAGTCCCACTTCTGTATCCCCACAGCCAACCAGCAACCCTAAGGAAGGACAGGGGTACAAAACCACTCCCTACCGTGCAGTGAGGAGTGGGAGCTCCATGCCACACCCGGCCAGCCAGAAGGCTACTCTGTAGACTGGAGGGGATCCCCCCACAGAGATGGATTCCACCAGGTTCCCACCTGGACGAGCTGTTCCAAATTCAGCTTGAGAAACTAGAGACCAATGATCCTGTTATTATCAAGTAACTCAAGGTGAGAGAGCAGCATAGGAGGAATCCCACATGAAGGTGTTAGGTTACTCAGCACACAGTGCACCCTTAAAGCACAGGTTCCTACCCACCTGCTGCCACAGAAAGCAAAGGGACAGGTGGCAGAAGGTCCCACCATTCCGTTTAATACCCAAAGGAAATGCAAGGTCATGGCTTCAGTAGATGATTGATTCCATAGCAAAGTCCCACAAGCTCCAAGTCAGCCAAAGATCACTGACTGTGCTCTTGAAGGCAGACCCACACAGGTCCTCTATCACAGCATTAATTCCCAGGGTGTTGAAAGAGTGCAAATTTTCCCCACTTCTACTGGGTCCCCAGTAAGCCAACTGACATGAGCTCCCTGTGATTCAGTTTTCCTGTTTGTAAGGTGGGGATCATGACATGCATGATGGATGACAATCTCATGGCAGGAGTTTAGCGAGACCAGCACCATATATTTTAATATCCTTTTATCCTCCTGTTAGGCACTGGGTAAAAGACAACTTCAAAGACAGCAGAATGAATCTGACATAATTTTCCCCATGTGCATATATGAAAACAACACAGTGAATCCCACCCTCATGTACATCCCTAAGAATGGAATCCTAACTAGAATAAAATATATTCCATGTCTGTATAATTATATCAAAATGGTTTCTGCTGTCTGTCATGTATATAACTAAAAGGAACCAATAAATCAAAAAATAAATTCAGACTATAAAGAGTTCAAGGGCAATATCTTTGGTTTTCCATCTCTGTGTGCCCAATGCTTAGAACAACACTGGACACAGAGTAGGTGTTCACTAAATGATTATTTGCCAACTGGGTTCCTGAAGGTTCTGCTCAAACGTCAGTGATGCCTAGAATCGGATCTCCCCCACATCCCAGCTGTGTGCTCTGAAAGAAGGGAAAGGCAAAAGTGAAGGTCTAAGAGAAACCCCATTGGCCTTGGTTTCCTCATGCATACATTGGAGATCATAGGACCATCTCATGGACTTCTGAGAACTAAATGAAAAATAAATGGAAGCTACCACTAGATAAACATAATTTTTTATAGAGGACATTAGATGGGTGAATATAATCATATATTAAATGGATCAAATAAATGACATACAATTACCTTTGAAATCTAAGCCCAATTAAGTAGTGTTTATGTTGCCATTAACTAACTAATCCTTAGAACAAAGTCATTGCAGGTTCAGTAACTTGACAAAGTTGGAAGCAAACCATTTCACCTAAGCCAACATCAGGCTTCTTTCTAGTTCCCACTCTCTCCATTACTTCTCCCCTCCTCACCTCTCTCCTAGATGATTCCAGATACACAGAGCATTTGCTAGCAAAAAAAAAAAAAAAAAAAAAAAAAAAAAAAAAAAAAAAAAAGATGGCAGCAGCAAGAAAGGGTTCCGAATCCTTGGCTTCCAGGGTTTGGAGAGCCAGGATGCCATTTAAAGGAGAAAGTGAAATGGCACCTGCTACCTAGTCCAGAGTTTTCCAACCAGTGGGTTCAAGTTATGAAATACTGATCCCCTCAGCTCTCTGGAAATCCAGACAGCACTTGGGGACACCAAAGTCCCCCAGCCAGTTATCTTAGGCACCAACAAATTCAGGAGGTATCCTTGCATGCCTTTGGAATAGTGTCATTTTCTAAGTGTGCCAGAACACAAACAGTTTGAAATATATGCAATGGCCCAATCTGACCCAGATGTTCAAAAAACCACTTTTAACTCACTGAAACAGATAGGAAATGAAATTTTGATGAGTATCAGAGATGATGTAATTTCAGGGCTGACAAAGAGTCTTCTTGTCACCTATCCCCAATATCCCTTATACTCAGATCTGCAATTTTTAGACCAAAAAAAAAAAAAAAAAAAAAAAAACCTGAAAAGTTAGGCACTTTGTAAATCAAAGTACAAGTGACTATATCATCTTTTTCTCTTTGGAAAAAGAGAAGGTATTAAAAAAAAATAAATAAATAAATAAACAGGAAAGCTGAGCCCTGAGGTCATTAAATATTTAACAGAAAAGGAAAAGGAGCAAAACTGAGGAGCCCGGAGGCCCTAAGAGCAAACTGCACCATTCGGTCTTGGCCGTGGTACACATTAAACATGGCCAGACTCACTGGGCCCCTGGTAGCACTTTGTCTCTATGACTAGTAGGACAGGCCAGCCAAGGGAGAGCACTGTGCCCAAGACAGGCCAAAGGAAACTTTGTGGAGGAGGGAACCAGGTCTGAGCTCTGAAGAATGAGTGGGAGGAGTCTGGATGGACCAAAAGAAGGACAGGAACATTCTCAGGAGCATATGGCTCCGGTCCCCACTCTCCCTGTCTTCCTTCAAGTTCATAAATCAGACCTTGAACCTATATATGAAACCAAATATCGTTGCAATACTTCCAGCACTCTGCGTGACAATAAATTGAATTGAGAGATGGAGAAATGATGCTGGCCTAATAACAATAATAATAATTACATTTGTAAAGCACTCTATAAACCACTCATGGTTTATATTAAACCTTGGTTGATCTTCACAGAAATTCAATAAGGTAGGTTCCTTCCTATACCCATTTTACAGATGAGGAAACCAAAGCTTCCCAGCCAGAAAGTGATAAAGTTAGAGTAAGAACATAAGCACCAAAAACAAAGAGTAAATAAACGAGATAAATAGGGAGAAAAAAAAAAAAAAAAAACAGTGAGAGAGAAGTAGAACCAAGGTCACCCAGCTCCAACCAATCTGCTCTCAGAACCACAGCAGGTAAGGTGGAAAATCAGCCATTACTCCTACTAAAAGAACAGCGACCTCTAGCAGGAAAGTGCGAGGTAGGCATTTGACAGGCAGGCTCGTGGAGGACAGCACATTTGCTCATCACCTGTTATGTTTGTGTCTGTAATAATAACTTCATCCACATAGAGCTGACCAGTCTCCTGGGGCAAAGGAAGGAGGACAATCCGATGAATCCACACGGGGACATTTGACAGAGGAGGCTGGAGGTCCCCGAAGCGATGCATGCATGTGTCCCAGAGGTCAGTGCATGTGAACCGCCAGCTGCGGACAGCACAGGGAGGGGAAGGGCCTGTGAGTAACATGCACAGTCCTGTCCAAGGACTCTGCAGCCAGGAAAGAGACTCCACAATCCCCGTGCCGAAGCAGCTTGTATGCGGTGGGTACAAACACCCACCTGACACGGGCTCAGCTCAGCTTTGGCTGTCACAGTGGGCAGTCACTCTGTAAGTCAATCATTCACTCGTGACACTCGGCATCAGCAGCATTTTAAAATTACTGTTTAATTGGATATCTTAGGAAGATTATATGTTTAGCTCTAACCACAGGGCAGATTGGTGCTCCTGGACATTACTGACTCATGTAGGTTTAAAGCCACTGAAAAGACCCAGAAGAAATATGTGCAAGGAGCCCTGACTCAAGGATCAGGATGCCTTCGTCTTTCCAGAGGCACTAGTTGAATGCATTTTGGTGAATCGTAAGTTCTCAATTTTCTTCATCGATTATGTCAAAGGATGGTCTCTAAATTCTCTCCCAAATACAGGGTTTTACTATTCTAGTCCTTTAAGAAATGTCAAACTCCTTCTAAGAACTGTTCTATTCTTTTTTAAAAAATTATTTATATTTTTATTTTTGACACCAGGGATTGAACCTAGGGGTTCAATCACCAAGCCACATCCCCAGCCCTTTTATATATTTTATTTAGAGACAGGGTCTCGCTGAGTTGCTTAGGGCCTTGCTAAGTTGCTGAGGCTGGCTTTGAACTCACGATCCTCCTGCCTCAGCCTCCGGAGTCACTGGGATTACAGGCATGCACCACCATGCCCAGCACTATTCTATTCTTAGCTACTTAAGTCAAACTGGTTTGTCAAATTAAAAAAAAAAAAAAAAAAAACACATTCAAAACCCCATGTTGGTAACTCTTAGTATCTCAAATGGGCCACTGTCCCCCAATTCTTCCAGCTAGAAGAATCCCCTCCTCCCCTTCCCACCAAATTCCTACCTCTCAGGGCTGGTCCTAGGCAGACTCCAGTCACAGGTGCTGTTCTTCTTTTTGATGGTTTGAAAGCCAATTGTGAAAGACACAGTCATCTTCAGGATCATATTCATGTGGCCTTTGTATGCAATACACAGCTACAGACACAAAATAAGTCCTTCAGTTCCACTGGTGCAAGAAGCAGCCACTGTCTAGAACCCTGCCACATGTCATGAGAGAGCCCAGTTCCAACCTTCCTGCAGCTTACCAGTCCAGCGAGACACGAATAATTTAGAGGAAATTGTTATTTACTTACTTCAATAAAGCCAGGGGGAAATAAAATAAATGCTTTTTGAGATCAAAAATATCAACATTCAACAGAGTCTTTAAATGCCTAAGGATTTTAAAGCGTCCAATCTTAATTGCTTTAACCCAATGATCTGTGCAAACTTAAGTAAATCACTCACCCTATCTGAGCCTTTCTTCAACTCTAACTCCCCAACATCCTTATTTCTAATTCAAATAAATGCAAGGATTTCTGGCACAAGAAACTTTTAACCTCAGCACTCTTGATACCATGGGAGCCAGGTAACTCATTGTCATGGGGACTTTTTACACATTATAGGATGTTTAGCCACCTTCCTAGTCTCTACCTACCAGATGCCAATAGCACCTCCCCCGTGTGACAACCAAAAATATCTCCATGCATTTCCAACTCTCCCCTAAAGGGCAATCAACCCCCATTGGGAGCCTGCAATAGAGGAGAGGCTGAAGACACTAAGCCCTTGACCAGAACCATTTAACCCCTCTCCCACAAATAGTAGCACAACTGTGAAAAGACAAAGCTGCTGCCATGAGCTCCACCTTTCCAGATCTCACGCTGGTTCTGGAAAGATAAAATGAGCTGCAGCTCATTAATGAAGGATGGCAGAGCTATTGAAGCAAAGGATGGAACAGATGTTCAAAAACCCTGTCAATCAATCCATCAGTAAGAACAATAACCATAACAACAATAACTAGCCTCCTGAGTCCTGACCTCTGTGCGAGCACTTTAATAGATCATCCTTTTTAATCTTCATCACATTCCTGAGAGTTAGGCCACATTATTAGGCATTTTACAGATGAGTAAATTGAGGCATGCTGTACTTAAATAAGATATTGAGGGCATGCGGGGTATAGTCAGGATTTAAAACTAGAGGGTCTGACAGACTGACTGCAGCGTCTACAAAGAAAATCTTCTGTAGGCTTATAGCATTTCTATAAAGGCATTTCTAGGTGACAACATACAAGTGGGAGACAGATGTGTCTGTTTACACCTGGAGCAGCAGTTAAGACACAAGGGCCCTGCCTGAGATGCCTGGGGGAAACCACAGCAATCACTCCTCTTTCAGGAGTTGTTCAGTCTCAAACCCAGAGAACACCATCAACCCCTCATGACCCACTGGACCCGGAAGCATGAGGGCTGCTACTCACATGGGGGTACTCATCTAGTCGATAGCTCATTTGGGTAGCTGGGGGTGTCAGGACAAGCTGTCGAGGCTGGCGGAGGCTGAATCTGCCACAGAAGGGCTCTGTCCCACTGGTGAGGTCCCCATCAGAGCTGGACACTTCCAGGCCTGGATGCAGTTCAGGTAAAACAGCAAGGCAGGCAAAGATGTTCAACAAGGTAGAGCTTCCCAATGTGTGGGCAGGGAATGGTTGTGTGTTCTCTCTGATATGCCCCTCAGCCCTCAAGAGAGCTGGACATGGCATCGCGCCAAGCAGCCAGCAGCTAGAAGGCTCCAGCTTTAAGAAACCCTTTCCATCTGCCTGGAGATGGAAATCCACTACCACTTTCTCTGTGTACCAAGACATAGAAAGAACAAGAAGCAAAGAGACAAAGATGGTCAACTGGAAGTTTGTTCATCTTAGTGTAGTTTTAAGAAGACACCCTCACATGTTAAGAATTTCTTAAGATCAATGTTTAATGTAATAATTCTTTTAGATGCATTTTTAATTAAACAGGATTGTATAGTTGTCACTGTGTCTACCTGTACCTCTGCCTACCTTCTACTTCCCAGGAAGTGCCTCACCCTACCTCGAAGCTCAGGAGGAACACCTAGCCTTTCTCCTGACCCCTCTACCAAACTTCTCCCTCCTAAGCATGTAGCTGCTTCTCTGGCCACTCAGTGTCCAAATCTAGTGTTCACATTTTTTTTTTTTTACTCTGTTAGCACCTTGAAAAGGAAACAAAGATTGTTCCTCTATCTTACAGAAAAGTAGAAGAAGAAAACAATGGGAAAGAGAATCGGAATTTGCCAAGCCAGAAACACCACCTTGTTCAAATCCAAGCCGGAGGAGGATGTTGGCTGAAAGGGGTTCCAGGGTGCATTTTACTGCAAGTAACTCCTCAATGGTGGTTTGAATCTATTAAAAGGGGGAAAAAATGATCAGGATTCCATACAGTAGGCATCAAGACCACCATGAGTTCTCCCACCCTACTCCTCATTATTTGAAGAAGGATCCCACCTGATGGGCTGTGGCGTTTGCAGGGACTGGCTGGCTAGAGACATTGTCCCACACAAGGAAAAGGTTTCCTCTGCTTGATACATTCAGCATCTGAAAAGTCAAGAGAGACAGGACTAACCGATAAAGCCACAGTCAGTCTAGAAACACAGAACCTGTCTCCTCCCCCGGCTATTTCCCTTTATAATAATTTCAGTTTTCTAAATGTACTATGATCTAGGAGGCTCTGAAGACCAGTGTCATCACCTAATGGAAACTTTTCTTGAAGTAATATGTGTATCTGCCTCCCTATTTATCTGTGCCTATTTTCTGAGAGCATGACACTTAAAAGAATGCCACACTTCCGGCCCTCCTCACCAACCGCGTTCTCCCACGGTGGCCCAGGAGACAGAAGCAGCCACAAGAAATGCCACACTCCCCCAGAGGCTTATTCAGTCTCTGCTTTGCTTCCAACACGTTCTCTGTTGCACCCATTACACTTTTATTCTGGAATAATACCTATGTAGCTTTTAATCCCTTAAATCACCTGTTATTTTCTACTCTGTTCTATGGTTATCTATGTACATGTTACTACTATTAGACTAGAAGTTTTAGAAGGCAGAGTCCAAATCGATTTGTCTTTGTACATCAAAAAGTGAACTACAAAAAGTACATCAAAGATTCTCATCAAAAATGTGGGGCAAAAGACCCAAAAGACAACCTTTATGAGTAGACTTAGAAAGCACAGCATATCAGGAAATAGCACCTGAATTAGTAAAAAAAAAAAAAAAAAAACTGATGTTTCCTGTGTTAATACTCACATGAGAGAGAGAGAGAGAGTTTGAAGGATCTGGGGAATAAGTTTTCAAAAAGACTTTACCGGAAACTTAAATTCCTGAAACTAAGTCAATGAGTAAGATAATCTCAATAATAAAACTGCATTTTTTAAAAAACATCTTCACAACCTTATTTAGTATATGTCCTATTATAATTACAACTCAGGTCCTCTCTCCCAGACAGTAGTAGTTCTTTTACTAAGCAAGATTTTCAGCTCTGTGGGACTGAACAAATGCCCGACCTGGATTTCTGGAAGTTTCTGGGCTCGGACTCGGATCTGGTGCTTCTCTCGGAGGTAAGTGGTAACCACATCAGGATTCAGCCAGGTGTTGTGGATCTGGACCCCAATTCTCATTCCCCTGCTGGGGGCTGTCCCATAATGCTCTGCTTCCAGGTAGTACTTGGCTCCCCCCATCAGCTCCAGCTTGGGAGACTTCTGTTGCCAGGGCCCTTGGTTCCCATTCTGCTCCCAGGAGTCAAACCAGTCAGCAGTGCCAACCCTGATGGAGGCCACTTCCACCTGTGCCCGAATAAGCATATCAGAGTCAACATTATGAAGTTTCCAGGCATTTCCTTCTCAAATGGTGGATGTCTGGAAAGCTACTAATGTGAGATTTTTTAACCAGTCGGCCCTTTCCAAAAAGTGGGCCCAGTCACCTTGGCCCTGTGGTTGCTCCTGCCCATGCTCCACCTCCTCTCCCTCCCTCTCTCTCCATCTCTCTCTTTCTCTCTAGCGCGTTTCTCTCTCTCTCTCTCTCTCTCTCTCTCTCTCTCTTTCTCTCTCTCTCAATGGTATTCAAATGAGACCAGACAGACCATATTTAAAGCAGGAACAGCCAACCTAACAACACAGGTCTACACAATGTTGTGAAAAAAGTAATATTAAGCCCTGGAGAGACCTAGAATGACTCAACAACATCACAATCTATGACCTTTCTCTAACCAACTAGCAAATCAATTCCAAATTAAAACTGTGGCGGCTCTCTATCAATGGCACAAGAGAATCTTGGCTGCGTTTTTTGTTTCAGTTATTTTTCCATATTTTATTGGTGCATTATATTTGTACATGAAGGTGAGATTTGTTGTTACGTATTTGTACATGCACACAATATAACAATATAGTTTGGCCAATATCACGCCCCAGGATTCCCCTCCCCTCCTCCCTATCTTGGTCCCTTTCCTCTACTCTACTGATCTCCCTTTAATTTTCATGAGATCCCCCCACACACTTTTCTTTTCCTTTTTACTCTCTATCTTCCACATATGAGAAAAAATATGTGACCCTTGACCTTCTAAGTTTGACTTATTTTGCTTAACATATGTTTTCAAATTCCATCCATTTTCCTACAAACAGCATAATTTAATTCCTCTTCATGGCTAAACAAAACTCTACTCTGTATACATACCACATTTTCTTTATCTAGTCATTCATTGAAAGACACCTAGGCTGGTCTCATACTTTAGCTATTGTGATTTGTGCTGCTTCTATAAACATGGGTATGCAAGTATCACTATAGTATGCTGACTTAATTCTTTAGCATAAATATCCATGAGTGGTATAGCTAGGTCATATAATATGATGGTTTCATTTGGTTGTTTTTAAAAGGCATCTTCTCTTATTCTCCAAAGTGTATGGGAAATTTTCTATATGAGGCTGGTTTCATCTCTACCCAAAACTAGTGGAAAAGGCATACATTTTGGAGCCAGACAAATATCCTAAATGTACCTCTTATTATCCATGCAGTCTGGGATTGGCCATACAATCCTTCTTAGCCTAAATTTCCTTATCTGGAAAATGGAGATAAATATACATATCTCATAGATATGCAGTGAAGATTAGAGGCAGGCTATGTAAAAACTATAGCAGAATGCCTGGCTTATAGTGAATGCTCAATAAAAATAGTAGATACCATTATGTTCATCCACATACTTTTTCTACAATTAGAGCCCCTGATCATATCATATTACAATATTATAATCACCTATAGAAATGAGAATTCTGCTTTGACTCTTTTTCCAAGGGTACAGGACTGGGGACAAAGAAAAGGAAAATGAGAGGAAGATGAATACCTTCGTCTTTGGTTCCTCTGTCCGACTAAAATGCAAGGAAGCTTGGCTGTCTGCCTGGATCCAGAATGTATAATTATTTGTCTCTGGAGCCACAAAGAACCCACTGAGCCGCGCTCTGTAAAGCAGAAGAACACAGAGTCAAGTGAGAAAAGCCAAGGTCTGAATCCCTGAGGCAACACATGGTTGTCCTTGAACTTTGCTTTTATTTATGGTAATGATGAAAATCCTGACTGTTATGCCACATGATTGTCCAGGGCATTCTAGGAAGAGCCATAAATCCAACATAGCCTCAGTACCTCAATCTTCACAAGGTCACAAACCCCTCTGTGGTTGTGTCATCACTGGGAACGTCACAGCCTCAGTGTAGGACCTCATGGAGGCCTAGCTGAGAAGAAGGCCTGCCACAGCCAGCATAGGCCACGGACCATGGTGGTGACTCAACCAATGTAATGCCATTCGTAGGATCAGAAGTAAAGAGAGACCACCCATCAGAATTTGCTCTGAGCTTGACAGACAACCTCAACACCTGCAGAACGATTTCCAAATCAGAAAACAATTATGGCCCATAGAGAAAAATCAACTGAAGGGTCAATAATTTCAAATTAAAAGTCATAAAACGTGACTTTGAAGAAGATCATAGGAAATCTTGAGAAACATTTTAAAAATAAAATCATTTTTAAGAAATGTTTTAAGATAAATTCTAGTGATCTTATATTAGAGACAGACACCATTTAAAAACCAATCAAAGTACTTGAAAAATACCAACAGTATTTTTTGCTTATGTTATTTTCTAAAAATCATCAGGTCATCACTATAAAAAAGTTTTAAAATTTTCCTTTAATGTATATATATTATATTTGTTCTAAGATGAATTTTATATTTGAAAATGGTTTCCAAAATAATGGTTTTAAAGTGTCACTGATATAACAACATTAACTTATCAATCATCAATAAATACACCAATATTTAATTTAAAAATATAGCTTTAAAAAAAAATTAAAAAGAGAGAGAATGGAAAATCATTTACTACCTAGTTTGTGGCTCCTCAAAATGACAGTGCAAGGGACATAACCTACAAGTCCTATTATATGAGTCAAAACCCTTTCTGTTTTTTGGTTTTATCTTTTGAGGTGGTTGGGGCTTACTGATTTACACACTGAATATAGCTGAAAAGTTTTTCATTAAACATTACTAATGGTCCTCAAAGACTATTGATAAAGATGCATACTCGGTGCTACAATGGACCACAGGTGATTACCATGTTTCAACAATAAACTGTTGATTCAATTCCTAGTTAGTGAGGCTCCAGAAAACATTATTCCACCAACAGTATACCTTCCCTCCTTGACTCCTTCCTTACCTGGAATTCCCTAGGTCATGAACAATGCCTTTCATTCCACAACTGAGCTGAAATCTAAAATGGTAAAATCCCTGGAAGAGGTCTCAGACTGACTGAAGTTCACACTCAGGAGCCACCACTGTCCTCTCTGAGAAGGGTTTCGAAGAACTCCGTCTCAGTGCAATGGATCAGCTTCTCCATCTACCCTGAGAGTACACTAAGGAAGCAGTGTCTAAACAATTATTGAACTTTATGTATTTTTAGCATTACTTTAGAATGCTATAAATCTCAGCATTGAAGAAGGTAAAGACTCAAAATACTAAACGGGAAAATCATGATCACAAGCAATAACTATGGCAGAAAACCACATCTTGCAGAGCCCACAAGAGATTGCTCTGCTGTACACTGGCCATGAGGTGGACTTTCAGTGGTGGATGGCTGCTCCAACAGAACTGCTGCTGCCCAGCCTTTGCTCCTTCACAGATCCCAAGGAGAAGTTCTTGCATCTTACTTTGGTGTCGACCAGATGTTCACTTCACCTCCACCACATCTGCAGGAGGTTCTAAACTCTGCTATCCACCAAGACTTCTTAGCTTCATATTCCAGTGGATAATCATTTCCAAAGCAGATTTGTAAGCAGAGTTGTATAAAATATGAATTTTACATATTGATCAATATTTGGCTGTGCTAGTCACTAGCAGTTGAGAACACTGTCCAGCTCCATTGCTGAATCTGCAGGTGTGATGAGTTCTCCTCCAGGAACCCCGCTGCCTTACTTATCTATACCAGCCTCACAGAAACTAGTAAAGTGCTCCCACTTTTGCTACAACATACCTGAAAGGTTGTCCTTCCATTGACCAAAACCCAAATGGAGAACTGGCATTAGGCACAATCTGCCACCTGTACCCAGGGGTGGCTTCAGTCAGTTCCAAGCCATCAACAGCATCTCCAACTTCAAATAGAAGCCCTCGATTGCCTGAAAGACATATATATCTCACAACCCTCAGACAGCAGCCCTCCCCGAATTGGGACACTACTGTACTTCAAATTACAGAGTGAAAATGACCCAGGTACTCTTGGTAGAGGTGAGTCGTCTGAGAAGATGGAGTAATCAGGTGAGAGGCTCTACAGATACTACGAATGTTCTGGAAAGCAGAAAATATTCCTTGGGTAGAATGCCACCACCTGTAAAGAGACCCTGGTGGGAAACAGTAAAGGGAGATGCTCTCAGAGGACTAGAGAAGAGTAGGGAGCCCTTTTTAACAGAAATTCTGGAGAAGAGAGTGAGTCCTAGGGAACGAGCAGAACAGACAAGTGCTTTTGGGTGAGTGAAGAACAGTGTGGTTGTGTGTTTGTGGCATGGCCTGTCTTTGTGCCTCCCAAAGCCTCAAGTGGACTTCAGTATCTTTAAAGGTCCAGTTCAGCATGGGAATTCCATTCCATAAAATGCAATTTTCCCAGAAAACTGGCAATCCTTAAATTTTTCAAGTGCTCCAACCTCAACTTGTGGAATCACATTCGGAGCCAATTATGTGGCATGCTGCTATTATGTGACATTTTAAACAACATGCTTATTAATTTGTGTTTTATATTAAGTTAAACCTGAGACCAAAGCAAATATGTGATGATATTGGATACTGACTCAGGTTGAGGGTAAAACTTTGGACTCTTAGATATGGGTTCAGATCCCAGCTCTCCTACTTACTGGACATGTTGCTGTGAACAAACTGATTAATGCCTCTCCCCTGTGTTTTCATTTTTTTTCATGCACCAAAATGGAGCCAAAAGAGATGACACCCCATCAAAAAGGAAGCTGGAAATGCATTCAATACACAGAGTCTGAAATATAGTAAGTGTTCAATAGAGATGGTTAGGGTCCTTATTATTATTTTAAAGTACCACTGTCATTTCTCCATAAGATGGAGAGGTAGGTAAGGGATAAGCAGAAAATCAAGAACATATTTTAATAATATTACCTTAACCCATGACTTCTGAACTTTAGCACTGTTGACATTTAGGTCTGGGTAACTCAATAGGGACTGTCCTGTGCACCACAGGATGCTAATCAACAGCCCTGGCCTCCACCTACCTGATGCCAATATCATTACCACCATCCCAAAGTAAAACAGCTAAAATTCCTTCAGACATTGCTAAACATCCCCTAACGGCAGAACCCACCACACTCCGTGGTGGAAAAACACTTCTTTGCATAGTAGTTTGCCCTACTTCCATGGCAGAAACTTCAAAAGCTTGTCATAAAGGACACTACTGTCAAAAATAGCTGCTTTCAGGAAATTATGCTACCACTATGCAAGTAGCTAAAGCGGGAAACGCTCAACAAGGGAGCAGGCTATATATTTCCTGACACAGGAAACACACATTCTCTCAATTACTTCTTTTAGTGGTTTTGTTTCCTTGGATAGGAGCTTTCCTTAAGTAAAAACTGTGGATCTGGGAACTGGAGAATTCTCAAGCCAAAGCTTTGCATGCATGTTCACACCTGAATGGCCTTTCTTTAGAAAGTTTTCCTCCCCTGTGGGGGAAACTCCTTCCAAGTACTGAGCCTCTGGAGTTGACTCTCACTGCATCTAGTCTAACCAGTAGGTCAGGCCCTGTGCACAGATGTGCAGCCTGTGTTTCTGGGCTGGGTAACATGCCAGCCACCTTTAATCCCCCACTACACTTGAGCCTCCAATTCTAATGCTTAGCAGAAAAGTGCTTGCAGCTATGAGGTGGAAGCTTTCAACAGAGAAGGACAGGTGGCACCTGCTACTTTGCCACCCCCATTCCTACCCACTGCAGGCCTCTGCTAGTGGTAATGTTATGATACAACCCTATTTTTGAAAGGAGCAGACAGATGCCTACAGGGGAGAAAAACAACATTTAAATGCACCCCATTGTGCCCAACTCTCCTGTCTTATCTAATAGCACTCTTATGAGCACAGAAGAGCACACTCCACTGCTCCTATCTTCTTAGATAAGGAAAAAGCAACTGACCCCTCTGATGCAGGGAGGCAGTTTGAAGATTTCCTTCAGCAGTTCGTGTCTGCATGGTGGTTATGCTGTCAGGATCATGGGTCTCCACTGAACTCCACTGGCTACACATTGACTGGGGCTGGGAGTGCAATGTCACTAAGCCGCTGAATAAAGCTCAGAGCTTCCCTGATATGAGAGCTTTGAAATGGTATCATGGACCAGGAGCTCACTGAGCTCACCAGCCAAGCAGCTGAGACAGAATTCAAACGTGCTTGTTTCTATCCCCCCAGCCTTCGTGACTAAGCACATAACTAGAGAATTCACTGAACAGTCTGGGGACTTTCTTACCTGCCTGAGGAGCAGTGAGCCTTGCACCCTTTCCTGGAGCCTGGGTGGTGCACTCAATCTTCCTGGGAGTCACATGTCTAATATTACATGGAATGCCTACGGAGAATTTTTAAAATTTCATAGATATAAATACATATATAGATTTGTAGATAGAGAAATATATCAATATGATGGCAGGACCAGACTGAAGTGAACAGGGTCCTACCCTAAGCCAAAGGGCTAGATATAGATAGAATATCAACAGTTGTCATCCAGCTGAAGGAGGCCAGGGCAGTAGAGCCTAGGGTGATAGATGGGCTACGCCCCCACACACACCAAGGGAAGTTTCTGTATCCTGAGCAAAGTAACCTTGTTTCATTTTCCGGGCAGGAGCCAATGGGCTTAAAGGTCACTCTGTTCCCCGGGCAGGATGTTTTTTTCCCCAGGCAGGAGCCAATAGGCTTAAAGGTCACCCTGTTCCATGGGCAAAGAGCCAATGGCGTTGGGGTCACTCTGGTTCACCCCCACCAGAAACCCCTATATAGGGTCCCATTCCTTCGGAGTTTGAGAGACACACATACATACAACAGTTCGTCCCTGCTGAGAGGAGGCAGCCACTGCACCAGCCTTAGACCCACCGCCTCCATCCCCACAACAGCTGCCCAGCAGACAGCTCCATCCTCCAGCCCTACAGCAGCTGCCTTAGCCAACAGCTCCAGAGACCACAGCTGGTGTGACCAGGCACCCACCTTCCGTTCAGAGCTCACACACTCCCCTCTCCCTGACTCCTCTCTCCCAGCACCTCTTCGACTTCCGACCAGTCGCAAAGGCTGATGAATAAATCCCTTGGCTGCACGGTTGTCACCAGTGTGATTTTTGCCCTTCATAGGGCAGCTTGTGGTCACCAGAAAGAAAGCCACACCATGCAATGCCACTCACTTGGAATGTGCTACTGAACCACTGGGCTGAGCTGGGAGGGTAAGTGTGATGTGGGGGAGAGGGGGACACCGTCCTGCATCCTGGATATCACCAACCAGAGAAGCAGACCACCTGGCAGAATATATGGTTCCAGACAGGCACCATAACAGAGTTTCCAAGGGCTATTCCAGGGGAGTCTGCAGAGCCAGTGCCCACCTGCTCCAGCTAAGGAGGACAGGTGAGGACAGGGCTTGCTTTTTAGTAGCAGTAGACCTCTGCGAAAAGGCAACTGTACCTTTTTCTTCTCTTTACCCGCAAGACGGGACACCTGAGGAAATTGCCCATGCATTTTAAGTGTGTCTGTAGGACATCCTGTTCCCGTAACACATGGGCAGAGTAACAGGACCGAAAGACCACCAGGTCACAACCAAACACCAGTAAAAGACCTTAGTGACATGAAACGATGGAAAAGGCAAAGACTGCTTCCCCCACTCCCAGTCCCCCCCCAGGCCATAAAAGATATGTAAGCTCCTATAGCATTTGAAAGTGTGAACTATTTTTAGCTATCCCAACATAGTTACCTGCTATGGTAACCTGGGCAGAATTGTCAAAAAAGTTTCCTATAATTGTGATATCTGTTCTTCCCCCATGGCTCCCAGTTTCTGGAAACACAGATAGGATTTCTGCAAGAAATTAAAAAAAGAAAAAAAGTAAGCTTCCAAATATAGATCAGGATATGACCCAGATAATCATATAATAATAGAAGCTATCATAATTTATTTTCTACTAACTTTGTAAGTCCAGCATCAGTTGGAATGTTTTTCTACTAATAATCATTTTTTAAATGCACATAACAAGAAAAGACTCTAAATATATATTTTACCAATCAATATTGGAAATGGAGGGGACATGCAGAGTCACTCTTCCTATCAGGAAAAGCTTCTGTATGCCATGATCCTTTCTTAGGAAATCTGTCTTTCAACCTCAAGGACTTTATTTACAAGTGAGGAACAGCAGTTTACACCATCTGGAGGAGTCAACTTTGGATGCACTGGGCAAGGCTTCGAGTCACCCATGTGAATCTGTGATGTGCTCTAAGCAGCCCTCAGTGCCTCCAAGCTGCCCTGATGCAGGCTCCCCTCAGAGAGCTCACCACCTCACACTGCTCCCAGTTATTTGGGTCCTCTTCAGCAATATGCCACATATCCCCACTTCACCTCAACCATTCCTCTCCTGTGATGACACTTTGTTCAAATTTCATTCCCTCTAGGGGAAAGAGGAGCTGCATTCTCTGATAAACTGAAGGAGGGGGCTAATCATGAATGGCTGCCACTTCAAAATATGAATTCAGTGAGGATATTTCACAGTGCTTTTGCCCGTGAGACAAAGCAGAGGAGGTATACAGGGGCCAAAGCTGATCTCCAACACTCAAATATAAAAATGAAATGTGTTAGCAGGGCATGGTGGAGTGCACCTGGAACCTCAGCTACGTGGGAGGCTGAGGCAGGAGAATCACAACTTGAAGAACAGTCTGGGCAACTTAATAAGATCCTGTCAAAAAAACAAAACAAGTGTTTTGGGAGACACGTGTCTAATAACACATGGAATTCCTAAGAAGAATTTTTAAATTTTCATTCTTATATATACACATGTAGATCTATAGATAGAGAAATGTATCAATATGATGGCAGGACCCGACTGAAGTGAACAGGGTCCTACCCTAAGCCAAAGAGCTAGATGTGGGTAGAATATCAACAGTTGTCATCCAACGGAAGGAGGCCAGGCAATCAAGAGTGCAGAGCACTAGAGCCTAAGGCAGCTCATGGTCACCAGAAAGAAAGCCACACCATGCAATGCCACTCACTGGGAATGTGCTACTGAACCACTGGGCTGAGCAAAGAGGTTACCACTGGGCTGAGCGGGGAGGGTAAGTGTGATGTGGGGCGGCGGGGCACTCACTGTCCGGCATCCTGGATATCACTGACCAGAGGAGCAGACCACCTGGCAGAACAAATGGTTTTTGCATGTCTCCTCCATTTCTAATATTCTAATACTAACCTCCCCCTTTAGCCCACTTTTAAAATCACATTTTATACTGATATTGGAATTTTCTGACTAGCTACATGAAAAAAATTAACACATTCTTCTTTATCTTTTTTCCTTTCTTTTCATGTTTTTGTTTTGTTTTATTTTGGTACTAAGGATTGAACTCAGGGGCACTCGACCACTGAGCCACATCCCCAGCCCTATTTTGCATTTTATTTAGAGACAGGGTCTCACTGAGTTGTTAAGTGCTTCACTGTTGCTGAGGCTGGCTTTGAACTCACCATCCTCCAGTCTCAGCCTCCTGAGCTGCTGGGATTACAGGCGTGCGCCACTGTGCCCAGCGTATTTTGTTTTTTAACAGGATCTTATTAAGTTGCCCATACTGTTCTTCAACTTGTTATTCTGCCTCAGCCTCCAAAGTAGCTGAGATTACAGGTGGACTCCACCATGCCCCACTAACATGTTCTTTTGATATGCATTCAAAATTACACAGACCACAGACAAAATCAACTTAGGAAGTTCTTAAACTTTTAACGAAGTTGATATTTTGTAAATATTTTAACATTCACAGAACACCTAATTTATGGTATAAGGATATAAAGATGAACACAACACAGTTTCTCTCCTTGAGGAGGTCACTATGTTCAGATAGAGAAGGTATCAAAGAGCAAAATTATAATAGTTTTTCTTGCAAAACTAGAGAAACTATATGAAGTACAGAGGAGAAGTTTGGGGATGGGTAAGGGTAGAGAAGAGTAGAAGAAAATTTCTAGAGATGACATCTGAACTGAATCTTTTTTTTTTTTTTTTTTTTTTTTTTTTTTTTTTTTTTTTTTGATACTGGGGATTTAACCAAGGGGCACTTAACCGGTGAGCCACATTCCCAGCCCTTTTTAAAAATATTTTACTTAGAGACAGAGTCTTGCTGAATTGCTTAGGGCCTCACTAAGAACTGAGGTTGGTTCTGAACTTGCGATTGTCCTGCTTCAGCCTCCCGAGCCGCTGGGATTACAGGCATGTGCCACTATGCCCAGCCAGAACTGAATCTTAAAGGAAAACTGGAACTGACCAAGTGAAGGTGAGGAAGGACACTGAGAGCAAGTGATAGCCTGAATATGAAGAAGAAATGCATAGTGTCTCCAAGTGTTGCTGGAACATCCATGGAGAGATGGAGCTGGACAAGCAAACCAGCCATGGACAGAAGCATGGACCATTTCTTGTAGGGGATGAGAACCCTTATAGAACATCATGCAAGAAAGAAGCACCAGACTTGTGCCTGGTGTAGAGTGGGGGTGGCTATGTAGAGCATGGATCAGCAAGGGACAAAGGACAGAGCAAGGGCTTCTTAGAAACCATTGCAGCTTAGTATGTAACAAGAGATGATGAGGCCCAGAATTAGACAGTGGTTGTGGAGATAAAGTAGATATATCATAATCAAGAAACATGGGAACTGCCGGGCGCGGTGGCGCACGCCTGTAATCCCAGCACTTTGGGAGGCTGAGGCAGGAGGATCGTGAGTTCAAAGCCAGCCATCAGCAATGGCGAGGCACTTAGCAACTCAGTGAGACCCTGTCTCTAAATAAAATACAAAAAAGGGCTGGGGATGTGACCCAGTGGTCGACTGCCCCTGAGTTCAATCCCCGGTACCACAAAAAAAAAAAAAAAAAAAAAAAAAGAAACATGGGAAGTGAAACTGGAAGAAATTAGCAATTGAATGAACATGGAAATGAGAGGGGGAAGAAAATCTTAGATAAAGTCCAAGATTCTTGCTCTTCAACTTCTTTAGATAAATTTTTGGAGTTAGAAGAACAAACACCACATTGTTCATTTTATAGGTGTTTAATTGAGGCTCAGAAAGATTATTGGCTTAATTAAGCTAGACTAGTGATTGAATGCAAACCCTCAATGTGCTCATCCCAGGGCTCTTTGGGGTTGTCCATCTCTGCTCTCCCCCAGCCTCCTTGGCTATGAAAAAGTTCTGGCCTGAGAGTCTTTATTCCAAGAGATTTTGACACTGGAAATCCAAAACAGCTGTCTGATCAGACATTCTTCCAGCCTATCCAGCATGCCAGGGTTCACAGTGATTGCAGATTCACAGAGAAGATTGGGGTGGGGTGGCAAGGAGAGCACTCTTCATAGAACATGCTGATTATGTGCATAACACTTAGTATTGTCAGCCTTAAAGAAAATAAAATATTTGAGAATCAATCTAACAAAAGAGGTGAAAGACCTCTACAGTGAAAATTACAGAACACTAAAGAAAGAAATTGAAGAAGACCTTAGAAATGGAAAGATCTCCCATGTTCTTGGATAGGAAGAATTAATATTGTTAAAATAGCCATACTACCGAAAGCCCTATACAGATTTAATGCAATTCCTATTAAGGTTCTGATGATATTCCTCATAGAAATTTGAAATTCATTTGGAAAAATAAGAGAGCCAGAATAGCCAAAGCAATCATCAGCAAGAAAAGTGAAGCAGGAAGCATCACAATACCAGACCTTAAATTATATTACATAGCTGTAGTAACAAAGATGGCACCAAAACAGACACGAAGACCAATGGTACAGAATAGAAGCACAGAGACAAGCCCATACAAATACAGTTACCTCGTTCTAGACAAAGACACCATAAAATAATCAAGCACCTAGGCATTAGACCAGAGACCCTATGCTTACTAGAAGAAAATGTAGGCTCAAATCTCTATTATGTCAGATTAGGAACTGAATTCCTCAACTAGACTACTAAAGTTCAAGAAGTAAAATCAAGAATCAATAAATGGGATCTTATCAAACTAAAAACCTTCATAGCAAAGGAAACAATCAAGAATGTGAACAGAGAGCCTACAGAATTGAAGAAAAGCTTTGCCACATGCACCTCAGATAGAGTATTAATCTCCAGAATATATAAATAACTCAGAAAACTTAACACCAAAAAAACCAAATAACCCAATCAATAAATGGGCAAAATAAACTGAACAGATACTTCACAGAAGAAGAAATACAAATGGCCAACAAATATATGAAAAAAATGTTCAATATCACTAGCAATTAGAGAAATGCAAATTAAAACTACACTGAGATTTCATCTCACTTCAGTCAGAATGGTAATTATCAAGAAAACAAGTAAAAATAAATGTTGATGAGGATGTGGGTGGAAAGGTACATTCATACACTGCTGGTGGGACTGCAAATTGGTGCAACCACTCTGGAAAGCAGTATGTAGATTCTCAGAAAACTTGGAATGGAACCACCATTTGACTCAGTTATCCTACTCTTAGTCTATACCCAAAGTTTTTAAAATCAGCATACTACAGTGACCTAGCCACATCAATGTTTGTAGCAGCTCATTTCACAGTAGCTAAGCAATGAAACCAACCTAGGTGCTCTTCAACGTTTGAATTAATAAAGAAAATGTGGTACATATACACAATGGAATATTACTCAGCCCATAAAGAAGAATGAAATAATGGCATTTGCCAGTAAATGGATGAAACTGTAGACTATCATGCTAAGTAAAATAAGCCAATCCCCCAAAACCAAAGTCTGAATGTTCTCTCTGATATGCAAATTCTGATTCACAATAGGTAGGGAGGTGGGGGAATGGAAGTTCACCAGATTGGATGGGGGGTGGCGGTGGATGGGAAAGACAGTAGAATGAATCAGATAATCAGACATAACTTTTTTATGTTTATATATGAATACATGACCAGTGTAACTCCATATCATGTACAACCACAAGAATGGGAAGTTACACTCCATGTATGTATGATATAACAAAATGCATTCTACTGTCATGTATAATTTTTTAAAAGGCAAATATAAAAAGATTTGGAATTATCTGCATTTTTTAGCACTTGAACATTCTAATAAATTACTTTGACTCATTCCATCTGTATTCTCATCTAAAAAATAAAGTTAATGCTACCTATCTCATAGTTAATAAGTTTTAGTTAATAAAATAGATATTGAGGTTGTATGTAAACAACCCTTAACAAGGGACTGGCATTCTTGTTTATGCTGTCACTATAAACATCACCTTGGGTTCTTCCTCAAATTTACCCTCAAACATGCTAATTGTGTTGTTTAAAGAAAAGGAAAGGCAAAGTTAAAATTCAGCAAGTAGAGGGGAGACCATTAGGGTAGAGGAAAGATATCAGGGGCAGAGAGGAGAGGAGGGCAAGAGAAGGAGTGAAATTGATTCATTATGTTATATGCATGTACAAATGTGCTGCAATAAAACCCACTATTCTCTATGACTAATGTGCAACCATTTTAAAAAATTAAATTAAAGTGAATGGCACTTGTCCTATGACCTGTGAAATATCTTGCACTTTTGGCAAATGTAAATTTTGGGTTTGTACTATTGTTGAGACAGGGACTCACTATGTTGCCCAGGCTAGTCTCAAACTCCTGGACTCAAAGGATTCTCCTGCCTAAGTCTACCAAGTGGCAGGACTACAGGCATGGACCACAAAGCCCAGCTTGCAAATGTAGATACTGATTGCTTCTGGAATATGAACTCACTTAGACATACCTGCAATGGCTTTGTGATTATATTGAATCCTAGAATCTAGGTATTCTTCTTTAGCAATGGACTTTGTACTACTTAACTGAGTTCACAATTTTATGCAAATTTCCAATTTTCAACATTCATTTTCCAATGTGAGGGTTAACTCATTGGATGGAATGCAATAGCTTAGCATCAGTTTCAGCAAATCATAAGTTATTCAGTGAACACTCACAGATGGGCTATTAGAGTAACTGGAAGGATGTGCTCTTAGATTTTTAATTGCTACCTCTTTTCCGTAATTTTTCAGAACATAGAACAAGTCATGACTTAGCTTTCTTTCACTCAACCTGTATCTTTAGATTTTGTATAGAAGTTTATGATCCAGCCTTTTTTAATGTGTATCATTAGCCACATAACAATGTGTTAATCAACAACAAATCACATCTGTGAAAGTGGCCCCATAAAATTATAATGGAGTTGATATCTAGTGATGTGGCAGCTCTTGTAAGGATATAGCACAATGAGTGACTTAGATGTTTGCAATGATGCTGATGTAAATGAACCTACTGCACTGCCAGTCCTATAAAAGTATGGCACATACAATTATGGGCCACACTGGATGATAAAAGTAATGAATGATAATAATAATAAATGAGATATGATAATAATAATAAATTATGGTTTTACTAGTTTGTGTATTTACTATGCCATACTTTTCATTGTTATTTTAGAATGTACTTCTACTTATAAAACAAAAAATTTATGTAAAACAGCCTGCTTGGCTACACCAGCAGCAGCCTCCTACAACTCAGACTCAGCTCATCTCTTGATTATGTCAAGAAGCCTCCCTGAGTGATTGATCTGTCACTGTGGTGCATTCTGTAATATTCATACAAAGATGAATTGCCTAATGAGGCATTTCTGTAGCAATGCATGACTGTAGAAGCTAAAGCTGACACTGATAGAAACAAATATCAGCCAAAACCAAAGAACCATCCGTGATAACAGGGACAGCTTCAGGTATCAGCTTCAGGTATTAACGGTCACAGAGAGATTGCCAGAAAAAGGAGGCATGACGGAAGAGGTGAGGCATATAAGTTGCAAGGACTCAGTACCTGAGTGTGTCTGGTACAGGAAGAGGTCCTGTTTAGCACTGATCAGCCAGGCACTTTTGTGCACCATTGATCTGGAAAAAAAAAATCTGTTTTTTAATAAAACATAATCTGAGATTATACTTTTCAACTGGCTGCCTAAAAGGAAGATTATGGACAAACTCCAGTGACCTCAAAGAACAGTTTAGATATCAGCTCCCTTTAAACACCAGAGAACAATACCAATGGGTCCAAGTTTGTTTTCTAATCTATAAAATTAGTGTATGACAATAAGACCTACTTCGAAAAGTTTCACAAGCATGAAATGGAATAACGAATGTGAAGGGGTCCAGTACTGTGCTTGCCTACAGTAGATATCAGAGAGACACTAGTTGTGTTCTTGGGACAAAGTGAGAGAGAAAGAAGAAAATGTCATATTTGGGGCTGTTTATCTATAGATAACATGGCACTATCATCAAAATGAATTTAATATTAGCTACATAATATACTTTTAAAGGAATACCTAGCAAAACATATGGCATCAGAAAATGAAGTAAGACCTACAGAAATCCAGAATCATAATTTATCTCTCCAAAACTTTCCTGGAATGGCACAATGCATTTCTCGAAACTGTATCCCACATAAGGCATGTGGGACAATTTTAGATTTACAAAACTTTGGGATTACCTAAGAGGTAATTCCTAAAACTCTATGCTACCACCACATTGAAACAGGTATAATGCCTCTAGATCAGGCACAGGATACAATTATGCTCATCCAAATAGAAGAAATCATTATGCTATTTCATTACACTATTCTGTTTGTGTATGGTTGAAATTTTCCATTATAAAAAGGTAAAAAAGTAAGGAAGATGAGAGAATCAGGCAGTATAAGATGATGACAAATTTACTTACTTTCCTTTGTTAAATACTGAGAAACTAACATTCTGGGAGCCTGAAACACAAAGGAACAGATATTAATACAGAGATCTGCATGAATCTCCTGGGCCAGGCTGTTGCTACCATAAACCCAAAGATTCCAAAGTCATCAAGCTACTACCCAAACCTGTCATTTCTTTGGTGGTGCACAAAAAAATATCTGAGGCTTAGCACCATCAGCAATATAGATTTCCAATGACAGAAGGACAAATGAGTAGTGCATAGCAGCCAAGAGCCCAGGCTTGGACTTAAAGACTAAGTGTGACTTCAATCCTGATCCACTGGTTACCAGCTTTAATTTTCTCACCTGTAAAGTGAAAACAATTCCAACAACTTCACAGGCTCATTGTGGGGATCAAGTTAGTTTACAAACAAGCTGCTTTGCATGGTGTGTTTTAGGGGGTTCTCAGCACATGGTAGTTATTATTTTCATGAGAACCAATTGTTGAAATGTCTTTTCTGCATACAGAGAATGAAATGGGTAAGACTTTAAAATTATGTCACTTCTCTAACAGACCGATGTAATCGCCTTCCACACGGCATTGCAGAGTCCCAAGACCACGGTCTTCCTGAGAAGGATAGCTAAGGAAAGAGAAACAGGTGAGAACGTCAGACAATGCAGCTCACAAGTTCTGATTCTTTAACCAGCAAAGTAATAAATAAAAGGCAAATTAGCCACAGAAAATTGATGGGTACTGAAGTTATCACAAGCTCATTGGGCAAGTTCTTACTAACAAGTTATCAATGTAAAAAAGGCTACCAGTCAAACATGGCATGAGAGACAAAGTTTAACTTACTCCTAAGTTCCATTTGGTCCCTTCTAAAATCTATAGCAGAATCCTTATTAAAAAATAAAGTATGAACCCCAAAAAGGACAACCCTGGGCAAATGAAGACTCTAGGAGGAAAGTACATCATAAAACATTGTAAAATTTGCTCTACTAAACACTAGTTCAAAAAAGCAAAGCCATGGAATGTAATTCTTGCCAGAGACTCAAAGGAAATTAACCCACCCAGTTCAGGGTGAAGTAAAAATCCAGCAAGATGGTTATATGAGCTGAAGCCTGTAGATACTCATTTAAAAGAAAAAAAAAGTTGATTTTTTTTGCGGGGTTAGTTATGACAGTACAGTGGCTAAAAACATGAACCCTGGAGGCCAGTTAGCCAGACAGTTCTCTCGTCACAGCTCTGCCACTTGCTCTGAAAGACTTGAGCCAATTACTTAACCTCCCTGTGCCTCAACATTCTCTTCTATAAAGATAGACTAATAGCCACACATATTCACAAGATCATCGAGTAACTGAAACATAAAAGTATTAGAGCAAGCCTTGACCTGGAGTAAATTCTTTTTTAAAAAATACAATACAATTTTTAAAAAATGTTCTTAGTTGTAGATGGGCACAATACCTTTATTTTATTTTTATGTGGTGCTGAGGAGCGAACCCAGTGCCTTCCACTTGCGAGGTGAGCACTCTACCACTGAGCTACAAACCCAGCCCTAGAGTAAGTTCTTAATAAGCATTAGCTATTTGTTTTCAAGAAAAGTTTTAGATTCCACTTCAATTTACATTTCGAATCAATTCCTGTGTCCTTTCACATAAGTCAGTGAACAGTTATAAGTGCTTTATATTTTTAAAAGGTGTGTGTGTGTGCTCTATTCATGAGGAAGAAGTTAAAGACATATGCATTGGCAAGAAAAGCAAAACACTCACTGGCTTCCTGTCTGCCTGTTTATAAGAGAGCAAGGAGTGACCCATCTGTCTCCTTGAGCTTCCAAGATCAACGGGCTAGATAAGAAAAAGAAACAAAAGTCAAGAGACAGTAGTGTGATGCTCCCAGCAAACGTTCCTGCCAAAACTTGGAAGACACATGGTTATGAACATTTTCCTTCGGATGTGTGGACACAATGGCTGGGGCCTGAGGGCTGTGTCCTAAATGGATATTGAGTCAAATTCTTGGCCAGAAACTAGGGATGCCCTCATGGCTCAAGTCTTCAGACTGCAGAGGGAGCATTTGCCCTTTCCCCCAAAGCATACCTTCATTATCTCCACATTGGCCATGCTGGGTCTACAGAGCTATCCAGCTCTTAAAGACTGGATCCCAGACCAAGGCTTAGATGGATCCAAGGAGCAAACATAGCATATTGTCAAGGATGTCCTTGGAATTTCTATCCTTTACAGGAAGATTAATAGCCTTATAAGACAAGCTGACCATTATTCAATGCCAAGAATGCTGGACAGAATCAAAGAGACAGAACAGAGGAGAATGCCTCCAATCCATCCAGGATGAAGGAGTAATTAGACCCAGGCTCTGTGCAGGTGGGGAAACGGTGTGAGTATATGGTTTGTCTACCTTGCAAATCCTCACTGGGATTGCTTCATTTGTTGAACAAAGACAGTTGCTTAGTGCTCCCACAAGCTCCCCAGTTTCAACACTCTCTGTCTTGTTCAGGTCTTTCCCTGGCATGAATGACTCAATAGTAACATTTCCACTTAATGATTCTCCAATGAAAAAAAAACTGGTGTGGACATCCTAATCATTTCCAGAGAACATTACAAGTTCAATGGCTTTTAATACCTGTGTCTATGTTTTCTTCTGATCCCACTAACAACATTTCTAAATGCACAAATGGAAAAACTAAACCAGAATTTTTTAATGGGCATTTTTTTGTTTATATATTTTTATATATTTTTATATTTTTATAAAGAATTTACTTTATCCTGAGAGATAAGTGGAGAAAGGGAAAGAGGTAAAATAAATAAATAAATAAATCCATGGATGTAACTATAGTACAATTCACACTGAGCCTAAAGTGATAGTTGTCAGTAAATAAATGGACCAACTTAATCCACCAGTCACAATTACATGAACACAGTCAAAGCTGAAGCCCACACCACCAGGGACTATAAACTGCAAAAAGAAAAATAGCAATTCTGTGCCAATTGCTTAAAATCTACTGCTATTGGGGAAGCCAGCCCCAGGAAATCATTTAGCATTTATGTAACAGGTTGAACAGAGAAACAAAAACATACATACCTATCGATGTACTCAGCATCAAAATCAAAGGTCTCCAACCTTCCAGTGATAATCCAACCATATACCTGTATTAGTTTCCCTGTTTTAAGAAGAATTTTAAAAGATTGAATGCAGTTAACTCAAACTATTAATGAAAAACGTACAGCCTGTATGCGTATAACATACATACACCCAATATGGCAAAGCTGATCATCATGCGTAAAATTCACACTTCTAAAATAAACTGTATAACAGTAAAGTCAACGGTGTGATCCAGGGATCAATATTACACACTAGAAAGGCTGAAATAATCAATTATTTCAAACACAGACTTAATTATCTATGCACGGAGTATAGAAGAGTAATGATTCTTCTTCATGGTCTCATAAAGTGGGAGGTTTTCAGAAGGAGGGGCCAGTTTATGTACACTTCCTTCATCCATTCTCCATTCTCGTGGCTTCGTGTAGACCATCCCACCCAAAGTGGGATCTAAGAACAATGTGCAGTGGGGAGCCCCATCTCCACAGGACTTTCCCTGGGACACTTGCTAAAATAAACATGTGATCCCACATGATCTCATTCTATGTAAAAATCTTAAAAAGTTGATTTCATAGAAGTTTGAGAGTAGAATAGTAGTTACCAGATGCTGGAGAGAGTCGGGAAGGGAAGGATGAAAAGGGTTGGTCAGCTGGATCCCAGTTACAGTTAGAAAGGAAAAATAAGTTCTGATGTTCTATTGTAAAGTAGGGTGACTACGTGTAATGATGATGTACTACGTCTTTTTTTTAAGCTAGAAGAAAGGATTTAAATGACTTCACCACAAATAAATGATAAAGTTTGAGGAGCTAAATATGCTAATCCCAATTTGAACATTTCATACTATGTATATGTACTCCATAAATATGTACAAGTTTTATGTGTTGATTAAAATAATAAAATAAACATGTGATATGAAGAAGCTCATATCACACAATCCAGTGGGTCCCAGTTACTTGGGACACTGAATCAGGAGGATCATTTGGGTCCAAGAGTTCAAGATCAGTCTGAGCAACACAGTGAGACCCTATCTCAAAAAAATAAATAAATAAATAAAGCAAATTAGAGCTATGCCAACAGTTGGTGTCTACCTAACACCAATCTATGGATGATGACTTTTATCCTTGGGCCTTCACTATACCCATTGCAAGGATTTCCACTGGGTAGCAAGTCTTTCCTTAATCTGCTCCTTTCCGAGTGCACATAAGTGCAGGTGCAGCATCAGCAATGCCTCCTCAGCAAAGAGCGCTCAGTGCCACTCCTGCACCAGTGCTCGTAGGAGTAAGGAAAGAAATCTCATGCAGCCCCTTCTCAGAAAGAGTTTGGGAGTCCCTGCCAGATACTACATGAGCTGATTTATTTCATATTTGGGGGGGGGAACAAAAACCTAAACTTGGACCTTTGGAAGTGCACAAGACAAAGTTTTAGGCAAATACACCCTAACAAGGTGATACAGTTAAAATTTACCATACAATTATTTGGATGCATGTGCCTTTCAAATAATTAGGGAATCTAATTATCTACCCTGTGAACTTCTAGCATCACAGAAAATGTTAGGAGATGGGAGAGGTGTTGGTTGGTGAGGTAAAACCTTATAAAGTGGGAAGGAAAAGAGTGCCTACAAGGTTCATCAGGTCACTGAATCCAGAGGACTCTGAGTCTCTATATGGACACTTAAAGCCACCAAAGAACATCATGAAGCTTCTCCCTTGATACTATGCTTGTGTGTTATTAATAAGAAGTGACTCTCGCAAGGGGATAGAAACAATGGCAGAAGGAGTTTGACATCAATATACTAAATGCATGTATAAAAACTCAAATGGTATGAAAATACTTTGTGTAAAACCAATGACTTGGAAAACTGTGCTCTTTATATGTAATATGAAAGGAATTGCACTATAAAAGCATGTATAACAAATAAAATAAATAAATAATTTTTTTTAAAAAAAGCAGTGACTTTCATCTACAGTCATTGCATGACTTGTACTGAAATGATAGGAACTTGGTGTTACTAAAGCCATCCCACAGAGCGGGAACCCAGATTTAGACAAAGGTCACAGAGTTCCCAGGGGTATGGAGTCTCAAGTTCTCTGATACTGCTAAAAACTGGCAGAATAATTCTCTTCAACTTTAATAGAGCTGAACTAGTGATTTCCTAGCTTTAATGGGCATGACTTCTAGTTTTGCAGGCACAATTTTAAAAAGAAATGACAAGTTGTAGAAATTAAGAAATACCGTGAATTTTTGTTTTGTTTCTAAACAAAGAAGCCCAACTGAGGTTGATGAATGGCTAAACCAGACCATTGTGCCAAGGGATTCTGTCATAGTGAAGGACTGTTAACCACCACATATATAAATCCAACGGCTCCTAAAACATCGTCTCTCCTGTCCCTACCTCCTCCCCCATCTCCCTAGCTGCTACTCTGGGCAAACTTCCCAAATGAAATGAGACTAATCGTCTGGAAAGTGATTGCAAAGCTGCAGCCGTGTAGATGCTGCCTGGAGGGACCACTCCAGCCCGGCCAACCACCAATCGTTCCTCCAGAAGGTGGAGGACCCAGTGTGCAGAACTCCACCTCAGTGGGAGAAACGGGCTTGACAGATCTGGGTGCCAACTGACATCCTATTTCACACTTCTAAGGGCTGGCTCCTTCCTCATCCTTCACCTTAACTAGACTTCTGCCATCTAAACAAGAGCTTTCTTACACTTGAGCAGCAGGAACCCAAATGTCTGCATGGGATTTTCACAGATCTCATCTCTTTTTAATAAAACATATCACATCTTGGTTGCTCAGACTAATGGAGTGGAACAGATTTGTGAAAAACCCAGGAGTAAGATAATGCTGAATTCATGTTCTTTGAAATATGATTTAAATACACATTTAATCTGTGTCTATACACACATGCACACACAAACACAGTAAATGTACAAATACTTTTCCATAACTTAGTTATTCATTCTGACATTCTTGGCCAGTCAAGTCAAACAATTAGAACTATTTATGCATTTAGACACAACCATATACAAAAATAGAGCACCTTATATTCCCACACTTATACCATTCTGGAAACACTGAAAAATTGGAAAGCCTGAAATATAGGTAGAAATTTGCCAAGAATAAGATAACAAACTATATATAATCCTAGTCATGTTTACTATTTAGTTTTAAGGCAGACTTAGCAATTCCTGAATCCATTTCTCAGTTGTAATCCCATCTCCTTTTATGTAAATCCCCCAACTTTACACAATCTTCTTCTCTCCTATCCTCCTAACCTTTATGTGTCTGCTTTATATATTCTCTAACTTGTAAACAAATCCCTAGAGAAAGACCAGTGTCCATGACCTTCCAAGTGGTATCCAGCATAATGAAACATAAGGCAAAATGGTAGATCTATGGACCTTTCTGGATTGAAATCTCAGCTGTGTCATGTAATAGCTATATGACTTTGGTCAATTTACATAACCTCCTGCTACCTCCTTTCCTCATCTCAAAATGAAAATAATAATAGCTCCTATATCATCAGGTTTCTGTGAAAGTCTAGCAAGATAATATATATGAAGAGCTTAGAATGGAACTTGGAGCACAGTAAGGGTTCAATTAGGATTTGTTCTTAACTTGGATGAATATAAAGTTAAGAGCAATAGTTGTTTCTTTTTCCTCCGTTCTCCAGCATCAACTGGTTTGATTTTGCTGGCTTCTTTTTCCTATCATGTTTGACTTTCCTTTGTTATCAGTGAAGTAATAGAACAAAAGTGCCCAGAGGTAAAACCAAACCAGGTTGAAAATTAACCAAAGATTGATTTTCAAAATAAACCAAAGATTATTTTCAAAACAATAACAGAGAAGAAGTTATTTTTTCCCACTTACAGAGACCACCCACCTAGGCAGAAGTTTGCAACAAGCTTTGGCAAAGGGATTCACAATTATTCCCACGTTAATAGAAGATTTTTTTACCTGGAACTCCACTTGGTGGGTGAACTTGGTAAACAATGGGTGTCTGTGCCTTGGAGAACTGTTTAGAAAATATCATCACATTTCATATCAATATTCATGTTAAATATCCATGAACACCAGAGACAAGTCATTTCTCATAATGCATGAGTCTAAGATAGGGAATGGATCCTTTTTCTCAAATCACCTTCATACCTACTTCTTATTTTCCTCATTTTCATGAAGCAGAGATGACAGAAATTATTACATTTCTTCTACAGATAAAGATACAGGAATTTGATCATGTCATACATATATGTCCTGCTCCATGTTGTCCAATCTTGGAACACCTGTTTCTCTACCTGCCCACCTATCATACCCAACCCAAGCACATGTTTTACCAGAAGGAAAGGTAGGCAAGCCATCATACAGAAATGTCAATATTTAAAATCTATTATTATAATCTGATGTCTTTGAATCTTGAAGGTGATTTTTTTTTCTAGAAAATAATTTATTTGTTTAAATGTAAGTATTGTGACAAATTACTCTCAGCCAGCATCTTAGGAGGGGTCAGCAAGCTACAAAAAAAAAAATGAGAAGTTAGATATACATAAGTGAGGTGCTCATTGGAGAAATTCAAGATGTCTGATGGGAAGAAAATGACTCAAAAGATTCAAGTAAGGGTAAGCAACGTTGTTCTTCAACAAAGAAGGAAATGGCATTGATCAGAGAGGTGAGTCACGGTACTCCAAATCAACTTGCAATGTCCCTGGCCTCTTGAAGCACATCGTCTGTTGAGCACAAGCTCCATGCAGTAGCAGCTGCTGCTGCATCTCCATACTTAGCCTGTTATGTAGAAGATGCTCAAATTTTTGTGAATGAATGAAGGACTCCAATCTGAGATGACTAATATGCTGCTGGGAAGGAGAGCTGGGGGATGGGAGAATTTAGGAATTCCATCTCACCTATGATCATCTGGATTCATCTAAGATTAGTAAAGTACTCCTTCAGGAAATCATGCCAGGCCAGTATGAAGAAATGGAGAAGCACAAAGGATGGACTGAGCAGGTCAAGGTTTGACCCATGAGCTGATGCCTCACCCAGGGAGAGACTTAGTCACCCCCACCTTCCCTAGTCACCTAAACTGCCTCCATTCCATACAACCTACAAGGTTTCCCATTTGCAAAACAAACTACAGCAAATCGTTTTGTTTGGTTTGCTTCCAACACCCCAAGAGTTTGCCTTCCCAGAAGAATATCGCTAAAAAATCACTCAGTAGTTAATCAACAGCCCTAAACAGACACTGAGAATCAACAAACGTTTTAACAAAGCTGATGGTGCCTGACAAGAGTGGGTTTGCGTATTGATCCACACGGCTGTATATTCTTCCATCAAGGTTATTTTCCTCATTCTCTAAAGAAAAAGGTTAGAAAAGAGTTCACAGAAAATATGTACAGTCAGGAGGTCAAAATAAGAATGCTGTGACTTCACAGATTAGGAGATGACTGTGATGGTACCAAAAGATGAAGTGAATGCCATTCTGCACATACCTGCCAAACATTCAATCCCTATCCCAGCCTCCCAGCCAAGCGCTGCAGCCAGGCCTTCATCTGCTGCCAGAATGGCCTGTAACCAAAGTTATTTCAGCTGGAACTTTATCATAGGAGCCTCCTGAATGAAGCACAGCAGTGGTTACTGTCCCATCTTGCACATGTTAGAAATGGAGACTGGGGAACCACTGAGTTCAAACCAAATAAGGAAGTATGCCTGTCGATTTCCAATCAAAAATCTAAGAATCCCTCAGTCTGTAATCCTTCAACCAAAGTCTGCAGGGAATGCAGTGACTCCTTTATTGTACCCTCCTAACTCCCCAGAGAGTGATGGAGAGTGCTCAGGGTTAAGTCAAAAAAAAAAAAAAAAAAAAAAGACTTCACTTGTGATTCTCTCTGAACTGGCACAACATAAAATGGTACATTTCTAAGAGAAATAGGCCCCTGGTCACCCACCAGGCTAGAGACATGACAGTGAAAAATTAATGAGCTTCCAAATCAAGCTTCCCACATGCTGATCCTTGAGCCCAAGTGAGGTCAGCAATGGTGAGACTGGGGTGGTGGTGTGTTGGGGGGTGGCACAGATTAGAATGATAAAGCCACAGCCACCAGCTGCTTAATAAACCTTTTGTGAGTTGTTCGAACTTGTCAGTGCCCGCAGCAGGCTCTTTGGAGTGGACTGGCAAGATGGAATTAATTTTTAATGTGCATGGTTCCCCTAGTCCTGGTCCCAAAGCAAAGAGACACACTGAATTTTACTGAGCTTGGAATGCCTCTCATTAACTGCATCCCCTGGTGATTTTTCATCAACTCACCATGCTAGTTGAACCACTGACAGACTTGTTTTCTTTAATGTGCAATTTTAGGAAGTGTTTTTCTTCTCCCCACCCCCTGCCCTCTCTCCTTGATGATCTTTTAATAAGTAGAAATACTACTATCTGGGATGAAAAGGAACATGGAGAATAGGAGAATCTTGGCTGGCTCTCTTCTGCTGAATTTCCTGAGACAGTGCAGGGGTGGCAACACTGGTCTTAATAAGAAAGAATGGTGTATATATTTTTTTCTGTCCACTGCATATGTGCAAAAGCAAAATTTCAGGAAACAAGATTCTCTTGGACTGAGAAAGAAATTGATGAGTGTGAATGGACAACATGTTCCAAATTTCAAAACAAATTGCCTAAATGTCATGTGGATCATATTAGAGATGAATCCAGAGGGTAAAGTTCTAAAAGCGTATAGGTGAAGCACTAAATTGTCTTCTTTAGAACACTGAGGCACTTTTTGCCATTGGCCGCACTCCAAAAGCTCCGCTTTTTATGAAAAGTCTAGGTCCTCTCCTTAGAGATCGTGTTAGCACATTAGTGTAAAACTCATCTGCAATGAACCTTAGACTGAACCAAACAAAGAATTAAGGCCTGGCATAGACATCAAGCGCTCTACAATAAGTAAGACACTGGCCTCATAAACTCTCTCTCCCTCTCTCTTCCTCCCTCCCTCCCACCCTCCTTTTTGATCTATCTGAGCATGACAGAGAATTCCACCAGCGAATCCCTTTCTAGCGTCAGAAAGAGTAGCAGAAATGTACCCTGAAGCAGAGAGAATGAGAGAGTAGAAGTTGGGTCCCTGCACCTGGGAACTTGGGTTCCTGAGTCCCCTCATCATCCTAACAATCAGCATGAGCTCAGCTAAAAAGCAAACCTCTGACTATGAACTTCAAGTGAGGTGCAGATTTAGTTAGATGCAGGTTCAAATCCTAGTTCTTCCATTTATTACCTGGTTGACATAGACAAATTATTTAAACTCCCTGAGCCTCAGGTTGCTCATCTATAAAAACAGATAACAAATGGCCTCCTCAGAAAATTGTTATGAACATTATACTGTATACATGAAGCACATAGCTTGATGCTGACCTATTAATCTTTCATTAGAAACCCCACAAATACCATCCACTTTCTTCTTCTTCTGTCAAAGCAGACTCTGGCTGATTGATAACTTGCTTGTTGATAACACATGCACAACTTCAGACTAGCAGACACATATCCTCTACCCTTAGAACCTACCTTGAAAGTACAGCTGTCTTGTGGTCTTGAACTTGGGCTGCCCACCACCTGTCCCCCAGAGCGCACTTCCAGGGAATACAGACCCTCATGAGCTTTGGATGGCAGAGATCTGAGGGCAAAAAGTGCAAATTCTTATGAATCAGAAACCAAGAATTTCCAAAGCAAAGCATCTCACGTAACCACTTCAAACGCCATCCCCGCACCTGAGAAACATAGCTAAGAAAACATGGTTTTATTTCACATTTCACCCCCTGGTCCACTCAGAATCACTATACCTTCAACACCACATCCTTCAGCAAAAGGAGTTACAATTTTTTGCTCTTATTGAAAGTTATTGAATTAAGAAATGTCCTGTTTCTTAGAATTATGGATTCTTAAGATTTTAAGAGTTGAAAGGGATTTTGATAATCTATTTCCAGTTTCCACTAAAAAAAAAAAAAATCTGACAGTCCCAGATGGATTGAGACATGTGTATGAACACCAAAGGTTCAGGGCAAAGTGGGGCTTGAATCCCCGACAAACTGGTAAAAGGCATTGATCTTACTTGTGCTCCCAAAAAAAAAAAAAAAAAAAAAAAAAAAAAAATCTTAACTTCATAATCACTGCAGTAGCCCATACACATCTCATGAACCTGACAGAGAGTCCTGGACCTTTTCTTCAGGAATGCCATAGTGGCTTCTTTGACTTCAAGGCTGCCATCTGTGTGGATTTTTGAAAGAGGGGGAACATGGTGAACAAAAGGAAGTTACAGTCAAGAAATTCCTCCTTGTCAAACCTCCCAAAAAAATCTTTAGCACAACATTAAATGTTCAAATCTGAATTGTTCATTACATTCACCCCTAGCCTTGTGTGCTTACTGAGCATCTGAAATGCCAGTGGTCTCAATTAAGATACACCATGAGTGTAACATACACACTGAAAGGTGGCTTGGGGTATAAAAAGGATAGAAAATATCTCAATAACATATTGAGATCACATATTGAAATAAAATTTTGGATATATTGAGCTAAATAAAATATTAAAATTAATTTTTTTTTCTTTTAAATTATTATTATTATTACTAGAAACTTTTAAATTATATTTTTGTTCACATTATATTTTTCCATTTTTTATTCTAATTTGTTATACATGTTTACAGAGTACATTTCATTTCATATTACATATAAAGAGCACAATTTCTCAAGTTGCTGGTTTTATATAAAGTATTTTTACAACAATTGTGTCTTCATACATGTATTTAGGGTAGTCATGGATAACTCAGTCTACCATTATTCCTATCCCCTAGCCCCTTCCCCCTCCCCCTTTGTTCTATTTAAAGTTTTTTCATTCCTCTCATCCCCACTCCCTTGTCTTTAAAAGTTAGTATCTTCATATCAAAGAGATCATTTGACCTTTGGTTTTTTGGGATTGGCTAACTTCACTTAGCATTATTTTCTCCAACTCCATCCATTTACCTGCAAATGCCATGATTTTATTCTCTTTTAGTGCTGAGTAGTGTTCCATTGTGTATATATACCAAAGTTTCCCTATCCATTCATCAGCTGATGGGCATCAGGGTTGGTTCCACAGTCTAGCTATTGTGAATTGTGCTGCTATAAACATTGATGTGGCTGTGTCCCTGTAGTAAGCTGTTTTTAAGTCCTTTGGGAATAGACCAAGGAGTGGGATAGCTGGGTCAAATGGTGGTTCCATTCCAAGTTTTCCTAGGAATCTCCCTACTGCTTTCCAGATTGGCTTCACCAATTTGCAGTCCCACCAGCAATGTAGGAGTGTGTTCACATTATATTTTGATTGGCCAGTACTGATTTCAATGTCACAATGACTGACTGTTCAGAGAAAACAGGCATATCAATTTCATGATACTGAATAGAACAGCATTTCAGTGATGACAAACTACATTTTTCACACTTGAATGTTAATTGAATTTCACATTTATTTTCCAATCAGTGAGTATAAGGAAGCGGGTATATTTGTTCTCTAAAAAGGTGAGACAAAATCAATGGTACATCCTAAAATTATTGGTATGTTGGGATTGAGGAGATCAGATATATAAACCTAAAGTTTTGGCTTTTTCATGGCAAGTACTTGCAGGAAGGCTATGCCCAAATATTCCATAAAATCTAAGGAAATATGATCTCAAATTATAAATCATTACTAGTACTATAAGGAAGTTTGTTCAACAAACATCTGGTGAGCATTTTCTACATGTAAAATATTGTCCAAGACATTCAAAGATGATGATGGTGAGATTAAACACATCCCCTGGACTTGAAGTTTGGGTTTATCCACCATCATTAATCATAACTTAATTTTATGGTGATAAACCTGGCATGTGGGCAACTGACATAAGTGTCATGAGAAGCACAGGGCAGAGGAAACAGGGTCACAAGGCTACACATGCTGTGCTTTTGTGTACAGGATGATGAGTTGCACAAGAGTGTGTGTGCACACGTGTATCCTGCAGGTGGATTACTAAAAGGGGATCCTTCTGCCCCTATCAAGGAAGGGAAAGATGACACTGAGCTGGATGGTCAGGGAAGAGGTGGCATTTGTACTCTGATTGGTGGATTTCAATAGGAGAAAGTGGAAGATGGGAGTCTTCCTCAAAGAAGGAACAGAAGACAAAAGGAAATGACAATGTTCTTTCCTTTAGCAATGATCCGTTCCATGAAGCACCTCTAAGATATACAAAAAGAAGGAATGAACTACTATAATCTTCATAGGCCAACAAAATTTTGAGCAGAAGAATTCTATCCAAATAGTTCCTAAATAGAAGCAATATCAAACTGAGCAACCAACTGAACCCAAAGCAAAAATCTCCTTCCTAACTGCTTCTGGGTTTATGCACAATCATTACAATCATGTCTATTCCAAATGATGAGTACTTTAGATTCCAAAATGGTGCTGTTTGTTGAAATCTTATAGCTGTAAAACTCTTTGTAAACTAAATAAGTGAAACAACCATTCAGTCCCTCTTATAAATATCTCAAAATTCTTCCCCATTCTCTCATCTTCCCTTAAGCCCTAGAGCCCTGATAGGAACATGTAAGAACCATATTCACATAGAACTTTTCTGCAAGCTATAGTTGATAATTGTCATCACAGCAGAATTGTTGTAATATGGTGAGATTAAATATATTAAATATATTTAATATATTAAATCTTCAAAACCCACTCAACCAACCTATCTGGTCTTATGCTAGGCAGGTATACCTGGTCCGGCATGTCACCACAGGCAAATTCAAGAAGACAGGATAGAAGTCACAGGGGATTCTCGGCAATGCAGGCACAGCCACATTCACCAGGTGTATCTCCAGCTGAGAACCGTTGGTGGGGTACAGGACACCTGACTCCAAACCTAAACTCAAGGTAAACGGGGAAATCTAGGCTGAGCAGTGGCAATCCACACAGGGCAATGAAAAAAGTGGCCACTTGGGGGCAATCTAAGACACCCAGTTTGCCTAAGGAGCAAATTAATACTCCTCTCCAAAGGCATTTGTGCCTGCTATAAAAAGGAATAGTTCTCTTATTTATGAGTTCATAAATTTTTTTTAAAAAGCCTTATTTCTTCAGTTCTGCCTAAATATGGAAAAGAATTGTCGACCCTCAAATTTATTCTGTACTTTGCTAGAAATAGTCATGCTAAGTACATTGTTTAGAAGCTCTCAATGATAGAATTGCCTGTGAAGAAGATAGCCTAGATTCTCAGGGAAGCATTGCCAAGGACTATGCTATGCATTTTCCTATAGTCTCTTTAAGCGTTCCTTCCCATCCCACAGCCTAGAACGGGAAAGTGGGCTTCAAGTGTAGTGATGAGATGTGCTTCTCTGTGACATTACCAGAGAGCATCTGCAAAGACGGAAGTGAATCAACCTGTCTGTTTCCGTCACATGCTCCCTTACCTGCCCTTAGGCAAGAAAGCAAGATCTTACATTCCTTAGGACTGTTGATCAATAAGGAGAAAACCCAAACCTACCATCAAAAATGACTGTGATCCATGTTCCACCTGCAAGGCTACCTTCTTCGGTTCAATACGTAAATTCAGGCAAGGTTCTGCAAATAAGCGAAAAAACTGGTGTGGAAGGTCCTATTCCCCAATATTTTTTTTTATTCAAAGTTGTTGTATTTATAACAGTAGCATGCATTACAATTCATAATACACATATAGAGCATCTTTTTACATAACACTGTATACAAAGTATATTCGTGCTATTCAAGTCTTCAATCATGCGTATTTAGGATAATGATATCCATCTTATTCTACCACCTTCTTTTTCCCCCCTCCCATTGGAATCATCACAATATCTGATAAAGCATAGATCATTGGCCCCAACCCCTGAGTTTTTTGTTCAGAATTTACATTTCTTCTTTTTGTATTGGTGTATTTTGATTATATATAATAATGGGACTCCTTGTTACGTATTCATACCAGAATTACATTTCTAACCAGGTCTGAGGAACACTCCTTCTGACACCCATTTTATGGACAATTGATCCCTTTTATTTTAGACATTCAAAATCCCAGTGTTTACAAGGACAATCCTGAATTTCTACTTCCTTTGGACACATTTAGTTCCTAATTGAATCAATACTACCTCCTGTCTCTTTCCCATTCTTTAATCAATTTGCCACACTTAAGTGTAAAAATCACCATTCATTTCTTGTATTTCTACTTCCTAGGGATGAGATAAACTTCTGGAAGCTATTTGCATTTCAATTTTCCTGCTTAGTTCCTTGTCCTCTAGTTTCTACTTTTGAATATGTGTTCAGAATGACTTCCAAATGGAATACAAAATTCCCTACTTTTTTTTTTGCTTGATGGTTCAGAAAAGGACTGAAGCATGGTTCATCACTGGAATTTCCTTTTCAAAAATCACTATGGGCTTCATACACTAAGCTAAATTGGTTTTCCCATACAGACCACCAGCTGAGCCTGATCTTAATAAATCCCTCCATCTTTGATGATGAGCCTGTACATGCCTTGCCACAGATAAAGACTCTTCAAGGAAACCAGCAAAAATCAGTCGGCTCCTCAGTGAGGTAATCAGCCAGAAAACTGTTATCTGTAGAACATGTTTTCATTTCCATGTCAGAAATATTAACGAATAATCCAAGCCATGCTACCTGTGGCTGGCCTAGGCCTTCCATGTACCATCAGTCATGCAGGTAACATACTGAACACCTGAAGGTAGTGGGGAGCCATTACATCAGCATAACCATCATGGAAGCCCCAGCCAGATCAGACCAAGGATGACCAAATTCACAGAGAAAATTGGAGACATGATTTAGAAAAGGAGATTTTAACATAAGCAGTCATTAATCACTAGGATGAGAAAAGTTACTCCCTTAGGGAAGGTGGAGTAGTAAAACCTAAAAAGAATTACATCATGTAGCTCTAAAAGTGATTACAAAAGGAAGGTTGTAATTTATTATTGAACTATAATAGTAACCTTCTCTGACCATAAAGCTCATAACAATTTAGTATTTAACCTCATATATAAATCAAAAAACATTATTAAGCAGAAAATTTAAACCCAGAAGCAGATCCTTCAACACCTCTTTCCAAAATAATACTTTTAATTTGTTTTCAATTGGCAAGTAAAAATTGTATATATTTATGGTGTACAATCAAAATAATATTATAATTATTAATAATTCCCAAGGCCACCTACTGAGTTCTAATCTATAATCCATTCAAATATGTTCTACTCACCTGCCAAAAGTAATACGCCAATACTCATCACAGAGAGCAGCCAGCCAGCCATCATGTCCAGTTAAGTCAATCATCTTAAGATTGCTCAGGCGTTAAAAGCATTTTCAGTGTTGATTGGAGCAGCATAGCTTTATGAAAACATGTTTTAAATAACTATCATCCTGGGGGATGGGGTTATAGCTCAGTGGTAGAGCACTTGCCTAGCATGTCTGAGGCACTGGGTTCAATTCTCAGCACCACACATAAATAAATATGATAAAGGTCCATCGACAACTAAAAACATATATTTTTTTAAAAATAACTATCATTTTTGCTTATATACTATATCACTTTGCTGTATTAAACAGAGAAATGTTTTAAGAGATGAGATAAATATGGGCCTAGAGTCTTCAAAGGGACCCACCATCTTTCCAAGCTCAGGAGAAAGGGATCATCTAAGAATCTTAGAGAAAATTATCACCACTCAGCCCCTCTTGTTTCACTGGCTTATTTCTTGAATGTTTAAACTGGGTGAATAATAATATCTTTCATTAACTCATTATTAATCAAAAGCTGAATTTTAGAAATAAATTCTGGGTATCAGAATACTAGTTCATGGAAGGGTCCACTTTGTTTTGCCTCGTCCAACCTTTCTGTCTCTGTCTTACGTGACTTTCCAACTTGAACCCTGCACTGTAGCTGTGCTGTTCTCATACCACTCATATAAGACTTCCACACATTAGCCTCTGCCTTGGCTCCTACTGGTCCCTTCCTGGATTCCCAGTGTTTCTCCATGGTCATATAAGATCCTGCCCCTCCTCCTGGCCCAGCTCAGGACCTACCTTAGGTCTCCTTGACCTTCCCCTCAAGCCTCTAGCTCATGTCCTGTGAGCCTGGGCCAGACAATGTCGTACCCCACATGGGCGTGTCTTCTAGATAGTAACAGTATCTTCCTTGAATAGACCGAGACCAGTCTTCCATTTCCACAAAACCCTTAGTGTAAAGATCCCACACAGTGCCCACTAAATTCTAATTTATGAATGCATTTCCAAATACCCTAAACCTGGTTTTACCTAATCTGAGAGAAATGGCTTTCACATCCATGTGGATGGACAGAATCCACAGAAGCCTAGATGAACCCCCTTATGCCTTAAGGAACGCCCAAAGCCTTCCCTACAAATGTGCTTAGCCACTGGCTGCATTATGTTAATATTTCATTTTAGTGTCTACTACCAAGCTTAGAACAATGGAGATAACCTTTACACATTGAGTTTCTTTTAAACTCTATGTTCAGAAATATCTCTTTTCCTCTAAAAGAGAGTAATCCTATCAATGATAAATGTAACTAATTCTTCCTAAGAATAAACTTGATCTCCCTTTATATCTTTTTTTTTTTTTTTTTTTTTTTTTTTTTTTTTGTGGTACCAGGGATTGAACTCAGGGGCACTCGTCCACTGGGTCACATCCCCAGCCCTTTTTTGTATTTTATTTAGAGACAGGGTCTCACTGAGTTGCTAAGTGCCTCGCCACTGCTGAGGCTGGCTTTGAACTCGCGATCCTCCTGCCTCAGCCTCCCAAAGTGCTGGGATTACAGGCGTGAGCCACCGCGCGCGGCTTATATCTTTTAACTAGAAAGTTTTCATCCACAGAAGAGAGCAGTGTGAGTTTAGCCAAGTCCTCTCTTTCTGTCTCTCTTTTCTCTTCTGCCCTTCCCCTCCTCCTCCTTTCTTCCTCTCTTGACTTCCCTTCCTCTAGGACCTTGAAAGACAAAGCCACCAGGCTCTTACTGTAGACCTTCCCCTCATTTCCTTTGGTTCACCACATAAGCAAGAGATGCAGTATCTAGACAGTAGAGGTTTTTCTAAATCAAACCATACCTTTTCTGTTTCTGTCATGACTCAAGGGAGAACTTATCTTTCCTTTCCAAATGATCTTGTTTCTCTCTGCCAAGAACCAAACACTGTGGAGCCGGTGAGAGTCCAGCCTGCAAGAGCCCAGCCTGCAACTACCATGCAGGTAGCTCACTCCTGTTGGACTATATCTTACCTAACTCCTTTGTGTCCTGGCCAAACGTGAGCTGGAGTAGAAATTCAGAACTGACCAGAGGGCAATGTTCAATGATTAACCCAAGCTACTAAGGTATTTTTTCCTTGTGGAAAAAAAATGACCAAAGACAAAGAATCTTACATTTTGCTACATTTACTGCATGTGCCCCAGACAAGAATTTAAAAAAAAAAAAAAAAAAATCCACCTAGTGAGACAAACAGGCATTCAGTGATTGAAAGAATTTGCTAGAAAGTTAGCGATAAAACAGAAAACCCAGGAGAAAGGCCTTCTGTAGGGCTGATCCCCATTCATGAATGGTCTCTGGCACTTCAAAAGAGTGACTCAGATATGCTGTGCTATGGGGTGATAGTGTACATTCGCTGCAGGGGTATACGCCTAAAGAAGCAGAGTGAGGAAGTGACTTGTTCAGAGTCCTTCTGCAAAAGGGTGGAGTGGCCCTCATTGTTTTCTTCACTTTTCACCCTCCCTCCTTACTTTGCTTTCTTCTCCAAGAAGAGGCTGGGCACAGTGGCACACACCTGTAATCCTAGCACTTGGGATGCTGAGGCAGGAGGATTGCAAGTTCAAAGCCAGCCTCAGCAATGGCAAGGCATTTAGCAACTCAGTGAGACCCTGTCTCTAATAAAAAAATACAAAAAAAAAAGGGGTTAGGGATGTGGCCCAGGGGTTGAGTGCCCCTGAGTTCAATCCCCGGTACAGCTAAACCCTTAAATTTTCTACATCACCAGAATCCTCCTCAGAAGATTCCCCTTTCACCTCTCTAGAACTGACTAAGCTCATGCTTGTTCTTTTCCTCAAGTCTCCTTCGTCTCCCCTCTTCATGGAGAAGCCAAACAAAAGTAATTACCTTCCTTCTGGGGTAATATTGTATTTCTCATTAAACTAAAATCTCAAGAATAATAAATACATAGACTGAAATTTGGATGAAAAATGCATCTTTTCTACCAGAGGGTCTAAGCGAAATATTTCCTTCATTGTTTTTTTGACAAGTTTTCTTTCTCACTAAGGAAAAATTACTCCAAAGAAAATTGTCACTATTGCCTCTGCACTAAGTCCTTTTGCCCATTAACTTATTTTGATAACAACAACCTCACTTACCCAGAAGGCGAACAGCAGTGACCTCCATACTCCTGATGGGAGTCCTGAAGTCCAACAAGGCCACTGTGTAGCACAGAGGGAAAGCTTAGGAAGCCCATACACGTAGGGAATATCATCTCTCAGACAAGCAGAGCTGCCCGGCTCTTCTAGCATCAGTTAGCCAGGGGCAATATGGTACCATATACCTCAGTCATTCTGAGGGTGTCACTGGGTTACAATACTCAACACAGGAAGTTCATGCTAATAGCATAGGGTCATCAGAAAACCATACAGTCAAGTTGACATCTATTCGTAAGTTGACCAGCTGTCCCAATTTGCTTAAGCCTAGGAGATTTCCCAGGACTTGGGACATTTAATGCTGAAACAGGGAAAGTCCCAGGCAAGCCAGGATGGTTGACCACCCTACATCTGAAAAAAAAAAAAAAAAAAAAAAAAAAAAGGAGTGTGTTATATTTAGACAGATCTTATGTCAGAAAGAAGATAAGCATTTGCTAAAACACTTGGCACGCAAGGCTGGTAGACCTCAGTTGCTCACAGAATTCACTTATGTGTAGTAACTCAATTCCTGCCACATCAGATAAAATAGATGTTGCAATAGCCAATGTTTCCCAAACCACAGAATTCTTCTTTTCTTTGAATTTGGAGCATCTGTGAGAGATGTGAGCAAAACAACATGTGTCAGTTTCTGAATTACAGTATAGCTCCTTTTCTCTGGGTTCAGAAGAATTTAAAATAAATCATACCAGCAGGGAGCAACAACACGAAAGCAATTAATTTTTTTCTAGTTTAATACCATGCTACTGTCTGATGTCCGGAAGCCCAACTGAGATTTTGGAAGTATATCTCACAGTTAGTTTTAAAATTATGAGTGACATTGAAGTCATACATTTCTGCAGCCCAGTGGAATACTTGCTTTAGGAACAGAATGTTATGATACTGTCAAGTTTTATATCTTAAAAGAAATTATTTTAAAATGGAAGAAATGTGTTATGGTTTGGATGTTAGGTGTTCCCCAAAAGCTCATGTGTGAGACAATGCAAGAAGGTTCAGAGGAGAAATGATTGGGTTATGAGAGCCTTAACCCAGTCAGTGAATTGATCCCCTAGTGGGGATTAACTGAGTGGTAACTGAAGGTGGGTAGGGCATAACTGGAGGAGGTGGGCATTGGGAATGTGGCTTTTGGGTAGATATTTTTTATCTGGCAGGTAGAATCTCTCTCTCTCTCTGATTCATGATCATCATGTGAGCAGCTTCTCTCTACCACAGTCTTCCACCATGATGTTCTGCCTCACTTTAAGCCCTGAAGAATGTAGCCTGCTCTCTGTGGACTGAGACCTCTGAAACCATGAGCCCCCAAATAAATTCTTCCTCCTCTAAAATTGTTCTGATGGGGTCTTTTAGTCACAGCAGCAAAACAGCTGACTAAAACAAAATGTTTGCCCCTTTTCTGGCAACTGTTGCACAGTTGATAAAACAACACAGACCCCAATACCTGATGTGTGGAACATGTAAACAACAAAGGTGAAGGAATGCTAAAACTCCAGAAGCAAGATTGCCTTCACACTTAAATAATGAAAACATCAAGTGGCAGATCAAAATTTCCTATAAGACTTAAAATTTCCCATAAGACTAATACAACATAGCAAACCATTCAGACAGCCTGTTTGTGATGCTGAGTGGTGTTGATAGTTTTTAAAAACTGGCTACAAATTCTTTGTCCATTATTTCACTAAAAGACAGGGTCTACCTGTCCATCCTTATGAATCTGTCTCACTTAAAATCAGAAAAAGGCAGTGACATCTCGTTTGGCTGCTGTTACTGAAGGCTAAGGACAAAAATATGTCAGATACTCAACATCTTAAAGACTTCCTCACTACCACCACTACCAAATCAGATCATTCATCTCCCAGGGTTACTTAAAAAAAGCAGAATAGGTTCCAGCAGCACAGGGACAGTGTCCATATTGCCCACAGGAGCTAGCACATAATAGATACTCAGTAAACATCTGTTGGATGAATGAGTGAATACAAGTGACCAGGTATACTCATATGAGATATTCAATGCAAATAGTTAATAATTGCTAGCCTTTACTGACCTCTATGTTAACCTTTTCATTTTTTTTTTTCTACACAACTACCCTACCAGGTAGGCTCTACCAGTATCTATTTTACTCAGAGATAAAAGACCACCCAGCTAGTGAGGGGTATCCTTGGGCTTAAGAACCAGATCTGTCTGATTCCTTTTAAGTGTGTCATCCTTTTATGGAAGAAGTTGTACTGGATCCATAAGCTGGATGCCCTTGAATATCCAAATCAAATAATCAGCTGCTACTTCTGATCCCATACCATTAATCAATACCTGATTACAGTCTGGCTCTCAGATGCAGCTATAAAGGGAAAGCTGTACTAGCGAGGTTCTCCCAGATCCCAAACTAATGAGCAGTGGAAGAAAACCGTAGTGTTTTAGAAAATGGTGATCACCAGAGAGATAAATCATAGATGTCCATTGCTATTCCGATGAAGCAGGTTTCTGAATTGGGCTTTGTCATGAACTTGAGCAGTTGACTAGGGAGAGCTCAGCATTGGGAAGGACCTACGTGAGGGCCAAACAACCTTCTCAGGTGGCACAGCCAGTCTCACCATATACTGGATTAACCTTTTAATTTTGCTATATCCTATATGATGCAATATAGGTGCTCAGCAAAATAATGAATAGATAGATGGGTGGATAAATAAATTAGAAAAGTTATAAGTTGTAAAATTAGGGCAAACTATCTGTCATGTTGATTATGAATGAAACACTATGCTCAGATATTAGTATTGTATTATTATATTGTTGATATTTTTGGTTTCGTGGGATGTTTTGCTTTCTCTACATTTTTCCTTTCTTTTCTTTTTTTATACATTAACTCATGTGATCCTTAATACAGCCTCATGAGTTGTTGTACCACTTTACATGTGACACTTTCTTGTGGCACCAAGAAATATCAGGAAGCTCTTCTAAAGTCACAGTGATTAGCATTGTATGTCTAGCAATGAAGTCTCTGGATTATTGACCCAATGTGTTATTGCAGCCATAACTGATATGTGCTTCTGCTGTGTGGACTGAATGGGCACCAATGCATTTGGAGCCTTAGATGTAACATAGAGAAGATAGATGACTTAGAAAGAAACCTCTCTTCCTCAGCCCCCATGGAGACCCTAGCACAGATAGGCTTAGCAATGGTCCTAAAGAACCAATCCTGTAATTAGTACATGCTACCATGGTTCTACAGAACTGACCCCACAACTAACACCTGCCATCATTAATTGAATGCATTATCATTTAAAGAAGAAACAGCCCATGGAAAATGAGAATATGCAATTTTTTTTATCTTACCCTCACACAAAAGTCATCTTTGAATTAGTATTCACAAATTTATATTTTCTTTCCTATGGAAGAAAAAAAAAACAAATGAAAAACAAGGAGTGAAGAAAAACTTGAAGCAGAAGGCCCAACAAGACTTAGGAAAATTAGCAAAGGTATTGTCTATCTGCCTCTAAGCTTGCAGAAAGCAAAAATGAGGGGTGCTCTTCGAGTCCCTCCAGGGGGAGGCCTGGGTTTAACCAGCAGCTGTAGGAACCCACCGCTCTGTGGCAGCCAGGCACAGGAGCACCCCAAAAGTGACAGGAGGTGTCCAGGTCCTCATGACACATCACATGCACAGCCAGTCAGCCATCCCAGAGGGCACTCTTCACGGTAGGGCTTCCAGCACTTAAAAGGGACTTTTTCCTTTTAAGAAAGATGCTGAGTCAAATAAGAGAGAGAGAGAGAGAGAGAGAGAGAGAGAGAGAAAGAGAGAGAGAGTACAAGGGGAAAAAAGTTTCCTACTACAATGAAAATCTTTCAGTCACAAGGAGGGAAGTGAGTCCTGTGCCGTGGGACTGTGCGTGGCTGGCCTGCACAGGCTCTACTTGGGCTCCTGGATCACACCTTTGCTAAGTTCTGTCATTTGGGGGATATTTTATTTTGGTCCAGCTCATTCTGAGCCCAAAGTAGAAGTTTCAGTAATTTCACCAGCTTCCGCGTTGACTGGTGGTTTTCATAATCTGGAACAGCTCGGTCAACTTCACTCCAAACCTGCAGATGAAAGTAAAGGTACAGGTTTTTGTCCAAGAGCTCCAGATGGAGGCTGTTGATCGATGCGATGGCCCCCTGAATCTGACCCTCCAGAAGCATCTCAGATTCGCTCATGAAGAGTTTCCAGATCCACACTGGGTTCAATCCCAGATTCCATGCAAAACTTCTCCCCCACTTCCTTAATGCCCTCTGTGACGACGTGGCTCACAATGAGGCGATTCATGTCCACCCCCTGGATATGTAAGCTGTTGAGTTTTCCATCCACTCATCTTTCATGATCTCATCAGATTTTACTGTTTAACTCATTTTGGTTTACTTCCTGTGAATCCCACCTCCCGCACAGGCAGTCTGGTTGGCGGACACTCTGTGGATGCTTGGGGCCCGCGGAGGTCGGAGGTGGAGGCAGAGAACATTCGATTTTAATGTGATCCAATTAAACGAAAAAGCAAGCACTAGTTGAGCACCTAGGATACTACACGAGCTGCTAGGAAAGTCACTATGTAACCTCTGCCCTCCAGAAACTTTCAGTCTGGTTGAAAAAAATCAACAATTACAAACAAAGCCACATATGGCAGGACAAGAGAAGTACTACAAAAGGGGGACAAATGACAAGGTCAGAGGAAGCAGTGGTCACTCTACTTGGAGATTATCAGGAAGGTCTTTTCAGGAGCTGACATTTGAAGGAGACACAGAAGGATGGGTGAGATTTCTATAGATGGAGAGAGGAGAGGGACTATGTTTTCTTGACAGGAATGACTGAAGCTGCATATTGAAAGCCTGCAAAATAAAGCTGCAGAAGTGGGGTAGGATCAGCTGGCCTTAGGAGACCCTGTAACACAAGGTTGAAGACTGGAGACGTTAGAGTTCATTGGTGCCATCTTGAGGTCCAAACCACAGCCCCATGCTGTATCAGAGATTTCTGGGGTCAGAGTCAGTAGATGAATTGCCATGAGCCTTATAGCCACCTGTAGAGTGAACAGAAAATGAAGATCTTTATGGATAAAATCAACTTACATAACATTTCTAAATGAGAGCTTAACACATATGGAGAACAGATCACTTAAGGGGAAAAAGTGTGATTTCATCTGATCCAGCTCCTTCTGGACCCGAGTTGAACGTTGAAGGCCCCTCATCTAGAGTTTCAGACTCTGCCCTCCTCAGTCTTCAAAACCTGTTCTCTTTGTCTATCAGACAGATTCACTAACTGAGACCTGGTGTGGGCCCTTCCCAGCCACTTCTGAATAATGGTGCATGTGGCTGGCCCCCCGGCCCTGGGCCCACACTCACATTTGGGCTACATCTTACCGTTCCTCTGAGCTCCACTTCTTGTATCCATCAACCAGCCCCACCAACTCTTGACCAGCACCACAGGAAAATAGTAATAACTGGCTGATTATTTTGTTATTACTTATAAAGACCAGTTGTATCACCTTACAAAATAATCGATTCCTACACATCTTTTCAATGTAGACACTGAATACTGACTTGGGTCCCCAAAATAAGTCAAATTAAATGGGCTCAGTGTGGAGTTGAGAGCAGAACCTGAGCAGATTCAAAAGAGGCAAGATTTTGATCATTAGAGAATAATGCTTGACCTCCTAGTATTTAAAAAAATAAAGCAGACAAACCAACCTTAATCAGATAAGGCAGTCACAAGATTATTCTAAGTTAAGGCAATATGAAATGTAAGAGAAAGCAGAGTTCATGCCCTGGTAACATGGTTCAGACCTGGCATTAAAACAAGAACGCCCAGTGTCAGTGTGCTAGTCCTTCAGAAATACACAATTTCTCCATATTAGCCCCCAAATGTAAACCTCTATACAAAACCACCAGTCTTCATTCATCAATTAATCTAACAAAAACTTAGCAGGTGTCTGAGACAGGATAAACATCTTACGTGGCTGTGTAGCACCAGGAAAATGAGGAATACTGACAAGTGGGAAAGAACAACTTACAAAGAACATTTTTGGCCATGCCATGGAAATAGGATTTTATCCCACAGGTGTTGGAAAGCTGTCCATGTTTGTAGGCCATACGATGATAGAAGCAAACACAAAAGGATAACTCTGGAGCCTGTATGAATTGATGGATGGAAACATGGATGCACAAGGAGGTTTGTGAAATGGTCCAGGGAAAAAGACCAAATAAAATAATCTGGTAATATTAATACTAATGTAATAATAATAATAATAATAATAATAATAATACCCCAGCAACATCCAGAGGCATCAAGGAGAGAGAACACATTTGAAAGGAATTTCTAGTACAGATCAAGACAACTTGGCCAATGACATAAGGTAGCATAAAGATTAATGAGGCTCCTAGATTGGGCAGCTGTGTAAATGGCAGTGTGGTGACTGAGATCATGGGGTGGAGACGTTGATGCCCAGCTCAGATCCCCTTTACCAGGCTGCGGCACCCATTTCCCAGTTTCTGTAAGTGAGGAGTCTTCCTTAGTAGTTACACCCTACTCTGGAGACTCAGTTCTAGGAGCCACCTTCCCTCCAAGAAGCCCCAGTCACTGACATTGTGAAGTGGGAAAGTCTAGACTACTCGCCTCAAAGAGAGACAACTATGGCAACACACACTTCCAGGGCTCCCCAAGGGATCAGACTGAGGTTAGACTTCAGCTAAACCACATATTTGCTTGGCTTCCTTTCCTGCCTAGTCTTCTTACAGATTATCTCCTTAGGCCGCTTCCTCGATTAACACCTTATCCAAGACTGTCTTTCACAGGTTCTATTCTAGGGGAACCAACCTAAGATAGACAACAAGGTTACTGGAAAAGGGACATTCTTTAGAGGTGAGATGATGATTTCAATTTGAGATGCTTCCAGAGAAACCAGTATTAGAAAGAAAGAAGGAAAGAAAGAAAAAATCTGGACTCAAGTAGCAGACAAACATGACTTCAAATCTACAGTTTACTACTACTCTTTTAATTTTGGGCAAGTTGCTTAATCATGATGGGGTCACAGGTATATAGAGGTCTTGCCATTTTCAGCACCACTTCTAGGCAGCACCTGGGGAAGCTGAAGACCAAAGCCATTTGTCTCCACCTTGAGCAGCTCCATCAGTTCACCTCAGGGTGAAGTTCAAATATTATTATTTCTATGTGTGCCTAAAAGGAAACCTTTGGGGAAAGCATTGATTCACCTCTCTGCAGCCCTAGTTTCCCATATGAAAAATAGAAATTCTTATACCCCACCTCCAGTGTGTAGTGAATAGGATGAAATGAGGTAAACTAGCATAGTAGAGGCAAGGATAAAGAAGACCAGCGCAAGCCCAGCAAATGGGGTGATCATTAGTGCTCCCTCCCAGGGAGATGACCAGGAGGTACTGCTGTTCCAGAAGTCTGAACTGACGAGGGCTACTGGGCTCTCATCCAAATGCCTGTTTCTTTTTCTTCCTTCTTGTTAAAGAGAAGTAAGAAAGAGTCTGCCAAGTGTGACAGAGCTTTGATTATTCTCTCTGGAGCCTTCATGTATTTTTTATACCAAGTTGAAGGTGGGAGGATTGAGGACAGGTTGAGGAACAAGGATGAAACCAGGACGACTCCCTAACATTGTCCTGCACTTTCAATATTCTCGTAAACGAGCCATGCCCTTCATCTCAGCGCTTTGATGGCCCTGGGCATGCCTTATTTATAGACAACAACTGCTACAGAACTTCAAGGGGGCACACAGCCAAGGCATGGATGTGGAGGGAACACTCTGAAGTGCTAAATTCTCAAATTCAGAATGGAAAGGACAGTACACAACAGCCCTTGGGACCTAACTCTGAACCATGCCAAGAATGCCCACTTGTCCCCTCGGTGCAGTAGATGTCCAAAGTCCTTTATGTCAGTCCCAGAGAGCAGCTGTCAGCCAAGGCAGGTGACACAAGTGGACTGTGGGTGACTTTCTGCAATGATCAAACTCTCATATTCACCAGATTAATTCATGGTCCTTAGAGAGTGTGACTTCCAGAACATGAACACCCAATTTTCACCTTTAAATCTTTAAAAATAAACAGAACATCAGTGTAGACGACTGGAAAACGGCCCTCTGGAAGAGGTCCATGTCCTAATCCACAGAACCTCCGACTAGGTCACCTTACATAGTAAAAGGGTCTTTGTTTATATGACCACATCAGGGGTCTTGGAATGGGAGGATTATCCTGCATTAGCTTGCTGGGCCCAGTATAATCTCAAGGGTCCCCAAGAAGGAGATCAAAGATCAAGTTCAGTGTAGGAAATGTGATGACGGAAGGAAAATTGATATGATACAAGAAAGGGATCATAATCCAAGGAATGCAGGTGTCTCTGGAAGCTGGAAAAGGCAAGGAAACACATTCTCCCTCCAAGATGCCCAGAGGAACCAACCCAGTCGGCACTTTTCTGTAGCCCAGTGATAGCTGATTTCAGTCCTCCAGAATGGTACAATAGTGGATCAATTATTTTAATCTACCAAGTTTGTACTACATTATTATGGCAGTCACAGGAAACTGACATAGCCAGGAAAGACCGTCATTTGGCCCCAATGGAGGTGTATGTATTCCTGTTGGAAGACATGGTGTGTTTATCCATAACTCAATGGATTACATAATTCCTGAATTACTGCTTCACTATTTTACCCTTTCTCTCATCCTACCCACTTCAAAAGGACCAAAAGTGTTCAAGAAACAGGTTCTTCACTGGGGATGGAATATATCCCAAAAGAGCCAATACAATTTCTATTTAGTTCAAGAGGTGGTGTGGTATGATTTTTATGTATACATGTAGACAAAAGACTAAAAGGGTACATCCAACAAAGTGGTAATAGGAAATTGCTTAGTAGAAAGATTATAGGCTGTTCTTATTTACTTCATTTTGCTTACCTTTATTTTCTCATTTTAAAACAAGTATGTATAATTTATTCCAAATGGTTTTTAAGTGATATCATGTACAATAGCACTATTACCTTTTCTGTGACTTAAAAAATATATTTTTTTTGAAGGAACTGCCAAACTCACTTCCCAAGTACAGGACAACATATAGAAAATTTGGGACCTGACTGACACCACAGGGGCAATATTGAGCCCTTAAAGATGAACATGGAACCAAACTCTTGTAAGCAAATGCTAATGAGGAAAAGATAACCACCCAAAATGTAAAATTTGAAATTCTTCAGTGCACAACCTGGTCCAAAAAACCTTTCCACCAATCAGCTTCACAGAGTAGCGTTACAGCAACTTCTTTCATGTGAGGCAATCTTTAAAAGCATATTCTGTGTGACTTAATAATTCAGAAAAACAATCCAAGAGAAAACAAGTCCTGAGATCAAATAACTTTAGGAAAAACCTAACATTATACACTTCTTTAAAGACAGACAAAGCATAACTGCTTACTAAATCCCCTGCGAGGTCCAGAAGAAAGGAAATCCTACTTATTTCATCACAGATCCATCTTTTCTCTTGGAGCTAGTAGTTCCCCCATTCTTTGGGAAACTCTGATTTACAGACTTTGATGTAAAACACCCACAATTCGTTATCTGGGAGAAGCAATGTAATCCACAAACACCAGCTGGAATTTCAGAAGTTGGTTTTTCTGTAGTTTGGTAGAATTTAGTCTTTTCTAGAAAAAGAAGCGACCTGGTCCATGAAGCTTACTCTTTTGAGTACTAATGCATCTTTTATTCACCCAAGAACATATGAGATGGGCTGGGAGCACAGAGATTGGATCACAAACGTTATGGCACGCAGGATCAATGAAAGAGCTTACAGACCTCCCAAGATGTGGACAGCAGCACCATTGTTCCTGTGAACAGGACTCTTCCCATGGGATACTGAGCTGAGGGGACCCAACATACATAAGCCCTTTTCAACAAAGAGGAATCAAATGAGAGTGTGCAGCTCTGCTGTGTCTTCTCGGAGGGTTCTTCTCAGTCATATGGAGCAGGATGATGTGGCTGAGCAGAGTCATCATGCCCAGGTAACCATTCCCAGAAGATAAGAGGCATCAACATGAAGAGGGTTATATCAAGAAGGAGAACAGGTGTACCTGGGAAAATCTATAACAGTGATGGGAGCAGGTAGGACCCAAGAATGGGTGACAAAGCTACAGTCCCAGGGCTTTAAAAGCCAACAAGCAATATTCCTCTGTTCTGTGTCCTTGCAGATCTCCTGAGTTGGGAGGCCTTGCCTTTTGCATCATCGTCATTATCGTTATTGTCAATATCAATCAGCTAGTCTCATGCACTCATTTTAACAATGAGGAAACAGAGGCTTAGAGACAGAAGATAACTTGCTCGAGACCCCAGCTGGCTGAGGGCAAGGTGAGGCACAGCACCCGGACTACCTTCCCTACCAGAGGCCCTTGATACGTGGAACTCTGAGGCTCATTGTGGGAGATTTTTCTTGCAGTTTTGGCATTGCTCCTTTTTCAAACCTGAGTCTCACTTTACCCCAGGCTTTAAGAATGAGCTATTTTCCCCAATTCCCCATTGTAGGAGCAATCTAATAATTTAGAATTTAGAGAGTTAATTCTAATAATGTAGATATGAGGGCAGGGAGAAGAATGGGATGAAGCCAAAGCCCTTCACCTCGTACCCAGCCAACCTGGAGGAGGGAATCCAGGTAAGGTCAGGTCCTTTTAATAGAGTGTGAGGCTCAGATAAAACATTCTTTGAGTTTCACCCTCAATGCCCCAAGGTCCCCCAACAACATGGGTATACAGGTGAAATATTGGCAAAATGAGTTGAGAATATTGACTTAAATAATTCAAAGACCAATAGTGCTCAAGAGGAAGGTGTGGAAGTGGAGTGGAGAGGAGCCATGTCACCTGGCTGGTTTGCCTTGACAACATTGGGCTGGGCCACAGGCACAGGGAGGAAGAGTTGTACATGGAGTATGTGCATCATTCCCCGAGGCTTGGTGTTAGTGCATTACTTGGCTCTAACTGGCTGCCTGAATCCCTGTCCATCCCTTTGGTCACGAATTGCACCATCATCCCTCCTGTTCCCTCACTCCTAGCCCCCAGATGTAGGACCTAAGAAAGGGGCCTGATATAGATTAGGTAACTTTAACAAAGAGTTTGGGTCAGGATCAGGAGCCACACAGCATCCCAGGCAGTGATGTAAGGTCATCAAGCCAAATTAGGAACTAGATGAGATTTGCCTTCTGACCTCTCACCTCTAAGCAGCTTCCCTCTCCCTCTCCCTTTATCTCTATTTCCCCATATTGCTCTGGAAAAGTCTGCCAGCAAGTGCTGTTTTCCCAGGGTCTTTAAACGATATGCAGGTGCACAGCAAAAGCAGATGACACCTTCTACAAAATGACCTCCTTTTGCTCCATCCGACTGTGGATGGGACCACCTTAGGGACTGACTCTCCTCCATTGTGTGTGGTGGGAAAATTTCCGCAAAGAGGAGGGAAGATCCTAATTTGACTTCTGTACTTTCTCAATCTTTGTCTTTTGGATTCTTCCTGTCAGACAAGAAGCAATGGATGTGTTTCTTTGGAGAGTAGAAAAGAAAATAAATATGAATACACTTTGTAAGTAATGTGCTCTCAAATGGAAGGGTCTGATGTTATTTGGTAATTTTACTAAGATGTACTTATGGCCAGGCATAGTGGTGAATGCCTGTAATCCCAGTGGCTCGGAGGCTGAGGCAGGAGGATCATGAATTCAAAGCCAGCCTCAGCAAAAGCGAGGCACTAAGCAACTCAGTGAGACCCTGCTTCTAAATAAAATACAAAATAGGGCTGGGCATGTGGCTCAGTGGCCAAGTGCCCCTGAGTTCAATCCTTAGTACCCCCGCCCCCCCCACCAAAAAAAAAAAAAAAAAAAAAGATGCATTCATGAATAACCACATGTTTGATTTTAAAAAACAGAGATGGACAGTACTAGGGACGAAGGTACTAAAATGTTCCAGAACCAAAAAATTATAATAATAAAGATGAGGGGGGCTGGTGCTGTAGCTCAGTGGCAGAGCGCTTGCCTAGCTTATGGGAGGCACTACGTTCGATCCTTAGCACCACATAAAAATAAACCAATAAAATAAAGGCATTCTGTCCATATGCAACTACAAAAAAATGTTTTAAATAGTTATATTATCATGTGTTCAATTAATTCCAATTTTAGTAATTTTAAATTAGTTTTCACAATACTATGTTTCAAGCTGGATGAAATGAAATGTAAAGAAAAAAGATTAAGTGAAATGAATAATTTTTTAAAGTGTGGGTTATTATGAATTTGTTAATTTACTTTCATAAAAAGTTGAAGTGAATGCAGGAAATTTCTGACCCCCCTCCACTGGCCACCCCTCCAGAAGTCTGCCTTCCACTCCAGTGCCTCGTGACTCATCACCTCTCTTGGGAGCCTTCTAATCCCCTGCACACACTTGACAGCCATCAGTGTGGCTTCTTCAGGGCAATAGGAGATTCCTGAAACATGATCCCCAGCTCCCTGTCCCAGGGACAGTTGTTCACAGTGGAAAATATCTCCCTGTGGTATTCAGCCTGATTGGCAGTCTCTGCTGAGGAAGGGGGAAAATTTGCAAGGGATTTGGTGACACAGCGCCCTTTTGCCCCACCTGCTCCCTCTCTTCCTGAAGGGAGGCAGCTGCCTGTCCTCAGAGTACTCCATCTCCTGCCCAAGAATTAAAAGATCTGACTGTACTTCCAGGTGCTTTGGAGTCAAAAGCTGCTTGGAGAAGCCACATAGAAGACCCCAGAATAAGCAAGGTATTCATCCACGGCCAACAGCTGTTCCTGAGGAATCTGAGTGGGACCAGAGCAAGACATGCCAAGTTACTGAGCCCAACCAAGTTTGAAGTTAAAATAAAATTTAACAGGATGATCAATTGAACTAATTTTAAAAGAAAAATTTTTAAAAAACAGGGAAAAGGAAAAAATAATTGTATTGTTCATGTATACCCTTCAGTGCTGAGCACAGATACATACAGAAGCCCCAAGGGGAAAAAAGCCTCATCTACAGCAGAGTTTAGTGACTGTCACCATCCCCTCATTTCTTTTTCACAGCCAGTGGTTGATGGGGCAGACTCTGCGGTAATGAAAAAGGAAGGCCTGAAAACAGAACTGAGTTTAAATACAAAATAATTATAATAATAATTATGGTTATAATTATTATAATATGTATTATAATAATATTATAATTATTATAATAATAATTACAGTCATCACTCAGTATCCTTGGAAGATGGGTCTCAGGACCCTCTGAGGGTACCAAAATACAGGGATGCTCAATTATCTTATACAAAATGATGTAGTATTTGCATATAACCCATGAATATCACCTCATAACTTTAAATCATCTCTACATTATTTAAAATACCTACTACAATGTAAGTGCTATGTAAATAGTTGTTCATTTAGGAGAAAATGACAACAAAATAAAGTCTATGCACATTTGGTACAAATGCAGCTTTTTTTCCTCCGAGTATTTTCTATCCACAGTTGGGTGAATCTATGTTTGAGGAACCTACAGGCAGAGAGAGCTGATTATATGTCCAGGGTAACCCTGATGAGAGAGTCATGGGTAGGGCCCAGCAGGAAAAAGAAACTGGCTTCAAGGTCCCTGTTGGAAACTTTGGAGACTAAGTACCGTGACATTCAATATAGCAAATGAATCTTCCCAGAGAGAAATAGCCATGTTGAAACTGTAAAAATATTTGGTAAGTTTAGGTCTCACAGGTGTGAGCTGATACTGGTTTATGTTTATCATCCACTTCCATGGCTTCATGTGCTATCTACGTGCTGATGACTCAAATCATCTGAGCTCCTAACCCGAATCTCCAACTGCCAATACAGAATTTCCACTTGGCCATCTCTTAGACATCTGAACCCAGGCAAGTCCAAAGACTTTGATCCCTTGATCTTCTGCCTGAAAGCTCTTCCTCCTCTAGTGTTTTCTGTCTTCAGAAATAGAACAACCATTCACACAGTTACTCACACTAGAAACCTTAGATTTGTTCTTGATACAGATTAGCTTCCCACTTCTAATCAATCTCCAAGTCTTACAGATTTGGCCTGTTCACTGTTCCAAATCCACCCCCTTCAAAACCCCACTACCACACCCCTGGGCATGCAATTACCATTTCTCCCCACAAACTCTTGCAATATTTCCCCTAACCTGTCACTTAATGTCCACTCTCCCAATCCATTTGTCCCAATCTCTAAATGGATCTTTTTTCAACAGAAAATTAATTGACATGCTTGTTCTTAGAATCGATGACTTTCTAATAGAGTCCAGAATTTGTAATGGGATCTACCAGAGTCTCCCTAATTTTTCATTCATTCATTCAACAAATGTTTATTGAGGATTGCTGTGTGCCAGGAACTGCTCAGAGATTAAAATCCAGCAGTGAGCTAAAGACAATAATCCCTGCCCTCAGAGAACTTGCAGCCTAGTGATAGAGACCGAAAATACACAAGAAAAGTAAGCAATGTAACAGTTTAGATTGTTTAAGGACAAAAATAAAAGATACAAGAGAGGAATTATTAGGATGGAAACTAAAACCTGTGACAGGGAAACTCTTAGATAAAGACACAAAAGAGTAAAGGAGCAAGTCCATGAATATGTCAGCTGAGAAATTTCCCAACAGAAGGAGAAAAAGGCAAAGACCCCAAGGCAAAAGCCTGGTTGGTATGCTCATCATTTAAACAGTAGGCCAGCAATTCACAGTCGGGTTGGGATGGGGAGCATAGGAGGATTAGAGGAATACTAGAATGGCCAATGGGGAGGGAGGGGAAGGGAGAGGACGAAAGGGTGAGGGGAAAAAAAAAGATGGTAGAATGAGATGGATATCATTACCCTAAGTGCATGTATGAAGTCACAAATGGTGTGAATATACTTTGCATACAACCAGAGATTTGTAAAAAAGTGCTCTACATGTGTAATATGAAATGTAATGCATTCTGCTGTCATTTATAACATCTTAGAATAAAAAATAATTTAAAAAAAATAAAATAAAAATAAGAAAAAAATTAAACAGTAGGCCAGGGTGACTGGACTGAGAAGGAAAAAGGAGCTCAGAGAGTGCTATTGGAGAAAGAGAAGAGATTGCAGATCATGGAGGATCTTTAGATCATCAAGAGTTCAAGACCTTTACTCTGCATGAGATAGGAAGAAGGAGGAGCTGTGAGCAGAGAGGTGACTTATGAACAACCACTGTGTGCTCTGGGGATTGGATGCAGGCACTGGGAATTGAGTGTTAGATAAGATAGTCAAGGTCTGTGTTCCCACCAAGGTGCATCCCTCCTGGGAAGACAGGCAACACACAGTAAGTGACAAGTGAAAAAGACAATCTCAGATAATGAGAAACATAACAATAAAAGTAAGATATTGTGATGCAGTGGGGGTAACAAGGTTGCCTAGCATCCTCAGGTGTTCAGGGAAGGCCATCCTGAAGCAGTAGTGTATCCAGAGGCTGGAATGTCAGGCAGGAGATGGCCAGGTGAAAATCTGGGGACAGAGGGCTAAGTACTGAGGGATCAAAGTGGGCAGGAGCTGCAATATCTATGGGATGGGAGGGAGGCCAGTGTGGCTGGAGCGGAGTAGGGAGGCAGAAGTGCAGGTGTTGCCACGAGAGAAGCTTCTGGGCCCGTGCAATTTAGAGAGGAGGTCGTGGTATGGCTGTTAGATTTCATTTTAAATAAAATGGAACTCTATTAGAAGATTTTAAATCATAATGTAAAATCATCTGATATATGATGTTAAAACTAGTATGGCTAATTAGGTCCGAATTGATTGAAGGGAAGCAGAAGTGGTTATAAACCAGACAAGAAATGATGGTTTGGAATAAAGTGTTACTGGACAAGAGAAGAGAGATATGTAATATACTTTGAAGGACTTGCTGAAAGACTTGATGTGAGAAAATGAGAAATCAAACATGAGACATGAGATCAACCTTGATTTGAGGCCTAAACTACTGAGTTTCATTTTCTGAAATGTGGAAGAATGGAGAAAGAGCATAAAGTGGAGGTGAGAATAAAGTAAGTATTGGCTATGTTAACTTTGAGGTTCTTCTCAGACTTTCAGACAGATTGATCAAGATGGAAGTTGAATAATGAGGAGAAAGACTGGGGAGAAGTAAACCTGGAATTATCTGCATATGGATAACTATATAGAATCACCTAGGGAGAGATCACAACAGTGCAGAGTTTGAGGTTCCCCCGGCATGCTAGTATTTACAGGCCAAGCAAAAGAGAAATAACCAAGACAAATAACTGAGAAAATGCAATGAGGGATTTGAACACTGCTGAGATGTGAAAATAGTTCTAGAAAACAACAGTTGAATTTGGCAATGTGAAAATCACTGGTGACCTTGCAAGAGCAATTTCACGATAGAGAGAACAGAAGCCCAACTGTCAGGGAGAGGAGAGAAAAACGGATGAAAACACGGAGAGAGACCATAGATAAATTTTTCAGGAAGTTTTGCTCTGGCAGGTCTAGTGATGGTGGTGTAAGTTTTAATGGTGATCTTGGGCCACTCTTTTTTTTTTTTTTTTTTTTTTTTTTTTTGTACCGGGAATTGAACTCAGGGGCGCTCGACCACTGAGCCACATCCCCAGCCCTTTTTTGTATTTTATTAGAGACAGGGTCTCACTGAGTTGCTAAGTGCCTCGCCATTGCTGAGGCTGGCTTTGAACTTGTGATCCTCCTGCCTCAGCCTCCCAAGTGCTGCGCCACCATGCCTGGCTTGGGCCACTCTTATATGACAATGGAGAAGATCCAAGAAAGAGAGAAATGGATCCTCAATAAGTGGCATAATCCTGGTGCATTGTTCAGACTTTACACTCATTAATTCCAAGTTCCCAAAGCTACATTCTGGTTGACTTTGCTACCTTCCAGAGTCATAGATTGTGCCCTCAAATGGGACCAGTCATTGGGGAAAAAAGATTGTCCCTAGTCAACAGGAAACTAGATGATAGTATGGATGGATCAACTCAAATCCAAATAGCTGGGAAAGAACTCCAAATTTAGGCCACAAAGAGGACGGGTCTACTATGGCACCAAGGTAATATGCCGCTGGCTATTGTTGACTGGTCTACAGAGCAAGCCTGCTGCTGACTGTGGGGGAAACTCTCAATATACAATAAGAATAGACAGTTCCTCAAGGACCACCAATAACCAATTCATTTCAATACCTAAAGCATCTAGTATAATAGTAGGCATACAAGAACTGTTCACTGAAGGATATTGGAGGGAGGGAGAAGAAAGAAGGGGAAGGGAGGGAATTATATAAGATGTAAGATTACCACCCTTATTATGGTTCTAATGAGCAGTCTGAATTTTGAGATGCCTCTTTTATTTAAACTCTTCAGTAACGCCAAGTAAACTAAAGCCCTTGTTAAAATTTGAATTTGTTACCATCTACCCCTTCTCAACACATATACACACTACCTACACAAAAACACACATTTTATGCACAGAATATGGTTCTCTCTTAGAGGTCAGCAGAGGACCCCATTTGACTTGCAGAGGAAGTTTACAGATTGCTTTTTCTCATCTGCAAAAAGACATTTATAAGTTCATAAAAATCAATGTAATAAGCCTAGGAAAGGCATTGTGAGAAAGAGGTTCCTCAATGCTTTTTTGGGAAGGGGTGCTAGCCCAATGGTTGAGTCCCCACACTAAGAAAACTGCCCCACTCTAAGGAAATCTAAGGGAAAAAACAGCCAGTGATGTTTGTCCCCAGAAAGAACCTGGAATCCTGCAGCTCTGAGCTGGATGAAGGAGCCAAAAGAAAACGTACGGACTGAGGCTGCTCCTGTTTCACTCCCTCCCCATCACCAGTCACTGGTCTGCTTGGACAAGCAATTTATGGCTCCCACAGCTGCTCTGACAACAGGTTTGGGGCTTCTTTGGTTTCAGCCACCAGCTCAGCCCTGTGCACTCTCCTATATCTGCCGCAGTTTAGAAGGTGTTCTTCCAGCCACTCCTATCCTGGAGGGCAGATGTTCTGGGGGAGGGAGAGATTACTAGGTGTCTCCCTCTGCACCCTGGCCACCAAACAGCATAGAGTATTAATACTGGTTTTCTGTAGATATCATTAAAATAAAATAGAAGGATTGTACCATACCACCAGCATGGTATGGTGCTCCTCACACTTCTGTTTATACCATAATTCACATTTATGGGAATGGAAGAGAGAACTAGTCAGTTCCCTTGCCTGATAACAAAACACAGATGTCACTAATGTTCAGCTCTTTTTTTAAAATTAAATTATTTATTTATTCTAATTTGTTATATGTGCTTGCAGAGTGCAATTCATTTCATATTACATATAAAGAGCACAGTTGTTTTTTTGTTGTTATTGTTTTGGTTTTGGTACTGGGGATTGAACTCAGGGGCACTCGACCACTGGGCCACATCCCAGACCTTTTTTGTATTTTATTTAGAGACAGGGTCTCACTGAGTTGCTAAGTGACTCGTCACTGCTGAGGCTGGCTTTGAACTCGCGATCCTCCTGCCTCAGCCTCCCAAGTGCTGGGATTACAGGCGTGCGCCACTGCGCCCGGCTTAAAGAGCACAGTTTTAAGTCACTGGTTTTACATAAAGTATTTTCACACCATTTGTGTTTTTATATGTGTACTTAGTGTATTGATGTCTAACTCATTCTGCCATTATTCCTATCCCCTTGCCCCCTCCCCTCCCCTCCCCTTTGTTCTATTTAACATTCCTTCATTCCTCTCATCCCCCTCCCTTGCCATTATAATTCAGTATCATCATAGCAAAGGAATCATCGACCTTTGGTTTTTTGGGATTGGCTAACTTCACTTAGCATTATTTTCTCCAACTCCATCCACTTAAATGTTCAACTCTTTATCTTAATCAAGTATACCCTCATAATTCAAGCCATTTACCATGTATCTTGCCAGATATCATTACAACATGCTCCATCATCTATCTTTATAACACCCCTAAACTTACCCTTCCCCTCAAACACACCAATAATAACAGAGACTATGAAGTTCTGTTCTTGTCAAACCCATCTCTTACTTCTCTACAGCCATTATCCCTGCTCAAGCACCAACACCTTTTTCCTGAATCGCCATCACTATCTCTAAACTGGCCTCACTTCCTCAAGCCTTGGAAACTTCTGAGCAGCCATGTCCGGAGGTGACCCCATGCACCATGCATTTGTATAACACCCCCATCCCCCGGCCCTTGAGTGCTTGCAAAGCCTGGGACTTGGTTTTGGCCAACAAACTATGGCCAAGGTGGTGGGGTGCCACTCTCCTGATTGCAATGCATTATATAAGAATCCATAAGAATCCACCTTAGCAGACAGGAGTGAGACCCACCTTCTGACCTTGAAGTAATGGTTGTGTAGTAAGCTGCCTGTGGTGACCACAGGGCCACATGGAATCCTGGGGTAGCCTCTAGGAAAGGAGGGAAGCCTCCAGTTGACAGCCAGTAAGAAGCCAAGACACTCAATCATGCCAGTGCAGGTAAACGAATTCTGCCAAAAAATTCTGCATGAACTCGGAAGCAGATTATTCCCTAATCAAGTCCCCAGATGAGAATGCAGACCAGAAAGACCTTGACTGCACAGTTACATTCTGTTTGATCAGTGAAGCAAAGAACTAAACCATGAGATAATATATGTTATTGTATTAATCTTGTAAGTTTGTGGTAAATTTTTACTCAGTAATAGAACAAAAAAAAAACTAATCAGCATTTAAACTAATAAAAAGGGAGTTTGGTCATCTATTTCTTCAAGCCCCTTGTTCCCTTGACTCCTTCTTTCTTTCTAAGTCAATGAGGGCTTCTCCTCCAGCTTGTGTCCCCTGAGTCCTGGCACTCCCCAGGATTCCCTTCCTCCCTCTGAGTTTTTCATATTCTCCTTAATGCCATCTCCTCTCTCTAGCTCTATGCTGATGACTCCCAAATTCTGACCTTTCTCCTAAACTGCTTACCGGGCAGATCCAGCTAGATGACGCACAGGGGCATCAATTCCACCTGTCCAAGAGTAAGTTCTTGTCTTCTCTGCTAAGCCTGTTGTCACTCCCCTTCTCCCCTCCCCATATTATGGCCAGAACCTAGGGTAATGCTAGACCCTCGTCGCCACCATATTCTGTGCCCTCAGTCACCAGGATCCACTTGTCTTCCTCCTTTTTCTCTAACATCCAATGCACCCCATCTTTCCATGCCTATTGCCCTTGTCGTGCTTCAGGCCTTCCTGTCCTGTCTCATGTCATATATCACAGTGGCCTCCTAATAGGCACTATTCTTAAAGCCTTGCCACCCTCAAATTCAGCCTCTACAGGACTGCCAAAAAGGTCTGCACAAAACTTGATCTGACCACTATGCAAACTCGTCAGTACAGCACCATGTAAAAAATGATGGAACCCTGGGTGGTCTCTGGGAAAGGAGGGAGACCTGCACAACCCTGCACAGCCTGGCCTTCACCTACCTCTCAATCATTTTGCTTGGCCAGATTTTAATAGCTTTCTTAAAGTATAATTGACATATAATAAGCAATACCTATTTAAAATACACCTTTTGATAAGTTTTTGCATAGGTGTACATCTTGGAAACGATCATCACTATCATGTTAGAGAAAATACCTATCATTATCAAAAGTATACTCATATGCCTTTGTAATCCTCCCTCCCAGGCCTTTCCAATCGCATCTTCCTGAGAAAACAGTTATCTGCTGTCTGCCACTATAGATTTAGTTTGCCCTTGATAAAATTTTAAAATAAAAGATTTATCTAATATTTGTTGTTGTTCTCTTAATTCTTTAACTCAGCATAATTATTTTGACACGCATTCCTATTGCAATTTATCTATAGTTAATTCCTTCTATATAATCTGGATAGAAATTCTGTATAAGATATAAAATTCCACATATATCTTTCCCCTCCTGTGTTATTTTTTGTTCTCTCAACAGGAAAATTTGAGAAAACAGACATTTTTAATTTTGATAAAGGCTAACTTATCATGCTTTTGGTGTTTTCCAAAAAAAAAAAAAAAAAAAAAAAAAAGAACTTTGTATAACCCAAGATCATAGATATTTATTTATATTTTGTAGAAGTTTTGTAGTTTCGGGTATTAGATCTAGGTTTATGATCCATTTTTAGTTAATTTTATGTGGTTAGACTATAGATCAGATTCCCCCCTTTTTAGCATGTGCATATCCAATATATCCAATTGTTTCAGTACCACTTATTCAAAGACTAGCTTTCTCCACCAAATCTCCTTTCCACATTTGTTGTAAAAAAAAAAAAAAAATCAGCTGTCTATTTATACGTGGGTTTATTTCTGTACTTTATTCTGTTCCATTGTCTATCTTAATGCCAATACCAAATTAAATTACTGTGACTTTATAGCAAGTCTTGAAATGAGGTAATATTAGGCCTCTAAATTTGCTCTTCCTTTAAAGTTGTTATGACTTGATCCTTGTGAATTCCAGAATCAGCTTCTCATTTCCTACTGGTATCCTCATCTGCAGGAATTTTCTTTGGGATTGCATTAAATCTCTAGATCAATTTGTGAATTATTGATATTTCAACTATACTGAGTCTTCCAACCCATGACTAGGGTATAACTCTCCATTGGTCTATCTTTCACTTTCTCTCGGCAGTGATTTGTAATTTGTAGTGAAATCTTTCCCCCTTAGTCTCCCAGGACTTCACTGTCTGCTCCGCTTGGGGAGTCCGGTAGACTCTGCATGGGTTTCCCACCCCTGCACCCAGGCCTGGATGTCTCAAAGTAATAATTAAGTAGTAATCTTAGAACTCCTCACTTGTCTGTCTCTCAAGGACCACTGTACCTTCACGAATGTCTGGTTTCTTTAAAAACTAAGTTTTGTACCTTCTGTCTGAGCCTCTTGGTTGTTTCAGGCCACAGGCTAAGTCCAGCTGCTGCTACCCTCCCTCCCAGAAACGGCAGTCTCCACCAGGTTAGTTTTGTCCTCCCAACATACCAATCTGTCTCCAGCTTTCAGGCTTTGCCCATGCTACTTCCTCCATGGGCCAGGCTTTTTCTCCTTATCACCTGGCTAGCTCCTGTGTCCCTCCCCAAACTCAAAAAGTTAGCTTCTCTAAGACCATCCCCCTGCACCCCATGACTGGCTGCTGTGCCCTCTCTTCTTTGCCCCCGTATTGTTCTGTGATTGTGGCCTATTTCCCCCTTTTTACCACTTTATATTGTTTTTCTGTTTATATAATCACCTCATCACATATAAACCCTCAAAGAGAGGGGCCAGGGATCATTCTCTTTCTGTCCTCGGGGCCTGATAAAGACGTTGCCATATAGTGGCTACTCCATAAGTTTTAGTTGACCTACATCTTTGGGACACACATATGACTAATGGGCATGAAAAGTCTGCCTTCTTCCCTCATGAACGACAACCTCCAGGAGGGCAGGAGTGTTGTTTCCTTCTGCAAACAGCCATCAATTCCAGTAATTCAACTCCATTTTTGCTCAGTGAAATAAGTTGCTTCTAGATGCTGGTCCAAGAGTCTTTTCAAAAATGGAAAGTTCATGCCAAATTGTTCTCTAGACACTACCAAAAGCATGCAAGCATGTTTCTACTTCTCTTTCTCTACAGTGCTAAGTGGTTTACCAACTGTATCAGTTTTGCCAGTCTAATGTGAGGAAATATTATTTCACTTCTAAAATTAGATTTCATTACTTATTAGTGAGGTTTTAAATAAATCAAGTGTTTATTAGATATTTATTTTTAAACTACGTTATAATTTCTATTTACAATTCCAGTTGTGATCCTATTTATAACTGTCTTTGCTCATTTGTGCCCTGTTCTGGACTGTGCAGGCTGACTTGTACAGGCTACACCACTCAGGCTCAGATTCAGGAGGGAAGTCCCCTCATCCAGGGTGCCAGCTCTCCCTAAGGTCTGGTAAACCATTCCTTTTCCCTATACTTCCAGACCTAGGGATGATAATGGCTTCTTGCTATTTTTTTATTCTCTCTGTTCTAGGTACAACTGTAAATAGCCCCTTCACTAAACTCTTCTTCACTGAAATCCTTTGACAGAGTCATTGTTTCCTACTAGAAACTGATTGATACAATAACATTGGCCTGTTTTTGTATTGTAATTTCACTTCATAGCTTATAGGTTTGTAGAAACTCTTTACATATGATGTATTATGCATACAATATACACTACTCTTTGTTAATATATAGGTTGCAAATACTTTCTCTCAATTTTTAGTTTGTCTTATGGTATTCTTTGTCTTTTTCCTAGATTTAAGTTAATGTCTGCAGCACTAAAGCTGAATTTTTTATAAATGCACTTTTAACATTATATTGGATTAGAAAACTTCTTTATATATCATTCTGAATTGTTTTTCTGAGATCAGGTTTATTGTCTCCAGAAGTTAACACAATCTTGATTATATCAGGCTAATTTAGCAGCCAAGTGTCCCAGGCTTCTATTGAGAGATTTGTTTGGAATAATTCAGCAGGCTTCTAGCAATTGTGACATAGGTAGGATATATCTAAGTTCTCTGGAAAACTGTGAGTTCTTGTCTTTCTGTTACTAATGCATCCCCAACTTCTAGCAACTGTGCCTAGTACAGAGTCATTGTACAATAAATGCATCTTGAATGAATGAGTGACAGTGCAGAGAAACAATGCTTCCTCTCTTCTCCTGCTCCTCAATTCTGTACTATTCTGTAATTTACCCATAACACATCAACCTAACTGATGTTGGGCCATTTTCTATTCTTTTTCATATCTCCTAATCCATAAAATGTCCATAAATAGGGGTCATGCTCCCTAAGACCTTCTATAAACTCCAAAGAGTCCAGAGAAGGGCAAGCCAATTTCACAGGCAGATAATCTGTTTGCCCCATAACAAAAATTCTGATAGAGGACAAAGTTGCATTTCTCCTTTTCTTCATCTTAAAAATGCAAAGTCATGTGCCCTTTGCAAGGGTAGACTTAGGGATCAGGACAGGTGATCTAAAATAGGGAGAAGGAATGCCATCATTTGGAAAAAGGTTATAATAAATATTTAGTTGATTTTTAGTGTGAAAAGGCTATGATGAGGGGCAAGAGAGAAAGACTAATGGAAGAGGTGGGGAAAGTAAAGTAGAACTGGACTGGCATTTGGATAGCTGAGCCACATCCTTGAGTCACGATAAAGTTGAACTATGGCTCAGAAGATGCAGAAGCAGTACATTGGTAAACAACACTGTGTGAAGCACCAGGTATCCGTGAGTAGGGCCTGTCTGTCATGTGAGTGCAGCCATTCTTTCAACAAGCACTGTTCTAATCATGTAGGATACATCAGTGAGCAAAACTTTGATTTAAATTTTAGCTATCATCCTTTCTTGTGCACTGAAACTTTCCCCATTCACTCTATAGAAATTAAGTATAAGGGAGCATGATGTTATAAGCTAAAAGTCCTCTAATAACTATTCTTCTACCTGTGTGGTCAACCCTTCAGAAACCCCAGATATTTATAAACCCTCAAGAGACCCCTCTCAATTCCTAGGAGATTGAGAAAGGGTGGAGGCCCACGAGGTCTGCTAGGATGCTCCAAGCTGAGGAATAAGGGAGGTGTAGGCAACCCTGTCACAAGTTCCTTTATTCTTATCAAACAATTCAAAATAAAATATGTTTACTTCAGTAGAGTCTCCCATTGCTCCTCTTTCCAGAGCACAGGCTACATGTCAAACATTTACCTGGTTATTTCTTCTTGTTGTTCACATTGACCACATTTAATCAAAATTCCAAAACATTCTTCCAGTGTGGTCAGGACAGGTTAATGATTGCCTTCTTACAAAATTACTGACAGGACGGCCCTTCTCTGAAGCCACTTGGACTGAACCCTCCACCGAATGTCCAGCTGTCCTGTGAACCCCCTGGAAAGCCAACCTTGTAACTGGTTTGTGTTCCAAGGGCCCAAAACCCACATTGGTGTCTGAGGTCCACTAATTTCTCAGTGCCCTCCCCAGCCCTAAATTCTAGAATCTCTCTTAGGGTTTGTTTGTTTGTTTGTTTTTCTAGACACAAATGCTAATAACTTTTTTCGCTGAACTTCCACCTCACCAGGAGAAGCAGGATATTTGAGATAATACATCTACAGTTCTCTGCCCCAGAGAAACTCAGGAGGGGAGTTTCAGCATGAAAGCATTTTGTGCTTTGGGGGAATTTCCTTCTGTTCAACAGGTTTTTGTTTTAAACATTAACCAGGCGGCTGGCCAGTCTTGGTCTTAGAGTGCAAGGCTCAACTGGGGAAACAGGTGGGAGGGAATGTGGCCTTCTGTCCACCCAGGGAGGCCAGGCAATTTGCAGTCACCCTTGTCCTGACACCCTTGTGAGGACCATACCCCCACTGCTCCTCCAAATGATTCCCAGGAGTATAGGGGGTCTGTCTCCAATTTTGCTTTGGGGAAAAAAATATCATGGAGAAAAAAGTTTTCTTTGCCTATAATCATTGCAAAAATAGTAGTTCCCAGCCCAAGCCTTTGGAAAAGGGGTGGGGGGAGGGAGAGTGGGGGTTGGTAACTCAAGAGGCAACTGAAAGGAAGAGGGACAGGGTTTCACCAGTTGTTGCTCACAAAGAACTAAGGTTTTTATATGTAACCTGAGTTCCCACAGGGCCCCCACATACACTGGAATGTGGCAGCAAATGTGGTGTCATTAACCCAAGTGTCAGTAGCACTTGCTCTTATCTACATGCTCAGCAGAACTTTAGCTTCCTGTGGTGCCTCCTAAATACATTAACATTTCTGAGACTCCTCAGGAAGGTTTTTATATAGTCAGAGATAAACACATCAGCCACCAATGGCCTCTGCTAGGTCCTACTGAACACGCCTTGGGTCCAGCTGACCACTCCTATGGGCACCATAGTCCTCTCTGTACAATATAACTAACATCCTCATGGCCACATCATTCTATAGATCGTGTCCATTTTACCTACATTCAATATTAATAAGATGCATACATAGAAATGTGGCCTATTTATTTTTATATGGTAAGACTTAGATGTAATTAGTGATGTATTTCACCATTTTATGCATGAGCACCTTCTACAGAATCGGTGATTCTCAAATGTCATAGGCTCAAAACCTGATAAAATTTTTCTTTTCTTAGCTCAGTGCAATAATGATTAAGTCTTAAATTTGAAGGAAGTCAACTGAGTGTCTCAGGAAAAGAGTCAGTTGGTTCCTTAAACTTCTCTGTCCCCACCCAACTCCAAGCAAATATTTTTCAGTTGGTTAGGCTAGGGGTCTTAAAACTGGAATACATAGGGGCCTTCTGCAAGGTACAGGGACATAAAAAGTTCTAGAAGAACCACTTTCCAGGTCCTTGGTGCCCATGTATACTCACTGCTGGAACTCATCCCTCGCCATCTCAATCTAGTGCCTTTTCTGTTTCTGCCCTGGCTCTACTTCTTCCACTTTATAAGAAGAAATTTATGCCTTTAGTTCTTCCTGATTCTTCCTATGGTGTATTTTCCTGAGGTGGGGAAAACAACTTGGGTTGCAAACAAAGCAGCAATTTAAAAAGTTTGCAATTCGCAGGTAAATAGATGAAGTTGGAGAATATAATGCTAAGTGAAGTTAGTCAGTCTCAAAAATCCAAATATTGAATGTTTTCTCTGATATAAGGAGGCTGATCCACAGTGGTGTTGGGTCAGGGTACATAGAAGGATTAGAGAAACGCTAGAAAGGTCAAAGGGGAGGGAAGGGGAAGGAAGATAGCAAGGGGGGAGGGAGGGGAAAAAAGAAAAGGTGGTTGAATAAGATGGATGTCATTATCCTAAATGCATGATTGAAGATTTGAATAGTACGAATATACATTGTATACAAACAGTGTTTTGTAAAAAGATGCTTTATATGTTTATTATGAATTATAATGCATAGTACTATTATAAAAATAAATAAATAAATAAAAAGTTTGCAAAATCTGCTTCATTCAAAACTCCATGAAAGTACAATAGAGTTGGTGGCTGTCTTTCTCTTTTTTAATATATGTCTGTATTATGTCTGGCATTAAACAAGAAACTTTAGGCCAACATCAGGATGTTCAGAATTTAGACTTACAAAAGAATCAAATAGCCAGAGTGATGCCAATATTTTTGGGGGGGGCAAAGATTACTGTTGATTGAAATTAGGGGCACTCAACCACTGAGCCACATCCCCAGCCCTATTTTGTATTTTATTTAGAGACAGGGTTTCACTGAGTTGCTTAGCACCTTGCCTTTGCTGAGGCTGACTTTGATCTCAGGATCCTCCTGCCTCAGCCTCCTGAGCACCTAACATTACAGACAAGAGTCCCCTTGCCTGGCTCAATTTTAATTTAGTTACTTTACCTCTTTAATTTCCTATTTCTGAAGAATGTATTATTCCTAAGCAAAGCCACATAAGACTAGCTACAAACAATAGTATAACATCTTTAATTTCAAACACCTAAATTTGAAAAATAAAACCTTTATATTTTTGTTAACAAAAACAGAGGGTATTGACAAAAATGTAAGTAACATTTTCATGTGCTTATCAAAGTTCAGTTTGAAAACCTATTACAAATTAGCAACATTCATTGCAAAAGAAAGCTTATAATATGTATAGATATAGATATGTACGTTGTTGTTGATGGTTACAATGAAGCTAGATGCCAAGAACATCATTTGTTAACTTGATAGTTTGATTATTAATTCATACAATAAGTATTCAGAATTACTAAATCCCAGACACTGTTCACAGTAGTTAGAATGAATTAACAGCAAAACAAAGACTTCTGCCCTCATGGAGTTTATAATCTAGTGAGGGAAATGAAGGAGCTTAATAATCTATAATGAATTAAAATTTATCCAAAAAAATTAGTAGCTTAGAAGAACATTTGTGGCTGGGGTGATAAACGCACACCTGTAATCCCAGCAACTCAGGAGACTGAGGCAGGAGGATTACAAGTTTGAGGCCAGCCTCAATGATTTAGTGAGGCCCTGAGCAACTTGGCAAGACTCTGTCTCAAAATAAAAAATTGAAAGGGCTGGGATGTGACTCAGTGGTAGAGCACCCCTAGGTTCAATCCCCAGTAGAAGAAAAAAAAAAAGAAGAAGAAGAAGAACGTATTTGTTTATCTTATAGTTTCTATGGGACAGGAATCTAGGCATTACTTGAATGCCCTGCCTTTCACAAGGTTGCGATCCAAGTGGCATCCGTGGGTTTGTGGTCTCATCTGAAAGCTACACTGGGGAAGGGTCCACTCTAAGCTCATTCAGCAGCTGTAGGCAGCAGGCAGCTCTCTGGAAGTTGTCTGACTGAGAGCCTGGTCAGAGTCCCTCACTTCCTTTCCACATGAACTTCTCCCACATGGAATCTTGCTTCATCGATGTGTGCAAGCTGAGAGGGCAACAGAGAGAGCTGCTGGCAGATGAAAGTGGAAATCTTACATAACCTCATTACAGAAGTGGTGTCCCCTCAACTTTGCCACATTCTATTAGTTAGAAACAAGCTCATGAAAGGGAAAACATTACACGAGCCTGTGAATACTTGGAGGTGAAGGTCACCAGGGGCCATCTTAGAGGTGCCCACCACAAAGGGTAAAAGGGGATTGAAGCACTAAGCCAGCAATTTTTAATGATATCCAGAGTAAGTTGTACTGAAGTGACAATTGAACAAAAACCTAATGGAGGTAAGTATATTTATAGAAAATGTTTCGAGAAGAGGAAACAGCGAGTAGGAAAACCCTCAAGTGGAAGTACCTTTGTCATGTGAAAGAAACAAGAAGGAGGCCAGTCACTGTGGTGAGGGGAGTAGAAAAAGCAGAAGAGCTGGGGTAGAGGTGGGAGGTCAGGGAATTGGGGGACAAGGGCTCATGTAGTGTCTTATGGGCCTATGTGACTTTTTACTGTGAGCCAAGGGGGACACATTACAAGGTATTGTGCAGAGGGTGGATATAATCTGATCTGCTTCAAATGATCACTTGGGCTGCTCCCTTGAAAATAAACTATAAGAGGGCACAGGCAGAAGCAGGGTTCTGCCTTCTCAGTAAAAAAAAAAAAAAAAAAAAGAAGGCAATGACTCCAAATAACGTAAATATGGTGGAGGGGTGAGAAATGACAAGATTCTAGATATATTTTGAAGGAAAGCCTACAAGATTTCATGATGACTCGGATTTGGAGTAAAAATGAAAACAGGTGCATTGGATGGTTATGGTCAAAACAACTGAAGGATGAAGTTACCATCAACAGAGATTGGGAAGGTTAAAGATGAGCCAGGTTTTTTTTTTTTTTTTTCTTTTGTATTTGTTCTGTTTAGATATACATGACTGTAGAGTGTGTTTTTGACATAGTATACATACATGGAGTATAACTTATTCTAATTAGGATCCCAGTCTTGTGGTTGTACATGATATAGAGTTTCACTAGTCATGTATTTATATGTGAACATAGGAAAGTTGAGTTCAATTCCTCTACTGTCTTTCCTATTCCCATCCCTCCTTGCTTCCATTCATTCCCCTTTGTCTAATCCAATGGAATTCTATTCACCACCCCCCATCCCTTATTGCATGTTAGTATCCACATATCAGAGGGAACATTTGGCCTTTAGTTTGGGGGAACTGGCTTTATTTTACGCCAGTCACTTAGCATGATAGTCTCCAGTTCCATCCATTTACCAGGAAATGCAATAATTTCATTCTTCTTTATGGCTGAGTAATATTCCATTTGTGTGTGTGTGTGTGTGTGTGTGTGTGTGTGTGTGTGATAAATCTCACATTTGCTTTATCCATTCATCTGTTGAAGGGCACTAGGTTGGTTCTATAGCTTAGCTATTGTGAAATGAGCTGCTACAGACATTGATGTGGCTGTGTCACTGTAGTATGCTGATTTTAAAACCTTTGGGTATAGACTGAGGAGTGGGATAACTGGGTCAAATGGTGGTTCTATTCCAAGTTTTCTGAGGAACCTCCATATTGCTTTCAAGCGTGGTTGCACCAATTTGCAGTCCCACCAGCAATGTATGAGTGTACCTTTTTCCCACATCCTCACCAACATTTATTGTTATTTGTATTCTTGATAATTGCCATTCTGACTAGAGTGAGATGAAATTTCAATGTAGTTTTAATTTGCTTTTCTCTAATTGCTAGTGATGTTGAACATTTTTTCATGTATTTGTTGATCATTCATATTTCTTCTTCTGTGAAGTGCCTGTTCAGTTCCTTTGCCCATTTATTAATTGAGTTATTTGGGGGGGTTGGTGTTAAATTTTTTTAGTTCTTTACATATTCTGGAGATTCATGCACTATCTGAGGTACAGGTTGTAAAGATTTTCTCCCATTCTGTAGCCTCTCTATTCACATTACTGTTTTCTTTGCTGTGAAGAAGCTTTTTAGTTTGATAAGATCCCACTGATTGATTCTTGATTTTACTTCTTGTGTTTTCTGAGTCTCGTTGAGGAAGTCAGATCCTAAGCTGACATGATGGAGAGTTGGGCCTACATTTTCTTCTAGTAGGCGCAGGGTCTCTGGTCTAATGCCTACATCCTTGGTCTATTTTGAGTTGAGTTTTGTGAATCAGTTTTAGAATTGAAGATTCTACAGATGATGAGTTTGAGCTTTCCATTGGAAATGTGGCAGGCGAATGTGTGGTTCAGAAATATAGAAAACAGCACTCTGGCAATTAAACTGATTCTGTGTTCAGTCACCCATGCTTTATTGAAACATCACTCAGCATATTGTAGGAAAAAAAATTGCAGTAGGAATATCTCCCTTACAGATTAATGAATTCAAGGATACTTTCAGTGACTCCCAATTAATAATTTGTGCCCACTGTTACACCAAAGGAAACAGAATTACTGTTGAAAATTACAGTATATTTTTGAAGAAGTGATTTTCAAATCTTTCTACTTTTGTGTTGATTTGACTTTCTTGCAAAGAGTGAATAAGAACATCTATTTTCAATGCTCAGGCATGGGAGTGTTTTGGAGCTTCATTGCTCACATTCTTGCTTTAAATCTTAATGAAATCTAATTTTACTCATAAACAAGCTTGAGTTGACAAATAGTTGAATCAGCCTTTGCACAGTACATTGGATGTTGCCTTTAAGATAGCCAAAGTTAGGGGAACTGAATTCCATGTTTTTGAGGAAATACATACTTATTTATTATTGCACTTAGAAATGAGAAGGGGATCCCAGAAGGCATGTGTTAATGTATTAATAAACATACGTTTGCATTGAAAAAAATAAAGACAGATAAGCAACATTGAGTAAGTTTATTTTGATTGATCAGTTTGACAATTAAGGACTGACTTTACCAATCAGGTCATGCTGGCAGGCATTCCCCAACATGGAATGAACTGAATCTATGCTTCCAAGTTTTGATGCATATATACTTAAAGCACGTATGATTTTAGACGTGTTTTCAAAATATAGAGGCAAAATATGCATTAAAACTAACAAAATTTAGATTTTTCAGAACTCTGAACTTATTGTAGTAAACAGGATGCCTTTGTGTGAAAGACTAACTGGTACCATTAACCTTCATTCCATGAGTCCTGGTAAGGTCTTCTTGGTATTATTCTGAAAAATTATAAATATAAATATCTCAGGATCTGCAAAGGATCTGAGATTTACCTTACTTACACTCAAATAAGCCAACCTGTGACTGTTCCCTGGATGCTAACATCCGTGGTATGAAAACTCCCGGGTCAAAGATTACCTTTATTCTTGTCAGCACAGCAGGACGCACAAGCAGGATGTTAGTTTATATTCATTTCCCCTGTCCTCTGTGTCCCATGAGGGTAACACAGGTTGAATTAAACCATAGGTTTGTGTCACACTGCACTGGAGGAATTCTCCACTTTTATAGCAGGCAAAAGCTAGCCTCCTGTTCTTTGTCTGGAAGAGATGTAACCTTATCTCAAGTTGCTCAGAGAAATGGTCCTGGTAAAAACGTGGTGAGAGCCTTCCATTCTTGGCATGCTCGTTGAGGATGAGCAGGGACAGTCAGTCCCATGATGGATCACATCTCCCAACAAAACACTCTCAGAATTGGGTAACAAGTTCATTTGCAAGTTGTCCATTTCCTTCACTTAACTGTTAACAAAATTGAAGAACCCCATCAAGTCATCAGTGATGGATCATTCATAATAATTTTGAGAATAGAATACTATATGATTTTCTCTCTCTCTCTCTTTTTGATACTGGGGATTGAACTCAGGGGCACTCAGCCACTGAGCCACATCCCCAGCCTTATTTTGTATTTTATTTAGAGACAGGGTATCACTAAGTTGCTTAGCACCTCACTTTTGCTGAGGCTGGCTTTGAACTTGTGATCCTCCTAGCTCAGCCTCCTGAGCTGCTGGGATTACAGGTGTGTGCCACTGGGCCTGGCTACTATATGATTTTTGACAAAAAAAAAAAAAAAAAAAAAAAAAACAACTCAGATGTGCTTCAAAGTGAAAATATCACAAAAAAATCCCTCTATTCCCATCTTCTTGTCCATGTGCTCTCAGTGATCACATCTATAAATGGAACAAAAGAATAGAGTTGTTGCTGAACTAATGCTGTTACCCACTAGTAATATCCATCTCTACATGTATGAATGCATGGAAAAATAAGAGCCATATCATTTCATAAGATATATATCTCCAAAAAGTGAATTTTTATCTTTAATAATTATTAATGGCAATGTATATATGCTATTTTGAGTAACTATGTGCTAGTGATAATCATAATGATAATTCAATGCAAAAGGAAAATTTTAATACTTAGCTTTAGAGTCACAGGAAATTTAAACAATTTTTATTTTTAACTAGAAAGTCTTATTCTGAAGTTTAATTTCAATATTTATGTATACATTTGTCATAGAGAAGTCTGATAGGGTAATAAATAAAATATTGGGTAAATTTTGTTGTGGGAAATAAAATGGTAAGTTAACACAGGTTCGAGAAGAAAGAGGAATGTTGCGAATTTCCAACCATTCAGAGGAATTGCTTTTGTCTTTCTTTAATGAGAGATGTGGGTGTCAAATTGCTGTGGATTGGATTTCATTAGACAGACTTTGGAGAACGATATAATGTTTGAACTATAAATGTCAGTATTTACAATACACCAGAAAGTAAGTCCTTCGAATAATCATAATTCAAAATCCAGATAGAAACTTTAAAATGTGTTAGGGGATATGTCATTTTTAAAAAATTAATTTAATCAGTACACAAATAAGACCTGCCTGTGTTTTTTTGAAATAATAATCTGAATACAGAAAGCTGCCTTAGAATGTGAAAGATAGGAAGCAAGGTCTGTCCTAACGGTTAGAACCTGTCAGAGCCTACAGCAGTGTTCTGAGTACTAAGTGGGGAAAAAAAAAAAAAAAAATGTGTGTGAAAGTGTGGAGTTTTCTCAGGTAGAGACCTAACAGAACTTAGTTTCCCTTATGTTTAAATACATCCTTTTGCTAAATTTAAATCACATGTTCTCTTGTTATATAGGAGTAAATCACCTACTGGTAATCAATTTTCATTTGATATCTCTTCATAAGCTAAAGAGAGTTAAATGAACTTTCTAGCTTATTTAAAATTCTTAACAAGATACAAACATGAAGAAGAAAAGGAGGGTTAGGGAGAATGGAGAAGGAAAGAAGAAAGGGAGGGAGGAAAGAAAAAAAAGTTAGGTTTTGCTTTCCAAAACCAAGCAACTGGATTAACTTCTGTGCTGATTTAAGCACACATTTAACCAACTGAATTTTTCTATCATTTACACCTGTTTCTGAAATAGCTTCAACTGTTTTGCCTTTGACCCACTTTGATTCAGTCCTATATGGAAACTGTGCTCTTGGAATACACCCCTTCTGGACTCTTCCACCACAGAGCTGGCCATAGCGGCAGCTGGGAAAACCTCCCGGGGAACAGCTGGTGTTCAAGGCCCCACATCTCTTCCATCACCCAGGGTGAATATGGGTTTTCTGCAACAATGGGTTTTTGGAGACACAGCTCAATAAAATACACTTCATATTTGTGTAGGATTACAGTACTAACAGGTAACTTTCACAGTCATCTCATTTGCTCTCACCGGGTTATGAGAACAAATCTGGTGGGCTCTGTAACCCTGTGAATCACATCTGCAGAGTTCTGACTCTATCTCTGACGCCTGTTGCAAGAGTGACATCAGAACACACGCTCTTTAACTCTCAAGACTCCATTTCCTTACTGCAAAATGAAAAGCCCAAATTAGAACCCCCCCTTAAAATTTACAGTTATTGGCAAATGCCTGAAACTCCAGGTTCAATTTTACCTACTGCGGAATCCACCTTTATAAAACTCAAACTGGTCTCCTCCCTATAATACACCAAATACTGCTTACCATGTCAAAACAGATAATAAAACAGAAGAAAACCACAAACAAAATAAGCTACTTAATTCTCCCAACAACTTAATACGAAAGGTCATTCATTTTTACCTTAGGATTTTCAAGAAGACATTAAGGTGAGAATCGGTAATTACTGGCAATCACACAGTAAGTAGTAAGTCCCACCTAGGTTTCAGGAAACTAAACCATCTTAGGGGAGTTGACTTTTTTGTTGTTTGTTTGTTTTGTTTTGTTTTGTTTTGTTTTGTTTTTGATTTTTTTTTGGATTACACTACCTTTATGGGTGTATAGCTCCACAATAACTGGCAACTGGTTGGTTAGAAACAGGATAATCGACTAGGGGACATGATGCTTCATTTGATCTCTGATCTATGCAAGCCAGTCCGTGGAACCATACATGCCTCTATGTCAGATCTGAAACTTCAAGAACATTTTCAAGTTGCTAATTCCTTAAGGGCAGAGATGATGTCTCACTTGAAGCCTTCACCTCCAAGTGGCTCTGCCCTGTGTGTGCCCTGCACATCCTTGTTGATTTTGTTTCTCCTGTACCAGGGTGGGTCTCTCCTTGACAACTGGGGACCACATTTAGCCAAGCAGCTGCCCACTGGCGTCTAATGCCTGCAATATGTCGTTCTGGCAGCATCTCAAAGGATTTATTATTATCATCCCATGATTTCATTATTATTATTATCTCCCTCATGAAATTCAGTAGCCAAGCCCACTACAAAGCATTTGAACAATTTTTAACAAGGAACAGTGTATTTTCTGCACACACTACCCCGTTTCTACTTAATATTGAAGGGGTCCATGAGGTGAATAAGTCACCCTAAGTAGTCCCTTACGCCACCAGCTGACTCATGGTGGCCTTGGGAAATAGAAGGCTCTTTGAAGGGTTTTCTACTGAACAAGAGTCAATCATAATGGGATTGAAGTGCACTGGACCCAGGAGTCAGGGGACTCTAGTTCTGTGACCAAGGGAAAGGCTCATTGCTAACCTGGCTCTTGGTTTCCTCATAGATAAATGAGGAACTCACTGAGATGGTCCTGAAAAAGAGTGAGCCAGTCTTGTTCAGACTGGTCTAATTTTACACTTTTCCTGGCTTCTGGAGATTTCCACAGAGAAAAGTACCTGTTAGGAAAATCTCAGGAAGAGACAGACCCTCCCCTGCTCCTCACCCTGACATCTTCTGCACTCATCAACTTGGGTCACTAAAAACCAACCAGACTTGAGGGAAAATAAAAGTGGCTCTTTATCAGGAAAGTCAGGATTTGTGACCTAAGACATGCTGAGGTACAAAACAGAATTAATTCTGAGTCCTAAAAGTGGGTTTGATCCTATCTCTTTCGGGAACTCGCCATGTGGTTCTCAGCAAGTCCTTCACTGCTGGGTACCTAATTCCTCATCTTCCAGATCTGAACACCACAGCTCTCTCACTTACCCACCCCAAATAGTCCTGGAGGCTTACGTTTAGCTTGAAAATGTAAAGTACAGTCCTATAGACAGAAAAATCATTAAATTAACATCAGTTCCCTCTTTTGAACGCAGGAAAAGCTCGGAAGAATTAAAAGATTGACTCAACAATTAAAAGATGCCATCCTCCTATCAGTAGGGTGGATGCTGGCTTTATATGTTGAGGAATTTTAGCAAACCTTTTGATCCAGTTTGATCTTAGCAAGCTCTTTTTTGGGAGCCCACTGTGTCCCTTACATTGTGCTGGAAATGAGAAAAGAAATCAAAATAAGTCAAAATTTGACCTCCAGCAGTTTAGAGAGTTATAAATTCTAGGTTTATTTTAAAACTTCTGAGGCAAATTTTAAAAACCAGTGTAAAAAACATGTTGAAGTATATGTGGAGCCACAGCAAATGCATCCAGCCAAGTTGGAATCTGAACTTTCTGTCAGGGGAAACGTGGAGGTGACCACAGTTTAGGCCGGGCTGTGCAAAGGAGACAGGCTGGGAATCGGTGGGGCCAATGGTTTTCTCCATTCATAACAGCAGATCTTCAGTAACAAATGCTAGGAATAAAAGATGGAAAAAATCATTTTAACACTTTAGGGATTGGAAAGAAATCTCTATTTCTCTCCCAATTATTCAATAGCAACAAATAGCAGGCTATGGTTATCCAGAAAATAACTATTAAAGAATCCAAATGCCTGTTCACTTAAGTTGTAGAAGTTATATCAACATTATGGCATTATTTTTTAAATGAAGCTACCAATAATTGTGTGCTCTCAAGGAACTCTTAAAAAATTGAGATCTCCTACCCTAAGCATATTTTCTCAAAATGGCGGCTTTGTTGCCTGGACTGAAAACCCTTTGCCAAGCACTGGGTCTAGCCACAAGCTGATCAGTATTTCCTGAGCAGACACTGTGCATTCCTGCCTCCATGCTTTTGCCATGCTCTTGCTCCACCTGAGAGAACTCTTCCCACCCCCTCCCAATTGTATATTAGCCCTCCTGATCCTCAGGACCCAGCTGAAACCCAGCCTCCTCCATGAAAATTTTACTACCTGATCTACCACCTATCATGTCTGCTTCTGAATGCCAGTAGTCCTTAATTTCTGTTCTATCAATTTACAGTTATCATATCTTATTATACACATATATTCTCCCCATAAATATTTATATATATAATTTTCTCCACCCCAAATTCAAGTTTATCCAAAAAAGTTTGTAAGTCTCTCAAGGACAAGGCATATACTAGATACTTATTTTTATTTCTAGTGTTAATATGGTGCACTGAGATTTGGCAGGAACTCACTAATTACATTATTGAGCATCAAGTCCCAAACTACCTTTGTTTCCCAACTCTATGACAACCACCTTCCCATTTGAAAAATGGCCAAAATCAGTTATAAGTAAGCTAAAAACAATAATTGTTGTTTAAGTGGTATGTATTGATACAACTAAAAAAAAAAAAAGTATTAAAAGATGGGGGTTTATTCATCAGAAAAAAATCAGCATTTCTACTCTTTAAAATACTTTATGCATCATGTCAGTATATTCCATAAATAGAAACATTAATATGGATTTGTCTATCTGAAAAAGGATTTAGGAAAGGACATTTCTCTTTGCAATGGGACAGCTGAAGAGGTGTAATTTAACAACTTTCAGAGGCCCGTCACTGGGGTGATTGAGGTGGACAGACGGCATGGACATGACCAAGGACCTTAAAAGACATAAACAGGTGGGAGAGTGTGCTGGGGGTGGGCAGAAGGCCAGAGCGTACATAAAGGAGGAGGCTCGGCTTCAGAGAGCAGACAGGAGAAGGCAGGGAGTAAGACTGGCTGAGGAGGAGAGGAGAGAGGAGAGGAGAGAGGAGGAGAGAGGAGGAGAGGGGAGGAGAGGAGAGGAGAGGAGAGGAGAGGAGAGGAGAGGAGAGGAGAGGAGAGAGAGGAGAGAGGAGAGGAGAGGAGATCTAAACCCAGGTCACATCTGGACAGGACACAAGTCAGAGGTAAAGCTGGAACAAAAAAATAGAATTAAAGAATGCAAGAGAGATGTGTGCAGAGGGCACAGGTGGGGAAATGACAGACCATTCCATGAGGGAAGGGAATGCAAATAAAGGAAAGAAGATGGTTTCTCTGTGTGACTAGTAGAGAGATTAAAGAGATAAGAGTGAAAGGAAAGGGAGGGAAGAGGGAAAGGGAATAAGTAGGGAGACAAAATAAGTAATAAGCGCACAAGTGCTGATCTAAATGCTTAGGAAATCACCAGGCTGTTAGGAGAGCCGGAAGAGCCACAGCCATACCCAAGAGGGGACCATCAGAAAGACAGAAGCAGGCAATTTAAGTAGCTAGCTACTAGGGCAAAAAAAAAAAAAAAAAAAAAAAAGAAAAGAAAAAATAATAGAAGATGGAAAAGGTGAGAAGCAGGAGAGGGAAAACCCAAAGGAGACACTGGCCCAGAAACCTTTTTAACTTTCTGTAAGAATCTTCAAGGCCCCAAACTAGGCCAAGATTCTGACTGACATTTCTGAGCTCACCAGCTGCTGTTTCCTTGAGAGGATTCTGACAGGAAGGCACAGAAATGCAAGCCAACCCTGCCAGCTCTGGAAATAAATAAATAACAATCCATGTTCTAAACACCTCCATGGGGGCAGACGCCTTCCCGGAAGAAAGCCCACAGAGGAGGAGGGACCCACCCGCAACTTTTCCCCAGGTAGGTACTGAGCCATCCCGCATGCTGCTTTCTCCTCTAATTGTCCCTTGGCTGTTCCTGTCTTGCCCATCTGTCTTTCTTTCTTTGTGAATTTTTGGGAAGCCCTGCGGGTGATCCGCTTCTGTCATCTGAAGCCAGCACGACAGAGTCTATAGGAACAGGTGAAACTCCAAGTCCTGCATCTCAAATGCAGGGGAGGACAGCTAGAATCCAGGTCCAGCAGGCAGAGCAGGCAAAGGGAAATGAAGGAGAGAAATGGCCCCCACCTCAGTGTTGTGCATGAGAGTGACTCCTGGGCTAGAGCTGAGGAGGGATCTGCTTCTGTGCTCTGGGGCCTGAGGCAGTGACTCCTGGGCTAGTGCTGAGGAGGGATCTGCTTCTGTGCTCTGGGGCCTGAGGCAAAGGCTCAGGGGGAGCAGGGTGGGCCTGGGAGATGCAGGGACAATGAAAAGCAGCCTAGGGAAAGACAGTTTACCTAAACAAGGGCTACCAGTGTCAGGAGTGAGGGATGAGAGCTTGACAGCATGCGACATCCAACTTGCGGCTTGCCTTTTGTGTGCCTTGGTGAAATATTTTAAACATACATACTAATTTTTTTCAAAACAACTCAAAGGAATTTATTTTTCCATACGTCATTTACCTCAAATATTCAATTGCTGACAGAGGCTGGGTTTCAGGTAACCCAACAGACCTCCCTAGTAAGACAATGTGAACTGTTATGGCTTATTTGAGAAACTAAGTCCACAAGCCATGTATTTTTATTTTTTTTTTTTAAAAACTAGGACAAGAATCCAATGCTCCTGATTTGTTCCCTGACTTTAAGCAATTCCTAATCCTCATTCAATTTAATAGGTACACTTTTTAAAAAGTAAAGAAATTTTGGAGGGAATGAGATTCATTGTTATTCTGTATGATTATGTTGTTATATTACCATTATGATCCCTCTGTAAACATTATATGAGGTCATATGAGCCAATGGCCCTCTGCTGGGCTATCTTCTTAAGAAATGCAGTCATTTCATTTTGTACCTATTCTTTAGCAAACCCCACTAAGGATATATAGGTAAAAATTGCACTTAAAGAGTTTGTTCCAAATAGCACATGACTGCTCAAGCCAAAATCCTTGGCAACTTCCCAAACAGTGTTTCCCCGTCTATGGAGTCTGTCTGTCTGTGTGTACCTCGGATGGTGAAAGCACCCATAACGACACCCTTCAAAAAGGCTCACACCTTCCTGGCTTCCATTGACTTTTACTTCTCTCCCTCACTTCCCCATTTTTAGGAGGCTCATAATGTAAGGCCAATTCCTTGCCTTTGGCCTGCACAGCATCAGAAACATAGAACACAGACCTAGAGTGTTCATTCTCCTCGTGGTTCATGGCCAGCAGCATGCTAGAAATGTAAACCTTAGAATCAACCCTAGGGTGGATCCCACCCCTGAGTTCTGGAATCAGAAACTGGTGGGGACTCAGCAGTTTGTGTTTTAGCAAGTTGTTAGGTGATTCTGGTACACTAAATTAGAAATTTAAAATGTTGTTTCCTGAATCCGCAGTGTTCAGTCCCCTCACAGGTATGGTACTGATTGCCAACAGGGATAGATCTTATAAAGGAGACCCTTCAACATGCAGTAATTCCTTGGTTCCGCTTCCTTATTTCTTTCATCTGTAAAGTAGGAATGTTTGGACAATAAGTTACTGGTTATGGTGCTTAGATCAATATCTGCACACAGGAGGCACTCCTGCTGCCCTCCTACTATGCAAAAGCCTTCACCAGGTTGTTGAGAAATCAAAAATAAAACAGTGCCCATGGCAGCTCTCTAAGAGGGGAACTAGATATGTACAGATTTCAGGCACAAAAGGAATTTGACTGCAAGGTAAGATGTAATATATTGTATGACCAATTATAAACAGTAGAAATGAAGAAGAGAAAAGTTGCTGATGGAAATGTTTTGTGACCTGAACCTTAAAGAAAGAATAGATTTATGAAGATGGGTAAAGGGAAAATAACATCCCAGGTAGAAATTGAGCATCAGGAATGTTGGGAAGATAAGACATTAGTGATTGGTGTGGTCTCTCTCTCTCTGCTACCATTTGTTAACTACTCACCTTATGAAGAGGATCCACCCTGGTTTGGGGTCTAACCATTCATCACCATGTTTGCAGAGATTCTTCCTTTAATCCAGACTAAATAATTTCCCTTAGACTTCTGTGAAGTGAGTCCTTTTCTTAATCATTTCATTACTCAAGAATCCATCTCTCTCTCTGTACTGTTTATTAGTCAGTGCTTTTCAAAGTCCTCTGACCACTTGAAATGCAGTAATATGGCAGTGACTGCACCCATGCCAATTCCTGGGTTCTCCCAGATCACTTATTAAGGCAAGTTTGAGAGCAAGTCAGGGAATCTACACAGAATCCTGTGATTCCAAAGTTCACTCAGGTCTGAAAGCGACTCCCCAAAGGTCGATCTTTCCCAAATTTGCTGAGCATAAAATTCATCTTGGAGTTCCTGTCAACAAGGTGAACTCCAGCCATTCCCCTGGAGATTCTGTTTCCATGGCTCCGGAGTGGAGTCTAGGGAACAGGATTCATGGATATATCTTTAACGATATTTAACACGATTCTTACTAAATGCCTCAGTGGCCCTAAGAATAAGACAAGGTTGGGAGACACAGCATATTAGAATGAATGCACACTTTTGGATTAGTGAGAAACATCAAGTCATAGGCCTGCCATTCACTAGCTGTGTGATTTTGCCAAGTTTCATAACCACTCTCTGCCTCCAAATCAATTAACCTGCTTGAAACGGTTTTGTCCTGCATGATAAAATGTGCTTCACAGGTTGCTGTAAGCATAAATACTCTAAGCAAAATGGCTCATAATAATGCTGACACCCTCTCCTCCCCATGAGTAGCAGGGCGAGGACAAAAGTGGTAGTGAAATGTCACCTCTTCTGAGAAAGTTGGCAGAATGCCTGCAGGGAGAAAAGGTGGGCTCTGGGAGCTGGCATTGCTCCTGGCTGTCCCTGGGAAATTAAAAACAGGACTCATACCCATGATCGAATCCACATTCAGAACTGGTCAGTCCTCTAAAAATAGCAGGCTATTCTGGCTGAGCTCCAGGAAAAAGAAGGTCCTATCCTGATATACCACCCCATGTTTGCCTTAAAAGGAGGCGGCTCTACTCTATGTCCTACCTCCTCAGCCAGATGATGGTAAGTCCTAAATAATTTGGCTTTGACTTGCTGAACTCCAGAATAGCTTGTTTCATGGACAGCCACCAAGAACACCAGGAGTAGATATCAGTGCATAAGGTCACAAGTCGTTGGATTTTGGAGTGGGTACATCTGTGAGGTCATTCCTCCTGCAGACACTAGCAGAGTCGTAATCCCCCAAAGCATACTGTTTTCAGCTGTTTAAAGCTTGCAGTTTGGACTCAAAGAAGAAACAGGGAGAGCTAAGCTGCCTGCATTAGAAAGTGAGCTACAGGTGATTGTCTTGCAAAGTCCTGGTTTCCTGTCTTCATCCAGCAAAGGGCTAATGAGTTAAGTCAGATCTCGGCAGAGGGCAAATGTCTTGCAGTCAAAAGGAGCATCTCACCATATGTATTCTTTCTAAAGTACCTGAAAACCAGACTGAGGCCCTAAAACTCAGCTCCTATAATTACTCTTGTTAGAAATGATACTAGTGAATAACCTTCCTTAAAGAATTCTTTTCAAACATAGGAAAATCCTTAATTTTTTTTTAAAGCAGCCAAAATTGTGGGAGGAATACCTTTTTTTTTTTAAATATATATATATATATATATATATATATATATTTAGTTGTAGGTGGACACAATACTTTATTTTTTATTTTTTTTTTTTTAATGTGGTGCTGAGGATCAAACCCAGTGCCTCATGCATGGTAGGCAAGCGCTCTACCACTAAGCCACAACCCCAGCCCTGGGAGGAATATCTTTTGATAATATTTAAGCTTTCCAAAGTATCTTTGAATCACCCCTTGCCTGGAAACAATTGTTATTTTAATGAAAGCCTTTAAGTTAGATCAATTGTAAAGACTTTCATGAAGTGGGTAAATTCAGTTGCTGCATTGATATTAATTAATGTACTAATAGTATTAATAATAGAGACCATTTATTAAACTTCTAATACATGGCACTTTACATAAGACTATCTCATGGATGTGTCCTTCTGAGTACACACCATTATTCCATTTTATATATGAGGCAACTCAGGCTCAAAGAGTTTAAGCAGCTTGGTCAAGGTCACAGATGCCCGAGCTGTGCTCTTCCTCCCTGCACCCTCTGCAGCCAAAAATTTTAACCATAACATTTTGTTAGTCTTTAATTCAAGCTTCTCCCTATCTCATCCTTGATCTTTCCCAAATCCAAGAGGCTTTCTAAGGACCATCAATAGGAATTCACCATCCTCTTCTCTGTAATGTCATGTTTGGATCATTTGTGTTCAAATGCATAATGTTCTGCTCAGAGAAAGAAATTGAACAAGAGCCATGACTGCCATTTATACTTTTGATACTACTTTTATTGTCACTTAAGTCCTGGTGGTTTTAAGTGGTTCTTGCTGCCAAGGAGGAAGGGAAAAAACAGCTTCCTCATTTAAGCTTTTTGACAGTTTTCAGTTATGGGGCAGGGCTGGGAGGTGGGGAATAAATCTTGTTTTCAACAATATGTTGAGTGACATTGTATGTCACCATTGGCCTCTTAAGAGACAGCAGACCTTCACATATGTTATCTCATTAATCTTCAGGCTACCCTTTGGTGGTCAGATGGGGTTACACCACTGCTATTTTCAGATAAGTGGCCTGGGATCTGGGACAGAGATGAGAAGAAAGGTGTTCATTTTGCCAATATCAGCACACAGCGGCTGGGGGGCATGCCACATCTCATGATTCCCCCCAGTAATGCCATCTACCAAAGTCAGATAGCAAACTAAATACTGAGGAAAAACTACTACACCTAATTATGTATCAATGTCTTTCACCCTATGCAAAACACAGAGAAACATCTTTATGCTCCCTATTCTAGAATATTTCGCTCCCATTTTTCACCATTTCTGAAATGTGTTCATTTTTATTGTAGGGTTTTTTTTTGTTTTGTTTTGTGTTTTTTCAGTCTACCTTTCACTCTGTTTTCAAACCTGTTCTATAAATCTTCTTCCTAGCATCTTAAGTTAGATGCCCAGGGAAAGTGGAATGAAGGTTTAGACAAGACTTTCATTATAGAATTCCCACTTAAAACTTTCTCTTGACATTCAGAATTCATTGTGTATTCTATATTAATAAGAATTAAGCTTCCAGGACTCTTGAACTGTCATGTAATTAGTTACCCATATTTTAATTTTTTTTTTTTTTTTTTTTTTCCTGCAGATTTTGAAGTGAACTTTTAAGTAACTTTTTGACCATATGAGATTGGACTTTACAAAAACAAAGCAATTCACATCCAAATGTTGGAGACAGTCTCGTGGGACAGTTAGCACTCTCTTGGCTATCTCAAGTATTTTCCCTGAACCTCTTCTCCATTTGTATTCTTATATGAATTCATCACATCTGGGATTCAACCTGGGTCATGAATAGCTAATTTTCTTGAAGCTGGATCTTTCTAGTTCTTTAGACCATAAAACTCAAGAGTCCTTCTTATCTATGCAGACGCTTGCTTTTGACAACTCACATGTCATCTCTTTGGAGGATTTTGATCTGACAAATTTAGCTAGCTAAAATGAACATGGACTCTACTCTCAGGTTCTCTGGCTCTCTGAAAGACAGGAGACATTTACATTTTCTCAAAGGCACAACACATCTTCTCCTTTGACCTGGGGACCTCCCCTCCCATCTGTCCCTGATAGTGTGCTTTGGCTTGACGCAGTCCCCAAATTCTCACTTTTATAGTTTGTACTTGATTCTGGGAGAGAACTGTTTTCAGAGCCAATATAGCCACTGAATTGGATTAAATTAATTATTGACCATTCCTTAGGTCAACCAGAAAGATTTTGAGTAGGATGCCAAGGACATTTTTTAATATACCTAAAAAACAAAATATGATTTCTAAGTTACCACTATCAGACCCCAAAAGCAAAGCTGCAGAATATACACCGAGTATGGAACCTATTGTATTTCCCTCCCTCGTTGCTTCCCTCCTTCCCTCCATCCTTCCTTCCTTCAAAACCTCTTACCTTCCACACCTCTCTCCATGGGTTGATCAAAAGCTGTCCCTCCAATCTTATTAGTTTTTTTTTTTTAAGGAATTACCTTTTGCATATTTGTAAATCAATTCTATTCTAGGACTTTCATGTTCCTCATTGGCAAAACCAGATAAAATAACTACTACTTCATAGAACCCTTAGGATTCAGGGAGGGCATGTAGGCCAAGAACTGAAAATGATCCTGCCATAGAAAACATGCTTGAAAAGAGTTACTTATTCCTGTTATTAGACTCCATTAGCCACACTGCCAATGCTTTTGGGGGGGTTAATTCTTCCTGTAGCATACTTCTCCTTGTTTCCTAGCAGAGAATTAGATGCCATGAAGCTCGAAAATTCCATCTCCCCGCTCCCTGCCCCTGCCAGCGGGGGGTGGCAGATCTAGACCCGTTTTGCTCAACAGCTGTCCCCCTACCCCTCCCGCAGCTCAGGCCTCACAGACAGTGGGGCAGGTGATGGGCTGGGGGAGCAGGAGCCAAACAAAAGATCCTTCCACAGTGAACAATTGTGCTTGGATTGCTGCGCCCCACCTCGCCAGCAGCTGCAGCCCTCAATGAGCTCCCAAGCAGGCATACAGTAGGAAGTACAGTAGGGTTAGGTCCCAGTGTGAGTGGCTGGCTGAGCTCAAGCAGAATATGTCTGGGTTGGAGTTACTCTTGTTAATTTTCCCTTTACTGGATTCCAAACATCAACAAAGAATCATATCAAAATGCACAATGCAACAACAGTGAATTAATTAATAGCAAAAACAAAGAATTTGCTACATTGTAACTACACCAAAAATGAGTCAATGAAACTTGGTGCCAGTTTCTCTCTGAACAAACAGCAGGGGAGGAGATTCCGTCCCACTAGCACTGCCCTTCCTCATAGATTTATTCCAGTGTGGTTTGGGGGGATTTAGGATGGATTAGTTCCCCATGGTCTTCCCTCTCAGCATTTCCCTCCTGAGCTCGAGGAAAGATAGGAGTGCTCGCCACTTCTGAGATGCTGGGGGCTTCTGGACACTGCTTCCCGAGGCCACATGCTTCTTTATATCCCCATACGGATTACTTTGCTATGGAATGTAAGGAAGTGTGTGGTTTTGGCAAGTGCCTCTTCGCTGGCCCCGCGGCCCCACCCACAGCACAGGCCAGGTGACACCTCCTCATCAGGGCTTTGTGCCAGGAGGTGTCTGCAGCCCTGACAAAAGACCCACCCCACAGCTCCCTCTCTCCTTTTGAGACGTCTCTCTCAGTGCAAGGTTTCAAGCCTCTGGCTGGTGCCCCCAGGCCCCTCTGTGGCCAGCTTTCCCGACCACCCCTCCTCTGGCCTGCTTGGTGAGAAGAGGCCACATCCTCCAAAGATTTCTCCCAAAATCTGCCTTCACCCTTGAGTTGCTTCCTCCCTGAAAAGGAAGGCTTCTACTAACCAAACTGAATCCTGCTTCCTTAGTAACCATCTGCATCACACATCTATGGCCGTTTGTACATTTCTAAGGGTTTTCATTATAGACAGAGGATGTGAGGCTCAGGAAACCACAGCCACAGTGAGTGATGCCCCGCTCCTTCCTCCCAAGTCTCCTGACCCTGCCCTGCTGTCCTTTCTACTCCATTCCACAATCCTGGCACAGAGTGCTGCTTCTCGGGGAGGCTGTTGGAAGAAAATGTTAGATGCTGAAATAGTGGCCCAATAAATTCATAAATCAATGGCCCAGTTTCTTTCTCCTCTAACCCTGTACCCCTGTGTTCCCAGCTCTGACTCTCAAGGGCCTGAGCCCACACCAAAAAAGACTTGGGCTTGTAGGAGAAACCCCTGATCCAGGAGACACCACACGCCCCGAGACTCATACCATCAGCTGCTGCAGTTTCAGAGGCTGGAACTGAAGATGGAGGGACCCACACACACTCACTAGAGCTCTAGCTGTAGCTTCCTTCGTGCATCCCATGGCTCTCCCTCCTTGTTTTCAGTCTGAGTGTGTGGGACATGAAGGCTGGGGCCACTCTAAATTTATACCATGAGTTCCTAAGCAGAACCACAGAAGGAAATGCCACAGGATTTGCATGCAGAGACACCCAGGAGGGACCTGTAAAGTAGAACTGAGTAGCACAGGATGAGGACACAGAGGAGGACAGGGAGGAAAGGGAAGGAAGAGGGATGATAGGCCTGTTTGATAGATGACTGGAGGTGGAGACTCCCCCATGTACCCAACCAGCTGCAGCCACACCAGTACTACCCACCTACCTCTTCCAGGAACCAGGCAGTTGTCCAGTGTCTCCAGGGCAACCCCACCTGCACTCTTGGAGGCAGACAAACATAGGGCCTGGGCAGTTTCAGGAATGAGCACAAAAACATAAAGCTTTAGATCAGGAATTCCTCAATAGATTCTTGCCCCTCTCAGGGGGCCATTTGGCATTTTTATGGTTGTCACAGTTGGGGGGTTCCAGGGTGTGGACACTAGAGATGCTGCTAAAAGTCCCAGGGAAGCCCTCCCCTGCCTTGACAGTGGTGCTTTGAATAAATATGGAGTACAATGTTGTAATGTCATGTATTTTCCAAAGGAAACTGCTGTCCTCTATTCTGTACCTTGGTCTTCGTGTTTGTAAAAGGGGAGCCTCAGGTTGTACATCTCTCCAGTGAAAACCCTTCCCTTTTCTAAATCATGCCTGACCTACACGCAGCTATTCTACCTTTGAAGGGTGATCTCATGTCATCTGCTCAGAAACTGGGGGCATGTGGTAGGGTGGGGTGTTGGGGTGTGTTGCAGGAGGAGGGGCAGAACATGAGTGAAGAAAAGGCCAGAGATGGTGGAGGAACTGTGTCTGGATCTGAAGAAGTTGCCCTGAAAGAGGCTTGTCCTCCTGCACTGGACCCGGCCTTTCTCAGTCCTGATTTCAGACTGCCTGGCTGCTCCCTGCCCCGCAGTTGTCACTCCCTTGCTAAGAGGAGGATGGCTAGAGGACAAGCAGGCTGGCAGCAGCCCCAAGACACCTGTGTCATGGGGAGGAGAAGGACAGAGAAGGTAAGATGCTGACTGCAGAGCCAAGAGGGCGCATGCAAAGGAGGAGGGAACTCAGTTGAAGACAGAAGTGTCATTATCACCCTGTACAGACCATTCTAGAATCATGCCTTACTTTGTGGTACCCAGCTTTCTTATCACCACCATCATGGTATGATTTGTTTTTCCTGTTTGTGTGTGGGGGGTGCTTCTGGGGGTTGAACCCAAGCCCTTGCAGCCTAGACAAGCGCCCTACCCCTGAGCTGTATCTCCAGCTGTCACAGCGTGCTTTTACCCATTTCTTCAGAGTCCCATTGAGAGCTTATTCATTCCAGATAGGGCTCCCAAACTGGAGCCCATCCGGCAGAATCCACTTGGCTGGTTACACCACTTCTAGATTTCCTGATTTGTGGTTTTAAAAACTTCGGGGATATGCGAGGGCATGGGGGTGCACGCCTGTAATCCCAGCACTTTGGGAGGCTGAGGCAGGAGGATCATGAGTTCAAAGCCAGCCTCAGCAATGGTGAGGCACTTAGTAACTTAGTGAGACCCTGCCTCTAAATAAAATACAAAAAAGTGCTGGGGATGTGACCCAGTGGTCGAGTGCCCCTGAGTTCAATCCCCGGTACCACAAAACAAAACAAAATAAAATAAAATAAAATAAAATAAAATAAAATAAACTTTGGGGATACATAAAAATACTTGCAGCTGAGGGAAGGGAAACATTCACAGGGAGGCCAGGAGTCGAGAGTGAAACTCTTGGCTTCAAAAGCAGTTACAGTTGTCTCCAGAACTTTCCCTCAACGCCGCCAGTCTCCATCGTGCCCACCAGGGACCCCACACACCTTTGCTTTGTCGTCGTTAAACCTCGAGACACACAGGCAAGTTTGGTATGATCCCTCACTGCAGAAATGGAATTTGTGATGCATTGTAATTGTATATAATAGTGAGATTCATTATACCAAACTCACACTTGCACATAAGAAACAGATTTAAAGATGTTATATAATTTCCTAAAAGAAAAAAGAAAAAAAAAAAAAAAAAAACAGGGAAGCATCAGTGCGATTTGAACCAGATAAATGTGACTCCATGGCCATACACTTTCCACTGGATGGTACCTCTCCTTATCAGGAAGAGGAAATAAAAGGACAGGGAATGCCTAGACCCCGGGGAGAGGGCAGCTTTCTACACTCAATCAAACTCTCCTCGCTGCCCACCTCTTCCCTACCTGCTCCAATACCTTATGGAGATAGCCAGGCTGACTTTTGGGGGACTGTCTCCATGTCCCCTCCATCACACTTACCTAGGAATAGGGAGAAGTCAGTGGGTACTCCTGCTACTCCTCCTGGGCCAGTGGCTCTCAAACTTCCCGCAAATCTGCTGAAGGGCACGTGTCAGCCCGATCCCTATGCTTTGGGCTGGTGAATGTTGCTTTTCCTTTGCAAGGCCAACCTATGACTTCTCACACACTGGAATCCAGGCATCTTTAAAATCTACAAGAATCAAAATTTCCCCACTTCCCTTGAAAAACTGTTTATTCAATTTGTCCCACCAAACCTCAGTATCTGTGGCTGTGAGAATGAAGAGATGAATTGTAGTATGCTCACATAGTAGAAAACCATAAAGCAATGAAAACTAATAACTGCAGCTATCACAGAGATATGCCTGAATCTTACAAATGTTTTAAGTAAAAATATCAAAACCACTTAGGATATCATTATATATTAGAATATTCATGTACGTTATTTAGGAACATGTGCATAAATGGCAAAAACCATGAATAAAAACATTAAAGTAAAGTATAAGAAAGAATAAATTCAGTGTTATTGTTATCTCAAGGGGAAACACAAAGGGATAAATTTGGAAAAGGATTCAGGAAATCTTAACAGTATAGAAGAGCTGAAATACTAAAGCTCCCTTTTTTTTAAGGTAGATGGTTGTTCTTGAGTATGACTTTTACCATTATGTGTCATTTCTTACATTTGTGTCACACATACCCTTTTATGATTTTAGTTTTATAATTACAGTTTTCAGATATAGTTAGATTATATTTTTATTCAAATGTGAGATATTTAAAGAATGTAAACCAAAATGTTAAATTTATTTTGGAAGATGAGAGGAGAGAGGATTATGAAAAAATGTCATTTTCCATATTCTATAATTTTATATCATTTTTGCTGTTTATGATGTTTCTATTTGAAAAAAAAGAATAAATATTAAAGAATGGAAATAAATTGAAGTCACACAATGCAAAATACGATCTATGTGTGATTTCCACAGATCATGTGAGAGGATGTTCTGGGCGTGCTCCTGGGGTGATATGTGTGCTAATGCTGGTTCTCTCTGTGTTCCAGGCATGGACAAGTGAGGCTTGAACACCCCAGGCTATCCTCACAAGAGAGGCTGCAGTCACCTCCCAAGGGAGCTGCCCCCTGCTCTGGCTGGTCAAACGGAACCAAGTCCGTCTTCCTGAGAGGTTTGGTCCCCTTCAACCAGCTACAGCAGGGCTGGCAATGTCGGTCCTTGGAGAAACAGAAGAGAGTCACCTGGGGCTGAAATCACCTACTAAAACTTTCCTGTGAAATCAACTCTGGTTTTGTCATCACACTCCCACGTCCCCCAGAAAGAAGAAAGAAGAAGCCCTCGCATCAAATGTGAGCAAGGGTTTCACACTCAACACACAGCTGTATACCTGTGCATCCACAGCCAGACCCACTCACGTGCCCTTGACACACAGTCAGTCACGGCCCTGGGCATGGAGTTGGTGCCAGCCAGGGGAAGAGCCCAAGACAGGGAAGACAGGGGCTAGCAGCCTAAGTAAGGAAATCAGACATGGAGCTGTGACACAATTTGATAGAACTGCAAATCAGAGCAAGTGTAGTTTCAGACATGCTTCTTAACAAGTCGCCAAATATGCATGGGACACTGTCCATCATGGAGCCTCTATTGACATGCAGCCCAGGATATCTGTCACTGAGGAATAGGCACCTGTCTTGGTTTACTGATCTGTAGAATGGGGGCAATAATATCTCCCACATATGGCTTCATGTGAAATGAAGTGAGAATACATGGAAAGGAGTTAGAGAGCTCTCAATACTTGTTCCCTGTTGTGAAGGAGGAACCCTGTTTAACTTCAAATTTCTTTTTCAAGATTTGTATCTTTATGGTGTACTCAGGAGTATGCCTGGAACTTAGTTAATATGGGGTAAATATTTCTTTTTTTACAAGCACATGTGTTCCCACACTATACTTGAACACTAGAGGGCCCAGAGCCCACACAGTGGCCACCCAGGGAACCAGGTGCTGCTTGCAAAGGCTAGGGATCAGGGAGACCAGGGCCTGAAGTTGCCCCTCACTGATGAGCTGTGATACCTCCCTGTTTATAGACTCACTTTCCACCACATAAACTTGAGTTTCCTCCTCTATCAACTGGGGACAATGATACCTACCTCAAACTGGCTGAGATTTTAAGAACACAATCTTTGTAAAGAGCCAAATGTAAGCTCTGAAGAAATGGTAGCTGCTGATATTTGGCTGTTGTAAATGTCAATAGCACAAGGACATTTCTGTGTCCAGAGACAGTCCCACCTGTGAGGAAAGGACCTAAACGAATAGATAAATATTCCAACTGTTAATTCTATCTGCAAGTAGCATGTATTCATCCTATCATGTATTTAAACTATGTAGGAAGTTTTACTAAAAACCAACCTCACACATGAAACTGATAATCACTACTTGAAGAAAGATCCTGCCCAGGAAGGCTTCATGTGTGAGTGCTACTGAGATCAAATCTGTAATCACATGTCCTCCTGAACATGCAAAAGCCATGTAGTGCATATTCCAAAGATCAGCCCAGAATGTGATTTAGATATGAGTGTTGGAACTAAATACCTAATTCAAATCTCAGTCCCCTACGCACCAGCTGTACCACCTTGGGTAAATCATTTGACCCCTCTGGGCCTGTGTCTTCATTGGTAGAATGAGACTATTGATAATAGTTTCTACTTTCTAGGGTATTTATGGAAATAAAATTAATTTACATGTAAAGGCCTAACTAAATTGGGAACATACTAAGTCCCCAAGAGTTTTTATCTTGGACACTATTCCTGAAGTGTTCCTAAAATTAAATCAGTGTTCAATAAAAGCTTATTTAACAAATGATCACCTTCTTGATTTGTTTATTCTACAAACAAACTATGGAATCATGTAATTTCTCTTTCAATTATTCCTGCTATTTCTTGAAGTAAGCCCAATGGTTCAAGCCAGTGGTAAGGGTGGGAACGGAGCTCCTCTGCTTGCCCAGTTCTTGGGGCGAGGTGGACAACCTTCCCTGAGAGGTAAGGATATGTCTCCAGGAGTAGAAGCAGGGTGACCTGGAAGCACAGTCATGGAGCTATTGACTGGAAGAACCGGAAAGAACGGAAAGGTTCCATGACATGAAAAGAGATAGACATTTTTAGCAGAAGTGAGTTTTCCATCTGCGAGGGCAGAAGTCATGTGTGGAAAGATTACATAAGCAATTGCAGGGGGAGGGGGGCGATAGAAACGTACAGATCAAATCACTTTCAAATCTGGGATTCTATAGCTATAAACGTCTGAAAGAACTGGACAGGACAGGACAGGACGGGACATACCACGCCATGACTATGTTAGAAAGAGGCCAACTCAAGTGCAGCTGGAGTTGGGGGACACCTCACCACACCCCAACTACCAGGTGGTCAGGAAGTAATTCTGTACCTTTTGGAAGTCAAAGGACTTCTGGAAAGTACTGGAGCACATGGGGTGATGGTTACCACCCAAACTACCCCAACCCTTAAGCAAAACATTTTGGGGGGTGGGCACTGGATGGAAGTGCTTCCAGTCACAGCCTCCATCCAGTCAGGAAGGCCTACGGGCCCCCCTCAGGAACACAATTTCAAGTTTCTATTTAAGTAGAATAAAACCAGATTGGGAGCAAATGCATCTCGGCTCCCACTCACCACTGAAAAGATGACGGAACCCTTAAGAAAACGTACGTTTTCTGGTAAGTTTAAATGGTTTTGACCCCAGTACCCAAAGGTCCCACAAGACCAAACCCTGCGTTTTAATAAGAAATCAAGTTCAATCGAAGAACTGGGCATTCTTCCCCAGGGCTGCTGTCACTCATGTTGTCACTGCCCCTTTTCACAGCAGAAATGTAGGTTAAGCCACCCAGCGGGGCATGTGGTTTTGCCATGGCTGTGTGTCCCTTCAAGTGCATTCCTGTATCATCACCAGCCCTGTGCCAGTAAGAGGCAGCACGTGACATCACACTGTTGAAACCTGATGACTCTGGGTGATCTTCAAAGTGGATCCCACCCCCACACCTGGCCAGCGTGACCCTAGGAGGGAGCAAGTAGCAGCATACAAATGCTGACGCGCTTCCCCAGGCGGAGGTGATGGAAACAGCTGGGCAACCCACCAGGCAGAAATTCACACAAGTGGGAAAATCCCATTTGACATGGTTCATTAAAGATTTTCAATATTTTTTCATTAAATATTTCTGGGCAGTGAATTTTTGAGTAAGGACTCTGAACTTTGTCCACAAATTGCACATATTACTTGTAACTTTAAAAAAAAAAAAAAAACAGCTTTTTTTATTTTTATACACATTTTTATTTTTTCAATCCTACACATATCAAGGTTTGAATTTCTAAAACTATAATGAAAAATAGTAGTCCTTGGCTCCACCCCATTTCCCACCTTATCCTCACTCCCAATAGCATCCATATTCAAAAACACAGGGCTGGGGATGTAGCCTGATGGTAGAGCAGTTGTCTAGCATGCCTGAAGTCCTGGGCTCCATCCCTGCCCTGCAAAGAAAAAAATTAAACACAGGTCATTAGTAAAAATTGGCTTGGAGATGACTGAATCAGCTCTGGCCATCCCTGCTGTACACATGACCACTCCTTAGGAGAAAAGTTAAATGGTTCTTTCAAAGCAGAGCTGAGTTCTAACACTGACTCTGCCCCTGTGCAGTAGCTCCTTGAGTCCCTGCAAAAGGGGATGTTGGGAGAAAATGAACGTTCACTGAATTCAAGTGAAAGCTCACTGCATTCAAGACCCAGCATCAGCATGTACCCTGCTCTACCCATCCTGTGTTCCAGGGACAGACAGAATAAACATACATGCATACATACATCTCATCTCTTTTTTGTTTGCTTGCTTGTTTTTTTTTTTTTTTTGTTTGTTTGTTTGTTTGTTTGTTTTTTGGTACTGGAATGATTGGACCCAGGGGCACTCTGCCACTGAGGTAGCCATTTTATTTTATTTTATTTTATTTATTTTATTTTATTTCATATTTTATTTTATTTTTGAAACAGGATCTCATTAAGTTTCCCAAGCTGATCTTGAACTGGTGATCCTTCTGCCTCAGCCTCCTGAGTCAGTGGGATGACAGGTGTGCACCACCATTCCAGCTCCAAACACATTCTCGACAGAACCTTGCTTCTGAAAACTCTCCTTTATGCCCCATGTAAATCCCCATAGCAATACAGTAATCCATTGCCTCATGAGTTTTTCTTTGGGGAAAATTAATAATAGCTACATGTTCCTCTACCCCAGAATAATTTTCAATTCCTTCTTATAGATAGCCAATAAGTAGGTCACATGTGCTTGGGTTTTCAACCAAAATATCAGAAATTCTTGTTATCTTAATAGAAAAATTATATTATAGATAAAAGCGCACTAATGGGATTATATTTACAAAATATAAAAGCACATGGATGCACACCCCGAACTTCCTGATCTCCCCCAGCTTGGTTCTGAGAGCCATGTCCAAGTAATTTCTTTGAAAAACAATTAAATCCTTCCACAGATATTAGGTTTCTCCAGAGATATAGAACCAATGAATAGGATGAGAGAGAGAGAAAGAGAGATGGGGTAGAGGAGAAGGGGAGAGAGAGTTTGATTTATTTATTTTTTTAAGGTAGTATATCTTTATTGTGGGATGTAGCTTTTGTGGTGCTGGGGATTGAACCCAGGGCCTTGTGCATGCAAGGCAAGCACTCTACCAACTGAGCTACATCCCCAGCCTGAGAGCTTGATTTATTGTAAGGAAGTGGCTCACACAGTTAAGGAAACCAACAAGTACACAGGAAAACCCACCGGAAGCTGCAGACCCAGAAGATCCAGTCCAAAGTGAGTCAGAAGGAGGAATTCTTACAGAGGGGTCAACATTTCTGCCTATCCAGGTCTTTGACTGATTGGATGAGGCCCACCCACATTAAGGTAGGAAATCTGCTTTAAGCAATTCACCAATTTAAAGGTTAATCTCCACCCTCAAAGAAACATCCAGGACTGGGGTTGTGGCTCAACAGCAGAGCGCTCGCCTCACACGAGCACTGCCCGGGTTCAATCCTCAGCACCACGTAAACATAAATGCATTGCATTGTGTACAACTAAAGTAAATAAATAAATATTTTTAAAAAACCATCCAGAATAATGTTTGACCAAATAACTGGGCATTTCATGGCCTAGTCAAGTTAAAACATAAAACTGAACATCACAACTAGTTGTCCTTTAAGTTAGCAAAGAGGTAGAATAGTCTCTGTTTTCTGATAATTCTAAAAAAAGATGAGAGAAAAAATTGTGTTTATTTTCAGCATTGCTATTTAAAATTTCTTTACTTCTCCCTTTTCTCATATTGGCCTGAGTACCCAAAATATTAATGTGACTATTTTGATACAACTACTGTTGACATCAGTGATGTTTGGGCATTTACACTCATTTTATGACTCTTTAAAAACAAACCATTGACTTTTCATCTTTTTCTCATTACCAAGTTACATACATAAGCATGCTCATCTCTCCCAGACTTAACTCACCCCAGATTCCATCCCATATCCAAAATGCCTCCAACCCCAGACTTCTATCTCTGCCTCTAGATAGACAAGGAAGGACATGGTGAAGGTGAGTTGAGCCTATTACCCGAACATGTTTGTTTGTTTTTTAATTTATTTATTTATTATTCTAAGTTGTTACATATGACAGCAGAATGCATTACATTTCATGTTACACATATAGAGCACATTTTTACAAATCTCTGGTTGTATGCAAAGTATGTTCACACCATTCGTGACTTCATACATGCACTTGGGGTAATGATATCCATCTCATTCTACCATCTTTTTTTTTTCTTCACCCTTTTGCCCCCCGAACATGTTTTTTTAATAAGAACTAAAGGTTCATGCTTTTTTCTTCAGTTCGCATCGAAATGAACCAGTAGCTTCTTCACAGTGGCTTTTTTTAAAAATTCCTTGTCAGCACACACAAGGGCTTGGGTTAGGTCCAGGAGCTACCTGAAGAAAGAGGTCTCCCTGATGTTTTTTGTTTTTTTTTTTTTTTTTTTAATTTATTTATTTACTTTGGTTGTACACAATGCAATGCATTTATGTTTACGTGGTGCTGAGGATCGAACCCGGGCCGCGCACGTGCGAGGCGAGCGCTCTGCCGCTGAGCCACAACCCCAGCCCTCTCCCTGATGTTTGACAGCCTCTGGAGAACAGCTGAATTCTGGATTCTGCCAGTGGTATCTTTGAAGGTAATGTGCATATTTCCTTTTTTTCTTTAAACTTCATGGAGGACTACTGTTCAAGAAATTCTATCCAGGGGCCTAAGCTCATAGTAATGCCTGTGTAATGGCCTGACCTTGCCAGACTCAGCTGTTCAGCACATGAGACAGGCCTCATGGCCCCTGTCTCCTCCTCCCTCTCCCTGTCCTTCCATATCCTCTTCCAGAAACAGCAACTGTGGGCACTTTGGAGAAATGCAAAAATGTGGTCCCAGAAAAATAGCCACCTATCGAGCGGCTTCTCCTGGGCTTCAATCTCCCAAACCAAGAGCACTTGATGAAACCTGTTAGCCAGAGGGACCCATAGCTCTGCTTGACTCATCCAGACTGGAATGTTCCACTGTGGCATCTGACACCCGCCAAATAAAACACACTCGACCACAAGGAAACTCTCCTGCCTGTGGCAGTGGACACCACAGATTCATATTCATTATATTCATTCCCCCCGTCCCGCCCTGCTCTCTCAATAAAGTACAGAGAAGGGAAGAAAAGGAATTCTTTTAAAAATAAGTGATTACAGACATTACAGACATTCCTTTGGCTTCCAGCCTTTCCAAAAGGCAGCTTCCATCTCCCTCCATTGAAGCTTATCCTTGTGCTTCGCCCGTCACCACACGGGGGCGCCAAGCACGGGCAGGGCTGGAGGCATGGGAGGGTATGAAAGAGTGGAGAAAGAAGGATGGAGGAAACTTTAAAAAGAAAGAAGGGGAAAGAAAACTTTAAAAAGAAAATAGTAAAAGCAAATACCCTATTTCTGAACTATATGTCTTTTGAAATAAGCAGTTGTGTACTTTTAAGTTTCTAAGAAGGAGATCACTCCCTACTCGAACTACAATTCTTAAATCTCCAACCATGAAAAGAAAATCTCCAATAATGCAACACGGAAGTGTTTTTCAATGAAGGAGGAAGATTCCAAAACAGCCGCAAAGGGAATTGATTTGGAGAATTATCCACAGGCAAAACTTTAAAAAAGAAAAACCATCTGGGCAAGGTGGCACACTGTCATCCCAGAAGCTGTGGAGGCTGAGGCAGGAGGATCACAAGTTCAAAGCCACCCTCAGCAAAAGTGAGGCACTAAGCAACTCAATGAGACCCTGTCTCTAAATAAAATACAAAGGAGGGCTGGGGATGTGGCCCAGTGGTTGAGTGCCCCCGAGTTCAATCCCTGATAACAAAAAAAACAAAAAAGAAAAGCCCACTGGTAAGAATAAATAGTAAAAATTTCCATGAGCAGTACTACTTTCAGGTATTTCCTTCTGCTGCCATGTTTCTTTCTCTTGCTTTTCTTCACCCGACCATGCCTGCATTTTACTGGGTTTCATGGGAGGCCGCTGCCTTAATTCTATATCTCTTAACAGGGCACATGTTCAAAGATTGAGCTGAGGCTGTGGCATCACTGATAGGAGGGAGGGAGACTCAGTTCCCTACAGGCAGGGACTCCACCCAACCCTCAGTCCCTTGATGATTTGCAGAAGTCTTTCCAGCCAGAGCTCTCAAGCTTCAAACTGGCTGAAATAATGGAGGAACTGAACAGCAAATCTTCCCTTGACACTTTGAGGGGGAAGAAGGGCAAATGAGGCCAAATCAGGAAAAATAATAAGAGTTTCCTGGTGTTACAGAGCTGGGCCCTCTGATAAACTGAGGCAACATGAAGACCCCCTTTCGAGCCCCTATTCTTGCAATCACGTCAGAAAGATTTCAGACATGTTGCTCAGAATAACAAAAATGAGTTTACTGAACGGATAGGAAGGGGAAAGGGGACAACTCTCAAGGGAGAGAGTGGGTCCTCTCAAAAAGGAAAGAGGCAATGTGCTTCCCCTGCATTCCAGTTTTATTGGGAATCCCAGAGAAGTTTCCAGAGAATCCTGCCCAGGTCCACCTCTTGACTTCTGACTGACAGCAAGATGACATCAGACTTTCAAGTACTTATTGCCATGACAATTCTAGGTCACCTTGGCCCATGCAGACCGGTTTTAATTGGATTCTTAATCATACATTCTTATAGATTTTTATGGTTAGGAGGAACTATCTTTCTCTCCCAGAATTTCAGGATCCGGTCACAAAAGTCTCCCCCTTCAGGGTAACTTGGGTTCCTCTTAACAGCATGATTTGGGGCCTGCATTTCACCTGCAGTGAACAGGTAGATGGCTGAGAAACATGACATATCCTGTCCACTTAGGCCAGGCAGGGCTGCAGGTAAATTGCTTCTTGGCAAAAAAAGCATGTGGAGGTCAGCACAGTGGGTCCAATTTATAGAATTATTCCCTTAACCTCGTGTTCCCACCATCCTCATCTGTCTGTCCCCTAACACTGGGAGTGAGAGCTGAGATGAGTATCAGTTGGGGCCTCCGTAGAGCACTTTCCTTCTAGAACATTCAACAGGCAAATGTGTCCATCATTTATGCCACTCCTACTTCCCCCACAGAAGATATCAGTAGACTCTTAGTATTGTCATTTTGACACTTTATAAATGACTCCAAAATCCATGGTGTAGAAATTAATAATTTTGCTGAAACAGGAATTTGTCCTCCCCCTAAGTCTGGCTGTTATGTAGCAGTGAATCATTTAGGAAGTGATCGAGCCCCAGCAGTTTGACCCACCCCCAGCATTAGGGGTTCTCATTTAATCTACAGTATCATTTAACTCTCACAACAATCCTGTAGATTATTGTCTTCATCTCCAGTTTGAAGATGATGAATCTGCAAAATCAAATGGTAGAGTCAGGTACTTGAGAGCAGGTATTCTCAAAGAGCTTAGAGAATTTAAAGATAAAGTGTCAGAGAGAATAATCTAAAATATGTATATAAGGGAAGTAATCCATCACATGGAAAAAGGTAATCCCTGCAGGCAGGCATTAAGCCTAGCCAGGAGCTTCCCAGCAGCCAAGCAAGGGGGAAATACAATATAGTTCAACATACTAAAACTTGGCATTTCAATCTTCATGCGACTACTTAATGAATCATCTGTACTTGATTACTAGTGAAGACATGGTAAGAGACATTTCCCAAAGAGTCAGGGTACCATCAGAGGCAAGTTTCAGTCTCATGAACACAACTGCCTTATTGGAACTGGCAGCAAATCTCACCATCCACCCTCTACTAATACATCAGCTCTACTAGAATGTACATTCTCATCAGTAAAATTATGCATTTCACAGGACTACAAAAATGACTTTTTAGACTTGTTTTCCTAAAAAAAAAGAATGGTGCTAAATGTGCAAAAAGAATATATACCTCAATTAGTGGCCAAGAAAACAACAGGCCAATTCAGTAATATCCAGCAGGCCAACTGACCACAAAAATATCCCAAGAATATACCTTCCTTATGAATAAATTTTTCTTATAACATATTTGTGATAAGTAGAATAATGAGACAAGAAAGTGTTAAGTAAATATAAAGGCTAACCCCAAACCATCAAAAAGTCTATAAGCCTGTACAAGCGAATGCTACCAAAGCAGTCAATTCCCATTTTAAAAATGGTTTAGAAGATAGAAAAAGTGCAAGCGCCACCCAGCCCATTATATGAGACTGGAGTGTCATCTTGATCCAAGAACCACTTATAAACTGTACAAACAAGAACATTCTATTCTCAGGTTTGTTTATAAGTATGGATGTGATCAAAAAATTATTAGCTAGCCAAATCCTAAGAGCAATGAAACAATAATAATATGACCAAATAGACTTTTCACCCCAGAAATACTAAAGAAAAGTTCAACATTTTAAAAATCTGCGAGTGTAATCTACTACATTAATAAAGAGTAAAATTAATGTACAAGGCCCTGGCAGGGTTCAATCCCCAGCACCAAAAAAAAAAAAAAAAAATTAAGTGAAATTAATAGAATAAAAAAGCAAAATCAGCCGGTCATGGTGGCGCACGCCTGTAATCCCAGCACTTGGGAGGCTAAGGCAGCAGGATCGCGAGTTCAAAGCCAGCCTCAGCAATGGCAAGGCACTTAGCAACTCAGTGAGACCCTGTCTCTAATAAAATACAAAAAAGGACTGGGGATGTGGCCCAGTGGTCGAGTGCCCCTGAGTTCAATCCCTGGTACAAAAAAAAAAAAAAAAAAGCAAAATCGTCAAATAGTTTAATAGGTACAGAAAAGACATTTGACAAATTTCATCAACTCTGTATAACTTTAAAACAACTCTTAATGAACTAAGTTGTATTTCAACTTGGTAAAAGATAGATACCAAAAGACAACAGAAAAAAAACACTTCATTGAAAAACTTGGGTGCATTTCCTTAGGATCAGGAGCAAGGTAAAGAAACCTTCCCCACCACACCACCAAGTCGAATGTGGCACTGGTGATCCCAGAGCAATGGGGAGGAATTTAAGCATTGGAAGGAAAGATATCAAACTATAATTATTTGTAGATATGATATTTTCACAAATAAATACCAATAGAGTCAATAGAGAAACTATTTTTTAAAAAGAATATTCAGCAAAGTGGAAGGATATAAGATCAAGGTTTAAAACAAACCAAAATAAAAAAGGAAGAGCATTTCTAAACTATCAACAATAACCACTGCAATATATATTTTAGAAATAATCATTTGACTTTACAACAAAGCTATCCTGTATTCCCGAGACTTTTTATTTGAAAAAAACTTTTAAACTCAATACTGTTATACACAGAGAATGATCTGAATAAGTATATCTGAATTGTTGATATCATAAATTAGTCAATTCGCCCCACTAACTATATATTTCATCTAATCCAAATGGAATTATACTTGAGTTATTTTTTAATAACCAATTACATTTAGTTAAAAATTAAGGAAAGGATAAATATTAACAGTTGGTTAAGCCAAACTGAAAAATATGTATCATATGCCCTACCAGACAGCAGCACCTACCAGAAAACCATGCCAAGTTAGCTCAGGTAGTATGGATGTAAAATAGAAAAACAAACTAGTGGAAAATATCAGAGATCTTAGAGACAGACCCACATACATAAGAACCTTAATACATGATCTTTTAAAAGAGCTCATACATCAGTGGGGGAAATTTGGAGTATCTAGAAGACAGTGGAATAAAATTAGTTCTGGTGGAAAGAAACGAAACCAGATTCATTTAGTCTCCAGGTAAACGTTCAACTGTGAAAAGCAAAGCTCTAACATTAACATAAGAAACCATAAAACATCTTTGACACCTAATTTGGGAAAATACTTCTTAAAATCCCCAGCCATGAAACAAAACTAGAGATGGATTTGATTGCATCAAAAGTATGAATTTCTGTTCAATAGGGGACATCCGTGAAAACATTAACAGACACACCATACATGGAGAGAACTTTTCAAACTATAAAACAGACATCGCAAGTTTAAACAACTAATACTGTATTTATAATATTCAAGTAAATTCCACCATTCAGCCAAAAAATGAAAAAATCCACAAAGCTAACAAGCTGAAAAAGAGATGTTCAAAGTCAGTTGTAATCAGAGAAATGGTAATAAAAAACAATAGTGAGGTATAAATTGACACATATTAGATTTGAAAAACATTTAGAGCTGGATTTAGGAACCCTCCTGTACTTGTGGTGGGAGTGAAAACTGAAGAGAGTTCTGACACATCTCTGTAGAGCAAATACAATAGCTCTTTATGATTCAGAATTTCCACTTTTATGAGCATCGATTAAATTCCCACCCAGATCTGCAAAAGAGAAATGCACAAGGGTATTTACTATGGTGTTATTTGTGGTAGGGTTGGAGGAGAAACTGGCCGTGACCCAAATCCATCACTAGGAGAAGGACTGGGTGAAATGTGGAGAATGCACATTATGGGGTGTGCACACAGCAACCTGGAAACCCTTACAGCACCATCCAGGGTGAACCAGTAAGAAATCATGTGAGACCTGTAACACAGTATCATTTGGGTAAGCTTAAAAGGAATTCATGTGCACAAAACAGTATTATTTTGCAATAACTCATAGACACAAAACCAGACACTAGAGTTCACTTTAATGCTTGCCTGGGATGGGTGGCAAAAGATAAGAGGATGTGGGAATAAGATGAAAGAAGGAGATGGAAAGAGAGAAGCCTCAAACAAGCCAATGTTCATTTTTAACAAATTTAGAATGATTAGCTCAAGCCTACAACCAAAAGTGGGGAGGGATTGTATTCATGAAGAATTTCCAATGGACTCTTGAACATGAAGACTTCTTATTAACACAGTCTGTTTCTATGAATAAGCCTGCTGCCACCCCTACCTCCTTCCTTCTGCCCCTCAGTATCCAACTGCAGCAGCAGGATCTGAGGCATATCATTGTATAACAACATATCATTGCTCAAAACAGTTATGAGAGTAAAATGAAAGTAGGTTGCTCAAGATGAATAGTTAAAAAGAAACAAATAAATGTGATGCATTGATCAATTGACTAATTGGCTCTGGAGATGCTGGTGTTTAGACAGAGCCATCAGGAAAACCTAGATTCTGATTCTGACTGTCTTTCGGTAACACTTTGAAACAGTGTAATTTTCCTGGACTCAATTTCTGCATCTATAAAATGGAAGAAACAAGAAATGAAAAGACAGTTAATTTTATAAATAAATGAACATTCAATAAGTACGTAAGATGGGAATAAAATTAAGCAGTTTCCAACATAACACGTTCCTTCCCTTGAGGATAGTTCGACTCCTTCAACAGTTACAAGGGTGCACTAGGGTATGGTGGGAATGGGCACAGAATCCAATGTCTGAGATAAAACCTATTATCCAGGACCAAAACTTTCAAAGACTATATGGCCTATAAGCGATCAAAGATATAGCACAACTCATGTAATACTACATACAATAAAATGGAACATATATTAATGCAGTTTGTAATGGGTTAAAAAAAAAATGGCGGGGAACACTTAGACTGATCCTGCATGATTTACTTTGTTTCTTTACTCCTTCTACTGAATTAACTCCCACCCCACAAAAGCTTTAAAAAGTCTTAAAGCAAATGTTTTTCCTTTAAATCTTCATCCTATTGAAAATATAAAACAAATAGCTTTCCTTTTAGGTACTTTCCATGGACAAAGATCTGTAACATATTAAAAATGCATATTCTGGGGCTGGGGTTGTGGCTCAGCAGTAAAACATTTGCCTAGCACATGCAAGACGCTGGGTTCAATCCTCAGCACCACATAAAAATAAATAAATAAAATAAAGGTATTGTATCCAACTACAACTAAAAAATACATTTTTTAAAAAATGCATGTTCTAAATATGACAACTGCATTTCAAAATGCCAGGCTGAAAGTGTCCAAATAGGAATAGAGACCCCACTGCTTCTCTCCTGAAGATCAGGGGAGCATTATCTCTCTGTGGCTTATTCTCTCCATGAAGTTTTTCTGAGACTTCTCCAGAAAAGTTTGGACCTGTTGTGATTTTTTGGTTGGTTGGTTTGCCATTAGTCTGTTGCAGAACCAAAACTTTAATCAGGAGATTGTGCAAAGAAAGTGAAGGATGTGGCAGTGGTAGACTTAAGGGTCGCAAACCCACCTGCCAAGCACCCCCTTCCCTTTCCTTTATATTTAGAACCTTTCCCTTTTCCCATATATGTAGAACCTTTAGCACATCATAACTCCTGGCTTGAAAACCAATATACTGTCTAATCCTAATCACATGGTTTTTACAGAAGAGAAAATGGGACCAGAGAAGGAGGATAATATGACTAAAGTCACATAACTGCTGAAATGTTTCTTGGAACAAGAAATTATTATTAAAAATTATTATTAAGTAAGTAGCAAAAGAGCTAAAATTCACGGCCAGATCTCACACCTCAGGTTTATCCCCACTTGTTGGCCAGCTTAACTTGTGTTCATTATGAAACTATGGTTAAAATCGTGGGCACAGATATCAGATCTTTTTGGATTTCAGTTCTGGCTCTACCACTAATTTACTATCTCTAATAAAGTTACTGTCTCTAATAAAGGTTTCTGCTGTTCCCCAAAATTGCCACCAGACGGCAGCAGTTGCTAATAGGAAAGATAGGCAGCCACAAGTTGACCAATGCTTCCTCAATTAAAAGCATCAATAAGAGCACCTTTTAACAGCACATGCTTTGCAAAGCCCCGTTAAAAAGTCAGACACATTCCTTTCCTCTACATAAATTTTTAGGGAAGCAAAAGTAATATCTTTTCCTAACCCATCACCAATGTCATCACTGATACTCCTTTAACAAAAGACAGATTAACAAGACATAAGCATAACAAAATAGAAATTGAAGTTCATAGATCTGAGATACAGACAAGAAAATAGACATATACCAAGTGACGGGTAACAAAGAAGTTATCAGAACGCTGTGGAAGTCCATGGAAGGGTATCTAAGCCAGTTGGCAAAGTAAGCAAAGGCTTTCCCTGCATAAATAATGGCTTAAATAAGAATTAAAGGATGATAGGCATTACTGAGGAAGAGCATCTTCAGCAGAAATAACAGGATTCATGAAGCCCTGAAGATCAGAGGGTACATTTTGCTTATGGGTATGATAACAACAATAGCTGACACTTTGCAGGTACATGACATGTGCCAAGCATACCTACAAGTGCTTAACATATATAAATGCATTTACTTGATAGCCATCAAGTACTGAGACTATCTCCATTTACACACCAGAAGAGTGAGGCACAAAGAGATTAAGTAACATGCCCAAGGTCACATTAAGAGGTAGAGCCAGGATTTGGCTTCTAATCTTGACTTTTAGTGAACTACTAAGCTATATTTTCTAGAAAGAACCATTCTCTACAGTAACTTTGAATCGACCTCAAAATAACTAGCAAACAGATCTTCAACCCTATCAAGTAGCACCCCAAAATCCACGTTCTCTCCCAGAAGTCCTCAGGTCTGAGAGTGATCCAGAGAAGGCCAGGGACCCCTGGGACATCCACAGATCAACCAGCCCCAAGGCAAATAGCTAGAGGTATACATCATCTAAAAGGTCTCTGTCAAGGAGTTTCCTGGAGCAAGCTAACACAACAGCCAAGAGCCATGTGTGCCTACTGAGCCCTTGAAATGTGGCCAAGGGACTGAAGAGCTCATTGTGATACTTTATTCTGGTTAACTAACATGTTTTAAAACTGTCAAATGCAGACATATTGTTTTACAAGGACATTTCCCTTTAACCACTTCAGCACTTAAAATACATAATAGTGGGTGAGTTGGCTCACGTTGTCCTTTCTGATATCTTACTAATGATTTCTTATTCTAGCACATAGTTTTAGATATATTTGGTCAAATGATATTATTAAAATTAATTTTTATCTGATTCTTTTTATTTTTTAATTTTTTTTGAAATTAAAATAATTTTGAAATTGAATATGTTGCCAGGCATATGCCTATAGTCCCAGAAACTCCAGAGGCTGAAGTAGGAAGATCACAAGTTCAAGGCCAGCCTCCATCATTTAGCAAGATCCTGTCTCAAAATTTAAAAAATAATAATAAAAAGGGTTGGTGGTGTACATCAGTGGTAGAGCACCCTTTAGTTCAATCCCCAGTAATGAAAAGAAAAAAATATATATAATATATATGCATATATATATTATATATAGTTCATATGTAATTCATATTATATCTCTATTTATTGCATAGTATAAAGTCTATAGGAATCCTGGAGATGACATTTTGAGAGATTCATCAGGGAAGAGCCTGAGACAGAGGATTTGGTCCCTTGCACACACTGCTTGGTGTCATGCCCTTATGCTCTGAATGAGTGAGTTGTTTAATCTTGAACTAGAACAAGACACAGATATTGCCTCAAATTTTCTTAACTCAGATGATTAAATCCATATTCTAATGATATCCATCATAGACTATTTAGCTTTGACCAAGTTCTTTAATCTCTTTACACCTGCTTGCTCACTCAGGGTGAGCAAAACACTTATTGAGATGCACTGATGTAAGAAAGTTTCACGATTAAAACAGGAATATCAGAGTTCATTCTTCCCCAGGCCAGAGAAAAGCCAGTCTACGCTCATAGATTCAGCAACATAACATTAGTGGCATGCCCTTGATAACAAGGGGGAAAGGGTGGACCAAATGTGAAAGGCGGAGTACAGGACCTTCATCCCATGGGAAGACAAGTTCTGCACATTCATTCACTGCCCCAGCCCATCTGCTTGGTCACTCACACCCCGATCCCCAGTCACACCCCATTATCTGGCTAAGCACAGACAGTTACCTGGTCCCCAACAAAACACCCACTGAAAAGATGCCACTAATCTGGAGACCATTCACTCACTTGCAGCAAAAATTTAATGTGTACCCACTGTCCACAAAGCACACAAGAAATGCAGAGGATGGAATGTGAGCAAGATCAGAAAATTGCCTGCCCTCAGGGAATTTAAATCCTAGCAGAAGAGACATTTAAGAAAGTGCTGTACAAATAATAATTTAATTCAGTACAAAGTATAAAGGAGAAACACTGAGCATAAAAAGGGCTGGGACCAGAACTAGCAAAACAAATTTATGAAAAAATGTTCAACATAATTATTAACAGGGAAAACTACACTGAGATTTCATCTCACACCAGGCAGAGTGGCAGCCATCAATAATACAAACAATAATAAATACTGGAGAGAATGTGGAAAAAAGGAACATTTTACACTGTTGGTGAGATTGTAAATAAGTTCAACCACTCTGGAAATCAGTATGAAGTTTCCTCAAAAGACCAGGCATGGAATCATCATATGATCCAGCTAAACCACTTCTCTGTATTTATCTTGAAGACCTGAAATCTTCATACTACAATCATATCTGCATACCCATGTTTATAGCAGCACAATTCACAGCAGCCAAACTATAGAGCAAGCGTAGGTGCCCATCAACAGATGAATGGATTAAAAAATGTGGTATTGGGAGGCTGAGGCAGGAGGATCACGAGTTCAAAGCCAGCCTCAGCCATGGTGAGGCACTTAGCAACTCAGTGAGACCCTGTCTCTAATAAAATACAAAAAAAGGGCTGGGGATGTGGCCCAGTAGTTGAGTGCCCCTGAGTTTAATCCCTGGTACCCCCCCCAAAAAAAATGTGGTCTATGTATACACAATGCAGTTTTATCCACCATAAAGAAAAATAAAATTATGTCTTTTGCAGGAAAATGGATGGAACTAGAAACCGTTTTGTAAAGCAAAGTAAGCCAAACTTGCAAGGTCAAGGGTTGTATGTTTTCTCTTATGTGGAAGCCAGAAAGGAAAAAGGGAAAGAAAGGGAGGGAATCTCATGAAAATCAAAGGGAAATCAGTAGAATAGAGGAAGGGGATCTGGGGATAGGAGGTGGGGAGGGAGGGGAGAAGGGGTAGGGAGCCAAACTGGCTAATTATTTGTTATATTGTGTGCTTGTACTAATATGTAACAAAAAAATCCCACCAATGTGTACAACTACAATGCACCAGTAAAATATGTGGAAAAAGAAAATCCCTGGCAAATAGAAAGCACTGCTTCCCAAGTGTTCGGTACCACTGGAGATCTCAGTGGGTTTTGAAGATCACTCTGGGATGTTCATTTGCAGTTGAGTCCCTTTGAGAGCAATCTTTATTCACAGATACAAGGTTTATGGACAAGATCCCCTTACAAATGTCAGTACCAGGCATTGGCATGGAAATGTCACCATCCATAAATTTCCAGATCCAGAAAAACAGTTGACACTTCACAGAAGAAGAAAATCCAAAAGCTAATAATACACATAATAAAAATGACCTAACTATACTAGTTTTCAAGGAAATGCAAATTATAACCACTAAACATGATTTTTTTTTGTGTGTATCAATTAGCAAAATATTTGTAGCTATTGATGACAGCATTACTTGTTTTTAGTTTAGATTATTGATAATGACAGTACCAGGAAGGTTTCAATGAAATGGATAATTACAATTTCTTTCATTCAATAAATTAAATAAATATATATTCTAGAAATTGTATTATCTCCAGCTAGGAGGAATATAAAATAGAACCCAAGTTTTCAGAAAACAGCTTGAAAATATACAACATGACTCTCAAAAGTATTCATACCCCATGAATTTCATTTTTAGGGTTCTAAGAAAATAATTCTACATGTAGACAAAGATTTATGCACAGGGATGTTCATCAAAGTATTGTAACAACTATTCTAAGTATTCAATGATATGGAAATGTTAAATAAATCATGGTTACAGCCACACAAAGAATTACGATGTATCTGTTTAAAATATTTACAAAGATTTTTACATGTCGAAATATATATCACCACAATATTTTAAATTTAAAAATTTTCAGAAATAAAATTGTATATGCAGCCCAGTCTCAACCACATAGGGCAATAGACACAGAAAGAGGGAAATACAACAAAAAGAACAACAGTATTAATCTTCAGGTGATAAGTGATAGGTGAATTTTATTATCATATGAATATTTTTCCACAGGTTCCACTTTTTCAAAATGTGCTTTGACGTGTCATTTGGTTTAATGTTACTCCAAGCCAGTAACAATAAGCATGAGTGTGTGGCCAGATATGCCCGGGACTACTGTTGGATTCCAGGCAGGAGGCCACACCTCCCCAGGTGCTTTGTGAAAAACTACAGCTCCCAGGATCCTCAGCGTGACCAAAAAACCTGACCAGCAAGTCCCCTGTCCACTACCCCCCCACACCTCTGCTGGCCTATAGGACAAGGACTCACTCCGAGGGGGTTTTATGGCCCCTACTCTATTTAAACCAGGACCGGACTGAACTCGCTCTCTGTTCCCGCTCTCTGTTCCTGCCGCTCTCTGTTCCTGCTCTCCGTTCCCGCGTGCTCCAGCTCCCGTTCGTTCCCTGCGGTTTGTCCCCATCCCCTCCACATGTTTCTTTGGTAATTCAATAAACCCCTTTCCTTTTCCTATACGACAGTTCGAGCGTCCGTCCCTCCTGCAAATTTCTCTAACAACTACAACTGGACCTATATTTGAAGAGTGGCTTCAGGTCATGGGCCTCTAATCAGGTTGAACCCCAGGGTTTGGGAATAGGAGACACTGGTCTCTGAGCACAGATAGAGTAGGAAAATCTCCATCCCCTATTCTTTCAACACTCCACTGTGCACTTTATCTCCTTCCACTTTTACCCCAAATGATTCCTTTCCTCAATTCCTAGTTATTCTTGGAGGATCAGTAAAGATTACCAAGTAGCCCAGTGGACATAATTCAATATCACCCTGCTTTCATTTTAATAAAAAGAAAGTTCCAGATAATGGCAAAGCTTGTATGTCACAAAGAAATGGACCTCAGACACCAGCACTGAAGCACTATAGGACCTGCAAGCCAAGAGGAACGTGACAATTTAACCTTGTTCTGAATATACTGTGGATCCAGCCTCCTTAAATGCAAATACAGCCTGCGCTTTGGCATCTGACACATTACACCTGCATTCTTTCTCTGATCGGCAAGAAGGCTTTGTTCCTCATGAGGTCTGTCAGTTTCTAGTCTCAATGCTCTAATGTTTGAGACTGGATGGGCTTGCTGCACTCAGATATGGAGTGAATCTAGTTAAAGATTAACCAACTGTATCTGTTCTGATCAATCCCCACCTCATTTGACGCTCCCTTCATATCTGCTGCTGTAACAGAGGGCCTGGAAGTGCTTTTCGTCACCTGCAACTACATTGAGATGAAGAATGAGGCACTCCCAAGAGGATTCATGGAGTCTGGGAAGATTGTCTTGTTGTGGAAGCATGTACAGTGTTCTGATGCCTGGGAATGCATCATGTGAATCAGCTCTGGGCCCATTCATTATGGACTAGACAGCCAAAAAGTATCCAAGGGCAACCCAGGCCTCCTAATGTGTCAGATGCAAAGAAAAGGATTTTCCTCTCCCTGGTCCTGCTAAGATGCTGGTGCTCTGTAAACTCCTACTGATAGTGCCAGGGTAAGGGGTAGAAAAACATCTGTTGCCAGGGTGGAAAAGACCTGGTGTGAAAGAGGGAATGGACACAGGAAGCCAGAAGAAGAAGGAGAAAAGGATAACTCTAAACACCCAGGTTGTCTAGGGAAACAGAGATACATCTAAAAGAATGAGCGATGTAGTGCTAGGACTGGGAGCATTCATGATTTGCACTTTGATTTTGATTTTGAGACTGAATTCCTTCTCACTTAAAGAGAAATCTTCCTCTTTTCCTGTTAGAAGTCATTGCAGCAAGGCCAGGATGGGCTGGAAAACTTACTGTTGCCAGGAGCAGGAGCTCGGAAGTGCATTCCTAGTTGCCACCAGCTGCAGCTGGTGAAAACAGAGTGACCTTGCATGGGAGCCCCGAGAAGGCAGCACACAGAGTTTCACAAGCATCATGATTGATTCTTAGCTATTCAGTGGGAAGGACTTTCCCACAACCTTGTCCCCCACGAACTCTTAAAAAGACAAAATGGAATTAGTGGCTGGAGACAGTCATCCAGATCTATGATTCTCAAACTTTAATGTGTATTAAAATCCCCTGGAGTTGGGATCGGTGGCGCATGCCTGTAATTCTAGCCGCTGGGAGGCTGAGGCAGAAGTTTCATGAGTTCAAAGCCAGCTTCACTAACTTAGTGCCCTAAGCAACTCAGTGAGACCCTGTCCCTAAATAAAATGTTAAAAGGGCTGGGGTGTGGCTCAGTGGTTAAGTGTCCCTGGGTTCAATCCCTGGTACCAAAAAAAAAAAAAAAAAAAAAAAGTCCCCTGGAGGGGGACTGTTTCCTACTTTCTCCCAGCCTTGGGTTTAGTCAGTTCTTTTGCTAATTCCCTAAGTTGTCAATTTAAGTTGTTGATTTGAGATCTTTCTTATTTTTTAATATAAGGATTTGTAGCTATAGATTTCCCCCTTTTTTCACTGTTTTAAGTTTTTACATGTTGTATTTTCATTTGTCTCTATTTTCTAATTTTCTTTGTGACTTCTTCTTTGATCCATTTGTTGTTTGAGAGTACATTAAAAGTCCTATTACCATTTAAGTAAAAAAAATTTAAGTATTTTTAATTTTTGATTAATATTTTTATTTTAATAAAATCAACTAACACCTAATTTAAAGTTAACAGTTGGGGAAATGAAGAGTTGGGCAAAGTCCCATGAAGCTTTGAAATGCAGAAAAGAGGCAGATCGCTGAGAAGGAAAAGAGCTGATGCTGAGAAATCAGCAAATGCAGAAACTGGGAGTCCAGAGAAGACAGACGAGAAGCCTCCACCTCTTGCTGCCTCTCCCATTTCTTCCTTCGAGATTCATAGGTAGGGTTCAGACCAATTCCACCTTTATCTTGAAAACCAAGGAGTCTCCATCAAGCCCTGCCCTTGACAAACAGATGTTACAAATGAGTCAGCAGTAACCTACAAGTGAGATTCCAAATCTTTTTTTAAAAAATTGTTTTCTCTAAAAAATTCTCAGACCATCTACATTGGACACATTCAAACATTACTTTGTTTTTATTGTTGTTGTTGTTTGTTTGTTTTTGTATTTTAATTTACTACAACTATAGGATACAGGGGGGAAAAAAATCTTTTTCTGCTTGACCAAGGGTTGGTGGTGACTAGACCTCAAGGTTTGTGTTTGGAATCAGTTCTGTGAGACTCCAAAGTGATCCACTTTGGCAAAATTCTGACCCTGATAAAGTCTGGACCCTCATAATGGTGAAGCTTCTGAACTCCTTAGGGCAAAAGCCCATCAGAATTCTCGCCACAATTAATTGAATGTGTAATAACTTAGAAAGGGTTGTCTGTGCATGGTATTAACTCTTTACATCCAGGAAGGTGACATGTTTTTCTCAGGTTGTTTCTTTAATACCCTCTTTCTCCTGAAGACAATGGTATTCATTAGATTTTAGCTTTTTTACAGGGATAATGCAAGTCCAAGAATCTTTTGAAAATAGGACACATGCCCTTCAGTGAGTACTGTTTTAGCAGACATTGCTTTATTGGGTTTTATGATGTTTTTCTTTAGGGGTATTTGTATAGATTGGGCATTCCTTGCTCTTCCGGGGTCCCATTTGCCCATGCATCAGGATTTACCTTCTCATAAATATCAGGTGAAAGCAGTTTCAATTAAAACATCAATTTGTTTGAATTCAAACTTGTTTAATTACCCTGCTCTGGAGGAGGCTCCCTGACCAAACTGGGTTCCCATCTGACGCCTGAGGGTAACACCGGCACACTATTTCAGCTCTCATAATTGCTTTTTTAATTTTTTGTATATAAAATTATACTTGTAAATATATCAATATGCCAACAATTTATGTAAACACATTTATTAATAGACCCAAATATCTACATTGTCTTTCCAAGAGTACTTTAATTTATATTTAGCAATTGGTTCAGTATTCTGACTTACTTAGAAATGACCCAGATTTTTTTCTCCACAGTACACTTTCATTTTTCCTATTTATAGTTACCTAATTTATTTTTAGCAGATTTTCCTAGATTACTTATAAAAACTGATGAAACAATGACAATGCTTGTCTGACATGTTATTTCTTTGTCACAGAAAAACCTTAAAAATTGCTGTCCTTGACATATAAAAAGCATTGAGGACTGCATTGTACTTTTATTTAAATATTTATTCTTAACACTCCAGCATATAGGCACAGGCAACAACTTTCTCAATTAGGGCTCTTAAAGCTCATGAAATAACGCCAAAAGCCAATCTATGAGATGGCATCAAATTAAAAAGCTTCTGTACAGCAAAGGAAACAATTCATAATGTGAAGAGAAAACCTACAGAATGGGAGAACATCTTTGCTAGCTACTCTTCTGGCAGGATTAATTTCAGAATATACAAAGAACTCAAAAAAACTTAACACACAAAAAAAAACAATTAATAAATGGGCAAATGAACTAAACAGACACTTCTCAAAAGGAAAAAAGCAAATGGCCAATGAATATATGAAAAAGTGTTTACACTACTAACATTAGGGAAATGAAAATCAAAACTACACTGAGATTTCATCTCACACCAGTCAGAATGGCAGTACCAAAAATACAAACAATAATAGATGCTGGAGAGGCTATGAAGAAAAAGGAACACTTTAATACTGTTGGTGAGATTGTAAATTAGTACAAGCACTGTGGGAATCAGTATGGAGACTCCTCAAAAGACTAAGCATGGAATCACCACATGACCTGGCTATGCCATCCTCAATATTTATCCTGAAACATTAAAGTCATTGTATAATAGTGATACATGCATAGCCATGTTTATATCATCACAATTCACAATAGCCAAAATATATCAGCAGCCTAGGTGTCTATCAACAGATGAATGAATAAAGAAAATGTAGTATATATACACATGGAGTTTTATTCAGCTGTAAAGAAGAATGAAATTATGTCATTTGTAGAAAAATAGATGGAACTTGAGAACATGATGTTAAGTGAAATAAGATAAACTCAGATGGTCAAGGGTTGTATGTTTTCTCTCATATGTGGAAGCTAGAGAGAAAAAAGGAAAAGAAAGGTGAGGGTGTGTATCTCATGAAAATCAAAGGGAGAGCTGTAGAGGAAAGGAATGAGGAGGAGGAAGGAGGGAAAGAAGGGGGAAATACTGAGAAATTATATTAGTCAAATTATATTGTGTGCATGTACAAAAATGTAACAATAAATCCTGCCATTATGCATAACTATACTGCACCAATAAAAATATAGAAAAAAATAAAATATTTGTTTGTAGCTATTAAATATGTAACAGAGATAAACATAATCCAGACTATCTAGGAACCAGGCAAACAGATATGCTAACAATTCTGAAGACATCTTCATTTTTATTTTACCAACCACATAAATTAACATATTAATTTAGATGTAGGCCACTTTGAATAAAATTCCTGAGGGAATTTTATCATATAGACATACCAGTTTATAGAAAATACAGTTGAATCCAATTAGGTTTAAGACTATGGATCAAACTTTTCAGGGAAAGCAGTTCATATAGCAGTTTGATTTTTTTAAAAGCTTCTTCTACCTTTTTTTGGTCTCAAATGTAGGCACAAAGTTTAGCAGAACAAAAAAAAAAAAAAAAAACCAGATAAAGAGCCAGAAGCCTTAATGTTTAAAAATTAGGCATGCTAATCAAATAAAAGTATTAAACTAGGCCCACAGAACCAGAGAAAGATGTTAATGGGAGTTCAATGTTAGAAATCCCTGTTGAAAAAAAAAAAAAAAAACAATGGAATAGCCTCACACACCTTGGCCAACCTCTTCCTAAGAATTCTGGGGGAAATTTACCTAGATGAGCATCTATTAAATTATTTCTAGTACTATTTCCCAGATCCATTTTCTCCAGATCCTAATACCTATTCTAGCCAGCCAGTACTGGGATAGAAAATCCTCTCTTAGATGTAGGAGTGTAGAGACAGGCCACTTTTCCAGACTGAGCCCAAGAGGGCTATTGTCTGGGACAGACATCAAGCTTCCTGGCTTTGCTTCATGCACATACACAAAAAACCACACATACCCAAAGCAACACAAAGAAAATGTTGTAGGGGACAGACGAGGCAGGACACCGAAGATAGCAGGAAACAGTTTTATTTGGCTGCAGCCAGGTTCAGAGGGTACAGTTTCTCTGTAATCAATTAATCCCCTGAACCCTGAGTTCAGGTAATTTCAGAACTTTATACTCAGCATGTAAGGGGAGGGACTCAAAAGTTCACAGTCTGCAGAAGAACACATAAAAACAGCTTTTTCTTTCACTGTTTTGGGCAAGTTAACCTTTCAAGGACAACACCTGAGAAAGGGAGAGCTTCTTCTTTCCTTTCTTTCCTCCCCCTGCCAGCTATTACCATAGAGCCCAATTAGTAACTTCTCTTATCTTAGAAATGTAGACATCTCTATGAAGCTCCAGCTCAAGGCCAGAGGCCTTGTTAAAGGATCTGTCTTTTTTATTTTTTTAATCACACTTTGCATTTGCAAACACACTTCTACAAACTACTATAGTGGATAAATGTTTGTGAAAAACTAGTAAAGGGGCCCAGGAGCAACAGGAAAATAGGAAGTTTAACTACATTGAATTCTCTTGTAGAGACTCTTTTGCTGTCAGTCCTAAAATCAGCCATGGTGAAGATTTCTGGAGAAGCCCAGTTAAGATTTTCTGTGGAGAAGGGTGTGCCACTATAGTACAGGGCCTGATAGTACCAAGTTTCAAATGCCAAAAGCCTCAAATAGAAGAAAGGGAATTCCCCCATGTGCCTGAAGGCTCACCCAATGTCAATTCTTTGTGCCAACAAAGGGCTTTAAACCAGCCTGTGTCCCCACAGGGGAAGGCAAGGGGGAGTCCCAGGAACCAAAGAGTTCCATTCCAAGGTTCCCTGTGGTGGGGCCAGCTCAGACCCAGGTGAACTGTGACTAATGGAAGTCAACTTGAAATGTGTCAGGAGAGGAAGAGACTAAATAGAGTACTGGAGCTCATGAGAACACAAGAAGAGGTAGTAACCAGAGGATGGACTTTTAACCTGTGTGCCTACTGTTTCCAAGATGTGGTAAAGCTCTCTAGTCCTCTGCTTCCAACCTGGAGAAACACAAATGACTGCACTGAGTGTCATCCAGTTTGGCTGGCAGAGACATTTGAAGTCAAGTTCAGATCTGTGTACTACTACTTCTCTCAATCTTGTTAAGTCAACAATTACCCTCCAAAGGCTTTTTAGGATCCCCACAGTCAGTAGATGTTACTAAAGAGCTGTTTGTTCTCATAAGGTCAAGGACATTCTGCTTTCTACCAAATGACTCTAAATTAGGGAAAGAAGTATTTGTTCTTAATGCTAAGATTATTCCACTTAATCAGAGTTACATTACCCTTTTATTTCTATTCCCTATTGCATAAGGGAGAACAGTAACATGATGGCATACCACTGAAGTTCTAGTATTTGGGCCTCCCTTTGTTGTACCCTGACATCACCAGGTAGCTCTGCCAAATGCTGATGCCTGGTTCCCACCTCTAGATATTCTGGTTTCTTTGGTCTAGTATATACACTGAACATCAGAATTTTTTTTTTTTTTAACAGCCAAACTTGAGAAGCCTTGAGCTAACAGAAGGTCTGTCATCATAGGAACATCATAAGTCCCAGGTGGTTTCTGTTGTGCCCAGAGAATGTATCCCCCAAAACCACCAAGGAATCTGGAGTGCATGCAAGAACAAAGAGCCTTTATTCGGGCTTAAGCTCAGACTCTCAGACCTCAACACAGTGGATCTGTACTGAGAGCCCGGAACTGAGGAAAGACTGAGTCTTTATAGGGGTAGAAGCAAGGAGGGGGAAGGGGCTTGCCTGATTGGCCAGGGGATCCCATGCATGTCTAAGTAAGTTTTCATTGGTGGGTGCCATCTCCAGAGCTATGGAATGTGCTGACTGTTCACTGCAGGGCCCTGTAGGGCCCAGGGCCCAGGGCCCTGCCATTGTCCTAGTTTATTGTGCTTGGGCTGGCTTATCATATCCGGGCTTATTCCTGCCTCGTGACAGGAGACTTGCAACAGTTTGGGGCAGCTGATAACAAAATGGGGTCACAGAAGTTTGGCTTCTATTGTCTTTAAGCCAAGCATTTTACAGAAGCAAAAAGAAGCCGTTAAACTGAAAAGAGGCTTGGGGCTGAAAAAGGAGGGTTCCACAGTTGCTTAATTTAGAATGAAAAGGGAACTAGGGGTGTAGCTTAGTGGTAGAGCACTTGCCAAATACATGCAAGGTCCTGAGTTTGATACCCGTTTCCAGGGTTAAAAAAAAAAAAAAAAAAAAGTTAGAATGAGCCAGGCCTCTCTTTCTCACACATCACACTATTAGCTATCTTAGTTTTTTTTTTTTTTTTTTCTTTTTTCTTTGTACTTTTATGCTGCACTCAAGAGTGTAACCTTTGAAGTCAGAAAGACATGGTTTAAAAAACAACTGCCTATCCAAATGCGCAGACTCTCCAATGCCAGGAATAAACCCTAACATAAACTGTGGACTTTCAATGACAATGTGAGCATTGCAGCAAAAGCACTGCTCCGTTGGAGGATGCTGGTAATGTATGTGTGGGGCACAGGGTGTGTGGGGAATCCTGTGCTTTCCTCTCAAATTTGCTCTGAACCTAAAACTGCCCCTTAAAAAATATTGAGTTTTTAAAAACAAAGAAAAAAAACACCTGATTGCTTTGAGGCATATGATTTATCTGCTATGAGTCTCAGTTTCCTTGTTTATAAAATCAGGATAATAATAACCTTATTAGTGCAGGTTGAGTAAGTTGATAGAAAGTGCCTAGGGTCACACTTGTCATATTGAAAGCTTTCAGTACTCTCACATGTAAAATGCCCTATGTTAAAAAACACAATGAGGATTCTTGCAGTATGGATATCTATTCTTTCAAAGAAGCTTTTAAAAATAAACACTTTTGAGAGTACAACTGAGTTAAACCAGAGTTGCGAAACTGTCTGGGTGAGGAAAGAGACATTAAAGACAACTGTTTTGATGCATTGAAAGGAAAGGGTTCATTTATGTTCAATGCTTGATTGACTTGTACATTATTGCATTCATAGATGGTGTTTGTTTTTTTCCCAGATACAACTTTTTCTCAAAGTCCTTTCTGAGATATTCACTATATTCTAAGTGTCCACCGGGTAATCATTCTTGGTAATATATTTGGGTTTCCCTGAGTTGCAGGGATTACAGGAATGTGCAACAGCAGCTCACTAAAATAGTTATTTTTTTTAAAAAAAAGTATTCACTTTAATATATAACAAATGTATATAATCTGTTTTTTTTTTTTTTTTTTTTTTTTTTTACTTTTCATTGCTATTATTTTTTTCAAACAACTCTAAGAGATATAAAGCAAATATTCCCATTTGCCGGATGCATTAAATGAGGCAAAAATATTAACTGACTTGCTTTTGTTCCTGGACTCACCATGAGGTTCTGACTTGGTAAAACCATCTTCAGTAGAAAATACAATACATGGAAAATGCATGTAACACACCTGACCCACTGAATGGCACCATCTGGCAACCCAGTGCCCTGTAGAGCGCGGTTGCTCACCTTGTAATTATGAGGCTTCCTGGAGCTGTGACTCATTGCTGCTCCCAACATCTTGGTATCCATGCCCAGAAAAGCTCAGAATTCAAAATATGAATTATGGCTTCTACTGAACACATATCACTTTGGTGCCATTGTAAGTTGAACCCCCATGAATTGGGGATATCTGTAGTGGAGTGCCAGAGCTGTACTCAGGCCTGCTGACCCTAAGCCCATAGTCTTTCTGCTGACTCCCCCTGTAGTCCGGTTGATCCTAAAAAGCAATCATTGAATTCAGTTATTAACTACTTGCCGCCATCAATTCTGAATAAGGGTGGCCTGACTATTTATGGCCCTTAGACAAAAGTCTCCAATATAGCAGACTTGTATCATCCCCAGATCAGTCAAGATTTTACATTTTGTCATCTGTGTTTTGAAGTACAGGTTTTGAGAGTCTTTCAATGAATCTCAACATGACGTTGGTGTGAGTCCACCTCATCATGCCCAACTGCAGTCACCATCTAGCCTAATGTCTATTGTCCATGGCCTTCTAGAATATTTGTTATTACTCAAAAACTGATACATATTTACATATATCACTTTATATGTTAATATATATACATACATGTTATATGTCTTCTTGATCCTTTATGATTTTCATTATTATATAATGTTCTTTTTGTTTCTAGTTATAATTTTTGTCACAAAGAGTTTCTTGTTCAATATTGGCATATTCATTCCTACTTTCTTTTGGTTACTCTTTGCATGTATAACTTTTCATTCCTAGAATTCATCCATTGTCTTTTTTTTTTCATAAACTGTCAATTTGTGTCTTTTGTAAGTGTGTCTCTTGTAAACAGCATATAATTAAATTACATTTTCAATTCTTTCTAGCAACCTCTGCCTTGTGAATGAAAAATTTAATCCATTTACATTGAATATAATTACTGGTGAGGCTGGAGTTACGTCTGCCATTTTACCATTTGTTTTCTATTTGTCTCATTGTTTATTCCTGTTTTCTACTATTGCCTTCTTCTGTGTTAAACAGACATTTTAAGTGTACCTTTACAATGGTTTTGTTTGTTTTACTATCAGTTAGTTATTTTCTTAATGATTGCCACAGGTACTATAATTAACATTTCTTTATCACAATCTAGATTTTGCTAGTATATAATTTTCAAATATATGCTCCATTTCCTCTCCTCTACCTTTTGCCTCTATTGACATAAAATTTTTTGCCAATTATTACCTTGTGGGCCAGATTGGAGAAAAAATGCTACACCAAAATATATTTAGAGTGTCTTCTATATTTATCTGTTTTGCTAACTTGGCTGTTTTTATTTCTTCATGTGCAGTTAGCATCTATTGGCATTTGTTTTCATCCTAAAAGACTCCCTTTGGGATTGTTTGTAGGGCAGGTCTACAAATACTCTTGGCTATTGTTTTTCTAGAAATATCTTAATTTCTCCTTGATGTTTGAATGTTAGTTTTCCTGGATATAGAGTTTTGACTGAGAATCTTTTCTTTCGGTGCTTTGAATATACCATGACAACACCTTTGGACTTTATGATTTCCAATGAGAAATAAGTTATTAAATCTATTGCGGATTCCTTATATATAGTGTCACTTCTTAGCTTTAGAGATTCTCTGTTTGGCTTCCAAACATTTGATTTTGATGTACGTACTTGTTAATCTCTGAATTTAGCTTCCTTGGAGTCTGTTGAGCTTCTTAGATGTGTACATTAATGTTTTTAATTAGATATTGGAACTTTTCAACCACTATTTCTTCAATAATTTTTTTTTGGCAGTGTCTTTTTTAAATTTTTTTATTATTCTAATTTGTTATACATGTTTGCAGAGTACATTTCATCTCATATTACATATAAAGAGCACAATTTTTCAAGTTGCTGGTTTTATATAAAGTATTTTTACAACAATGTGTCTTCATACATGTATTTAGGGTAATGATGGATAACTCTGCCCCTGATTCTCCCTCCTGTTCTCTAGGATTCCCATTATATGTTTGTTGTTGAGCTTGGTGGTAACTACATGTCTCTGAGGGTATGTTCATTGTACAATAATTTTTGTGTTCCTTAAACTAAACAATCTCAATCTTCAAGTTTGCTGATTATTTTGCTAGCTCAAATCTGTTATCAAAATCTATAATAGTTTATTTCTATCTATAATCTATAATAGTTTATTTTGAAATAAAATTTTCTTCTCTTTTTATCTCTTTATTATTAAACATTTTACATTTAGTAAGACATACTTCTCATACATTAGTTGTTTAAATCAAGTTTAATTGTTTACACTAATGTTTCCTTTAGTTCTTTGAAAATAGTTAATTTAAAATAATTGTCTAGCCAAACCAACCTATAGACTTCTTCATAGATAATTTGTTTTAACTGTTTTGATACTATGTATCAGACACAATTTCTTATTTCTTTGTCTTACATTTTTGTTGTTAAAGATAAATAAACAAAATAAAGTGATCCTCTCCATCTCCCCAGGATTTTCTGTTGTTGGCGCTTTTTGTTTTGTTAGTGATTTTTCTGGTCAACTCTGTTAAGTCTGAATTTTTTTGTCCTTTTTCACCACTATCTTTATTGACCAGCTTAGTGATCAGGTAATGATAGAATAAAAATTCCCTTAAAATACTGGAATTAATATGTCTCCCAGTCTTTTCTTAGGGGTTCTGTAATTATGTTGAGGCACGCTATCAATGCTCTTGTAGGAAATTTACAATTTGCCTTAGCCTTCTCTTGCTGCTTAAGCAGAAGTTCAAGGTCAGCCAAAGATGAGAGGTAATGGACTGCTCCAGTTTTCCATGGTTGTACACACAGTACCAGGCATGCACACAACCTTTATGTAGACTTCTAGAGTCCCAGCAGTATGTCTAATTTTTTCAAATATCCCTATAGGCATTGCTTTCCTTTCAAGGTTTGGTTTTGTTAGTTTGTTTATTTTGGGGTCATCCTCTTGTTTGGCCCAACTGTTATCACTGCCTCAGGATGTTGTGATGTTAAATAATTACCACTGAATTTATCCACAAAGACTTCTGAAGAAAAGCCTGTTCTTCCTGAATGAGTTCTGAGGCTGTTTAAGTAATGATCATTTTTCTGATAAGGGTTACTTGGGGAGAAAAGAGAAACCCCACTGTGCTTGCTGTATAATGGTTATCTCAGTTTTACTGCCAAATCCATAAATATAAAAAATGTGAGGTGGTGCACGCCTGTTAATACTTGTGACTTGGGAGGCTGAGGATCACAAGTTCAAAGCCAGCCTCAGCAAGTTAGTGAGGTCCTAAGCAATTTAGCAGGACCCTTTCTCAAAACAAAAAATAAAAAGGGATGAGGATGTGGCTCAGTGATTAAGCACCCCTGAGTTCAATCCCTGGTACAAAAAAAAAAAAAAAAAAAAAAATTGGAAAAGAGCACTTTAAAATACTACTATATTTACCATTCTTACCAACATTGAGTTGTTTTCCTAGTCAGATTAATATAAGAATTGCTGAATTTCTAGAAATCTTGTAGAATTAATTTTGACTTTTTTCCAAATATTTTCTTTCCTTTCATGGAAAATAGGATTTGGGGAGATATTCTGCAATTTTTTCTCATGTCTATGGGTCATTTTTTTTTCTTTTTTTTTTTTTTTTTTTTTTTTTTTGTGGTACCGGGGATTGAACTCAGGGGCACTCGACCACTGGGTCACATCCCCAGCCCTTTTTTGTATTTTATTAGAGACAGGGTCTCACTGAGTTGATAAGTGCCTCACCATTGCTGAGGCTGGCTTTGAACTCACGATCCTCCTGCCCCAGCCTCCCAAAGTGCTGGGATTACAGGCGTGCGCCACCGCACCCAGCTTATGGGTCATTTTTGATTGATATGTTTGAACTGTCTTACTAACTAGTCAAATTAAAATATGATTTTCCCAACTATTAATTTTAAGAAGTATAAAAGTGATAGCTTTATAGTGATTAATTTACCTGTTACTCTTTTAGCATTGATGATGCTCACATAGTAAGTATAATGAAAATATCACACTTACATTTCTCTCAAGTGAATGAACTAATAAGACCAAGACTTGAGAAGCCCACCTTCCATGTACTCCTGTTGTACTCTTAAAAGATGGATTTATTTCATATTACATATAAAGAGCACAACTCTGCAAACATGTATAACAAATTAGAATAATAATTTTTTTTTTAAAGATGGATTTAGTACTGAAATCCACTGAGAACATGAGGGGTTCAGAGTTTTCACATCCTTTGCTGTTCTTCCCATCAAGAGGTGGAGGTTAATTTCGCTTGAAGATTGGCTATCACTAGAGATTTTTCTGGACCTACATCATACAGCATGGTCAATTCTGAGAGTAAGACCTAAGACGTCTTGCAATTTCTACCTAAGTAACTCTGAATACTCACTCCCAAGATGTTCCTTGTGGGGATGTTTCCTCTCAAAACTTAACTGTGATGCTATAGATACCCACACTACATGAAGACACCACATGAAGGTGTTCCTCTTGAAAACAGCTGAATTCCTAGCCAATGTCCATCATCAGCTGTCACATCTGTGTGGGCAAGACAACTAACTGTAACACGTGACCTGACTAAATCTTTAAATGACTGCAGCCTCAACACCATCTGATGGGATCATATGAAGAACGTGAGGTAATAATACCAATTTTGAATTGGGGACCATTACATGAAGTGAAATAAGCCAAGCACAGAATAACAAGTTCCTTGTGATCTTGGATATATGTGAGATCTAAAATAGTGGATCTCACTGAAGTCTTACAGATTGTTTTATTTTTAAAAAATAAATAAAAATACTTTCGAGCCCACAGAGGAATAGGATTTGCATTAAAGGGCTAAATATAGTTGAATGTTAAATGGTAACAGATATGAGGTAACTCCTGTCCTGTCTCCCAAAAATCTGAAAATCACACAAGTGCAATGCTCAACTACTATACTCTAAGTCTACACAGAAGACACAAAACAAATATCCAATTCTTTTCACCAAGATGAAGTACAGGACATATATTTAAGGCAGAAACATTCTAAAGACAAAGAAAGTACCTAGATTATAGATTCAAAGTTAACAGCAATAAAAAAACCAACTGATTCTATTACCATCACTTGATATTTTTAAACAATCTACTGGAAATTTTTAATAAACTGTCTGATCTAATCCTTAAAACACTTCTACCATTTAAGTTTAGGAAGAATTAATTCCTTACCCATTGCCATTTAGCACATTAAAGGTAGCAACAGAATTCTACTTCAGATTTTTCTGACTAAAAAATGTGTGCTCTTTCCCCCAACACAACTTAAATTATGCATAAAATACATATCAGTAACTACCTGCGTACTAGGCTCCCACAGACAAACATGTATCATCTTACAGTAAATGGACCTATAGCTAGCAGTTTGCTAGTCAGGGAGAACAGGGGTGGACTCCCCACACTTGCAATGACACATGTTTCTCAGCCGCTTTTGTGGCTCCATATATATAGTGAGTAATGAACGAATAAGTATCCTAAGAATCGTTAAAAAGGAAGTGAAGCAAGAATTTAACAAACAAAATTTATAGTCTTGAATGAATGGACAGATATCATACAAGTATTAAAGAAACAATCAAAAGCAACAATATTTGCCTTTTCAGGACTATCTTTGCTAAGGACAGTAAACAGATTTAATTATCCTACAATACAAGTTTTATAAGAAAATCTCTACTAATATTAACAATCAGCAGGTGCTAGAAAAGAAATCCAGGACAAAATTAAGTGGTACCCAAGATTTTTCTAGCAATCTTTTCAGGTGTTTAAAGTGAAGTAAATGTGGCAATCTGTGACTGTTTATAAATAAAAAAACATTTCCATAACTTCATATGAACCAACAGGCAAGACTTTAAGCAGGACCCTCTCTGTTACCCAAGCATATGAGATTCATTTTACTTCTGGTACTTCATATTGAGAAAATAACCTGTATTCAATGGTGAAAAATATCATAAAGAAACTGCTTACAGGCTAGGGATATAGCTCAGTTGGTAGAGTGCTTGCTGTGGCACAAGGCCCTGGGTTCAATCCCCAGCACTACACACACACACACACACACACATACACACATACACAGAGAGACAGAGAGAGAGAAAGAGAGAGAGAGAGAGAGAAAAGAAGCTGCCTATAATTTGTCATGCAAAATAAACAGAACAACTAAGGCAAAAGCATTTCCAAAAGGTTAGAGACCATTCAGAGTTCTAAGTGTTATTGCTAAATGGCTTATGAACTGAAAGGCTATGATCTAGACAAGCTCTACCAGATACTGGCACCTGTATAACATCTCAGTCAAACTTTGCAAATAGTGCTAACCAAATTCCAGCATAGGATTTTTTTTTTTAATTTGTATGAAAAGTGTAGAGAAAGAGAGAAAGGTAACTCATTGTAATCTAATCTCTAATTGAATATCCTAATTAAATACTCTAATTCCATCATTCTCATCTCTGTGTATCAAAGCCATATTGAAACTACTTAGAGGCCCTTTATAACTCTCAGAAATAAAAATATTCTAATTCAATAATTGTCATCCTCCTCTGAACATTAAAAACTACTGAGTGGTGCTTTAAAAAAAACTCTCAGAAATGAGGTCTACTAAATAACTTAGAATACCTGTGGATGCAGTGGAGACATCCCAAGAATTCCACTGTAGAGCAAAAGTTGAGGGGTTACCGTTCCATAGGAAAGATGGAAAATGGGAATTATTATAAAAATAATTTTAAATTACACAAAACAGCCATATAAATTAAAAAGAAACAAATTAGAATAAAATTAAGTACACAAATAGAGTAGTTTCAAGAATTTTTTTTTTTTTTTTTTTTTTTTTTTTTTTGTGGTACCGGGGATTGAACTCAGGGGCACTCGACCTCTGGGCCACATCCCCAGCCCTTTTTTGTATTTTATTTAGAGACAGGGTCTCACTGAGTTGCTAAGTGCCTCACCATTGCTGAGGCTGGCTTTGAACTCACGATCCTCCTGACTCAGCCTCCCAAAGTGCTGGGATTACAGGCGTGCGCCACCGCACCCAGCTTATGGGTCATTTTTGATTGATATGTTTGAACTGTCTTACTAACTAGTCAAATTAAAATATGATTTTCCCAACTATTAATTTTAAGAAGTATAAAAGTGATAGCTTTATAGTGATTAATTTACCTGTTACTCTTTTAGCATTGATGATGCTCACATAGTAAGTATAATGAAAATATCACACTTACATTTCTCTCAAGTGAATGAACTAATAAGACCAAGACTTGAGAAGCCCACCTTCCATGTACTCCTGTTGTACTCTTAAAAGATGGATTTATTTCATATTACATATAAAGAGCACAACTCTGCAAACATGTATAACAAATTAGAATAATAATTTTTTTTTTAAAGATGGATTTAGTACTGAAATCCACTGAGAACATGAGGGGTTCAGAGTTTTCACATCCTTTGCTGTTCTTCCCATCAAGAGGTGGAGGTTAATTTCGCTTGAAGATTGGCTATCACTAGAGATTTTTCTGGACCTACATCATACAGCATGGTCAATTCTGAGAGTAAGACCTAAGACGTCTTGCAATTTCTACCTAAGTAACTCTGAATACTCACTCCCAAGATGTTCCTTGTGGGGATGTTTCCTCTCAAAACTTAACTGTGATGCTATAGATACCCACACTACATGAAGACACCACATGAAGGTGTTCCTCTTGAAAACAGCTGAATTCCTAGCCAATGTCCATCATCAGCTGCCACATCTGTGTGGGCAAGACAACTAACTGTAACACGTGACCTGACTAAATCTTTAAATGACTGCAGCCTCAACACCATCTGATGGGATCATATGAAGAACGTGAGGTAATAATACCAATTTTGAATTGGGGACCATTACATGAAGTGAAATAAGCCAAGCACAGAATAACAAGTTCCTTGTGATCTTGGATATATGTGAGATCTAAAATAGTGGATCTCACTGAAGTCTTACAGATTGTTTTATTGTTAAAAAAATAAATAAAAATACTTTGAGCCCACAGAGGAATAGGATTTGCATTAAAGGGCTAAATATAGTTGAATGTTAAATGGTAACAGATATGAGGTAACTCCTGTCCTGTCTCCCAAAAATCTGAAAATCACACAAGTGCAATGCTCAACTACTATACTCTAAGTCTACACAGAAGACACAAAACAAATATCCAATTCTTTTCACCAAGATGAAGTACAGGACATATATTTAAGGCAGAAACATTCTAAAGACAAAGAAAGTACCTAGATTATAGATTCAAAGTTAACAGCAATAAAAAAACCAACTGATTCTATTACCATCACTTGATATTTTTAAACAATCTACTGGAAATTTTTAATAAACTGTCTGATCTAATCCTTAAAACACTTCTACCATTTAAGTTTAGGAAGAATTAATTCCTTACCCATTGCCATTTAGCACATTAAAGGTAGCAACAGAATTCTACTTCAGATTTTTCTGACTAAAAAATGTGTGCTCTTTCCCAACACAACTTAAATTATGCATAAAATACATATCAGTAACTACCTGCATACTAGGCTCCCACAGACAAACATGTATCATCTTACAGTAAATGGACCTATAGCTAGCAGTTTGCTAGTCAGGGAGAACAGGGGTGGACTCCCCACACTTGCAATGACACATGTTTCTCAGCGGCTTTTGTGGCTCCATATATATAGTGAGTAATGAACGAATAAGTATCCTAAGAATCGTTAAAAAGGAAGTGAAGCAAGAATTTAACAAACAAAATTTATAGTCTTGAATGAATGGACAGATATCATACAAGTATTAAAGAAACAATCAAAAGCAACAATATTTGCCTTTTCAGGACTATCTTTGCTAAGGACAGTAAACAGATTTAATTATCCTACAATACAAGTTTTATAAGAAAATCTCTACTAATATTAACAATCAGCAGGTGCTAGAAAAGAAATCCAGGACAAAATTAAGTGGTACCCAAGATTTTTCTAGCAATCTTTTCAGGTGTTTAAAGTGAAGTAAATGTGGCAATCTGTGACTGTTTATAAATAAAAAAACATTTCCATAACTTCATATGAACCAACAGGCAAGACTTTAAGCAGGACCCTCTCTGTTACCCAAGCATATGAGATTCATTTTACTTCTGGTACTTCATATTGAGAAAATAACCTGTATTCAATGGTGAAAAATATCATAAAGAAACTGCTTACAGGCTAGGGATATAGCTCAGTTGGTAGAGTGCTTGCTGTGGCACAAGGCCCTGGGTTCAATCCCCAGCACTACACACACACACACACACACACATACACACATACACAGAGAGACAGAGAGAGAGAAAGAGAGAGAGAGAGAGAGAAAAGAAGCTGCCTATAATTTGTCATGCAAAATAAACAGAACAACTAAGGCAAAAGCATTTCCAAAAGGTTAGAGACCATTCAGAGTTCTAAGTGTTATTGCTAAATGGCTTATGAACTGAAAGGCTATGATCTAGACAAGCTCTACCAGATACTGGCACCTGTATAACATCTCAGTCAAACTTTGCAAATAGTGCTAACCAAATTCCAGCATAGGATTTTTTTTTTTAATTTGTATGAAAAGTGTAGAGAAAGAGAGAAAGGTAACTCATTGTAATCTAATCTCTAATTGAATATCCTAATTAAATACTCTAATTCCATCATTCTCATCTCTGTGTATCAAAGCCATATTGAAACTACTTAGAGGCCCTTTATAACTCTCAGAAATAAAAATATTCTAATTCAATAATTGTCATCCTCCTCTGAACATTAAAACTACTGAGTGGTGCTTTAAAAAAAACTCTCAGAAATGAGGTCTACTAAATAACTTAGAATACTGTGGATGCAGTGGAGACATCCCAAGAATTCCACTGTAGAGCAAAAGTTGAGGGGTTACCGTTCCATAGGAAAGATGGAAAATGGGAATTATTATAAAAATAATTTTAAATTACACAAAACAGCCATATAAATTAAAAAAGAAACAAATTAGAATAAAATTAAGTACACAAATAGAGTAGTTTCAAGAATTTTTTTTTTTTTTTTTTTTTTTTTTTTTTTGTGGTACCGGGGATTGAACTCAGGGCACTCGACCTCTGGGCCACATCCCCAGCCCTTTTTTGTATTTTATTTAGAGACAGGGTCTCACTGAGTTGCTAAGTGCCTCACCATTGCTGAGGCTGGCTTTGAACTCGTGATCCTCCTGACTCAGCCTCCCAAAGTGCTGGGATTACAGGCTTGCGCCACTGCGCCCGGCTAAGAATGTTTTAATAAAAATAAATGTTTTAATATTTGCTGCAAAAGGAAATCATTTTGTCTTCTATTGTAAACAAAGTTTAATTTAAAAAAATAAAAGATGAGCTGGGCATAGTGGCACACGCCTGTAATCCCAGCAGCTTGGGAGAGTGAGACAGGAGGGTTGTAAGTTCAAAGCCAGCCTCAGCTATAGGGCCGGGGATGTGGCTCAGTGGTCAAGTGCCCCTGAGTTCAATAACCCATACCCCACCAAAAAAAAAAAAAAACTAATAAATAAAATAAAAGAGGAGCCAGAAAGATTGTAGGTATGAAAAAAATCATGAAACACACATAAACAGAAATTATAAGGTGGATTGGGAATCTTGTTCCGAATAAACTGGAAGTTTTTTCTTACATTGTTTTTTTTTTTTACATTACCCATATTTATGACTTCACACAAGCCTAAGAGCCAAAGGGGAAAAAACAAATAGAGTGTGACTCAATTCTGCCACTCATCTGCACATGGCAGAGAGTGGAGCTTCTACAGCTACCACATTTGCTCAGCATGCCAGTCCACCATGCTCTTATGGCCAGATCCTGGTTCTGCTGACTGACATCAGTGCCACCACTGCCTCAAAGGAGAAGGAACGTCAAACCCACATCAGGAAATCATCCATTGCCTCAGGCCTCAGCTGAGCACTCTGAGTATTGAATGCTTATCAGTTTCCAGGATATCACCAATGCTAAACCCACCAGTCTTCCATTCTTGTTTTCCTTCCACACTATTCTCCCTTACCAAAGAATATTCCTCTCACATTTTCACATTTACAGTGATGTTTTTCCTTTTCCTACCCTAAAGAACATACCAATTGATGTTCTCTTTGAAACTCCTGCTTCATAATCTAAAATGCTCTTTCTTCAAGTATAGAATCTTATCTTTCTAAAACCCCATGTTTTAACTCTTTTGCCACTGTGACCAAAAGATCTGACAAGAACAATTTTAGAGGAGGAAAAGTTTATTTGGTACTCACAGTTTCAGATGTCTTTGTCCATAGACAGTGGGCTCCACTGCTCAGAGACCAAAGTGAGGCAGAACATCATGGCGGAAGAGTCTGATGGAGGAAAGCAGCTCAGAACATGCCCACCAGGAAGAAGAGAGAGAGCTCTATTCACCAGGAACAAAATATATACCCCAAAGGATCACCCCCAATGACCTACCTTTTCCAGCCACAATTTACCTGCCTACAGTTACCACCCAGTTAATCCACTCAAATGAATTAATGCAGCAGTTAGGTTAAGGCTCTCATAACCCAATCATTTCACCTCTAACCTTTGTTTGTTTGTTTTGTTCTTTTATTTTGCTTTGTTTATTTTTGGGTACTGGGGATTGAACTCAGGAGCACTTGACCACTGAGCCACATCCCCAGCCCTATTGTATTTTATTTAGAGACAGGGTCTCACTGAGTTGCTTAACACCTTGCTTTTGCTGAGGCTGGCTTTGAACTCACGATGCTCCTGCCTCAGCCTCCTGAGCCACTGGGATTAGAGGCATGCACCACCACACCCGTCTACCTCTACACTTTTTTGCATTGTCTAACACATGAATTTTGGAGGACGCCTCATATGTAAACTATAACATCCATTCTCAAGACAAGCCCCTTACCATTTTCATGTATATATTTCATTCCCCTTTCACTCCTTCTCCTATTCAGCTAAAATTAGATAATCCTAGGTTCCAGTACACTTTCCTATTTTTGCCTGGTTATTTTGAGCCTCAGAAATTTAAACATATAGATCATTCTTGAGGACAATGGACTAGATGAGATACCTTAGGGAAGGGAAAGATACAAAGTGAAGAGAGAATGTGTGTATTCTATTTCATTCCGTCATTATATATCAAATCTAGTTTTGTATTATCCTAGAAATTTTACATTTCATCTCTTTTTATTACTTAACAGTATCTTTATGATAGGTTTACTAGCCTTATTGAACCAATATGCAATCTAAATTCCCAAATAATTTGCCTCAGTCACATAGCAGCTTTAACATGAAAGAGAAAGATGATTTTTCTTCTCTTTGGCTTCAAAAATTCAACTTATTTCCACTGTACTCTTTATGCAAGATAGATAATGAAATATTTTGCTTATCTTTGCTAGGGTTTGGATAAGTATCCCCCAAAGCCCATGTATTAAAGGCTTGGTTGCAGCCTGTGACACTATAGGAAGGTGGCAGAACCCTTAGGAGGTGGAGCCTATGGGAGTACATTGACTCACTGGGAGCATACCCTTGAAAGGGATATTGGGACCGTGGTACTTCCTGCTTCCCTTTTTGCTTCCAGGCCACAATGAGGTGAGTAGCTTTCCTCCGCCATGTGCTATACACCACAATGACCACAATGTGCTGCCTTGCCATGGGCCCAAAACCATGGGGCTAACTGACCATGGACTGAAATCTCTGATATCATGAGTTAAAAAAAAAAATTTCCTTATAAATTGATCATTCCAGGTATTTTGTTACAGTAACAAAAATCTAACTTAACACACTATCCCAATCAAAGTAGATTAAGAATAAAATAAGACTACCCATGGAGAGAAGGAAGCAATATCAACTACCCATTCCCTTCTCCTCCCTTTATGATAATGGGGAATTTGCTTTTCCAAAGCAGAAATTCTCTCTTAGACAGAAAAGTCATGATGTCAGGATTCTAAATTATGACTTTACCACACTTGATTTCTGCTAATTAGAATCAGAGAAGTGATGTTAGGAAAACTGAAAGAGGAAAGCCATGTCAACCAGAACAATCACAGACTATACCACAGATTAAGACCTTTAATTACGGTCCCCTTTATCAACTCATGCAATTCAGAGATGATCAAATCATGGTGGTTCTAATTCCTAAATTCCTTTATACAAGATGTAGGATCTTATTTCCTATTGGCAAGTATACTACTAATACCATTGTAGAAGATTAACTGAACATAATTGATTTAAATGGTTTATTTGGTGAGAGAAAAACCTACTAACATGTACACATAAATTAATTTCATGTCTATGTCTCATGAATGGTGAAGAGCAATCTGACTTTTTTTTTTTTTTTTTTTTTTTTGTACCGGGGATTGAACTCAGGGGCACTCAACCACTGAGCCCCATCCCCAGCCTTTTTTGTAATTTGTTAGAGACAGGGTCTCACTGAGTTGCTAAGCGCCTCACCATTGCTGAGGGTGGCTTTGAACTCAGGATCCTCCTGCCTCAGCCTCCCAAGTGCTGGGATTACAGGCATGGGCCACCGCGCCTGGCTGCAATCTGATTTTGTCTGTCTAAAATATCCTCACTTCTTGAATAAAACCATGGCATTCACGGGTAAATGGATGAAGTTAGAGAATATAATGTTAAGTGAAGTTAGCCAATCCCAAAAAGCCAAATGCCAAATGTTTTCTCTGATATAAGGAGACCAATTCACAGTAGGGTTGGGACGGGGAGCATAGGAGGATTAGAGGAACACTAGAATGGCCAATGGGGAAGGAGGGGAAGGGAGGGGGCAAAAGGGTGAAGAAAAAAAAAAAGATGGTTGAATAAGATGGATATCATTACCCTAAGTGCATGTATGAAGTCACAAATGGTGTGAATGTACTTTGTATACAACCAGAGATATGTAAAAATGTTCTCTATAAGTATAATATGAAATGTAATACATTCTGCTGTCATTTCTAACAACTTAGGATAAAAAATAAATAAATTTTAAAATAAAATAAAATATCCTCACTTCTTTAGAAATAGTAAATGTTATCTAAATTATCTAATGTTACATAACCAACAAAATGTACTTTAATAAAACAATCATTTAGATTGTGCAGATTGTGCATGGATTCTGTGGTCCAGATTTCATAAAGGTCACAGCAGGGAGAGTCTGTTTCTGTTCCATAGTGTCTGTGAACTCAAGGGTGAGACTTAAAGACTGTGGCCTACAATTGTTCAAAGGATCATTGACTCACACATCTTCCGGTGGTCTGTGTTGGCTGTCATCTGAGAGCCTCAGTTCCTCTCCAGAGTGTCTTTCAATGTCTCCTTGTAGCTACTCAAGACAGCCCATAGCACGGTGGTCGGTTTCATGGCCATGTATTCCGACAAATAGAAAGTCAGGTAGAACATGAGACATTTTTAAGGCCTAGAATTGAAAACACATAAAATTTACTTTTAATTATTCTCCATAGAGAGGAGCAGTCACCTTCCTCATGTTTGTCATTTATTGTTAGGTACTCTCAAATAATTAAGAAATTTTCTACAGTTGAACATGATGGTACATGCCTGTAATTCCATCCACTTGGGAAGCTGAGCAAGAGGAACACAAGTCTGAGGCCAGGCTCAGCAACTTAGCAAGACCCTATCTCAAAAAAATTAAAATGGCTCAGTGGTAGAATGCTCCTGGGTTCAATTCCCAGTGCTGCAAAAAATAAAAGTTAAAAAAAAAAAAAAAACACCATGTATACCAAAACTATCACTCTAATTACAAAAAACTACACAGGCATTTCAAATCTTGATAGTGATAAAATAACCATATTTTAGGAATGAATACCTGATTTCAATTTGTGTTAATATGAAAATCATAGTAAATTTTTAAAAATTGAGCTATCTCATGAGATGTACATCATATTTATTTAGAGGTCATAAATAATCAGAGGAAATAAAGTTTTCTTTAAAGATCTAAATCATACAAAATGTAGGAGGAAACCCCACCAATTAAGTCCCCAGTGACATAGCTTTATGTGATTGTGACACAATAATATGGCTACTTTCTTTAAATTAAAGTTTATTTAAAAGGAGACCTTAAAGAAAAGATGACAGCAATATAAAATATTATTAAAAGAATACAACAAAAATAATAATAATACAAAAATTTGAAGAAAAAACTCTCAAGATTTATGTACTATCTCTCTATGCATAGATTTCCCTAATAACAACTGAAATATATCTACTTTTCTCCCAAAAACCAAACAAAAAAATATTATTGGAAAAAGAGCCAGAATAAGTAACATACAGATAATGTTTATCCTATCCCTAGAGTCTTGTTTAGACTCTTTTGCATGTAAATTAATTCTAAGTAATTTATTAATCTCTCTACATTAGTAGGTTTTTATCAATTTTCCAGTTTTCCTTGGCTAACACAATACCCTCAATGAAACTATACTGGGATGGGGTTGGGAGAGATGATAGATAGATTAGATAGATAGATAGATAGATAAATAGATAGGCAGGCAGACAGACAAGTATATATAGATACATGTATCTTTCAATTATGAAAGCATAAAGTCAAAATTTACTTTAAGAAAAGTAAAAGGGGTTGGGCCAGGCACGGTGTGCATGCCAGCAATCCCTGCAACTCAGAAGGCCTAGGCAGGAGGATCCATAAATTCAAGGCCAACCTCAGCAATTTAGTGAGCCCTAAGCAACTTAGGGAGACCCTGTCTCGAAAATAAAAAAATGAAAAGGGCTGGGGATGCGGCTCAGTGGTTAAGTGCCCATGTTCTATCCATAATACACCCCCCCAAAAAAAAAGAAAGGAAGGAAGGAAGGAAGGAAGGAAACAAAAGAAAAGTAAAAGGGAAAATGACATTTTGATTAGAAATTACAGGCAGTGGGTCTAATTCAGTATACTGCTTTCCCCTAAAATAACTCTTCTAAAGGTGGTTTGCACTTACCTTCACATTTCTAAAATAGAAAAGGCTTAACATAAAAATATTTTTAAACCTTTCTGTATCTTTATTTTCTTATACAGAAATCAATATGAAAAGCAAAAACATAGGAAATATTTGACATTTGAGTTAAGCTTTGTTACACAACACAAAAATAGAACAGGCAAAAATTGGTAACAAAAATTGGTAACAAGCAAAAATTGGTAACTCCAACAACATTAAAAATGTTTGCTTTTTGAAAGACATAGCTCAAAATATAGAAATACAAAGTACACACTGAAGGAAATTTTTGCAAATTCAACAATGGGTTTCTATTTAATGTATGTAGAATACTTGCAATTCAAAAGGAATAATTGCACAACCCATTTTAAAAATCAGCCAAAGCTAGATCCTTTCAAAGGAAGATAGACAATAGTAAATTATTGTATATGAAAGGATGTTCAGCATCACTAGCCTTCAGAAAAATACAAATTAAAATAACAATGAGAAACAACCAAAAACACATGTAATAAAATGGATCAAGTTTAGCTACCTGACATCAATGGATGTGGAGAGAAAGTCTAACTCTCCTATATTGCTGGTGGATGCTCAGCATGTTAATCACGTGTGAAAACTGTAGCTGTATCATATAAAGTAAAAAACACATAGCCAGGCGCAGTGGCGCACGCCTGTAATCCCAGCACTTGGGAGGCTGAAGCAGGAAAGATCATGTGAGTTCAAAGCCACCTCAGCAATGGCAAGGCACTTAGCAACTCTGTGAGACCCTGTCTCTAATAAAATACAAAAAAAGGTCTGGGGATGTGGCCCAGTGGTCGAGTACCCTGAGTTCAATCCCTGGTACAAAAAAAAAAAAAAAAAAAAATATATATATATATATATATATATATATATATATATATTTATATATAACCAGCAATTCCACGTAGGTACTCATTAAAAACATATGTGAAAAATATATGTTCAGACAGATGTGTATTTAAATTTAATAGTGATTTTAATTGCAAGCAACTCGTATGTTCTTCTACAGAGAATTAGAAAACAAACTGAGGCTTAAACATACTGATAAGATAGATACTACATGGTGATGAAAAGCAAAGGAAAAAAAATACAACAAACTAAATTAATTTTAAAGACATTATGTAACTGAAAATAGTAAATTTTAAAAGAACAAAAAAATTTTTTTAAATACCATACTCCTCATATCTATAAAATTCTATAAAAGAGCAAACTACACTGACTGCACAGTAGTGTTTCCTGGCACGAAGGGGTGGGTGGTTGTGATGGTTTGGATGTGAGGTGCCCCCCAAAAGCTCACAAGTGAGACAATGAAAGACAGTTTGGAGAATTGATTGTGTTGTGAGAATCTTAACCCAATCAATGATTTAATCCCCTGATAGGGATTAACTGAGTGGTAACTGAAGAGGTAGGGTGTGGCTGGAGGAGGTGGGATTAGGGCGTGGATTTGGTGTATATATTTGTATCTAGAAAGTGGAGTCTCCCTCTCTCTCCCTCTCTCCCTCTCTCCCCCTCTCCCCTCTCCCCCTTCTCCCCCCTCTCCCCCTCTCCCCCTCTCCCCCTCTCCCCCTCTCCCCCTCTCCCCCCCTCTCCTCCCTCTCTCCCTCTCTCTCCCTCTCTCCCTCTCTCCTCTCCCTCTCCTTCTTGATCACCATGACCATGATGTGAGGTGCTTCCCTCTGCCACACACTCCACCACAATGTTCAGCCTCATCTTGAGTCCTGAGAAATTGAGCCAGCCTTCTATGGACTAAGACCTCTGAAACTGTGAGCCCTCAAATAAACTCTTCCTCCTGTATAATTATGCTGGCTGGGTCCTTTAGTCGCAGCAGCAAAAAGCTAATGGCAATATTCACTGCAAAAAGCGGGAGGAAGTTTTTCAGAGTGATAGAATTTGTCTACATCTTCACTGTGATGTTTGTATTTACATATTTATGGACAGTTTTCAAAATCCACCAAACTATATATTTCAAATGAGTCACTTTTATTGTATGGAAGCACCTTAATAAAAATGTGCTTTATTATTTTAAAACAAAAAGAAAAATATTGAACATCTATGGATGGCAAAATCCAAGACTATTTTTAAGTATCATTACTGGTATAATGGTTTAGATATTAGGTGACCCCCAAAAGTTCATATGTGAGACAATGCAAGAGAATTTAGAGGTGAAATGATTGGGTTATGAGAGCCTTAACTTACTCAGTACTTTAATCCCCTGACAGGGATTAACTGGGTGGTAAGAGTAGGCAAGTAGGGTGTTGCTGGAGGAGGAGGATCATTGGGGCGTGCCTTTGGGGTATATATCTGCCTTTATTGAGAAAAGAACAAACTCTCTCTCTGCTTCCTGGTGCCATATTCACAGCTACTTTTCTCTGCCACACACTTTCACCATGATATTCTACTTCACCTCCTACCCAGAGCAATGGAGTTGGCCATCTATAATCTGAGACCTCATCAGTTCTTTTGGTCACAGAAGCAAAACAAAAGCTGACTAAAACAACTGGTATTGTCTTAGAAAAATGAGTTGAAAATTTCTAGCAACTAGTAGTATCAAGAAATATTCAACTTTAACTTGGCAATTCTGAGTAAATAGGAATGGAGGTCATAAGTCTGTTAGTTTTAATTCTGTTGTAAACAGCTTATTTAAGGGTTAATTCATATTTTCAATTGCAATCTCTAGTTTCTCGATGCACACTTAGAAGTATATACAAATATCAAAAACTTGAATTATAGCTAGTGTCCCTTTAGAAAAAGAGAACATAACTTTTAATATTTTATCATCCATAAATTTTCAATATGTGTTTACATATAATATATATAATAAGTATCTCTTAACTAAACATAATCACACATAAATTTAATGCTGTTATACTTCTTATATTTATTTAAAGTTTTAATTATATTGTAAATTTAATAGTTTTACTATTTTTTTGTTTTGATCAGAAAATATTTGCATACACAAAAAGACAGTAATATTTCTTCTATGTAAATTTCAAATGCACATATAATTTTCCAAAGAAATTGAGTTTTATGTCTACTCAATATAGATTCTGTAAAGATAAAAACAAATTTAAAACAAGAAATTTAATTCTCCCTGTTGAAAACTAGGGAAGAGATTTCCCTCCCTTCACATTTTTTTTTTTTTTTTTTTTTTTGGTGGTACTGGGGATTGAACTCAGGGGCACTCGTCCACTGGGTCACATCCCCAGCCCTTTTTTGTATTTTATTTAGAGACAGGGTCTCACTGAGTTGCTAAGCGCCTCACCATTGCTGAGGCTGGCTTTGAACTCGCGATCCTCCTGCCTCAGCCTCCCAAAGTGCTGGGATTACAGGCGTGTGCCACCGCGCCCAGCTCCTCCCTTCACATTTTTTTAAACCATTTACTTTAGAAAATTTGTAGCTATAAAGTTCTTTCTGTGTTTTTTTTTAATATATGTAAATCTTTTTAAAAGTTAAATAACCCTTTGTAGTACTCAGGGTTCTCCAGATGAACAAAACCAATAAAATACATGTACAATTATAAGAGGGGATGATTTAGATTGTCTTACAGTCTCACGATGACCATTTGCAGGCTGAAGAGCTGGGAAACCAGGAGGAGCTCATTCCAAGAAGCCAGAAGCCTTAGAACAAGAGGGACCAATGACGGGGCTCTAGTCCAAGGCTGAAGGCCTGAAGACTCCTGCAGAGTCAATTGCAGGAGCCCTGTTTGGGGATTGGCTTGAATTGAAGTTGACTATGAGCCGGGGAGATTTGGCCATTGTCGCCACCCATAGTCTCACGGGATTTTGTTGCGGGATCTGGAGTGACTTGGCCGAAATTGCTGATCGGGTCAGCACCATTTTAGTGGTGTGTTTGGCGTGAGTTAGTTGTTAGAACCAGAGAGAAAAGTTATCAGAATAAAAAGCTGTTTGTCTCCAGTTTGCTTCTGAAGTTCTTCCCGCGGCTCCGTTGCTCCGAGCGCTTCAGGCGGCAACAGGTGGCGGCCCGTACGGGGAACTTCGGAGCGGACAGGTAAGAACTGAAAGGTCTCTAAAGATGGGTTCGAATATAACTGAATCCCAAGTGATAGAGGCTATGCAAAGACTCCTTGATATACCTGACTCTGTTCTCAGTGAGGAGTATATAGACAAAAGTGAAAGTGATCAAAAAAGTGTAGATTCCACTGGGCCAACTGAGACCAGTAAAGAGAGTATTAGAAGAGACCCAAAAATGACAAAAATCCAAGCTATTAAAGCTATTCGGGAGTTATTGGCGAAAGCTGAAGGATACTTGCTCTCACTGGAACCTGGGCCTCAGGATATTGCTGTCAGTGAAATTAGCAGTGGTGAGGAATCTAGTAAAAGTGATCCTGAGAAAATGAGGAAAAAGAAATTTAAAAAAGACCGAGAAAAAGGTCCGTCAGGCAGAGGAGTCACTTGTGGAAGTGACTACTCCCCCATGGGTGGAATCCATTACAGAAAATATGAAGGGTATTACTAGGCATTTGCATACCCTAGAAACAGAAATAAAAAGTCTTTCTGATCGCTTATGCGCTCTCGAGGACAACTCACAGATACATTGGGAACCGCCAGCATTTGAAAAGAAAAATGGACAGAGTGTCCATCAGTCAGTAGATTTCAAAACAATAAAAAATCTCAAAGAGGCAGTAATGACTTATGGGCCCCAAGCTCCTTTCACGTTGAGTATGCTGGAGTCCCTTAACACCTTTAGCTTAACCCCCTCAGACTGGAAAAGTCTATGTAAAGCAACATTAAGCGGGGGGCAATTCTTGGTTTGGCGATCGCAATTTCAAGAACTTTGTATAGAAACGGCTAAAAGAAACGCGGCTGCAGGGTTTGAAAACTATAATATAGACATGCTCACAGGAGAAGGGCAATTCGCAGACTTACAAGCTCAAACAGATTATGACTCAGATATATATGCTCAGATAAATGCAGCTGCCTTAGAGGCATGGAAAACTGTACAAGGACCTGGGGATCTACAAGGTAGCTTGTCAAAGTGATTCAAGGACCTAATGAGCCGTATGCCGACTTTGCTGATCGACTTTTGAGAACTGCAGGTAGTGTGTTTGCAGATGTTGACCAAGCTATGCCTTTAGTTGTTCAATTAGCTTATGAAAATGCAAATAAATGGTGCCAAGCAGCCATCAGGCCATGGAGAACTAAAAAGGATCTTTCCGTATATATACAACTATGTAAAGATATAAATGGCGCCTTTGTCACAGGAAATGTGATTGCAGCCTCAATGAGAGGTGCTTCCTCTCGAAATTTCACAAAGGCTAAACGTAGACATTATAATCAATCAGGATATTCCAGGCAAAATTATTATAATCAATCAGGCAATTCTAGGCAAAATCCCAAAAGAGAAATAAGATCAAGCTCATACCGTGCCCCAGGCCGCTGCCCCAGGTGTAAAAAGGGAAATCATTGGGCCAATAAATGCTATTCAAAATTTGACATCCATGGAAATCCTTTGTTCAGGAATTCAAAAAACGGGGCACGGGGCCCAGTACCCCGGGGCCCACAAATGTACGGGGCATTGCAGAAGGAGTATCCTCAAGCATCCACTCAGATGCTTCCCCGACACAATCCCTACTACCCATCCACTCCCTCGCCAGAGGAACAAGAGGAAATGCAGGATTAGACCTCTGTTCCACCGCCCGAATAGTGTTAACACCTGAAATGGGGGTTCAACTGATTCCCACAGGAGTCAGGGGACCTCTTCCCTCAGGGACTGTAGGACTTATTATCGGGCGTAGTCCTAAAAGCTTATTAGGTTTGCAAGTGACCCCAGGTGTAATAAACTCAGACTACAAAGGGGAAATAAAAATAATGCTTAGCTCACCCCAAAGTGTAAGTTCTGTTAATCAAGGAGATAGAATTGCTCAGTTGCTTCTCCTTCCCAATTTACATAATTCATTTAAAATGGGTATGCCTCAAGAAGGGAACAATAGAGGATTTTGTTCCACTGACTCAAGTCCCATGGCTTGCTGGGTTCGAGACTGTTCAAGGAGGCCTATGTGTAAAATAAAAATCCAAGGAATAGAAATGGAGGGATTAATAGATACTGGAGCTGACTCTTCCATTATTAATTTACGCCAATGGCCCAAGCACTGGCCTCTGCAAAAAGCTTCAACCAGTTTAAGAGGCTTGGGATATAATAACCTCCCAGATAAAAGTGCAGTAATTTTAAAATGGGAGGATGATGAAGGCCATAAAGGAACATTTCAGCCTTATGTTTTACCTAATCTACCGGTTACTTTATGGGGAAGAGATATTTTGCAACAAATGGGAGTACACCTTGCAACCAAGCCTGCAGATGTTAAATGTGAAAAACCTACAGGGTAATCTTAACCATAAAAGAACTCATTATCAAAAAGTACAGAGTAATCTTAACCCTAAAAGTAATCATTGTCATAAAGGAAAAAGATATTTTTTTCGGGGCCACTGAGAAAATAATTTTGAAAATACCATGGCTTTCTGATAAGCCAGTGTGGGTCCCTCAGTGGCCCCTATCTAAAGAGAAATTACAAGCGGCCCACCAATTAGTTCAGGAACAATTAGAAGCAGGTCATATAGAACCTTCCACCTCTCCCTGGAATTCCCCCATATTTGTGATCAAGAAAAAGTCAGGAAAATGGCGATTGTTACATGATCTTAGACAAATCAATAAAACCATGCAAGTTATGGGGCCTACTCAACCTGGACTTCCTAGTCCCGTAGCTATTCCAAAAAATTTCCATCTTATTACTCTTGATATAAAGGATTGCTTCTTTTCTATTCCCCTACATCCTCTGGATGCCCCCAGGTTTGCTTTTTCCGTTCCTTCTATGAACAATAATGGCCCTGATCAGAGATATCAATGGAAGGTTTTACCACAGGGAATGGCTAATAGCCCCACCATATGCCAAATATATGTTGACAAGGCTATCCAACCCATTAAAAATAAATATCCAAACCTCATGTGTCTACATTACATGGATGATATTTTATTGGCCCACCCTAATCAAAAAATCTTATTTAATATATTCAGTGATGTGGTAGAAAATTTAAAAAAAATATGGATTATATATAGCAGAAGAAAAAGTTCAAACCAGATCTCCCATATTATATTTAGGATTTAAAATCATGGATACTTTTGTTAGACCCCAAAAAATTTTAATAAATAAAGAACATTTGACCACCCTCAATGATTTCCAAAAACTACTGGGAGACATTAATTGGCTTCGCCCTACACTAAATCTCACTACTGGCCAACTAAAACCTTTATTTGACATCCTTCGTGGAGATCCTGATCCATCTTCACCACGAACATTGACTCCTGATGCTAGGAAAGCTTTAAAGTTAGTAGAAAAAGCCATCGAAGGAGCTCATTGTGATAGATTTGATTTAACTCAACCGCTGATGTTGATTATTATTTCTTCACAATATACACCCACAGGAGTATTTTGGCAACAAGGGCCTTTATTATGGATACATTTGCCCGTCTCTCCTAAAAGTATAATTGAATCTTATACCTCCATGGTGGCTAAACTTATTCTTCAAGGACTTAAGACTTCTACTAAAATATTTGGCATTCACCCTGCTATATTATTACTCCCTATTCATCATCACAGATTGAATACTTATGCTTCAATGATAATGATTGGGCTATAGCTAAATGCTCTACTTCTGCAAATTTTGATAATCATCTTCCTAAGTCCCCTATATTATCTTTTTGTATTAATCATCCTATTATATTTCCACAGGTAATAAAAAATCAACCTATTCCTAAGGCATTTAATGTATTTACAGATGGGTCCTCAAATGGTACTGCTACAGTAGTCACTAAAAAAGAAAATATGACTTACATAACTGCACACAAATCAGCTCAACTAGTGGAATTGGAAGCTGTGGTAAGAGCTCTGGAAAATTTTAGGGGACCAGCCCGTAAACATTTTTTCAGATAGCCACTATATTGTACAAGCCGTCCCAAAATTAGAGTTAGCAGGACCAATAGCACCTCATACTCCAGCCTTTAAATTGTTTTATCAAATACAAAAACTTTTGTGGGCAAGAAAAGAACCTCTATTCGTAGGCCATATTAGAGCACATACTAATTTGCCTGGTCCCCTCCATGAAGGTAATCAAAAGGCTGATGAACTTACAAAAACAGTATTTATACTTTCAGCGCTACAACAAGCTACTTTATTTCACTCCCAGTTTCATGTCAACAGCACCACCTTGCAACGTAGGTTTAAAATCACAAAGGAGCAAGCCAGAACAATTGTAAAAGATTGTAAATCTTGTATGACACATTTGCCCAATCCTCATTTCGGCGTTAACCCTAGAGGATTGATGCCCAATCATTTGTGGCAGATGGATGTTACTCATGAGCCAAGTTTTGGAAAATTGCGATTTATTCATGTGACCATAGATACATGTTCAGGCATGATTTTTGCTTCCTTACATTCTGGAGAAAAAGTTAAAGATGTTACATCTCATTGCTTGCAAGCTTTTGCTGCATTGGGCATCCCTAAAATGCTTAAAACAGATAATGGCCCCGCATATACGTCCTCATCTTTCAAAGAGTTTTGCGCAAAATTCAATATATCCCATAAAACAGGCATCCCATACAATCCTCAGGGTCAGGGCATTATTGAAAGAGCAAACCGAACACTGAAAATTATGTTATTAAAACAAAAAGAAGGAAATTGGAAAAGTCCTAAGGACAGATTGGCAGTTGCCCTGTTTACCTTAAATTTTTTAACTTTAGACTCTAATGGTTATTCTGCTGGAGACAGACATTGGAATCCACACCAACAACATAAACCTTTGGTTTACTGGAAGGATGTTCTTTCAGGTACATGGAAGGGTCCAGATCCAGTATTAATTTGGGGAAGAGGATCTGTTTGTGTTTTTCCAAAAGACGAATCCTCTCCAATATGGATACCATCTAGATTAATAAAACAGGTACCACATCAAAATGATCAAGATGAAGTTATTGAAGAATCAAGATTAATAAAAAAGGTACAAAATCAAGAGGACCAAGATGAAGGTATAGAATGATTCCCTCAAAAGAGTCCTTCAAAATATTTCACAACTTAAGTGTCATTTCTCCCGGCCGGGACGAGGAGATCTCTCTTTAGTGTGCACACAATTGTATTTTTTTTTTTCTTCTTTTTATATTTCTTCTTTTTATACATGTCTTTATGTCTGTACATTTGTCTATATTTCATGTTAATGTGACGTCACAAATATATGTTTGTATGTTTGTTTGTCCAGTGTGACGTCACATAGATCAAAGCGCTTATGAAAAAGAAAATATATATATATATGGATCCAAATAACTTTAATTCATTTTAGGTTTAGAGTATTCAATTTAGGTAAATAATTTTATAAATGAAGGTACTTTCAATTTTGATTTATAGGTGTCCCTGGGACTTCTCTTTAGCAAACAATATGACTAGTGCTATATAACCTGATATTTTGGTGTTTTGACTTAAGATTGTTTATTTGTTATTAACTTCATTTGTTTAATAGCTCATTAATTTCAATTATCTCAACAGGTAAAAGATTGCTCTGTATACAGAGACTCAAGGGTTCCAGCTAACAAATTATTTCTCTAAAGTGCCTTTACCTTTTCTTTAATCTATCTTTAATGCAGTAATTACCCTCAGTCTTTCTTTGTTTTGTTCTAAATATGATATTTTTCCAACTTATGTTTGTAGAAGCTCAACCAGCGATGTGTGTGAACAAAAATCAACTTTAATTTTCTAATCTAATTATTCTATTTTGTAGTTTGACAACTCGCCTCTTGACTCAGTGCTGCAATAGCACTGCCTTTCCTTTAATAATTGATGCTTGAGTTTCTAGGTAGCGGGCCCTGAAGATTTGCCGGTGGCATTGTCTAAACATAAAAAAGACGTCTACTGCTACAGCTGCAGGGATCGCGGCCGCCGCAAGCATCCCTGCTGCTCAAACATCAAACAACCTCACCAACAGTGTGGCCTCTGCTCTACATGCATGGGGCCTCCTACATCAACATGTTACAACAAATGGACATTTTGATCTTTCATTGTTTGGGACTTTACGGGACAATGCCTTGCGGGTATTTGTCTAGAGAATTCAGTGTGTTACTTGTTGGAACTTAGGGCAGCTGATTTGTTTAAACAATTTGATATGCTATGCAATTTGGCTCATCAACCAAAAGGCTTGTAGCCTTAAAGCCGCAACATCTCCTCAACACATTGGACGGCTGTTAGTCATCATATAAGTGCAGGAGCCCTGTTTGGGGATTGGCTTGAATTGAAGTTGACTATGAGCCGGGGAGATTTGGCCATTGTCGCCACCCGTAGTCTCACGGGATTTTGTTGCGGGATCTGGAGTGACTTGGCCGAAATTGCTGATCGGGTCAGCGCCATTTTAGTGGTGTGTTTGGCGTGAGTTAGTTGTTAGAACCAGAGAGAAAAGTTATCAGAATAAAAAGCTGTTTGTCTCCAGTTTGCTTCTGAAGTTCTTCCCGCGGCTCCGGTGCTCCGAGCGCTTCAGGCGGCAACAGGTGGCGGCCCGTACGGGGAACTTCGGAGCGGACAGGTAAGAACTGAAAGGTCTCTAAAGATGGGTTCGAATATAACTGAATCCCAAGTGATAGAGGCTATGCAAAGACTCCTTGATATACCTGACTCTGTTCTCAGTGAGGAGTATATAGACAAAAGTGAAAGTGATCAAAAAGTGTAGATTCCACTGGGCCAACTGAGACCAGTAAAGAGAGTATTAGAAGAGACCCAAAAATGACAAAAATCCAAGCTATTAAAGCTATTCGGGAGTTATTGGCGAAAGCTGAAGGATACTTGCTCTCACTGGAACCTGGGCCTCAGGATATTGCTGTCAGTGAAATTAGCAGTGGTGAGGAATCTAGTAAAAGTGATCCTGAGAAAATGAGGAAAAAGAAATTAAAAAAGACCGAGAAAAAGGTCCGTCAGGCAGAGGAGTCACTTGTGGAAGTGACTACTCCCCCATGGGTGGAATCCATTACAGAAAATATGAAGGGTATTACTAGGCATTTGCATACCCTAGAAACAGAAATAAAAAGTCTTTCTGATCGCTTATGCGCTCTCGAGGACAACTCACAGATACATTGGAACCGCCAGCATTTGAAAAGAAAAATGGACAGAGTGTCCATCAGTCAGTAGATTTCAAAACAATAAAAAATCTCAAAGAGGCAGTAATGACTTATGGGCCCCAAGCTCCTTTCACGTTGAGTATGCTGGAGTCCCTTAACACCTTTAGCTTAACCCCCTCAGACTGGAAAAGTCTATGTAAAGCAACATTAAGCGGGGGGCAATTCTTGGTTTGGCGATCGCAATTTCAAGAACTTTGTATAGAAACGGCTAAAAGAAACGCGGCTGCAGGGTTTGAAAACTATAATATAGACATGCTCACAGGAGAAGGGCAATTCGCAGACTTACAAGCTCAAACAGATTATGACTCAGATATATATGCTCAGATAAATGCAGCTGCCTTAGAGGCATGGAAAACTGTACAAGGACCTGGGGATCTACAAGGTAGCTTGTCAAAAGTGATTCAAGGACCTAATGAGCCGTATGCCGACTTTGCTGATCGACTTTTGAGAACTGCAGGTAGTGTGTTTGCAGATGTTGACCAAGCTATGCCTTTAGTTGTTCAATTAGCTTATGAAAATGCAAATAAATGGTGCCAAGCAGCCATCAGGCCATGGAGAACTAAAAAGGATCTTTCCGTATATATACAACTATGTAAAGATATAAATGGCGCCTTTGTCACAGGAAATGTGATTGCAGCCTCAATGAGAGGTGCTTCCTCTCGAAATTTCACAAAGGCTAAACGTAGACATTATAATCAATCAGGATATTCCAGGCAAAATTATTATAATCAATCAGGCAATTCTAGGCAAAATCCCAAAAGAGAAATAAGATCAAGCTCATACCTGTGCCCCAGGCCGCTGCCCCAGGTGTAAAAAGGGAAATCATTGGGCCAATAAATGCTATTCAAAATTTGACATCCATGGAAATCCTTTGTTCAGGAATTCAAAAAACGGGGCACGGGGCCCAGTACCCCGGGGCCCACAAATGTACGGGGCATTGCAGAAGGAGTATCCTCAAGCATCCACTCAGATGCTTCCCGACACAATCCCTACTACCCATCCACTCCCTCGCCAGAGGAACAAGAGGAAATGCAGGATTAGACCTCTGTTCCACCGCCCGAATAGTGTTAACACCTGAAATGGGGGTTCAACTGATTCCCACAGGAGTCAGGGGACCTCTTCCCTCAGGGACTGTAGGACTTATTATCGGGCGTAGTCCTAAAAGCTTATTAGGTTTGCAAGTGACCCCAGGTGTAATAAACTCAGACTACAAAGGGGAAATAAAAATAATGCTTAGCTCACCCCAAAGTGTAAGTTCTGTTAATCAAGGAGATAGAATTGCTCAGTTGCTTCTCCTTCCCAATTTACATAATTCATTTAAAATGGGTATGCCTCAAGAAGGGAACAATAGAGGATTTTGTTCCACTGACTCAAGTCCCATGGCTTGCTGGGTTCGAGACTGTTCAAGGAGGCCTATGTGTAAAATAAAAATCCAAGGAATAGAAATGGAGGGATTAATAGATACTGGAGCTGACTCTTCCATTATTAATTTACGCCAATGGCCCAAGCACTGGCCTCTGCAAAAAGCTTCAACCAGTTTAAGAGGCTTGGGATATAATAACCTCCCAGATAAAAGTGCAGTAATTTTAAAATGGGAGGATGATGAAGGCCATAAAGGAACATTTCAGCCTTATGTTTTACCTAATCTACCGGTTACTTTATGGGGAAGAGATATTTTGCAACAAATGGGAGTACACCTTGCAACCAAGCCTGCAGATGTTAAATGTGAAAACCTACAGGGTAATCTTAACCATAAAAGAACTCATTATCAAAAAGTACAGAGTAATCTTAACCCTAAAAGTAATCATTGTCATAAAGGAAAAAGATATTTTTTTTCGGGGCCACTGAGAAAATAATTTTGAAAATACCATGGCTTTCTGATAAGCCAGTGTGGGTCCCTCAGTGGCCCCTATCTAAAGAGAAATTACAAGCGGCCCACCAATTAGTTCAGGAACAATTAGAAGCAGGTCATATAGAACCTTCCACCTCTCCCTGGAATTCCCCCATATTTGTGATCAAGAAAAAGTCAGGAAAATGGCGATTGTTACATGATCTTAGACAAATCAATAAAACCATGCAAGTTATGGGGCCTACTCAACCTGGACTTCCTAGTCCCGTAGCTATTCCAAAAAATTTCCATCTTATTACTCTTGATATAAAGGATTGCTTCTTTTCTATTCCCCTACATCCTCTGGATGCCCCCAGGTTTGCTTTTTCCGTTCCTTCTATGAACAATAATGGCCCTGATCAGAGATATCAATGGAAGGTTTTACCACAGGGAATGGCTAATAGCCCCACCATATGCCAAATATATGTTGACAAGGCTATCCAACCCATTAAAAATAAATATCCAAACCTCATGTGTCTACATTACATGGATGATATTTTATTGGCCCACCCTAATCAAAAAATCTTATTTAATATATTCAGTGATGTGGTAGAAAATTTAAAAAAATATGGATTATATATAGCAGAAGAAAAAGTTCAAACCAGATCTCCCATATTATATTTAGGATTTTAAAATCATGGATACTTTTGTTAGACCCCAAAAAATTTTAATAAATAAAGAACATTTGACCACCCTCAATGATTTCCAAAAACTACTGGGAGACATTAATTGGCTTCGCCCTACACTAAATCTCACTACTGGCCAACTAAAACCTTTATTTGACATCCTTCGTGGAGATCCTGATCCATCTTCACCACGAACATTGACTCCTGATGCTAGGAAAGCTTTAAAGTTAGTAGAAAAAGCCATCGAAGGAGCTCATTGTGATAGATTTGATTTAACTCAACCGCTGATGTTGATTATTATTTCTTCACAATATACACCCACAGGAGTATTTTGGCAACAAGGGCCTTTATTATGGATACATTTGCCCGTCTCTCCTAAAAGTATAATTGAATCTTATACCTCCATGGTGGCTAAACTTATTCTTCAAGGACTTAAGACTTCTACTAAAATATTTGGCATTCACCCTGCTACTATTATTACTCCCTATTCATCATCACAGATTGAATACTTATGCTTCAATGATAATGATTGGGCTATAGCTAAATGCTCTACTTCTGCAAATTTTGATAATCATCTTCCTAAGTCCCCTATATTATCTTTTTGTATTAATCATCCTATTATATTTCCACAGGTAATAAAAAATCAACCTATTCCTAAGGCATTTAATGTATTTACAGATGGGTCCTCAAATGGTACTGCTACAGTAGTCACTAAAAAAGAAAATATGACTTACATAACTGCACACAAATCAGCTCAACTAGTGGAATTGGAAGCTGTGGTAAGAGCTCTGGAAAATTTTAGGGACCAGCCCGTAAACATTTTTTCAGATAGCCACTATATTGTACAAGCCGTCCCAAAATTAGAGTTAGCAGGACCAATAGCACCTCATACTCCAGCCTTTAAATTGTTTTATCAAATACAAAACTTTTGTGGGCAAGAAAAGAACCTCTATTCGTAGGCCATATTAGAGCACATACTAATTTGCCTGGTCCCCTCCATGAAGGTAATCAAAAGGCTGATGAACTTACAAAAAACAGTATTTATACTTTCAGCGCTACAACAAGCTACTTTATTTCACTCCCAGTTTCATGTCAACAGCACCACCTTGCAACGTAGGTTTAAAATCACAAAGGAGCAAGCCAGAACAATTGTAAAAGATTGTAAATCTTGTATGACACATTTGCCCAATCCTCATTTCGGCGTTAACCCTAGAGGATTGATGCCCAATCATTTGTGGCAGATGGATGTTACTCATGAGCCAAGTTTTGGAAAATTGCGATTTATTCATGTGACCATAGATACATGTTCAGGCATGATTTTTGCTTCCTTACATTCTGGAGAAAAAGTTAAAGATGTTACATCTCATTGCTTGCAAGCTTTTGCTGCATTGGGCATCCCTAAAATGCTTAAAACAGATAATGGCCCCGCATATACGTCCTCATCTTTCAAAGAGTTTTGCGCAAAATTCAATATATCCCATAAAACAGGCATCCCATACAATCCTCAGGGTCAGGGCATTATTGAAAGAGCAAACCGAACACTGAAAATTATGTTATTAAAACAAAAAGAAGGAAATTGGAAAAGTCCTAAGGACAGATTGGCAGTTGCCCTGTTTACCTTAAATTTTTTAACTTTAGACTCTAATGGTTATTCTGCTGGAGACAGACATTGGAATCCACACCAACAACATAAACCTTTGGTTTACTGGAAGGATGTTCTTTCAGGTACATGGAAGGGTCCAGATCCAGTATTAATTTGGGGAAGAGGATCTGTTTGTGTTTTTCCAAAAGACGAATCCTCTCCAATATGGATACCATCTAGATTAATAAAACAGGTACCACATCAAAATGATCAAGATGAAGTTATTGAAGAATCAAGATTAATAAAAAAGGTACAAAATCAAGAGGACCAAGATGAAGGTATAGAATGATTCCCTCAAAAGAGTCCTTCAAAATATTTCACAACTTAAGTGTCATTTCTCCCGGCCGGGACGAGGAGATCTCTCTTTAGTGTGCACACAATTGTATTTTTTTTTTTCTTCTTTTTATATTTCTTCTTTTTATACATGTCTTTATGTCTGTACATTTGTCTATATTTCATGTTAATGTGACGTCACAAATATATGTTTGTATGTTTGTTTGTCCAGTGTGACGTCACATAGATCAAAGCGCTTATGAAAAAGAAAATATATATATATATGGATCCAAATAACTTTAATTCATTTTAGGTTTAGAGTATTCAATTTAGGTAAATAATTTTATAAATGAAGGTACTTTCAATTTTGATTTATAGGTGTCCCTGGGACTTCTCTTTAGCAAACAATATGACTAGTGCTATATAACCTGATATTTTGGTGTTTTGACTTAAGATTGTTTATTTGTTATTAACTTCATTTGTTTAATAGCTCATTAATTTCAATTATCTCAACAGGTAAAAGATTGCTCTGTATACAGAGACTCAAGGGTTCCAGCTAACAAATTATTTCTCTAAAGTGCCTTTACCTTTTCTTTAATCTATCTTTAATGCAGTAATTACCCTCAGTCTTTCTTTGTTTTGTTCTAAATATGATATTTTTCCAACTTATGTTTGTAGAAGCTCAACCAGCGATGTGTGTGAACAAAAATCAACTTTAATTTTCTAATCTAATTATTCTATTTTGTAGTTTGACAACTCGCCTCTTGACTCAGTGCTGCAATAGCACTGCCTTTCCTTTAATAATTGATGCTTGAGTTTCTAGGTAGCGGGCCCTGAAGATTTGCCGGTGGCATTGTCTAAACATAAAAAAGACGTCTACTGCTACAGCTGCAGGGATCGCGGCCGCCGCAAGCATCCCTGCTGCTCAAACATCAAACAACCTCACCAACAGTGTGGCCTCTGCTCTACATGCATGGGGCCTCCTACATCAACATGTTACAACAAATGGACATTTTGATCTTTCATTGTTTGGGACTTTACGGGACAATGCCTTGCGGGTATTTGTCTAGAGAATTCAGTGTGTTACTTGTTGGAACTTAGGGCAGCTGATTTGTTTAAACAATTTGATATGCTATGCAATTTGGCTCATCACCAAAAGGCTTGTAGCCTTAAAGCCGCAACATCTCCTCACAATTGGACGGCTGTTAGTCATCATATATAGTCGATCCTAAAGGGCTCCATTGGATGGCTGGTTAGCCAATGACGGGTAAGATCCCCAGAGGGGGACAACCTAAGACAGGCACAGTCGCACGGGACAGTCTCATGTGGCCGACATATCAACCTAAGACAGGAGTCAAGGGCACAGCCTTGATTATCCGATGACGGGTAAGAATGTTGGTTGCACATAGACGTCCTAGAGCATTACCTCTTTTAAAACAAAAAGGGGGAAATGCAGGAGCCCTGTTTGGGGATTGGCTTGAATTGAAGTTGACTATGAGCCGGGGAGATTTGGCCATTGTCGCCACCCGTAGTCTCACGGGATTTTGTTGCGGGATCTGGAGTGACTTGGCCGAAATTGCTGATCGGGTCAGCGCCATTTTTAGTGGTGTGTTTGGCGTGAGTTAGTTGTTAGAACCAGAGAGAAAAGTTATCAGAATAAAAAGCTGTTTGTCTCCAGTTTGCTTCTGAAGTTCTTCCCGCGGCTCCGGTGCTCCGAGCGCTTCAGGCGGCAACAGTCAATGGTGCAAGTTCATGTTCAAAGACTGAAGAATCTGGAGTGTGATGTCCATGGTCAATCACATCTGCAAAAACCATACTCCAACAGGAGTCAGGCAACAGGGGTCCTGAGCTCCCCCGTTCTTCCACATTTTGGTCCACCTGGGCCCTCAGATGGTACTGCTCACATTCAAGGCAAGTCTTCCCCACTCAGTTTTTGACCCACATGCCAATCTTCTCTGGAAACGCCCTCACAGATACATCCAGACATGTACTTTAAGCAGTTTTCTAGGCATCTCCCAATCCAGTCAAGTTGACCAACAAGGTTAACTATCATAGCCTCTTACCAGTGTTAAGACTTAGGACTTTTAGAAGGAACCCATATCTTTTCTATGTGATCATTAAGGGAGAAGTTTTCACAGTCTTTATTGTGCAGTAATAGCTTAATTTCAGTGGGTACATCACTCTGAGTTGCAAAACTATCTCACATCATAAAAATCTGAGAAGTTTTCTTTAGAGTAAAGCCCCGTGGCTAACAGATAGCCAGTCTGATTATCAAGCAAATTAGGATGAATGCAGTACGACAAGTGAGCCTGTCAAATCCTCTTACTTGAGGTTTAATTATTATTTATTTTGAGAACATGTATGTACTGAATTTTATTTATTTTTATTTACATTCTTTCTGTCTGCACTCTCTTAGTGATTGCTTGTGAGGCACACACACATTCTTGTTTACAAACTCTTATGCAATGTTCAAATTGTTTTCTTTAATTTTGTAGAGTAGGTTTTATTGGGAGGAGATTTTTTTAAATATTAAATATCTCCAACTATTATCAACTATGATAAACTTTTTAATTTTTGGTAGGCTTTAAGTAGACCACGAATCATAGTTTTATAAAATTTTGATATCCTACATCAAAGACATGTGAAGAATATAAGTATACCCATTTTCATAAAAGATTATTAAATTTTTGAAAAAAATATTATATTTTCTGACTATGTTCCTTTCCACTTTCAGTAACTGATATTAAATATACAAATATATCAAATATATTTTTATAAGAGGTACATAATAAAATCTCATTGTTCTAGCTGTGAAGATTTAATTCTCATTAAAATCCCATTCCTTCTTGTATTGCCAACATATCTTTGATACATTTTCCAGATTGTTTTTGATTTCTATGCTGTTCAATCATAAATTCTAAATCATTAGATTCTTCCTATTCAATATATCTTTCCCATTGCACTCCATTTTTTTACATTCACAAGCCCTTGAAAGTTTTTAAACTATCTGCAACTTTTCATCAATATATATCTTCTATTTCTTGTAGGGACTGAATTGTATTTTTAACATCAGTCGGAAAATCTTTTCATAAGGAAATTACATCCCTTTTGCCATTTTGTCATTATTGACTTGTGATCTCTTTATTTGCATAGTTTCTGTAAGTAAACTCGAAACTTATTTCCTTAGAAAATAGGTCATAAAACAATGTTAGCTATTACAAATCTATTTTATACTAATGTTCAAAGATTAACATGCTTTAACCCAGAAGTTTAACTTACAGTATTAACATATTTTTTAACACACAGCTATATTCAATTGTCCTGTTAGGTGATATAAACTAAGGATCCTTCGTCCCTTAATAATTTTAATAATACCTCTTACTAAAAAAACTATATATATCTTCTTTCCCTGCCCTCATTTGCACTTGATTTACTGAAGCCTATTAGACATTATCCTTCTCTTACTCACAGTTCTAATAAGAGACTTAATTGACCAATGGATTTTCCTTAGTTAAATTTGAATTCATCTATTTTTGAAGTGTCTCCTTTAAAACAAAACAGGCTTACTTTTATGACATTTAACACATAAGAAATTTAGGATACATTATTTTAACTCCTGTAGTCTTAAGTATAATTTTTCACCTTAAATATTACCAACCTCATTTTTCTCAGTATCCAGTATTTTTTAATGCCTTCAGTGAGTTTATCACATCCCATCAAATACACTTAATCAATTAAAGATAAGGAACCATAGTTAGCAAGTTTGCATAGTTCATTTTAAATATCATAGCTTATAGAAGAAGCAGATTTCATCCCATGTGTCTGACTCCAACTGTCCTGAAATAACTTAGAGTATTACTGAGGAAGATAAAGTAACATTCAATAAATTAACTACCTCCCCACCCCTTCTCTCTCTCTTCTTCTCTCTCTCTCTCCCCTACCCCCTACCTCCTTCTCTCGTTCTCTTTCACATACATACATAAATGTTAAAATCACTTTTTTAACACTTAGAAGATTGATATAATAAATTCTCTGAATTATTTCTATTTTTCTGTCGATCTATTAGTCTAAAGCCATGTACATGTGTCACTCAAACCTACATAAAAAGTGAAAAAAATTAGCCCATCTGAATATGTTAGTGCACAGATAAGTTACATTTGGAAACAAGTAGGCAAAGAATTCTGATAACCTGGATTTTTTTCTTTCTTCAAATGTCTTGGCTATTATGGATACACTCCACATGAAGAAATCTCCTGGTTAGAAGGGCAGCTTGTGGCCAACAGAATTCATCTTTCTATATATTCCACAATGCATAAAATATTGAGCTTCCATAAGAACTTCTTGTTGTTGATAACTATAGTTATGATTTAAAATAATAATAATATTATTATTATTTATGGTTCTGTCCAAAAAAGCATTACACAAAGTATTTATTCTAATCTTATAGCTTCACAATGAAAATATGATTATTATTATTATTATTATTGCTTCAAAGATGAGGAAATTAAGGCTTAGAGAATATTGAATAACTTGATGGAGCTCATGTCACTAGTAGACCACAGAGTAAATCCAGATGTGTCTAACTCCAAAACTTTCTTAGAGTTTGTGAGCTTTTTGAGTGGATCTTAACTGGCACTTCTGCAATTGTATATTTTGGCTGTGTTTATATGGTAATTCTTCAATAAATGTTCATTAGATAAATAGAGTGGATGGATTGATGGATAGAGATGTTTAATGAATTAGGACAACCAATGACTGACACATTTGAGATCCAGGCTCCCAAACAAAAGCATCTGTAGAGGCTTACTGTGTGTGCACCTGTACCTGGCTGAAGTACCTCTCTGGTAGTAGATCAGTGAGCTTCTCACCTGTGTCAAATGGTCTGTCAACCACTTCTTTGATGGCTGTTTACCCATCATCTCTAGCAGATGCTGTGTTTAGCTCTAAATGGCTTTGGCTCCCAGTCTCTCACTTTTAGGTGTGAAACTCACCACATTTGGTCACAAAGCCTTATGCAGCATATTTTACCCAAAATAAATAAATAAAGGTCTAAAAAACCACATAGGTTCAGCAGGAGCCACAAAGACTTGCATAAAGCACATAACAAATTTAAATGGTAGTAGAGAGAGCATCCTGAAAAGATAATCAACAATCATGTATCAAACTTCCACCATTTATGCTTTGCAGAATGCTACAAACTATGGCTTTTAATATGTTTAAACAAAGGGAAGACAAAAATTATAGATATACAGATAGAGATATGCATAAATAAATTACATAACACACATAGACATACATACATATATAAATGACATATTACATAATTGAAATATAATGCCATAACAAAAATAAAAGCAACCATATCATTCACACTGAGGAAGAATAATAAAGCTCAAGGAGCTGAAGGAATGATTTAATGCCAGGGAAACTACTCTTCCATCTACATCGGTATTTCCTCTGTTGTAGGAGGAAATTAGAGTACACACACCATTTTGAGTGTCTGCCCTGCCCAGGAAACAGGATTAACCTAACTACCAGGTTGAAACCCCATCAGCCTGTTTGTATTACATGATCCTATTCAACCACAGCTGGTGTGACATGTGACCTGGTTTGACAACCCTGAACTTGGAAGGGCCAAAAGCATAGGAAGCAGAAGAAAGGAATCTTCAGAGGAAAGACATGGCTCATGGGAAGGGGGAGGTTTTTTTTTTTTTTTTTTTTTGGCTCTTTTTTTTGGGGGGTAGGGGTACCAAGGATTGAGTTCAGGGGCACTCAACCACTGAGCCACATCCCCAGCCCCATTTTTTTGTATTTTATTTAGCACCTTGCTTTTGATGAGGCTGGCTTTGAACTTGAGTTCCTCCTGCCTCAGCCTCCAGAGCCTCTGGGATTACAGGTGTGCACCACTATGTCCAGTTATTTTATTTTTAGCTCTTGTTCAGTACTTTCCTGAATCCCTGCTTATCATTCCTGCCCTTGTTTCATTTAGGCACCTCTATGTCTTCATAATTAATTCCATATTTTTACTTAAGCTGGCTCAATTGAGCTTCTATTACAAAGAAACAACAATCTTTTTAAAAATTTTGAAGCAAAACATGGGAAATAATACAAAGGCCTTTATGTATCCTAATATAATAATATGTATTACAGCAAAGGTCAAATTAATAAGATTTTTATCATCATATTGATTAATAGTGAATACTTCAGAATGAATATAAAATGCATCAATAAGAGACTAAATAAATCATAGTATTTAATATGATTAAATTCTATCTGAACATTTAAAAAGCATATGCACATCAGAATGTTTTCAAAATTTTTTTCTCTTCAACCTATTATCATCTGATACTTAGCATTAGGTTCATGAAGTTTAATTCAATACTGGTTTGATATTTAAAACCCTGACTTCTGAAAAGTTTTTCCATACCTAAAATGCACTATGACTGCAATGTCCTGTTTCTACAGAAAAAAAAAATTCTGATTCATAGCCAACATATAAGATTCCCCTGTATGATTCGCACAATCCTTTTTCCTCCAATCCTTTTTCTTAGAAAAAAAAATCTTCTATTCCATCCAGGAAATGAAACACAAATTCTCTCACCTGGATCTTCAGTGAAACAGACACATTCACACCTCTTTCCAACCTTCCTTTATTTACTTTGGTGAAAATCTCTACTTTGCAAGAATTGTATAATCAATATATGTCAAGGTTCTTTTAGTCTAGACACAGGCATAGGATTAGATAAAGAGAGATTGTCAATAAAACAGAGATAATGCATAAGGATAAATGCAGGAGGTGGTACCACCTAATGCATGACCTAACTGAAAATAATCCAATTATTTTTGAGACTCTAAATATATATAAAAAAGTCAGAAAGACAGTTGTAAAATTGTTTTTAAAAGTTTTTGAATGTCAGTGTTCTCAGTTTGTCAGAGTATAAAGACCATGGACTTGAGAGTCAGTAATATCAGTGGTCAATCTCAGAGCAACCATCTGCCAACCAGATGACCTTGGGCCAGTTACTTAAACCTGCTGATTCTTAGTTTTCTTTTCCATATACAAGGATAAGAATATTCCATAGGATTTTTGTAAAGGTTAAATAAGTGAATGGATAGATACAAAAAAGTCTTGCCGGGCGCGGTGGCGCACGCCTGTAATCCCAGCACTTTGGGAGGCTGAGACAGGAGGATCACGAGTTCAAAGCCAGCCTCACCAATGGCAAGGCACTTAGCAACTCAGTGAGACCCTGTCTCTATTTAAAATACAAAAAAGGTCTGGGGATGTGGCCCAGTGGTCGAGTGCCCCTGAGTTCAATCCTGGTACCACAAAAAAAAAGAAAAAAAAAAAAGAAAAAAAAGTCTTGCTCTTTGAGATTACAATATTGACACCATTGCCATGTAGCAGACTTCTGTTTCTTGTGCACTCATTAGTCTTACTGCTGTAACTATTTAACTATTTTTGCTGATGTGTTATTTAGTGACTATTGCCCTTCTAATGATATTACCTTGTTTTGTTTTCCCCTAGTACTTGGAATGGAACCTAAATCTGGCACATACTAGGCAAGTGCTCTGCCACTGAGCTATGTCCCCAGCCCTTTTTATTTTTATTTTGAGATGGGGTCTTGCTAAATGGCTCAGACTGGCCTCAAACTTGCGATCCTCCTACCTCAACCTCTCAAGTAGCTGGGATTAACACCACCACATCCAACTATAATATTGCCTAGAATTTTTCACAAGCTACATGTATTTCTGTCAACTCATTATAACTATCATTTTTGTTATTCTATTTGATTGTCATGCATCTATGAATAGATTATATTCATGTTCTTAAAACAAGATAGAATACTTTTATTAATAAAATCAGCACAATTTTTATTTATTCTACCAAGCAAAAATTGGTAGGTATGTATCTTAAACCAGACATTTACTTTTTTCTCCACGTGAAGGTATGAACCAAAAAGTCACAATTTAGAAGAGCCTGAACAACAAAATCTTTCATTTTATAATTCATCTGCTATAACCATTAAGATAATGAAAGTGTTCTATTATAATTAAACTTTTCATGCTCCTGCAAGTACAAAGTAAGCTTTGTTCTAACCAGTTCTGTTGCATCTTATCACTAAGTTCTTCTTAACTCTTAAATTGAGTTGGAGTTGCTAATTTCTGTGGTCAAACATCATTACAAACAGTCATAATTCCTAGTGATATGAATTTACAAAGCTGCTCTACTTATGCAACCAAGCACATATAATCCTTTGGGTCTTTACCTTTTTTTTTTTTTTTTTTTTTCCTTTTTGGATTTGGCAACACTGCTATACAACAAAATTCAGCCACTTTGCATATGTAGAACTTCATTATATTTCTCCTCAGCAGCTAGGTATGCTAGGTTAATGTGATGGAACAGTGACATGAGAGCCAAAGAAAATATAAAAACTTGGCAGCAATGAAAATGCTTAAAAATAGGCAATGGGTTAAATGGTCTTATTCTGTATAATTAAAATGCACTAATAAAAAATGGTCTGTGGTTCATTCATTCCTCAAGATGGCCAATCTGTTTCAATCCTCCCCCCCCCCCAAAAAAAAACACACACACACACACACACACACCACACACACCATGTGAGTGGGGTTGGTGGTAGGCAAGCTGTGAAAGATGGCTCACATTTGTAATGTATCTCCACCCAACAAAAGCCTTCTGGGGCCCACAGAAAACCTCATACAAGAATGTTCATAGCAGCTTTGCTCATAAGAGGCAAAACCTGGAGTTATCCCAGTATTTATCAGGCAGATGAATAAGTGATGTTCTATCTGTGCAAAGGAATACTATTCAGAAATTTTAAAGAATGAGCAAATGATAAATGCAATGTGGGTGAATCTTGAAAATATGCTGAGTGAAAGGGACACAACAAAAGAGTATCTAATTTGTGATTTTAAGTCTATCAAGTTTTAGAAGAGACAAATCTGGCTTACGAAGTGGGGACAGTGGGTACTAAGAAAGAAGAATGAGGGATCTGTAGTGATGAAAATGTCCTATATCCTAAGCGGGATTTGAATTATACAGGTTTATGCAGTTGTCTAAACTCATGTAATGGCATACTTAATATTTGAACATGTCGTAGTACTTTTAACCCTAAAATAAGCCATAAATAAATATTGAACTCTAAATAATAAGATAAATACATAAAAGGAGCACAATGTACTATAAAGCTAAAAGTGGTTACGAAATAGTATTATAATGTGACCTGATTTTGTAAAATGAAATAATTATAGTTTTCCTAGATTAATTCCTTTACAATTTATACCAACAAAAGGTATAGTCCCAGAGCTTATTCTAAAAACAGAATTCTGGATTAATTATGATTTGTGTGTGTGTGTGTGTGTATCGATAGACAATAGTGACAAAGGCAGAAATATGAATATAGACACACTGAATGGCAGTTCTGGGTTAAGTTCAATTCAATATATAGTAAACTTTGAAATTCACTTGTTGTCAGTGAAAAAAACACATAAACCAGAAGAACAACTTAATGATCTGCAGCAGGGACGAGTCCTTTCTGGTAGCCAGCATGCCTGTGTCTGCTATTCCTGGTTTCCAGTTATCTGCTGGTGAAGCCTGATTCATTGATCAGTGAATGGTGTGGTGGGCACAGGATAGAACAAAGGCCTAAACTGCCTCAAGTGTCTATTCCCCCAAGGTGAGGCCTTGTCTGCTCTGCTCTGCCACTGCCCCAGAGACTAACACAAAACAGGTGCCCAAGAAACATTTGTTCAGTAAAAAGCAACTTCATCTAGGCCTCATGGAAGCCTGTGGAAGTCTTCCTTCCTCACAGAGTAGACATTTGAATGAGCAGATGACCAGTATCCCTCAGACCTAATATCTGTCTTTCCTTAGAAAAATCCCTCTGAGAGATTCTCATGTCCTGACACTTCTATAAACATTAATGCTTTATCAATATTCCTTGAGCATTTTAAAAACTTTTTTTAGTTGTACATGGACACAATACCTTTATTTTATTTATTTATTTTTATGTGCTGCTGAGGATCAATCCCAGTGCCTCACCCATGTTAGATGAGCATTCTAACCCTAAGCCACAACCACAGCCCTTCCTTGAGCATTTAATACTTGCCAGGCCACATGTATTATCTAACTTATCCCTAATAATTATGTACCTACAAGGTGTATCCTGTTGTTATTTCCTTTTGTAGGCATGAGAACCGAAATGTAGATGACATGGTTTTTCTCAAGAGTGCATAGTTACTAAGGTGGAACTGGGACCTGGTCTTGGGAATGTCTAAAGAAAAAAACTTGTTTTTAGACACTATACTATCCAGGAGCTTTTAAAACTTCGAATGAAATTTTTATTTCAAATGTAATGATAGGAAAATACATCTCCTTTAAAGAATTAGCTAGCTAATTCCTGACTGTGAGAACCATATAACTAAGAATGTATGCTTTTCCCTTTGTCTGCCAGGAAACTCAGAGACAAAATATATTGGCCCTTAAGGACTGTGACTTTGGGTTTTTTTTCCTTGATCTTGACTTTTAACTCTGTTTCTAGATTACCTGGACCTGATTCATATTTTTGTTTCTATTTTATTATCTAGTCTTTGTTATAAATCACCTCCAATCCTCCAAAGGATTTTGAATTAAATCATGCCTAGATTCTAACATATTTCCAATTCATGGAGCTGCCACCTCACCCTAGCTTCTTCTATATTGTCTAAATAAATTTTTAAAAAGCAACTTTTTCTAAGTTCATATGCCATATCTTTCCTTTTAAATACATTCTGTGGTTATCTAAATCATATTAACTTCAAAATTGCTGAAAAGAAAATAAACCTGTTAACGTGATACCCAACCACAGAGTGTGGTTTGGTTTGCTTGTTTAATTTTAGACTATACTTTTTAGTGACATCCGTTCAAACTTGAAACTTAAGTCACTTGCTGACCTTAATTCCTAGAGAATCAAATGGAGTCAGCATTACCAAAGGGAAGGCCACCAGTAAATCATATTTGCATATACTTGCTAACATACACTCGTAGGTATACGATTCCAAGCATATTTGCTTGAGAAAAAGAATGGAAAGCTTTCTGACCCACTTTAAATCAGTGTTTCAGTAAAAGACTAGTGAGAAACTCACCTAAGGAAGAGGCCTGGTTTCCATTAGGTTAGTATGCATTACTCAGAGGAGAAATTGACAAGCTCATATGGCCTGCTTGGTTGTAGACTTTAATGTAGGGATGGGAAAACATCGACGTGTTGCGGTTGCTTTACAATGACATGATGTGACGCATCCTTCTTCTTGCCTAGTTTAGCCTCTTACTCAGCTTCTCAGTGCTTTGGGGCTGGCAAGGGGAGTATGTTAAGAGTAACCCTCCATTACACAAGTCGCGAAAGCCTTGCACGTTACAGGAACTTGACCCAGACATAGCACCTTCCAACCAGACCCCTCACATAGATCATGTAATGGCTATTCAACGTTCTTTGGGGCATATAGACTAGGTTTGTCTGTTTGTTTGTTTTTAATTTTTTTTTTTTAGTTTTCAATGAACCTTTATTTTATTTATTTACATGCGGTGCTGAAAATCGAACCAAGGGCTTCACACATGCTAGGCAAGCACTCTACCACTGAGCCCTAGGTTTGTTTTTTAAAGATGTCTGAATAGCTTTGTGATGTCTACCAAATAAAAATGTCTGGCCTATAATCAAATATAAATAAATAGATGAGAAAAAAGAAGTCTAGTAGAGTAGAAGAAGGAGAATGGGAGAGAGGAAGGAGGCCGGGAAGGAGGAGGGGGAGGGAAAAGGGAGGATCATGAACTGAAATCGAATTCCATGCATGTGTGAGTTTGTCAGGATGAACCCACCTACTGTGTATAACTATAAATCTCTAATAAAAAACAAATAAATAAATGATGTCTGGTGTAAACTAGGTAAGGGAAATATCAAAAACTAATAGTAGAAGAAATTAAGTACCAACATAAAGGAGCTGTTTCTGCTGGTCTCCATCTGCCTACTAAGAATTAGATAACCAGCTGGTGAAAAACAGAATCTGAATGTTGAGAAGGGATTCTGGCCCCCTCTGCCTCTCAGCACCCACCATCCGTTGACAAGTGTTCTGCTCAAATACCCTCCTTGCTACTCATGCCTTCAACTCATCATGTCACAAAAGGGAGGGAATTTCCTCCACAGGGATTCCAAATGGATCCCATATCCATCCCTGGCAGGCCCATCCATCACGTCCTGTTCAACATGGCCCTCAGAAGCACACCATGAAGAACACACAGTGTTACACAAGCCAGCAAGGGTCACACTCTCTCTGCTGTGTTTCCGATTAATAAACCATGAAAATTTCATACAGATTAAGTTCTGGTTTCTGCAAGACAATATCTTTAATCAGAGAGACAAACCCTTAGTGCAAACCAGAATCAAAACCTGCAAGTTGGGAGCAGATGATCTAGATCTTGATAAAGCAGGTATAAGTCTAGGTCTCAATGGAATCTTGCCTTGGGGTATGTATTTCCTTCTCTTAACATCAAGTCCTCCTTTTAAGTGTCTGTTTGACATTGTTCCCATAAGGGTCCATTTTCAAAGTATCAGCCCATAGGTTTAAAACCCAAGAGAATTCTCTCCAGTAACTCATCACCCTCTCTCCAGTAGATCAAAGCCAAGCGAGAAAGGGCCTTAGCTGGACATTGTACAGCACTAAACACAAGAGTGTCCACCTCTTGAAACAGCCATTGCCTTTAAATTATAAGACCTTAGTGACTAACAGTGGTATAATGCCTCCTTTATACTGAGACCACTGTAACTTTTTATAAAAAGACAGTACAAGAGAAATTAATAAGGTATTAGTTTCTCAATGATAGCCCTATCAGCTAAACAAGATATACAAATTAGCTTTTTATTTTATATTTTTACCACATAGAGACAAAAGACTTCCATCCCTTGCATTATGCTCTATTATAAGTAGGAAAAATACTGGCTTGATAACTTTAGGGAATGTTGAAAATCATTTCCCTGTATCGAGAAGTCCACAGACATTTCACAGCTATCACTGCTTCAAGTGTGTGGTTGGTACGAGGACTACCTGAACACCTTATCTGCCAGCCTGCCAGCCCCAAATTCTGGCTCCAAACTGGCAAATTGCAGTTCTCTGTTGCTTATCTGTTTTAATCCCTAAGAGAAGCAAGACTGAGACACCTGAAGATAACCACTAAGTAAAATTATCATCCCTGATGTATTCTCCTATTTACTCTTTACTATTTTCTCTCCCCAAAAAACATCCACAAGCAAACATTACTTGATTTTAAAACAAAACAAAACAAACAAACAAACAAAACCTCATTTTATAAAGTGGAACACTAAGCCTCAAAAAAGTAAACTAAGTCTCAAAGAGGCAGCACCATATGAAAACACAGGTGCTCTCCCATCCAGGGCTCTAGGAACACTAGTTTTCAGCCCAGGGTTCTTCTACCCCAAAGGACTAGGATCCAAACCTGAGCCAGCTGCCTATGCAACACATAGAGAAAGGGCCTCACTCCACTCAACACACCCTCTTTGTGCTTCTAATTTCTCTTCCAAGGGGGCCAAGGCTTCCAGCTCAAGCTTGCACCGGGAACATAAGCACTGCTCAAGGCTGGCACACCCAGCTCCAACCACCACATCAAACTGTTCATTTCATAAGGTGAAAGCCATCTTGTTTCTCCATCCTTGTTTTAAAGCAAGGACTGATATTTTAAAGGATGGCTCACAGGCTGGATTTCATCCGCACAGGAGGCAGGACTGGGGAGAATGGCTTAAGTCAGCTTTTCCCCTTCCCATCAACCAGAGGAACGGGCAGCTCACGTTTTCCCTCCCATCTCATTATTGCCAGAAAACAACAAGAAGGAATCGCCATACTAGGGGTCCAGAATAGGCAACGACCTCCTCACACTACTTTTCAAAAGATCAGGATAGAGAACCAGCTGGGCGCGGTGGCGCACGCCTGTAATCCCAGCACTTGGGAGGTTGAGACAGGAGGATCACGAGTTCAAAGCCAGCCTCAGCAATGGCAAGGCACTTAGCAACTCAGGGAGACCCTGTCTCTAATAAAATACAAAAAAGGGCTGGGGGATGTGGCCCAGTGGTCGAGTGCCCCGGAGTTCAATCCCTGGTACAAAAAAAAAAAAAAAAAAGGATAGAGAACCAAGGCATTATACAACTCATGGAGTCACTGGAACGCACGAGGGCTCTAAAAAGAAACAAGATTTTGAATTTCTGAAATAACATTTTTCATACCATCAACCAATCAAAATATTTGACACTATTCACTAGACACAATACTAAGTGATACAAAGAGTAATAAAATAGTCACCTGTGTTCAGGGGGTACACAGTCTAGCAAGAAATTATGTATATAAATAAATGACATGCAATTTGAATATGCATGACCAGCTATGTGTAAAAGAAGAAAAAACACTAAAGCAATCTGTGAAGAGCCACATTGTATAAAGGGCTACATTCGGAAAGATGTAAGTTACAAAGACTAATAACGCATTGGCCTTGAAGGCTTACAGTAAAATCTAAAAATGGAAATATATGTATGTCCCAAGCACACTTTTGTAAGCCAAATATAACACAGTACACAATGAAGCAGAAGTTACTAGAGAGGTAGGTATAAGCTACATACAATGGAAGGAGGTGTCCATTCCACCCAAGGTCATCAGGGAGACCTCTGGACTTAAAAGAAACATTTGAACTGTATCTTAAAGGACAAGCAGCATTCTGACATACTGAGGACAGGGAAAGGAATTTCAGAGATGGTACTGTAACAAAAGGTATATAGGCTTTGGAAGCAGGCCTAGAGGAAAATCAGGACCCCATGAACCCCAGCATGAAGAATGGTAGAGATGAGGTGAGAAAGGAAGTTTGCACAAACTCTAATTTGAATGCTAAACTCCCATTTCATTCAGTATGCAAGTTAATGGGAGAAGATAAATGCAGAGCTGTGCCTTGAAAATCCTCGTAGCAGGGATGTGGAAGACTGTCTGAGGAAAGCAAGTGGGAAGTGCAAAAGTGGCTAATCAAACAGCCCAAAAGGTGAAAGTCTGAGTTGGAGGAACAGCAGCAGGCCTGGAAATAGGGTATTAATGTGAGAGATCAGGCTGATCACACCTGGAGGAGAGACAGGAGTGCTCACAGTGAGCCCTGCCTTCAAGGGTGGGTAGATGGTGGTGTCAACACCAGAATTAGGGAAATCAGTCAAAACTGCATCCTACCTGTCCGGTCTGTGTCTTTTTCTTCTAACAAGGGCATTTACCATCAATCACCATGGAAACTCAGCTGCTCCTGGCCTCCCTTGTAGATCCATCAGGGTCTGTCTAGCTAGGAAACAGAAGCCATTTCAGGCATTTACAACAGAGATCACTGGATTCCCAGAACTGCTCATGCTGGTGACTGAGGCTGGTGTCAGAAAGAGGGTAACTATATCCTAAGAGTGGAGGAAGAAAGGGAGAAAGCAGTGCTCTGGAAGACAGAAGGGGAAGCTGCTATCTGCAAAAGAAGCTTCAGCATAGCGCAGGGCAGGGGGGAATGGAGCTCAGGACAACCAGGCCCAGAATCCAGCAAACTTAGACCTTCCAGCTAGTGGGCTACAACAGCCAGGCAGCCTTCCTGTGCTGCCACGTTGCATATGAGACACGGGCTGAGAGCTCCCCTAACTGGTGGCAGGGGAAGGGGAAGAGCACCATGCAGCCAGCCACATCTGTATCCACCTGTCCCCCCTCTTTATCAACCTTGTCCTCTACTCCGAAGGAGGAACTATTCTCAAGGACCCAGAGTCAGAGATCATCTCACTGGGAGAGAAAAGGAGAGAGAGGCTATTCCTTTCTCTTTCCTTCTTAACCCTCCTCATTCCTCCCCTTCCTTCTTGTTAATATTACACTCTCTCCACCATCTTCTCCTTTTCTCTACCTCTTTCTTCAGTTTCCATCTCCATTTTCAATTCCCTCTCACTTCATCCAGCCAGCTTCCCTTATTCTTCCATCTCCATCTCACTCCTCCTTAAAGAATTATTTAAGTTTAAACCTCAAAACACCAAATATTGGGCTGAGGCTGTAGCTCAGCAGTAGAGTGCTTGCCTAGTAAGCATGAGGCCCTGGCTTTGATCCCCAACATCACACACACACACACACACACACACACACACACACACACACACATGAAAAAAAAAATCACCAAATATTAGCAAGTTGCTTGGTAGCATGCCATGTTAGACATATTTTTAATAATAAATCTCATGTCTCTTGAGCCTAGTTATTAGTTTTTTGCGTAGACATTCAACAAAACAATTGTTAAATTCAATTAAATATAATATTTTCCATCATCATTAAACTATATTTTTGGTTTGTTGTTTATATGGCAGGATTTAAGTAGCTTCTAAAGTTTTCTTTGTAACATCTGGCCAGGGAATCTGGTGAGGAAAGGAAAGATTAAATGGGAAATCAAGCTACATGATATCAGAAGGCCTGTATGCTATGTCAAACTTCTGTTTTCCAATGAGCCATTAAAATAGAGCATAGTTCTACAGCAGCTTCAGTTATCTCTATAAATACATGCTATTGGCTCATGGCAAAGCATCTTTGCTCAACGCCAACCAGTAGCAGTTCTTCGAAGAATGAAGAGAAGATGTAGCCTTTAGACGTGAACTTCTGCCCTTCCCATTTTCCTTCAGAAGCAGGTATTACACGTCATGAAGCTGTGGTGCTTCTCTAAACTCATTTGGGGATGGAACTTTTGACAAAACCCACTTCAACACGCCAACGTAAGAGACCACAGAAGAAGCAAAGCCCTATAAAAAGAGAGGATGTGGTGCTGCACTTTGTCCCTCTCACTGCAGGCACAGCTCATCCAGCCCCAGTTGATCACGAGAAGCACTGATGTCTCCTGCGAGGACTTCATCCGCGGTGAGTTCTGCACTGATGTGCAATGCACTTACTGATTTGGACCAGCCTGTGTTTCTGGATGGTGGCATGCAAAATGCTGGACTCTAATGTGGAGATCTATGAATACGATATATGTAGGATGAGAAATGAAACCTTTGGTAGATAACTGCACAGCATTTTCAGGAATTGATACACATCAGTTTGAAAGATGAGATTAAAACTGAAAGATGTCTGTATTGGGGCTAAACCACACAAAAAGTGTGATATGATGCTGTATAGGAAGATAAGTGTTGACAGTCTGTTTGCCTGAATACAGTGATTTTCTTTAATTCCATAGTAAAATGGGTTGCTATCCCTGAGGCCTTGAAAACTGTGGGAGCAACCTTTGTTTCTATTATTTTATGCTGTTTTCTTGGTACATCAAAACTATTCTTATTAGATAGATGGATAACTGCTTTAGAAGGAGTGAACTTAATATTTTTAAAATATTTAACCTAAAGAATTCTTTTTGAAATTTCATTTATTACAAAATCAATATATGATAAATTCAGAACAAGCATAAAATATACCTATGGAGACATAAATGGGATTCAGGTTTTAGTAGACTGTTTGCCAATTATACAAACAGTATTTCTAACATGAATACTGATACCGCGTGGATTTGCTACAGCCCTTTTTTCCAAGGTGCACATTTGATTTCACAGAATGATCAGACTGAGAACAATAGTGCAGAAGGACATTTCCCCCTTGAAAGTCAAGGTCATCTCTTATCCTATTGACATGATTATGGTGCATGTGCTGACAGGCTGATGACATGGCATGGCTTGACATTTTTACTAAAATTACTGCCAGCCAATATGTGTAACATACCTTTCCTAAGTCAAAAAAGAATGTTGAAAATTGGTAAACATTTCATGGTCTTAGCATTAGGCTTTTATTTACCTATTTAACAGATCTGAAATTTTCACATGGATTTTCCCAGAACATAGTATGTTTCCTATGAGTAGCAATAAAAATCATCATCACAATGAATTTATCAACAAAAATCCATCTCTGTCTCCTTTCCCATTCAGTTCCAGTCCCTGCTGCTGCTGCTGCTGCTGAGTTTGGTGGCTATAGCAAAAGCAGCAATAGCCATCCCAGGAAACCCAGGATGCCCACATGCTGATGACAAGAACTTCCTCCATAATGTGAAGGTCAATGTGAACATCCTCAACTCCAGTGGGAATTCCAGAAGGCCCTCCAACTACAACAACCGATCCACTTCTCCCTGGAACCTCCAGTACGTAAGGATAAAATCTCTGCGCCCTTCAATTCTCCCATGCACCAGCCTGTTCTAGCTCACCTACAGCATGACTTTATTCAATCAGAATTAGAAAAACATAAAAGGCCCACTGTGCAGAGTGTAATTCTTTCAACTTTCATCCTACAGACTTCTTTGACAGCACAGGATACCCCACCCCATAATACTTACCCTATTAGATTTCATTGTCACTGAAACCAAAAATGAACTCAAATTAATGATAGTCATTATTGTAATATTTATGAGACCTCAAGTCTCATTGTGTTTGTTTGTTTATACCAGGGATTGAACTCAGGGACACTTAACCACTGAACTACATCTCCAGACCTTTTTTTTTATTATTATTATTTTTGTACTTTAGGACAGTGTTTCTCTAAGTTGCTTAGGGCCTCACTAAGTTGCTGAGGCTGGCTTTGAACTTTCAATCCTCCTACCTTAGCCTCCTGAGCCACTGGTCAATTTTTTAAAATGAGACTTTTATCATAAGGGATTAACGTTTGAATTCTTTCTACCAGACCCACAATTGAGAAGACTTGTTGAAAATAACTAATAACTAGCTAGGATTTTTGTGCTTGTCCTTGGGAGAGGTCATATGAGCACTGGGGAAATATAGCTTGAATCCTAGTAGAGGAAGAATCGTGTTGGGTATTTCTGTTCCTGTTTGAGTTAGATAGTTTGATCTACACCCCCAAACATGGCACTTGCTACATCCTTAGTATACCTACTATTTAGACCCCATCAAAGATGAAGTACAACATATTTTGATAATTTGACTTTCTGTAAAAAGTCTGTTTTAGGGAACCTATCACCTGACTACAAGATTTCTTCTCTTGCCATTACTAAAAAGAGTTAAAATAAATCAATTCAAGAGACAAAGCAAGATGAAGGAGAGAGGGAAGAGAAAGTTTTAGAGGACAAGCTTTTGTTTCTAAACCTGCCTATCATCTTTGGGCTCTGTCCTGTGAAAGTGCTCTTAAATAAAATTCTGAGGCCTTCCCTCTTACTGGGGTAGATTTCATCAAGTCACACGAACAGCTATCTTATTCCTAGGTGATTTCAAGTCTACTCTTCTCTAGGTCTTTTTCCCTCAATCAAATGTACCCTGAAAATGTATCTTTTGTGGGAATCTAAATCCTTGCTGTGGTCTCAGTCTATCTTACTTTGTTCATTCTTCAAAGAAATTAGAAAAAAACAGACCATTGTCTTCTTTTCTGTAACATTCCATATGCTCGAAAATCCATGTCTCAAAGCTAGGGACTTGGCTTAGTAGCAGAGCATGTGTAAGACCCTAGGTTCAATTTTTAATTTCAAAAATTTTTTGAAAAATTAAAAGAAAAAAAAAATCCAAGTTTCCCCAAAAGTTCTTCCTTAAACTTCCAAAATCTCCTCCGGAGATTTTGCCAAGCCTATAATTTGTCACCCTGTGAATTTGCCTTCTTTCCTTTGTTACTATTTGTTTTTCTTCCTACTTTACTGGGAATTCACTTTCATCCTGGCTTTTGTCTCCCCTGCAGCCGCAATGAGGACCCTGAGAGATACCCCTCTGTGATCTGGGAGGCGAAGTGCCGCCACCTGGGCTGTGTTAATGCTGAAGGGAAGCTGGACTACCACATGAACTCTGTCCCCATCCAGCAAGAGATCCTGGTCCTGCGAAGGGAGCCTCAGCACTGCCCCAACTCCTTCCGGCTGGAGAAGATGCTGGTGGCTGTGGGCTGCACCTGCGTCACCCCCATCATCCGCCACATGGCCTAAGAGTTTTGGGTCAGTCCAAGTCTCCCTGAAGCAGTTAGGTTTTCAAGGAGATCCTCGTCTGACCAAACTCAAGGATCTTAAAACAGATCCCCAGATTGACACTTTGGAGATAACACTGGTTCAGAGAAGAAACCCAAATTGTCCTTCCTTCTCCCCAAAGAGAAAGGTTTAGAATGGATACAGTGTACTTCTCATTTGCTTTTCTAAGGGCTTTACATTATTTATGTATTTAATATGTCCTAAGATAACTTTGGGGCATAAGATTTCATTTTAATTAATTGCCTATCTTATTTTGTATTTCTTTTTTAAAAAGACATGATTTAAGACTAGGGAATTTTATTATTTAAAAAGTAAAAGCTTTATTTATGGATCTATTTATGTTTCTTAAATCTTAAGAGAAGGTAAAAGAATATATCAGTTCTGCCTAGGGAAATCCTAGGTAGCATTAAGTGATAGTTGAAAATGTGTTTTACTACAGATGGATATGGGATTTTTCTCCTCTGTGTCTCTTAGACTTAAAAGAGAGATAGACTAAACCTAGTTTCATATTTATTAACTTCAGTTTTTAAATTATTGAGGTTTCATAAGACAGATGGCAAGTCTAACTCTGTTCTGTTAAACCCTTGTAATAAAATCACTCTAATAAAAAAAAAAATTTGGAGAAAAAAATTATTTCCTTATTATTTTTTTTTTCTCTTCTCTCTCCCTCCCCACCCCCATTTTCTTTCTTTTGCAGTGCTGGGCATTGAACCCAGGGTCTCACACTTTTTTGTGTGTGTGTGTGGTACTGGGGATTGAACTCAGGGGCACTCGACCACTGGGCCACATCCCCAGCCCTTTTTTGTGTTTTATTAGAGACAGGGTCTCACTGAGTTGCTAAGTGCCTCACCATTGCTGAGGCTGGCTTTGAACTCGAGATCCTCCTGCCTCAGCCTCCCAAGTGCTGGGATTACAGGGGTGCGCCACTGTGCCTGGCTGGTCTCACACTTTTATAATGCTCTGCCACTGAATTATGTCCCTAGCTTTTTTTTTTTTTTTTGAGATGGGGTGTCAATGTGTTGCCCAGAGTGTTCTGGAACTCCTGAGTTCCAGCCATCCTCCTGCCTCAGCCTTCCAAGTAGATGGGACTACAGGCACGTAGGCACTTGCCACCACACCCAGCTCTTTCCTTACTCTTGCTCATTAAAAGTATAGTCAGCCTGCCATATCCACAGGGTTCACATCCCCAGATTCAATCAAATGGGGATCAAAATATAGTTAGGCCTATGATGGTCACATCTGTACTGAACACACATACACTTTCTTATTAGTGTTCCCTAAACAATACAGCATAATAGCTGTTTACATAGCATTTACATCTTTTGAGGTATTATAAGTAATCTAGAAATGATTTAAATCATACTGAAATATGTGTGTAGGCTATATTCAAATACTACCATTTTACATAAGGGATTGAGTATTGGCAGATTTTGGTATCTTAGGGGTAATGGTGTCCAGTCACAAATCCCCCAAAGATACTGAGGACAACTGCACTTCAGCAAATTCAGCTCTTCCCTATTTGGAAGAGTATACAAACTCACCTACAGAGGCAAACAGGCTGTGCCTTTGAACAGCAATGCCCTCTAACCATTCAAATCCAAGTTCTGCATTTCACATGCCCTCAAGACATTAAGTTAAAGTAAGCAATGCTATGAACAGAAGTATTCCAAAATGATTTAAGCAAATTAAATACTGGCCCTGGGAAAATTACATGTCATTACTAATATGAAATGGAAAAAATAATATCCCAGAACTATAACCTGAAGTTTGATATGAAAGAGGAAGTGTTGGGAGTAGACTGCTTTCAGACTGGGTTACCCAGGGTTTCATCCAAACTCAGGCTTCCTTTGGAGGTTAAGGCCCACCAGAGATCAACAGAGGAACACCTTTCTCTACTTGAGCCACACTCCCAGGACCCGGCCTCTCTGATCTGACGCACCAAGGACTCAAAAAGGAGCTGATGGGGCAGAACCAGCTTGAAGTATGAGAAAAGTTCAGTCCAAGTAAAATGAAAACTGAATCACATTCAATTCCAGAGTAGTTTCAAGTTTCGAGTCATCACCATCTCCCACCAACCATGGCCCAGCCAGCCATCTTGCCCTATTTCTGGAGGTCTCTGGAAATCCTCTAGCCAGTCCTGCAGGCTCCAGGCTTCTTGAAAAACTTTCCCTTCACTCCTTCATTTTCCAGCAGGCTCCACCCAGAAGCCTTCGGCCTTTCTCTATTTCATTCCCAACTCCAAATCCAGGGGACAGCTTCTCTGTTGCCGCCTGAAGCGCTTGGAGCAACGGAGCCGCGGGAAGAACTTCAGAGGCAAAATGGAGACAAACAGCTTTTTATTCTGATAACTTTTCTCTCTGGTTCTAACAACGACTAACACACACCACACACACCAAAAAATGGTGCTGACCCGATCAGCAATTTCAGCCAAGTCACTCGAGATCCCGCAACAAGTCCCGTGAGACTACGGGAGGCGACAATGCCCAAATCTCCACGGCTCATAGTCAACCACAATTCAAGCCAATCCCCAAACAGGGCTCCTGCATTTCCCCCTTTTTGTTTTAAAAGAGGTAATGCTCTAGGACGTCTATGTGCAACCAACATTCTTACCCGTCATCGGATAATCAAGGCTGTGCCCTTGACTCCTGTCTTAGGTTGATATGTCGGCCACATGAGACTGTCCCGTGTGACTGTGCCTGTCTTAGGTTGTCCCCCTCTGGGGATCTTACCCGTCATTGGCTAACCAGCCATCCAATGGAGCCCTTTAGGATCGACTATGTATGATGACTAACAGCCGTCCAATTGTGAGGAGATGTTGCGGCTTTAAGGCGACAAGCCTTTTGGTGATGAGCCAAATTGCATAGCATATCAAATTGTTTAAACAAATCAGCTGCCCTAAGTTCCATCAAGTAACACACTGAATTCTCTAGACAAATACCCGCAAGGCATTGTCCCGTAAAGTCCCAAACAATGAAAGATCAAAATGTCCATTTGTTGTAACATGTTGATGTAGGAGGCTCCATGCATGTAGAGCAGAGGCCACACTGTTGGTGAGGTTGTTTGATGCTTGAGCAGCAGGGATGCTTGCGGCAGCCACGATCCCTGCAGCTGTAGCAGCAGACGTCTTTTTTATGTTTAGACAATGCCACCGGCAAATCTTCAGGGCTCATAGTCAACCGCAATTCAAGCCAATCCCCAAACAGGGCTCCTGCATTTCTCCAGCCCCATCTTTTCAGTGTCATTTTGTGTTTCTCACATCTTGTTCTTTTACACACCCCAGTCACCAGCTTCCTGCAGGATATCCATACACAGCTGCAACCAACAGGTTTTCAGAGCCCTTGTGCTTTAAAACTCATCACTAAAAACATTCTCCTCATTTTTGGTTTTCCCTGAAAGGTAGTGGTGGAAAGAAAATTTGATTTTGTTTTTGGAGAAGACCAAGAGAGGAATGTCTATGTGTCCATGTTCCTGAACCATTATTTCACACTAGAATGTTTTCCTGGGAAATATTTTGGATAGTAGTGGCAGTTGCCTTTTGTCTTAGTATGTTTTGTGTTGTTATAACCTGAGGCTGTATACTTTATAAAGAAAAGAGGATTATTTGTTTCACAGTTCTGGAGATTTAAGGCCCTGACACTAGCATCGGCTTGACTTTTGGTAAGGATTTAATAGTGGACGGCATCCATCACATGGAAGGATCATGTGCCAAAGAAGAGGGATTCGGGGAAGGTACCAAGCTTGCTTATAACAACGTCTCAAGACAGCCCCCTGAGACCTGATCCACACTCATTAGCCAGTATTAATCTCTTCTGAGGGTCAGGCCTCCACAACCAAATTTCCACAACCAAACTTCCTGGCAATAGGCCTCACGGCCTAAACATTCCACCACCTCAACACTGCCACACTGGTTAATGACCAAGCTTCTAGCACACGCATCTTAGGAGACAAACTCTATCCAAACCATGGCCCTTGCTACATTATCCCTTAATCTGATATGCCTTGCTTTTACTCTACCTTCATTTTTCCAAGTTAGCAATATCATCTACCCAGTCATCCAAGGTTGCCCTGACTCCTCTTTTCCTCTTCCTCTTCATCACTCCTAATATCCAGAAATCATCCAACTCTGTTTTCACTCCCCCAAAGTTCTCCGCGGCCCCCCTTCCTCCTCATCAATAACTTTCTGCCCAGGTTCAGGACTCCATCTGTCATTTCCTTCCTCATGCTACAACTTCCTACCAGTTCTTCCTGCCGTTGCTCCTGCCCCCTCAATCCATCCCCCAACATCTACATAGGGCACAAGTCAAATGTAACAGAAAGTACCCTCTGTGATCTTGCCCTGCTCTCTTTTATGCTTTATCTCATGCCACTTCCTCCCTAGTATTTTCATGCTCCGTCATAGTGAGGTTCTTGTGGAAACTAAATGCTGTTGTTGACTTCAGTGCCCCAGTGCCTATGTCATGTGGTCCCCTCTGCCTGAATGTCCTTCCCAGCCTGACCCCTGCTGCTCCTTTATTCCCACCCTGCTCTCTCCTCCCCTACCCCCAACATTTTGCTCATCCACTTAGGTATCATTTCCTCAAAAAGGCCTTAAGACTCATCATCCCCTGTTATCCAAGATCAGACCTCTCTTTTTTGCCCTCCAAGAGCATTGTGAATTTCCTTTATCACTACTCTTACAGACTGTTGGTTTTATGTATTTAACTAGTCTATTGTTCTTTGAGAGCAGACTATCAACACTTGACCTAGCACAAAGTAGAAGTCAATGCTGAACTGAACTTTGAACCAAGAGTCCACAGATACCCCAAAGTCTACAAAGACAAAAACAACACTATCTTTGCTCCCAAACTAGCTCTTGCTGCTGTTTTTATCTAATGGAAAGTCATCACCTACACATCTGAATCAGAAATCTAGCTCTCTCTGTCCTTCATTCTCTTCATCCAATAACTGAAAGCCCCTAGTCAATGGTTCACATCTCCTCTCTAGGTCCAAGGTTGCTGGTATGGTTACAGTAAAATAAGAGTCCCACTGGTGTCTGTGATGCTTCTTCATCATCTCTCAAACTTTTAGAGAAGTCAATTAAGGGCAGATAATTAAGGGCTTCTGCAACAATGTCCAAATAAGCAAAGTTTTATTTGTGTATATATCACTGTCCAAAAGAAGTACTCAGTGAGTTTTGCTCCACACAGTCACTCAGGGACCCAGGCTGACAGGCTCTGCCTTCTCAGAGTAGCCCCATAATTAGAACTGTACTAATACATTATAGCCAGTAAGCACATGTGGCTATTGAGCTCTTGAAATCTGGCTAGTCCTAACTGAGTTTTGTTGTAGGATAGATACTTGATTTCAAAAATTTAGTATTTCTTAAAATATTGACTATGTCATTAATGTTTATGTTTATAATTGTTGAAATAATGTTTTAAATTTATTATAAAATTAAATATACCAAAATTATTAAAAATTCACCATTTCTTTTTCCTTTGTTAACATAGATACTAGAAATTTTTCATTAAAATTAACGATCATTGCATTTCTGTTAGGCATGTAGCCAATGAAAGAAACAAGAAGGTTGAAAAACATGTGTGCAGGGCTTAAGGACCAAACCTCAATCACACAGGCCCAAGTTAGTGCCAATGGAGACCTAGAAATGTACTTTTTCTGGGTGTCCAGAAAAAGAAAATGGAATTTAATAAACACATAGTATTATCTCTTCCACATACAGAACAAACGACATTCTCCTACAGTTACACAATTCCAAACAGCTGAGGTGCTATGGGGCTACTTTCTGGTAGAAGAAAACCTACATTGCAAGTAAAAGTAAGATTATTATAACTTTGAATCTTACTAATTTTTTGAATATCCTTTATAAGATTTTGTATTTATCACACTACAAAGCAAATAACTTATTTGCAACATGCCTCACAACCAACTCCAGCCTGCCTGTGTTCTATAATCACGCAATAATCATTGCTGCATTCCATCTCTCCTCATGTTTTCAGAATTATTTTGTGGGGGGGGGGGTAGTGGGCATTGAACTAGAAGTACTTGACTGAAAGAGCCCTAATTAGGAAGGGCTGTTGTAGCTAGCTGGAAGCCATAAGTTCCACCTGATATGTATATGACGCACCTGTAGGCACCCGCAAACCTGAAGGTATATAACCGGGTGAAAGCAGTCCGAGTTAGAAGAACGAAGAATTCAGTCAGCCGGGCAGTCACTCGGTCGGTCAGAAGAATCAGAGCGGCCAGAACGTAGGCAGAGCGGTTAAACCAGATAGAAGACAGAAGAGAAACCAGATAGAAGAAGTAATGACTGATCAGAGTTAGGCCGAGGCTCCTGAGGAAGATAGAAGACAGAGGAAAGAAGAAGGAAGAAAGAAGAGAGAAGAAAGAAGCTCTAATCTTTCTCTAAGCTAAGCTCTATCTTTCTAACTCTAACTCTAAGACAAGAAGAAAAGCTCGCTTTAATCTTTCTCTCTAATAATCTTTCTTTCCCTCTCTCTAAGCTCTAAGAAAGTAGAAGTAAAAGTAGTAAAAGCTTAACTCTGCCTCCGAGAATTTTCCTCCCGTGGCGGCGCCATGGCTGGCCGTGACAGGCAGCCTACACTTGACCACTAAGCCACATCCCCAGCCCTATTTTGTATTTTATTTAGAGACAGGGTCTCACTGAATTGCTAAGCACCTCGCCATTGCTGAGGCTGCCTTTGAATTCACGATCCTTCTGCCTCAGCCTCCCAAGCCGCTGTGATTATAGGCGTGCACCACTGCACCTAGCTCAGAATGTTCTCTCTAACATGTAAGTCTGATCACAGTTGCTAATTGCTCCTCAATAACTCCCCTATGCCTATAGTGTAAAACATAAACCATCTCACAGAACACAAAATAACTCAATGGCCTGATCAGCCCATGTCAGTGCTGTGATCCACCTTTACCCCTCCTTGCCACTAGTTCTCAAGGTCATGCCTGTCTGATTCCCACTGGGGCTTTGCTTATGCTTCTGGTTTACCTGGAATATCCTTCTTGGTCTCCCCATTTCTCGTAACCATCAAGTTGGTATCAATATCTAAACATTTCTTTTTAAATCAGGTCAAGTAAAAACAAATCTCTGAAACTGGGCCTAGTGGTACACACTCTTAATGCCAGAGGCTTGGGAGGCAGAGGCAGGAGGATTGCAAGCTCAAAGCCAACCTCAGCAATTTTGCACAGCTCTAAGCAACCTGGCAAGACCCTGTCTCAAAATAAAAATTAAAAAGGGCTAAGGATGTGGCTCAGTGGTTAAGCATCCCTGGATTCAATCCCCAGTACCGAAAAACAAACAAACAACAACTCCTCTCTGGAGAAGAAGTTTGAGAGATTATTCTTAAGATCCTCCCTGGTTGATTTTGATGCACCCTCCTTGGCAAACACCCACAGACCAGTCTTTTGGAATCACTGATGGAGATGATTGAGATCACTCTCAGAATGCAGATGAATATTAGCAAAGAAATGAATTATCAAAATAAATTGATTGTACATATAAAAGGGAGACAAACTATGTCAGCAATAGAAATTTTAAATAAGAAACCTGAATAAATTAAGTAGATAAAGTAAGAAAAGCTATAATAGAAGAAAAGATTCCTGGATTAGGGAATTTTTTTTTTTTTTTTTTTTTTTTTTTTTTTAGTGAATCTGGAAAAAAAATAAAGTGAAATTGAAAACTACATTTAGGAGAAACTAATTTATGTTTAATCTCTTTGCATGTGTGGTAAAGTGAAGCACCCTTGGTTTCAATCCCCAGTACCACACTGGGATTGAAACCAAGGATGCTTTACTACTTACCTACAACCCAACCCTTTTTAGTTCTTATTCTAAATTACTCAGGCTAGCCTTAAATTTGGGATCCTCCCACCTCAGTTTCTCAAGTTCCTGGGATTACAAGCACAAGCTACCACACCCAGTCACAATCTTTTTCTAATTTTAAGAATACAGAATACAAGAAGAATATACAAAACACCAACTCAGGAACCAAAATTACATTAACATCAGATTTTTCACATCAAACACTGGTTGTTAAGGGGGTAAAGTCTCCAAAGGGGGAAAAAAAAAAAGCACAGGTCAATAGCATCTGCTCATTCCAATCTTCCTGAACAAATTTGTAATATTCAATTGAGCTGCATACTTAATGAGTGGCCTTTTTCTGTACTAAGTAATTGGTCTATCAGTGCAGAGGAGGGTCTGATGCCACCAAAAACATAAGGATCATGCAGGTTCTGTATGCTGAGGAAGGTCCCACCCTCAGATCTATCTACCCTTTCAGGTTTTAGAACTCTACCAACATCACCTGACCTTCTGGCAAGATACTGAAGAATCTGTACAGCCAAAAAGGAAAGGTTTAAAGATTCCCAGAGGGAGTTCCCCACAAATGGCCCTGCATCACCTTTAGTGAAACTTAAGAGTCCACAAATTTTCCTATGTGCACTGAGTTTCCAATCAGCTTTTATCTTATTCTTGAGAAAACATCCGGAAGACAGATTTTGACATAAACAGAAAAGATCATCAGTAGACTACAGAAAATACATGAGGGGAAAAAAACACCCTCCCAAGGTAACTAAAGTCCTCAGAAAATTCTCAAGAGACGATTCGTGAAATCATGGATCCATAAAATCAAAATAAGATACTACTTCAGAAGGAAAATACCAAGAACAGGAAAAAAAATGCTCCTGAAAATTAAAAACATGATAGCAGAAATGAAATGGCCAACTAAATGCCAAGAAAACCAAGTTTAGAACATGTTTAAGGAAGCATAGCAGAAAGATGAAAAATATTGGAGAAAAGATAAGAAAGGAAACCCACCCAGAAAGAACTATATCAAAATAGAAAGAACTATGAAATGGAGAAGAAATCAATAACTTAAATACATGAAAGAAAATTCTCAGAACTAGAGCATGAGCTGCCAGAAAACTCATTGCCTGCTTCATCTAAATGAAGCAGACTGACACCAAGCCAGATCGTAGTGAAATCTCAGATACTCAAGGCAAAAAGAAAATTCCAGAGGCTCCTTGGCAGAAAAACAGACAGGTACAAAGGACCCAGAATCAGAATATGCTCAGAACTCCCAACTGTGTCCCTAGAACATAGAACATGATGGAATAATATATTCAAAATTCCAAAAGAAAGTCATTTCTGACATAAAACTCCAAACACACTGAAGCTGTATTATGAAGGAAGAGAAAAGGCATTTCAGGTAAACAAGATCTCAAGATCTCATCTCCTTCTGGGCTGCTATTTAATGTCTTTATTCTGTGTGTCTATCTCAACCACCAAGATGAAAAGATCTGTGTCATCCTTTTTCAAGAAACTACTTAAGGATATTTTCCATTAAAACAAGAGACTAAAACAAGAAATAGGAAGATATGAAGTGTGGGGAGTGGATTCAACACAGGAAAGATGCTAAGGGTTTTCTGCCAAGATGGCAAAGGAGATCCTAGGAAGACAGCTGTGTAACAGAGGTGGAGAGTACCCAGTAGAGATGGAGCCATGTGATTCAAGGGACAGACACACTGAGGACTTTCAAGGGGGAACATCTCTGCTGCCATTTAGCTCTTTTGAATCTAAGGGCAGAACAGCCAGGTCAGGCCATCTCAAATTCTTGTTTGTATGTAGCCAATCTTGACTTTGAGGAATTTCCTCATCTCCTCCTTGCCTCACTGCCTGGATTAGTTTAAGGGCTCTCTTTCCCTCCCACTCTGACTACCAAAGTATCTGTTTAGACCTACCTTTGGAAAACAGAGATTAGGTATGATAGGTTCAGAAGCAGAAAATACAGAGCAACCTAATCACCATATTTCTGCTAGACTTCAAGGACCTCTGGAATCAAAGTATGATAAAGAGCTGAAGAGTGGACCCATAATGCATCATGACCAAACAGAAATGTATTTCTCACTCAAATTGTAGTTCATGAGAGGTATTCCTGTTCAGTATATATTTCTCCTTCATGTGGAAATTCCGGAGCCCAGGCTCTTTTTCATCCCATGGATGTGAGGGTGCTGGGAAGTGAGGTCCCTGGATGAGTAGATACATCCCACATACAACTCTGTCCTGAATGCTAGGCACGGCTGGCAGCACTGGTTCCCTGGCCCCACTCCACAGGTCTTGGGGTTTCCCAAGATTCTTATGACCTTCCTAGAATATGTTCTTATAAAATCCCAAAAGAGCTGAAGCCAGACTATGACCAGAATCAAGGATTCACCTCATCTGTGGAAGTCTCCCTAATAGTGAGAATGTCACCTCCTCATCCACTGAGTTTGTGTTTGACTGTTTGGTTTTTTCAAAACTAAGCAATATACCATGTAAACATGGTATACAAACATAAATGTGGTACAACTATGAAGAAAACAAGGGAAAGATGGACACAAATGTGGGGGTAAAGGGAAAGTTTGGGGGCCAGCAGGCACCAGGGTTTCAAGATCCTGGCAATTCTTCACTTACTCTGTACACTGCAGTTTCAGGGGCTTGAGGGGGTTTTATTACTTAAATTGTACACATACCAGAGTTTTCAAATTGGCTGAATAGAGGAGGTCGCTTTCTTGGCTGCTCCATGGTGTGAAACCAAGAAAGCAGATAGACAGCTTCTCAGCAAGGTGGGTGGAAATAAGGGGATGGGCTTTGTGAGGAATTAATATCAGGCATTCAAAGCTTATTAGTGACTTCAGGAGATTGGAAATAATGAAATAAGGAAGAAATCCCCAGTACCACCACAACCACTGCCACCAGCAGCACCAGTTGCTGTGTGGTTCCCCCCTAACAAAGTGGAGGGATAAGAGAATTGGTAGAACCCACATATTTAGAAGGCCTGAGGCATGTCTGGGTATGCAAAGATCAGAGATCAAAGACACTGCCTGACTAACCTGAAAGGCACAATATCCCTTTGGGAAAAGAAGCCATGTCTCTCCCAGCTGCCCATGAAGGACAGAGGAAGGAACCATTCTGCAGTTACACTGCAGGAGCCAGCAGCTGGGGGAGCTGATTCCTGGCAACCCCAAGCTTGCCCTGAAATACAGGACTGGCAAACCCACACTACATGACATAGAGTGCACCTAAGTGACCAGGAGAAAATCAAATATGGAGAGGGGTTTACACAGGGGGACACAGGTCAAGGAAACCCATCCAGCTTCCCCTCTCTCCCACCAGTCGGGCTACTTGCAGGACCAGCTGGGAGACATGCACTGGGCTAGGAATTTGAAAGGGCAGGGATGGGAGGGATTGAGTTTGGAGACTTAACCTGAGAGACCAGGATATGCAGGGTCCTTGGGTGACTGAGGGGACTAAGGATTGGCTCCTCCACCACATAAGTGGAACCCAGGGGAGATCCCTGGGGTGCAGTCACCCAGCTAACTGGCAATTGCTGGGCCATGGAGATAAAACACTGATTTATAATCTTCAGACCAATCACCATCCGGCAAAGAATTCAGAGCCTACCTAAACCCCACCTCCAGGAGCTCTGCCTAAGGGATTTTCTCTCACACTCCAGCAACCACACCCCTAAGCGTGGAGCAGGCACCACATTTCAGCCCACCATACATAATACTGCCAAGAAACTTTTGAACTCCAGTGGAAACAATTCCACTGGACCTTTTTTTTTTCCTTTTCTTTTCTCTGTTTAATTGTGATCTGAATTGTTCATGGGCACTTATACATATTCATATTTGTTTCTTTTTTCTGATTTCTACCGTTTTTTAAGCCAGCTATTTTTCATGGATCAGTAATTTAAGCACTAGGATGTTTAATTAGTATATTTTAGTTTTGTATTCTTTTTTTAAATTTGTATTTTATATATTTCTTCTCTCACTTATGTATCCCTTGATTCTCATTCTCTCTTTTCTTCTGCTAAAAGCAATCTCTATTGTTCTTTCACTCTTCCTTTAATTTTTTATTTCTATTTTCTCTCTTCCTCCCTCATAATCATCACATCCTACAACACTTCTGTTCTCTGTCCACTATTAGAAACTGTAAGCCTTTTGAAAACTTTCTGTTTTTATGTGGGCAATAGCTGATCACATAATTTCAGCTTATTGTGATAATTAACATTGTAAATGTCATAGCAGGAACTATTTGGTTTAATGCTGTATATTGTTTGCATTGGTTGTTCTGGTTATTTGTCTCCTCCTGCACAGTGCGGTACTGGAAACCTTTGGGGACAGTATAAAATCCACAGGGAAGAAACTCTGTTGCCTCAGATACATACTGTTACATGGGTAGACACATAAAAAAGCATTAAAAAGCTAGGAAACAAGCCGGGCACGGTGGCGCACGCCTGTAATCCCAGCACTTTGGGAGGCTGAGGCAGGAGGATCGCGAGTTCAAAGCCAGCCTCAGCAATGGCGAGGCACTTAGCAACTCAGTGAGACCCTGTCTCTAATAAAATACAAAAAAGTTCTGGGGATGTGACCCAGTGGTCGAGTGCCCCTAAGTTCAATCCCCGGTACCACAAAAAAAAAAAAAAAGCTAGAAAACAAATCTCCCCAATCAAACCAAAATATTTCAATAACAATCTATCAACACCACAGGTGAAAGAAATGTCAAAGAAAGAGGTTAGAATGTTCGTAGTTAAAACTGATCTGCAAGGTAAAGGATGATGTAAGGAGTGGAATCAAAGAGAACATACAGGGGCTGGGGCTATAGCTCAGTGGTAGAGTGCTTACCTAGCATGTGTGAGACCCTGGGTTCAATTCTCAGCACCACATAAAATAATAAAGGCATTGTGTCCATATACAACAAAAAAAATTGGGAAAAAAGAGAAAATAAAGAAATTGAAAGACCACTTCAATAAACAGATTCTGAAAAAAAATCATACATAAATACTTGAAATGAAGGAATCAATAAATCAAATTAAAAATTCAATGGAAAGCAACCCCAGTAGTCTAGATCACTTGAAAGACAGTGTTTCAGGCAATGAAGACAAAATATATGTTCTTGAAAATGAACTTGACCATGGAGAAAAGATCTTAAGAGACCATGAACAGAATATCCAAGAAATATGGGATAACCTGAAAAGACCAAATATAAGTTTATTTGGATAGATGAAGGCTCAGAGATACAAACCAAAGGAATCCACAATCTTTTCAATTAAATAATATCATAAAAATTCCCAAACTTTAAGAATTAAATAGAAAATCAAATACAGGAGAATTGCAGGACCCTAAATATACAAAATTACAACAGACCCACACCAAGGCACATTATTATGAAAAAGCTTGAATAAGGATAGAATTTTAAAGGCTGCCAAAGAAAAATGAAAAGCCATATTTAAAGGGAAACCAATCTGGATCTCAGCTGATTTCTCAGCCCAGTTCCTAAAAGCTAGGAGGTCTTGTAATAACATATACTAAGCTCTGAAAGAAAATGGATACCAGCCAAGAATATTGTACCAGCAAAATTAATCTTCAGAACTGATTAAATAAAAACCTTCCATGATAAACAATAGTTAAACAAAAATTCATGACTAGAATGCCTGCACTACAAAACATACTCGATAAAATATTTCATGAAGAAGAAATGAAAAATAAAAGTGAAAAACAGCAAAAGGAGGAAATATACTAAAAGAATAGTCAATCAAATGAGAAACTAATTCAAATTAAAAACGAGAAATAAATCAAAATGACAGGGAATAAAAATCATTTCTCAATAATAACGTTGAATGTAAATGGCCTACTCTTGTCAATCAAAAGACATAAACTGACAAATTGGATTTAAAAACAAGACCCAACAACAATATGCTATACATATTTGCTATATACTTCATAGGCAAAGACATCCACAGACTGAAAGTTAAAGGATGAGGGAAAACATCACTCACAGAGATCTTATAAACAATTACGGGTCTCTATCCTTATATCAGATAAAGTGGACTTCAAGACAAAGTTAATCAGAAGGCACAAAGAAGGTCATTTCATACTGCTTAAGGGAATTATACATCAACAAGACATCATAATTGTAAATATGCCCCCAAACAATGGAGCATCTATGAACATAAGTAAATTCTTCTTGCTTTCAAGAATCAAATAGACAACAACACAATAATACTGGGTGAAGTTAGCATGCCTCATTTATCACTGGGTAGATTGTCCAAACAAAATTAAATAAAGGAGCTATAGAACTAAAAAATATAATTAATAATTTAGACTTAACAGACATATGTAGAATATTTCATCCATCAACAACTTTGTTCTCAGCAGCACATGGAACCTTCTCTAAAATAGACCATATCTTGGGCCACAAAGCAACTCTTACCAAATATAAAAAATAATAAAGATAATATCTTGCATTTTATCAGATTATATTGAAGTGAAATTAGAAATCAACAATAAAATAAAAAATAAAAGCTTCTCTAATACCTGGAGACTAAATAATAAAACTATTAAATAACAAATGGATAGCAGAAGAAATCAGGGATGAAATAAAAAAATACTTAGTGGTAAGTGAGAATAGTGATACAACACATCAAAATCTCTGGGACACTATGAAGGCAGTTCAGAGGAAGGCTCATTGTATTGAGCTCATTCATTAAAAGAATAGAAAGTCACCAAATGAATAACCTAACATTACCTTTTTAAAGCCCTAGAAAAAGAACAAATCAACACCAAAAGCACTAGAATATAGGAAACAACTGAAATCAGAGCTGAAATCAATGAAATTGAAACCAAAAAATGTAAGTCAACAAAACAAAAAGTTGGTTCTTTGAAAAAAAAATCAATAAAATTGATAGACTCTTAGCCAAGCTAACATAAGAGAAAGAGAAAAAAAAAATCAAATTACTAAAATTTGTGATGAAAAAGGAAATGTAATCATGGACACTACCAAAATACAGACAATAATCAAATTATTTTGAAAATTTATACTCCAATAAAATAGAAATCATGACCACATCAACAAATATCTACAGACATATGACCTACCCAAATTGAAACAGGTGGACATAGAAATTTTAAACAGATCCAATTTCAAGCAATGAAATTAAAGATGCCATCAAAAGCCTACCAACAAAGATAAGCCCAGGACCAGACAGATTCTCAGCCTAGTTCTACCTGACTGTCAAAGAACTAATTACCAATCTTCCTAAAGTTATTCCATAAAACAGAAAAGGAGGGAACCCTTTCAAACTCATTCTATGAAACTAGTATCATCCTGATTCCAAAACCAGACAAAGACACATTAAGAAATTTAAAAAAAAAAAAACAAAAAAAAAAAAAAAACTTCAGATCAACATCCCTGATGAACTTGGATGCAAAAATTCTTAATAAATACTTGTAAATTGCCTTGAAAAACACAGTGCACCATGATCAAGTGGTTTTCATCCCAGGGATGCAAGGTTGGTTCAACATATGGAAATCAATAAACATAATTCATGACATCAAGACAAGAATCACATGATTATCTCAATAGATGCAGAAGAATCACTTGACAAAATATAGCATTCACTCATGTTCAAAAACACTAGAAAAAACTAGGGATAGTGGGAACATACCTCAACATTGTAAAAGCTATATAAACCCAAAAAAAGCTGTATTAAACCCAAAGCCAACATCATTCTAAATGGAGAAAAATTGAAAGCATTTTCTCTAAAAAACAGGAAAAAGACAGGGATGCCCTCTTTTACCACTTCCGTTCTGCATAGTCCTTGAAACTCTAGCCTGAGCAATTAGGAAAAAGAAAGAAATTAAATGGGTACAAACAGGAAAATAAGAGCTCAAACTATCCCTACTTGCTAATGACATGATTCTTTAGAAGACCCAAAATACTCCACCAAAAATCTTCTAGAACTTATAAACAAATTCAGCAAAGTAGCAGGATATAAATTTAACACTATAAATCAACTGCAGTCTATACATCAGTGATGAATCAACTGAAAGGGAAATTAGAAACACTACCTGATTCACAGTAGCCTCAAAAATAAAATAAAATACTTGGGAATCAATCTAACAAAAGAGGTGAAAGACTTCTACAATGAAAACTGCAGAGCACTAAAGAAAGAAATCAAAGAAAACCATAGAAAATGGAAAGATCTCCCATGCCCCTGGATAGGCAGAATTAACATTGTCAAAATGGCCATGCTACCAAAAGTGCTATACAGATTAAATGTAATTCCTATTAAAATTCCAATGACATTCTTCATACAAATAGAAAAGACAGTCATGAAATTCATTTAGAAAAATAAGATATCCAGAATAGCTAAAGCAATCCTTGGCAAGAAAAGTGAAGCAGGAGGCATTACAGTAACAGACATTAAATTATACTACAGAGATATAGTAACAAAAACAGCATGGCATTGGCACCAAAATAGGCACAAAGACCAATGGTACAGAATAGAGAAAACAGAGATAAACCCACATAAATACAGCTATCTCATACTAGACAAAGACACCATAAACATACATTGGAGAAGAGATAGCTTCTTCAACAAATAGTACTGGGAAAACTGGAAATCCATAACTAGCAGAATAAAATTGAACCCCTGTCTCTCATACTGTACAAAACCCTAAGTAGATCCAGGACCTATGCATTAGACCAGAGACCCTGCACCTACTAGAAGAAAATGTAGACCCAACTCTCCATCACTTCAGCTTAGGAACTGACTTCCTTAACAAGAGTCCTAAAGCACAAGAAGTAAAATCAATAATCCATAAAAGAGATGGTATCAAACTAAAAAGCTTCACAGCAAAGGAAACAATCAAAAACGTGAAGCAAGAGCCTAGAAAATGGGAAAAAAGTCTTTGCAACCTGAACTTCAGATAGAGTATTAATCTACAGGATATATAAAGAACTCAAAAATTTAACACCAAAAAAAAAAAAATGAATAACCCAATCAATAGATGGAACTGAACAGGCACTTTACAAGAGAAGAAATGTAAATGGTAAACAAATATATGAAAAAAATGTTCAATATCTCTAGCAATTAGAGAAATAAAAGTTAAAACTCCACTGGATTTCATCTCACTCCAGTCAGAATGGCAATTCTGAATACAAGTAACAATAAATGTTGGGGAGGCTGTGGGGGGAAAGGTACATTCATACATTGCTTATAGGACTTCAAACTGGTGCAAACACTCTGGAATTCCTCAGAGAACTTGGAATGAAACCACCATTTGACCCCATTAACCCACTACTCAGTATATATCCAAAGGACCTAAAATCAGCATACTACCTTGATGCAGCCACATCAATTTTTATAGCAGCTCGATTCACAATAGCTAAGCTATGGAACAAACCTAGGTGTGCTTCAACAGATGAATGGATGGAGAAAATGTGGTATATATACACAATGGAATATTACTCAGCCACAAAGAAGAATTGACTATGACTTTTGCAGGCAAATGGATAGATCTGGAGACTATCATGCTAAGTGATATAAGCCAATCCCAAAAAACCAAGGGCCTATGTTCTGTTTGATATGCAAATGCTGACGCACAATAAGGGTGGGGGTGGGGAATAGAAGTTCAGTGGATTAGACAAAGGGGAATTAAGGGAAGGGAGGGCGGATAGGAACAGGAAAGACAGCAGAATAAATCAGACATAACTTTCTTATGTTCATATATGAATACACAACTAGTGAAAATCCTGTACAGCAAAAAGAATGGGATCCTAATTAGAATTAGTTATACTCCATGTATGTATAATACGCCAAAATACATTCTACTGTCATGCATATGTACAAGAACAATTAAATTTTTAAAATAATAAATTGTACACATGCATTTTATTCATTCCTTTGCATATATCATACATTCCATATTGAAAGCTCTTTAAAGAATCTATCAGAAAATGTGATAGATTCAACTACATAAAACTTTAAATCTTGCATATATTAAAACATTTAACTAAAAGACAAACAACAAGTTGAAACAATATTAGTTACAAATATTGCAAGTGGTTAATATCCAGGCTAGTAATATGGTACTAAGTGCACGTCCCCCTCAGAGCCTTGCCTGCTGTTTGTTCCCTCTGCCTGGTGCACTCTGAGAGCCTGGTGAGCAACCCCCTCCCTTCTGTGCAAATGCCACCCTCTCAGTGGAGGTCTCTGACAGCCTGCCTGATTTTCCTCATGATGTTCACCTCCCTCTAGGATGCTAGTTAACTCTTTCAATCTGCTTTTGTGTTTACCTCACTCCACTAGAATGAAAACTGTGTAGACAGAATTTTTTTGTCTGCTTTGTTCAATATTCTATTCTCAGAGCTGTGTGGGTGCTCAATAAGAATTTGTTGAACACATGGATGGAGGAATGAATGCATATGAAGAGCTTATGATAATTAAGAGAAGCATTAAGGACATCAACTAATAGGACAAAAGATAGAAACTCACCATTCACATGATTTAAGATATTAGAATGTCTTAGAAGCACGTGGTGAAATATTTACATAACTGATAATCTAATAAGTTCCCATTCAAAAATCTTTTGCCTATCAAATTAGCAAAGTTTATCTCTAACTTTTATAGTGTGGGCAAGAATGTGCTAAACTGAGCAATTTTTTTTTTATAATAAGTATAAATGAGTAAAACATCCTGGGAAGTCATTTTATAATTTAAGAGCTTTAAAAATGTTCATGCTCTTTATTTAGCCTAGAAGTAGCTATACATCTAGAAAGTTGTCACAGCAAAATAATATAAAATATGTAGAGAGGCAACACTCTGTGAATGAAGTTGTCAAAGCATGTCATAATCAAAGGTTCTTAATGTCTAAGATGTAATATAAATAAAAATCATGAGTAGAAGAAAGACTGACTCAACTATCTGAAATAAGACCCAGAAAAAAACAGTAAGTAAATATGTAAAAATGCTAGGAGAAATTACTCTGGGTTGTGAGGAACAGATAATTTTTATTTCTTCTTTAGAATTTCTGACTAAATAAATATCTATTTCTCAACCCCCCAGGAGCAGTACTCATGATCTGAAAACCAACAACTTTAAAAATAATTGTGGCTTGTACTTTGATTATTTATTTTCTTAAAGAAAGTGTAAATGTATATGTGACTACATGACCAATATGATTATGCAACATGTACACTTAGAAAAATGAGAAATTATATCCCATCTATGTATGATATATCACAGTGCATAAATGTATTCTACTGTCATGTATAACTAATTAAAACAAATTTTAAAAACTACAATAAGGGGCTGGGGTTGTGGCTCGGCGGTAGAGCGTTCGCCTAGCAAGTGCACGGCCCCAGGTTCGAACCTCAGCACCATGTAAAAACGCATTGTGTACAACTAAAAGCAAATAAATAAATATTCAAAAAGAAAAAAGAAAAAAAAGTATAAATGAATGGGGGAACTTAGGTGACCTAACAATGGCTCAAAGATAGAATCAACATCTGCAATCTGGAAATTCAAACTGCAATGGAAACAAAGGAAACCAGGCCACTGTGCTTATGGTCTCTTGCCTCCCCTGGTGGTAGCACATTTAGGAGAGAAACAGAGAAGTGAGAACCCACTCAGGATGAAAAAAACTACAAAATCTAGCAAATGCTTCACTCTAAAAATAAACCTTCCTCAAAATACCAAGAAAAAGATCTCTGACAGGTAAAGCAACACTGAAATAAACACACTTTTATCCTTTTTATGTTGTATCAGCTCCCACAGATTAAAGACCCAAAGCCATATACATTGAGTCCTAGAACACCATGAAGCAACCAATGAGTCTACTTTGGGGCATGAATTATACAAAGAGACTAATGATCGAATGAGGCCATTGCTGCCACCCCTCCACCATCTTCTCAGTGCCTTGGCTTGGCGTCTCCGATGAAAAATGGATTCTGCAGGATCGAAAGGGGTGGAGGTGAGGACCGAGGAGGAAACTGGTTTAGAAGCTTTCAAGCATCAAATTATCACAAATAGAAATCCTTAGTGATTTTCCACCTCGCGACCTGGGAGCGATTTTATGATAGTGTAAACACCCATTCTAATCACACTCCCACCCAGGCATTCCTCCAAAATAGTTCCTGCCTCTGTCACAGCAACTTCCACGTGACCAAGTTACAAGCTATTTCTCAGCCCTCGTCGTACTTCACCTTTAACCACAGAGACACCCATGAGCATGTCCTCTCTTCTCTTATTTTCACCAGCCAGCTCCCTTTCCATGGCTCATCTTTCTGCCCTGCTTATAAGCCCTCCTAGGTGCCAGCACACTCCTCAGGCACAGCATTTGATCCTCACGGCAACACTCTGTCTTCACCATTAAGTGCACACCTGGTGGGGACACCTGACTTGCAGCCTAGCCCACCTTCCCTCAGCTCCCATCTCTCAGCTGCATGTTTGGGAGGCCTTCCTATGACACCAGCAAGTAAGTCTGACCTAATTTTCCGGAAGGAAAGCAAAGACCTTACATTGAACCTCATCCCAGAGACAGGGAAATCCAAGCTTCCTTCATTTCTGCAGCACATTTTAACCCCAGGTATGGCTCATTCCCTCACCTGTTAACATGAAGTCAAGAAGGTCATCTGCTTTCCCTGAGGATCTGTTGTTAAATGTCTTGGGCCCTGAAAGATTCTCAAACTGTCCACAACAAAGCCCTGTCCTATAGACCCACAGCTGGCCTTCGCTGAATAAAATTAGGAGATGAAATGTGGCTTCCCTGGGCCTGTTCAACGAAATCCTTTCCCCAGCCCTTTGTCACACATTGCCAAGTACAGTTGCCCGATGCTAACCACATTTCCAGAGAGAAAATACCTCAAGGCATGAGATCTAAAAGGGATTGTGAGACACCTCTGGAAAAGAACTTGGGACAATGCTGTGTAAATTTCAAAGTGTTGGAATTTTCAGGATAGATGTAATGATTTAGGGAGCAGTAGAGAGGATGTTTAAAATCTGAACTGATTTACACAACTGTGAGCTTTTCCAAAATCATCCCTGACTTCTGTCCAACAACTCAGCTTGCTATTTTCTTTGCATCTTTCCTCAGATGCCTTGCAGAAGGGTTCTGTTCCATCCTAGGGTATGAGTGACATGCATTAATGTGTCCTCTCTCTTCGTGCATTTCCATTTCCAGAGTGGACCTCCCCATAACCTGGAAGAATGACTCTAATGGTGGCACATGCAGGCATTAGCAACTGGCGGAGCAAAGAGGCCTTTTCAAACTCGTCAAAAACTAGGGCAGCAGAGCTCACAGTGAGTAGCATGAACTTTTGACAGCCCTGTGCAGAATCCGGGTTCAGCTTTAGTAATTTTTTTGACTCTAGGCAATTTATTTCATGTCTCTACATCTCAGTTTCACATCTAGAATATGAGAAAATCAATAGGAACAATCAATAAGTCTGCTTTGATAGTTGAGATAATGTTTATTATACTGCTAACACAGTGGCAGAGCCTAGAATGGAGAAAATGCTCAAGCAATGTGATTCGCTGTTGTGTTTGTTTTTATTCTGCTGGGCAACTGACCGTTGCCAACAAGCGGGCTACAGGAAGTCCTTGGCCTCCACAAATATGGGAGGGGAATATGGACAGGAAAAAGGTGACCAGATGGAGTCAGTGTCTGCTGTGCTGCCTCACATGTGGTCCTGTCCTGGGTGGCTTTCCTCTCCTGCTGCAAAGGCCCCTCCACTCCCTTTTTCTTAGATTTGTGTCCCATTTGGAGTTCAGTCTGTCCCACATTTCTGCTCTCTCATTGGCCCTGACCAAACACCAGTGAGAAGAACTGGAAGATTCGATATGATAATGTTTTCTGCCAGTTTCATGAGTTTTCTCATCCATCCAGGTTTTCATTGAGTCCTTAATATTTGCATGTTTTGGACTGGGATTGTGGTTCAGCGGTAGAGCCATATCAGGAAGTGGGAGACAGCCAGAGAGTTTCTATCTGCTGCGGTGTTCTTAACATCCTCAACAAAGTGCTGGCACAGACTATAATGTATCAAGGACTTTCAGAAGAAAGACACTTCACTGTTGGATGAGACAGCAAGAGAAGGAGAGGGAAGGGGCAGAGCATGTGCTTTTCCTACTCAACTGCAAAAGCACACTCACAATCCAGGCTCAGAAGCACAGAATCTAACTCAAAATGAGCAAATCAGAAAGAGCTGGAGTGAGGGTATAGCTCAGATGTAGAGCACTTGCCTAGCATGCACAAGGCCCTGGGTTTGATCACCAGCACTACAAAGGAATGGAAGGGAAGGGAAAGGAAGGGAAGGGAAGGGAAAGGAAGGGAAGTGAGGGGCTAACCATCAACAACACAGGCCTAGAGACTTCAAGGGTGGTTGTGTTTATCCCCACACACATCCTCACACTCCCAAGCAACAACTCTCATTGGGTATGTAATTCAAGACTCAAATGATATGGTTGGTTCTCAAAACATGAAGGTAGTTCTTAGTAATGTCAGAGAAGTTGACTATGTCTGTGGTTAAAAGCAAGCAGACTTACAAGGTCTAGATCAAAGGTGACCTGTACCTCATACGCCTCATGCTAGAACATCACAGGTAGGTTACTCCCATAAGTTCCTGGAAAGAGTAACAGTGCACAGTGGTTTGCTCATCCCGTATGTGTGCTGAATATGAATGATGGTGATGGTGAAGGTGATTGATGGTGATGGTGATTGATGGTGATGGTGATGAAGACTCAATTGTGAACTATCATTTACTGAGGGCACCTGTGTCGTTGGTCCTAAATGAACGACTGGAAAGTCAAAGGTGGGAAGGCTGACTCATTCACCTTTACCAGCCCAGTGCCTTCCTGGAGAAATAGGACCTTAGCTGCCTCTTACTGGATGATCATGAGACAATTATAAAATCATCATGCTGGAAAGAGTTTGCATGGTCTTGCAGCCCATTTCTCTGAAAAAAAAAAAAAAAAATGTGAGAAAGTGATACAATTCATGAGCAAAAGTATCAAGGTAATTTTTAAAGAACTTCACATATGGAAATTTCACAACCCAGTGAGTCATTATTCCCAAAAGCAAGAAGCCCTTCTTAATGTCCAATTGAAATCTTAGGTCATGTATGTAAGAATTCATTACAATCATTGCCTCAGGGGAGATGCAATGGGATATTAAAGAAATCATAATAACCTTATCTTTCTTTCCTCCATTTTATTGATGCATTATAGTTGTACATGATGGTGGGATTTGTTGCTACATATTAGAACACACATACAACATAACAATATAATTTGGCCATTATCACTCCCCAAAACTTAACCTTACCTTTTAATTCAGAAAATAATACGTATAAGAGCTGTGGTTAGCCGGGCGCGGTGGCGCATGCCTGTAATCCCAGCACTTGGGAGGCTGAGGCTGGAGGATTGCCAGTTCAAAGCCAGCCTCAGCAATGGCGAGGCACTTAGCAACTCAGTGAGGCCCTGTCTCTAACAAAATACAAAAAAGGGCTGGGGATTTGGCCCAGTGGTTGAGTGCCCCTGAGTTCAATCCCCGGTACCAAAAAAAAAAAAAAAAGACTGTGGTTGTGGCTCAGTGATAGAGCGCTTGCCTAGCACATGTGAGGCACTGGGTTCTATCCTCAGCACTACAAAAATAAATAAATAAACAAATAAAATAAAGGTGCTGTTTCCATCTATAACTAAAAAAAGAAAAGAAAAGAATATGTATAAATAACTGATTCAGAATAAAGGAGCATTGTTCATAATGACATCATATAAAGATATAATGCTTTCTTAAATTGTATCCAACAAATTGCATATTGCAAAGTGTACTCCCATTTGGGGAAGATCTGTGTCTTATGAGTGAAGCAAGAACTTAATAATTCTGGAGCCGGAAACTTGAGCAGGGTAAAGGGACGAGAGCCAGGGAACTACTGGAAGTCAACTACTGGAGGAGTCAGCCTTGGCCAGCGTTGTCAGGCCAGCGACAGTCATGGGACAGAAGTCGGATCCAGGAGGTGGGTAGATGTTATAGGGCTTCTAGAAGCTCCCTTCTGGTTGCTTTTAGTGTCTGCATAACGTAAGAGGTAAGGTCATCTACTGAGTATGGAAACGGTGGTGCAGGTATAGGAGATTTGAAGAGTGTATCAACCGAGATAGATTTGGGAATGAAAGGTAATAAATTGATAACTGGCACAAGAAAATAAGGAAAAGTGTACAATAGTCCTGGGGGCAGGAGAGGGTAGGGTCAGGAACCCAGGTGCGTTTAGTAATCATACATTCAGGGTGAGGTGAGTCAAGCAGGGATGTGTGTTTTTCTTCAGCTAAAATCAGCAGTGCAGGTTTCAAGCACAAAGTAGAAAAATGAGTGTAACAGTGGCTGGAATTTCACCAGTTGAATATGACCAAGTGGAGGAGCCGAAGGACTGAGATCATGTGCAAAAGAGCAATTGTTGTGACTAGCCATGGGATTCAAGCTGGGAAAGGAGGGAAATGGAATCTGAGGACAAAGGACAGTAAATTGATTATAGGGCTTAGCAAGGACGGGTCAAAGATTGCTGGAATTGGGGTCCTCAACTGAAATATAGTTAGTCACCAGTGAGTATGGATTTTCCATTAAACTTGTATCTCAGTGAGGCTAAATTAGTTTGATCTACTCTTTTTTTTAAAAAAAAAAAAATTGTTTTTGTTGTCGATAGACCTTATTTTATTTATTTGTTTGTTTATATGTGGTGCTGAGGATTGAACCCAGGACCTCACACATGCCAGGCAAGTGCTTTACCACTGAGCCACAACCCCAGCATCTTAATCTACTCTTTTTTTTTTAATATTTATTTATTTACTTTAGTTGTACACAATGCAATGCATTTATGTTTACGTGGTGCTGAGGATCGAACCCGGGCCGCGCACATGCGAGGCGAGCGCTCTGCCGCTGAGCCACAACCCCAGCCCCTTAATCAACTCTTAATTGATGTATCTGATTCCTATCTACCCTGGAGAGTGGTGGATTAAATTTCAGAGTAGAAAGTTTTGGGTACGAGGTGAGACAGGAAAGAGGAAGATTAATTAGTTTAGACAGCTAAGGAACATGGTTGAGCAAGGAAGCAGTAAGAGAATGTATCCAAGATAGAATAAAACCCTCTACTAGAAGATGGTGCTCCCTGCCCTGATACACCTTGCATACAGCTGTTGAGTATGCTGGAAGAATAAAATGGAACAGAGGGGATAACTGAAAAAGACAGGATTTTCCTGAGAGAGAGAATGAGATGGCCAATCCAGTAGGAGAAAAGGAAAGGCAAACATGGGCTCAGTGCTGAAGAAGAAGACACTGGAGCCCATCACTCACAGTGCACACAAAGTAAGACACCACTGTTCTGAGGAGACAGGTTCATAGGGACCCTCACCAGATCAGGACATGGTGACAGAAAAACATACGTGACAAGTCCATTATCCAAGATGGGCCTGCTGATGCATGGATTAGCCCCTCATGCAGGCACACCCCCCAAAGCTAACACCTAAAAGAAGGGACAGAGCTCCTTGGTGTCACGAATGTTTAAATCAATATATTGTGACGTGAAAATTAAAAGTACTTGTGCACAATCACAAGAGTGACTAAAATTAAAACCAACAATGTCGGGTTTTGGTAAAAATGTAAGTGTAACTCACATTCATTTCTGATGGAAATGCAAAGTGAGACAGTCTATTAAACAAAGTTTATGGGAGGCCATAGCTCTGGACTGGCGTCCTGCACTAAGCCCCCAGCAGACCAGACCAAACCAGAATGGAGTCACGTGTGCAAAGGGTTCAGGGATCAAACTAAATGAATGGACTGGTTAAAAAAAAAATTGAGAGAAGATTCACAGTCAGTCTAGGTCCACACAATAAGAAAATGCCCTGTTTTAACCCTACAAGGAAAACAACTTTGAAATGATCAATCCACTTTTTGTTCTATTTCTGCTTTCTCCAGCCTTTTTCTACTTATAAACCCAAACTCCTCTGCTCAATCCTGAGGACTCTTAATTCTATAAACTAGAATGAGGTATTGCCAATTTTTAAACTAAACTTGTTGTAGATAATTTCACAATTAATTAAATTAACACTTTTCACACTTTCCATATGCCACAACAATCCTATCTTAGCTATTTACCTGGGAGAAATGAAAGCACACAGCCATACAAATATCTGTGGGCAAAATTTTAGTAATCACAGGCAAAAACTGCAAATAACCCAAATGTTCATCAACTGGCATATGAATAAATAAATTTGAACATATCTAAACAATGGAATACTACTCAGCAATGAAAAATAACATATCAGTGACACACAAAATGAAGGACTTTTTAATAGATTTTTTTAGTTGTAGATTAACACAATACCTTTATTTTTTGTTTGTTTTATGTGGTGCTGAGGATTGAACCCAATACCTCACACATGCCAGGCAAGTGCTATACCACTGAACTATAACCCCAGCATCTTAATCTACTCTTTTTTTTTAATATTTATTTATTTACTTTAGTTGTACACAATGCAATGCATTTATGTTTACGTGGTGCTGAGGATCGAACCCGGGCCGCGCACGTGCGAGGCGAGCGCTCTGCCGCTGAGCCACAACCCCAGCCCCTTAATCAACTCTTAATTGATGTATCTGATTCCTATCTACCCTGGAGAGTGGTGGATTAAATTTCAGAGTAGAAAGTTTTGGGTACGAGGTGAGACAGGAAAGAGGAAGATTAATTAGTTTAGACAGCTAAGGAACATGGTTGAGCAAGGAAGCAGTAAGAGAATGTATCCAAGATAGAATAAAACCCTCTACTAGAAGATGGTGCTCCCTGCCCTGATATACCTTGCATACAGCTGTTGAGTATGCTGGAAGAATAAAATGGAACAGAGGGGATAACTGAAAAAGACAGGATTTTCCTGAGAGAGAGAATGAGATGGCCAATCCAGTAGGAGAAAAGGAAAGGCAAACATGGGCTCAGTGCTGAAGAAGAAGACACTGGAGCCCATCACTCACAGTGCACACAAAGTAAGACACCACTGTTCTGAGGAGACAGGTTCATAGGGACCCTCACCAGATCAGGACATGGTGACAGAAAAACATACGTGACAAGTCCATTATCCAAGATGGGCCTGCTGATGCATGGGATTAGCCCCTCATGCAGGCACACCCCCCAAAGCTAACACCTAAAAGAAGGGACAGAGCTCATTGGTGTCACGAATGTTTAAATCAATATATTGTGACGTGAAAATTAAAAGTACTTGTGCACAATCACAAGAGTGACTAAAATTAAAACCAACAATGTCGGGTTTTGGTAAAAATGTAAGTGTAACTCACATTCATTTCTGATGGAAATGCAAAGTGAGACAGTCTATTAAACAAAGTTTATGGGAGGCCATAGCTCTGGACTGGCGTCCTGCACTAAGCCCCAGCAGACCAGACCAAACCAGAATGGAGTCACGTGTGCAAAGGGTTCAGGGATCAAACTAAATGAATGGACTGGTTAAAAAAAAAAATTGAGAGAAGATTCACAGTCAGTCTAGGTCCACACAATAAGAAAATGCCCTGTTTTAACCCTACAAGGAAAACAACTTTGAAATGATCAATCCACTTTTTGTTCTATTTCTGCTTTCTCCAGCCTTTTTCTACTTATAAAACCCAAACTCCTCTGCTCAATCCTGAGGACTCTTAATTCTATAAACTAGAATGAGGTATTGCCAATTTTTAAACTAAACTTGTTGTAGATAATTTCACAATTAATTAAATTAACACTTTTCACACTTTCCATATGCCACAACAATCCTATCTTAGCTATTTACCTGGGAGAAATGAAAGCACACAGCCATACAAATATCTGTGGGCAAAATTTTAGTAATCACAGGCAAAAAACTGCAAATAACCCAAATGTTCATCAACTGGCATATGAATAAATAAATTTGAACATATCTAAACAATGGAATACTACTCAGCAATGAAAAATAACATATCAGTGACACACAAAATGAAGGACTTTTTAATAGATTTTTTTAGTTGTAGATTAACACAATACCTTTATTTTATTTATTTTTGTGTGGTGCTGAGGATTGAACCCAATACCTCACACATGCCAGGCAAGTGCTATATCACTGAACTATAACCCCCACCCAACATGAATGACTTTTAAAAGCATTATGCTAAAGTAAAAGAAGCAAATGCTTGTGAATATGACCTCAAACTCCCTGTTGCCAAATTTTGGCAAAATCTCTGTTGTAAAAAAAAAAAAAAATGCATTTATGCTTGAACCATACATTCAGACTACCTTTTTATTAAATCAGGGATGAGCAAACAATTTTGCCTAAAGGTAAGTTCCAGAAAACAAAAAGAAAATTTATCTGCAAATTACAGTTTATTTATAATTTTTTTTCTACCAGGATATGCTGAGCATTTATTTAATATTTCTTTAACCAAGAGTTTCAAATTATTTGCCCAAGTTTCTGCTATGTCATGAGAAATATCTAGTTTAAAGTGTTGCCCTTGAAGAGATGTTGTGGAGTAAAATAGTAAAGAAGCTCTTCGCTGCCCCAGATAGCCTAGAATTTATCTCTGTGTCACGTCCAAGTCGACTCCCACAAGTCCCTGCGTCTCTCGCCTTGGTCTACCTTGTCTCTCAGCAAGCCGTGTGGTTAACCAAACTGTCTACAGCCTTCCTGATAAATTGGCGGCTTGCCATAGTGATGCTAACCACAATAACATAATAACTCTGTTCTCAGATCCATGCTGAAAAAAGGAAAGAAAAAAAATCATGTACCTTCTTCTTTGCAGTGAATTAGAAAATTTCATCTCAAATATCAACAATGGGGGTGAACTAAGCCTGGCCAAAAAGAGAGCTATTCCAATGCCAGTCTCTTCCCCTTCCCTTTAATACCCTTTATCTGCATATCAGCTTCAAGAAGAGGGCTGAAGAAAAATTTTTCTTCACTTCTGTAGGACAAACTTTTCTTCAATTCTAGAAAAAGTGAAATATTCCTCAGTCTTTCATTCCTCAACCTGGAACATTCCTAAGTTGTCACTGTATTTGAACCTTTCTAAATTTCTCTAAAACTGGCAGATCAATAAACACAATTAGTTCCTAAACAAAAAAAAACAAAGGAAGATCAAAAGGAAGGAGGGAGCATCGGAGGCCGGTTGGATAAACTATTGCTATTCTTTTTTTTTTTTTTTTAAGTACCAGGGATTGAATCCAGGGGTGCTTACCCATTAAGCCACATCCCCAGACCTTTGTATTTTTTATTCTGAGACAGGATGTCCTCCCTAAGTTGCTTAGGGCCTCCCCAGGTTGCTGCTGAGTCTGGCCTTGAACTTGTGATGCTCCTGCCTCAGCTTCAGGAGTCGCTTGGATTACAGGCATGCGCCACCTCATCCAGCGAACTTACAGGATATTTCTAAGTGTTCATTTTGGATTAGTCCTTAAGTGCCTGAAATGGGACTTCAGCAATTTACACCTGAAGGAACTCAGGTAAGACAGGAGTCTTACAGGCACTAAATTCTCATTGAGATGTAAAGAATCAATGAGTTTAATCACCCACGTTTGTTAGCAGCAGCACGTTTTAGGGACCTAGGTCCATTGGGCCTGAGCCACTCTCTCATCTCTGTTCAGATCAGCAGCCAGCAAATACAGAGGGGAGACTTGAGAGACTTGTGTTACCTCACAGAGTGGTTGTTAATGGGTGAGTTCATATGATTGAGTATATTATTTTTATACATGTAAGTTTAACCAAATGTGACATAGCTGAACAATGTAAACTTACAAGAGACGAATATGCAAAGTTGAGATACTGTTAATAAAATACGTATTAAATACATTGATATCTCTCAGAAACATGTTTGCGGGGTCTTCTGTCACTTGACTACATTTAGAAACATTTTCCCCAGCCGTTCTTACGCCTACTGAGCTGACTTTTTTTTCCCCATTCTTTTGAAGACTCCAACCCCACCTCATTCTCTTCCTCCTCCACAGAAACCTTTTTTTTTTTTTTTTTTTTTCTCCCAACGTCCACCCTGTTCCTCAGTGAAAACCCTCTTTTCTGCCTCAGAGGCACCTTACCCTGTGCCTGCCTTCCCGCCCTCTTGCACTTCCTTGAAACCATTCGTTATTCCCCTTTCTCCTTGATATCTTTAACCTCTTCTGTGAGATCCCACTTCAGCAAAAGATGTTTACCCGTTGAAGACATCCAGAAGACAAACTCTCTGAGAACACTCCACACGGCACAACAGCAGTGCCTTGAGAAAAGTGACCCAGGGACATGATGGCCCTGGTCTTTGTTTCCCAACATATATCATCAAGAGGCAGCCCACTCCAAAATGTGGGGTGTCAGGGGGACCAGGCTGTCCCACTTCTTTTAGGCTGCTGTAACAGGGTGATCCTGCTAAGGAAGTCTTCTCAGATCTCAGGAGACTTGAGGAGCTATTCCTCAGTTCTCAGGGGTCCTGGTCACCCCACTGTGTGGATGAGGCCAGCTGGGTCCTTTACCCAAACCGTAGAAAGTGCCTGTTTTCTACAATAGTTGATTCTCAGTGCTTCATCACAGAGCACCAAATGGTAATTTTATAGGTACCACTGCATCTTGCAAAGCCAGACGTGATAAACAAGCATTTGGTAACTATCACCTCTACTCCCTTACCCCCTCACCTCCACCAGCCCCCTAAGCCCTTGCATTTATCTTTTATGACAACAATGCAATTAAAATTGATCTCTCCAAGGCCACCTTCCAATTATTCCTGGAAGGACCTCGCCTGGGTTTCCCACTATTTCACTATTTGGGCTCTTATTCGCTTTCCTCTTTGTCTCCTCTGATAACCCCTCTTCCTTCTCCAAGAAAATAACCCGAGGGCTTGCCTTCATATCAGCTTTAGCAAAATGACACTTTGACACTCATGAAACTGGAAGAGGAGAGGAAAGAGGGCCTTGGAGGCACTGGCACTGAACTCTCCACCCACCAGGACTCTTCATTTCCATATCCAGTTCCCATTTCTTTTTGCCTCTGCCTCTGAGGGGTTGCCTCATCCCACCCCATTAAAATAAATAAATAAATAAAACTTTGCTTGTATGATGGGGAATGGGGCCAGGGGCGGGGCCAGCTGTGGACTTTAATGAACAGAGAAATTTCTTCTCCCTTGTTGGCTGAGGCCTCCTGGGGCTTCCAGAGCGGATGCTTCCTGTACGCCAGTGGCCTCTGTAGAGTTGTCTCAATAGGGATGTTTGTTGGATGTGGACGCATCTCTGCGGAAATCCTAGTAGAACCAGGGGGTGACAAAGTGGGTTACCTTGCACTGTGCTCAGGGACATTGGGAACAGTAACGCCGCCTGCTGCAGGGAGAACTCAGGCTTCTCCAGAGGGGCCTTCCTTCACAAATACATGAGAACCTCATCCCAGGCTTGCCAGAATCCCCTGGGATTGTTTTCTGTAGCCATGTAAAAGAAGAAAAAGTAAAACTGCAACCAACTTAACCGTTTTTGCCCTAAGGAAATGCCACAATATGAGCCAGACGCGGTGGCGCAGCCTGTAATCCCAGCACTTGGGAGGCTGAGGCAGGAGGATAAAGCCAACCTTAGCAATGGCGAGGTACTTAGCAACTCAGTGAGACCCTGTCTCTAATAAAACACAAAAAAGGACTGGGGATGTGGCCCAGTAGTCGAGTGCCCCTGAGTTCAATCCCCGGTACCAAAAAAAAAAAAAAACAAAGCCACAATACGTTTATGATATATATTAAAGAAGTATTTGCAAAATACATTGAAAAGCAGTGTTTGGTGCAAAAGATAAGGTCACTGGGACCTGTCTTAGCAGACAATAGTGAAACAGAAATATCAAAAATATGCTGAAAATGGAAGGTACTAGAATGTGGTGAGGGGCAACAGGAACTGAAGGAGAGGCTGAGAAGAGAAGATAGGTGGAGTTCGAGGTCGAGCCATTAGGAGAAAGGCAAGGAGCTTATGGAGCAATGTTTACCCCTGAGAATCCCTCACTGAAGAATGTTTAGGAGCAAAAATATCCAGTATGGAGTGTTGAATTCATTACACCAGGGTGCTACCGGGCACCTGCCTCTGTCACGCTGCCTCTTCAGGGACCTCTGTCACACACATAAAACACAGTGTGCTTTTCTCACAAGGCAAAGCATCCAGTCACCTCAGAGCAGAGCCGTCTAGCGGGAGGCGGGCCATGAGAGCAGAAGCTCAGGACTGCAGAAGCCAGGCTACCAGAAGAAACCCCAGATTCCGCCAGGAGTACTCATGGGCATGGGAGGAGGGCAACGTGTGTCAACCAATTGTGAACTATCAACCCCAGTAGACATGGTGACCCCCGCTAATGGGTGTGAGATTTGCTGACGTTTTTTTTTTTTTTTTTTTTTTTTTTTTGTCTCTGTTTTTAGGTCATGAGCATGATAAATTGAAAAAAAAAAAAAAATTTCTTTATTGATCTTTGATTTCCCAGTAGTTGGCACAGTGCTGGACTCTTAAGGTTTCTGAAGGATGTCTAGAAAACCGAATCTACCTTTACATGTTATCGTGTCAGCCACCCACCTAAAGGTGTGTGGTTTTCAAAAAGCCCCCAAAAGTGATGTTTCAAAGAAAATATTTCAGCAGAGAACAAAGGTATATTTTGGAGGCTGTCTTCTCCCAGGGTCCCACAAATCACACCACATAGAAAATGGTCTCTTTGACTAAAATCAACACCAGCTAGCCATAGCTGACCTTCCTGGAGACACTCAAAGATCAGAATAAAGAATAAGAGGCCCTGCAAGTAAAAGGGGCACATTTTCCTAAACACACGACTTGGTGTGCCCAGAGACAAATAATTACCCAATTAATACCTTTTTTTTTTTTTTTTTTTTTTGTGTGTGTGGTACCGGGGATTGAACTCAGGGGCACTTGACGACTGGGCCACATCCTCAGCCCTTTTTTTGTATTTTATTTAGAGACAGGGTCTCACTGAGTTGCTAAGTGCCTCGCCATTGCTGAGGCTGGCTTTGAACTTGCGATCCTCCTGCCTCAGCCTCCCAAAGTGCTGGGATTACAGGCGTGCGCCACCACGCCCGGCTCCCAGTTAATACCTTTTGCCTATCGACCTTTCATTGGAAAATTCAAAGTTTGATGCAGCAAAGGATTTAAATGAATCTTTATATTAAATGTGATCATCACGCAGTGTTTACTTTTATGCATTTAACCTTGAGCCACTATGAGTAGGATGAAAATCATTTTGGAGGCTGAAAATGTAGGTCAAGCATCTTGGTTTAAGTTTGTGGAAGGAGTGCTCCACCAACACTGACTTCCTTCCCCTGGGGTTACTGTAAAAAGTTGCCTCTTTCATATGGTGAGAAGCCGACTTTGGGTCCCAGCATGCACCTGACTATCTCCCACACAGGGCATGCAGTAGTCAAACTGAAACAGCATCCTTGCTGCTTCCTTTCGCAGTCTACCACACGGGTGAGTCAGAAGCATTTCTGAGCCTATGTTGCCTGCTGCTATCACAGAAGTTATTCAACTGAGCTGACCACTAAATAAAGCGAATTGGCCATAATAGACTACTTGAATTGAATTGGGCCTGAACACAGTGAACCTGAATTACGGTTCTGTAGTAAAGGATGGTGTGGTGGCACAGAGATTACAAACAGGTAGTAGATAATGCCTGATAATTCCTAGAATGCATTCTCTTTCAGACTGGGAACAGAACGCTTAGGCTAATTGAACGTCTGAGTCGATGAAGAGTTGCTCAAGCAAAAGCACTTTCTGCAGGAGCCTATTGCAACTTTCAAAGAAAAAAAAATTGCTCATAAACTCATAAAATTTTATTAGTTTCCTATCAGTGCTGTAATATATAACCACAAACATGGTGGCTTAATACAGAACACATTTATTCTACTGCAGAATAAAAGTCAGGCATCAGCAGGCTCCCGTGGGCAGGCCATGCTCCCTCCAGGAGCACAGAGAAGTATCATTTCTTTGTCTTTGCAAGCATCTAGAGCCACAGTTCTGAACTGCTTGACTTGCAGTCCTTCCCTTCATCTTTTAAGTCAGCTACAAAGCATCTGGTTTGTCCTCACATGCCTTTTGTCTAAGGTCAAATCTTTGCATCCTTCCCACAAGGACCCTGTGATTACATTCAGGGCCCACACAGAAATGGTCTCCCCATCTCAAAATCCTAAGTTTGATCACATCTGGAAAGTCACCTTTGTCACATGAGGTAACAGTCACAGGTTCCAGATGTTAAGATGTGGGTATCTTTAGGACCATTTGTCAGGCTAATACATCAGATAAGAATGATTTTCAAAACAGAAGAAACAGATGCACCTAGTGCTCTAACACAACCGAACATAATATCCTATTGATTATACAGAGAGCAATATCTGAGGTCATCATCCTTGTGAACATCAATTCATCACCATATCTAGGGGCATAGCAATACTCATTAATACAGAACTCTGGTAAATAAATAAAACCAGAGGCAAAGCTCCATTTGACTTCAGAATAAAGTACAAAATATCATCTTGCTTTTTGTTTGCTTTCTTAGTACAAATAATAGAATTTGAAAATATGCAGTTCCAAGAGGTGAGTACTTTTCTGCCTTGCAGGAAATGTGTCTTGAAGCCCTCTGTTATCTTGTCTGAGCTATGTACACAGTTGGGCCCTTTAACTAGAAAAGTGTACAGGAAAGCTGCATTTCCTGGAATTTAATTGACATACCAAAAGGTCATTTTTGTAAAAGGTGCCCTTGTGTATCATCCATGGACTGTCAGCCAGGAGCTCATTTGGGATTTGCCAACCAGAGCACCAAGGCTTAGGACCATGCCTTTCCAACACGGCGTTCTCAGGACGGTGGGGCTTCTTGCATGGCAGTTGGCTTCCCCCAGAGTGTGAGCATCCAGGACAAGGATGAGGATAAGGTGGGAGCTACATATGGCAGTTGGCTTTTTGTGATTTAGAAATTTAGAAATCATAGAACCTGATAAAAGTTACTAGGCCTCTACCAATAGGTGGTTGGGTGGGGCAATGATTGGTTCCCAAAACCAGACAGTCGGTCAAAGTGGTGAACCACCTTAGAAAAGATTTGAGGCAAATGAAGATGTTGCCCAGAGATTCCCAGAAAACTCCTGGTAAAGGGCTGAACTTCCAATAGACAATCAAGATTAAGACCATCATAATTTGAGGTATTTATAGAAGGAGGCAAACCAAAGGATCTCTTGGATATATTTCCAATGATATTTCCATACAGCTTAAAACTCCATAACTGTATGACTAAGAAAATGTTGAAATTAGCATGTTCCACTTGATCACTCAAAAAGAGTATGATCCTCCAAGAAGATTCTATGGTTCAGAAACTCCAGTACATGAAAAGTGATTGTAGTGGGTCTCCTATAAAGAGGAAGGTGGCTTGGTGCTAAACGCAGTGTTCTACCACCAAAATCTTAGGAAAGGTACTAACTCTGAGTGGCACCTCACTTTTCTTATCTGCGATGAGTACTTATTGTTTGAATTGTTATGAAGATTAAACATTGAGTAAATACATGAAAAGTTTGAAGAGTGTCTATTCTGTTTTAACACTTTTCCGCTAAACAGTAACACTGCTTTCATTACAAAGGACTCTAGTACTAAGGAGAATAATGGGAACTCTTTTGATATTTTCTCCCTGTATAATAGGAACAATTACATTATTTTATTACTTCACCCAAAAAAATTCACTCCCATATAAATTTGAATACGATTCATTCAAATTCTTAAATCCATATCAGAGCACTTAATAGATCTCATAAAGTTAACCACAATAGATCCAAAAAAAAAAAAAAAAAAAAGATTTGTTTGCTTTTACATTTGACTCTATTTTCTATGTATTTCAAATATAGTATCCAGAAGATCAGCATCTCATATATAGACATAGTCAAAAGCAAGAGGCAAAAGAAAACTTTGTTTTCACAGTAGATCCCACTTGGGGTTTGAGGTGACCACCGAAAGCACTCAGGCATTGACAAGTGGTCTGTGGGAAATATGGGGTTTTTCCTCTAAATGCTGAGAAACCCAGAAGTGCGGAATTGGCGCAGGTTTGGGACTCCAGAGAGCTCTTGCATGATGGATTAATATCTTAAGAATACTGGGCACTTTTCCATGAGCATGGCATTACTTTCAAGGTGACAGTCACGCTCAGATCTTACCTACTCCAGCTTTCGGCACACACAGAATGTCCAGAGGTGCATCTCCCAGACCTAGTGTCTGTCAAAGCCATGAGAATGTGGTTGTGGGAAATGGTTACAGGGCTTCTGGTGTTGTCACCACTACAAACAAGGTCTGGTCCTCACCTTAGGCCATACCAAGGGCTGTGGTGTGACACCTACAGACAGCACATAAGGAAACCACAGAGGTAAGCCAGTGGAGTCAGAAACCTCTGAGTTTTGTGACAGCCACAACCCCAGGAGAACTCAGAAATCCAACTTTGGCTAATGCTTTGATTTGCTTGAGTTTGAAAACAAGAATTGAAAAAAAAGCATTTATCCACAGGCTAAGTCTGCTTAGCCAGTAAGACTAATAGCAGCTAGTTTAAGCTAGAAACTGCTCTAAATGCTTGCATTTAGTACTTCTTTATTCCATATCACAATCCTATGAGGCAGTTATTATTATCATCCCATTTTATGGTTGAGAAGACCAAGACTCAGAGAAATTTAAAACTTACCCAGGTAAGCTATAGATTTGCAGACATACACAGAATTTTAACATACAAGCCAATGAAAGAGAGCGAGATTCATTCTTCTGTCTGTATTGTATAGTTCACAATCTTAAAAAGTAATTAAAACAACTATAAGAATTATCTAATTTGTAAGTGGAAATATTTAATGCCCCAAAATAAAGGAATATGAAATAAATTTTGGTTCATCACCTTGAAAGTATTATGTAGCCATTAAAAGAAAATCACCATTGAAATTCTATGGAAACATTGGAAATACATGAAATAAAACAACAAATTTAAAATCACCAAATAAAAATTGCACATGTGTTACAGTTACAGCCTTATAAAGATACAGATCTGAGAGGCAAATGAGCAGGAGAAAGCAAAATATTAAAAGCAATACATTATTGTGCTGTAATGAATGGCTTTTCTCTTTTGTAATAATGCACTGAACAATAACACACTGACCAGGTCAGGTACTATCCTAAACACCTTATGTAGAACCTGATTCTGTCCCCTCCAATACTCTAGGAAGCTAGTTGTGGCATCATGTCCATTTTACAACTGGGGAAAGGCAGGCAAAGAGAGTTCAGTAACTTGCTCAAATCATTAGTAATAGTCACAGTCAGTAGGTTCCAGAACTAACACTTTAACTCATCATCTGGCTCCAACATCCTTGCACTTAGTCACTGTGCTGTGATCTCCAATGACGTTGGTACAATGTAAGAGAAGAAATGAACATTTTTCAGGCAAAAGCATTTTGATGCACAAATCATGGCCATTCCCTTTGGAGGGGGTAAAAATATATTTTTCTTCACTGCTGAGCAAGATTCTAAGAATTGGTACCCACTAATAGCTGCCAGTAAGGCAGCAGTAGGTCACAATGTCAAGTACATACCTATCCAGCTGGATATTACTACTCCTGCAGTTTCTCGAACTAAAAATGCTTTTCTTCCCAATTATACCACCACCAGAGTAGGTTACAATAACAATTGGGTCCAAAGGGGATTTTTAAAACGTATTAAGCATATAGCTTCATTGACTTTTCACAACTGAGAAAAGTGGTCTAAACAACCACTTATCCATTAGCATATAGACATCTTTTGTTTAAACCACTTTAAATCCACTGTGTGTATATGTGTAGAAATCAAGTGGAAAAAGCAATTTGATAACCATGTGGAATAACATAGTCATGGTACTTAAGTATTAAAGTTGATTCTGAGTTTCCTTGGGCCAAGCAAAGGGGAAAACAGAAGTTGTGTCTCTCTCTCAGTATAATATCTATCAGTTACAGGGCCTACATTTCCCATATACTGTATTAAGTCATTTTATCTTTTTTTATTGCTTCACACACATCTTTAAAATAGATACTACCCCACACACACACCAATTTAATATATAAGGAAGCTGAGTTTAAGAAGGACTAAATTGCCTAAATTCATAAAACCAGAAATAGTAACAGGATTCAAAGCCAATAACTGTCTACATATTAAAAGCATTCTTTCTAACTCTCCCTTTATTAGGGGGAAAAAAAGGGAGAGACAAACAGCTTCTTTTTTCCTCACTGAAAATTACAAGTGAAATTTCTCACAGAGCTTTAAAAATATAGGTGACTATCATCGAAATTGGGGACAGGGTAGAAAGAGAAGAAGGAAAAGAGAGAGGCACAGAGACAGATTGAGGATATCATTTTTCCCTCAGCCAAGCCTTCATAAATAAGAACTAGATATCAAAATAAATACTATGTGCTTCCCATGTTCCCCATGGAAAGGTCCTGTCTCCACACAGGATGGGAACTTTAGAGTTGAATAGCTGAACCACTCAACTTAGTCCATTTCTTCTACATGCAAAACAAGGGACCTCCGAGTTCTAGAAAGCTGGGTACAGAGCTAAAGAACACAGTCTGCTGTCCTTCTGTGCCTAGAGCAGCATGGCTCATGGTCCCAAGAAGCATCTGAAGTGGGTAGCAGCTCCAAAGCATTTGAGGCTGGATAAATCGGCTAGTGTGTTTGCTCCTTGTCCATCCATTGGTCCTTACAAGCTGAGAGAATGTCTTTCTCTCACCATTTTTCTAAGGAACAGACTTAACTATGCCCTGACAGGAGATGATGTAAAAAATATTTGCATGCAGAGCTTCATTAAGATTGATGGCAAAGTCTGAACTGATATAACCTACCCCACTGGTTTTATGGATGTCATCAGCATTCATAAGACTGGAAAGAATTCTGTCTGATCTATGGCACCAAGGGTCATTGTGCTGTTCATCATATTACACCTGAAGAGGCCAAGTACAAGTTGTGCAAAGTGGAAAAAATCTTTGTGGGCACAAAAGGAATCCCTCATCTGGTGACTCACGATGCCCGAACCATTTGCTACCCTGATCCCCTAATCAAAGTGAATGACACCATTCAGATTGATTTGGAGACTGACAAGATCACCGATTTCATCAAGTTTGACTCTGTAACCTGTGTATGGTGGGTGACTGGAGGTGCTAACTTGGGAAGAATTTGTGTTATTACCACAGAGAGAGAGGTATCCTGGCTCTTTTGACGTGGTTCATGTAAAAGATGCCAACAGCAACAGCTTTGCTAACCGGCTCTCCAACATTTTTGTTATTGGCAAAGGCAACAAACCATGGATTTCTCTTCCCCCAGGAAAAGGAATCTGCCTCACCATTGCTGAAGAGAGAGAGGAGACTGGCAGCCAAACAGAGCAGTGGGTGAAATGGTCTCTAGGTGACATGCCTGGACAGTAGAGGTCTTTGTACTTAATTAAAGAAAATATAGCAGGATGGGGAAAAAAATAAAACACAGTCTGCTCAAAGAAAACAGACACCCTCATACAGCAGCCATTTATTTCCTTTCAACCTATACTAAGGAATCTAAGAGCAGGTGCCTGCAGCGTGCCACCTTGTGGAAAGGAGAGGAAGTGCAACTGCCTGAATGACCGCCAACCCTCACCACAGAGAAGTCAAGCTGTGCTCAGGGGCCCAGGGGCCCAGGCTTAGGGCTCCACGTTTTTAAAGATGTGGAGGTACTTCTGTACTCTCTCCCAAGGTCATCCCTAGGCCATGTAGAGAAATGACTGAAATGGGTTCTTATTGGACACACTATAGCACTGTTGCAAAATAAACACATAAAAATAACTAAAATAAAGGTATTCTGTCCATCTACAACTACAAAACAAATTTTTTTTAAAGAAATGGATAAAGGACAATGAGTGAATCCAAAGGACCAGAAGTCACAATGAGGAGGATGCAAAATGACCACATGGCCCTAATGACCAGGAGTTCTGTGGATGGTTGCTGCCAACACTGCCCCCTTCCATAGACATTTCTTGCTTTACCTTGTATCGCCAGTGGCTAGCATAGAGGCTGGTAAATGTTTGCTTTGTAAAATAACACAGCAGGAATGATGAAGCAGTAAAGTGTTACCATGAACCTGGGTGCTATTTGCACCATTTTCCTTAATTCTCCATGTAACAACCCTCAAGTACCACCAATAATAAAATAACTCTTAACACCAGTGCTCTGAAGAGGAAATACGAAAAACAAGTGACATGAATACAGAATTTCAAAATCTTTAAAGCTACACGATCTATGGATACAAACTGAGACTGGACATAAACACCTCAAGTATTTTCAATTAATATTTTATTATATTAGTCCTGCATATATTAATTTTTCTGCCAACATTTTATATAATCAATAGGTCATAAATATATGGGCAATTCCCATGCAAATATAAATATTTAGCAGTTCAAACCAACCTCATTAACATTTAACATTAACATTAGCTATTGCTTCCTACAGACATAAATGCCAGAGTCCTTGTCCCCATCCTTACCAACCCATCACACCCTACAAAGCCCCTCCCACACTCTCATTCATTATAATTACATTTTCTGCATTTCCAACTACAGAAAACAGAGGCCTCTTTCCCCAAAAGAGATCCCAGGGAATGACACTGGATCAGGGTAACTGTGTGACTAGGAGGTAGTCATCACATGACATAACGAAAGTGGGCCAAGGACTCCTTAAATCTCCTCCATCCATTTTTAGGGGGTCAGGACATTGGAACATGTCAGGACTATGTAGTAATTCTAAAATACCCAGAAAGTTAACTCTATATCTAATACGGAGCTTTGAGAATTCCATGCAGGTCTTAGTAAGAGCCCTAAGAAGTGGAGAAAATTGGGGATCAGACAGGACTTGCTGCAGAGAGGTGGGTAAAGAGTGGCATTTCTATAGCTTCCTCAGAAGAGCTGATGCACAGCTCTCAGGCCACATGGTGGACGATGGGGGTGACACAGGTGCAACCAACAGTCACCCGCACTTTCTCCAGCCGGAAGGAATGAGAGCAGTCCTGAGGCTCCCTTCGAAGGACCAGGATCTCTTGCTGGATGGCAACGGAGTTCATGGAGTTGTCTTCCTGCCCCTGGGCATTGATGCAGCCCAAGTGTCTGCACTGGGCCTCTGCAATCTCAGAGGGGAACCGGTGGGGGTCCCGGGTGATGCTGCAGGAGGAGCAAGCCAAAGGGAAATGGTGAGACCAGAGAAAGGAAGATGGACCATGGATAAGAGCCCATAGCTGTGGGCTTTCACCTACAGGGGAGCAGCTCTGAGTAAAACAGGTCCTGGAGCTAGGCAGCCTGGATTCATATGCCACCCTTAGGCAGTTAGCTCCGTAAACCTGTTTCCTCAACAATAAAATGGTGATTCTCACGTATCATTCTCTGGTGGGATTGTGGAGAGCATTCAGTAATACAAATGCATATACAATACCCCCCTACAATGTTAGCATTCAATTAATGTTAGATCTTTGAGTTCATTTTTATTTGCATTATTATGATGATGATCATTGCTTATCCTTTACCTAGAGATTGAACACCACTAGATTTCCAGTATACAATATATAAAGCCTGCTACGAGCAAAAACAAAGCCTTATATGTCTGTGAATCCAGGGCATTCTGCTAGTTTTTCTCTCAGCAGTCCCTTCTGCCTGTAGGTATGAAGTCAGTAATCAGCCAGTTTGCCAAGGCACATGCTCTTCTCATGGGGGGACCTATGGTACAACCCCCAAAGCACCCCAAATCTGTTTTCATGCTCATATTTAGAGAGGAGTGGTGGTGGTTTGTGTTCCTAGGACCTACATCTTAGGACAAAACCACACGACTATCACCAAAGGTCCCCACACTAGCATCTACTTTCCAAAACGGCCTTTCTCCCCAACTCTTCCCTCACACCCATGCCTTGAAGGACAATGTCAAATCTGGATCTCCCTTAACTGACTTTTAATTTAAAGAATCATTTCTTCCAACACAGAAAGTTTGTAAATTCCAACCTGGGACTGGATAAAGCTGAAAAAGGCAGAAGGTCAAAAAGAACGTGCAAGCAAGACATTATAACCTTTAACCACAGAAGTAGACCTAACCCAAAACAGCAAGAAAAATCTGAGCCCCCAAGGAAAGTAGAACTTCTGTTGTTCAGACTGAATATGAGAGCTTTTTCTTCCATTTATATATTCCAAATTTTCTACTTTATGATTAAAATAAATAACCATGTATCCAAAAGAATGTGAAGACCTATCTCCTGTGCACTTACTTGTAATCCCATGGGGAGATGGAGCGGTTCTGAAAGTCATGTGAAATGGCAATGCCCTGGTTTTGATTGAGGATGCGAATATCAACCCTCACACTGTTGTCCTCCAGAGGAGGGCAATTCCCAGGCTTCTGGAGGACAGGAGCCATTGCTTTGGTTTTTTTCCGAGCTGCCGCTTCCCTCAGGAAGGCAAGCCCCAACATCAACAGCAGCAGAGACTTGACCTGGAATACAGAGAAGGTTGCAGCTGGCTGGACTCTTGTGTCACTTGCATGCATGAGACAATGCATGTTCTAGCTGAACCAAGCTTTCCTGGTCCCTTAATAAGATCAGGGCTTCTCTCTAGACCCCAAGTCTTCACCTGGAAATGGGACCAGACATACCTGAAGATATTTGGGTGCCAAAGAGAAAGGTAACCTCATTAGCCTAGCACTTAAAGCCCTCCATAATTCAAGAGCTCGTAGGCAGGGAGACAGAGAGATGTAAAGCCTGGGACTATGTTTAAATCTTGTTCTGCTTCCCTATTAAGCCCCTTGTTTCTCCTTTTCCCAAATGTATGATAATATTCAGTTTATATATTTTATGTGAAGCACATATAAATCTGTTAAACAAAAACACGGGCTTAATAAATGACAACTTTTAATATTTTTTCCCAATCTCAGATCCCTCAAATATTCACAAATCCTTCCTCCCAACCATCCCTCCTCTTAGAATTCATTGTCCCACCTCTATTTATTGAATCCTATCCTTCCATCAAGACCCCACTCAGTTGTGGCCCAATTCAATGTTTACATTATTAAATAATAATTTTACCATTTATCACCCAAACAGTATTTTTATATTGTTTAGAAATTTAATGTTTGTGTTCATGCCAGATGTACACCCCTTGGATCATAACTCCCTGTAAAATAATGTGCATAGTACAGGTGTTCCATAAGTACTTTCTGAATGAATGCAGGAGTGGGTGAGCAAATGAACAGAATGACACATTTAAATTAAAAAATATGGTTATGCTTAATGCATTAAGAAAAGCATTATGCAAAACCAACTATAGCAAAGTTCCAATTATCTGTGCTAATTGAAAGAAGCAGGGGCGTTAATGATGCACAACAACAGAGAATATGGAAACTATTTCTCTTTAGCTCTGGAACATATATTTTTATAGTAACACTGATGAATCAGTTTATCTGGTGTCATTGGAACACACAAAGAAAGAAAGCATTCTGTGAAGACCGAACTAAGAGGAGAGCTAAAAATATGGCCAGCTTCCCTTTGGCATGACCACGATTTGTTCATCTGAACATCACCACTGACCCTAACAAGGGATGGACAAGGTCTATCATAATGCACAAGAAGAGCTGAACCTAGCTGCTTTCGTTCTCTAGGCCCAATGTTGTTCAGGCTCACACTCTTCAGATAGGGCAGGTAATTAGACATGTTGGTTTAAAAGGCCCTCTTATTCTTCTTTTGCAGATGCTGGAGGCAAACAATGAAAAGAGTAAACAAAAAGTTGATGATGTCAACTAACTGTACTGAGGTGGCTGGTACTAAAAAAAGTTGAAAGCAAGGTTGACCAGATAGCCAGAATGAGGTTGATTTTCTTTCAGATAGTCAGCAGTCACCTACTCTGGTCCCCCATAATCTTTCATTCATTCAACAACTCGCTCTTAACTCCATGCTGTGGTGGCTCTAGAGTCAAATGTCCAGAGTCCATACAGGACTCTTACTAACTGTGACTCAGTTTCCTCCACCAGAAAATGTTAAGATCAGGGGCGCCGGGCGAGGTGGCGCACGCCTGTAATCCCAGCACTTGGGAGGCTGAGGCAGGAGGATCACAAGTTCAAAGCCAGCCTCAGCAATGACCAGGCACTTAGTGATGACCCTGTGAGACCCTGTCTCTAATAAAATAGAGAGAGACCTGTCTCTAATAAAATACAGTGAGACCCTGTCTCTAATAAAATACAAAAAAGGGCTGGGGATGTGGCCCAGTGATTGAGTGCCCCTGAGTTCAATCCCCGGTACAAAAAAAAAAAAAAAAAAAAAAAAAAAAAAAATCAGGGGCTAGGGTTTTAGCTCAGTGATAGAGCATTTGCCTAGCATGCATGAGGCACTGGGTTCAATCCCTGGCACCACATAAAAATAAACAAATAAAATAAAGGTATTGTATCCATCTACAACTAAAAAAATATATTAAAAAAAGAAAATGTTAAGATCAAATGCAATGATCAAGCAAAATGAGTCCTGACAGCACATGATAAGTATTTGATATGGGTAGCAGTAGTCAATACTGAGCTAATCTTACACAGTGGAAAAATAGGTGTGGAATTTACTTTGTGCACCTTCTGTCCTGACAAAGTGCTGTGAAGTTTAAAAAAAAAAGGGGTGGGGGGATTCCAACTTATATTATATCAGAAGGTCCTTAGGTAGCTCCCCTAAAGTAAAAAAAACTTTAGGTTTCTTTTCATTTTTTTAAATTTTTTTTTTGTAATTGTAAATGGACAGAATGCCTTTATTTGTTTATTTTTATGTGGTGCTGAGGATCGAACCCAGTGCCTCACACATGCTGGGCAAGTGCTCTGCCACTGAGCTACAGCCCCAACCAAAAAAACTTTAGGTTTCTTAAGAAAATTCCCTCTTTGACTTTTCTCTTTCCTCTTGTGTACTATATTCACTGAATCACTTCCGTTTCCATGATCAAGACTTAAAGTAACTCTACCTTAGATTTATGTGGTTTAGTAATAATAACCATACTTCTAACAAGTCATTATTATTTTTACTTAAGTATTCTTATAGTATCTTAGAAAACACACTTTCACATCTCTTTAAATACTGGACATTAACAACTATGTTGTGAGGTACATAGCTAATATTAATTATCCCAATTAGGTCAAAAAGTTACATCTAAGAAGCAATAAATACCTTGATTGGATTCACCAGCCTTTTAGTGCCAGTCCAGAGACTCCAACCTACATGTCAGTGGCTAGAGCTATTGCCATTGAAGGTCATTATTACCAACATTGATCTTTGTCTCACTAGAGGATCCAAGCATTTTAAACAATGTGACAGTTGTATTAGAATTGCATGAGTTTTATAGATCACATGGCTCTTTATCAGGAACTTAGATGATGTCTGCAAATCATTCTGGTTTGCTCCATGAAGCTGTAGATTTAGCTGTAGATTTATGCAATACAGAGCAAAGGCTCTGATAAAGCTGTTGCTGGTTTTTATTTTGTTTTCTGTCTTTCCAGAACTGGGGATTGAACCTAGGGCCTCAAGTGTTCTACCAGTGAGCTATATCTGCAGCTTTTTTTTGGGGGGGGGGGGGGGGGGGGGGGGGTACTGGGGATTCAATCCAGGAGGCACTTAACCACTGAACTACATCCTTATTCCTTTTTATTTTTTATTTTGAGACAGAACCTCACTATATTGCCCAGGCTGGACTCAAACTTGTGATTATCCTGTCTCGCCTACTGAATAGCTGGGATCACAGGCATGCACCACTGCACACAGCTGTTGTTGGTTCTTAGCAATAAAACAATAAAATAAAAGAGCACTTCTTCCCAGAAAAGTTCAGAGCACTTTATAAACTTGAATTTCTATTGTCACTTACAAAGCAGGTGAAAAAAATATCACTCTCATTCTGTAGAATAGGAAAGAGGCAGAATGCTCCAACTGAAGGCGGGCAGTAACAGGACACGCACATCCTCAGCCTGCCTTGGGACCTCACTCTATTGTGAGCCCAGCAGAGAGCCCATCTCATCTACAATTTACACCCAATCCATGTAGGAATGCCCTACAGAAGCTGGCCAGCTACTAGGTCCATGAGAATTTGCCTCAACTCCTGAGGATATGCTTGCCAAACCTTCCAACATCTAGTCCAACTCCAATGTCTCTTGCACTGTCACTTTTTTTGCTAATGATCCATCATTAGCAAGAATGTTGGTAATAATGACCTTCAAAGAAACCAAAAATAGAAATGGCTTAGGAGCACAAAACTACCCAAAAGATTTTCTTGGACAGAGTAGCTTTAAATTTAGCCATCTTGCCTCTGAATCTTTCAGAAAGAAGCATACTGTATTTGGAGCCAGAAAACTTAGATTCATGTTTCAGTTCTTGTGTTTACGGTATCCAGTGAGGTTAAATAAATCATTACATAATGAGAAAGTAATCCCCATCTACTTTAGTGAATTGATGAGAGTCTTGGGTTAATAATAATAATAATAATACCAATTAACACTTGTTGAATGCTTTCTCTATCTTTACTATTGCATGATACAAACTATCCAAAAGCTAAGTATGCAAAGATCTTCTATCACAGAGTATAGATTCATTTACTTTCAATAATAATACTTAATACACACACACAAAAAAAAAATGCTACAAGGAATTGCCATTATTATTCCTCACTGTACAGTTGAGGAAATTAAAGCAGAAAGAGGCTAAGTAACTAACCTAAAATCCCACATTATGCAGCAGTGGAGTGGGTGTGTCTGACTCCAAACCCTCTAAATACTGCATTTTACCACATTTCTTGTAATCTCTAAAATAATATACAAATATAAAATAAAAGTGTTATTTATCATTGCCATGTGCCATGAATCTTTTATGAAATCCAACTCCTTTTAAGTTGCACAGCTTTTAAAAGGAGAATAAAAGAGGGATTATCTAGGCCAATAATATAGTGCCTGATTTCCTAAGCCTTATTTTCATGTAGTTCATATTAAATTCTTCCCAGGCCTTATCTGACTAATGTGAGGCAGTGGGCAGGAGTCCAGACCCAAGGGGAGGGGATATATTTCCATCACATTAACCTCCTTCTGACTATAAGAGGAACAAGATGATGGGGGGGGGGGGGGGACAATCTGCAATCACAGACATAGGAAATTTCTGTCCTCTGTCCTCTGGGAGCTGTCCAAAAGTTCAACACTGGGTGTTTCATTTCAGTTCCAGGATGCTCCTGTGCTCTTGGGAGGATCATGAAACCACTTGGGGTCCCAGCTTCCTTGGGTAAAATACATAGGTACATGTCCCCTAAAGGACTGCCCAAGCTCCCACCATGCGATAAGAGCTTTAGGCCAACCTAACTCTATCATGAGTGATCACCAGAGAGACCATGCCTGTCGTCTGTGATACCAAGGACTGCACATGCTAATGTGACCAGAGCAAAAGGACTGATAGCTGATTATTAAAAAGAAAAAAAGGAAATGGGTAGATAACACTCTCCATCACCCGGTTGCTTACAGCCTCCAGGGGATGGAAGGATCATGCTTTCCAACATAAGCAATCACCTGCTGGACAGCTCTCTTCTTGCCTTTTGGTCACTCCTACCTTGCAGGCAGGAAGGCATGAGAAGAAAGGAAAGCTAAAATCTATAAAGGGGCAAGACACCCCTACTCCCTCAGGCACCAGCTCTGGACCCCCTCCTCTCGGGAGGAGTCTCTCTCTCCCTTTCTCCCCCACCCCTCCTATCCCTTAAATAAAACATATTTTCTTGCCTTAGCATTTCTTGGGTGTTTAATCTTCAACACCAGGAGAACAAGGACCTGTTCCTAATTTTCAAGACAGGTTCCACTAACACTACCTGGGCAAAAATCATCAGGCGAGGAGCTAAGTTTTACACCCCACTATACGTTTTCTAATTATTTTTTCTTTCTCTCCACCAAGCTAGAATCAAAAATTAAAGTCAGCTTTTTTTTAAGAAGTAATTTTTTAAAGACTCTAATGAAGGCTAACTCCTTAGAAATGTGCTTTCCTGAAATCCTAGGAATGCTTACCCTTAAGCTGGAGTTATTGCTACTCACCATGGCTTTACCACGTAGGCTCTTCATTATTTCCCTCCAGCTGCTTGCTTTGTGCAGGAAGCAACTCTGTTGTCCCTGGGTATGCCTATGTGTGTCAATGGGGGTACCTGTTGGTTTTATAGCAATCACTGTCCTTGTTTTGAATGACCTGCTTACTGTCTTTGAGTTGTGGTTGACTCAGAGCTACTGTCGTTGCTGACAAATGAAATTTTGGGTTTTTTTTTTTTTTTTTTTTTTTTTTTTTTCTATTTCACTTCCTGAATGGGAACCGAAGGGGGACCCTTTACAAAAAGAGATGACGGGAAAAGGACCAAATTTTCCTTTTCTTCTACCCCACTTCCACCCCCATTACCCTCAAATTATAGCGAAATTATTAACTGACTTACTACAGAGATGAGCCAAGGGACAAATTACTGTCATGATCTTTTAGATTCTTCCACAAATTGCCAACACCCTTGTCAAACACCACGTGTTCTACTTTCCAGTCATGCAATACTCGGAATTAAACAAGAGGACCATCTCTAGCTCCATTTTTTTGTGCAGGAAATCAATACCAAAGAAGTGATGTGCATCAGTGAGATTCAGGAGCTATATCCCCAGGTAGTTTTGTGGTCTTCCTGAACTAATTCTATTTAACCCTATGATTAACCCCCTACTTGTCCTTAATGGTCATTTTTCAAATAACATATAAATGGCCATGCTCTTGGTTATCTCTGATTGATAATCTTTTTTTTTAACCAAAATAAATTGGCAAGTAGAAGTCTTCAAATGTTCAGATGTGTAATTTTAAATGATGTGCAAAATTCTCATTGGTGCCACTTCAGTTCAGGTCAACATTTATGAAGCACATTGTACCTTAAGGATACACAGACATTTCCAACAAATACTAACTTAATTTTTTAAAACCTCTGTTAAAATCAGGCAAAAATTACACATGCACTTTTCAAAAGGCAGAGCAGATTCTAGCATCATGAAGTTATTTTCCACTATTGTTAATATGTTTGAACAAGTTGCCTCCATTTTTTTTTTTTGGTTTGTTTAGGAAAAATTATACTAATGTGTTAATATTTCCCCAAAGTATTGCAATGGGTTTAAAAGGCAGACCCACTATAAGAGACTATAAAGTAACAAAGAAGTTTTATACATTAAAATATTACACAGACTGGGCTAGGATTGTGGCTTAGTGGTACAGTGCTCGCCTAGCATGTGTGTGGCCCTGGGTTCGATCCTCAGCACAACGTAAAAATAAATAAATAAAATAAAGGCATTGTGTCCAACTACAACTAAAATATAAATATTTTTAAAACATAAAATATTACACAGATCTATGGGATATATTGAATAACTACTTTCCAGAAAAGGTTAAATCCAGTATTAGCACTTATAATATCTCTGAAAATAAAACTTTACTCCTTCAGTCTCTCCTAATATATTTCTTAACTTTCTCCCCTATACAGTGCTCTCAAACCCAGAAAAGAATGAAGAGTATGAGAAAGACAAACACTAGGAACACACAGACAAAAGAAGAGCTAGAAATATTGACTCTGACTTGAGAGTTTAATTTTGAAGTCACTTAATGCAACTGAACCAACCATAAGATTTCTGTGTACTGGATACTGTATGAGGAATCTATGAATCATAAAGTTACCAATAGGATTAGAAATTAGCCTATTAAATTTTTTCTCACAAGTTATAACAAAACTATAATTAAAATATTTACTATACTTGCTCATTACACATTCAGGGACAAAGCAAGGACATAGGTGTTTGATGGGTTAATGCCCACTTTATCATGCTTACTTATTTCCATAATAAACAAGCAATGCACACCACATCTTTCCAACATTCAAGGTAATGCAATAATAACATAAAAGTCTCCAAAGAAAATAAGTGGAAATTGCATTCAATACTGCTTTAATTAGGTATGACTGCTATAATAAAACAAATAACATTATACATATTTTTTTCAATGAGCTTCAGTTTGAGAACTGAACAGCAGAAATCAATCTGAAAATTTGAATCATGGCAAAACTGGTAGTTCTTTGAAATCTGGGAAATGCATGAGCCTAACCACAGACATAGTTCATCCTTCACATGGAAAAAAAAGCCTTTTATGAATTTTTAATTTTAGGGAATAAGACTGAACACTGATTAAGATATAACTCAGCTGGGCGCGGTGGCACACGCCTGTAATCCCAGCACTTTGGGAGGCTGAGGCAGGAGGATCGTGAGTTCAAAGCCAGCCTCAGCAATGGGGAGGCACTTAGCAACTCAGTGAGACCCTGTCTCTAAACAAAATACAAAAAAGGTCTGGGGATGTGACCCAGTGGTCGGGTGCCCCTGAGTTCAATCCCCGGTACCACAAAAAAAAAAAAAAAAAAAAAAAAAAAAAAAGATATGACTCATTGAAGTTTAAACCACCTGGAAAACTGGCCCAAAAAATGAAGAGAATTCATGGTACTGGTGGCAGGTAAGAAATAAAACTTTGCATTGGACTGACCAACTGCATATTTTATTAAATCACTTTGAATTTTTTTTTTTAAATGTGAAATGTTTTGTTGTGTTCTCTTGGAAATGAATCAAAAGATTACAGAGTCCTACATGATCTGGAGACACAAAGTGGAGGCTGAGAGACTAGAGGTCACTACAGGTGTGAAAATTTAGAAAGTTAGTCCTTGGAGTAAATGGCACCGCAGCTCTGGCAGCAGATACAAAGGAATGACGCTCTGGAGAGGAGGTAGGGACTCTGTGATCAGCCAGTGGGTAGATGAGGGTCCTAGCTGGATCTTTAATTTTATGTTTAATCCTTCACCGTTCATGCCTCTATCTTCACAAACGGTAATTTCAGTAACTCGAAGTCCTCCCTCAATAGTGTCTATCAGGAGGAGTTCTTGGGGCATACATATTTTCTCATTCTATTCTTGAATATATTTTAGACTTTCTTCAGAACCTTCTCATAATGAGTTTTCATGCATAAGAAGATGGTAGATACTGTTTAACAGCCCAACAGCTTTCAAGATACACTTGGCCCCCAAGCTTCTCTGCTTCTGCATGAAGGTAATTTAGAGTTCAGTCTTTTTCTTCATACTGCTGCCTATCAATCTGGTTCTCCAGCTGTGCCAGGAGCTTGGTCTGGAACCTGCAGTGTGTGCCACTGCTGTAGTCTCCTGGAACCTTTCCGGACACATGGCGATGACGGGACAGGCTGCACTGCCTCTTCTGCCCTCCAGCTGTTCATTTTAAGAAAATGGAGAGGAAGCTGTCCTTGGCTTTTATTGGAAAGGCCTCCAAAACTAATCAAAATTCTGTGATTATGGGCCTTTCATCCACTTTGCTCCTGTCCATGCCTGTGAGTCTTCTCTACACCTCTCCTCTGGAACAATCAGAAATATAACTCCTACAAGAAGCTTTCTCAAATCATCTCGTAGGCACTGTCCCCTTCTTCTTTAACTCTGAGCTTACATTGCACCTATCTTGCATTTGCTTATGTGTTTTAGAATGGTTCTCCAGGGTCTTCACAAATTTTGGGTAACTTTAGCCCCTCCCCAGTTATGTCTAAAGCCTCTTTCTCCAAATATGCATCCCCAATATACAATCTAAATTAAAACAATGCAGATTCAAGAAAAGTCCCCTAGTCAGATTAAAGTCCCCAGGCCCATCTTATAGAGAATTTTAAGTTTTCACCATATACTTTCCAAGTACACAGAGAAGCTAGCTTCATCAAAAGCAAAAGGCATGCATTTAGCTTTCAGCTCTGCTTATATCACTCATGCTGCCAAAGCAAGATATGCAACAGAACCTTAATTTGAGTATGTGGATTGAGTCCCTCACTTTCTTCAGTGGTCTACTCCATACAGAGTTATAGCTCCATGTGCCATCTTGAAGAAGGAACAAGTACATCACTTTTAACTAAGAGTATCTAATTCAATCCAAGAGGATTTTCTGGATTGTGCTGGAGAACAAAATGATCCCTTATGTAAGGAAGAAGCAACACTGACCTTTATAACCAGTGGTCACAAAGTTTTCTCCCTCTGGGAAAAAAAAAAAAAAAAATTAAAGCTATCTTATCAGGATGCCAGACTAGGAAACTAGTAACTGGCTATCACCAAGTTCAAACAGAATCAACAGATCTATAACATTAATTCAATTAGTAATAACATGAGATTGTTGTACTGATGGTACACAGGTTTTGTCCTCATTTTAAAAAAAGGTGAGTCTAATCAAGATATGTTGCAATATATCTGAAGATAGAGAAATCGATGCCTGGAAGTGAATGCTGCCCTAATGAAAGACTGAATAGTGGCATTGTGGCAGTTATCTGGAGGCAAGCTGTGAGGGCTGTCAAACTGTAGGCTGGATAAAAGATGGTCTGTGCTATGTAACGGCAAAGCATTTGGCAAAACTATTGCCTGCAGAGGGCTGGGGTTGTGGCTTAGTGGCAGAGCACTCGCCTCGCACGTGTGCGCCCCGGGTTCGATCCTCAGCACCATGTACAACATAAATGCATTGCATTGTGTACAACTAAAGTAAATAAATAAATATTTAAAAAAAACTATTGCCTACAATAACTTTAGAAGCAGATCTCATACCTAATGACTTGTAGCTCTAGAGAAAGAGATTAGAAAATAGAAAACAATGTTTGTTGTGGGTGTTGGATGCTATTTTGTCTATTTGACAAAGTAATACAAGAAGAGAGACGCTCAGGAAGGAGTTGAGATGTTTACAAACAAAATAGAATGGTAATAAAGAGAGTCCAGAAATCCATGATTGAAAAATAGGAAGGAAGGAAGGAAGGAAGGAAGGAAGGAAGGAAGGAAGGAAGGAAAGAAAGAAGGAAGGAGCGAGCTATTCTATCATGCAAAAGTAGAAGATAAGATTGAAAACAGTTTTGAGGGAGAAATATCTAGCAAAACTTTCAATCAAATAAATTTTCTAAGCACAAGAATCAGAATGAAGCATGAAGTAAATCCTTTTGAATGGACAAAAGGATGCAAAATAAAATGTGTAAGAATATAGTTCATGTAACTACCTTTAAATCAAGATAGGAAGAGTTATAGGAGTGAAAAAGCTAAGAAATAGAGATGTTCTGGAAGTTATGCCTCAAAAAACTGGACTTAAATGAGAAGTTTGCTAGGTTTTTGAAAGAGCTTTTAAAATTGATCAGGAAGCAAACCTCAGTCCCCCAACATTGAGGAACAGAAACTGTAAGACCCCAAGCCAGGTAGTCACCAACACCAAAGAGATTACTAAGAGGAAAAAAAAAAAACTTTCTTTGAACCTCCCAAAAAATTTATCTGAGGGCCACAAAGTAAAAGAGTTGATCCACTCCCAGGAAGCAGAACCAGAATGTGGTATAGGATATTCCAAATGTCTGGTTGTGAGTCCCCAATAATCCAACCAAGCAGGACTTCAAAGTTGCTAAAGGTCAAAACTCCCACGCATTTCCCACTCTATTTCCAAGTAAAAGTATTTATTGCTATTTCCCTGCTTCTATTCTAGCTGCTCAGATCTTATATAATGAATTATATATACCATCTAGAAACCCTAGACTTGCGTGAGATATTCTGATTGTGTGGAGCTTTTGGGTGCTCTTTCTTGGGGAGGGAGTGAAGATATTATGCATGCAAGAACCAAGAACCAAGGATTTGGTGAAAAGAAAGGTGAATGATGGTAGGCAACCTTAACAGCAACAAAATGCCTCTCACTATGTGAGTTGCTTTGGCCCATGAAATGTGAGTGAAAGTGAGGTAAGTCACTTCCAGGCAGAAGAATGTCAAACCCATGTGTCATTCACCAAACTTCTCTTCTGCCTTGGGGAATTAGGGAAATATGTGGGGAAATGACAGCAAGGCAAGAAGGTGGAGCCCCTATCTGCCTCAGGGTGACTACAATGAGTTGTCGCCCTGCTGACCTACATTGGGCCTGGCAGCCTGATCAAGAAATGAGCTCCTGGGGCTGGGGAGGTAGCTTGGTGTTACAGCACTTGCCTAGCATGTGCAAGAGTCTGGGTTCCACCCCCCAATACCACAAAACGAAACAAGAGCCTCTGGTTCTAAGCCACTGGGGTTGGGAAATCTCCTTCTGAATTATTTGTTTCTGCAACCTGTCATGGTCTAAACTAACTAGTGGAGACATCAAAGGATTTTTCAGTTTTCTGCTTATTTTAATTTTCATCTGGGATCTGATTTTTCACTAAAATAGACAGTTAACAGCACTATCATGCACTAGGTTTAAAGAGTATTCAAAAAAACTAAATTCAAAAAATAAACTGAGACTCTCCCTCTCTTACTCACTAAACAAAACATATTCGTATTTAATTTATTTTAGCCTGTCTAATCACCAAATGATATTAAAGCACTTCTTCCTAATTTTCCTGGACACTACACATTTATGTTAGAGTCAGTATTGTCTGAATACACCATCAGAATATTAGGTCATAAGGGCCTCAAAATCTCATGGCTTTTACACTTGACCTGCAAGCTTTCCGCAGTGCAGTTAGTTCTTTGCTTCCTCAAGCATGAAAAGTCTTCCTCTGCTTATGTTATTCAAACTAATTAAATATATGGCCTATTCATCATTTCAGCCCTTAGTATAGGAAGTCCAGGCCCTATTCCCCTTCCTAATTCTACCTTTCATCTCTTATTCAAGAAAAGATTAAAGAAAAAAAAAATGTGGACCTGCGAGAGCATTTGTTACTGAGTACACAAACCTCAAATAATGCTCCCCACTCCCCACTCTCTTTTGTCTGTTTTTCCTTCTTTTTTTTTTTTTTTTTTTTTTTTTTTCCTGGTACCGGGGATTGAACTCAGGGGCACTCAACCACTGGGCCACATCCCCAGCCCTTTTTAGTATTTTATTAGAGACAGGGTCTCACTGAGTTGCTAAGTGCCTTGCCATTGCTGAGGCTGGCTTTGAACTTGCGATCCTCTTGCCTCAGCCTCCCAAGTGCTGGGATTACAGGAATATACCACCACGCCTGGGTGATTTTCCTTTTAATGCAAAAGAGTATTTCTAGTTTCAGGATTCTTTGAATATGTTAATTTAGTTTTTCTTGTTTGAGGCGAATATTCAAACTCAATATGTACTTTCTAGAATCTCCACAAAATCACAATTGATAGCAATGTAGTTCTTCTTTTTAAATGTAATAACTATTTGTCAGATGAAAATGCTGCGTCAGAGTCTTCATGTGCTAATGTTTATGAGAGTAGAAATTATTTGGGACTTAGGTTAAAAAAAAAAAAAAAGAATAAAAGCCCTCCTTTCCCTTCTGTCTCTGTTCTCTCTCTGTCTCTCTGAGTACAATTTTTGATCTTCTAATGAAAACAGTGGTAGGAACAGAGGGAAAGGGGGAATCAGAGGCAAAAGTTGAGGAAGAAGACAAGGAGGAAAAATGAAGAGTTAGGAAAGGTGTTTCCCCACAGTGCTGTGTGAGAATCCTGGGCAATAATAGGGTTTAAGACACTGGAGAAAATTCCTCGAAAGAGGGATCTCTCAATTCTGTGGAGTTTCTTGCATCTCAGTTTTTTATCTCCTTGTTGACAAAAATACCACTTATGAAGCACCCACTCTGTGCTGCTGTGCTGGCCACTGTGTGGGTAAGAGGAAGAAAAATCAAAGAACAATCTGAAAAAGAAGGGCCAGGGATGTAGCTTGGTGGTAGAGTACTTGCCTAGCATGCACAGGCCTAGTGCTCAGTCCCCAGTACTGCAAAATAAATAAATGAAAAAGACTAAAATCACCATAAGGGTTTTCTCTACCCAGCGGAGTCCTGAGCTTTATGTCAGATGAGATAGCACCTGTGTTCTGGAGAGAACTTACCTTGTACATTTTTGGAAGTGTGCAGGTAGAGCCCACTCCAGAGTGGAGACAGAGAGGCAATCAGTAGAGACATAAAGATATCAAGAACTTGTTAGCCATGGAGAGAGAAGACATAGGGAAAGATGCCAGGAACAAACTCCTAGTAGCAGAGATAACCAGGGGACTTTTAAGTCTTGAGTCCAATTACTTCCATGTCTACATTGTCTTTTCATTCTCTCATGATTCCCAAGGCTCAGGTGAAATTCTTCACATACAAAGCATGCTTACGATGTCTACATGGAGCAAAGTGGCATAGAAAGAAGACAGCAGCCTCAGGAAGAGATGCAACAAGCTTTGCAATGAGCAAGTAAGCACTATCTGTCACCCCGCAATCTAGGAGGATCTTGCTGCTCAAGCTTTGGGCCCAAGACCAGCAATACCTAGCATGTTAGTAAAAATGTGTTCTCAGGTCCCCACTCCACACCTACTGAATCAGACTGCATTATCACAAGATGCCCAAATGATTCACATTTGAAATTCACTGCATTAAGAAACATCAGGGAAAATGCTGGACATCCCACAAAATTGCAATGGGATTCACTGGACGCATTATATTTTCCAAAACTGAGATATTGCCAATCGAGTATCCCTGAAAGTCTATTGGGCTAAGAAAACAGAAATCTTAAATCTGGGGCTTTCACTTCCTGATAGCTAAGAACCATACGTATTCTCCTATACTATACTCTGGAAGCTTCTTTGGCATGTAACAGGAAAGAGGCTGCTATATGGCTGTGGCCACCCTCGTAACTACAGGTCAGGGCAGCAGCTCAGGTTCCGTGCAGACTTCCACTTACTCAGCAGCTGGGCTCATTTCTTGCCTTGAAGTGCATGCAATTAGTCAACCTGCTGCCGGAGCGCAATGCCTGGGGAAAGCCCGGCTGAGTGTTGGTGCACACTGTCAGATTTTCCTGCTTCCTCCCACCAAAGCTTCTCCACATCTTGTTTCTGTGCAGGCCCCAGGGATTAGCAACTCTTGCCCCTGTACTTCTCCCAGGTCATCTCGCTAGCAACTAACAAAGTCTTGGGGTGGTGGGTTGGGATGACAAGTCAAGGCCTAGAAATGTGGCCTTTAGCTCCATTCTTGCCCCTAGATTAAATTACCAATTTCCTCCTTACATGTTGGCCTAAATCTCATAGCCCCAACCCAATTTATTAAAGATCACTTTCCCAAACCTTATGCGTGAGGCAAACTCAGCTATCAGCTTTTGCTCCACAAAATGTTTTATATTTCTGAGTTTTCACCCTCTCCAGACTAGTTTTTTTATCCCTAGAGTGGCCACTGCTCTGGCCAGCTCATCTGAGCCTACTCCAAATCCAGATTGTCCCACAACATCCCTCTTTTTCTACTCAAAATCCACTTACTTACGTCTTTCTCTCTTCTAAACTCTCAACTCCCATGACGTTTCATTTGGCCACTAACTAGACACAACTTTTCTGTCACCCGCTTGAATGAGTATTTCTATGGCTTTGCCTTTTAAATTTTCAAGCTTTTGTTCCTAACTGCTCTCTGGATCTTAAGCTCTTTGAAGAAGACAAGGAGGACTTTTGTTTTCTGTTTTCCCCACCCCTCCTACGCCCCTAGCAGATCATTTCATTCATAGCTGGCACTCCATAAGTATTTACTTGACTTGATTTGATGACAATACTATTTTATTTTTTCTTCCACCTATTTCATTGTTATGTTTGATTTCTAATATATCAGATATAAGTTGTCAACGAAATTATCAAAGTAGAAATATTTTAGAGAAAACTTATAGACACAAAATATCATTCTCAAATATTTAGAAGTTTTTCAAAAAAAAAAAAAAAAAAAAGAGGGATTGGACTGTCCCCAGAAGACCACACCAGCTTGATGAGCCTCTTGTAGTGATGCTTCAGGGGGAGTCACGCATTTGGCGGGGGGTTGTCTCCTGGACTGGACTTCAACTTTAGGATCCCATGAAAACGAAAAGAAAAAAAATATTAGAATTTAATCATACTCAGAATCTCAGCCATGGAAGTAGGAGGGTATGTGTGTGTGTGCATGCCCAGGTGCATGGTGGAGAGGGGTAATATAGCTCCTGCCCCCAGTCAGCTTTTTCCCTCTTTCTGTGGAAAGGAATCGCAGGATTCAAGTGCTAAAAATTCAAAGTGTCCTCATTGTGGCCTTCCCATAAAAAGTCTAGATTAAATGGTGCAAAGCAGGATCAGAGAGAGAAAGTTGAAAGAACACTTCTGAGAAACGCATCACTCCTGCGTGGATGTGACTCAGAACCGTAATTCTCAGGTTGGTCAACTTTGGCAGCAGTGGGGGCTTGAAGGAGGCATGGAGAAGAAAATAGAAGAGGGGAGGGCCTTGAAAAGGAGAAGCAGAGCCTGTGTGCCTTCCTCTTTCTGCTTTCCAGGTTCCAGTGATACTGGTCTTGGGGATCAGGATCAGGTCTTCTTGGTTCCCCCTGTGTTGAACATTAAACACCCAAGTAACACTAAGGCAAGCGTAGAAAGCAAGTTTTATTTAAGAAAGGGACAGAAACAGGCTTCTCTGGAGAGAGGTGGGGCCCAGAGCTGAGGCCCACGGAGTGGGTGTATCTTGCTCTTTTTTAGACCCCAGGATACCCCACCATCTCTTACTTCTTCCAGTATGTGCCTAAGGGCAAGAAGCAGCAGTACAGGGGGTAATCACTTGTGTTGGGAAGTGCGATCCTTGCATGTGTTAGCAATCCCCTTAGCTGGGAGGTTAGCTGTTAGTGATCCAGGAGGTTAGCTGTTAGCAACCCAGTGATAACCAGCCATCATCCTAACCCCCATCATTCATTGTCTACACTGACTGCCAGGTCTTCCACCCTTGCCTCACTTTGTGGAGGAAATGTGTCATGTTCCTGCTGCAGGCAGATTGCTGTTTGGCAAAGAAAGCACATGGGGAGTCAATGCAGTGGGCCCGTTTTATAGAATCATTCTCTTAACCGCATGTTCTCACCATCCTCATCTATTTGACCCCTTACATTCCCCCTCAAGGACTTTAGGCCCCTAAATTCTTTTAGGGTATTTGGGCATGGAGTCATTCTGGTTGCTTCCACTGAAAAAAGGTGATGCCTAGGGGAAGGAACCCCAAAGTCCTTGATATCCATCAGGAGGGGCATGGAGATTTAAGGGTGTTTAGCAACAGGACAATCTAGCAGTCCATGGTAGCAGTTGGTGGGTGACTGGATGAGGTACACATGGGGTAGGCATCATGCTATGACAACAATAAATAAGGCAACAAAGCGTTATTTTGGAAACAATTACCAAGAAAGCAATCAGTATTGTGAGTTGATCTCTGAAAACCATGAAGATGGTAACTCATTGATGTTCTATTTGGGATCCATGTGCCACTGATTTGTGAGTGAAGGGCAGTTAAGGCTTCAGAAACATTAGCAGAGTTGTTAGAAACATACATAACATTTAGTTTTTATAATGTCACAGATATCCCCATAAGATGTAGCTAAGATATCTAATGCCATCTGATTTTTGTAAAATACCTTTCTGTTGTCATACCTTTGTGCATAGAAGAGATCCCTTTATTTCTGTCACTTAGGGCTAGATAATCATACTAACAAACACAGCTCAAGCCTGCTTATGTAGAAGGTTAGGAAAATTTGCATATCTCAAATTGACTAAAAACAGCTTCTGACTCTGATAGTCTTCTCTGATAGTTATCAGGGACTTCTGTCTAAGAATCTTTCTTTTATAGCCTCTAGCTTTACTTACTCTTGGTGGGGCTGACACAAGTGTACATCTTAAGTTACATTAAAAGAACCATTGTCTTTCTTTTTAAATGACCAGGTATGGTTGTGCTTTGGTTATAACTCTCCTGCCAGATGTTTAAGACAAAGATGTTCAAATTGACCCTTGTTCTTATCTATTAAAGGTCAGCCGAGATTCTTCAGGGGGTCACTCATGGGAACTTGGGAGAAGCCTCTAAACTTCTTTAGTGCTATTTTTCAGGATAGGTCAGGATCTTGCCGACCACATGTGGTTTCCTTTGGAAGCATTAGGGATGTTTTCTTCGCTAGTAACCCTCCTCTTTACAGCATGTGCACTGGTTGGCTTCCTGTTCTCTAGGGTCCTATTGATCCCCTAATTGGGAGGTCAATGTGGCCCAGAGTCACAAAGCCCATAGAGAAGTCCCCTCATTCTCTGGGTTCAAGCTGACCTGAGAGGGCAAGAGCCAAATATTGGCTAATTTTCTTGGCCCTTTTATTTTCTTTAAGGTAGTCTCCAAATTTTGGTCTTATACATCTACCAGGTTAGTTTTACCAATCTTGAAGTACTGGTTTTTAACTTTAATGTTTATAACATTATAGCTATTTACCCTTTCCATTGACTTAGGGTCAGTATTGGTACTGGAAGTCAACCTTATATCCTGTCTGTCCTATAGGTGATGACCTATTATCTCAAATTAACTCAGGCTGTTTTACTAGAAGTTGTACTTCTGTAAGGCACTAACAGATGAAGTTATAAAGCTTATAAGGAAAATACAAAGTGAAATTAATGAGAGTAAAAACATATTTAGTTTGTATAATAGCTATGAATCAAGAAACATAATTTTTATAATCTAAAACTTTATGCAGTTTTATATTGTATCCCCTGTTTATTTTAAGGTCACAGTAATCTTTAGAACAAAAAAAATCTATCTTTTGGATTTTTTAAATGAACTTAAGTAGTTATCCTAACACAGAATAAGGTAAGAGGCAGAGTCTTGACTCAAGTTAGGTGACCTCCTGACAAATCTTAGGTAAAGTGTTTTGTTTATTAATATTTTTAGTTATAAATGGACACAATACCTTTATTTTATTTATTTTTTAATGTGGTGCGGAGAATTGAACCCAGTGCCTCACACATGCTAGGTAAGCGCTCTACCACTGAGCTACAACCACAGCCCTAAAGTGTTTTACTTTTGAAATTGAACTTTGTCTCTTTTTAAAATATTATTTTACAAAGCCCTCATGTATTACTCCATGAGTTTATATGAATATCAGTTAACACAATACAACATGACATCTGAAACATGAATCAAACAAGCTAAGAGAGCTTTTAGTCCCTTTTTTGTGGGAAAGTGACAAAAGGTTTTTATGTTCCACATTTTTAACCTTTAAATAAATTAGGCTTTTCCTATTACCTTCCAAAATAAATTTAAATTCCTATCCCAGTGTAAAGAGTAACACAAGCTAGGCGCGGTGGCGCACGCTTGTGATCCCAGCACTTGGGAGGCTGAGGCAGGAGGATCACCAGTTCAAAGCCAGCCTCAGCAATGGTGAGGCACTTAGCAACTCAGTGAGACCCTGTCTCTAATGAAATACAAAAAAGGGCTTGGGATGTGGCCCAGTGGTCGAGTGCCCCTGAGTTCAATCCCTGGTACAAAAAAAAAAGAGTAACACAAAATGTTATATATAACTTATTGATAAGTTATTTTTAATCCAATTATAAAATATTAAATGACATAAATAAATAAATTTCCAATTAAATTTGCTATTCTGTATAAGTCTGAAAGAGACTACTATTACAGAAAACTTTAGTTTGAAAAACACCAGTTTGGTAAAATTCTCTTCTAAACCTTATATTTTAAAGACTTGTATACTTGGAGGACATGAATACATCTAGTAAGCAAAGAAGCCAGTAACAGTACAACAATTATACTGATATTCTTATATTAACCAAGTTTGGCTTTTAAAGAAAAATTTAGAATCTGTAGTATAGTATAATATTCTAAAATAATTATTGTTGTTTAATCAGAATTATACAAATCCTAATTCCTTTAGTACTAGTTTATCCTAAATAATAAAACTTAACAAACACAAGTAATTATCTTGATAGATAAGAGCATATTAATGTTTTAAGAAATCCTTGTTGCCGGGTGTGGTGACGCACGCCTGTAATCCCAGCACTTTGGGAGGCTGAGGCAGGAGGATTGCGAGTTCAAAGCCAGCCTCGGCAATGGCGAGGCACTTAGCAACTCAGTGAGACCCTGTCTCTAAATAAAATACAAAAAAGGGCTGGGGATGTGACCCAGTGGTCAAGTGCCCCTGAGTTCAATCCCCAGTACCACAAAAAAAAAAAAAAAAAAAAAAAAAAGAAATCCTTGTTACTTTAACACATAGAGGATTAAACTGGCTTATATAACCACGCTGATATTTGACTTTAGGAAAAAAACTTAAATAATTTTAGCTGATTGTGATAATTATAGCCAACTTAGCCACACACAAACTTTTTGAGATTTACCCTTTGTACAACTTACTTAGACATTCTACAATTTCTTTACTTTACCACATAAAAGACTTTCTCATCCAGAAACATTTTTTTCCTTCTAGCTTTCATAATAGAATATATTTTCATACCTAGAAGTTTCTTATATCTCTTTCCTAGTTGTTGTCCCCTTTCTAAATTTACATTCAGCAACAATCCTTATATAATTTCTGAATTTAGACAAATTACTCCATTTTAATAAGATGAAATACTTCATGTTGTTTATAGTACTTTTACTGAAACCTTTTGTACTCTTTGTCTGTGGATTTACACGTGATAGAATTTTAACTCTTAGTAAACTTGCTTTTAGTGAAGTCACAGAAACAAAACAATCTTAAACTCTTTTCCTCATTTACCAACTTATTAAAACACACCTAATGTTTAAATATACATTATGGAATTTAAGAAGTCAAGAGTACTCAATTTTATATTTAGCAGTTGATATTTTAGCATTTTAACTTTGCAAATTAATCAGGTGTCTCCTGTAACAAACATATTTATGATGAGTAATCTCATTCATGAAAAATCTAATTTACTCTTTTTTTTTTTTTTTTTTTTTTTTTTTTTTTTGTGGTACCGGAGATTGAACTCAGGGGCATTCGACCTCTGGGTCACATCCCCAGCCCTTTTTTGTATTTTATTAGAGACAGGGTCTCACTGAGTTGCTAAGTGCCTTGACATTGCTGAGGCTGGCTTTGAACTCGCGATCCTCCAGCCTCAGCCTCCCAAAGTGCTGGGATTACAGGCTTGCGCCACCACGCCCGGCTCTAATTTACTCATTTTTAACTGTAAAAATCAAGATATCAGACAAGCATAGTTAACAGTATTAGCCATCTCTTTCCTGTTGAATAAAAATCCTGGAAGCAATAGATATTACATTTTAGACATTTTATAGAAACCAAGATTTTATTAATTGTTTGATCACCTAGAAAATCTTGTGAGTTAGCAATTTTAAAGACATCTTTACTCTCATATGTTTAACCAATTTAAATTGAACTTTTTCTTAAGTCACATGAACTAAAAGCTATTTGGATCCATCCCTTTTCTTAAATTTTGATTTAATAGTGCTCATTAACCTATATGCCAATTTTGGTACCATGTAAATGATATGTAGATAGAGACACACATTTAGACACACATACAATACACAGGTGTGCACAAATATACATAAAATCCAACAGGAAACAAGAATTTTGAGATTTCCTTGAGTGATTAACTTCTGAATAAAGACAAAGTACAAAAAATCTTTATAGTTAGATAAAATAAGACTGATCAGAACAAAATATATTAATTTAGGTGCGCAGGACTCAAACATGAATTCACCATAAAACTGTAAGCTCACAAAAATACAGAAATTAAAAGAAAAAATACAGGAGTTCTAAAAAAAAAAAAAAAAAAATGGCATGGCCATAATTACTCTAGCAAAAGAGCATGTAGAACTTACAGATCAGAGTGAAATTTTGGGTCAGATTAGAGTTAGCCTAGATATTTAAAGAATTTGAGACCCCTGAAATCCTCAGGTAAATGTTCTCAAGTTTGTATATATTAGATCATTCTATTTTCCCTCCCTGTGTGGTAGCATTTAGGGAGGAACTTGTTAAGAATGCAGAGGGACAAATTGCAAGAGCCATTTAGGTCTTTCAGTGGCTTAAATTTTAAAATGACACTTTTTTGTTTTCCTTTGGTCCCAAACCAGTTTCCGACATTTGCCTCTGCAGCTCACATTACATATGCAAGCCTTGGGGAGATACAGATCTGACAGAAAGCTAAGAAGTAAGGAAAACTACCATTTTGACATTGAGAGGCAAAACCTCATGTATAGGGCACTTTTGACTATTTTTCTTCTCCCTTTTGTAAAATCAATCTCTTTTTTTTTTTTTTTTTTTTTTTTTTGTGGTACCGGGGATTGAACTAAGGGGCACTCGACCACTGGGCCATATCCCCAGACCTTTTTTGTATTTTATTTAGAGACAGGGTCTCACTGAGTTGCTAAGTGCCTCGCCATTGCTGAGGCTGGCTTTGAACTCGCGATCCTCCTGCCTCAGCCTCCCAAAGTGCTGGGATTACAGGCATGCGCCACCGCGCCCAGCTAAAATCAATCTCTTAAGGTGTGGTTATAGTTATGTTTCCTTTGTAGATCATTTTTTTTTATTCCCCTGGCTGGTAATCAGGCCTGATTTGGATGTAGAAAATTATAATACAACTCCCTTTTTAACTGTGATTAGGTCATCTCCCATCATTGGTTTTGAGGATGAGGCTTCCCTTTAAACAAAAACTGTCTCTTTAGCTAAGGGACATCTCCCTGATCCTGGAGCCTCTAGTGGTCAGCAGTTCCCTTCTTCTATGACCCCTGATTTTTTTTTTTTATTTTGTTGTTCTTATTAGTTATACATGACAGTGGAATATATTTTGACATACTATACATATATGGAATGTAACTTCCCATTCTTCTGGTTGTACATGATATGGAGTTACATTGATCAGGTATTCATATATGCATATAGAAAAGTAATGTCCAATTCATTCTACTATCTTTCCTACTCCCATTCCCCACCCCATTCCCTTCATTCCCCATTGTCTAATCCAAAGTACTTCTATTCTTTCATGCTCCCACCCCTTATTGTGAGTTAGCATCTGAATTTCAGAGAGAACATTCAGCCATTGAATTTTAGGAATTGCTTATTTCATTTAGCATGATAGTCTCCAGTTCCATCTTCCATCCATTTACCTGCAAAAGTTACAAAGTCATTCTTTATGGCTAAGTATATTATTCCATTGTGTGTATATATAGCATTTTCTTTATCCTTTCTTCTGTTGAAGAGCATCTAAGTTGGTTCCATAGTTTAGCTATTGTGAATTGAACTGTTATAAACATTGATGTGGCTGTGTAACTGTAGTATGCTGATTTTAAGTCCTTTGGGCTTAAACTGAGGAGTGGGATAGCTGGGTCAAATGGTGGTTCCATTCCAAGTTTTCTGAGAAATCTCCAAACTGCTTTCCAGAGTGGTTGCACCAATTTGCAGTCCCACTAACAATGAATGAGTCTACCTTTTTCCCCACATCTTCACCAATATTTATTTTTACTTGTATTCTTCATAATTGCCATTCTGACTAGAGTGAGATGAAATCTCAATGGAGTTTTAATTTGTTTTTTCTCTAACTGCTAGAGATGTTGAACATTTTTGCATATATTTGTTGGCCAATCACATTTCTTCTTCTGTGAAGTGCCTGTTCAGTTCCTTTGCCCATTTATTGATTAGGTTATTTGGTGTTAGGTTTTTTGAGTTCTTTATATATCCTGGAGATTAATGCTCTATCTGAGGTGCAGATGGCAAAGATTTTCTCCCATTCTGTACCAGTGTGGTTAGAACCTCTCTCTTCTTTTTTATGTTATTGATTGTTTCCTTTGCTGTGAAGAAGCTTTTTAGTTTGATTCCATCCCATTTGTTGATTCTTGACTTTACTTCTTTTTTTCTTTTTTTCCACGTTGCTGGTTTTATATAAAGTATTTTTACAACAATTGTGTCTTCATACATGTATTTAGGATAGTCATGAATAACTCAGTCTACCATTATTCTTATCCCCTTGCCCCCTTCCCCCTCCCCCCTTTGTTCTATTTAAAGTTTTTTCATTTCTCTCATCCCCACTCCCTTGCCTTTATAAGTTAGTATATTCATATCAAAGAGATCATTCAACCTTTGGTTTTTTGGGATTGGCTAACTTCACTTAGCATTATTTTCTCCAACTCCATCCATTTACTTGCAAATGCTATGTTTTTATTATTTTTTAGTGCTGAGTAGTGTTCCATTGTGTATATATACCAAAGTTTCCCTATCCATTCATCCAATGATGGGCATCGGGGTTGGTTCCACAGTCTAGCTATTGTGGATTGTGCTGCTATAAACATTGATGTGGCTGTGTCCCTGTAGTAAGCTGTTTTTAAGTCCTTTGGGAATAGACCAAGGAGTGGGATAGCTGGGTCAAATGGTGGTTCCATTCCAAGTTTTCCTAGGAATCTCCCTACTGCTTTCCAGATTGGCTTCACCAATTTGCAGTCCCACCAGCAATGTAGGAGTATGCCTTTTTCTCCACACCTTCGCCAGCATATGTTGTTGTTTGTTTTTTTGATAGCTGCCATTCTGACTGGAGTAAGATGAAATCTTGGAGTAGTTTTGATTTGCATTTCTCTAATTGCTAGAGATGTTGAACATTTTTTCATATATTTGTTGATTGTTTGCATATCATCTTCCGAGAAGTGTCTGTAGTTCCTTAGCCCATTTATTGATTGGAGTATTTGTTTTTTTTGGTGTTAAGGCTTTCGAGAGCTTTATAGATCCTTGAGGTTAGTTTTCTGTCAGATGTGCTTGTGGTAAAGATTTGCTCCCATTCTGTAGGTTCTCTATTCACCTCACTGATTGTTTCTTTTGCTGAGAAAAAGCTTTTTAGTTCTTGTTAAGGAACTCAGTTTCTAAGCCAACATGATGTAGATTTGGGCCTACCCTTTTCTTCTAGTAGGCACAGGGTCTCTGGTCTAATGCCTAGGTCCTTGATCCACATTGAGTTGAATTTTGTGCAAGGTGAGAGATAGGGTTTTAATTTCATTTTGCAACATATGGATTTCCAGTTTTCCCGGCACTATTTGTTGAATAGGCTACCTTTTTTTCTCCAACATATGTTTATGGTGTCTTTGTCTAGTATGAGACAATTGTATTTATGTGGGATTTTCTCTGTGTCTTCTATTCTGTACCATTAATCTGCATGTCCATTTTGGTGCCAGTACCATGCTGTTTCTGTTACTATAGCTTTGCAATATAATTTAAGGCCTAGTTCACTTTTCCTGCTGAGGATTGCTTTGGCTATTCTGGATCTCTTATTTTTCAAATTAATTCATGACTGCTTTTTCTGTTTCTATGAAGAATGTCATTGGAATTTCAATAGAAATGGCATTAAATCTGTATAGTACTTTTGGCAGTAGGGCCATTTTGACATTGTTAATTCTGCCTATTCAAGGGCATGGGAGATCTTTCCATCTTCTAAGGTCTTCTTCAATTTCTTTCTTTAGTGCTCTGTAGTTTTCATTGTAGAAGTTTTTCACCTCTTTTGTTAGATTGATTCCCAAGTATTTTATTTTACTTTATTTTATTTTTGAGGCTATTGTGAATCAGGTAGTTTTCCTAATTTCCCTTTCAGTTGATTTATCGCTGATGTATAGGAATGCAATTGATTTATGTGTTAATTTTTATATCCTGCTACTTTGCTGAATTATTTATGAGTTGTGGAAATTTTCTGGTGGAGTATTTTGGGTCTCCTAAATATAGAATCATGTCATCAGTAAATGGGGACAGTTTGAGTTCCTTTCCTATTCATATCCCTTTAATTTCTTTCTTCTAATTGCTCTAGCTATAGTTTCAAGGATGGTGTTGAATAGAAGTGGTGAAAGAGGGTATCCTTGTCTTGTTCCAGGTTTTAGAGGAAATGCTTTCTATTTTTCTCTATTTAGAATGATGTTGGCCTTGGGCTTAGCACAGATAACTTTTACAACGTTGAGGTGTTCCTATTGTCCCTAGTTTTTCCTAGTGTTTTGAACATGAGGTGTGCTGTATTTTGTCAAATGCTTTTTCTGAATCTATTGAGATAATCATATGATTCCTGTCTTTAAGTATATTGATGTGATGAATTATGTTTATTGATATCCATGTGTTGAACCAACTTTGCATCCCTGGGATGAACCCCACTTGGTGTGGTGTACTATCTTTTTAATATGTTTTTGTATGAGATTTGCCAGAACTTTTGCATCTATGTTCATCAGGGATATTCATGAAGTTTCCTTTCCTTGATGTGTCTTTATGCTTCTGAATTTAACTGCTACCTTATCAGTGTGGTCATAAACTCTCTCCTCTTTCATGAGTGGTCATGAAAAAGATGCAAGCCTCCAGATTATCAATCCTTACCATGTGACTTGTTACCCTGGGGGACTGTGAGACCCTTAGATGTCTTTCATGTAATAAATCCTGGTCTGTGCTGAGTCTACCATTAGCTAATGAACTTTTGGGGGAAATTGGTTATCATCCAGAATGATCATAGCTGAATCTAATTTACATTTTTGGTACAATTTGGGTTTTTTTCCTTTGGCTGGCACTTAGAAATTTCTGATTATTTTCCTTTCTTTTTACAGAACAGGCTAAGCTGCAGAATGGCATTAAAATTAAAATTTCCCTCTGATGACCATGGTTCTCTAACGGAAAGTTTGTATCAAGGCCACGTTTATAGCAGTCGTGTTTGCAGCAGAAGAAAATGAGGCACTTTTTCTTGAGCATCTCTGAGTCAACCTTGCCCCAATTTTTCAGCACACAAGCTAGTGGTGAACCTGGCATAACTGTTGAAATCAAAGCTCCTATCTGAATATGAGAAAACAGAAATCAGGTGCCAGGAGGGAGAAGGGGGCTATAGCTGGTTCCTGGTATCACAAGAAGCGAGGGTGTTCTGCCTTTTTATAGGTCTTAGGCTTCCTTTGTTTTCCTGCTCTCTTCCCCTTATCTCTTACCTTCCTATGTTTGTGACTAGGCCCAGGAATGCTGGGTATCAGGCCAAAAGGTGGAAAACAGGTGGGCTAAAGGGGGAAGGGCAGGATGGTGCAGCCCAAGACACATTAATTAACAACTTTATAGCTCCCTATAGGGAGGAGCAATTCCTGAGACAGGTTTCCTTAGCAACAGGTTGGAGCAGGGGCAGGTTCTTGATAAGGGTGGAGGAAGGGCTCTGAAGGAATTAACATTTCAATCCCTCAGGGGACAGTCTCCAACTTCCCTGGACTCACTCAAAATTGGCTTCTTTGATCCGACCTGACTGGATTTAACTATTTATACTGACTGCCTGTCTAATTCTGGCTTCAGTTTCATTACCAAGATAAATTGAAACAAAATCAGGCCCAAACAAAATCAGGCCCTAGGTTTCAGTGACAGCTCTTCAAATGCCTCACTTGGCCAACTTTTTGCCTTTAGTTCTCAAAAGATTATATACAGTGTTGAAAGTAGCCTTTTTGAAGGATGCGGTGGCGCACGCCTGTAATCCCAGCAGCTGGGAGACTGAGACAGGAGGATTGTGAGTTCAAAGCCAGCCTCAGCAACTTAGGGAGGCACTAAGCAATTCAGTGAGACCCTGTCTCTAAATAAAATACAAAATGGGGCTGGAGATAGTTCCCCTGAGTTCAGTTCCCAGTACCAAAAATAAAAAATAAAAAAAGAAAGAAAGAAAAGTTTCCTTTTCTACACTCACTCTGTTAACAATAGGATGAACTTCCAAATCACTTCCATAACTCTAAATTGCAGGTACTGTTGAATAGCAAACACCAGTCATTGACAAATTGTTTTCTTTGGGCTTAGGGCACATTCCTGAAATTGCTCAGAGAGGTCAACCAGCTAAGGAAGGTTTTGAATTTCAGCTCTAAACACTGATACCCACTTTACAACCTTGGGTTCCACCACCTGGAGCTGCCCTTATCATCTGGGAAAGTCTCCTATATTATTATTTTCAGAGCTGGCATATCTGTAGACCACATAATCTCAGAAGGCTACACTGACTCTCCCAGCCTCCCATCTCCTGGCTGTTAGATTCCAGGCCTGCTCTCTGTTCCTGCTCTCTGTTCCTGCTCTCCCTTCCCACGTACTCCAGCTCCCGTTCCCGTTCGTCCCCCGCGGTTCATCCCCATCCCCTCCACGTGTTTCTTTTGGTAATTCAATATACCCCTTCCCTTTTCCTATAGGGCGGTTTCAGCGTGCGTTCATCTATCCTGCAACTTTTCTAACACTGGCCTGTTCTCATTCCCAGAGCTTTGAGGTAGTTCACCATTTGACTCCTAACTTCTGGTCTGGCTGTTAACCCTGTAAGGCTAAGAGCTACCCTGGCTAGCTATTTCCCCTGGAAGGCTTTCTTCCCTTAGTCCTGAGGCACCCTGTTTTCCGTGTAGGGTCCCTGATTATGTCACTACAGACCTGTTCACATGAGAACTCTCATCCACCAGGTACACTCAACTCCCAGTCCTTCCAATGGAGCAGCACAGCATCAGGGTCAGAATAGAGTAGTTATGAATCAAACAGCTCTGAGTGTGAATTCAGACTCCACCATCTACTAGCTGGAAGCTCTTGGGGAATTTATTTTCTGGGCCTATTTCCTCTTCTATAAAACTGAGATAATAAAATCCACATCATAGGATTGTAGGGAAGGATCAGGAGATAATTTATATGGTGCTTGCAATATTATAGCATGACCACTCCTTTTCACCTAATTACCAAATGCATGAATTAGTTTTCTGGGAGTCAAAGTATAGTTGGGGGCTTGTAACCTGACATATATATCATCCACTGCTAACTCTAATTTGCTTCGCTTTTCCTTACCCATTAGGGTTAAATGTGACATGAAAATGTTTGCATTTCTCTGTAACCCAGTTTTCAGAAATTGGACTTTAAATTCAAAGTTGTGAAAGCATCCTTAGTCCCTAAATTCCAACAGACTATAGTTTATTAATCTTAATTACCAATGTATAATCTCAAACTTGCTAATAAAACTGGAAATATTGTGAAGTATTACTCTTAAGACGTGCTTTAAAGTTCACCAAAAACAAACTATAGCAATTACACTAGTGTAGTAATTTTTGGTTCTCTACTTTCCTAATAGTCCATGTTGCTTTATGCATAATACTTTTAAAAACTAGAACTATGATCTGAGTTAAATTCCTATTTTATGCTTTGTTTTTGGAAAATTTACCAGGCTTGACTATGGCTTTCCTTTTGGACCCCATCCACTTAAATCACTAGAAATAACAGCTCCCTACACACGCTGGCATGAACTGACCTTTCTATTGCAAAGTTGAATAGTAGTACCTAAAGGTAGGAAAAGCTTAGCTTGCTACAAAAGTACCTGCTGAGAGGACTATTATCTGAATGGTAAATCACAGCAGATGATAATATCTTCCTACAGACTATGGAAAAATACTCAAGACTTAATAGTAAAAATGTTCAGGAAAAGAATTTAGAATCTTAATTCTTTCCCTTGCAGAAAAACTGAAGAGAATGAGCTAGGATTACATGCTGGTTAGTAATGGACCAGCCAGAATATAAGACTCATCCCTGAAGCATCAGACCTGAAAAAGAAAGTAAATAGGTTTATATTTCAACAAACATAAATGAATTAAATTAATTTTATTCTTAAGTCTTTCTAGGAATTAAATAAAATCCCTTGAGATCATTGAAAACATCTCAGGTGCTATTCACAAAATAGGGATGAAAACCACTGCCCTTAAAGGCATTCAGCTGGCCCTCTGAATCCACAGGTTCCATATCTGTGAATTCAACAATTCAATTAAGAATATTCCCCCCCAAAAGTATCTGTACTGTATAGACTTTTTTCCTTATCATTATTCCCAAAACAATACAGTATGACAATTATTTATAGTATTTACTTTGAATTAGGGGTAAGTAATTAGGGATGATTTAAAGCATATGGGAGGATGTGTTTAGCACCCTCTGATTTGGTATCCCTGGTGGATTGCTGAGGTGATAAAATGCCCATTCTGACCTGCCTCTGCAGGCAGCCCGACTTGGGTTTTATCCAGTGGTGCCAGGGCTGTGTGGAGTCATATGCATTACCAGAGGCAATTCAGAGGTCACCTAGTTTGTTTGACCACTCCTTTTCCAAAGAAACCATGCACTTCCCTCTAAGAATGTGGCCTGCCTGGCTTGGCACAACACCCAGTTACAGGGTCAGAAAAGGACCCAGAAAGCACTCGTGCAAGGTTCATTTCCCTTGGCCAGACTGGGGCCTTCTGGTAAGGTTCCCATGCAACTAAAGCAAAACACTCCACCTCCCCACTTGAAGGAAGCAGACATGGTGTTACCTAGCTTCTGAGGAGAGAGGATGGCAGGAATGAAGAACTCACAGAGGCATTACTAAACTCACGTTGTAATTTGAAGTGTTGGGAGGTAGGACCTATAAAAGGTGATTTGATTGTTAATGCCTTTCTCATGGGAATGGGTTTGAGGCTGCCCCTCATGTTTTGCCTCTTCTGCACACACCCATATGCCCTGCCACACTGAGGCCCTCACCAGAAACTGAGCAGTGAATATGCAGCTGACTCTCACACCTGCCTTAATCCACTGACCAAACCCTTCAGGTAGATCTCACCTTGGAAAATCTGGAGTCCTTAGAACAACTGGTATAGTCTGAACACTCAAAAGAAATGAGAAATGGCTGTCTTTGATTTCTGAGCCTTTCTCCTTCCTCCTCCTCCATCTTCTTCTCCATCTTCTCACCAAAAAATAAACTATAGCAATTACACTAGTGTAGTAATTTTCGGTTCTCTACTTTCCTAATATTCCATGTTGTTTTATGCATAATACTTTCGAAAACTAGAACTAGGATCTGAGTTAAATTCCTAGGAATATGGCCTGTCTGGCTTGGCACAACAAGCCAATGACCTAATGACCCTACCTTGCAGGGCTATTTCATAGCACTCCCCGCACTGGGCAGAAAAATCCCAGTCCTTAGAAGAAAGCTAAAAAATATATTGTCTAGCTAAATTGTGGAACCAACCCAGATGCCCTTTAGTAGATGAATGGATAGGGAAACTTTGGTATATGTTCACAATGGAATATTACTCGCGTTAAAAGAGAATAAAATCATGGCATTTGTAGGTAAATGGATGGAGTTGGAGAATATAATGCTAAGTAAGCCAATCCCAAAAAACCAAAGACTGAATGTTTTCTTGTATATGAGGATGCTGACTCATAATCGCGATGGGGGTGGGGAGCATGGGAGGAATGAAGGAACTTTGGGAGGGGACACAGGGGTAGGAAATATGGTGGAATGAATTAGACATCATTACTCTAAGTACATATGTGAAGACATGAATGGTGTGAAAATACTTTGTGTACACAAGAGACTTGAAAAATTGTTCTCTATATGTGTAATATGAATTGAATTGCATTCTGCCATCATATGTAACAAATTAGAATAAATAATTTAATAAAAAAAATCTATTGTCACAAGCTAGAGTAAGAGTCTTCCCTGTGACAAGTACTTGAGTGAGAGCCACACTGACTGGAGGAAAGAAGCCATCAAGGAGTGGAAAGGTAAGGAAAGGGAGGAACTCAGGAACACAAGGGTGAAATCAAACATCTTAGTCTGCTTTATGTTTTGGGGAGGGTGCTGGGGATTGAACCCTGGGCTTTGTGCATGCTAGGCAAGCACCCTACCACTAAGCTACAAACCCAACCCCTAATCCCCTTAGTTTTGATGAAAGGATACTTTATTAAAACATTTATCAAAATGAATCACTTTGGGCCGGGCGTGGTGGCGCACGCCTGTAATCCCAGCACTTTGGGAGGCTGAGGCAGGAAGATCGCGAGTTCAAAGCCAGTCTTAGCAATGGTGAGGCACTTAGCAACTCAGTGAGACCCTGTCTCTAAATAAAATACAAAAAAGGGCTGGGGATGTGACCCAGTGGATGAGTGCCCCTGAGTTCAATCCCTGGTACCACAAAAAAAAAAAAAAAAAAGAAAAAAGAAACACTTTGGTGATTTATTGCCTCTGGTAATATATATGACTCAGAGCCACACTTCAGTGGGCCCTGGAAATTGTAGTGAAACCACCACTAGCACCACCACGGAGCAGTTAGGCACTTAGGAGATTGCCACCTGCCGTACCACTTATGTCTCACAAGCATCATACAAGACAGCAATTACCCCATTTTACAGCCAAGATAACAAGGCCCTCAAAATCTACCATTTACTTGGTAAGTGGCATAGACTCGGAATCCAGGTACTCTTAGCAAAAAAACCATTCTGAAAACTATGCTTTGATCCTGGTATTTCATGTATCTAGGAGACTTAAGGAATAAACAGAGTTCCTAAGAACCAAGTTATTTCAATATAATTAATATTTAGTGTGGAGCTGAGGGTGTAGCTTAGTGGTAGAGCATTCACCCAGCATGCACAAGGCCATGGATTTGATCACCAGCATCAAGGCAAAAAAAAAAAAAAAAAAAGTCTGTTGTGACAGCTGAATACACTGACTTCTACTTTCTATTATTTGGCTAGCTAGAAGAAAGCTGAAGCGGTCAACAAGGTAAACGAAATGTGATATTACCAGAATGATGGGTGCAGCTATTCTGCTCTATGCCCATTTCCTCAGGGATGAAGGATACAGTCCTTTCTGGAACAGATTATTTGATGAAACCCCTAAAACACCCTTGATTTTCTTCACAGCAGTAACCCCCACCCTCCTCCTGACACACGGTTTCTCCTCAATTCCTATAGCTTTTGAATGCCCTCATTTGGCATATAACATACTTCTACATTACCCATAAAGTAACACCTTTTTTTGCTCTATTTAAGTAATCCTTAAAAGATCTTTGGAAGCTATTCAAACCATGCAACAGTAAAAGCCTGTTGTTGCCCTTCCACAAACTTGTGCAAACAGGTAGCAAACACCATAGGCCAGACACTAGTTAATTTCAAAAGTATCCTGAGGGGAGCTCTTCATGGGCAAGAACTCAGGTAATTTTGAGGGTGTTCAACTTATCATTTCTCTGTGAAGGGGCTTGATGACTCAGTTCAGAAAAGTCAGAGGGTCAATTCTCCTGGACTTTCACCTACTGGCCTCTGTGGTCATTTAGTTATTCCAAATCATCAGTGTGGTTTGCACAACCTGTTTTTACTGATAAAAGCTGATGTTACTGAGGAAGAAAACTGGTCTATAATCCCCAAAGAGATCATAGCAGGCTGCTGCCACCTTGTGGTATCTTGGTGCAAATGTGGGTGCAGGAAACCTGCTGGCCAGGCTTTCAAGAAAAACAAAATATGTACATAAAAAGCACAGACACAGCCAGGCGAGGTGGCTCACGCCTGTAATCCCAGCACTCACTCGGGAGGCTGAGGCAGGAGGACCATGAGTTACTCAGCAATGGCGAGGCACTTAGCAACTTAGTGAGACCCTGTCTCTAATAAAATACAAAAAAGGGCTGGGGATGTGGCCCAGTGATCAAGTGCCCCTGAGTTCAATCCCCAGTACCAAAAAAAAAAAAAAAAAAAAAAAAACAAACCACAGACACCTGTAATCCCAGTGACTTAAGAGGTCAAGAAGGAAGACTGCAAGTTCCAAGTCAGTCTTGGAAACTTGGTGAGACCTTGTCTTAAAAATAAAAATGGCTAAGGATGCAGCTCAGTGGTAGAGTGCCCCTGGATCCAATGCCCCATACCATAATAAAATAAATAAATGAAAGCACACATTATCATGGCCATGTGTTAAAAAATGGTTAAGTTTATTCAATGTCCTCGGTGTTTAGTTCAAAATTACATATCAGTCTTAACTGCAAAAAAAGCTTTCCCATGACCTGCCTCAGAGCCTCTCCACTAGCATAGAACTCAAAGCCTTTTCTAAATCCAATGCTCTGGAGGAAAATCAAAAAAGCCAACAAACACAGAAAGGATAAACAGAAACCAGCTGTGCCCCAAAAGCCTCAAAAAGTCACGTTATTTATATACATAAAACAACGCTGGGTCTGTTTGGGATGGGAAGTTCCATGTACGGTCCAGTCCTTCAATGACCATAACAAGAGTTCTAGTCCTTCCCTTGCCTTACTTCATGGCAGTTTTCATCACCTATTTCCAAAGCTTCCACCAGGTGCTGATCCAACTTCATCACCCATGTCCCTCAACTTCAGTTCAATCAAACACTGTTTTGGGGGGGACTGAAGGCATAAGCTAGTGCCAGGGAGGGGGTTGGAAACTTGGGAGAAACTTTCTCAGCACAACTCCAGGTCCAGAGATGAGGCCTCCTCAGATAAGGAAGATGATGCCCTCAGACACCATGACCTGGTTGTCATCCTGCATTCTGTTCAGTGCAGTCTGGATCTCTTCTGCAGAGAAAGGCTCTTCTTTGTCCCGGTTGATGGATTCTGTGAGGCGATTCATGCCCACAGACTGGGCATGAGCTTCTCGGAACACGTCCAAGAGGGCCACCTTGAATGCCTTCAACCTGCCCGAGACGGTAAAAAGGTAAGGGAACAGTAAACCCAAACGCTCTCAGGCAAGATCCATACTGGGAAAACCCAGTGTGATAATACAGCAGAAGTTATCCCCAATTATTCTCATTTGACACACACACCCCTCAGCTTCTGATGGCTGCTCCTGAGTATCTTTCTTTAAAGCTAACCTGGTGTACTATTAAGCTTCCTACACATTGAGAAATAATACCACTTTAAAATTAGAGGCCTTCAGCCAGATGTGGTGGTACATACCTGTAACCCCAGGCAACTCAGTAGGCTGAGACAGAAGGATCTAAATCTAAAGTTTAAGGCCAGCCTCAGCAACTTAGCAAGGCCCTACACAATTAGACCCTATTTCAAAATAAAAAATAAAATAAAATAAAAAGGGCTGGGGATGTGGCTATGGTAAAACACCTCTGGGATCAAGCCCCAGTAACAAAACAAAATTAAAAATAAATAAAATCAGAGGCCTTCGAGATTGTTGGAAATTGGCATTTTCATACACAATAGAGAAAGGTAAACTGGTACAGCATCTTTGGGGGACAATTTAGCAACACTTAAATTATAAAAAGCACATATCCTTTTATAAATTATAAAAGCTACCAGGAGTTCTTTACCCTTGCAACTTTCCTCTAAGTTTGATTAGTATAGTCAGACTATAAAGTGTTTAAAACCTCTGGTTCCCCAGTGTTGCCCTATTGGTAAGCAGCTTGTTGCACACCCTCCCCACCTCAGGAGCAAGTTCTCACCTCCGTAGGAATTCACCCAATGCAGGACCAAGTTCTCCACTCACCTGGATTCACTCAACTCTCCCTTCTGGGATTCCTTGGTCTCCTGTGTGTCTGCTGCCTTCGGAGTATGCACTTCAGAGAAGGATGGAGAAAACAGCAAAGTGAAGCCACTGCCACCCACACCAAAGAAGTTACATTCTCCACTCCCCACCCGTCATAGTCTGCAAACACTCGTTTCCTATGGTTCTTATGGGCCAAGCAGAACAATTAGAAAAAGGGAAATCACAACTGAACAATAAAGAAATGAAGTCAGGCAGAAAATCCAAAACATTCATTAACTGGAGGCTTATACCAGGCTTGGCAAAAAATCACAGTTCATTGAGAAGGAAGCAAACTGAGGGAAACATATTTCCTTTTATTGTAGGTTTCCCCCAAGATTCTCTTGAGACAAACTTCTTCAAAACAGGCCCCTCTATGTAGGGAGCCAATGGGAGACCATGAGAAAATACAGTGCATCTTTACGCACTTTTTAAAAGATCAGAAGTCAAAGAAATAGCCTCTTTGATCCACTGGGGAAGGCTCACTCACCTTGAGGCATTTCCTCCTCCGTGTCACTGAAGTCATAGGGGTCATAAGAGTCTCCATCCTTGGCATCTGACTGTCGAGTCTTCCTCCTAAAATATCCACAGAAGTTAAGTGAGACTTTGTGGAGCCCCATCCTGTGTATCTCTGACCAAAGGAAACAGAACCATCTACAACTGAAATGAAACCCCAGGCATGGGCCTGCCCTTACTACTTCTTCTATACGAGACAATCTCCATACAACACAAATAGGCCCCTGAGGACCCTGATGTGAAAAAGTAGCAATGACCCACCCTCCACCTCTCTCCCCAGCTCCTCTCACTTGGCTTAGCTCCACCCTACCTCTTCCTCTTCTGCTCGTGGTCCTCCTGGCTTTTCTCTTCATCTTCTGACTCTGATTCATCATCACTTCGCTTCTTACGTTTCTTCTCCTTCTCCAGAACCTAGAACCAAGAGAAGTGTGGGTGCCTAGAGGGGTCACTGATGCCAGGGAACTGAATACAGAACTCTTAAGTAAGGGTCCCTTCTGCACCATCAGCAGAAATGACTTCCACATCTTTAATGATTTACCTAATCTCTCTCGTCCCAGAGTCCCAGGAACAAGGATAGGGAGAGAGGCTACTAGCTGTCTTAAAAATGCTGGGAGGCCTTTCATACAGTGGATACTCAATATTATGTTTAATGAATAAAGAAACAAATGGGGATGGGATTCCAAACCACAATGGTCAAGTGGGAAAAAATTCATTTCTTTATAAATCAGGTGGAAATTTAGGACAACCCCCAACAGAGCAAAGAGCAAAAGTGTAACAAACCCACAACTAAATCCCCAAGGGCTGCAATTCACCAAAGGGGCAACAAAGGAGGAAAAGGGATCAAGGCTTCGAGACTTGGTATCTAAAATGACTGAGATGCAATGTCACCAACAGAAAGAAGACAGAATGAGAAGCAAGTTTGAGAGTTCTTCTTTCGACATGAGTTTTTGAGATGCCAATGGGCCACTTGAAGAAACTGCCAAGGGGAATGGTACAAAGGGAAGAGGATGAGTGTCAAGACAATTCTTCTGGAAATATCTACTTAAGATGCAAAGGAAGCAGAGATAAAGAAGCAGTAGACTGAACCTGTGGAACATAAATTAAACCAGAATCTCTAGGAGTCCTGGCATCTGTATCATAGAGCTTTCCATATGATCTCAGGTGCAGCCAGGGTGGAGACCCACTGTGAATTCCTTCCAGAGGAAGGAATGAAGAACAGTGAACACTGGCAGGCAAATGCTACTTTATGCTAATAACCCAAATGCAGAAGTAAGCCACCGGAGTGCTGAGAAGTCATGTACCTCTCATTTAGAAGAACCTCTCAGGCCCAAGCATCTCAATCCTCACCTTCTTGAAGTAAGCATACTGGACCAGCTCCACAGCTTCCTCTGCATCCTGCAGGTCCACAGTCTTACTCATACGGGCCTTTGCATGGGCTGTGGCCAGTCGAATCAGAGTTTCCAGTGTCCGCGCTGTAACTGGAGATGTCTGGGGAAGAAAACAAGAATTACTTATTCAGAATCCTATAGACATGCCCAACATTCGTACTGCAGGGAAAGGGAAAGCAGAACATCCAAGTGAAGAATTCTGAACTGTTATCTCATTTAAAATTCAGAAAGAAAAATGATAAAGGAAATATACATCAGAGTGTTAAGAAAGGGAGGAGCAGGTGAACAAAGAAAATTAGGCATTTTACAGCTGGAAAGTTAAAAGGTTAGAAAGAGTATGTAAGGGAGAAAAACAATTTCCGGTCTACAATGCACCAGGAAGTTTGCTTTAGTAATTGTTCTATCATTTAACCCTCTTTAAAAATTTAAGCCGGGCGCGGTGGCGCACGCCTGTAATCCCAGCACTTTGGGAGGCTGAGACAGGAGGATCGCGAGTTCAAAGCCAGCCTCAGCAATGGCGAGGCACTTAGCAACTCAGTGAGACCCTGTCTCTAATAAAATACAAAATAGGGCTGGGGGTGTGGCCCAGTGGTCGAGTATCCCTGAGTTCAATCCCCAGTACCACAAAAAAAAAAAAAAAAAAAAAAAATTTAGAAAAGTTTTGTAAATGAGGAAAATGGTAATCAGAGTTTAAAACAATTTATCCAAGGTCACACTAAGAGAGTGGCATAAAATTGGTATCTGAGGACAGGCTTTTTAAAAGTTGTATAAATTCACATAAGTCCAGAGGAAGAGGAGAACTCCTGCATATTCCCAGCAAGTGGTTCTCATGGGATGGGTGCTTTTATCTTTGAAAATGCTATTTTCTGAACAGGGACATATCTCAACATTATAAAAAGGTATCTATGCTAAGCCCCAGGCTAACATCATTTTAAATGGAGAAAAATTGAAAGCATTCCCTCTAAAAACTGGAACAAGACAGGGATGCCCCCTTTCACCACTTTTATTTAACATACTACTTGAAACACTGGCCAAAGCAATTAGACAGACGAAAGAAATTAAAGGGATACAGATAGGAAAAGAAGAACTCAAATTAGTACTATATCTAGAAGACCTAAAAAATTCCACCAGAAAACCTCTAGAACTAGTAAATGAATTCAGCAAAGTAGCAGGACACAAAATCAACACCCATAAATCAAAGGCAGTTATGTATATCAGTGACAAATCCTCTGAAAGGGAAATGAGGAAAACTAATCCATTTACAATAGCCTCAAGAAAAAAAAAAAAAAAAAACCTGGAATCAGGGCTGGGGTTGTGGCTCAGCGGTAGAGCGCTCGCCTAGCACATGTGCGGCCCGGGTTCGATCCTCAGCACCACGTAAACATAAATGCTTTGCATTGTGTACAACTAAAGCAAATAAATAAATATAAAAAAAAAAAAACTGGAATCAACCTAACAAAAGAGGGGAAAGCCCTCTACAATGAAAAATACAGAACACTAAAAAAAGAAAAAGAAATTAAAGAAGACCTTAGAAGATGGAAAGATCTCCCTTGTTCTTGGATAGGCAAAATCAATATTGTCAAAAGGACTATATTTCTAAAAAACATTATACAGATTCAATGCAATTCCAATCAAAGTCCCAATGGCATTCCTCATAGAAATAGAAAAAGCAGTCATGAAATTCATCTGGAAAAATAAGAAACCCAGAACAGCTAAAGCAATCCTTAGCAAGAAGAATGAAACAGGTGGCACCACTACACCAGACCTTAAACTATACTACAGAGCAATAGTAACAAAAACAGCACAGTAGCCGGGTGCGGTGGCGCACGCCTGTAATCCCAGCACTTTGGGAGGCTGAGGCAGGAGGATCGCGAGTTCAAAGCCAGCCTCAGCAATGGTGAGGCACTTAGCAACTCAGTGAGACCCTGTCTCTAAATAAAATACAAAAAAGGGCTGGGGATGTGACCCAGAGGACGAGTGCCCCTGAGTTCAATCCCTGGTACCACAAAAAAAAAAAAAAAAAAAAAAAACAAAAAAAAACAGCATGGTATTGGCAACAAAATAGACTGGTAGACCAATGGTACAGAACAAAGAACACAGAGACTAACGCGCACAACTACAGTTATCTTATATTAGATAAAGGTGCCAAAAACATACATTGGAGAAGAGATAACCACTTCAACAAATGGTGCTGGCATAACTAGAAATCCATATGCAACAAAATGAAATTAATCCCCTATCTCTCACTATGCACAAAACTCAACTTAAAGTGGATCAAGGTCCTAGAAATTAAACCAGAGACCATGCAACCAATAGAAGAAAAAGTAGGTCCAAATCTCCATCATATTGGATTAGGCCCCTACTTCCTTAATAAGACTCCTATAGCACAAGAATTAAAATCTAGAATTAATGAATGGGATGGATTCAAACTAAAAAGTTTCTTCTCAGCAAAAGAAACAACCAGTGACATGAATAGAAAGCCTACTAACTGGGGACAAATTTTTACTACACACACATCAGATACAGCACTGATCTCTAGAATATATAAAGAACTTAAAAATCTTAACACCAAAAAAAAAAAAAAAACAAATAACCCAATCAATAAATGGGCTAAGGAACTACAGACACTTCTCAGAAGATATACAATCAATCAACAAATACATGAAAAAATGTTCAACATTTTTTCTTTGTTCAACATGTTCTCTCTGGCAATTAGAGAAATGCAAATCAAAACTACTCTAAGATTTCATTTCACTCCAGTTAGAATGACAGCTATTAAGAACACAAACAACAATAAATGTTGGAGAGGATGTGGGGGAAAAGGCACACTCATACATTGCTGGTGGGACTGCGAAATGATGCAGCCAATATGGAAAGCAGTATGGAGATTCCTTGGAAAACTGGGAATGGAACCATCTTATGACCCAGCTATCCCACTCCTCACGTCTATACCCAAAGGACTTAAAAACAATATACTACAAGGACATAGCCACATCAATGTTTACAGCAGCACAATTCACAATAACTAAACTGTGGAACCAACCTAGATGCCCTTCAGTAGATGAATGGATAAAGAAAATGTGGTATATATACACAATGGAATATTACTCAGCAAAAAAGAAAATAAAATAATGGCATTCGCAGGTAAATGGACAAAGCTGGAGAATATAATGCTAAATGAAGTTAGCCAATCCCAAAAATCCAAATGCTGAATTATTTCTCTGATGTAAAGAAGCTGATTCACAGTGGGGTTGGGACGGGGAGCATAGGAGGATTAGAGGAACACTAGAAAGGTCAATGAGGAGGGAGGGGAAGGGAGGGAGCAAGAGAGTTAAAAAAAAAAAAAAAAAAGGATGGTAGAATGAGATGAATATCATTACCCTAGGTACATGTATGAAGACATAAATGGTGTGACTATACTTTGTATACAACCAGAGATATGTAAAAATGTACTCTATATGTGTAATATGAATTGTAACGCATTCTGCTGTCATATATAACAACCTAGAATTTTAAAAAATGCTATTTTCTGAATGGGATCAGTTTCAGGTGATTCTGATGTGCCCTAATATTATCCAACCTTCTTAATTTATGGATAAAGAAATGACCTAAGGAGTGAAAGGACTGTGCAAGTTTAAAAAGCTAGCTGCAGAGCTGGGATCAAATATAGAGTCTGTTCTTCCCATGATACCTCCCCATCTACCATTATATGACTCTTCAGTGACATAACCTGCTCACTTCTGCTTTTGAGCTTTCTAAAGTGCCATTTATACCCACACCAATATCAAAACACAGATGCATTAACATTTGAATATTCATCAAATCTTTTTTGGCAAGCTACAAGAATTTGGAGGTTATATACTCCATGACAAGCTCCAATTCTTGAATTACCTACAAAGTTGGTAAAATCCCAGTCTGCACTAGTGCACTGGAAAATCCAAATGGAGAGATCTACCAAACCCACTAGGAACACAACAACTAAAAAGCTGCATTATGATCACTTTTTGGTTCACTGAGAGGCTCTTGGACACTGTAATGGTTCATGTGTGGGGGGAAAACATTTAAAAAAAAAAAAAAGGAAGCTGTTTCATATGAAGAAGACATGATACACAATCTCTAAAAAATAATGGACATTGAGTGAAAGTCATGGGGAAGCAGGTTTATGCTTTATTTTAAGCTCCCTTACAATAAGAGCTTATTCTAAGACTTCAATACAGTGATGTGCTAAACATGATGCCACTAGGGGTGCAAAGTCTAGGCAGGAACACCAAAAGACAATGGGTGAGGCTGGATTATGCCTACATCCAAGCATCTGTATTATACAATGAGGGCTTTGAACTTGGGTCTTTTTGCTGTGAAATCCTATGTGAAATACACTGCTTCCAAAATATTTAGAGAAATTCAAGGGCAGCTATCTTACCTTACTTACTAGAAATTGTTCTGAGTAGCAATCATGGTTGTTATGGTTGTTAACTCTTGGTTATTTGTCAAAGTTTAGCCCCAAAATCACATTTTGGCAATCCTTCCCTGACATTCAAATCCACCCAGGGAATTCTATAGGAAAAAATCAGCATATTCTTCATCTGCACTCAAATTCACTCATTCATTCCTCCATGAGTATCCCACTGGGGTATATATTTTTAAATATGTATACATGATCTTTCTACCTACCTTTCTGCCTACTACTCTCAAATTGAAGTTCTTTGAGGATGGCTTTTATTATTTTCACACTACATAGAGGAATAGAGACAAGGCCAGTTCCCAAAAGTCACTCATATTTTGCTGATTAAGATGCATGTTATCTGCCAGGCGTGGTGGCGCATGCCTGTAATCCCAGCACTTGGGAGTCTGAGGCAGGAGGATCACGAGTTCAAAGCCAGCCTCAGCAATGGCGAGGCACTTAGCAACTCACTAAGACCCTGTCTCTAATAAAATACAAAAAAGGGCTGGGGATGTGGCCCAGTGGTCGAGTGCCCTTGAGTTCAATCCCCAGTACCAAAAAAAAAAAAAAAAAAAAAAAGCATGTTATCTATAAAATCCTTTTTTTTTTTTTTTTTTTTTTCGTAGTTGTAGATGGACAAAATGCCTTTGTTATGTGGTGCTAAGGATCAACTCAGTGCCTCACATGTGCTAGACAAGCACTCTGCCACTGAGCCACAACCCCAACCCCTCATTTTCTTTAAAAAAAAAAAAAAATGATTGAAATTGTGTTAACAGACCAGGAAGGAATTTTAACTAAGCTGAAAGTAAATCTTAAAATTTAATTAAATTTTAATTAAGTTAATATGCTGCCAAAGCTCCCATATACCAGGGACCCCAAGGGTCAGGCTCCCTCTGGACACTTACCCTGGCAGTGTCAGAGCTCATGCTGTCCTGGCTGCGCAGGCGTGAGTACTCTTCTGCAATGTAGGCAGCCGACTCCTGCGTCAGAATGGGCTTGATGATTTTGGCCACATGGATGTACTTCTTCATGAATGCGGCACTCACCATCTTCTCCCTGGACGCAAGCACAGTAAATTACACTTCCCTGCCACACCTTACTACCTGCTGGGTGAGTGGTTTGTCTTTCCTCAAAGAAGTCAAGATCAAATGGCAGAGCAAAGAACCCAATATTGTAACTGCCACTTATATGGAATATGCACAAGGCCCTTTCATGTATTTTTTATTTAACTTTAGGTTTAATTTGTAAGTTAGGTAGTTGAGATACCAAGTTTAGATATTATCTGCTTTGTTTTTTAGGTGAGAAATTACAATTCAGAGAAGCTAAAATTTACTCAAATTCAGTTTTCTGACTCCAAAATTCTGTATAAGCAAACTAAAATGGCTTTGACAATTATGCTATATACTTCTTACTGTACCAATGCCAAAAATAGACACACTTGATCCCACATTTCATGCTTTGAACACCTGATCACAAGTCTCCTTTACCCAAATTCACTTGCAATTCTCCGATGCTTGCTATCTACTGATTCTTCACCATAAACTCACCATGAACAACTACATGGTATGTATGAGGAAGGAATCACACACCCACCATGAGATGGGCATGTATGAGCACCCAATGCCCTAAGTAAGCTCAGATGTACAAACCTCTGATTCCCTCAAGGGAAGGTTGTAAGAGCCTTTAATGAGGAAGTAGCTAAGATGGCGGCTGGCTGAGAGCCATAAGGAGGCGTTTACTTGTTTACACCTGACCTTAATGAATTTGACTAAGAATCTTTCTGTGCCGCACCTGCACACATGTATGCTTAATGGGTGAAGAGTATTTAACCAGGTCGGGGGGCGTAAGAGGAGAGGAGAAAGGAGAGAAGACGAAGCAAGAATAAAAAAAACCATTCATTCCCAGTCTGCCTCTGATTTCTTTCCCGCAGTATCGTTGCTGTAGGCAGCAACAGAAGGTAAAAGAAATGCTCACTTTTTCTTCTTTGTCCCATGCAGAAGGTTGTCATGCTTCTCATAAATCTGGGTGTCCTGCTGGTCATCTTGGTTGAAGTTGGGATCATCTGTTGCCAGGATATCCACAGCACTACCCAAGGGCATGGCTGGGGAACCCAAGTTGGTTGAAAGGAGAGCAAGAAAGAGTTTATTTAAATCTGGGGAAACGCTTATTCCATAGCAGAGAAGGAGCAGAGACCAAGATTCACAAACCAAGATCCCAGAAGGAAATAGACACATGGAACCGACAAATAAGGGTGGAACTGTCTTGCCCAAACAAGATGCCCAAAGGTATTCCAGGACCCAAACCTAGACAATGACACTCCTTAGGATTGTCTCCACTGAGCAAGGGCAGGTAGGAAAGCAGTTGAGAGCATCTGAAACACCCACCTCCCCCTGGGTTAAGCCTGAGACAACAGCATCTGCTTAGGACCCCTTCCATTAGTCACTCTGCTCACGGCCTCACCATCGCCATCCTGCTCCCCAGGTGCCCTGTAACGATGCATCCGGAGTACGTGGTCTGAGATCTCCCGATCCTGCTCAGGATCCATCTGATCCAGCATGATGAAGAGCAAGTCAAATCGAGACAGCAGTGAGTCCTGGAGCCCAATGTTCTCCATTGGAGTCTTGTACTGATCATACTGGGGACACAAGAAAAAAGTAGAAGTGACATCCACAGGAAGAAAGCACAAGGCTGAAGTGATTCTGGGAGCAAAAATGGAAGGCCGGACCATTAAAAAACAGACAAGAACTAGTGAAAACAAAAGGATTTTAAAGTTATTACAATACATAAATCATCTCTTCTTCTTGCTGAAGCTCAGGTAACCTAACCAGAAGCCCACCTCCTAGCACAGGCACTCTAACAGACTGAGCAAGGTGTCACCCCCGGCCCTGCCCTTTCCAAGCTTGATTCTGCTGTCTCATTCCCAAGACAGGACCAACTCTGAGAGGTGACTCCATCCCCTACCTGTCATAAAGACAGGACTAGCTAGTTTGATCAGAGAGAATTGGAACCTTAGAATCTCTTATGAGGTGATGGGCCAAATCTCAGCTAACAAGGCCAATGACCTAGAAAGCAAAATGTCTTAGGAATTTCAGGACTTTTCTTTGGTATTGAAGAAAATCTAATGACACTGGATTATTGGATTCTTTTCTTTCTTTTTTTTTTTGGATGTGCGTGTGTGTGTGTGTGTGTGTGTGTGTGTGTGTGTGTGTGTGTAGTGCAAGGGAGCAAACCCAGGGCATGCTAGGCAAGCAAACCCTGACACTCTTGTTTATCTTTCAGTTCTGGGCCCTTTGGGCTGATGCCTGCCTACTCACATTTCATGGTCAGACAGCATCCTAACAATCTGTGAGTAATAACAAGAACAATGTGAACCATGTTCACAGTTTAGATCCTGCCATTTTCTTATACTTTCCAATCATTCTTCAGAAGGATTCAAAACACATCACTGGTAATTTTAAAACCCATGGTTCTCAGTCCAGGCTGCACATAAAATCAACCTATGGAACCTTCCTCAACTACAGCTATTAAGAGCTCCAATCCAGAGATTTGGATTCAGAAATACACACTATGGGATTACTGCCAAAGCATCATTTGAGCTGTGGATTCAAATCCTAACTCTGCATTTTCTGGTTTGTGGTACTTCAACAAATTATATAACCTATGTTTCCATTTTCTCATCTACAAAAAATAATTACCTACCTCACTGTGCTGAGAGAATGTAAGAAGTTGATAAAAAAATAAAGCTATCAGGGCTGATGATATGGCTCAGCAATAGAGTACTTGCCTAGTATGAACAAGGACTTGGGTTCCAGCCCCCATACTGCAATAAACAAACCACAACAACAACAACAAAAACACAATTTCAGTGAAATGGTCTAGAGTAGGGCACAAAAATAAAGCTACTAGAATACAATCTTTTTTTTTCTCTCTCTCTTTTTGTGGTATTGTGGATTGAAACCTACCATTTTACTACTGAGCTACATCCCGGCTTTTTTATTTTGAAATAGAGTCTTGTTAAGTTTCCCAGGCTGGCCTCACTTGTGATCTTCCTGCCATGCCCCCCAAGTCCCTGGGATTAAAGGTATGCACAGGTGTGGAGCAGTACTTTCATTTTAATGACAACAAAGTCTACCTGGATTATGAGATTACAGATCATTTTGTTTACTTTTTTGTATTTAAAAAAAGTTACTTTTAAATAAATAGCTTTTCCAGAGAATTCTGCTGTGTAGGAATGAGTAAGAACACACTACTTCAAACCAAGCACAATAACAAGCTGATGAGGGCTGGAGTTGTGCCTCAGTGGTAAAGCCCTTGCCTAGCATGTATGAGACACTGGGTTTGATCCTCAGCACCACAAATTTTAAAAAAATGAACAAATAAAGGTATTGTGTCCGTCTAGAACTACACACATACATACACACATAATATATATGTGTACACACACACAAATATATATACATACACACATATATATACATGTACATGTATGTGTGTATATATGTGTATATATATAAAAAACAACAACAAAAATGTGCATTTACTTTGGCCTATTATTCCCCCAGAATTAACTTCTTGGCCCAGTTATTCAGCAAAACAAACAAAGCCAAGGACATGGTTAAGAGCCTTATTCCACTCACCCTGCCATAGACAGGATTGGCAGCTGCCAAAACACTGCAGCGGGCATTTAGCCGAGCATGGATGCCAGCCTTGGCGATGGTCACTCGACCCTGCTCCATCACTTCATGGATGGCTGTGCGATCCATGTCAGACATCTTGTCAAATTCATCAATGCAAACTACACCTCGGTCAGCCAAGACCATGGCCCCTGCTTCCAGACGTCGCTCCCCTGGGAAGAGAGAAATAAAAATAAAAGAGATGGTGTGAGTTATAGGTGACAAAGTAGAGGGATTACAGTATCCGTCCTAGGCACATGCAAACACTTCAGCTCTGAAGCTTAGAGAAAACTCCAGCAAATTCACCTTTTTAGTCCAACCTGAACAGTATTTCTGTCTCACTTCGACCCCTAAGTTAGCCTCTCCTAAATTTCCTTCATAGATTCTCTCTTCATCTTCCTCCTCAAGTGATATCCAGCTAGACTCCTGCTCTTTTCACTGGTCTTTGAATCCCTTCCTCTAGTTGATAAACAGTCAAATTCATTTTTATTTTCCTTCTAATTTAGTAAACTTTCTCCTTTGAAATTCTTCCAAATCACCTTTTAGGAAACATTCTTTTTTTTTTTTTTTTTTTTTGGTACTGAGGATTGAACTCAGGGGCACTCGACCACTGGGCCACATCCCCAGTCCTTTTTTGTATTTTATTAGAGACAGGGTCTCACTGAGTTGCTAAGTGCCTCGCCATTGCTGAGGCTGGCTTTGAACTCGCGATCCTCCTGCCTCAGCCTCCCAAGTGCTAGGATTACAGGCGTGCGCCACCGCGCCCGGCTAGGAAACATTCTTATCAATAGAAGCTCACCAAAGATTTAAAATAATTCACCCACTACTGTAGGATACTCAGTCCTCTACAACCTGGCCCCAACTAACATTTTAGCTCTATCTTCCAAGCCAGTGCCTAGAGCAAGTTCAAGAATCCATGCTTGATCTCATGCTGGGTCTTTGCTAAAGACCCTTTCACCTTTACCTGTTTCCTGGTCTGTGGTGACAGCAGCTGTCAGACCCACTCCAGAGGAGCCCCGGCCAGTGGTGGGAATAGCCCGGGGTGCAGTGCAAAGCACATACCGCAAAAGCTGAGACTTGGCAACTGACGGGTCTCCTGTGGGATGGAGGTGGTAATGACTCTTTAGGAAATGTCCCTCAGGCCACCCTGCAGTGAGTTCTACTTTTCCAGCATATCTCTTAACACCACAAAGATATACAGTGCTATAACTGTTTCTTAAATATTATTTTCTTTGCTTTTTCCTTTACTACTCATGGAAGGATACATTTAAGATATTATAAATCAGGAATACCAGGAATGATTTTAAGGAAAAAGATCTACTTTTGACCTCTAATAGGACTGAAATTCTACCAGGTACAGAATATATAATCTTACACATTACAAGTCCTCAAGGTCAGAGCAAGGATCTAAAGCAAATCCCCAACACCATACCTATCAGAAGAACATTGATGTCCCCACGGATGTGGCTGCCATTTTCTAGGTCTCGTTCCACCCCTCCCAGAAGCAAGCAAAGGATTGCCTTCTTCACATAGTCATGCCCATGGATACTAGGGGCCAGTGACCTGGCCAGCTGGTCAAAGATATCCTAGTGCAAGAATAAGAATAGAGTGAAAAGCCTAGTGAGATCCATTGCAGTTTTGCAGAGCTCTACTTTATGTTAGTCTATAGAAAATGCTTGAAGAAACACTTCTGAATTGTAACAGCTTCTGCTCTAAGACAAATCACATTATCAGACCATCATCAGAGCAGATACAGAGGTAGCTTAGTTCCAAAACTTGTTTAGATGTTCAATCTTCCAGCAAAAGGAAAAAAAAAAAAAGTGTTTCCTGGTTCAAAACATTTTAGGCTTAATTATTGTACTTCAGGAGCAACCTTTATCACACGTTGATATATTTTATTCAATTGTAAATGTGGATATTCTGTCTTCATTAAAAAAAAAAAAAAAAAAAAGTCAAGCAGAGGGGTGCACACCTGTAACCCCAGATACTCAGGAGGCTGACGCCAAAAGGACCCCAAGTTTGAAGCCAGCCTGGCTCAGTGGCAGAATACTCATCTAGCACATGCAAGGCCCTGGGTTCAATCCTCATTACCACAAAAAAAGAAAAAATTAAAAAATTAAACAACTAAAACAAAAATACAGCATTTTAAACTTAAGTAATAATGCATCATTCATGTCTTCAGTAATAAATAAGACTCTATGGTACACTGATATTCCAACTTCAAAGAAAATCACCTGACCTTTCCTCCTGATCCAGTACAAAGACAGTGACACACCAAAACACAACTCTTTTAAGTCCATTCCCACCCTTAGTCCCCTGAAAGGTGCCCAGACCTTGGAGCGGGTTTTACTGAACTTCTTGATCTTGGCAATGTCTTCAGCAGAGAATGAAGGCTGAGCATCCTTGCTCATCTGCTTCACGTTACAGGCAATCAGGACTGTCCTGGAACAAAGAGGAGAAGAGTAAGAGAAAGCCCATTATATTCAGCTCCCAACATCAGGAGCTAGTTCCTCCAGCAGCAGTATGCCTTTTTAGGCTATTGAAATCGAAGAGCAAATCCAGGGGAAAAAGGCTGTTCTGAAATGAACAATTGATCTGCTCTGCCTGTGATCCAAGTTGGTCAATGATGCTCACTGCTAAAGTTTATTAATCTCCTACTGGGCCACAGAGGTTAAGACAGAGTACATGTGTGAAGGAGGTGGGAATAAGTGAGAAATTTCCAGGTAAGCCATGAGGCTGTAATCTTGTCAGCAATAACTCCTACTTTTGACATAAAATGGTAAGTATCACCAGCTTTTTCTGATAGAAAAGAGCTATAAGAGGTATTCCATTTCACAGGCAAGAAGTATGCTCCACCTATTAGTTAGAGCCACTGAAATACAGCACACTGGAGAAATATACTACCAGGAACAGAACTGCCAATAGCATCCCAAGCAATTCATAGCAGACTCTTTACCTGAAGGTCCCTGAAGTGTAACCTCCCTTCTTCCCAGGAAGGCAACGGTAGGTTCCCACCACCTGGACTCGGTCACCAGGCTTCACTTTATCCACTAAGTCATCATCCAGAATGACATCCACAGAGCGAGGAAGCTGGCCAGCTGGGGCCTTCTCCGGCATCTCCTGGATAGTGATGGTCTGGTGGTCCTTATAGACAGAGAGGCCATATTCTGTCTCAAGGGGATTGTTTTCCTCATCCTACAGAAAGGCACATTAGAATACAGTGTTATTTTAGTCTTGTCTTAAAAATGCCATACTTTTCTGGTATGGGAAACATAATTCAGAGTTGACTTCATAAGATTTTAGCATTCAGGAACAACCCTATCTCTGGTCTATTTATAAACTATCTAATGAAGGGACAACACATACTATGATGGAACTGTGGCTGTATTAACATCTAAATTAGGAATTTTATTCCTGCTATGAAGGTGAATATATGCTTAAACTCTGACTCGGTTTTTCCACTGCTAGGTAATACTTAATAGAAACATTCATCCAAAGCCATTCACTACAATGCTCACAGTAACACTACTCCTGCTAGTAAAAAAATTCAACAAGTATCCAAATCATGACAATAGAATGGTTAAATAAATGTGTCTAGTCACATAAATGGATACTACACAAAAATAAAAAAGTATGAAACACCCCTATAAACAATATGGATGACCCTCACAAACACAACGTTAAGCAAAAGAAGCCCAACGTAAAAGAGCAATTATGTTAAACAGGAAAACAGGCAAAATTAATTTATATTGTCAGACATCAATCAGGATAGTATGGCTCTCAAGAAGGACTGCTGAGTGCTAGGAAATTTCTGTTTCCTGATCTGGATGCTGGTTATACAGCTATATTCAGCTTGGGGGGAAAAAAAAAAATCAAGTAATACACTTAAGTGAGATTTCCTATATGTATACTAAACTTCTATAAAGAATTCTTAGTTTTACTTCCTTAATATTTGAATTTTCTAAAAACAATCAGTCAAGCACAGAAGTGCATATCTGTAATCCCAGTGATTCAAGAGAGAGAGGCAGGAGAATCGCAAGCTTGAGGCCAGGATAAGCAACTTAGGTAGGCCCTAAGCATCTTAGTGCAACCATCTCCAAATTTAAAAAATAAAATTAAATAAAGGGCTAGGTATGTTGCTCAGTGATAAAGCACGCTTGTGTTCAGTCCTAGTACAAAAGAAAAAAAAAAAAACACACACACACACCACCCACCACTTAAATCCATCCACACACTGGCTATGTGCCAGGAATTATGCTATTATTTTGTGAAATTATCTCATGTAATTATCACAACCTAATAAAGATGTTTTCCACACTTTATGGTCAAGGAAATAAATGGAGAGAAGTAAGTTTCCCAAAGTCACACAGTAAGTACCAGAACCAGGACTCAATGCAGGTGTAACGTCAAAGTTCACACTCTTAAGTACCATGTTAGACAATATCCAGGAGACCTGGCCCAACATAATTCAATTCTCAAGTGAAAAAACTTGGCCAGTAATCAGCAGTAGAGTAGTCTCTGAAGAAGAGTTTTTTAAAGTAGAGAACTTAATGAAGAAAACAGGGGAACTTAGGAAATGCAATTGGCCTACACTAAAGACACATGGGTCTTAGTCCTTAGGCTCATCACTAACTGGAGCCATAAGTGAGTCACTTAGGCTCTCCAAATGTCCGCATTTCATTGGAAGTAGACCAAGAGATCCTGAAATGTGTTTCAGTTACAATTCTGATAGTCTTATATTGGTTCTTTTTTTTAATATTTATTTATTTGCTTTAGTTGTACACAATGCAATGCATTTATGTTTATGTGGTGCTGAGGATTGAACCCGGGCCGCGCACGTGCTAGGCAAGTGCTCTACCACTGAGCCACAACCCCAGCCCTTATATTAGTTATTTACATGTTTAATTTTCCTACCATTGTCAAAACTGAAGACAAGGATCTAGTCATATTTTATCTTTGTCCTCCATAGTGCCTAACAGTGCTCTGGATTCAGCAGCTCTCAATTAAAATTTTATAAATGGGTGGGAGTAAAACTCTTTGAAATAATGAGTTCAGACATCAAAGTAATTTATTTTAATGATCTTCTGTCTCATTAAGTAAGAAATCCTTGCATTGTCTTTAATTTAAATCAATCTGAACAATAAAGCCATTTCCTAGGTCAACCTGCTCCCAAATCCAGTAAAATATTTACAGATTATACAAAACATCATACACCATAAACATGTCCCATTTTTTTTAAAAAAGTACATATAAAATTACGTTAACTTTGCTAAAATATCTACATAGGTGACTTTTTTTCTTCTTTCAACCCTTCCATAGTATTTCAAATTTTCTAAAGTAAGTATTATTTTAAAAATATAAGAAGAAATGTGGAATTTTCACATTAAACTTTAGCCTGCATAGAATCTTTCCTTTGGATTAATCCTTACTTTTCACCCCACCTACCTCTAGAAGAAAGACCAGCTATTTCACAATCACATGCATTAAAACAGGTATCTTTTGAATCCAACCCCCAAAGAGGTCCAACTGATCCATTTCTCCTCACCTTGGTGGGATAGACAGAACTGGATGGAAAGGCCACCAGGGTGGTGAGATCAGAATAACGTCGCTCTATGGTCTTCTTGGTAGCAGGACAGTAGTGGACACTACGAACAACTTTGGGACGAACTAGAGAACCTAGAGATGGAAAACATGCGTATAAAGTCAACCAGCCACACAGTGATAGAGGTGAGCTCCAAACCCATGCAAGCCTATGATGACTACTAATGCTGTGTTCTCCTGACTAGGTTAAGCTATTTCAATTACCTGTCCTTTTTATATGTATATATAACACATCCCCATGTCCATGTAAAATTTTAAGTGCCAGTGATCCCAACCAAGTACTATAGGAGTTCATGGATAAGCTGAGAATGTCAGGAGCTAAGACTCCTCTAGTTCTCAAGAGAATTCATCAATTTTGCCAACTCATGTCACCACTAAAAGTCCCCCTAATCACTGTGCACAAACTGAGCTCCTCTAAGTTTTACTACATAATTTCAATGCTCCACTTCTCTGAAATTATAAGCTATCCTGATCTACCTTCCTCTCCTACTTTTCTGGCCTCCCTCAGTCTATCCCACCTCCACTTTCTGGGTGCCTCCCTTTAGCCCACTCACATTTAGTGACAATGCCCTCCACACAGACTACACAGCTGAGGAAGCATGAAGTTAGAGTCCGGGGAGAGACATGCTTAGAGCCAAAGCTGCCTTCCAGACCTATGTAGAATTCCTCATACTGCTTGGCATAGGTAGCATCAATAGAAGCCACAAAATCCTTTAAGGCCCGCTGGAAAGCAACCAGTTCCTCAAAGGCATTGCTTAGGAGGCTGCAAATGGGCAAGAGAAAAAATAATTAGGCACAGCATGAAGAACTCGGGAGCAGTGGGGGGAGAAATGACCCTCAAACAGAAGTAAACATTCTTAAATCATTATGGTCAAGGAGAAAATCCAGCTCCTACTTCCTTCTTCTACCCTATGAAGACTTAGCAAAGTATATCAAAACTGAGGATTCACTGTTATTCAAATTATCAGAGATTTTTAAATGCTATTCAGCTAAACATTGGAAGGAGAAGCACTTGAAAAGAAAATGCCCACTAACTCCTTTTGAAAGTAAACAACATAGGCAATGAAGGCTTCTAATCAATCCCATGTTATCCAGGTCATTCCCTAGGAAGCCCGTTACAATCTGGGCAAGAGATATGGAGTCATTCTCACTCTGAGCCAGGAAATCCCCCCTGGAAACTCCTGCCACTCACCGGTTAGCCCTCTTCTCATTTTTCCTGCGCAGGTCATTCACATTGACAATCAGCCGGTATTGGTTGTCACTGATCAGTTCCCGAACTTTGCTCTGATAAATTCCCTGATCTTCCTGCAAATTGGACAGATTCAAAAATATGATGTTTCTAAAAAGAAGCAGTTCTGGGCTGGGGTTGTGGCTCAGTGGTAAAGTGCTCGCCTAGCACGTGTGAGGTACTGGGTTCAATCCTCAGCACCACATAAAATTTCAATAAATAAAATAAAAGTATTGTGTCCATCTACAACTAAAAAATTTTAAAAAAAAAAATAGCAATTCTCCACAGAAAGATAAATAACTCAATCTTTGCAGCAGAGCTGAATCCCAAGTACATGTTCATCAATTTCTCCTTTTCATTCACTAATGCCAAACTAAAAGTTTGTCACCCTACTGGGGACACTATAAAAATTAAAAAGAAAGCCAGGCATAGTGGCAAACTATTCAGGAGGAAGAGGCATGAAAATCCCAAATTCAAGGACAGCCTCAGTAACTTAGCAATGCCCTAAGCAATTAAGAGACCTGTCTCAAAAAAATAAAAAGGGCTGGAGATGTGCTCAGCATTTAAGTAACCCTGGTTTCAATCCCCAGTACAAAAAAAGCAATTAGAATGACTTCCTTATTACCATTATCACCAATAGCTCTTCTATATGCTGTCATTTCTTAATGTTTTGTGGGGAATTAAAATAAGCTCATAGGAAATCTGAGAAGAACAGTATTAAAAGCCTTGCTAAAATGGAAATTTAATAGAGATATGTTTGTTAGGTCCTTAGGCTAAAGTAACTCCATTTTGAAAATCAGCACCAGCCCACCCAGGCATGACCTTTTTGTTAGGCCCACCCTGAAAAAAGTCCCTAACAATCCCAACTACCTAAAACACAGCAAAGACGCGGGTTATTTTTTTAACTACTGCATTGTACAAAACTATATAGTTAAGAAGTTTTTTCCAGCAGGCTGTTGCGCCTTGCAGAAGGACAGCCTGGCAGATATTCTCTGTCAATAAATCTTTGCTTGAACTCAGAGTTGTATCTCTCTGTGGATATTTGCGCCAGCTATCCTAATAATGCTAACTTGCTTGACTGTAATAATCATTCCACTCTATGTATCAAAACATGCTGTACACCAGTGAACTCTTTAAAAATTCACATTTAAACTGCTTTTAATTTATCAACAAACTTTCGACGTGCTCCATCAACATTCGATAGCTTTAAATTGAGATGCACACAAGACCCCCCGGCCACCTTATGCAATGTTTTGAATAAAGACACTTTATCTGCATCTCATTTGGTAGAGAAGAAGAAAGCAGCCAAATTAGGAAATCTTTTTTTTTTTTTTTTTTTTTCTCACTACAATCTGAGCACCCTACAACGCGGCGGGCGGGTCACTATACTGTCCTACAGCAGTCGCTCCCCATCTCCCTCCCCCCACCCCCATGAAAATCAAGCATAACCCCTAGAAGGCCCAGGCGGGCTCTGACATTTTGTTTGCACCTGCTGGTAACCTGTAGCCTTTCGCGCGTGGGGCCGTCACCTGTTACAGAATCACGAAGAGGGCACCTATAGAACACTCACTAGCGATTCCCGGAACCGCAAAAGAAGTAACAAGATCGCAGTGGGAGGCTCTAGTGCCGATCAGCCAGCTCCGCCGCTGCACACAAGCTGCAGACGTGGACAGCCTCTAGTTCCCCGCACGGTTGCTGCTCGGACTAGGAGCTGAAACCCACGCGGCCTCCCTGCGGAAGCAAGGGCAACACGCACCAGAACCCGGTTCCGGCGACCCCCTCACCTCGTCATCCAAGAAATCCAGGTAATCTCTCTGAGCCTCCCGGAGCTCCACATCGTCCAGGACCACGGTCCCCGCCATGCCCGCTGCCTCGGAATTGCCTCTTACTAAGCCGCGTGGAGACCCCGCGGATGACTCCACCCCCGCGCGAAAACTTCCGAACTTTTCCCGCCACAAGGCTTTCCTGGAGGAAAAGGCGGGACTCAGGAAGTAGATACACATTATGATTGGCTGATCTCTCTGACGCCGTATTGCTAGTATCCAATCGGGAGGCTGTTTTTCTTGGGGTTTTCCGCCTCACGTCTTGAGGTGGCGGGAAATATGCCATCCGGAGTCTTGTGTTGCTCCCCTCCCGCTCCGCCCCTTCGGACAGGAAGGCTGACGAATGGGGTAGAGAAGAAGTGAGCGGTCCCTGCTCATTGGGCCGCTGGGAGGAAGGGCTCTAAGAGACGGGGAAAGCGCTGCGTTCTGGGAGTTGTAGTCCTCTCCTTTTTCCGGCTCTTCAGTGCAAAATTTTTCTCTTTTTTTCAAGCTGTGGTTTGGCTTGCAGCAGTGTCCAGCTTAATTCGGCAGCGGGACTTTTCTTGAAAGCAGACTAAACATAAGAGAATGGGGGTTTATAACGTAGGGAGGTGAAAACATAAAAGCCAATGGTTTTTAGAATGTATCTAAATCTTCACTGCCCTCAATGCATGGCGGGGGAGTGGAGTTTGAGAATCTATGGGATGGAAACTAGAATCAGCATTTAATGAAGGACCTATTTGTTATCTGAATAGAGTTGCTTGTAGTATCCTATAAAAATAGCAGGACATGAAGACTGTGAAGTATGTATCTCACCCCGCTAGAGACCTCCTTGTGTGTTCTTATACAGAATTCTGGACAGAGTTACCACGCTATCTAACTGGCAAACCGGTAAATTAAAGGCTTTCTCGCCTTATAAAAAGATCACTGGTTCCTTTTAAATAACTGTCGTAAGCAAGCTGTGGCGATAACAGACTAAATGCTAGTGTGTTTTCCACAATGTAATAATTTGTTGAATAACAATAAGTTCCAGGTTATACCACTTTCCTCGGTGGAAGTTCACCGAATACTTCTAGGTCACCTGATAGTCATAATCCAGGCAATCACAAGTTCTTTATTCCAATCTTAAAGGTTAAGAAAGGGTTAAGGCAGCCACAGGGGTTCAGGAGGCTGAACTGAGAACAGATAAAAATGCAGTCATTGTAGGGGGTCTGGTAAGATTAGAACCAGCCAAAGAACTTGTTCAGGGTCACAGAATGTCAAAGGGCAGGAACTTACTGGCCAAGGTCTTGACAGAAAGCAGTTTCAGAGTGTCAGCTTGGAGTAGGGTGTGTGGTCTTCATAGGCAGGAGAAACTTCTCTGCTGAAGACAGAGAAGTTACTCACTGTGGCAATTTTTCTGGGCAAGACTCATGAGGAGTGACCAGGTGATGGGGTCAGGGATTCACTGTATCCAGACTCGCGTTGTTCCTCCTTTTATGGGCCTGTGTGAGGAGGTTGCTTTATTTGGTGGTCTGGTGTGTTCTATAAGCTCATAGGTGTGAATTTTTCTATTTGAGTTTGATGCACCCACGCATCCATGTGCTGCTGATTAATTTTATACGTTCACACGTGGTTGTTTTTTAACACAATTTATTTATCAGTTTGTGCTTTGGGTTGTGCAAGGCAGATGGTGGTTGTTTACGTTGTATAAACAAGGTATAGTCATTCCACCTCCTCAGTTAAAATAGAGTAGCTCATGGCACATTGCTTTATAGAGTAACTTAGGCATAGTCTGAGAACTGCTGTTCTGTACATCATGGAGTAACAGAGCAGGACACCATCCTTCTCTCCACAGAAACTTAGTTTACCAAAAAAATAACACTGGGGCAGGGGAGGGGGTGTTTCATGCTACCATTGATTAAATATCAATCAGTAATTAAGATACTATGTAGCAAGTCTGAAATTGCATTTTTAAAATAACAATTGCATACCCAAGTTTTTTGTTTGTTTTAGTTCCTTGAGGATTTTTTGTATTTTTCAGTTTTATTTTTGAGGTACAATTTGTATGCAGTAAAATGCACAACTTAAGTGTATATAGCTCAATTAATTTTTACCTATGTACATCCCCATGTAACCACTCAGTGAACAATGAAGAACCTACCCAGAGCCCCAGCATATATTTTTAATTTTTCTGAACAGGAAACTAAAAGACCAGATTGTTTATTAGAAACAAAAACAAAAAAAAAATTGGTAACTCTGTAGCTAAAGTTTCCATCAACTGATTATTAGCTTATGTTTGAAGGTATCCAGTGAAGGGCAAAAATCACACCGGAGACAGCCATGTAGCCAAGAGATTTATTCAACAGCCTTTGTGGCTGGTTGAAGGTCAAAGAGGTGCTGGAAGAGAGGAGTCAGGGAGAGGGGAGTGTGCAAGCTCTGAATGGAAAGTGGGTGCCTGGTCGGCTGGTTGGGATCTCTGGAGCTGTCGGCTGGGGCAGCTGCTGTCAGGCTGGAGGCGATAGGTCTGAGGCTGGTGCAGTGGCTTCCTCCTCCCCACAGGGATGAGCTGTTGTTGTCTGAGAGTCTCTCCTCTCTACAGGGTTGAGCTATTATGTGAGTGGCTTCCTCCTCTCCACAGGGATGAGCTGTTGGGCGAGTGGCTTCCTCCTCTCAGCAGCGACAAGCTATTGTGTGTCCGAGTCTCTCCAATGGGACCCTATATAGGGATTTCTGGTGGGGGGTGCACCAGAGCAACCCCAATGCCATTGGCTCTTTGCCCATGGAACAGGGCAACCTTTAAGCCTATTGGCTCCTGCCCGGGGAAAAGAAACATCCTGTCGGGGAAGAAACATCCTGCCCAGAAAATGAATCAAGGTTGCTTTGCTCAGGATATGGAAACCTCTGGGGGGGGAGGGTAGCCCATCCATCATCCAGGACTATGAGCCGATAAATATCCTAAATATAATCTGCCTAAGCAAAATGTACATGCCATTTATTTGTATGAGTATATGTATCATTATAGTTATGTACATAGTTATCATTATTCAATTTATAATTACTACATGTTTTGTGCCATTGTGGTGGGCAGATAAACTGATCCTTAGTCAAAGAAAAAAGGGTGTCACTTGACCATTTATTTTGTATACAATAAAAGTCAAAGTAAAAGAAAAAATTTTTTTAAAAATTTAGAAGCCAGCCTCAGCAATAGCAAGGTACTTAGCGACAGTGAGTCCCTGTCTCTAATAAAATACAAAAAGGGGGTGGGGGGCCTGGGGATGTGGCCCAGTGGTTGAGTGCCCCTGAGTTCAATCCCTGGTACCAAAAATAAATAAATAAATAAATAAATAAATAAATAAATAAAAATTTAGAGCAAGGATCTTGTTTGCAATTATTTAGTAAGAGATAACTACTTATTAACCTTAAAATATTTTTATCACTTGATCATGACTCTCATTTTATGAATATATTGGATGCAATACTGATAATAATCTCTGCTCCAGAAACAACTTGAAATTAACACTAGAACTAGGAAGCCTAGTTCAAATTAGCACAGGAATTAAGTCATTTGCAGTGAAAAGTCCAAAGGAGTGACAGTCTGGCAACCACATCTTCAATTCTAACATACTTTTTTTCCCCCTAGGCTTCAGTTTCTTCATACAGAAGATGAGGAAATTAAATTAGAAAATCTCTAGTAAATCGGTTCCACACTAACATTTCATCAAGCCTATGGCAAATTTAGAAACTGTGTATAAAGACAAATTCCATTTAATGAATTATGCCATGGTCCTTGATTAAAAACTTGATTTGCCCTAATGTCATAATCTTCAGCCATGAAGGACACGTAAATATTTAATTGATAATTTTCCCTGTCTTCATGAGGATATGAAATCATTAAGCAGAGAAATTACGTTTCCTCGGTTATCTTCCACTCCTTCAAAACTGCCCAGAGAAAACAACTGGGCTATTCTTAAAGAAAAATTAGGGACATTTGCACACATTTCATTTACAGTCCAGGTGAGCTTAGCCAGTGTCCCATCCCCTCTACTTCTGACTCAAAACAAAGAAGTACATATTATTTAATGAAGTAATGTATCTATGGTTTCTATGTTTGATTAAATTCTTTGCTTTCTTCCTTGTTTTCTTTCTACCTTATGCCTTGATGGACTTGTCTTAATTGCCAAGGCTAAATAGACGGTAGGGGGCTCCCTAGAGTGCAGAATGTGCAAGAAAACTGCGGAATTCAGAGATTACAAATTATGTATAATACTTCCACTTTTCCTTGTCCTCAGGGACCAAAAGTACTCAATGTCACAATAAAGAAACATAATAAACATTACTAATATTTCCTAGATGACATATATGCGTATGTGTGTGTGTGTGTGTGTGTGTGTGTGTATTTTTTTCCCTAAACCAATGAGCAACTTTTTATGTTGCAAAATATTTCAAACAATACCGTGTGGTTAATAACTTGTTTTAGGCTCTTAGGAAATCCATTATCAGTTCTTCAACACTTGTTTATAAGCCACAAAAGCATAGAGGTTAGAAAAATCTGTTTCCAGGTGCTAGGGAAGTTTAAGGAATAATCTGAAGGTGCAGCCAAGTAGATCTGTTCTCTTCTGTGGTGAGCACTAGTCAGAAACTTCTCCAGGTGCCATAGGTAGGGTTTCAAGCATCAAGACATGTAAAGTTAGTTACTTCCTGGCTTCTCTGCTTATTGGCTGTGTGACTACAGGCAGTTTACTTAACCACTCTTTACTTCAGTTCCTTCTTCCGAATTAGGCTAGAAGTAATATCTAGCTCAAAGAATGATTCAGTGTAGTGGTAAGGGATATAAAATTTTGAGAAAAGTACCTGGCATGTAGTAAGCATTAATATTAACCATCAATACTGGTAATGGTATTGGTGGTTGAAGAGGGGTCAAGAGATGGGGAGAGAATAGTGACACAGCACCCTGATGCATTCTGGAACAATCCAAACAACCAAATTCAAGCCCCCTTCCCACTCCTACCAAAATCTTACAATAGAATCGACACAGACACTTCCTGAGTAAGACCTTGTCTACTGGAAATCCAGTTGGCTAAGTGAGTAACAGACAGACAGGGGATTATTTGGCTCCAATTCTACCAGTGTTGAAAGCCATCAGGCACATTTGTCCCATGTTTAAGGAATATTATGAAATATCAAATGGTCCCTGGAATCAATCAGTGTGTCTTTTGATAGGGTTCGTTGGTCTGTCTTTTATCTCCCATACACCCCCATCTTTTATGCCTTGAGTCCTTGAGGTTATAAATATTAAAAGAGCAGGAAGATCTAGGATCCAGGGAGCATGATGATCCTGAATTTACCATTGAATTTGACAACACAGTTGGCCTGCCAACAATTTGTGATTCATGGTCATTTGCCAAGGTTAATTTCAGCAGTCTGATTTCTTAATGCCTGAGAAGTCATCTCCATTCTTCACGGCACAAATCTTTACTGAGGATCTCTTTGAAGAGCTTTGCCTCAATGCTTAAAGGCACAGATTGCAGAAGGTAATTATCAAAAACTAAATGAGTAAATACAAAATGACATGTCAGATTCCCTAATAATAATACCATTTGATAAATCTGCCTGGATTCATCATAATTGTGCATTTTATTTATTTATTTATTTATTGGTACTAGAGATTGAACTCATGGGAACTCTACCACTAAGCTACATCTCCCCACACCCTTTTTATTTTTTATATTGTCTTGCTAAGTTGCCCGGACTGGCTTCAAACTTACAATCCTCCTGTCTCAGCTTCCTGAATCTCTGGAATTAAAGGCATGTGCCACCATTAGGGCTCTAAGTGGATATTTTTAAAGATATGGTCTGTTAATGTTACAAAATGATGAAGATACTTAATTATATCAACAAAACAAATATTATCTGAACATCTGTTTACCTAATTCTGTCCTGAACAAAAGACTTTGGATCAATGTTGCTCAACAGAAATAGAATGCATTTTATGTTTTAAGTTTTCTAGTAGTACTTAAATAAAAGTTTTTTTATTTTAAAAAGTAAAAAGAAATGGGTGAAATTAATTCAATGATAGCTTTAATTTAACTCAATATAGCTAAAATATTACCATCTCAAGCTGTAATCAATATAAAATGCTTTAATGAGATATATTACTTTTTTGTCTTGACTTTAAAATCCAGTTTTAAAACTCTCAATTCACACTAGCCACATTTGCCTATTGGCTACCATATTGGACCAAACAGTTTTAGAGAATAAAATCTATCTCTTGAAAGATAAGAGCTTGAAATAAGAGCAGCCACTCATTGAGCATGTGCTGAACACTTTACCATATAATATTATTGAATTTTAACCATACCTTGGGATATTGTTATTTTTAATCCTCATTTTACAGTTGAGAAGATTGAAGCCTAGAAGTTCCCAGATTTCCTCACTAATAAGGGATAGAGGCAGGAATAGGATCTGGGTCTATGTGGCTATATCAAATAGTATTTAAGAACAAATGAGTATGTTCAGATCCAAATGCAGAATTTGGCTCACAAGATTCAGTGGAAGGTACTTAAATACTAAGTAAACAGATATTTTATATTTTAAAATACTTTAATTGATTAAAAACATGTTATAGGTCTGGTATAAAACATCATTTGCAGTAATAAAATAGTACGTATAAATTTACCCTGAAGTGATAAGGAAAGGTTAAAGAAATCAGTCCTCAATATTCGTATGCTATGTCTGTGTATTCAACTTACCCCAGATTGGAAAAAAATTAAGAATTTATCTATCTGTGCTATACAAACTTTTTCTTGTCATTATTCCCTAAACAAAACATAGCATTTATATTTACATGCCATGGTATTTATATAGCATTATTTGGGGCATTATAAGTAATCAAGAGATGATTTAAAGTATGCATGGGGTCTATGCAAATACTATGCCCTTTTAATATATATAACTTAAGCTTCCAAAGATTTGGGTGTGTGCAACTGGAACAAATTCCTCTTGGATATTGAGGGATCAAAAAGTGGGCAGTGTTGCCTCTGGGGAGATGCAGCAATGACATTCCTTTTAGTCATGGCAAAACACTTGGGAGATACCAAAAATCCCAGAATGAAAGGCTGGAGAGAAAGGTAGGGTAGGATTGGAAGCAATCAGGTACATCAGATCTGACTCTAGAGGACACTGACCAGCAGAGTAGGTAGACTGTGCTTGATATAGTGGGCAAAAGGGAGCCATAGATGGCTTTGGAGCAAAGGATAGACAGTATCAAAATTGTACTTTCGGAAGAGTGATCTGGCCCAAGCATGTGTAGAATGAATTATTTTAATCACATAAAAAGAAATAAGGCCAAGCTGGGTGTGGTGGCGCACGCCTGTAATCCTAGCACTTGGGAGGCTGAGGCAGGAGGATCGCGAGTTCAAAGCCAGCCTCAGCAATGGCGAGGCACTTAGCAACTCAGTGAGACCCTGTCTCTAATAAAATACAAAAAAGGGCTGGGGATGTGGCCCAGTGGTCAAGTGCCCCTGAGTTCAATCCCCAGTACCAAATACAGAGAGAGAGAGAGAGAGAGAGAGAGAGAGAGAGAAGAAATAAGGCTAGAAAGGGGTGTTCAAAGAGAACTCAGGAAATAAAAAATGAGGGTGACACATTTCAGGTGGAAAACTACCAAAATTGAAAGCTACATATTTGGATAGAAGAAAGAATGAAGGAGAGGGAGGGGTAAAAATTAGACACACTGCCTCCAGGGCTTACAGAACGCAAACAGAGGTTAATGATCTTCATTTAGATCTTTATTTAAAATGAACAATTGTTTTGCAGTTAAGACAAAAAGGAAAAGAAATTTGAAAGACAACCAAATCTCCCAAAACAGCAGCAGTAAAGAGAGGAATACAACCTTGACATTTAGTTTTAAAAGTTTGTCTAGGACAGTTTTGGACAGGAAAGAAAATTATATTTTATTGAACAAAATACATATAACTTAGACTTAATAAGACAAAATTATGTAAATTATACCTAAATCAAGTTTATTCTAAAACTCTAAGCAAAGAAAGTAAATCAACTCATAAAACTTAAAAAAGAAAACATGATTGCAGCTGGAGAGAAGCAGGGTAGAGAGCCAGTGCTACTTCAAAGTAAGTTGAATATTAATTTTAATTATTTCCATACCATTTGCCTGAGAATCTACAGTTTCTGTCCTCCACATTCACAATCAACTTGATAGAAGCCAGGGTTTAAGATAAATGAATCTTGCTACATCTTCTACTCTCTGAACATTTGACAAAATAGAAGTAGAATCTGAAAAATATGTGTAAGGTACTGCAAGATATAATCTGCAGAAATTGTTGTACAGATCACTCACTTGCCTCATAGTGAAATATAATAAGTCACTTCCCCCTTCCCACCAGAGCTCCTACCCAGAATTCCCTTCCAGCATCTCATTACATTCTTCCAACTCCGTTGTGGGAGTCTTCAGATAAAAAGCAATACAAGCCTTCATTGTATTTCCAATCCTCCGATATTCTGTTAATTTTAGAGAGGGTAGAAAAACCATTGGCACTCTAATTCTATATTTTATGGGTCACAAGGATCCAAACAAAGATCTCTGAGAAGCTGAGGGGCTTAATGTTCACCTCTTTTCCCAGCTTTTCACTGGATTCTTTGATGAGCCTCCAAAAAATATCTCTGATCTGAAACCAAATCTGATGGAAAATTTTCCTGGTCTGTGTCCATCTGGTTAGCCACCTGTTTCTCCCTATGCTAATTCAGGAAGGGGATCTGAGAAAGCCAGAGGTATTGGCTCACAACCTTAGAGATCTGGGTAAGGTAACTTTTAAAATAGTCATTCTTTATACACTATCATGCACCAATGACATCCTCATTATTTAGAAACACAAAGTACTACAACAATGTCTATTTAAAAAATCAATGAATATCATGCTACATACTAGAATTTCAGAGCTGGAAGTTACCCTACTAACCATTTTAGTCTAAAGCATCATTTCATAATGTAGACAACTGAGGTTCAGAAAAATTTGGATATAGTCTAAGTTCAACATTATTTAAAACAAAGAGGCTTTTTTTTCTTTTTTTTTTTAAATCTGGGATTGAACTCAGGGGCACTCAACCACTGAGCCACATCCCCAGCCCTATTTCATATTTTATTAGAGACAGGGTCTCCAAGTTGCTTAGCACCTCACTTTTTCTGGGGCTGGATTTGAACTCACAATCCTCTTGCCTCAGCCTCCCAAGCAGCTGGGATTACAGGTGTGCACCACCATGCCTGGCAAGAGGCTTTTTTTTTTAAAGGTAGAGAAATAGAAAAGAACAAGATCCTGAAAGAGAGGTATATTTGAGTAAATCAAACTTTTAGAATTGATAAATATAGTTATTGAAAGAATAAATTAATAACCTAGTTAAAAGCAGAGCAGATACATTTGAAAGAAGATAAATTAGAAGACAGAGCTGAGGAAGTTGCTGATAATGCAGCAGAGTAGGGGAAGTAAAATATAATCTGAAAAATAAATTGTATATTCTTTGTTTAGGTTACATATTTTATGTTCCTATAAATGCAAAAAATAAATGGCAAGCAAAGAAATTGGTAAACATTAAGGCAAACCTAAGAAAGACTCTAAAACTCAATGCTGCTAATAATGACCAGTTAAGAAGGAAATAGAAACTTGATGGAAATAACTAGCAATGTCTAATAGTTATTTCTTCAATGATGGAAATGTTCTAATATCTGTTCTGTCCAGTATGGTAGCCAGTAGCACATGTGTCTATTGAGCATATGAAATGTGGCTGTGTGAATAAGGACATTTTTTAAGTTTTATTTAACATCGATTAATTTAAATTTAAATGGCCACCTGTAGCTAGCAGCTACTATATTAGACAGCAGCACTTTAGACAATAATAACATTGCAAGTGGCCAGAGCCAACCAAAGTCTTATATTCTCAGGTCTTTGTGTTATTTGGGAAGAAAACAGAATTTTTTTTTTTAATATTCATTTATTTGCTTTAGTTGTACACAATGCGTTTATTTGTACGTGGTGCTGCACGTGCGAGGCGAGCGCTCTACCGCTGAGCCACAATCCCAGCCCGAAAACAGAAATTTTGAAATAAGTTATTTATGTTAAAGTTCAAGGATAAGGACTGCAAAATTGAAATAAAATGTATCACTTCCAAGGTGGAGGGTGAAAGAAGAAGGAAAGCACTCCAATACACTGAAGACAGGAAGAGATAGAAGAAAAAAAAATCAGAGAAAAGCATGGAAATGGCACAAAAAATAAAAATCAGGTTTATTCTCACAATGGAATACAGAAGTTTAATGGAACTCCCACATCAAGAGAATACTGGGTGAAAAAAAAATCAAGTAGCAAATATGTTCATGGTATGAGACCTTTTTTTTTTGTGTCAAGTTTTAAAGCATGTAAACCTACTATTTTATTAACATGGAAATGAATGACACAGACCCACTTCAGGATAGTGGCTTCTTCTGGAAGAGGAGCAAAGAAAGGGGTGTGGATCATTAGTTGACTCCAAATAGTTTATTTTAAAGAAACATTTGAAACAAACATGACAAAATGTTAATGTGCATAAAATCTGGGTGATGAGTATGGGTTTTCAGTTATTCTGTTTGAAACTGCCAATAGCTGCAAATTATTATCTTTTGTAAATAAAAATTAAAATTCAAAAGAAACACGTTAAGCCAAACCATTCAGTTACTTTTTGTCTGTGTTGGGATATTTCTATCTGACGGGTTTAGAAATCTTAGGAATTAAACTTGATTTTGTATTGCTTAGGAAACTTAGGTTCACAAAATATTGAGCAAATATAATGAGCCCTCTCCACAGTGGAGGACTGAGGAGCCAGGCATTCCAGTTCCACCTAGGGATTTTATTTCCTTAGAATAGGAATCAGCAACTTATTTAACATTGTGTTCTATTAGTGGAACCAGTTGATACCCTTGAGATCCACTGGATGGCAATGGGGGAGGAAGAAGAAGAAAGAAAGGAAAAGGGTAGGGGTCACAGGGAAGAAGGCTATGGTGGAGAGCTCCCAACTGCCTTTGCCTAGAAAGTCACCAGCAACACATCCCTGTAGAAGAAAGTGGGATGGAATGACCTCACCTTCTTGCTTTTTCTGTGGGTGCATGCTTCTTTTATTTTGTTACAATTAGTGTTTTATATATCTGACTCTCCCAATGAACCATATCTTATTCTTCTTACCTGGAGTGCTCACTTAGCATATCACCTGACATGAAATAGGCATTAATGAATGTTTGTCAAATTAACAGCAAATGCATAATTTCAACTCATAATGGATTTTTTGACTTCTTGTTCTCATTCATACTACTTCCTTTTGAGCTGTAAGACCTCCAAATTTCTGGTTTTTTTTTTTTTTTTGTTGTTGTTGTTGTTGTTGTTTTTCTTTTTGTTTGTTTGTTTGTTTTTTTCCTGGTACTGGTGATTGAACCAGGGGTGCTTTACCAATGAGCCCTTATTTTTTATTTTTTTGAGACAGAGTCTTGCTGAATTGCTGGGGCTGGCCTCAAACTCGAGATCCTCCTGCCTCAACTGCCCAAGTGGTGGAGAGTGCAGGTGTGCACCACCACACCCAGCCCAAGCCTTTCTCTTTTACTTCATGGCATTCAAGGGTCCCTTTTTTTTGGAACATCAAAATTTGAGACCTTTAATCTTTTCTTATCTTTGGCTCCTCACTGGGACATTCAAACCAGTTATTAGGTGACTCACAGGTACCTTGTTAGGAAAATGAGGAAGACAGACTATAGACAGTGACTGAAAACAGGAACTTTCTGGAGTCTCAGGGGTGTCACAGATACCTGAGCCTGAGATTTTTAACCTCCTGAGAGGTGTGACAGGGAGCCATGGTGGAAAGGATAGAGAGCAGGGTTGTGGCAGTTCCTGACACCTAGTTTTCTTATCTTTGTCCCCTTTTTCCAAGTTGAAGTTTAGGGCTCTACAAGCATTATCTCACACCAGCCCTGGTCTTCCAAAGTCAGTCCTGGTCTTCATGATAACCATCCTTTTTGCAAGAGAAATCAGCTGTGCTTACAGCTGTGGGTGGTACTATCTTAACAAAGAAAGCAGTCTGGCCCAAGATATTTCTGTCAACTGTGCTGTGAGAACCAGTCTGTTCCACTTGGTTGCAGCTTAAGAGATTTTCCAACAAAGATGTTGGGCCCACCCCCATCTGCTGGAGGGCAGCTGGCCCCACCTCTAACCTGCCTCCTCTCCATGGCCTGCTGGCATGACCTGCTGCCCTTTCAGCAATGAGCTGTTCGGGAGTTAGATCAAAGAGGGGGCAAGTCAGGAGGAAGGCTGAATGTTACTGGATGTTTGCACAGTCACTGTACAGGGAGGCAGACTCTCGTGGGTGCACAACCACCTGGGGCTTATTTAGAAGTCTGCTGTTTGCTTCAGAAGAGGACAAGACTAACAGGTCCATACTTCTCTCTCCTTGTCAACCAACAGGTCTATGCTTATCTCTCCCTGTCAACAGATTGGGGTGGCTGAGGCTGGCCAAGGAGATTCCTTGTGTAATATCCAGTCTCTCAGGGTCCTGCACAGTCTGTGGACTCTAGGTCAGGTAGCCTCGGTGGAGAGGAACCAGGAGAACAATTCTCGGGTTCTGTCCTTCCTTCCCATAAGCTCTAGATTGAGCAAAGCAGTGGCAAAGCACAGGGCCTAGGACATTAGCAAGCTCAATGATCTGGAGCCTCCACAGCATCTTCTGTTGTACCAGGAGCTTCACCAGTGATCTTCAGCAGCTAACAGCACAAAATGCAGCAACCTTAGCTAATTTTGTAGCAGTGGAGGCTTCTGCAGGGGATTGTGGGGGATTCTTTCCTAAGTAACATTGTCCCTTCTCGATATAAACAATATAGCAGTTCCTCAAAAAATTAAAAATAGAATAATTAGCAATTCCATTTCTGGGTGTATATCCAAAACAATTGAAAACAGATGTCAAATATATATATAGTCACACCCATGTTCATAGCAACACTATTCACAATAGCCAAGAGGTAGAAGCCACCCAAATGTCTGTTGATGGATGAGTGGATAAACAAGATGTGGTATACACTTGCAGGGGAATACCATGTAGCCTTAAAAAAGAAGAAAATCTTGTCTCCTGATACAACATGGATGAAGTTTGAAGACATTACGCTAAGAGAAATAGGCCAATCACAAAAGAGAAATACTGTATGATTCTACTAATATAAAGTATCTAAAGTAATCACACATATATACATATAAACATATATCTATGTATATATGCACACTCACACATACACATATATATTAACAAAGGTCATCAGAGGCTAAGGATTAGAGTATATATGTATATTTGTTTAATGGCACTATAGTCTGAATGTTTGTGTACCCCCCAAATTCATTTCTTGAAACTTAATTCCCAAAATGATGGTGTTAAGAGATAGAGCCTTTGGGTGTCGATTAGGCCATTAGCACAGAGCTCTCATGAATGGATCAATACCTGCCTTAGGCTATTGTCTGTTGCTATAACAAAATACCTGAGGGTAGGTAAGTTATAAAGAAATGAGGTTTATTTTGGCTCACAGTTCTATCCAAGATCAAGTGGCCACATCTGATCAGCTTTTGGTGAAAACCTTGTGCTGCATCCTGTCATTTCCAAGAAGCAGAAAGGGGAAGTAAGTACATGCAGAAGAAGCATATCTGTAAGAGAAACCAAGGGCAGTGCTAGGTTGTTTTATAAGAACCCACCTTTGTGGCAACTAATCTAGTCCCACAAGACTTAACTCACTCCAGCAAGACTTAATCAAGTCTCGGGAGAACTAGCCCAACCTCTTGAGACAATGTTAATCCATTCATGAGGACATGAGGACATGCCCCTGACCTAACCACCTCCGGAAGGCCCCACCTCCTGATACTGTTGCCTTGAGGAATTAAGCCTCAAAAATGAATGAGCTTTGCTGGGCACACCCAAGTTTAAATCATAGCAGTGCCCATTATAAAAGGGCCCCAGAGAGAAGCCTTGCACCTTCCACCACGTGAGGATACAATGAAAGTGGGCCCTTACCAGATTCAAATCTGCTGGCGCTGGACCTTGGGCTTTCAGGATTCCAGAACTGAAAAACAAATGACTGCTATTTATAAGCCATCCAGTCTATGGCATTTCATGATAGCTATCCGAAAGGACTAAAACAAATGGGTATAAAATTTCAGATGTGCAAGATTAAAAAGTTCTGGATTTCTGGAGATCTGTTTCGGCAGCAGTGTAAATATACTTAACACTATTGAACAGTACATCTAAAAATGGTTTAGATGGGAAGGTTTACGTGGTTTTCTAAACCACACATCATCTTTGCCCTCATGTCCCTTATAATTTTAAGAGGAAAAAGTCATTAAGTGAACCTGAAAAGAAATGGTCAGCACTATAATGAACAAGAGTAAATAGGTAAAGGTAGCAGTCAGACTTCCTTTATGTGACTGCGATCAGGTGTCTCTGAGTGTCACCAAAATTCGATATTTATAGGCTCCTCTGAGAAAGTCTTGCTCCTCAGCCTTTTCTCCAAATGGGAAGTGGTCCTGGAAATGAGTCCACAACTTGATTACAAGCCCAGCTCTGATGACTGCAGTGATAATGCTGGTAGCAGTGGTGTTAGCAAGTCTCCTTATGCCAGCACAAACACCACAATGCCTCTTTATCCCTGGATTCCTTTGTGCACAGACTGGAGTGTCCTTTAGTATTGCAGCAAGCAGTTTTTGTCCTTTATGAGTAGATACTGCCTATTTTAAGCCTTACAGTTTCAGAGCATCTTTGATATCTCATTTAGAGTCATATTGAAAAGAGAAAGAGGCAGGGGGGTGTAGTTCAGTGGTACAATGTATGCTTAGCATCTACAAGGCCTGGATTCAAACCCTGGCACCACCAGAATAGGTGGGGGTGGGGGCAGAGGAAGAGCTACAAACACATAACTCACAAATGCTCATTCTAGCTAATCTTTGAGGGTAGGTGTTTTAAGTGAATATTTTCAACCTTCATGAAAGGATGTGTCCTTTGTCAGGGAAGAGATGCCTTTGATGCTTTCTTGCCAAATGATGTGGTTTCCCTCCCTCTGCTCCTCTGATGGTCTCAGACTTTACTCAACTGTTCAAATCCCCCAGTAGCCCAGGGCTTTGTGGTATCCATGGCCCAGAGCTCTGTGTAGGACCTTGCATTTGAGGTTAAAAATGGCTAGGGAAAGGAGTAGCAGAGTCTCTTCACTCCTCCCATCCACTGTCAATCAGAAGGTAAGTCTTCACCCAAAACCTGGGACCAGTTCTGATATCATCATTCAAAGTTGTCTGGGGGCTCAGAGAATGCTCGTAAGTCTACAATGAGCACATATGAAAATATTTTCACAACAGAAGTGATGCAATGTTAGAACTAGAATCAGACTTGGTGAATATAGTTGGACTCTTTCTCGTTGCAGAGGAAGAAATTGAGGCTTGGAGAGGTTCTAGAACCTTGGAGTTCCGGGCAGTGGCTTCCCTTCCCCCCAAGTCTAGAGCTTTTCCAAGTTTAAGGTTTACCCAAAGCATTACTATAATCTCAACGGACCAACAACCATTCCTGGCACAGTTATATCTTGGTAGAGTGCTGGGCAGATGAAAGATGGATCTGACACACTATTTTAATATTCTGATCCAAGTTTGGGTGCGGCCACTCTCCAACGGTCACTAACAACTGATGTCAGTTGTTAGAATTGTCTGGGCTTTAGGAGTCTCAGAACCAGCTCGCTTAGCTCTTTAACACTCAGAAACAAGATTTGGGCCTCTTCCTTCTCACTCTCAAATTAACAAACACCTTCCCTATACAAACAATGTCCCCTCACCAAAATAAAATCTTCCCTCTCTACCTTATTCGTCATTAACATTATAATTACAACACTATTGAACTGTACACCTAAAAATGGTTTATAAATTACATATCACTCTACCCGGCCCATAAATCTTAAAGGAGATAAACAAGGATTTACAGACTAAATTAAATTATACTAGCTTAACTAATAGAACATTCTAATTTAATTATAGTCATTCACTCTAAAATTCCTCACCACTCCTCCAACATTTCTTCCCCACCTCTCCACTTCTAGAAATTGTGTGATGTGAGGAGAGAAAACAGGAAGACAGGAGGCTCACAGGGCCAACACAAGTGAAATTACAGCTGGGCACGGGTGCACTCTGGCTATGTTTCTAAAGATGGAGAACCCGAGGCTCCTCCTCCAGCTGTGCAGAATTCCTATCCAGTGTTTGCCTTTTGCTCTTGAAGTCTCTGGATCTCTCAAAGATTGTAGCGCCTGGCCTCAGCGGTTGGGTGAGATGCCTTGGGGAGGAGGGCTGAGGGAAGACAAGGAAAGAAACTTGTTTTCATAAAACTGCAGGAGTGATCACAACCCCAGAAACTACAACTCCCAGGAGCCCTCCGTTTAACCAACCCAGGGAATAAACAGCTCCACCATCCAATAAGCTCCTGAACTATAGTCCTGAGCTGACCAATCACAACGAGAAGAGGGCGGATACTTAACAAGATAGACTTTATCTGGGTATTCTGATTTTCTATTCTCACCCTCACCCCTGTACACGCCCACATACACACTCATACAGACAATTTAGTGTCTAGTTTTCATACATTCTTCTACTGACCTCCTACCGAGTCCTCCTGGCCCCAGACATCTTTATTACACTTTAATCTTTATTACTCAGGGTTACCTTTTTTAAAAAGCAAAGAGATGTCATCCCTTGCTTAAATGTCACCAGTGATTCTCTTTGGTTCTTAAGAAGAAGTTCAACCTTCTTAACTTGGCATGCAAGCCTCTGCCTGCCTCTATACCCACCTGCTTCCCCCTCACCCTGGTCCCTAGCTCAACTAGTACCATGCTGCTTTTGTCCCTGTGCCTACTGCAGATCCCACTCCCTGGAGCTAATTTCGCCATCTTATCCTTAACAGTTCAGCTCAAAGGTAACTTTTACTGCGCCTACTCAGCTTGGTGCCCTTCTTCTAGGTAGCCATAGTGCCTGACCCTTAGTTACAATAACTCTCTTACTGTGTTTTGTCAGTTTACTCAGCTTTTCTCTTAATTCCTGACGGCAAGTGTTATATCTTTTTCACTTTTGCATACCTACTACCTAGGAGGCACATTATATGTTTGGTGAATGAATGACCTTAAAAGTATATGCACTCACTGGGCGCGGTGGCACACACACGTAATCCTAGTGTCTCAGGAGGCTGAGGCAGGATGATAGCCAAGTTCAAAGCCAGCCTCAGCAACTTAGTGAGGTCCTAAGCAACTTAGTACTTAGTGAGATAGGCTGGGGAAGTGACTCAGTGGTTAAGCACCCCTGAGTTCAATCCCCAACACCAAAAAAAAAAAAAAAAAAGAGTATAGCCACTGCAATGCCAGAAGCATCACAATACTGACTTCAAATTCTACTACAGAGCTACAGTAACAAATGCTCGATGGTATTGGCAAAAAAGCAGACACATAGACTAATGGTACAGAATAGAAGACACAGAGGTGGACACATACAGATTCAGTCATGTGATCCTTGACAAAGATGCCAAAAACATACATGGAGAAAAGATGGCCTTTTTAACAAATGGTGCTGAGAAAACTGATTATCCATACATAATACGAATGAGATTAGACCCTTATCTCTCACCCTGCACAAAATCAACTCAAAACAGATTAGAAGAAGAAGAAGAAGAAGAAGAAGAAGAAAAGAAAACCAAGGAATTAGATCAGAAACTAAAAGAAAACATAGGGTCAATACCCCAGCATATAGACACAGACAAAAACTTTCTCAATAGGTCCCCAAAAAGCTCAGGAAATAATTCCAACTGTTAATAAATGGGATAGCATCAGATTAAAAAGCTTCTACACAGCAAAGGAAACAATTAAGAATGTAAACCTACAGAATAGGGAAAAATTTTTGCTAGCTACTCTTCTGACAGAGAATTACTATTTAGGAGATATAAATAACTCAAGGAGAAAGTCCAATTAGTGAACAGGAAAATTAATTAAAACAGATCCTTCTCAAAATAAAAAATACAAATGACCAATAAATATATGGAAAAAAAAGTTCAACATCATTTACAATTAGGGAAATGCAAATCAAAACTACACTGAGATTTCATTTTACACCAGTCAAAATGGCTGTAATCCCAGCACTTTGGGAGGCTGAGGCAGGAGGATCGCGAGTTCAAAGCTAGCCTCAGCAATGGCGAGGCACTTAGTAACTCAGTGAGACCCTGTCTCTAATAAAAATACAAAAAAGGGCTGGGGATGTGGCCCAGTGGTCGAGTGCCCCTGAGTTCAATCCCCGGTACAAAAAAAAAGAATGCCAGAGAGGATGTGGAAGAAAAGGAACACTTTTACACTGTTGGTGGGTTGCAAATTAGTACAATCACTATAAGAATCAGTACGGAGTTTCCTCAAAAGACTTGGCAGGGAGCCACCATATGACCCAGCTAAACCAGTCCTTGGTATTTATCTTGAAGACTTGAAGTCTTCATACTACTGTGGTACGTGCATACCCATGTTTACAGCAACACAGTTCACAATAGCCAAACTATGGAACCAACCTATGTGTCCATCAACGGATTACTGGATAAAGAAAATGTGGTATATTTACATAATGGAGTTTTATTCAGCCATAAAGAAAAATAAAATTATGACATTTTCAGGAAAATAGATGGAACTTGAGAACATTATGTTAAGTGAAATAAGCCAAACTCAGAGGTTCAAGGTTCATATATTTCCTCTCACATGTGGAAGCCAGAGAAGAAAAAGGGAAAGAAAGGAAGGGATCTGTAGGAGCCCTAATTAAGGAGATAGCTAAGATTGCGGTTAGCTGAGAGCCATAAAAGATGTTCAAGTTTCACCTGATATTCATACATTCATCTAAGAATCTTTTTATGCCCGTGAACACTGTGTGACGCACCTGTAAGCTTGAGCTGTAAGCACTTGTCCTTGTTAAAGCAAAATGTATTTAACCGGGTGAGGGTTAGTGGCTGGTGTGGTTGGAGTTTGTAGTTGTGGTTGGAGTGAGAGTGGTTGGAGTGAGAGTGGTTGGAGTTAGAGTGGTTGGAGTTAGAAGAGTTGGAGTTGCGGTTGGAGTTCGAGAGGTTGTTGGAGCCGGAGAGAGAAGTTAGAAGAGAGAAGAATAAAAGAACTTTTTCATTTCCATCCTGCCTCCGAATTTTCTCCCATGGCATCGTAGCTGCAAGCAGCAGCAGCAGGCAGCTACAGGGATCTCATGAAAATCAAAGTGAGATCAATAGAATAGAGGAAAGGAACCAGGGAGTAAGAGGTGGAAAAGGGGTAGGGGGGCTGGGGACCCAACTTGGCTAATTATATTGTTATAATGTGTGCTTGTACTAATGTGTAACAAAAAATCATACCATTGTGTACAACTATAATGCACTAATAAAAAATATGGGGGAAAAATAAAATTCCTGGCAAATAGCAAGCACTACTTCCCAAGGGTTCATTACAATCACTGGAGAGTACAATAGATTTCAAAGATCACCCCAGGATATTCCAGAGTTGAGTCCATTTTAGAGATCTTTATTCACATGTACAGGGTTCAGTGGAATGGAGGAAAGGGACCAGGGGAAGAAGGGGAGGGAAAGGGAAAATACTGGGGAATGATATTGACCAAATTATATTGTTACATTGTGTGCATGTACAAATATGTAACAATCCCACCATTGTATACAATTATAATAAACCAATACAAATTTAGAAAATGAAAAATGGGGCATTTCCTAACTAAGCAATATAGTAATAGTGGAATAATAAGCCTTATTAAAATGTACAATTCTATATTTGAACAAATAATGTAAATGTTAGAAAACTTGAAGATTTTTACAAAAAGTTGATAACTGGTAATTTTTGGTTTGCTTGATAGAGGGACATGAGGGTGACAAAATTTCATAAGTTAGTTGAAGTTTATGCCAATACTGCTGTCTTCTTCTAAGTGATTAAAAAGTTAAAAGTGATTTTTATTTTTATCAGGCAATTCAATGATGATGGTGGATACAGGGAAATTAAAAGAGAACTTTCGTTTAGTCTTTCAAAACCAGTGGGAGCCAGGCCCAGTGGTGCATGCCTATAATCCCAGCAATTTGGGAGCCTGAGGCAGGAGAATTGCAAGTTCAAAGCCAGCCTCAGCAATCCAGTGAGGCCTTAGGCAACTTAGTGAAACCTTGTTTCAAAAAATAAAAAGGGCTGGGGATGTGGCTCAGTGTTTAAGTGCCCCTGAGTTCAATCTCCAGTAATGGAAAATAAAACATATTTAAAAAAAAAAAAAAAAAAAAAAAAAAAAACATCAGTGGGAATTAAGGGGTATGTAGGTGGGTGAGGGGATGGGAAGTATATGTACTCCCCAGGAAGGAGAGATTGAAAAATGAGACGACTGCATTCCTTGAAGGATCCCAGGGCAGCTTTAGCATACCTATATTGAATCCCAGTAGTTAAGCACTTTATATTAGTTTAGGAACTTGAAATCATTGACTATCAGAGCTGGACGGGCTTCAGAGCTCTATAGAATCAAGATGGAGTAGAAAAAGATGTGACAACAGAAGAAGTCTGCAAAGTGAGAAGATGCTATGCAGCCTTGAAGACAAAGGGGCATGAAATGTAGGTAGTTCCTGGAATATGGAAAAATCAGGAAGCAGATTTTCCCCTAGAACCTTCAGAAGATATGTAGCTGTGTTGTAATGGTTAATTTTATGTGTCAGCTTGAATGGGCAACAGAATGCCCACATATTTGGGTAAAGATTATTTCTTGGTATGTCTGTGAAGATTGTCTAAATGTTTGTACATCAAACCCCCCCTCCCCCCATTCTTATGTGGAAATACTATGGTTTCAGGAGCTGGGCCTTTGGTGGAGGTGATGAGATCATGAGGGTGGAGCCCTCCTGAATGGGATTAGTGCCCTTACAAAGAAGACCCAGGGAACCTGGCAGGGTGGCACTCGCCTTTAATCCCAGTGGCTCAGGAGGCTGAGGCAGGAGGAGATTGAGTTCAAAGCCAGCAGTTGCTGAGCCTGTCTCTAAATAAAATACAAAAATAGAGCTGGAGATGTAGCTCAGTGGTTGAGTGCCCCTGAGTTTTATATTCGGTACCCAAAAAAAAAAAAAGAAGAAGAAGAAGACGGCCCAGGAAACTGCTTTGTCCTTGCAGATGTGCTCTGCTTGGCACACTTTCTTCCCCTGAAAACACTGCAGCCAGCCTCTCAGCTGCCTAAAGGCCCTAGACAGCCAAGACTCAAATAGCTTCTCAGGGGTGACAGGATGGAAGCACAGAGCTTTCAGCCACCAACAGAAAAGATAGGTTTCATTACCCACATTACCCCATGGTCTACTCTTCTATTTTCTTTCAGCAGGGAAGACAATGCCTTCATCTCCCCTATAGCAAAACCAACTTGTCTCTAACATCTATGAATTATGTCTGGATCCTGGACAGCCTACAAGTACTTGGCTAAAACAAAGGTGAGTACCAGCAATAGCTTAAAGAATTACGGAAAAGTACTGATAACAATTCCAAAAATTTTTATCCTGCCCCTCGAGGTAAGATACCCAATGTGTGTACCCGCAATGCGCTAGCCCTCATCAGAAGCCATATTTGGTCTAGAACATGTGCAAGACCTTCTCCAGGCTGGGTTGGTTTCTAGGAGGTGCCAAAAGATAACAAGTAGCAAGTACAACCTCATGGAAAACATACTCAGCAGTAGATCTGGCCGCCCCAAAGAGCTTGGCCACAGCTCAGGCACAGAGGCATTGGAGAGACCAATCAATAGTGTCTAGTGGCTTCTTTCTGAGGCACTGAAAGAGGCAATTTCAAGTGAGTGATTTGCTTTTAAAGATGAAAGGCCAGTTTTTCACAGATACATTAAAATGTCTCCTAAAATATATGAAAGACTTGTCTCCACCTATTAGGGATAAGTCTGCTTGTTCAGAGGTCCTGCGATGAGGCCATGTAGGAGAGCCCTTGTCCTGTAGACTCTTCAAAGAAAGCAGGTATCTGTGGTTCTCTGAGCAGAGCATAGACAACTGTCGCATTCCATGACTAAACACTCAAGGTTACCCCAGGTGAACTGGGCTGGCATGAAATAATCACACAGAGACAGAGAAATACCTTTTTCTTTGGGTCCTGTGATGACTCCTCTGACCTTAGGGGTCCATGGACAAAAGAACAAGGAGCACATGCTGAACCATTTTATTGGGGAGAAGCCATTCAAAAGGGCAAGGGGTCAGGTATCAGGGGGTTGAGTCTAGCTTCCTGACGTCTTGCTGTCAGCAGGTTGACTGACATCTAGGAAAGCCACACCCATCACATGTGCTGAGTGGGGATCAAAAACAGAGCAAGAGAAGGGGACACACAAAGGGAGTTTCCATGGAACATTCTATCCCAAACAGGGCAAAGCGGGAGGATTACAAAGGAATAGGTGAGTGTAACTCAACCCTAGTGGGCGCCACCTACTCCTAGGGCCACACCTTAATATCTGAGCTGGGACAACGCCCAAGTCACTACAAAATGTAGTGATTGGTCAGAGTCCTGTGAGCCAGGAATTATAGGTGTGTTCATTCAGGGCAGCTCCCAACGGACAACCTGTGTGGGTCTTCCTTGTATGGAGGATGGCTTGATTCAGGACTGGAGCAACTGCTTTCTCAGCCACAAGCCTAGTAGCCATGGCTCCCGTTTGCAGGACAGCTTGTGCAGAAAGTTACAGACTGTCAGGAGTCTGACCCACAGAGCATGCTTTAGGGGTCATGGGTGTTAATTAGCTGAGCTGGGGAGAGCTGTGTGTGAGTGTGAGTGCCTTTCCTAATGAAGATCAGTTAAATTCTCTCCCAGATTAAGTGTGGGTACAAGGAAGCAGAGGGCAGAGTTAGCTGATGAATATAAGGCCTTCCATTAAGAACTGACTGCAGGTATAAATATAATTGTGTCCTGTAATCACACATCAGTGTCTTCCATCTATTTTCTTACTGGTTCGGTTGGCAGTACAAGAGCTAGGGTAAAATAGCTCAGAGCAAAGAAGGCCAGGCCCTCAGTATGGATATCAGTTTGAATTCTTTTCTTCATTAGCAGACTTCCTTTCCTGAATTACTCCTTCTAAAGAACTTTCATTTCTCCTGGCCTTCTGAATATCTTTGCCAAGCAAACAGGCAAAATTCTACAGGAAGACCTCTTCCACACCCTAAAATCAAGGAGTGTTCTGAAAAACCAAACTACTTCACCATTTGGTTTTATTTGCCCTGATCATCTGGTCCTGTGATGGTTAATCTTGATTCTCAACTGATTGAGAGATGCCTAGAAAGCTGGTCAAGCACACTTCTGGGTGTGTCTGTCAAAGTGTTTCCAGAGATAATCGCCACGTGGGTCAGTTAACTGGGTGGAGAAGACTTGCCAAATGTGGCACTGTCCGGTAGACTGAGGGGTCCAATAAAACAAAAAGCAGAAGGGGGAAGCTCACACGTGCACCTGCACACTCAGCTTTTCTTGAGTGGATGTGCTTTTTTCTACTGCCATTGACCATGGACATTGGACTTCAGAGTCTTTAGCCTTTGAACATGGATTGCACCAGTGACTCAGTAGGGGACTTCCAGGCCTTTAGCCTTACACTGGGGCTGCATCATTGTTCCCTCTTGTTCTGGGGCTTCAGCTTCTTGGACTGAGCAGCTACTCCAGCCTGCAGATGGCCATTGTGGGTCTATTCAGACTCTGATTATGTATGCCAGTCTAATATATTTCCTCCTATAGATACCTACATTTATAGGAGATTATATATATAAAATATACATATACATATTATATATACATATATATAAATAATTGATCATTATTATTGATTCTTTCTGTTCCTCTAGAAAACCTTAACTAATACAGGTAGCCCCATAAGCAGGCACATGAAGTGTTTAGTTTTATTTGTTTGCTTTTTTTTTTTTCCCCACAAAAAAGTAAGAAGACCCTTTCCAATCTAACATACATGGCATTTAGTTTAAAAAATTACTCTGAATTTCAATCTCTTTATTATGAAGAAGAACCTGATTCACAGGAGTGAAAAAAAAAAAAACAAACAAAAAGAAGAAAAGAAAAAAGAAAGAGAAAAGAAAAAGAAAACCCACAAGAAAGAATAGACATTAACATTAGCACTGGATATTTCTGGGTCTGAGAGCTCCAGCATTGCCGAGTTGCTTAGAGAGCCCTATGAGCGGTCTACTGCTAGAACAAAGAAGCTGCAAAGGACTTCTTGACCCACCATTGCACCACTTTTTCCTCCTCTGTACTCCAATGTTTTTTTTCTTTTTTTTTTTTTTTTTTCCTAATGAAAATCTACATTCATGATGTGTCCTTTGGTGTGTTCTTTCCTTAAGAGCTGGTATCCATACTAGGCAGGACTAGGAATTGGAAGATGTGTTTATACACCAGTTCCATAGACTGTGTGACTTTAGGAAAATTACCTTCCCTTTCTGTGTGTGTGTCTCAAGTGTTCTTATAAAACAAGTAGGTTGGACTCACCTAACCTTAATGACCTCTGATGCTCTTGCATCCCATCCTTGGGTTAATTTAGAAGTCCCGCTTTCACAGAATGTCAACTAAGGTGGCTATAACTCAAATATATTAGAAATTGTTTCTAAAGTAGTATAATAAATACAATGTAGTAAATATTGTGAATCATCAAATTATAACAAATTTAATTCAAAGACCTTAACTGGCATTTATTTGCAATTCTAGAAACAGGCAACATTTGTTCTATAAAGTAGAACAAGTACTCCAATAAAGTTATCAGAGGAGGTTGGATTTAGAAACAAGAAAGGATGAGGAAAGAAGAAACAGACAACAAAAAATGAACAGGTCATTTCAAAGTTATTTTCTTATAAAGGTTAAAACAGAGGGGACTTCCTAAAATTGACCTGTTTGAGGATTCAGACATTATCTCTTATTCTTCAGATTTCTTGGAGGGTCAGATAAATTATTTAGTTTCAGCTTGGTGATGTGGAACTTCAGCACAAGTTACTGCTTTTTTTTCTTCCTCTTGCAGCGTTGTGGATTGGACCTAAGTTTGTGCGTGCATGGCAAGTGTTCTACCACTGAACTATACCCCTAACCCCAGTTACTGCATTTTGGTTTGTTTTGTCAGGCTTAGTGCCGGAGCTTAGGCCAAACAAATGGTCTCCTGTGAATTTTATTGAAGATAATTCAACAATTCATTCCTCACATATTATTGAGTCCTTCTTAAGTGCTAGGAATTATGAGAGGCACAGTGGATGAAGTGAGTTAGCCACTGTAGACACTGAATTTCACATTGGGTATTAGATCAGCAACTGGGAGAAAGGATACATGGTACTTTGCCATTCTTTACCAGGCAGTTGTTTGGAAATGAAAAGTCTGTGTTGGTTATGGATGGATTCAAAGTTGGCCGTGGCTATATACTCTGGCACTTAGGTCCTTAAGTGATTTAGATGAATGATGATTTAGATGAATACTTGCATGCAGTAACTAAGCATATTTCCTTAAATTATCTGAAAAAGACTTTGTTAGTCACTGCCTCTACCTACTATCATTGTAATGGTATACTCCCCGTCCACCTGTCTGGAAGGTCCCTGTATTACTATACTTTCTGGCATCCTCCACTAGAAAATGACAACTTTGTCCACAGCCACTGATCAAGAGGAAAGAGAGTTTCTATTTTACTTTGTTTGCCTTATGATTTCCTTTGATGTAAGACATCTTCATAATCCCGCTTTAGTAATACCTCCTCCTAATCACAAGCACAACTCTGAGCCAAATAAATTAGTTTATTTCCTCCTTAGCTATTATTAATTTGGGTTATATGAAGCATTGTAAATTTCTCTAAGTGGTTCTGGATTGGTATCATTGGACCTCATGAGAAGAGATGGGTAGAGGTACATTTCCAGCTCTTTCTCTCCATTCCATTGCCTATCCTTGTTAGTAGGAGATTGTAAGCTGCCTGGTACCGTAACCCGAGAGGAAAACTCTCGGAGGCAGAGTAAAGCTATTACTACTTTTACTTCTACTTTCTTAGAGCTTAGAGAGAGAAAGAAAGATTTTTCTTCTTCTTAGAAAGAGCTTAGAGAGAAAGATTAGAGATAGCTTTTTCTTCTTCTTCTTCTTAGAGCTTAGAGAGAAAGATAGAGCTTTTCTTCTTAGAGCTTAGAGAGAAAGAGAGCTTGAAAGAGAGAGATTTCTTCTTTAGATAGAGAGAGACAGCTTAGCTTTTAGAGCTTCTTTCTTCTTTCTTCTTTCTTCCTCAGGAGCCTCGGCCTGACTCTGACCAGCAATTACTTCTTCTATCTGGTTTCTCTTCTGTAACCGCTCTGCCTACGTTCTGGCCGCTCTGATTCTTTTCTTCTTCTCCGACCCGAACTCTTCTTCCGACCGAGCGACTGCATGACTGACTGAATGAATTCATTCTTCTTCTGACTCCGACCGCTTTCACCCAGTTATATACCTTTAGCTTTGCGGGTGCCTCACGTGCATTTACAGGTGCGTCACATACATACTTATTATCAGGTGGAACTTATGGCTTCCAGCTGACCGCAATAGCCATCTCCCTAATTGGGGCTCCTTCAGGAGATCACCTTTACTAACTGCCCTGGTCTCTACATTCTTCCAAAGGTTTGCTCCTTCCACCAGCACATTAACCTCTCTCTGGTGGTTTCTAAAGGAAAAGGTGTTTTATTAAACCCAGGGGCACTGAGCCAGGAATCTGTGAGGTACCTACCCTGCAGGAGCCCTGATTGGGGAGATGGCTGAGATTGTGGTTGGCTGCGGGCCATAGAGATATTCGGACATTGCCGCCTTCCGTGGTCTCACGGGACTTGGCCCGGGATCTCGTGGGACTTGGCCCGGGATGTCACGAGACTTGAGCCAAGATCAGATCGGGTCGGCGCCATTTTGTTGGTGGGTTTTTTGGTGGTGTGTGGTGCGTGTTAGAGAGAAGTTATCAGAATAAAAAGCCTGTTTGTTTCCAGTTTGCCTCTGAACTTCTTCCTGCGGCTTCATTGCTCCAAGCGGCAATCACTTCAGACAGCAACACTACCCCATCCTGCACAAATCCTGCATCCCTGACTGCCCCACAGCCTCAACAACTAACTGCTGGACAGACAGACAGCAGCTTGCCCTGGCTTGCCCCACAGCTGCTCTGCCCTCTCCCCTGAGGTTGCTTCTACCTTCAAACCTCCTCCCTCTAGCTCTTTTCTTTTTTGTTGCTACTGTGTTTGTTTTGTTTTGTTTTGTTTTGTTTTCATCTTGTTTATTTATTTGAGACAAGGTCTTCTTACATTATCCAACCTAGTCTTCTGGTCTTGAACTTGCAATCTTCCTGTCTCAGCTACATAAACTGGGATTAAAGGTCTGAGCAGACTTCATGGCTGAGTATTGCTTTTTTTCCCCATGGATTTCTACCTTACAGAACTTTCAAGAAAAGCCTAAGGAACTCCTGTCAACCTTTTATGAAGCTTCATCAATTATTTCCTTTTGCCCCACATTCAGTTACTTTTTATTTATTTATTTATTTATTTGTGTGGTACCAGGGATTGAACTCAGGGGCACTCACCCACTGGGCCATATCCCCAGCCCTTTTTTGTATTTTATTTGGAGACAGGGTCTCACTGAGTTGCTAAGTGCCTCACCATTGCTGAGGTTGGCTTTGAACTCGCGATCCTCCTGCCTCACCCTCCCAAAGTGCTGGGATTACAGGCGTGCGCCACCATGCCCGGCTCACATTCAATTACTTTTAACCTACACTCAAGATTTATTTTCTCATGCTCTCACTTCTGAGGGCACTGGAAGTATCTCTCCCTCCATCCCTTGTGGTCTGCACTTTGGGATGGAAGGTGGACTTTGGAGCTAAAAGAATAGTAAACTGCAAATGTCCAGAGGAGGTAACCTGTGACTTCAGGGTATCTGCTTTAGACCTTAGATGCCTGGGGTAATAGCTTTATCGCTAAGACTGAAAATGAACAAGTTTATCAGCTTGTTCCAAGCTGGTGCTTCCTGAAAGTATACCCTGTCACAACAGAGAGTTGATCTGCAGGGATAGGTCCTGGGTGGTGGGTGTCACCCAACAGGGGACACCTGGGCTGGGTGCTGTGGTTTGGGAGCTTGGTTTTCACCAAGAAAAAGCTAGGATGGAAAAAGACAAAAGAGGAGAGAAAAGAGAAAGTGAGAAAAAAGTCTAGAAAACTGAAAATAAAACAAGAAAAAACCCTACACCTGCAGGTTACAACTTTTACTTTTCTTCTCTGCAGTTAAGATTTCCCTGAGCAATTACAAAACCAAATTAACAGCCAAAGTAGTCTGTGGGTGACAAGTTGGCTGCTAGAGGACTTTATCTGATAAAGAAATGCTTAAATTCAACCTCTAACAAGGTCACTCTGGTTTTGTCAGCAGGGGGTTCTAGTTCTGTTTATTCTGCAGCCAAAGATGTGGCCACCAGGATCCTGTCCTTTTTTTTTTTTTTTTTTTTTTTTTGGTACCAGGGATTGAACTCAGGGGCACTCGACCACTGGGCCACATCCCCAGCCCTTTTTTTGTATTTTATTTAGAGACAGGGTCTCACTGAGTTGCTAAGCGCCTCGCCATTGCTGAGGCTGGCTTTGAACTCGCGATCCTCCTGCCTCAGCCTCCCAAAGTGCTGGGATTACAGGTGCACGCCACCGTGCCGGGCCTGTCCTTCTCTCCATAGGGAAAAGTGCTTGGAAGGCCATTTGCACCTGCAATGTTGAACGTTATCAGAGGCCGAACTCAGGCTGCGTACTAAATCCTGCCAGTGGATCTGTTTTGTTTTGATTTTTTTTAATTAGTTGCTAACCTATATATTAGAAGTCTTCATATTTAAAAATCTGAATTTCCAGCTCTTTGAACAAAAATAAAATTAATATTTTCTGTCAATAGTGTGTCTATATTCCTCACATAGACACAGTCCTTGCCATAGCATATTCAGACCCTGCTACCTGCCAGCTCCCTAGGCTTCTGTTCTAACTCAGGTCTAACTCCCTGGTAGCTCCTTCTTCCAGAAGGTGGGCCCTCATTTGTCCCCTTAGCCTAGGGGAGAATACCTCATAGGTAGTCTTGGGGGCCTTGACCAAGTATAAGAAAATATTTTGGGGCAACCAACTTGAAGCCCTCAACTGATACAGACTTATGAAAAATTGATTGATTGTCCAGAAAAACAAAATGAGTTTGGCCACAGAAGATTAAAGAAGTAAATGCCTTCATCAACACATATTAAAAGGAGCTGATAAAAGAATGTTAAAAAAAAGAAGGGTGAGCAGTAGAATAGAGGAAGGGGACCAGGGGGAGGGAGAAGAAGAGCGAAGGAAAAGAACTAGGGAATGAAATTGACCAAAATATACTGTTAAACTGTGTGCATGTACAAATATGTAACAATAAATAGCACTATTATGTATAATTACAATACACCAATAAAAATTTTTAAAAAGAATATTAAAAGATCTGGTCATGATTAACATTAGGATACTAAGCTTCTTCCTTTCTCTTTTCTCTAGTCCCAGAATTCTTAATAGTGTATTAAAAAAAAAAACACCTATATTTATTAAACTCTTATTGTATGCTAAGCATCCCTGTGAGGTAAGTACCTTTGTCGTTCCCATTTTATTGATGAGGAAGCTGAGGCTCGGAAGAAAGGTCAAGTTTCTTCACTGGTCACAAAGCTAGCGATGTAATGGAGACAGGATTTGAACCTAGGCAGTCTGATTCCAGAGTGGATGCTCTGGAGCGTCTGTGCCTTACTTTTCCAACTAGATTATGGAAGTCTTCAGGTCATGGACATGTCTGCCTTTTGCATGTCTGCATATAGAGATAGATGCTCAGAAACTATTGACTGAATGGAAGAAGGAAAGGGAGTAACTTCCAAAATATGTAGAGCTGCTCCGTGCTTCAGTGCTTTTCTGATTAATTACCTGCAGTTGCTTTTGTTTCCAGCTCCAACCTCAGTGGCACCTCCTTTGTGAATGCTTTTCTTATTCACTCACATATCAAGTGACTCTTTGCACTGAGCCTCACTCATACCTTCACTATTACACCTTTTACACTGTACTGTAATTTTATATGTCTGTCTCCTACACTAGTCTCTGTGCTCTGTGAGTACAGGGTGTCTCTGCTACTGCCTATATATTTAATATGGGCACAAAATCTGCAAATCGGTGGGGGGCTTTGTCACCATACAGTGGTCAGAAGACGTCTCCAGGAGCAGAGGAGACCTCCACTTGGAAGTTCCAGGTTCTTGACCACATTGCAGAAAAGAATTTAAGGATTCATCAGATGTGAGTAGCAGGGCAAGAAAGTTACTATGCCTAAAAAGTGGAAAGTACACACTCGAGAACAAGAGTGCAGATGATCCCAGAGAGCGTGCATCACCTTGTCTTGGTCTGGGGTTGAAACATTTATAGTGGAACCATAACTAGGGGAGGGGATCTAGAGGAGTCAGGGCAGAGCTGTGCTATATTGCATGAGTTTTCCTTGAGCACATTCTAATCATGCTAGTTCCTACATCACATGTCTAGTTAGCATCTTTTTTTTTTTTTTTAACATTTATTTATTTGCTTTAGTTGTACACAATGCATTTTTTATTTTTACGTGGTGCTGAGGATCTGACCCGGGCTGCACACGTGCTAGGCAAGCGCTCTACCACTGAGCCACAACCCCAGCCCCTCTCATTAGCATGTTAAATCTCCACCTGGGTAGGTGTGTCTTACTATTATAGGAAGGCTAGGGTCACTTCTTTTTTTGGGGGGGTGGGGGGGGTTACTGGGGATTGATCTCAGGGGCACTCAACCATTGAGCCATATCCCCAGCCCTATGTTGTATTTTATTTAGAGACAGGATCTCACTGAGTTGCTTAGTGCCTCACTTTTGCAGAGGCTGGCTTTGAACTCACAATCCTCCTGCCTCAGCCTCCCAAGCCACTGGGATTACAGGCGTGTGCCACCACGCCCAGCTTAGGGTCATTTCTTGATTACCAAAGTTTTTAATGCACATTCTCCCAAAGGAGTGGCTCCTCCCGATGCTTCTTGGTCATCTTGCAGTTTTGTTGTTTTCTGTTTCTCCCTGCCCCCACCTCTGCCCAAGTTCTGGGGATTGAACTCAATGACACTCTACCACAGGGCTACATCTCCAGCCCTCCCTTCTGCTTTTTTTTTAAATTTGAGACAGGGTTTTACTGAGTTACCCAGGCTGGCCTCTAACTTGTAACCCTCCACCTCAGCTTCCTAAATTGCTGGACTTAGAGACCTGTGCCACCACACCTGGCAGTTTTGTTCCTTTACTTATCAACCAGTTCACTAGCCATGAACAAGGATGTGGGCACAAGGACTTGGGCTGGGTTGTTCACCTGTTGTTTGTTCTGCATTACAACAGTTTATGGGCATTTTTCTTTTGAGACTCGGTGTTCCCTCTGTATTCTTAAATTCCTGTCCCAGCCTTTTTGGAGCCTGATCATATCACATATTAACAAATAATATTCTGTTCTTCCACTGCTCTGCATTCTTTTTGTTTATATGGCTCGAAGAGAAATTTGGGAAGCCTGCAAAGGCATAATCAGGGGTCTCTCCCATTTTATGTTTGTTTGTTCTGAACCCACAAAGTTAGGCAGAATAGGAAAGGAAAAAAAGGAGAAGGAAGAAAAATGAAGGAAACTTCAAGATGCCATAACTTATATGGATAGCCTGTTTATTTCTTCAAGTATGATACACTTAATGTGTGCCTAAGCCCTGAATGGTAATGGGTTATGACAGTAAAAAAAAAAAAAAAAAAAACACTCAAGATTTATTTTCTCATGCAACTTATATGGGGGAGATGAGTAAATAAATATATACATTTGCTTTTTTAAAAATATTTTTTAGTCATACATGGACACAATATCTTTGTTTATTTAGTTTTATGTCATGCTGAAGATTGAACCTAGTGCCTCACATGTGCGAGGCAAGCGCCCTGCCACTGGGCCACATCCCCAGCCCTACATATGCTTTTTTTAAAAATATTTATTTATTTGCTCTAGTTGTACACAATGCCTTTTATTTTTACGTGGTGCTGAGCATCTAACCGGGGCCATGCACATGCTAGGCAAGAGCTCCACTGCTGAGCCACAACCCCAGCCCACACATATGCTTTTTTTCAAAAAAGAATAATAAGTTCTGCCAGACATAGTGGTGCACACCTGTAGGCCCCATTACTCAGAAGTCTGAGGCAAGAAGATCACAAGTTCAAGGCCAGCCTGGGCAATTAGTGAAACCCTGTCTTGAAATAAAAAGAGCTCGAGATGTAGCTCAGTGATAGAGCACTTGTCTAGCATGCACAAGGGGCTGGGTTCAATCCCCAGTGCTGCAAAATAGTAAGTTTTATAGAAGAAATAAAGCAGGGTTCTAGGAAATAGACAGCATTCTAGAATGGGTGAGCAGGGAAGGCTTCCCTGAGGAGGTGACCTTTAAACTGAGACTTTAGTGAGAGGGAGGTAGACAGAGACTATCTGGAGAAGAATGTCCTATGCAGAAGGAACAGCAGTTACAAAAACACTGATGCTTCTTTTTACCATTGGCCACCGGGATGATTATCCTGATGCCTTCTAAGAGGTAAGCAATAGATTACACTTATATATAAAGGTGTGGTCACTGATTTTCAAGGACATTTATGACATGGTTATGCTTTTTACCTGACTTAATTATCCTGTCTACAACTTAGCAATCCTTCACTTTGAGAGCAGACTAAGATACCTGTATTTATCCAGGCCTCTGATTTTCTTTCTGTTCTTCTCCCCTGCCATATTCTTTCCCCTCTTTCTTCTTTCAAGGCTTAAGGTACCATCTCTCCCAATGAGAATGATCTTCAGATGGAACTGTTCAGCGTCCTGATTGCAGTGGTGGACAGGTTTTACTACCTCACCAATAAAATTTTGTAGAACCCAAGACTTACACACAAATGGGTTCAAGTTAAACTTGGGGAATCCGAGCAAAATCTGTAGATTCTGTCACTACCAATTATCTGATTGTTCTATCACACTATAGTTTTACAAAATCTAACCACAGGGGAGAATGTGGGTAAAGTGTATGGGCTATTTCTCTGTGTTATTTCTTATAATTGTATATAAATATATGATTATCTCAAGTTTAAAAAATTAATAATCAAAGAATTATATTTTAATAGAAACAATAACATTTAAAATTGTTAATTTTGAAAAATAATTGATTTTTCTACTTCTTATGACTCTACCTGTTTGCACAGTTCCAACTTGTTTATTACAATGAGCCAAACACATGGTCTAAATAAAACCATACCAATCTTTGCCTTATCACAAAGGGAAATGAACTTCATCTGTAATGATCTCTTCTCAGTGGAAACTTGCATGGGTGATAGCAATTACTTCCCTTTTTTTAATGTTCATACATCACCCTTTAAGAACTTTGTCCAGGACTTTGTCTCTAGTTTGCAGATTCAACTTTCTTCTCCTTTTCATAAACTGGAACAGTGTGTGCCCATCTACAGCCTCTGGCATCTCTCCCTTGCTCTACAGTCCCTGAAAAACTGCAAACAGTCTTCTCATATATAAATTCTATTGGGATCCCAGTCAGAATTTGTTCAAGCTAGGAGACAGCTATTCAATGTCAGGCATTCTCTTATAATACCCCTACTCATTTTGTGCTTCAGAGTCTTCCTGCTGATATTTGGATGAAGAACATTCAACTTCACAGACGTTGGAATAGGGACGCTGCTATTTGTGGAAGCCAAGAAGTCCTGGATGCAAATCCAGATTCTGTCATTCTCCAGAGGTATGACCTTAGGCTGTTATCCAAATCTTGGAACTTCAGTCTGTCCATCTGTAAAATGGGAATAATAATAGCTCTTATTATTGTTGTTGTGTGGTTGTCAGGTTGTACTCAAGACGGAGTAAGACTATATTTGTAAAGAGCGTTAAAGCAAAACTTGATAGTAACGACTAAGCAGATGAGATGAACAGATCTGCTCCCTCACAGGAACCCAGGCAAGGTCCTGGGTTCCATCTTGGATTTATGGGACTTCAGAGTTGGAAGGTATCCAGTGAGAGCAATCCTCTTGGAAACAGTATGTTTCAGTATGAAACAGCTTCTCTCCATCACCCATTACCATCACAACTTTGGATCCTGAGCAACATGCCTGTACTTTCCATGCTCCAGGGAAAACTTTCAAAGGCTTTTTCTCTGAGCCAAATACTTTAAATGCTCTATCTCATCAATCCTTACAACAGCTCTATGATGCAAGCAGTTTTTAATCTCCATTTTACAGCTATGAAAACTGAGGACAGAGATTTTAAATAACTTATCCAAGTTACTTCCTAGCCTATGTGGTTAGGAAGTGAGATTCGGCCCAGGTCTGTCTGTATCTGAAGGCCCTACTCTTTTCTGCAATGCTTTTTTTTTTTTTTAATTATTTTTATTCTAAGATGTTATAAATGACAGCAGAATGCATTACATTTCATATTACACATATAGAGCACTTTTTTACAAATCTCTGGTTGTATGCAAAGTATATTCACACCATTCATGACATCATACATGCACTACCTTTTTTAAAAAAAGAATTGTGCTTGGGCTGGGGTTTGGCTCAGCGGTAGAGTGCTCGCCTAGCACAGGCAAGACCCTGGGTTCCATCCTCAGCACCACACGAAAATAAATAAATAAAAGAAAGGTATTGTGTCCAACTACAACAAAAAAAATAAATATAATAAAAATAAAAAGGATTGTGCTTATTTTTTTTTCAAGTAACTCATTCTTGGCTTTATCCATTATGATGGCTGCCCAGAAAAGAAGTGTCCCTCTTTTGGGTGTACCTTTTTTGCTGTGAACTGAATTGTGCCCCCTGAAAATTCACATGTTGAAGTCCTGGACCCCATGTGAGGTATTTGGAGGTGAGCCTTTGGGAGGTAATTATGGGAGTCCTTACAGGAAGAGGCACCAGAGGGCTTGCTCCCCCATACTCCACACAGCAGACAAGAGGTCACAGTAGCCCACAGAGAGATGCCCACCAAAGACAAGGCAAGACAAGAGGACTTAATGACACCTGCCTCTCCAGCACCTTGATCTTGGGCTTCCCAGCCTCCAGCCCTGTAAGAAATACCTTTCTGTCATTTGAGTCATCTAATCTGTGGTATTTCATCATGGCAGCTCGAGCAGAGCAGACTAAGATACCTGTATTGCATCTACAGCTTTCTTTTCCAAACATGACATTTTTCAAGTCTGAGCTGATTAAGGAGCCTGTCTTTCAGCCTGATCAGTCTCTGTTTTCTGCATTCTCCTTTGTGAATTCCATCCTCCGTGTTTGGTTTTGAGTTCTCTTATCTTCTGGAGATCTCCTCCTGTGAGCATCTCAGGCCATATAAACAGACCCGGGATTTTTCTCCCAACACTTCACATTTGCCTTTATAAAATCTGACCATGTCCATTCTTGGATTCTACAAACTTTAAAGAGACATGGACGCTTTTTGCCAAGGTTCCTAGGGCTTTAAATTGACCTACTAGTTTCTGCTTTGAGGAAATTTGAGGTCCAAGTTAGGCCAGAGTAGCAGTATCCTCTTACTTCTTTTTGTTGTTGTTGTTGTGCTGGGGATTGAACCAGGGCCTTGTGCATGTGAGGCAAGCACTCTACCAACTGAGCTATATTCCCAACCCCTCCTCTTACTGCTTGTTTCCTGTTTCAGGGTGTTTCCCTGAATCCCTCCAACACTTGCATTTTATCCTCTTCTTTTCAGGTATGCCCTGGATTACTGGGCCTTGTCTAGTTAGGCAGAGTGCTCAGGACTTACAATGCTTTCTATGAAAATGTTTGAGAGCTGGAAAAATTTATTTAAAAAAAAAAACAACCTTGTAAAATTAAAATTGTGTATCTTTAAATGTCCAAGATTTCACATTAAGAAAATTAATTAACTGCAACCCAACTCTAATCTTAGGTGGTGACATAAATGCTTCATGTAAACCATGGGTTCATTTAAATATGTTTTTACTGCGAGGGTAGTAGAACTTCTGAGAGTAAGAATGCCTGGTGGGATCTACAAGTCTTGAGACTACTCTGCTTAATCATGCCCTATTTCACACTGGATTCTTATTTCTCAGGCACTTTTGATGTTATGATAAAATCATCAACCAAACCCTTCAGCATACAAGTGTATCTACTGTGTATTAAATAATTCACTCAGCACAATGTGGGAATGAGGGGTGATACACCAAAGATAAAATGAGGTCTTTGGCTTAAGGAATTCAGGGACTAATTGGTAAGATGGGACTTCCCCACTTTCCTTTTCCTCTCCTCAGTTTCTTTCAGTTCCTCAAATTCACTGAGCTCCTTTCTTTCTACCTCAAGACTTTAGGACATACTGTTCCTTGGAATACTCTTCTTGCTCAACTTCCTAATTCCTTTCCATCTTTCCATCATCTGTTATTGTCACTTCCCCAGAGACCTCTCCTCAAATTCTGCTTCCTCTTTCCCATCTAATTTAGGTACCATTTGTTATTCTTCCATAGTTACCCAATGTCCTTGTCTTTGTTTTAACCTTTGCAGCACTAAACACGAGGAACTACTTCATGCTTTTCTTTGTTTCTTTACAGTCTATCATGCCCTGTGGAGGGGAGAATGGAGGTAGGACTTTTTGTTCACTTCTGTATCTGCAGTGCCTCTCACAGTGTCTGACAGACTGTAAGTGTTTATCAAGCATTTTTTTTTTCAATAAATGAGAGAGAAAATCCAGGCCCTCCTATAGCAGTTAAACATCAATGTAAAGTTACCTAAAATTGAAAGGAGATCAGAAACAAGACATGGGCTGTGGGAGATGAATTTCAGGGAAGAGAGAGAACTGGACAAAGATCAGTGTTCAGGGAGATAGACTAGCAGGACCTGTGCTCTTTGAAAGCACAGATCCTACTTTTTATTCTTTTAAAAAGCTCATCATTATAACATAATGAATTCCAAGGACTTCAACTGTAGGTAACGTAGAGAAGAAAACATAATGTAACATGCGTACATTGAGGAAAAGTGTGAAAAATCAAGCAAATTTCCTTGGAAACTTTAGAACAGTTTGAACCATGGATTTATTTTGGCTTCTTTTCTTTTAACCTAGGGAGTAAACCAAGATCGCTCTCACACTGAGTTATATCCCCAGCCCTTTTTATTTTTTATTTATTTCTTTATTTACTTATTTGGTACTGGGGATTGAACTCAGGGGCACTGGACCACTGGGCCACATCCCCAGTCCTGTTTTGTATTTTATTTAGAGACAGGGTCTCACTGAGTTGCTAAGTGCCTCGCCATTGCTGAGGCTGGCTTTGAACTCGGGATCCTCCTGCCTCAGCCTCCCAAGTGCTGGGATTACAGGCGTGCACCACCACGCCCGGCCCTTTTTAGTTTTTATTTTGAGACAGGGTCTCACTTAATTGCCCAGATTGGCCTCAAAATTGTTATCCTCCTCCCTCAGCCTCCAGAGTAGCTGGGAATACAGGCATGCGCCATCATGCCTGACTTTGTTTCATGTTTGATCACAAGTATGTGAAGTCATTAGAACATGAGTTTACATTTTTTTCTCACTAAAGCCAGAAAACAATTATCCAGTCTCCATTGTATAGATGGAAAACAGGGACACAGGGAGAAAATGCCCACTATACTTTATGCCCATTTTTCTCAAACAGCCTGATATGGCATCATCTGCCTACTAAGCACTAATCACCAATTCTGCAGTCTTTGACAGCTGCTAGATTTACTGCTGTCCTCTGTGTCTGGGTATCTCCATGTATTTACTCATCTTTCCTAGTTCTTTTAAATTTTCTCTTCAAAACAGACATCTTACAAAGTGAGAAAAATATTTCCTTCATGTGAAACACAAAGCTGATACTAAAACTACCTTGAATTAAAGAATTTAAAATGTAAATATGCATTTGTTTAAAATGGCAATGCTATTTGTGTGTGTGTGTGTGTGTGTGTGTGTGTGTGTGTGCACGTGCGCATGCTCACTGGGAATCAAACCCAGTGCCTCAGGCATATACTTCTATTTTTTGATATATAAGAAACCTGTATAGCAGCAACCCCTAGGTTCACTCTTCTCTGGTCCATATAGTAGAATCCCCAGTGATCAGCCAGTCCTCTCCCCTCTAGAACACTGATTGTCTTTCCTACTGTCTCTTGAAGCTGAATGTGGACTTGTGTCTAAGTCCTCTAGGTAGCATGCTTAAACAAGAATATCTTGGCCAGGTGTGGTGGTACACCCTTGTAATCCCAGCTACTCTAGCAACAGAGCCAGAACAATCACAGGTTTGAGGCCAGCCTCAGCAACTTAGTGAGACCCTGTCTCAAAATAAAATAAAAATGGCTAGAGATGTAGCATAATGGTAGAGCAATTACTTAGCATTTGTAACACCCTGGATTCAATAGCCAGTACTGGAAAAAAAAAAAAAAAGAATATCCTATATTTTTTATATCACCTTTTTTCTAGAAGTTCAAAACTTTCTATAATTTTTCAGATAAAATATATATTTCATTAAGTAAGATATCAATATCCAGTGTCCAAAGTATTACAATATTTCTATTACCAAAATACTTTACAACTATTTCAAAAACCAACCACTTTCCAAACCACTCAAAGACATTATTTTTACTTACTTAATTCCTTTAAATTTCTTTGGAAAAAAAATAAGATTAGTGGAAATCAAAGCAAATGGTCTAATTTCATATGAAATGGGCAATAATTTCTTGGTAGTTATTTTCAAGAAAGATATTTAGACTTCTTTTTCAACATTTTAATATCTTATTTAGGGTGAACATAGTTAACAGTGACCATATTTTACATAAAAGAATGATACATGGAAAATGCATATGTGCCAGGTTTTTTTTAATAGAAAGCAACAGAAGCCAACTCCAGCTAATTCAAGAACAAAAGGAGTTCATTTTTAAAATATTAGAAAAGTTATAGAAATTTCTAGGGTATGAAAACCAGGATTTGAGTGCACATACTGTGGAACTGACATTCCTGAGGAAGTTCAAGTCCTGCAGCCTTGCAACTAGAACTACCTAGAGAAGAAAGGTCCCGTCCCGGCTGAGCAAGACCTTGGTGTACCCTTGAGAGATAAAGGCATACTTGATATAAAAACAGGAAATGGCCTTTCTGCTTAAATTAAGCTTATATGATAGATGATGACCAATCTTTCTAATTTAATTCAAGTGCAAATTCAGCCACCATCTCATAAATCTTACAAAATTGAAACCACAGGACATTTTAAATAATGCACATATTCTATCAGTTGTATTACAAATAAAGATTAACGTGCTCAATGTTAAATAGCCACCTAATTTAATTGTACATATTTAAGTCTCAAAAAGTTGCCCCTCCCCCAAAATTTCAGTTACTGATGCTTCTATTAAGACTTCTAAAGGATTGAAGTGGGTTATTGGCCATGGTTCAGGCTCAAGGCCAGGGGCCACTCTGGCATTCTGACTGGGAAGGTTACACTACAAAATGGCTTATTAATGCTTTCTCTGACCAGAATAGAAAGCACCTTTATCCCCTCTGCAGATGGTTATTATGAGTCACCACGATGCCTTAATCCAGGCTGATTTCAAGGTTAAAGAGACAGGGTGGGAAACGGCAAGTCCTTGGACACCTGCTCCTGGGTTTTGGTCATGTCCTTTGGGACCAATTTCTTAGGGCATTAACAAGAAATGTCAACATCACCAGGGAGTGTGGGCTGATCGTTATTTGATGCTTGTGAAAGAGGAAATGCCACACTGATGTTCCCCCATTGCCCAATGTCACTATTGAGTATACGCCACGTGCCTGGGATTGTGCCAACCACTTACGTGCTGTGTATTCTTTCATCCCCATGAGAATTCTGTGCAGAAGTCACTGTTCTCTCTCTCTCCATTGGACACATGAAAAAAAACTGAAGCTCTGAAAGGTTGTGTGATTTCTTCAAGGTCAAATATGTCATTAGTGAGTGGTAGCCTGGAACCAGAGTCCAGTCTGAATGACGGCAAAGCAGATGATCTGAGCCACCGTTAGCACCTTTCCTGTAGGTTCCTTTTCCATTCTTTTTTTTTCCTTAGCACTATTCCTATCAAGGACTGCAGCCCTTCAACACCTTCACATCCCCTCATACTGTCTCTCTTTCCTGTCATGTCCATACCCTGGACATCTAAGCATGGCTAACTGGTGAGGTTCTATGTTCTTACTAAAACCTCACTGGAGCAGCCACATAATGATGAAATTATCAACCTAAGTACTATCTCAAAGGCCTCTGTGCAGTTTCCTGCTGCACCCTTTGTTTCTATCTCCTAGATGGTATGTATCCTTAGCAGTATTGTCTAGAGTGGCCTTTTGTCTGCCAGCTCAGGACCTGAGCTGCTCAGTCCACCTTAGCACCAGGAAGTAGACCAACCCAGACCAGAAACTTCACTATCTCCTTGACATAGAATCTACTTCCTTGCTATCTAGCAGGAGCCCAGACCTCAGTTCGGGTTTATACTTCCTCTCCTGGCCATCAGGCTTGTCATGCACTGCTCCAGTCCAGAGCTGGCAGAGGGAGGGTCTTCCTTTAAAGTCCTGGGGATTCCCCTCCTAGGCTCAGGTCATCCTGAACTAACCCTGCTCTTTCCTATTTTTTCCTTCTAAAGCTGGAGAGTACATCACTCTTGGTTCCCAAAAGGCCTGCCCACTTCCCTGACCCTTTCTCTAATGCACCAGGCCTTGCTAAGGCTGAATCTAGCTGGCAAAAGGCCAGTGAGGATCAGTGAGAAGAGTGAGGAAAGGGCCACCAAAAAAGCCTCACTAGAGAGGTTCCAAAGCCACAGGAATAGATGGCATCTTACACAGGAACTTATGAAAAATGAGTTTATTAAGGCATTTTGCAGGTCATATAATTCCCCCATTTCAATAATTTTTAAAAATAAGTGTATCAAATTGTGAATCCATCAGCATAAATGTGCTTTAAAAAATACTTTTATCACCCCAGTTAAGTCCCTCACGCACATTTGCTACTAATCCCTGTCTTCCCTTCCTTCTTCCAGAATTACAAATCTGATTGCTATCTCCATAACATTGTTTTATATGGATATTTCATGTAAATGGAATCCTATATGTGGTCCCTGTGTCTTGTTTCTTTCACTGAGAATAAGGTTTTTGAGATTCATTTATAATTTATTAGTTTTTAATGCTGAAGAGTTTTCTAATGTATGGACATTCCACAATTTGTCTATCACTTCACCAGTTAGTGGACATATAGGTTGTACTTATTTGGGGGCTAATATGAATGATGCCTCTTGAACATTTGTGTGCATGTCTTTGTCTGGATCCCTGAAACTCTCTTCAGAATTAATGATCTAGCAGCCTTCCTAGTCTTAACTATAAAGTTTCTGTATTTCTTTCTCCAGCCCTTAGTTCCTTTGCAGAATACAGAGGACTCAAATTCCCTGAACCAAGGAGTGGTCACCCATATTTCAAAGCCTTAGACTCAAATACACAGTGAAACTTCTCAAAGTTTCAGGTGTGACCTGGAGGTTGGAACTCCACAAATCTCCGGACACTTATTTCTTCAGTCCAAGCTTGTTTTCCTTTTGAAACAGTCGTAACAAATTCTACACTGTTGGACTTCCAGATGGTTTCCAAACCTTTATTCATACAAAAAAACATGGCAACCAACAACTTTGTGAGAACTACAGTATTTGTATAGAATAAATTCCTGGGAATAGAATTCATGAGCCAAAGATAAATGCTCTTATAACTTAGAACACTTTTTTTCTTTCATGCGGTGGCCATGTAAATGTGATTCCTTAGAATTTCATGGGCCTTTTTTTTTTTTTTTTTTTTTTTTTTGTGGTACCAGGGATTGAACTCAGGGGCACTCGACCACTGGGCCACATCCCCGGCCCTTTTTGTATTTTATTTAGAGACAGGGTCTCACTGAGTTGCTAAGTGCCTCGCCATTGCTGAGGCTGGCTTTGAACTCGCGATCCTCCTGCCTCAGCCTCCCAAAGTGCTGGGATTACAGGCGTGCGCCACCGCGCCTGGCTTGGGCCTTTTTTAATTAAACTTTTTAAAAAATTATTTATTTACTTATTCATAATGCACAAGTATAGTATCTTTTTACATACAACTGCTTGTATAAAAATGATATAAGTACCATTCAGATCTTCAATCATGCATTTAGGATAATGATATCCATCTCACTCAACCACCAATTTTTTTTTCCTCCCCCCACCGCCCCCCTCCCCCCGTCTCCCTTGCTCCCTCCCTTCCCCTCCCTTTCCATTGACCATTCTAGTGTTTCTCTGATCCTATGTACCCCCTTCCAACAACACTGTGAACTAGCCTTCTTATATCAGAGAAAACATTCGGTATTTGGATTTTTGAGATTGACTAATTTCACTTAGCATTATATTCTCCAACTTCATCCATTTTCCTGCAAATGCCATTATTTTATTCTCTCTTATTGCTGAGTAAAATTCCATTTTGTATATATACCACATTTTCTTTATCCACTCATCTACTGAGGGACATCTAGGTTGGTTCCACAACCTATCTATTGTGAATTGTGCTGCTATAAACATTGAAGTGGCTGTGTCACTGTAATATGCTGCTTTTAAGTCTTTTGGGAATAGACCCAGGAGTGGGATGGCTGGGTCATAGTGTGGTTCCATTCCCACTTTCCCAAGAAATCTCCATACTGCTTTCCATAGCGGTTGCACCATTTTGCAGTCCCACCAGCAATGTATGAGTGTGCCTTTTTCCCCACATCCTCTCTAATATTTATTGTTGTTTGTGTTCTTGATAGCTGCCATTCTGACTGGAGTGAAATGAAATCTTAGAGTAGTTTTGATTTGCATTTCTCTAATTGCTAGCAATGTTGAGCATTTTTTCGTGTATTTGTTGATTAAATGTGTATCTTCTTCTGAGAAGTGTCTTTTCAATTCCTTAGCCCATTTACTGATTGGGTTATTTGCTTTTTTGGTGTTAAGTTTTTTGAGTTCTTTATATATTCTAGAAATTAGTGCTCTATCTGATGTGCAAGTATTAAATATTTGTTCCCAATTAGTTGGCTCTCTATTCACCTCACTGATTGTTTCTTTTGCTGAGAAGAAGCTTTTTAGTTTAAATCTATCCCATTCATTAATTCTTGGTAATAGTTCTTGCGCTACAGGATTCTTATTAAGGAACTTGGGACCTAATCCGACATGTTGGAAATTGGAGCTTACTTTTTCTTCTATTAGGCATATTGTCTCTGGTCTAATTCCTAGGTCCTTGATCCACTTTGAATTGAGTTTTGTGCATGGTGAGAGACAAGGGTTTAATTTCATTTTGTTGCATATGGATTTCCAGTTTTCTCAGCACCATTTGTTGAAGAGGCTATCCTTTCTCCACTGTACATTTTTGGCGCCTTTGTCTAATATAAGATAGCTGAAATTATATGTATTAGTCTCTGTGTCCTCAGTTCTGTACCATTGGTCCACCAGTCTGTTTTGGTGCCAATACCATGCTGTTTTTGTTACTATTGCTCTATAGTATAATTTAAAGTCCAGTATGGTGATGCCACCTGCTTCACTTTTCTTGCTCAGGATTGCTTTGGCTATTCTGGGTCTCTTATTTCTCCAGATGAATTTCATGACTGCTTTTTCTATTTATTTGAAGAATGACATTGGGATTTTGATTAGAATTGCATTAAATCTGCATAATGCTTTTGGTAGTATGGACATTTTGACAATATTGATTCTACCTATCCAAGAGCAAGGTAGGTCTTTCCATCTTCTGAGTTCTTCTATGATTTCTTTCTTTAGTGTTCTATAATTTTCCTTATAGAGGTCTTTCACCTCTTTCGTTAGGTTGATTCCCAGGTTTTTTTTTTTTTTTTTTTTTTTTTTTGATGCTATTGTAAATGGGGTAGTTTTCATCATTTCCCTTTCAGAGGCTTTGTCACTGATGTACAAAAATGCCTTTGACTTATGGGTATTGATTTTGTATCCTGCTACTTTGCCAAATTCATTTACTAGTTGTAAAAGTTTTCTGGTAGAGTTTTTTGGGTCTTCTAGGTATATTATCATGTCATCAGCAAATAGTGCTAATTTGAGCTCTTCTTTTCCTATCTGGATGCCTTTAATTTCTTTCGTCTGTCTAATTGCTCTGGCCAGAGTTTCCAGTACTATGTTAAATAGCAGTGGTGAAAGGGGGCATCCCTGTCTTGTTCCAGTTTTTAGAGGGAATGCTTTCAATTTTTCAACATTTAAGATAATGTCAGTTCTGGGCCTTGCATAAATAGCTTTTATAATGTTGAGATATGTTCCTGATATTCCTAGTTTTTCCAGAGTTTTGAACATAAAGGGGGTGCTGTATTTTGTCAAATGCTTTTCTGCGTCTATTGAGATAATCATATGATTTTTATCTTTAAGTCTATTGATGTGATGTATTATGTTTATTGATTTCCAAATGTTGAACCAGCCTTGCATCCCTGGGATAAACCCCACTTGATCGTGGTGCACTATCTTTTTGATATATTTTTGTATCTGATTTGCCAGAATTTTGTTGAGGATTTTTGCATCTATGTTCATTAAAGATATTGGTCTGAAGTTTTCTTTTTTGGATGTGTCTTTGCCTGGCTTTGGAATTAATGTGATATTGGCCTCATAGAAAGAGTCTGGAAGAGCTCCCTCTTTTTCTATTTCTTGAAATAGTTTGAAGAGCATTGGTATTAGTTCTTCTTTGAAAGTCTTGTAGAACTCTGCTGTAAACCCATCAGGTCCTGGACTTTTCCTTGTTGGTAGCTTTTTGATGACATCTTCTATTTCTTCGCTTGTAATCGATCTGTTTAAATTATGTATAGCCTCCAGATCCAGTTTAGGCAAATCATATGACTCTAGAAATCTGTCAATGCATTCAGCATTTTCTATTTTATTACAGTACAAGTTTTCAAAGTAATTTCTAATTATCTTCTGTATATCTGAGGTGTTTGTTGTGATATTCCCTTTTTCATCACGAATGTTAGTAATTTGAGTTTTTTCTCTTCTTCTTTTCGTTAGCATCGCTAAGGGTCTGTCAATTTTGTTTATTTTTTCAAAGAACCAACTTTTAGTTTTGTCAATTCTTTGAATTGTTTCCATAGTCTCAATTTCATTAATTTCTGCTCTGATTTTAATGATTTCCTGTCTTCTGCTGCTCTTGGTGTTGATCTGTTCTTCTTTTTCTAGTGCTTTGAGGTGTGATGTTAAGTCATTTATTTGTTGGGTTTTTTCCCTTTTAAGGAATGAACTCGAAATTAAACTTTTTTGATCTTTGCTAACCTGATAGGTTGTATTTCAGTGTGATTTGAATTGCATTTCTCTTCTTGTAAGTTAAGCAAACAACACTACTGTCCACAAAGGGAATCAGTGCCCTGGTCTTGAAGAGGGTGTGGATGGCACACCACAGCCCCTACTGCGCTGTCTTCCTAATGTTACATATTGACTTATATGCCTCTTTGCCACTTTTATTCTATACAAAATTCCATGTGTATTTGAGACCATTTATAGATGTCTGCCTTCTCCAGTGATCTATTTGTTTATAAGTCATTAGAATATAGTACTGAGTTAAAAATTGTAGTTGGGGCTAGAGACTTGCTTATCGTCATGCATGAGACCTTGGGTTTGATCTCCAGAACTCTTTTTTTTTTTTTTTTTTAAATGCAGTCTTACATTTTAACATATGTGAGGGCTAGCCCCTTCTCATTAACTTGAACATTTTCCTGGTCTTTCTTACTTGCTTTATTTTTCTATATGAATTTTAGATTAGCTTGCTAGTTAAATTAAGAGGGAATGATTGAAGCAATTATAAATTGATTTGGAAAGAGCAGAAGTCTTTATGGGGATGGCTCATCACCCTCTCCAAGAACATGCTTTGACTTTCCATTTGTTCAAATTTTGTATTGTTGACTGGTGTTCTAAAATTGTCTTTATGTAAGTATTATGAATTTTTAGTTAAGTTCCTATGGAGGTATTTTATCTTTTTAAAGTTTTTTATAAGAGATATTTTCTGTATATTTCTAACTCATGGTTTGCATAAATCATTTCTGTATATTAACTTACAACCATCTTACTACATATTCTTACTAATAGTTTTGTAGCTAATTATCTTACAGCTTTTGGGTATGCCACTATATCACTTTCAGGTAATGATATTTTTGCCTCTTTTTAAATTTTTAGGCCTCTAATTTCTTAATTTTGCATCAATTGAGTACAAGATTTGAAAATGCTAAAACTCTAAAACACACGACTCACAATAAACCATTTTTATAACTGTGGTTACCACACAGTCTTTTTTTTTTTTTCCTGATACTGGGGATTAAACTCAGGGCCTATGCGTACCAGACAAGCATTCTACCACTGAGCTATATCCCCAGCTCTACCACAGTCTTACAGTTATAATTATATTTTTTAGTTATAATTATTTCAATGGCTATCTCCCTCATTAAATTATAGACTTCCAGGCTTGGGATGTCAGTGGCAGAGCACTTGCCTAGCATGTGCAAGGCCCTAGGTTCAATCCCCAACACCACAAAAAATAAAATATGACCTTCCTTGAGGGAAGAAACTGTTATTCACCTTTATGTCCCCTGCACTTAGAGTAGTTTTTCAATTAGTAATTGTTGATAAATTAAAGAAAAAGCAATAATCTAACCCCAAATAAATTAAAATGACTATCATTTACAAAGTGTCTGCTACTGTCATCTGGAACCAATGTTAACTAGCCTATTTCACTTGAATTTTTTTAGGTCAGAACTCCATCTCACTTTGGCCTACTTCAGAGTTCTGCCAACCAAAGATCTGCTTCAGATACCTGACAACTCTTCTCTATCACTTAACACCCTCTGCCAGGACTAAGTAAACCGTGCTGGTCAGCTCCATGCTGTAGATGGGAGAGGCGAAGTTTCCACACGCCAGGAGGAGGGGAGAAGTGAAGTGTCTACTTCCAGCTACTATGGTAGCATTCTATAGGGTGTGAAGGGGGACTGAAGTCCTTCTGACCAGTCTCTATCTTTGGTTTCTGTCACTTTCAAACTTCTTTGCTAAAAAAGGAATCAAAATAGAGTCAGGCCTACTTAGAGATCTCTTAAATTTTAGTGGTCTAAGTCATTCTCAAGATACAGGTATAGTAACTGACTTGGCCAGAACAGGTGGCCACAGACTCCCAGTCTGGTGTTCTTTCCAGTATAGTATTGAATTGATTCTACCTGAATTTTATTCAGAGATGCTTTCGGTTCACTTCCAATTGGTGATAATGGTAAGAGAATGCCTTCCAATTTATTAAAATGTCATTACTTCAAGGAACTCTGACACAGTAGAAAATTTAAATAACAATTAACATTACAATTTCAACCAGAGCCAGAGTTCAGAGGCACACATCTGCAATCCCAGCAACTCCAGGAGGCTAAGGCAGGAGGATTTCAAGTTCAAGTCCAGCCTGAGCAACATAGCAAGACCTTGTCTCAAAATAAAAATTAAAAAGTGCTGGGGTTATAGCTCAGTGGTAGAGCACCCCTGGGTTCAATCCCCAGTACTGAAATAAAAAGAAAAAAAAGAAAAGAAAAGAAAAAAAAAAACTTTTTCAATCAAAAAAATTATAAAATAATGCAAAATGAGATACTATCTTGGATTTATTAAACCACCAACAAATTCTATGTTGATAATTTCTAATGCTAGAGAGATTGTGCTAAAATGCTCCTGGATCTAGCAGCATATGTTGCTATCAATTTTTTTGAAAAGCAATTTGATAATAGATATTAAGAGATGTAAAAATGTCCATACATTTTCACTTGATCATCTTACTACTCGAAATTGATGTAAGGGATTAATTTAGTTGAAAAAGATCTATCTGCAGAAAAATGATGATTCTGTATAAGAGAGACTCTATATTAAAAATGAACCTAAACATCCAACAATAGAAGAATGGTTCTGGTTTTGTTAATTAATTTACTGTTTGCAGTACTAGGCATTGAACTCAGTGATTCTCTTCCACTGAGCTACATCCCTAGCCATTTTTATTTTTTATTTTGAGACAGAGTTTCACTAAATTGTTCGGGCTGGCCTTGAACTTGTGATCCTCCTGCCTCCTGTGTAACTGAGATTGCAGTCCTATGCCACTGTGCCTGGCTAATAGAATGGTTTTTAAAAAGCTTGCTTCATTAACTGACAGGAATGTTAGCTGAAACTAAAATGTAATCATGAAGACTATGTAATAACATATGAAAATAGTGTTTTAAGACCATAGTGTTAACTTAAAAAGTAAGCATAGAAGTACACACACACAATGATGAGAGAAAGAGAACAAAAAGGTGTGTGTGTGTGTGTGTGTGTGTGTGTGTGTGTGTGTGTGAGAGAGAGAGAGAGAGAGAGAGAGAGAGAGAGAGAGAGAGAGAGAACTAGGGAGACACAGAAAAAATATAGATACATAAATTGATATATTAAGGAAGTAAAGGAAACCAAAATATTTCTCTCCAAAATATAAAGGACTATTGAGCTGAAAACAATCAAAATATGGGTGGGGGGGAGTCAGTTATTGTGGCATGTGCCTCTAATCCCAGGGATTTGGAGGCTGATTCAGGAGGATCACAAGTTCAAGGCCAGCCTCAGAAACTTAGTGAGACCTTGTCTCAAAATAAAAAAATAAAAAAAGGGCTGGGGACATAGCTCAGTGGTAGAAAGTCCCTGGCTTCAATTCCCAGTACTCCCAGGAAAAAAAAAAAAAATCAAAATGTAGGAACTCTGCCATTTTTCTGGCTGAAAGCACAAGAAATATTCACAAGACAAAAGGTCTTTATATGCTCCTCTCCACTTTTCAACCTAAAGACGTGAATTCTTCTTTACAACACTTACTTACCAGCTCAGAGATGGCAATACCAGAGGAATCTGTGAGCAGACTTTCTTCCCCCAAATTTATCATTCCATAGTTTTCCCATCTCTGAAACTTGGGACTACTTTTCTTTCTTTTCTTGTCACCTCTCTAAAATTTATCATTCTTTGTTAAAAATACTATTTAAGGCAGATCTTTAACATTGCCTTGAGTTGCTGTCTCCTGTGTGATGTGCACTGCACATGTTAATGAACTTGCTTGATATTCTCTTGTTAATCTGTCTTTTGTTGCAGTAATCTGTCCTGATAGAAATTTATGGGAGTTAGAGAAAATTGTATTTTCTCCCCTTCAGAGATATAATTAAAAACTGTTACAGTTTTTTTGGAGAAAGAGGGAGGGTTTCCCTTAGACATACAGAATTTTAATGCAAGAAACATTTTTAGGGAGTACCTCCAGGATTGGCCCCTCTGGGGGAACTAGTGGAAGTCAAAGTGGGTGGGAGGAGGAATTGAACCCCCACAACAACCCCACAAAGAGCTCTGAAACTGGGCTGGCCCTGTGAAACTGGAATAATTGTGAGTTAATTGGCTTTCTCCAGCCTGGTGGGTAGCTTCCCTTGGGGGTATCTATAAGGAAAAGGTCAATGACAAAAACAACAGTCTCCACCACTGCAACTGTTCTTGAGGCCCCATGTATTAATACTCCTTATCTCCATCTTCTGCTATCTATGATAGAGTCCCCTCACTCTTATTTATTTAATTTTTATTTTTATTTTATTTTATTTTTGGTGCAGTGCTAGGGATTGAACCAAGGGCCTTGCAAAGGCTAAGCAAGCATCCCTCACCCTTGGATAGCACTTTTGCTGGTCTTGGTGGCTTTCTGAAGTGGGATGACCCAGACTCCTATGCCCTACAGGTCTGAGCTCTTCTAGGCTGTGGCTTCTGCAATGAAATACCAAGTAAATTAATTACCTGGGATCAAATGTATTCTTCCCCATTCTTGGCAGTGAACACTATCAGTGCCTAGGAAAGCCTCAAGAATAGTTGCAGTGGTGGAGACTGTTGTTTTTGTCATTGACCTTTTCCTTATAGATACCCCCAAGGGAAGCTACCCACCAGGCTGGAGAAAGCCAATTAACTCACAATTATTCCAGTTTCACAGGGCCGGCCCAGTTTCAGAGCTCTTTGTGGGGTTGTTGTGGGGGTTCAATTCCTCCTCCCACCCACTTTGACTTCCACTAGTTCCCCCAGAGGGGCCAATCCTGGAGGTACTCCCTAAAAATTTTCTTGCATTAAAATTCTGTATCTCTAGGAAAATTCCTCCCCCGGTTCTAAAAAAAAAATAAACAACTGTAACAGTTTTTAATTATATCTCTGAAGAAAAGAAAATACAAGTCCTAGGAAGGACTCTAAGGAATGTAATAAAGAAGGAAATGGAGAGGGGAAGCTGGCTACTTCCCTTATCTCCAATCTTTAGTTAAGGATCCAAACCAAGGGATTGTGGTTGTAAGTAAAAGAATGTACTCATCAATCTGAAGAACCCCACCTGGACAGGTGGGCATGCAACCTATCCAACATATTCCCCCTGCTTGTAGGTGTAGTGTAGCCTGCGTCCAGGTATATCCCAGCCTGCCACCACGAAGGAGTGCGTGAATAATAAAAACCTCTCTGTTGACTCCTCCAGGTTCATTGTTTGGGATCAATAAACAGTACACTGGGGCATTTTCAGCCCTGGGGCCGAACACCCATTTTATAACAATAGTCCTACATCTTCCAGGTGAATAGGGTCAATTACTCCTTTAGACCAGCAACTTCTGTTCACACCTGCTGATTTCTTGGCATAAAGAACTTCAGATGATTGGGCATCAGACAAAATGAAATTGAATGAGATTCTTGCTGCGTGCCCAGGTGGAACGTCCTATTCTTTAGAACCAAGATCTCTAAACTTGAAGGTTTCATAAGTATAGGAAGAGAAAGCAAAAATTTTCCAAGTGGGTCCCTGGGAGTGCAGACAAGCAGGGCCACTCCTATGTCTACCCCCTTGCTTCTCAGAACTAAGCGTCTTACGTATTAGGAACATTAAACTGTGTGATAATTGTTGACTTGGAGTGTATTCACTTCTGAGTTGGTCTTTCACTGTCACCTGAACAAGCCATTTCATTGCTCTATCTTCAAGGTTCAGAATGAGATAGGACAAAATGATGCCATAGTCATGTAGTCAGCCACACCTCATTGCTACAAAGTATTCTTTATTCTATGGTATCTTTCATAGAATCCCTGAAGTGGACCAACCATTCTGAAAGCCTTGAATAGTGAGTGGTGCTGTCATGGGAGAAGAGTCCAAGGAGTTCCCAGAGGAGAGGGGGAACTCAACTCATGACCGGCAGGATTTTTGGCATACACATCAGAAAAAGAATTTCAGCATGAGCCAGACAAAAGCGTAGACAGAATTTATTTAGGAAAGTAGATACACATTCCAGGGGAAATGTGGGCTGTCTCAAGAGTGAGAAGCAGCCCTGACTTGGACTGGGGGTCCAATATTTACAGAAGGTCTGTACCAGGGACCAGACTCGAGGTGGATCCAGGGTGGAACTGCACAATTTTGCATCAGTTTTCCCTGCACTTTCATGTTTCCCTTGCTTTACAAGGGCATGGGTCAAGGCCATGGTCCACTACAGGGATTCTACAAAAGATGCCATTGGAATAAAGAATACTTTGTAGCAACGAGGTGTGGCTGAGTACATGACTATGGCATCATTTTGCCCTATTTCATTCTGAACCTTGAAGATACAGCAATGAAATGGCTTGTTCAAGTGACAGTGAAAAACCAACTCAGAAGTGAATACACCCCAAGTCAACAATTATCGCACAGTTTAGTGCCCCTAATACGTAAGATGCTTAGTTACAAGGGGATATTGTTCAAGATTTATAATTATGCTTTCTACATCTCAATGGCTTGTGGGTGTTTCCTTTAAGATTCAGTATTTCTCTCTTTTTATCCTAAATCCTCATCTCACTGCCATGGAAAATAGTCATCTGATGAATTTTCCAGCCTTACATAACACATTCACTCAAGCACACCCCTTTCTGTGAGATGTCTGATTCCTCTTTCCACTGTCTGCAACAGAAGTTCTGGCATTTACTTCTCATTTAGTGTGGGCATCACAGTTCCCAAGTGTGTAAGAGCCATCTTAGCAGTGTCCTGTGGTCAATGCCAAAGTGTTAAATCCTACATCTCAGGAGAACACTCCCATGATAATCAATTCTTCCTTACTAAATTTTATGTTCTACTCAATGATGCCATAAACTAGGAATCCAGTACCATGGATGTTCTGCGCCTTTTTTTTTTTTTTTTTTTTTTTTGGTACCGGGGATTGAACTCAGCGGCACTAGACCACTGGGCCACATCCCCAGCCCTTTTTTGTATTTTATTAGAGACAGGGTCTCACTGAGTTACTAAGTGCCCCGCCATTGCTGAGGCTGGCTTTGAACTCGCGATCCTCCTGACTCAGCCTCCCAAAGTGCTGGGATTACAGGCGTGCGCCACCGCGCCCAGCTTGTTCTGCGCCTTTTTAGAACATACTGACCCTGTCCTGCAACTCCTTTAGGGTATAATCTCTTTCATCTTTAGCTCTGAGGATTCAACCTTAGCTGGAGATTTGTTGTTTATATGCTTTAAATGCTGAACATGATCTTTTTTTTTTTTTTTATTTACTTATTCATCATGCACAAGTATAGTATCTTTTTACATACAACTGCTTGTATACAAAGTATGTAAGTACCATTCAGATCTTCAATCATGCATTTAGGATAATGATATCCATCTCATTCAACCACCAATTTTTTTCCAACTCCCCCCCTTACTCCCTCCCTCCCCTCCCTTTCCGTTGACCATTCTAGTGTTCCTCTGATCCTATGTACCCCCTTCCAACAACACTGTGAACCAGCCTCCTTATATCAGAGAAAACATTCGGTACTTGGATTTTTGAGATTGACTAATTTCACTTAGCATTATATTCTCCAACTTCATCCATTTACCTGCAAATGCCATTATTTTATTCTCTCTTATTGCTGAGTAAAATTCCATTTTGTATATATACCATATTTTCTTTATCCACTCATCTACTGAGGGGCATCTAGGTTGGTTCCATAACCTAGCTATTGTGAATTGTGCTGCTATAAACATTGAAGTGGCTGTGTCACTATAATATGCTGTTTTTAAGTCTTTTGGGAATAGACCCAGAAGTGGGATGGCTAGGTCATAGGGTGGTTCCATTCCCATTTTCCTAAGAAATCTCCATACTGCTTTCCATAGCGGTTGCACCATTTTGCAGTCCCACCAGCAATGTATGAGTGTGCCTTTTTCCCCACATCCTCTCCAACATTTATTGTTGTTTGTGTTCTTGATAGCTGCCATTCTGACTGGAGTGAAATGAAATCTTAGAGTAGTTTTTATTTGCATTCATGATCTTCTTTATCTACCACCCAGCAATAGAAGAAGTACTATGTAAGGGCTTTGATGGGAGATGTCACATTGTACTGTGCCCAGGAAGCCCTCTGGTTTTTATGTTTGGATAATTTAATTACCAATTAATCATCCTCAGCTTTCCCTTTCTCTAGCAACTTCTGTCCACATCTGATTCCATAGTCTTTATTTATTTTAGGTGATGAAGATTGAACCCAGGGAATCTTAACCACTGAGCCACATTCCAGCCCTTTTTTTTTTTTATTTTTATTTTGAGACAAGATCTAAGTTGCTTAGACCCTCACTAAATTGCTAAGACTGGCCTTGAACTTCCTATCTCCTGCCTCAGCCTCTTGAGGCATTGGGATTACAGGTGTGTGCCACCACACCTGGCCCATAGCTTGTATAATTACTAATTCTTTCATGCTATTCAAATATTGGTTCCTTACCCTAGCTGTAGTGGCACCCCCTCTTCCACAGAAAATCTTAACTAAGCTTCTCCAGAAATCTTCACCATGGCTGATTTTAGGACTGTCAGCAAAAGAGTCTCTACAAAAAAAGTTCAATGTAGATAAACTTCCTATTTTCCTATTGCTCTATTACGTGGCCACTGGCCTGGAAGAAATCAGCACTCCAGGTGCTAGACACCCCTTTACTTGTTTTTCACAAACATGTATTCAGTATAGTAGTTTGTAGAAGTCTGTTTGCAAATGCAAAGTGTGATAATAAAAAGGACAAATTCTTTAACAAGGCCTCTGGCCTTGAGCTGGAGCTTCACAGAGTTGTCTATATTTCTAAGATAAGTTACTAATTGGGCTCCATGGTAACAGCTGGCATGGAGAGGAAAGAAAGGGGAGAAGAAGCTCTCCCCTTCTCAGATGTTGTCCTGGAAAGGTTAACTTGCCCAGAACAGTGAAAGAAAAAGCTGCTTTTATGTGAACTTCTGTAAAGTGTGAACTTCTGAGCCCTTCCCCTTACATGTTGGGTATAAAGTTCTGAAACTATCTGAACTAGGAGTTCAGGGGATTTATTGATTACAGTGAAAGCTGTACCCTCTGAACAAGGCTGCAGCCAAATAAAACTGTTTCCTGTTATCTTCGGTGCCTTGCCTCATCTGTCCCTACAACATAGCCAGTGCATTACCTTCCAAAGACATCTCATCACATTGTTAACAATGGCACTCCTACTGTGTGCCTATATTTATCCCTGTTCCACCAACCATTCACAATGGGTCCTTATTTCCAGCCCATTGATAGATGACCCACCTGTAGCGGTTCTTTCTTGTACCACACACACCACCAAGAGTCACAAGCTGGGTTTCCTGGGAAGTAGACTCTGCAGTAGAGATTAACATGCAGGAGGTTCACTGAGGATGAGGTCGTCATAGACAGTGAAGAGCAGGATTGATCAGAGAGAATTTTTACTATGACATCCTCACATAGAATGCTTCTGATTCTCTCTGGAATTGGGATGGCCCTGAAGAGTTATCCCCAATTGGGATTGTTGAGCAATCACAAAATGTAGGCTACCCCTGAGAAGAGAGAGTAATTTAGCTGGGCAAAGTGGCGCACGCCTGTAATCCCAGCACTTGTCTCAAAATAAAGAAGAAAAAGGGGGGATGTGGCTCATGTTTAAGCCCCTCTGGCTTCAATCCTGGTACCAAAAAAAAAAAAAAAAAAAAAAGTGGATGGTGGTGGTGGTGGAGGGAGGTGGAGTACCTTGGATGAAGTGCCTGCCTTCTTTGGAGGATAATCACAGGGAGAAGGGCTTAGATGGGAGCTGCCACCTAATCAACCCTTCTACCAGCTGAGGAATGAGTGCTTCTGATCTAGGAAATCCTAGATCTGGGCATCACAGGACCAGTGTGTATTACAAACAAATTTAAAATCGTATTTTAATAGTAAAAGAGAGGCATTTAAAACATTGCCCAGGAGAAAATGGTAACTCCCTTTGTGCTCATTCCTCTAGAGACTTAGTAACTTGAACCAAGGAAGTTTCCCCATTTGAAGAATGACCCGGACCTCCCACAAAACAAATAAAAATCTGGGAGTGGCTTATTTAGTGAAACTGCTGATAAGTGGTCAATTACCTCTCACCTCCCCCTAGTCTATCTAAGCTGGACCAAAAGTATCATGTCTGGGGTGTGGATTCCAGGCAGCCCCACAGCAAAACAAACAGGAAACCTGTGTAACCTAAGCAAATAAATCAAGGCCTAAATGCTTTTGCTTTGAATCCTGTTGTCTTGTGCCACCCACAGTAAGAACCATAAATCTAGGGCTGGGGATGTAGCTCAGTAGTACAATGCTTAGTTAGCATGCATGAAACTCCTGGTTAAATCCCTAGAACAGCCAAAAAAAAAAAAAAAAAAAGATATACATATATATCTATATATATAGAGAGAGAGAGGGAGAAAAGAAAAAAGAAACATAGGTAAACTTGGATCCCAAGACCTTGAAAATAAATCAGGTCTTTACAGAAGCCTGAGTAAAAGGAAGTTTTATTACACTTACTAATAAATAATAACAATAATAATATCTTCAAAAAAATCCTACTTGAGAGCAAATTTCTAAGTTCCACCTATCTGTTACTGCTCTCCAAATCTCTTTTTATTACTGTTACTGAAAGCTCTGTCCTTGTCCCTGATGTCAATCCAATAAAGAGGACACAGTTTTGAGAAAAAGAAAAAAAAGTTAAATTTAGCTTTACTTTATAGAAAAGAAGGTATGATTTAGCTTTAAATAACTTCCCAAATGTTAAATATTTGGTAAGTAAAAAATTTGAGATTTGAACTCAGACCTCTTTGTTACCAAAATATGTATTCTTTTTACTACCCTTGTACTACTTGGACTTTTAAATTATTTCCCTTTGCAGTGTACAGATAATAGTCACGTGTATTATCCACTCCCTTGAGTTTATCTAAGTTCTAATGTAATCTCTAGCTAGAAAGTAAAACATATAGACCATACATTATATTTATAACAAACATATTGTAAACATGCAAGAAAGTATCTATTTAATGATAAAGAGGTCCTATGCATTTTTTCATTTACGTTTTTTCTCCTTTTTAAACTAAAAATGTAATACTTTTCATGCCAATAACGCTCTCACAAACACGGTGAACGTCCCCAAACCTGCCAGACATTCTGTAAGAAGTGTGGCAAACACCAAGCCCATAAAGTGACACAGTACTAAAAGGGGAAGGATTCTCTGTATGCACAGGGAAAGCAGCATTATGAAACTGTGGCTAAAATAAAGTGCAAAATTTGATCATGTCACACTATTACCAGAATCAAAGGTTCAGGCTGCCTGCCTGGGCACCAATATTTGTGAGGTGAGTGTAAGTAAGAAGGAATCCCGAGTGTTTAAGGCCAGCGCTGAAGATGATATGGGACTTAATTCCTCAAATCTCTATCTTCCCCAGTCAACACAGGTGCTGACGGGGAGGGGAGGAGGCAGTGAGGCTGCAGGCTGGGCAGGGCTCTCCTTGGCCAGGGTGAATCTTCTCCAGAGCATCACAGTGAATTCTGATCTCTGTCTAAGCACTAAGGGGGGCGTAATAAAGGCCCTTTGGGTTCATGAAATGTGATGAAATGTGACTTGAAATTCTGACTCAAACTTTTAGCTAGGATGCCGATGACAGGATGCAAAATAAATTTTTTGGTGTTGGCAAATAAATGATTTTTATAAACCATATAAAGAATGATAATTATCAGTGGGGCACGGTGGTGCACGCCTGTAATCCCAGCACTTTGGGAGGCTGAGGCAGGAGGATCGCAAGTTCAAAGCCAGCCTCAGCAATGGCGAGGCACTTAGCTACTCAGTGAGACCCTGTCTCCAAATAAAATACAAAAAAGGGCTGGGGATGTGGCCCAGTGGTCGAGTGCCCCTGAGTTCCATCCCCGGTACCACAAAAAAAAAAAAAAAAAAAAAAAAAAAAGAATGATAATTATTGTATTAGAGACTGTATTAGAGAACTCAACATTCTCATTTGTTCATTCATTCTTTTGTTAGTCACTCATTCATTTTGCAAACATTTGTTAAGCACTCTCTATTTTGGAGGAAAATGTAAGTAAAATTAAACTCCAACTTTAGGAATCAAACCAATTAGTGAGGAGAGTCCATAGGCAATTGCAATGGTGTGTTAGGGAAGAGGGTGCTGTTGGAGTCTTGGGAATAAAAGAAGGACGGTGGAAGGGTGGCAGGGAAGAGAGTGCCTAATTCAGCCTGGGAGTTGGGTCTGAGCTTGAGAGTGGTATCAGGCAAAGATTGTTGTATAAAGTGAAACACACACACTGTGTCTTGCAGAATTCTCAGAGTTTTCAGAAGACAAGAGCAGGCAAAAAAATGTTCCCTTCACAAGGAATAATATTAGCAAAAACCCAGAGGTAGGAAAAAGGCTTAGGGCATTGGAAAACTTGCTACTGTAAGTTTGCCGGAATGGGGTGTGGAGATGTCATAAGAGTAAATCAAAGTCTAGTTCAAGGAAGGCATAAAATGTTGGACTGAGGAATTTACTCCTTATCTTAATGGGATGTCGGGCCTCAGAAAACTCTTTAGTGGAGCATCACAGTAATCCAGTGAATGTAGCAGGGGGAGGTGCAGTGAAGCTCACACCACACATGGGTATTGAATCTATATAGATTGCATTTCATATTTGAAAATGATAATAAAAATTGAAATTATGAATAAACCACTTTTGTAAATTAAATAAGGTAAATTAAGTACATGTGTCCCAATATCTATTTTAATAAATATGCATAAATTATATATGAAAAGTATATATGTATACATATACATATGTACACACACACACACACATTACTCTCATCCACTTGCTTTTAAATGTTATTTTTTTTAAATGGGGTTAATGCCAGAGCAGTGGAAATTACATGCACGTATCCCAGCTTATCTTTTTGTTCTAGCTTTTAGAGAGGCACCTGATTTAACATCCATTACCCATGCAGATTAAAATAGTCTAGTGCCTGTTTATAATTTTATATTTTTGTCCAATTTCTTTAAACTTTTTCCAATAATTACATATTAATTTTATTTTATTTTTTAAGGTAACATCAACACTTTATTATTTTCACAATAAATCAGATGATGAGGCTTAGAACTGGCTCATTTGGCCCTTTCTCTCTTATCTTCTCCCAGTTCAAAAGGCTTGCATCTCTTAGTGGTTAGCATTCTCTTAGATCTGCCAGTAAGCTCAACACACTCAAGCCTCAGCACAATCTCCTTTGAGTTTTAGCCTTTTTCCTGAACACTGGCTTAGTCACCCACCATAGCCACAATTTCATAATGCTGCTTTCCCTGTGCATACAGAGAATCCTTCCCCTTTTTGTACTGTGTCACTTTATAGGCTTGGTATTTGCCACACTTCTTACAGAACGTCTGTCAGATTTTAGGAACATTCACCATGTTTGTGAGAGCGTTATTGGCATGGAAAGACAATGGTTACACTTTTGGTTTAAAAAGGAGAGAAAACATAAATGAAAAAATGCATAGGACCTCTTATCATTAAACAGATACCTCTTGCATTTTTACAATATTCTTCTATAAAAATAATGTATGGTTCATGTTTTACTTTGTAGCAGAGATTACATCAGAATTTAGATTAGCTCAAGGGAGTGGATAGTATTTGTGGCTATCTGTTATTATACATTGCAAAGGAAAATAATTTAAAAGCCCAAGCAGTACAGGAATAGAAAAAAGAATACAAATTTTGCTAACAAAGAGGTCTGAATTCAAATCTCAAATTTGTTACTTACCCAATATTTAACATTTGGGCAGTTATTTAGACCCTCTAAATCATAGCTTCCTTTCTGTAAAATAAAGCTAATAATAATTTCCTTTCAAGATTGTTGTGCATTTGCAAAGTGGCAAGAGCATTCAGTGCTTTGTATAGGTGTTAAGGAGATGGTTGAGAGTTGAAAGCTCACTGTGGAGGTGGGTTCTGAGCTGTGCTGCTTCTGAGGCTTCTGACTATGTGCAGAAGGTTCACACAGGAAAATGGGGCAGTTAGCTCAGGAGGTCTAAACTAAGAAAGTTGCAAGTGGGAGCAAGAACAACTTTTAAAAACATTCAGAACTTGATGTTTACCTTAGGGAAGACTAACTATCATAACAAACAACCCCTAAATCCACACAGCATCACAGCATAGTACAACAAATGTTTGTTTCCCCTCTATATTAGTTCAGATCCTCTGAGAAGCAGATGCCAGGGTAAGATTAGTCATACAAGAGATTTGTTGGGAGAAATGCCTAAGTATAAAAAGGAAGTCAAAGAAGATGAGATTCCTAGGAAAACTTGGAATGGAACCACCACTTGACCCAACTATCCCACTTCTCAGTCTATACCCAAAGGACTTAAAAACAGCTTACTACAGGGACACAGCCACATCAATGTTTATAGCAGTGCAATTCACAATAGCTAGATTGTGGAAACAACCCCGATGCCCATCAATAGATGAATGGGTAGGGAAAATTTGGCATATATACACAATGAAACACTACTCAGCACTAAAAGAGAATAAAATCATGGCATTTGCAGGTAAATGGATGGAGTTGGAGAAAATAATGCTAAGTTAGCCAATCCCAAAAAAACAAAGGTTGAATGATTCCCTTGCTATGATGATACTGAATTATAATGGCAAGGGAGGGGGAATGAGAGGAATGAAGGAATGTTAAATAGAACAAAGGGGAGGGAGGGGAGGAGAGGAGAGGGGAAGGGGATAGGAATAATGATAGAATGAGTTAGACATCAATACACTAAGTACATATATAAAAACATAAATGGTGTGAAAATACTTTATGTAAACGCAGTGACTTGAAAAACTGTGCTCTTTATATGTAATATGAAATGAACTGCACTCTGCAGGCATGTATAACAAATTAGAATAAATAAATAAATAATGTAATTTTTTTAAAAATGAGGAGAGTTTTACATGATACCAGTCTGACATCTGTGATAGAGAGAACCAAGACGGAATGGATAGAGGCAGTTCCAAACATCAGCATAGTTAAGAAAGTTTCAGCCAGGCCCACGGAAAATCCATGAGTCAAAGTTATTTGTGTCTTGCAATAAGGGGCTGAATTAGTGCCTACCTCGCCATGCTCAGTCATTGGCAGGGATAGCCTGAAGGAGCCCCAATTAGGGAGATGGCTATTGCGGTTAGCTGGAAGCCATAAGTTCCACCTGATAATAAGTATGCACGTGACGCACCTGTAAATGCACGTGATGCACCCGCAAAGCTAAAGGTATATAACCTGGTGAAAGTGGTCAGAAGCGGAATTCATTCAGTCAGTCGTGCAGTCGCTCAGTTGGTCGGAAGAAGAGTTCGGGTCGGAGAAGAAGAAAAGAGTCAGAGCGGCCAGAACGTAGTCAGCCGAAGAAGAAAGAAGAAAGAAGAAGCTCTCTTTCTCTCTCTAAGCTCTTTCTCTCTCTCTAAGCTGAAGAAGAAAGAAGAAAGAAGAGTCTCTCTCTCTCTCTTTCTCTCTCTCTAAGCTCTCTCTAAGAAAGTAAAAGTAAAAGAAAGTAAAGAAGTATAGAAGTAAAGAGTCAGTAGTCAGAAGAAGTAAAGAGTCAGAGAGGTTGGTGAAAGAGCCAGTGTTAGAGTTTTGAGAGATAGTTAAAGCCGAAGAATAAAAAAACCTTCTTTCATCTTCATTCTGCCTCCGAGTTTCTCCCACGGCCGCGCTGTGGCTGTACGTCAGGCAGCTACAATAGCCCATGGGAACTACAGCCTTAGAACAAATACAATGATAGATCCAGTGGGGCAGCAGTTGGGGCCATAGTAAATTTTACTTCTCCTTTCATGAATGCCATACCCACACATCATAGTACAATGCAAATCAGTTCTAGGGTCTACAGAGCTCTGTTGAGTCATTCAGGGAGCCAGGATCCTCACATCAATGGCTCTGTTCTCTTCTGGCATCCTGACATTCTCTCCCTTTAGCTGGCAGATGAGGAAAGAACGTAAATGATGTATGGGTGGTCTCTATGAGTTTCTCCCAGATTTTGCTCATGCTACCTAAATTTATATTACATTGGCCAGGACCAATTGGTCATGTGACCCCACCAAATCACAGGAAGACTATAAAATATGAGCCAGCTCTATACCACAGCACATATTTACATGAAGCAGATGAGAGACAAAGCAATGGATTACTGGGTAGAAGCCTGTGCCATTCACTAATATAGAAATCAGAGAAGGAGGAGGATGACTTTGAAGGAAGTGGAGCTATCTAGTAGACCGCTGTACATTCAAGTCTGGAGCTCAGGTAAAAGACCTGGCTGGCCATAATCCAGATGGTGGTCAAAGCCCAGAGTTGCCCAGAGAGAGCTCTATGAAAGAAAAAGACTAAGAACATAAACCCAAGGAACACCAAAATTTAAGGGCTTGTAGGACTAAATGTCTATTTAATTTCCTATTATTGTGCCTTTATACACTACAAAACTTAAAACTACACTTCCCAGACTTCTTACAGCCAGGGTTTCCAAAGATCTGAATTAGACACTCGCACCAGGCTCCAGTATCAAAGCTGAACAAGAGGGGACTAGGCAGGGCAGGAAGCACCCTCTGTGCGGATGTGGAGCACAGCTACCCTAGGATTGGAGGTGGCAGCTATGGAGGTAGTTTCCCAATCAGCAAGCACGAATTGTGGTCTAAGCAGCCACCCCCCTGGCAACTCAGTTGAGTGTGGCTTTGTTCCTAGATATTCATTCTAGAGCCTTCATTCTTCAGCTCTCCCACTAATTCTGTGAGCCACTGAATATCCCTGTTTGCTTAAATCAGCTCAGGTGACTTCTGCTCTTGTCACCTAAATCATGACCAGTATGGTCAGAGACCCGAGCCTTGGAAAGAGGCTGAGAAGGACAAGCCAGAGAAGTAGCAGCAAAACCAGAACATACTCTTGTCCTGAAATCAAAACAAGGGAGAGTTTCAATAAATGATCAGAGTTGGTCACGGTGGCGCACACCTGTAATCCCAGCTATTCAGGAGGCTGAGGCACTAGTATCACAAATCCAGGCTGGCTTGGGCAATTTAGGAAGACCCTGTCTCAAAATTTAAAAAAGAAAGAAAGAAAGAAAGAAAGAAATGAAGAAAGGAAGGAAGGAAGGAAGGAAGGAAGGAAGGAAAGAAGAAAGACTAATTAAAATGCTGGTGATGCAGCTTAGTAGTAGAGAGATCCTAGATTTAAAAAAAAAAAAATTGTAAGTCATTAAACACTGCAGAGAGGCCATGACAGATACAAATGGGAGGTAACACTGACTCAGGAAGTCTCAGGCAATCCTAAGGTTTTTGTTGTTGTTGTTTTTAATTTTTGTTTTTGTTTTTTTTTTGTAGTTGTAGATGGACAGCATGACTTTATTTTATTTATTTTTGTATGCAGTGCTAAGGATCAAACCCAGTGCCTCACACATGCTAGGCAGTACTCTGCCTCTGAGCCCCAGCCCCAGCCCAGTCTCAGGCAGTCTTGACAGGCAGTTTCACTGGAAAAGTAGGGAGGAGCCAAACTGCCGGAGGGATAGAGAGGCCTCTGTCTGCACCCACCCAGCGGTGGGTTTCCTTTCTGAAGTGGTACGGAAGAAGGAGGGTTTTGAGGTTTTTTTAATATTTGCTTCTAAGTATCTCAGTGAAAGATTCTTCCAGTTTAGTTGGACCCAATTTAAGAATCAGATGCTGACTCCATGATTTTTCCATCGCTTAGTACTTTGCCTGAAATCTAACATGGCAGTACAATCCAGATGTTATAGGAAATTGTCTTCTGGCATCATCTATTAAAAAGAGTGCTACATCCAGCTATACTATTTGTTAGTTTCTTAAAATAGTTCTTCAAAATTTCCATTTTAACAGAGAAAAAAAATCTCTAGAAAATGGGTGTACTAAAACATAGCCTGCCTTCTTCATAAACAGAATGGTAGAGAGATAAGAGCACAGGATTTGGACATGGCCAGATGCAGGCCTTAATCCTGATTTCACCTGCCAGTTAGCTGTGTGACCTTGGGCAGGTTAGCTATACCTAGCTTTCCCCTCCACAAAGTAGGTGTGATACATCAACCTCACAGAGTGATTCTGATGATTTACTGAGGTATGTAAGGCATTTAGTACAGGGACTGGCAAGTAAAAAGCACTCAGTAAATTTTAAGTGGTTAAAAATACCTTTGGGGAGATAATGCCCATTACTGCTTTCTTCATAGGGTTGCTAGCCAAAAGAGATAATGTAGAGGACAGCAAAAGTCTATTGTTAGGATGAAAATATGTCACGTGGAAGGTCACACCTTATACCAGATATTCACCTTGACAATGGAGTTGGTGGGGAGGGCAGGACCAGCAAAAAGAGGAGAAGCTGAAGATGAGCTACAGTGTTTGCAGTTTGCCCCAGGGCCCAGCCAGGTTACAATAATAGACACTCTACCATAAAAGGACAGTTGATTAATATTGACCTGTTGGAAAGAAAGGACAATCTGTGCCTGCTGGAGCTGGGTAAGTGGAAGGGATAAAGGGAGAAGATATATTGCTTGAAATTAGGTAAAAGATTCATATATCAAAGCCTTGTTCTGGCTGGTTTCACTGCCAAATTCCTATCCCCCTACCCCAACTCCCTGCCTGCCTGTTCCCTCTGGACCTTTGCAGAAAACATGCACAAACCCTGTACAAAGTAAGAATCCAAATTAGCATACTTGGAAATAAACTACCTACTTGCACGAACAGGAAGACCTGAAATCCCAGGAGTGGGCAAGTGAGTTCCTTGCTTCCTTGCCTAGCTCAGTCTTTCCCTTGGCCCCCTATTACCACAAAGAGGTAGAATTAAAGTCCATTCTCTCTAGTCCAAAGGATACCCACATATGACACCCCCACCCCACCTTCTCCCACTTTCATTTACTTTATCTTTATTCCTGTTAGAGACTAAACACTGCTGAGGGAATGAGTTTTTCACTGCAGATTATTAAAGTTTTTCAGTTCACAGTGTTCTAATCAGCAATCATCCATCTTCCCTGTTACCTCATTCTGTGGGGTGAAGCTTGTTAGAATTCAAGGTCAGGCTGCCTTCTGCGGTTAGAGGCACCCCCAGCAGCCCTAGGCTTTACTCATTCCGCTGGTGTCAGTGACATACAGGGACAGAATGAGGCACTTGGGCAGAGGCAGTGTGACCAGCTCTGCCACCAACTGAACAGGTGGCAGTGCTGGTTGAGTCAGTCCGCCAAGAAGGATGGCTTTAGTACTGGCCCAGAGGAGGCTTAGTAAATCCCTCCTGATTACTAACCTCTGAGACAGTACATGCTATAATTTCCCAAGTCAGACCTGTAATTACAACTCACAACCTAATGATCATTGCCCAAGCCCAGGTGTTCTGAAATAAGGTGTAAGCCAGCACTAAAGAAAAATGATAAGTAGCTGTTTGTCCAACAAAGACATTCTGTAGAACAGACAATATATATACTATACTGCCTCTCTCCATCTTCCCATAGCACCCTACCAAAGTCCCTGCAAATCACTAAATTATGCTTATATTATTTCTGCCTTTTATAGGCTGTCCTTGATTGTTTTTTATAAAAGATTATTTAATTGCATTCAATTCACTCAATGAGTTTGTATATTTGTTTTAGCATCTAGTCTATGCCTGGCACTGTGGGGGTAAGGCATGAATTAAAATATTGTGTCCTTTAAGTTATATTCAACAGAGTTGTAGAAATAAGAACCCTAATTTTTTCACAGTGAAGACTTAAGACAGTAGAAAGGAGTATTTGGGTCTTCCTTCCACTACCCCAGATTCTCCAAAGACCATAAACCCTACCTTCTTCTTTCCCTCTTGCTTTGAAGAGAGAAAAATTGAAATCTTCTGCTAGGCCTGTCTGTCCTTGGAATCTGAACATCACAGGCAACTTTTTTTTCTCTCCAATTGCTGTATATTAATTACACAGAATAGTGGGTTACGTTGTGGCATATTCATATATTCATAAAAATCTAATTTAAAACTTTTCACTAGTAATTACAATTATACATAATAGTGGGATTTACTGTGACACATTCTTTCACGTGCATGACATAATTCCCCAGTAATTCCATTTCTCTCCCTTCCCCCCTCCTCCTGGACTATTTCTTCTACGCTATTGGTCTCTCTTCTATTTTCATCATATCCATGCAACCCCTGCCTCCATCCTCTTTCCCTTTTTTTCCCTCCTCCCTAGCTTCCACATATGAGATAAAGCACATGACCCTTGTTTTTCTGTGTCTGGTTAATTTTGCTTAACATAATACTCTCCATTTCCATCCATTTTCCTGCAAATGACATAATTGTGTTCTTTCCTAATGGTTGAATAAAACTCCATTATGTACATATACCACATTTTCTTTATACATTCATCTGTTGACACACATGTAGGATAGTTACAGTTTGGCTATTGTAAATTTCACTCCTATAAACTTTGGTATGTGTGTACTACTATAATATGTTGATTTTAATTCTTTTGGATAAATACTGAAGAGTGGTATAACTGGATAATATGGTAGTTCCATCTTTGTCTTTTGAGCAACCCCCATACTGATTTCCATAGTGGTTGTACAATAAACAATCCCAGCAATAGTGTATAAAGGTTTCTTTTCCCTTGCATCCTCATCAACATTAATTATTATTTGTATTCTTGATGATTGACATTCTAACAGAAAAGAGATGAAATCTCAATGTACTTTTTGATTTGTACATCCCTGACTGTTAAAGATTGTATTTCTTCTTTAAAGAAGAGTCTTGTGAAAATACAATTTGATCAATTTCACTCCCCAATTATTTCCTTCACCCCTCCTCCACCCTCCCCTGACTTCTTTCCTCTACCCTAATGATTTTATTTCTACTTTCATTATGTCCCTTCCTCCCTTGTGTTTTCCCTCTAGCTTCCACCTATGAGAGAAAATATATGATATTTTTCTCTCTGAATCTGACTTATTTTTCTCAAAATTATGGTCTCACTTTCCATCCATTTTCCTGCAAATGACATAATTCCATTCTTTTTGTGTGTGTGGTTGAATAATACTCCATTGTGTATATATACCACATATTCTTTATCCAGTCATCTGTTGATGGATGCCTAGGCTGATTCCAAAACTTGGATAGTCACAAAGGACTTTGCCAGATCATCAACCTTTTCTTTCATTACCAACTTCTTTCCACCTGCTCTAGAAACATGTTCAAATGTAATCCATCCCTACAGTTTGTTTCTCTACCTTCATTTCCTCTTGGGATACAGTGTTTTATCTTTCATTGATGCAATCCTTTTTTTTTTTTTTTTAATGGAGGCATTAAAAACAAATAAAGGCTTCTTGGTTGTTGCCTTTAGGGAGCTGGAAGAATAGTAACTTGATACCTTTGACCCTTATGGCTCTTCTGAAATAACCATTGTGAGAATCAACTGTGGCTTTCCAATTGCTGAATGCCCAGGCTTCATTGCCACTCACCCCAGCCCTCTTGCTGGATTTGACACCTTGCTCAACTTTTGTCACAGCATGGTTTCTTGGAAACCATGTTCCAGCTAAACCACATATGAGGTGTGTGTCTTAGAAGTCACATATCTTCTCTAAGACTCAGTTCATGCTAAGTCTCTGTTAACTAGGAAATATAATGTTTATATATCAGGGTTCTTGTGAGGATTAAATAAAATGTCACAGGAAATTTCTTGTCACATGGTAGGTGTTAAACAAATATTAGTCACCTTTCCTTGGATGACACTATACATTCTTAGTTCTTTGCCTGTTTCTCTGACTACTGGGCCTACAAATCCTTTGCTGGATCTTTGTCCTCCTTATCCCCTCAATTGTAGGAATTACTTAATAGAAATTTGATTTGGGGTGGGTCAACCAGGATCATATCACCAAAATTCCAGGGAAAGTTCAAATTTCTATTTGGAGAGTCTTCCCTTCCCCAACCTCCAAATCTGTCCCTCATCCCCAACCTCAGTGGTTTTTGTAAAGCAGGTCTGGTGATGACATGAAAGTCAGACTGGCCAATCATAATCTTGCATTCTCATGGACAAACTGTGATTAGTCGGGAATGGGCGCAGAACTCCTCAGCATCACTAAAACTCTACGAATCTTCTGCTGAGGCTTCTAAGAGTGAAACCAGAACTTTTCTCTACTGAGCTTGCATGGTAAAGCTGTAAGACCAGAAGTTGTGGTAGCCATCTTGCTACCATGAAGGAAACCCAACCTATGAATGGACTTAAACCAGAGCAAGCAGAACCAAGGGGTGAGAAAAGAAAACAGGCCCAGGTGATGTCAATTCAGGCCTCTACACCAAGTCATACCTGAAACTAACATATCTTCTACATTTCTTTGCTTACATGAGCCATTAAGTCCCTTTATGTGGATTGTGTTTTCTGACCCTTACAAGTAAATGAGTTTTAACTGAAAGAGAAATGTGTTAATATTCATGTAAAACATGCAACAAATGTTTATTGAGCATCTTCTGGATACTGTTCTAGTCACTGTCTTTGAAGCCCTGAGTCATCTTTATCTCTTCCCTTTCCTATACCATACTCAACTGGAGATGTAATAGTGGCCAGGACTTATCCCTGCCTTCAAGAAGCTTATAGGTCAGTAAAATAAATAAACAAACAAATGAGTAATGACAACATAGTGCCATTAGAACTACAGAAAAGGGATGACAGCATGCTCTGGAGGCACAAAGATGAAGCTTGCATTGGTGTCAGGGAATCATGGGAGGTTTTCTGGAGGGTATACTGGATATGGAGACTGAAAGACACAGAGCCAGCCAACGATGGGGGAGGGTGGAGAGTGTTTCATGCAGTAAAAAAATGGGAAGTGAAGGCTCAGAGAAAAGGGAGCACCTGGCATTTTTTGGAGGCCTATAAGTAGTTCAATGGAGTTCTAGGGAGGAAGTCAATTAAGAATCTAGAGAGGTAATAAGCAAGTGCTAAACCATGAAAGACCTTAGAAGCTTAAAGAGTTTCCCTGGTAATTTTAAAGGCTTTTAGAAGGGGAGTATGTGGTGGGAAACTCCATGAGGACATCTTATGGAAACTTGAGGTGAATCTACATTTCTCTCTTACTCTGCTTGAGTTCTCAGACTCACTAACAAAATTTTCTTCAAAGTCACTGTCTTTAAAGCCCTGAGTCATCTTTATGTCTTTCTTTCTCTATACCATACTCAGTTGTTGCCAAATCACAGCAATTCTGTTTCCAGAATGTCTCTTTCATTTTTATGTGAACTGAAAGAGCTATATTTTTAATTTCCCAGAAAGTTTTCCCATCCTCCTTCTTCTGAGCAGGGAATCTGACCCAAGCCTGGCTACTGGTGGCTTCTGTGGAAGATAGAAGCTAAGGGGCCCACCATCCCCAAATCCCTATACCCGGTGTTCATGCCTTTGTGTTCTTGCTAGGAGACTGATTTTAGAGACTCTCCTTGTCTGTTGAGTAGCCATGCTGGAGAAGCCCATCTGGCAAGGAACTGGAGGCCGTCTCTAGGAACTGAAGGTAGTCTGCAGCCAATAGCCAACAAGAAATCAAGGACCTCAGTCCTACAACCTTAAGAAAATAAATTCTGCTAATAATCTGAGTGCTTGGTAGCAGACCTTGTTCCAATTGAGTCTACAGATGAACACCCAGAATTGACCAATTCCTTGATTTTAGTCTTATGGAGAACCCAGTCCAAACAGGGTCAAGAATTGTCCTGGGACTACTTCTCCTTGGATACAGATGGATGACTATAATGAGTACCCTTGTACTTCAAAGGTACCTCTCCAACCCTAGGGTGTAGAAATTGATTGGTACAAGGCACTTTTTTTTCCTGTATCATGGATAGAACTTAGGAGCCTCACATAGGCTAGGCAAGTGCTCTTTCACTAAGTATTTTATTATAAAACAGGGTCTCAGTAGGTTGCCCAATCTAGCCTTGAACTTGCAATCCTCCTGCCTCAGCCTCCTGAGTAACTGGGATTGCAGGCATATTCCTCCACAACCAGCCCAAGCCAATTTTGTTCATCCAATTTACCTCACCAATGATGGGCTATACCAACATGTGTATGTAATACAATCCTAAACAACAAAATGTATTTATTAAATATGTACAGACCTTTAATGGAAAATGAAAAGTAGATCTCTTTACAATAAAAATGACATTTGAACAAATAGTTGATTATTTAAAAAATATATAAGCTCAAAGGTAAAATACTACTTATAAACTACATATTTAGCTAAAACCAAATTTAGCTCTTTATAAGAACTAATCTCAGAATCTACATATAAATTCAGACCTTATTCGGAATTTCTTTAAAAATCTATCTGCACTGAAAGGAAAGTACAGTGCTCTGAGCTGCAGGGCGGGTGTCACAGGATTCTCTGTTGGTGACCTCCAGCTGCAGGGTGGCCTGTCAGGCTGAGGTCTTTCACGGTGTAGGTACAGAAGATGCTGTCTTAACCATGAAGGAGTATGCTGTACTGGAAGTTTCTGAAAAAGTAGTGAGATCAAGCCACATGGTGGTGTGCTTGCTTGAGAGCAATAAGGCTCACCCTAGGAGGGTCCTCGCCAAGTGACTTCTAGAAGCACTTCTCTCTTGTTTTAGGATTCTGCCTCATCATCGTCACTTTCATCATTGTTATCCTCCTCATCTTCTTCCCTCTTCTCTTTAAGCATTTTCAGATACTTATTGGCTACAATCTTTGGCAACGTATCTGCAAGAAACTGAGAAGTTTCCAATTCCTCAGCAGTGCTCACTAAACCACCATTAAATGAGTGCCTTCTTTCCTTTTCCACTGCCATGTCTGTGGGAATAGGTGGCTAGGTATCCAACAAAGAGCTTGGTGCCTTGGCCCTGAGCCCTGGTGCCCCTGCTTGACGCTGGACACCGCGGGGGAGTGCTTCATGATGGCCTGGATGTGGGACCCGAAGTGACACAAGCCACTGCTCCCAGTTCTTGTCCTTGCCCAGGGCTGCGTCCTTCATCTTCCAGCTTCCAAGCGACCTAGTGTGAGTAAACAATGAAATTGAAAAGGCTATTTCCTGGCAATATTTCCTCATCCCAACTATGGATGCAAATCACGAATTGCTTCTTCTTGCTCTGAACTTTGTTACCTGAGGAGATAGATGGTTCTTGGAAATGCAGCAGCCATCTTGCCCTTGAGGGAGAAGTCAAGAGACTGGCAGAGAGGCCTACCTGGGACCCTGGCATTATTATGTCACTCTATTAACCTGACTCAGAGCTTCTTATAAGTAAAATTTTATATCATTCTCATTATTTAAATCACTTTCATTCTGCAGCTTCCAGCCAAAAGCCCTCTGACTGAAATACTGTAAAAGGTTCAGAACAAGGAATGGGCATGCCACCATAGCTAGGCCTCTCAGAGTCATTTACTGGGACTGATGGCCAGATTCTAGACTAAGTCCAGTAGGCTTGCTAAATTGGGGGAGAAAATGAGTCCCAGACTCCTGGAAGCAGTCTTTACCACAACTTTCAGAGAGCTTCTGTGCAGGAAAGAATGAGGCCAAACTCATGGAGAGAGGGAGAGACTTAGCAATAACAAGTCCCCATTCTGTCACTACAGATTCTGTGTGCTGCAGCTCATTTTATTTGGTTCTTTAAAATAACCTAATATTTTTTTCCTAGCTATGTCCGTCAATATATGTAATTGCTTACTAGAGTTTGAGTCGAATTTCTATCATTTGCACTGAAAGAATTCCAAGTCAGGTACTCTCTCCTGTCCCTCTGGTACATGCAGTACCCAGACCTAATGCACTATCCATTAGTTGATCCTTTCACCTGTCAAACCATTCTTTCTCTGGATCTGGTTATGCCATTTACCTCCTGAAAAGCCCTCAGGGCACCTCATGGTAGGCAGCTTTAAAGCACAATTCTTCAGACTAACATTCATTATCTAGCCCCAGCCTACCTTTCACTATCTTCTGTTACCTTTGATTTTTTTTTCACTTTTACCATCACTCACAGTTAGAAATATTATATATGTAGGTATTTTACACTTTTACATTCAATCAGTGAAAAAATACCAAGAGTTCCTGCCTTACTTTGAGATGCCCAATAGTAATAAGGTTTTCCTCCAGTCTTTAATTCCAAGAATTAGTTGTTCAGTGACTTACGCTAAATATTTTAAGAAAAGTCTCAATTTTGTTTTTTTACCTATGCAAACAGGAAATGAAGTATCATTTCAAAATGAATCAATGTACTTATAGATTCAAGGTTTTCCCCCAAAAGAGCTCATTTTGTAATCTAATTCAAAGGAAGCAGTAGAAAATGTTCTGTAAAATTGCCTGAAATATGTCTGGTCCTTATACTTGGAATAGAATTAAGTGAATATGAAGAGAATTTGCAGTAGTGTTGATATAGCAAGTTCTGGTTGAAATGAGTTGGCTTGCCATACAGCCATATTTTCAACATTGCCCGTCTCTGTTATGAACGCATTCCTCTGTCTATTTAACATCTTGAATCCTCTTTCCATGGACTCTGCCAGGCTAAAGTTAACATCTCTTTTTCATGTTTTTTTTTGACGTTTTATTTTGAGGTGCTGGTAGATTCACAATCATTAACAAATTAGAATCATTTTTTTGTTTGTTTTGAGAGGTGGGAATCCACCCCAAGACCTCTTATATGCTAGGGAAGTGCTCTACCCCTGTGCCACATCTTTAGCCCCAACTTTGTGTGTGTGTGTGTGTGTGTGTGTGTGTGTGTGTATACCAGAAATTGACGAGGGGCACTTAACCACTGAGCCACATTCCCAGCCCTTTTTATTTTGTATTTTGAGACAAGTTCTCACTGAGTTGCTTAGGGCCTTGCTAAGTTGCTGAGGCTGGCTTTGCACTTGCAATCTTCCTGCCTTAGCCTCCAGAGCTGCTGGGATTACAGGCGTGCACCACCAAGCCTGGCTCCCTAGCCCCAGTTTTAAGAAACGATACAGAGAGATCTCATATACCCTTTACCCAGTTTCCCACAATGGTAGCATCTTGCATAATTCTATTACAATATATACAAACAGGAAACTGATATTGATACAACCCACCCACCTTGTTCAGATGTCACCAGTATTGTATGCACCTATTTGTGTGTGTGTGTGTGTGTGTGTGTGTGTGTGTGTGTGCGCGCGCGCAGTTCTGTACAGTTTATCACAAGTACAGATTGGTGTAGCTACCAAATTAGTCAAGATATTTAGAGGTTCCATCATCATCCACAAATCTGCTCTCCATTTCTATAATTCCCCCATTCCAACAATATTATATAAGTGGATCATTCAGTATATAACCCTTTGAGATTGCCTTTTTTCACTTGGCCTGATTCCTTTGAGATCCATCCAATTTGTTCCCTGTATTGATGGTTTGTCCTTTTTGTTGCTGAGTAGAAAGAACTCCATGATATGGATGTACCACAGTTTGTTCAACTTTTTTTTTTAGTTGATGGACATTTGGGTTGTTTCCAGTTTAAAACTGTTATGAATAAACTTGCCATGAAATTTCTTGTAAAGAACAAACATAAATTAAACAAATATTAGTTGCAGCCCACTAAACTGATTTCATGACCAACTAATGAACATGACCTGCAATTTTAAAAGAATTACTTGGCCACACTAACCTTGTTCTTTTTTTTTTGTACCAGGGATTGAACTTAGGGGCACTCGACCACTGGGCCACATCCCCAGCCCTTTTTTGTATTTTATTTAGATACAGGGTCTCACTGAGTTGCTAAGCGCCTCGCCATTGCTGAGGCTGGCTTTGAACTCGCGCTCCTCCTGCCTCAGCCTCCCAAAGTGCTGGGATTACAGGCGTGCGCCACCGCGCCTGGCTCCTTGTTCTTGTTACAGAAAATACAGAAAATAATGGCAATGGAAAGAGACAAATGACACTTTTACAGATGGAGAAGAGTGAGGTTTATTCAGTACTGGTGCAGGCTCAGAGGAGTCTTCTCCAAAGGCTGAGCACAGACAGCCCTTTATTCTCAGTATCTTTTATACAATACAGACTTCTCATCCAAGTAGCCTTGATCCCTCCTCCTTTCTTCAGGCCGCTCTGGTTCCTGCCACAGCTGCTGAACAAGCATAATTACAGAAGCAGAAACTAGAATGTTGCAGCTCTTTACAAAGATAAAAAGAAACATCTTAGGAAGCAGTTGCTGCTTCATTTTCAAACCAAATGACAGGTCTTGCTTTCCTCACACATGGCTCTACTCTTGTTCAGGCTTTCCTTTGTGCTAAAATGCTCTCCCTGAAACTTCTTTATCTATTGAAGTCCTACTTATTAGTGTATGTTAGGAATGTGTTTGGCTACAAATCAGGGGAAACTTGACCACAGTACCTTCAATTTTTCCCCCCTGCCCTAACAGGTATTGACAATTTCATGTAGGCCCAGATAGTAAACATTTTAAGTAAATATTACAGGCTAAGAGGCAAAATTGAAGATATTATGGAGGCAGTGATATAACAGAAAACAAAACTCCTTCATTGCCCCATTTGCTTGAGGTGAGCCATCTGGGTGTGGGTGGACACACTTTGCAGCTAGTTGTCTTCCCTTAGAGATAGTCTTGGAAGAAAGAGCTTATTGGTTCAAGGAGGAGGGGTCTGGCCAGCTGAATGGGTAATGGAGATGGCAACTTCCATGGTCAGTTTCACTCTGCCCCAGTGACACCTAGAGTCCAATATGTCCTCCTCTATTCCTGGCAAGCCCAGCCAATGCAGCTTGGGCAACTGATAAAGGCAGGGTGACTTTTAGGCTTCCTAACTTTTGGACTGAGAGATTACCATTCAGTGCCCAGCAGTTGTCATTGGTGATGTCCCAGTATATTGGTGGCAACAAACTTGGCATTCAGCACTGACAAAACATAACTGTTCACTAGGAGATAAGTATTGAGAGCAGAAGGGGAGGTAAAGGCAGAGGAGGGTGGCCTGGTTTAGTCTTCATTGCCCACAGTGCTAGACAGCTTAGACAGTGCCCCTAAATCATACAAAACAGATTTGGCACAGGGATTGTAGTTGGCCAACGCTTGTTTAGAGCCAGGTAATTGTTGGTTATAGTTTGGATGGCTTGAAGATACCAGGGCTATCATCTCTGTGATTCTCTTGATCTTTCCCTCATGATCCCAAGATGACTGCTTCTACTCCAGCCATAACATTTACACTCAAGTCAAAAGGAAGAAAAATAGGAAAAGACCATGATGGTCTTCTTTACTAGCAAAAAAAATGTTTGTTTGTTTGTTTTTTCCCCAAAGCTGCATGCAGCAGATTTTCTTTAAGTTGCATGGGGCAGAACTGGGTCTATGGCTCCAGTCTCAGGCAATGTCTAGTTTGGATTACTTTCCATCCCTGTGGCCATGCGGGTAGGAACTTATGATTGGCCAGCCTGAGACCATTCCCTTCCTATAAATGGGGGGATAAGATTGTCGGCACTACAAGGTGAGGATGGGGTGAATTCCTAAATGAATAGGGTGCCAGGCAGAAATAGAGATTCACTCCAGAAGGGAATCACTGTAATTTTACTAACTTAAAGTGTGCTTGTGTTGATATGAGAATGCTGACTCATAATGGTGATGGGGTGGAGGGCATGGGAGGAATGGAGGAACTTTAGATAGGACAAAGGGGAGGGAGGGGAAGGAAGGGGGCAAGGGGGTAGCAAAGATGGTGGAATGAGTTAGATATCATTACCCTAAGTACATGTATTACACGAATAGTGTGAAAATACTTTGTGTACAACCAGTGACTTGAAAAATTTTGCTCTATATGTGTAATATGAAATGAATTGCATTCTGCCATCATATATAACAAATTAGAATAAATGAATAATTTAATAAAAAAGTATGATTGTGAAGTCATTATACATAAGATTTAAATGGATTTTTAAATACTGCTAATCTGGCAGAATTCTGGGCAGTATAAAAAATTTGACTAAATGTTTTGCCTTTGAGAAGTATATAGTCTGGGAAAGACAATAGTTATTTGGTTAAATATAATTATTTTGGTGACAAGTGAAAAATGTGCAATAAAATATGGAAGCCATGAAATTCTGAATAAGAGGCTCAGAAGTTAAGTCTACAGTATATTTTGCATAAATGAATTGAAACAAAGAAAATTTAAATGCTGTATCCACAGGTATGTTGAAAGTAGTGACCCAGATAAGGTAAAAATGCAGAGTCCTTCTTTACCTTGAGAGGACTGATCCAACTTCCTGGTTTATCCAGTGTGGAGTTTTAGAATATGCCCACAAACAAGATATACTGTTTCCTGTCAGACATGGGGAGTGCCTGTAGGCTTTGATTTTGTTTCACCTGGGCACATTCAGAGCGTCTGGCTAGACACTAGGCTTTTACTACACTTGGAAGGACACATGCTACCAGCAGCCTGTTTGGAACTCAGCCAATAAAATAACAATTTCACACCCTGTGCTATAAGATATCCCTGATGACTCAAGACATGCTAGGTTTCCTCATTTTCCAAGTTTACCCCAAGATGAAGGATGCACAAAATGGCAGGGGAAACCATAATGAAATGAGAAGATGGTTTGTCCTGATAAGGTGGAGTCATCACATAGAAATGGTCAGCGGGCTTGGCAGCAGCAAAGCAAAAAGCAGAAAATCCTTTTAATGTGTCCCAGCCAGTTCAGTTTTGTCTTTACTTAATAATTATTGCATTAAACCACTATACCACAATGCACATCAATGCCTGCTTCTCCACCACAGTTGAAATCTCCTAGCAATCAAGCAAGCATTGATTCAATATGGCCACATACCCACTGAACTGCAGTTATATTTTTCTTACTAATCAAAATAATCAGAATAAACAGTAAGAATGCTGTTTGATATGATATGATATTTCTGTGAAATTAAATAATGCAAACATTTCCCATCTTTGCACAAGGCCAGGGGTGTAAATTGAAGGAAAGTGTGCTGAAGGGTAAGGCCCATGGAATGAAGGAGACCCACAGTCTCCACTCTGACATCTATGTGAAACCACAAGGTTCGTTAACTTTCTGGATCTGTTTTCTCATCTATCAAATGATGATGTGATTCCTACCATTTCTTCCCATTCTATTTTTTAAAAAATCTTTATGCCTATATTAAAAGCATACTGAATGCTTTTGGCTCTCTTGTTTATAAGTAACAAAAACTCCCTTGAGCTGGCCAAAACTAAAAAGAGGTATTTATTGGAAACTCTAGTGTGCAAGGAACCACATGTTAGTAAACTTTCTTTCACTCAGAGAAAATCTATTTCTGTTCCTTCCTCCCATTGTGCTGTCAGGAACATGAGAGATGGGGTGTATGCAGGTACAGGGGTATGGATCTGAGAAGCAGAAATAGTAAAAATATTTTATAGTCACAGGAGCCACAAAGATGTAAACCAGCTCAACATCAGCCTGGGTGAACAGGGTTGGGAGTTGGTTGAATGGGGTAGGGGTGAGAGAAAAAGAATAAAACACAAGTACCTCTTTTCCTTTCTGATTCTTTCCCCCCAATAAATTACAGTATCAGCACATCAACACATGAATAGCACACAAAGATAGATGAGCATTTGATGGAACTCCAGGGCTGATGCAGCCAGCTGGCAAGAATGAGGGGGAACAAGGGCCTCGAATGCCCCTAAGATTCCAGCTCCATCTCTCGTACTGCTTTCTCTTTAGCACTGTTCCACTGGTTTCTTTCTCTTAACTGCTCAGCTTGGTCTTGTCTGGTTTTCTGGTTTGCAAACTTCCAATATCTTCTGAAATCACTTTTTGTTGTTGTATAACATACCGCATAGACTAAGAATAAACCAAATCCAAATTCCCCATGGAGGGATGTAACTGGAAAAGCCTGGGTCACATGTTCTTTACTTGGACAATCTAATTATGACAAAGGTGGCATATTGCGGGGGGCAGGGAAAACTTGCTGGAATCCTAGAGCTTTTTGCATGTAGGTGGTGGCACAAGAAGTGTATTGGAAACACTTAACAACTGGTACGATGATCCGGGTACTAAGCATTGAGAATGGACGCCAGCCATAAACCACCTACTGGTCCTAGAGTTGGACCAAGGCATTCTAGCTGGATATTGTTCTGGGATGGGAGAAGAGGACCAGTTTCCAGAAAATGCAGAATAATTGTTGTGACTTGAGGAGTTAATTCAAGAGCAGTCCATTATAGAATCCATTATAGAAGAAAAAAAAAAATAGTCAAACCCATTTTAAAAACAAAGTTGTAATGTTTCTGGAAACTTCTCAGTAATTAGAGAGATTAAGTACCATTTTGGTTTCTATTCAATTGTAGATAAGAATTTCATATAATAATATGCTGAGTGTTACAAATAGAAAAAGAAAAAATACAGCATGAGATCCCTCTTATCCTACCAGGAGTTTTCCCTGCGGAGAAGTAAGATGGAGATTTTACAGAACCTGGAATGTAATCTTGTAGATCACATAGTGAGTACCCTAGGAGTCAGAACAAACAGATTCCTGAGGGCTAGACTGTCAAGGGCACCTTCAGGAAGTAGCTGAGGATATTTTCTATTTTTTTTTTTTGGCATAAAGATTTTCCAAATTCTATGAATTGATGAAGGGGCCCATCTTTTGGACTCTGACAGACATATTCAAAGGTCTGGGAGAGTCTCCTAAGTCAAGGATGAGAATGCAAAAATCTTTGCTAAAGATTAAACAACAGCAAGGTATGGAGGCACATGCCTTTAGTCCCAAGTACTCCTGAGGTGGAGGTGGAGGATCACTCAAGGCCAGGAATTTGGGACCATCCTGGGAAGTATGTGTAGATCTCATCTTAAAAACAAAACAAACAAAACAAAAACTGATTGAATACCAGCCTTCTGAATAAAGTGCAAGACATCCTATAATATGGGTAGACCTTGAAACATCATGCTGACTGGAAAAAGTCAGACACAAAAGCCACATTGTATGTAGTATGATTCCATCTATAAGAAGTATCTAGAAGAGGCAAATCCATAGACACAGAAAGATAATTCGTGGTTGTCAAGGGGTAGTGGGAAGACGGAATGGAGAATGACTCCAAATGGGGCATGGGATTTCTGTTGAGGATGATGGAAATGTCCTGGAGTTAGACAATCAATGATAAAGGCAGTACAACCTTGTGAAGATACTAAAAATCACTTAACTATGTACTTTAAAATAGTAAGTTTCATGGTATTGCATATAGATTTCAATAAAAAATAAAAGCAGTAACAAAACCCAGAGCTACCAGCCTTCTGTTAGAAATAACTTCTTTGTCTTTTATCCCCTTTGCTTCACTCTCTATGTTTGTCCTACCCACACCTGTGCTATTAATGTCCACCTATTCACTGACAGCCACCTAATCTGTCATACCAGACTAAAATCCTCCCCTGGGCTTGAGTTGCAGCTAAATATCTTCTCTCGAGATCCTAGAGACACTTGAAACCCAATGCAATGAAAACAAAATTGCAGTTTTGGACTCAAAACTTCTTTTCCTCCTTTGCTTCCTTTCTTAGATGGTAACTTCCCTACCCATCAGTCTTTCAGGCCTTCAATGTGTGAGTCTTTCTTTATGCCATTCATTTGTTGGAACATTCAGCCAAGCACCTGTGTCTATCGGGCACTGTGCTGCATGCCGCAAACATAGCTGAAAACAAGGTACACGTGGTTTCAGCCTTCATGGAGTTACACAGAAGACTTTAATAAGAAGTGCTAACACAGTGAGATGTGAACTCAGTGCTGGGAATACAAGGATCTACATGAATGCAGAGCATAGGAACCCCACCTTCTATCTCTTGTCAATCACCAATCTCTATTGATTTTGCCTTCTAGATACCTCTTGAATCTTGGCATTTGCTCCTTATCCACAACACCTCATCTTTCTTCAGGCTCTCCAACTGCTCCCAAACTTGTCTCCTTGTCCCCATTTCTCATGTCCCCAGCCTTCTCTCCCACTACCAACAGCAAGATTTTTCAAAAACTAAACATCTTCTTATATAAGTTCCTTGCTTGTAACATTTTATCTCTCATACCAAACACCCCAACACCTGAGGGCTATAAAATAGTCCCCTCAGAACAAACGCCCACAAAAATAGTGCTGATGATATGAAGGGGGTTTGCCTCTCTTTCCCACCTCTGGGGAAAATCGTTGTGTAATTCAAGTTCCTTCTAGGACACGCAAAGTTCTTCATTCATAAGACCTCTGCTTACTTCTCCAGTCTCACGTCTTGTCATTGTTCCTCCCATTAGTGGGATGCATTTTCTTTGTCCTCTGTTTCTCCCAATCCACATGGGCTGTGCATCACCAAGCTGAGTGTACTACCTAAGGTAGAGAAGTTGTCCGATTTTCTTTTAATGTTACTCAGGAGGCTGAGGCAGGAGGCACTCAAATTCAAAGCCAAAAACGTAACAAGATCCTATTTCAAAATAAAAAACAAAGAGGGCTTAGAGTATAGCTCAGTGGTAGAAAAAACCCTGGGTTCAATCCCCAAAATAATGATGATGATGATGATGATGATGATGATAAGCAAATGCTTTGTCAGCAGGTAGCTAAACTAGACCACATGGAAGACCTGATGATCTTTAGATATATGACCTTGAAACCAGTTCATGGGCTCTCTCCCCAACCCATTAGATTTGAAGCTTCTGACCCAGTCCATCAGCAGAAGTGGATGGAATCCAGTGACTCAAAAAACTAAGACAGTACAAGAAGAGGTGGAGTTCTGAGCAGAGCTGGAAGATGAGAGAACAAGAGAATTTAAATGGATTAAAGAACTGGAGAAGGAGAGAGGAGAGGAGATCAGAGAGGAAAGATGACTGGTTTACCCTTGCTCATACAAGGTGTTGGCCACAGGGCCACTGTGGAAATTGATGCTACACATAGGTGCTAGTTAGAGGGACTGGTGGGGTCAGTGGGGAGGAGCCCCTCTTGAACACCTATTTTACAAAGGATTTTGCATGAGTCAGAACATGCCCCTGGAGCCAAAAATAAAGGACTGTGTTTACTTTTTTTTATATTCCCCATGTATGATTAAGTGACTCACAGTAAAAGCATTTGGTCGTGGACTGTTCTGTCTCTTCCTTCTGTGTTTGAGGGGGTGAGCAGGATTTGCACCCATATGTGCCCTACACGCTGGCCATTGTCATTTCCTGCAACTGTCGTTCTGCTATGTGCCTCTGTGCTTTCTGCACTTGCTGCTCTTGGCTTGGAAGGCTTTCCTCCCCTGTTGTCTGCGTATTAGACTCATGCTTCATGACTCACCTTAGAGCTGTTGCTGACCCTCCCAGCACTAAAAAGCGAGGTGACTAGAGAGCTACGTGACCCTTTTGTTTTCCCTAACATCCCGTGTACCTCTCTTAAGTCCTTGTAACATGATACTGTGATTATTTGTTTAAATATGTCTTCTCTACTAGACAGGAGGGTGAGGTTTGTGTCATTTTCATATCTTTATCCTCAGGTCTTAGCACCTAGGTGGTTTCCAATAAATATTTCCTGGATAGACAAAAGAAATGATCATAGAATATTGCGTATTGAATAACAGCCTTGTGTCTCTTTGTCCCCAGACTAAATCTTATTTAGGGTTCCCAGGGCATCCTGTTAAGGTTCTTTCCTTCTAGCTTATTTTAGAAATATAGAGGGATCAGAGCTTGTTGGATTTGTCTAAAGAGGAAGAGAGAGATTTAAAGCAGGCCCCATCCTGCTGCAAAGTTTGCTGGACACAGTCACAATAAAATTAGAGCAGCTGGCATAATTCTTTTTCAGCTTTGATTTAATAGAGAGGACAGAGATGTTGAGTGTGCTTTTAAAGAGGAAGGTGGGAGGAAGGGAGACTGCTTGGATACAATACAACTTGTTGAAGGCGATATTGTGCCCATTAAGTGGTTAAGAGAAGGGACACATTGCCTATCATGCTCAGTGTGTCCCCTCCAAGAGCCTCGCAGGTTCCTGGAAGTTTGAGCATGTGGAGTCTGACCTCCCTGCCACCCGTTTCCGCTGCACCATTAATGATGGAGTAACTCTGACAGTTTATAGTTGCCTTTAGCAGCTTACCTCTTTTAACATCTAATTTGAAAGACAATAAAGATTCCTATTTGTTGTTGTTACGAGCTCTTAAGCACAGGGTGCTCACAAAGCACCCATACATCACCATTGCAATTGCTATAATTAACGTCACTTTATTTTTGTCCTATGATGATCTGTAATTAATTGTAGTCCATTAGAATTATACTTTGGCACAGAGCGATGAATAACAGCATTCATTTATGTATTTATTTTATTAAGGACGTTTTTTAAAATGTTGAAAATTAAGTTTTGGAAATATCATTATTTGTGTACCGCTTTCTTTTTCTTTCTCTTTTTTCTCATTTTGATATGTATATTTATTTGATCACGCTGCACTATAACCTGCTTTGCTTTGCTAGACTATCGAATGACATATTGCGTATTTCTCTGTGTCACGTGGTCTATGTGATTTTTGAAGACTGTAAGTATTCCATCAAATTCATGGATCGTAATTTAGTCTTCAGTCATCATATCTTACTTCAGGGACTACTTACCCTGTGAGCTTCCTGCTGGTACTTCCCTTTGGTATTGCCTAGATTCTAAGACTTTGGTCAAAATCTCCAGGCTGTCAAGTGATTCTTAGACACTCTAAGAAACATCAGGGTGAAAGACCAATAAAGTTGAGTCAGACTCCACAAAGTTTGGTCTTTGTACCCAGAGTGGTTTCCAAAGTCCTTCTTGGATGCCCTTAGTTCTGGAGGATCCCTGGATGGTGGGAAGGATAATCAGAGAAATTTAATTTAATTGGGGGGGAGCACAAAAGGGGAGAATTTTAACTTAGTTTGAACTATCCAGGATGTTCCTTTAGTAGGCCAAATTTTTGCCACTCAGTTTACTTCAGTTTAATTCAGTTTGATACTTTAAAAAAGATGAATAGGCCATTACTTAGCACATCCCGTTGGGGACTCAGAATTACTCCTGCTCATTCTCTTTTCTTCTCTCTCCCTCTCTCAGATGGGGACACATGTTTCTCCTTAATTGCTTTTCTGTCCTCATTGTTTTCACCCCTGGTGTATATCTGTTTCTTCTAGTCCATTTCTAGATCATTCTAGCATCCTCCAAGTGTTCTGGAGCAAATGATCATGGACTTCTTGGCCAAGCGGGTTCTTGATGTGCTAAGCATTCACATTACTTGGTTTATACACTCAACTAATTCTTTTTCAGCACATATTATGTGTTATGTCATATGGGTGTGACTGTGAATTCATGCGCACAGATGTTATTCTGTAGGATCTTACAGTCTAGTGGAGGAGCCAAAGAAGTAAAAAGAGAAATATAAAATAGTGCATAAGTCTAGCAAGAGAAATCAGCTCAAGATGCTATATCAAGATGCTGAACAGAGGTCACCCTTGACCAAGCCTAATACTTTACCAATATCCAGGCCTTTGAGGGGTACAAATATGAACTGGAGAAGACCCTCAGTACATCTACCGCTGTCCTGTGATATGACCTCAGTCTCATATATTCTGAGAGTCCTTCCAGATGGCCAGTTCTGGCTCTCCAGCTAACCTTTCCACAAAAAAAAAAACAGACTCAGTAAACATGAGCTAAATTATACTGGTCAATTGTTGGATTGATTTTTTTTTCTTTTTAAATCATTAAAACCCTGAAACCAAGCCAGAATCAAGCATGAATAATGCAATTGTTACTCATTTTGTCCAAGATTGCCATTTTCATCTTCCCATTCTATTAAAAGGAACTGAGAGCCAAGATAAGTCTTCCTGAGATGGGCTTCAACTAAAGAGCTATGGACAGAACACTCTGTCCCTTTGGAGGGTTCTGACCCCCAGTAGTTCAACAAAGGGCAATCTGTGCCTTTGCTCAATAGCCTAACTGAGATGATAAATGATGGACTGAAATGAACCCTAGGGAGTTGTGCACTTCTATGCAGCTATCAGCACACTAGCTGGAGGTGTGACAAAGTCCAGGAATTCAAGCCTCAGTTTTCTCATCCTGTGTGAGTTCACATGAATCTCCTTCTCTAGTCCTGAATTTGAGAAAGTTCCCTCCAAAATCTTCTTTTATAATGTTATCCAGATTGAAATGGAGTTGAGCAGAGTAAAAAGCATTTTATTTCTCCAAACTTTTGGTATCAGTCTGAAGTTCAGTTCTTCTCATTTTCCAGATGCTCAGGGATTGCTCACTTCTTTCTCTCCCCCAGGATATAATGAATAAGAAACTTGAGCAAAATGAATGAGACGAATGAAATCGTCAAGACCTTTAAAGAGGGGGATTCATGGCCATTCATCATGAGGCTTTTCTAAGTTACAAATTTCTGCTGAAGAATAAGGAAAGGCCTTATTTTCATATCCACATTTTGCCATTAAAATACTGTGACTGAATTATACACTGCATTTCCTAAATTTAAGTTTTGTTTAGGAACAAGTGTGAAAATCAACACACACATTAAATGTTGTTGCAATTTAGGAATTCACATTATTTTGTTAATAATATAAAAAGTTCCTGATTGGTCATTTTATCATCCATCCCCATAGTTTGGCATCTGAAACTCTTCAATCATAACTAGTTACAGCAGAGAGTGGGAGATCTGCAAGCATCAGAACTTTAAATGTGCGCAAGTTTACTGAGGGCCCAGGAGCAATTTCTCCATCTTCTTTTTTGTTTATAGGAGTCAATTGACTTGCTCTCAAAATTGTTATTAAGAAATAAAAAGGAAAAAAAGAGTGAAAAACTATAGAAGAAAATCAAATTAGCTTTAGGGAGCTCCAACCATTCTACCATTAAATGAGATAAAATAGACACACACTACAAGGAAACCATTATTCTTATTTATTTTTAAACTGACTGAACCATAGTTCTTCAGCATCCTGTATGTGAAACAGGTGAACTTAATATGATGGCTGCTTCCCCAGTTGGTTGCTGGCAGGGAGTTTCAATAGGAAAACCAAGGATGGATGGTTCTTTCACGATGGAAAGTCAAGGAATCAACAGATTTGCTGTCAGGGTTCAAAAGTATAGATATTCAGGTTTCTCCAAATTCCTCCCAAGTAGTCCCCTTAAATAGTATATATTTTCTTCAAGTAGGAAGTATTGAAACAAAGATCCATAAATAACCACTTGAATCAAGCAATTGCCTTTTTACCCACACTTATCAAACCATTATTATGTGATAGGCACAATGCTGAGTGAATAACATGGGTCATTTCATTTAATTTGATCAGTAACTAGGTGCAGTGAATAGGATAATACTTACAGCTATAGCTACAAATCCTGAAGCGCAGAAAAGTTCAGTTACTTACTGAAGGTTCTGACAGGTGGTTCTGAATCTCAGACTCAGGCTGGGCTAACTTCCAAGCCCACACTTTTAACCAGTATCCAAAGTGCCTCTCCTTTTCTTTGTTGTGGCAGTCCTTCCATAAGATGTAAAAATGAGTAGTTTTTGATTTGCATTTCTCTAATTACTAGAAAAGTTGAACTTTTTTTTTTTCATATATTTGAAACACTTCTGAGAAGTGTCTGTTTAGTTCTTTAGCCCATTTACTGACAGTGTTTTTTTTTAAATTATTTTTGGTGTTAAGTTTTTTGAGTTCTTTATATATCCTGGAGATTAATGCTCTCTCTCTCTCTCTCTTTTTTTTTTTTTTTTTTGTGGTACCAGGGATTGAACTCAGGGGCCCTCGACCACTGGGTTACATCCCTAGCCCTTTTTTGTATTTTTATTAGAGACAGGGTCTCACTGAGTTGCTAAGTGCCTCGCCATTGCTGAGGCTGGCTTTGAACTCACGATCCTCCTGCCTCAGCCCCCCACAGTGCTGGGATTACAGGCATGCGCCACCGCGCCCAGCTTGCTCTCTCTTTCTGATGTGTGTGTAGTAAAGATGTTCTCCCACTTTGTGGGCACTCTCTTCACATTATTGATTGTTTCCTTTGCTGAGAAGAAGGTTTTTAGTTTGAATCCATCCCATTTGTTAATTCTTGGTTTTATTTCTTGCACTTTAGGAATGTGGTTAAGGAAGTCAGAACCTAATCCGACACGATGAAGATCTAAGGAACTGAACAGACACTTCTCAGAAGAAGATATACATTCGATTGACAAATATATGAAAAAATGTTCAACTTCTCTAGCAATTAGAGAAATGTAAATCAAAACTACTCTAAGATTTCATATCTCTCCAGTCAGAATGGCAAATATCAAGAATACAAGCAATAATAAGTGTTGGCAAGGATGTGGGGGAAAAGGTACACTCATACATTGCAGGTGGCACTGCAAATTGGTGCAACCACTATGGAAAGCAGTATGGAGATTCCTTAGAAAACTTGGAATGGGACCACCATTTGACCTAACTATCCCACTCCTTGGCCTATATCCAAAGGACTTAAAATTAGGATACTATAATGACACAGCCACATCAATGTTCATAGCAGTTCAATTCACAATAGCTGAACTGTGAAGCCAACCTAGATGCCCTTCAACAGATGAATGGATAAAGAAACTGTGGTACATATGTACAATGAAATATTACTCAGCATTAAAAGAGAATAAAATTATGGCATTTGCAGGTAAATGTATGGAATTGGAGAATATCATTTGCAGGTAAATGTATGGAATTGGAGAATATCATGCTAAGTGAAGGAAACCAGTCCCAAAAAACCAAAGGCTGAATGTTCTCTGATAAGTGGATGCTGATCCATAATGGGGGGAGGGATGCGGGTGTGGGGAGAATGGAAGAACTTTGGGCAAAGGCGAGGGAGGGAAGGGGAGGAGGCATGGGAGCAGGATAGATGGTGGAACGAGATGGACCTAGGTACACGTATGACTGCACATGTGGTGTGACTCCATATCATTTACAACCAGAGAAATGAAAAAGTGTGCTCCATTGTGTATAATGAATTGAAATGCATTCTGCTGTCATGTATAACTAATTAGAACAAATAAAAAAGATGTAAAAAGGAAACAATAATAACTAGAGCTTTTAAAGAATTCTACATATTGTACAAGTTTCCACAAGTAGGTATTATTATAGGTCTTCGTTTAGGATAGACCAGTATAAACCAATATAGACCAGGATATTCCAGGCAAATGGTTTTATCTCAGTCACACTTCCAATTCTTCATGTACCCATCCCTTTGTACTTCACATGAATGTGTGAAGTTTAGTAACAAGATGCCATCACATGCACTTTGACCTCCTTGAAAAGGAATGCCATGTAAACACAAAGTAAAAGTTTTATAAAAACATGTCGGTTTGCCGGGCGCGGTGGCGCACGCCTGTAATCCCAGCACTTTGGGAGGCTGAGACAGGAGGATCGCGAGTTCAAAGCCAGCCATCAGCAATGGCAAGGCACTTAGCAACTCAGTGAGACCCTGTCTCTAAATAAAATACAAAAAAGGTCTGGGGATGTGACCCAGTGGTCGAGTGCCCCTGAGTTCAATCCCCAGTACCACAAAAAAAAAAAAAAAAAAAAAAAAAAAAAAAAAAACATGTCGGTTTGGTATGTATACAACATAAAATAGACTAAATTATTTTGTTAGAGATAAGGACAAAATAACTCTTTAATCTTGCATATCTTTTTAAAAATCATTTTGCACGTTGTCCATGTCTGTGGCTTTCAAGGGCAATCTGAAAAGGAAGTGGTGACTGATCAGCCTTCTTATTGAGAACATACTGCAATATCCAAGATCTTTTTGCCTGTTTTCAGCTTTTAGAAAAATCCCAGGTCAAATTTTATTGCACAGTTGGAATGTTACATGGAGGGAGGTTTGGCAGTGCGTTGCCTTCCACAGAACAAAGACCATTCTGATTGTTTTTTATGAAGGAGCTAATAGGCTTTAATTATGATTCAAAAATAGAAAGGTCACTCTAGAACTCTTTTTTTCCAGAGTTACCAAAATATTATTTTCTGCCTTAAAAGAAGTAGGCTCACTTCCCACCTCACAGTGGAAAATGGAAGGGGCCTGAATGGAAACCAAGTAGTTTTTTTTTTTGTTTTGTTTTGTTTTGTTTTTGGTACTGAAGATGGAACCCAGGGGCACTTACCACTAAGTCGTCACATCACTAGTTTTTTTTTTTTTTTTTTTTTTACTTCGAGCCTGGTTTTTACTAGGTTGCTTATGGACTTGCATTGCTGAGGCTATCCTTGAACTTGTGATCCTCCCATCTCAGCTTTCACTGAGATTAGAAAACCAAATAATTTTAATAGGCATAAATGGCCTCCTTTTTTGTTTTATCCACCCCCCCCCCATCCCCACCCAGGGTCTCCCACACTGAGCTACATCACTATGGCTTTTTTTTTTTTTTTTTTTTTTTTTAATTTCTAGACAGGATCTTACTATGCTGCTTAGGCTGGCCTCAAACTTGCAATCCTGCTGCCTCAGCTTCTGGTGTAGTTGAAATTTCAGGTGTGTGACACCAAGATCTAGGAGAAACTACTGTTCTTATCTAGTGGCTCCAAACAGCATCTATTGTAAACAGTACTTTCTCTCACTTAGATACAATGCCTGACATCCATTACACTTTACATGCACGCTTACACCTGGCCTTTGATAAAAGGCTAAAAGGACAGTTGCCTCTGAAAAAGGATTAGAGGACTTAGTCTCCTAGAAAAACTTCATATTTCAGGTAGAGGAACTGGGGGGGGGGTGGGGGGACACTGCAAGAACATCAACAATGCATTTCACAGCTCCTCTGCTTCTTACTGGATAGTTAGTTGCAGTTGGATTGAGACTGTGAATAGGCCTTCTGATTTCCCGACCTGTAATTTTGTTTCTAGAGAGGCTCAGAGAGGCAGAAGAGGGAGTTTTCACCTTTTCTTCATCAACTATGTTGTACAATTGTAATCTCTGGCTTAAAAACAAATGAATGCCAACTATGGTCAAACACCCATATTTTTGAGGATACGGAAGAAATTCCCTGACAATTTTCCTGATTTTGACTGTGCTTCAAAACTGCCAAGTAACTGCTCAATCTAAAATGTCTTCATTTATGGAATTGAAATAGTCCTGTTAGATAATCTGCTTTCTTTGTTTCATGATATTTTGCTGAGGATAAATAATGATATTAAAAATGTCTTGAATAGGAAAAACATTATAAAAATGTTAGATGTTGTTAGATGTGTCACTAAAACAGGGTGGTAAAAGGGAAAAGTTCTAGGAATCAACAGACCAAAATTAGGCCTGTCTCAGAATAGTGAGATGAGGTGGGCGGAACCCCTATAGTAACATTAATGCCGACTGTCTCCGCATGATTGGATCTGTTTCTTTTCTCCAAAAAATGCAGACTGCTCTATAACAGCAAAACCAATTCGATTCGTTAGCTGATGGTCTTTCTACTTTAAGTGCATTTTAATAATGGGAAAAAGAGCATTGTGGGTGAGGGGCAAGTCGGGTCACTGGTGCCAGGACCTACTGAAGTTCTCTACGTGGAGGATGGGCTGGTAGAAGTGGGTTTCTTGGGCTGAGGGTGCAATATGTGGGTTTGTGTGATAAGCATTGCATGGGTGTGCTTGCAAGGGCCTTCGTGACATGTTACAGCATGATTTATTTCATGGGCATGACCCTCAATGTTCAAAAAAGGTCGGTGAAAGAATGAAGGCCCGGATTTAAATCAGTCTTGAAATGGCAGCTTAAGTTTGTTGTTTCCCCTCCCGGGAGATTTGGGAAACAGCCTCCTGGGATGGGTTCCTGGAAAGAATCTAAGTGCGGGGGTTGGGGATTTAGCTGATATCATTATTCTAAATGCATGATTGAAGACTTGAATGCTGCGAATATACTTTGTATACAAACTGTTTTGTGCAAAAAGATGCTCTATATGTATAGTATGAACTGTAATACATACTACTATAAATAAAAACTAAAAAAAAAAAAAAAAGAATCTAAGTGCGGTTAGCTGGTCTCTTCCTCAACCCTTGATTGTTGTTGGTGGTGGTTTTTTTGTTGTTGTTGTTTTGTTTTGTTTTCTTGCAGAGGGGGTTACAAGAGTCTGAACCCCCAGTGGAAGGAAGCAGCGTCAGTCAACTTCCTTGGCAGCAGCGGCGGCTGCAGTGGGGTGTGCGCGGGGCTGCGCGGGGCTGCGCGGGGCTGCGCGGGGCTGCGCGGGGCTGCGCGGGGCTGCGCGGGACTGCGCATCCCGCCCCCGGGCCGGGAAGGGGCGGAGCCAGCGCCCGCCGATCCCCTCCTCCCGGCCGCTCCCCCGTGCGGAGTCCTCAGCAGAGTCAGCCTCCTGCAGGACGCTGGTAACCGGGAGCTGAGCTGGGAGTGCAGGCTGGACCCGGCCGGGCTGTGCGCACCGGCTCGGCCGCCGCCTCTGCGGGTGAGTCCCGCCGCGGAAGGCGGAGAGCGGGCCAGGCTGGGGATCAGGACCGCGATGCTGAGGAGCTTCGGGGCCGAGCTAAGGAGGCGGGGACGGCAGGATCGCGCGTTGGGGAGCTCCAGGACTCGAGGTTGAAGAGGGGTCCAGAACCGCAGTGTTGGGGAACCCGAACCCGGGGCGAGGGTTAGGACGCAGGTTTGGAGAGTTACAATATCCAAGCCTGGAAGGCAGAACACCAGGCGAGACTGTGGTGTTGGGGAGCCCGGAGCTCTGAAAGGCTGGGGTCGGGGGTTTTCTGCGATATTAGGGAGCTCCGGAGCCGGAGCCCCGAGAGCTGGGGATGGGGTAGGTGTCAGGATCGCAACGCGCGGGAAATTGGGAGAGCGGAACGAGGGGCGCCCTGTCGGCATTCTTGGGGCGCCCTCCGCAGGGCTGAGGGGAACTGAACCCGAGAGGGGAGTGCACGGAGAGGAAGAACGGGGCGGGAGGGGGTCTCGAAGGAGGGGAGCCCCGGAAAGAGCGGGGGGTAGGGCAGTGCGTGTAGCTTCTTTCTGAAAAGATGGGGGTGCTTTCCCGAGAAGATGGACGTGATGGGTGCAAAGATCCGAGCTGTGTTGAGAATTGGGGGCGGCTGGTTTATGGGCGGGGTGGTGGGTGGGGTTGGAGTGTGGAGGACGCCGCAGCGGGGTGTCGGAAGTGGCTAGTGGGGCTGGGACACAGAGAACCTCTCAGCCTTGAGAAAGCAGTCCTCTCTTGGAACCAGGTCGTTGATACCTCGAGAGGGCATTTGCTGGAGAAAGGAAGAATGAATAACTCCAGAGAGAGACAAGTGGGGACCCAACGCTCAGAGACCTCCAGGAGTATTAGGAACCTACTGGGAGTCACCTGTGTGTGCGTCCTGGTGTGGGGACCTGGAGGTGGCCAGAGCATTGTTGCTTCCTGTGTAGCTGCGTGTGCCCAGGTACTGATAGACAGGAGGAATGGATTGGGCTGTTTATCTTGCTCTAAATTGCACCATATATTTCTGAGCAGGGTTAAAAATTATTTAGTCCAGGGACCCGATCAGAGGAGTATGTGCTAGAAATATTAGTTACGGAGTGTAGATTTCAAATAAACAGGTCATATCTGTAGTGTGTATACCTTAGGTGTAACTCATATAATAAAAGTGTCTGTAATTTTTAGATACATGTATACTACTTGCTCCTCTGCGTCCTGAATGGATGTTTTGGAGTAAAAACTGGAGGAGACCGACAACACACACACACACACACACACACACACACACACCAGCCCACAAATGCACTACATTCCACAGCCAAGTAAACTCGAGTAATGTAGTTTGGGATTGTTTATGTCAGTTGAAGCTTCCCTTTACTGCAGTTAATATGAAGTTGCCTGCATGGAAGGTGGACTGCCCTTGACTGCTCTGTTAAGATCATCCATAGCCTGTACCCAACCCTGAGCTGCTGTACCCTTGACCAAGTCAACTGAAAGGGAGCCAGACTTCTTGGCCTTAGCACTTCATGGGATGGGGTAACCAAGTATGTATCTAAAAACAAACAGATGGCAGGGCTTGATCTGATAGTTTATTTATTTATTTTCTGTTGTCTTGGGTGCACAACTCCCTTCAATTATTTAAATAATGTCTGATTACCTTTTATTAATGTATTTTGATGTATGCCTTTTATTAATTGTATATTGCTAATTATGTATTGTAATTAGTTTATTAGGTGTAACAGCTACTCAGGAAGACTCAGGGTCTGTGAATCCTATTAAGTGGATTTCTCCATTGCAAGATACCTAGGTTTTGGACAGAGAAAAGGTGTTCCCTCCTCTCTTCCTTCTGTGCTGCGCATATAGGTCCACTTTCTGACATACACTGAGATTGGTGAACTTTCTAGGAGGACTGTTTTGACAACTAGCATTTGTTGCTGATTCTGATCTCCCCTGATCCTTCATAAAAAGGAAATCGGCTCAGTAATTATGCAAATTAACGGGAAAGGGAAGTATTCATTTTGCAAGTATCATTTTAAGTTTTGTTTCATTAAGGAGGTATATGTAGTTATTGAATGGTCAGAATCTTGCACCAAAAATCTGCATTATCATTGCAGCAGTATATTTATTCACTTGGACATAAAGCTGGCTGATGCTTCCAATTCTTTATCCAAATGTTAAATATGCCAGTATTTATACATTCAGATGAGTATTTCTCCCTTTCAGATGTCTCCTCTTGGCAATCCATGTACTAATCTTAGTGATGCTGTCATTGCCGGGAATAATTTTAGAGCTCCTGCTTTGTAGTTGCCTTCTGAGTTTGCAGCACATTTACCGAATTGCCTCAGTGATGGTCAGCCTTCTTCAGTTGGGAAGGAGTCAAACATCTAGTGGGGCCAACTTGGGCTTCTGGGGTGGAGAATTGAGGTTATAGCATAAAGTGTGTCCATTAAAGTAATGAAAATTCTCACAAAGGGCTGGTAATTCTAAAAGGTATGTTTTCAGAATGGGAAAAATAATTACTCCAAAGTACAATCCTCACTTGGTTGTTTATTCTCTAATGTGTGTGAGAATAGAACTTGGTTGTATTCGTTTATTGTTATACCGTATGGCATATTGGTCTAGAGAAAATAAACCTTTCTTTTCCCCTTCTTGATATTCTTTTCTAGGTAATTTCCATTACTGCATATTTTCAGAAAGCAAAACAAATAAGAGACTTGTTTTCTCACAAAAAAAAAAAAAAAAAAAAAGATACTCAGAAAGCCACTTATCCCAAGTAATGCCTTGTGATTGAGTCTTGATGTGAAGGAATTATACAGAAGCAAGTGGAAGAGAATGATTTCTGAAAATCCCTTTCAACTTTAGGATTCTAGAACATGCAACACGAGAAATTAACTGAACATGCACCTTTTCTTCTATTTCCCTAAATTCCACCCCTCCCTTTTTTTTTTTCCAGATTATATGGCATAAATTTTCAAGCAGCCATGGCTCACATCTGATCTAGCTGTGGTCTTGGGCAAGTTGTTTCACTTCTTTCAGCCTCAGTTTTCTTACCTTAAAAAGAAGATACTATAGTTATGTGTCTCATGGGGCTGTGATAAAGATTAAATAGGATTTATGCATGTAGAATACCTAGCTTGGTGCCTGACACATAATGAGTGCTCAGAGAGTCTATTTTTATTATTAAAATTATTTATTGGTAGTTTTATATTAACATTTCTTTGAATCCATGTGAAAATTTATAATTTTTCAAGTAACGATTTTCCTTTTATCTGAGTTTTAGAACTTAATATGTGCCTGAGAATATTTTTTTTTTACCTTCCTAGCATCATAGGAGTATTTAAAGGGAAACCTTAAAACAACCAGTTAGTTACTTTATTTTGAATCCTGATGTTTTAAAAATGAACATGCCTGTGAGGACTGTGCATTACAGTTTGGTAGTGAAAATCTGAAGGAAAAATGAGTTTTAAAGCCTTTACTATAATTTTCCCCCCATCCAATGAAAATATTTTTCTAATGAAATAGCTGTAATTCTCTTCCCATGTATTGAAAGGGATGATTCCAGTAAAAATCCCTTTAGTTAAAACATGAGGTTTTTTTTGTTTGTTTGTTTTTTTTAAGCTATGCTTTATTTTTTTAAAGGACATGGCTTGGCACTGAATTCTCAGCTCTTTTGTAAATCTTGGTGTGAATTTTTTCAAATTTATGAATTTTACTTAATATGTAGATATGTTAGGAAGATGAAAAATAATTTTATGCTAATTTTAATCAGATGTTAAGGGGTTGCTATGAAATAGGTAGTGTTTCATGAAATGCTCAACCCTTTAAGTGCTAGAGATGGAGAGTGACACAAGACACACAGGCTTTGACCTCCAGAAGCTCATATAACGTGCTCTCTCATGACTGTACATTGTTAGCCAAAGGCTTTTCTCCTAATGGCTTATGGGGCTAAGCATTACTGTGGATTTCACTATAAGTTCTTTCCTCTCAATTTCCTGGAGAAGGCTAAACAGGTAGATCTCTCAAGAGTGTTCATATTTTTTAGGTTGATTAACTCTTCCAGGATGAGATCTCTGTGCACCCAGGTGCTATGAAAGGAAGTGATGTCTCTGAAAGCACTTACTGAATTGTAACTCTAGCCATACTTTCCTGGAGGGTTGTGTGTGGTTCTCGCTTTCTCTTCTTAATGATGACTTATGTACTTGTCAGGTACAAGACATAATATACAGGGTGGTTTATCCCACCACAGTGGTTCTTCTTGGAGAGAGAGCTTGATCTTGCCCACTCCCTGGAGATGTCTGGTAATGTCTGGAGACATTTTTTATTGTTGTAACTGGTGTAGGGAGGGATGTTACTGGCATCTAATGGGTGGAGGCCAGATATGCTGCTAGGTGTCCTATAAAACACAGGACAGTCCCTTACAACAAAGAACACTCTGGTCAGTAGTGTGGAGAAACCCTGGGATCTGGAGTGAGGATAAACCTGTGCTAGCACCCTGGAACCATCAGGAATTGACTGTACTACCTGGGTGAGTTATTCATCCTGAACATCAATAACGTTCACATCTGCAGAGATATTGTGAAATTAAAACGATAGTATTTATGAGGTGCTGAGCACATTGGAGGTCCTTATTAAGTGGTCACTCTTAGTATTATGACTGGTTTGTAGATCTGGGTTAAAACCCAGGGACTATGCTTCAAACAGATATAGCTTTGGTTATTTTTTAACCCATTATGTACACAAAGAAGCCAAGTTTCTTGATCCATCCATGTGTCCAAAGGTAGGGAAGAGGAATATACTTCTGGTTCCTTCTGCATTCTGGCCCAGGTTCTGCCAACAGCTAGATATAGTCTGCAGGTCACACCAACCAAGTGAACAGGACAGTTCCTCAGACTTGTCTTGTGTAGAGGAAAGATGAGCTGAGGATGAAGTTTTCTGTTTCCATCTGGGCTACACCTGGAAGGAGGAGACAGCCAGGCTATGGAGCTCCTTCTCACTGAGCTTATCTGCCAGGCTACAGAAGGCTCTTCTCAGATCCCTGTGTACTCTCGGTCTGAGCTTCCTCTGCTGTGTGAGCAGGCAGGGAGGTCTGGCAGTTTCTCTCAGTTTTTCTTTAGACCCTGGTACTTGAGCAGAGAATTCTTGCAGGGGATCTCTTTACTTTTTTATTTATTTTTTTAATGTTTTATTTTTTTAGTTGTAGATGGACACACAATATCTTTATTTATTTTTATGTGGTGCTGAGGATAGAACCCAGTACCTCACACATGCGAGGCAAGTGCTCTGCCACTGAGCTACAGCCCCAGCCCCTGGATCATTTTACTTTTAACAAAATATTCCAATCCACGTTTGTTTTTGTTTCGCATGTCATTATCCTGCCATCTGAGAGGGGAAAGCCCAGATTCCACTTTAATCTTATTTCTTTCTGTTTTTCCTCACTGCCCTGGAGCCACATGAGTGAGTAATCAATTCACAGTAACATGCTGATCTTCAGGACAGGGATGGGGGTAGAGGTGAGGCAAATTCCAGGCCACAGAGTATTTAGCAGGCAGGGATGTAAATAACAGTGGTTATTTGGCTGTGAGCTAGAAACCATGAGAGCTGTACAATAGAATAACCTGGGGTTGCCCCAGCTCCACCTCAAACCACTGATTCAGTCTCAGTGGGTAGGGCCTGGGCATCAGATTTTTTAAATTCTTCTCAGTTGATTCTAATGCCCATTGAAAGTTAAAGGTCAAAAGCCACTGCCATCTGAAATTAATGATCTGTATTTTAAAAGGAGAGAAAAGAGAATAGAATTTAAAATATCAAAATAAAGCGTTGTTTTGTGAAGCTTTTGCTTTAGTGATGGATGTATGCTGGCTTGCAGTGTGCTTTTTATGAGCTATAGTGTAAAGAAGTTAAAAAAAAACATTGTTTTAGAGCTTTAGCAGTATTTAATTAATATAAATTTACCTTGTTCAGTACATCTGTGTGTTTATCTGCAGGACTGTTTTCAAAGTGCTTTCATATACCTTGTCAATTATATCTTTGCTACCACCCTATGAGACATCAAGAGCAGATCAACCATCATGTTGATTTTTTTTTTCAGATGATGAATTTACAACTTGGAGTTGGAAGAGGGTAAGAAATTTGTCAAAATCATAATGAGAAAATGGCAAAAACAGGGGCTGGGGTTGTGGCCCAGTAGTAGAGTGCTTGCCTAGCATGCATGAGGCACTGGGTTTGATTCTCAGCACCAGAATATAAATAAATAAAATAAAGGTCCATTGACAACTTAAAAAAAAAATTATTAAAAAAAATGGCAAAAACAGGAACTTGAACCCAGGGCTTCTGATGACTGCTACAGGGTTCACTCCACCATATCTTTCTGCCTCTTCTGATTTAGCAGACTGTATGAGAAAGAAAGAAGCTACAAGTAAAGCATGAGTCTGGCTTCAGCATTACAAGATTATTACTATTAACTGAGCATTTATCAGTGTCAGAAAATGTATTTATATTGCTTTATTTAATTCTAAGGACAACTCTGTGAAATACATATATTATTAGTCCCATCTCACAGATGAGGAAACTAATATACAGACAGGTTGTGACTTACCCAAAGAGCAGAGTAGACTTTACTCAAATAAAATGCTCAATTGCTTTAGTACTAGTGTGTTGGCATTTCTCTAGATTAACATTCCTGGTTTTATCAGACACCTTGGTGCACACCTGTAATCCCAGTGACTTGGGAGGTTGAGGCAGGAGGATTGCAAGTTCAAGACCAACCTCAGCAACTTAGTGAAGCCCTAAACAACTTAGTGAGACCCTGTCTGAAAATATTTTAAAAATAATAATAATAAATGGGCTTGGGAAAGGTAGCTCCGTGGTAAAGTACCTCAGGGTTCAATCTCCAGTACCATAAAATAAAAGACTCCTGGTTTCTTAAGGAGGAAGAAAATGGCCCTATTACTGTAGCTTTCATTCAGCTTTGCTTGTGTGTCAGGAGCCTTCTACCTTCCAGTGATTGAGAGAGAAAAGCCCTCTGTTACTCAGACCTATTTTGCAGCACTTGTTCATGCTATTTGTGATACCTAATGCTGTGAATCGTTGAAATTCATGCTGTGACTTGGGTAGACCTAGCTGAAGAGAAATCTGAACACTAACCCTTGTGGAGTGAGATCTTGGTGGACTTGCGTATGGTCCGAGAACCAAAGGATACCTTTCCATTCATTTATTCATCAAATCCTGAAGCCAGTAGGTGCAAGGGTTTGTGCTAAACACAGGGAAGAAATGATAAGCAAAAGTATAATCCCTGCTGTGTGGAAGTTACAGTTTGGAGGTAGGTTTTGGGGATGACACTTTGCTTCAAAAATGGGTGGAGAAAGTAATTATCATGACTTTTTAATGCGTGTATGTAGGACTAAGACCACCAGGGCAAAGCAAGGCTCAGGCCCTATGTGAGTGTGAGGGCAGGAGTTAATTACCTGCTCAGAAGCTTATAGTGGATGAGGTGGACTTCATGTGATCTCACATAAATTTAAAAAATGTCCCTTCCTCAAAGATGGGAAGTCTGCTTGCTGCATTATGTCAACTGAGCTAGATGATCAGGTTGAATTGAGCCATGGTTTGAAGGGAGATTTTCTTCTCTGCATGTCTGAGAAAGTACCATAAGCTTCAAGCCTTCTAGACTATCCCTACTTTCCTGTGTGTGAAGGATTCTATACCACATCAGAGCAGTATTTGTGGAATGAACAAATTAATGATAATTATGATGAATTTTAATGTATAATAGAGGTAATGGATGACATCAAGATTTTAAGAAGAGTATCTAAGGTTTACTTCCCTTTGTAGAGAACCCAAAGATCATTAAAATCTTTGCTAAGGGAATTCCTGACGTTCAACAAGCATTTCATAGTAAGAACAATAGTCTTGCTGGACTTGAATTGGACCATAAGTTTTCTCTTTATTTTTTTGATTCTTATTGTTTTCTTTCAGTTTAGAAGATAATGTCACAAGACATTTTCAGGACATTTATATGTTCTATGCTATGTGATTCATACATAGGATAGGACATATGCACTGATGGTTATAACATAGTTATCCATATATCAGCTCTATGGAGAAGATAGTACACCTTCATCAAAATTTTGTCACATGAGATAGAAGGAAAATATTGAACTGTTTCTAATTATGTGGTTGTGATCCATTTCACAACCTGGAGAACCTTGGGGTCTAAATACTAATCAAATTCCAAAAGTGATAATAATACATCCATGCATACATAGAGACTTGAGAGACATAGAGTAATTACTATGTTCTGGGCAATTACTATGTTCCAGCTATTATACAATGTACTTTACTTGCTTTATCTTTAATCCCTGCAACAACCTTGGGAGGGAGATATTTTCCCAGTTTACAAATGAGAAAACAGAGATGAAGTGGCCAACCCAAGGCTATTAGAGTTAATGTCAGAGCTGGAATGGCAAATTTCTTGTTTGTGAGGGGCTGTGGAATAGAGTTTGGGAATCCTGGCTTAATTAAGGGCTTCCTTAATATCTAGCCTGGGATTAGTTTGGAGGTGGGGGTTCCTATCTGTCCAGCTCAGTACCCTAAGAAATTCCAGAAGTTGGGAGTTTCTGGAGCTGACTCTGAATTGCTATCCCTGAACCCACTGGAGGCATGAACCTGGAGTTGAGGGTGGGGTTCATTGAAAATTTTTTTTCATTATTTCATATTTCATGTGTATGTGTGGTGAATAGCTAACAGACCATGAAAATTCAGAAGTGTTTTTTCTTTGGGCTGGGGTGATAGCTCACTTTGGAGCCACCCACAAGCTCATCTGCAGCAGACTTGTGATTGTGTGTATCTGTGAAAAATATGGGATAGCTGGGCGCATCAGCATGTGCCTGTAATTACAGCAGCTCAGGAGGCTGATACAGGAGCATCTCGAGTTCAAAGCCAGCCTCAGCAAAACAGTGAGCTGTTAAACAACTCAGTGAGACCCTGTCTCTAAATAAAATACAAAATGCGGCTGGGAACGTGGCTCAGTGGTTAAGTGCCCCTGAGTTCCATCCTCTGTACTGCACCCCCCAACAAATGGACTAATAAATACTTAATGAATGTGGTTGATTTAGTAAACTTCCAAAGCATAGAGAACTAATAACAACTTTTTATTCTTATTTTAATGGTGAAAGATTGAGCAATCATGGATGGCCTTGAGTAACAGTGAAGTTCTCAGTGTGTCTTACCCTTCCACCTCACGCTGGTGACCCATCCATGTCTCTAAAGAGGCAGGCTAGTCTCGTGGTGCCTGTATGACCTGGGAACAATGCCTTTAAAACCCTCGCTGATCTATAACAGATTCTATTTATTGAACACATATTGTGTGCTAAGAGTTTTACTGTAGTCTCTCTCTTGCCCTCTCTCTTCCACTCATATTATAGAAGTTTTCCAATAGGCAGAAGTGGACAGAATGGTATAATAAGCCCCCAGGTGCTCATCATCCCACTTCAGTAATTATCAATCCATGGCCAACTTCTTTGGTGTATACTTTACCTCCAGGTTATTTTGAAGCTAATCTCACATATAGTATTTGTGAATATTTGAGAATGGTCATCTCCAGGAATGAAAAGACAAGCTTGAAAGAATAATGGATTCTATTTAGGCAGGAAAACTGACAAAGCAGTCAAACCGTTATTATGACATTCTTTGAAGAATGTTGGAGAAATAATCCACAGTGAAAAAGGACTCAGCAGAAAATGTGACTGTCTTTGGGTGACAGCTACCAAGGAGCTAGAAGGTTTCTTTTTAAATGAATTTTTCTTTGGTTTGCTCTCTTGGCAGAAGGAATCAAAACCTCCCCACTGAGTCTTTTCAGTTTGTTTCTAGCACAACTAATTGTGTTTATTTGTCTCCAGAACCACGTGCCTGCTTCTTCTCCCTTGCCTTTTCTTGAGGTCTCTTGCCTGCTGTGTACTGCTTTTACTGCCAAAAATGTTCTCCTCACCTGGGAGCCAGTTGGCTGACAACACTAAGAGTACATTGGGAGCCCAATTCTGTCTCCCCAGAGATCTGATCTAGCCCCTGGCACCTAAGCTTGCCATAGAGGACAAAGAAGAGTGAGAGAGAAATTAGATAATCTGTGAAAGTAAACATGTCTTTTGTCTTACATCCATCCACTTCAGCCATCAAATGTTAAGAGCACAGCAGAAAGCAAGTAAATACTATTTATTAATTGGTCAAAAGAGTTTTGCTGGTTCCAGTTCAAGAAAACTGATTTTCCATTTTTTCTTTTCAAAACAAATATCACGTTGACTTTTCTGCTTAATGCTTTCCTGTCTCATTGGAACCACTGAAATTTGCTTGATTGTTAAGCCTCGGTTTTCCTTCCTTCCCTCTTTCCAGCCCAGTCCCATCACAGAAGCCATGTTACTGCTGGAGAACTACCTATCTCCTTCTTCATTCTTTTACCTGTGGAGCACTAAGGTGTGGTACTTGTCACAGTGTAGTTGAGGAAGAACCCAGAAATTCCACCTTTGTCCCTTCATGGGAATATGCCAACACAGTCCTCAGATGGTGTCCTCTTCAGGGACCATGTATTTTTCTTAACATTTGTTGCTGCAAATATTTTTAGGTTTTCATTATTGATACTTTTCTACTTAAAAAAAAAAAAAAAAAAAGGTCTAGTGGGAAAAACAGTGGAACACAAGCCATGTAGCTCTCTATAGTATTTACTCAGGGATGGCAAGTTTTGGCTCAGTGCCACAGCTCTCTCTTGAGCCTGGCCTCCCTTAAAGAGCCTGTGGCAGACATTGTTAATGGATCACAACACCATTCCCTCTGAGCTCCAGTCCAGGCCGGAATGCCCCTCAATACATGACTCCAGGTTTATCATTGAAAATAGGGGTTGGCATGAATGATGAAATCTATTTGCCATTTCCTAAATAAGGAATTTGTACAGCTCTTCCCATACTAAAATTCTGTGAGCCTTCTTGCCTGTGGTCAAAGTAGGTCTCCAAAAGCTACGAAATGGTTCTCCTCTTGACTAAGAATCAGATCAAAGGAAGGGGAAATGTTAACATTCAAGGATGCCAAACTATTTCTGGAAAGCAGATGACAAGAGAAAATGTTTTAAACACTGATGGTTAGTGGAAGATTTGGAGGTCAGACTCTCCCTTTTGCCTCATAGTAGGCCCTTCATTGAGTTTGTATGTTGGCTGGTAAGCCAGTCAGACTAAATAAAGTCATTTTTATTTTGAGAGAAGGAATGTTTAATGCAGTGGTCAAAGGAAATAAAAGGAAATTAAAACCAAAGCCTGTCCCTAATGAGCTCCTAATCTGGAACTGAATTTAGATTCAGTGTAGTTTAATCAGATGAGAAAGCAAGAACCACAGCCCTAGTTATAACTAACTCATTCTCAACTCACATAATTCTCTTTACTTTTGAAGAAATCTGAAGGTATTAAGAATAACAGAATGGGGCTGGGGTTGTGGCTCAGCGGTAGAGCACTCGCCTAGCACATGCACTGCCCGGGTTTGACCCTCAGCAACATAAAAATATAAAAAAAGGCATTGTATACAACTAAAATAAATAAATAAAATATTAAAAAAAGAATAACAGAACTTCCTTGATAGAAGAAGTTTTTAGTGTTCATGACCATGTTACACATAACGTATTAAACAGCAAGAATGGCTTAGGAGAAACCATACTCACCAGAAATAATTTCCAGTTGATAAACTGTGCAGGCAGAAGCTGAAAAGCCTGTTCTAGGCCTGCCTATCTCTAGAAGGATTGACAGAGGATGCCAGGCTGTTGTCTGGGTGGTTAATATCAGGCCATGTGTACATGGGTGTTTTTCTTTTGTTGTTTGACTTAACAACACATTCTTTTTTTCTTTTTTTTTTAAATATTTATTTATTTGCTTTAGTTGTACACAATGTGTTTATTTACATGGTACTGAGGATCAAACCCAGGCCGTGCACGTACTAGGCAAGCGCTCTACCGCTGAGCCACAACCCCAGCCCTAACAACACATTCTTTTAAAGGAAAAATCAAACTGAGGCACTGTTTTTTAATAGTCTGATTTGACAGCAAGGATGGACAGAGCTACTTTTCCATTTTAGAAGTCTCAACTATATATTGGGGGTTGGGGAAGGGAGGACTGAAAACCCCATATAGGTCTGACAATGCATTATGCTGACCAAGTATTTTAAGGGTATTTTTTAAAAATCAGGTGAGATTTAGACTCCCCCACCCCCAGTAACGATATAATTTTACCTGTTAACTTTTATCTAAAACTCATACTTCAGTAGAAATCACTTCTGGCTTACTGTTATTACTTTCTGCATCTTTTTGGATATCACATCAAAAGAGGCTAAAAATTAATTATTTGCTTGTTATTTGGGAATACTGAAGTAACTGAATTCCCTGGAGAGATGAGTGGTGGCTGGGGCTAAAAGAGCGAGTTGGTTGATGAATGCAACTTTTCAGTAGATATGACAACTCTTTGTCAAAGAGAGTGCTGTGGTGATGGAAATGAAACTGCAAATGCTGACCTTGAATTTTCTGGTAACACAGAGTGCTTGTCTCTTCCTAGCTCCAATGATCCATGCAGTTGCCCAAATAGCTTCTTGCTGGTACTGTATCCTTTGTTTGCTAAAGTCACATTGGAGGCTTTAAAATGTCCCCTTTGGGCTTTAAAATGTATCTGTGAGGGTGGGGTGCTGGGAATGGAACTCGAGGCCTCACACATGCTAGGAAAGCACTGTACCACTAAGCTATATTCCAAACCCTTTTTAATTTTGAGACAGGGTCTCAATAAATTGCCCAGGCTGGTTTCAAGCTTGGGATCCTCCTGCCTCAGTCAACCTGAGTAGCTTAGAAACTAGGATTATAGGCGTATACCACCATACCTGGCAAAATGTACATATTTGAATGTTAATGTGATGGCAAAATTATATAATATTGTCTATAAAACACTTAATAATCCATTAAGTCCCATGTTTTCAATTCTATAAATATTTCAATGAAATTGACACAGGTGCATTAAAATAGGTTGGAAATCATAATCTAGAGTTTATGTGCCCTTTATATATATATTTTAAGCACTCTATTCATTCACATTACTTTTCTCAAAAGAACAGAATGCTAAGAATATAATAATTATGTCAACAGTTACCATAAGTTCTATATTTGTTGCTCAATTTACATTTTTTTGTGTGTATTCCACATCTGGGATGATGGAACTTAATGAGTTAAAACTCAAAAGTGACTCTTGTTACACCTGTAATCATCCTAATACTTGTAGTTACATTCATCTTTTTCACCTTTAATTCAGAAATCCCAATTTGTGCACCTTTATTATTTTTCTCAGTTTACAGATGGCACCGCTGGTGCCAGAAGGATTGTGGTTTATTTTTAAGTATGTGCTTCATTTAATTTCACTAGAATAGGACTTGGGATGTCTGCCTTCCAGCCCACTTTGCCTCTAAGATCAATACAACTTGTAAGGAGAAAAAGCTGTCCATTTCAAATGGTGTTTATAATGGATGTGCTTTGTTGATACCAATGACTATATTTACTACACTATAGCTTTGATTAAACAGTTTTCAATTAAACTAACTTTTACTGACATATTCTGTTTCAAAGAAAAAAACATCAAATCAGGAAAATCAATTGCTAATAGAACTTTTAAGAGCAAGTTTCCAGTAAGATCCTAGACCCACCCAATCTTCTCGACTATTGATATCTCCATTAGCCAAGCTGCATAATGGAGATGAAGGACCTGGACAGTTGTAGATTATCAAAATTGTATTCACTTACTCATTTTGGAAAGTGGACTCAGACATCTTAGAGTGGTTTCCAATAAACCAGTTTGAAACAGAAAGTATTTCCCAAATAGCATAAAAGTTGAGGGCATAGGCTCTGGAGCCAGACTACCTGGGTACAGATTCTTCTATCTGAGTGACTTTGGGCAATGTACTTAGCCTATTTCCTCATCTATATCATAGCTAAAAATGGTAGATTCTGCTTTTTCTACTTTCAAGGAATAAGTAAGTTAATACAGGCAATGAACTTAGAATTTTATACAGTAAGTGCTCAATAAATGTGAGTCAAGTCATAGAAATAATTATTATCAACAGTTGGACAAAAAGATGAACCAGTTGAAGAAGAAGAAAAATAAATATCTGGTTTCTAGCTTGAATACCTGGATGTAGCTGTTTACTTAGGAACAAGGAACATAGGACAGAAGGAGGGTTTGTAAGGCAAGCTTGATTCTTTTTTTTTTTTTTTTTTTTTTTTGTGGTACCGGGGATTGAACTCAGGGGCACTTGACCACTGGGCCATATCCTCAGCCCTTTTTTTTGTATTTTATTTGGAGACAGGGTCTCACTGAGTTGCTAAGTGCCTTGCCATTGCTGAGGCTGGCTTTGAACTCACGATCCTCCTGCCTCAGCCTCCCAAAGTGCTGAGATTACAGGCGTGCGCCACCGCGCCCGGCTGCAAGCTTGATTCTTTTGGGGAAATGTTCACTTCAAGATATCTTTGTTATAGCTGAGTGGGGATATCAAGTGGACATTGAATATACCCCATTCCATTACTAAGTTTTCTATGTATTTCATATTTTCTCTTTGATTTTTTTATGGACTTCTTGAGCTCTGCAAAACACCAGATTCCATGTGTTTCAGGATTTCCATCTGATAGTAATGAATACAATAACTGCACATAGTAGACACTCAGCAAATATTTGTTAAAGGGATAATTGCTTTCTAAAACTCCTAAATTTCTTGTGTGAAGGTAACATAGGAACATAAATGTAAACATCCTAGGATCAAAGCCATAGAAACCAGGAAAGAAAAGGATGGTATACTTTCATGCTGTTTTCTTTTACCCGTTCACTCATTCTTACAGGAAATATATACTAAGCACTTGCTGTATACCAAGCATTGTTCTAAGTGCAGGAGGTACACAGTGAACAAAATAGACAAAGATGCCTGTGTTAACAGGACCTATATTCTGGAGCAGTAGTGAGGTTAGGAAGAACAGACAACATAATAAATAAAAATAATAAATTGACCTCATAACCATTACAATGGCTACTATTAAAAAAGAACAGAAAATAAGAGATGAGGATAAGGATGTGGAGAAGTTGGGATACTTGTACATTATTGGTGGAATAAAAAAAATTATAACTTCTGTACAAAACAATATAGCAGTTCCTCAAAAAATTAATAATGGAATTACCATATGATCAAGCAGTTGTGCTTCTGGGTACATATGGATGCAGAGAACTGAAAGCAGACCCTTAGAGAGATATTTATACACCCATGTTCATCGCAGCATTAAGCACAATAGCCAAAAGGTATAAACCAAAATTGTCCATCGACAGATGAATAAATAAAAAATGTGGTATATGCATAAAATGAATATTATTGGGTCTTTAAGAAGTTAGAAATTCTCTATATATAAAGAGCACAAGAACTCAATACTAAAAAAAAATCAATAACTCATTCAATAAATGGGCCAATGAACTAAACAGACATTTTCAAAAGAAGTATTCTTGGTCAGCAATTATATGAAAGAAGGTTCAACATCTCTAGCCATCAGGGAAATGCAATCTAAAACTACTACTGAGATTCTATTTTACTCCAGTAAGAATGGCAATCATCAAAAATACACATAACAGTAAATGCTGGAAAGGATGCAAGGAAAAGGAAAACTTATACTCTGTTAGTGGGAATGTAAATTAGTACAGTTACTTTGGAAATCAATGTGGAAGCTTCTCCCAAAACTGCAAATGGAACTATCTTATGATCCAGCTGTACCAATCCTTGGTAGATATCCAAAAGATAAGGTTACAACTGGAGTTATGGCTCAGTGGTAGAGCACTTGCCTAGCACAGGTGAGGCACTGGGTTCCATCCTCAGCACCACATCTAAATTAATTAATTAATTAATTAAAGATCTATCAACAACTAAAAATATATTTTAAAAAGATAAAGTTAACATGCAATCCCATGTTTATAGCAGCACAATTCACAATAGCCAAGTTATGGAACCATCTGAGTGTCCATCAATGTAAAGAATGGAATGTTTTAAAAAAAGGGATTATATCATTTGCAGAAAAATGAATGGCACTTAATAGCATTATTTTAAGTCCATAAGCCAGACTCAGATATATTTTCTCTTATATGTGAAAGCTAGAAAGAACATAGGGAAAAAAGGGTGTCATGAAAAGAAAGGGGATCATAAGGGCAGAGGAAGGGAATCACAGAGAAGGAGGAGGGGTGCGCAAGGGTGGTTCTGGGGAGTGAAATGTATATACAAATATGCCACAGTGAAACCCACTATTCTGTATAATTAAAATGTACCATTTAAGCAAAATTTTTAGAAAGAAAGTCTGAACTGTGCTACAACATGGATGAATTGGAGTGGGAAATGAAATGTCAGTCACAAAAGACAAATACTCTATGATTCCCTAGGTAGGAAGTCCCCAGAGTAGTTCAGTTCATAGAGATGGAAAGTAGGATGGTACTTGCCAGGGGCTGGGGTTGTGGGAAGAAGGAGTAGTTGTTTAATGTGGATAGAATTTCCGTTTTGCAGGATGAGAGTTCTGTTGGTTGCTTAACAACACGAATGTACCTAACGCTACTGAACTGTACACTCAGAATGATTAAAATGGTAAATTTCATGTAATGTGTATTGCAACACAATAAAAGTGTGAGAAAGAAAATAATACATTGTCACAAAGTGATAAGTACTATGTAAAACAAAGTAGAGCAGGGTAGGGGGCTCTGGAATGCCAGGGAGAGTACAAATGCAGCATTAAATCAAGAGGGTGGTTGGGAAGCGGCCTTGAAAAGGTGAGATTTGAGCAAGGGCTGCAAGGAACTGCTTGTTTCTTCACTTGCTGGTAGAATCTGTGTGTAAATCTTCCAGGGACCATTGTGGGTGGCAATGCCCTGGCCATGATCAAGTGGTATCTATCTGTAAAGTATATGTGGTGGGCAGCTGATGTAGAAACTCTGGACACAGGTATTTCAACTTGATTGGAAAAACAAGCCAGGTACTCTGGTAGCAGGCATTTGCACAGATTATAATCAGATGTCATCTGAGACTTGAGGTTGTGTTACTATGAGGATACATGGTTTTTCGTGTATGTGGCCCTTTCCAAAATCAAACTATAACCTAGAAGCAAAAACCAGGAATTTGATTTTTCAGTTATTCCTAAATTTGCATGCTGTTCTCTAGCCTGAGGAGTCTTGGTTCCTTGGGAGCTGAGAAAACCTTCATTTCCAATATTAATTTTAAACACCTTCGTAAGAGTAGGATTTTCAAAGCTTCAGCTGACCTTCCTGTCAACTCAACTTGGGAGGGTAGCTCAACTGTACTTATTTCAGTTGTTCTCAATCTGGTAGATCATATGGCATGGAATGGTGAGCCGCTTATAAAAATCCTGTGACCTAGACCTGTTTTATTATGAATTTATGAGGCCGGTATAAACAGGTATCAACTTGCCATCATTTAAGCCAATACTTTGTACTCCTGAAAAAATTGAAAGAGGCTTGTAGCATTGAATGATTTTTCCAAATGTCATTTTTTAACCTCACTTTTCCAGGTCTAATTAAAAAAAAGAAAGAAAGAAAGAAAGAAAGAACAGTAAGCATGAATCTCTACTTTGGAATTAGGAATAAATCTCCCCTCCCCACTCCTCTTGTTGAACTTGAAGAGAACTGACATCTATGGATGGACAGGCACCTTCATCCTATTGTTCTATTCCCTGATCAAGGATCTGAAGCCACACTAGCTACCATTCACAACACACATGGTTATTTGCAACTCCAGGCTACAGTTGTAGAATAATTACTTACGTCACAGAGACTAGGTGGGGGAGGTAGGAACTGGTTCTCTCTATAATTTTTTCTACACTATTGGCAATAATCATTGGTTGACTGAAAAAACATAGCACCAGTCTCAGAAATTGCCCCCTCCATTCCAGTTTTGGTAATCTATTTGCCCAATGTTTGATTTCTTTTAGTTCTGTATGAAATTCTGTTTTGTTTTTTTTTCCTTTTGTTGGTGCTGGAATTGAACCTGGAGCTTTGTGTATGTTAAGCATACACTTTACCACTGAGCTATTCCCCTAGCTTTGAACAAAATGCTTATAAAATTATTGGCATAAATATAGTATCATAGGTACTAAGATAACAATAATGGAGGAAGGATATTTTCCTTGATCTTTATGCATAGGCAGCTGCCTATAGTCATTTAGCCCCAGATGAGCTCAGGACCTCTAGTTTCTCCTAAAATACAGTGTTAATGATAGGGAGACAAACATTTCTTTATCCTCATGCTGAAATGATATAATATGGGAATGTAGTGGCCACTAGGTATATACAATTGTCAGCATTTATCTCATTAGAAGGTGGTAGCAGTACTTAGTAGCAAAAGAAGGAAAGTTCAGTGGATTCAATATACATTCATTGAGCATCCACTCTAGGTAAACATCTGTGCCAGGCTCTAAATGGGGAGGAGAGGGAATTTAATACCATGTAGCATAGTACTTGCCCATAAGAAATTTATGGCCTACTATGGACATAGGAAAAGTACCCAGGCAACTGCAGGACAAGGTTGTATATGATGGTCTAATTTAACTGATACAAACTGAAGGTTGTGGGAGAATGGAAGGAGGAAGGTATTGCTTTGGCTTGGTGAACTGGAAAACATGAAAGAACCGGCATATTAGAGGTGACTTCAGAGACTGATAACAAACATTTTCTGAGGCAGAAATAGGAGGAAACCATTCCAGTTAAAGAGAACAACTTGGGCAAAGATGTAAATGTGAATCCTCTTCTAGCATGCACCCAAGAAGACACGGACACTGAAGCTTTGTCATAGTAAATAACTAGAAGTAATTTCCATGTCTAGTCACAGGAGGATGGACAAATAAATTGTGGAACATTCACACAATGGAAAATATTTGACAGAGACAGTAAATCAAATAGAGAATTATGTAGCAATTCATCTGGGAAAAACAAAACAAAACATATAGTAAGTGAAAGAAAGAAGGCTACAGAATATTGGGTACAAAACTTATATAAAGGTTAAAATATCCAAAGGTTAAAATGTTATTCATGGATAGATAGTATTATTATATCATTATACATAGATATATACTTTTCTGATTTCATGTTTTCATGTGAAAACAGAATGAGAACTACACAAATCAGTGTATAGTAACTGCTTCTAAGGGAAAGGGAAGCTAGATTTCAGTTGTATCTGTTTTATAGACATAGAGATAGATAGGCAGATAGGTGTATATGCATACACATGTATATTTTATATGTTTTATAGACATAGAGATAGATAGGCAGATAGGTGTATATGCATACACATGTATATTTTAAAATCTGAAGTCAATATGACATGTTAAGATTTGACAGATTGGGCTGGGGTTGTGGCTCAGTGGTAGAGTGCTCGCCTAGCACATGCGCAGCCTGGGTTTGATCCTCAGCACCACATACAAATAAAGGCATTGTGTACAACTAAAACAAATAAATAAATATTAAAAAAGATTTGAAATTGTTATATTATCCTTTACACTCTTCCATACACTTGAAATATTTTATAAGTTTTATATGAAGGAGAAAGTCATAGTGCATGTTTAGGAGTAGAAAATGGTGTAGATCAGTGGTTTTTAAACTTTAACATAACCCTTGTTAAAAAAATATTATTTTAAGAACCAGGAATTTTCTTACCCTATGGGATGCATGTACCCTGACATTCTGTTCTATTCACTTTTTCTTTGTCCTGCATGAAATCAAGCAGGGTGATGCCTGCAGATGCAGATTAGGAACAGATCATGGTGGGCTTTGAATGCCAGGCTCAGGAATATGAGCTTTATAGTTGGCAGAGAGGAGAGGTCTACCAGTGGCTTTAAGGCATGTTATTTTCTGAGCTGAACTTAGCCAAATTAAATTTGATAGAACTAGGGCTGAAGGTTTGAAGATTCAAGATCAGCTAGGAGGTTATCAACATTTAGTATAGCTGGACCAGATCCAAGTATGTAGGGGAAGTGAAAAGAAAGAACAGGTTTGAGAGATGCTGTGATTTAAAAACAAAGAAGGGATTTAATAACTGGGTTAAGGGAAGGAGGAGGGAAAGGAGATAAATTTCACTTGATTTCAAGGCTTGGTGACTAGGAGATTGGTCCTACCAATAATGAAATGAGGTATAGTAGAAGTTTAGTTTTAAAATGCAGTATGTAAAGTGCTGATGGGGACATCCAGATGGCTATACTGAAGTCTCGGTTAAGGTTCAAAGGCATGAAATCATAATGGTCCTGTAATATGTATGACTTCCCAAAGCACTACGCTGTACCTTCCTGAGGAAAACAATGAGATTAGGTGTAATCAAGGTGGGGCTAGGCAGGTGGACCCAGCAAATGGGTGGAGGATAAAGGGCAAGAAGTGTTGTCTAGGGCAGAAGTGAAATGGCTAGCAGTGGGTCATGTTTGTGGCGGGATGTCACTGGGGCTGAGTGAGGTGAGAGGACAAGGAAAGAAGAAGGGTTGGAAGACTAGAGGTGATGAAGAACCCAAAGAGAGTGTCCAGCAGGTATGAAGAAATATTACAGGTGGAAGTCAGGAGTGATACAATCAGGGAACAGGAATTTCAAACTGGAGATCTTGGAGCTAAAGTAATTCTGGGTTATAAGTGATCACTACCATTGTAGAAAATGCTGAGCAGGCAGGTGGATGGTTATGATATAATGGAGATGAAAGCTGTAACTGTGTAATAGTTCTCAGTTATTGATCTGAACTGCATAGATCGACTTTTAAAATGAAACTCCTCTGTGCAATAACTGATGATTTTTAACCAGATCAATTAACTACTGATTATGAATCACTGCTTCAAATCGTGGAAAAGGACATCCTGAGGAATGGAATGCAGCCTTCAGGGGTACCTATAGGAAAAGCTGCATACGATATCCTGGTAAAGGAGATGCTGGCTGGTACTCTTGGTGCGCAGCCTCTTGCCATATAGTTCTTTCTTTTCATTTGTGGTTGATGGATTTCCTTTTACCGAGACTTAGTCAGCCAACTGGACTCTTGGGACAGAGGAGTCAGAAGCAGTGGGCTAGGACCACACATTATTGCTGATTTGGTTTAAGGCTTTGAATAGGTCATGTCTCATTCTCCCAGTCATGTAACACAAACTAGTTTGTTTTGATTTGTTTGTTTGTTGTTTTATGTTTTTTAACTGGGGATTGAACTCAGCCTTTCCATGTTAGGCAAGTTCTTTATCACTTATCTATATCCCCAACCCTTTTTAAAATTTTTGAGACAGGGTCTCCCTAAGTTGCCCAGGCTGGTCTTGAATTTGCAATCCTCCTGCCTCAGCTTTCTCAGTAGCTGGGATTTGTTTGCCTGACCACAAACACATTTTCAAAAATATTTTGAATACTTTTCTTGTGCAACTCAGGTACTTTCTTATGCAACTCAGTGAATTTAATGTAATGTATATAGCCAGCTACAGTATAATGCTAAGAGAGCAACCATAGACTGAATGTTTATGTCCCCCCAAATTCATATATTGAAATCCTAATTCCCAATGTGAGGGTATTAGGAAGTAGGCCCTTTGGGAGGTCATTAGGACCCCCAATGAATGGGATTACTGCCCTTATAGATGAGACTCTGGGGAGCTAGCTCCCTTTTCCCTTTTGCCACTGAGGATACAACTAGAAGACAACCATATGGGATCCAAAAGAAAGTCCTCACCAGACATAGAATCTGCCAGTGCCTTGATCTTAGGCTTCCCAACCTCTAGAACTGTGAGAAATCAATTTCTGTTGTTTATAAGCCATCTAGTCTTTGGTATTTTGTCACAGATCCTGAGTGGACTAAGACAGGGTTTAACAGGATGTGATTAATTATTCTTGAGGCTGTTGCTGAACTTGAGAGATTCTATTTAAGCCAAATTTGAGAGAAGTAGGTATTGCCAGGCACAGTGGGTACAGTAGCACTGGTGATGTCAAGTGAGTGGCTTGTTCAGGGAACCAGGACAGTCTGTTCTGCCTTTTTCTATACAACAAGAATAGGAAATTAGGTCTCTTAACTCTGCTCCAATGTTAGTTTACATTATTTTCTGCTGCCAGGCCTCTCCATTTCCAGAGTCTTTGCATAGGCATTCTTGAGCAAAAAAGTGCCAATGGTTGGAGGTGACAAACCAAAAAAGAAGCTGGTGGTTAGAAATCTAGTTATCAATTTAAGTATTGTTATGGCTACCTACCAAGAAGATGAGCCACAGAGATAAACAATGTCCAATGTCCAATTCAATTGTGGTTTCCTTTTGATAAATACCCCACATTTTTTATTATTTAAGATTCCATTGGTTTTTATCTTTAGAAGCAGGCAAAGGATAATCTTATTTCACTTTGTCTTTGAATAATTATTATCAGTTGATGAATTCTGGGACACCTTTACTCTGATAGTTTGCTGATAAGAAAGGCTGAGTAAGTTAGTATCACTGTCTCAAGGAGCTTGCAACTCGATAGGAGAGGCCAGGTTCTTTATACATAAGAGTAATGAGATAATGTGTGCATTCAGTCAGATTCTACTTACCAAAGCATGTAGAATAGGTGGGTATTATGCAGGGAGAGGGAGAGGAATCAAAATTGCCATAAAATAGGTTTCTTGGTGATTTGGGGTTGAACTAGATATCTTGGGGATATATAAAGAGATACTGAGAATGAAGTAACATGCTTGAATTTGTAGCATATAAAATAGCCACATCTGGGGACCCTCAGAGGAGTGTACTATATCAGCTACTGACGGGTTAACGTTAACATTAATGGTGCTAGAGAACACAGCAATCTTTATGTGGTGCTCCAGTCTCCAGCTTCATTTGTTATCCAACTCTTCTGCTGTGGAAAGGACATTTCCAAGATTGATTCCCTGCCAGTGGAAATCAGTCTTGGAAATATCCTCGCTTCAGGGTTCACCTGGGTCGGCTCAGGTCCTAGAAGGTTTGCATATCAGTGGAAGCTTCCTGATAGCACTAGACCAAGCCGAGAGGCTGTTTAACTGAAGCCAAACCACACCTAGTGAAAAATGATAGTAACACTCATATGTAAATTCCATAGAGACTCCTGTCCCTAGATTTTAATTAGGAGGAGTTTCAGATAGTAGTTTACCTTTACCCAAGCAAGCAATCTTGGAAGAAAAATGGTTCTTGTCCAGCTGACCTATTGATTAGCCTTAGACAGCTCAATGTGTCTTCTAATTTGTTTGTATCTCCTCTGAATTCTCCCATCTGATGGATTAAACACAAATATTGTTTGTTCCATGGGGGAGGTGCATGCTGTCTATAAGGATGCATTTAGAAATGGTACTAGCTCCAGTGAGATTAGCTGAGATATGGGAGGTGAAGGAAGTGACAATAGAGAATAGTCAGGAATTCTAGTTAGAGGATTCCAGTTGGAGAAAGAGAAAAAGGCACTCACAGGAATTATGCCCTGCTCATCTTCCCCCAGGGGCACAGCAGCAAATTAAGGTTGTCTTTTCTTTCTCCTCTTATGAATATTATAGAGAGGGATAGAAGAAAAGATTCAGAGGTGGAGAGATCAATAAGCCCAGAAGGTGACCCACATTCCTGCTTATCTGTAGTACACCAGCATACCTCACCTTTTTTATAGGCTGGTTCAGTCTTGCCATGAACCCACATGGTCTTGGATTGACTTGCTGCTAGAGCCATTTGTTGTTTGTGTGATGTCTTTTGACAATATTGTGCATACAGGCTTTCCCAACCTAAGAGAACATGATGGCTGCATTAAGAGAGGTGGCATATTTTTCCCACTTAAACTTCCCATGTCCATTTGCTTATATAATACAAATATAACCAGGTCACATCTAACAATTTTATTAGTAGAGGATGCAACCTAGTCAAGTTCAAAATCCACAGAATAATGCACATATGCATATATTCCTTTATAATGCTGGTGTGTTTTTTGAGAAATAGAAGTATATTGGTAATATCTATTTTACCAATTTTTGTATATTTATGTCAAATATTCCTATTGGCAGAATAAAAATAGCTTTATTTTCTAATTACAAAAGTAAACATCTACTGTTAAAAAGTTCTACAATGATTATATCTATTTCAGAAGAAAAACAAAATTACCGATGATCCCACCACTTAGTAACAGCAGTATTGTTTTGATTATATGCACATCTATAATTTTTCTGTGCTATATTTGTATGTTTATAAAAATAGGAAATATACTTTTAATTTGCTTTTTCCTTATAACAATGTCTTTCCTTCATTTATTCAATAATTTTTTTGAGCATGTAGAATGTGCCAGTCAATATTCTAAATACAGGGGAGAATACAGTGAAAAAAAGCGGAACACACATATGTATCATGTGCATTATGCTAATAGTGTAAATTGACTATATAATTATTTTAATAAGCACATAGTATTCATTATTTATTCAATCAAATCTTCCTTTTAGAATGTCAAGATACTGTATTAAGTTTTCTTAAATATAAGGGGAAATATGCATTGACCTTTGGTGAATTCTAAACCATGTTAAAATTGTGTCTGCTAATAATAGGATTCAGCTGGTTGTGTTACTCTGTAAAATATGACTTTGTAAACAGTGATATGATTCTTGGCAGATGTGGCTAAAAAGATCAGTCAGTGTGGGCCCAGCAGTCTCTCTCTTGATGAATGACTGTAGAGATCCTGGAGGCGTCTGAGAGTTGTTTCCAACTCTACCTCTGTCTCAAAGGCTGCTTTCAAAGCATGGTCCCATTCCTTATAAATGGGCACCATGTTGTCATTTTGACTGCTGTTCCTTCTCAGCCATTTATGGTTATGCAGTGATGTGTGAAGCTGGCCTTCTGGGGATTCTGGAAGCATTTCTCCTGCCCTCTTTGATGGAAATTGCTGTTCTTTTGTTCTCTATCCAACAACCAGCAGGCCACCTTCTTGCCATCTGTGTGAGTCCTGCACACAGTGACATGAGGTGATGTCACAGGATCTGTTTGTTAATGATTTTAGCACACTGTTTGATGTTCAGTACAAAGCAAAACATAGCCCAGGCAGATTATAAACTTTTACAGTAATAGAGCTTGTACAGCCTCTGTTTATGGACAAGGATACTGAGGTTTAGAGAAGTTCAGTGAACTGCCTCAATTCTTGTAGTTAGAGGTAAAAATGGAACTAGAAGTTGGAATTTCTGATTTCTCATCACATGCTCATTCCAAGTTTTTGGTAGTTTCATGTAGGATCCTTATAACAAGCTAGGGAACACATTGCATTGGAGCATTTCTATGTGGCCTTCAGTTAAAATGTCTTCTGTACCAAACCATGCTAGTTTCCCAAATATGGAATTTTCATTTAATTTTCCACTTTGTTAATTTGGGAGAGGCTTTTAGATAGCATGCAGTATGTATAACAAAATTCAGTGATCATTCCCAATTTCAATGTGCTTTCCATCAGATGTCCGATATGTGACCTCCATCTTTAGGCTTATGATTGGAACATCTCACTGCTATGGTTTTGCAAAGGCAGCTCCAACGAACTGCATGTTAAGATGAAAGAGCCCCAGCAGGTTTCTGATCATATTTATCTGGGTCACGGACTAACTTGGATTGACTGGTAGATTCTACTCAGATTTTGTGAAGGTCACATTTTCTTCTTTTGGAGAGAACTGAAATCTGATTTTCAAATAAACTCAGTGGCAAAGAACTGAGACACTTTGCAGTATCGATTGTTTTTGTGAGGGCAACTGCAAAAGATCTTTGTTAATAAAGCAAAGCAGTATATCTGAAGTTTAGGTTTAGTCTTTTTTGGGGAAATTGAACTCAGGGGCACTCAACCACTGAGCCACATTCCCAGCCCTATTTTGTATTTTATTCAGAGACAGAGTCTCACTGAGTTGCTTAGCTCCTTGCTTTTGCTGAGGCTGGCTTTGAATTTATAATCCTCTTGCTTCAGTCTCCTGAGCAGCTTGGATTACATCTATGTGCTACCTGGCTGAGGTTTAGTCTTTACAAGTGTATTTTTTCAGGGCATAGTGATTAAGAGCCCATACTCTAGGCTAACTGCTTAGGTTTACATCCTGAATCTGCCCTTAGCTTTGGGCAAGTCACTTAATCTTTCTGTCCTCTGTTCCTAATATTACTGGTGTCAGGTGATTGTTGAGAATCTTAAATGAAGTAATACTCACAAAACACCTAAAACACTTTCTGGCAATTGATAAACACCATATAAGTGTTTGCTATTATTATTCTCAAATTTTTCATCACATTCATTCATTCATTCATTCATTCATTTATTCAATTACAATTTATTGAAATGTCTTCTGTATGCTACCTAAATAATAAAAAGATTCCCAGCTCTCAAGAATCTCATAGTTTAGTGGGTAGAGAGACATGTGATGGAAACCACGACGCTGTAGGTGTACAGCAAGGAAAGTGACATAATGGAGGACTATGACTACCATGGAAGTAAGGCAAAGAAACACCTAAGGTGAAAGGCTTTACAGGGGCTGTTTGAGCTGGGAAAAGAAGAATGAATAGGAGTTTGTCAGCAGTCATCAGTAGTGGGCATTCTAGGCATATACAGAAACACAAGCCCTAAGAGGATGGTAGAATAACTAGAACAAAAAATATAGCAGCAGAGTGGAACCCAGTTCAGGAATAGTTGAGATAAGCAGGTGGGGACCAGAAAGGCCTGTATTCTACAGAGGTTCCTGTGAGAGATGATAAGCCTTCAAATGTGGACATTGGCTATGCCACCCTGGAGCCCTCACTGATAGGGAGCCCAGCAGTGGAGTAGGGTGAGGAGCAATGAGGGCAGTGGGCATGCCAGTTATATCTGGTTATGTCTGTCCCATAGCGGATCGGAAGACACCCAGGTGCTTGCCATTCTGCTCATCTATACAGTTTCTCTCTGAAAATTAAATGGTTATTTATGGACATGTGATATTATGATAAATGTCTATTTTGGTTTTTGTCCATAGTTCCTGACTTATAACTCCATAACCTTTATTTCCTAAATGACTACAACAATAAGTTTGAAGTTTTTTGCCTTTTGGCTTTGGTTCCTGAAGCAGCTTTGTTATAATGTGTGGGGGGCACTTTTGGCTTCAGAAGTAGGTCTCCCCAAAACCAAAGACTTTCTCTCTGACCTCCTTTCACCTGCTCCTTTCCCTCTCCAAGGCAAGCCATAGAACCCAGAATTTCTCTTCCCCAAGGCAGGTCATAGAAACTAAAAATAGAATCTAATTTTCCCTTACCTTTTCTGCTATAAAATGAATTCTCTGATATTATATCCATAAGACCACTATTGTAGAAGGAGTCCTACCTCCCATACTCTGGAGGAGGGAATGCTACACAGAGAGGCCAAGAAGAATCTGAACCCACAGGCCTTGCTGGGTTTTTCTACTCAGCCTATTGGCTCAGGTCATATGCTTTTTGACCAATCACATTTCTACACAGTTGTCCATGCTTTACACCTAGGAAAGCTCTCCTTAAAAACCCAAATGGACAAAGTTCCAAATCTTTGTGCAACTGAACATGTGGAAGCTTACAGGAGAGTAAGAAAGAACTCATCTATGTGCTGGGAAGGTGGCACACCCCAACTTCATGGGGACCCCTCCAGACTTCACCCTGTGTATTTCTTCAACTGGCTATTTGTTTATATCATTTAAAATTTTCCTTTATAATAAACCAGTAAACATAAGTATTTCAGTGAGTTCTGTGGGCCTCTGTAGCAAATTAAATGAGCCTAAGGTGAGAGGTGATAATTGGAAACCCAACACAAAACTGGTTGGTCAGAAGTTTCAGAGGCCAGGATTTAGGAATAGTAGCAGAATCAAGGGAAGTCCTGTGGGACTAAGCCTTCTATCTGTGAGAACTGACACTATCTGTCAGAATAAAATTGGATTAGAGGATGCCCAGCTTGTGTCCAAAGTAAAATTGCTTGCTTACTGGTAGGAAAAAAATCCCTATGCATTTTGGTATCACAGAGTGATGTGTTGTAAGTATATCACGGAAGAAACTGAATTTGTTTTTCTTCTGTCTCCTCAGGGCATGTGAACATATATATTGTCACCATAAGGGGCTTCAAGGAGATCTCTCCAGAGGCAGAGGAAACATCTACTTGGAACTCATCACACATTGCAGAAGTTAAGGACACATCAAGTTTTAGCAAAGAGGAAGAGCCTTATTAAAAGTGAAAGGTGAAGATACCCATCCTCAGAACAGCATGTGTGCACTCTCTCTCTTTTTTTTGTTAAATATTTTTTAGTTGTAGATGGACACAATACCTTTATTTTATTTACTTATGTAGTACAGAGGATCAAACCCAGTGCCTCACACATGCTAGGCAAGCACTCTGCCACTGAGCCACAACCTCAGCTCCCATGTGTGCTCTCTTGAGAGCCAGAAGTGCTGTTGGAGTCTCAGACTTTTCTTTTAAAGGACACTTTATGAAGGATGGCATGGGAAGGTATATGGGAACCATGCCAGCTTGGTGAACTCAGCTCTTTGATCATGGATCACAAGATATCTCTGGTGGTTAGTCTTCCAAGATTGACATTGTCTTTTCTATCTGGGTAATATTTGGAATATGCCTATATTATAGATTTTTTAAATACATCTCCCTTTGGTTTGTCTAATTTGAAAATCCACTGTGTAGGCTAATAGTGCACTTAAGCTTTAATCAAAATGAGGCTGGGGCTGGGGTTGTGGCTCAGCGGCAGAGCGCTCGCCTCGCACGTGCGCGGCCCGGGTTCGATCCTCAGCACCACGTAAACATAAATGCGTTGCATTGTGTACAACTAAAGTAAATAAATAAATATTAAAAAAAAAAAATGAGGCGATTTTCACCAGGCATGGTGGTACATATCTCTAATCCCAGCTACTCAGGAGGCTCAGAAAGAATTATCACAAGTTTGAGGCCAGCCCCACCTAGTCTCACAATAAAAAACAGAAAGGGGTGGGGGTATAACAGTGGTAGAACACTCCTGAGTTTAATCCTCAGTACTTGGGGGAAAGTAAGACAATTTTCATAGAAAAGTGAATTTATAGTCACTAAGATTCGTAGATTTCTCAGAAATTTGGGATTGACAGGTCAGGAGGAAAAAACAGGTCTGGGGAGAAAGTCTGATGATGGGGCTTTTAGATTTATAACTATAATCTCATTTTCCTTCCCTTTTGTCTACTTTCTATGGATTTATTCTTTCTGTTGTTCCTCAATGTACTTTTTACTAAAAAGGGAGGAGGGAATCACAATAGTCATCAGAGACATATAATTTCACTGTTTTATTGAATGTTACTGAAAACGAAATGTGTTCTTGGTAGTTTTCAGTTTAAACTAGATAAACAAAAAATAATCCTTAGTTGATTGTTGTGATCCCCACCCCCCAACCCCCCGAGTATTGAGGATTGTGTGAAACTAGGACCCTACACATGCTAGGCAAGTGCTCTGCCACTAGGCTACATCTCCGAGGCCTTTTAAAAAATTTTAACAGGGTCTTGCTAAATTGCTAAGGCTGGCTTCAAACTTGTAATCCTCTTGCTTCAGCCTCCTGAGTAGCTGGGATTACAGTCTGCACCACTATTTTTGACTGTGATTTTCTTTTTTAAAACAATTATTTATTTTTGCAATGCTAAGGATTAAACCCAATGCCTTACTCATGCTAGGCAAGCACTCTGCCACTAAGCCACAAACCCAGCCCTGTGATTTCTTTTTGAAAAAAAACATATAAATGCACAATTTTTAGTTAAAAATATTAAATCATTGCCACAAATAATGCATCTACCCTATTTCTCTCTGCTTTTCCTAAATTATCTTTAAATTTTTAAAAAATACTTTGAAAGGGGCTTCTAAGTTCTAAGGCAAAGCTTTAAGATTGAACCCCTACATAGTCCAAGGCATGATTGTATAACTTTTGATGAATATTAAATGAATTCAGGGCACACATACCATACTCAATAAATAGAACTTTTATTTTCAACTCCATCTTGAGTCTAATTAAAAATCTTGGGCTGAGGGTATAACGCAGTGGTAGAATGCATGCTTAGCATGTGCACCAATCCTAGCATTCCAAACACACACACACACACACACACACACACAAAGGTAGTGCAGGGAGAAGGACTGTGAGGACTCCCAGAAGCATAACACAAAATTTTACATTCTTTTTTTAAAAATATTTTTAGTTGTAGATGGACGCAATACCTTTATTTTATTTATTTACTTTTATGTGGTGCTGAAGATTGAACCCAGTGCCTCACATGTCTAGGCAAGAACTTTACCACTTAGCTATAACCCCAGCCCTACGTTCCTTTTTAATTTTAAAAATTCCATTAAAATCAATTATAAGGTAGAAAATATAAACAGTTGGCGCTCAGTATCTATGGGGGATTGCTCTATGCCCCCACTGCCCAGGGATACTAGGATCTGAGGATGCTCTGGCACCTTATATAAAATGACATAGTATTTGCATAACCTATGTACATCCTCCTGTGTACTTTAATACAATGTAAATGCTATATAAATATTATACTGTATTGTTTAAAGAATGACAAGAAAAAAGACATGTTCAGTCAGACACTTTGTGTAAGGGGGGCACTGATGATTGAACCCAGGAACACTCTGCAATTAAGCTACATCCCCACCTTTCAAATATGATTTTACTTTGAGACAGAGTCTCACTAAATTGCCCAGGCTGGCCTCAATCTTGTGATTCTCCTGCCTCAGTCACCTAAATCTCTGGGATTAGAGGTGTATGCCACCACACCTGACTCACCTACCCTTTTAAAAGAGGATAAAGACACAGAGTAGTTAAATGTTTTAGGCATAGCCAGCAGCTGAGTAGAGCAAATATTAACAGCCAGACTTCCTATCAATCCATAATTTATTTTTTTCTTTAACATTTATTCAGTAAATAATTATAAAGTATCTTCTATATGCCAGATGCTATTTTAAACATGGTAACCTCTGCAATAAATAATTTCTGCACTTAAAGATGTGGGCGGCTAATGGAGGAGTGGAGTATATCAATGATCATGGCTCCAGGACAAAAGCAAGTGGAGGGAGGCAAAGCCCAGTCCTACAGGAGCTGGAGAGAGAACCAACCTAGTCTAGGTGTTAGGAAAGTTTTCCTAGCAGAGCTGGCTCCTGAGCAGAGTGTTGAAGGTGGGCTGGGATTGCTAGTCTAGGGAGTACTGGTTTGGGTGTTTGGGAGACAGAGAGTGAGAGCACTTTGGAAGAATTCCCAGTGTAATGATCCAGGCCTCAGGCCATAGAAATTGTCTGGGGATATGGACTCAAAAGAGGAGACTGGAATAGAGAGATCACAGAGAAAAGACCTGTTTGCATGGCAAGGGCTTAGAATTTGTATTGTAAACATAAAATGGTGAGCCAATAAGTTTTGAGGATGAGGTTATGATCAGATTTCCATTTTTTATCCTATCACCCTGAAGTGGTTGGAGAATGAAGTGAGGGTGTGGTTGTGTGTGGAGGGGAGAGCCATTATGCAAGGAAGAAAGGGCATTTATGGGAACTGGTTGTTATCAGCAACAGAAATTAATTTTTAGTGAATTAAGGGAAAATAGTAGAAATGAAAAAGGCAAATGGATTCCAGAAATGCTGAGATAAAATCAGCAGCTCTAGATGTTTCTTAGAAGTAGGGGCAGGAGCAGCCCTGAGCTGATGGAGATATTTGATGGTGAATTTGAAGTACCTGTGGACATTCAGTTAGACACCTCGAGAATGGTTAGATGTTTGAATCCAAACCTCAGGAAAGATCTGGCTGGAGGCATATTTGGGAATCAGCTGGCACAGGTTCCAACTGAAGCTAAGGGCCTAGGAGAAGTACTTGAGTAAAAGGCATAGTAGAGACACTAAGAAGGGTGGATCTTTGGGAACACAGCTGTCAGGGATGGTGGAACAAGAGAATAGAGGCAAGGCAGAGAGGGTCGTGTCACTTCACCCAAGAGAGGAGGAACTAGTTAGCAATGGGAGTCCTGCAGAGTTCAGGAGAGATAATCACTCAAACAAGCTTGTTTCAAACCTTTTCAAAGGTTTCATCAAACCTAAGCTTTTGCTAATGCTACTGCCCTTACTCCACTCCCTTATTACTCCCCAGCACCCCTCTATTCATGGACCACCAAGAAGCCACATCATTCTTATGCTTGTATTTTGCCCCTTTCTTGGGATGCCTCATCCTTACTTGTCTAAGTTCTGTTCAGCTATCCAGACCTATCACAAGTTCATTTTGCTCATGGCTGCCCGCATGTACTCCAGGCATGTTCTGCTCTATACAGACCTGTTTATATTTAATTTCACCATATGTCACTGGAGGAATTCCTGGAGAGGGGGACCTTGTCTCAGAATAAGTGGGGTCCTTGGTACAAGACAGAAAAGAATTTCAGCACAAGCCAGTGACACAGACAGATATATTTAGGAAAGAAGATACCCATTCAAGGGAGAATGTGGGGTAAAACAAGGAATACACATTCAAGAGAGGATGTAGGCCATCTCCAGAGGGAAACAGCAACCCCTTGGTCAGGGGTGTTACTATATAGAGAGTGATAGTAGCTAAGAGGTGAAGGGCAGAGTTATGCAATTTCATGCCAGTTTTCCTGCACTTATGTATCTCCCTCAAATAATGTTTATTCAGGCAAGGACATGGGCCAAAGATGTGGACTAGATTGCTCAGGAATTGCTTATTTTGCATTTCAAGGGTTCATAGGCATATTCAGTGGCTCACATGCCTTTCTCTTTTGAGACTCAGTGTATCTTTTTCTGTATCCCTAAATTCCTATCTCATTTACACTTGATTATGTGCCATTTGGTGTTTTTAGCTATTGATTCATGAAGTCTGACTCTTCTTATAAGCTTCTTGAAATAAGAAGTCTTCTTCTGTCATTTCTGCAGCCTGGAATATTGTTGAACAGATAATCCTTGCTCTGAAAAAGCTTTCTGGTTGATCAAAATGATCAATTTGACTTGTCCAGTTCATGAGGATTCCTTTTTTTAATATATGGTAATAGGGATTGAAGCCAGGGGAACTCTACCACTGAACTACATCCCCAGCCTTTTTTTTGGACAGAGTCTCACTACATTTCCCAGGCTGTCCTCAAACTTGTGATCCTCCTGCTTCAGCCTCCTAAGTAGCTGGATTCAGGAGGATTTTTCTTTTCTTTTCTTTTTGGTTCCTAGGATTGAACCCAGGGTTGCTTAATCACTGAACCACATCTCCAACCTATTTTTATTTTTTCTCATTTTGAGCCAGAGTTTCACCAGGTTGCTTAGGGCCTCACTAAGCTGCTGAGGCTGGCTTCAAACCTGAGGTCCTTCTGCCTCAGCCTCCCAAGATGCTAGGATTACACGTATGTGCCACCATGCCTGGCTAGTTCAAGAGGATTCTTAAGGAAGATTTGAATTTCAGATGTCCAGGAGTTGGAGTGAATCCTGTACAAGGGAGACCATTCTGAGGTTGCCTGTTGGTCAGCTGATAACCATAGCAGCTTGGGTAGGAGTACATGAGACAGAGGCCAAGAATGAGGGAATCCTCACTCAGAGAAGCCACCTAGGAAGGCATGAAGGTGTATGCCTGAACAACATTGTGAAGCTGATATGTGTTTCCTTCAAAATAAGCTCAAACTTTACAGCTGCCCTTTTGAAGCCTCTTTCTGGAAATGCTGCCCATTCTGGCTTGGTGAAAGTGAAGCCTGTCTAAGGACAGGGAGGGGGTGCTTGGGGCAAGAACCCACTAGACTGTGGTCTGTAGTTAATGATGATACAAGATTTATAACCATTTCCTGGTTGTATTGGTTGTTCTCAGAAAAAAGGAGAATTTCATGTCAGAGGAGGAGGTAGTTGCTGCTAAGGAGGAAAAAAAAAGAAAGAAAGAAAGAATGTATATCCCTTGCTTTACTCCCAAAGCTTCTTGCTCTCTAGATGGCCACATTCTTCCTTCTGTTGAAGGAGATTGTAAGTTTGAGGCCAGACTGGGCAACTTAGGGAGACCCTGTCTCAAAATAAAATGGGTTGGGGATGTAGGTCTGCAGTAGAGCACCTAGGGTTCAATCCCCAATACTTCAAAAAAGTTTAGAATTTTTCATGACCCTGCACATCCCAAGGGAAATTTAAATCCTTTCTACCCACAGATAAGAGAACATACTTCTTTGTAACCCCCCTCATTGCTGAATGAAATAAGGAATTATACTCTGAGTTGGAGGCCATGGTGGTTGTGTCCCTGGACTATCTGGTCCCTCTGAGTATCGGGTTACACAATCCAGAGGATGTTTTAATCCAGAGGAGTATTAATCCAGAGGCATTAATACCTATGGAAACCCAAAAGACTGGTATGCATTTTAAAGGTCTCATTTGCAAAGAAATTGGTTCTGCCAACTTTTTCTTTGGTGTTCCTTTTCCTTTGAGCTAAAGTTAATATCCTTTTGGTCTTACATCTCTCTGCTTCTTAGTACAGACCTCTCCTTAGTTTATTGTCCATGAAGAGTGAAGTAGAAATAAATTTCTGAAAAGGACTTACCAACATAAAGCCACCGGATTAGTCAACATAAAGTCACAGGGGAGGTTAGTAATGTGAGAACTGGTGGACTGTCATGGTCACAGTTAAACGGGTATGGTCTTCTGGAGTTCAGCAATACAGCAGCATCACATTCTGTCCTTCCTCTCAGAACAGATGGGGCTAGTTAGTTGTTACAATTGACTTATGCTCCATTCTACCCATCAAATAATCCGAAACTGAAGCTTTAGAAATTCTGTTGAGACAGATGTGGTGACACACACCTGTAATCCCAGCTACCTGGAAAACTGAAGCAGGAGAATCACCAAGTTTGAGGCCAGGCTTGGCATTTTAGTGAGGCACTGTTTCAAAATAAAAAAGACTAGGGACGTAGCTCAGTGGGGGAGCGCACCTGGGTTCAATACCCCATACTGCAAACAAACAAACAAAATTCAGTTGAATCATCAAGTTTGTAAAAACCTACTGTTTAATAGACATTGTTTTATTTATTTATTTATTGCATTACTGGGAATTGAACTCAGGAGGTTTCTTCTACCACTGAATTACATCCCCAGCCCATTTTATTTTCTGAAACAGGGTTTCACTAAATTGCCCAGCCTAGCCTTGAACTGCCTCAGCCTCCTGAGTAGCTGGGATTATAGCACCACTTCCCCTGGCTAGACACATTAAAGGATATAAAGAATAGAAGGAAGTGGGTGGATATGTATTACTTGAGATGTAGAATTGTTGCAGATTGGACTGGATACCCAAAGACAATGTAAAATCTTTAATATTAGATGACATCCAGGTAGGTTCTACTGGAAAATATCTTTAGATTACTTCTTGTAAAGCTTCATATCCCCAATGTCTCACCTCAGTTGTCTTCCAGTCATAAAATCAGACTGGCATTTTCATCTGATTTCGTTTTCTGCTTCACAAGAGATAATAGAAGCTTGTTATCTATAGAGCTCCAACAAGCCCAACTGCCCCAGATAATATGTTGCTAACAGCAAAAGAACAACATGAAAAGTTATCTCACATCCCATTCCTGCAGTTCTTCCTCTATGAGGTCAGTTGTAGAAGTACTTTTTAGCTTTTCCTTTTTGTTTTTAAAATAATTAAGGTGTTTTTGGTTTTATTTTTGGGGTTTGTGGGAGGAGGCATTGGTGATTGAAACAAAGAGCATTCTACCACTGAGCTACATCCCCAGCCCTTCTTATTTCTTATTTTGAAACAGGGTCTCACTAAGTTGCCCAGGCTGGCCTTGAACCTCTTGCCTCAGCTTCTCCAGTCCCTGGGATTACATATGTGCACCACTACAGCCAGCCTGAATTAAGGTATTCCAATGAACATTCTTTTTTTCTTCCATACTCTCTTTCTGTGGTTCAATTCATGGTTGACTGTGTAATCCTTAGTACTTTTCCGTTGGCATTATGACCTATGACCTATGTTGAGATTTAGATCATAACCTAATTCTAGTAGGAGACCACTACTGTCTAGTGGGTGCTGACTTAGAAACTATGTCTCAATATAGGATTATTGGAGCTAAAATCAAAGTACAAAGGAGACATTAGACCCTCCATTCACGAGCCATTCCTGTGTCACACACCAGTGATGGTTATAATAGCAAATGTTTTTTTTTGTGTGTGACTTTAGAACCAAACATTTTGATAAACACTTAATAGGCATTTATATCATATAGTCCTTGCATCAATCTTGTAGGGCAGCTTCTCTGTCATTAATCTACTTCACAGATGAATGAGCGCTTAGGATAGTCATGTGATTTGTTGACAGTGGGGCTCAGAATTAGAGCTCAGATCTCTCTGATGCCAGTGTCTTATAGTGAACTACACTAGTACAGCCTCATGAGAATGTCTTCAGACTTTCCATCCCATATCTTGGCAAAAGTTTTTTTATCTTGTTCTGTGTCTGGAAATCTCCTTCTTTATCTTCTTTTGGGAATTCTGACTTTTCCTTTAAGACTCAGTTCAAGGGTCACTTGGAGACACCTGTCCCCCAATCACACCTTCTACAGTGTATAAATTGGGGCTTTTCTCTTGTAGAACACTTAACTACACTTTTCTATCATGATCCCACTTCTTGTCTATATCCCAAGTAGACTCTGACCTCCATGAAAGAAGGGAGCCTATCTTATTGGTATTAGCATTCCTAGTACCTAGCATAGAGCCCAGTTCATAGTGATAAAAATAGCAAAAGTATTTAACATTTACTGAGCACCTGTCTTGGGCCAGGCAAAACAATTCATTTTTTAGACTCCTTCATTTAACCATCACAACTACTCATACTATATGTAGAATTATGAAGCATACTTTGCAGGTAAAGAAAAAGGCTGAGAAAGTTCTATAAACTTGCCCAAAGTCACTCAGTAAGTGGCAAAACCAAGATTCAACTCCAGGTCTGAACTTCTTTCACATTTTATTGATTGATTGATTGTGCTGGGAATTGAACCCAGGGGGGCTTTAACACTGAGTCACATCCCCAGCCCCTTTTATTTTTTCTTTTGAGATAGGGTCTCACTAATTTGCTGAGGCTGGCCTCAAACTTGCGATCCTACTGCCTTTAGCCTCCCAAGTTGCTGGGATTATAGGCATGTACTACCATGTCCAGCTACATTTTATTTTTCATGCCCTACATTTTTACCTGATTAGAATTTTTTCTCTTTCAATATTAAGAAGTGGCAATATTACTTTTTTTTTTCACTAAAATTAATAGTACCTGTATATATTTTTTTAATAAAATTAATAGTACCTTGCTATATTTTTTTCCAGTCGAGGATCTGTAAATTGGTATGTCACTTTTTAAAAATTTTTTTTCGTTGTAAATTGAAACAATAACTTCATTTTATTTACTCATTTTTATGTGGTGCTGAGGATTGAACCCAGTGCCTCACAAGTTCTAAGCAAGCACTCTGTCACTGAGCTACTACTCCTCCAGCCCAGTATATCTTTTATTGAGGAAACAAGCTTAAGAATTATAAAGTTAACTGTATGCTTCTTTACCCAGTAACTTCACATGGAATTTTTTTTTTAAATTTTTTATTTGCTTTAGTTGTACACAATGTGTTTATTTGTACGTGGTGCTGAGGATCGAACCTGGGCTGTGCACGTGCTAGGCGAGCCCTCTACCGCTGAGCCACAACCCCAGCCCCTTCGCATGGAATTTTTCATCAATTTTATGAAATATTTTACAAAATAGTTGCTGTGCTCATCAGGCTAATCTGTCACATAGACATTCCAAGAGTAAGTTAAGCATTTCTGAGGCCTACAGGTACAGATTAAACTACCTGATTTCCAGAGCTTTTTTCTTTTTTATTATTATTATTAAAAAAAAAAAAAAAAAAAAACAATCCTGCTGGGCACAGTGGCATAGGCCTGTAATCCCAATAACTTGGGGTGCTGAGGCAGGAGGATTACAAATTTGAGGCCAGCCTGGGCAACTTAGTGAGACTTTGTCTCAAAATGAAAAATAAAAAGGGCTGCAGACATAGCTCAGTGTGAGAGTACCCCTGGGTTCAATCCTCAGTACTGAAAATAATAATAATAATATAAATATTTGCAATTAAGACTTTATGTTAAATTTAGGCCATGTTTTAACTATTAAAATATCTCAGAATATGCATTGGTTTTTCCCAACCTAATTGATGAATAATTTGCTTTCCTTTAGTTTGAAGTTAATGCAATTGCTTACCTCAGATTTTCAAGTTACCAGTGAAATTAGTGTAAGATTAGGTGGGTGTTAAAGAAATAGAGGCATTGATTAGCCTTTATTTTATTTATTTTGTCCAGGGATTGAACCCAGGTGAGCTTAACCACTGAGCAACATCTCCAGCACCCCACCCACTTTTATTTATTTTTATTTTTTTGAGACAGGGTTTCGCTAAATTGCCCAGGGCCTCGTTAAATCGCTGAGGCTGGCCTCAAACTTGTGATCCTCCTGCCTCATCCTCCTTAGCCCCTGGGATTACAGGCATGTGCGGCGGCGCCCAGTTCTTCATCATTCTTCTATTTATGGTTCTGTGTTTCAAAATATTTATAGTATTTCGAGCCTAATTACATCTTAATTGCATCAAGGAAACCCCTGTCTTTAAAAATAATCTTACTCCTAGATACCATTAAATCCTGTTTATTATTAAATATGTTAAGGTGGCAAAGAGATCCGTTTTACAAGACGTGGCTCTGCCTCACCCTGTGGCATGACTCAGAACACTGGACAGTAAAGGGACCTCGTTCCAACTCCATCATTCTACCGATGAAGAAAACGAGGTCCAGAGAAGCCAGCGGCAGTTCCTGGCGTCCCCTCCTGCCCTAGGTCCATTAAGACTGGTCACAGTTGCTTGCCGTCTGCCACGTGTCTCATGGTGGTTTCCCTCTCTTCTCAGGCTGCCCGGGCCCCACGTCGCCGCCGCCATGACGACCGCCATCCTGGAGCGCCTGAGCACCCTGTCCGTCAGCGGCCAGCACCTGCGCCGCCTGCCCAAGATCCTCGAGGACGGGCTTCCCAAGATGCCCTGCACCGTCCCGGAAACGGATGTGCCCCAGCTCTTCCGGGAGCCGTATATCCGCACGGGCTACCGCCCCACGGGGCACGAGTGGCGTTACTACTTCTTCAGCCTCTTTCAGAAGCACAACGAGGTGGTCAACGTCTGGACCCACCTGCTGGCGGCCCTGGCCGTACTTTTGCGATTCTGGGCCTTTGCCGAGGCCGAGGCCTTGCCCTGGGCCTCTCCTCACTCCCTGCCCCTGCTCCTGTTTATCCTGTCCTCCATCACTTACCTCACGTGCAGCCTTCTGGCCCACCTGCTGCAGTCCAAGTCGGAGCTCTCCCACTACACCTTCTACTTTGTGGACTACGTTGGCGTCAGTGTTTACCAATATGGCAGTGCCTTGGCCCACTTCTTCTACAGCTCCGACCAGGCCTGGTACGAGCGGTTCTGGCTTTTCTTCTTGCCAGCAGCTGCCTTCTGTGGCTGGTTGTCTTGTACTGGCTGTTGCTACGCAAAGTATCGTTACCGGAGGCCTTACCCAGTTATGAGGAAGATCTGTCAAGTGGTACCGGCAGGGCTGGCCTTCATCCTAGACATCAGTCCTGTGGCACACAGGGTGGCGCTCTGCCATCTGGCTGGCTGCCAGGAGCAGGCAGCCTGGTACCACACCCTCCAGATCTTTTTCTTCCTGGTCAGCGCCTACTTCTTCTCCTGCCCTGTGCCTGAGAAGTATTTCCCGGGTTCCTGTGACATCGTGGGCCACGGGCATCAAATCTTCCATGCCTTTCTGTCTATCTGCACGCTCTCACAGCTGGAAGCCATCCTTCTGGACTACCAGGGCCGACGTGAGATCTTCCTGCAGCGCCATGGTCCTTTGTCTGTCTACATGGCCTGTCTCTCCTTCTTTTTCTTGGCCGCCTGTAGTGCTGCCACCGCAGCCCTTCTGAGACACAAAGTCAAGGCCAGACTGACCAAGAAAGATTCATGAGGCTTGCAGGTGAAATAAGATGTGAAGGTGGCCCTTGTGGTTCGGGGAAAACGTGATACAACAATAGAAGTTGTTTTTAGGGGTTGATTTTTAAATTAATATGTATTTCCAAGGATATGCTATGGCTACAGCATTTAAAAGCCAAAGGATTCAAGAGTTTTGTTGTTAATTAAAGGAGTATTCCTTTTCCTTCTGGGTCATAGCCTTACAAGGGAAGGGATCTTGGTAAGATTGATGTAACACTGAACTGAGAACTATCTTCATGCCTGAAAGTTTAGCAAATTCTGACTATAGCTTCCAGAGTCAAGTCCTAGAACTGAATGGATAATAAAATAGAACTAGAAAGTAAGTAGGTGGTTTGTCCTCACCCCCACTGGAATAACCATCCTACTGTGCTGGTCTTTGGTAATTGAATAAATTGACCTAAAGACCTTGTCTTATTTGGATTTCAAATTATCTAAAGGAAAAGTCAGAATCTTCAAGATGATTCAGTAAAACTGTTAGAAATAATGAATTACTCAGTTCATCTGATTTTTGATCCCTACTCATTCATTCTACCACTGACCCTTTCTCAGGACAATTGTCTGCCTGGCTGTTTTGTCTGAAGTGCTGTTCACTCCTGTCCCTTCTTTGCATGGTAACTTAAAAGTACTATGAAGCAGTCATACTTCCAGGAAATGCTTGAAGCCATGTGACATTCAGGAAGTTCATTCTCCTGTAATACTAATGTAAATGGTACTAGAAAGTACAGTGCCAAGAGCCTCCATGAGGCCCAGCCAACAAGCATGAATAGTCTTGCTTGTTTGGTGTTATGGGACCCTTCCTTTATACCTGTGGACAGTAGGATTACCAGAGCTATTAGGGCTGCTTTACAGACCAGGAGATCTGGGGGTTGCTCTAAGATTCTAAGAAACATATTGACAGATATGTTTTGGGGGAAAACAAAAAAAAAAAACAAAAACAAAAAAAAACAAAAAAAAACCTTGGTAGGGTGAATTTGTCCTAAGTTTCCTCCAGGGATCTGATTATTTCAAGAGGAACTCGAAGTCCAGCCTTCTACATAGATGCTTGCTGCCTCATGAAGGACCCAACATAACCACCTCAATTCAGGGTCCTCGAAAAGGCAGTTCTGCCTCAGCTTAAAGCAGAACCTTAAAATAATCAAGTCCCAGTACATGTGTTCACTGTGGTTGGTCCCTGAAGGTCCTTTGGGTAAGAGCAAGTGAATCAGGCACCCTGTAACCAAAATGCTCTGCTTGGAACATTGCTGCCCAGCAGCTTCTGTGAGATAGGTGGTGCTTGTAATTGATGTTCTGGCCATGCAGCCCTCTCTGAGGACTGGCTTTTGTACTAATCCAGTGAAGGAGGCTGCATCAAAGGAAGGGCTGAGAAGCCTTCTCTTCACAGGCTACATTTCCTATCAGTATAACGTCCCTTGTTTACTAAAAAAGAAAGTGGTTTGTTTTAATTCCAGTTTGATGAACCTCCTCTAAGATTACTTTCTTGTTTTCATAAACAAAGAATACTTTTTATTCCTTTTTCTGAAAGATTTGTGAGTTTTGTGCCTTACAAATGGAAATGTATGAACACTTTATTTAATATATGCACGTGTGGGATTTCCTATCTTGGGTTATTGGAATAAAAAAAAAAAATCATTGTAAACCTAAGAAAGCTAGAACTATTTATCAATAAAAAGACTTTGAATCTGTGTTTTGGCCAAAAAAAGAATCCAACTCAAGTTTTCCTATAATCTTTAAATTAAGAAAGCATGTGTCTTGTTAGCTACATTGTTTTGCTAAATGAATTTCTTGTTCATCCTCATCTATCTTGACTTTTATGCTACCTAAATGTCTTATACAAGCTTCTGTTTGACGAGGTCAAATTTACAGCAAATAAAGTTAGCAAAACTGAATGGGGTTGAACTGAAAATAGGGAAGGAGGAACTGTGCAAACATTTCAAGTAGATGGTCAATTTAAACTGGGAACTTGAAAGTGAAATTTTCGTTACTACAAAGATTATATTCTTTTAAAAGTTGGTTGGAGAAGTGGGAGAAAAAGGAAGAACGGAGAAAGGTGTGAATCAAACTCTTCAACATAACTGTGGTGGTATTGGTGGAGATCTTTAGATTAAATCATCCATATTTTTTTAAAAGTGGGAACAGAAAGTAGAAGAGTGATCCTCAAATGTATCTGCAGATCAATGCCAATCTGCACATTGTTATGATGGGCCTGTGGCACCATAAGTATAGAAAGAAGCATGAAACTAAGATATTGCCATATAATTTTTATTTTAATTTGCAGAAGTATTGACCCTCAAGTGATAGGAATTTTTTTTTTTTAAAAAAGGAAAAAGAAGCAGTTTATTTTCCAAGTGATATTTGAGAGTCATTGAGATAGGGGACTATGATATAATTTCTCTCTTTTTTTAGAAGTACTGGGAATGGAACCCAGGGGCACTTTATCATTAAACTATATTACCAACTCCCCCCACCCTACCTTTTTGTAAGACACTGCAAAGGTGGCCTTGAACTTGTGATTCTCCTGCCTTAGCCTCCTGAGTGGCTGGGGTTACAGGTATGCACCACCATGCCCAGCTATGATATGCTCTCAAAATACCAGTATCTCATTAGAAGTATATTAACACAGGAAGTGTAGATGTTTCTAACTACTCAAACTTTTTGTTTGTTTGTTTTTGGTACCAGGGATTGAACCCAGGGGTACTTAACCACTGAACCACATCCCTACCCTTTTTAGTTTTTAGACTGGGTCTAGCTAAATTGCTGAGGCTAGCTTTGAACTTGGAGTCTTCCTGCATCTGCCTCTTGAGCCACTGGGATTACAGGTGTATACTCAAGCTGGCTAATACTCTTGTGTGTGTATGTGTGTCCTATTGGGGGTTGAAACCAGAGGCACACAACCACTAAGGATGTAGCCCTTTTTATTTATTTTGAGAGAGGGTCTTGTTAGGTTGTGGAGGGTCTCCCTAAATTGCTGAGGCTGCACTCGAACTTGCAATCCTCCTGCCTCACTGGGATTATAGGCATGTGCCACTGAGTCTGGCCCCTTTTAAAACATTATTATTAACATGAGTTTATCACAGTGGCACACACCTGTAATCCCAGTGGCTCAGGAGGCTGAGACAGAGGATTGCATGTTCAAAGCCAGCCTAAGCAAAAGCAAGGCACTAAGGAACTCAATGAGACCCTGTCTCTAAATAAAATACAAAATAGGGCTGGTGATGTGGCTTAGTGGTCGAGTTCCCCTGAATTCAATCCCGAGTACCCAATAAATAAATAAATATTTGTTTATTTATCAGTAAGGCCTAGTTTAAAAGGATAATTAAGAATTTTATAAAGGAGATAGCTATCTTACTCCACCATAGCTGCTCCAACAGTTGACAAGTACTAGAAATTCTGTTTATCTCTTCCCCTCTCACTTTTAATTAAGGCTTTCAATTTACTAAAATGCAAATGTTGGGCTGTGGTTGTGGCCCAGTGGTAGAGAGCTCTCCTAACACATGTGAGGCACTGGGTTTAATCCTCAGCACCACATAAAAATAAAGAAATAAAATAAAGGTACTATGTCCATGTACAACTAAATTTTTTTTTTTTAATGCAGATGTTCCTGATCAAACTAAACTGCCAATCATTTGCATCTTTTGGTGAATAAAAATTCTGATGGATTTGTATGAGGCCCTGTTTAGGGCAGCAGAACACAGCAAACTGGATACGTTTGCCTGTTACCCTCCTGTCTAGTTTCTTCCTGACCTGTATTTACTGACGAGCTAATTTTAATGCTCTTAATTAAGATGTTAGGGTTTCATTCCCAGTTTTGGTTGAAAGTATCTCAGTAACAATATTAGCAAGATTAATTTACTAGGAGCTTGAAATAATAGGTGTTCATAGCCATGAAATGAGGATGGTTTACTTCTGTCTCTGTTGCCTGCCTGTTCATAAATTCTAACTATTGAAAATATTATGCAGGTTTTGGTCACGGCACTGTAGTTTCAAATGGATCCTCCAGATGGCGATCATGTCTTACTTAGAGAACAGCCATTGTCACCCACTTCTGACTACTAATTGTATTGGTCTTGTGTTTTGCTTAATTGCTTGGCAAAGAAAAAGTGGAACTCTTTTCTGTCTCTATAAATCTACTTACACAAATGACCATTAAATGGATTTTGTATATGAATTGTTGTGGTGTTAAAGTTTAAAGAAATAGTAACCTTCTTTGACAAGGCCCTGGATAAGGGGCTACCTTAACAAAGCCCATCCTACAGCAAATTTTATTTATACAAACGTTACTAGAAGGAAGATAGGATATTTTACATCCATCTAGAAGTAGTAAAAAATATATATATATATATAAGCTTTTAAATTGTCCCTATACACAGCCCCCACCTCAAATATACATAGACCTCTAATCCATGCTGTGAGTAAAACAAACTGCCCCTTAAAAAGCTACAAAGTTGCCGGGCGCGGTGGCGCACGCCTGTAATCCCAGCACTTGGGAGACTGAGATAGGAGGATCGCGAGTTCAAAGCCAGCCTCAGCCGTGGCGAGGCACTTAGCAACTCAGTGAGACCCTGTCTCTAATAAAATACAAAAAAAAAAAGGGCTGGGGATGTGGCCCCAGTGGTCGAGTGCCCCTGAGTTCAATCCCCGGTACCAAAAAAAAAAGCTACAAAGTTGATTTCTCCAAGGATTTCAATCTAATTGAATAAATACTCCTACTTTCACAGGTAATGGTATTAAAATATTAAATTTTGAGCTGATGGGCTATATTTTTTGAAATCTAAAAATAATTAATGATCATAATTATACTGTTAATAAGTACTATAATACATGTATTGTGAAATTGTGGCATCTATCAACCAAATGATTTTGTAGTCTTCACTATCAGATTTAAATAGCTGAGTAAAAGGTGATTATCTGCGTTACTGCAGCTTCAGTCAACAGTACTATCACTGAAAGAGTAAGGAAACATTTCTATGGCTAGAGGCTTCACTGGTAGAACTATGGAAGCTCCTCTTGCCTAGACCTTTTTTAGTCATCAGATGGAGCCTGGCATAGTTTCCAAATGCTTCTGTTATTACTGTTACTTGTTTAACCACTCTTAGTTATTAATTTAGTAAGAATTTATTGAGCACCTATTGGTGGTAGTATGGTTGCTCTGGAGATACCATAGTGAGGAAAAACACTTTTCAAAGGAAAAACCTTTTCAAAAGGATTGAGCTTTCTGTCTTTTCTCTCCAGAGACCAGAAACATCTCCCCCTCCAGCTAGAAAATCACTTTAAAGACACTTCAACCTCCTGTTCTTCATCCATTCTTACTGCTTTCTGGTTGTTTAGGTCCAGGATCCTTGAAGTATCCAGACACAGAAAGGAACCCTGCATTCCCACAAGCAGTATAGACCTCCCAGGTACTTAAAGTCTCATCCTTCAGGAAAGGGAATATGGGTTTTGACCAGAGTAAGTTTCCCATGAGAATGATAGGGAGAGGTATTTACTTATTTTAAGGTTTCTGGAGGTCTTTACCAAATTGAAGGCTCCGGAGTAGTACATTAAATTTTATTATGCATTATCCTTTCCCAAACATTTCCACATTCATTTGAACTTCTAAATAACTAAATGAGGCAAGTAAAGCCAAAATATATCCATGGATCTAGAAAACATTAGTTGAGTGACTGGTTCATAGTCACACAAATATCTGTAATGTTTAAACTAATTTTTCCTTCAGCTAAATCAAGGACTCCCCTAAGCAGAAACAGCAGCACCAAATATTTGCAGAGTATTTTACTGTGTATGAAGCCTTTTTATACATGTATATTTTAACAAAATCTCATTTTAACTTTTGATTTTAAATACCTCATGAATAATCAAGGTTGTATTATTTCTTTTTGAGTTAAAGTGACTTAACTTTACTACATATCCTTGGATACCAAATAAAGCATCCCTTGTGCCACAGAAGCTTCTCAAAAGTCCCAAAGGTCCCCTGTCCATTCTTGGCCTAGATTACAGACAAATCCTATTCTCCATTCAGTTTCTTGAAAATACCTTTGAGTCCCTTGTATGAGAAACTCATCCAGTCTTGATAATCTTGCCTAATCCCAAATCCTCCCTCTCATCTTTCACTGGTAATTTTAGTTCCTCAAACAATTAGCTCACACAGACTTTGACAAAAGATAGGGATTTGAACATGGGATTTTAAAAACCTTTCTTTGCCTTATAAAAGAGTTATGCAGACTTAGAAAATTGGTAGAAAGTTTTTTTTTAAAAAGTCATTAGTTCTCATTTTAGAGTAATATAAAATTGTTACAGAAAATGTAAAAAAGTAGGAAGAAAAGATAATCCAAGGGTCTATCAGTAACATAAAATCCTTTTAAGGGAAAAATAAAGCTTTTGTCAAAATAATATCAACCACAAAAGGTAAATAAACAGTGTCACATAAAGCTTCCTGAGAAACCAGAACTTAGGAAGTAAAAATTTTAAGCAACTTAGTACTTTCATTTTATTAAGTACAAAGTCAACAGTCTTTGGTTCAGTTTACAGGAATACCAAGACATGACATTATACTCCCTTCTGATGTTACATCATGTAGGTAATTTGATGATGCTGGGCTGAGATACTGGCTCATGAAACAAAGGCCATGATACATTATCTCTCATTTTGAAAGAATTGTGCCTTTTCTGAATCAAGCACCCAGAGTGTATTGTGCTAGAAAGACCTTCATTGGAGGCAAAAACCCAGCCTGATGAACTGGTGAGTACCATGAGGTATCAGACTGTGTTCTAGGTATCTGAAATTCAGCAATGAATAAAACATACAAATCCCTGCCCTTGTGGAGAAACAATAAACCAAGTAAATAAATTAAATAGTCTGTTAGAAGGCAGTGGTGCAAAGGAGAAACTGAGCAAGGAAGAGTCACAGCTGGAGGACTGAGGTGAGTGTACAATTTTGAATAGGATCAGGGAGGACCCCCAAAGGAGAGGTGAGGAAGCCAGCTATGTTTCTCTCCCAGGAACAGGGAATAAGGGCAAGGGAGGCCAAATCCTGTGAGGAATAGCAAGGAGGACAGCACGAACATAGAGGGAAGCAGAACAGGACATGAGAGCCCCCCAGTTAGTGGTATCTTGTTATGGCAGCCCTAGGACCAATCACAGGGCCAATCTTGGGTTCCCCCCCCAATTAAATTGACACAATTTGCCTTAACCAGTTGGTGTCTCAATTCTGTGAGAACAGGTAGAAAATGGAATATGAAGACCATATCCTTCCCCTATCTATACCATGTTAAAGGGAGCATTGGGCTTTTCAGGACTCATGTGTGAATTCAGCAGAGATACTGATGGGAAGCTCCTCATCACAAATATAATATAATAGAACCTCTCTGGTAGGGAATTATATGCAGAGAAAAAATTCAGAATAGTCCATTTCTTATACAGTGTAGTTTAATATGTTTCCCATCTGAGTCCACCCTGTTAAAGCAGATGCTCCTGGGTTGTACCTTGGCAGCTCCCCACCAGGATCCTTGCTTCCACTTCTTGGCTTTCACAACTGACTCATTTACCTTCAAGCACCTTCACACTTGGGTGAAAAGGCTGTAAATGCACTGTCTGCTTTTGCATCCCAGTGGTGTCAGAGAAAGAGAGAGAGAGAGGGAGAGCGAGGGAATATGATGATGATGAATGAGCCAAAGAAATAAGGAAAAGGTTCAGGGGTTCCATGGAAATTCCATTCCTCATTCTGTTGCATGGCACACAGGAAAACCCTTGGGCTCTTTTCAAAATTTCACCTCAGAGACAGATTAGAGTCTCTCCTATCCTCTACAAAGATCTGAGGTATGGGTGTTTGTGACATTTTATACAGAGTGGCTTTGGGGAGGGGTGTAAAAATGAAAGCAAAACTTAAATCTTGCTTAAGAAACCTTTCTAGCCACGATAATCCCAGTGACTAGGGAGGCTGAAGCAGGAAGCTTCCAAGTTAGAGGCCAGCTTGGGCAACTTAGTGAGACCCTGTCTCAAAATAAAGAGTAAAAAGGACTGGGGATGTAGATCCGTGTTAAAGCACCACTGGGTTCTATCCCCAGTATCAAAAAAGAAAAAGAAATCCTTGTAAATGTCACACAATCTCATGTGTCTGTGAGTGTGGCAGGGGGTGTACTAGAGATTGGACCCAGGGTTTTTTTTTTTTACCACTGAGACTCACCCTCAGCCCTTTTTATTTTTATTTTGAAACAGGGTCTCACTAAGTGGTCCAGGCAGGCCTGGAACTTACTTCAGCCTCCTGAGTCACTGGGATTATAGGCATGCACCATGGCGGCGCCTAACTACAATATTTTAAATGCCCAACATACTTTTCCCCTTCCCTTCCCTTTTACTTTAATCCACTTTAAGTTAATCATGTACAGTTTTTCCAGTTCCCTGTCACTCTTCAAACTGTCCATTTAGATTGTTCCCTGAGCAGTCATTGTGTGCTTTTGAGGTACTAGGTACTATTATAAGTGCTGACATATACTGATTCATTTAATGCCCCAATCACCTTATCAGTTGGAAGTAATTATTATTCACTCTATTTACAACTATGGAAAGGAAAAGTCCAAGAAACTTCCAAAGGGTCTCAGAGCTAGTAACACAGAATCAGAATTTGTTTTTTTTTAAGTCAAATATATTTATTCTTCATTCATAAATGAAAGATTTAAAGACATATCTACTGTTTTGTAGTAATTGTGCAAAATTTTAGAGATATAGGAAGAGATGCAAATTTTTATAGTTTTGGGAGAGAGAACTTAGGAACAACTCCACAGAGGTGGTAACAAATCTTGATAAAATAAAAGTAACTGAAGTTCATTTGAGATGTAAACTCAGGAAAGAGCAAACAGCTAGGTATGGCTGAACAGAAGGATCTTGAAGGAGAAAGGCAGTACATTAAGCCAAATGACAGCATGCACAGGTGGCATCAGTCAAGATAGCTCTTTGGAGTGGTTTCAATGCCTACCTGGTAGATCAATGGATCAGTGATTCTCAAGTAAGGATGTATGTTATTTATGCATCACAGTTGGAGAGCATGCTACCCTCTTCCCCACCATACTTGTCCTCTCCTTAGTCAGGCACAAATATTGATTTAAAAAGTCTTTGTAATATCTTTAAGTATATTAAGAGAATGCAAAAAGGCAATAGACACCATCTAAAGATTTTAAGCAGGCAAATAACTTGTCATAGCAATGTTTTACTTTGCATAATTCTATATTAAATATACGAGAAGAATACTGTTTTTAGTTATTTCTCTGCAACATCACAAGGTATCTATGTACAAGCATGTTATTTGGATCCGTCTCTGGTGCTTCTCAACAATAGAATCGGAATTTGTACCTCTGAAGTCTGACTCCAGGGTCTACCTTTTTTTTAAAAAAATTATGGAAACCCTCAAACACATACAAAAGTAGAATTAATTATATAAATAATTCCCATGTAACATGTCAACAATTATCAACTCATTGACAAACTAGTTTCATCTATATACCCACTCGCTTGCTCCTTTACATAATATTTTCATATCATGTTCTGCATAATACCTAGTTGTGTATGCATCCTTGAAAAAGGAAGATTTTTAAGGCAAAACCACAATACTTTATTATGTCTTAAACACTGAACAATTCCTTAACATCGAATATTCAACATTTTACCCTGGTGGGGTGGCACACACCTGTAATCCTAGTGACTTTGGAAGCTAAGGCAGGAGGATTGCAAGTTTGGTGCCAGCTTAGGCAATTTAGAGAGACCCTGTCTCAAAATAAAAATAAAAAGAGCTGAAAGGTATAGCTCAGTGGTAAAGTACCCCTTGCTTTAATCCTCAGCAACACACCCCCAATCTAGTGTTTGAATTCCCCATGGTCTCATAATTATTCTAAAGTTTGATTGAATCAGGATCTCAATAGGGCCCACATCCTGCAATTGGTTGACATGTTACTTAAATCTTTTCATCTATAGGTTCCCTTCTACTTCACTCTCTCCCAACATACCCCTTGTAATTCATGGGCAGAACAGGGTCATTTGTCAAGAGCTTTTGACAAGCCATACTCTTAACCACTCCAGCAATCTGCACTTGGGCTACTATATAATATGGACCTCTCATTCCATATATTTCCAAGAGGGAAGAAGAACTCAATGGAGTTGTTCCCAGACCCACTGGAGCTCACTCATTCACTCCACGAAATTATAAGTAAAATCTGTGTATGTGAATATGTGTTTTCAGAGTCCATAGCTTTTTCATGATTTTCAGAATGATCCCATGACCCCAAAGCTGTGAATGATTATTAACTCTGGTTCTGACTTCTCATTTTAGGGATGAAAACCAGGAGACTCAAGTAGGTACATTGTCTGAGTTTACATAACATTACAGGGCAAGAATGTGACGCTAAGAATCCAAACTGGTGTTTCATTTTCTGTTCCACACTATATAGTTATGAAAGGGGAAAAGGAAGAGTAATTTTGGATATTCCAAGTACTGGGGGTGTGGAAAGCGTGTGAGTATGAGGCAAGAAAGCCAGGGGAATGTCCCTCAGTCAAAGCACTAACATTCATTTCCCGCCATTCCCTGGACTCTGGAATCTCTTATCTTAAAAGAGAGGCTAGTCAACTGCTCTGAGCTTTGCAAACTATGGGAAAGGGGGAGAGAAACATCCAGAAATTTCAAAACAGATTCTGAGGCAGATTTAGGACCCGCAGGAAATCGTCATTTGACACAAAATCACACTATTTGGTGTTTAGGCTATTTTAGTCTTACTGTGAGCTCATAGGATTGAAAATAAATTCTGGGAGGAGGAATCATTTATCTATGTTTCAAAGTTGCCATTTATCTGTTCTCATTTGGAATCCAAAACTCTATTTCATGTTATTACCACACCATTCTCACACTTCTCTTTGAAGGGATTAGGGCTTTTTTTTATACCAGAGATGTCTCCATACCAGAATGCCAAGACCAATGATCTCTCATATGCTAAATGAGGAATGTCTTTGTTAGCTGTGAGAGAATTAAAGGTAAAAAATTACTCACGTGGGGAACCAGGCATTAACCAATGATTCTTTAATCTCTTTTGGTCTGGGGATTTCTCATTACTTAAATGAGCGGGTTAAATTGTTATCAGTGGCTTTCTAAGCTTTTTAACTGTAACTACAATAAATACCATATGAATGTATATATATATTTTTTTTTCACTGAATTATTCTTACCCATACAACATTCCTTTAAACAAAAATTGTGAGCCAGGCACCATTGGCAATGTCTATAATTCCAGTAGCTTGGGAAGCTGAGGCCAGAGGATTGTAGACTCAAAGCCAGCCTCAGCAATTTAGCAAGGCTCTAAACAACTTAGCAAGACCCTGTCTCAAAATAAAAAATAACAAAGGGCTGGGATGTGGTGCACTAATTAAACTCCCCTAGGTTCAATCCCTAGTACTCCCCACAAAAAAATTCTGGTTGTGGTCTTAAACTATTAAGTTGATTTTAAGAACTACTAAGGAGGATTAGATGGCAGTTTGAAAAATTCTTTATGGTAATCTCCAAGTCATCATTCATTAATGACTTGCCAGTTTAATGGTTATCTATGAGCTAGGAAAATGGCACAAAAATTCTCCTTAAGAAGCTTACATCCTGTGTAATGTATAACACACAAACTTCAAAGAGAAAAGGGAATTTCAACTGAATTAGTAAATCCATCAAATGGGTTTGACTTAAGGGATTGAAAAGCAGCAGAAATACAGGGTTTTTTTTCCCCCCCAAATCCCAGCCAAGAGGTCACAGCAAAACTAAAATAGCCTAAATCCCAAATGGTCTGATTTTGTGTCAAATGAAGATTTCCTGTGGGCCCTAAATCTGCCTCAGAATCTGTTTTGAAATTATTGGATGTTCTCTCCCCTTTCCCCATGGTTTGCAAAGATCAAAGTTGTTGACTAGACCCTCTTTTAAGATAAGAGATTCCAGAGTCCAGGGAGTGGCAGAAATGAATGTTAGAGAGCACTTTGACTGAGGGACATTCCCCTGGCCATCTCATCCTCAAATTCACACCCTCTCCACACCCCAGTATTTGCAAACCTGCAGATGTGTAACTCTTGTCCCCACCCCAATCCTGCCCCAGAAATCATACTATACCACCTTTACCCAGCAGAGGGAAGTGGAACACCAAAATGACTGCAAAAATAATCGAGGACACAAAGACAGCCATTTGGTATTTGTTCTATGAATTTAGGTAGTGAAGAGTAAGAACATCATAGGATTGAAAACAAATATATAAAGAGGTGACTGCTCATGGCCTGTCCCATCAGGATATCTCCCATCAGGATTCTCTGGGAGACACCTTCAGGAATGAGGCTGTGTTTTAGGCTTGGTTGCTGGCAGCCTGATCTTTCAATTTTTTTTTCCCCACTCTTCATGCTTTGAAACACCTGTTAAAATCATGCAATGTCTCTGTATTCTTCCGAGTCCAGGCTTTGCGCAATGATCTTTCAAACCATGGCACTTTCTACTTTAGCTGCCCAGGGGTGGTTCTTAATGCCGTCTTCAATTCCACAAAGTAGGAAATGTGGGTATAGGCTGAAGTGCAATTTGTGCTCAGTGGTCATGTTTGGGAGAAATGAGATTTATTTTATTTTATTTTTAGGTATAGGGAATTGAACCCAGGGCCTTGCATATGCTGCCACTGAGCTATATCTACCCAGCTTTTTTTTTTTTTTTTTTTTTTTTTTTTTTTGGTACTGGGGATTGAACTCAGGGGCACTCGACCACTGAGCCACATCCCCAGCCCTTTTTTGTATTTTATTAGAGACAGGGTCTCACTGAGTTGCTAAGTGCCTCGCCATTGCTGAGGCTGGATTTGAACTCAATATCCTCCTGCCTCAGCCTCCCAAGTGCTGGGATTACAGGCATGTGCCGCCACGCCCAGCCCCTACCCAGCCCTTTTTTTAAATTAACAAAACAAAACAAAACAAAACAAAATGTTATTTTTTTGTGACCCATGGTTCTGGAGACTGGGAAGTCCAGTCTCTGGTGAGGGTCTATGCTACTTCCTGGCATTTGGAAAACCAAAGGACAAGCAGAAGAAAACAAGCATGAGAGGCAGTCTCATTTTATCACAGTCAGTTCTTGTGATAACCAATTCAGTCCTATGAGGATGAGAACTCACTCACAAGAGAAAGGCATTAATTTATTCATGAGGGCAAAGCCCTCTTGACCTAATTACCTTTTAAAGGTTCCACCTTCCAATACTGTCACAATGGCAAATTTCAACATGAGTTTCAGAGTAGACAAACCATATCCAAACCATAGTTTGAACACTACCTGGTTTACCCTTCTCAAAGGGGATGGCATTTTTATGAAGCCACAGACCAACAGAAGTTTTCTTCACCTATGCACTTCTGGAGTTCAAAAGTAGTTAAAACACACTCCATTAACCGTAGTTAGCATTTTTTTTTTTTTTTTTCTGGAACAGATAGGTACCTGACAGAAGGCACTCCTCAAATAGAAACAGATGCAATAATGAACAATGGACTTAGGTATGACTCACCCTCCAGTCCAGCATGCTCCTTCACTACCCAACCTGGTGAACATATATCTAAGTACAACCATGCAGTTAGGTAAGAAGGACACTTCTAAGTGTGTCCTCATGCCAGGAAATTTATTTTTATTAAGAGAACTGAAAGGGAGGGATCATGTAACTTTGTAAGAGTTTAAGATTATCATGAAGAATCAGTGAAAATTAGTTACCAGTGATTCTGGGTGTTCAGCATCAATGAGGTAGAGAGAAGTGGGCCAGGCACTTTCCTTTTGAAAGGTTGAACTTGCCATCTTGAATAATTCTCCTAGTAGTTGGTGTCCATCCTAGGTCAGTGGCCAAGATATAATGCAATGAACATGTATGCCTGAAGTTTTCAATAACTTCAACAATGCTAATCAATTCATGAAAGTTTTGTCTAAATGTTTAAAACTCCTTGCATTAAGTTAACGTTGTACCAACAGAAAAGAAAAAAAAGGGGTTAAAGAAAAAAAGTTCAAGAACAGGAAACAAAGGAAAGGAAGAGTTAGTAATAAAGAAACCCTTTGGGCAGGGTATTGTAGACAGTTACAAATAACTGCTTTAGTTGCCACTTAGTGCATTCATGTTCTGGGTCCCCTGTGCTTCACACCAATCAGTGAAAACCAACAGGATTTGCTCTGACAAGCAGCAATAAAAGTAAAGCTGCTGTCTGTATTGTCAGTAAACTACCCATGACCCTGAGATATGCCTTCCCTGTCAGTCTTACTATTCTGTCATATTCCTAAAGTGACTGGTCAGAAACACCTGTTATAAAAAACCAGATTCTTGGGCTCCACTTTAGACCTAATAAATCCAAATCTCTGGGTACCTGAAATATGTTTGCTTATTTTTTATTTTTAAGCTCCTCAGTATGGATGTATAGCTATCTTTCTTTTTTCCTGAAAAAAATGTTTTGGGAATAGGATTACATTTCTTTTAAAGAAAAATAATCTAAAGGAGTTTTGTAAAAAAAAGTACCAAATACAAAAATATCTATGATAAAGAAAATATTCTCCCTCATTTAACTTACTTGCTTTTTTTTCCCTCAGGACTTAAGTCATTCTCTTTGAAGGAACTGTATTTCCCCCTGTGGTTCCCATGTATTCATTGCTCCTGCAGTTATAAACCAGAAATTGATAGATCTTTTCAGTTCAATTATCGGCACTATCCTAGTGCACTGAGATCTACAGCAAATATGAAAGATCGGGCCTGAAAGAATGGAAAGTACGCTGAGAGTCAGGAACTACAGTAGAATAAAGAAAGTTGAGGGGGTTAAAATAATAATAATAATGCGGCAGTGGAAGGTAGGGATGAGATGGCTCCCTTAGTTCACTTGCCGTCCCTGAGCAACAGAAGTGCAACTATGAATAACAACCCCCGCGCTCAAGAAGCATGAGTTTGGGGTAATTAACACGTTCACTCGGATCAACCATTTACACTTCTGTGTGAATCTGGACAGCAGCCCTTTCCCAGAGTAGGGAGAGAAAAGCGCCTGAACTCAGGGTGTGAGCTTGACGACGATTGGGGTGGAGAGAAGCGGACGCGTCCCTTCCTCTGCAAATTATCTAAAGACGTGCTTCGACCCCAGACTTCGCCGCACGAGCCAACGCTTGCCTAACTGTACCCATCTCTTCCCACCCAGCCATCTGCTCCCAAGTCCCATCTTCTGGAAACCTGGATAGGAGGATGGGCGGGGCGAAGCAGGAGGGGCGGGGCCACCTCCTGGACGCCCACTAACCCCACCCCGCCGTCCCGGTTCACCTTACCGCGAGAACGCGGAGTGCCGGGAGTAACGCACGCGCAGACCTGTCACGCCTGCGCCTCAGGTCCCGCCCACCTCCGCTGGCAGGCGCTGTGTTTGGCGTTACCATGGAGCCTGCCCCGGCCAGAGGACGCTGCTTGTCGCCGGGGCAACCGAGAAGGACAAAGCTTGACCGAGCTGGCGGCGGCGACACCGGCTGCGATGGTGTCCAACCCTGTGCACGGCCTGCCCTTTCTCCCGGGCACGTCCTTTAAGGACCCCACGGTGAGGACTTGTGTGCCCACCCCCACCTGTCCCCGCCTTCCGAACGCCTAGACGGGTTCCCACTTAGTGCCCCTCCATTATCCACCCTAGTCAAACCCGTCCTCTGCCCCGAATTCTCTCTCCAGAGCAGTTCTGTTGTTCTCTTCTTCACAGCCTCAGCCACTCTCACGTATCCTTTGCCCTCCCCTCCATCCCTGTCTTTAGTTTTTGCACTGCATCTTGGCAGTCTGTTTTTCTCTTTTTCGTTCTCTTCCCCCTAGGTGCATTCTTACTGCTCTGTTCCTTCAAACCTTCCCCTTCTTCCTCTAAATCAGTTTACCACACCCTACTCCCAAACTCCCCTTAGGTCCTCACGCTAGTTCATTTCTCCCACACCGTACGCTTTTCTCTGCGCAGCTCATCCCTAACCTCCGTTAGCCCCCTTCCTTTCATCCACTCAACACCTCTCCACCTTCATCCTCATCCTACCCATTTCTCGAAGACCCGTCATTCTCGCCCTGCCTCCTTCCTCTTCTGAATCCTGGATCCTAATCTGCACACTCCCAGCTCCATTTCCTGTCTCTGATGTAAATGGTTTCCATCCACCTCTTTCCATCAGGCCCTTTTGAATAGTCTCCGCCCTTGCCTTTTCAGCTTCTATGCAACCTCATCCCTTTTCTCTCCAGCTTCCACCTTTTGTACTGTCTAATCCTACTCTCTGCCCATCTTTTTTTCTGTTTCCATTGCGGTTTCTCTTCAAAATTTGCTATATTTCCCCCAAACCATTACCCTTCCCTGCTTTGTAGGAGATATCTCATTCCCCTCAACCACATTAATTGCTGTTTTCTCTTCCCTCAGCCCTGTACTTCCACTCTAACATTTAAAAGGATTCTATTCAGATTGTGTTTTGCTTCCCCCAAACTCAAGTGTTTGTTGTCACATTTTCTAGACAAAATTAAAGAGAAAGAAGTGCAGCAACAGTAGTTTAGGTTCTTTTTTCCTTTTGACATAATTCGCTCTCTTTAAATTATTTGATATTTGTTTCAGTTCTAACAAGGTTACTGAAATATATGTTCTGCAAAATCAATATTGAGATTCAGTACACTGATTATCATAGATGAACCAACAGTAATTTATATGAATATAGTTTAATAATTTAGACTCTTAATTCCTCTCCATATTCATATAGCTAATGTAAAATATTTAGTCAACATATTTTCTTCAGGAGAATAAATTTAAATTGAAAATGAAAGTGTAGTGAGAGAATTTGGGTTCTCTTCTATTATTCCGTTCTTAAGACACAACAGCATAGATTTTCAGTTTCATTGGGTTTCCAGTTTTGTGTAATTTAGAAAATGTTATAGGAATTTTCCTGCCCTGTACAGAATCAACTTAAGTGTTTGGTGTCAATGAATGGGTTATCCACAAGGCAGGGTTGAGTTGATTTTGGGGATTATAGAGATGTGGATGGAAGTGTCAGGATCTAAAGATACATATTGCCATGCTACAAGTAAGGTGAACTGTGTATTGGACATATTTCATGTTTTAAATACACTGGCCTGGTGTTAACCAATTTGACTTATTTGAAATTTGAAAATATGGTCACTGTATCTTCAGCAGTGAAGGAATAGGTATGTACAACTCTGAAGTAAAAAATATTCAGAAGGTGAATCATAATGTGTAAGAAGGGCAGAGAGGCCTTGCCATGGAGTGCACTATGGGTCATAGCTGAGTGATGATAGTGACATCTTGTTGAAAATGAAGAAAGTAAACAAGTCACTGATGTTGCTCTTTTATTTTTTGGTGCTGAGGACAAAACCCAGGCCTAGCACATGCTAAGCATGCACTCTACCACTGAGCTACACCCTTAGCCCCTAGTGATATTGTTCTACCTTTAGAGGTGGAAGAAGAGGTGCTCAATGCTATACAAGTTATGCAACGAGGAAATCAATTCAGCCCATTTTGGTTTGTATCTTGTGTGTTATGCACTTGAGTTCTATCAAGTGCCTTGTTGCACTAAACATATGACCCTTTATAAAAAGTCCATAGTACATAATTCTTTTAGCAAGAGAAGTTTATGCTGTTGTACCTTTTATGTTGGTACAAATCTTGATAACTGAAGGCTGGGCTCCAGAGAAATTAAAAGATAGACAAGTAGGTTTTTTTTTTTTTTTTTTTTTTTTTTGGAACCAGGGATTGAACTCAGGGGCACTGGACTGCTGAACCACATAACCAGCACTATTTTGTATTTTATTTAGAGACAGAGTCTCACTGAATTGTTTAGTGCCTAGGCTGGCTTTGAACTTGTGATCATCCTATTTCAGCTTCCCGAGCCTCTGGGATTACAGGTGTACACCATGGTGCCCAGCTTTTGTCTTTTTAAAAAATATATTTTGCAATTAATTCCAAATTATACATGTAGTTAAGTATTTTATACATAAAAATTTGAAAGTAACCTCATATTGTAAAGAACAGAAAAAGGAAAAATTAATCTTAATTTGCTTTTCTACTCTTTCATTTTTTATTTAACTTTATTTTTTTAACTAATGAAAATATGTTCATTGTAAATAAATATATATAAAAATAAATATAATTCAGAAATGTATAATATAGACAGAGGATGTTTGCCAAATCCAGACTGTCTTCAAGCACAAGCACATTTGCATGCTTATAATTGTAGTATGATATTTTTAATCTTATTAAATCATAGAACATTTTCTCCAGGTTGCTACGTGGTCTGTAAAGCCATTATTTTAATGACTGTGTAATAGTCCATTACTGAGTTTTCCATCATTTACTCGTGTCTTCATATGTTTGTCTTTTAAATTGTTTCTAAAGTTTTACTGTTGTAAATAATGTTCTTATGGGCTGCTTGAGGCATATAGTTCTTTCCCATAATTTTGGATTATAACCTTAAAATCAATGATCAAGAGTAGAATTATTGAGTTCAAGAGTTTAACTATATGCTATCCAATTGCTTTCCAAAGAGTTTTATGAATGTATTAGTATGATACATAAAAACAAACAGGGGTTTTGATAAAAAGGGCTTTTTATTGCAGGTAAAAATAAAATTCACAGAAACTTGTCTTCTGGGTTCCATGATTAACAATCACTGAGAAGATAAAAAAAATAGGAAAACTAGTGAAAAATTAAGCAGATAGATGAGCCCAGCATGGTGACACACACCTGTAGTCCAAGCTACTTACGAGGCCAAGGCAGAAAGATCACCTGAGCTCATGATTATAAGATGAGCCTGGGCAACACAGTGAGACCCTGTCTCAAAAAAAAAAAAAAAAAAAAAGAAAAAAGAAAAAAAAAGTGCAGATGAGATAGTATTTTAGTCTTTCATGTAAGGTGAGCTGGTAGTTAAATTGAGGATTATAGAGAAAGATTTTAAATTTTAACATCAGTGGTTCTTTCCTACCTCATTCCTATCTAAGTGTTTTAGTTTAAAATGCAGAAGCTTTTAATGTAGGTAAACTTTCAGATGTAAGCTTTGTGATATTTATAAGCAAAGGTTTAAGTTATAATATTTAAAAAATATTTTATATAACAAACATTTATATAATGTTATTAATGACATATTTCTTTTTTTCTCCAGAAAACAGCTTTCCATAGAAGTCAGACACTGGGCTACAAGAATGGCTATGCAGTTGTTCGACGTCCAACAGTTGGGATAGGTGGGGAGCGGTTACAGGTCAACCAGCTGTCCCCAGCTGAGCTGGATGAGTTGGCCAATAAAGCACCAATTCTAACGTATGGCCAACCTAAGCAGGCCCCACCTGCAGAATTCATTCCAGCGCATGTAGCTTTTGACAAAAAGGTATCATCTGGGATTCTAGGGTACCCTTGAATTTAAAAGCCTGACAGCCAACTGGCTACAGAAAACTTTAATAGACAACCACAGGATTCCCACAGTGCTCTGTGGAGAAAATTGTTCAAATGCCTCAACCCTTAGTCATAGACAGCTGAACTCAGGCTTGAAAGAAGCTTTCTTTAGTCAGGAAGCTGATTACAGAGAAAATAATTCCCTGTAGACTTCACTGGAATATTTGCAGATACAGTTAAAGAAAAGTTGGATGAATTCTGAATTTGTGAGTTCATATTGTCCTATGTTTACCTGCTCTATGTTTTCTGTTTCTTAAAAGTACTCTATTCTGCAACAATGACAAGTGTTTAATCTCTATGAAATGCAAAATATCATCTTAAAAACAATGACCCCCATCTATTGTCAGTTTTCTCCAGGCTGTCTCTATAAGTTTTTGTTTTTCAGGAAACACTTTACATTTGAATAGTATATAACCAAAGGGTCGTATAAAATTTTTGTTTGTTTTTCATTTACCCTTATGCTTTTGCAGTGTGAGTTGTTTTAGTTCCATCTCTTGATATTTCCACATCATTCTTTCTTTTCTTCCCCAATCTTATTTTCTCCTAAAAATCCTCTTTCTCACTTCATTTAACTCATTTATAGGAACAGTCAGACATCCATTCATAGATTGAACCTAAATATGCACTGAAAAAATTGTAAATTATATAATTGGCTATATCTTTCCCATTTGCTTGTTTTTCTTGTTTATTCATAGCCTAGGAAGGCACTACTAAATCAGTATAGAAGAGATAGAAGTGAAAACACAATAGAGGGGTACATTAGGAATTTAATAATTTATCAAGAAGTCCTTATATGTTCATCTTTACTAAAAAGAATGATTATTATAAAATAGAAAGTTATAAAGTGATATAAGAAAATATTAATGAAATTCAGAGAAGGAAAAATTGTGCCTGAATAAGGAAGTAGTCTTCTATTTTTGCTTTTAGTTATTTATATTAATTGTTATTAACTTATGATTATTTAATATTATTCTTTTAAAAAAATTTTTAGTACTGGGAATTGAACTCAGAGGTACTTTACCATTGAGGTACATTCCCAGCTCTTTTTCACTTTTTATTTTGAGAAAACGTCTTGCTACATTTCTGAGGTTGGTCTTGAATTTACAGTCCTCCTGTCATAGCCTCCAAGTTGCTAGTATTATAGGGGTATACCATTGCCCAGCTCATTGCCACTATCTTTAAAGAAATGAATTGTGGCTGGGCACAGTGACACATGCCTGAAATCATAGCAACTCAGAAGGCTGAGATAGGAGGACCGAAAATTTGAGGGCAGCCTGGGCAACTTAGTGAGTCCGTGTCTCAAAAGTTTAAAAACGCGTTAGGGATGTACCTTAGTATAAAACATCCCTGGGGTTAATCACCAGTACCAGAAAAAATAAAAATAAAAAAGGATAATGTACATAAGGAATATTATTATATCATTCACATAACTATTTTCCAGGTTATTTTATTTGTATCTTATGATTTTTAGATAAATAATCTTTATCATAGATAATAAGACAGAAAGTAGTTAAATGCATAGTTTTGAAACTATTTGTTTATTGTTGGCTTTTCTGAATTAAGTCAGAATTCAGATGTTTTAAAGACTATCTGGAGGTCCTTTTTTTTTGGTACCAGGGATTGAACTCAGGGGCACTCAACCACTGAGCCACATCTCCAGCCCTATGTTGTATTTTATTAGAGAGAGGGTCTCACTGAGTTGCTTAGCGCCTCGCTGTTGCTGAGGCTGGACTAGAATTCATGATCTTCCTGCCTCAGCCTCCTGAACCGCTGGGATCCCAGGCATGTGCCACCGTGCCTGGCTGGAGGTCCATTATTTATAACCAACATATTTGTCCATATTTTGGATATTCTTGAGGTTGTCCCTCATAGACAGAATATAACTTCATTTTTTCTCAGGTGATAAAGACCAGGACATTTTCTACATCTACTATGAGTCCCCTCCTCTTTTCTCCTTGTTCCCATATAATTTTCTCTACCATTACTCATTGTATTCTATATTTCAGGCCAACTTCCCACTCTGTGTTCCTTATGTTACTCTTCTTCCATCTTTTCATCTTCAACTTTTATATCATTTCTATTTCAAACAAATACTCTGGTACCCTTCTCTAGATAAGGTTATTATTGTGTCCTAAGAAACAACAACAAAAATAACAAAACCTCCTTTTACCCTGTGACTTCTTTAAGCAAGAAAACTTTCTTTCTCACTAGAATGTCAGATCACTTCCAATCTGACTTTCCCTGTCCTCAATCTTACAACTACTTTTTACTGAGTAGCTAGTATTATCCTTTTTGCCAAATCTAGAGAGGTTTTCTTCACCCACATTTTCTGACCTGCTTATAACACCTGACACTGTTGACCCTTCCTCTCTTCTTGAAACTGCTCTTTTTTTTACTGCCATGACTATTCCTCTCATGGTTTTCCTCCTCTTCTCTATTGCTTACTCTTACTCTTCCTTCCTGTCACTTCTTCACTATAAGCATTTTCAAGGTTCTGTTTTCATTCTTGATATTATCTTCTTGAGACATCTCACATCCTTTTCATGGTATCATCTATTTCCTCAATTTAGACAACTCTGGCCTAGTTGAAACTCAGATCTATTCCCTCTGCCCATGGGATATCTTCACCTGGATGAGCTGTTAGCACTTCAACACCTCTGACTGACCTCATCTTCCTTTTCCCTAGATCTGTTCTCCCTGTGCGGTTTCACCAGGTAATCTGAGCTTGGAACCTAAGCTATCGTCTGCCTTTTCTCCCCACATTCAATGAGTTACTAAGTCAAATATGTCTCACTTTCATTTCCTCTATCACTTTTGTGGCTCAAATGAGCAATGGGATAACTGTTATGTAGTCTCATACTTAGTTATTTTCTTATAATAGGTCTACCACCTCCTTTATTCCCTGAAGCACAGCTCTGATTCTATCACATCTTTAGGAAAATGCTTTCAGGCTCCCTCAACCAATACTGTAAACATTATCACCATCCATCTAGCTGCTCTGACCCCAACTTAATTCTTCTTTCTCCTTCCAACTCACATCCAATCTGTTAATAAGTTCGATCATTTTTAACTAATCTGTCTACTTTTTTCTATTTCCAATATGAATTATAAATTCCCTTTCCATAGAGCAGCCAGGCTTATCTTTTAAAAATTGAACTATGTTACATTTTGACCTAAAGCATTTCCATGACTTCCCCATCATATATAGAGTAAGATTCAATTGTACAGTTTCCTCCTTCTCCTAGGGCCTAGATGGCCCTCCCTGCTGTTTTCTGATTCTTTCCCTCATCTACTGTGTTTGAATCATAATGGCTGGGTTCAGTGGTAGAGCACTTGCCTAGCACATGTGAGCCACTGGGTTCAATCCTCAGTACCACATTAAAAAAAATAAATGAATAAAATAAAGTTATTGTGTCCATTTGAAACTAAAAACATTAAAAGAAATAAAAGAAGAACATGGCTGTGGCCTCAGAATCAGTCTTTCATCCTTTTCTCTGTCTGTGCTCACTCCTTTGATGGGTCATTCAGATTCATAGATTGGACTGGCCTCCTAATGTTGAACATAGCATGTATAATAGCCTATTTGATATCTCCTCTTGAATATATAATAGATATTCAAACCAAACATGTCTAAAACTGAACTCCTGATTTGCACCCCCCAAAAAAACCTTGCTCTCCATTACACTCTTTACCCATTACACTCTTTACCCATTACTATCAGTTTGATATTAATTCTAACTATTGTTTATGTCTGAGTCATCCTTGCCTATTCTCTAACGTTTATTTCTTTCCCAAAACCTAGTCCTGCATCCAAATTACCCCCTGCAATATCAACTTGTGTTGTACTTAAATTCAGTAGTCTAAACTCAAACTCACCATCTGCCCTTTGAAAATTATATTCTTTATGTCTCAATTTCTATGGGCTTACCACTGTATCCCTAGCATTGTCTCATCCATCTTCCTCCTTCTGCTTTTCCATTGCTGGTAACTAATTATTGCAACCTGGTCCATGGAAAAGGCTTTTAATGTGATCACCATGCCTAGCATATCCTGTATACTGCTTCTGGGTTTCCTTCCTCTTTTTCTGTTATTACCATTGTCTAGAATCTCCTCATGTCCCCTTTGCTTATCTAACATTTTCTCACTCTTCAAGTCTAATATGTCTTCTCAGTTAAGCTTTCTCAGACCACCTATACAGATTTCTTTTCTGAACCAGTATATTACCTGTTATCTAGGAAGTAGTGAGATACATGGAGAGAACATTGAGCTGTGAGTCAATAGACTTATAGAGTTTCAATCTTAGCTCTGATCCTATCCCTCATATGGCCTCAGGCAAGCCACTGTGGCAACCTTGGTCTAAGTTTTCTTTATAAAATAAGTGGGGTTGGACTATCTGATCAATTCTGGTTTAACGTTTTGCATGGTTATAAATCTGTGGCTCAAATACAGGCTATTTCATTTTTTAATTATTGTGATCATATTCCCAATTTTAATTTTTTATAATTTACCCAAAATGTTACTTAATTATCTTTTTTTTTTTTTTTTTTACTACTTTCTACTTTAAATATTTTACTACACTTAACCATTTTAACTTTTTATTATGAGTTTTAAGGTCTTCATTCCATTGTAGTTATTTTTTTCTCCTAGGCAACAGCCCAGCCAGTTTTCTTTTTTTTTTTTTTTTAATCTTGTTCTTCCACAGTAGATACTATACCATTTATAACAATACTGATGTGTAGAATTATTTTTCTACTCATCAAGCTGTTTTTGTGTCTTCACTTAAGGGTTTTCTTGATTTGTTCCTCTTGAATCTAGTAGAACCTCGGGTAAACTCTCTGGCTTACTTAGAACATCATTCCAATACTTTCTTTCCCTGAAGAGAAATATTTTTATTTCTTAATTAAAAATATTTTAATTTTAAATATTTTAAATATTTTTAATTTTTCAACCATGTAAATATGTTTTTTAAAAAAAACCTCTAGGCTTACATGTCACAAAAAGCAGGTGACAGGGTAGATTTGTAGTTTGGTCATGGACTGCAGTTTGCTAACTCTTGATTTAGAGAGTGAGTGATGAGTATTTTTTTAAAAATATTTATTTATTTGCTTTAGTTGTATACAATGCCTTTGTTTTTTTAGGTGGTGCTGAGGATCGAACCCAGGCCGCGCATGTGCTAGGCGAGCGCTCTACTGCTGAGCCACAACCCCAGCCCCGAGTGATGAGTATTTATATCTCCCTGTGTGGTCCTCTTTTTCAGGAAGGTACTTAATGTTTTTTAGATGACAATGACAAACTAATACTACACTGTTTTTCCTTGCCTTGTGTATTATAGGTGCTGAAATTTGACGCCTATTTCCAGGAAGATGTTCCTATATCAAGTGAAGAACATTATAGAATCCGTCAAGTGAAAATTTACTACTATCTAGAAGATGACAGCATGTCTGTAGTAGAGCCTGTTGTTGAAAACTCTGGGATCCCTCAAGGCAAGCTAATCAAACGCCAGCGAATAGCCAAGAATGATGTGGGAGACCATTATCATTGGAAAGACCTAAATCGAGGAATAGACATAACCTTGTATGGCAAAACTTTCCACATTGTTGACTGTGACAGGTTCACACAGGTATATTATATGTTTGTGGAAGTTGTAGGATCTTAGGCATCATTTTCACTTAAAGCCAGATACGTTCATTTATTAGGGTAATGGGAGGATACTGATAATTTGTTCTGTGTAAATTATTATTTAGGTTAACTAAGTACTTGTGTGCTATGTGTTGATATGTGCCAACACTATGTAGTAACATTATTTCTTTTAGGATGATATTAATACAGATCCACTCAAAATCAAGCTCTTCCATAACTGAATCATTTAGTAAGAAACCAGTTCCAATGGCAGTTCATATTAGAAAGTAGGAGAGGTAATGCCTTTAAATGGTATAGAAGTAGGGAAGAGGAAGAGGCATCGAACACTTTAAGTTCATAAAGACAGTACCACCTCTATTAGCAAATAGAAGCCCCACATTTTTTTTTTTTTTTTTGTACCGGAGATTGAACTCAGGGGCACTCTACCACTGGGCCACATCCCCAGCCCTTTTTTGTATTTTATTAGAGACAGGTTCTCACTGAATTGCTAAGTGCCTCGCCATTGCTGAGGCTGGCTTTGAACTCGCAATCCTCCTGCCTCAGACTCCCAAGTGCTGGGATTTCAGGTGTGCACCACCATGCCCAGAAGCCCCACATTTTTATGTGCTGTTTATATAGTTTTTAAAACTATAATTCGCTATATTTGAGGGAAATTTGTCTAAAGGATTTCTTGGAAAGAATTTAAAAATTTTTTGAATATTTTATATAAAGAAAAATCCTTCACTTTCTCTATTTTGTAAATTCAGATTTTTATTCAAAGTTGGCTTTTCTTAAAGATATATATATATGTATACATATACACACACATATACATATAGAATGGATCTGATGACCTTTCTTTAGCATACAGTATAAATATTAGGAAATCATTACAAACTTTTTCAGTTTAAAAAATTTTCTAGCAGCAAGGATTTTATGTCCCTTATCCCATACTACTTAATGCCAAATGTGATTATTACATGCACTGAGCTCCTATGAATTCATTCATTTTTTATTTGATAGTTTATTTAATATTTACTATATACAAAGACTAGAGGGAGGTGAAGAAAAGAGCCATGACATTAATGTCATTCCAAAGCATTGAAGTAGTCATAATTATAATGTCACCAAAGACACTGAATTAACAAATACTAAGCCATTGTTCTTAGGACAAATGTAGGTTTAGGTTCCTGCCAGTCTCTGGTCAAAACATTTTTGTCAAACAATATGGTACCTTTTTTTATATTTGTTTCTGTTTAAAGACACCTAATTTAATGTATATTGTTGAACTCATGACCAACAGCACTATAACTCACACCCAAAAGAATCTTATGTAACACATACATTTTCTCCATCACTGGAGAAAATGGTGTGTTAGCCAACTGAGGCAACCATAACAAAAGCACTACACTTTAGGACCATTTTAAGCAGCAAAATCACAAAAAAAAAAAAAAAAAATCAAAAAAAAAAAAAAAAAAAAAAAAAAGATACCTTTTTACCATGTGAGAACTGGAACAAGAATGCAAATCTTCACCTTATTCTACCTCAGCAGAGAGTGTATACATTTGGGCAACTCAAATTTTCTGCACCCTATGCAGTCTGTGAATGACAACAACATGTAAGAAGTATTGATTTTAGGGTTACAAGTAGATTTTAGCAAGTAGGAAAATTCACAAATATGGAATCCATAAATGTTGAGGATCAATGTATTTTAATAACTGAAATTTGACTAGAGGTATATATTTCAACATTTTAAAACTTACGTGTTTGAACTGGGCATGTGGCTCAGTGTAGAATGCTTGCCTAGCATGCATGAGGCCTTAGATTCCAGTACCACAAATAAAATAAAAATAGGTAAAAACATACACATCTAATTGGTGTTCTTCATTAGATGTGGACCTCTGAGAAGGTAAGGGAAACAGCTGTCTTTATGGCATGATTTGAACCCAGAAATAGCTCCTCTCACTATTTCCTCACTGCTCCAATTAAATATTTGGTGCTACAGTCAGAATTGACTAAACACATTAAAAAATGAATCTCTAGATCTAGAATATATTATATTTTGTGAAAATATTGTTGCTAGCCTAACAGGTGTAAATCCTACTCCACCAATGCCTATGTGCAAGAAACATTGTTTTGTTTCTTAAAAAATAACAAAAAACCAACTTGAGCCACAGTCAAATCTGGCCGGTGTGTTAGCCAATTGAGACTACCATAACAAAAATACTGTAGACTTGGTGGTTTAAACAGTAGAAATTTATTTCCTCTGGAGACTAGAAGTTTGAGATCGTGGTGCCAGAAATGGATAGGTTCTAGTGAAGGCTCTCTTCCTGGCCTGCAGGCAGCCCACATCTTGAGTGCTGAAATGGCTTTTTCTTAGTGCATGTGCATGGAGAAGGGAGAGGGAAAGAGAGCATGGGCACAAGTGAATACTCACAGAAGTACTTTTATTTTTCTTACTAATCCCATTGGATCAGAGCCCCACCTTTTATGGCCTCTTTTTTTTTTTTTAATATTTATTTATTTTAGTTGTACACAATGCCTTTATTTGTTTTTACGTGGTGCTGAGGATTGAACCCGGGCTGCACACATGCTAGGTGAGCACTCTACCACTGAGCCACAATCCCAGCCCCTTTTGTGGCCTCTTTTAACCTTAACTACTTACATACATAAAGGCTTCATCTCCAAAGAGTGAGTTAGGGCTTTTTTTTTTTTTTGGTACCGGGGATTGAACTCAGGGGCACTCGACCACTGGGCCACATCCCCAGCCCTTTTTTGTATTTTATTAGAGACAAGGTCTCACTGATTTGCTAAGTACCTCGCCATTGCTGAGGCTGGCTTTGAACTCGTGATCCTCCTGCCTCAGCCTCCCAAGTGCTGGGATTATAGGTGTGCCCCACCATGTCTGGCCATGTTAGGGCTTTAACATATGAATTGTGTGGGGGGGAGGATAAACATTCCATCTATAACAGCTAGTGTTTATAATCATTCAACTTTGCCAAAGATTCTAAGCCCTAAGAACAACAAGAAAACAGACTGACTCCTATGCCAAAAGGATCATATAGGCAGGGCCCACAGACTGTCCAGAGACCAAGGGTGCCTCTCTCATGCTTTGATCCTGGATCTCAGAATACCTGAGACTGGATGGCCTGTCTGGGGCTACATGAGGACTTCAGAGAACTGCCACTGAGCACATGTACGGGCTCTGCTCTTTTGAGGCCTACCAACCTGAGACTTTTGTAGCCTAGAGAAACTTCCTACTTCCTCTTTTCTTGCCTCAAAAATTATTCCATTTTCTCTTATCTCCTTGGTACATTTTAGAGTAATATCTTCAAAGAGTTTAGCCTTCTTTAAAAAATAGGAAAACCAGTCAACTTCAGGAAGCTTCTATGTTCTTGCCAGAATTGCTAAGGTAAAATTTAAAAAGGACCTGCTTCTGTTGGATGCAATAGAAGAGAGTAAAACACCCACTAAATGCTTCAATCAATAACTGTGTTACACTAGTGCTTCATTTCAAGAGAAAATTTTATAGTTATTATCTCTAGCTCAATAGTTTTAATGGAAGTTAAGATTATAATATTTTCATACTGAAATGATATTGGAGACTGCCTAATAAAACTTAAAATACTGAGTTCACATGCTAGTTAGCAGTAGAGCTAACACTCAAAACCAATGTATCATGGCCCTGAGTTCTATGTATTTTTTATTGAATTTGTCCAAAAGCAAGCTACATGATTTTTAAAAGAAACCAAAATTTGTTTTGTTAATTTCTAGTTCAAGAATGTTTTTTTCCTTTCTGATTATCAACTAAGGTACAGTTTATTGTACTTTTTTTTCTTTTTTAAAAAAATATTTTGTTAGTTGTTGATGGACCTTTATTTATATGTGATACCGAGAATAGAACCCAGTGCCTCACACGTGCTAGGCAAGCACTCACTCTGCCACTGAGCCACAACCCCAGACCCCATTGTACTTTTTCTTTTCTTTTCTGAACTGGGACTTGAACCCCTGAGCTATATCCCTGGATTTTTTTTTCCTGTGCTGGCAATTGAACCCAAGGGTGCTTTTACATCCACAGCCCTTTTTTATTCTTTTGAGACAGGGTCACACTCAGTTTCCCAGGCTGATCTCAAACTTGCAATCCTCCTGTCTTAGCCTCCCGAGTCTCTGGGATTACAGGTGTGCATCACCATGCTCAGCTATTATACTTTTAAAAAGATGGAATATCAAGTTTATTGAAAGATAAAATGACTCAGAAAATAATACATGTATTTATAATTAGCAAAACAAAATTGAGAATCTTATTAAATTCAGTTGTTTATATTGACTTTTTCTAGTGAGATATGAGCACTTGGATTTATCTTTCTTATTTTGCTAAAACATTTTCTGGTCTAAACTATCCAGAGAGTATGCTTTCTTTTCCTTTTGGTGAGGGGGATCAATTTAATCATATACTTGTTTTAAGTAAATTGGAAGTTGGAATATGATTTCATCTTATCTTAGCCGTTGTTCAGCTTGCTTGCAAACCAAATGTGAATTGCATGCTGTTGGAAACATGATTAAGTTACAGATATGGGTTTTGAAGCAATCCTACACACACAGACAGTAATTCTAGGATTTACTCTGCTCTTGGGCACCTAACTTGATTGATCTAAATTCATATTTGAATCCTACCATTATATCTCCCAACTAACTTAGCAAATAACCTACTAATTTTAGAATATGGAATACTTATAATTATCAATCATTATCTATATTACCATACAGTTAACTGAAGATAATATTTCTATGATATGCTCAAGCTACAAACTAGTGGTTAATTTGAATAATGGCATATGAATTATTATTGCACCTATTTTATACCATCAATTTATTACTTATTCCATGAGCTCTAAGAAAAATCATCATTATTAATTTTGAAATATTTAGGTATATTTGGAAAGTCAAGGAATTGAATTAAATCCCCCAGAGAGGATGGTTCTTGATCCTTACACTGAACTCCGGAAACAGCCTCTTCGGAAGTATGTCACCCCATCGGACTTTGATCAACTTAAGCAGTTTCTCACCTTTGACAAACAAGTAAGTGACCTGAGAAAGAAGGTGTACTCATTTCAAAATATGGCACGTGTATTTATTGCCAAGCTGTTATGCTAGCTTTATTGGTAATGATTTTGAAATATTATATCTATGATTTAACCATTTGGATATAGTGCTGTCTTTTTGGTTTCATGTAGGGTTAGAGGTATGCCAGTGGCTAATTTTTTTATTAGAGATCAAAAGAAGATTGTGGAGTTAAGTTTTATGAATCTCAACACATGTTTACATCTTAAAACAATTCCTGATCTACATCTACTCCCACTTTATATTTTCAGTTGACCATTTCTTTCTCCTAAAATGCATTAATCTCATAGAATCTTTTGGAAAACCTGAAGTGGATTATTGGGAAATCTCAAAACTGTTACATATTTGTTAGTTTCTAATATTAAAATAGTTAATTTCACAAAAGCCTCATTGTAAATGCTTCCTTGTTAAATGTTATGCTAATGTTGGAGTACAGAATATTGTGAACATTTTCCAACTCTGTTCCAACCTTCCTAATTCTTCTCCTTGTAAGTCAAAGTGTGTGAACTGATTGAATCTTCTTTCCCTAGTAAAGGGGAAATGAAAAGGGAGAAATTAACCTTAATACTTTGTTATTCTCCCACCTCCCCCAGAAGTCAAATTTCTTTTTTTTTTTTTTTTTTTTTTTTTTTTTTGTGGGTACCAGGGATTGAACTCAGGGGCACTCGACCACTGGGCCACATCCCCAGCCCTTTTTTTGTATTTTATTTAGAGACAGGGTCTCACTGAGTTTCTAAGTGCCTCGCCATTGCTGAGGCTGGCTTTGAACTCGCGATCCTCCTGCCTCAGCCTCCCAAAGTGCTGGGATTACAGGCGCGCGCCACCGCGCCCGGCTCAAATTTCTTTTTGTTGAGAAAATTATACCTAGTGCTAGGGTCGTCTTTTAAAGATTTTCTTTGTATCAGTCATTATCTGTTATTATTTGCTATTTAAAGATTATGTTGATACTATTACTAGAAGATGTGTGCTAATAGAACCAGAAAAGAAAAAAAAAAGACTGGTTAATAAGTGAAAATTCTTTCCATCTTTTCATACTAATTATATATCAACCATTCACATGTATCTTTATTGATTTATGTAAGCCACTGTATAGAGTACCCCATTGCTCTTTTAATTCAGCTTCTCTTTCATTGACTAATGTTTTGGGTCTAAGCTCTTAGCACAAATAATCCTTATCTTCTTTCCAGTTATTAACATCTGATAAATAATCCAAGATGTTTTAGGATCTTTAATGGATTTTTTTTTTCAATTTACCACTGAAATTACTTCGCAGTCTTTCCAGATAATCATTTCATCATTGTCTTACATATAACACCAAAGTAAGTTAAACTCTCCAGTTTTAGGATTCTTACTTAAGCTTCTACTTTGGATTCCACAAAGGTTCTTCGATTCTATGCAATCTGGGATGATACAGACAGCATGTTTGGCGAATGTCGGCCCTATATCATTCATTACTATCTAATGGATGGTACAGTGGAGATTCGAGAGGTCCATGAACGGAATGATGGGAGAGATCCTTTCCCACTCCTGATGAACCGTCAGCGTATGCCCAAGGTTTTGACAGAGAATGCAAGTATGTTCAATTTATCCTGTTATTCAGAACTCTTTTTTATTTTTTTATCTTTAAGGAGTTATTTGTTCAGTGTGGTTATTTCTTTATACTTGGAAAGTTCTAGATGTTTTCCTAGGTTCTTAGCAAATGGCTTTCCCACAATGCCCCACCTTTAACTTCTGCCTTGATTCAGGCATGACTCCCAGTCTAGTAGAGGTGACTGATGTGTAGATCAAGGAAACAAAACAAAAATAGCAGTGGGAGATTAATTGAAGTAAAGGTAGAACAGGCTTCTGAACTGAAGCAATTTAATAATGGATTTTTATTGTGCTTTTCAAATAGGACTTGTGATTTAAGGATGTTGCTTAGCTTAGCATTTCCTTATTTGCTTTCCTGATTTTGCTTCTCATCTCAACTACTTTGTAAATAGGAAGTTTCTATGCGATTTAACTTGAGATTGGGAAAACATGTCCATGACTCAGAGGGAGGGGTCCAATTGCTCAGAACAACTTTTTTTTATTTTTCCTTTTGGTCTAACATAATACCTTGCATGTTGGATGGTGAGAAGGCAACATAGTGGAAATGGATACCTGCTGTTCACTATTTCCTGGGATAAGTAGGCTTGCTTTACTTATTTACTTAGCATAGAGACATTTCTCTTACAAAATGTCATCTTGGTCACATGTAATGTCATCTCTGATGTTTGGGAGAGTAACAATTTTGCAAATGTGTTCATTGATTTATTTTTCTTTTCACTATGTTTTTTGGAACTAGGAGATAAGGAATTCTAGCTATTAAGCAAGAGGTTTGTCTAGATTAGTGGCTGTAAACAAATTGGACAGTGTGAAGGCTAAATTCAACCTACCCACATGTATTTTTTGGCCTGAACAGTGTTGTTGTTTAATACAGTGTTATTTGTGAGCAAGGAGTTGGAGGATTTTTATCACTGTGAGTGTATATAAATAAAATGTGGTGAAGGTGCATCTTCATTACTATAAACTAGTGAGAAGCAATAAACAAGATATACACAGAGAGCAAATGAATGGATCTTAAAAACAGTGCTGTGTAGAAAACAAAGAAATAGTACAAAATGATGCACTAATATTTATATATAATGTGAAACCCACACAAAACAATAGTACACGTGGTACACATGCATTCAAAAAAGCTGCATATTAGTGGCACAGAAGTCTGGGTTTGGTCCCTCCACAGTGATTCTTCCCAGAGTCAGAATCTATAGTGCTTGACCACAGGCCAGTGACTATGGATGAAGCATCTGGGCCTACCTTGACCCATGGGAGAGGATTGGGGAGAATGGATTACCCTTTTGAGGTATTCCCTGGTTCATGCTGATCTCAAATAGGAAACTATTGCAGCATCTCAAGGAACTAGAAGAAAAAGATCAAACAAAACCTAAAATTAGTAGAAGGAAAGAATAAAGATAAGAAATAAATGAAATAGACACTTAAAAGAATATAAAATACCAATGAAACAAAGAACTGGTTCTTTAAGAAGATAAAACAAAATTGGCAATACTTAGCTAGACCAAGAAAAAGAGAGAAGACACAAATAAAATCAGAGATGAAAAGGGAGACATTGTAGTTGATACCACAGACATATAAAAGATCATAGGAATTATGAGCAACTATATCCCAGCAAACTTAATAACCAAGAAGTGGACAAAATCCTGGACACATGCACCTTATCAAGATTGAATCATGACAAATAAAAAAGTTGAATAGACCATTAAAAAGTAACAAGATTGAATCAGTAATAAGTTTTCCATTAAAGAAAAGCCCAGGGACAGATGGCTTCACTGCTGAGTTCTACCAAACACTTAGAGAAGAATTAATACCAATTCTTCTGAAGTTATTTTAAAAAACTAAAAAGGAAGGAGTCCTTCTAAACACAGTCTCTGATGCAAGTATTACTCTCATGTCATAACCAGCAAGTATACAACAACAAAAAGAAAACTAAATGATTAAAAAAATTGAAATGGAGGCAATTCTTTGAAACAAATTCTATGAGGCCGGCAATATGCTGATAAGAAAATTTTAGGCCGATATCCTTGTTGATCATAGATTGAAAAATTCTCAACAAAATACTAGCAAACCCAAACCAACAGCACATTAAAAAGATTATTCACCATGATCAAGTGGTTTTCATTGCAGGGATGCAGGATGTACATGTTATGTTTTAGATAGGAAATGTCTCCCAAAGCTCATGTGTGAGACAATGCAAGATTTTTCAGATGTGAAATGAGTAGATTAAAAAAATTGTGTCTTAATCAGCAGATTAATCCACTGACATGAATTAACTGGGTAGTAACTATCAGAAACTAAGGTGTGGCTAGAGGAAGAAGATCATTGGAAGCATGACTGTGGGGTTTATATTTTGTCCCTGATGTGCAGAAATTTCACTCCACTTCTGGTGGCCACATTCCAAGCTGCTTTCTTCTGCCATACCCTTCTATCACGATGTTCTGCCTTACCTCAGGCCCAAGGCTATGGAGTTGGCAGACCATGGACTGAACCTTTGAGCCCATGAGCCAAAATAAACTTTTCCTTCTCTAAGTTGTTCTTGTCAGGTATTTTGGACACAGCAGCAAAAAGCTGACTAAAACATGTGATATGCCATATCAACAGAATGAGAACAAATACAATATGATCATCTCAATAGATGCAGAAAAGCATTTGGTGAAATTCAACCTCTCTCTCTCTCTCTCTCTCTCTGGTTTTCATACACTTTATTATTTACTTATTTCAGCATCTCTAATAATAAAAATGCTGGGCAAATTAGGTAAAGAAGGTATGTTTCTCAACATAATGCCCATTTAGAAGAAGCCAATAGCTAACATTATATCACATGGGGAAAAGCTGAAAGTTTTCTAAGATCTGGAACAAGACCATAATGCTCACTTTTACCACTTTCATTTATCATAGTACTATAAATCCTAGCCAGAGTAATCAGGCAAGAGAAAGAAATAATAAAAAGCATCAAAATTGGTAAAGAGGAAGTCAAATTGTCACTATTTTCAGATGACATGAACTTATATGTAGAAAACCCCCATAACACAAACAAAACAACTATCAGAACTAATAAGTGAATTCAGCAAAGTTGTAGGATACAAAATAAATATACAAGTATCACTAGCATTGCTATATGCCATTGGTGAATTATCTGTGATAGAAATCAAGAAAGCAATCTTATTTACAACAGCTACTAAAATCAAACAAACAAAACAACTAGGAATAAATACCTAGAGGTGAAGAGCTCTACAATGAAAATTAAAATTATAGAACACTGATGAAAGAAATTGAAGAGGACACACACAATAGACATCCTGTGTACATGGATTGGAAGAATCAATATTATTAAAAAGTCTATACTATCTAAAGCAATTTACAGATTTGGTGCAATCCCTATCAAAGTCAATGAAAATCTTCCCAGAACTAGAAAAACAATGCTAAAATTTGTATGGAAACCACAAAAACCCCAAAGCCATCTTTCTTGATAAAAAAAAAAAAGAAGAAGAAGAACAAAACAGAAGACATTATGCTACCTGACATCAAAATATACTACAAAACTGTAGTAATCAAAATAGCATGGTATTGACATAAAAACATATGCATAGATCAAAGGAACAGAACAGAGAGGCTATAAGTAAGCTCACACATCTTTATAGCCAGTGAATTTTTGTCAGAGGTGCTGAGAACATGCATTGGAGAAAAGACAAACTTTTTAATAAATGGTGCTTAGAAAATTGCAGTTACACAATTAGTTCAAAATGGATTGGAGACTTAAATGTAAAACCTGAAACTGAAACTACTAGAAGAGAACATAGGGGAAATGCTTCAGGGCATTGGAATGGTAATGGACTTCTTCAGACAAAACCTCAAAAGCACAGGAAATAAAAGCAAAAATAGACGAATAGGATTATATCAAACTAAAAAGCTTTGGTACAACAAAGGAAATAACAGTGTGAAGAAACAACCTATAGAATGGGAGAAAATATTTGCAAACTATTGACAAGTGGTAATAACCATTGACTATAAGGAACTTTAAAATCTCAATATCAAAAAAACAACCCAATGTACCTCAAAAAAGATGTGTAAATGGCCAATAGGTATATGAAAAAAATTTTCAACATCACTAATCATTAGAGAAATGTAAATCAAAATCACAATGAAATATCACCTCACTCCAGTAAGAATGACTATTATCAAAAAACACGAAAGATTACTGGTGCTGGTGAGAATATGATAAAAATGGAACTCTTACATACCACTGATGGGAATATAAATTAGTAGAGCCGTTATGTAAAACACAATGGAGATTCCTCAAAAATTAAAAATAGAACTTCCATATGATCCAGCAATCCCACTACTGAATATATAGTGAATATATATGTCAAAAGAAAATGAATTAAGTGTGTTGAAGAGAAAGACATCTGTACTCTCATGTTCATTATAGCACTACTCACCACATTAGCCAAGAAATAGAAACAACCTAAGTGTACATCTACTAAAGTGTGGGAAATGTGGTTACATGGACTCACTGACATAGTATTCAGCCATAGAAAGAATGAAATCCTGTAATTTGCAACAACATGAATAGAACTGGAGATTATGTTATTAGATGAAATAAGCCAGACACAGAAAGATAAGCACCACATGATCTCACTGATATGTGGAACATAAAAATATTTATCTCATAGAAGTTGAGAAGGATAATTACCAGAGGCTGGGGAGAAGTAGGGAAGGAGAAATGGAGATGGAGTTGATCAATTGGCTCTAAGTTATAGTTAAATAGGAGCAAGAAGTTCTGGTGTGTTATTACACGGTAGGTGACTATAGAAAATAATTATATACTCTATATTTCAAAAAGCTAGAATAAAGGATTTTTAATATTTTCACCATAAAGAAATGATAAATATGTGAGTGGATAGATAAGTTTAATCTGATTTAACCAGAAACTGGTGAAGGGAATAACAGGGCAAAAATAGTCATCATTTTAAAATTAAAATAATCACATTAAATAGCAATAACTCTTTTAAAGAGATGGGGAAAAAGGCTGCTAACAGTTTGTATTCTCAAAGAGCAACAACTGGATCTGTGCCCCAGTTTGACACAGTCCAACTGCTGCCTACCTACATATTCTTATACTCAGCCCTGTATCAAGTCCTCTTAAATTTATATGACACAGGGACTCATGTACTACTTTTGGCCTACTACAGTGCTTAAATGAGCCTGAAATTTCTGCCATTAGGAGCTAACAATCAGTCAATTTATAGTTGATAAATAGAAAAAATGGGAATATACTCAGAGTAGCAGGAAGAAAATGTCACCGAAACTGAATCCCTTGGGAACTTGGGTTCCAGGTTTGTCTCTGAATTAGCAATGTGATCTAAGTTTAAAATTTTCAATACATAATCTTCAAACAACTTCCAATTAAAATATTTTTTTTCATCTGAGTTGTATGGAGAGGCAATCTGGTGACATAGATAGAGTCATTTTAAGAGGTAGGACACATCTTTTTATGAAAGTCATTGTTAGTCATAAGGTAGCAGTACAGGAAAAACTTAGCTCCTATCAGCTAAATAATTCTTTTAGAGAGTTATATAATTGACTCTCAAAGGCATTTATTCAAGTGTTGATTTTTATTAAATTCAATTAAATTAGAGTTAAATATGTACCATGGGAAGATTTCATTTGCTAAATGCTATGAAGATAAAAATGGGAAAGTAATCCTGCCCCCAACCCAGACATAGAATTCCAGTCCTCCAGGCACTTCTGGTGTCACTGGTAGGTAAGTCATATCAATACATAAAGTTGTTAAATAACAACACAAGTTTACTAGATTATCTGATTATGTAGTTAGTTATATCATGTAGACAGCTCAGGAAAGATAGGTGTGCCAGAAAGACTAAAGAAGCCTTTGCAGAAGAGCTGGGTTTGGACCTAGATTTAGAATGGCAGAACACAAGGGAAGATATTCTAAGGGAAAGAACAAGAGGATTTAGGAAGGCATATATGGTATGTTTGGGAGCGTCTAAAAGACGGCAGATAATTTGTTTTGGACAGTTCAGTCATCCCTCAGTATCCAAAGGGGATTGGTTTCAGGATCCTACTGAGGAAACCAAAATCCACAATGCTCGAGCTCCTTACATAAAATAGCATAATATTTGCATATTAACTACACACATCCTCACATATATTTAAAATAATCTCTACATTATTTATAATGCCAAGTACAATGTAAAGGGTATATAAATGGCTATTTAGGGAATAATTCCAGGGGAAAAATGTCTGTTCACATTCAGCACATATTCTATATTTTTGAAAAAAATATTTTTAATATGCATGTGTTGAATCTGTAGATGGAGAACCTGTGAACAATGAGGGCCAAGTATAATATGAAATTATGGAAGTATCTTTTTTGTAGATGTTGATGGACCTTTATTTTATTCATTTATTTATATGAAGTGCTGAAAATCAAACCCAGTGCCTCATACATGCTAGGCAAGTACTCTACCACTGAATCACAGCCATGGCCCATGGAAGTATCTTTCAAAAATTCTCTAAACCAGGGCTTTCTTTTAAATAGTTAAGATGAATCAAAATGATATTTTTAATTTTTTCTTTTTAAAATTTTAATTTGTTATATATGACAACATAATGCATCATAAGCCGGGCGTGGTGGCGCACACCTGTAATCCCAGCACTTGGGAGGCTGAGGCAGGAGGATCTCGAGTTCAAAGCCAGCCTCAGCAATGGCGAGGCACTTAGCAACTCAGTGAGACCCTGTCTCTAATAAAATACAAAATAGGGCTGGGGATGTGGCCCAGTGGTCAAGTGCCCCTGAGGTCAATCCCCAGTACCAATAATAATAATAATAATAATAATAATAATAATAATAATAATAATGCATTATAATTCATATTACACATATAGAGCACAATTTTTCATCTCTGGTTGTACACAAAGTAGAGTCACATCATTCGTGTCTTCATACGTGTACTTAGGGTAATGATGACCATTGCATTCCACTGTCTTTCCTACCCCCATGTTCCCTCCCTTCCCCTCCATCCTCTTTTCCCCTTTGCCCTATCTAGAGTTCATCTAATCCTCCCATGCCCCCCCACCCCATAGCACATTATGAATCAGCATCCTTAAATCAGAGAAAACATTCAGCATTTGGTTTTTTGGGATTGGCTAACTTCACTTAGCATTATAATCTCCAACTCCATCCATTTAGCTGCAAATGCCATGATTTTATTCTCTTTTAATGCTGTATATTCAATTGTGTATATATACCACATTTTCTTTATCCATTCATTTACTGAAGGGCATCTAGGTTGGTTTCACAGTTTAGCTATTGTGAATTGTGTTGCCATTGATGTGGCTGTGTCCCTGTAGTATACTGTTTTTAAGTCCTTTGGGTATAGACCAAGGAGTGGGATAGCTGGGTCAAATGGTGATTCCATTTCCAGTTTTCCAAGGATTCTCCATACTGCTTTCCATATTGGCTGTACCAATTTGCAGTCCCACTAGCAAGTATGAGTGTGCCTTTTCCCCCACATCCTTGCCAACATTATTGTTGTTTGTATTCTTAATAGCTGCCATTCTGACTGGAGTGAGATGAAATCTTAGAGTAGTTTTGATTTGCATTTTTCTAATTGCTAGAGATGTTGAACATTTTTTCATATATTTGCTGATTGATTGTATATCTTCTTCTGAGAAGTATCTGTTCAATTCCTTGGCCCATTTATTGATTGGGTTATTTGTTTTTTTGGTGTTAAGATTTTTGAGTTCTTTATATATCCTAGAGATTAGTGCTCTATCTGATGTGCATGTGGTAATATTTATGATTGACTTAGCTGAAGTATCAAGATTCTGAAAGTTACTTCTTTGTTGAAGGTAATTGCTGGTTACCAACATGTAGCGGGTAATGTCAAATGGGTATTTGGCTACTAAAAGCGTTATTGAATGCAGTGCATAAAGTCTGTTAGTTTTTCTTTAGACTGACTTCTATACTTCAGTCTTATCTTTTAAATGAATCCAGAATACCTCTTAGTTAGACCTTTAGTACTCCAGAAAGTTGAATGCTTTTCCTCACTTCTCTGAGCATCTTTAGTAGCTCATTCCATCATTCAAGAATGTTAATTTAATATACTTACAGATGAAGGAAATATTGTGCTAAGTATTGGAAATCTAAAACTAAGAGAAGCCTGTATCTCAAAGGCTTTATAACCTCTGAGAAATACACATCAATAGCATGAATTCACAATATCGTGATAATGTTTCATTTAGAAATAATATTAGTGGCTCTGTATACTAGAATTTCCTATAATAATGCAGATCCTGAAACTTTCATTTCAGTAATATAAGAGATTGTTTATTTATAGAAACCCTAATATGCTATAATTTCTAATATAAATGTAGCTCTTTTTTTATAAACGTGGCATGTTGGAGATGGTGACAAAGGAAGGGAGCCCTTAAAGGCAAGAAGTGAGGATAAAATCATCAGTTTACAAAGAAGCAAATACTAGATGTGGAGTTTGTGCAGGGCCATACAGGAAGATAGGAGAAAAGGCCAGGAGGAATAAATAGGGTAAGAAGACAGGACTACCTATGAAGCTGGAATCTTAGAAGGGTAGCTATCATGGGGAGCTCCTCTGCAGAAGTAAATTAAGTTACTTTCCTCTTCAGGTCTTGACAGAATGGGAAAAAAGAAGTCTCCAAAGAAATCCCCACAAACCAACATTTTCATATTTGGAGCCAGAATTTACATATTCTGTTGTGGTTTAGTAATGCCCACACTTGCCCATTAAAAGAAAGTGTAAATCCATTCTGAAAAGACTGATTTTTAAACCCAGGTCTCAATGAATTCCCCAAACTAATAATCAGTAAATATATCCCAAATGCAATACTGATTTTACATTTGAAAATTTGTTGATTCCTACATGAATAGATTGCTATAATCATCTCATTCATTGTCCCTGAACCCTGCCTCCATTGTCCAATCACACTGTCCTAACATCAGTGATTACGCTGAAATGAAGTCATTATTTATGTATTTGTTTAGTATCTGTCTCCCCAAATAGAATATTTTCTCCATGAAGGCAGGAATTATAGTTATATTAACAATTATTGCAATCATAATACTTAGTAGTATACTTAGTGTATAATTAGTCACTAATAAATGTTGGATGAATAAATGGGTGGGAAGTTGAACCAAATGACTTGGAACCCTCCTCGTCATTAAGATCATCATATATATATATATATATATATATATATATATATATACATATATATATACACATATATGCATACACATTTTTTGTATCAGTTTGGTTGCTTTCTGTCTTAGTTTTTTAAAAAATTTTTTATTATTCTAATTTGTTATACATGATTGCAGAGTACATTTAATTTCATATTACATAGAAAGAGCATAATTTTTCAAGTTGCTGGTTTTATATTATATAAAGAATTTTTACAACAATTGTGTCTTCATACATGTATTTAGTTCTTTCTTTCTGTAATGATTTCTTCTAAGCATTAATTTTGCTAAGCTGAGTGACTTGTAGTGATATTCCAGCTACATTTGGGGGAAAGACTTTTACAAAAACTCTTTGGGATATTGTTTGTGTGTCCTGTCAACAGATGAAAACTCACAACCTTGTGGGAATGTAAGCAAAAGACTGTACTGCCCCAGGTTCTCAAGAATACTCAACTCATGTGCCAGGGTTTGTTTCCCGCCCCCCCCCCCCCAATGCTCATTTCTTCTTCTTTTCTCTTTAATCCCACTTTGTTAGAGAACTTCCCTCAGTGTGTGCTGGAAATCTCTGATCAAGAGGTGTTGGAATGGTACACTGCCAAAGACTTTATTGTTGGGAAAACACTCACTATCCTTGGGAGAAATTTCTTCATTTATGATTGTGATCCATTTACTCGACAGTTCTACAAAGAGAAGTTTGGAATCTCTGATTTACCACGCATTGATGTGAGCAAGCAGGAGCCACCTCCTGTAAAACAGGTAATAGAATAGCAGTTCTGAGTGTGGTGAGAAAAAAATTATTTCATGTAGAAATTGAAAAAAATTAAAAGAGAACTCCTATATGAATACTCAATTAAAAAAACAGATGAAGAATATGTAATAGAGTAGTTCACAAAAGAAATGTAAGTGGCCAATTGACACATGAAAAGACCTTCAATCTAATAAACAAAGAAATGGATTGAAAATTATAATGTTTTTTAATCTGTCCAATTTTAAAAAGATTCACAATATCCAGTATTTGCCCATGTGAAGACATGGGAATTTTCACATACTATTAATAGGAAAGCCAATCAGAATAACTTTTCTGAAGGGTGGTTTGTCATCATTTTGATTTTTAAAATAAAACATTACATATTTTTGGCCTAGAAAATATGTTTTGAAGCCTACAAAGAGATATGTGTTTTATAATGAAATAAAGTATAAGGAGACTGACAATTTAAATTATGATATATTTATCCATATAATTAAAAGACTTAAAGGCCTGTAAAAGAGGAAGTAAGTCTGTGTGTAATAACATGGTCCAATGTCCATAATATATTTTAAGTGTACCATTTATAATATGGTCCTAGTTTTGTAAATTTCTCTGGAGAGATATCTACCATATTATAAATGGCAGTTGGTTCAACATGTGGGAATGTGGAGGTACAGAGGGAAAAGCAGATGACCAGAGAACTTCCTTTTTATATCCTATGTATATCTTTAATTTTTCTTTTGATACCAAAGCAGGTATTGCTTTTAAATTTTTTTATTTTTAAAATTTTCATTTATTTTTATTGTGCTCAAATACATACCAGCATACCATCTTAACCACTTAGAAGTTCAGTGGTATTAAACAGTTTTTTAAATTGTTGTTTTGTGTGTATGTATGTGTGTGCTACAGATCAAACCTGGGGCCTTGCCTTATGCATGCTAGGCAAGTGCCTTACTATCACGCCACATCCCCAACTCTCATAAATTATGTAGAAAAGAAAACAGGGAATTCCATATTAAAGTTACAATAATACTAGCTTTTAGACAATTTTAAATGTATTGTATTAGTCTCTTAATGAGTCTCTGTGTATTCACTTTTATGAAGATCTTTATTTCTTCATACCTCTTCAAATTACTGCATAGCGTCCTTTAATTTCATTTAACCCTGCAGGACTTCCTTTTCTTGCAGGTCAGTTGTAGTGGCAACTAATTCCCTCAACCTTTGTTTGTTTGGGAATATCTTAATTTCTCTCTCATGTTTGAAGGACGGCTTTGCTGCATATTGAATTCTTGGTTGATAAATGTTGTTCTTCTAATACTTTGAATATATTTGCCCACTGCCTTTTGGCCTTCAATGTTTCTGATAAGAAATCTGCCGAAAATCTTATTGATAATACCTTGTATGTGACAAGATACACCCCCTCTTGCTGCTTTCAAGATTCTCTTTTTATCTTTGTATTTTGAAAATTTGATTATAATATGTCTTACAATGTGGGTCTCTTTGAATTCATCTTACTTGTTCGTCAAGCTCATTAGATATTTTTATTCATGGCTTTCATCAAATTTGGAAACTTTCCAGCTATTATTCCTTAAAATATTCTCTCTTACCCTTTCTCTTTCTTTTCTCTTCCTAAGACACACACAGTATACATATTGGCATGCTTGATGACTTCCCACAGGTACCTTAAACTCTATTCATTTTCCCTGTTTTTTTCCTTTATATTCCTCAGACTCAATAAGTTCCATTATCTTAACTTCAAGTTCACTGATTCTTCTGCTGCTTCAAGTCTGCATTTGAATAACTTTAATTTAATTTTCAGCTCCATAATTTCTTTTTGAGTATTTTATCTTTCAATTCATATTTCCAATTTGTCCATATATGATTCTATTGACTTTTTCCATATCTTCCTTTTGTTCTTTGAGTACTTTCAAGACAGTTGTTTTAAAGTCTTTGTCTAATAAATATGCCATCTGAGTTTTTTTCAGAGATTGCCTCTATTGAATTTGTTCCCCATTTGAATGGGCCATACTTTTCTAGTTCTTTGTATACCTTGTAATTTGTTGTTGTTGAAAACTGGACATATAAATTTAATAATATGGTAACTCTGAACATCAGATTCTTTCCTTTCTCTATAGTTTGCTGGGGTTTTTTGTTATATTTTTATTACTTTTATTTTTCATTGTTGTAGGCAGTTTCTGTGCCAAGTATCAGCCTGGGATGTAAAATTAAGGTCTTTTTTGGTTTCATCTGCACATTTCCTTGGACATGCAGTCATTTAAAAATTTTTCCTTATATATGCAGTTGTTTTTGAATGTCCTTCTTGTTAGTGTCTAGCTTCCAAAAGAGAAAAAAAGAACAGTGAAATGGAGGAAATGAAGTACCAGCCCTTTAGAGTTATTTCATCTGGAGAGGGAATGGCTTGTAGCAGTGAGGGGAGGTGCAACAACAATGGCCATCTGCCTCTTTGTCAATACTCTGTGATCAGAAGTAGCAATCATTAATCAGTACTCAGATCCCCAATATTTGGAGGACAGAGTGGTTTATTTTTTTGTTTTTGTTTTTTTTGGTACCGGGGATTGAACTCAGGGGCACTTGACCATTGGGCCACATCCCCAGCCCTTTTTTGTATTTTATTTAGAGACAGGGTCTTGCTGAATTGTTTAGTGCCTCACTGTTGCTGAGGCTGGCTTTTAACTTTTTTTTTTTTTTTTTTTTTTTTTTGGTACCGGGTATTGAACGCAGGGGCACTCGACCACTGGGCCACATCCCCAGCCCTTTTTTGTATTTTATTAGAGACGGGGGTCTCACTGAGTTGCTAAATGCCTCGCCGTTGCTAATGGCTGGCTTTGAACTCTGGATCCTCCTGCCTCAGCCTCCCAAGTGCTGGGATTACAGGCGTGCGCCACTACGCCTGGCTCTTGCGCTACTGTGCCTGGCGTTGTTTGTTGTTGTTGTTGGTGGTGGTGGTGTGGTTTGTTTTGTTTTTGCCTTTTCTGGCTCCTGCTGGTTGTATGCAAGTTATGTAGTCTGCTTACCACAGGGCTGAGGGGTATAGAATTGGTAGCTGCTGCTATATAAGAGCTGAAATTTATAGAAATTCACCAATTTACTGCCTAAGCCTTTTACTGAAAGTTACAAGTCTTCAAAAGACTCCAGAATTTAAAAATTGTTACCTCAGATTCTGCAGTGTAATTGTTGTCTAGGTAAAGAGAGTGAGTCCTGGTATTTCCTACTTTGGCATCTTCCTAGAATTTTCCCTTGTATTATTTTTATAACATTTTTATTCAGTTTGTTTTTTTTAAAAAAGAGACATCTTTTAAAATTCCAGACACTAGGGTATTTCATTATTCTTTTCCTATTTTATCATATTTATCATATCCTTTCACTTAAAAATGGTTGGGAGCAAAACAAAGACTGATTAATTAAAGATGTTGGAAGATGACATTTCATTGCAACATAGCTTTCTTAGAACCACAGTGAGCCACACATTCTGTGTATTCCAGAAGTCTACTCTGATCTGAGAGTAAGTTCATGGCACCTTATAATGTGCCAAAGTAGTGACCTGATAAACTTGAACCTTTAGAATTTTATCCAAAGCACATACTTTTAAAGAATTTCAAAAGAATTTCAAGTTATAAAAATTACATATATAGTAAATTCAAGAAGTATCTAAGGCATTAAGTTGGTATAATATCATGAACTAAAAAAACTGGATTTGTATGCACCTCATACAAATCTCTCTATGACTGTTACCCATGTGTAAAATAGGATATTAATACCTACACCCATATTTATTTTGCTGTTGTATGCATAAAACCACATCATTGGGCTTTTTATTTTCAAAAGTAATAAGCAAAAGGATGGAATTATTTAATTCCTCCAGCCCAGGCCCCTCCTTTCTGCATCATTTTCTTCTCTTCTTTCTTGTACTTAGCCAATAGTCATACTAAATTACATGAGGTTCTGCCAATAGAATGTTCTGTTTTATTCCACCAGGCTTTCTCTTGTTCTCTTCCATCTGCTTGAACCACTTTTCCATCATCCCTTCACATGGCTCATTTTATACTTTAATACTCAGGGTTGGCTTTCTCTCCTCCAAGAAAACTTCTCTAAAGTTCCAGTCAAAGCTAAAAGCTTTTTGTCTCTGCTCTTGGGGTATTGTATGCCTCCCTCCACTAGCACTCATCAACTACATTAAAAATTCTGTTTATAAATCTTTTCTACTGTACTATAACTTCCTTGAGGCCAGGGACTATATCCTTTTCATCTTTCAGCTACTAGCACCTATTACAGTGCCTAACAAATGGGAGGCATGTAATATGTTTCTTGAACAGGACTATGGAAGACTGCTTGGGAAATGTATGTTATGTTCTCCAGGAAGGCAGCAAATGTCTTTAGACAAGTCTTTCAGAAACAATGTTTCATAAAACTAGTTAAAAAGAAGGATTTGTATTTTAGTATACCATGAGTTCCCATGAGCAATAACATTTCTGGAAGGAAGTGTGGTAGCTCTTGCTGTCAGTTTTTTCTCTGATAAAACTCATAACAAGAGTGTTCACTGATTAAGAATTATAATAAATCCTTTGTTGCTAAATTTCTTTTGCAGCACTTGATGTACTACAGAGAAAATATCCTAGGAACAGTTCTAGATTTTTATGAAACAAACTATTCTACCACTTTAGGTTTTAGATAAGGACCAGGCAAAATGGTAGTTTAAGGGTTTTATTATAAGATACAAGGCATTTCTATTATACATCAAAAATTCATACAGGAAGGAGGTAGTATGGACAAGGTCTGCAACATAGTAATGCCCTTAATGAAAAGGTTTAGATCCATCTTTTAACTCAATGAAATCTTTTGAGTATTAGGTTACCTCTGTCCCTGATAACCCTCATCCTCATTACTATGATCTCCACCCCCACCCCCAATAACCTACCTGTCTTTTAAGGGGGAAAAAAGGGAGGAAAAGCTTGGGTAAAGAACAGAGATAACTGAAGAACCACTGTAGATTTTGGTTTATTTTTTTCCCTCTCCTTGCTTCTATGTTTAATAGAAACAAACTATATATATATATATATATATATATATATATATATATATATATATATATATATAAAAGCATCCATACATATTGCACATTAACCGCAACATTTGGTTAATTTTTTTAGTGTATTCTCCACAATATATAATTCTCATATTAGTAAATTCTCTGCCAATCTCTGAAAGTCTTTGTTAGAAAAGAGTAAGAAAACTCCACTTATCAAGAAGCAAATACCTTTCAGTCCTTACATGAATCATCCTTGGTCATTACACATCAGTTATTTTAACTCTAAACAACATGAATGGAAACCAAATATAGGAAGCTATAGCAGGATTAAGATATATAAAGCTAGAGCCAAGCCAATGGCCAGGGACGGTAGTGAATATAAATTGGGTATATTTTATTTGAGAATCAAGGCACTTTTAGGTCAAACTGCTCTGCTAGGTCAGGAGTAAGTACATGTAGATCCAATGACCACACATGTATTTTATCTTGGCTAGATCCATCTGGAGGAAGAGGAAGGAACAAGTATTAAGAAGACTAATCTGATTGGGGTTGTCCCTAAAAAGAGTATCTGAAGGAATATGAGACTCTCAGGCTCCAAGTATACTAGCTTGGTTAAGAAAGCTCAGGCATAACTCTGGTATGCACATCAAATGAACAGGAAAATCTAGGAGTGATGATGATGTTCATGGTCAGAGTGGCTTATCTATTTTAGAATAGGTCCCAGGCAGTAGCTTGAAGTATAAGAAGCAAAGTACCAGGACCCCAGCCATGAAGACTGGTATTTAGGGAAGGTCTTTACTCTAGTCAGGAGAAATGAAGTGTGATTCAGGAAAAACAAGTAGGAATTTGAGAAGAAGGCTCAGAGACCTATAACTGCCTCTCTGAAAATTCCTCAACCTTCTGTTTCACCTCCAACCAGGATGTTCTCTCTATATGTTGGTACATATGCAGAGCAAGTTCAGGACCACCCCACTTTGAAATTTCTGCCTGTCCTCTTGAGAATCTCAAGTGTTTAATGTGTCATATCTTAGCCAGAGGTCCCTCTGTCTCAGTAACCTAAATATTTATTGGGTAGTGATTTTGCAATTGAAGCAAATTAGGTCATTGTCCACCTGCTGAATCCACTAGTCATATTCTGGCCAATATTATAACTTTACAGTCCTAACAAGTGAGTGAGAGGGTCAAAGTTCCAAATAGTATATCTTAGATGAATATAATGAAGTCATTTGTTTTTGAGGGGATACCCTGTTACAGCTAGAACTGGGGACTGTATGAACTAATTTGATAATGAGCTTGAATATAATATATAAAAAGATTTTGGGAAAGTATCTGCAAGTTAAAATATATATATATTTTATATGTATTTATATAAAATATATAAACAATATGTTTATATAAAATATATGAATATGTATATTTACAAATATATATATATATATATATATATATATATATACACACACTATGTATGTATACACATATACACACATATATATTCTGGCTGAGTTTCCTGAGTGCACATGATAAAAAAAGAGAGAAAAAGAAGATTGCTGATGTTTGCCTAGTACTGATGTAGAAGAGGAAAACTTAGTCTCTGACCTAAAGATTTTATGTAAACAAATTTCAGCATTATAGTGATGCTTTAAGCTCGTCATGGAACATGAATTAAACATATAAGCTCAACTTATACCTTCACATTAATTCATTAAATAACCTTTGCATCTGAAATTTGGTTTCCTAACTGAGGAGGGTCCTATGTAGACAAAGGGTCTGAGTTCTCAAAAAGTATACCTGCCATCCTCTCCTGTGTGGAAAAAATAAATAAAAATATTAAAAATATAGAGGTAAATAGAAAAAATTGTATGAATCAAGTCCTGAATACCCCTCTGCCAACACAACTCATACATAAATGCACACATACTTTGGGTGATCTGAGAAAAGAGTTTTCAGATCTGCCCCCCTGTGGCTAGCATCTTAAAACAAGGAGACCAGAGAGACCCATGGGTCTCACCATCTTAGGGTGACCATAAGGTCATTTGCACTGACAGGGTAGGACTAGGTCCTGCTTTGGTAGTAAGTAATCAGTAGGCATCACTAATAGTTTATAGCCCTAGCAGTTATATTGTAGCATCATTAGTCATATCTGTGAGCAGTAAACATGATTTAAAATCATAAAAAGGAAGGGTAAAATGTTATTTTTTTCTGATTGAATTTGTATATAGAGAAATTGGTTTTGAACAAGTGTTTTCCAGAGTTTTTTTTTTTAAACAACTTTAATGTAATTTTTTGTGGGGGTGTGTGCCAGGGTTTGAACCCAGAAGGGCATAACCACTGAGCCACATTCCTAGCTCTTTTTAGTGTTTTATTTTTAAAAAAAAAATTTATTTTGAGACAGTGTCTCACTAAGTTGCTGAGGCTGGCTTTGAACTTGTGATCCTCCTGCCTCAGCTTCCTGAGTTGCTGGGATTATAGGCATGAGCCACCACACGTGGCTTTAATGTAATTTTAACACAAATAGCATCTATTTTACTTCTTGCTTCCTGTGTATCTCTAGGAATTACCTCCTTACAATGGTTATGGATTAATTGAAGATTCTGCTCAGAATTGCTTTGCTCTCATTCCAAAAGCTCCTAGAAAAGACGTTATTAAAATGCTGGTGAATGACAACAAGGTGCTTCGTTATTTGGCTGCACTGGTGAGATAAATTTTTACCACCTGTACTGTCTTAGAATTGTGTACTCTTGTCAATTTTTCCTTGTTTACTCAAAAAAAGCACTGAATCTAGTACCTAGTCTTCAAGAAGGCTGGATAATATTTAGTACCCCTGAATCAAGACCTAGCTGTAGTCCTGAAGCCCTTTCTCGGGGGAACCTCTTTTATTCTTCAAATTTCAATAGACTTTGTTGCCTCTTTAGTAAGCAATTATGAAATTCAGTGCTATATTCAAATAATATGTATATCTGTGTGTCTTTCCAGGGTAATGTGATTTCCTGAAGAGTACAGATCATGTCTTACTAAATTTTATTATTAGCTGTGATATCTAGCTTGGTATATTATATTCATTAAATGTAATAAATTGAGTCATAACATATTAATAGTCACTGCGTTTGAGAGGTTATGTGACTATGGTTAAGAGCATACAGATTGAAAATAGACAAAATATCAACAAAGCCTTTAAACATATGAGAAGGTGCTCAGCCCCCCTCAGTAATCAGGGAAGTGCAAATTACAACCTCAATGAACTACTTCTCACCCATCAGAATGATCAGTATGTATGGAGCCATAGGAGCTCTCATACTCTTAGTGATACATCTACTTAGTAAAACAATTTAGCGTAATCTAGACTACCATATTGTGCCAAAATAGTATTCTATATGTACACCAAAAGATAAGAATATTCATAACAGTATAATTCATAATAGCCAAAAATAATAACCATAATATCCATACTATACCTAAGTATCTACCTATTAGAGACTAGATAAATAAATTATGGCATATTTATAAAATGATTTGGATTGTATACAATGAAAATTAATGAACTGTAGCCTAAAGTACTAGCATGGATAAATCACATGAACATAATTTTGAGGGAGTACTGGGGATTTAACCCAGAGGCACTTAACCATTGAGCTACATCCCCAGCCCTTTTTGTCTTTTAAGACAGGGTCTCACTCAGTTGCTTAAGGTCTCAATAAATTGCTGAGGTTGACATTGAATTTGGATCCTCTGGTCTCAGCTTCCTGAGCTGCTGGATTACAAGCATGTGCCACCATGCCTGGCCAAACATAATTTTAAATGTAAGGATACAGACACAAATGGATACATGTAAGCTGCCTGTCACGGCCAGCCACGGCACCGCCACGGGAGGAAAATTCTCGGAGGCAGAGTATAGCTTTTGCTACTTTTACTTCTACTTTCTTAGAGCTTAGAGAGGGAAAGAAAGATTTTTCTTAGAGAGGGAAAGAAAGATTTTTCTTCTTAGCTTAGAGTAAAGATTAGAGCTTCTTTCTTCTCTCTTCTTTCTTCCTTCTTCTGTCTTCTGTCTTCTGTCTTCCTCGGGAGCCTCGGCCTTACTCTGACCAGTCCTCTGGAGCCTCGGCCTAACTCTGGCCAGTCATTACTTCTTCTATCTGGTTTCTCTTCTGTAACCGCTCTGCCTACGTTCTGGCCGCTCTGATTCTTCTGACCGACCGAGTGACTGCCCGGCTAACTGAATTCTCCGTTCTCCTAACTCGGACCGCTTTCACCCGGTTATATACCTTCAGGTTTGCGGGTGCCTACAGGTGCGTCACATACATATCAGGTGGAACCCATGGCTTCCAGCTAGCTACAACAGCCTTTCCTAATTAGGGCTCCTTCAGATACATACATGTCATATAATTTCACTAATATGAAGATTTGGTGATAATAAAGAAAACCATAAAACTCAAGATAATGGCTTTTTTGGTGGGAAAGGGTAGCATATAGAGAGCACTTTCTAGGTTCTGTCAGTGTTCTATTTCTTGACATAGGTGATGATTACATGGGTATTCACTTTGTGAAATTCTTTGAGCTGCATATTTTGGGTTTTTGTTTTTGTAGTTCTCTCTGTGTTGTAGTTCATGATAAAAACATTTAAAAGAAAGCCATCAGAATTATTAGCAATGAAATAGTGGGTATCTTTGTTTGGTCAGGAGAAAAGAAGTAATATTCTTTCTGGTCACGGTAATTTTCAAATGTTTTTTCCTGACTTTCTTGCTAAAGTAAAATATTTATTAGGCTCCTCACAAAAGTTCTAGAGAAAGAAAGCAAGCATGCCTGACAATCAGGGGGAAAGGTTTAGGAGAAAGGTGAGGACTTCAGAAGAAAAGAGGGAAATTAAGTTAAAAATTATCAGAGACAAATAAAAATAGGTTCAGTATAATTGAGTTAATATAAGGAGTTCAGACAAGGACACTGGGCATGTTGTGAGACAATAAAGTGAACTAAAGCTAGGCAGGTGATTGTTGCCTAAGTAAAAATCAGCTGGTAAACTGCATGGGGCTCAGAGTAGAGTGCTGGCCAGGAACTTGGGGGAAGTGTAAGAAGAACATAAGAAACATGATTTGAGCACAAAAGAAAAATTTTATGCCATCACAAGAGAAAAATTAGTTCTGGTGCCTGTCATAGAATCTCTGAAGACCAAAAACACAAAAGAATTCAGTTTGCTCAACAGAGTTTGTTTACATCAGATACTACACATGGTAGTTGTCTGATAGGACTTTTCAGTGTACTGTTAGGTCCTCGGAAAAATATGTAATTATATTATTCAAAAACGAGGAGCAAATCATCCAACTACTCAAATTTTCATTTTTTTTTTTTTTTTTAAGTTTGAGACAGGGTCTCACTAAGTTGCTTAGGGTCTTGCTAAGTTGCTGAGGCTATTCTCAAATTTGTGATCCTCTTGTCTCAGCCTCCTGAGTAGCTGGAATTTACAGGTATGCACTACCATGCCCAGTAATACATCATATTTTTTAAAAGTTGTGGCCTGGGGTGTAGCTCAGTGGTAAAGTATGGGCTTAGCAAGCTAGTTGAGGACTTGAGGAAGTGTTAGAAGAGCATAAGAAACAGAATTTGAATAGTGATTTTCAAAACAGTGTACATGCCCTCCAAAGGGTATAGAAGACCATACAATATGTGGTGTTTGTTAAGAAAATATTATAACCTTTATTTATCTTATATTCTTCTTCTTCTTCTTCTTCTTCTTCTTCTTCTTCTTCTTTTTTTTTTTTTTTTTTTTTTTTTTTTTTTGGTACTGGAATGAACCCAGAGTCTTTAACTACTGAGACACATCCCCAACCCTTTTTTATATTTTGGAGACAGGGTCTTGCTGAGTTGCTTAGGGCCTTGCTAAGTTGCTGCAGCAGGCTTTGAACTTACAATTCTCTTGCCTTAGCCTCCTAAGCCATGGGGATTACAGGCACACAACCATGCCTGGCTATCTTATGTCATATTTATTATGAGTGCACTTATTTTATAGCCCTCAATATTTTTATATGTGCTTCATAAAGCACAAAATATGTAGCAGAACTTATGTTTATTGATTGACTTTTATCATATACATGGCTCTGTAGGCATTTAAGTTTGGGAAGCTGGCTAGATCGGGAACCTTTATAACACCTTCTTTTCTTCACCCTTCCAGGAATCCCCTATCCCAGAAGACAAAGACCGCCGATTTATCTTCTCTTATTTTCTAGCCACTGATATGATCAGTATCTTTGAGCCTCCTGTTAGAAACTCTGGTATCATTGGGGGCAAGTACCTTGGAAGGACTAAAGTTGTTAAACCATTCTCTGAGGCAGAAAACCCTATCTACTATGGCCCTAGTGACTTCTTCATTGGTGCTGTTGTTGACGGTAGGTCCAAACACAGTTCAGAATTTCCCACTAGCTGGGTAAATGGGTTCTTCTTAGTTGTAATTTAATTCATTTCAGTCTTGTGAAAGGCAATTAGATTTTGTTCCATATGATATAAAGCTAATAGACTTTTATAAGTGGTATAATATCTTAATCTCATTCCTTATCAACTAAACTTTAAATTGTTTGCATTTGTTGGCACTAAATTGTTTACATCAATGCAACCATGTTAGTTAGGTGTTGACAATGGTCTTCCTAAAAATTGAGAAAAGTACTGCATATTAGTTTACAAAGCTATTGAAAATTCATTAGTCTGGGTCATGTCATTGGAGTGTTAATATTATTTTTATCTCTGATCACATGAGGGAAACAATCAAACTAAGTGTATTGCTACCTCTCTCCAGTGTTTGGCCACCGATTCGTCATCCTTGATATAGATGAGTATGTTCTAAAATACATGGAGAGCAATGCTGCCCAGTATTCACCGGAAGCACTCGCATCAGTTCAGACCCATGCCCGAAAGCAAGAAGCTCCTGCATCAGAGCTGGAAAAGTATGTTTGACTTCCTAGGGTCCTTTTTGGCCTCAGCATATGCAAGATATTCAGGAAGTGATTCTTGTCAAAATGAATGTGTAATTATATTTTAGATTTTCATATTTCTCTCATCATATGGGAGTTGTTAGATCTACACAAAATGTTCTCTGAGTTTAGTATAATAACTAGTAACTTGGAACTTTTCAGCTACATTTATTTAGCAAATAATTATTGAATACCTGTATTTAAGATGCTACCACTAGGTCATTGAGCTTTATCAGTAAATAAAATAGACAAGAATTTGCTGACCTCATGGGATTGACCTTCTAAGCAGCAAGAGACAGATAATAACACAAATAAGTAAATCATACAATACACACTGAGTGACAACTGCCATGGGAAAATGCACATGATAAGGGCTTCTGGATGGGGGGAAGTGGGTTGCAATCACTTAGTGTGGATGGTTGTACTTTGAGAAAGTGACCTTGAGCAACACTTTGGGGAGTTCACCTGGTGGAAATTTGGAAGAATAGCTTGTCAGGAGGAGGGAATGAAGAGCGCAAAGGCCCTGAGGGGTAGCCCGCCCAACCTAGTGTACTCAGGTAGCACTGGCCAGCAGTTGACTAGTAGGAGTTGCTAAAATGGAGGGAGGTGAAGGAAAAAAGAAGAGATTGAATTAGGAAACTAATAAGAAGCCAAATTGTGTAGGGCCTAACAGGTCTTTCTACAGATCTTGGTTTTTCTCTGAATGAAATGAAAACCCAGTAGGAGTGTCTGAGTAGAGGAATAGCAAGATGTGACATATGTTTTAAAAGAATTGCCCTGGCTGTTCTGTTGAAAATAGATTAGGAAGGAGACTAGCTAAGAGGATTACAATAGTAATCCTGGCAAGACATGATGATGCATGGACCAGGTGATCAGTGGAGGTGTGGAAGAAGTGCTCTGATATCGTTATATTTTGAAGGTAGAGCTATTATGACTACAGACAGATTATACAGGGGCTGTGAGAGAAAGAGAATAGTTAAAGATGACTCTAAGGTTTTTGGCATGAAAAACAGGAAGGAAGGACTTGTCATCAACTGAGATGGAAAAGATAGATAGAGGAGGTTTTTAGTTTTAGAATTTTGGTTTTGGATATACTAGGCTTAATACATAAAAGAGATAGCCAAGTAGAGATGTCATATAGACTGTTGGGTATGCAAGTCAGGAGTTCAGGCCAGAGGTCTGGGCTGAAGATATAAATGTGGCAGTTGTTGTCATATAGATGATATTTTAGGCCATGAGACTGAATGAAATTTCTAATGGAGTTAGAGTAGATAAAGAAGTGAATAGCCCATCACAGTGGTGTAATCCCAGTGACTTGGGAGGCTAAGGCAGGAGGATAGCAAGTTCAAGGCTGACTCCAGCAATTTTTCAAGGCGCTAAGCAACTTAGTGAGACCATATCTCAAAGTAAAAAATGAAAGGGGCTGTAGCTCAGTGGTAAAGCATGGACTCAATCCTCAGTACCAAAAAGAAAGAAAAAGGAAAAAAAAAAAAGTGCAGCTAGGCTTTGAGGTCTTCTGATTCTAAGAACTGGAGAGACTGGAAAGGACTACCAGTGAGGCAGAAAGAAAGCCAAGAGAGTGTGGCATCCTGGAGGTCAAATAAAGAGAGTATAGACAGTCCTCCTTTTTCAGCTGTATGGGACTAGAAACACCACTGAGTGACCATGAAAAACAACTATAGTAATATAGGAAAACTTTTCTGCTAAAAATTTTTGTCACATAATTCTGATCATTATGTACATGTAGGGAAATGAAAAAAATAGCAAAACTAGTTTTTACTCAGCACATTGTAGTTTAAAACAGTGGGAACACTGAGAAGTTAAGTGTTTTATTTTTGGAAAAAATGTATCACGTAGTTTGAACAGTGCTTGCCTTGTTCTCATTGTGTAACTTGTGATACAGAGTGAGCATGTTTTCTGTGTCTTGGCATATTGTCATATTCCTGTTCAAATTTGGTCAACTTCTAACATTTTTATCATTTTTACCTTCAAATGTCATGTGAAAGATATCCTAGAATTTCTTTACTGAGAGTATGTTGCCTCTGAGAGTTTTCTCACCACAGTTGGTTGTTTTTTTTTTTTGTTTGTTTGTTTGTTTGTTTTTTTTTGGTGGGGGCGGGCCTCTGGGGCATTCTCATCCTTTTCATTGCAACTGCTTTTCTTACCTATATCAGTAGCTGCACCTTCATGGAGTTCCTCTGGCCACATATCCATGGTCTTTTGAAAGGGAGCAGCATCCACATTACCACAGTCAACTGTTTCTTTCATAACTCCATTTATGTTTGACCAGAATTTCACTTTTGGGTAATTCCCTCTTTTGATGATATATTTTTGTAACGTGTCATGTTGATGTGTCCCTAAGAAAGAGGATGCAACGTAGCTATGCCCTTGGCTGTGAGTGAACTGAAAAATAGATGCACGGGAACCAACAGACTTGGAGACAAGTGATGTGATTGTCACTGATCATGATGTGCATCTTGAATTTATGTTACAATTAGTTCACTACAAACCTGACATAGAAGTTCTTACTTTAATGCAATTACTCACAGTTAATAAACTGTGTTAACTTGGATTTGAACCATGTTGTTGAGGGACTGAGTTGTTTTACTAAATGGCGGTGACTGAGATTCATGCATCTCAGAACTGTGCAAATCCAGAACTGTCAGTGTATCAAGGAAGACAGAATGATTTGTGTGTCAAATAAGGATTTAGCCATATGCACAGAATTGGGAACCTTAGTGAGGAATTTCAGTGCAAAGAGAGATATAAGAAAACTTGATGGGAGTGGATTTAAGAGAGAATGCAAAGAGGAATTTTTGACCAGAAGTACAAATGACTCTTTTGAGAAGATTTGGTGCAAAGGTGAACAGAGAAGGAATGTAGATGGCAGAGGAAGCAAATTCAAGACAGATTTTGTTTTGTTTTTGCTTTAAGATAGAATATATAACAGCATTTTATATATGAAAATTCTGTAGTGAAGGAAACATTGATAAATTTGTGTGTGTGTATGTGTGTGTGTGTGTGTGTGTGTGTGTGAGAGAGAGAGAGAGAGAGAGAGAGAGAGAGGGGAGAGAGGCAATTGCTAGTATGTGAGAGAGGATGGGGTTTAGTATACAAGAGGAGAAGGTGGCTTTAGGTAGAAGCACTAACCCTGCATCTAGGTCAATCATTCTTGAATATTTTGGTCACAGGACACCTTTGAAATCTTAAAAATTATTGAGGGATCCTAAATAATTGTTATGTATGTTTATTCATATTTAGCATAGAAAATATATCTGAAAAAAAATTAAATATTAATTTTTAAAACAATAATAAACTCATTTCATGTTAACAAAAAAATAATTTTTGTGGGGAAACAAAATCCTGCATTTTCCCAATCAAAAGCATTCAGTGAGAAGAGTGGCATTATTTTATATTTTTGCAAATCTCTTTAATGTCTAATTTTACTAACAGAAGAAAGCTGAGTTTTTATCTGCTTTTGTATTTAGCCTTCTATGATACCATTCCTTGTGAATCTTTGGAAAAACTCCATTGTGCACTTGTGAGAAAACAAGAGTAAAATGATAAATAATGACCAAATTGTTATGAGGACAATTTTCGCCTTGTAACCCCCCCAATAGTATTCTGGGAACCTTCAGGGATCTTGGGATTATTCTTTGAAACATTGTTCTCTGGCAGCAGGCAGGAAGGCAAGGCACCTGGGTATAGATGCTGGTAAGTGTTTAGATATGCTTGGGACCCCTCCTGATTGTGTCAGTGAGGTAGTCAGTAGGAAGAATGAGAAGTTGTGAAATGCTCTATTTATTGAATATATAGATGAAGTTAAAAAAGAGTATAAGCCGGGTGCGGTGGTGCACACCTGTAATCCCAGGATTTGAGAGGCTGATGCAGGAGGATTGCGAGTTCAAAGCCAGCCTCAGCAATGGCGAGGCACTTAGCAACTCAGTGAGACCCTGTCTCTAATAGAATACAAAAGGGAGCTGGGGATGTGTCCCAGTCGTTGAGTGCCCCTGAGTTCAATCCCTGGTACAAAAAAAAAAAAAAAAAGTATAAAAATAAAATGAAGAAGACATAGCATTATTTCATCTCCTAATAAAAAAGAGAGAAAAATGCAAATTATAATCCATAGATGCTATCAACTGAAAAATGGATTCTAATTCCAGAGATGTTAACATATTTGTCTCAAGCCTGAAGAAACAGGGCAGCTGTCTAGGAAAGTGGGAGACTTATTGGGGCTAAATACCACTAAGGGCCCATCCATGGTCATATTTAATTCAAGTACTTCTCCAAAAAAATTTGTTCTGTAATTTCCCCATGTCTGTGCAAATGCCAGCAGACAATAGAAAGCTACTTGCTTCAGCAAATTACCAGAAAAATCATCTTTTTGATTTTTAAAAAATATTTATTTATTTGCTTTAGTTGTACACAATGCAATGCATTTATGTTTACGTGGTGCTGACGATCGAACCCGGGCCGCACACGTGCTAGGCGAGGGCTCTACCCGCTGAGCCACAACCCCAGCCCATCTTTTTGATTTTTAATTGAGGAAAAAAATACCAGTGGGGGGGGGGTCAATAAAAATAAAGAAAAATTTAAGGTTTTGTTTAAGAAATCTATTTTTATCCTTGTTTTGATCCTCACTTCTCCCTTGTGATGGGTCAGAGAGATAAGTGAGATAGAATTTTTCAAGATATGAATCCAAGTGTCATACCTTCTTTGTCTTCTAACCGTTTCATCTTTGGCTTCTAACTTTCCCATCTTATCATGAATCTCAAAGAAAGGAAATACAAATCCTTTATTTGACTAAGAGCAATGAAAAGGGTATTTGTCAGGCCTGAGTGAAAATTTTTATGTCACATGGCAGTTACAGGAGAAGAAAATTTGGAGTCAGCTGTTTGTTTCTCTGAACCAGAAAATTAGAATGGTAGCTGAGTATTGGACTTCATTTTGAAGTTCTGAAATTCTTTTGGGGTCTTGAGTTCTCATTGCAATTTTTTTTTTTTTTTTTTTTGTGGTACCAGGGATTGAACTCAGGGGCACTCGACCACTGGGCCACATCCCTGGCCCTTTTTGTATTTTATTTAGAGACAGGGTCTCACTGAGTTGCTAAGTGCCTCGCCATTGCTGAGGCTAGCTTTGAACTCGCGATCCTCCTGCCTCAGCCTCCCAAAGTGCTGGGATTACAGGCGTGCGCCACCGCGCCCGGCTTCATTGCAATTTTTTAAGCTCAGATTTAAGGATAACGAATTCCCATGCTCATAAATCCATGCTCTATACAAAACCTACATGTTTGACTAGCGTAACATACATGTCCAGATAGATTATTCTTGTTCTATTTTTGTGCCATTTATGCCCTTCAACTTCAAGAGGACCTCCTCTCCAGTGATTCTTTTAATCTTTTCTTTTTCTCTCCTGCCACTTTTCACAAGGAGAAATTTTCAAATATTCTCATTTGTTTTTCCATTTTCTTTAAGCCCCAAGCTCTTCTATATTTTCTTTGCAGTTAGCTTCAAATATAAGATCAAGTGATCCAGTGTTCCCACTCTTTCCTTTAGAATGTTTCTATATTATTACTCATCGTTTCTTTACCTTCTTTTGCTCCTATTTCTCCAAACTTATTCTATTTGGGTCTGAACCCACATCCTGACTGTTCCAGAATCCAAGTGCTTCTCGTTAATTGGTTTCTTAAAGGTCATTTCTGGTTTCCAGATATAATGGTGTCATCTCATTAATTCAACATTAATTCTTGAGCTTATATACCATGTATCAGACCTTGTAGTAAATACTTAAAGCAAATGTATGAGAGAATGGGTAGCTTGTAATCTAGAACAGGAGTTGGCAAATATCTGTTTGTAAAGGCACAAATAGGAGATGATTTAGGCTTTGTGGGCCATACCATCACTGTTGTTAACTACTCAACTCTTCCCTTACAGCATGAAAGCAGCCATAGACATATGTAAATGAATAGGAGTTCCTGTGTTCCAATAAAACTTTATGCATTAAGAAAATGCAGGCAGCAGGCTGGATTGGCCTGTGTGCCAGTTTCCTGATCCTCTGCTCTAGTATTTGGTCTTCTTGACTTACATGTGTTTACCATTCCCTTTTTGAATCCCTCTTCTTTAAGTTCTGGAAAGCTAATTAATTATTCCTACCTCTCTTAAAGCCTATTTTGTGTATCTTTTTCTTACTTCTACTAGGCTGGTGTTTCTCAAGGTCTAGTTTTTGGTCCTCTTGATTGCCTTCTCTTACATCACACAGTGTGTGAGCTGTTCTCCATCCTAACCATTCTCCAGAAGGAACTCCTATATTTCTGTCTGCTGTAGATTCTAGGTATCTTTGTCCATCTGAATCACTGGCATCTCACACTTTGTACAACTAAAAATGAAGTCATTGTCATTTTCATCTTTCCAGCCCACCTGCTCTTGACCCTGTTCTTTCTTTCTGCCTATCTGTCCCATGAAGTTGAGAATAGCAATGAATTGTGATGTCACATAAAACACCAACATAGCGACGAGAACATGAGTCAATCAGTAAATGCTAATTCCCCTCTTGATGCAATCAATATCTTGATTTGAAACCTTGGAGATAACCTTGACCTCTCTATTTTGCAGCATATCTAATACACTGTGTTCTTTTGTTTTATTCTACAATATCTCTTGCCTCTGATTTCTTCTTTTCCTTCTCAACACCATTTCCTAATTTAAATCTCTCTATCAGTTAGAAGTTACATTTGCCTGCACATGGTAACCGCAACAGTAACAACAGGAGCAAACTTACATCAGCTTAACCCAGTGGAGTTTGATGCTTCTTATGGAACACTATATCTGGAGGTAAATAGACTCAGGCAGGTGTGGTGGCTTTATGATGCCATCAGAGACCTGACTTCTCTCTCTCTTCTCAGCCCTTGCAAGTACATTTGTCATCATGCTTTTCACTCTGTGGCCACAAAGTGAATGTCCCATCTCTAACTTTGCATCTATATTCCAGGCAAGAAGAAAGGGAAGGACAAAGGGTAAAAGGCTAAAGAACTAAAGCCAGGAGCCATGACTCACACCTGTAATCCCAGCAGCTCAGGAGGCTGAGGCAAAGTGAAAGCCAGCCTTAGCAACTTAGTAAAGCCCTAAGCAACTTAGTGAGACCGTGTCTCAAAATAAAAAATAAAATAGGTTGAGGATATGGCTCAGTGGCTAAGTGCCCCTGGGTTCAATCCTTTGTGCCAAAAAAAAAAAAAAAAAAAAGGAAATCTATCTGTTAAACACTACCATTTGTTGTGTCTCTGCTATGTGAGGCACTATGTCATTTATATGTTATGTTTATTCTGACAAGAACATTTATGAGGTGGTTTCCTTTATAAAACAATATTACAGATGAAAGAACTGAGTTGCAGAGTAGTTAAGAAATTGGATGAAGATTGTGCAGCCTTAAAATGGCCAAGCTAAGATTTTGAACCAGGTGCTCAGGGTCCAGAGCCCAGATTCTGTATTCCAATCCTTTTTGCTTTCCTGAGAAAAGCACCAATAAATCAGGCATATTTTTATTTAGTAAGACTCTTGGCCATAACCAAAGCTCCCTGGGCCAGTGACTGCCTGTCCTGGAATGGGTTTACCTTTACTGGGGCGAAGGGGAGGCATGGGTCCTAAGGTCACGCCAGAAGGTCTTTGCAATAGAAATGGCCACTTAAAGCTCCGACACATTATTAAAGCTGCCTTCCACCAAAAAGAAATACTGTAGGAAAGGGAGAATAGGATTTCGGACTATTTGCATAAGAAAATACATTAGTTCCACTCAGTTCCTGCTAAATAGAGGACTTGCCAAGATGCTTGTAGCAGAATATTCCAACAGCAGACTGAAAAATCATTAACATTCATCTTACCATCTTGCCCATGAAGTCACTCTATAGAACACACATTCACTTTTATGGAAAGTAAAGTAGAGCATGGGAGGGCTTGGCACAATTTTTATTCCACATGTTGGGACCTCTAGCCACCTCTCAGTGGGCAGTCCCTGCTAAACATAACTAGCAGGCTCCTGAGTTTTTTCTTTTTGACCCATGGGAGCAAAACCTTGGCCTAGGACTTGCTGCTCTCATAGAATGGGCCCTGGCTTGTGTCCCCATAATTAGGGGCTCTAACTTTAACTATGTCTGCCTTAAACAGTACCACCTATTGCCATCTATCTCTGCATATATTCCATCTTGCTCAAAGGCTGTTGCTGCCTGGGCATTTTCCCTGCTGTATGAAAGGAAATAGGCATCTGGCTTCTGCAGGGAAGGGAGAGATGCTGTTACTAGTCATTTTTCCCAAAGCAATTGGATGATGATCACATTTTGACTTAATATGCTCTGTGGCTCTAACTCCTGAAACTATGTGCAGACTGAGGTTTGAATACTTTCTGACGCTAAAATAGTTCCTTGACAACCATTTATAATTTAGTATATATAACTGGAGTTACCCCCATCAGTTAAATGTAGTCAAGTCTGCTTTTATAATAAATAATGCCATAGATCATTTAGTTACTGGAGATTTTTATGTCAATTTTTATTGTTTTGCCATACTGTAAAAATAACATGTTCAAATTTTTAAAATTAAGTGAGCAAAATTTAAGTAATACAAATAGATATAAGCAAGAATATGTTGAAAATCTCATATTCCAGAGATGACTACTTCTAATATTTTAATATGCATATAAAATATACTAATTCTGTGATACTGTTTAACTGACTTTACTTGATAGTCTATCGTAAATATTCCTGATATTATGAAATATTTTATGGGACATTGATAGCTTAATATATTTTGAGTAGACATTATACTCAAATCTTCCATCTACTACTTACTCCATTCCCCATAGGAGACTGTCTTTTTCATATTTTTAAAAATGTCTGTCCAGAGTTTCTTTACACAATATAGGCAAATTTAAATATGTATTTTTATTTTCCCATGAGTTCTACACAAAACCTAGAACTTTGTTTTCATACTCTAGTACCTCAATTTTCTCACTAACGACAATCTTCTATTCTTTCTGCAGCATTGTTGATGGCTTCATTATTATTCCATTACTTGATTAAAGCATTTTAACCAACTTCCTATTTTGGGATATTTAGGCTGTCTAAAAACATCCTAGTGGATTTATCTTTTCATACAATCCATGATTATTTCCCTAGGATAAATTATTTGGAATTCTTTTCTTGACCTTTTGCTCCTTGTTTAAAATGACTCCTGAAAGATTATACCACTTTATCTCCTAGCAATGGTCAACAGCAGGTAAAAAGGAACTTAATTTAAAAGAGGCTAGTTGCAACAGTGAACTTTTTGAATATTATATGCAAGAAAAAATAAGAGCATAAAATCAGTTGCTTGATGGTTTTGAAGTCATGGCAGGAGAGGGATTCAGTAAGAGGTAGTCAGGCATCCTTGAAAGAACATGTTGGAATGGAGTGAGACATGAGTCCTGGTCTAGCCTCTGATGTGAATCTGGGATAAGTCACTAGGTCTTTAAGTCTGTTTTCTAATCACAGAAAAGGTAAGAATGCTTACTGGGTTTATTTGGGCTCATTTTGTTCTAAAAGGATTTATGAATATGAGGAAAACTTTTCTAGCTCTAAAATTCCTCAATTTTTCAGCTGTCGCTTCATGTTCAAAGGAAATAAAAATTGACCTTCTACTTAGGGTGGTGTGTTTTGAAGGGACAGGCCTTCCTCTTCTTAATTCTCTATGTTATTAATTCCTCTTAATTTCAGTAAATGCTAAGCTTAAACTTCTCACCACCACATAGAGCAGCCCCTTAACTTCTATAGATGAGCCTTCACAAAATACAAGGAGAATTGGAGAAAGAAAGCTAAAACTACAAGAGATTTCTGGCTTCATAGTTATATGCATATTTTTTTAAAACACTCAGACATTTATTTTTAGATGAGGTAATGTTAATCTGCAATAGCAGGAAGAGACAATCATGTGGTTCCTGCATATGCCAAGTTTGGGATGGTGGTGGTATTAGATTTGACTCTTTGTGGTGCAGTGATTTTACAGATGGCAAGAAGGGAGGCAATGAAAAACTGTCCCCTGTCAGGCCTTCCTGATGTGGGTGTTGGTCATCAGCCAGCCTCTATGGGCAAGTAAGTGTTCAGTTACTGGTCAGCTCATTGTCAAAGCTGTTTGTCGTTAGAAGATTCCCTGACTTCACCAAGTGAGAACTTTGGTCACTGAGATAAGATTAGTCAAGAATAAATACCATGTCCAGTCATGTCCTTTCTTTCTCTACAGCAAGCAAGCTCAAGAGGAGCCAGGCAAGCAGGAACTGGAAGCCTTAGTCAACACAATCCAGAAGCAAATGAAAGATTATTCATGCAAAGATAACATACGTGAAGCATTTCAAGCTCATGACAAGGAAGCATCAGGATATGTGGACAGAGAGATGTTCTTTAAAATCTGTGAATCTTTTAATGTCCCAATTGATGACTCCTTGGTTAAGGAGGTTGGTATGAATTTCTTTTGGGGGTTGATTACAGAGGCTGATCATTCTTTCCTAAAGGCAACTGTATGTGTATTTTTTTTTCAAATGGGGAAGATTTAGGATATTCAGATCAGAACTCCTGTCCTTGACTATGGTATTTTCCCCTGATTCTAACATTGGCATCCTTGTTTAATTTCTGTTGAAGGGCTTCTCAATAAGTGGGCCTGAGACTAGACAGTGCAAGTATTGATAGACCAATATGTCAGTGCTGAAGAAAGGCAGCAGAGATGACCCTGGAGGGGGAGCTCCCAAGAGGAGACCCAAAGACCAGTTGATGAACAGGATGGTGGGCAGCCTTTGATGCCCTTCACAGCCGATTCGTAGCTTAGTGCCTCAGTAGGGCTAGCTTGTAAGAGGATGCAAACACTGCCCAAGCAGTGTATAAGGGGTATGGTCAGCCACATATGGACAAAAGGCAAGGAAATTTTTCTCCTAGAATTTTCATAAATGAATTAAGTTTCATGGCATTCCTTCATTATTAATTCCTTTAGCCAGGGTTCCCCTGAAAGTCAAACAAAATCCATCCCCCTACCACATTTGCCAAGGACTCTGGCTTACTATCTTCAAAATATTCACACTAAGAACACTGAGCTTCTGTAGCCCTTCTTGAAGATCTTAAAGCAGAAAGCAAATTCAAAGTGAAAAATTCATTTAGGAAAGGATTTTGTTTAGGGCTAAAGTGACTAGATTATAGATGAGTAGTTTTTATGGACAGGAACATTAGCAAGGAGTAGAGGAGGGCAGAAAGAAGGGTATTTGTTCATGTGGGCCAAACATCCAGTTAACTCCCCAAACCTCAGATTGACAGCATGCCTAGTTTGATTTTTGAGTCATTTATACCACATGGCATGGGAACTGACATGGGAGAGAGGAATGGCTGTCATTGGGAAGTGGGACAGGGAAGGGAAAGGTGGGGTGGATTTGCACGTGTCTTATAAGGACTACCATAGGAAATTCTTATGTTACCAGTCACAGCTGAGTTTTAGGGGACACAGTGTAAACAATGGCAGAAGTAGATTCCTCTATTAGGCTGTGATATTAGGAACCTGCTATTTAAGAGTATTATTTCCTGGTAGACAAAGTCATCTATTTGAATATAAAAACAATTAAATTTGCTTTGAAAATGACAAGTGACCTTATAAATATGGATGTTAGTCTTGAAATCTTGGGCAGGTCATTTACTCCATCCAACTTTGGTTTCATTATGTGGAAGATGGTGACAATATCTGACCTACCTGCCATGTTCACAGGATCATTTCTGAATGAACTGAGGATATAAAAACTAAACTTTGGGTTTACAACAATGGGGGATAAGTATGCTCTGCAGTTAAGTTGAAGGAAGCCCACCTGTCTCACCTGTTCTCTTTGCTCTCTTCTGCAGTTAATCAGGATATGCTCTCATGGAGAAGACAGGATTGACTATTATAACTTTGTTCGTGCTTTCTCAAACTGACCTGGCTGATGAGAGAATACAATATAAATTTTTTATGTTGGAGCCACAGTTGGAAATATATCTTGTAGGGCTCCTGAAGTTATATTTCTTTTTTGATTATATTTCATTACTCAATTAAATTGTTTTTTATAGGATGGGTGTCTTATATGGTGTGGTTGGGGTATTGTGATAGTTAATTTTATGTGTCAATTGATCTGGGCCACAGAGTATCCAGATATTTCATCAAACATTATTCTGAGTGTTTTTGATTCAGGATACATCTGAATTGGTAAGCAAAGCAGACTGCCTTCCTCAAAGTGGTTGGGCTTAATCTGGTCATTTGAAGGCCTGGACAAAACAAAATGGCTGACCCTCCCCCAAGTACTAGCAAATTCCTCCTGCCTGACTGCCTTCAAATGCCCACCTGGCTTTTTTCTACCTTCAGACTCAAACTGAAACAACAGTCCTTCGCCTTCAGGCCTCAGACTGGAGCTGCACCATCAGCTTTCCTGAGTCTCAGGCATTTGAACTCAGATTGGAACTATACCCTCAGCTCTAGCTTGCCAACTCACCTGCCACTTCAGGGGGCGTAGGCTCCATCATCATGTGATTCATTTCTCATAGTAGTAATCATTTATGATACTACTCATTTCTTTCTCTGTATATGTCTATACACACACACATATTCTATTGGTTCTGTTTCTCTGGAAAACTGTAGCAGATATAGCATGATAAGTGCGGGACAAATGATAGAATTTTCTAGAAACATTTGGGATATTGAAAATAAGTACATAGCATCACTGTGCTGCCAGCCAATGGCCCCCACCACTACCAACCTTCCTGTCCCAATATTGTAGAGAAGCATAGTATTTGGTTTTAAAACTCTGGTTCAAGGCCCGTTAGTATACCTGCATTTTTAAAAAATGGAATAAAAATGATCTGTGTGGAACACATGTAGAGTATGTATTTTCATCTGAGTGTATTTGATGGGTTACAAAGTAAAATGTTTTTCTTGATGTGGGTGTAGTTTAAAAAAGTAGAAAAATTGCTCTTTTAGAGAGCCTGGCATTAAGATAGTGGGAGAAGACTGGGAGCAGTTGCTGGCTCTCATTTAATGAGTTCTGACTTTCTAGTCAGTGCTGCTCTTTAATTGAAGTCAGTTACCAACTTCATCTTTAAAAATGCCATCTCAGATTCTTCCCTGCCACCCAAAATATGGCATGAATGAGGATGGAGATACACAGGACTAAGGACGCCTGGGCTACATCAGAATTGCTTGGAAGCTGCCCTTGATCTTTCCTTCCCTAACAAGCTGTGTTACCTTTAACCAGCTTAAAGGCTGTAGATGCATTGTTGATGCCTCATTTTGCTCCAGGTAATATCTCAGGAAGAACACATTTTGTTTTGTTTCCTTCAGTCATTCATAACTATTTTAAAAGTTTCAAGTATTTAAAAAGTCCATTTCAATCTTAAAAAATACAAAGTTTTATCCTGTTTCCCTAGCTCAGTCCTGCCTCAGGCCTGGAAGCTGTTAGTAGAGTATATGTGTTGGGACAGGCATAGTCCTTTCTCTGGCTTTGTTTCCTCTGTCTATATTCAGCCAACCTGCTGTTTAGGCCCTTGTAAGATCTAGGAAGGGTCAAAGGGCAGAACCAGAGGAAAAGGGAAACATCTCATTTCTGTAGGTAATGTCATCATAATTTGGGGTGAAGGCTGAGTGCCATGTGTCCAAAGCCTGTCACTTTCTCCCAGGGCACCGTCTGTGTGTGTGTGTGTTCATATTCTTAGGTCACTTTCCCACAGGGAACCTCCTAGTGCACCATTCTCAGATGCAGATGGTCTAGTAGCCAACTGACTGCCCTGCTGTAACAGTCTGCTGCCCAGGCTCCTTGTCTGTCAGAATGGGGCCCTTTCAGGGTAATTCACCCTGCCCGGGTGTGCACTCATGCCCAAAGATTCTCTTGGTTATGCAGTTAGGTAGCTATCTTTGAGACTTGTTTTAGATGAAAATCAGGTCAGGCACCCCCAAATCTTGTGCTCTCCAAACTCCAAGGGACACATGTCAAGCTGCATCTGTTAAAATCGTCCCCACCCCACCCAGCCCCTACATAGCTTGCAGACCCACTATATCCTGATGTCCTTTTCAGAAGTCTGCACTCTCTAATCCATTCTCCATCATCCCTGCCTCTTGAGGAAGACAAGAAGCTCACAAAAGCTTTGGGTCCCTCTGACGCAAATCTTTCATGGATCAGCCCAATTGGCAGCATGTGGAAATACTTACCAATTTTTGTCCTTGGCATTGGGCTTTAGCTGAAATGGAGATTTAGGAATGTCTCATTTAACATCCTCTTATCTGCCCTTTGAAATCCAAGTGTTCATAGACCTTCTAACCTCAGTTCTGACCACTCATCTCTTTTTATTTCCCTTTATCTTTTCCACCAGATACAAGAGATATCTTTCTATTCAATTACTGGGTACTAGGATTAAACTTTCAGCCCCACTGCAATTGTTAGAAGCATCTCAGCTGTCTTGAATAAGGTCCATATATATTCCTCAAGCTTGCTTTCCACTTCTCACCTGGCCTCCCCTCCCAAGCTCACCCAAGATTGAGGAGCTAAGATCTAACAGCACCATCACAAGGTATGATCACTACCTCAGGAAAGACCCTAGCCAGCAGGGCATTTCTTTGGTGTCCTCACACTGCTCACCCATTAGTTTCCACAAGGCAGCAACTGTAGGAATCACCAAAATCAGAGCAAATCACTTTCCTACTAAAATCCTGACTGGCAGTGCAGTCATTAGATGTCACTAATTACCATATGCTACAGTGACAGCTGGGCTCAGGTGAAGGCAGACCGCAGAGTTAGTCTGCAGCAAGCAATATTGTAGGAAGAAATGACCATCATTTCCAATTGGCCACCAGGGAGGTTAGTCAGAAGTAGAGAATTATCATAACCAAGTAGCATTGGCATTGGAGGCACACTGGGAACTGCAGCTATCAGCTTTAAATGAAGGATGTGTCTAAGACTCATGAGGGTGGTTTGTGGATTTGGGGCTAATAACATCTTGTGGAGGAAGATGGGCTGTGAGGTAGCCACTACTGACTGTCCTGGGCTGGTACCCTGTCTGTACCACTAGAGAGCCTTGAAAATGCCACCTAATAATTAGGTGTACAGAACCCATGTCTATAGGTTTTGAGAGTGTTTGGGACCAACAAGTAGAGAAGACTTCTCTAGAGAAGACTTCTCTAAATGTTTCCAGAGAATTGAGGGTCACTTGGGTAAGTGACTCCTGAATATCTTGCTGGCACACAAGTATGAACAGGTTTACTTTAAAAAAATGTTTGACAGCTTTACTTGTTCCATGAACTTAGTATTCACTATCACTATTTCCTGTTAAAAAACAAAACGAAACAAAAAAAAACCCGTAGCTAGGTCACCTACCTTCTCTCATGAGGAAGGTTAAGTGCTGGAGTCACCTGGTTTCTCATGCACAGCAGGACTCCAACCCAAACCTGCTAAAGCTTGTCCCCCCTCCTCCCATTAGTACCACTCACCTTCACCTCAAGCAGATGCTCTCTGGTGATTCTCGTCCTACTTTTTTTTTTTTTTTAATGTGGTGCCTGGGATCGAAACCAGGGCCCTGTGCATGCAAAGCAAGCACTCTACAAACTGAGCTATATCCCCAGCCCTCTCTGGTAATTCTCACGCCCTGTGGATGTCCATGACTGACTACACCTGTCACTGTACTCATCTCCTGAGCTTCTTGCAAAGATGTTTCTGGAAAAAAACAGCAGACAGCTACAGGAAACAACAGGCCATCTAAAGGACACCAAAAATCCCAAGTGCCCACCATTACTACTAATGCTGGGATGTCTTCTAGTCAGCACCAACATACTTGGTGGCACTGAACCCCATGTCCTCCAAGCCAAATGACTTCATAGGATAGCAGGCATTAAGCATAGAGAGCTTCCTTCTGGAGCCTCCTGCCCACAAACCCCATGCAAAGAAAATCACTTTTTCTACTCTACTTGCTATAGATTGAATTAGAATGATGCATATTACTAACCAGCACTTACTCTAACTGATCCTCTATCCTTTATTCTAATTCCCTGATTCATATCACCACAGTGAAAAATAAATCTCAAGAAATATAAGAAATGACTATGGAGTGAAGTTTTAGACATGAGGGCTAAAATTGATGTAAAGTCATTTGCCAAGTAAAAACAAACATAAGCATCCAGATTAAAAAGCACTCCTACATAGAGGCATGTTAAGTTATTCCAGAGATGATTGATAATTCTATGCCTTTTATTCAGTTATTACAGAAAATATTCGATCATTTGTTTCAAAATGTACATTAAAAAATCCATACAAAACTGTAATTTGTTTTAAAACCAGACAGAAACAGTGGAAAAAGGATTTTGAAAAAAGTTCACCAAAAGTAAAAAGACATCCCTCCCCCCAACCCTTTTACATGAAAGCATAAATACGGCAGGTACAAATTTTCCTTGAGTTCCTTGTGGAAATTTGGTCCATAACATGAACAGGCTAAAATAGAAAAACAAAGACAACTTGTCCATATTTGCATTATGAGTTGCTCAGGGCACCAGCAGCCTCAGTTCATCCTTCAGATGTTTATTTCAGAGGAACTGAAAAGTGAGGTTTGTAGTCTCAACACACAAACACTTGAATCTGTACCCAACAGGACGGTGGTACTCCCACAGCCAGACCCGCTCAGACCGCAGGGCTCTCCACCCAGGGCTGATTCTCCATCCTCTCCATGTGCACAAGAAACTCTTGAAACGCTTTTACAGAGTGATGGTGACGCTATGGGCCTCACACAGATCGTAATCCCAGACACTGACTTAGGTACCATCCTGAGGATGTTTTTTTCTCCTTTTCAACAGATTTTTTTTTTTTTTTTTTTTAAATATAAGGACTTCTAAGATGATACCACATGTTCTACAAGAGGGCCACAGAAACCCACCCAGCATCATGAGAGTGACAGCAACAAGGGGAAGTGGCTGGCATTTCTTCTGTAAGGGATGATGACTACCCCTCCCAAAGGTCCCTCCTCCCCACCTATTGCAAGGCAATGTAAGGGACAGAAAGGCCTGTGGAAAAGACCACGGGCTGGGAGGGTTATTGCACAACCCGGAAGGGTGGGAACAGGCAGGCAGGCAAGGGGCAGGGAGAAGGTTGTGGCTACTAACACAAGGTCACCCCAGATCAGGAGCTGTGACGGTTCTGTAATTGCTGGAACAAACCCACTGTCAAAACAGGTAAGGAGTTAAGTCTCTGGACCAGGAAGTACAGGTAAACACCTTCCACAAACTTTGGGAAGTGAAATAGATCAGAAGAGGTCACAGCAAGGGTGCCTTTGTTTCTAATATGGGGTGAGAGGAGACAAAGGTCAGGGCAGGGTACAGGGGCTGCAGGGGTGGTGCTGAAGCCTCTGGACTTCCCTTCACAGGTACAAGGCACGGGTGCCTGCCCTTGGGCCACTCACAGGTTTCTACAGCCCCTCTAGCAGGCCAGAAGCGAACCACTACAGGGAGAGGCAGAAATGAAGCAGAGAACACAGAGCCTACTACTATAAGGGGAGGGTGTCAAAGCAAATGAGACAAAACTGTCAGTCCGTGTCCCTTTTATACGTACTGTACTGAGGTATGGTGGTGTCCTTGGCTGCATATGCTGAAAGCTCTAGAGCCCTGGCAACCGGGGGCTGGCCATACAGTACAAATGAAGGCCACACGGCAACATAAGGCACTTATTACACAAGAACAGATCTGCTTAGGACAAGGACAAAAACTCTACAGGGGCTGCCAAACACTAAAAGGCTACATAGAGCCTGCAAGTCCAAATGCTTTTTATCTTCAGGGCTGTGCTGATCCAGCCACCTCCATAAAAGAGCACGTGAGTGGGAGGTGAGACCACTGAGGAGTGGTCTTTTCCAGCCTCCTGGGAGGTGTAGTTAATATTCATGCAAACAGGGTGAAGGGTGGGAAGCCAGTAAAGGCTTCCTCACAGTGGACCATGGGACAGAGGGATCCAATTTATACTTAGGTTTTCAAATGATCTGATGACGACCTAATTTCTCCAGTAACCACCAATCTCTCTCCTGAGGAAAAAGGCTGTAAACTCAGGAACAAGAGAGGAGAAAGACCACCCAACTGCCCTGACTCTCAGGCCCTCAGCCATCAGTGGAGAACAGAGGCCATAAGCAATTAAGATCCACTTGAGACACTGAAGCCCTTAGGGAAGGGAAGTTAGTTATGTCCAGAAAATCCTACCTCTCCCACCCCAGATGTAGGCAAAACAAACAGGGAAGGCTGACACCTATCAAAGAAATGCATACCAAGGCCTTCCCCAGCCAAAGATGTTGGCAAGCCTCTTATAATTAAAGCTTCCATGGAACGTAACTTTACATTGTGGAATTTTTGGAGGGCATGCATCCTCTTTCTTATTTACCACTTAGGCAAAAGATCCAGGAGGTAATGAGGAAGGAGGTCTCAAAACCTAGATGCCCACGCCCACATCTGGCTTCAGAGGCTCTCAGGGTCCCAGGGATTCCAGTCAAGGGAAGCACTGTGAAGGTGGCCAGAACACAGGTGTCTCTTAATGTTGGTAAGCTCCCCTTTTCCCCAGAACCATCCCCTACCTTCAATAGGAACATATGAAACTTATTAATAGTGCAGCTATCAGTGCCTGGAAGGTAAAAATAACTTTCCCATCACTGAACTTGGGAGAATTGGCAGCAGGGGCTCCTCTATCCACCAACATGGCGTCCCTCTCCTACCACTGCCATCTGCTGGCATCTGGATGCTGGTGTACCAGTCAGGGATGTCAAGAGAGGCAGTGGCTGAGGTAGATGAGCATCTTTGCTTCTGCTCTTGGTGGATGGTGCTGAGCTGCCTCTCCAAAGGAGGGGTCTGCAGGGCCTGCACAAGTGGCTTGGTGCTTTGGGGACAGGGTACACTAAATAAAAATGAAAAAGTAGCCAAAGTGCCCAAATTAGTACAAGCTAGCCCAACATGCTCACAGGATGAAGTGGAGTTATTTAAACTCTGGCAACATGGTTTGTGTCAACTTGCCAGAGTCTTGACTTTGCTATGACACAAATGTGCCAGAGAGGCAGGTGGGGAAGGAAGTACCCTACAATTAACCTCTAAGCACCCCCAAACATCCCTGAAGCCCAGGATGGCAAGATGTCAGGAAGGAGAGGGAGATTGGGAAAAAATGCATACTTTCAAAAAACTGTCCTGCTTTCTAAGGGTAATAAAAAGAAACCCAGGGTAGATCTTTCCAATTCTGTATGCCTACCCCATGGTCTCAGGAGTTTTTCTTTTAATGTAGAATAAGATTTTACAAATTCTCATCACTGAACTAACCCTTGTCCTTTAATGAACAGTCTAAGTTGACTCCAGCTGCAAGGTTCATGGTACCATACCCAAGGCAGCACTGGAAGCTTGCAGGAGAAGTAAGGAACATGGAGCTATGTCATCTCTGGCATCCACATGTCCTGGGGCAGAGCAATGAAAGCCTACATACAGGAGAATGGGAGCGGCTGGATCCAGGACTTGAACTGCTCTGCTCACTACCACATCCCCAGCCCTCAGAACACTGCAAGCATGCTCTAAGTACTGCTGAGGGCACACCTCAGCAGCTCAGCCTGGAATCACCTGAAGGCAAGAGACCTCCTGCAGAAGGCTGGTGAGGCTATGGCAGCCTGGGGAGAACCAGAAGGTTGTCTGAGCCAATGGGGGAGGAAGGTGGGTTTAAGAGGCTGCTGGCTGGGCTGAATACCCTCTCCATGAGTAGTTCCATGCCAGATAAGCATGAACTCAGCTACAGCCTACATCAGGGCTGTTGGCCTGGAGTGGCAAGGGGGTTTCAGATCATCTCTGCTCTGACCAGTTTATACCAAGCTACCTGCTTACCAACATTCTTCTGTGCAGCCCAGAGAAGGATCAGGGAAGGAGAGGGAGGTTAGAGGAAAATGCATACTCTCAAAAACATTGTCCTACTTTCTAAGGGTAATCAAAAGAAACAAAGGGCAGTCTTTCCAATTCTGTATATTTACCCCAGACAGAGATGGAAGTCTACTGTGGTATTTGGAAACAGATCTCTTGGTGACTGGTAACTTAAACTTTGTCTACAATGTTCTCCAAGGGACTTGGAGAAGGGAAACTGCCTTGATGAAAAGACCCATGTCCCCCTTTTTGGATAAAAATCCAAGGTCTGATCTCTACCATGATGTCAAAGAGAGGACCAGTATGCTAGGTGACATTAGTTTTCCTGTGACACCAAGAACTGCTCCCCCTTGCCTCAGCACAGAGCTCAGGGGTTGTAATCAGTACCTTTTCAAGCCTACCTCCCCTTCAGGAAGTCCTCGCAAGATACCTTAAGGACCTGGCAGCCTTGTCTTCAGGTGGAGGGGACAGGAAAGAACACTGCAGGGAGGGGGACAGAAGATTCTGTCAACAGGGCTCTTCTGCTCATCCACATCCAGCCAGAAGAGCGACTCTGAGTCAACCCTGGCTCTTGCTGTACTTGTGCTCAACAAACATCAGCAAGCGACAAGGATTCCAAAGAACACTCACAAGTAAGGCCAGAGGGCAGAAGGCCAGGTGACCCTCCCTGGGAAACCAGGGGACTGGTGTGGGGCTGGAGCCCTTGAGGCTTAGTGTTTCTGCAGCTACAGAGATGAAGTCAAGGTAGAAAGTCTGACCTGACAGGGCTGGCTGGTTCTGGACTCCAGACCAGCATACCTCAGGCAGGTTTGCTAACGGTTGTTTGGTTTGGTTTTGAGTGCTGGTGAACGGTTGAAGAAACAACAGCAGCTGGCACTGCTGGAGAACGGCCCCGGCTGACTCCTGTCTCTCCTGTCGTGGTACCTGTCTGGGAGGGCCTGCTGCTCAGCGTGCTTTGCTCTTGCTCTATAAGTGGGAAGACTTGTCTTCCTTCAGCACTTCCCTCCAGAGTGAGTGCAGGCTGGTTTCCAATACAACTGCGGCACGGGAAGCCCTCTGGAGTCATGGGACCCAACAGAATTAACACTGTCCTCCAGGATCACGTTGCCATGTCCCAAAGCCAAATGCCTTGGCATTCACAGCCAGCAGTGGCTGCTGTGCCTCAAGATGGCATGTGTAGAACTGGAATCAGACATCTCGTCAGTTAAACAGCACCAAGGAGATTACGATCCAAGAGGGCAGGCCTCTCCTCTTCCTGCCCAGCCACATAAGGACCACCAAGGGGCCTGCTGCCAGCCCCAGGTGAAGCTCCTTGGCACAAGGCTTCCAGATGGACAGGTCCTGGGAGTGATGGACAGGACCACAATCTTAGCTCCCTCCCATGGTAAAAACCAGACACAGAAAAATTGCACATTAAAGTGAAATAAAGAAGTGAGAAGAAAAAGCAGCAGCCACGAAGGAAGAGAAAGAAGAGGTGAGCAGAAGAATAACCATGAGGATCTAGGTTTCTAGAAAACCCAATACAGGACAGAGGTGAGGCCATAAGGTGGCTTGAGGGAGTGACAGAAGAAGATTTTTGGCTTTATTGAGAATGGTTTATGGAAGAATAAGACGAGAAAGCCAAGAAGAAAGAGGAAAACCCCCCTCTGAAGACAGGTTTCTGCTATTTGAGACGGAGCATGTCAAGGAGGAAGGAGGAGGCAGTGTTGGGGGCTTGGGTTCCTCGCCTCCCTGCTGGGCCCCCACCAAGAGGATTCCTGTTCTCAGCACTTTGGCCTTAAGGAGACTTGAGTTTCTTAGTCCGTGGGGAGGTTCCGTTCTCTGCTTTCACAACTCCATTTTCATGGTAACCTGGGAAGTGGAGAGAGACAGACATACGTGGGGTTTCTGCTAGGACTGAAGCAGGAGAACGAAGGATAGGACCAGATCAATCAGCCCTCCTAATGCATCCCAAAGAGCCAAAGGGGCACTGGGCAGCAGTTTCCTATAGCAAACAGAAGCCAGCTGACAGTTCTGGGTAGGTTTCTGCTTTCCCCAGTGTCTTAGACAAAAGGCCCCATTTGAGGTGCTGGGATACTGACTGTGCTTAAGCCTCAGGGCTGGAGATGACACAGAGAAATGCACTATTGGTAGCTGCCCTCCTGGCCAGGCCTGAGGCTGGGGTGAGAGCCTCCCTGGAGTCACCTAGATGCTGCCAGTGCCCTCAGCTCCTCTCAGGCTTCTACGGGGCACCAACTCATTTCAGCAGTAGCTCCTAAGAATGGGGGCAACAGAGAGAGGGTACAAAAGGCTGTAGGGAAAGGCCTTACTCAGATGCCTCACACTCCTCTGGCAGAAAAATTGTGCTCTTTTGTTGTTATAGAAAAGACCTCCATGTGCTTGATCCAAATCAAACAGGCACATCAGAGGCAGCCTCCGGCCACTCCCCCACCCCCAGGCCTCCTCCTCACATCCAGCTGCACACGTGTCTGTTTCAAACACACGAGCCCTTGCCAAGCAGGCAGCTGCCTGGAGAAAGGCAGGTGAGTCAGAAAACAGATCCCAGTGCAGACAAGCTCCCAGGTTGGACAGGAAGTGAAGGGCCGGGAGTGCTCAGGGACCTGTGGGATTAGGTGACTAGTGGGGTGTGTGTAGGGGCCAAAGGAGAGGTGGGTGTCCCACCCCTGCCGCCCACCTAGCACCGAGAGTCATTCCTGAACAGAGGAGGGGCCAACAGTCCAGGAGGCAGAGGCAGTCTGAGATGCAGAACACAAGGGCAGGTGAGGACACAGAAGGCCACTGTGTAGCACAGGGCATGGGTGGTGGTGGCAGCAGCAGCAGCAGCAGCAGCAGCAGCAGAACTTGGCTGGGCTCCAGAAACCACCCTGAGGACAAGTTTCCCGCCAGAGGTCTCCACCCAGCACAGCCCTGCCCCACAGTGGCCTGGGCTCCTGGCCTAGTAGGGCCAGCCCTGCCCACACTCTGTCCCTGGCCCATGCCCAGCCACGTGCCAGTCAGGGAGCCCCAGGCCCAGGAAAGTAGTCGGGAAGGAGGAGCCAGCAAGACTGTAGTGTGGAGTGTCCAAGAGCCACCAGCTCCTCCCCACCCATCCCAGACAGACCTCACCCTCTCTTAGCCTTGGGCCCTGGCACTCACCAGATTCTCTCTTGATGAGCCTGGCTGGAAGCCTTGGGGCAGCTGGGACTCTCCGCTTGGCACTCTGCTCATTCCAGTATTCCCGCCAGTGCCGCAGCTGGGAGTGGATGAAGCGCCACATGAGCCAGGCCTGGGCGGCACACACCAGCAGTAGCATGCAGAGCCTGCGAGGCAGAAAAGCTGGCTTGAGGGCGGGGCTTAGACCCAGAGTCCTCAGATGGGGAGACAAGGCCTGCACCATAGGGCTTCCATGGCCAGTCCCCTCACATTGCCACTATCATCAGGAAGAGCATGTACAGTGGTCATTACACTAGCATACTTCAGCAATGCTGAAGTTAAGATCCAGAGACAGGAAGGAGGTTGTATGTATCGAGCTCCACAATCACACTATTCTCATGCTTGGGGGAGTCTCATATCCACAGCACAGAGTAAGGCTAATATAAGCTCCACAGATATTGGTAGAATTCAAATGACTGAATTATGATATACCTGAAATAATTCTCAGAGTGGCTTCTCATCCAGCACATCACTTAAAAGAGGAGCAACCTTGGACAAGTTACACCTTCTAAGGCCTGTGGACTCATGGAAGCGCATGGCTTCTAGTTGTTTCCCTTGGCCACTCGCCAAGCTCTGGATGATAGGGGTTTAAAGAGTCCACACATGGTTGTAAGGATCAACTGAAAGACCAGACGTGAAACCTCTTGTGCACCATGAAGTGTTGCACAAAGGTAAGAGGATTTGTACTTGGATTGAGATCCTGACTGCAGCCTGAGCAAACCAGGGCCAGGAAGTGAAGAAGGTTTTGAGGGAAGCAGAAGGCTGGTATCTCCTCTCCCCTTGGGCCTGATGTTCAGAGATTTCCAGAAATACCTCAGCATGTAGGAGACTCAAGGGTCTGCTGCCTCCTGACCTTCTGCAGGAGTTGTGCCAAGTTCAGGAGGTTCCTGGCAGCACTCAGGGAGCCCTGATTCATCACCTTGGGCTTCTGCCCAACTCACCTGCAAAGCAAGGTGTTGAAGTTCCCTTTCTCAGGGTCAAATGCCTGGTTTTCCATGCGAGCCAGTCCAAAGCCAATGGCCAGTACGGCGAGGGTGAGAATAAAGAGGCGTGTGACCCCAAACACAGCAGCCCAGGCATTAAACCTATTCACAGATGCAGAAAAGAGATGTCAGTCTTTATGGCTCTTGAAAGAACCTTCACTCAGACCCTAAGTGGGAAGAGGACTCGAGGGGGGCCTAGGAAGGTGCTTGAGAGGTATCTTCAATAAGATGCTCCCTCACCCCCAAATAACCTTAGGGTGCTGCCTGAGACAAGTAGGCAGCATAAACCCAGGACAAGGGCTTCTAACTGCTCAGGTCTCAGGGGAGACCCATGCTCCCTAAGGCCTCTGAGTGGGCCAGTCCCCAGCAGCTCCACTTACAGCTTCTCATTGTTTTCATCTGCGAAGTAGAATAGTCGTGCCATGTGGAAGAGGAACTCAGTGGAGTACTGCAGGAGCAGCAAGATCAGGCCCAGGCGGCTCAGGCTGCAGGAAGAAGATGAGCTTTACCCTCCCCACAAGCAAAAGCCATGGCCCCATCTTGCTTTAGGCTTTCCCATGTGCCTGGACGCTGCTTTCTACTCCACTTGCTGGGTAGGCCCTGCCTCATCCTTTAAGATTCAGGTTAGCTCTTGTACTTTTAGGAGTTTTTCCCTAAGACTAAACCCCCATGGCTCTTCCTTACTTTATGTGGTTCAGGTGCCCTTGCCTATTCCCACCATGGACCTGACGTTCATAGCACTCAGCAGCTTCCACTCATCATCCTGCTAGAACCAAGCACATAAAAGGTGCCCAGAACAAGTTTGCTGAGGCTGGAAACATGAAGGGTTCCCGCTATGTGATGTCATTATCCCAGTCCTTCAGACTGAGAGTGGGGAAGCAGGAAGCACTCTTCCTGTGTGGTCTTTCATGCACACTGCTGGGAGATGGTGCAGACTGGCTTCCTTAGACCCATGCTACAAGTGACCCATGAGCATCCAATACCAAGCAGAGCTGGCACATACAGCCTTCACCCCTCCAAGTCCCATCCAGGAAGTGACATGGCTCTAGGCCTCCCTGGGAGAGAAATGCTGCCCTCCTGGAACTCTATCAACCCAACTCAGGCATTCTCACAGGATGCCTGTTGTGAGAACCCAGGAGACAGGGGCTCATGGACCTCCAGGCACACTAGCAAAAGTTACACATGGCAAGCACTCAAATGACAGCCTGCAGGAAGTATAGGGAGCTCAACCCTGTGTGGATAAAGCTCAAGAAAAGTCCAAATTATAAATGAAATGACCTATTCATCTTACATAAAAGAGACCCTCAAGATCAAACACTAGGTTGTGGCTCAGTGGTAGAGTGCTTGCCTAGCATGTGTGAGGTACTAGGTTTGATCCTCAGAACCACATATAAATAAATAAAAATAAAGGTTCATCAACAATTAAAAAAAAAAAAAAGATCAAACACTATAGCAATTCTGTGTACTTCTAGAATAATCAAGCAGTAAACTACTCCCCATGACATTACAAACCAAAGAGAAAGGGAATTCTAGGGTCATGAACTCAAGCAGCAGTTGGACACTGAGGTGGAAGCCCAGCTTCGGGCTACCTTTAACCTGCAAAGCCATGTTCAAAGGCCAGCATCTGTCAAAGTCTTCTCTGTTTTTCCTCAGGTTGAGGTTGTCACTCTCTGACTTGCCATGGCTGGTGAAACAGACCTTATTATAGTGCTCATCACAGTAAATTGCCCTTACCTATGTCTATGTCTCTCCTACCAGATAGAGAATGAACCACTGAAGATCAAAGAACATTCCATTATCCTTCTCTGTATCCCCATGTCTTAGCATGGTACCTGGTACACAGAGGGCATCTAATAAATGCCTGCTAATTGAATGACTGTGAGTAGATGCAGGGAAATAAGAGGGAAAGGAACTCTGGTGGCTCAAGTTCTCACTCACTTTAAGAGGTATGCTCCAGCTATGTGGACCAGGTACAGGCAAATGTACTGGAGCTGGCGGGGAATCTCCTCCTGGAAACAAGAGCAGCAGACAGTAAACGTGTCCCTTCCCTACCTGAGGATGCAGGGGATATAGGGAAAGCATGAGGGCCAAGTCCCCCTAACCCCACCAGGACTGGGTGGCTTTAACCCACGGTACACATCACACCAGAGTCCCTCACTCTGGGCTGCTGCAAAGTTCAAGGGTGAGGCAGCAGCTCTGGGTCTCGTGTCAGAGGGCAAGGTTTGGACTGAGAAAGAGAAGACAGGGATGGGAAAGAGGGCTTTTGGAAATAATCAGAATGAAACAATTTTTTAAAAAGGTTGTGGGAGTGGCAACAATCTCTCCAGTACCTTGACATTAGATTTTGCCCAAAGCCACACATCTGGAAGAGGCAGGCAAGAGGCTGACACTAGCTGCTCATGGGGTTCCACAGGGCACTGCCACAGAGGCTGAGTCAGCACCTACCTCAAGTACTAACACCCCGTCACTGGCCCACACCCTGTGCTCTAGAGGAAGGGAAGGGAGGTAGACAAAGGGAACACGGGGGTGGGGAGGTAGGGGGTGAAGCATGAGGGACCTCCCTGGGGCAGCAGGAAAAGCACATACTCACCTTCCGTACCTTCTGGAAGTAAAGCTCAGGAAGTGCATGCAGCCAGTAGGCCAACTGGCACAGGTAGAAAAACTTCACCTGGAAGCTGGAGACAAGGGAGGAGTCACATGGAGGGTACAGCACCACATTCCGATGGTGCTTGCCAAGCTGAAGGGCACAGGCCAAAGCTGCAGGCGATGAGCTGGTGCAGGAGCTAGGGGGCAAGGCCTGCCACCACCACACCCACAGTGGCCATGCCATATACAACACCATCTAAAGGGACATGGAAAGGCCATGGAAGGAAAAAGTAGTATCACAAGTGTGCGAAGGAGGAGAAGTTCTTTAGTCTCCAGAGGGGAAAGCTGAGGAAGGCACTGAGTCCAGAGCACTTTGGATGGACATGGTGACCACAGAACACCATGAACAATGTCTGGCTTCAGGTAGCAAAGGAAGATCTAGCTCAGCCCTGCGTCCTTTGCTATTGTTGCTCTGAAAGGTCATAGGAGAGGCAAAGAGTGGCCTCCTGAGGGAGACAGGCCCCAGGCGTGGCAGCACCAGAGAGGCAGGGGATGCTGCCTCTGACAGAGCACCAGCCAGAGGATGGACAGGAAGACGTGCCATGAGTGGCAAAAAGCCAGAAGACTCTGTGGAGAGTTCTACTTTGTATCTGTCAGTACCTCTGTGGGAAGAGCCAGTGCAGGTGACATTCATTTGTGGATTCTCTGGGAGGAAACAGCTCTACACAGGCCTACTGCCCCAACACCAGCCTCAATCGGCTCAGGGCATGATCTGGTCCTCATGCCAGTTGGCTCTGTAGTGTTCTGGCCACACTGTGGGATGAGAAGCCAGGGGACCACTTGCTCCTCCCTGGGGATTAAGTCACAAGAATACTCACGAGAGGTACACGTGTGGGTAGTCTTCCCAGAGACTTCTTGGGTTTGTTAAGTATCCTTCCTGTGGTGGGTGAGAAGAGAGCACTTAGGGATGTGGACATGGGACCCAATGGGGTCCTGCCACTGGTCCAGGGGTCATGGCTGCACCCAACCCCCACGTGCTGGAAAGAGGAAGGAACAGGAAATGTGAAAACATAGGACGCCTGTACCTGGGACCATCTGGCTCTCTTCCACCAGTGGGAGCCATGATCTAGTGGGAAGTGCCATGCTCGGGTCTGGACACCTGGGTCTGAATGTGGGCCTGACATTTACCAGCTATATCCACTGAACAAGTTCATTTGTTTCCATAAGCTATAAAATGAGGTTATGAATACTACCTCAGCAGAGTTATTGTTGGAAATCAACTTGATAGTTTCTGGACAATGTCTAGTATGATGCCTGGCCTGTAGGCACTCAGGAAATGCTTACAGAATGAATAAGCAAACATAGTAGAATCAACTCCCACTAGAAAACTGAAAGCTGAGACTGATTTTTCAGATCACCATTTAAAAAAAAAAAACAAAAACGGCAGGGCCCTGCAGACCTCACTGTGCATCAGGACTCTGAACCCCATCTTATGTTGCATCATGATTGCCACGTGTCTCTGACACTCTAGTGTAAAGTTCCATCACACTAGAGCATTTTCTCGCTCTCCTTTATGTCTCTAACAAGGAGCCCCACACCCTATACACAGAGGGGAAGGTAACCTGAAAACCTTCCCATCATACAACATCTAGAAATGAAATTTAGCAAATATGCTCTTAAGAGCAAAGCAAGGCTCACAAGAGGACAGGGGAAACCCCACCCCCCACCCCCAGGACTCAAAGAAACAGGGAACTAGAAGCCAGAGCAGTAAGTGACCTGTAGCAGCCCAGAAGGCACTAGTCCTGGGACCAGGGTTTTTGTGCTCACACAAACAGTGCCTTGGGAGGCAGAACCCAAGATGCTAGTATGAAATCAGGACCGACCCTTGAAGGGCTACAACCTCAGAGAAAGAGTAGTCTAGAAAGTGTTGCTGATCCAAAAAAAATGTCTGCTCAGCCAGGCGAAGGACAAAAACAAAAACATTTACCCCAAACACGTGCAATGTCAGGTTTGCTCTCACCTGGGTCTGGAGTTCAAACCACCTGGGTGATTCAGGAACCACCAGGCTAATAAATCAGTACTAACAGTGTGTTGTAGCCCAGTGATACTCTGAGGACATACCATCACCCAGGGATACATGGGATTCCCACAGATAAACCCTTGAAATGTAAAAGATGAGCTTATAATCTGAGATTGTAAAACATAGGAGGAAACAGTCCACTTTCAGCAAGAATCAACTGACATAGTGTCCAATAACAATATGTTAGTTGAATAAATGAATGACAAATACTTTAAACAATTTCTTCTGAAAAAAACAAAAGGCTCTTGTTTGTCAGAGAAGTTTAGATTAGTATGACCTCTTGAAGAGAGAAAGAAATGGAATAGAGAGAAAAGATCCAAAGTGAGATGGTTTTTCATTAGGACAGCTAAAAATGTAAGCTAGGCCACCAATATCCTGGTTCTAGAACTTCAAGAAGGTTACTTCAGTAAATCAGAAGATAAGTTGAGCCAGTGGCTGTATGGCTTAGATGTGTCCCCCAAAAGCTCACATATGAGACAATGCAAGGTTTGGAGGAGAAATGATTGGGTTATAGACTTAACCTAATCAGTGATTAACTGAGTGGTAACTGGAGACAGGTGGGGTGTGTGGCTGGAGCAAGTGGTTCATTAGGATGTGCCTATGGGGTATATATTTGTATCTGGCAAGTGGAAACCTCTCTCTCTGCTTCCTGATCATCATGTGCGCTATCTCCCTCTGCCACACTCTTCTGCCATGATGTTCTGTCTCACCTTGAGCCTGGAGGAATGCAGCCTGCTGTCTATGGATGGAGACCTCTGAAACTGTGAGCCCTGAATAAACCTTTTTCCTCTAAAATTGTGCTGGTGGGATCTTCTAGTCACAGTGGCAAAAAGGCTGACTAAAAGAGTGGATTTGATGAGAAGCCTGAGAACATTAACTATTTACCCCAGGGGTAAGAGCAGGAGTTCTGCAAAGCTCAGGAGGATGAGAAGGTCAATTGGCTTAGTGAGAAGCACTCTAGACTACTGTCTGTTGGATCTGAAGTTGTATTTCCAACTGAGGCTTGATCCACCCACCCTTGATCACTAAGTGCCCTCTGACCTATCATTTTGGGTATGGTCCACACTTCCACAGTGCCATAACTTGGGACTCCATGAGCACAATGACCTAACTGACAGATCCAACCAGATACACATCCCAATGTAGTCACAGTAACTTACATTGGAAGGAAAACGTCTCACCCAAGCCCTATGGCCCCAATTACAATCTCTTCTCACACTTCCACCCCACCCCCTTGGTCACACAGAGAGGCAGGAAGCTGTGAGCATCCGAGTGGTGGCAGTGAGCTCTTTCACACACCCACATTGCTGCTACCCATTCGCCTCCCCTTTATGCCATTAACACATCAGATCTTTGACCCCAGGCACAGCGACACCTGGTCTCCCACACTCTCTGCTTCGTTCCAAGGAAATCAGAGGGGTGAGAACACCCCTTCCTAGAGGAAGCAGCAATGCACTTCATAGGAAAAATGGTACTTCTGGGACTGAGGTGGAAGAGGCACTTCTAAAAAAAAAAAAAAAAGATGGGCCAAGAAAAGCAGCGCTGAGAGAATGCTGCAGCCTGCAGGGTCTTGTGATTTGCAAACGGGAACCCTCTCTGCTTAGCCTCTTCACTTAAGAGACAAAGAGGTCAGACTCTGGAAGCCAACAAGCCAAGAAAACTCCCTAGATAAATGCTGCCTTCTTGTGAATGTCCAGTCCACTGGGACTGGAGGAGGATGGGGGAGGGAGGAAAGCTGAGGGAGCCAGAGGAAAAATGACTCACTGCTCTGAGAACAGCCTTTTCCAGACCTCTGTCCAGGCAGCTGTCTGAGGGAGAGCTGGGGCTGGGCCACCTCTGAGCTTAGGCACACCAAGACACCTGAGTTCCTGGGGGCCAGCGGGGCACAGCAAGCACCTGCAACTCCTTCCAAACCCCATCCGCCCAAGGCTTCTGCAGATGGTTTGAGGGAGTTCTTGAAATCCTTTGTTCTCCTGTGATTCTGCACATCAACTCATAAGCTAACCAAGGCCTCAGCGTGCTGGAGCGATTCCTTCTGCTTCCACAACAGCCTTCCTTTCTGGGATACGATCAGAAAGAACCACAAAAATAGCAGAAGCCAGACATAACCCAGCCAGTTGCTAGAGTCAGACGTTCCCTATATTATTAGTCCATCAGGAACAACCATGTGTTACAGATCTGCTCGAAGGTGACTAGTCTATTAGTAGCAACCAGTTCTGACACTAGCTTCCCTCCACCAGATTCTCACTGACCAGTAGGCTTGAGGTTTTAAAAGACATACCAAGGAAGTCAGGCAAATGCAAAGGCAGGGCTGTGTCCCCTCAGATGAGACCAGTGAGGCCAGCAGGGTCCGTATCACATGAGTGAGGGGGCAAAAAAACCAATTTTACTTCAGCTATGAAAAGGGCTTTTAAGCAGGGTAAATGCATGATTTTACCTGGGTTTTACTTAGATCCATCTGGTGGAGCAGATCATGGGTTGGGGCAGAGGACATGGAGTGGGTACAGCCTCCCTCTGGAAGGAGGACACTCAGTGTGCAAGTCAGAGATAATGGGCACTTGGGCTTTACAACCTCGACACTGCTGACACTGCCCTTCACCGTGGGACTTGTCCTCTGCAGTAAAGGGTATTTGGTAGCATCCCTGGGCTCCACCCACTGTGTGCCAGCAGCCTGTTGTCAGGTGTCCCCAGAGGGGCAAACTCCTAGACCACTGGGCTAGGGCTAGCTATACAGGTAGAAAGCAGCGGGTGGAATCTTAGTGTGTTCTGGGGGACAGGTTAACTGACTGGAAAATGAAAGAAAGAGAAGAATCATGAAAAATATTCATAACAGAAAACTGTGATTTAAAAAAAAAAAAAAAACAACTAGCGATTTTTTTTTTTTTTTTTTTTTTTTTTACTCCTTTTACAGAACTCCTCTTGCTCCTCCATCACTTTCCTCCCATGCAGATGATGAGGCAAGGAACCTAGTGGTGTTACCAAGAGGTGGGGTCACCAGAACTCTACATGTTCCCCTGGTCTCTACATCCTGCTGAACGTGCCGAGTGGGGAACTGCTCTCACCAACCAACATAAAAGAGTGTTTGGAATTTCCCCAAGAAAAGCCCTCCATGGTTCCAAACTAATTTCCATCACCCTTTTCAAGTCTGTAAAGGACTGAGAAGCAAGACAGCAGTAGAGTGCTTCACAAGCTTGATGGGGTGTTAAGTAATTTTGCTCTGGCCTCCAAATCTGTCCCCCCTGTGTCACAGCTGGGGTGGAATGTCTGGGGGTGAGGCTGAAAGGGTAAAGTGAGTCACAGATGAGGCAATGCTTCCCATGAAAGATCAGTTAAATGTCCTTTGGTATCCTGAGGCCATTCTACCTCAAAGTAGCTAAGGTCTCCAGAGGTGGGCATGAACTCACTAGGGGTTGGGAGAGGCCTGAAACTCAAGTTTCAGGACAAGGGCAGGGTACATGCAGGATAAGTCCACTGGGGGAGAATGACATGGGACTCCAGCTCAAGAGAACTGAAGTCTTAGGTCCCTCATTTAAAATTCTTAGTGTAATGCTTAGAAAACCTGTTTTGCAATGAAATAATAATAGGAATAAAAGCAATATACAAATGGACATGTTGACTCTTGCTTTGAGAATATTAAGTCCACATTCAGCTCTGGGCCCGTTCCTATCACAGAAGGAACAGAGGAGGGATGTGTGGGAGGCAGGAAAGGAAATCTCAAAGAGGTCATTGGGTTGTTGAATTTTCTACACCCAAGGCCTGGATTTCTCATGGGACCAGGTTATAGACAGGAGGGGTTCCAGGGAAGAGTAGGTGTTAATTAAAAACTTCCTAGTATGACAGGCAGGATCTTGTTACAGTGAACCCCAAAGGACTATCCACATTCCTTTTTAGGAAGGAATTTTGTTGTATAAAGATGGCTTGAAGCAAATCCATTGTAGAAAGGGGAGACGATAAATCATTTGGTCCTGCAGGCCAGTGTGGGAAAGGGCAATATGTGGACAGGGCAATGCTGACCTTATGTATGGGAGGCCAATGCAGCAAAGCAGAAAGTAAGCTGGATTTGGAGCTGGACCTCCAAGGCCAAGTCATCCTTGCAACTTTGGAAGCACATAGCTACGGATACACTGCAAAATCTGAGCTTGAGACTCTTCAATCTACAACACAGGTACTGTAATGAACATAAAATTGACCTCATAGAATGGGCCTGGTGAAACAATATAGTGCTATGTAGGTACATGCTATCATTATGGATAAGATGATTCTCTTCAGCTATAAAGTGGCAACTATGTCATTTGGCCTCTCATGAAATACTATGTGGGTGCAAAGAGTTTTAGATCTAAACTTATTCCTCACTCTTCTTCTTCCCTGCAAGCTGTTCACGGTCATTCATCAGCAATCCAAGAGGCAGAGCTGCCTTGGGGCACACCTCCCACCTGTCAGCCGTCCCAAGGGCCACACTCACCGTCAACACCACGTAGAAGCACCACACCACTGAGCTGAGATGAAAGACGACCAGCTGTCCAGATTCATTGAACTTGCTGTGTTTGACCTTGGAGAGATGAAGCCGTTTGCTAATTTTCTAAAGGATAAAGAAAACCCCACATATCAAAAAACAAGGGTATTCATATCTGACAGATTTCAAACTTGTTTCCTCCCCATGAAAGGATTAAACATTGTTAGAAGTCTGAACCCTACTATAAACAAAGTTATTAGTGTAAGCCTACTGAATACATGCAGTGCTTAGCTTAAGGCAAGCATTTTGAGAAAGCAGCAAGATTCACATCTTTACCCTATACATAAAGAAAATAGCCCTAATCATGCCATGTACAACATACCCATAAGGACACTGTCTTGTCATATTTCAGACAGTTTCTCCTGTGTAATAAATACTGCTGTCCCATACGCTGATTAATGAAGGATGTGAGGACAGAGACCAAAGTGTGGTAAGGGAAGTCTGTCAATAGGACCAGCCAGGGGATACAAATTAGGAGGTGCACAGATTCAAAACTGCAGTTTCCTCCAAAGCAAGGTCCCAAGGCATCTCCCCAGCTCCTGATCTCAGAATCCAGACATGTCACTTACATCTAAAATGTACTCTTGAACCACAGCGTGCAAGATGATGGTGATAAAGATGTAGAACAAGATTGTTACCAGGTCCTTCGGGCCGTAGTGGTAGTGCACCGTCTCACTGTCTGTGGGAGTAAGAAGAGTTCCATCAACATCCCAGGGTGAGAAAAAGCTCTGCAGCTCCAAAGTGAAGACATGAGAAGCAGAACGTGCCATCAGAAGCTGTTTACTGTAGCAACAGACTTAGAAGAATGTTTCTGCCCTAGCATCCTATCCAACCTCTGGACTTGGTCCTTGTGAAGCACAAGTCAGGGAGGGCTAAGTGTACCACCATAGTTTGATGACTGTATGTCTCCTGAGTCTGGGCAGGAGAGCACAGTGGTTAGGAGCCAGGGGTGGAAGACAACCAATCTCCATTGCTAGCTCCATCACAACCTGGTTATGTGGCTGTTTAAGTAACTAACCTTTCTGTGCCTCCATTTCCCCTGTAAAATGGGACTACAGTCACACTCCATCATGGAAGCATAGCCTGGGTTAAGAGGGACTGAGAAGCTTGACTGCCTGAGTTTGTATCACAGCTCTGTCTTTTGCAACCCATGTGACCTCTATGTGTAACCTTTAAATGTTTCAGTTTCCTCATCAGTAAAGCGAGGATAATGGTTCTTGTATTATAGGGTTATTGTGAGCAATAGATGAATTAATTAGTATAAAGTGCTTAGAGCAGTGCCTGACACGTAGTAAGTGCTATGTGAGTATGTGTTACTGTTGGGCTACTATGAGGATTAAATGAGATAATTTGTATGCCAGATGCTTATCACAATACCTATAACTTATAGTAAGCCTGCAATGGGGGTTTATTAGATAAAGTACTAAATTAGATGGAATCCCAGACATAGAAGTCTTGTAAAACTCTGCCACTGCAGCCTTCTCCACAGGCAGAGGAGAATTTATCTGCTGGCTCCAGCGAGCAGGCAGGCGGCAAGGCTGCAGAAGCCTAGGGAATGCCTGCCGGGATCTCACAGCTCTGTAACCAACATGTTCTGGGCAGACACGCGGGCTTCCTCTCCAGCTGTGCTGTGTTGCCCTGAGTCACACACATGAGTCATCGCTGTGCTGGAATGCATTTACCAGAGGTAGGCCAGGGTCAGGCTGGCCAGAGGATGAAGTAAAGCTGAACTGGATCACTGTGAGAGTCACCCTTAACCTCAACACCTCGGACTAGGAGAATGTGACAATGGGTGGTGTCAAGGACAGAGAGAACATGAACCTTGGAATCAGACAAACTTTCCTTTTCCCTTTTCCTCCTCTTTTTCACAAAGACCTACTCTGTGAGAGGCCATGGGCTAACCTTTGAAATAGGGAGATAAAAGATGCTGCCTGCCATGCAGGGGCGCAGTGGCATGTGCCTATAATCCCAGCAACTCTGGAGGCTGAGTCAGGAGGATCACAAGTTAGAGGTCAGCCTGGGCAACTTAGCAAAACCTGGTTTCAAAATAAAAATAAAAATAAAAAGGGCTGGGAACAGAGCACATCTGGGTTCAAACCTCAGTACTATGGAAAAAAAAGACACCGTCCTTGGTGACCAACTGCACAGTCCAGCAAGAAGAATGACAAACATACAATTACACTACAGAAAGGCACATGCTGCTAAATGGCAAACACAGAGGGCCACAGGGAGAAGGCTGGGATGCAGCTGGGATGGAAGTGCAGGGGCCCCTGGTCAGTGAACGGGATGCCATGGAAACCCAAGAATAGGCAGGTGGTGGTGTGAGCATCCTAGGTACAGGAAGCAGCATCTGCCAAGGGTGCAGGGAAGGGTACTGGGGCAGCAGGAAGGTACTCAGGGCAAACAAGGAAGTTGTTGTGAATGGCCTGTGTGCCACTGATATCCTGAAGGCAAAGAGAAGACATCCAAAAACTCAAATCAAACAGGAGAACAATGAGACTTGGGTTTTAGAAAGCTTACTCAGCAGCAGTGAACAGTGGCACACCTGGAGGTGAGGGCGCCCGGAGGTGAGGGTATCTGTCAGCATCCTGCCCTGTGATCCAGGTAAGGAATCATGGGGGATGAATTAAAGCAGGAGGAAAGAGAAGAAAGGTGGAGGAAGGGTGTTGATGGTGAAGAACAGATGAGATGTGCTGGCAGCTGGGAACCAGGCACCGAGCACCAAGAAGACAGGAGGTGAGGGACAAGAGATGCATCTGTGACTCAGCCTCCTGTCTCAGCTCCACCATATGCAAGGCTGGGATTGCGTTTTCCCTGTCTTCCTTATAAGAGAGGATCAAAGGAGACAAAACTGGATGGCAGCATATTTTGGAACTATAAAATAACTAAACACACTCAATGTTTCACCATCAAGACCATCATTATTAGGCAAAATGGGATTTTACTGTCAAACAAGTATGGCCTAGGCTTCAGGTTGATTGTTCTAAAACGTTCTGAGGGTTGCCTGCCTTTTGTTACTCCAAACACTATCATTCCAAACAGAAGTGGTCACAGCCTTAAATCCTTCTTGAAAGAATGGATGTGCAGGCCCTGGAGAGCAGCTCTGCAGTGGAACACTTTCCTGGTGTGTGCAGGGCCCTGGGTTCCACCCCCAGCACCACAAAAAAGGAAGGGTAAGTAGGTAGGTGAATACACTCTTGTGTCCCTTCACTGTTGAGCTGCATGCATGTGTGCTCATCACAAACCATGTCCAGGGCTCTGGACTGGGTTGGAAAGAGAGCAGTGGGTAGGTGGGCAGAGCCCCAGCCCTCCTGAATCTTAGTACTTGATATGGTTTGGATGTGAGGTATCCCCAACAAGCTTACATGTGAGACAATGCAAGAAGTCTGGGAAGAAATGATTGGGCTGTAAGAGTCTTAACCCAATCAGTGAATTAATCCCGATAAGGATTAACTGAGTGGTAACTGAAGTATTAGGGTGTGGCTAGAGGAAGTGGGAATTGGGCATGACCTTGGAGTATACATTTGTATCTGCCAAGTGGAGACCTCTCTCTCTGCTTTCTGATCGCCATGTGAGCTGGATCCCTCTGCCACATTCTCCTGCCATGATGCTCTGCCTCATCTGGAGCCCCAAGGAATGGAGCCCGCCTTCTATGCACTAAGACCTCTGAAACTGTGAGCCCTCAAATAAACTTTTCCTCCTTTAAAATTGTTCTGGTCAGATCTTCTAGTCATAGCAGCAAAAAAGCTGACTAAAACAGCACTAAATACCAAATCCTCATATACTTAAAAACCATACATGTACACAGCATAATTTGGTCAATATCATTCCTCCCTTTTCCCGTCCCTCCTCCCTATCTCCTGCTTCTACTCCACTGATCTCCCTTCTATTTTAAGGGATTCATACTTCCATTTTTATGTATACCTAAAAAGCACCAATTAAAAAAAAACTATAAATGAATAGAAGGAAGACCAGTAAAGTAGAGGAAGGGGAACAGCAGGAGGGAAGTGAGAGGGAAAGAGGAAGTAATGGGACCTGATTTTGAGTAAATTATATTCTATGCATGTATTCTATATTTTATCCACTTCTTTTTGGAACAATAGTGTTTGGAGTAAAGAAAGGCAGGCAACCTCAGAAAGCTTTAGAACAAACAACCTGATGCCTCCATGGGAGTTATTTTACAAATTTTAGGCTGTACTTGTTTGACTCAGTAAAATCCCATTTTGCCTAATAATGATGGTCTTGATGGTGAAACATTGGGTATGTTTGGTTATTTTATAGTTTCAAAATACGCCACCATCCAGTTTGGCTCCTTTGATCCTCCCTTATGAGAAAGACAGGGAAAATGCAATCCCAGTTCAAAAGGAACCTCAATATTATGTACAACTATGATACATTAATAAAAACATTTAAAAAACAGTGGCTAAGGAACTACAGCTCAACAACAACAACAAAAACCCAACTCAATTTGAAAAGTGGACAAAGCACTTGAATTGATATTTTTCCAAAGAAGAAATATGAATGGCCAATAAGAACATAAAAGAACGCTTAACATCACTGACCATTATGGAAATGCACGTAAAAATCACCTCATACCTACTAGGATGGCTACAATGAAAAAAGCATTGGTGAGGATGTGGAGAAATTGGAACACTTGTGCCTGTTGGTGGGAATGTAAAATAGTGTTGTTGCTATAGAAAAGAGAACAGTAGTTCCTTGAAAAATTAAAAAAAGTATTACTATATGATCCTGTAATTCTACTTTGACCATAAACTCAAAAGAACTGAAAGCAGGATCTTTTTTTTTTTTTTGGTACTGGGGATTGAACTCAGGGGCACTCGACCACTGGATCACATCCTCAGCCCTTTTTTTTTGTATTTTATTAGAGACAGGGTCTCACTGGGTTACTAAGTGCCTCGCCATTGCTGAGGCTGGCTTTGAACTCGCGCTCCTCCTGCCTCAGCCTCCCAAAGTGCTGGGATTACAGGCGTGCGCCACCGCGCCCGGCTTGAAAGCAGGATCTTAATAAAGTATTTGTACATGCTCACACACATAGCACTGCTGACAACAGCAAGAAGATGGAAGCAGTTCACGTGTCCATCAACAGACGAATGGACAGACGAACGTGGCATACACATGCACTGGAATGTTATTCAGCCTCAGGAAAGAAGGAAGTTCTGACACAAGCTATAACATGGGATGAAACTTGAGGATATCATGCTAAATGAGACAAGTTAGTCACAAAAAGACAAATATTATGATTCCACTGGTATGAGGTTCCCAGAGTAGTCAAATTCATGGAGACAGAAAGTAGAAGAGTTGCTGGGTGCAGGGGCTAAGGAGGAAATGAGGAGTACCTGTTCAATGAATAAGAGAGTTTCCATTTTCCAAGATGAACCCAGCTTTGGAGATTCACTTCACAACAATGTGAATGTATTTAACACCACTGAACTGTACACTTAAAAATGGCAAAGATAGTAAAATTCATGTGTATTTTGCCACAATTTAAAAAACACAAGAGCAAACTAGCAGACAGGTGTGGTAAAAGCTCTGAAGTGGACTCAAGGCTGGCTAAGTGGAGGCTGGGGGGTCTTCAGCGGTTGGGAATCACAAGGGCCCCTTACAGATCACGCTAAGATGCGTGGATTGTGTCATAAAGGCAGTGGAAAGTTCCTGGAGGATTTCAGTTACACATTGACAAAGATCCGCTCCCACCATGTAGAGGCTGAGTTAGTGGCAAGGGTGGAAGTGGGCAACAGTCAGGGGGCGAGGGCAGGAATTCCCGGAGATGGGGAGACACAAGGGGTATGCTGCCCTGGGAGGGTGGCAGAACCATAGACAAATTCACTGGATAGATCTGGGTGGCAGAATCAGAGGACCAGCAGATGGCCTGGCTGCAGGGAATGAGTCTCAAGTTCCTTCTGTATCCTTAACTGTACTCCGTACCCTCAAGTTTTGATCTCAGAGTTCTTCAGTTTGCATTATCTTCTTTGACACTCATGACCATCTCATGAGCTGGGCAAAGAAAGTGGATGAGAGTAGAGTTCAGAAAATTCAGAGATTTAGGAATATGGTTCATTTAGTAGCTCCTGGTTTCCAGTGCTCCAGCCCAGCCTCCAAAGGCCATATTGAAGTTGACAGAACCCTCGAACCCCCTCCAGGGCTTCATTGCTGATAATACACTGCTGCTTTGAACTCTTTCTCCTACACTCATAATAAACAGTGTCAGACCCAAATTCTCAAAAGCAATGCTCCCACTCACACAAATCACCTCAACTGCTTTCTGCTTTCTTCCTATTTTTGATCAGAGTAGCAAAGTAAGTTGATTGGACTCCTTCTGCTTTCTAGAGAACAACAGGCACTGGAACTTCCTTTAAACAAAGTGTTAACTGATGATTTAAACTTTTATTTAAAAAGGTTTTGGTTGTTCACTAATTCATATAAAATGGCTCTCATTACCCAGATTAGAGTATCTGGTACTTATGGATTATCCGGTCCACAGACTCTCATAAAGAATGGCAATGATTTGGCAGTAACCTTTCATAATTTTTTAGAAGAGTAAGTTTTGGCATGTCTCTGGGCTACTAGACCAGAAAGGGAACTAACTGATCATGAGTAACAGGAAAATGCCTACAGGGATCAGGTAGGTAACAAATGGGCAAAGTGGTCTGGTTGTCTTTCACTTCCATACAGAAATATGCTTTTAACTGTTCTTTAAATGTATCACCTTCTTGGTATATCTTTCACATCTCCACTCTGAGAGAGAAACAAGTCTAAAAAAATATCCACTTTCTTTTTAACCTTACTAAGAGAAACACAATAGCTAAAATTGAGATAAATGGCAACTGACAGGCAGCCTCAGTGTTAGGGACACAACAGAGATGAGTGGTGACTGTGGAAAACTCCTGAATGTGTGTCCATGGGGTTGAGGGACCTAGTGGGTAAGATGCTTCTCAGCCATCATGGCTGCGGGAGAGATATAGTCCAGTGTGGGCAGATTCCTGATATTTTGAAAGCAAAGAGCTCTTTATAAGCATCATCTGATTTTAAAATTTTGGTGACTAACTAAAAAATTTTAAAAAACAATATATGAGCCAACACTAAATTGGCTAAAGAAAACACATCTGCAGGCCAACTCTGACCACAGGCTACCAATCTGTGGACAGCCTAAATGACCCAACACCTTTCCAAACTCAATATTCTATGAGTCTTCTATCTACATTGCCCCTGGAATACATCAATATGCACTAGTATAGAATTAATTAGCTTTGAAAGAGAAAACCTCCAATAGTGATCTTGCCCTGTAGATGGGCCATCCCATGACCCATTAAAAGTGACACTTGCTCTGCTTGTCATTGATCACAGATTAAGAGAGAATTAAACAGTCAGTAAGCCTTGGCTATTTTTATGTCCTCTGTGAGTGGCTGTCCTGTTTGGAAGTAACATTATTCCTGACCCTGTTTTGTTTCCTATAACATATAGACACTTCCCTATATTCCTTATCTCACCTGCAAGCAGTGTCTCCTGCCTGTTTTTATGTTTCTCACCCTGTCTGAACACTGCTGTGCAGTCTCTGACCTCCTCCTCCTCACTTGGGATGGTGTCCATGTGTTGCTGCAGTCCCATCTGCTTTTCAGAACTCATTAGAGTCTCAGCAGCTGCCAACAAGCTCTCTTCCTTTGTCTGAAGAATTGGTTACTTAAAGAGCATCACAGTATTCCCTGGGCCCTTCCTTCTCTCCCAGTTTGCTTTCTAATCCCTGCAAATCTGGATTTGTAAAACTGACAGCTAACTCTGTTCACATTATTTCAAATCTTTTATACTATATATAAATCCAGAACTTAGATATGAAAAATTTCACCATAAACAAAATTGAGAGGCTTGGGGTACAGCTCAGAGGTAGAGCACTTACTTAGCATACCCAAAGCCCTGAGTTTGATTCCTAGCACATACACAAAAATAAAAAAGGCAAATGATCACCTAAAGAAAATATTTATAATTCATATCAGAAATAAATGGCTAATCTTGCTAATATATAAAAAGGTCCTAGAACTTAAGGACAAAAAGATCAAAAATCAGCACAAAAAAATGGACAAAAGATATGAACAGAAAATTCATAGAGAAAGGAAACACAGATGGCTCTTACACACTGAAAAAGATGCTAAGCCTTACATAGAAGAGAAATGCAAATAAAACCTACCCTGAGATACCATTTCATACCTGTCAGATTGGCAAAAATCCAAAGCTTGACAATACACTTTTGCTGAGGCTGTGGGGAAGCATCTTACACACCTCCGGTAAGCGAATGCAAAATGGTACTACCTCTTTGGAGAGCAGTTTGGCAATTTCTGTTGAGATTACAAATGCATCAACCCTTGATGCAGCAATTCCACATGTGGTAACATATCCTATAGCTGGTACTTGCCACAATAAAAATGACACACGTACAAGGTGATGCACTACAACATTATTTTTAACAGTAAACTAATAAAAGCAATCTAAGTTGTCTTCATTTAAAAGAAAATGGTAAATAAGATTCAGATATACAGGTTGGGCATTCTAATCTGATAATCCAAAATCTTTTGAGCACCAACGACATGTAGTACAAGTAGAAAATTGCACACCTGACTTTATGTGACAGATTGCAGTCAAAATGCAAGCACACTAAAAATACTGTATAAAGTTACCTTCAGGCTAGGTGAATAAGGTATATATGAAACAGAAACGAATTGGTGTTCACACATGGGTCCCATGCCAAGATCTCTCTTCACATATATGCAAATATTCCGAAGTCCCCAAATAGCTGAAACCCAAAACAGTTCTTGAGCATTTAGGGTGAGGCATATTCAACCTGTAATGTACCACAGCTACTCAAAGTGTGGCCACAGCATCAGTATTATCTGTGAGCTTAGAAATGCACATTCTCAGGGCAAAATCCCAGTTTTAGACCAACTGGGTCAGAAACTCAGAGTAAAGGGCCCAATAATCCAGTTTTAAAACTACCTCCAAGTGATGCTGATTCCAACTAAAATTAAAGAACTCTATTAACAACCAGAGAGAAATGAAATGAAGAACAGGTAAAACTAACCAGTAAACTGAGAGTGAAGACTCCCTTGGGAGGCGGTATTTGCTGGAAGGGGCATGAGGTCTAGATCATGACGACATGGGTGTGGACATATGTAAAATGCAGCATGCTGTATTCTTACGAATATGTGCACGTCACTGAGTAATTGCAAAATGGTATCTAGGATACATTATTTAGTGGAAAAAAGCAATGTACAGAAGAGAACGTATTGTATTCCACCCTTCACGTAAGAAAGGAGGAGCTGGGCATGCGACACATGCATGTAATCCCAGAGACGCTGGATGCTGAGGCAGGAGGACCACAAGTTTGAAGTCAGCCTCAGCAACTTAGGGAGGCCCTAAGAATTTACCAAGACCCTGTCTCAAAATAAAAAAATTTAAAAAGAGCTGGGGATGGAGCTTAGTGGTAAAGTGCTCCTGTGTTCAATTTTTAGTATTCCCCACCCCACTCCAAGAAAAAGAAAGAGAAAAATAAAAAATATGTACTTTCAGTTACACAAAGCAGCACTGGAAGGCAGATAAAGAAATCCTGGAAGGATCTGAGCAGTGATTGCTCATAGGGCCAGGCTGGGAAAAATACTAAGGTCTTTCTGACTCAGTTACCTCTTCTAGACAACAGGAATAAAACCAACTACCTTTTTTTTTTTTTTTTTTCCACAAAGCTATAAGAATAAAACAGACAACTTACTTAAAAACTGTAAACTGCTGTACAAATAAATGAAACCATTATGACCATTTCCACAGAAAGAATAAGAAGATGAAGGAACAGAACAGTCACTGTACAACAACCAGGAAAACTAAACAAAACAAAACTATTTGGGTACTCATGTAGGATAAATAATACAAAGGACAGTTGTAAGCCATTTATTTATTGGCCAAGCACTATACTGAGAATGTCTGGTAACTGACATCATTTACTCCTCACAGTAATCCTGTGTATTATCCCTGTTTACTGACATGGCAGCTGAGGCTCAGAGACAAGCAGAACTGTGCCCCTAGGATTCTGGAGCTTGTGGGGTGGGGCCAGGACCACCAATGCTAAGGGCCACACCCACTGTCTCACCAGGAGGCCTCTCTGCTTCCTGATTCCCCTTCAAATCACACAGGGCGGCATTCCTTGAGCCTTGAAGGCCTGCCACATTCCCCAAGGTGTCAAGGAAGACAGGGCTTAGGACGTGCAGGATCACACGGCCTCAAAGGGCAGCATTCTGACCCCCAGGCTGCCTGGCCACGTCCTCCCTGGCTTCCCAACCTGGAAGATAAGGCCACTGGCGTTTTAAATACAAGCACCATGCTGGTTCTCAGACAAGTGTGTGTACACACACACACACACACTCCAGAAAATGAAAGATCTAGGTGAAAGATTTCTAGTTACCATTTTAACCTCATATTGTATTTTAGAATCTATTTTCTCTAATTTTATATTACCATAGGAAGATAAGACTAGAATGATGACATAAAAAGATGAGAGAGGGGATTAAAGAGAATTTGGTAAGAAAAGCCCCAAAATTTTGCATTGTTTTCTGGAGGCACCACATCTTTGAAGGTTATAGCCTTCCCTGTGGGATTCAAGCAAGAAATACAACAAGAATTCCTAGGTGCCGGGGCACAGACCACAGACCCACTGTAGTTTACAAATCTGCGGCTTCATATGACACTCCCCAGACATGTCACATGCATTCAATAGGCTGCCAAATGCAAAGAATGCTTAAAAAAAAACAAACTCACTGACAGCCATCCAGGAAAAATAACCTCTCAAGGATTACATGCAGCAGCGGCAACAAAAACAACAACAAAAATCTAAAATTTGGGCATTTCATTACTTGTATAAAAATAACAATTTCAACAAACCTGTTGTTAAACTGAGGACAAAAATTATTACAAGAATAATTGCTTAGGGAAAAAATATTCTGGCTAAAAAGAAGAAGAAAAGATCTGATCAGAAGAAATGGGGCAGTGACAATCAAGAAAGATGTGGGTATTGGGTCTGGGCCAGAGGGTGCACAGTGGGGGAGCAAAAGGAGAAAGAAAGGGCAGTGCCCAGGCATGCAGCTGGTTAACCATTAGCCCTAGTACCTTGGAGGTTCTGCTCACTGAAGACTCTAGAAGCTCCACACTCAATGGGGTAAGTTTTCTAGGATGTGATGGGTAATGGGATAAAATCAAGTCTAGGCTGCAAGGGGGACCCCTCTAGGTTGCACGGATGTGTTTCGTTTATGAAAATCCATCAAGTGGAATGCTTATTTGTCCATTTTTCTGCACAGTAGTTACACCTAGTAAATTTTAGTTGGTGTGTGTGTGGGGATCAAGTCCAGGCTGGCTGTAAGTGCTTGGTAGAGGCTCCCTACAGCCAGGCACAGTAGTGGCTCTGGTTTATTTTTCTCTTAATCATACAGACAGAACCTTGAGGCCAGAGGTGATCTTGGTAGTTGTTTGTCACAACAGGTTGAGGACAGAACCAGGTCTCTGTCTCATTGGTGAGAATCCCCTTATGCCCAACACCAGGCCTTTCTAAAGCTTTCCTGGGCTCTGGTGCTGCATGGCCTGTGGGCAGACCAAACCCTGCTCTGCCCTTACCAGTACATCTTTGGGAACATAATCACCCCTGAGCCCCTATTTCCTGGACTACAAAAGTATCAGGCCAGGCTAGATGAGGCTCAAGTCTCAGCTCTAAGGGCCACAGGTCCAGGATGGGTAGCTTCATCTGTAATTCAAGTTCAGTTTCCATCTCCAGAGCCACTGCTGCCCACCTGTCTCTTCCCTTTCCTGTCCTCCATGAGCTCATCTTACACAGAGGGGCCCAATTTGATATGTGATGCCAGTCTTTCAAGTATATGACGTAACCAAGAGGAAACACTAATTCCTGCCAGCCAGGAAAATGAGTTCTGGACAATGGTCTTTGGCTGAATGAGGCCTTAAAACCATCTGTCTGGAGTGGTTTATATGAGCAGTGTGTCTCATCTTAGAAGCAGCTGTGAGAACGATGGCCAGGTTATGGTGTAGGAGGTTCTTAAGCTTTTCATCTTTAGCTACAAAATGCAACAAAAGAGATGGAAGTGATAAAACTAACTGGGATCAACAGAGCCAGGGGACAGTTTCTTGTCACCTCTGATCACTGCAAAACAAGCCCTTTCTTGAAGAGATCCCTCCAGCTCAGCCTTTCTGTTCTAGGTGTGCAGCCCAAGCAGGCCCAGGAATGTCAAAGCTACCAACGCTCCTTTCCTAAGGAGCTGCAGCTCCACCTGGAAACCAAATCCACTCAATGTTACTCCCACCTCTCTCCACCCCTTAGCAGAACAAATATTTATAGAAAAACCAAAACTGGAAGAGGACAGAAAGATGCAAACGAATTAATAGATTTAGTGGGCTTCCTCATCTTACTTTTGAGGTTAGAAGCTCAGGATTATTTGAAAACCTAAATTGGAGCTTTTCACCCACGTAACCTATAGCCAACTTCTCAAATTTTAACGATCTTGTTATAATAGGGCCTGACAGTCTGCATTTCTAACAAGTTCCCAGGTCATGCTGATGGTGCTGGTCTATGGAAAATCTGAGTAGCAGGCAACTAAGAGAACTCCTCGAGCTTCCTATCTTCGGGAACTCCTGGGATTAAGACAGTGACTATTGCTCTCCGTTTATAGATGAGGGATGTAACTCCAGACATTAATGGTTTGTCCAAGACAATTCTGCATATTAGTGGCACAACTTAAACAACCATGTAAATAAAAGCTTGACTCTAATGGGCCTTTACCTGTTCTACATCAGAAGGGAGGCCAGCAAGCCTTGAGTCGCCTACAGGAAGAATCAAACTCCTATTATTTTCTGACCTTTTACAGTCTCTATATAATTTCTTACCATACCAAACATTTTGGGGTGTTTTAGTTAGAAAGAAGACTCAAGAATTTCTAATGGTAAGAACAGAAACCTAACATTTTATTCCTTTCAAGAGTTGTATAGGGTGTATGGTTGACAGAGAAAATCTGTTAAATTTAAATTTCAGAGAAACAAAGGATAAATTTCTAGTTTAATTATGTCCTATGCATAACTTGGGACATACTTATACTAAAAATAAAAGTATTCAGTGTTTATCTGAAATTTAAATTTAACTGGCAGTCCTAGATTTTTATTTGCTAATTCTGGCAACCCTAACAGGGTGGCAAGTAAAAATAAGAAGAGCAGGGATCTGGTAAAAAAGGAGCGGCCCATCCTGCTTCATCACTGTAGACCATAAAAACAACCACAAAGAGCCCCTTGTGGTGGTAACTTCACCAGGATGCCGAGCACCATTATAACCATTCTGTGTCCATCTCTCCCTGGAACTTAATTTTCTCTTTATAATGCCACAAAATCCTAAGCTTGTAGCTGGTGGTATGGGTTGAATTATGTCCCTTCTAAAATTCATCTGATGTCCTAACTCCCAACACTTCACAAGGTGGCTTTATTTGGAAATGGGGTTTTGCAGACAGATTAATTCTTTAAGATGAGGCCATAGTGGAGTGGGAAATGTGGACACAGAATCTGACAGGTGAAGACTGACATGCTACCACAAGCTGGGAGCTGCCAGAGAGGCCTGGAACAGGCCCTTCCCCGGCACCTTCAGAGGAGCATGGTCCTGCTGGTCCCTTGACCTCTAGCTTCCCAAGTCTGAGACAATAAATTTCTGTTGTTGAAGCCACTCAGTTTACTTGCTACCATAGCCCTAGGAGACCAAGACTGGGAGCTTGGAAGAAGGGAGGAGAAAAAAAGAGAGTCACAGCTAAATAAGGCAGTCAAGAAAAAGCCTCAAAGTCACTATTGTGTCTCTTCCTTAGAACGTGAAAGTCTCAGAGAGGAAGACAGGCATTTAGAAACAATAGACCACTTTGTATGAAAAGTCTCTCCTCTACTAAAATTCAATTGTAAATGTTGAGTTGAGCAGTTACACAGGGCTTAAAGAAGTCTTAGAAGTCAGAATTTACCCTAGTTATAGAAAAAAGGAGACATTTCCAAATACTTCCAGCCCTGAAAAGGTTTTGGGGGAGGGTTTTAGAAATCACAGCCTTAACAGACCTGTTATTGTAAAGTGTCTTTTCCCATGAGAAGTCTGCTTTCCTCCAGTTCTTACAAACCAAACATTACCATATTGGGTTGGTGATTAGAGAGCTCAAAACAAAATTAAGCAGGCTATTCTGATTTCATTGTCTCTCTTCATTATTTGCTTGTCATATTTCGAATAGCCCCAAATGGCAAGATTTAAACAGAGATAGACTAACAATACTTTATCGTCTCCTTCTAAAGTAACTGAAACCCCCTCAGTCAAGCATAAATTCTAACGTACCTCTACCTAGGCCTCCTGCAGGCCTGGAGGAGGATTCCAGAAGCAGAATCCAACAGTCCCACCCTGGAAAAATGCCGACCCTGGCTGGCTGCAGGCACACTCGCCTGTGTTTAGTCACTAGAACATGCTGGGTGTTTGTTCCTCTGGCGAGGGCCTTTACACCTGTGAATTCCTATTTCAGGAAGGCTCTTTCTTCTGCCCAGATCCTTCTTTATGTCCCCAAACACAACCCTCCTTCACCCCCACAGCTCAAAAGTCAGCTTCTCAAGAATACTTTTGTTCTCACCCATTCATTTTTACCAATCACACAGTCTTGTACACTTCCTTCATGACCTTATTGCAATTATAATTGTGTACTATTTATTTATTATCTATCTCTCCCTTAAATTGCTTTACACTTAGGGCCTGTCCCACAATAGGCATACAAATACTTGTCTGGATTGATCATGGAACCAATTAAACACATGAAAGCAGGATGAAATGGGCAGGGGCACTCCCAAGATGACAAGTTCTTCATGCCCAGAGGTTTAGTCTGGTCCTGGAGCACACAGCCTACACCTCTTACCTCAGCTGTGAGACAGATATAGTAGGTTATCACTTGCTGCTGCTTTCTCTGAGAAGGCTCTTTCTATGATAAAAGAATGTCCTGGGCACATGCATATCAACTGTTATGGCTCCTAGGACAATACTTTCTCATGGTAAATTATTAGTGTTGAGTTGTGATCTAGCATTCCATATAAGTTGCCTTGGGGGAAAAATGAAATGAAAATACCAGCACAATATTTGATAGTTGAACATCTCTTTATAAATTTGCAAACTGACATGCTGACCTTAAAAAAATATAAGGCCTATGCACTTTATGTTTACAGAAATTCTTCAAACACTTAGAATTTATGGGTCACAAGTATTAGATAACAGGATATTTTAGAAATGTGTCTAAAATCTTTAAAAAGTATATTATACTTGACCCAGAAATTCTAGTAGGAGGAATTTATCCCGTGAAAATAATCATGAATGAACACAAAAATCAGCTACAAGAATGTTCACTGTAGTTTACAATAAAAACTGTAAACTTAAATATCCAATAGTATGAAGTTGATTATATAGTTTGTAATAGTCCCTATTAAGAAATACTATGAGCTGGGCACAGTGGTGCACGCCTGTAATCCTAGCACTTGGGAGGCTGAGGCAGGAGGATCGCCAGTTCAAAGCCAGCCTCAGCGATGGCGAGGAACTTAGCAACTCAGTGAGACCCTGTCTCTAATAAAATACAAAAAAAGGGCTGGGGATGTGGCTCAGTGCTCGAGTGCCCCTGAGTTCAATCCCCAGTACCAAAAAAAAAAAAAAAAGAAAAAGAAAAGAAATACTATGAAGCTTTTCAAACTATCTTGTTGAATGGAATAATAACCAATGATATGGGAAAAGATACACCACATTCTAATAGCAAAAGAAGTGCTTCACCCCAAAATGTTTTATCTAAAGTTTTTGCTGAGTGTGGGGTCCATGTGTGGTTTCTATCTTCTTATGTTTTTCTGTATTTTATGCATTTTTCTCAATGAGTTATATATTTCTCATATAAATACATTTTAAAAATATTTAAAATAAATTTTACCTAGTCACAGAAGGACAAATACTATATAATTCTATGTGTATGAGACACCTAGTGTTATCAAATTTGTTGAGACAGAAGGTAGAAAGATGGTTTCCAAGGGCTGTGGGGAGGGCAGAAAAGGGAGTTATTATTTAATGGATATGGAGTTCCAGTTTTGCAAGATGAAGAGAGTTCTAGAGATGGATGATACCACAATGTGAATGTCCTAAATGCCACTATATTAAATGGTTACGATGGTAAATTTTGTGCTGGATATAGTGGCACATGCCTGCAATCCCAGCTATTAAAAAGGCAGTCCGTCAGGAGGAGGCAGTCACTTGAGCCCAGGAGCTCGAGGCCAGCCTGGGCAACATAGCAAGACCTTGTCTCAAAAAAAAAAAAAAAAAAAAAAAAAGAAAAAAAAAGATGGTAAATTTTATGTTATGCATATTTTACTACCTTTTGTTTGTTTGTTTTTTCCCTTTTGGAGCTGGGACTGCAGGTGCATGCCCTGCTATTTTACCACAGTTTCTAAAAAAAAAAACAACTAAATTTTTAAAAATTCACTAAATCACAATATATATATATGTGTCTCAGGATTTTTAAGTGACAGAGTAAAAGAAACATGACTTTGACCTTAGACCATATGGCACTGAGCAACAGAACACATTATGCCCACCAGGGCTGGAGCATGACATGGGACCAACAGGACTCTGCCTTGCTTCCTGACCATTTGTGCTTCCTGTGACCTTTTTTTTTCTGGCTCACTGTTGTGGCCTTTTCTGACTATGACCGAGGCATGCTTTCTCATGGTCTCTCCTTCCTGGGAATGGAATTTTCTTCCTCTTTTGCCACTGTGCTTCAGTTTGACTCTTCAATGAATGAACTGAGTTGACTGCCCAGAAGCATGACTTCTGCCAGAGCCTGCCAGTGACTGCAGGGGACAGGTGGGCCCAGGAAAGATTTGTGGCTGCATCTTCTGTGGACCACAGGATCATGGATTGGCCAACAAAATATTTCACAGAAAGGAAACTCATCTTAATATGAAGGCAACATACCTCTCTAGTGCAGAGGAAGAGGGGAGAGCTAGATACAGCAAGCAAACATCCTCCCCTTGTTCAACAAGAGGGCACCCAGCACTTTCCAGCTAAGAAAAAGTGATGCCTGGTTCCTAGGGTGGGAACTGAGAAACCCAATTTAGACCCAAGGCCCAAGGGCTGGTCTTGGCCTGCAGATGTGTTGGTTTGGTCCACACAATGGTGGCCTGCTCACAAAATTTCAAAATTAGTTGCCAACATTTAAAAACCAAATTCTTCCTTCTTCCCTTTTCCTTCCCCCAATCCCCTTTGATAGGGTCTCCCTACATTGCCCAGGCTGGTTACAAACATGCAATCCTCTTGCCTCAGCTTCTTGAGTAGCTAGGAATACAGGGACATAACACCATGTCTAGTTACTTTAAATCTTTTATTTGTTTGTCTGCGTATTATTTTTTGGCACTGGGTATGGAACCCAGGACTTCGTGCAGGCTAAGCACATGCTCTACTGATGAGCTATAACCCCTAAAAATCAGGGCACTTCTACCTAGAGATATCTTCCGGTTCTCTGAGGGGTAAAAAATGGAAGCTGTCAGCCAGCCTGTGTTGATAACAACTATGTGTTGACAACTGGCTGGAGGTGAGCAGTAGCTACCCCTTTAGTGAGCTCTCTGCCCAGTCCAGCCCAGCCCAGTCCAGCTATGTGCCCGCCTGGCCCTGCTGCTCTAGAGATGCAGCTCCACAACTGTACTGGAAACTGCTTATGAGGACCTGATACCTGGCACTACACAGGCTCCCCACAGGTTCTCAGAAATACGTGGCAACTGCAGGTCAGCTTATGGTGCAACAGCTGGGGTCAATGGCCTTTCTGACAGTCCTGTCAAGACATATGTCTAGGCCTGGGTTTAATCCCAACCCCAACCCAGTCAGCATGTAGCACTCTGCTCCCCGAGCACATTTCCATGCACCATCACAGAGAAACATCCTGGCCACCCTCCTCACTGAGAAAATCAAGAAGACTTTTAGTTCTCTTGAGAAGGGATCGATGGTCATGGTGCTGCAAGTTCTGTCCCCAACAGAATTAACACAAGAGGCTCTAGGGAGAGGAGTCAAGCACTGAAGCACCCCAGGGTGCAGGGCTTTTCCTCTGACAGCTGCAGCTGGAGCACAGAGGGAAGCTCCTAGCTGATGCCACTGCAGCGCTCCACCTCGGCACTAGGAGGATGCAGGACGCTGAGATGAAATCACTGAAAGGTCACACATGCACAGGGGAGAGGGATGTTTTCCAAGTCCTTCAGGGTTAACAGGACCAGGTGAGATAGAGCCCAGTGCTTTTCTTACCTGCTGCAGGCATGCTAACGTTATACTGAGGTAAAATAAATAGGAAGGCAGTCTTGGCTGTGACCTGCAAAACAAAGGAAAAATGCTCCAGTTTAACTTCTTGGCCACATCAAAAGAAACAAGTAGAGCCTGCTACCAGTTCCCAGAGCCCATCTCTTTTACATCTTAGATCCCAGAACTCTAGGATGAAGGGTTTTACCTAAGGCAGAGTTAGCACCAATTTTTGTTTCATTTTTCTTTAATGACATTCCTCCCAATACCTGCATTTAAAAAATAAATAAATAAATAAAACCCTGGACTCCAGATGGTATTGAGACTTGTATAAACTGCAGATGGAATGAAACAAGCTGCACTTGGCAGGCTTAGAGCTCACAAGCGAGGAGTACAAATCTATCTGTCATTCATTCATTCATCATTTATTCATTCATTCATGTATGCATGTATTTATTAAGTTCATTCTATACACCCAACTTTGTGGAAGATGAGGTCATAGACTTCAAGAGGCCTAGGACCCAGCTGAGGTTTCTCCAGTGTTCTTTTTTTTTGCCTGTACATTGGACAGCAGCCCCAAAAGTTTAAACCTGAGCTTCAGAAACAGAGAACTCCAGCTGCTAATTTCACATCTACCTATTCTGGGGCATGGGACAAAACATTACATCCCACACTGTCAGCTTGTTTATTTAGAAAGTTGCCTTACATTTTTTGGTGGGTTGTGAAAAAAGTGTGGTTGTCACCTGTTATTAATAGCCAAATCTGTACTGTGACAATTTAGCCAGCAGAGGAAAGATGACAAAATGTGGGGATTTGAAGCTTGAACTGAAGAACTGTCCGGGTTCAGATGGTAGCTCTACTAGCCATGTAACTATCCCCAATTCCACACTCTGAGCCTAGCATCCTTGTCTATAAGATTGTAGCTATTTGTATGGTCTGGGGTGAAACTCACCTAGCTGTGAGCTGTTGTTTAAAAATCTGGGGAGATGTGCAGCCAGGGCTGGGAACCACCACCCACCCTGTTCTAAGACAGGCACCAAGGCTAGGTGAGAAGGAAGTACTTTCCCAGAGGGCCTCTGAAGACACCTCAGTAAGGGGCTAGTGGTTTTCCTTGACATACTGAGGTCAGAAGGATGCACGTGGTGTGAGGTGGGCAGGGGGCCAAAGTAGCGTGGAAATGTAGAAAAGATGCTTACGGACTCCCCATGTAACTCCAACTATGGACACAACAATGAGAGGGGACTGTCCTCAGCCTGCCCTCCTTTAGAGAGAAAACGCATCCCTGGCCAACTAGACCTGAGGCTCTGCAGTGGGTTGTTATTCACTTCCTACAGGAGGCAATGCACAGGGAGCATTTCATGTATTTGTGCTGAGGCCTTAAACATGTTCTACAGGTATGCGGGGAAAACCCAAATGGGATCAGCCATGAGAAGGAGCTTTGGAGAACAAAGCACCAAACATACAGGTCTTCCTCAATCCCCATCCCCAAACTTGATTACTTTGGTCCTTAAGGCCTTCTTCAGTGTCCCCAACCTACCTTCCAGTCCAATTATCTATATTTTCTTTAGAGCAGATGTGCTTGGTTTCAGCTGAAATGTTCTACTCACTACTTCCTTTTGGGGGCTTTGGCCCCTCTCATTTTGTATTCTCCTCCTATACCCCACCTCTGCTTGCAAGCACATATGCATACACACACACCATTAATCAGAATCTCATCCTTCATGAACCAGCTCAACTGTGACCTCCTCCAAAAACCTTCCCTAGCTGCTCCCAGGTAATGGTCTGTCCTTCCCTGGAAGGTCAGTACCTCACTCCTCTGTCATCATTTCCACATAACTGCCTCCAGCTCTCATCAAGCCACCACCTCCTCGAAGATAGGAATTGTGCTTCTCATTTATCTTCACATGTGCTCTCCAGTACCTAACCTAGATGCATAAAGTGCTCAGTAACTTCTCACTGAATAAGATGAAAAACAAAAAGCCCAATCTACTTCCCTCACCTGTAAATGTCTCCCCAGTCTCTAGTGGGAGCCACCCCCAGCTCTGTCACTCAAGCTGTCCTGTTACACACAGCCTTCTCCTTATAACCTGCCCAGCTCCTAAACCACCTGAATCCAGCTCTAGCACAAAGTCCTTCCTGACCACTCTGGCACAGTGGCTCTGCCTGTCTGAACTCTACTCAAGTGCTCAGCCTTGACCCAACCACCCTACTTTCTGTGTTGTCTGCCATTAACTCCTTCAAGGTTAAACTCTGTCTTTACAGACTGAAATCCCTGTGAGGAAAGATCAGAGGAGGTGGAAGAAATGGGAAAAAGGAAGGAGACACAAGAAAGGCAGGCAGGCAGAAAATATTAACCAAACACTCTATCTTGCCCCAGCACACATCTCTCACTTGGTTCGCTCAGAAAATGTTCTCATCTTCTAAATCTGCGGGGTGGGGGGGGCTTCTGCAGGGCTGCGGCTGCTGGCATCTTTCCTCCCTAAAAGCACCAGGGCTTCCTTAGGGAAATGCTTCTCCCCCACTGTGTGTGGGCAAAGGGTACATGTGGGGTTACTTCTGGCGCCTACCTTCTTCCTGAATGAAAGGGATAGACCATCTGCCCAGAACAAGAGCCCAGCCAGTTGGACATGCTCTCTTGGGCTCTGGATCTCCTGGGCAGGATTGGAGGAAGTGCCAGGCAGTGATACAAACCCACAGAGTCTGCTGCTGTGGTTCCTGCAGTCCTGGCCCTGGAATAGCCATGGGTCATCAGCCTCCTATCAGGTATGTGAGCCCCAGAAAGCCTCCTGAGGTTGGCCAGTGTCCATTTTTTAAAAATAATTATTATTTAACATGTCCAGCACTAGTGTTCAACTTTGGCTACAATTACAATCCTGGAGAAGCTTTAAAAATCTCTACGCCCGGACCACACCCCAGTCTATTAAACCAGACCCTCGAGGGTATCGGCATTTTGTCCAGTTGTCCAGAGCATTCCAACAGGCGGCCAAGTCTGAGAATCATAACGCTTACTTTTTTTTTTTTTTTTTTAAAGGAAGACAGAACTTGGTTGTGAGCTCCACATATATTCTTGCTCTAGTCCTGTATATATAGTCAATTCTCATTACTCACTATAGTTCTATGAAGTCACTGTGAACATGGAATCAGTGAATACTGAAACACTGCACCTAGGAGTACATGGTCCTAAAACCCTCTGTACACTTTTTTACCAACAGATAAATACATAATCTTGTTTTTTTGAGTCTGCTTCCGTTTAAGAACTCCTTACTTAATGTATAGGGTCAATTCTTTAACATTGAACTTATGGCCAACAGCACTATAGCTCACGCCAGAATGAAGTTTATGAAGTTTATTTAACACACACATTTTCTCCATAAGGCACAGCACGGCCATCTTGTGCTTTGGAACACGAGACAGCACTCTAGCACGTCACTTGGGGACCATTTTAAAACACTAAAATACCAACAAGAAACACACACACACACACACACACAAAAAAAAAAAAAAAAAAAAACGCAAAAAGGAAGAAAAAAAAAAGAGGCACTAAATCAACTGCAAAAAAGGACACTTGTTCACAGTATGTGAGCTGGAACAAGAAGGCAGAGCACGGCCTAGGTTCGTCTTAGCTGGGTACACGCATGTTGGGCAACCTAAAGTTTCTGCCCCACTGTGTACATCTGTGAATGACCACATGAAAGCCAAATATTAGTTCTGGGGTCATACATAAATTTTGACAAGTAAGTGAATTTGCAAAAACAAAATCCACAAATAATGAGGATCAAATATTTGAGGGCAAACATGAAGGTCAGCTCCACAAAGTCCAAGATCTTTTGAACAGCTTTATTAAGGTATAATTTATACACCATAAAATTCTGTCATTTTAAGTGTACATTTTTAAATAGTCTCTCCCTTCCTGGGAATACAAATTCAAGGAGAGAAAGGAGCTCACCTGCCTTGGTGATGATCCTCAATGCACAACCGCAAAAGATACGGAGGACACAGCTACACTCAGTAATAAATGCTTGATATCTGGACACAGCAATCAAGCAAAAGAGCCAGAGTTCTGCTCAGCTACCTGATCTGCAACCTGCAGCCTGCCCATGTTTATACTCCTGCGCATGTGTTTCCCCCCGGGGTTATCTCCCAGTGTTGGGCATGTAGTAGGTATCTCATAAATACCCGTTTGATGAGCTCATCCTGCAAGCAGCCATGAATGATATTTGATAACCACAGATGAATGCTTAACACATGTTTTCTGACATGATTCTAAAAAACAGGATTTAGGATCCTGAATTAAGGCAAAAATACTAGATCCAATATTTTCCCTTCCTTACCCCATGGGAAGTGGCAGCAGAAACCAATTCTAAAACGTGCATCTTTCTTTGTAAGTAGCTATGCTTGCTCCCATCTTACCATATCCCAGCCAGATGGCATCAGTTTCCCTGTTTTATGGATGAAGAAGCTAAGCCTGGGGCACAGATAGGTAAAGTCTCTTCCTAAGACCTCACAACTACACAAACAGGAAAGGCAACAGTCAACTTGATTTTACAAACTTCCTCCAAAATCAAGCTTAGCAAACCTACAATATACCAAATAATAGAATGGTAACATAAAAAGAAAGCGGGGGGCAGGGGGGTGGGGGGTAGGGGGGAGAGAAAGAGGAAGAGGAGGAAAAAGAAGGTGGCATTAGCCAAAAAGAGCAATCCCAACTTGTCCAGCGTAGAAAACACTCTCTGCTTTCAAAGGCCCTTTGGAACCCCAAATCTTCATTCCCTAACCCTCTCCTGACCCCAGACCAGGTACCAAATGATTAACAAGCCCCTCTCTGCAAGCACTGGCTGGGTTCATGTAGCACAGAGGGCTGAGAAACAGGGGCCTATTAAAAATGTCATTCCAATTATTTCTCATCCCTCTAAGGCTGTTTATAGGAAACATTATTGAGTTTAATAGCATTTTAAATGCCAAGCTCAGTGGGCAAAAGGTTAAAAGTGACAACATGCTAATACACTAATGCAAAGGAGAACATTAAATTACATGGGAGGGGCCACCTCTCTCCCTCTCTCTCTCTCTCTCTCTCACACACACACAGAGAGAGAGAGAGAGAGAGAGAGAAAGCTTCATTAAAATTTTAACTCAATCAGGGCATCAAACACAAAGTCAGGGATGTTGCGTGTGCCTGCCTAGTCCTAATAATCCCAAAACTCTTCCACTTGCCATGTTCCATTAGGGGCATGTGAACTTGAGCCCTTGGTTGCAACTAGACTAAAAACGCTGGTTACATTTCTGCTTTCTGCTAAGTGCTGGACTTGGATTCCAGGATGTCTGCTGTGGGTAGGCTTGGGCAAGCTATTCCACTTCTGTGGACCTGTTTCCTTGTACAAGAGTTAAAGTTATGATGGGTTTACTCAGTGCCGAGCATGGTCCTAAGGACTTCACATAAATCATCACATGCAATTCAACAACCTTATAAGGTAGGTACTAACAATAACCCATTTTATAAAGTATGGAAAGGATAAGGTGAAAGGATGTGGTTTTCTTAAAGATACTGCCTATGTCCAGCTCCAAAAGGCCATTATTTTCTGATTCCACTTAGTCTTAGAAGCAAAAATCAGCCTCACACCAATAAACTTCCTGAGAGGTCTTTCCACAAGTTTAAAATGTACTGTTGCTTCCCCACCATGTGAAGATGAGGTCTGAGTATCATCTCTGACAGGCAGGAAAGAGATGCCTGCAGGGTTAACCACTGGCTGCCAGCCACAGGTACATGGAGGCTTCCAAGTGCCTGAGTCCATTCTCCTTTCACTGCAAGTTGATAGCTGAGCACCAAAGATAAAAGAAGAATTCAATAAAAGCAGTCTCATTGCTTCCCTGGAGGTATTCAACCCTTCAGGTTTGTTTTTCTCTCGGCAGACACATCTGTTCACTGGCACTGGGAAGGGGCTGTGTGTGTAGATCAGGCCAGGATGGAGTATCTGTCACAGAAGCAGCTCTGCTCTGAACTTCTGGTGGAGGTCCCAAGGATGCCACCACACCCACCGTGGGTATGGGTCTCCCACTGACAGTAAGAATGGTCATTTCTCCTCCTTGAAAGCATAAAGAAATGTCAATTGTCCAGCTGAGGCTGGAAATTTCCCCTCTCCCCCAGTTCAGCCCTGTTTTCAGGAAGCCAAATCATCTCCACTCAGGCTCTCCCAAAATTGATTTTGCATCTTTCTGCTGAGGCAGTGGATAGGAAAATTTCAGTCAGACAGGAAAACATTGGAAAGTTACACCCAATTGGTAAGGAAGAGTAAGGTTTTTTTTTTGTTTTGTTATGTTTTAAATAAAAGAATCTTCTAGTCTTTTTCATTCCTGGAGTATTGGTATCCTAAACTTCTTGCTTCCTAAGATCTTGGTGGGACTGCTGATCACCACATGCTCCTTGTATGTGAGGGGACACAAGGTAGGTAAGTCTGTAGCCCATTGCTGCTCAATAAAAGGCAGTGACAGCTGAGAAAAAGATGCATTTCACTCTGGCTTTCTGAAAATCTCCATTTTGGATGATCAGAGGCTGGCTGACAGGAAGACCTGAGTGCCTAAAACACAGAGGGCAGAGCTCTGACAGTACCTTTCTGTGTGGCTGTTAGCAATGCCTGGAGTTTCCTCACCTAAACTTCCTTTCCACGAGAAATGAGCAGCCCTTAAACAAACACACAGGCCACAGAGTCTCCACGAGTCTGTGACCACCATGCTGAACAGACTCACTATTGACAGTCACAATCACAGTCTTAGATCAGATTTTAAAATGACAATGTATTTATATGAGAAAAACCTGCCACTGGAATAGCCAAGCCATGCTTATAAAATCATGTTACTTGCTTTATTATAGTCATCAGTTCAAGTCTAAATTTTATGCGGGGATAAAGAGGAATTAAGAAAGGGGTACATGAAGAATCATAAACATCTTTGAAGTTGGGGTTTTATATATATGAAGCTCAAACTTGCCATTTTATACACCTCAATTTGGGAAGTTAATCAAGTACTGAAAAAACAGAGGTAGCCTAGGTACAGCCTTTCCAGCGTCCTTTATATCCACAACTTAGGAATTTAAAAAGACTGCGTATTTATGCAGCCTGTACTTGCAGGTTGAACTTGACCTACTTGCCTACAGAGAGCTTTACATGAAATATATGCATGTGTGTGAATTTGCATGCCCTCTACTAAATCGTACACACACACACACACACCCTCATCCCTCTGAAAAAGGGCCCTGGATAAATAAAAACTCATTACTTGTTTATACACAATTTTCTCACAGCCCTCTCCAATAGCTTTTCTCCTTCTTTGGCTAGCACAATATACTCATAAACTATTCCTTATGGAAGAAGCTAAAAACTAAATAAAAATTTTAAAAAATTCATGCAAAATGATTTTTAAGAATATTAATGTGGGATTGGGGTTGTGGCTCAGTGGTAGAGCGCTCACCTAGCACTTGTGAGGCACTGGGTTCGATCCTCAGTACCACATAAAAAATAAGTGGATAAAATAAAGGTATTGTGTCTGTCTACACTAAAATAAATAAATAAATAAATAAAAATTGACGTGCCTGGGCCGGGCGCGGTGGCGCACGCCTGTAATCCCAGCACTTTGGGAGGCTGAGGCAGGAGGATCGCGAGTTCAAAGCCAGCCTCAGCAATGGCGAGGCACTTAGCAACTCAGTGAGACCCTGTCTCTAAATAAAATACAAAAAAGGGCTGGGGATGTGACCCAGTGGTCGAGTGCCCCTGAGTTCAATCCCCGGTAACCACAAAAAAAAAAAAAAAAATTGACGTGCCTAAAACATATTTATACTGCATTACATGGCAAAGTGCAGATTACTAGTTGTGTGTGGATATTAGAAAAACACACATTGGTCAGAAAAAAAAATGTTTACTTTTGGCCAAAAGACATCTGATAAGATATACTATCATCTTTAAAATGAATCAAAACTCGAAACAGAAAAAAGGGTTTTGGAGTATAGAATTTTAGGTTGTGACTTTTTTTTTTTTTTTTTTTTTTTTGAGTTAAGATTAGGTAACATTTTATTTTTTTTTTTAATATTTATTTATTTGCTTTTAGTTGTACACAATGCATTATCTTTACGTGGTGCTGAAGATCGAACCCGGGCCGCGCACACACTAGGCGAGTGCTCTACCACTGAGCCACATCCCCAGCCCCTAGGTAAGATTTTAGACTTGACTGCAGGGAAAGAATCACTTCACCAATATATCACAATGGGGTTTTAACTGCAGTTTTTGAAGGCACTTTAGCTCCATAAGGCAGGAAGTGACACAAAAAGGGGATAATTCTAATCATTACAGAAGAGTTGGTGACAGTCAATCACAAATCATAAGCAAGCATTAGCACACAAGCATTAAAACTAGGTACCAGGGAGAATCGTCCCCTAGGAACTTCTGGCATTTCCTGGTGTTTGGGGAAATAAAAGGATTATTGAGGGCTCCTCAGACCTGGCATAGCTGGGGCAGGCAGGCCCAGGTGTATTTGCCTTCAGTTGCTTGTTTGCACTTTGAGAAGGGGTGAGAGGGCAGACAGTGATCTACTGTGATCATTATCAATGATTCGCTACCATCTGGAAAGTTTCCGGCTCAGAACATCAGCATGTCGATCCCTGCATTTACCTGAAAAGCCAGGCTTGTGGTTTAGTGTTTACTAGGAAAATCAACCTTGAATTCACAGAGATGGAGCAAACTGAAGACCTCTCCAGGGTTTATTACCGCAGGACTGACTCTCACAGGAAGCCTTGAGATTCTTCTACATGAAGGACACATGAGGAGGTTGTTCACCTCCACCTGTGTTCGAACTGAGCAAAGAACTGGAGCTGGAAGGTGAATATATGTTTTTTAAACGTTAGATGGGTGGTCTCTGCTCCTAGTTCCCAGATGTCCCTCCTCCACAGAGGGTGCTGGTGAAATAAGGGGTTCATGGAGTGGGCCATTCCAGCAGCATTAGAACCCAGGGGCAGGCTGGGGACTCTGATCTGTGCACTGTAGTCTGAACTTTACCTCCCACCACTTTCTGTGACTACAGTGCATGTAGTTACGATGGGAGACCATCAGAGCAGCCTGGACTGGTGTAGTTCTTTTGGCTTGAGTAGACAAAGACCTGCCAAGGATCACCGGCATGAGGGCACAACTTAATGGTGATGGTTTGACTCAGGTGACTTGAACTGAGGCTAAAAGGTTAATGAAAAATTTCCGGCATTCAAGCATCCCTGTTTCTCAGCGAACAACATTCCCAAGGGGATATTCAGAATCACCTTCAAAGTGAAGGGAGATGATAACACAGAGGGCCAATGTTTCCAGGAAGTGTGCTACAGATGAACAGAAAATACAAATCTAACACCAAAGGCCTGGCCTCAGGTAAACACTACCCACACTTTGCCACAAACCACTCACCCTACGCCCCCAAAGAAAAAACAAAGTCTGGGCAAATGTCAATATTTAGATTAAATGATTAAATGCCATATTGAAGGATTTCTCTCCCTCCCCCCCATCACACACACACACACACACACACACACACACACAGAGTCACATACATTACTATGAAATCTCATCATACTAACTTCAAAATGATGTTCTAAATAACACCTAAAAAGAGTTGGTGTTTTTCTCAGCCTGGCAACCATGCTCAGCATCCTACCACCTCACTGTGACCTCACACAGGAGGAAGGTAGCTCAGGAAGAAAACCAAACATCAGAGGGAGAGTGTGCACCTGCCTGAGCTTACAGCTGGTGCCTCAGAGGCATCAGGCTCTCACCCAAGGCCCTCTCATCAAGCCCTTTGTTGATGAATCCAGTCTTAGAACTAGATTCTCTTCTTTTTTTCTTCCAACCACTTCTATTCCCCCCCCCACCCCCCGCCCACCACCACCACTGCACCCACACCCTGAGGCAGCAACCAAGGCCCTGGTCATGTACAGGGCAGGCTGAAGAACTAACCCTACGTACAGTTTCTGCCATCTCCCCACGACCAGACATTGGGAAAGGCAGCAGACCCATCTACCTAAAATACCACAGGCCCTTTTCTATAGTTCTCTGTGGCTTCCTGTTGCCAGGAGAAAATCAGGACCCCTGCATTGCATTCTAGGACTTCACAGGTGGCCCCATCTCCTCTTCCAAGCTTTGCTCCCCTAACTCCCAGACACAGGAATGCTGGCCCCTCACTCCAAACACCATCAAGCCAAGATGGGACCACCCAGATTTGCACCCCAGTCAGACAAATCAGTATGCAAAAGACCATTTACTACCTGCTATGCTTTGGGTATAATTTGAATGTCACCCAAGGGCCCATGTGTCACATACTTAGTCCTCAGATGACATATTGCGAGATGATGGAACTTTTAGGAGATGGGGCCTAGTGGAAGGTCCTTAGGCCACTGAGGGAGTGACCTTGAATGGGCCTCCTCCCCCCTCTCTGCTTCTTGCCTCAACATGTGAGTTCTCCCTCTGATACTCCCACCACAGCACTACCCTCACCAGAAAGCAAAACCCATGGGCCTGCCCAGTCTTGGACTTGAACCTCCAAAACTATGAGCAAAAATAAACATCTCTTTACTTCCTCAGGAGCCTGTGCCAAGCATCTCATTATTGTGACAGAAAGCTAATACACAACACATCAAAATCATTGCTAAAGTTTAGATCTTAAAGGTCCCCTGAAGGCCATGTGTTAAAGGCTTTGTCCCTGGGTAATGACATCAAGAGGTGGGTCCTTGTAGGAGGTCCTTAGGTCAATGGAGGTGTGCCCTCAAAGGAGTCTGGGGGACCCCAGCCACTTCCTCCACTTCCTCTCTCCCTTTAGCTCGCTGGCTCCTGATAAAGTGGGCAGTTTTGCTCTGCCACACACTCCCACCATGATCTGCTGCCTTGCCACAGACCCAAAATAAAGGATCCACTTGAGCATGACTGGAATCCCCTAAATTGTGAGCCAAAATAAATCTTTTCTCTTTATATTTTGTTATAGTGACAGGAAGCTGACTAATATAATCATCATTATGAGGGAGCATGTTCAGGAGTTCAGGAGACCAGCAGAAGGGCCTAAGGTTCTGAGGCTACCCCATGCTCCTGGAAAACCTTCACCAATGAGGTTCTGACTGACCTGGATCCTGAAGGGACAAACAGGCAAAAAGAAGGCAGGAGAGGCACTACGGCAGAGGGAAGAACATGCACCACAGTAGGGAAGGAGGAGAAATATGACTCCCAGGGAAAATGATAGTTCGTGTGTGAAAGGTGATGTGGCTGAAGACTGGCAGGAGCCAGGTCCCATAAAGGGCACTGTATGGCAGGTATGCAAATTGGACCTATTCTACAGGGGGAGGTGCCTCTTAGGACTTTTAAGCACTTTTGACACAATGCAATTTCTACTGCAGAGATTGCATCTTGCCATGGTGTAGAGAAGAGGTCAAAGAATGGCAGAAAAGAAGGACCATACAGAAACCAGTCAGGAGGCCACCACAAGTAGCAAGAAGGGACAACACAGGCCTGCACTAAGGTCAACAGCAACAGACACAGGATGGTGTCCAGTGATTTTCTGAAGAGTCGATGGCACATGACATTAAGGTGAAGAGTGGTCAAGATTGGTGCTCAGGCACTGTACAGGACACAAGTGTGTAATTTAAATAAAATATGCTAAGTGTGATGACATTCCCAGGCACCCTGGATGGCTGGGGTGGCAGAAGAGAGGAGGAGATAAAGAAGGTACAGTCAGAGAGGTCACAGGAATACAGAGGAAAGGGGCCCAGCAGCCAAAGAGGACAAAGTTCTGAGGAGTCTGCTCAGCTCAGCCAGCAGCTCCAGGGAGCGTGGATCAACCCAGGATGGCAGTGGGGACTACAAGAGGGCAGGAATCTTTGTTGTGTCCAATGGTGGGTCCCAAGAGCAGAACTGTACTCAGCACATAGTGAGGCCTCAGTAACTATGTGTGGGTAAAGGAATGCATGAAGTGTCCAACAGATTTGGGAATCAGAAGATCATTGGTAACTTGCTGAGTGAATGCTGCAGGACAGGAGCGGGCAGAAGCTGGTGCACGTGGGTGAGCACAGAGGAGATGGGACAGAGCGTGGACTGCTTGTTCAGGCAGCTTGATGACTAAGGAAAGCAAGAAACAGGGAGCTAGAGGTGGGGTGGAAGAAGCCTGAGCCTGTGCAAGGGAGGAGAAAGAGGAAAGAGGTGAGGGGACCGCAGGGAAGTTTTCCCAAATCACAGCAAGGCCAGGGGTAGTTCTTTAGGAAAGGAGATGCAGAACTGCAGGGAAAGGGTGTCCAAGGGGGAACACTGGCCCTCAGCAGCTCCCTGTCTCTCCCTTCCCTGGATCACAAGACCCCCAGCCCCCTCTGCAGTTCTGACACTTATCTGGATACACACACTAGATATAGGCTAAGAAAACACCCCTTGAATTGATGTAATTCAGAGTAGATCGTGCAAAACAGGGTGTTGAAGAGGAATATGACAACTTACAGGGAGAGAAAAAAAAAAAAAAAACAAAATCAATCACCCCTAATAAAATTCGCAAAGGTCTGGGGAAATCCTCTACCATCTAGTCAATGAACTCTTCAGAACCAATGCTACACTGCCACTCTCAGCAGCTGTGACTTCATTTCATTCTGTCTTTAAGAGGGAGAGACAGGGCCACCTGGATGTATTTACAAGGGCTGGCTGATCTGCAGGTTCCTGGGAGGAGAGATGCAAGGGGACTTGAGGGCCAGAATTGCATGGACTACTTCAGCCTCCTAACAGCCTAGGAGACTTTACAGCCTCTTGGCCAGACTGATTGGTTTGGAATCGAACCCACACACGCAGATAAGCTCCTGGCCACCAGCCAGGGCTCATGCTCTAGGGCAGACCATGGCTGCCACCACAGCCACAGGGCAATTCCAAGCTTCCTCCTGGATCACACAGTGGCCACACAGGGTTTTCCAAACAGATATGTCAAGGAAAGCATTAGAGGTGTGAGTGTGAGTACGTGTGCACAAGTGCATACAAAGCAAGCCAGAAAGACACTTTCACCCCCAGAAACACATCTTTGTGTAGTGCTGTCTCTAGCAAAATGAAATTTAGAAAAAAAATTAAATTGATCCTTCAATCACAAACTATGCATTAAGCATAGGCTCTGGGAGAAACACAAAACTACAGGCAATAAAAAAATTAACAAGACCTACTTTCTTTCTTCAAAGGCTCTGAGACCAAAAGTAGGAGCTATGCTATCAATCTAGTCTTATTGTTAAAACGGTCAGACCAACTTCATCTATTTGAACATTTACTATAAGCCAGGCAAGGCTAAGGCACTTTATCTAATTACCTCAAATAATAACCCTCCACACCCATGAGAGGAGCAACAATACAGCTAATGTGCGAGATCTTATGAAATGCCAGGTCCCGTGCTAAACACCAAACAGGGATTACCTCATCTAACCTCTACCTGTATAAGGAATGACCACATTGCTACCTACAGATCTCCTAGCACATGCCAGGAACTGCACTGAACACTTATAGAAATGATCTCATTTGATCCTTCTAGACATCCTAACGTATTAAAAAAAAAAAAAAAAAAGTGAGGCTCAGAGAACTTAAGAAACTTGCCCGAAGGCACACAGCTAATAAGACCCAGAAGTGGAATCAGAACCCAAGATCCATCTGACTGTGACATTTAGACTCTTAATCACCACGCTATGTGAATGATGTGCCCCAAATCTAATGACCAAAATGAGACTTTGAAGTATGAAGTTTTAAGATTAGAAAAGATGCCACAGTTCAGAACTGGACAAGGTAAAGGGCATTGGAGACTCTTCCTTAAGCGCACACAGACTGTGTTCCTTCATCTTTGTATCCTCACTATTCTAGGCACAAAGGAAGTACTCAATGAATATCCACTAGTGCTATGGGTTTGGAGGGGAATTCTGGATCTCCTCTGGAAGGCTTCTGGGAGGGGGTGAGCTGATCCAGGAAGATGGACAGAGAGTGACTTAGTGGCTGGGCATGGTGGTTTATGCCAGTAGCTTGGGAGGCTGAGGCAGGACGATTACAAGTTCAAAGCCAGCCTCAGCAATTTAGCAAGGCCCTCAGCAACTCAGTGAGACCCTGTCTCTAAATAAAATATAAAAAGGACTGGGGATGTGGCTCAGTGGTTAAGCACTCCTGGATTCAATCCCTAGTCTTCTTCCTCCCTCTACAATAAAAGAGAATGTGACTGAGTGGAGAAGAGAGTGAGGGTTAGAACAGCATCTTATGTTGCTGACAAAGCACCGGAAGAAGCCCAGAGATGGGATGGTTCAGCTTAACTTAGTCGTGGCAGTTTTGGGGACTGTCCACTATGTGGTCCAACTTTACATCATGCTGTCTACATTTGTCTCACACAAGTTAGTCGAAAATGGAAAGAAGAAAGGAAATCCAGCCCTCCAGCCCCTCAAGCTTTTATCCACTCATTCATTTATTCTTTCCTTCTTCAAAAAGCTGCTGGGCCCCAAAGTAGATTGGCTTTGTCTTCTGAATTCATCAGTGGGGGAAATCATAGATTCCAGTACCTTGTGCTTTTCAAGATTGACTTCCCAAAATAATGCAAATCACAATAAAGAGATGAGTGAGCACTTCCCTCGAGGTGAATTTTTTTTTTTTTTTTTTTTTTTTTTGGTACCGGGGATTGAACTCAGGAACACTTGACCACTGAGCCACATCCCCAGCACTTTTCTGTATTCTATTTAGCAGGGTCTCACTGAGTTGCTAAGTGCCTCACCCTTGCTGAAGCTGGCTTTGAACTCACAATCCTCCTGCCTCAGCCTCCCAAGCGCTGGGATTACAGGCGTGTGCCACTGCGCCCAGCTCCTCCTGGAGGTGAATTTTGTAACAAAATTTCAAATTCTTTCTTTCTCACCATAAAGTCCTAAAAACTGTCCCATAATTTACCAATTAAATTTATTCAATTACCTAATGGACAAATGAGTCTGAGCTCCTCCATGTGAACGTCAAGCAAGCAATTTTCTGTTAGACACAGATATTCAAAGACTACTGGTAACTGAAAATGGTGACTTGCAATCCTCCTGCCTCAGTCTCCAGAGTTGCTGGTATTACTGGTGTGTGTCACCACAGCCAGCTTTAGAAACCCATTTATGTTCTTACACTGGGAAGTCCTGTTTATCCCTGAGAGCTGAGTGTGCAAAGCCCTGGAGTAAGAGAAGAAAATGAGTTTGATGGTACTTGGGTTTTATCTGAACCTGACACAGAAGTTGGAAATAGAGGCACTTAATATGCTGTCAGTTTAAAAAGCAGGGGGACTCTGGTCTTTCCAGAAATTGGGGCAATAAAGTACCTTAAAGTAGATGTGGTACAGTATTTGGCTTACTGCAATCAGGACGTATCTGTCTAAAAAGCCTGTTGTCACAGATTGTAGTATTTCAGGAACATCAGTTTAGCTTTGCCACCCTTTCTGATTGCCTGTCATCACACATAAGGCAGGATTCAAACAGGAGTCAGAATCTGTATATAGCACTGGGCTGGATAATTCTCCTCCACCCTGCCTTGTGACCCAGGACACAGAGCTTGACATTTATGGAGTCTATCAATGGGCTTTGGGTTGAATACACAGGACATGAGAAGGGTATCTACTACCCAGCTCCCTCCCTGATGGGCAGTTCTGGTAGTGGCAATCTCCTTCCAATGCCCAGTCCCTCTCCTTTGATCATACCTCTTACTGATATTCCCTCTCTCCATCCTTTTATCTTAGGTCTCTACCACTTCACCCACAGACCCTTCAGCCGTAGGGGCATCTCCCACTTTTCAGTCCCTAGAGTGCTTTACTGTTCCTTATCTCTTTCTGGATTCAGTCCACACCCTAGTTAACAATGCCACCTGTTTCCTGATGAGACCCTGACTGATATGGTCATGCTTCTCAAATAAAAGGCTTAATTCCAATACCACTTAATAATTAACCTTGTCAATAGGACCACTGGCAACAGGACACTAAGTCAGGAAAATTCTCTTCCATACACAAGTGCTGGTCCTATTCTTTATGCAACCAATGGAAGCAGACAAATAGCCACTCTTTAAGAGGTGCCTAAGTTCTAAATGCCCAAGTGTGGATAACAGTATCTGGAATGATTTTCTTTGTGCAAAAAAACACCCCAGAACTGGCTTCCCACAGACTCTGATCAAGATGAACCACCAATGTGGGTCAGCAGCTGCCTGGTGTCTCAAGGGGACTCTGCCTAGGTAGGAAGCAGGTGGTGCAGGATCATGAGGGCACCATGGAACTCAGGTCGCAAAGACCAACCTCAGTCGTGGCTTTGTGAACACTCAGCCACACCGCTTACATTATTTTAGAAAAACCACACCCATTGTTCATGTGAACTAGTTTATATTGATGAATAATATCTTTTAAACAATGATCTGCAAGGACTTTCACCTCTGTGTGCTCAGATGCTCTACACAGGGTCACCGGGTGGCAGGGATTACCCAGGGCGTCTTCATCCATTTACCTCCTTTTCACAAAGGGATTCTCCCTCATTTTTTCAGGGTAGAGCAGCAACTGGAGTGAGAGTGGGCAGGAGTGGGGGTTGCTGAGGGGGAGGGAATCTACACACAAATGGGTCACTTATCTCGGGGATGTCTTTCTACCTTTTCCTACAGCTGAGTAGCTTGGGGGCAAGTTGTCTGCCAAGCTTCCCGCCCGTGCAAACACTCTGGCACCAGCTGGAGTTTGGAATCTGCTGAGTCTCTGCCAGCTGGCGACCTGGAGATGGGTTAGATTAAAGGAATGCACAATGAGGGTGAGGGTAGGAGACAGAGGCTGTATTTACACATGGAGGGTCTGCAGGGGTCAGTAAGGACAGGCCAAAGGGGGCTCTGGCAGCAGAAATATAGGAAGAGAAAAGGAAAAGGTTTCAATGTACCCAAGCACCACACCACACCCAAATGGCCCAAGGCTGTACGTTCAGTTATTTTTTGCCTTTTAAAAACTGACTTCTTTGTCCCTGTCTCAGTTCCCTGCAGCATCTCCCCCAACCAATTACACACAACCCTTTGAAAAGTTTGCAGCTGGCGGCTCAAGAAGGCTCAGCGTGATCAGACAACACGGACACTTGATCCCTGCGATCTCAATTTGGGAACGTTAACACGGAAACCCAAGCCACGTGATAACAAGCAGACCCTGGGCAGAACCAAGGCCAGGCAAGAGGGAAAGGCACAGAAAACCAACAGTCCCAACAGACAGGCCAGACTCCAGCCTTAAAGAGCATCTGCAGGCTTCCAGCTGCAAGGCCCAGAGAGCAAGGATAGACGGGGCAGCCATGGCACAAGACCAACCAGCCACTCGGCCCTTCTGCCACCCTCCGGAGCACAGCCAACGGGACAAGAACAGACTGAAATCATTAGTCCCTTGTGGGTATTTGGTGGCCACACCTACTAGGAAGGCCACCTGCATCCCTACTGCAGACCCTGCAGATAGCTAAACCTCAAAGGGCTGCATGTTTGTAGGAAGAAGCAGGCAGCAGGAACAGCACAGCACAGAAGCAAGAGACCTGTTCTTGGTGGCTTGGCCACTACAGGATGGGAGGCCTCTGGCTCCTCCCACTCCTACTAGATATTCTGATCTTTCAAAGACGTTCTCTGAAGTCCCTTTGCTTCCGTGGATTCTTCCCACAGGCTTCCTGGACATGATTCACCTCCAGACCTGGGGTCCAAGCCTCTGCTCCTCTTGTGCCCTTGGAAATCCCTGCTAGAGTAGCCACCTCTATTCCAGTGTCACTAGGACCTCTGTCCCAGGGGAGGGTCCTGCACCTTTACCTGAATCATGCAAAATGGTGCCAGGAGAGAGCTCCATTCTGGTTGCGCCCGGTGGCAGTCCAGCATCCCCACCTGCCCCTAGAGCCCCCTGTTGGCTTTTTCCTGTATTATTTTATTAAATCCATTATGTCACTCCCAGCGCTACTGAGGGGTGGCACACCTTTTCTCATCAATCGGAACGAGATGCTGGATTCTCTGCCTCAGGTCTCAACCCACCTTCCTCCCCCACTGCCATCACCCTGGCTAGAACCGCCAGGGAAAAACAACAAACATAGTCACACTTCACACATACATAGATAGCCCCTTCTGTGACTCTCCACTGCTTAAAGGATAATGTCCAACTCCTCAATCTGGCATTCCTGAACCTCCTGCTTTCTGTACCCTTGATTATGACAACTCCCAACACAAAAGCACAACTTCCATGGGTATTTGAAAGTATACTCTGATAACATTAGTCCATAAAATACTTACTCTCTAAGGTCAAGGAATATGTTTGATACAAACACATAATATTCATTACTACTATAGTCAAGGCTCTGACAAGTCCTGCAACAAAGAAACATGTTAAGCCTAGCATTTCCCAAGCTGGTCTGGCCCAAGAATTGTTTCGTAGCATTTGACCAGAGATTCTCTGAATGCTTTTCCTTGCCTGGAACAATACCAGCCCTCTATTCTTCCTTCCCTTTGCCCTTCTGCCTTGACTTTCCTTTTGAAGGTTAGTTTTGGCCTCATCCTAGAAGTCTTCTCACCTATCCTAACCTCACCCCATGGCTGCTTCCTTCCCTCACATCTGAAGCACTGCTGCTGTACCTCCTTGCTGAGAAGTAATAGATAACAAGGGTTAAGAACCCAATTTTGCTTTCAGAAAGGCCTGCATCCCAATGCTGTCCTTACTCAGTCTGAAAGGGAGTTGTTCATCTTCTTTAGTGTAGACAGAGACAGAATCTATTAAAAGGGATTAGTGGTATTAGAAGGTCAAATCTAGCACATGGCCTAGCATGTCACAGGTATTCAGTAAGCAACAATTAGTAATTTTTCTTATTTAAAAAAAAAAACAAAAACATTGCTTTGCCATTTATGATTTTCAGCGTTATCTTCTAGGTGGGAGTCATGGGCTAAGCACTGTTCCTTCTCCTGCCTTCTCTACCAGAAGTGGGCCTAAGTAGGTGTTGATAGGCAGCCACTACCAACAGCTCCATCTTCCCCCTGACAGCAGGTGAATGCACACCTTTCATATGCTGGAAGGTAAAGATGGGCAGGTAGTTTACCACCAGCCCCAGGTTATCAGCCCTGGGCAAGAGAAGATTCTTCAAGGCAAGTGAGTCCTCCAACTTCACAGAACCCCTCACTGATACCACACTGCCCTGCTCTCACCACCTGTGTGCTTCCCACACCCATGGCCAGGTGCCTTTCAGAAACCAGAGTGAACAGTTCTCCCCCAAAAGTGGAATGGGTGGCCTACTTCCACACCACCCCATCCCCCACCAGGCAGCAAGGGGCTGCTGTGTTGTGTATACTTTAAAATTTCAATTGCCATTTTAAAAGCTTAAAATTCCACCACAGGCCATTTCATTCATGTGACTTATGCAGTTCATATGTGGAACTGAGAAGTTTCATTTCCACTCTGAGTCAACCTTGAGTTTTTCTTGATACTTTCATATAGGCTTCAATAAACAGTTTAAAGGCCCCCTGTATTAACCCTCTGAGCCTCACTTCAAAAGGCTTCTGGGAAGTGGTGTTTTCATTCACAGTAGGTGGAAATGGCATCTCTAAGGTCCAGGGCATGGGCTCCTCTCTCCAGCACCCTTCGAGGCTTTGCTGCAGAGCCCTCCTCCTTGTACACTGGCCTTGCCCATGTGCCAGCTCTCCCCACTTCACCCCAGGAACTTCTCCTCCTCTCCAAGCACTAATCCAAACTTTCCATCTTTCCCCAAATGAAACAGCTTCAATGTGTCTTTTCCTGAACATCAAAATAATACATTCGTTGAAACAAATATGAGTAGGCAGATGTAAGTATGGAGAAAAGATTTTTAATTACTTGAAATGCTACTGCACAGAGAAAACCATTGATACTGTTTTTGTTGTTGTTGTTTTTACTTTTTATTTATTTCTTGTGTGAGAGTAGATGTGGTGCTGAGAATTGAACCCAGGACCTCACACATGCTAGGCCAGCACTCTACCACTGAGCCGCATCCCCAGCCCTCACTGATACTATTTTGATGATCATCCATACAGAGGATACAATAATTTCAAACTTAAAAAAAAAAAAAGGTTCACATCAACATGGTATTCTATAATCCACTTTAAAAAGAAACACAATCCTACATTCTATGATATTGCAGAGATTTCTGTCATCATTTTAAATTGATCTAACCAATCCGTTACTAGTAGGCGTTTAGGAATAGCCTCATCTTTTAAAAATGTGAACATCTCAAAATATTTGGCTATACTACTGAGTGGGAAAAAATCAGAATTCAGTCTGTGAATTTTTATTACAACCATGAAAAACCATAGTGTCTGGGCAAAAAGCAGTACAAATTGAATCAGTCGTGTTGAATGGAAAAGCTTGAAGAAATCTGTTTACAGCAGTCATATTTAAACTGCAAAGAAAGTTCCTCAACAACAGTAACTTGTAAAGTAAAAAAAAAAACCCTAATATTTTTTAAAAGTGTTATGATAGTTAGGTCACACTTCTATATAACGTATTTCCAGCAGCTGATCCCCATGTAATTTAACCTCGTAGTATTCTTCCCAGTGGGAAAGGGAGATATAGTACCAGAGCCACGTGATCCTTGAGAAGGGGCAAAGGAGAGGGGTCATTCTGGAGCTCACAGCCTTTGCCAGAAAGCATTCATGGGCAACACGTGGCTGGAGGCTCAGAGCTGAGGCTCAAGAGTACATGGGCTCACAGCCTCTAAGAAGCAGCCCTCAGCAGATGTCTCAACCCGTCTACTTCCAGTCTTGGCCCAGGCAGCAATGGCTGGGTGAGGAGTGAAAGATGTGTCCGGTAAGGAGTGGACACACCAGAATATACAGACTGCACAAAATCTGGAGCCTAAAGGTACAGAAAAATAGCTGCATAAAGACAGCTGCAATATTCATGGCATTATTTAACATTCCTGTACTAAAAATGACACACATTGATTAATCCCTTACTGTACATCAGGTTCTGCAAAAATGCTTTACATTCATTAAAAGTTTTCCTTCTAAAAACCCAGTAAGATGGGTACAAGTATTTCCATCCTCCTGTCAAGAAAACTGGGCACAGTTAAGTAACTTAACCAAGTATCTAGTTCAGTGAAGGAGCGGTGAAAAAAATTAGTCAATTTGAAATGAAAGTTTGTACCTGGGCTGTGCACACGTCTAAGCACGACTCAGTGTGATACAGACAAAGTGCTTATCCAGACAGCAATGGTAATGGAGCCTCAAACCTCAGCCTACTTTTCTGGGGAAGGAGACCCTGCGAGTTCATCACCATAGTAAACCTTCTTCCCACAGGGAGCTCCTGTACTGGATGGTACAGATGCCATCACTATCTCCCAAGTTCCAGGGGTCGTCATGGAAATGCACAAGACCAAATGTGACCTGGAGTCTGCCCTCTCCAATCTGTTTAGATTTACATATGCCCTTTGTCAGAGCCTTCAGCCACATCACCACAGTCATTTTTTTAGATGCGAAATGGAGAAAACGTACTTAGGAATAATCACAGGAGTCATTCGTGGCAAAAACTGAGCTTACAAGCTGAAGATTGGTATATTTAGCTTAAACAGGACGGGTAGAAGGTCAGGATACTATATTTGGGCAAAACGTTGATTTGGGGTTTGGTGACGTTCTGGTTTTGGCAGCACTCATCTTCTGCACTGCCCCCACCCCAGGCCACATGGGCCCAGCTACAGACCATGGCTCTTCTACAGGCAGGATCTACTAGCTTGGTCTCCCCAGGGCTTTGGAGAGTAGGAGGCACAATTCCTCCAGGGAGTAGAGGAGGCACAATTCCTCCAGGGAGTAGAGGAGGCACAACTCCTCCAGGGAGTGAGGAAATGCTAAACGCAACCAGCAAAGAGCCAAGAAGGAAGCCAGAGAAGCAGCAGCCCTGGAGATCTGGTGGTGGTGTGGTCCTGCCTGGGGCACACAGCCTTGAAAGGATCCAATCCCAAAAGGGCACCTCACCACTCTGGCCAGGCTGACTGTAACCACTGGCTTTCCAGTCTTCTTCCCCACCAGACTGAATAGGGAATACATCCTAATCATCTCAGAGGAGGGGCTCAATTAATGTTTGTGGAATGAATAAAGACTTCTAGAGGTTAGTCACACAATGTGAATGTAGTTAATGCTACTCAACAATACACTTTTAAATGGTTAAGATGATAGATTTTGTTATGTGCATTTTACCATAATTAAAAAATCATCCATAATGACATATATTATAGCCAAAAGAAAAAATAGAGGTGATGGCCCTCAGATACTTCTAATACTTACCATATGAAATTTAGTAGCGTGTAGGTTGAATAATTTGAGTTTAAGAACTATGGGGAGGATTAATTAGATAACTATAGCGAATAGTTATCTAATAGTTCAATAGTGAATCATGATTTATTCAAACAAAAAGTCACAAAGTAATGGCAAACAGGACCCTCCCACTAGGCTGCCCCCACATCCTAAAGCAAGAAGATTCATTAAGTGTGCTAGAGGCTAGAGATGTGGCCCTAAGCCCATCTGAGAAACCACACTCCAGCACGTGAATCTCCAAGAAAAATTCACATGCCTCTCTTGCCCGGAACCTTCCAGTCTCCCATTGCCAACCCAGGGACTTCAAGAACCCAGAGCCTACATCAGGAAACATCTGTGTTACACACATGACAGATTACCAGGAACACCATGAGTTCAGATGCTGGCTCCTCAGTTTTCTAGCTATGTGACCCAAGACACAGTACTTGAGTTCTCCAGGCCTTTGTCTCCTATTTAAAATGACACACAGGACTGAGGCTATGAAGTTGGAAGCAAGGCTGTGAATTCTGGCTCTGTTGCTCATGAGTGATGGAAGTCTGGTCAGATTAGACTTTCTAAGCCTCAGTTCACACATGTGTAAAACAGGGTAATCACAGCATCTGTCTCCCAGGGTGACCATGAGTACTGCATGGGAGAAGACAGCCAAAGTGCTTATCTCCATGCTTAGCGCACCGGGGGCACTCAAAGCACAAGGTATGAGTTATCACTGATTCAACAAACTGTTGAGTACTATGTAAATACTACCATCCTTTAAGGGTCAAGCTGAGTCCCATTCTTCATGATGCCCTGATGGCTAGAATCTAAAAGCCTTCTCACCTCGGGGGTTGCTCACCATGGGGCTTGCTCACCACGAAAGTACTGGCATTTAGTCATATGCTGATGTGCAGTATTAAATCCTATGTTGATATCTAATGTTTCAGATAAATGTCTTACCTCAAGTGTCCTTCTTTTTTTCTAGAGAAGAATTGTGGGAAGTCAAATGAATTTAAAAGATATACACAATTACTATAAAGTAACTTTTAAAAAGAGAAAGCTGAAAGCTGAGTTAAAGTTGGCAATCTGCTGTGCTTTTTCCAGGTTTTGCCTTTGCACATGCAAACAGGTTTTTATTAAAATGGGCTCATTCCATACATGCTAATTTGCAACCCCTTTTGTTTCGGACATTAATCCATGTCCACATACACAGACCGACATCATCTTCTTTAAATAGTGATTGTGCTCCACTCTATGGTTATATTATTGGTTAACCTAACTGATTCAATATAGATGGATATTTAGTTGTTCCAAGAGAGTTATGACATGAGAGCAAGGGCAGTATCCTGTGTTTTCAGCATCTCCACAGAGTTAGCAGGGTGCATGTGATAAGAATCCAGTAAATTGTCATATGAACCCTAACCACATTTGCCTCTGAGTCACAGATGATTATTATCCTATAGTACATCAAATATGATTCCCAGGACCAGCACCACTGTATGAAACCAGAATAATGAGCTATATTTGTAATAATGACTTTAAGATATAATTCTTAGATGAAAAATACAAACTATTCAATATGATTTCAATGCTGGCTCCTTACCCATATTAAAATTATTTAAGACCCAGCAATTCCACACCTAGTTGTATACCTAGGTATCATGTTTTCAGAGGACTGAAAACATGATATCTACAGAAAAACTTGTACATGAAAGCATGAACAGGATTATTTATAATTTCCAAAAAGCAGAGAAAATACAAATGTTGCTCCACTAATGAATGGATAAAATATGGTATCTCCACACAATGGAGCAAGTCTGTCATAAAAACGAATGAAGTACTGACACATGTTACAACACGAATAAATCTCAAAAACATTATGCTAAATAAAAAAAGCCAGGGCTGGGATTGTGGCTCAGCGGTAGAGTGCTTGCCTAGCACGTGCGCGGCCCAGGTTCGATCCTCAGCAACATGTACAAGTAAAAGCATTGTGTACAACTAAAGCAAATAAATTAAAAAAAAAAAAAAGAAGCCATACACAAAAGGACACATATGATTACATTTACATGAAATACCCAGAATAGGCAAATCCAGAGAAAGAAAGTAGACTAATGGTTTCTGGGCTGGGGTGGGTGGGAACAAGAGGAAATGAAGGCTACCAGGTTTCTCTGGGGGATGATGGAAATGTTAGAATCAGAGAATGATAATATTGTAATATACAGTGAAGATATTAGAAACTGCTGAACTGTATATGTTAAAATGGTGAATTTAATGGTACATGGTATCTCAAAAATACAAAAAAAAAATCTTTGAAAGGGGGTTATCAAGTGGCAATTCTACTTTATGGCTTACTTACTAAAAATATTACATGAGGGCCACCAAATGCCAAGTGCTGTGCTCAGTGCTAGAGAGAGACACTGTGGTCAGCAAGGGCTGCACCCTTAAGAAACTGAGGTCCCACTACCCCTAAGGCAAGCACACAGGGCAATGGGACCACACACAGACAGGGGCGGCCAGAAGCAGAACAGGCTGTCCTGAGGGAAGAACTTACATGAAGGGACAGAGCAGGAAAAGTATCATGGAGCAGCTGAAAGATAAATCATTATCCAAACACACCAAAGTAATTTAAAATATCTAAGTATTCACTGCAGCATTGTTTATAAGAGCAAAAGACTGCAAACTAACCAAGTATCCATCAAAAGGGAACTGGTTAAATGGATTAAGATGAACCTGTATCACAGAAGACTATGAGATGTTACAAATCAATGAGAAAAATGTATTGGCATGGAGTAATCTCCCAGATATCTGAGTAACTGAAAAGGTAAGGTGCAAAACAGTGTAGATAATATGCTTCATTTTGTGTAAGGAAGGGGACAAGAATATATGTGCATATGTATAGATATTGATGTACTGTATATCTCATATATTTTACAGCTGCTTATATTTGCATAAATGAACTGAACAAGAATGACACACAAAACTAAAAGTGGTTACTTGAGGGCAGGGGAGAGGAAGCTGCATGTGAATAGGTGAGTGGTAAGGGACATTTCTCAATGTATTTCTTCCCATCAGTTTTTTATTTCTGAGTCACGTGGATGTATCACCGAATAGGACCTATTCCAAGAAAATTTTTTTCTCAGCTTTAAAAAGCTGAGATTGTAGGTTCTTTACCTACATGCATAGGCTAAAGTAGCCAGCATTCCTAACGTGCTCACAAGCATCTCTAAATGGTTACCTGAGAACCCAGAAGAGAGACTGTGGATAGAGAAGCTTCAAATAACCACAAGAGCAGAAAGGCCAATCAAGACACACTCTTCTGTGTGTACATAGGACCATCCCTGATAAATTCACATCAGCCACGTTAGGTACGGAGGTGCTGGGGACACTGAGAAAATATGAAACAACTCCTTCCTTTGAGGTGGGGCAGGGGTCACAGCAAGAGCAAGGAGCCATGCTGGCCAGGAGTTTCGCTTCCTTCCTGACCTGCAACTGAACCTTGAACACACAAGTGCAGCAATGACACTGTCACCTCTCTGAGAACTCTTAGCTCTTCTGAAAAGGCAGAATGCTCACCTTTTCATCTTTTACATCTAGCCCCAAAGAACAGCATTTGGCAGACAGAAAATACTGAGTCTGGCTGAATGAATAAACAAGAGAAGGCAGAAGGGGGTTCAAAGAAGGAATTCACTCTATTAGGAAAGGAAGGCCAGGAAAGCATTGTGAGCAGGGGTGCTCCTGCAATATCTGAGGTGGACATAAAAAGAGGAGCAGGAGTTGGCAGAATGAGAAGGGGATGAAGAGAAGATTCAGGGGGCAGGGGTGCATGAACTAAAGCAAAGAAGCAGGGAAGACAAGGAATCGTTCAGGAAACACAGATGGACTGGTTTGCAAGGAGGGTCAGGCAGAGGAGAGGCCTGGGCATGTGCAGAGGAGTCCAGGACAAAAAGGAAGTCTTGAAGCCTTTAGCTGCTCAGACCACAGGAAGCCTGAAGCTTTGAGCTGAGCACCTCGGGAGGAGTTAAAGTAGGAGAGACTCATGCTCAGCTCTGTGTTTGAGAACAGGTTCATGGTGGCTGCATGGAGGAAGGATCACAGGAAACAGGGGCTAGGACCACATCATGACCCGCCCACAGTCATTCAGGGAGAGATGTCACATGTCAGAGGTAGGGACAAGACATTAAGGGCAAGAGGTGGCTTGGGAGTAATTCTGGAGGAAAAACCAGAACAGACATGCAGGACAAAGCAAGCATGGGCCAGAAAAGACGGGAAGCAAAAAGTTCCTGTCTGGTATCTGCACTCTTGGAAACTGCAAACTACAGTCCTGCATGGGAGTGGGAAGGCTATAAAATCACAGGTATCACCAACTGGCCTTGGTAAGAAGACCCCTAGATATTCAACTAGGGTGCCAGAACAGACCAGGGAAAACCTCACTGCACCTATGTCGAGGGGCCTGGTAAAAGATTAGGGATGAGTGGATCACACTGTCAAAGAAATCTCAAAAGTATTTACTGACACCCCTATTAGGTAAGAAATATATAGAGACCTCAGCATTTAGTGAGCACTCAACAACTTTTTTGGGTGAATGATACATACAGGCCATACCTACATTCCTCTGTCCACCAACTACCCATGTCCCTCCTCACCCCCACTATAACTAGAAACACCTCTACTAGGGGAGCTGACATTCCCTTGGCCTCCACTGAGCACTGGAACAAAGCCTGCTTCCTCAGGTAAGGCCCATGGGACCTGCATGCAACTCTCTTTATAGCTTATTTAGCTAAGAAAAAATAAAAAGTAGAGGAAAAAGATATTATAACTCACTAAAGACCTCCCTTTTAAAAAATCAGAAACCACATAACAAGTAAACAAATAGCTTTTTAATAAGTCTGAAGAATACTTCAATGGTGAAAGTCATGCAGAGGCAAGACAGTACAACAGAACGATGCCCATGTTCAAGGGCAAGACCAGCATCAGTACAGCCTCAGGGTTATAATTAGGTCTACAGAAACACTGTTTCTCTCTCCTAGCCTCAATGTCCGTTCCCGTCCCACACCTGGGCCTTGCTCCTTTATGTGTCACATAAAATATGTACGGAAAAAAGAAATCTGAGAATCAGCACCAGAAAGCATTCTGGTGTGTGGGTCCCGGCTGGAGGTAAAGACAGAAAGGTCCCCAGGTGGAAGTTCTCACATTGACCACTGTAACAGCCTCCCAATGTCCAGTCTCACCCTCTAAACCACTCTCCAGGTAGTCTCCAGAGCAACCTCATCACATCACTGTCCTCCCCAAAACTCTATAAAGGTTCCCCATTATACCCAGGATAAAGTCTCAACTCCAGAGCATGACCTATCAAGACACTCCATGATCTGGCCCTACCTCCACTATTCCCCTCCTTCCCATCCCCAGAGCATCCTGTGTCACTAGTTTGTAGAGTACCCCAAGTTCCTCCCCACTCCCACCTTCCTCATCACTCTGTCTTCATGAGGATGTGCTGCTCCCTCTGTCTAGGACCTCCCATATCTCCTCTGTTTCTAGCCTTACTTAGCATGGGCCTACTCCAATTCTAAGCTAGGAGCCCCTCCTCCAGGTGGAAAACCTGGCTGAGGTTAGGAGAATTCATCCATGAGGCTTTTGAAGACTTTGAACATCAATCCTCATCATGATCTGTAATGCCCAGTTAGGGTGGGTGGAGGCAAAACTCATAGCTCAGGAAGGTCTTAATCCTCTGAGCCTCCACTGCCTTGCCTTTGAAACAGGGAGAGGACTTCTTAAGGAAGCTCCTGAACTTTGCAAGAACAGAGTATTATTAATTTGGGGGGGTTGGGGGCTACCAAGGATTGAACTCAGGGGCACTCGACCACTGAGCCACATCCCCAGCCCTATTTTGTATTTTATTTAGAGACAGGGTCCCACTGAGTTGCTTAGTGCCTCGCTTTTGCTCAGGCTGGCTTTGAACTCATGATCCTCCTACCTCAGCCTCCTGAGCCATGGGATGTTTTCCCCTGTGGAAATCCTGTTTGGCAGAACAGGATTACATACTAGACACAGACAATCAATATGGCAGCTCAACTAGAATACTAATCTTCAAGTGACTGTCTTCTTATCTGTTTTCTTTAATAGATGGAAAAGCAGTTCCTTTGGATTGGGCAATGGGTCTTTTTTCTGTATTCCAAACACCTAGAATGATGGCTCTCACAAAAGCACTGGTTAATCAACATCTACACAAGAGGGCAAGAACTGGCTCCATCCAGACTCAGGAGCAGCAATGCAGAAAGGTGGGACTGAGAGCAACACTGACCAAGTTACACTTGGCCATCCCACAGCTAAAGGCTAAAGATGTGGTAATCAGTCAGAGACAATCTGGCAAGGTCATCATTGTCATGCCTGGAGTTCTCTGGATCCAAGAAACTCAGGGAAGAGTGGCCAAGAGGCCTCACATTCTTATTTCTCAAACTCCAATAATGACCACACAAGTTGTGTCAATATGTTAACTGGCTTCCATTTCAGAATTTAGTGCCTTGCACAGAGTAGGTACATTCGCTGAATAAGTTTTTTTTTTAAAAATTCAAAGTCTGGGAGACTGAAGAGTGTTGAATGGGGATGTTTCCAGGCTGAGTGATAAGAATGCCAAAAATGCTTCTTTCAATGTCTTGAGTAATAACGTACTGTATAGCAGACCAACTGTGCTTTTTATTTCAGGGATAGAAAGGTGTTGCTCCTCAGAAATTTCTAGGGATGAATCATTCTGGATATCCAAATTTTCTATATTACTTGTTTTAGTCAGCTTTTTCATAGCTGGGACCAAAGGACTTGACAAGAGTAATATCAGAGGAGGAAAAGTTTATTTGAGTATCATAGTTTCAGAGATCTCAGTCCACAGATGGTCAACTCCATTCCTCCAGGGCCAAGGTGAGGCAGAACATCAGGACAGAAGGGACTAGCAAAGGAAAACAGCTCAGGTCATTGCACCAGGAAGCAGAGAGAGAGAGAGAGAGAGAGAGAGAGAGAGAGAGAGAGAGAGAAACTTCCCTCACCACAGATAAAATAATATACCCCAAAGGCACACCCTCAGTAACTCACCTCCTCCAGTCACACCTTCTCTGACTGTAGTTAATCCTTCTTAGAGGCCTAATGTACCAATCAGGTTAAGGCTCTCATAACTCAATCATTTCACCTCTGAACCCTCTTGCCTTGTCTCACACATGAGTTTTTGGGGACACCTAATATCTACACCATAATATTACCACAGGCCTGGGTTTGAAATTTTAACATTAGTTATTGTGGCTATACATATTTCTAAAAAGTATATGAATATACAGGTTGCAGTATGTTCTGGGTGTTAGATTTTTTCAGATTTTGGAATATTTGCATGTATATAATATCTTGGAGATGAGAACCAAATCTAAACATGAAAAAAAAATTTTTTGGTACCAGGGGCACTCAACCACTGAGCCACATCCCCAGTCCTATTTTGCATTTTATTTACAGACAGGGTCTCATTGAGTTGCTTAGTGCCTCAATGTTGCTGAGGCTGGCCTTGAACTTGCAATCCTCCTGTCTCAGCCTCCCAAGCCATTGGGTTTACAGGCATACGCCACCGCCCCAGGCTAAACATGAAATTTCATTTCATATATACTTTATGTACATTGCCTGAATATAATTCTGTTATTGTTACGAAAACTGGAGATTGAATGTGTGGTCCTGCAAATGCTAGGCAAGTGCTCTACCACTGAGATACACCCTTAGCCCCCAAATAATTTTATAAAAATTGGGGCATGAAACAAGGTTTCATGGCGTGGAATTTTCCACTTATGGCATCATGTCAGTGCTCAAAAACATTTCAGATTTTGGCGCATTCTCGATTTTGTACTTGGGGAATAGGGATATACAGCCTGTACTGCATACTCTTAACTTTTTCATGGAACTACAGGATAATCATTATGAACATGTATTATACTTTACTATTCTAATAATCTTGAAATCCATTGCAGCTGTTTGATCATACTAAAGGACACCAAGTATTTAGATATTTTTCATTTCTTATTTTTTCTAAGTATTTAATAATGGATAACTCTCCCACCAATTTATCTATACCCCCCACACCACTTCTCCCATTTTCTTATTCTTTCTGCTATAAGATTGATAACCATTCTCCATAACATTGTGTGTAAAGAAAATACAGGTGGGTTTTGAACAGGGCCTGAAGGGCTAGCCTGGGTATGGGTCACCAGAGCACAGGATCAAGGGCAACACCAGGCTACTCTGACCTGAATCCTGTTCCTCAATTATGTTCCAAATGGATGAGGCAGCCACAAAGAGAAGTTGAACGTAGTCAAGATATTACTCCAGTACTTTTTGCATATAATAATAATATAAGTAACATATACTGGGCTCTTATGCTGCATCAAGCCCTCTCCACAGTGCTGTGTTTCTATCAGCATTTCCAGTACTCCCAACAAACTCTCTGATATACTCTTATCCCAATTTTATGGATGAGGACACTAAGGTACAGAGAAGTTAAATAATTTGTCTAGATGGCACTGCTACTATGTGGAACAAAATTCAAGCTCAAGCAGTCTGGCTCTAGTGCCATGGATGACCTTGACCACAGCCTCAGATGATTTCCTAACAGAGCCACACCGCAAAGATCCCTCACTCATTATTACTAAGAAAAAAAAAAACAAATTCATAAAGCAATGTGTAGACCAGCACAGTCTACAAGCACTTAAAATGCAACTGGTATGCATAAGAAACTGATTTTTCAATTTATGTTTAATTCATTCCCATCATTTAGAAGAAAAGAGCAAGCCATTTTAGGTGAGAATAGTTGAAAGAGTCTGCAAGATGTAGTGGGAACCTGTAGAAGCAGCACTATAAATTGCTGAGCAAGGCCTGATTTGGAGTGCCTTGGGAGATGTGGGACTGAGGGGTGTCAGATCACAGGTTAGGATCAGATACTACGTTCACCCTACAGATCTCAAAAAAATAAGCTTCAGAAGTGCACAGGTGTCTGTGTGATGAGCTTATCATCAAATATGAAAATACTCGCTCAAGCACAGAATTCCAGATGCATTCAGAGGCTAGGTTGACTTGGCAGAGCAGAGGGCATGAGCCAATCTGCCCAGCCAGGGACCACCTCTTGCTGCTCCCTGGTAAGCCTTGCAGAGGCCATTAGGGCCTCTGACATGACAGCCACAAAGCCAAGCCCACGCCTTCCAATGCTGGATAAAGATTCCTTTCTAATATATGGATTTTCTCCTTACCCTCCCTGGGTTCTGTTAAGCTATAATTACATGCCAAACCTAACTTTAGGGTAGAACTCAATTTCAACTGAAATATGAAATAAAGTCAAGATGAGAACTTGAGAGTTCTAACCTAAGGGAGGTACAACTTTACACTAGTTTCTCCTCCTACATCTGGTATGGTCAGAAGAAGGTGAATCTAATTACTAACTGCCAACTTAAGTTCTGCACACATTTTCTGACCCTTCTGTGTAAGCCCATGTTAAAGAGGCACAACTGGGCCAATGAAGTCCACAATCCCATAAAGCAAGAACAGATCAGAGAGGCAAAAGGTCTCATGTGTGATGCACAGCTATTTACCAGAAAAATACAGGCTCTACTCCTTGTCCCTTACCATACTCTCCAAAGGTACTAGCCACAATTCATGCAAGACTCTGGAAGAGGAACACATGTACTCCTTCATGCCCCCATTAGAGATAAAAATGCTATTCAAAAAACAACAAAAAACAAAAATCAACCATTACCCATTCCTTTCAACCTCAACATCCCTCTTCCAAACAAGTCACAAAAATCTATAAAACAAGTTATTCCTTGCCCATAGAGGTCAAAAGTTGATCCAGTACGAAGTCAGACTACAAAACTAAAAACATACTTTAAACTCCAGAAATGTAGGGTCTGAAAAGTTCAGTTCTGCTCCAAGTTCCGAGGAATTCCTCCTCTCAGCCGGAAACCAGGCATTGTGAAGCAGGCTCTGTGACTTCCTGCAGGACTCCAGGAATTGCTGGAGGGGAGGCCTGTTTACCCAAGGATTGCTCCTCCAGGTCAGGAGCCCCCAGACTGCTCTTAAACTTCAGGAAAGAGCTGGTCATACATCGATGTCACCTCTAAACCCAAGCCATGCTCTCCGTGACTCTTGATGCTACTTTCTCAAAGAATCTGACACTGTACCAGGCAGAGACACTTGCTGATTAACAAGCATGGGAGCATGGTCCTGGGCATCCCTCAAAGCAGGGGGTGGAAGTCACCAGGGGAAGGAAGGGAACAGCTGTATAAATTCCATTTCTCTCTGTTGTCCTAAAATATATCCTTCGAATCAGGCCTCATGGTCCATGCTTATAAACCCAGAAACTCAAGAGGCTGAGGCAGGAGGATCACAAGTTCCAGGCCAGCCTCAGCAAATTAGGAAGATCTTGAGGCACTAAACAACTCAGCAAGACCCTGTCTCAAAAAAATAAAAAGGGCTAGGGATGTAGCTCAATGGGTTTAAAAAGTAGTACTAAAAGAAAAACAAAAACAAAAAACAGACACATCCTTTCCCCTTCCCAGGAACCAAAGAAGTCTTCATAATGGTGTTAGGTCACTCAATAAACTTTTTAAAATTCTCCGTGAAAAGAAAAAAATTAAATACTCCCTATGAGAAGTATCTGCACTTTCGAAATAAAGATGAAGGAACAGACTATTAAATTAACAATACTCTGCCCTTGCAAAATTCAGGAGCTTCCTTAAGAAGTCTTCTCCCTGTTTCAAAGGTAGGGCAGTGGATTGCTCAGAGATTATGACCTTCCTACCTGAGCTGTGAGCTTTGCCTCCACCCACCCTAAAGGGGCATTACAGATCATGATGGGGTTTGATGTTCAAAGTCTTTAAAAGCCACATGGATGAATTCTCCTAACCTCAGCCAGAGTTTCAAACAATAAAGGACTCCCACTACTAGAAATAGCACTTTCATGTGTGTACACACACATATACACCACTGCCCATTATGGACGGAATGGTTATGCTCCCCCAAAATTCCCAGGCTGAAAGCCTAAGCCCCCAAAATGATGACATTAGGAGATGAGACTTTTGAGAGATGATTAGGTCATAGGGGTAGAGCCCTCATGAATAGGATTAGTGCCCTTATAAAAGAGCCTAGACATCTGCCAGTAAATGGAGACTATAATGCTAAGTGAAAAAAAGCCAATCCCAAAAAACCAAAGGCAGAATGTTCTCTCTGATATGTGAATGTTGACTCAAAATAGGCCAGCGCTTGGGGGCAGGGAGTTGTCACTGGACTGGATAGAGGTGAGTGGGCAGAAGGGGGAGCTGGGAATGGGAAAGGCAGTAGGATGAATAACTTTCCTATGTTCTTATATGAATACACGACTAGTGTAATTCTCCACATCATGTACAACCAGAAAAATGGGAAGTTAAACTCCATGTATATATGATACGCCTCCTATTGTCATTTATAACTAAAAAGAACAAATAAAAAATTAAAAAATAAAAGAGCTTAGAGGTTAATCTCTCCCCCTACCCTTTATTCTCTCCCTTTCTCCCTTTTTTTCCTGCTGTGTGAAGATGCAAAACAACAGAGATGGACATCTATGAACCAGGAAGCAGACCCTCCCCAGACCCTGAACACGCAGTGCCTGGATCCTGGACTTGCCCAGACTTCAGAACTATGAGAATAAAGTGGTGGTTGCTTAAGCACCCAAATCTATGGAATTTTTGTGACAGTTTCTCCAATGAACTGCCTTTAGATAGCTGTGCCCTATAAACTATCTAGGAGTGACCACCGGAAGGAAGTTAAACTACTCTTCTCTGAATACTGACAATTCTCTCCCCCTGCACCCAAAGGTCAGGTGCCCTTTCCACTTGCCCACTTCAGAACTATGAGCAATGGCTATTGAAGGTTGAAACCAAAGTGTCTGAGGTTGCACCAGCCACTCACATCAGTCTGAGGCCTATAAAACTTCTTGTTGCACAAAGGGTCAGCTTCAAGCTTCAAGCTTTAGACCTGACTTCTGGGACTGGAGGTATACAGTTCAGTGGCAGAGCACCTGCCTTGCATGCACAGGCCCCAGATCAATCCCCAGAAGGAAGGAAAGGAGGGAGGAAGTCAGGGAGGGAGGGAGGGAGGAAGAAAGAAAAGGACCTGACTCCTATCCACAAATAGTGCATCAGTTTTAAGTCACCACACTGGAACTTCTTTGAGGACAGGGACCATATTTTTTTTATCACAGAGCTCCCAAAGGCACAGAGCAGTACACAGCTGCTAAATTAATCAACATAGAGCTCTTAAGGAAGATATATCAATTTCAAGGCTTCTACCCATAGATTAGCATTTAAAGATAGAGTCCAGAATCCCAGTGGGCAGAAGTGTAGAAGATGCACCAGAGACAGTTCAGAAGATGTGGCCTCAGTTTTGCTAAAAATTCACTCTACTGCCCTGAGCAAATCTCCCAACCTCTGCGGTGGGTGGGGTATTATTTTTCTTTTCCATAAACATATCAGAAGACTTCTTGGGTTTCTTTCTGAGAGCTTAAACTTGTATAGCCACAACGTTAACTTGATGACAAGGGCAATGCAGAAATGACAACCAGAAGCACCTAACTACATGGATGCTGGGTAACAGCAGGCAGTAACTTCAATGGTCAGGCAAATCCTGTGCCCATTTTCCCATGTTCATATGTGATATACATACACATTTGGGTCATTCTCTGTGGTCTCTTTCAGAGACATGCAAATTTCAAAGATTATTCCAGGCAGAACGTGGAAAAATGACCCAAAGACATTACTTCCAGGTAATAAACAGATTCCACTCAGACAAAGAAAAATAAAGCAGCCTGTGGCTACATTCCATAGACGCCCCATTTGTGGGAGCATCAGGGCTGAGCTCTAAATGCGAGCCAGACATCACTGGATTCTTATTTTGGCTCCAACTCTAATGCGGAGTGGATGGTCCTTGGCCAAATCTCTCCTCTAGAAGTTAGGCTCTGGACGGGTATGACAGCCTCCATAAACCATCCCGATTACAGGGTGAGGCCAGTAAAGCATTTCACAGATGTAAAATGCTGCCAACTCCTCCAGACAAGTGAGGGAAGACATCAAGAGGCAACGGGGCTCTGGTGGAAAGCCACAGAGCACCCCCTCCCTAACCCTATGTTCCCACATTCTCAACAGAGGGCCCTGAGACCTCGAAAACCCCCCACTCATAATCTGGTCCCATTTCTCCTCTGCTGAAAATCAAGGAAAGCTGTGTGAATTTTCACCATCCAGAAGAAGCCCTTGCAAGGCTCTATAAACCATACAGTTAACTTGTAACATTAAGCAGCTGTAACTAAGTTAGGTTTGGTTCCCATACAATGCAGGACATTTGAGACAGTGGAGGTAAATCAAGGCAAAGGAGCACAGTGTGATAAAGGTCTGCTCATGAAATAGAAAGGACTGTTTGGGAACCGTTAGTAGTTTTACTGGTTTCTCTCCTCCCCCTTCTTCTTTAACCATTAGGTACCAGTGGATACCAGATACACAGCGCTGGATAGAAAGGTTACATGATAGTATCAGCAGTTTCCCACCAAGGCCTGCTAATAGAGCTCTCCTGATTAGAAAGCACTTCTGTCCTTTGGGAACTCTAATCCGCCCTTATCAAACCTCTGGCTTCGTCACTTATCAGGGTGGGAATGAGAGGTACATCAGCTATGCCACAGAGTGATTTCTGGGGCCCCTGCCCATGAAGAAACAGATCAAAAAGGAGTTCATGCCTGGCAGAGTGAAGCTTTCACCATAGCAACACATGTTATTCTACAAACAGTCAGGACTAAGGCACTCTGTTGTGACCAGTCTGGACAGTGCCTCCGAGAAATGCACAACTGAGGCTTCAGATGACAGGGCAAGCAAGAGAAAAGTGCCACCTATTTAGCTTGCACGGCCGTCTCCTTATGGCTTTTACTTCTCCACAAAGCCGACAGCAGCAGCACCAAGACCCACAGCCTATGTTCCAAAAAGGTGGATGTCAGACAGAAAACAGATGTCATTCACACCACAGGGATTCCTTGGGAAGAGAGGAACTCAGGTATAGCCAGTGATTGAACTGTCGGAGAACAGACAGCTACTGGAGAATTCAGGGAAAGGACTCCATCTCAAAACATGTCTTCTACAGAATGAAACATAGCCAGGATGCCCAATGAGCCATCTGAGGGTAGAAGGTAGACTCAGAGACACAACAATGAAGCCCATGGCAGTCATCAGCGTGGCTGCTGAGTCCATCGAGGAAGTGGCCACTTGCCAGGCACAGTGCTGATGACACATACTAGTCTTCATCTTGAAATCAGTGTCAAAAATTTACTGATCAATTCCTCTTTCTGGATATCACATTTTTGTCAAGGGAAAAAAAAAACAGGAATAACCAAAGTACCCTTATATTCTACAGAATACAGTTATACTGGAGGCTTGACCAGGAGAATATCTAACTCCAAATTTTTGCTTTATGACTCAAATCACTGAGCCAGGCACATAGAAATCCAATTGCCAAACAAGGGCACCCCAGATAATAAGTGATCCCTTGTGTTTTCCTCTAACTTCTCTAGAATACCACCACAGGACCATATCATAGACGTAAAAATTGGGATACAAAAAGCTATAAAAGAGACAAAGAACTCCTTCAAAAGTGCATTAGAAGTTAGTCAAAGAAAGACAACTTATGTCCACAGATGTGTGTCTGTGACATTTATAGACTTCTTTCTATTAATGCAATAGACGAAGAATCATTTTATGATGCTAACATTAAGAGACAGGACCAAGAGCCCATTTCAGGTTATAATACCTATAGGGATGTGCAGGAAGATGTGAACTGTTGCCACAGCTAATGGCTGTTAACACAAAGCCAACAGCAGCAGCACCAAGACCCACAGCCCATGTTCCAAAAACATGAGATGGACTATATGCTGCAAACATTTCATCCTGACAAGTCAATCATCGAGTCAGGAACAAGGAAGAAGGTAGTTCCTGGAAAAAAGGTAGAAATGCCACACCCACCTCCAAAACAACTAAACAACAAAAAACAGCCACTTCTCAAAAATTCCTCTGGGTCCTAAACCCTTAAGTCATCACAGACCAAACAGAAACCAAAGCTACAAATGACAGAATTTCACAAACATTTCTTTCCAGCTGCAGAGACTGATTTGAAGGGAAAAAAAAAAAAAAAAAAAAGTTTCTGTCTCGAAATGACATTTTAAAGGTTATGTATAAGTTGCTTCCTCTCTTCCCCCCTTCTTCTCATTCTCCATTCGTTAATGAAAGAGTTTTCCCCTTCCCTTGCCTGCTTCAGTTGGAAACGTGGCACAGAACAGGACACTGGAAGGCGAAAGGAAAGGGGAGGAGGGAGGCTACTTTCAAATCTGACACATACACACACCCCAACCGGTGCCCACACCCTGAAGGACTGTCAGGACCAGACTCCACCTAAGAAAGGACCAAACTGTTGAGCAGAAAACTCCCCCTGGCGCCACCTCACCCAAAAGCAGAGTTAAGAAAGAGAAAGCTGGAAAGGAAGGAGGGGGGAAAATAAAGTTCCACATTCCTGACATTTTTTAGCCAAGTGCTGTGGCTGCACAGCCCAGCTCTATTCCAAACAGCCCAAAAGACAGGGAGAAAACCTGAGTTCAAGGGGAAGAACCTGGCCCCTGTCTTGGAAGTAGGATGACCCAAAACTAAACACAAGGCGGGGAGGTGCTGGGGAGGCCAGACAGCCTTTCATGTGTGTTCCCAAAGGAAGTGATCCCAAGGGAAAGAATTTAGAGTCAACATCTCCCTGAATATAGACAGCTAAAATCCTGGGGTTCTTAAGAGGGAAAAATGAAGAGCCCCTGAATACTGCAGGGATGACTAGCAAGGCAGAGCTGAGATGGACACACAGGGTTGTGGCTGCCCAGGGTGTGGGATGGTGGGCAGCATGAGGCCCAGCTCATCAACCAAGGCTGGGCAGGGGACCCCAGAGGGAAGAGTGGTCAAGAGAGTTGCTCTCTGTGGGAAGAATAATGACTGAGTTTTCCTGGCTCAGCTTCTAAATGAAGGAATCCTAGCCTGGCACAAGACAGGAACTCAAGAGCCTGACGGCCTCTCTCCCTTTCTCCCCACACCCCCTGCACCTCCCTCTGTACTCACTTCTATGAAGAACTGAGTTAAGTTCTGGACTGTATCCCCTTCCCCACCATATGCATACACATACACACACACACACACACACACACACACACACACACATATCACATACCCCCAGGGGAGAACCCAGAAGACCTTTAAATATCCAGTCGGTCCTGTGCTAAGTTTTGAGGCACGTCCCTATTTCATCCCCTCCCTCTCCCTTATTTTACTCCAAGTATGAAGATGCCTATATTGGTTTCTTTCAGGACCCTAGATGTTTCTGTTCTCATTTGTAGGGGCAGCAGAGTTCCAAGCCCACTCCCCTACATAAAAATACACCTATCTCTGTACAGAGTTAGCTGGTGGGAATAGACAGGACCTACTATGTGCCCAGCACAGAAGGCAAGTCCTTCACACTGGAGGTTCAGAGCAAAGCCCTTTCTCTCACAGACTAGCAGAACGGACAATCTCACAGAGTACCTCTAAGAGGAGACACCTGCCCTGTAAGTTTGGTAGGTCTAAGATGCCATGGAAAGAGAAGTAGGGATGATGGAAAGAGGGGGCCTACAGGCATTTCAACCAGGCCCTTTCCACACTCCCCAGTCCATTCCTAAGGAGGAGAGAGTAGTTTTGGTTTTTTTGTTTTGTTTTGTTTCATCGTGGACTTTTTTCTTTCATCAGGTCCCAGGAAGAAGAGTTCCTGGCACCCTCTGACTTCCACAGATTGGCAGGTTTAGTGCACAGGACTTTCTACAAGACTAGACACAAGGAGGGAAGAAGGTACGGAGCTCACACACTATTCATCTCTTTTTACACAAAGATAAAGCAGGTAGAGCCAGAAACCTTAACAAATCTAGAAACACAGCAAAGAGCCATAGGCTATGCAAGAGATGTGGCTGCTTCAGAGGGTGTGGCTACGAGGTTTATAGATGACATGTGTGTCTTTCTAGCCAGACCCTCCAAGACTGGGTCCTCCTCCCCCAGGAGGCTTCCTGGAATGCAGAGCAGCAAACAGACAGACACAGGGATGTCAACAAATACAAATCTTCTGTTATTTCATTAAGTTATTATTATGATAAATAATAAAAGTGCTCCAAGAGCAAGAAATTGGTTCTCACATTAGTAGGAAACATTAAGGCTTTTGTTGCTGACATCTCAGTTAAAACCTACAACCACCCAGTGAGGAAGACAAAGTATTACCCACTTCTTCGACAATGGGGAAACTGAGGCTGCAGTCAGTTTTTTCAGTCAGCTAGAGACAGCAAGGAGTGGGACACAGCACCATTCAATACAGCACAGGAGTGCTGTGGGGGTGGGAAGGACTCAACAGAAGAAGCACTACAAAAAGGAGTGGAGACCCCTATTCCAGTCTCAGGCTCATTTCCTACAGATCCTGAAGCCCAGCCAAGGTCACATGCACACGTCCAAACCTGACCTGGCCACCCCAAGAAAGCCCCCAGCTTGAGGGCAGCCACACCAACCAAGTAGGACCCTTGTCATCCATAGAAAGAAGACAAGGGGCCCAGAGACAGAGGCACACAGAAGGAGAAATCTGTCTGCCTAGGAATCCTCCATCTCCAAGGCAGCTTTTAAATGGTTACAGCTTCCTAACACATCCCCCAGAATGCAGATAAGCAACCCTACCCAGAAGGGAGGACAAGGAGCCTACTCACAGGAACCAAAGGCGACCACGGTGAGCGTGAGGGGAGTGCCACTTACATATCTCACTCCTGAGACAAGATAGACCACAGTGAATCCATACCCAGTTTCCTCCAGTTCTACCCACTTTTGAATATCACATTTCTCTCTTTCTGTAGGAGTAAGGAGTCTTTCCCATCAGCCCCTTTGGATTCTGACCCCTTGTTGGCTTACTAAACTCCCTGTTCTGAGGCCTACACCAGTGCACTGCTGACCATATAGGACCCATCCTCTGTTCCCATTCTCTGCCCATCTCGCAGCCACAAGAAAATCAACTTTCCCTAAAAGTAAAGGGTATCCCTGTCCCTCTCCTTGGCCCTATAAAAGGGGTGAAGTTTTGGGTACATCACACATGGAGATGTCCATAGAGTGACAAAGGATATCTCAAAACTCGCCGTTTAGGCCATAATTAAAAATAATAAGATAGCAGAAGGCCACTGCTGGGATAGAGCCAGGGCCACACGTGAACACCTGGAGAACGTTCCAGAGGTGAGGATGCAAAACACCCCAAAATTAGAAGGGAGGTGAAAAGGGTCAGGGTCCCTTCCACTGTAAGAGCCCAGAAGAGCTAGTGACCCCCATTTGGGACAAGACGGGTTGTGCAATGACTGCGGGTCTGGGAGTCTCCCGGCTAGGCTCCCGGATGCCAAAAAGGAAACCCCACGCGTCGGGCCAGAGTGGCAGCGCTGCGGTTGGTTGGAGTCCAGACTTGGTTTCAGGGCTGCATAGAGGGCTGCAGGATATGGTGGGTACCCAAGGGGCGGCAGAGTATGGCACCACTGGCACGGCGCGAAGCTGGAGGTACTGTCTGGGTTGACCTGGGTACAGGCCAACAGGGGTCCAAGGCACAAAGCCGGGGTGCAGATAATGTGCAAGACAGCCCAGAGTTTCAGCTCAGATGAGGACCAGGGGACCTGCAGGAGTACTCCCGTGGCGCACGAGAGAAGGCACTGCCCGCTCCTCCAGCACCCCCTCCTCAGTCTCTCACCTCGAACATAAGCCCGATGAGGACGCAGAGCACCAGGCAGAAGCCGATGTCCGCATGGTTGTGGATGACGAACTCTTGACTGAAGAGAGGGTAACTTTTCGTCCTCCTGCGGAAAGCCATGGCAGCGGGCGCGCAGCGGCCGGCGGGGCCCGCACCCTCGCTCACCAGCCGCAGTGCAAACTTCTCCAGCCACGGCCCGGTCCGCCCGCCGGCCCGCCGACCGCTCGCCTAACCGCCCGCCCGCCCTGCGCGGAACAACTTCTGGGCCCCGCCCCCTTCCTCTGCCCGCCCCCGCCCCCGCCGCCCGGAACCGCCCCCGGCCGCAGCCCCCTCCCCACCCGCGGCCCGCACTCAGCTAGCAGGGCCCGCCCGGCCCTGGCCCCGGCCCCGCCCCCTGCGCGCTTAACCTGCAGCCGCCGGCACCGCGCGGGAGGCTGCGGCCGCGGCGTCCGCGGCTGGGAGCTGGGAGAGCAGCCCAGAAACCCCTCGCCCGGCGCCCACGCAGCGGCCGGTCGCATGCCCCGAGCCGGGGCTCACCACCTCCCGCGCGCAGGGCGCAGGCCGCGGAGGAGGCGGGCGTCCAGGCCTGCCCGGACAGGAAGTGGGCCCGGGTCGCGCCCCGCTCCTTCCTCCGCGAGAAGGGAAGGGAAGGGCCGGGAAGCTTCGGGCGCCGAGTAGTGGGCCGCGCAGCCAGATATTCCCGGGGTGGCGGGCGGGGGGCTGAGAGCGGCGCAGGTTCGGAAGAGGCTGGGAGGCTTCGGGCGGGCCTTTTCGCTGGCCACAGCGCCCTACACGGACGATAAATGAATGGTCGGCGAATCTAGTATTTGAGAGCTTGCAGTGGGCTAGGCAAGGTTCTGGGTGCTGCGAATAGGCGGCAAACAAAAGGCCCTGCCCTAGGGGGCTTACGTTCCAAAGGGGGGAGTGGGAGGGACGGGTGTACTTTGGCCCTCTAACTTTTGAGATCTGCGAGCTACCAAAAGTTAAGTTTTACGCGTCTCACCCAAAGTCTTCCTTCGTATTAATTGATCTGAAGAAGTGGAAAAATAAACACAAGAAGAAGAAAAAGGAGCTTTCTTAATGAAAGTTTCTATCTAATATTGTAATTAAAATACTCCAGGAAGGACAAAAGGTCTTTTTAATAAATTATGTTGGCAAATATTGAATTTAATTCTACCAGTAATGAAGGAGTCAACTAATCACTTTCTAGATTTACAGAAATATAAAATGAGCAAAGAACTATTTAGTTTCTATTTTTTTTTATTAGGCCCACAGTTATTTCACTTCTAAGTAAACATGATTTTTTAAAAATTGCAGTGTCTGAAAGGTGACTAAGACTGGATGGAGTTCCTAGAGAAATTGTACTTCCTAAGTCTGCACTATTTAGCATACAGTCTTGGGTCTTAAATTCTCCTATTTAGAGAAAGGGAAAAGTACAGTATTGAGTGAAACCCCATTTAACTTCAAGACTGACATTTTTTAAAGTTGGACCTTAGCCTTATAAGGAACAGAAAGACCAAGAACTCTGGAGCACCTTGATTTCCTAACGAAGCAGCCAGGCCAATTAGGTTGAACATATGAAGTTGGTTTGTTTATGTGTAAGTGTAAAATACCAATATTTCAAGTGGTTTTAACACTGTACCCCCCCCCCTTGTTTCCCATGACTGTAGATGATGTTGTTAGAATTTCCTGCATAACATAGGATGTTGTCAATCAGTAGACATTTAAGAGTTTAGGCTGAAAGTCCTGAGAAGTAAATCAGGTATTATAACCTCATCATCTATAAATGATAAACCTGAAATGAAGGGGATGATTTAGTGTTCATTTTTTAATAAATATTTTTTTAGTTGTAGGTGGACACAATGCCTTTATTTTATTTATGTGGTGCTGAGGATGGAACCCAGGGCCTCACACATGCAAGATGAGCACTCTTCCACTGAGCCATAGCCCAGCCCCTAGTGTTTATATTGCCAAGAAGACATAGGATTGTTAGATGCATGGTTTGATAATTCATCACTTTGAAACTCACGGAGGAAGTACTGGATGTCTACTTCAGCCATTGTAACCATCTCTAAGTCCAAGTTTTCAAAGCTATCTTGAACCCAAGTGATGGGTCTACTATTTTCCTGGACTTTCAGCCTAAATTTTTTAATGTTAAGAAATTGATAACATCTCATCTTTTGCAGGAAATGTCCAACCCCTGTCATTCAATCAGTCATGTAATCCAATGAATACTTACCTCAGAATCTCTCTTACCACTTCCACCGTTCTACACGTGGCACACACTAGTTACCCCTGGATCTCCCCCTTTAACATCCATTCCATTAGAAAAGTCTAAAGAGCACCTACTATCAGCCAGGACACTGTACTAGTTACTGGGAACAGAAAGATATGACAATCTGCGTGGTTTAAAATATGTCCACAAATTCTTTGTTAATTCTCCCTTCAAAAGTCTTCCATTGAGTTAGGTTGGACATAGTGGCTCACTTCCAACAAATAGAGCATAAGTGATGGTGTGTGACTTCCAAGACTAGGTATTAAAGGCATTTCAGGTCTGTATGTCTGTATTTCTTAACTTATATTGGGGGAAGCCAGTTGCCATATTGTGAGAAAACTCAAAATTCTATGGAGAAGTCCAAATGGCAAGAGCTGAAGCCTCCAGCCAGAACCTGGCACTAACTTCTTGGGCATGTGAGTGAGCCATTTTGAAAGCAGATTCTCCAGACTTCAGATGACTGCAGCCCCAATCTCTTGACACAAACTCATAGACACACTAAGCTAGAACCAGCCAGTACAAAGCCACACTCAAATTCTTGACCCACAGCAACTTGGAGATAATAAATGTTTGCTGTTTTAAGCCACTAAATCTTATAATTTGTTATGTAGGAATAAGTAACTAATACACACTGCTGGAGCTTACAACATTTTAGAAGTGAGAAAAACACCATTACAGTGCAGTGAGATGGTGAGTCTAACAGTCTGAAATATGTACACTACAAGGGTAACAATTATTATGTAAAGGGAAGAGGACATTTGGGCTGAACCTTTATCTGACAGAGATTTTAATGATAGAGAATGCAGGAAAGGGTGGGGGATGAGTTTGGAGAGTTAAAATGGAGCAGGATTGTTACAGGTTTTGAATACCATGATAAGAATTGTGACTTCATTCCACAAACAGTGGGAAGGAGCATGACCAGATCTGGCTTTGAAGGAAAACTATCAGGGATAGGGAATATCATTCTGAATTTAACCGAATGGTGTCAGGAAGACCACTTGGGAAACTCTTACAATCCAGTTAAACAACAACAACAACAAAAGAACACTTCTCAAAGAGCAGTAGTGATAAGAATAAAAGGAAGTGAATTATTTCACAGACATTTACAGGATCAACTAATTGGACTTGGACTTTGTGACTGCTTAAATGTAAGATTAAGGGAGTTGAGTGAGACAAACTTTAGATATAAATCATGGTTGGACCATTAAATGGAACAGCAGATAAAGAAACAGGCTTAAGAAGATGGTCTCAGCTTTGGATGAGCTGGGATTGGGACGACACGGTACATCCGAATACATACTTGGACTGTTCAATTGGAAACTGTTGGATTGGATTTGGGGAGGGGAAAAGGTTTTGTGGATCCTCTTCCATGGGACTCTTGAAGCCATAATATTAAACAAGTGTTTCCTCCCAGAGAGTGAGAAAAACTCTGAGGTCAACAAATTCCCAGTGAGCCCAACACTCAGAAGGGAGATGAGGATAAAAAAAAAGAAAGAGGGTGGGGTGGAAGGCATGACGCAAGAATTTCACAAGGACAGGTGAAGTCAGACAGTATGAGGATAAAGATGAAGCTCCTAGATCCTTGAGAGACCACTTTTAATTGAGCATTGGAGTGGGCTTACTGATAGGTAGATGGCAAAGAGGTAGGAAAGTAGTCTAAGTTTTAAAAGAAGTTTGGTAAGAAAAGAGGAAATGGATTGCATTTTGAAGAATGTGGAGAACCTGAGGAAGGTTTTTTTGAATTATATTTTTGGGATTGTATCATGTTTGGAGTTAGAGAAGAAAAACCCATGAGAGAGAGAGAGGGAGATTTTGAAGATAGTAGGAATATGAGAGATTATTGATGAGACTAAAGAGGAAGCTGGAGGGATGCTTCACAACAGGAACAAGAAGGAAAACTCTGAGATGGGGGCAGGGACTTGAGAATGGGTGGATATATAGTTTCCTCTGGGGGTGGAAGAAATAATAACCCTCACATTTATATTGCACTTTACAGTTGCCTTGTGAGGGAAGCAAGACAGTCATTTACCAACCTCTCTGTATCTGTTCTGGGACACATGAATAACCAGGGGCCACATAATTAGTGGGTAGCTTACACAGGACTCAGGCCAGCAGGTCAGGCTGTCAGCACATGGTCCTCTGTGCTGGACCATACTGCAGCCTGCCAGGCTTCCTGAGCCATGGCACTGTCAGATGAGCTTCAGACGGCACCTCCACCAATCCAGCCACAGCTGCTAATTCATCTACGTCATCTCTTAATCTGAATTGGACTTAGCCCCTCTTTCCAAAACAGACCTCGTGGTTTCCAATTTCTTTTGTCTTTGTTTCCCTCACTACATCCCCTTGCCTAAAAGGTAAGCATTTTTCAAGATAAAGAAACCTCTGTGGTGGGTGGGGGGGGGCTGGAGTTGTGGCTCAGCAGTAGAGTGCTCACCTAGCTTGTGCAAAATGTTGGGTTTGATCCTCAGCACTACATATAAATAAAGTTATTGTGTCCAGCTACAACTAAATACACACACACACACACACACACACACAACACATGTTCCAAAAAAAGAGTGTGTACCTCTTCCTTTACTAAGACTCAAAGCTCTAGTCTGGAGGCATCCACAGAATACCCGTAAGTTCTTCTCAGGAGATACCAGGTTCTTCTGCAATTAGTGTGCTTGTCTCTGAGTTTTGGTCCCTATTGGATGGTGTGACTTTCAAGGCAGGAATCCTGCTGTAGAATACCCTGGAATTCTTACAGTATCAGGCACAAGAATCCCACATTTTGTGTTGTAACCAAGTGTTGGTTGAATGCATGCTCAAATGAGAGATGCTGTTGCTACGGGTGTTATAAATATTGACCACCATCTCTAGCATTATCTACATGGAGTACAGCATGCTTTTGTGTTGATGAATCCTTTCCATCAGTTGTCCCAAAAAGAGGAAAAAGGTTCCCCCAAAAGAGGAAAATGTACTTTCTGACATAACAAGAAATCAGCAGTTAGTTCATTCCCAGGGGAGAAGTAATGTACCAAAGGCCAGAGTCTCACTGTCCTTCCTTTGGAGCATTATGTTTGCTTTTGTCTCAGGCTTGTCCTGTATGGCTACAGAATGGCTGCAACTACTCCAGGAGTTCTGTCTTTCAACAAAGAATAACCCAAACAACAAGATCTCAACTTGAGAAGGGGAGGAGCACTTTAAGAAGAGAGAAAACTTTCATAGAAACTCCTGAGACCTCATTGACTAAAATTGCATTCCAAGCCCATTCCTAAACTGATCGTTGGCAAAGTGGGTGAAATAGACATGATTAGGTTAAATTCACCAAGAATGCATCCTCAGAATGGCTGAGAAGTCCAGTCTCCTTTGAAAACCCTGGCTAACGCTTACCTGAACAAAATAAGAACCCCAATGGCAAGGAAAAGGGAGGATTGGTGTGGAGCAAAGATCCAGAGTATCTGAACCATAATTGTTTTCGTTATGTCTCACCTTTCACGTTTTTGTTTTGGGACTCCCAGGACGTGTGTGCTTTTGCCCAAAAGAAGCCTTCCTTTCTGATTTCTGTACATGAGCCTTGCACATGTCACTCACATACCAGTCACTATCAAAGTGTCTGACTAAATGGTCTTCAGCTCGATAAAGTAGATGTGTCTGTGCTCTGGCAGTTGAATGTATTACTTTAGGCTCAACAGCACCTTTCCTGGGATTGAGAGTATAGCTCAGTGGTAGAATGCTTGCCTATCATGCACAAGTTTCTGAATTCAATCCCCAGTGCCACAAAACAAAAACAAAAACAGCATCTTTCCCCAATGGCGGAGACTTCACAGCCATCTGGTCTTCTTATCTACTATACCACAATAGTTTGGTGGAATCAGTGGCATACCAAGAGGTAGGGGGTGCTGGAGTGCTCAGTTCCTGGGACAGGCAGTAAGGAGTTACAGATATGTAAAGAATTTTAAAACAATAATAAATGTCTAAATATAACACCCTGGATTAAATCCTAGAATAGAAAAAAGGCATTGGTGGAAACACTGGTAAAATCCAAATCAAGTCCATGGTTTGGTTAATAGTATCATTCCAATGTTAATTTCTGTGTTTTAATAAATTTATCTGGTTATATAAGCTGGGTGGAAGGTATGAGGGAACACTATACTATTCTTGCACCTCTCCTGTAAATCTAAAATTATTTCAAAAGAAGCTGTTTTTTAAAAAGTTAAAGGTGACAGAAAATTGGTCTGCTTTTTTTTATTATCACCATGCACCTGCCATTATAAACAATATTAGTGATAAACTACTTCTTTCCCAAATCTTGTGGCCTAAGTTGAAACAATTGTTGTAGATACTACTTTTGAGTCTTTTATGTATGCAACCTTCATCTTAGCATGTTTTTGTTATTTATCTTTTTTTTTTTTTTTTTTTTTTTTTTTTTTTTTTTTTTTTGTGGTACCGGGGATTGAACTCAGGGGCACTTGACCACTGGGTCACATCCCCAGCCCTTTTTTGTATTTTATTTAGAGACAGGGTCTCACTGAGTTGCTAAGTGCCTCGCCATTGCTGAGGCTGGCTTTGAACTCGCAATCCTCCTGCCTCAGCCTCCCAAAGTGCTGGGATTACAGGCGTGCGCCACCGCGCCCGGCAGTTATTTATCTTTTAATAAGCATTTAAATCTGCATGTAAGTGAATCCTGAGGACTCTTATATGTACACTTAGTCCCTGACACACATAGTCTCAATGTGAGCATTTGATTGTATCCGTTTGGAATCACCCAGTTTTGTTGGGATCATGGTTTGTGTTTCCAACCTATAAGGTATTTATAGATTCTTGTGTTTGAATCACACATTTGAAACAAACAATGATTATAAAGACAAAAACAGATAACTTAAATTACCTTAATTCTGTCCTTCTATGTGTGATTGAATCTTTTATTTGTGTTTAAAATTTAACACTGTGAACTGTACAGTACACAGTTCCATTATTATGATTTGGGTTTTGGTGTGACTATTTCTGGAATTTTATTTTATTTATTTATTTATTTTTTGTCACTGAGAGATGCAGCGTATTAAACATGATCTGCTCCAGGTATCAAACATGCTGAGAGTTGTTGCCGCCTGCAGCTATTGCCTCCTGCCGCAACGATACCAAGGGAAAGAATTCGGAGGCAGACTGAAAATGAATAAGTTCTTTATTCTTCCTTCTTCTAACTTCTCTCTCGGGCTCCAACAACCTCTCCAACTCCAACCCTCTAGCCAACCTCACCCGGTTATATACTTTTTGCCTTAACAAGTATACACGTGTTAACAGCTCAAACTTACAGGTGTGTCACATAGTGTTCACGAGCATAGAAAGATTCTTAGATAAATGCATGAATATCAGGTGAAAATACTGAAACACCTCTTATGGCTCTCAGCTAGCCGCCATCTTAGCTATCTCCTTATTAGGGTTCTTACAGAGAGTGAGGGAAATTAAGATTCTGTGTCTTACATAATCTCTTAAAGTTCACATACCCGCTCCCTCACTTTAGAGACAAAGAAAGGAAGGCCAAGAAACTTGCTGCTATTAATAAGGATTTGGAGAGTTGGATCCAGGACAGCCCTCCCCCCCCACCAGGCTGTTGCTCCCAGCACTGACTGTGTCCTATGCCAGCTATCCTTTAGCTGACAGACAATAACTAAAAAAAACCAAGTGTATTGTCTAGCACAGGCTAGTGACTCAGTAGCAGAGTAAGGCATGGGAACCAGGGTTCCTGAGAGCTCCAGGGGTCTAACCACTGCACCCTATTTCCCCTTTCCAGATTAATTCCAGACAACTAATAAATGTACCACCTGACTTTCAGATAGGAAGAGGTGGCCTTCTTAAAAGGGATGCAACTCAGCATTAGAGATGAGTAAATGTCAGTCAGAATTCCCATCACCAGAAAAATACTGAAATACAACACTTGAGAAGAAAGGAAACAATTTCAGGCAGTTTTCCACCAAGTTCTCTAATTTGGAGGATGTTTTTGGGTGGAAAAAATATTGGGACCTTAAACTTCCCACAAAAAATGCTTGTCCTTAGTTTTCCTAAGTGCAAGGAGAAAGCGGTAATGATCTGAGTGGGCCATTTGATACAGTGGGATATCGTAATGATATCATACAGCTAGCTCTATAGCAAGAACTCTGTGGAATGAAGATTTTTATAGGACAAAACAGAACTCAGGAACTCCTGTTACTTGACTACCATGCCTGCCTTCTCTGAGCAGTTCCCATCTAGACTGGGAAGAAGCTTAGACACTACCTTGATTAAACATAGCCATCCACACCCCCCCTCTCTTTTTGTTCGAAGTTGTTGTATATGACAGTAGAATGCATTACAATTCATAATACACATATAGAGCACATTTTTACATATCTCTGGTTGTATACAAAGTATATTCATACCATTTGTGTCTTCATACATGCACTTAGGGTAATGATATTCATCTTATTCTACCATCTTATTTTGTTTTTTGGGAGAAGGGAGGGGGCAAGGAGGTATAAAGGGGGAAGAAAAAAAAAAGATGGTAGCCATCTCTTTTAACCCTATCTCTGCTTCTCAGATCTCAGTCCAGTGTTTAGAAACTATTCTCTTGCGAATTACCAGGTGTAAACACTACAAGCAATTACCAGTGTTTTGTTTTTGCACTGTTCCCTACCTCTGGACTAATAGTTAATCTCTTACCACGTGTTTGGAAGGATGATGGATAATTATATAGATGGGTATGTGTATGGATGAATGAATGGATGGGTTAATGGATAAATAGTTGGATGGGTAGGTAAATGGATGATTGACAACTCTGAGGATGGATGTATGGGTAGATGGTTGGGTGAATCAGTGGATAGGTGGTTGGATGGTGAATCAGTTAAAAGGATGGGTAAATGGGTTAATGGATCAATGTGCAGGAATCTGTATTACTCCATCTTTATATTGATACCAAGGTAACTTCATACTGAAGGTTTCTCAAAAGATGCTGCTTTCACATAGGAGATAAGTTCAGGACCAAAGCCATGTTTAGGTTTAGTAGAAGGTTGCCTTGGGGTAGACATTAAGGCCCTGAAAAACAAGAATCATAACTTTGCATCTATGTACCTTAGTAACTAGATCATTCTCTGCCACATTGCAGGGACAAAATGAATAGTAGTAGGCAAAAATGAATGAATGAATGATTTGAGAAATTCAAGTGTGGCCGGGTACGGTGGCGCACGTCTGTAATCCCAGCACTTTGGGAGGCTGAGGCAGGAGGATCGCGAGTTCAAAGCCAGCCTCAGCAATGGCGAGGCACTTAGCAACTCAGTGAGACCCTGTCTCTAATAAAATACAAAAAAAGGGCTGGGGATGTGGCCCAGTGGTCTAGTGCCGCTGAGTTCAATCCCCGGTACCAAAAAAAAAAAAAAAAAAAAAAAGTGTGGCTCCCCTGCCCTTGAAATCCAACCCCACATTCTGATCTTTGTGCTTATACTTAAACATTAAAATGTCATTACTCTGTAAATTGATTAGGTATCCAGAAGTATCCTGTTATGATGCAAAACATTCCTGGATGCTAAAAACATTAAACCCTTTCCATCTGTTTTTTCCCTTGGCAGGAATGAGCTGGTCACATTGCTGTCTATCTTGATTCTTTGCTGATGAGGTTGTTGGGCCTGGGGCAGGTCCAGAGGTTTCTCAGACTGGGGTGATGGACTTTTGCTGACAAGTGGGAGATGACCCTTTACATGGGAATCACCAGGGCTGGGAGGAAGAACCCAAAGAATGGCCCAAAGACTCCCCTGTCTCATGATCTCAGACAGCAGGCCCCTGGCCAAGATGCCTGCTCCTGATTGGATGAGAATCTCTTACTTTGTCCCATGGGTTTCTGAGCAGGGCACTGAGGTGTGGAAAGAAATGAAGAGAGAAGAGGAAAAGTGAGAGTAAGAAAGGAAACATGAGAAGAAGGGAGGCACACCAGAAAGACAGCAGAGAGGAAAAAGAGGGGGTGAAGCTGAATATGAGCAGGCAGGGGGTGGCAGAGATAAAAAATAGATTGTATTTGCAGCACAGTGCCTCTAGTAATAATATTATCATTATCTTGCCTGAACAGATGTGTGAGGACTCCCATCTACTCATTATACTGCATGAAAATGGAACACGGTTTCTATCAACCTCATCATAAATCTTGGCAGATCCTGTCAGAAAGTGCACACTGTTTCTGAGATGTGATTTTTCAATAGTGTATACTGTACTTTTTGATTGGGATTGGGGAAAAGAGGAGAAGGGAGTTGATTGTGCTTTCTTTTTGTTCTATTTTTTATTTTGAAATTCTTCTTTCTCAGGGAGTCTTGCTTTAGACATCACTGAGTATCTTTGAAAAGCAGAGTCAGCCTGACTGTTGGTCTGGGGTTGACCAGCAATCTTAGGGCCGCACTAAAACCCCAAGCTAAGAGCCCATTCATTTGAAATAACCCCCTTACAGTTCTCACCTCCCCTTACTCCACCATTATTCATAACTTCCAAGCTCCTCTATTCCACCTCTGCCCTGACCTCAGTTTTGCAAAGGCATCCCGAAGTGTGTGGTTCAAGGAAAGAACATGTTTGTTCCCAGCTGAACAAGTCTCTGGGAGACCAACAGTGCCAGGGGTGGGAGTAGGCACCATTTCTCTGAACTAAAGCCACACAGTGTTCACAATCCCCATAGCAAACACCACCTTTCCCTGGGAAGGCAGCCAAGGCCTGGAGCCCCGTGTAGGAAATCCCCTGTGAGAGGCCCTTCCTGAGCCCCACAGAAAATGGTTCTTTTCATAGGCTCTGAGTCGCCTTCCTTTCTACCATAAATGCCCACATCACATTCCCCTTCCTGGACTTCTACACCCTGTTCCCATGCCAAGGGCCCCCACCCAGGCACCTTATGGCGCATACAACCCTTCCTCTTCCTGTCCACATGCAACTGGCTTCTCCCAATCCACAGAAAACCTCTTCTCATCCCCTGAGCTGTCAAGCCTCCCTCCAGCCAGTGTTCTGTGCCTCTCTCACAAAACTGTTTCATGCCATGACCTAACATCTCCAGAGGCTCCTCTCAGGGTTGAACAGAAAAGATTTGTTGACTTTACCAGATTAGCAAGGGGAGCAAATTCCATAGATGCCTCAGCCCCTAAGTCTCAAAGTTCAGTCCTCTGGCCTGATAGCAGGAATGAGGAGATGGTGGCAGCCTGAGATGGCACAAAAAAATAGCAATGACGACAACCACTCTCTGTGGAACAATTGCTAGCTGGCAAGAGATCGATCATGGAGGCCCTTCATGTGACTTTTTAAATTTAATGTTTGCAACAATATCCTGCAGTAGATACTATTAGCAGCCCCATTTTATAGCCAAGGAAATGGAAGCCCAGAGGGGTTAAGTGCTTTTCCAAGGCCCTAGGTTAGTAAGAGGTATACCTACGGCATGGGATTTCTGCATCCTCTACTATCTTCCGGCATACCCTGGGGATGCCAGGAAACCTGGACTCCAGACCAGTTCTGTTACTCCTCAGGTGACTTAGTTTAGGCCAGGCTTGTTCATTTCCCAAGCCTCTGTTTCATTTCATTTCTTTTCTTTCTTTCTTTCTTTTTTTTTTTTTTTTTTTTTTTTTTTTTTTTTTTTGGTACTGGGGATTGAACTCAGGGGCACACGACCACTGGGCCACATCCCCAGCCCTTTTTTCATATTTTATTAGAGACAGGGTCTCACTGAGTTGCTAAGTGCCTCGCCATTGCTAAGGCTGGCTTTGAACTGGCGATCCTCCTGCCTCAGCCCCCAAGTGCTGGGATCACAGGTGTGTGCCGCTGCGCCCGGTGCCTCTGTTTCTTAAACATAAAAACCATCAGATTTGAGGTGGTTACTTACAGCCCTCTTCAAATGATGATGTTGTAATTTTTTTCACCCTAATTATAAAAGTACTTGGAAAGATCGCCAAAATTTCTGGACTTACGGCTAACCCAGGGTAAAGCGATAAAATAGGAAGAAAATGAATCTTTGGTGAGCCCTAAAGGCTCCCATCTGTGCCATGGACACTCCCACCCCACCCCTGTCTGTATCAAGACCTTGGTACAATCCCTGTTGCCCACAGCAGCCTGGGGCAGAGTCCCAAAGGAGAATGCAAAGAAGACTTATCACTTAATGACTCAAAGAACACACACGCATTACTACACATCAGGGCGAGCAAATCTGAGCTCCTTATTAAGAGAAAGCTGTTCCTGCAGCTGGCAGCACCAGCTGAAATTGATGAAGAACCAGTCAGTAAAGCAAAACAGAGTTGGAGTGAAAAGAAGGCACGGAAAGCTGTGGCAACCTGGCTCTTCAGCAGGTTATAGGGGGTGCTAGAGTCACTATCTGGAAATCTAAAAATATCCTCTTTGTCCTCACAAAACCAAATGTCTACAAGAATCCTGCTTCAGACACCTATGCCGTTTGAGGGAAGCCAAAATTGAGGCTTTATCTCAGCAAGAAGCTGCTGAGCAATTCAAAGTCCAAGGTGAAACCCTCTCAGACATTCAAGAAAACACACAGACTCTACTGTACAAGAGGAGAGAGAAGAGAAAGGGGTTGATGAAACAGGTGTAGAAGTTAAAGACATAGAATTGGTCAGGTCACAAGCAAATGTGCAGAGGGCAAAGGCAGTCAGCACTGAGAAACAACGGCAAAGATATTATAAATGCTCTTATGGAATTAACAATGTAGCCATCTGAAAGTAAGGACCTTTTTTGGTGCTTCAAAAGAGCAACTGCAGTTTGATTTGAAATTTGTACTGTTTTCATCATTAATACAGTCATTGCTTCTTGTTGGATGAGAGAGAGAGAGAGAGAGAGAGAGAGAGAGAGAGAAAGCTTTTTTTTTTTTTTTTTTTTTTTTTCCCTTTGAGTGTGTCCTCATTTGGAACAGAGGTGAACACACTGACCAGCACTATTCAAAGGTAATTCCAGCAGTTATCCCATTCCAGCCATCTTGGGACTGATCTTTCATGCTTTGATATAAAATGTTCATAAATACCACTTCAGATACCAGGGTCCATATGATCAGAGATGCCAGAATCATACACCCTGCTAAGAAGACTTCAGTGACTGCCATTGCCTGCAAAAGGTCTGCATCCCTTAGCTTGGCTTCAAGGAGCTCCACCAGCACTGTTCACCTCCCCCCATCGGGCTCTGGCTTTCCTAGAAACAGGTCAGTACTCATCCTCTCCCAAGCCAGCAGCAGCTCGAGAACAACACTTACCATTGGTGGGAAATTTGTAATACATTTGATGGATTCTAAAACACACACTTTCTCATTTTAGCATCTTACTAATTGATGTTAAATCTATATCATTATTTGACAGCACATCTTTTCTTTCTTAATAAAATAACAGTTTATCTTACAACTGAAGGCATCTCTGATTTGATGAGGTACAATAAATAGCATTCTCCAGATTTTAAGCTCTAGAAGCTCAGCCAGAGACTGGGAATTCATATACCCATTCTCTGAGTCTCTGACTCCTAATAAGGGCTGGGTTCTGATGTAATGGGTGACTTCTGGGTGCTGGTACATTAGCCACCTAACCCTGGGTGATAGTCAAATGTTTAAAGAACAGAACAACCAGAACAGAAAACAACTGGCATGTCTGTCTTAGAGCTTACCTGTCAATGCCAGTTTTAACTATTGTAGTCCTTACCTGTTGGTTCCCAACCCTTCACCCATTTGCCATTGCTTATTTTATGGATACCTGACAGCATGCTCATGGAATTTGGTCTGTCATCCAATCCCAGTGGGAAATTCTCATTTGGTCTAAGCCAAGCACAGTTATCCCAGGCTATTGTTGGCTTTAGTGATAGGCATGTGTATTAGTTTTCTATTGCTGCTATGACAAAATACTACAACTTTAGCTTTAAAACAGCACAATTTTATATTCTTGCAGTTATGTAGATCTGGCGTTTACTCTGGGTTCCACTTGTCCAAAATGAAGGTGCCCACAGACCTATGTTCTTCTCTGGGAGTTGAGAGCTGGTTTCCTTGCTTTTTCGGGTGTTGGCAGATTTTGGTTTCTTGAAGCTATAGGACTAAGGTCCCTGTGTCCTTGCTGACTTCAGCCAGAGGCTACTGTGAATCCCTAGCAGCCTCTCTCTTGTTCTTACACATAACCCTCACATCTCAGTATCAGTAACAAATCCTTCTCAAGCTACCATCTCCCTCTCCCAGCTGAATGTAGATTGGGCACATTAGATAACCCAGGATAGTCTTCCCATCTCAAGGTTCATACCTTACATCACAAAGTCCCTCTTGTGAGATAACATAGTCACAAGTTCCAGGGGACCAGAGTGTGAACATTTTTCAAAGAATTATTCTGCCTACTATAGTATGTGACCCAGCCTGGCCAATGAACTATAAAGGGAAATCTGTTGGGGTTTGGAGGAAGAATTCTGCTCCCTTATTCAAAAGACATTGGTATTTGCCCCACTCCTACCTACTTTGAGGTGATGTGAGCTGTGGCAGGTATCTATGACCTTAAAGTCTATACTTCAATAATAAAAGCCGACAAACCAAGAACAGCAGTGAGGGTATCAAAGTGAAAAAATTAAGAGTGTGGCTGTTTGGTGACAAAACTGAGCCACTGAACCAATCCTAGAATCACCTACTTCCATTGTGAGATGCTTCAATAGCTTTATTGCCTAAGCCACTGCTGCTAGTCAGATTCTCAGCTACTTATGCTGAATTCATCCTTGTTGAAATTTAACCCATTCATTATTGGTTCATTTTATTAATGCGTTGATTTGCCACTGGTAACCTACTTGCCTGTCCTACCTAATATTTCAGTCCTATTAAAAAGGACTAAATAGCACGAATACCCACCTCCTCCACAAACATCAGCCTATTTAAGGTTCTGAACTCCTTCCTAGTTCATGCTGCTCCCTCTTTAGTAACTGAGTGAGGCCCCTTATATTTCCATCTATGGCTAGGGATTAGTCTTGGATAAGCTACCACCCATTGCCCATGAAACTCCCTGGCTGAGATCTTTGGATGATGCATGAACTTGCTGTCCCCACATGACTACTTGGTTTGCTGATTTTCTTCACAGTGGCTCAGTCTCCCAACCCTATCCCATTCAGTCTCAGCTTTTCCCTCCCTGTTAATCTTACATCTCCAGGGTGACATCATATCTATACTTTGCTCATCTCGATGTTCCTGATGGATCTTAACATCCAAACATAATAACCAGTGGCCATTGTCTAGTCCTTCCACTTAATAGTCCTTTCACTTAATGCTTCTACATCATTTCTCTTGCTAGTCCCTTGAAGGAGCCCTAATTAGGAAGGGCTGTTGCAGCTAGCTGGAAGCCATAAGTTCCACCTGATATGTATGTGACGCACCTGTAGGCACCCGCAAAGCTGAAGGTATATAACCGGGTGAAAGTGGTCCGAGTTAGGAGAATGGAGAAATTCATTCAGTCAGTTGTGCAGTCGCTCGGTCGGTCAGAAGAAGAGTTCGGGTCGGAGAAAAGAATCAGAGCGGCCAGAACGTAGGCAGAGCGGTTACAGAAGAGAAACCAGATAGAAGAAGTAATGACTGGTCAGAGTTAGGCCGAGGCTCCCGAGGAAGAAAGAAGCAAGAAGCTCTAAAAAATAATCTTTCTCTAAGCTAAGCTCTATCTATCTTTCTTTCTCTCTAAGCTAAAGAAGACAAGAAGAAAAGCTCTCTCTACAAGAAAAACTCTCTCTAATCTTTCTCTCTAAAAATCTTTCTTTCCCTCTCTAAGCTCTCTCTAAGAAAGTAGAAGTAAAAGTAGTAATAGCTTTACTCTGCCTCCGAGAGTTTTCCTCCCGCGGTGGTTTGTGGCTGGCCATGACAGGCAGCTTACAGTCCCTCAATCAGAAGTGCCCTATTTACCATTATATCTTTACCATTATATGCTCAGGAATATCTTGTGAGGAAGTGAGATTATTCCTATTTTGCAGGTGATTAAAAAACATGAGGGTTGGGGTTGTAGCTCAGTTGGTAGAGCATTTGCCTAGCATATGTGAAGCACTGGGTTCGACCCTCAGCACCACATAAAAATAAATAAAATAAAGTGTTATGTTTGTTTATAACTAAAATATATATTAAAAAAAACACATGAGGGCTGGGATGTAGCTCAGTGGCAGAGCACTTGCCTAGCATGCGTGAGGCACTGGTTTCTTAGCACTGCATAAAATAAATAAAATAAAGGCATTCTGTCCACCTACAACTACAACAAAACAAAACATGAAATCACTTATTTAGGACGATGTGCCCAGTGAATGTCAGAACTGGGATACTAATATAGGTTTATCTGACTTCTCTTCTGCCCTTTCACTCCCCTATTTAGCATTTTAGAGGAAACCAAGCCCACCCAATTCAGGACTTGAAGGACTTGTTTTCGTCCATCCATTATTAAGCACCCTGAGGGCAGGGATTGAGTCCGATTTATTATTGACCTGTAGATTCAACGATGTGCTTGTAAGTGGATAAAAGAGGGGGAAGCGCTCCTTCCTTCACAACAGTTTCAAGTCCCAAGGGTAAATATTGCCTTTGAGGCTAATTTCCAGTTGAATGAGCTGACCATGGCTGAACAAGGATTGGGAGGATACATGCAGTACCCACCAGTGTGTGGTATTTCCACCATACAAATATCATTCATGTGAATAGCCTCAAGATTAAAGTGATTAGAAAATAATGAGTTGGGATATTTATTATCTCTGTTTTAAATATAATTTATTCCATTGTAATTTTATGTAATTTAATCTTTAATAATTATGTTTAACACAGTTGGCTTGCAAATTTCCTGAAAATTTAACAATCGGACTTGCCAACTAGCTTGAGCCAGCTCCAGCACAACTTTGCTAGAGTCTAATATAATGCTTGGCTTTTAATAGGCATGGAATGGTGGATGAGGATGCTAATAAAAAGAACATGATTATCCACTTATGAACTCTGAATGCAGCTGGTAACCCGGATTTCAGTACTCTTTTCCTCCATCTGAGGGTTTCTTATTTCTACCCCTTGTACTTAACAAAAGGCCAACAAAATAAAAAATAGTTGAGGGTGGAGGCCAAAAAATAGCTAAGGTTCCAACTATGGGTTGTGAATACTGACCTCTGCCCAGAGTCAGGGTGGGGCCTTGAGACTGCTTCCAGTTCAAAACTGTCCTATGCAATTGAACTTGAGCAAGCATCTGAGCTATAACTGTCATCTCCTCTCCTGGCCTCGCCTGGATCATGCCCACAACAAAAGAAGTACTAAAAAAGCACCAGTCAGATTATTACTTTATTACATTCCAGAAAGGACAACCTCTTAGGAATTAAGGAGCATAGAAAGAGGTGAACACTGAATCCCAGCCTCCTAAAGGCATAAAGTCCTGAACTTTAGTTATCTTAACCTTTTATTATGGGTACAATGCTGACCTCAATGGAAACTGGAGTGACCGGCACAGTTTAGGGAGAGAGGGACAGCTGGCGAATCAGCTGTGTTGCATTACAGTCTGCACTATCCCTGTCGTGGCTCAGGGATTGTACCATATATGGACTCAGGCTCAGGACAGCCGGTCACGCTGATTTGCATCAGGGCTCCTCTAAAATTGCATCTTGGGATTAGGTCATTGTTGCCAGCAAAAGGGAGACCCCAGAAAGTCTGGTCAGCATGAAGACCTCAGGACAAATTGTGGTCTGGCAAAGAAAAGATGAGAAAAGAAGGGTACAGGCCTCTGCCTTTACGAATGAAGGTCCCTGAGAAAGCTGTGGGAGTGATTCCCAGCAGTGGTTGCAACAGGAGCCACACAACGGAGGACCCACCCACTTCAGCAGAGACTCCATCCTGTCTCACTGGCCTGGGGCTGCAGGAGCCTTATCCCCAGGCAGACACAGACAATTGTAATAGGGGTAAAAGGGAATAACTCCCAAACGTCAGATGTGAAAGACAGTTTTTCTGGCTGTGGATGAAAGTGGCCATGATGCTGCTGAAGATGCAGAAACTGTATTGGTCAAGTGGGGGATGGTCTCAGGCTCTGAGTGAATCTAAGGTGAAGGTGGGTTCACCCATGTAGAACACAGCTAGTTAACCTCCAGCCCCCTCCTATCTGTTTGGGCTAGATCAGCCTAGTGTGACATAGCTGGGGCTGTAGGAAAGTAAGGAAAAAATAAAGGAAAGAGAGATAGGGGAGTGATTTGGGAAAGTGGCTTTTAATAGATGGCCAATAAATTGGATCCAATTTATTACATTTATTATTTATAGTAAATTAAATAACTCTGTGTGTGTGTGTGTGTGTGTGTGTGTGTGTGTGTGTTTCAGTAACTTGACTGCTTTAACATTTTTTTTTTTCTTTAGGAACACTTCTCTCTTTATGTACCTTTTGATTTGGTTCAAAATACCAGAACTTTGGAATACTCTATTGCACTGTGAGAATGAATTACTCGATATGCAAAACACAAATCTTACAAACATAGTGTGAAGTGAAGAAGCCAGACACAAAAGAGCACTTTGAAATCCCATTTCTATCAAACTTGAAAACAGGCAAAACCAATCTGTGATGTTAGAAGTCAGAATAGTGGTTTCTTTGTTGGTCAGTGGCCGGGAGGGGTTGGGGGGCTTTATGGGTGCTGGTTATGTACTGATTCTTTGTCTGGGTGCCGCTTACACGGATGTGGACATACTGAGCTGTCCACTGATGATCTGTGCACATTTCTGCATGTATGCTGTCTTTCAATCAAAAGTGTCCAAAAAGAAAAAAGTAGAGGGAAAAAAAGGGGAACCGAATGTAATCTTGTGAAATTAGTGGTCATGAGAAGAGTGAACTCCTGTGTGTCAACCAAGAATCAAACTCTGAGGGTTGCACAGTGCCACTACCACAGGGTTGAGTGTCAGAAAGCCAGGCTCTAGTGCTACTTCGATTATTCACTGGTGAATGGGTTTTGGAAACTGAACTCCCCTGTTGCTCAATTCCTCAGCTGCAGAACAAAGGGGGTCAGTTCAGATGAAATGATCTCAGAGAGAAGATTCTTCTTTCATACCTGTTTCAGTGGAGGTGGAATATAATTTATTGTTCATTGGGCCTCACATGATCTTCTTGTAGAGGAAAGCTCTCCAGGCTTGGCAAGTGCACGGACTGGTGTTCACATCACTAAATGCATGTGTGCAAAAATCAGCCTTGACTTTCACAGTCCTCCTCATCCTCTCCTTCCTCTTCCTCACTACCACCTTCCTTGATCTTAGTGCATTCATTTCCTAGGGCTACCATAGCAAAGCACAACAAACTGGGTAGCTTAGGACAAAGAAAGTTATTGTCTCCCAGTTCTGGAGGCCAGAAGTCCAAGATCAAGATGTCTGCAGGGCCCTGCTCCCTGGAGGAGCTGGCAAAGGCCTTTTTCATGCAGATGATGGCTCCAATCCTCCATCTCCATATGGCACTCTCCCCATGTTTTCACAGCGTCTTCCCTCTGTGTTCAAATTTCACATTTTGGGGGCTGGAAAGTGCTAGGATTGAACCCAGAGCTTTTCCATGCTACAAATTTCCCCTTTTTATAAGGACACTAATCATGTTGGATGAGAGCCTACCCCCATGGCCTCATTTAACTTGATTTCCTCTGTAAGGCCCTATGTTTAGATAAGATCACATTCAGAGGTGCTACGGGTTATGACTTCAGAACATAGTTTGGGGGCACACAATTCACAACAGGTAGTGATTCAAAGGCTTCAGGAAAATCTAAAGTAGTCCCCTGACTCCATGTCTTACCATGGAAGATCAAGGATCCCACCTGAAGACCAAACACCAAGAGACTGAAATATAGCAATGATCTCTTATGCTTGTATAGTACTTCCCACTCCTAAAGCATTTTTTAAAAATATTTATTTATTTACTTCAGTTGTACACAATGCAATGCATTTATGCTTACGTGGTGCTGAGGATCGAACCCGGGGCCGCGCATGTGCGAGGCGAGCGCTCTGCCGCTGAGCCACAACCCCAGCCCCCAAAGCATTTTCATAATCATTATGCCACTTGAGTTTTCACAGTAAGAAGAGTAAGAATATATCCTCTGGGGCCAGAATGCCTGGGCTGGAATCCCAGCTCCATCTGTGGCTAGCTGCCTGACCCTTGACTTTTATGCTTTAGTTTCCTCAACTGCAAAACTGGGAGTGGTTAGGATTAAATGAATTAACATCAAAAGCACTTGTAACAGCGCTTACCACACAGTTAACATTTGATAAATATTTATTACAACAAGAGCCAAAGGCTAGGTAGTATTATCTGAAGAAATGGAGGCTCACAAGGCTAATTCATGGTAGATTTAGAACTGAAGCCCAGGCTTTCTGGGTTGTAACACTGACTTGTGAGGTTATCTGGGATGACTTGCTGCCCACTTTTGTAATAACAGCTACAACAATGGCACTACCTTTACTGAGCACTCACTAAGTGCTTTTCATACAGTATCTCATTTAATCTTCATAATAATCTATGAGGCAGGTTTTTAAAAACTAATATATTTAAATTAACAGATAAAGTTGTATGCATTTACCATGAGGCAGGTATTTTAATTTTTATCCCTATTTTAGAGAGAAAATACAGGTCTAAAAATTCAGAAGGCAAAACTGGATCACTCAGCTAGAGATGGGGGGTAAATATAGGAATGCTGGCTGCTGCAACCCCAGGGCCTGAGTTTCCAATCACAAATGAAAGTTGCCAGGACAAATTAGGTGATCTTTCTAAGTTCCCCAAGGTCAGGCAGAAGTCCTTCTTATCCATCTTTCATCTTTTCCCTTTTGCACCCCATAGGTGTCCCATATGCTCCAGTGGAAGAATTTGCAAATCGGTTTCCAAGAGCTTAAGAGACAGGCCCAGGAGAGGAGAGACACCAGATGAGTGCTCGATAGCCAAGGACAGGGCTGGGCGCCAGCAGGTTGGTCTGATGGTGCTGAAGAGATAGAAGAAGATCAAATGCCAGAACCCAGAGAGAGCATGGTGCCTGGGCATATAGGCTTGGTGCCATCTATCAGTTTGCAAGAAGAAAACAAACCAAGAGAGAAGAGAATGACACTTCCCACAGGAGCAGCTAGTCCTGGAAGGGGGACGCTGTTTCTTTCCAGATGGCTGCTTACTTAGACCTTGCTGGTTTAAGTTCACCAGTGAAGGCCTTATAGCAGCAGCCCTTTGGTGGGCTTTGCCCAGGCCATTCTGACTCTGACGCAGTCTGATGAACACACATGGTTGTGGCTAGCAACCCAGACAGACACGACTGTTTTGGCTTCTGTCATTCCTTTTTCTCCTCTATCACCAGCAATGCACTCAAGGTCCTTGATCTCGGCTCTGCCTGATTAGAGTTGGTCACCAATCCCGGCACCATGCTTGTGCCTTCTGGGTCCCCCTGGTGGAAGAGAGAAGGATAAAGGAATCATTTGAGGCAGGAAATAAAAAAGATATGGTGGAGAAGTCCGGAGGGCAGTGTGGATCTTTTCCAACAGACTTTAAAGGGCTCTTTTGTGAATCTCTTTTTGTCCCCCACAGGGTGAATGATTTACTATGAGTTTAGGGGCCTCGCAAACACAACAGCTTTGACCCTGGAATGGACTTTGATGACCAGACAAAATAATGGCTTGGCTTCTACCCTTGACTTCCTTTTGGAAGGCCCACAACTCTCAAGGGATTTAGGAGGTAACACATTTAGAGTTTTCCCCAAAGATTATGAGGCTGTGGCTTGAGCAAAAGGTGTTTTACTCCCACAGAGGTGGGACTTTTATTACTAGTTTTCAACATCAAGGAGGTGTGAAAGTTATGTGCAAATCCTGACAATCAATACCATCTGAGGAAGGCCAGAAAGGGGCTCCACAGGCTTATGCTTTTCTTTACTTAAGGTACACAGTTTGGAAGCATCTGGGGATCTTGTAAAGTGCAGATTCAGAATCAGTAAGTCTGGTGAGGCATGAGAGTCTGTATTTCCCTCAGTTTGCTGTGACATGAAGACTACTCTGATGAAGAAATACTCTTGTACTTAGCACCCTCCTCCACACATACCCCCACCAAAGCCACAACAGGAAATAAAAATGGGGAAATTGAATTTCCTGGAAGTGTCTTACATAATTCCAAACAATTGATTTGGGACTGAGATACTGCATTAAGAGTTTTCACCTGCCCCACTCCCCAGAATGGTTTTATATTTGACCAGGCCAGAAGATAGGGCAAAGGATGAAAAAGAGTCTGTGGGGAACCTTGGGCAATTGTATAAAATAAGCAGAAACAAAAGTATTACAATAACTTCTTTTTTTTTCCTCAAAAAATACATCCTTAAAGGTGGCTTTGACCAATACATGTGCATAAAAATTAGTAGAAAATAGGGTTAAATGCAAAGTGTGTTATTTCAAAGTACTTTCTGTATATCCCACATTTTTCTGCAAATGAATCTCTATTGTTTCTATTTTCCTTAAAGGATAAACTTGAAGCATCTTGTATTGTTGAAGTTCAAAGGCCTTTCTTTTCCCTGGTGTCATCTGACCAAGAAGGAATCTTCAATATCTAAGGACTAAAACTGTATATACAGATGCCCTTTGCAAATGACTGAACCTCTGAGGGTAGGAGAGATCCAGAACCTTCTGATGCTGAGGAGGTCAAGTCAGCAGGACAGGACGTGTTGAATCACTGGCATTGAAGGAAGGATGGAGAGGGCCTATGGGGTGCTTGGTCTCTGCTCCTGAGGTTATGCTGACCCAAAGTCTGATTTATTTTAGTTTCTATGTCTATAAGCAAGGCCAATTTGCATGAGTGGTGGTCTGGCATCTTGATCCATGTTTTTAAATCAATAAGTAGACTGTTTAAATCAATGACCTGAGATCTTATATGTTTTACAAATGAGAAAAGGCAGGTTGGGGGTGGAGGTAGAAGGGTGGCAGTCATCATAGAAATGTATCACCTTTATGACTTAGTTTTTCATCCCTTGGTATTTCCTTTAAATAAGGGATTCCTAATCTACAGAAGTGCTAGGGCAGCATAACTCTGGTGAACACACCTCTTTCTTATCAGCACAGTGTATATAATAGGTGCTCAACTTGGGGTGGGTGCCAGGGATTGAACTCAGGGCACTTAACCACTGAGCCATATCCATAGCCCTTCTGCCTTTTTTTTTTTTTTTTTTTTTTTTGAGACAGTGTCCCACTAAGTTGCTTAGGCCTTGCAAAGTTGCTGAGACTGTTTTGAACTTGAGATCCTCCTGCCTCAGCCTCCTGAGCCGCTGGGATTACAGGAGTACCCACTGTGCCTGGAATCAATTTTTCAAATATATTTTAAGCACATTTTTTCCCATAATAGTCTGAACACAAACAGCAATTTAGGGAAATTACCATCTTTTCCCACTGGTAGCAATGATTTGCAAAGAGGTTTGGATATATAGCCACCCACACTTATTTGTTAAAGATAATAAAACAATATAGAAGTAACAAGGTTTGGGATGACTGAAACAACACAAATAGATATTAAGAAACAGAAAAGGGACAACTCTAAAATTAACAAATTGTTTTTTGTATTTAAGCTCTAAGATGGTCATACAGTTTTAAAGTATTTGTTACCTAATATTTGAGGAAATACAATTCCACTAGGGCCCTCTCTTAGGTCCCTCCACCACTGTTTAGGAATGAAATTTGGACTTGGTTATCAACTTGGCTCATCTGTTGGCTGCCTTTTGTTAGTCCCACTCAATTTTGAATTCTCTTTATCCTTCATGATCTGAACTGGAGCCTCCAGTCTTCATTTTTTCTGGATATTTTATTCTTTTGACCATGCCCTTCTCTACAGATGTCCAGTATTTTATGGCTTCCTTTTAGACAAAATAACTTTATATGGAGGAGTAGACAATTGATAACAGTTTGGGGTAGCATAGACAGTTTCTATTCCAGGCTAAACCATGCAAGACAGGATCTCCCTATGCATTTTCAATCCTTCATTTCCAATGTTAAGATGTCTTTGGCTCTGGGGCCACCTCCCTGCAGCAATCTCAACTCAGAAAAGACACCTATTTGCTACTGTGTCCTACCTCTCCTTTTCTTACTACGTCATCAAAACCTACCCAGCCTTGTCTTAGCTTTTAGTGTGTTTATCATAAATATAGCAATAGGTCCCCATAATAGTGAGACTTAGAGGCAAGTACATTTTGAGATAAGAGAACTTCAAATCACTCAGTGTTAAGTGTCCTGGTCCTGATAAAGGCTGATGACAAAAGAGTTGGGCTGTGGCCTACATGCTGTTTGTATTTCCTTGATTCCAGAGCACTTTCCTCAGGTCCTGTGTGCATCGGCGATTTACCAGTAGTCTTAGAAAATCAAATTGCTCCCTACCTACAGCAGATAAGATGAAAACATAAGGTGGACTTTTCTATGATGGATCATTGTTGTTTGGACAGGTTGGCATTGTCTTCTTCTGATCCCCAGGTCTCTCGTTGAGCAAACTGAGATGTGACCAGACCGATTTTCCTAGCAGTGTATTTAGCATAGGTCCCAAACTTGGGTGGTAATGAAGCACACTCCCTGGCCACCTTGCAAGTGGTATGTGGGTTCTGCAGCTTATGAGGGATCATTATAAAAATGAATGCTTTGTATTGATTAATCAGAAGGAAATTTTACTGCTGGCAGATTAAGAAAACAATTATAAATAGCAGGAAGAACAAAGCCTTTTATCTGGAAGCAAATAAACCTTAAGTGTTAGAGCAGGTTACAATGTCACAGTGATAAAGTAATTAGTAGTTCTTATTGAAACAAGTTCCTATTGAGAAACTCCATCAGTGTTATATTTTCCACGTGTAAGTGGGCAGGAAAAATATGAAACCCAAAAAGGCAGAAAACTAACTTTTTCTGTATGCATTCATTAAAACTGAATGTTGGAACGTGAAGGCACTCTGAAGCATATCATTATTTTCCTGTACCCTTTTATCACTCTGAGGCAAGGAAATCAATCTAGGGAAAAGGTGAGAGAGTTGGCATTTTGAAATGCATGGAGAAATTCTAAATTGTGCGAGCTATTGATAAAGTTGATATTTATAGCTCAAAGACTTTATAATATTTATATCTGGATTAAAGACACAATCAAAGCCCACTAATCCATTTCAATTTGTGAATGCTATTTCCATTCTCAAAGCCACTAAGTTAAAGAACATGAGGCTTCTTGCAGCCAAATGTGTGGGGCTAAGACATGCTGAAAGGGTCACTTGGATCAATATTTAAAATATAGATCATTCAAAATAAAGGTTACCCAAGTCAGATTGTACATTTGACAAGCAGGCATCATCAAGAATTTATCTTTAATATTCATCTATAAACACAAATTCTCACAAGAGTATAAAATGTCCATTGATTTCCTAAATTCCTATTTCCTAAAACTCTGAGAGAGTTTCCCTTCAAACCCTGCCTTTATATTTTGTTTCCAGAGGAATATCATCAAACACAAAGGATTAACAATAGTCTATGTCTTAGATTTCCCTTACATCTTAGGTTCCCCTTTCTTTGGTGAGGGTTTTAGTTTCATTCATTTATGTATATGTTCTTTTTATTGTGTTAGCTATCTATTGCTGTGTAAAAAATACTGCCCCCAAGACATAGAGACTTATAGCTGCACACATTTATTATCAGTTTCTGAGGGTCAGACATCTGGACATAACTTATTGAGTCCTTTGCTTTGGAGACTCTTATAAGGCTGTAATCAGTGTTCGGATTTCATCAGCAGGGAGACTGGGAGAAAGGTCCACTCCAAGGTCATGTGGTATTTGGAAGGATTCAGGTCCTAGCAAGTTGTTGGATCGAGGGCCTCTGCTCCTCCTGGGGCTACCCTCACCTCCTGGCCACATGAACTTTTCCAACATGGAAGCTTACTTTATCAAGCCAAGACTATCTCTAACAGGCTGCAAGTTACAATCTTTTGCAACATAGTAATGGAAGTGGCATAACCTCAATGTCACCATATTCTCTCACTTGATAGTGAAGTACTCAAGGTAAGAGGATTACACAGGGTGTGAAGACTAAGATGTAGAGATTGTAGGGAGCCATCTCAGATTTTGCCAGTCAACATTTGTTAAGAATTTATTGAGCACAACCTGGTTCTTTGGCAGTGCTAGGTGTTGAGAACATGGTGACAAACATCTTACTCTTATTAGAAGGCACAACTTAGCTGGGGGGGGGGGGGGGGGGAAGCAGACATGAAATAGATGATTGCAATTATGACAAGCATACTAAATAAGCAATGTAGAGAACAATGTATCCATATTGGCCTAGGTTGAAGAAGGTAAGATGTCAGGAAGAAACATTTCAATGGAGACTTGAAGAAGAAAGAGATGTGGGAGGAAGCTTTCCAAGCAGAGGGAATGGCTTATGCAAAGATCCCCAGACAAGAAAGAATCATGTTGCATTTGAGAGAAGAGTTGCTAGAGTACAGAGTGGGAGAATGGGAAGAATAAGAAAAGGGAAGTGGGATCTAATCTGCTATATTAAGGAGATTGGCCCAGAGCCAGAGAGGAAAGGGAAGTCTTTGAGAAGTTCCCTCTGTCCACCTTTCTCCTTCTGTGTGTCTTCTCTCCATATTGCAGAGGCTGTGACAATGCTTGGACTCTCATGACACCTTTCTGCCCTGTAGCAATATCCTGCTGATACTTTTCTGAGTGATCCCATATGGCACAATATCAGCACACTGGGTTCTCCCTCCTTCCATGTGTAAATATTTTTTCCAGCAATTTTCAAACAAAACAAGACATACACCCCTAATATATAAAACAGATAAAAGCAGAACTACCAGGATCAGAGAGAGTTCCAAGTGGAGAAGGAGCAGCTTCTCCACACCCCCATGGGGGGCCCCCAAGATATTTCCTGGAGCTCTAGGACTTTGCTGATTCTCATTTGAGAAACATGTCCCCAGGCCACAACTTTGTTATCTGTTGTTTGCAGTGACTCATTCCTTTGATTACTTGGGTTGAGTGTCAGGCGAGAAGTAGGCACTGAGAATATAAAGGTGAGTAAGAGAGTCTCTGCCTACAGTGACCTCACTAAAGACGGATTCACCTGGGTGAACAACCCACTGTGGCACAATGTGATATACAGTTACAGAGGGCTGGACAGGGAGCAGTAGTAGCCTAAGAGTTCCCAGTCAGCAGTAGTAGCCTAAGATTTCACAAGTAGAGGAGGCTGGGGTGATAAGAAGTTAGTACAGGAATAGGAGGCCTAGTGGTGCCTGTCCTTGAGGATTTGCCCTTGTATCTGAAGTAGCTCCCATAACCGCCCATTTTAAACCACACTGTCTAGATAGCATCCTCAAAGCTCTTTCTCACCATGCTTAAAATGTGTCCACGGATTTACGTAGAAAGGCCTCAATTGCTTTCCCAGGTCCTATAACAACCATGATGCTAGAAAGCATGTATTGGATTTTTAATTTCTTATGTTTTCTAGATTGGAGCAGAAGATGAACAACCTTGCCCAGTTCTGTACTTCAAAGCTTCTTTATGCATTTATGGGAAGGAGGGACTGGGAACCCTGTTTTCTACCTTAGTGTGTGTTATGGTTTGGATATGAGGTGTCTGCCAAAAGCTCATGTGTGAGACAATGCAAGAATTTTCAGAGGTGAAAATACTACATTATGACTGTTTGTAACCTAATCAGTGGATTAAACCATTTGATGGATTAATTTTAATCTGAATGGATTAATGTGTGGTAACTGTAGACAGGTAGTGCATGGTTGAAGGAAGTAGGCCACTAAGGAGCATGCCTTTGGGCATTATATTATCTCTGGATTATTGTACTCAAGCTTTTTTCTCTACTTCCTGGTTGCCATGTGCTGGGCTACTTTCCTCAGCCACTCCCATCTGCCATGATGTTCTGCCTCACTTGGCCCCAGAGTTGGCCAACTATGGACTGAATCTCTGAAACTGTGAGCCAAAACAACGTTTTCTTCCTCTATTCTTGTTGGGTATATTAGTCATAGCAATGCAAAGCTGACTAACAGTGTGTTTCCATTTTTTTTTTTTTTTTTTTTTTTGGTACTGGGGATTGAACTCAGGGGCACTCCACCACTGGTCCACATCCCCAGCCCTTTTTTGTATTTTATTAGAGACAGAGTCTCACTGAGTTGCTAAGTGCCTCATCATTGTTGAGGCTGGCTTTGAACTCCCGATCCTCCTGCCTCAGCCTCCCAAGTGCAGGGATTACAGGCATGTGCCACCATGCCTGGCTGTGTTTCCATTTTTTAAAAAATTTTAAAATTGTAGATGGACATGATATCTTTTATTTATTTTTACGTGGTGCTGAGGATCGAACCCAGTGCCTCACGCATGTGAGGCAAGCACTTACCACTGAGCTACAACCCCAGCCCGTGTGTTTCCATTTTGTGAGGGCTCTGCACAGAAGAGATAGTGGTGGCTTTGACTTCCCATCTGGTTTCAGAGTCTTAGCAATGAGCTCACTCATCAGGTCTAGTATATTCTGTTGGTTTATTGAATCCTTTTTGATGTGTCATGATGGCCCAGAATTCCAAGATGAATTTGCTTCCATTTGTTGATTATATCCAGGGACTTGACTAATTATTCATGATGCCAACCAAATGTCCACTTGTCCTAAAATAGTAAATTTAAAGTCTCAAAACAGTAAGGGAGACAATGGTGTGCTGAAGCTGTAGCACAGTATAAGAAGTGGCCATTCAAAGGAAAAGTCTTCAGACCAAATGTTGGGTGGTGCAAACCAGGATGTCTATTGTTTAAATGCATTATTTCTTAGTGACTCACTCAGAGTCTTTTTGCTTAGCCTTAGGCAGGTTCAGATAATAAGAATACATCTCAAAATCTTCTCCTCTGTAAGAGCTCTCTCTGTCTTTGTCCTATAAACTCAGATCACCTTTTGATTTTTTCCACACATTGTAAAACAGTAGTATGGTGTTTTGGCATACCTTTTATAATGTCTTGTTAAAATTTTTACTGTTTTCCTTCTCAGATGATGTACTTTGTCTGCTAAAGTAGATTGTAAACTCTTTGGGGGCTCAGGCAATACCTTACCCATGTATGTATTTACTTCACCCATGTGTGTATTGTTCTCTCCCATCTCTAGAAGATAGCAAAATGCCATACAGCATAGGCACTTATAAATATTTTTTATATGAATGAACAACCATGACCCTTCCCAATGATAGAAGGGTGACCTGGTGGGTACATTTGTTGGGGGAGAGCCTTCTTGCAGGCAGTCTGGGTGGTCAGCATGTGATTCACAGCTGCTGTACAACTTCTGCAGACCCCAGGCCAAATACATGTGAAAGTCAACATCTTTATGCCAAAAAAAAAAAAAAAGGAGAAGCAACTAATTAAAACTGCATGGAGTGTAACTGCTGTTTACTTAACCCCCAACTTGGACTATCCATATCACCAGAGTTTGCTTGAATCCTTTCCTTTTGGTACAATATGGCCATTTCCATACTTTCCTTTATACAAGAGAGTTTTTCTTGAAAATGATGAAACTAAGCATTCTTTTAAGAGCAGCATGTTTTTTTTTTTTTTTTAGTTTCTTCACTATTGCCATTTACCTAGATGATGGACAGCTAGAATTTCATTTCCTTCAGCCTAGAAGGTGAAGAGCAGGTAATACATCTAGAGTGTCATGATAGCCTTATGAAAAGACAGGATTTGCTTTTTAGTGCAAGTATCATCACTGTGTTCTCAGTCCTGAATAGGTCAGGCTTCTCTTTTGGCTTTATGACTGACTGAGTGACTAATTCATAAATCTGGTAACTTTCCTTCTGCCACTAAAGGTGACTAAGAGACGAGGGATATTTTTCAGGACTTTTCCTCCCATGATAGAAATTGAAGTTATAAATCTAATCTCTTCTAGGCAATCTCTTCTTCATTTTCTCTATGACACACTCTACTGCCGAATTAATACTCCTAAGTAAACAACTTAATCATGTCATTTTATTTCATGGAGTTTAAACTTGCCTTAGCTCTTCACTGATTACAAGATCAATTTCTTAATTGGGATGTTCAATGGCTTTTAAAATTTGGAATGAATTTATTAGATGGTCCAATTTCCCACAACTCTCCATTACAAAATTTCTACTTGGACAAATTGTCATATTACTGTGCTAAAGGCACACCTCCTTTTTTTTGGTACTCTATTTATTTTTATATAGTCAAGAGCATGTTGGGTCTCTTCTGTGTGGCAGTGCTGTGATAAGAGACGGGGGCTGGTTTCTGCACTCAAAGAACTTATTGTTTGGTCAAGGATGTAAATAAATGAATTGACCATGGCAGAGGTGGAAGGAGAACCAGATGTAATGAAACCCTGACTGTGACGAGAGCTCAAGGAACTGTACCTAATCCAGCCACGGAGGTTAAAGAGAAAGTGACAAATTAAGTGAGACACTGAGACTGAGTAGAAGTTAGGCCAACAAGTTGAAGAAAGTGTGTACCAGAGAGAAAATGATGTGTTCATGGCCGAGTGATGAGGACATGATGGGTTGGAGCAACTGAGAAAAACTGAATCAGAATGGAATGTGGAACCTGAAGTGTGTGTAGTAGGGTGGGGCTAGGGCTAGGCAAGAGGAGAGGCTGATAACCAGATAACTGGAGGTCTCATAAACCAGGCAAGAGAGATTTGGCTGGACATGATTGGAGTAGCAGTGTCATGACCAGATTTGGCTGTTACCTGGAGAATGCCATATCCCCATTCCTACAGCATTGCTGTGTCAGTGTTTTCTCTTTTTTCATTACTTTCACAAATCTTCCCCACCCTTCAAGCTCGAACCCCACATTCTCTATCAACTCTCTTTTAAACCATTCCAACATGTGGCCATTGATTTTTGTTTCAGCTGACACTGTTTGACTGTTAATAACACATAAGCTTGTCTTGACATCCTACTTTGTATGTCTTAGATTCACGACAGAATTGTGAATAGTGAATAGTAGAAGCATGTCTATACATCTCTTTGTAGGGATCAACAAACTTTCCATAATGGCAAGATAGTAAATGTTTTAAGCTTTTCAGGCCATATACGGGCTCTACCGCAGTCACAGACAATACATAAACAAATGGCGAGGTTCTGATAAAATTGTACTTATAAAAACAGACAACAGGCTTGGTGGCCTGCAGGATACAATTTGCTGATTCATGACTCATAACATCCATGTCCAATATATAATAGGTGTTTAATAAATATTTTCAGATTAATGAAGAGGCTAGGACTAAATGTTTTGGAGTATTAGTAAGACTTCTCTTTACGGCATTTTTTTTTTTTTTTTTTAACTGTGGATTGAACTCAGGGGCACTCAACCACTGGGCCACATTCCCACCCCTTTTTTGTATTTTATTTAGAGACAGGGTCTCACTGAGTTGCTAAGTGCCTCACCATTTCTGAGGCTGGCTTTGAACTGGTGATCCTCCTGCCTCAGCCTCCCAAGTGCTGGGATTACAGACATGGGCCACCACGCCCAGTTTACAGCATTTTTTTTTTTCTGTATTGTGGATTGAACCCAGGTGTATTCTACCACGAGCTATACCCCCAGCCTTTTCTATTTTTTATTTTGAGACAGGTTCTCATTAATTGCTAAAGCTGGCCTCAAACTTTCAACCCTCCTGACTCAGCCTCCTGAGCAGTTGAGATTTCAGGGATGTGCCACCATGCATGCTTCCAGGATTATTGTTAATGATCGTCTTTAAATCCTTGAAAAATTTTTCTGTATTATTCCTGAAAGTGTGAAAAATCCAACTAAATCATTCCTTGAGAATTCAGGCCATTGTAGGGTCTTAGAAGAATGATATGGGGAATCTTTTTAATACAGCGACAAGTATATCACCTGCTGGTATTTTAATGCTAAATTATCGTCTAAAGATAATATCTCCCACTGCTTGAAAGCTCACTACATGTTCATGTATTCATGTCAACTTATGTGAGATATATATTAGTATACCCATTTGTCTGATGCTTTGTTGCCTAGGCATTTCTTCTGCCAATTATCCTAGCTCCTTGCTCTTAAATTCAACTTCCATAAAGCCCTAGGACATATAGCTCTGCCAGATTCTTTGCACATAGTATAGCAAGGTTGGCCTGTACTCCTGTTTCCAATACCTTCCTTCTCATTTCTACCTACCATGTCTTCAGAATTGCCTTTACTATTTGTTTCCATTAATATTCTGGTCATGACCACCTGATTAATCTCTTAAGTTTTAGATATTTCTTACAGTTCTCTTCCTCTAAGCCTTCACCAGAATTATCTTTGATGCTGTATTTATGGGAATATAGGCCTTTTCTAGCTTGATTCTTCCAATCCTTCTGGCCTCTACCCTTAATCCATTTCTAAAGTTAGGTCCACATTTTCAGGTATTTGTTTTAGCAACAGTCTTAATTCTCAGTACCAATTTTCTGTCTGTACCATTTTGTGTTATAGTAGAATAACTAACAGTAGATAATTTATAAATGCCAGAGATTCGTTTCTAAAAATTCTAGAGAATGGGAAGTCCAAGGTTGAAGAGGCACATTTAGCAAAGACTTTCTTGCTGTTTCATCCCATGAGGGCAGGCAAAAAGACAAGAAAGCATGTGCTCATGTGCATGAGAGAGGGAGGGGGTGGGGAGAGAAGAGAAATGAGAGAGAGAGGGGGGGGATGAAATCCTTTTATCAGGAACACACCTCTATAATAACTAACCCACTCCCTTAATGGTGGCATTAATCTATTTGTGAGGGCAAATCCCAATGACCTAATTTAGCTCTTAAAGATCATACCTGTCAACATTATTGCATTAGGGATTACATATCATACACCTGAACTTTGGGGGACACACTCAAACTATAGTACCATTCTAAAGATTTGAAAAATTGAGTCTCAGATTAGCTTGAGGTCTTTGGGTTTTGTTTAATTAAAATTAATCCATATTAATCAAAGCTATTTTAGAATCTTTCCTTTCCATCACTGTTTATCATAAGTCCATGTGCACGGACTACTTTATGTTTTGCCTAAGGTGACAGGTGTACAACAAAGAATTGAATAAAGAATTGTACACAGAGAATTGAATAAAGAAACTTGTAAATGAGTGTTACAGTTCAGAGATGAAGTGTCCCCTAAAAGCTCACACGTGAGACAATGCAAAAGGTTTAGAGGTGAAATTATTGGATTATGTGAGCCTTAATCTAATCAGTACATTAATCCACTGATAGGGATTAACTGGGTAGTAACTGCAGGCAGGAAGAGGTAGCTCATGCCTTTGGGGCATATATTTTGTTCCTGGGGATAAGAGTTGCTCTCTCTCTGCTTTCTGGTGGCCATGTCTTAAGTTACTCTCCTCCTCAACACCTTTCTACCACGATGTTCTGTCTCACTTTGGGCCCAGAGCAGTTGATTCATCAATCTATGGACTGAGACCTCTGAAACAGTGAGCCCCAAATAAACTTTTCCTCATTTAAGATTGTTCTTGTCTGGCCTTTTGGTCACACTGATGAAAAGTTGACAACAAAAACTGGTACTGAGAAATGGAGTTGTTGCTGTGACCAATATGACCATGTGATTCAGAAGCTTTGGGAGCATTTTGGAGTTTGTAGTTTCCATGCAAGCTGGAAAAGTTAGAATATTGTAAATAGAGCTTACAGGGTGATTCTGGTAGGAGCTCAGAAAACCAGAATGCTAATAGACTGTGGACAGTAAAGACTGGGCTCATGAGATTCCAGAGGAGAAGGAGGACTCTGTTGGAAATTGGACTATAGACCAATTTCTGGCTAAGAAGTTGTCTACCTTTTTCACATATCCTGAGACTTTTGGTGAGGTTGAATTTAAAGGTGATGGACTAATTAATCTGGTGGAAGAAATTTCTAGGCAGCATAGCATTCAGCCGGTAGCATGGATATTGCTGGTGTCTTTTAGCCAAGTTTATTGTGAAAATCAGGAGCAGAAAGCAGAGCAGAAAGATTTGAAAAACTTGGAGTTTGCACAGAAATGTGAGTAAAACTGGGGCTGAGGAAGTTGTGTTTTTGTTAAAGACTTTACAGCCTCTAAAATAATGCTAGATACTTTACCCAGAGACAATAGGAAAAATGACTTGAGATCATCTGAGGAATTGGCAAGATCACACCCATCTCAGGTTGAAGGGTGTAAAGTAAAAATTCCATTGAGAAGAGACTAGTGGGACACCTTACTTGCATGGAGTGGGGAACTAGGAAGGTATTTCACCATGCTCAGCTGTCAAGGCACTCAGACTACTACAACCAGGATTCCAAAAGACTCGGCAACTGCTTGAGATGGCAGCAGACCTTGGCATCAACCATGTGGTGCTGGTTCTGCAAGATTGCAAGATGCAGCCAGGCGCAGTGGTGCATGCCTGTAATCCCAGCACTTGGGAGGCTGAGACAGGAGGATCACGAGTTCAAAGCCAGCCTCAGCAATGGCGAGGCACTTAGCAACTAAGTGAGACCCTGTCTCTAATAAAGTCAAAAAAGGGCTGGCGATGTGGCCCAGTGGTCGAATGCCTTTGAATTCAATCCCCAGTAACAACAACAACAACAACAACAACAAAAGATTGCAAGATGCTGGATTAGGGGATCATGAAGGCTTTCACGAAGATTTCAAAGGAAGGCCCGGAAGCCAGGCGAAGTGCAACAGGATCAATGTCCATATAGGCAGTCCCTGAGAGGGTGATGTGTGGAGATGTGAGATGGAAGCCAATGCTACAGTGGAGACCCTTAAGATTAACAGATGCCAGTTCCCTGGGGTCTGCCGAGGAAAGCTGCAGGAATTGAGCAGAGACAAGACAAGAGAGAGACAAGCCAAGAGAGAGGGCATGCAGGCTACAACCAACAAGGCCATAGGAGTGAAGCTGCACAAGCCTTTTGGAGAGAACATTATGAGTCTATGGGCCCGAGATGCTGGACACAGAGCAAGAGGATTTGTTTGCCAAGCTGGATGTGTCTTAATTTTGTTTCTATCCCTTCTTTCTGTGTCCCTCTTTCTCCCTTTTGGAATGGAAATTTTTACTTATAGGCCATTATATATTGGTTGCATATAATGTGCTTTTAAACTTTTACAGGAGCTCATGTTGAGAGTTTGCCTTGAGTATCAGTGGAGACTTTGGACTTAGACTTTTGGCAGTGATAGAATTGTTGAAACTATGGGAACTCTTGGAAATGAACTAAATGTATTTTTCATTGTGAGATTGGCGTGAGCTTTTGGGGGATGCGGGAAGAGTGTTATGGTTGAAAGATGAGGTGTCATCCCTCAAAAGCTCATGTGTGAGATAATGCAAGAAAATCTGGAGGAGAACTGATTGGGTTATGAGAGCCTTAACCTAATTGTGCATTAATCCACTGATAAGGGTTAATTGGGTGGTAATAGTAGGCAGGTAGGGCATGGCTTGATGAAGTGTATCATTGGGGGCATAGCTTTGGGGTATATGTTTTGTCCCTGGGGAAGGGAGTCTCTCTCTGTTTCCTGGTGGCCAAGTCTTGAGCTGCTTTCCCCCTCAATAACTTTCTGCCATGATATTCTGCCTCACTTTGGGTCCAGAGCAATGGAGTTGGCCATCTATGTACTGAGATCTCTGAAATTGTGAGTGCCAAATAAACTTTGCTTCCTCTAAAATAGTTCTTGTCAGGACTTTGGGTCACAGTGGCAAAAAAATCTAACTAAAACTAGAAGAGAAACTTAGGGGGGAAGGGGAAAGCTTTTTAGGGTGATTTGTATAGTTGAGATGTTGGAGCACAGAATTTAAACTATGCATAATGAGTAGGTCTAATGTTTCTCTCACTAACCTCATCTCAGACCCAAGCTTTATGGTAATAACTAGTGGGTTGGAGTGAAATTGCTTTTCTCCCTTGGTGCACTTGAGAAGTATAATGAATGGCTCCTTACATAAGCCTCCCTTGTATGATTTGACCAACTACATAGAACTGAGTCCTCAAAAAACAGAGACTTGTGTCCAGGTTTTTGAAACCTCCAACCAACCTGTGCCCAGAAACAATCATTCATTTAGATGTGCAGGAACTGAACAACTTCAGAAATGTTCCAAGTCAAACGGCACAGGGTAAAAAACAAACAGCAGCAGCTTGCTCCATGATGTTCCTAGGAATCACCCTGCCCAGCAAAGAAAACAACTGCCTAAACCTGTGTGCTAGCCAATTCAAACCTGAGAGTATAATGCCCGGTCTCAACATGGCTTTGCTATTTAAAAGTGCAAAAAATGGTGAAAGTCTCAAATCCAAGACCTTGAAGATAGGTTAGGTACTTGATGAAAAATTAGAATTTCTATATTCCCACTTTCTATGAACCCTAGGAGGCAAGTACACAAATGATTAGTGCAACATTTATGCGATCACAAAAAAACTGGAAAACAACCTAAATATCCACTAATGGAAGATGGCAAATAAGTTAATGTAGTAATATAGTGGAAGAGAATGCAACAAGAAAAAGGAAATTCTAGTGGGTACTAATAAGTACTCGGAAAGCTTTCCTTGTTATCTTATTGAACAGAAAAAAAATAAATGGTAGGATTATGTATAGATTGAAAATATTTATGTATGAAAGTGTAGAAAATAAAACTAGATTGACAGGCTGGGGTTGTGGCTCAGTGGTACAGCACTTTCATTGCATGCATGGGGCACTAGGTTCGATCCTAAGCACCATATAAATAAATAAAATAAAGGTATCATGTTCATTTACAATTAAATTTAAAAAAAAAACTTAAAAACTTAGATTGAGCAACTCAAAACTAAATTTGAGCAATTTGAGTAAATGTAATGGAAACCATAGTAAGTTGATATGAGGGACTCTCTGCAGATGAGGGCAAGATAAAGGGTGAGAAAAAGCAAGGACTTCAGTGGTATTTATTTAGTTGTTATACAGGGGATTGAACTCAGGGGTGCTGAGCTACATCCCCAAGCCTTTATTTTTTACTTTGAAACAGTATCTCACTAAGTTGCTGAGGCTGAGTCTGGCCTGAAACTTGTGATCCTCTTGCCTCAGCCTCACAAGTCACTGGGATTACAGGTTGTGTCACCATGCCCAGCTTTCAGTTTTGTTTATAATATTCATTTTCTACAAGAAGATAGATCCATGAATTAATTGAATAATTATAAATTAATAATTAACCAATTGATTATAATTATTTAACTGGAACAAGAAGAGACTTTGTGGTTATTAATTTTTTTGAAGGGGGTTGGGGTTCATGCATGCTAAACATGCTCTATACCACTGAACTATGTCCCCAGTCCCAGAAAAATAAATTTAGACTTCTCAAGGAAGAACTTCAATTGTTAGTGTTTAAAGATTATAAAACTGATAACTAAATTATATGATGAAGACTTTCTAATAAAAATTGATTACTAGGAAGTATTTAATGAGTGTAGTTAAAGAGTCAATAAGCCTCTTTCCACACAAATTAAATGAAGTAAAATATCTAGAGTTTTGCTAAGTTTTCCAATACACAAGCAAGTGCCAATAGTAGACATTAGTGAAAAAAATACATTCATAATAGTAGTACAAAAGCATTAAACATCCTAGAATAGATAGGATTTAAATGATCAAAACTACTTAAGAAAAATAAAGTATCTGCTCAGTTCCTTAGCTCATTTATTGATTGGATTATTATTGATTTTTTTGGGTGTTTTTTGAGTTATTTGTAAGTACTGGAGATTAATGCTCTACCTGAGGTGCTTATGGTAAATATTTTCTCCCATCCTGTAAGTTCTCTCTTCACGTTATTGATTATTTCCTTTGCTGAGAAGAAGCTTTTTAGTTTGAATTCATCCCACTTATTGATTCTCGATTGTATTTCTTACACTTTAGGAGTCTTGTTAAAGGAAGTCAGGTCCTAAGCCGACATGGTGAAGATTTGGGCCTACTTTTTCTTCTGTTAGGCACAGGTATATGTTCTAGTGCCTAAGTTTTTGATCCACTTTGAGTTAAGTTTTGTGCAGGGTGAGAGATAGGTGTTTAATTTCATTTTGTTACATATGGATTTTCAGTTTTCCCAGAACTATTTGTTGAAGAGGCTATCTTTTCTCCAGCGAATGTTTTGGTTCCTTTGTCTAGTATGAGATAACTGTATTTATGAGGGTTTTTCTCTGTGTCCTCTATTTTGTACCATTGGTCTACATGTCTGTTTTGGTGCCAATACCATGCCATTTTTGTTATTATGGCTGTGTAGTATAGTTTAAGGTCTGGTATTGTGATGCCTCCTGCTTCATTATTCTTGCTAAAGATTGCTTTGACTATTCTGGGCCTCTTATTTTTCCAAATGAATTTTATGATTGCCTTTTTTTAGTTCCATGAAGAATGTCATTGGGATTTTAATAGGAATTGTATTAAAATGGCTAAAGAACTGAACAGATACTTCACAGGAGAGGAAATACAACTGATTAACAAATATATAAAAGAAGTTCAACATCTTTAGCAATTAGAGAAATGCAAATCAAAACTACTCTAAGATTTAATCTTGCTCCAATCAGAATGGCAATTACCAAAAATACAAGCAACAATAAATGTTGGTGAAGATGTGGGGGAAAGGTACACACATACATTGCTAGTTTGTCGGCAAATTGGTGCAACCATTATAGAAAGCAGTATGGAGATTCCTAAGAAAACTTGGAATGGAACCACTATGTGACGTAGCTATCTCACTCTTCTGTTTATACCCAAAGGACTTAAAAACAGCATACTACAGTAATGCAGCCACATCAATGTTTATAGCAGCTCAATTCACAATAGCTAAACTATGGAACCAACCTAGATGCCCTTCAACAGATGAATGGATAAAGAAGATATTCATATATATATATATATATATATATATATATATATATATATATATATATGAGAGAGAGAGTTTTACTCAGCCTTAAGGAAGAATGAAATTATGACGTTTGCCTGTAAAAGGATGGAGCTGGAGAATATCATGCTAAGCCAAATGAGCCAATCCTAAAAAACCAAAGGTGGAATGTTTTCTCTGATATGTGGATGCTAATTCATAATAAGGGGAGGGCTAGGGAAAAATAGAGGTACTTTGGACTAGGGAGGGGAGTGAAGGGAGGGGAGGGAGTATGGGGTTAGGAAGGACAGTAGAATGAATCAGACATTATTACCCTATGTGCATATGTGACCACGTGACCAGCATGTTTCTACATCATATACAATCAGAAGAATGAGAAGTTATACTTCATTTATGTATGATGTGTCAAAATGCATTCTACTGTCACGTATAACTAATTAGCACAAATAAAAAATTAAAAAAAAAAATATTCAAGACTTACACATATAAAACTTACCTTCACAGAAAAATGATTACAGACTATATTTGAAATTTAAAAATTGGATTTACTATTCATTTCACTAAAGCATATCTAATTTGTTAGCTGTAATCATGTCTCATACAAAATATTTTAATGCAAATAAAGGAAACATAAAATGAGAGGAGAAATAGATTATGCTCCTTGGTGAGAAAAATGAATTTTTGTAAAGGATGAAAATCATTCTCAAATTAGTTTATAATATTAAGGCAATCCAAATGAAAAATCACAGTGGAATTTTTAGTATTGGAATTTGAGGACACGATTCTAAAATTTGCTTCAAAGAATGGATTGGTGACAAAAATCATGATTTTTATTGCTTTATGTTAAAATTCTGTATAGAAATTTGAGGTTTAAATTTTTGTGGTATTGACCCAGCTATAAAAGAAATAATGCAACAGAATAGAATGTAGTCTGAAAGTCTATTTATCTACCTATCTATAAGAAATATCACAATTCAATCAATCAATCCAGTGAGGAAAGGAGAGCTTATTCAACAGATTTTTTTTTCTTTTTTTTTTAGACAGAGTCTCACTCCACTTGTGATCCTCCTGCTTCAGCCTCCTGAGTAGCTGGGATTATGGGCAGGAACCTCCCCACCCAGCTCAACAGATAATACTTTTAAAAACTGGCTTTGTGAAAATAACAACAAAACAGATTAATCATAGTGTTTGGTTCAAATTTTCTGTATGTAACCAGAAATTATAAGTTTTTACTTCAAAATGTTGGTTAAAGAAGGCTTCCGAGTCATGCAATTGCCGGGGAAGATTTAGAGATTCCTTGAGCCTTCACAGCTGCATGTGGGGGATTGCTTGTATCAAAAATCATCATCATTCTAAGCTAAGAACCGAAAAGCACTTCTTCAACATGTATGTTAAAGAGAATCAGAGTGGTCCTTTTACCACCCAACATGTCACCTCCCTCCTCTATTCTGACACTTTCAATAGCTTCCATCACACTCCAGGCTGACGTCTTTCCCTGGCCTGGATGCCCCAGGGCCACCCCTCTGACCTCCACTCTTCTCTTTTCCCCTGGATGACTGCACTGCAGCTATCCTGGCCTTTTGTATCTCTGACCCATCAAGCATACTCCCACTCTCTCTGGCCTTTGCTTTTGCTGTTCCCTCTGCTTTGAGGCTCTCCTCATTTTATTTAAGCCTATGTCACCTTTTCAGCAGGGCTGCTTGGATATTGATCGATATAGATAAGATAAAATGGAAACTTCCATATCATTCTAGTTTTTTAAAAAACATTATTCTTAAGGAAAAAAAAAAAGAGAGAGAGAGACCACTTTGGCATATCTCTAATTAATGAAATGGTGGTAATTTTAATTTTGTTCTTTTGTATTTTCCAAAATGTTTTACAATCATGTATATTTCTTTTATAGTGAGAAGAAAGCAGTATTTTAAGAAAGCATGGAAGGAAAGTAAATGAATTGTCATTGGTTCAATTCCTTTGAGAATGACATAAAAGCCCTTCCACGGTTGACTGCAATTTCCCTACAATTTACACTGGAGACTAAAATAACAAAAATAACAAAGTACTGAATAGATCAAAAGTCAAACGCTGTTTCTATGAAGACTCTCACGACACACCTTTCCTTACAGACAATTCACAGGGGCTCTGTGATGTCTTGGGATGGGGGAAAGACCATGAAAGCGGCATAAAATTCTGTGCTATTTCTTCAGTGGAAAGAGAAAGGGAAATAGAAGAAAAGGCCTTTATAAGGACTTGTTTTATCTTCTTCTCAGAGTTCACAGGAGAGTTCAAACAATCCAGTCTGGAATCTTCTAGAGGGAACCCCAAATCCTTCAAACACCCATATAACATAGATTATGTACATAAGCAAACATCTCATCTGCTCTTTAATAGCTTTAAGGTACTTTACCAACAAGCAAAATTTGAGACAAGAAACCTTGTATTCCCTGGTTGCCCCTTAAACAATCCCTGCTTTATTTTTTCTGGAAGTTAGAGGTAAAGAACAAACTTACCAACGTCTTCATGCAATACAATCTATATGAATGGAACGAGAAGATAGTAGGGTTTTATTTATATTTATTTTTATGTTCTCTTAAAAAATTTCCTTCTGTGTACAGAATACGTCAGCACAGTGGTGCCTATATACAATTTTTATATATATATTTAAATAGTTATATATCCACATATACACATATATACATATATATACATATGTATACACATATATATACATATATATGTGTGTGTGCACACATACCTGCATTTCTTTAATGATAAGGGTGCATGCAAAAAAATAAAGAAGAAAGAAATTGGAGATGGTATAGACCAGAAGACTTCAGCTTCAGCCTTTAACTGTGAAGTATGTTGCAATTAATATTTTACTTATAGTAGTGAAATATTATATTAGTAAGGTACTTTAAAAAAAATCAGAGCAGGGCTGGAGATATAGTTCAGTGGCAGAGGATATGTCTAGCCTGGGCAAGGCCCTGGATTTGATTCCCAGCACCTGAAAAAAAAAAAAAATTCCAGGATATTGTGCTTTTTTTTTTTTTTTTTCCCAGTAGAAAAGACAAACATATATCTTGCCCTACAAGGTTTTTCTACAACACCTCAAATTATCCCTCACTATTAAGGTACCATTATAATGAAGAACACTGGAAATCATTGTGAATCATTGTAGTTTCTCCTTTTAAGTGAGAAATATGCACAGATTTATGGTAGGAATAAAAGACAAAACATATATAAGTAGTTTATAAATGTGAAGGATGCAACAAACATTTATATTAATAATATTATTAAAACAATGTGATGAAAGAAATCTTCATTAATACTATTTGTATTACTGGTACTATTTTTAAAAATGCAACAGATCCAACATTAAAATAATAAAATTATCTAAGCTTGTTCTTTTATCATAATATTTCCTTGCCCTGTTATTACATGTGGAAAAATGTGTTGAAAACAACTTGTCTAGCTTTTTAAATAAAGTTTAAAAATTAGACTATCTTGGGGCTGGGGTTGTGGCTCAGTGATAGAGCACTTGCCTTGCATGTGTGAGGCCCTGGGTTCAAGTCTCAACACCACATATAAATAAAATAAAGGTCCATTTACAACTAAAATAAATATGTATTTTAAAAAATTAGACTATCTTGTGGTTTTCCTTGTTGTTATAATTTTTGATATTCTAGATGACTGGTTTATCAGATGGATAAAATGATTTTATGAATACCAAGTCAAGAAAAAAGATCTGGAAAACTCTTTTCATATTTTTCTATAAAACATTTCTAGGTTTTTTTTTCAATATTTGGATAAAGCATGGAAGAGTGGCATGCTTATGAACCTCATTCATTATTTGTGTCACAGTAGGGAACAGACCAGCACTTTGGGACTTTCAGTTCCAGTATTCTAGAAGTCCATGCTATGCTTCAATCTCCAGGTAGTTCGTATACTAGAATTTCAGAAGTACAGTTGGCATCATGACTAGGGAGGCCATGAGGTCTACAAGATGGGAAGGGAAGAGATGTGGTATTGGCACAGACTATGGCCACAGGTGGATCTATGTGTTGACTTCATTCCAAAGCTTCTTCATACAGCAATAGACTAGCTATTTGTCAGGATAGCTATGTCCTGTGTCAATATCTCCAGCTACTTGCAGCCTTACTTAGTTATCAAGGGGAGTCACAAAACAGTACTAAAGTGAGACGTCCTTTCATTCCCTTTAAATCTCATATGGTTTTGTCAATTCTGGAAATGGTATGTGTCAGAAGGAACAAAAATCAAAAGCCAAAAGGGAAAACAAAACAAAACAAACCAATCATCCAAACAATAAGAACTTTGTAGTTTCTGTACTAGAAAGAGCAAACAGCTGTTCTTCATATCCACTGAGAAATAGCTAAAGTTGAAATAATCAGAATCTAGACAGATCATAAATTCAATACAAATGGGATGGGGAGGCCAGGGTGTTAAAATTTATATTTAGTTATAAATAGGAGCAGAGGTGGTGTGTTGAGCAAGGTGGGTGAGAATATTTCAGAGGCCAGTTACTTAACATGGGAATAGATTACGGCGGGAGATGGTTCAAAGAGTATGTGCTCTTATCAGAAGTGGCAATAAGATAGAATCTTACCCCTCTGGGGCAATTTAAATTTGTTCTCAGTAAAACTTCAATATCTGGGGATAAGGCCTGGACATTTGAATTTTTTAAGACTCCCTGATGACTTAGAAGTGCTATGAGATTGCAATCTGCATTAAATAAAGTATCAAACTTTTTATTGTGAATTTGTCGGCAGAGATCCATAAGATTGTTGACCCCTATTGTACTAATGGTTAATTTTGATTGGAGCAGGAAAAGATCTGGAACAATCATAGCAATCAGAATTCATCAGTACAATCAACAAAAGGATGTATTAATTACTTCATTACATTATATATATATTTTTTTGCTTTCCCAGTATTAGCTAACATGGCCTCACATGTTTTCTGCATTGTAATATCATTTAAGATTTTTCAAAGGATGTAACATTACCCTTAGTAACATTGTCAATATAACAATGTGTAATGTGTAATGCCCTTCTTTTTCTATTTGCTCCCGCTTCAAAGTTCACAGTGGTATACCATAATAACCTCTAGCTCTGAGGATTCCTTCCTTTGGACCCAGGGGTGGGATGCATCCTTCAGATCTTAGGTGGGCCAAAGGGTGGGGGTAGGGGTGTTTTAGGTGAGCAAAGATCAGACTGTTTCACTTACCCTAAGTGAAGGTAAGAACCACAACTTCCTAGTGACTTTTAATTTTACTTTATCATTTATAAAAGGAAACTGATTGTTTAAATAAGAAAGTAGATTTAAGCCCTGAGGAGGCCTGATAAGCAAAGTATTAGGTTTCCATCATGGCTCCTTGTGCAGAGAGAACGTGATCCTAATAATCTGCCCACTTAAGTTGGGTATTATGAATCATTCTGGAAAATGATTATTTTCTACATGGCTTAATCCCAAGATAAGAAACAGCAGGAACAAAAAACATGCAGGATATAAGCATAAAAATTTCTTGCAGACTAGATATACCTTTTTTTTCCTGCATAATTGCTACTTTTTCTTGTACACTCCACTCCCCAGGATTTTATTAGAGACACACCTTTTTTTCCTGCTGGCTTTGAACTCGTGATACCAGAATCATAACTACTTTTTGATTGCTGTTCTTAAGAGAAGTTTTGTACATTCAAATGACAACATTTTTGGAAAATGAAAATCTCTAAATAATGGTTTTGAAATTTTTTAATCTATTGTTAGTAAGTGTAATGAGTGAAATGTAGGACACATTCCTGGAGCATATCAGAGTTTCATTTAAAAAAACTTGGAGTTACATAAAAACAAACAAAAAACCCCCCAAAACTCTACCTATAACTTCATTGCTTTCTATTCCATACAAGAAAACATATCAGAATTTAAGTGAGTATAAATAGGTTATTAATGGTTGAATTTAAGTGGTGAGCATAAGACTGTTGTTTCGTTGTACTACTTTTTGCAAATATTGAATTGTATTAATTATATTAATATTTAATTTTGGGTTGGGTTCAGTAGACATGCAATCAGTACAATCTATTGAAGTAAGTTGAGTATTGGGGTAATATTGAGCCTGTTGAATTTAAAATCATCCTAATAATAAGCTTTAAATAAGCTTCTTGTCATTTCTGTTCTACCCATGTTGGAGTGATTATACATGATAACTATCCATTATAACAAACAACAATATTATATAAAATGTATATAAAATATACAAAAATAATTGTGCTAATGAATTATTTCAAACACTTCAGGAGAAAAAAAAAAACAATCCTACACCACTATTTTTAGAAAAAAAGATGTGAGGGAAATACATGATAAAAAATTTTATGAGGTGAAGATTATTGATGTTGAAACTAGAAAAGAACATTACAAATGAGAAAACTACTGACCTACATTGACATGAACATAGATGCAAAAGACCTTAAGATTTTAGCAAATTGAACTCAGCAACATAAAAAAAGAGTAATACATCATAATCAATATTGCAGGAATGCAATATTAGCATCTGAATATAAATTGATGCAATTTAACATAATAAAAAAGAAAAGTATATGATCATGTCAATAGATGCAAGAAAAGTATTTGACAAAATTCAATGGACTTCATGATAAAATCTCTCAACAAACATAGAAGAGAAGGAAACTTCCTCGACATTATAAGGGTATCTATGAAAACTCTATAGCTAATAACACATTTAATGTGAAAGGTTAAAACATTTTCCTGCAAAGATTAAGATCAAGGCAAGTATGTAAATTCTCACCATTTAGATATTTCTTACCTTAGACACTTCTACCAGAGGCCTTCAACAATGCAATAAGACAAGAAAAAGAAATAAAAGACAAAACTGTAAATGAAGGCATGACACTGTCTTTATCTGCATATGACATAATCAGGTACACAGAAAATCCTAAATAACAAAAGCTGTGAGTGCTTATAAGCAAATTTAGGAAGGTTATAAGACATAAGTTTATATACCAAACTCAGTTATATTTCTATATACTAGCAAATGAATATCTGAAAACTGAAACTTATACTATTTAGAATAACATTAAAAAAACAAAATACTTAGGACTGCACTTAAAACATGTAAGACATACTCTGAAAAATGTAAAATACTGCTAAGAATAAAAGAAGACAAACACATTGGAAGATATACAATTTATTGTTAAGATAAAAATATGCAAATTTACCCATAATTGATATATAAGTTCACCACAAGCCCAATGAGAATCCTGGAAATCTTTAAAAAATGTAAATTGATAAATTGGCTATAAAATTTTTCTAGAAATTTGAAGGTACTAAGGGCTGGGGATATAGCTCAGTTGGTAGAGTGCTTGCCTCACATGCACAGGGCCCTGGGTTTGATCCCCAGCACCACAAAACAAACAAACAAAAAATGAAATTTGAAGGACCTAAAAGAAACAAACCAATTTTGAAAACAAAAATGGTAATCAAGATAGTGTACTATTGATATAAAGAGAGACAAATAGAGATTAGAATATAGCACAAGAGTAGTTCTACATGTATTTGCTTTTTGACCAAGTTGCCAAAGAAACTCAAAGGGGAAAGGAAATACTTCTATCAAATGGTGTTGATATCATTAGCTATCTCCACAGAAAAAAGTTAATTAAAACCCATGCCTTGTACCAAATGCAAAAATAGATTTGAGATGGATTATATCCCCAAACATCAAAGCTGAAATCATAAAGCTTCTAGAAAAAAAATTTCAGGTTATTTTTGCAACTTAGGTATAGACAAATATTTCTTTTTCCAGAGTCACAAAATACTAATCATAAAATAAACAAATAGATAAAGTGGACTTCATGAAAATTTAAAACTTCCAGCTGGGTGTGGTGGCGCACACCTGTAATCCCAGCACTTTGGGAGGCTGAAACAGGAGGATCTCGAGTTCAAAGCCAGCTTCAGCAATGGCGAGACACTTAGCAACTTAGTGAGACCCTGTCTCTAAATAAAATACAAAAAAAAAAAAAAAAACGCCTGGGGATGTGACCCAGTGTTTGAGTGCCCCTGAGTTCAATTCCTGGTACCACAAAAAAAAAAAAAAAAAAAAAAATTTAAAACTTCCATTCATCAAAAACACACTGTTAAGAAATTGAATAAGCAACCTACATATTGGAGAAAATATCCACAGCACATATGTCTGACAAAGGAGTTATATTCAGAATATAAAACTCCTATGATGAAATTAAAAAAAAAAAAAAGACAATCCAATTCTTGTGACATGGACATGAAGATTTCTGCTTTCAAAAAACTAAAGTATGGGAGCCGGGCGCGGTGGCGCACGCCTGTAATCCCAGCACTTTGGGAGGCTGAGGCAGGAGGATCGTGAGTTCAAAGCCAGCCTCAGCAATAGCGAGGCACTTAGCAACTCAGTGAGACCCTGTCTCTAATAAAATATGAAAAAGGGCTGGGGATGTGGCCCAGTGGTCGAGTGCCCTGAGTTCAATCCCTGGTACCAAAAAAAAAAAAAAAAAAAAAAAACAAAAACAAAAACTAAAGTAGCCATACTTGCCCCTCATTCTGCCTATATAGCACTGCTAATAAACTCTGAACATTGTATATATACCACAGATTAGAGGACTGTGAAAGGTGGAGAGAAGATAGACCAGCTATAGGTCTCAGGAACAGAGGGACAGAAGAGTTCTCTGAGTTTTCTTTTTGCCTCCTATTTCTCAGACTGGGTACTCAAGAAGCCAGTGCGCTGGAAATTCCAACAGACACACATGTATACACAGAATCCCCTAGAAAAGTCTGTTCACACCAGCTAATGGACCAGAAAAGGTCAGTTTACGAAGACAGAAAATGGTACCTCAGTATCTATTCTACTATAGCCAAACACTGGAAAAATCTGTGACCCCACCCCATCCCTGCCTGCGGAGAGCCGGTGGGGATCCTGAACCTCCACCTCCTGAGATTACAGTGAGCATTCAACTCACACTCCCTCTCCTGTAGGGTGGTGTTAGAGATCAGACACCCACAGAAAAAGCCCTGGCTTTACCCAGTCTGATTCCAGTTGTTTGACCTTTCTACACCATGAGTTGATAAGTCACCCTTTTAAATCTAAACTACTTCAATTAAGTTTAACTAAGAACCATAATAATTCAACTTAAAACAATTTTTCTTTATAAGTCTTTTCTTTACAAAACTCTCTTATGTACTCTCTTATCTTAACTTCCTATCCTTCCAGGCTTCTTACTCCTTGATTCTTGTCTTTTCCTTCGAGCATCAGTCATGCTTGCTTCGTTTTCTTTCCTGCCTTGTCTGTATCCTATAGTGTATCTCCTCAATATGCTTTTTGTTTAAATGAATTTGATTGAATTATAATTTTCCTGCAGTGTGTAGTCCCTTAAAATGTACTATTTGTTCAAATGTCTCACCATAATAAATAACAGGAGAGATGATAGATATGTTCATTAGCTCAACCTAATAATTCCACATTGCATACATGCATCAAAACATAACAATGCATCCCATAAATGCATATATTATTATTTGTCAATCAAAAATAATATTAATCTGCCGGGCGCGGTGGTGCACGCCTGTAATCCCTGCATTTGGGAGGCTGAGGCAGGAGGATCGCGAGTTCAAAGCCAGCCTCAGCAACGGCGAGGCACTTAGCAACTCAGTGAGACCCTGTCTCTAAATAAAATACAAAAAAGGGCTGGGGATGTGGCCCAGTGGTCGAGGGCCCCTGGGTTCAATCCCCGGTACCACACACAAAAAAAAATAATAATAATATTAATCTGGTATGATGGCCTTTACCTCTAGTACCACTCAGGAGGCTGAGTCAGGAGGATCATTTGTAGCCAGGAGTTGGAGGCCAGCCTAAGCAATATAGCAAGATTCTGTAAGTAAACCCCCCCAAATTTTAAAATAATATTAATAAATTTTAAAATCAAATAAAAAGATACCAAAACAACAAAATGGTGAATTCTAAAGCATGCACATAACAGTGACTACAACTATCACATGTAATAAATAAATAATAAATAAAATTACTGTTCTAAATATAGAATATTTAGTCACCCTCACAAATTTCAGCCCCAATGAGATATCACTACTGATGGTACCAAATACTGGCAAAGGATGTGGGGCAACAAGAACTTTCATACATTACTGGTGGTGATGTAAAATTATGTAACCACTTTGAAAATTAGTCTGCAGTTTCTTGTAAAGTTAAATATACACCTACCCTATGACCTGGCAAATACACTTCTAGGTATTTATCCAGGAGAAATGAAAATATATGAATACAGAAAAGATAGCACACAAATGTTCATAGAAGCTTTATTCATAAGGCTGGACATTCCAGAAAGAAAATTATATTAAAAAAAACTTTACCAGTCTATAGATGTAGCTCAGAGGCAGTGTGTATGCCTAGCATGCATGAGGCCCTGGGTTCAACTCCTAGCACCAAAAATCAAAACCAATGCCAAAAAAACAAACCAAACAAAAAGCAATGATTTACAAAATCTCTTTGCCTAATTTTTTTTTTTTCTCTTTTCTAGCTTTGGTCTCAACAACTAGAACAACAACAAAGTAGAAACAACCCAAGCCCATTAGGAGGAGAATGAATAAAAGAAATAGGCATGTCTATTTAATGAAATACTGCTCAGCAGTAACAACAAAAGAAAAAAACCTCTTAATACACACAACACACTGATGGGCTCCATATTGTTATGCTAAGTGAAAGAAACTTTATATAAAAATATACATATTATATCATCCTTTTATAGAGTCCTGGGTCAGGCAAAACCAATCTACGGCAAAAGAAATCAGGACAGTGATTGTTAGTGGGCCAGGAAAAGATACACTGGGATAACCAGGCATGGCAGGGCCTGCCTGTAATACCAGTGACTGGAAAGGCTGAGGCAGGAGGATCACAAGTTAGAGGCCAGCCTCAGCATCTCAGTAAGGCCCCAGCAAGTTAGTGAGACCCTGTCTCAAAATAAAAAATAAAAAAATAAAAAGGACTAAGGACTGGGGATGTAGTTTAGCAGTAAAGTGCCCCTGAATTCCATTCTCAGTACAGAGAGAGAAAAGAGAGAGAGAAAAAAAGAGAGAGAGAGAGAGAGAGAGAGAAATTGACTGGAATATTTTGGGAATTATGGTACTATTCTATTATCTTAATACATAGATACATAGGTGTATGCAATTGTTGGAACTCATCCAACTATATAACTAAGAACTGTCATTTCACTGTAAATTATACTTCAAAAAAATGGGGAAAATTTTAAAAGAAATAAAATGAATCTTTTATTATGCAAATTTTCGAACAAAAAAGAACAGAAAGTATACTGTCGAGACTACTCTGTGATATCTGGGTGATCATTTGTTAACTTCAGTTATTGGTAAAATGCTTTACGCACGTGTTACAACTGGTCCCCACATGTTCTTGAGCCAAGAAAGACTGTGTGTTCTGCTCACTTTCTAATGAAAGACACCCCCCACCCCATCTCAACAGGCTCATGCTTTGAGGAATGGTGGTATTGTTTTTGCTTTCTCAGGGATTTCAATGGAATGTCAGCATTTGACCCATTGAGACCTTTTGAAAAAACTTGGTCATTTTCAAATATCAGCAGGACTTCATCTTTTAGGGCGTTTCACAGTCAACATTGCCCTTTAGGAGGAAACACCCAGGATTGATTGATTGATTTTTAAAGTAAGCCTGCTATTTTGTGACAGTTAAGGCAACAGTTCTCTCCATTTGTGTTTCAGAAGATGAACTAATGGAAAGAACAAGGCAGATTTGAGTTAGAATGCTGTTTTTACCAATCATTTGCTGTGTGGCCTAGAATACATTTCTTAATCTTTCACACTCGGTTTCTATATCAATAGGTATAAGAATACCTACCTCATGGTGCCAGGAGCTTGGTAAATGTTACTACCTCCCTTACTGCCTTAGCACAAAGCAAAGACAAAGAATACTGCCTCCTCTATGTATCCAAGGTGAGTGAGTACACTCTGAAAATTTTTCCTTCTTCAAGGAATTCATACATGTCAATTTGAATTCTTTTACAAATGAGGTGGGAATGGGTAGGTCAAGGTGGATAAGCTGGGCAGGGCTGAGGGATCCTCACCTTTTATCTCTTAAACATCATGAACTTAACTAATGATGAAAATATTGTGTGATGAAAATAGTTACTCTTTTTCTCTGTGAACGAGTATTTGGAAAGCCATTTCTTCTTGTCGTTGTGTTTGTTTTTTACTGTTGACTGGGAAGCATTGACCTTGGACTTGGCTGATGTTTGGGAGGCCACTTTCCCTCTAGCTGGTGGTGGAGACGTCAGCGTGGGCTGCAGCAATGACTCTCAAACTCCGAACAATGCTCCCCAGTATGTGCACAGGAGAGCCAGCACATGGTGGCCTCTCCTGCAGCCAAATGTGGGCTCTCTGCCCTTCCTTCAGTTTTGTTTAAAGACAGGATCCATTTAGTCTTTGTCACTTCCTGCAGGGCCACCACACTTCATTCACTGTGAAGCCCAGCCAGATCTCTGTAATAAATTACCTGGGAGGCCAAGGCTGGAAAAAGAGGAAAGAATAAGGTAAAGCGTTTTGAAGGCTGACTTTCTTTCTGCAGTCTTCAGTGTTACCTGCTAGAAGGGGCACAGTTGCGCACACTGTGCTGAGCAGTTTAAATGCTAAGGTTTGGTAGGAAAAGTTTGGTTGGTATATTCCAGTCATCACTTACACATTCTTCACATTAAGGGTGAAATTTTTCCAAATTAATGAAACAAAACAACAGGTTCAAAATGCTAAAATTAGCACCGTCAGTCTGAGTGGTGGCGCATGCCTGTAATCCTAGTGGCTTGGGAGACTGAGGCAGGAGGATGGCAAGTTCAAGGGAAGCCTTAGCAACTTAGAGAGGCCCTAAGCAACTTAGCAAGACCCTGTCTCAAAATAAAAAATAAAAATGGCTGGGGATGTGGCTCAGTGGTTAAGCACCCCTGGGTTCAATCCCTGGTACCAATAAACAAACAAACAAAGAAATAAAGAAAAACATTAGCACTGGCTATTTGTACAGCATGTCATAACATATATTTCAGCAACTCTTTACCAATCTGTGAGGTATATAATATTGGTATATTAGTATTTTTGCTATGGTTTGTATGTGGTTTATTGCCAAGGTTCATGTGCTGAAGGCATCTCTTCAGTGTGGCAATGTTGAGAGGTGATGAACCCTCAAGAGCTGGGGCCTAGTGGCAGGTGATTAGGTCATTGGAGGCCCTACCCTTGGAAGGAAATAGCGTAGTTTTCATGGGACCCTGGTTAGTTCCTGGGAAGAGTAGGTTATTATAATGTGAGGCCACCCCAAGTGTTCAGTCACTTTTACACAAAGCCAACGGTTTCTTCTCCTGCTTCTCTGCCATGCTGTGACACTGCAAAAGGGCACGTCACTGGAGCCTGAAGAGATGAGGCTGCCCAGTGTTGGACTTTCAGCCTCCAAACCTGGAAGTCAAATTTATCACTTTTCTTTTTAAAGTACGCAGCCTTAGGTATTTTGTGATACCAACAGAAAGCAGACTAATATAGTATTTCTCCTTCTATAGTGAGGAAAGTAAGGTTCAAAGTAGGGAAGGAATAAAATCAAGTCTTGAACCCTGGCTTCCTGGCCCTAAGTATGTTCCCACTAGATTGGCCTAAATTAAGGCTAGATGCCACCTTCCAGTTTTTGAAAACAGAGCTAGTTGAGTGGGCCAACAGGACAAGCTTGGGTACTCATTCCTCAAGCACAGTCTGTGATACTAGAAATTCAGGGTGAGAAGTGGAGATGTACGGACTAGACCTGAGATGAGGGACACAGACTTCACAGCCAGTGCTTGCTGAGCAAAGCTTCAGTATGACACTCTCATGGATTCTCTTGAATTGGATCTTCTTTCATGTATCTCCATTCCAAGGTTACACTGTTGTCGCCAGAAAGGGATTGCAGCCTGGAATGGCAGCGCCGCGGGAAGGAGTCCGGAGACAGGATGGAGACGAAAATATTCTTTAATCTTACAAGAAACTACAATATATCTATACAATAGCGATAACCCTGTCTTTTCTCTCTCTGGTCTCTTCCCATGCGCCCGAGCAGCAATGGCGCTAGCTCGATCTGCTGAGTCACCGTTCAAATCTCTCGAGATCCTCGACCAAGTCCCGCGAGATCCCAGACCAAGTCCCGTGAGACTACGGAAGGCGGAAATACCCAAAAATGTCTATGGCCCAATAGTCAACCGCAATCTTAGCTATCTCCCCAAACAGGGCTCCTGCATTTCCCCCTTTTGTTTTAAAAGAGGGGATGCTCTAGGACGTCTATGTGCAACCAACATTCTTACCCGTCATCGGATAATCAAGGCTGTGCCCTTGACTCCTGTCTTAGGTTGATATGTCGGCCACATGAGACTATCCCGTGCGACTGTGCCTGTCTAATGCAGGAGCCCTGTTTGGGGAGATAGGTAAGATTGCGGTTGACTATTGGGCCATAGACATTTTTGGGCATTTCCGCCTTCCGTAGTCTCACGGGACTTGGTCTGGGATCTCGCGGGACTTGGTCGAGGATCTCGAGAGATTTGAACGGTGACTCAGCAGATCGAGCTAGCGCCATTGCTGCTCGGGCGCATGGGAAGAGACCAGAGAGAGAAAAGACAGGGTTATCGCTATTGTATAGATATATTGTAGTTTCTTGTAAGATTAAAGAATATTTTCGTCTCCATCCTGTCTCCGGACTCCTTCCCGCGGCGCTGCCATTCCAGGCTGCAATCCATTTCTGGCAACAACAGTTGGTGGCCTGTACGGGGAATTCAGCACGGCAGGTAAGAACTGAGAAACCTCGCAGGAGTCTCTAGTCAAAGCGGTTAAAATGGGTTCGAAAATAACTAAGACCCAAGTGTACGAGGCTCTTGATGAATTCTTTGATATAGATGAGTCTGTCGTTAGCGAGGAGGATTTAGAAAACAGTGAAGGCGATCATGAAAGCGTAGATTCCGCTGAGTCAACTAAGACCAGTAAGGAGAGTATTAGAAGCGTCCCCAAAATGACAAAGATCCGAGCTGCTAAAGCTATTCAAGATTTATTAGAGATACTTCAAGGATACATGGTCTCAATTGAACCTGGGACTCAGGATGTTACTGAGTCAGTTAGGACCAATGAGAGTAGTAGTAGTGAGGAGGAATTAACTAAAGGTGATTTTGAGAAAATGAACAAAAGGAAATTAAGGAAGACCAAGATAAGGGATCATCAAGTGGAGGAACTTGTGTCCTCTACTCCCCCATGGGTGAAATCGATTACAGAAAATATGAAGGGTATCACTAGGCATTTGCATACCCTAGAAACAGAAATAAAAAGTCTTTCTGAGCGCTTATGTGCTCTCGAGGGTAACTCACAGATACGTTGGGAACTGCCAGTATTTGAATATGAAAATGGACGGAGGGACCACCAGCCAGTAGATTTCAAAACAATAAAAAATCTCAAAGAGGCAGTAATGACTTATGGACCCCAAGCTCCTTTCACGTTGAGTATACTGGAGTCCCTTAACACCTTTAGCTTAACCCCCGCAGACTGGAAACGTCTATGTAAAGCAACATTAAGTGGGGGACAATACTTGGTTTGGCGATCGCAATTTCAAGAACTTTGTATAGAAACAGCTAAAAGAAATGCAGATGCGGGGTTTGGAGACCATAATATAGAAATGCTCACAGGAGAAGGGCAATTTGCAGACGTACAGGATCAAAAATATTATACCCCAGGAGTATATGCTCAGATAAACGCAGCTGCCTTAAAGGCATGGAAAACTGTACAAGGACCTGGGGATCTACAAGGTAGCTTGTCCAAAGTAATTCAAGGACCTAATGAACCATATGCTGAATTTGCTGATCGACTTTTGAGAACTGCAGGTAGAGTTTTTGGAGACATTGATCAAGTTATGCCATTAGTTATTCAATTAGCGTACGAAAATGCTAATAAGTATTGCCAGGAAGCCATCAGGCCATGGAAAAATAAAAAGGATCTTTCCATATATATACAATTATGTAAAGATATAAATGATGCCTTTGTCACAGGGAATATGATTGCAGCAGCTGTGAGAGAGATGCTGCCCCTCAAAATTTTACAAGAGCTCAACATAGACATTATAATCAATCAGGATATTCTAGGCAAAATTATCATAATCAATCAGGCTATTCTAGGCAAAATCCTAAAAGAGAAATAAGACCAAATTCATACTGTGCTCCAGGTTGCTGCCCCAGGTGTAAGAAAGGAAATCACTGGGCCAATAAATGCTATTCAAAATTTGACATCCAGCCGGGCGCGGTGGCGCACGCCTGTAATCCCAGCACTTTGGGAGGCTGAGTCAGAAGGATCGCGAGTTCAAAGCCAGCCTCAGCAATGGCGAGGCACTTAGCAACTCAGTGAGACCCTGTCTCTAATAAAATACAAAAAAGGGCTGGGGATGTGGCCCAGTGGTCTAGTGCCGCTGAGTTCAATCCCCGGTACCAAAAAAAAAAAAAAAAATTTGACATCCATGGAAATCCTATGTTCAGGAATTCAAAAAACGGGGCAAGGGGCCCAATGCCCCGGGGCCCACAAATGTACGAGGCATTGGAGGAGGAGTATCCTCAAGCATCCACTCAGATGCTTCCCCGTACGGGCCACCAACTGTTGTCGCCAGAAAGGGATTGCAGCCTGGAATGGCAGCGCCGCAGGAAGGAGTCCAGAGACAGGATGGAGACGAAAATATTCTTTAATCTTACAAGAAACTACAATATATCTATACAATAGCGATAACCCTGTATTTTCTCTCTCTGGTCTCTTCCCATGCGTCCGAGCAGCAATGGCGCTAGCTCGATCTGCTGAGTCACCGTTCAAATCTCTCGAGATCCTCGACCAAGTCCCGCGAGATCCCAGACCAAGTCCCGTGAGACTACGGAAGGCGGAAATGCCCAAAAATGTCTATGGCCCAATAGTCAACCGCAATCTTACCTATCTCCCCAAACAGGGCTCCTGCATTACCTGTCGTCTCCAAACTGGGAACAACAATGAAGAGTGGAGAGCAGAGAAAAACAGACACACATATCATTTCTGAAGTATGTCCAGAAAGCCACCAAGGGAGGAAGAATTCCATAAATGTACACATAGAATACCACATAATTTTCTCCTTTTTAGATGAAAAGCACTGTGTCCCAGAAGCAGAGTAGAATGGTTGACAGAGGTTAGGGGTAGGAGAAGTAGGGAGATGTTGGTCAAAGCGTATGAAGTTTCAATAATGCAGGATGAATAAACTCTGGAGATCCAATGTACAGCACAATGATTATAGTTGATAATATGCTATGTGTACTTGAAATTTGCTAAGAGAGTAGATTTTAAATGTTCTCATCACAAAAAGAAAAAAAGGCAACTCTGTGAGGCAATGGATATGTTAATTAGCTTGAACACAATAATCATCTCATAATGTGTATGTATATCAAAGCATCACATTGTAATACCACAAATACATAAAATTTTATTTGACAAATTTTAAACTGACAAATTTTATTTTTCAATTATACCTCAACAAAGTTGGGGAAAATGTATCCAACCCTATGTAATAGATTGAGAAATTACATTGTCACATATGACTATGAATTTAGCAAAGCTTTTAAATATATTTGTATTTTATTGCTCATAAAAGTACCTCAATGCATTGGAAATTAAATTCTTCAGTGTGGAAAAACCAAACTACTGTGTCCCACTGAGCACAAAGCTTGTTCTTTTTTTTTTTTTTTTTTTTTTTTGTCAGCCCAATGTATTTTTGTTAGCAATTTTAACCACTGAAATGATTTCCTTAGCAGATAATTTTTTGGTAAACTTCCGAACATCATTGCAAACTTCCTGTTCCTAACTGTGTTCCTCTTCTCAGGCTCTTCATTATAGGCGGCAGGAGAGCTGGTAATCAGCAAAAAATTTACTGGGTAGTGTGTTTGTTTAAAGGCCTCAACTTCCAAGGAAAGGAAGTTTTCGTTTTGTTTTATGGTTTTACAAAGCATTGCTTTTTACTTGTGGCACGTCTTTTGAAGTTAGGCATTACTTTTTGCAGATAGAGACTTTTGGTTTAGCCTAAATTCTCCATACAGGTCAAACATCCCTAATCTAAAAATCCAAAATCCAAAACTTTTTGAGCACCATAATTGATCTTAGGCGACAGGTCATAGTCAAAACACAGATACACTAAAAATACTGTATAACCTTACCTTCAGGCTAGAGGCATACATGAAACATAAAATGAATTTTGTATTTATACTTGGGTCTCATCCCCAAGATCTCTCTCTCCCCCTCTTTACTCCCCTTCTTTATCTATCTTCTTTTTCTCTCTCTCTCTCTCTCTCTCTCTCTCTCTCTTCTCTCTTCTCCCTCAGTCCCTCCCTCCAGTACTGAGGATTGAATCCTGGGCCATACACATGCTAGGCAAGGGCTCTACCACTGAGCTACATCCCCAACCATGATGTCTCATTATGTATGTGCAAATATCTGCCCCCCAAATCTTTCTGATAACAAGAATTTTGGAAAAAGGATATTAAACCTATACCTGAAAATATATTCAATGCATATTGTTGAAAATAATGTTTAACCTGTATTTCTTTTGGATTCAATAAAGAACATATGACATATGGGGGGACTTTTTTTTTTTTTTTTTTCATTTTAGATGAGTTTAAAGGAATAGGCAATCTTGGGAAATTAATTCCTGGAGATTGTAGTCTAAGTTTAAATTCTGGGTCCTTGAACATACTTTTAAAACAGGGACTTCTGACTCTTGATTAAATACAAAATAATCACACAGTTAACGGAGACCTCCTAAAACCAATGGTTATCAGGCTTGGTTGCACAAGGAGTCACCTGAAGTGTGATGTGTGTTCGGATTTTCCATTATCATTATTATTATTATTATTACTATTATTCTTCCAGGGATCAAACCCAGGGATGCTTAACCACTGAGCCACATCCCCAGCCCTTTTTTTTTTTTTTTATTTTTTATTTTGAGACAGGATCTTTCTAAGTTGCTGAGGCTGGCTTTGAACTTGTGAGCCTCTTGCCTTAGCCTCCTGAGCCGCTGGAATTGCAGACAGGCACCACCATGCCCAGATGTGTTATGATTTTTAAAAACACTGCTTCATCAGTCTTGGACCCAGAAATTCTCACATAGCTAGTCTAATCTGTAGCCTGGACTTCTCAATTTTTTTTTTTTTAGAGCTTCTCAGGAGATTCTAATAAATAGCTAAAGCTGTACATCCTTATTTTAAAATGAATGAACACATTTTATCAACACTTACTATGTGCCAGATACTGTGGCTAGGCATATGTTATCCTTTATTTTACTAATGTTGAAATTGGGACTCATAGAAGTTAATTTGCTTATTATTATAGAGAGATAAGTATTAAAGTTAGAAAGAGAAAAAATAAATCTTATGAACTCATAATCTTTTTGCCATGTATATCATCATAGTAATTAAAGGATACATGCTGGTGACTGCAAAAGCCAAAATATTGACCTTTCAAAATGAGGATACTTAAAGTATTTTGAAGACTGGAATAATAGTCATTGGGATGGCATGTGAAGCAAATTTTAAAATCTGTCTGAAAATAAAATCTCATTCAAAGCCTGTTGGAAATATTTATAAATCTCTGTCTACTATTACATTCTATTTTCACAACCCAACAATGTCTTCTATTGACTTAGGGATTGTAGATTAATTTTAAGAAGGAGCTAATGCCAGCCTTTAGTTGGGTCCCAGAGCTGTGGTGAGCCATTGTAGGTGACCACCACAAAGAAAATAGGGACAGATCTGTGGACAGGGAGGGACTCGTGGCAGCACACTATGACAATATAGTTCAATGCCCCTGTCATAGGCTGGCAGGCTGCAGCATGAAGATTATGTATCAGTTACAGATCCAAACTGCTTAGAAATGCAGGGAGTAGCTATGTGGTTAAGAAAAGTTGAACTAAGAAAAACACTTGGACCAAATCCAATATTAGTTGTGATGGAGAATCCCAGTGCCGAGGGGTTTGTGACTTTAATGTGTGTATGTGCTAATTTTTGGCTCAAATAGAGCTGGTGGCCCATCCGTGCTTCTTTTTCTCTCCAAATTTTCTCACCTTCAAAGTCTCTCCTCAGTCCTCATAAACTGTTGATCTGCCTGCTGATAAACACTTGGAATAAGGAGGACTTTTGGACATTTTCAGAGTCCCATCTGGAGTAGTGAGAACTCTTTCAGAAAGGAAGAAGAGACAAAAGCAGATGGAGAATGGGAGGCCAGACATAAAGAATGAAATTGGCACTTAGAGAAAGTGACAGGGAGGTACAGAGATAGATGAGATAGAGAAGAACAGACAGCCTAGGACAGAGCATGCGTGAGACAGGGGCGGAGAGACCCTCCCCCCCCCGAAAGAGAGAGATAAGAAGAAACAGAAACTTGGAGAGAGGTAGACGAGAGAAAGAGACAACCAGTCTGTCATGGAAAGAGGAAGAACCAGAGAGAGGTAGCAGAGAAAGTCAGGCAGGAGACAGAGTCAAAGTGAGAGACGCATGCTGAGCCCAGATGACAGACAGGGTGAACAGGGACGTGGCAGAGAGGTGTGGCCAGGCAGGAGGAGTATGGAAAGTTTTGTCTGCCTGTCTTACAGAGAAATGAGGGGCAGCCTGGAAGGACAGCCTTGCCAGCCACTGCCATTGGAGGGCCTGAGTGTAGTCATCTTAAGCAGAAGTAGGATTCCATTCCCCCAAGCCCAATCCCTGCTCTGTCTGGAGGGGGCATCTGGTGGCTGTGGCTGTCTATGCCTGCACTCTGGGCCATGGGATGGACTTGCAGATTTACAGAAGGTTGGAACTGAGATCCTGTGGTGGATGTGTGTGGCTTCTTGGCCAGTCCCTACCCATTTACCCTGTTTCCAGTAACAGCCTCCAATGTTTGTGGGGGAAACCACCCTTCCCTACTTTCAGTCCCTGTGGTTTTTGTGGAGTTGACAGTACCTCCCCACCCCAACCCCCTTCAGGGATAATTTCTCCTGTGGTCAGGGATAGGTGTATAACTCGAGGGAGGCAAATCAGAGGCAACCAGTCTCATTTTAGGGAGTTTGTTAGAAATTCTAGGTTTGCCTTCAAATCCAGACTTGAACCATGGAGGCGCGTTGGCCAGAACTGAGACTGCCATCTTGCTTCCATGCATAGTCCTAAAATGAAGCCAATCCGCAGAGCAGTAGAGAGTGAAATGAGCAACTGGGTTCTTGTAAGCTTCTTCTGAATACTAAAATAAGCAGAACTATCTCCAGACTTTTTATTACAAAAGCCAATTGATTACCTTTTCACCTAACAGTTTAAACCATTTAGGTTGGATTTTCTGTCACTTGCAACTAAATCATAATCAGCATAATGCCTTGGGTATCACGTACCAGCATGTTTTTATTAAAAAATGTGTTTAACAAACCTAAGATTTAGCTAGTTAATGGCAGCACATGAACAGAGGTTTCATCTAGTTTGTGCCTCCCCTTTCCTGAACATACTCTTTCATGATCTCTACCTCATTTTATTTTTAAATAAAATGCATCTCATCTGAGGCCATGGTAAGCAGAATATGACTGATACCATGGGTGTTTTAATGCAAACTTATCAAATCAGACCCTTTACTCTTAAAAGAGAATGGTAAAAAAGATGCCAAAGCTATTTCTAATGTAGAATTCCACATACTGCAGCATGTGGTTGGAGGACAAATGTTGGAGTTGCCAAACCTTCTTCGAATTCTCAGAAGTGTCAACTCTGAGCACTGGGTCCAATATTTATTTCATAAAATGATAACCGAAATTTTGCTGGAGAAGTTTTTAATGGTGCCCTGTAGGTGAGCGCACTTGTGAATCAGATGCCTTGCTACATGCAGAGAGTGTTAAAATCAGCTGATACCTGGGTGATGGAAAAGCACTTTTGAAAGAGGAATTCAGGGTTTTTGCTTTTCCATAGTTGTTATTGAACCCAGGAGCTACCCCTGTCTATGCTTCTGCCCTCACTTCATTCCAGGCAGCAGCAGGAATCATTCTATTTTCATCATATCAAGGAAGGGGTGCAAACAGAAGTGAGAAGTCAAGTTCCTGGTTTTTGTGCATCTAGACTATAGGCAATCTGGCTCATAGTGTGTGGCTGGTGCAGTTGCACAAGGCACCAAGCTCAAGTGAGGGTCCTGCACTTGGGCTTTGATGCTCTTTGGTGACTGTCTTGAAATTCTGAATAATTTTGTCTTTAAAAAAAGTATTAGAGCTTTATAGTTATACATAGTAGCTGGGTTCATCCTGAAAAACTCATACAGGCATGGAATTCAATTCCAGTTCATGATCCCCACTTTACCTTTTACCCGCCCACCTTCCCTCCCCTCACCCACTATCCTTCCTATACTCTACCGGACTTCCTTATGCTCATCTATTTATATTTGATTGAGTCTTCAAAAAAATTTTTTTTAGTTATACATGGACACAATATCTTTATTTTGTTTAGTTAGTTTTATGTGGTGCTGAGGATCGAACCCAGTGCTTCACATGTGTGAGGCAAGCACTCTGCCACTGAGCCCCAGCCCTAGCCCATTAATTGGTTCTATTTATTTATGCATAAAGGTGAAATTCCCTGTGGTGTGTTTATATGTTCACATAACATAATTTTTAAAGAATTCATTCTGTATTGCCTTCCCTTCCCTGTTCCCACTCTGCCTCTGGATCTCTTTCTTCTATATTATTGGTCTTCCCTTTATCTTTATTATATCCTCTTTCCCTCTCACTTTCCTTTATTTTACTCTAGCTTCTGCATATGAGAGAAAACTTTGACCTTTGAGTTTCTGGGTTTAGCTTATTTTACTTAGCGTGATATTCTCCATTCCATTAATATACCAGCAAATGCCATAATTTCATGCTTTTTTATGGCTGAGTAGAACTCCTTTGTGTATATATATCATATTTCTTAATCCATTCACCTATTGGTGGACATCTGGGTTGATTCTGTAATTTAGCTATTGTTAATTGTGCAGCTATAAACATTGAGGTGACGGTATCTCTGTTGCATGCTGGTTTTAGATCTTTTGGGAAAATATGAAGGAGTGAGATAGCTGGATCATATGGTGGTTCTGTCCCTAGTTTTTTGGGGAATCTCCATACTGCTTCCCAGAGTGGGTGTACTAGTCTGTAGTCCCACCAGTAAGGTACAAGTGTACTTTCCCACCACAACCTTGCCACACTTGTACTCTGAATCATTGCCATTTTGACTGGAGTGAGAAGAAATCTTAGTGTAGGTCTGAGGAACTTCATCTTTGACCATATATCTTGTAAAGTCCAGCAGGACAATGGAGTGTGCTCTAGGGGCTCAGAACCTTGGCTCTTGTTCAGGCTGGCTTCCTGCTTCCTCCTTTGATGGGTTCCCTTCCATAAGTTCCCCTGTCACCCAGTAACACATACCCTACCTCCTCCAATTTCCTCTACCTGGGTCCTGCTCTGTTGTCTTCCAGGGAGCAGAATATAGGTGTATAGAAGGTTAGGGCCTAGTTTTTATACACCACTGCATCTGGGGGTTGGGTTCCGACCTGTCTTTTAGCAACAGGCTGTGGGTGCCACAGCCATTCAATGGACAACTCTATAGAATCTCTAGCCCATTCCAATTCAGGCAATTTGCATTCCTTCGGTATTGCCTGCCTGTTGTGGACCCATGGGAAGAGGGGGTTGACTTCCTCAAAGCCCAGCCCCAAATTTTCATTTTGCATCAGGTCTGAAAATGTTGTAGCTGGCCCTGCATACAAGCCTGAAGCAGCCCCTGGAAACTACTACACCCTTGAGCAGCAGAGAAGCAATAAAACACTATTGATAGCCCAGACTGTGATTTTCAGTCTCTCCAGCATTACACGGGAACAGAACATCATCCTTTGTACCTCAGAGATTTAAAGAATTGAGCTGGGAGAGAGCTGGGACTGAGGGAACTTTGGGTCAGGGATGACTTAGCAATGACCTAGGCAGTCAAAGAAAAAGCCAGTAGAAGCAGGGATGCTTTAGGGAATGCCTGCATGAATAGATACTGACCCAGACCAGGCTAACTCCACCATATGCATGTGTATGCGTGTGTGCGTGTGTGCGTGTGTGGCTGAAAATCAGCCACAAAAGCCAAATGAGCAAGGGATGAAGAAACAAGAGAACTGAAGCTGACCTGAGGAAGTCTGCCAGAGAAGCAGCAAAGATGTAGCCAGGCATGGCTTCCTTCTGAAAGTTGTTTAAGTAGCTCTATACAATGTTTTGTTCTATTATGCATGTGTGTTTCTTTCGTACTTTAGTTGGGAGAAAATTTTTCTTAAAACAACTTAGCTAAATGGTTTGAGTTAAAAAATCCTGATCGCTAGAGAGAAGGTCAAGATGCAGAGGAAAGATACCTGAGGAAAGTTAGTAGGAACTGAGTCTCAGAAACACTGAAGATTGGAGCCTGAGTTTGATTGGGGAAAATTTTTTTTGATATTTCATTTTTTTTCTATATATTTTCTAATTTTCCTACAACAAATGTGTTTTACTTCTATAATTTTTACAAGGGGGAAAATCCTCTACAATGAAAGACAACTCACAATGCTTATAGTAAAAATGCATATATAATTCTAGTCTCCCTTTCTCAGTATTTAAGAGATGGAATAAAGATGATAATGATAATAATAATAATAGTAATTAATAACAATAATAAAAGAACAAGTCATAGATAGCTTTGTTTTCTTCCCCATCTGCTGAGTCCAGACAGAAATAAAAGAACAAACATCCTAGTGAGCCACCAGAAAAAAGCAGAGGCAGGAAGGTCCCAAAGGGAATGATGTCTTTAGGGGTCCAAAGCCTCAGGAGCCATGCTTCAGATGAAATAGCAGCCCACCTGGAGGATGAATGTTATGTATTTTGGGGACAGGGTATGGATTTTGTGGCCAAACTTATCCCTTATTGTCGCCGCCTGAAGCGCTTGGAGCAACGGAGCCGCGGGAAGAACTTCAGAAGCAAACTGGAGACAAACAGCTTTTTATTCTGATAACTTTTCTCTCTGGTTCTAACAACAACTAACACACGCCAAACACACCACTAAAATGGCGCTGACCTGATCAGCAATTTCGGCCAAGTCACTCGAGATCCCGCAACAAATCCCGTGAGACTACGGGTGGCGACAATGGCTAAATCTCCACGGCTCATAGTCAACTGCAATTTAAGTCAATCCCCAAACAGGGCTCCTGCATTTCCCCCTTTTTGTTTTAAAAGAGGTAATGTTTTAGGACGTCTATGTGTAACTAACATTTTTACCCCTCATCGGATAATCAAGGCTGTGCCCTTGACTTTTGTCTTAGGTTGATATGTCGGCCACATGAGACTGTCTCGTGTGACTGTGTCTGTCTTAGGTTGTCCCCTTTTGGGGATTTTACCCGTCATTGGCTAACCAGCCATCTAATGGAGCCCTTTAGGATCGACTATATATGATGACTAACAGCCGTCCAATTGTGAGGAGATGTTGCGGCTTTAAGGCAACAAGCCTTTTGGTGATGAGTCAAATTGTATAGCATATCAAATTGTTTAAACAAATTAGTTGTCTTAAGTTTTATCAAGTAACACACTGAATTTTTTAGACAAATATCTGCAAGGCATTGTCTCGTAAAGTCTTAAACAATGAAAGATCAAAATGTCTATTTGTTATAACATGTTGATGTAGGAGGCCCTATGTATGTAGAGTAGAGGCCACACTGTTGGTGAGGTTGTTTGATGTTTGAGTAGCAGACGTCTTTTTTATGTTTAGACAATGCCACCGGCAAATCTTTAGGGCCCGCTACCTAGAAACTTAAGCATCAATTATTAAAGGAAAGGCAGTGCTATTGTAGCACTGAGTCAAGAGGCGAGTTGTCAAACTACAAAATAGAATAATTAGATTAGAAAATTAAAGTTGATTTTTGTTTACATATATCGTTGGTTGAGCTTTTACAAACATAAGTTGGAAAAATGTCATATTTAGAACAAAACAAAGAAAGACTGAGGGTAATTACTGTATTAAAGATAGATTAAAGAAAAGGTAAAGGCACTTGAGAGAAATAATTTGTTAGCTGGAACCTTTGAGTCTCTGTATACAGAGTAATTTTTTACCTGTTGAGATAATTGAAATTAATGAGTTATTAAACAAATAAAGTTAATAACAAATAAATAATCTTAAGTCAAAATATTAAAATATCAGGTTATATAGCACTAGTTATATTGTTTGTTAAAGAGAAGTCTTAGGGACACTTATAAATCAAAATTGAAAGTATCTTTATTTATAAAATTATTTACCTAAATTGAATATTTTTAACTTAAAATGAATTAAAGTTATTTGGATCTATATATATATATATATTTTTTTTTTTCATAAGCGCTTTGTTCTTTGTGACGTCACACTGGACAGACGAACAAACATACAAACATATATTTGTGACGTCACATTAACATGAAATATAGACAAATGTACAGACATAAAGACATGTATAAAAAGAAAAGAAAAAAAATACAATTGTGTGTACACTAAAGAGAGATCTCCTCGTCCTGGCCGGGAGGAATGACACTTAAGTTGTGAAATATTTTGAAGGACTCTTTTGAGGGAATCATTTTATACCTTTATCTTGGTCTTCTTGATTTTGTACCTTTTTTATTAATCTTGATTTTTTAATAACTTTATCTTGATCATTTTGATGTGGTACCTGTTTTATTAATCTAGATGGTATCTATATTGGAGAGGATTCGTCTTTTGGAAAAACACAAACAGATCTTCTTTTCCAAATTAATATTGGATCTGGACTCTTCTATGTACCTGAAAGAACATCTTTCTAGTAAACCAAAGGTTTATGTTGTTGGTGTGGATTTTAATGTCTGTCTCCAGCAGAATAACCATTAGAGTCTAAAGTTAAAAAATTTAAGGTAAACAGGGCAACTGCCCCTTATCAATTAAAAGTCTTGTGAAGCCATATAAGTTCCAGGTTGCAGCATTATCCTAAATGCATGATTGAAGACACAAATAGTATGAGTATACTTTGTATACAAACAGTGTTATGTAAAAATTTGCTGTATATGTATATTATGAATTGTAATGCATGCTACTGTTATGTATACAACAACTTCGCATAAAAGAGGAAAAAAAAAAAAAAAAAAAAAAGGAATCCCAGATAAAACAAACTCACTGCATTCAAAGTGCATGAGTGGTCCTCTGGAGGTCCTTGGAACTGGATTTGATTAATGGAAGGTTTTAGCTTCACTTTGTGATGCTAAATATGCCACAAGTGAGAACTCCTGTTATGATTGCACTCATACCTGTGATCAACCCAGACAGAACACACTATTCAAACTGAAGCATCCAGAGAGAATGAAAAAAGAGCAGAAAAATAAGACTCAGAAAGAAATGGTGTTGATGACCCAGAGCAGATAACCGATTTGTTCTTATAGAATCAGAGTGAAAAAAAAGCTTCTTCAGAAGGGGTCAAATCCCCAACACATTTAGAAGCATGAACACCCTCCTTGGCTGGGTGCCCTTCTCCATTGATGTAGTCTCTATGCAAAGAGAACTGGATCCTGGTTCTCAGAAGCTCATGTTTCCTCTTTGTCAGGGATCTCGTTTAGCATTTGATGGGAATTTTGTCCTTATCAGCATCATTTTTCAATATTCTTCACAATGATACAAAATCAAAAGGTAAGAAGAGTCCCTTTGGGATGTTTTAGATCATGACTCATCAGTCCCTTCCTGCCTCGCTGGGCAATCTCATCCACATACAGAGGTCCCATTGACTCCTATGGTCCCCGTCAAAGCCAAATTCAAGAATGGAAAAGATGAGCTGGAGTCTCTTTCTTGTTGGACTCATCAGCTAATTTCTGTTGTAGTCACAGGTCAGAGCACCTTAGCATGAAAGAGGCAGGAATAAAAGAGCTGTTCAAATACATGGGGGTTTCTAGCATTCTGATTGTAAATGGATCCAATAATTTATATGCAAACCATTGAAAAGGAGATGAATGAACAATAGAACTCTGCAGTGTCCTTTTTAACATGCAGTTCAGCCTGTTTTTTTTTTTTGGTGGTAACTATAAACATGTGCAACTAAAGGAAGTGCTGCTGTCAAAAAGCTTTCCCAATTTTGTTTCATTTTACTTTAATCCTGGAATAGGGAAGGAGGAACAGAGTTTAAGAAAGTTTATTCAAACCTGTGCAATCTAAACTATTTCTAGAGACATAGCAACATTGGGATTTTGAAAGGCTTATTTAAAGATTTAACAAGAAAAATTATGTTTTTTTAAAAAATTATTAACTTAGGCTAGAACCTCTCTGTACAATATGCCTCACTCTCTCAGAAAGAGAATGGAAGAAAATTGACCATGGCATGTTTAGAGGAAATTCGTTCTTTGGAAACATGAGTATTTTTGTGTTATCTATAAATAAATCACAAGACTTATTTTTTGTTCACTCATCCACTAATCTTTTCATTTTGTTCATTTAATGAATATCTATTAAGTCCCTTCCATGTGTCGGGCAGAGTGGTAGACATAGGAAGTACAAGATTATATCAGGCTCTGGTTCCATGTCAGATGGATAAGACAAAATGAGTAAGCTTGTTTTTTTTTTTTTGTTTGTTTGTTTGTTTGTTTGTTTGTTTGTTTTCCCATTGGTGAAGCCATAAAACCTGGATAGAATACATGGAACAGGTATTTAATACCATGAAAAGTAAATAGCAGCATGTGGATTGGGAAAGGAACAGAATCTGATAGATCACTAAGCTGGTGGTAAGTTTATTACTTTTCCTCCATCTGGTGTCCCTTGGTCTGAACCCAAGGCAGCCCCCAAACCTAGAAGTAGGCACTGACAGAGGAGTAGGGAGGGAAACTACATTCTAAATCCCCTAGTTTTCTTTTATCTTCTTTTTCTTTTCTCTACTTCTTCACAATCCAGACTAACGCTCCTTGACACCTAAAACTCTGAGGGAGAGGAATCTTATTTTCTGCTTGGAAGAATTGTGATCCCAATGGGTAAAACAAATTCCTGTTTTTTTCCCCCCTTTGTCCTCTCACCACTTGGCCCCTGTGAAAAGGAGTCTGCTTACATTTTTGATGTTTGCTGACAACTTTCAAGCCCTACCATACTCCCTTCCCCTCTGTTCTCACACTTGGGAAAGTTATGTGAGAGCTCAGATGCTCCTTTGGCCCTGGTGGGAAGTTCAAACATGCCAACTTTAGCCCCTACACAGGAACTCTACCCCAGCCAGCATAAAAGCCCGGCCAGTTTTCTTTCTTAGCTTTTTGCAGCCATTTTCAGATCAGCTCAGGGGGCCATCTTGGATTTCCCCAGAGAACTTCATCACATGAGTAATGAACCTTTTTATACCCTCTTGTTGAATGTTGGCATCACAAATCTCAATATCCAAACCCAATTTGGAGTATAAGGTCCATCTTGTTTCTACAAGTGACTACAATAACCTTGAACATGGGCTCAACTGGGAAATGCTACACAGATGAGAATCAAAATGGGAAACTTCAAAAAACCAGAAAGCACCAGAGGGATTTTTGAGAGTAGGGAACTGGGATAGCTACTAATCAAGTTATTTAAGAACGTGCACCTTGTTCCCAATTTGTGCATGAAGACTATATCATAGACTTTGAGGAACAGAACTAGAGGTGAAACCACTGTCTAACTGTCCAAATAGGCCACCAGATGGCATATACATCAGCTCGATCTGAGAAGTACTGCAAAAGCTTTCAAAACAGAACTGACAGAGAAACCACTACCCACAGAAGACCAGTCAGAAAGACATTGGTGTTTAAAACCAACTAGGTATATTGCTAAAGAAAAAAAAAAAGTTGACTTTTTTTAGAATTTAAATAAGATGCAGAATTTCTTAAGATGATATTCAAAATATCCAGGATATAGTCTGAAATTACTCAGCATACAAAGAACCAAGAAAACGTCAACTTTGATACTTACAAACTCATAAACTGCACGTCAAAAAATTCACTCACTGGCCAGGCGCAGTGGAGCACACCTGTAATCCCAGCACTTGGGAGGCTGAGGCAAGAGGATCGCCAGTTCAAAGCCAGCCTCAGCAATGGTGAGGCACTTAGCAACTCAGCGAGACCCTGTCTCTAAATTAAAAAAATAAAATAAAATAAAAAAAGGCCTGAGGGGGCTGGGGCTGGGGCTCAGCGGCAGAGCGCTCGCCTCTCACGTGCGCGGCCCGGGTTCGATCCTCAGCACCACGTAAAACATAAATGCATTGCATTGTGTACGACTAAAAAAGTAAAATAAATAAATATTAAAAAAAAAAAAAAAAAAAAGGGCTGAGGACATGGCCCAGTGGTTGAGTGGCCCTGAGTTCAATCCCCGGCACAAAAAAAAAAAAAAAAAAAAAAAAAAAAAAAAATCACTGTATTTCAGTTTAAAAATTCAAAAGTTCATATGATGCCCTTTGCTTATAAGAAGTGCTCAATCTAGTGTGGGAAATAGACTCATAAATGGATAAAGACATAACGTTTTGGTACCTATGTTAGCTTTATGGATAGGTCAATGTAGGAGCATAGATGGATACTTATCTAACTTAGGAAATAGATATCAGGCAATTGAGAGTCATCCCTTGGAGGAGAATTCCTGACTAGGAACATCTATGAAGAAATTTTCTAAATGTGTGTAAATAAACTTTTCTTGTGTTAAGTCACTAGGATTTCATAGTTTATTAATGCATCCACATGCAGCCTACCTAACAGTTTCTCTACCTCTTTATCAAGAGCACAGAGAGTCTCCCATCAAAGTCATTTGTGGCTTCATAAGTCCAACTTAATGTAGAGAAAGCCCTCTTCCACTCATCTGATTCCTTCCTGGTTCTTTGCCCAAACTTGATTTGTCCTGCCTAGGTTCTTCTCCAGGGACTTCCGTATCTTACCTTGAAGAAGGATCACGATGCCCTGGATGCTCAGGATTAAGTAGGCTCTCAAATCTCCCCTAGTTTACCTTACTTTCTGGTACCTGACTTACCTTTAAAATAGCTAAGTGGTGGTTTAGGTTCTGATTGAAAAGCTCCTGTAATTAGAAATTATATAGTTGCTCTGACTATACAAGAGTTCTCCTCACCTCTACATCCTAAGTATGGACACTGTGGTGCCCATAAATTCTAATCCCCATAGAATATGTTTAAGATCATTCTATTTTATTTTTTTCAAATGAATAAGTAGCAATTCCATTTAAATGAATGAATAGTAACTTCATTTCATTTGGGAAACCTGAGCTTTTCCCTGATCTCGTCCCATCATGGCAAGAGTTCTTTTATTTCTTTACTTATGGACTATCTAAGGAAGTTATGTGACCTAGGTGTGGGAGTCCAGAAATTCTCCTTATATCTGTCAACTCCATTTGCCCACAAGTATAAAGCACTTTTTAAAAAAGAGGATCTTGTCTGCAATGTCAAGGACAAGAGCAATAGGTGCCTCAAAATTCAATTTTTGGAAGCTTCAAGACTTTGTATATGTCCTTGGCGGAATGTCTGAAACTACAAACATTTTCAAAAGTCAGTACAATGAAACAAGAAAACATAAATAGTATTCTCATTTGGCTGAAAAGTTTTAACATGAAAATTATTTGTAATGAGAGGCTCTGTCTTGGATGCAATGGCTGTTCAACTATCCATAACGCTGGATACTTAATCACACTTCATAAAAGGAAAATTTGATAAATTGAATGTGTCAAAATGTAAAACTTTTGCTTTGCAAGACTCTGAGAGCATGAAAGTAAAAGTTACAGAATGCACATCGCAGATGTTCTAAAAGTCTAGTATCTAACATATTAAAGAACTCTCAGAACTCAGTGGTTAAGAAAATAAATAATCCAGTTAGAAAACGGGAAAAAGATGAAATAAGCCCATGAAAATATATTCAACATCATTAGCCACTAAAAGAATGCATATTATAAGCACAATGTGATATCACTATATACCTATCAGAAGAACCAAAGTATAAAAGAGTGACAACATCAAATGTTGGTAAGGATGTAGAGAAACTAATATCCACTCTGGAACATAGTTTGTCAGTTTCTAAAACAAAACAAAACAAACAAACAAACAGAACAATAAAATATGCTCTTATAATACAACCCAATAATTCTGCTTCATGACAATTATTCCAGAAAAATGAAAATGTATGTTCATAGAAAAATATGTACTTGAGGGCTGAGGCTGTAGCTCAGTGGCAAAGCGCTAGCCCAGCATGTGTAAGGCGCTGGGTTCAATCCTTAACATCACATAAAAATAAATAAAGGCATTCTATCCATCTACAATTACAAAAAAATTTTTTTAAATGAACTTGAATATTTATAGAAGGTTTATTCCTAATAGCCAAACCTTGAAACAATCCAGATGGTTAAACTAACTGTGATACATTAATACCATGGAAAAGTAGCAACAAAAGGGAGCTAACTATTGATATAGGCAGCCATCTGGATGAAGCTCCAGAGAAAAGCTAATCCTCAAAGGTCACATGCTGCATCATGCAGGAAGCCACCTGTGAATTACTTGAGGGTTTTCTCTCTGTGTGGCAGCCAGGGAGATTTTAGGTTTAACCTTGGGAACTATCCATGGCTCTCCACACAATAGATTGCCCAAGGCACATGAACTTTATCTCCGCTGTCCTAGGAAGATCTCTCATAGTAGCTCCAGAGATGGACATAACCCATTGGGAACTGGACAACCCACCTATAACCCTTTTTTGGTGAAGAACATTCTATGGAAGGCCTTTGATGTTCCCTGACATATAGAAAGCAAGTGCGTGCGGGCTCCATTTTGCATTTTTAGTATAGAAGCTGGATCCATATGATCAGCTAGCCCGTCAGCTAGCACTTTCTGAAAATATTTTCTGTGTCCTGTGTTTTTTCTCATCATTCTGTTTTTCTTAGCTTTTATGTCACAGCCAGCCCATTCCACCCACGGGAACCCCATTCCCATCGCCTGCGCGGGATGTGAGTGAGATTATCACATTATGTCCAATTCTTAAATGTCGAATTATAGAAATGAAGAACATATTAGTGGTTGCTAGAGGTGAAGGAGGAGGATGGAGTAGGTGGGGAAGTGGGTGTGTTTATAAAAGGCTCACAGGAAATGTTTTGTGTCATGAATGTATCACTGTAATACCCTGTCTGTGATATTGTATTATAGTTTTAGAAGATGTTACCTTTGGGGGAAACTGGATAAAGAGTACAAAGAATCTTTATAATTTCTTACAACTACATGTAAATCTACAATGATCTCAATATAAAAAGACTAATTTAAAAATCACTCCCCATGCCTTTGTTGCAGCACATGCTGATTAAATTACCACGTCTATGGGTGGGAGCCAGGCATCAGTATCTTTCCTAGGGGGTGCCAATTGTGAGCAAATTTGGGAACCAATGAATTAGGCATCTGAGAAGCCTCCAAGGAGATCTGTAAGGAGAGGGGTTGAGAGAAGTTTCCCCAAAGTTCTACCTATAGAGAGACTTTTTGTAAAAGGGAACAACAAAGAAGCACTCTATCATGTATTCTGGCTATAACCACAGTCAATATGAGGGAGAGGCCTTAGTCACTTTTGAAAAAAAAAATTTATTTATTTACTTTAGTTGTACACAATGCAATGCATTTATGTTTACATGGTGCTGAGGATCGAATCCTGGCCGTGCACGTGCAAGGCGAGCGCTCTGCTGCTGAGCCACAACCCCAGCTCACTTAGGCACTTTTTATTCATCCAGTAGGTGCCTAAGCTTAAAAAGCTTCACTAGCTGAAAAGTAACCTAAAAGCCAACATTATTAACCACTTCATTACTGGAATAATTTACCAAAAATGTTTTTAAAAGTCGTTTCATAAATACTGTAATTTCTCCCTTTTTGTCTTTATCCTAGTACTTTTTTGTTTTTGGTATTGGGGATTGAACTCACAGGTGTTTAACCACCGAAATCATATCCCCAGCCCTTTTGATTTTATATTTTCAGATAAGGTCTCGTCAAGTTGCTTAGAGCCTTGCTAAATTGCTAAGGCTGGCCTTGAACTCCTGCCTCAGCCTCTTCAAGTCGCTGGGATTATTGACCTATGCCACCACACCCAGCTTTAATACTCCTTATTTAAAGTCTAGTCTGATCTGAGTTATTCGACAGCTGTTAAGTGTTCCTGAGTCTGCCTAACGTATCACAGGTATGTTGCTCTGTTTTTAAAAGTAACATTCAATTCGCACCTGGCAGTGTTTAAGATTTACTCTCTTTCCTTCCAAGAAATTTCTTAGAGATCCTACTTATACTTGTTACAACAAGCAGCCTCTTAGGCCAAGCTGTAAAAATAAAGAAGAGAAAAAGGGATTGAATCTTTCCTCTCATTAAACTTGTACCCAATTTGACCTTTACAATGAATCCTATCGCATCATTGAAAGGATTTTTAGAATGTTGCCTAATTGGATGTTTGCAAGTATTGTCATACTCTTTTTTTGGCCTAAGCCTTCTATTGGGATTTTTATTTTAAATTAAAAACATTGGTAAATGCATTAGTAGAGTAATGTAATGAGAAGAGGTAGCCTTATCAGATGAGATAATCTGCTTTTCTGTTCTTATTGCCTTAAGGTTCCTTTGCTTAAAGAGGCCTGAGGAAGACGCCTGTATTAATCCTGCACATCAAGTCTTCTTCCTCACCAAGCCCATTTTCTGTTGGATTTTTATGCTCCAAGAATCACAAGTACAATAGCAACTCTGGGGACTAACAGAAAAGGAAAGATTGAACTAACTTTCCTATTTCCAAGAGCTCTATTTTAGGTAAGATGAAGTGTTGTTCATGTATACTAGTGAATGCAGTAAGTTTATCTGCCTTAGAGAAGAGCAAAATTGTTTTATTGTTAAGCAAAACAGAAGAGTGAAGAGTCATTTCATTTAAGACTGAGGCTCTTCTGAGACACATAGCATTAAATTTAGTTAATGACAACCAATGAAAAACAGGCTGCACACAAAGATTACCTTTCACCCCATGATGTAAAGTTTCCACTCAGCAACATCTGGAGGCTGCATAGTCCAGATGATTTAAATAGACGATTCAGAGGCAGGAAACCATACTTAGCCCTGGTTCTTTGTGAACACAGCTTGTTGTTGAACCAATTCACTCTGCCTCTAATTCACAATTTTCCAGCCCCAAGTACCCTCATTTTGTCCTCACATGTCACGGAGCCCTTTCCCCACCGTGGTCTTTGCTCAAGCCATTGCTGTTACCCAAAATGTGCTTCCCCTGGCTCTATGCCCATTGGCTGCCTCTCAAACTTCAGGTTTCAATTAAAATAATATCACTTCCCATCCCCCTTGCTCTAGAGTTAGTCTTTTGAGTTGGTACCCTGCTTATTTCCAAATTCTTCTCCAGACTTGATATCTAATAGAAAAATATCTGTTAAATTAATAAGTGCTTCCTCCAAAAATTAATACATCAACAAAATGCTTTCTTTAGCTAGAAACAAAACAAAAAAACTCACCAGATATCATACCATTCCCTAACTGAATTTTAATAACAATATTTTTAGTTAAATAAACACATGTGTATGATAATAAAAAACAAATAATATAATGATTAGCTCAGTCATTTGGGATCAGAGGTGGCTCATGCAGAATTTTAAGCAGGTGCCACACTGAGCAACCTGTGAGCCAGATCTGACCATTCCATTTCACATCTGGTCCCTCTTCAGAATGCTTATATGCATCTGTTATGCATCCTGTTCATCGAGTCAGTAGGCTTCTCTAATGCTTTATGAATCTTGTCGACCTCTTCCACAAGCTATTAAGCTACTGGAGAACAGGCACCAGTCTTGAAGAGTAATGGCAAATGCTATTGTGTATTTCCTGTGAGACAGTCATAATGCTATGTGCTCTCCCGTAATGATAAATCTATGCAATTAAGCCATAGTGCAAACCCAGGCCAGAATGACCCAGAATGACCACACGACCTGCATACACACTTTTCTTACTCCTGGGCCCGACACTTTGCATGTCCTCTACCAAGTTGCCTCAATTTTCTCCTCTGTAATATGGGGAGGATGGTAGTGTCTACCTCAGAGGGTGGTTAAAGCTTAGGAAGGCCGATGTGTGTCAAATGCTTAGAATGGTGCCTGGTATACAGTAGATACTACTGGTAGGAGGTGTTGTCCTTATCATTGCTTATAGGAAAGCCCAGTGTCCAGGAAACTCCTTAGTTCCATTTTAGCATGCATAGTCCTTGGCAAAAGTTCACCTGGATCCAGATGACTGGCCTAGAATAGGAAGTCTGCCAGTGTTCTGGTGGTCACTCTCCACTGCCCTGCATCTTCTTCAGAGCCCACCTCAAAAAATATCCCTGTCTCTCCTGTGATTGCCTTTTTGTTTTTTTCCTTCCTGACACAGTATTTCAGGAAATTGTATTCCTTAGTCCTCAGGGTGTAGTCCAGAAATAGTGTATGGTTTTTGCACATTCTTCCACATAGGCCGTCGCCCTGTTTTCGGCATTTACTAAGAGCAACCTATTTGATAATAATTCTGGCTGGGCTAAAGCGCCATGCCTACCCGAATGCAGCCCTGGCATCTAGTGCCCCCTGCTGCCTTTGCACAAGAAAGGCAAGCGAACGACAGAAGCTTTACTTAAGGCTTACTTGCAGAAGCAGAATAGAAAGCTGCACAAATGTGCTAAACTTGAAGTCAGAATCATGTTTATATTTTCTTGACTCACCCCTTGACTTTTAAATCTTTGTAAAAATTGTTTTTTGCTTAATTATTCTTTTCTCACTTATATTTGATTTCCTTGATTTGTGGCTCTTTTGCTGTTTTTCACTTTGGCAAGGCCCTGACTCCGGTGCGCGGCGGAGAGACGCTATGGCTTCAGCTGGCAGAGGGCGCGTCCAGGGCCTGTAGACCTTGGGCGGGGACAGGAGGTCGCCCATCTCGGGGATCCCCCGCAGGGTCCAGGCTTGGCTGTGTATTAGGTAACCGGAGGACAAATCCACACGGAGAGCGCGTTGTGGCGGCCAATGAGACACTGGTGCACGGCTGATCGTCAGGCGGAATTAACCAGTGAGAATGCGCTTTGGGTGACCTGAGCCCGGTCCCCGAACTGGGTTTTATAAAATAGATCCGATGCGTCCCAGAAGCAGGCTGGCCCGGGCCAGGCGCGGCGTCTGTTGATACAGGGCAGGAGGAATCCGCTCCGCGGCGTAGGCTGCCGCGAGAAGAGCAGCCCCGGCCACGCACTGTGTCGGAGGCAGATGAAAGCGAGCTTCAGGTGGCGACAACAAGCGCCAGCGAGCACCCACCCACACCAAGCCACCCCCGCAGGCGGGTCGCCGGCCGGGACCTGGGCGCCCTGGACGTGGGCCAGAACCGCCGACCAGGCGAAAGGCGGCAGAGGCCAAGAGGACACGGGGCAGGTGCTGTGGCGTTGTGACCGTTGTTGGTGGACTTTGGCTCAGTCCCGGAGCCACGCGGGGGAGAGGATGCGCGTCTGGGGGAGCGTGTTTGCTCGCCCCGGGCCCCGGTCTGGGTCCCGCAAAGCCCCCATCCCTTCCCTTAGCCTTCCCTCCGCCCTCCCCTCTTTCTTTCCTGCTGGGTACCGAGTCACTGTCAGACCGCGGTCTCCGCCGCTGGGGCAGAGTTCTTTGAGTGCGACGTCTGGGCGCCAAGGAAGAAAGGGATAGAGAGATGGATTTCAGACAAATTAATTTTCCAGTGAGCACTGCCCAGGGATGATGGCAAGGCAGGGTAACTTCGCTTTCCCTCTCCATGCTGTGATCTTGTTCAGCTTTGTTTCTGTCAAGGAGTTGAGATCTCAGGAAGAAGGTAGTGCAGATCTGTGAGCATCTTTGAGGTAGAATGTACCAGACTTGGTGTCGACCTTTGCTTTGGATACTGGCTCTGCTTGCAATCCTTCCCTGTGAAAATTTTGGGAGCTGCATCTCTTCCTAAACTCCGTCTAATTTCTAAGCTCACTGCTTCCTTGTAAAACTTGTTCCCATGACTATTACACAACCATTTTAGAAAAATATTTCACTGGTGAGCTGAACTAGGATACAAGCAGAAAGTACCCCCCAAAGATTTTTACCAAATTTTAGCAAATTTGGAGAGATTGTTGACTATTGTAAAAATGGATTCCAACACTAGAAATCAAGAGGGCTGGGGCTAAAGATGAAGGCAGGGTGGAGAAGGTGAATCAAGGGCTTCTATGTATGGGATATAATTCTAAGGGGAAGTTTCTGGATCATGTTTAGTTTGTCTGAGCTACACGCGGCCAAGTACAAGGGGGATGCAGAGTTTAAGGGTTTGTTCCTGTACAGATTAAGTGAGGGAGTTAGAGGTATATGGATTGGAATGGTCCAGGAAGGGGATAGTTGACATTTAGTACCTATTTATGTGTCTGTTTCAGGGGGATGTGCTAAATGCTTCACATATGAAGATTAGAAATGTATCCAAGGATGCTACCAGATAGACATTGAAGTGCTATTTACAGAGGAAGAAACAGACTCAGAGAGGGGTGTAAGTAACTAGAAGAGATCACACAGAGAGTAAGGGGGTGGAACAACCAGAATGCCAACTCTAGCAGCCCAGTTCCAGGCAGCTGTTTTTATCCCTGCTGCTTCACTCCTGGAGGAAACAAGCCTTACATTGGGACTTCCACGGCAGGAAGAAGGCTCATAGTTAAGACTCCAAGGGAGTGAGTACAGATCTATATGTGTTTGGATTTCAGGCTTAGAAAAAATTGGGAGGAAAGACTTGGTAGAGTATGATGTGTTTGGAGGGGATGAAATATTTTATGTATCTGCGGTAGAATCTTGTGGCTCAAAGTGAAGGTGGTACTCCTGGGCAGTGCTACTAAGAAATGCCAATGAGAAATAGAATCAGTTTTCTCCTTTCTCAGAAAGACAACTGTGGTTTGCAGTTCATAATGGTTTTCTATCCATTATTGAATTACTCAGAGTAATGTGATTGAAACATATTGTAATCATTAAAATTGACAGTCCATCTTTCACTTTGCTTGTGGATAACTGTTGTGTTCTGATTTTTTAAATCATTATTGAACATTTGACCATGTTTTCTAAGAGATCTGATAATGAAAATGAAAACAATTATAATACCAACACAAGCATGACCCCATCACAGAAACAGAAGGCTAAAAATCTGACATTTTAATAATAGATGGAAAGACACATTTGACTGTATTAGGGAGGTAATTGACCAAAACAGAGCATGCTGCATGGTATGCAGAAAATAATTTGGAATCAGGTATGGGGGAGAAGAGGGTATGGAAGCTTATACAGAGATTGAATTTCACAAGTCACGAATGAGAAAGGCAAATATTTCTAAACCAATCATAAATACTTTTGTTTTCCAGTAAGACATCAATGTTCAAAATTAACAGCTGCTGAATTAGCTTGGGCATACCACACAAACAGACATGCATAATTGTATTACTCCTTGATTGCTCTAAAAAACTGAGTAAAATTACATTCCCTGATTCAGGAGGGGTTGCAACTAAAATATCCTGTGGGTGAACAACCGGGAAGTTTGATAACAGATGTATTGGCCCCTTTTGAGATTTTGTCACATCTCACCACCAATCATGCTTTCTACAGTGTATCCATTTTAAGTGATGTACTGCATTATTGTAACTAAAAATGTTCCCTCTAGCTTTTGGTACTTTGATTATACAAGTGGTGTTTCAGATTGTCTTCTTGCTTTCTTTTTCTTTCTTTCTTTTTTAATTTTTTGTTGCTGGGGGTCAAACCCAGGGCCTTGTGCATGCAACTGAGCCATACTCCCAGTCCCCTGTCTTCTTGATTTCTATGAGGATTTTAGTCAAACCACAAAAGACATAAAATAAAATATTATTGATATTTTTCAATGCAAACTATGCTTAGCTCATCTATTTGCGTGTTTATCAGAGAGTGCTAGCATAAGTTTTTGGGAAATTGCATCCAGTCTATAAAGTTCTTACGAAAGGAAATGGAAAGATTGTACCTGTTTAATGTCCTGTATGTCTTCTATATAGCACTGTTAAAAAGGAGTGAGATTTTGCTTACATGTGATATTGAGACTTTCTTTTTAATTTATTTTTTATTCTAAGTTGTTATAAATGATAGCAGAATGCATTACATTTCATATTATACTTACAGAGCACATGTTTACATATCTCTGGTTGTATACAAAGTATATTCACACCATTTGTGTCTTCACACATGCACTTAGGGTAATGTTATCTATCTCATTCTACCATCTATTGTTTTTTTCCTCTTTTTCACCCTTTTGCCCCATCCCTTCCCCAATATTGAGACTTTATAATGAAAGTTTTTGGTTACTTTTCAATTCCTCAAAATGTGTGGAAGCGCTTGATGAGATTTTTTACTTTATAGAAACAGAAGGAGATAACCTCTTCAAAGATATACCTACAAGATGGCTATCATTGGTGCCAGTCACGGAAAAGATGCTACAATGTTGACCTGACATAAAGACTAAAGTATTGGAAAGGGAAGAATGTCCTTCTTTGATTTGGAAACATGTGAAGGATGAGAAGGAAGGAAGAATTATAGTAAAACAGAAATTTATATGCTGTTTCTGCAAAACATTCTGGTGATCTTTGAAGAGGCCAGAAGGAGCCTAGAAAAAGATGGACTAACCTAAGTTGCTCACTGTCATGGATGGGTTGAGACAGAAGCTCATACAACGGAAAAATTATTCACCTTTTAAGACTGCTTTGGAATTAAATGGTCCAAATTGAACAGGACTTTCTCAATTTCTTTAATAAAGCTGTGATTTATTTGGAATACAACTCTGATTTCAACAGTTCAAATTACCTCTGTGCTTTAAAGTATTTAAAAATAATAGACATGTAGAGATATGGATAGCCTCAATGATGAATTTGTAAATGCAAAAGACCTGATTGACAAACAGCTAGCTGTCTGTTTTGCAGAAACAGAAACATAACTATAACTCCAAATCTAAAACCTGCTGTTGCTATTAAGTAAAAATCATAGGTTTCTATGCTTGAACACTTTTGTTGAGGGAATATTTAGTCTATCATAATGTCATAACATTTAACTGACACTGGGAATCAGTGAAATGTGGTCTTGAGAAGAGTAGAGCTATAGGTCAGAGTGAATTTCACATTTGACTGTATTCAATTTTACCACTAAATAAAAGAAAAGAAGGATGTTTTAAGGGCTGCAGGCAGTTCAGAGAAGTTTTATTGAAAAAGGGGACAGAAAGACTAAAAATATTCTTCTGTATCTGGGACAAAAGAAATATGTCATTGTTATTTGTATGAAATATAGAAAATATCTATTTAATTAGTCCTATTATATTCATGTTCTATGTTTAGATCTTACTTTGATGTATATATTTGTATTCATAATATCCATAGCATATTAATGTAGCAATTATGTATCAAAATTAGAAATAAACTGTACATACAATGTACATAGATATTATACATATGCATATATATGCATTAATATAGGAGGTTTTGGGGAGACACCTCATATTCAAAGCACAACAGATTGGGCACAGACTAGATGTATGTACATATATATAAAATGCTTGTTCAGATTATCCTTTACTGATGAGCAGAAATGTAAATGATAAGTAGCCATATGGGATCTGAAAGGAGAGAATGAAGGATCTGAAGTGGGCTTAAAAAAAAGTTAATCAATCCCTAGCAATTGTAGGTTTGGAGTTCTTGATTTGGGATCTACAAATCCAAAGGGGTCCATGATAGAAATCAGGATATCTGAGAACTTGAACGTCTAACTGAAATTTTACATTTCTTTCTATTAGGATCTGTCATCAATATGAATCACAGCTATTTGTGTTACAGATATCTTAAAATATTGTTTATGTGTAGCACTACTTTGAAATTATGGTAACAATTAGACCTACCCCTAGATCTTGTCATCCATTCATAAAGAAGCACATCTAGTACATCACAAGATTTACATGTTACTAATTTAATCCCTGTATTTAAATTAAATTTGTTTCCTTTGCATATATTGTTATATATTTTGTGTATATATAACTTGTTATATATTTTATTCTGTACCTTTCTCCATAATGCCAAAGTGGTTGATATCATCTTAAAAGCTAAGAGTTTCTGCTGTGGATCACAAATAGAAAGGCTTCCAGATAGGTAGAAGTGAACAGGCTTTGCTGCTGCCTTACTTTGCACTACAACCTTACTATTAACTAGAGTAGGTGGCTGCTGATGGCCTATGAGTTGAGAGGACATGGTTCCTTTGCCCAAGAATGATTCTGTTTTCTGATGTCTAAGAGTATGGAATTCCCATGGTGTGCGAAGAGTTGTTCTTTTAGATTTAGGTGAAATGCCTTGAATACAAATATCTTGAAGCGGTTTCTAGCTTCTGATACTTTAGTGGTATGGTGGGAAGGATCTCAGAGCATCTAGTCTGAGCCCATCTGTAGTGGTTTGGATATGAAGTATCCCCCAAACCTCCTATATCAATGCAGGAATATTCAGAGGTAAAATGATTGAATTATAAGAACTGTAACTTAATCAGTCCATCCTAGTTTGAATGGACCGACTGAGTGGTAATTAAGCAGGTGGTTGGAGGTGGTGGGTCACTGGGGGCATGCCCTGGAAGGGTGTGTCTTCCCTGGTGCCCCTCCTTCTCTGCTTTCTTGCTGCTATGAGAAGAACAGCTTCCCTCTACCACAATCTTTCCCCAGGATATGCTGCCTCACCTTGGGCCCAGAGCAATGGAATCGGCCATCTGTGAACTGAGAACTCTGAAACTGTGATCCAAAATAAACTTTTCCTCCTTTAAGTTGTTCTTGTTGGGTATTTTTGTCACAATAATGCAACATCTGAATAAAATATCATCTTAAATACAGGTACTGAGATCCAGGGGAGAGTTATTTATCTGGATCACATTGTAGGAATAATGAGGCAAAGGGGTTTTACTCATTTTTTAAAAATAATTATGTATTTCTTTGTGTAGGACTAGTGACTTGAAAAATTGTGCTCTATAGATGTAATATGAAATGAATTACATTCTGCCATCATGTATAACAAATTAGAATAAATAAATAATTTAATAAAAAATTATGTATTTATTTTTGGGGTACTGGGGTTTAACCCAGGGGTGATATGTCAGCTAGCTACACCCCTAGCCCCTTTTGAGACAGGGTCTTGCTAAGTTGCCAGGCTGGGCTCCCACTTGTGGTCTTCCTGCCTCAGCTTCCTGAGAGGCTGGGATTACAGGAGAGGGCCAATGGGCCTGGGGAGGATTTTATTTTTATTCTGAAGAGAAAGTGTTGATAAAGAAAGGGAGCCTGAGGAGAGTGGGGAGATAGCCGAGATAAGGATGGACATAGAAGGCAATGAGAAAGGACAGCTGGGAGAATTCAGAATCAAACTTGCCAGCCATCAACTCTCCCACGAATCTCCAGGGATCCTATTAACTCCCTAGGACCAACAGACTTCTCTTGAGTTAAATAAAGTCACATTACTTCCCTGACATACTTTCACGTGCAAGGAATGTCAGTAAATTTCACAAGATTTAATATGTGTCTTAGCTTCCCTTCTTTCTTTCCTTCCTGAAATTCTGCTGGTATTCCAGCCCCCACAACTCCTAGAGCTGCTTGGGCTCCTAAAGGAAAACCTTCTTCAAATCCCTGAAGGACTGTGGATAAGAGGGTTGGAGTTGCTATATCCAGCCTAGAAGGCTAAATTGGAGTGAGATGAGTATTTACTGGGAAGCGCAATTTCAAATGAATTTAAAGTTTATTCCTGAGAACGGATTATCCTGGACTAGAAAAGTTTTAAAGTGCTTTCCAGCTCTGGGATTTTTACTATTCCTCCTAAATATTTAAACCCAGCAATTCCGGACCTGAAGTGTAAAACCAGAATCTTGATCTCCCAAACACATTTTATGACCCCACAGATGATGTAATGAAATCAAATTTGGGTTCTGACTTTAGACATCTTAATTACTTCACCTCTTGAACTTTAGCTTCTTCCTGAAAATAGGGGCAATCTGCTAGACAGTGTGTAAAACGCTTGGGTTTGCTAAAGGTCCCACAAATGTCCCTGGAAAGATGAATGACCTTCTCTGTTAATCTTCTCACCCTCCGGGACCCTTTCTGCACCCAGACAAGCTCCCTGCGAGTGCCTGCCAGTCCGGCAGGAGACAGCGGGCTTCAACCGGAGATTCCTAGCTTGGGATGAAGCCCGGAAGAGTAGCCAACAACCGGGACCGGCAGCCTGGGCTGTTACCCGCGCTCCGGGGCTGAGCAGCTCCGGTTCAGACGGGAGGGGGGGGCGGGACGCAGCGCGTGCGCGCAGTAGGGCCGGCGGCGCCCGGAAGGAGCTGCTGGGCTCCGCGTGAAGGCAGTTCGCGGGTAGGAAGGTGCTGGTGTGGAGACCGCTTCCGGACTCCAGGTATGGCTCTTGCCAGCGTGTGGTCTCCTCCTTATCTCTTTTCATCTACGGGGAGGGATCAGGCTGCAGCTCTACTGTGCATCCCACAGTCGAAATTTACCTGTCCTGGATTTTCTTGCAAAGGCACAGAAATAAAAAGGGCCGTTGCTGAGCGCTCCCCACCTTTCCAATCCCTACAGCAAACAGGGATGCAGAGGACCTGAGGTGGGGTGGGGAGGGACTTTGGGAGGATTGTGCCGAGGGTCTCTCAGCGATGGTTTCTTTACTCCTTCTGGGAATTTCCTGAATTTCTGCCTTCTTGCGGCCCTAAATCTCCTATCCATTCTGCCTTCTACCCTTGTGAAGCCGGGCCGTTGGTTAGGGTGGTGGGATGAATTCATGGACTATTTTGCAATCGCCTGATAGGATTTTAACCTTCCCAGCACCACCCAGATTTCACTCGAAAATGTCAAGTCCACGGAGCCCAAGGATAGGTAATTGTTATATTCTTAGCATGTGAAAATGCTTTGTATATGATAGTTCACAGAAAATCTCTTAGTTTCCCAAATTTTGGAGGATTTGGCGCTGGGAGCAAGGCAAGGCCTTGTCCCCTGGTTCTGTACGCAGTGCAGTAAACCAATTTGCTGCATTGCACCCAAGATGCTTTCTTGAGGTTCTACTTTAGAGCAGGAGAATGTGAGGGTGTGATGGGCTGCCCCGCCCACACCCCATCCTTTACCCGATCCTTTTCATGTTAACACAGCCTCTGGCTTTAATGTGTGCAATCTGGCCTGGCCTCGTGGCTCTTCCATGGCAAAGGAACAAGAGGGATGCTTATTGTTTGTCCAAATTTTCTCTGTCATAACAAAAAAATTTTTGCAAGGATTAGGAATAGATTTATTTTGCCTCCTTAGAATAACACTCAGTTCACTCAAACTTTGATTCCTGGCAATACAGCTAGAGGTGGGGGTTGGGAACAGATCAATTACAGGTTATCCTCAGGCAGAAGATGTTCATTTGACCCATTCATTCATTCTTTACTTAGTACCTACCTTGTGCAGGGCAGTGTGCTTGGTGCTGTAAGAAGGAAGAAGTGAACCTGGGTTTGTCCTCCAGGAGAGAAGAGAATAGCAGCTCCCAGAGTCTGGAGAGGGTGTGTGTGTGTGGGGGGAGGGGAGTGGAAAGAGGAGAGAGGATCCCAATCTATGGAACTCTACACCAGGTAAAAGAATGTGTCCCCAAGAGAGGGTCACAGGAACACCAGGGGATGGAGCCTTTCACACTGCTGCCTGGCTTTCGGAAAAAAGTAAATCCTCTGATTACTACCCTATGATGAATGGTCTCTCTCATATGAGCGTCAGATCTGAACTCAGACAGAATATAAAAACAGGTCACATTATTCCTGGCTACCTCCCTCCTCCCCACCTCATACCTGCTGCTGCTCCAGGGTTCTCTGTCTCAGGGAATAGCATCAAGGGCCTCCACCCCTATTTCTCCTGATGGTTTAAGCTGGAGACCTAGAGGCTGAGTCATCCTGACTCATCCCTCCCCACACCCAGGCCTGTTGATTCTACCTCCTTCACCTCTCTTGAGTTCATCTGTCTGTCTCCCACCTTATTGTCATTTCTTTAGACCAGGTTACCATCATCAGCTAAGTTCTTGCTTAGTTTACTGCAACCATCTCCTAGCCTTACTTTAATTCATCTTCCACTGCTACAGCCAGGATGCTGTTGCTGGAGTTTAAATTTGGTTGTGAGGCTCACTTCATTAATGTCTCACTGCCCTTAGGACAGAAGCCAGATTCCCTCTGCAGGGCTTACACAAGAGTCCTGTGTTTCTCACCAGGTCCTCTCTTTTCACAGCCCCTATGCATTCTTTTTATTTTGAGATCTTGTCATGTTTTTTCACACCAGGAAACTTTTGCACATGTTCCTTCTTCTGCCTGGATCACCTCTTTCCTCGGCTTCATCCAGATCTCCCCAAGGTGCCAGCCAATACCCTGCATCCTCTGGGCATCCTTCTCTAGGCCCCCAAGCCGTGTCAGATGCCTGCACTCTTAAGGCTCCTTTAGCATCTCCCTCCTCTTGCTGTGCTATACTGTGGGTCCTGGAGGACCAAGGCCATGTCTGAGGGCTTTTTATTGTTCCCAACTGTTTTGCACAAAAAAAGATGTTCAATAGATAACTGTCAAATGGAAATGAGTTCAATAGTAGTTGAAATATGGCATGAGTCATATAAAAAATTCACCCTACCTCAGTTTTCTGAGCATGCTGAAATAGTAATGGACTTATATACATCAAACTGAAAAACAGGTATCAGAATGAAGGAGAAGAATAATTATTGGAGCAGCTAATATCTGTTTTTTAGATGTATTTTTATTTTTAATTCACACTTAGTAATTGTGCATATTTATGGGTCACAGTGTGGAATTTCAATACATATAGAAACCTTAGTAAGTGTACATATTACGGGTGTGGCATTACAGTACATGTATAAATGTGAAATAACCAGGGCCATGTCCATTACCTCGGCTTATTTATTACTTTGTGCTAGGAACATTCAGAATCCTTTCTTCTAGCTATTTTGAAATATTCAAACTGTGTTTGCCAACCATAGCTACCCTACTGTTCTTCCTGTCCAGCTATACCACTGTCCTCTGTACCCATCCTCCTTCCATCCCCCCACCCACACATCCTCTCCCCTTTCTGGGAGCCCCTATTCTCTATTTCTATGAGATCAACTTTTTAGCTTCCTCATATAAAAGAAAAGGTGTGGTGTTTTGTCTTTCTGAGCCTTGAGCAGATAATGTTTGTTGAATGCTCAATATGTTCTATATTCTGCGTGGGTTTGTTTTTTATACCTTTATTTTATTTATGTGGTGCTGAGGATTGAACCCAGGGCCTCACACATGCAAGACAAGCGCTCTACCACTGAGCCATAGCCCAAGCCCCCGTTCTATGTTTTTAATGAATTTGTTTAATTCTCACAGTAACCTATGAGTTAGACATTTTTATTATCCTTATTTTAAAGATGGAGAAACTGAATCACAGAGATATTAAGGAATATATCCAGTTTTACATAGCTAAAACGTAATGTATAAGTTTAAAGCCTAACGCATGTTGTAATATGAATATGATCAGCTCCTATTGCAGTAGTAAATAGGATTGACTGTGAGCTGCTCATAGGGCTGAAGAAGCTGAGTCACTAGATGGAATACAGTGCACTCTGGTTACAACTTTAAGATAGGAGGCCAAGCAGGACATTGATCCATAATTGAAAATTCTCAAGAGCATCAGCTTTGTTTGCATGCTCAGCCAGCTTAGTTCTCAGAGGTGTTGTTGCATAGTGGTTAGAAGTGAGACTCACTTGAATCTGAAATCTTGGCTCTGCTCTGTGAGCTTCCGAGATTGTTTGCCTTTCCTGAGCCTCGGTTTCCTCATCTGGAAAATGGGGATAATAATGTAGCATTCAACCATAGGGTTGTGCTGGTGATTACATGAGATGAAACATGTGAGACCTCAGGATGGTGCGATTACATGGCAATCACTCACAAACATTGTCAGCCTCATTATTTTTATTACTAGTTAATCCATTATTCAGTCAACAAAGGGTTTTGAACCCAGGGCCTTCCTACCTGTCACATCCTACTGCACCACCTCCTGGGCACAGATGAGAGTCTTTTTATAGGTGTTGAGGGCTTTTCAGTGCCATCATTTGCTCCTGTGTCCCTCCGGCAGGTCCTCCCTCACAGTAATTTTGATTAGCTCTCTGAGATAAGCTCAACACTTCTTTTCTATTCTTCTGAGTCAGTTTATTGTCAGTACAGGGACTAAAAAACTGATTAACCTAAATGATGAGCAGTGAGAAAGTTGAAAAAAATATATGAGATCCCATACATTATTCCTCCTATTTACAAAAGATAATTATTTTCCCTATGGAAGAAATGTAGATGTAAGAAAGTTGAGATATAAAAGTGCCACCAGGATTTTTAAATTCTTAGAATTTAAAAAGTGGAAGATCTTCAGAGCTCCTCTGTTTCTCTCACTGGGAGGATTTGGGAGAGGGAAAGGGTATGGTCTCAGGACCAATAGCCAGAGAGTGACCAGATCCACATCTCCAGCCTGTGGCCAGCGCACTTGCTACTGCATCTTAAAGAATGGAGAAGCTGGGCACCAGTGTGCCTGCCTGTAGTCTCAGCAACTTGGGAAGCTGAGGCAGGAGGATCACAAGTTTGAGGTCAGCCTCAGCAACTTAGTGAGGCCCTAAGCAACTTAGTGAGACCCTGTCTCAAAACATAAAAAAGGGGCTGGGGATGGGACTCAGTGGTTAAGCATCCTTGGGGTTCAATTCCCAGTACAAAAAAAAAAAAAAGGGGGCAGTGTGTCTCCAGGGAACTTCTCACCCCTGGATATGCTTTGACTGCTGCTGTGATGCATGATAAGATGTCATTGTCATTCAGTTAACTTTGTGCCAGCCCTTCACCTTCATTATATTTTTTAGTGATTTGTCATCACTCAAGTGTAGATGTCTCTGCCACCGCCCCCCCTCAGAGCTGTCTAGTGACAGAACACATGTTTAAAGTGAAACTCTGGTTCAGTCACCAAGCAAACACGCATGTGCTATGCATGGGTGTCTTTCTTTTCTGTTCTACAGTATGGGGAGTATGGAAGGATGAATGTGTGTGCAAATATGAAAGAATTATAAGATGGAGTTTCAGAAGGCAAGTCATTTAGAGGGAGAAGAAGCTGGAGTGATTAAGGGGATCTGAGGTAGTTAAGGCAGAGGTTGAAGAGAAGGTGCAGAGGATGGTTGGAGTCCTGTAGGTGGAGGAGGGGGAGGATGTTGTAGAAATGGAAGTAGAAAGTGTAGGTTGTAGTGTTTCCGTCCAGTGAGGAGACCCAGCTGGCAGAGCAGAAGCCTTTTTTTTCTCTTTTTTTTAATATTCACTTTTTAGTTATAGGTGGACACAATATTTTATTTTTATGTGGTGCTGAGGATCAAACCCAGTGCCTCACCCATGCTAGGCAAGCACTCTACCTCTGAGTCACAACCCCAGCTCCAGAGCAGAAGCCTTATTTGAGAAGTAGAAGGACCTAAGTAGCTGAGGGTGCAGCTTGAAGACAAGCAGAGGAGTGTCAACCTGAGGTGTCCCCCAAGGATAGCAGGACAGTTGTAAGAGCCTTAATGATGAGGAGGCAGCTAAGATGGCGGCTGGCTGAGAGCCAAAGAGGAGGCGTTTAATTGTTTACTCCTGACCTTAATGTAATCAACTAAGAATCTTTCTGTGCCTGTGAATACTGTGTGACGCACCTGTAAGTTGAGCTTGTGACACCTGTATACTTGTTAAGGTGAAGAGTATTTAACCAGGTAGGGCTGGCGATAGGGGGGCTGTTGGAGTTGGAGAGAGAAGTCAGAAGAGAAAGCAGAATAAAGAACCTACTCATTCCCAATCTGCCTCCAAATTCTTTCCTGCGGTATTGTTGCTGCAGACAGTGGTGAGTGTTGGGAGTGGGCTTGACTCTTTAGATGTCCATAGAAATTAATTTCTATGATTCTGTGGGGTGCCTTTCATTTTACTTATATTTGTTCCCCAAAACTCTTTATTTTGTATCATTTGTTCCTTCCTCCTTGCTTTAGAATTGCAACCTCACCAATGGACCTGATTGGTTTTGGTTATGCAGCCCTTGTGACGTTTGGAAGCATTTTAGGATATAAGCGGAGAGGTAAGCCTAAAACAAATTTTTCATCAGAGGAACTTGCTGGGGAGTTGCTGAATGTGCTAGGATCATCTGAGGGTCTGTAAGCAGGACAAGAAGTTAATGATATCTTAGAGGGAGGTGAGGACCAGCATGTCATGGAAGGGATTCATGGAGGGAAGGGGGTTACGTGGGACTGAACATGACAGAGCATTCCAGCATGGGGCTTCTGGGCCTCTCTCCAGCATAAAAGTCTAATTTCACCTGCCATTATGAATTGCATAGTTAATGGATTTAACCTTCCTTAGAGCTCACTTATTATTAAATAAGGCTTTTTGTGTTTTACATAATTGTGTCAAAAACTGAGTTATATTGGTATGTATTGAAAGGAAAAGATTTGTTAAATACCAAGAAAAATATTCAAAGCCACCTCTTCATCTGTATCTAAAAGAGGAAGAAAGCCCAGTTAATTAAAGGGTTTTCATGGAGAAAAGTAAAAGGTCAAGATTTTATACTTTGTTCTAAGTAGATGCATGTATAGTCATGGTGTCTCACGTTTGTTTCTTCTATTTTAGTGAACTTTTAAAAATAAAGCTATATTTCAAAGGGCATTACACCTGTGACATGAGTAAATTTGAATTTGAGTGAAAAAGCCAGGTGTACGCAGTTAGAAGTTAGGAACTTCCTTAGGTGTATCTCAGAAGCCACAGGCAGAACGGTTCTGTCTCATAGCAGAGCAGCTGGCAGATTAGAATAGATTGCCTTCTAAGATTCCTTACAAATTGTAATTCACCTTACATTTTTTGTTGTTTTTCTCTGAATATGTGTATTGAAGATATTTTTTGAAGGACAAACAATGATGCCTGCAAATAATTACTCAAGAGCTGATGTTTTATGATCTACTTCAAAGAGGACTTAGTGTAAAATCCTGATAGGAGTGTTACTGAAGAAATAATTTTTCTTGCCAAAGACATATCTAAAAATTTCTATTATACAACAGAAAATAACATCTAAACATTATTTATGTGTTTATGCTACCAGGGATTGAACCCAGGGGCACTTAACCACTGAACTACATCTCAGCCCTTTTTAAATTTTGAGACAGGGCTTCACTAAGTTGCTGAGGCTGGTTTTGAACTTGCAATCCTCTTGCCTCAGCCTCCCAAGTTGCTGGGATTACAGGTGTGTGCCACTGTGCCAGGCTTGAATATTTTTGTTTGCCTTTTTTAGGGATATAAAGAATTCGGGGTGTGCATGCGTGCCTATGTGTGCATTTCCTGCAGTAGTTCTTATGCCTGGCTACACATCTGAATTCCCTGTGAATGTTTAAAAAATAGAAATACCTTAGCCCTACCCCCATGGATGCTAATCCAATAGATTCTAAATGAAAACAAGTTCTGTGAAGCAAGGATTGTGTTGCCTCATCACAGTGTCACCAGCATGTAGCTCCCTGTCCAGTGCACAGAAGTGCTCGGTGTTTATCATGGTGTTGGGCTGGGTGGATGGGCTGGGGACTTGCTGGCTGGGTCAGTGCCCTGCTTCTTCCCCTTTCTTGGTACAGTCTCCTCTGGCATCTTAGGGCTTGATGATTTGTTAATTTTTAGGACAGAACCATTGCTTGGTTTGCACAGCCCTTCTCTCTTTACCTCTGTGAGCCAGAAATACTTTTCGACCTCATTTTCCATCATCACAAAATATAGATCCAAGGGAAAAGCAGGGAGGGAAGAGGACATAAAAGTGAACTGATTGCCCAAGATCATACAGACAAGTCAGCACCACCACTGCAATGCATCCTTTATTCCTCCCAGTGACACCTGACCCCTGCATTGCCCTGTGTTCAGAGCTCCTCTGCCTTACATTTTGGGGTTCAGCATCAAACAGTTGTTTCTTTGAAACCATCTCTGAAGAGACCCATACTTAATTTGGCTCTGTCCAGTTAAGATGCTCAAGTAGGAATACGTTTGAAGGGGCCTGTGTTGCTCTTGAAGTGAAGAATGAATTCCTTTCATTTTGAGATTCTCCTTGTGAGCCCATACTTTTCCTCCCTAGGTGGAGTTCCATCCTTGATTGCTGGTCTTTTTGTTGGATTTTTGGCGGGCTATGGAGCTTACCGTGTCTCTATGGACAAACGAGATGTTAAACTGTCACTGTGTAAGTAAGGCATTTTTTTCCCCCTAGTTACAGAGCATCAGACCTTGGAGTGGGCTTCTTGATACCCTGTACTAGGTTTACTACAAAATGTGTTGTTAAATGTTGAGTGGCCTCACATTTGTGTGGAGACTGAACACAACCCTTGTTTCTTTCTAGACAGACCTGATTAAAAAAATGGTACTTCCACTATGCCTTCCAACTCAAATTTCTATAAAAAACTTGTTACAAGAAAAATGAAATTAGAAAAAGCAAGGAACCATTCCTAGATTTTCTGCTAATTCTCCTAAATACATATTAAGCATGGTTGTTATGTTGCTATGAAAATATCTAAAAAGACACAGCCTTGTATTATTTTATTTAATTCACAAACAGCCTTCAGATTGTGTTTTGCCTTAAGAAAGCAAGACTGACCCCTTCTTAGCTTCTTCCTTTGTTGGCCTTAGTGAGAGAATGTTTACAGAAAAAAATGGAAACCTATATGTTTAAGCCCTCAGAGTACTTGGCTTTCTTTCGTCTAGCTGGAAAGAGAAATACAACAAAGGGTTAGAAAACTACACCAAGAAAATGGTCTTTATTTGATTCATTAAAAATGCCGTGGTGACATATGGAGGAAAATATAAATAAAAACAAAATTTTATTTTGTTTATATTTGAGGAAGAGAAAAAGATTAGATGTATTTTTCTTCCCTTATTTCAAATACAAGAGTGGGGATTCTTTTTTAATATTTTTTTATTTGTTTTAGTTGTACACGATGCCTTTATTTTTACGTGGTGCTGAGGATTAAACCCAGGCCGTGCACGTGCTAGGCGAGTGCTCTACCACTGAGCCACAACCCCAGCCCAGGAGTAGGGATATATTTAATAATGAAGTTTGGGTCAGAGTTGAACCTATTTAGCAGGGTATAGATGTAATGGGGCTTTTATTCATGTATACTTAAGTAGGGTTTTAGTCAGCTTTTTTGCTGCTGTCACTAAAAGACCCAACTAGCACAACTGTATGGGGAGGAGAAGTTTATTACAGGGCTCACAGTTTCATAGGTCTTTGTTCATAGAAGGTTGGCTCTATTCTTGGGGGCTCAAGGTAAGGCAGGATATCATGGCAGAAGAGTGTGGCCAAGGGAAGCAGCTCACATGATGATCAAGAAGCAGAGAAAGAGAGACTCCACTTGCCAGATACAAATATATACCCCAAAGCCATGCCCCAATTCCTACCTCCTGAGACCACACCCTACCCCTTCAGTTACCACTCAGTTAATCCCTATCAGGGAATTAAATCACTGATTGGGATAAGAGACTCACAATCCATTCATTTCTCCTCTAAACCTTCTTGCGTTGTCTCACATATGAGCTTTTGGGGGACACCTCACATCCAAACTATAACAAGTAGTTCTCATGTTTATCGTCAATCATATTTTAAACCAATATGTATTTTTATATCAATACATATATCAATTTTATATCAACAGCTTTGAAAGCTGTTCTTAAAATGTGATATTGACACCCTGAAGTCTCACACAGAAATATGCCTCCCTCCTGTGGGTTCAGCTCCTGACCTGATGATTCTGAATATAATGTTGTTAGTCTCCAGGCATTTAATCTCCCAAAATGGAATGCTATAAAGAAAAGAGTCTGCCTTCTAGTGTTAGTTTATAATCAGATCTTTTAAAAGAAACACTGGTTATTTTCCTTACTTAGTTAACCAGCATTTATTGAGTGGCTCCCTGTGGGTACAAGTATTCTGCCTTGTATAGTCCTCGCCTTTGAGGAGTGTCCTGTGACAAGAAATTCAGGTAGAAAAAGAATCTTTTGAAGATATTTCAGGAATGGACCTTAACATGTTTGTTTACTCAAAATTTAAAAAAAATTTTTTTAGTTATTGATAGACCTTTATTTTTTATTTATTTATATGCGGTGCTAAGAATTGAACCCAGTGCCTCACACATGCCAGGCAAGTGCGCTACCACTGAGCCACAGTCCCAGCCCACTCAAAAATTTTGATAGACTAATTTATAAAGCACTTTAATCGAGCCCTTTATTTTTTCAAGAAATAGCAATTCAGTGCCTGTACATAATAGTTGTTGTATCGAAAGCTTTGAAACAATATTCTGTTTCCATTTTTTATTTATTTATTGTTCCACAAGCAAGCACTGATAAAAACTTGTTTGAAACTCTGGTTCATTAATTGATTTGGTTTTCAGTTACAGCTTTCTTCCTGGCCACAATAATGGGTGTGAGATTTAAACGTTCTAAGAAAATAATGCCCGCTGGGCTGGTTGCAGGTTTAAGGTAAGAAGAACTATTTCGATCAATACCTTCCTCTGCCATCATTTTGAAGGGCTGATTTTTTGTTCAAAATCAATTTTAATTTGAAAGGTGAAAGTAGTTCCTATTACAGTCAGCATGATTATAAAAACCTTAAGCCGTGGTGGATTCAGTCACTCTGTGGCACTGATGTGCGCATAGTCATTCTTCCCAGAAGCACTTAGTGTCACTGTTATCTGATCACATGTCCACAGTTATCTTTTTCATAATTCAGAGCTAAATTCAACCTTGTTTCCCCACAAGATTCACCCACCTGAAGCAGTAAATTTCTTCATTTAAGTCTCTTTTAAAGAGTTGGACAGTGATAGTCTGATGCAATTATTTTGAGTTTTTAAAGAGATAAATTTCAGTATTTCTTAAAAAGGTAGGTAGGGGGTCTCAAATTTTTGTTAATTTGATCTGGTAATTTTGTCCATGCGATTAAACATGTTACCAAATAAAATTTTAGAGATAATATTTTTCATACTTTCTAGAAGCTGACTTTTAAGTGTTAAAATCCACAAACAAATCGGTTCCCTTTGATATGTATTTTCACTGTTTGGAATTTACTTAAAAGAAGTGAGATGTACACAAAGATTGTTCGTTCACTGAGACTTTATTTCTAATGGAAAAGATGTTAAACTCAAAAATTAGGAACAGCCTAGAAATTCACCAGTAAGGAAATAAATCAATAAATATTTTGCCCATGTAATGGAATATTGAATAGGCGTTTGTACATCATGTTTTCAAAACCTATTTAATGGCATCAGAAAATCTTGATGATATAAAAACAGGATCAGACTCCATGGAGCATAATGGGAACCTGTTTTTTAAAATGTCTGTATGTAAAAAATACAAGATACGAAGGAAACACCTCAGACTGTTAATAGTGTTTTTTTCTAAGGTAAGAAGAACATAGTGAATAACTTCCACGTTCTTTTTTCCACTTTTCTGTAGAATTTTCTAGTGTATCTATATGTTATGTTTCCAGAGAGGGGGAAATATGATTACAAAGGACTGATTTTCAGTCATAATCCTGTTCTAAAAAGGATGCTTGGTGTTAGAAAGAATCAGAAGTAGGGTTTACTGTCAAGAGGACAAGACCCAGTGAATGGGCAAGAAGCTGAGATTATCACAGTTGCCCCCCTCTAATTGCTCCTTGATTATTTTTCCAAGTTGCTTTACTTGACTAGCTCTTGAAGGTTTTTGTTTCTTCCCAGACCTTTCTTTCATAAACCCTCATCCCAAGCTTTTGGAACAGCAAGTTCTTATTTTTCTCATTCATTCAGTGAACATTTTTATGTCCTGTCTGGGAAGTTAGAACTCAGGGATGATGTGTTCGCCCTGTCCCAAGGAGTGGAGCTGGGAGAGAGTCCTGGAAGCCAAGGCTTAGTAACATGCCCGCACGTAGCGTATGACCCATTCTATCTTATGCCAGGTAAGAATGACCTCCCTTTGCCTCTATTTTATCTTAATTCAGCCTCATGATGATCCTGAGACTTGTCTTACTGTTGCTGTGAGCATCCAGAAGAGCTGAAAACTAAATTCCTGTCATTCTACTGTAATGGGCAGAGTATTCTTTGTACTTAAAAGATATATTTCAATATAGAATGTCGAGTCTCTTATTTTATGTCAGAAGCAAAAGTAATACTGTTTCCTCTAAGATGAACAACAGTTTGAGGTAGTTTTTTTTTTTTTTTTTTTTTTTTTTTTAGCAAAAACTTACACTGTTTCTAATTATCAAGCACTATTTTCATTAAAGGTATTTAATGAATCCTGATACACTCTTTCATTTGCTGTGGCTATTTTTATATATGTGGTATTGTTTTTGACAGTTCCAAGTACTGATGACTCAAGTAATTTTAAATTAAACTACAACTTATCCAATAAAGGAATTTCCTTATGTGGAAATTCACAAAATACTAACATAGCTGTTTGTTACTTATGTTATATCAGAAATTTTATTTTTTCCATTTTAATTGCATTGCTGCCATTGTTATTTTTCCTTTAAAATAATTCTATTCTCAACATACTCTAATGGAATGTATCAGTATTCAAATAAAAAAATGTTTTAAACTGGTTTCTTTCATTTTGGTGTCTTCTCCATATATTCAAATCATCTTTGACATTTAAAAGTTCAGTTATTAGTGAAAGGGATTGGGAAGGGGGGTTATTTAAGCTAACACTTTGTACTTCCTTAGTAACAGAGCTTCTCTCTCCCGCAAACAATAACACTGGGGGGAAAAAAAAGGTTTGTTGTTGTTTTTTTTCCCCCTCAAATCACCACTTCAAATTTGGGCATAGTTATAACTTTTAATGTCCAAGGTACTTTTAGGAGACCTAAATCCCAGTCCAGACCTGCCATTGTCTAGGGTGCTCTTGGGAACTCATTCACTGTCTCGGGGACTCAATTCCTCATCCTCAAGGAGGACTTTAACTAAATGGTCAACAAGACCCCTCAGAGGTCTAAAAGCCTGTGATTTTAGTCCTATCGGTTTCCATACCCTTTGTTTAAGTGAGGGGTGTGCAGAGTCCTCAGCCCATAGCAGCAGAATAGATCTCTGGTTGTGCTAGGTTGGTTTCCTTTGCTAGCTGACTTTCATGTAGGTTGTTAAACACTCAGTGACAAGGAATATAATTAAGGGGGAAAAAACCAAATCTTATCATTGAACCAAAAAGGAAACCTAAACAAAAGTCCTTAATATACTTTAAAAAAGAACCCCCCCCCCCAAAAAAAAAAATCCCATCAGTCCTAATGGTGCCAAAGAGATTGTTAACCACAAGCAAGGCTGGAATAGACTGTCATCACTGAGCTGCTACTCTCTTTATTTCCTCACCTGTCAAAGATGAAGGGAAGCTGGGCGTCGTGGCACAAGCCTGTAATCCCAGCACTTGGGAGGCTGAGGCGGGAGGATTTCGAGTTCAAAGCCAGCCTCGGCAATGGTGAGGCACCTAGCAACTCAGTGAGACCCTGTCTCTAATAAAATACAAAAAAAAAAAAAAAAAGGGGGGGGGGGGGGGGCTGGGGATATGGCTCAGTGGTCGAGTGCCCCTGAGTTCAATCCCTGGTAAAAAAAAAAAAAAAAAAAAAAAAAAGATGAAGGGAAGAGCCTGCAGGTTCAGACTGACAACAGCTTCTACTCAGCCTTTGATTATGACACTAATATAGAAACTAAATGTGAAATTGATCATAGAAATATATGCGATATCTGTGACATACTCAAGTGACAACGTTTTAGGAATGAGTTGAAGCTATGCAGAGTCCTGGACTGTTCCCAAAAGATGGTAGAAGTGAATGATGGTGATATATGTGCTTCTTCTTTTTTTTTTTTTTTTTCCCCCTTTGGTACCAGGGATTGAACTCAGGGGCACTTGACCACTGGGCCACATCCCCAGCCCTTTTTTGTATTTTATTAGAGACAGGGTCTCACTGAGTTGCTAAGTGCCTCGTCATTGCTGAGGCTGGCTTTGAACTTGCGATCCTCCTGTCTCAGCCTCCCAAGTGCTGGGATTACAGGCGAGTGCCACGGCGCCTGGCTGATACATGTGCTGCTTCTTGTTTGATTTTTTTGTTTTTAAGAAATCCTTGACATGTGTTTGCTTACTTATGATTTCACTATTTTGCACATGGAAAATCCAGAAGAATTCTTTCCTTCATTTTTAAAGAATTCTTATTTGGATCATTCTACATGGTGTCAGAATATTTTAGAAAAAAATAGAAAAGGAGTTTTCTAATTTTCAGGCAAGTTTTAGAGTTTATTTCCTTATGCATTTATTACTTTCATTTCTTTATTAACATATCTTTAGTATATCTTACTGGGGCTTGCTACAAATGTAGGGTGCAGTATTTACTAAATTGCTTAGACCTCTTGAATTATTAGTACTCAGCTACTATAGTGCTCATGTTTTTGAGAAACATGCCGCGTTCAAATTTGAATATGTTCTTCACCTTCCTAATGAATTCTTCATCCAGTGGGGGCTTCCTCTGGCTTCCAGGCTGGAGAAATTTGTTAATTGTGGGAATGTGGCTGATTCTGACCTTGAATTCCTAAAATGTAAAATGTCAAAATTCATGAGAGAAGAGTATGGCAAAATAAACAAAGTAAAATACTGCTAACTTGTAAGGAGAAGTCTTCATTTTTCCTATGCCCATAAACATTTTTTATGTGGTATGTAATCTTTGAAAACATAATTTTAAGTGGCTGTATAAAATTCTATCCAAGCCGGGCCTGGTGGCGCACGCCTGTAATCCCAGCACTTTGGGAGGCTGAGGCAGGAGGATCGCGAGTTCAAAGCCAGCCTCAGCAATGGTGAAGCACTTAGCAACTCAGTGAGACCCTGTCTCTAAATAAAATACAAAAAAGGGCTGGGGATGTGGCCCAGTGGTCAATTGCCCCTGAGTTCAATCCCTGGTACCACAAAAAAAAAAAAAAAAAAAAATTCTATCCAGTGGCAATATCCTCGTTTATGTAGACATTTTTCAGGTATTAGACATTTTAAGTTTGTGATTTTCATTAAGCACAATAAATGGAATATTGTGCTTAATATTTTTGAAATTGAAAATTTCAAAAAGCATTCAACAGATAAATTGTGTGAAAGTGAGGTAAACTAAATAGCAATAGCAAAACATGTTTATAATGTAATATGAGGTAGAAAACTGAGGCGGCAGAATTGTCATAACTCATGTTACGAATATTTTAATTTTTTTTGTGTGTGTGAGTTTGGTGCTAGGGATTGAACCCAGGGCTTTGTGTGTGCTGGATAATCACTCCACCAACCGAGCTACATCCCCAGTCTTCATGTTACCAATGTTTTAAACATTTTAAAGATTATAAAGGAAGCCACTAACATAGCAAAATCTTTTAGAACTTGGGCCGTGGAATCAGACAGACTGAGATTTGAGTCTGAGTCCTGTCACCCACTAATTATGTGCAAGTTATTTAACCTCTGAGTCCTATTTCCTGTCTACCTTGAGGATGGAATAAGATAACTAAAGTAATGTGCATTTAATTCTTGGCTCAATGCATAACATAAACAAGCTTTTCCAGTGATTATGGTTGTTGTTGAGTAATGGCTGTGCTGGGATGATATTATCTTAAATTTTTTCCCCCTACTTTACCTAAAAAAGAAAGCAACTTTTATTGAGGTTCTACTACATCCCAGGCAAAGCCTCTGAGGCTTCAGTCCTACAACAAGCCTGCCTCAGATCTCTGTGCTGGTGCAGGTGACCCCCATCTGCTTTCCCATGCTTTATTTTTGAATTTATCACATTATATTGAAGGTACCTGTTATGGTTTGGAGGTGAGGCGTCCCCCAAAAGCTCATATATGAGACAATGCAAGAAGGTTTAGAGGAGAAATGATTGGGCTATAGCCTCAACCTAATCAGTGAATTAATCCCTGATGGGATTGACTGAGTGGTAACTGGAGGCAGGTGGGGTGTGGCTGGAGGAAGTGGTTAATTGGGGCGTGGCGAAGGGGTATATATTTTGTATCTGGAGAGTGGAGTCCTACTTCCTAGTCATCAGTGAGCCATTTCCCTCTGCCACATTCTTTTGCCAAGATGTCCTGCCTCACCTTGAGCCCCGAGGAATGAATCCTGCCTTCTATGGACAAAGACCTCTGAAACCGTGAGTCTTCAAATAAACTTTTCTTCCCCTAAAGTTGTTCTGGTCAGATCTTTCAGTCATAGGGGCGAATAGCTGACTAAAACAATACCTGTCCACGTGTTTGTCTCTCTGATTAGGTATGTTTCTGGAGGGCATCTTTACATTTCTAGTATAGATCTTGGCATAAAGAAGTTTAAATGCTCAAGTGAATGATTAGATGAAAGAAAAAAGGAATGATACATATTCTCTCTGCAGTTCTTGGGGACTCTGGATAGCATTACCTGTAGCAGAGGGAAGCCCGAGAGGACACTGGGTTTGCACTCTTCAGCCATTAAGATGACTTCAAGGAGCTGTATATCAGCCCAGCTCAGCTGACTGCCCACAAGAAAATCTTGCCCGTGGTCTCTTAGTGCCTGCATGATAGTTGAGAAGGAGACAGTAAAGGACTAAGGGCATGTAAAGTAGTGATCTTGATTTGGTGGAACGTCTTCTAGAAGTTAAGAGACCTGGTAGATTAGAAAATCTGTTCTCTGCCCTGGGTAGCTGTATGAGTTTGAGCCAACACCATCTGTTTTGGAGCTTCAGTTCACCTGAAAGAGGTGGAGCAGCTCAAATCCCCCTGACCTGACCACAGGAAACGGCTTGCTCCGCTGCGCTTTGTATTCTTTTGTCTCTCTGCACTTACCTTGTGAACCTCTATAGAAAGGTTTTAGCACAGCACTTGGCTTGGTGGCTCTTCCAGGTCTATCTTTGTACCACCTCTGGGCTGGTGCCTTCGTTATGCTGTTTTTGGAGGGGACTTTGCTGGGAGTGTTTACAAGCCTCAGTTTTACAAATGAGTTTTCTTGTAACAGGGCTGTAATTTATGAGTGACTTTGAGTTAAAATTGATTGACTACAAAATGAAAGATTAGAGAGTCACCCTTATGTCCTAGCCCCCAAACTTTATGATCTTATGGTGCTTGGACATGCGATCAGAAGTTAGACTTGAGTGCAAGTGTCAGTTTTGTTAGTTGTGTGACATTGGGCAAGTTACTTCCAGCTGTCGCTGCATTGCCTGTAAATGGGACCATCGTTACACTTCTTTCATGGACTTATGAAGATGAAAAGGGCAAAATATGCTAAATGCACAGCACAGGCTTGTTACTCAGTGGAGGTGAGCTGTCATCATGAGTAACACTGTAGTTAGTGATATTGTCATTGTCATTATTTTTAGCCATGAGAGAAGTTATCTATACTTTATGATACTGTATGACAAAAATATCAGTCATTAGGAAGAGTGGTGTCAGACATTTATAAAATGTGCCAAAATATATAAAATTATAAGATAAAAATATCAAATTATGTGCTGATTACAAATTAATATATTGTCATATTTCTAAAGGAAATGATGTAGAGAAAGTGTAGGGTGCAGAATATTTACAGTTTGATTCAACTTGGATCAAAGAGACTAAAACTTAACTAAATGTGATGAAGAAAAAGGTAGATTTGGGAAGTTAGGGTACTGGAAATCTATGCTAAATACCTAAGTATTAATTAAATAATCTGTTTACACGATTTGATTGTGATAAATACGTCTAAATATATGTATTAAATCATTCTTTTAGAACTATTGTTACTGAACCCAGAAAGGGTCGACTAAACCAGCATTGCCAGTAGGTTTGGAAAACTTATCTGGATCTTTTTTTTTTTTTTTCACCAAAATCCTGACATTTTTAATGATTCTTTCCTATACTTACCAATATTGCAATGACTGTACCTAGAGGTAAAAAGTGTAGATAGCTAAAGAAGGCCCCAACCCTGGTGTTAGAGATGCAGTCTAAATGTTTACTTAAGGCACAAGCTTTTCAGGCATTATTTTATAAATGTTTAACATGTAGAGACACAGAAACAACGGGTTATTTTGAAAACAGTTTTTTAAAGTTTTACACTGTTGCATAGAATTCTGTTAATTTGATCAACTGCCCTGAACTCTAGTACTAGCCAGTGCATTTTAGAAATAACATTATCCTCCTGCACAATTCTTTAATTAGTGTGGGACCCTGATTTCCACCCCAAATCCTGTTTTAAAGCTTTAGTTTAACTCCAGAATTAAATTAGGTAACTGAAATTCTGTCAGTAGGAGAATCACAAATGGTGCTGAAGTTATGCATGAAATCCTTAAAAAAGTAAAATAAAATTCAGAAGACCCCAGGGGGATGGGAGGAAAGCAGATTTGTTTTATAACTGCAAGGAAGGGAAGAATTTTGAGTTTTCACAAAGGGGTTGGCCATCCTTCATTCACCAATACAGTTCTTTATCTGGGCTGGGGATGTGGCTCAGTGGTAGAGCGCTTGCCTAGCATGCGCGTGGCCGGGTTCGATCCTCAGCACCACGTAAAAATACACGCATTGTGTACAACTAAAAGCAAATAAATATAAAAAATTTCTTTATCTACTTTTAGTTTAGTTCATTCTTCTTCTCCTTGATCCAAGTCATCAAGCAAGACAGAATTCTGTCACATACCTTCTCATAGACGGGGAAGAATCTCGTAGTGGCTCGCTGGAGAATGTACTCAAGATTCATCTCCTTCTCCTCAGGCAGAGAGAGTGGAAAGAACATAATCATGTCACTCAGGTCCCTCAAGCCTTCTACATACATGTCAATCCTAAAGGAAGGGTGATGGTTCAGAAAATGATTTAATACATGCATTTAAATATATTTATCATGGTTGAATCATATAATACAAATTATTTAATTAATACTTAGGTATTTAGCATAGATTATAGGTACCCTAACTTTCCAGGTCATGTTTTTCCAGAAGAAGGGAATATCATATTATGGACCAAAGAAACATTTAAAGTAGCGCCTCAATTTCCATCTGCCTGACCACCAAGGTTCCTTCTGGAATATTGTTTTGTGCGCTAATTCCAAGTGTATTAATGGAATGCTGTTCTTTGGGGATATTAAGAAAGATCAATCTGAGAGATAGGAATAGAACCCAAATGTATGGGCAGGTGGTGTGTGTGTGTGTGTGTGTGTGTGTGTGTGATGTCAGTTATGTAACACTAATGTTAATATCACACACACATACATACTCACATGAAATATTAAAAGAATGTCATAGTAGTAAATTGGACAAAGATTGTATTTGGCTATCTGAATGTAATAATAGTGTGATCACCATGTCAGTACATGTGATGCATGTGGAGGAAGAGGTAACTACGGACCTCTGTCCAGCCCCAAACCTCTCCATCTGGATTAGAAGTTTTCAAACATAAGACAGTAGAGCAATTAAACAGAGCACAAAACTTGCTCTGCAAGTTCCCACTTGCCTCCACCTTCATCTCCATGCCTGAATGGAAGGAAAGATGACCATATGTCTGTCAAGAAACCAAGGCATAGTGAGAAGACTCCTGGTATGGGTATTGGAAAAAATCTCTGTCTTGGTCCAAGGGGCATCTCTTAATCTTTGTGAAACCTGGGCCCTTTAATTTTAACCCCAAATAGTAATGTGTGTCTTGAAAATGGTCTCAAATTCTTTGCTCCTCCTGCCATTGGATTAAGTCTCATTCTCCCCTTGGATATGAATGGACCTTGGGCACTTTCTAGATCCGTGTAGGGAAGTAATGTTCTTGGATTTCCGTGGGTAGGCCATAAGAGTCCTTCCAAATCCCACCTGGTTCTCTTTTATCATTTGCTCTAAGGGCAGCCAGCCTCTATTTAAGAAGTCCAAGCACACTGAGAACCTCCTGCTGAACACTCGAGCTTGACACATGGGGAAGGTATCTGGGGGAGAGAGCGATGCCTAGCCGTGTCCACATGTTCCAGGTCTCCCAACCCAGGTGCCAGACATGAGTGAAGTGCTGCATGAAAGACTCCGAGAACCTCTCAGCTGAGCCCTGTCAGCTCAGAACTGTGGGAGAGTATTATGCTACAGCAATGGATTACCATTATAGTAACACTCTAGGCAATAGGGTGGCTGTGGCACTATGTAGTTGATTAAAGGAGTTTTAAAATATAAACACATACAAGGCTTTATCATAGTGACACACCAACGAAAGCATGTTTAAGTAAATTATTGATTCATTTTCAATTTACAAATATTCTATCAAATAACCACTTTAAAACTATTTTACATTAAAAAGAACCACAACTCCTTAGAGAAATGACTGAGTCCAGGCCTGAAGCAAGACATATATAGGATTGATCTGGATCAACACATTATACCAGAGAATAAAGAAGTTACCAGAGCCACTAGGGTAAGGTACAAAATTCCATTGGATCCCATTGACCAAAGGTAGCACAAAAAGCATAAACAAGAATAACAATTGAAATGAATTGAAAGACATTAAAGATGTGCAAATTGATTAGTTCATATGCATAAAAGAATAGCAAAAAGCAATAGGTCACTTTTGGAGGATGCATGTGAACCACTTCATTATTCGGAAAATTGGTCAACAAGGAGAAAGAACCGAGCATCAACCCTGTCTTCTCTAGAGGAAACTGTACCTTCAAGTAACCAGGTAGTAGGTGAGGGAGGTTTTTCCTTATAGAAGTATTCCAGATAATAATTGCAGAAGGAATGATAGCACTGAATACCCACAGCTACTAATATCATAAAGGATAGATAAGTAGACATTCTGCTTCTCAACACCCATGAAGTAGTCTTGCAAAACCCACTGGAACCTGCATCTAAATAACCCAAGTCTGATAAACCCTCTAAATCCAACTAGCAATTTATAAAAAAATAGAGGAACAATTTAAATTACAGTGCAGCAATGCAGTCAGCAGAAATTTAGCAGGAACTACTGGAAAGCAAGAGAATGCTTATGGTTAAGACTTAACACAAGGTCAATCTAAAAATTTGTATTGCATTGAAATTTCAAACTAAGCTTCTAAAAATACAGTTTTGAAATGAAACAATGGCTTAATCAATGAGAAAGCACTTCTTATTTAGTAAAAATGAACTCTTTGTTGTTTACCAAACAATGGCTTTCTAATTCTGTGTAGTACTTTATAATTTAGGGTGGTTGTTTTAAACTCCAGGTAAGACAAGACTTTTACTAGTTTTTAGATGGATCTGCCCATCACAAGTTGACTGGTTGGTGCACGTGAGAATTATTTAGAGTCTGGGAAGCTGGGGGGATATCTGGTGTATTCTGAGACTGATGAGGTAGCTTCTAGGACCATGTCCAGATTCAGTTTCACAGGGTTAGATCTTCAGTATTCTTTGGATTTACTGTTGAGCGCTACTCCCACCTAGTGGAGGCAAACAAATTCATGCGAAATGCCTGATTTCCTTTACAAATGGGAGCTAAATATGGTATCTGGATGTTAAAGAAACTGTAGTGTTTGGCCATGAATTGGTAACTATGAAGGTAAATGTTATATGATAGGTGCTATTATATTCTTTCTTTTGATATGTGTTAAGTTTTTCCATGATAAAATGTTAAAAAACAAGAAAAGAATTTTCTATTAATCAAACTACACTAAATATGGCAGCTAACAAGCCTCAATGTTAAGTATTTATTCTGTTTTTAAGTCCGAGGTGATTTCCATACCAGGCTTGCTCCTTCCAGTTCCGTCCATACAAGCCATATTTTGCAGCTATGTATCTTAGAATGGCCCTGGTTTCTACCAAATTCATTCCATCAATTTCTACCATGGGCACTTGTTCATACATCAGGGTTCCACCTTGAAAAACACAAAAGAAAGCTGGATTATTTATTGTTCTTGGTAGTGGTGACTAAGTTTTCTTTTCTAAAGATGCTACAAAATGGGACTATTATAATCAAATAATATTTATCAAAATATTTTTAGAGACTAGGTAAAAGGAGAAATATTTATGCATTCACTTATACAAAAAAAAAAAGTATGAAGGACCAGACACAATGTTGAATTCCTGGAAGACACCCCCCCCCAAAAAAAATGTATATATATATATATATATATATATATTTAATTATATTTATATATTATCATACACATTATATATAAAGAAACATATATGTGTGTGTATGCACACACACACATACTTTCTTGCCAAAGATTCCTCTTTCTAATTCCTTTGTCTCCTTCTTTATGGCCACTCCACTCTTTACCTTTGAACTACCATGATAATACCCTAAGTGTTAACTCGGGCTGCAGATGGGCCATTCTTGTCTACACCACCTTCTCTGCCTGGTTGTGAAGTCATGTGACTATTGAACATATTTCCATCCCTCCCTATCACTTATCAGTGAGTAAGCAGAATTATTTAACCCCTATATTATTCTCCGTAATAAAACTAACAAACTAATCATAACTAGGGAGGGCCAACTCTGTGTGTCCATCTGTCTGCATCTCTTCCTCAGATGGGCAGCATTAAGGCTTGGCCCTGCACTTTCCCCACCAAACACCTGGAGCTGGGCCAGTTATCCTTTCCATAGTCTCAGGGTCTAACTGGGAGACTGAGGCACACCAGTTACTTTCGCAGAGAGAATATTTTAATATAAACAAATTAACTAGGGCCTGGAAAACTGAGAAGAAACAAAGGAGCAATGCAGTATCGTGAAGTTGGAAAACAGCAAAAAGTAGATGATATCCAAAGTTCAGGGGAAAGAAAAGGAGAGAGCTGGAACTGTTACGACTTAGAAGCATGGAGGCGGGGCTCCTCCTCGTTGTGAGACTCAGGTGCTTCCTTCCTTATATAGAAAAAAGATATTGATAGTTACTGTCCATACAGTTTTCACTCCTCTTATTCCGAGTATTAGACGGGGGAGGGTGTGGGACGGGGGTGGGGGGAGCGATTCATAGTAATGGAGACACCATTTCAACTCTTTGATCTAAAGTAACATCAGAAATAATAAGATTTCATCTCACCTTGGATTAATTTTTCAAATTCTTCATGTGTTTCAAAAAGTTTTTCTTCAAACTAAGGAACAACAACAAAAAAAGAATGTAAGAATACATTGTTATTAGCATTTTTATTATTATGATGTTGATGCCGTGGAAAAGAGTTACATGGAAGTCAAAGGATTGGGTGTAAATCGACCTCCAAAACTCATGTGTTGAAGCCTTGTCCCCCGTGAACAAAGTTCAGAGGTGGGGCTTTCAAGAAGGGATAGGATCATGAGGGCTCTGACCTTATCAGTGGATTAATCCATTTGGTATTTGATAGCTGATATTTGATGATAGAATGGATTACTAGGATGTGGGACCTAGTTGTAGGAAGGAGATCACTGTGGACTTGCCCTGAAAGGATAGGAAGGGTATTTCTTGTTCCAGGCCCTTCTCTCTCTCTCTCTCTCTCTCTCTCTCTCTCTCTCTCTCTCTCTCTCTCTCTCTCCCTCTCCCTCTCCCTCTCCCTCCCCTCTCTCTCTCTCTCTCTCTCTCTCTCCCTCTCCCTCTCCTTTTCTGCTTTCCAGCTGCCATGAGCTGAGCAGTGTTCCCCTGCCATGCCCTTCTGCCATTATGTTTCTGCCTTGGATTCAACTGACCATAGGAGCCAAAATAAATCTTTCCACCTTTACATTGTTTATGTCAGGTTCTTTGATCACAGTGATGAAAAGCTAACTGACACAAGGCCTAATTACTGATTAAAGTAGTTTTAAGTATACCACATGTAGTTCCTTTGTTTTCCTTAAACAATATGAAACGGAAATGTCAAGTCACCTCATTCCTACACCTTAAAGTCCAGTATTAACTTTAACTCAAATCCAAAAGCAGGAAACACTGCAGTCTCCAGGGAACTCTGCCATGTTTATAAGACAACAAAGACTGTAATCCCAATGGATCAGGAGGCTGAGGCAGGAGGATCTCAAGTTCAAAGCCAGCCTTAGCAACTTAAAGACCTTCCCTCAAAATAAAAAATCTAAAGGACTGAGGATGTGACTTTGTGGTAAATAGCTCTGGGTTCAATCTCTGGTGCCAAAAAGAGGTGTAAGAGTTCTTATTCATTTAAAATATTATCAATATTATTGTATAAATTATAGAACCCTTATAGAAAAGTCAGAAAATATAGATATGCTGAAAAATTATAAGTCATCCTCATTGACCTTTCCTCTAGAAATGAGCAGGTATTCAGTAGACATGTTCTTTTCCTATGGCTATGTCAGCACAAATATGGTATTCAGAAGGTGGAAGTTGGACACTTGCTACATTTAAAAAGAATCTTTGTGCAGGGGTAGAGTCCGTGTGATATGTATGTGTGTGGGGTCTCTGTGTTTTCTTAGTCCTTTGATTTTATGAAATAAATTTTCTTTGGTTCCGCTTGATGATCCCCCAGTACTAAGTATTAAGTGCTATCTCTCCACCACCTTCTGTTATGGTTCAGATAGAAAGTCGATGGTGTCCTCTCTTTCATATTTTCATCAGTAAAAAGAACCAAGAACCAAAGCCAAAAGAAACACAAAACAAAAATAAACCAAAAACGAAAAAGCAAACACTGCTGACAGCTGATATCATATTCAAGCTCTTCTTCTTCAAGTTTTCATTCAATGCTTAGGAAGCCCAGAGAGGCTGAGTGACTTGCCTGAAGTCCCTCAGCTAAAGGATAGAAGAACCAGGGCTGGGTTCCCTTCTTTCCAGGGAAAAGGTTTCTACTACATTTCAGATATTGTTAGCTTGGTAACTATGTAGTCTTTATTTAAATAATCATTTCAATTTGAAGCCACATTCCTCACTTGATACCAAGTATGAGAGTACAGAGGACAATCAAGGTATAAAGCAAAGCTTTCTTTCTTCCTTTTATTTTATTTTTTCGGTGGTGGTCAGGGGTTGTTTACTGGAAATTGAACCTAGGGGTTCTTTACCACTATGCTGTGTCCCCATCCCTTTTTATTTTTTTATTTTTAGTTTTTCCACCTGAACTTTTTTTTTTTTTTTAGGTGATATATTTTCCATTTTGTGTTTTGCATAAAGGCTGAGTGGGTGAGGATCTGTGTTGGGCACTGTGGGGTTTCCAAAGATAAGCAAAGCACAGCCATTTTAGCAAACTGGTGCATCCAACAGCATACTTAAGCTTTTGAAAATTCACTGTGACTCATATCACAAGGAAAAGTTGGGCACAGAGATGGATACTGACTGTAGAATTGCCTTCTAATTCTGACAAGGTATGATGGTATCAACATGAATCTAAAACTCTGGGAGGAATCAGAAGGCCCAAAACTTATTACTGTTTTGTAAAAATTAGTTCTTTAGAAGGAAAAATCACAAGTTCAACTTTTTAAAAACTATACTAAAAAATATTTAGTACTCCTCCCCCCCAACAATTGGAGTGTTTTTGATAGGTAACCCTTGGGTTCACCTTGTCTCCTATACATGCTTTATCATGTTGTATTCTTTCTTCTTGAATGTTAAAAAGCATTTGTTGACCATACCCTTTGTTATTATAATGATCATATAGTATTATAAAGCAATAATATGAAAAAAATTGAGGTTAAAAAAATAGTTTTAAAAGAATGACCTAGTCTTTCTTTTTCATCTTCATCATCTATCCAACCGAGTTTAAAGAGAAAAATAAAGAATGATACACAGCCGGGCGCGGTGGCGCACGCCTGTAATCCCAGCACTTTGGGAGGCTGAGGCAGGAGGATCGCGAGTTCAAAGCCAGCCTCAGCAATGGCGAGGCACTTAGCAACTCAGTGAGACCCTGTCTCTAATAAAATACAAAAAAAGGGCTGGGGATGTGACCCAGTGGTCGAGTGCCACTGAGTTCAATCCCCAGTACCAAAAAAAAAAAAAAAAAAAAAAAAAAAAAGAATGATACACAGAAAGAGCCACTTTAGGTAAATTTTTCCCAAAGGTGCACAAGTCAAAGTTTGGCAAATACAGATATAAATGTGAAAATATAAAAGCTAGACCTACCAGATAGAGGTTGTTCAAGCAGAGCTGAAGATGATGGTCCAACTGAATTTTAGCTCTGTTAATGTTTTATTTTTAACAGAAGACTATCTAAACACATTAAGCCAATTATGACTATTATAAATATAACAATTGTTCATCCCAGGTATCAGGGTCATGTTCATTTACAATATTCTTTGTACTTTGCTTCATTTTCTAACTCTTGATTTAAAATAAAAAAAAAAAAAAAAAAAAAAAAAAAAAAAATCCAAACAAGACTTTAGAAAAAATGAAACTTCTACAGATTTTTTTTTTTGCTTTATTCAAACACTACTGGATTACATAAAGTGATACATTTCACAAAATATTCCAATTTAAACCATGTTCTGAGATGCGTTCATATAAGGTATTTTCATTTCTGGAGACCAGATGAACTTGAAACCTTTGTTAAGTCTCAGACAGAATATAGAATATCCTAGTGAATGTCAAGTCACCAATATTGCTTGCTAATTTTTCACTAAGTCACTGTGGGACAGGCCATAAGTTCAAAGAAAACTTGTTCCTTCATCTAAGACACCATTAAGATTAACTGAAAAATACTTTTTTGTAGGGATTCCAGAAGAGGCTGATTGCTCTATATTCACAATGTGCATACAGACACAAAAAATTTATTTTGAAAGGTCTTTATAAACTTTAATAAACTGCTTATAAAATATGTTGAGAAATTTTAAATAATTTAAAAATTCATTGAAGTGTAGGACAGTTATAAGTTATAGTGGTAAATGATAATGTTGCATCGTCAGTACTGTTCTGTGCTTTTAAGAAAAGTACCATTTTCTTAATATTCTTGATACAAATGTAGTTAAATGAATGTCACACTTGGCTGTTAAGAATGGAATATGTAGAAGCCGTGAAGCAAAATGAGTCTCTTCCCTTCCTCCCTTTGTACATCCCGCCTTCATTCCTTCCTCCCACATCCTTCCTTCTTTTCTTTGCTAATTATTATAGAACACTATAACATCTTGGATGTGGTTAGTATCAACAATCAATTATTACAGTATTTAGGCACTTAATTAAAAGGACTAATTAAGTTCTTTTACAGCCCAACATTTAAAGAACATGTGGCAAAACCTGCTTTTTGTTTTCTAGTTGGGTGCAGTGGCACAGGCCTGTAATCCCAGCAACTTGGGAGGTTGAGGCAGGAGGATTGAAAGTTTGAGGCCACCCTCAGCAATTAGTGAGGCCCCAAATAGCTTAGCAAGACCCTGTCTCAAAATAAAAAGATCTGAGGATGTAACTCAGTGGTGAAGCAATTCTGAGTTCAATCCCCAGTACAAAAAATAAATAAAATAGTTTTTTATAACTTTCCCCTAAGTGAGTGTTCAATGACCTGGAGACAAAAACAATAGCAGTCAACCCAACTATCTTACCTCCACTCCTGCTGCAGCCAAGAGCCACCGGATAGACTCCATTCTGCCCCTGCCATTGAAGTAGTGAAGCACAGGCTTCCCCGCCATGCTTAAGGATTCCTGAAAATCAAGAGGGAGAGACTGAGATTCGTGCACAAAGAGAAACAGCAACTTATAGAGCAGCACAAAATTCATCAGAAAGATGTGGGCTTGCAACTTACACCCAGACCCAAGCTGCACCTTAGCTCCAAGATTGCCTATAATCTAGATTCCTTCCTCACAAGTGGAGTTTATCTTCTCAAACTGGTGTTCTAAATTTTTTTTTTTTTTTTTTTTGCAAATAAAACAAAACTAATTAAATAACTGACTTAAAAATAGAAAGAGGATAAGCATAAGCAAGTCAGATGGATGGAAGGAATTCAGGACTAAGTCTGACCAGTTTATCTTCTTGTGCAGGTGACAAGATTTTAGCATTGTAATCTTTCTTCTCTCTCTTTTTTATACAGCTCCTCCTCCCTCCTCCTGCCAGGACATGCCTAGGCTGGAGAAACTGAGTGAGAATGGAGGACTGAGGAGGAAGCTAGCATTTTTCACTTTCCAAAGTCATCTTGACATTTTAGTCACAGCACACTCTGAAGCCAAGAGCAGCATGCAAGAGGGATTTTGATGATTGGGATTTTAAGCAAAAGTACAGTTAGGCAAAAGGGTGCCTTTTCCCACCTTCACATCTTTTCTCTTTGAAAACAAAAATTTCAGAAATACAACTTATACTCATTTTGAAGAAATTTAAATAATGCAGAAGTACAGAAATTAAATGCCATCCCTACCACCCCAAGAAAGCTTATGTAGCTTGAGGGATGTGAGGGTTTAGCTTGATGGGGTGACAGGTTCTGGACATTCAAAGGTTGCTGGAGGTATCTTTGCAAGGGGGAGCTGTGGGGAGAAGGAGAGAGGTTTTAAGAGTGGGAGGATCTTTGTGGTCTAAGGGGGAGCTTATTTATTTTGCAGCATGTCAACTGGCTCACTTTCAAAACTGGCCCTTCTATACATGAAGAACTCAGCAAAATAAATGAGGAAAGGATAGATAGCAAAAATAACTATCTTGAAACTTAGAATGAAAAAAGTTGATCTACCTAATTACGTTGCTATATTGTGTGCATGTACGAACATACAACAACAAATCCCACTATTGGGGACAACTATCGTGCACTAATAAAAATATGGAAAAAATAAAATTCTATTTTCTACTTATTAAAAAGAAAGTTGGTCTAGGCCAGTGCATTTTCATTCCTACCTGCTGTCTATTAGAATCATCTGAGGGGCTTAAAACATGCCACAATTCCCTTCTCCAATCTTGCTGGTTTAACTTTGAGTCTCCCCTTCTTTAAAGAGAAGGTCATTCATGATGAGAGATTTGGGGGTGCTTCTATTTCCTCTGTATAGTTGCTGGTCTGAGTGGCGAAGAGATGGCTGACAGTGTCCAAACCTTTTCTCTGGACCTTGGCAGGGAATTCAAAGGCTCCATGTAGTCTGTTTGTACCATCTCAAAGCCAGATACTTGACTTCTGTAAAAGAGAGGGGAGCAGTGTTCTGGGGCAGAGAATAGAGTGGAAAAAGAGTGAGCCATGATGGTTAGTAGAAGTTCCCAGTGTTGTGCTCGGAATGGTAGAATATTCTGGTTTGGTCTCCTCTTGTTTTATCAAGTGATTTTCTCTGTGATTGTCGGGAGCAGCCTGAATTATTGGTGAGCCATTACTACATGGAGATTTTTGGTGGTGGCCAGAGTTCTTCCTCACATTAATTCCCAGTGCTCTTTGGGTATTGCCCTGTTCGTGCTTGGAAAAATCATGAATGCCATTTGGCTTCAAGACAGATGACCTAGCATTTTTGCTATCAGGGAAGACGCCTCAACCATTCCCACGGGTCAGCAAAAAAATTGCTGACATGCTCTTCAACCTTTTGCTGCAGGCTCTTTGCCTTATCTAGGGGATGTTTGTGAGTTTCTTTCCCATCCATCATGTTGGTTAACTGGTTAGTTTGCTGCGTAAGTCCCTTTTCTGCTCACTGTACTGCTTTGAACACTGTTGGTTCAATAAAGGAATTTAAATGCACCAGAGATTTTCAACATAAAGGAATTGGCCCTTCTACTTTGCAAACCGGCTTGTCCTTGGATTTCCTCAGCAATGCAGTCCTAACATATTATTGGTGGCTCCTCTTCTCTATCCTCTTTCCTTTGTTCACCATCAGTGTCAATGAAGCAAAAACCCCTAGAAAAGCAAACTTTTGCAGTTGCACCTCTTCTCTTTTTTGATCTTCCTAAGCAACAGACTCTTCCACAAGACAGTTCACCTGCTGTCTGCCCTGAGCAGTTCAACCTCTGCAGAGAAGTCCCCTTCACCTCATCCATCTCCTGCACAACTTAAGGCCAGGCAGGTCACTGAGCCACCTGCTGTGCAAAGGGGATGGTGGACTGGAAGGAAGCAGTGGCAACTCTTTTCTCCAACCTCCCCTGGCCAGAGAAGACAGGATTCACTCTGCCAAGGGTCCTCTGGATATTCCCTTTCCTTGAGGAATGAAAATTTTTTGTCTCTGGTACACATAAGGTAGAACCTTCCTCACACCAGTATGTGAACTTTTAATGCAACCATTAGTCTGAAAGGACTTTTTCTACAGTTATTTTCTAGCATTTGTCAGCCCCTGTGCCTGGACTGGTTTCGAATACTTTGTTTTTCTCCCTGTGCCATTCACCCTCCCACCTCTGCTTCCTGCCCTCCAGCACCTTTGGATGAATGGATCTTGTGATTCTAGCTGTCATTTTAGAAGACTAAATATGGGTAGGGAGAGGATGTCAAAACACTTGTACAATTTTAAAATGTCACAAATGCAAACTGATTTCCCACAAACAAAACATATGCCACAGTTTCTTCATCTGTAAAATGGGAATGATAGCACCAATCTTGTAATTATTGAAATTTTTGAATGCAATAAAACATGTAATGTGTTTAGCCCTGAGTGGATGATGAGCAATGGTAAATAGTTCATATCTATGGGTGGAGGGGAGGGAAGGAGACCCTGGGAGAGAGAGGAAGCTGAAAATAGCAGGCTCTATCATCTTAGCAGTGGGATAGCTGGAGACTGGGAAGGACTCGATAGCAAAGAGGTGAGAGTTCTTGGGGATCTCCTGGGATTCAAGGGACATGCAGATGATTGACTGCCAGGCTAGAGGAGCAAGATGCCTGAAGATGGTCCTGATAGAGAAGATCTAGACACCTGAGTTTGGTATCTATCTTTTCTGGTTGAGGTTAGGCAGAATGGCCAGTTCATGATAGCTAATTTTATGTATCCACTTGACTGGGCTTGGGATTCCCAGATTGCTGGTAAGAAAATATTTTGGGGATTTGGAAGATGGTGGATTAGAAGAAGGATAAAATTCCCAGCATATCCTTAGCCCCAGACTTATAAAGTGGAAGGATTGCTCCTCAGCAAGGTGGGTAACAAAGGGAACTCATTGAAATTTAATACTGGATGGTAGAAGAAACCACAAAGATACAGGAAGTCAGAAACTTTGATCATAATAGAAGAAATAACACATTAGAGATTTGCCATTTTGGCTGGTGGCAGTAGTGGCAGTGGTGGCTGCTGAGGAGAGAGAGGAGTGTGGTACATTTAAAAAATAAATAAATAAATTGGCTTGGAGAGCCTGAAGAATAGGGAGGGAGGCTGTGGACTCAGAGTGAATGGGTGAAATGGTTCAGAGACAACCACCCCAAAATTGCTCAGCCCCCCAGGACAGATAGTTCAGTTGGTACTAAGATCACTGGCATAAAAATCAATCATGGGTGCATCCCAGGAACTATCCATAAATGCAGCACAGCAGCAAATAGTGAAAATCAGGAACATGTAAGGATCCCCCCAGATTTTGCCTGAACCAGAGAGGCTAAATAGGCACAAAGAAAATTACACTTGGCCCACATAGGCTCCAGATACCAAGGGGAGAGAGCTTCCTTTGTTGTAGGTGCCCCATAAGAGCTATTGGGAAGACGCCTACAGCAGCCACACAGGAAGGTCTGCACTCAGGGTGGAACCTGGTAATTCACATTCATAGTAGTGAAGGTGAAATCTATGGAGGATTAGAGCTTATCCCCTGCACTGGATTCTACCAGAGAACCCAGAGATCCAGATTTTCAGCAGAATCTCCCCAGCAACAGGGTGCAACATGGATCAAATCTCAAACACCTGTCACCAGAGTTCCAAAAGTCAACCAAGGCTATACCCCAAGTACTGTAACTTCAAATTTAGAACTCCGTGTCACCCTCAATTCAGGATTACACTTTTTTTTTTTCTTCAGCATTTCCCAGTTTATTCCACTCTATGTTAGAAGACTGGGAGCTGAGAGTTACTACAACAAGCTTTAGCTCCTACCCACAACATCTGGCATGTAGGTGAGGAATACAAAGACTTTGGACTAAAATCCTGCAGTCCTTGACCCAAGAGTTACAGAGCCACAGATAAATGTAAAGAAAGAAAACCCATCCCTGCCAACGGTTTTGACCACTGCAGCAGAAACATATCCTTTTATTTCTCATTAAGATTTTTGGTATCTTTTAAATTTTTCCTTATTTTTTCATCCATACTACCCCCATTATTAAAATTTATTTTTCACTGTTTTTAAATTTTAACTTTAAAGTTATTTTTAATCAAACATTATTTTATTGAGTTTTTTTTAAACTTATTTCCATTCTGCAGGATTTTGTGGGTGTATGTATGTGGTATAGATGTGTTCTCACCATGTGAATAGTGTGGGGTGTGTGTGTGTGTGTGTGTGTGTGTGTGTGTGTGTGTGATTTTACTTCTATGTTAATTGCTTTCTTCTGTACCTGTTTATTACTGAGTCTTGATTTGACTTAGGCGAGGTATAATTATATGAGTTTGAGTTGTTTTATCTGACATTTACTGCTTTGTTTGTATTCTTCTTTTTCTTCATATTAGCCTCATCAAATCCTAGAGGAGGCTGGTGACCAAATCCCGTTGTGATTTAGGGTATGTGAGAACATAGGAAACCTTTGCTTTACTTCTTGCAAATCCAGAATGACTCAAAAACATTAAGTAGACATGTCTGGGTTTTTGCCTAGAAAGGTGGACCTGAAACAGCCTCAGAGCTCTCCATGTCACAGCAACGCACAGTTCCAAATTTAAAAGGCCTGTGTGTTAACAAAGGGGATGCAACAGTCATTTGCAAAGATCTTCACTGGGAGATTAGATGGGCATGCAGATGAAGACATCTTGGCAGTCTCATTTGTAAACAGATGTCTGTTGAAGTCAAGGTGTCCCTCTCCCTCGTGCCTTTCCTTAAGTGTAGATGCCACCTTCACAAAAATGTAGGTTGTGTCTTGGGTTGGAGAGACTGGAACTGTCAGATTTAGTTTGTGCTTTCTGATGGAATATAGCTCAAAATAAAAATTAAACTCAGTTTGGAAATACAAAGAAAGCCTTGCAGCCTTGAATCTGTGAATTGATTTGTCTCTATAAAATAAAGTTTTTCATTTATATAAAATAAAGTTCCCTTTTCAGAGTGGACATAATTTCTTCATTATCAAAAGAAACATTATGAGGCACTGGGTTAGATCCTTAGCACCACATAAAATAAATAAATAAAGAAAGAAAGAAACCTTACAACAAATGTACTTCTGCCACAGGAAATGGAGGAAACTATCTTGTTTTATATTCACAAGTTTGTTCTTCACAATAATTTCTGAGCCGCTGTTAGATCTCAGAGTTTTAGAGTCCCATAAAGATGGCATGTTAGAATGTATTCTGAGAAACAAGACTGGCAATGTTTTAATCCTATCCTATCCTATCCTTGTCTTCTGAAGGAGCCCCAATTAGGGAGATGGCTATTGCGGTCAGCTGGAAGCCATAAGTTCCACCTGATAATAAGTATGTATGTGACGCACCTGTAAATGCACGTGAGGCACCGGCAAAGCTAAAGGTATATAACCGGGTGAAAGCGGTCGGAGTCAGGAGAAGAATGAATTCATTCAGTCAGTCATGCAGTCGCTCGGTCGGTCAGAAGAAGAGTTCGGGTCGGAGAAGAAGAAAAGAATCAGAGCGGCCAGAACATAGGCAGAGCGGTTACAGAAGAGAAACCAGATAGAAGAAGTAATTGCTGGTCAGAGTCAGGCCGAGGCTCCCGAGGAAGAAAGAAGAAAGAAGAAAGAAGCTCTAAAAGCTAAGCTCTCTCTCTCTCTAAAGAAGAAATCTCTCTCTTTCAAGCTCTCTCTCTTTCTCTCTAAGCTCTAAGAAGAAAAGCTCTATCTTTCTCTCTAAGCTCTAAGAAGAAGAAGAAGAAAAAGCTATCTCTAATCTTTCTCTCAAAGCTCTTTCTAAGAAGAAGAAAAATCTTTCTTTCTCTCTCTAAGCTCTCTCTAAGAAAGTAGAAGTAAAAGTAGTAGTATCTTTACTCTGCCTCCGAGAGTTTTCCTCCCACGGCGTTGTGGCTGGCCACGACAGGCAGCTTACAGTCTTCTCTTCCTCTCCTCTCTGGTCCTCTCCTTCTCTTCCTCCCCTTCCTTCCTTTCTTTCTTCTTTCCTTTTTCCAGTACTGGGGTTTGAACCCAGGGGTTCACACATGCTAGGCAAGTGCTCTATAATTGAGCTACACCCCCACCCTTTAGAATTTTTTTTTTTAACATTTTGAGACAGGGTCTTGCTAAGTTACCCAGGCTGGCCTTGAACCTGAAATTCTCCTGACTCAGTCTCCTGAGTAGCTATGATTACAGGTGAATGCCACCATGCCTGACTTAATATTTCTTAAAAGCAAAAATGTATTTGTGACTCCAGCATTTAACTTAGTTGCTGTGTTAAATATTTCAAGTCAAAATGTCTTGACTTTGTATCCTATTGGAGTATTTATCTCCAAAAGAGAGAGAAAAAAAGACTAAAAGAAAGAAAGCTAGATTACAGGTGAGTCATCTCTGAGAAAATATAAGTCTAATAATTCATAGTTATATAAAAACATAAATCAAAGCTAAGTTACCTTAATTTATATAAAATTTGACTTCCAGCAAAAGACCTTAAGAATTCAAATAAACTAGAAATTAAAATTTCAGACATGGATGAGGGGTTGCTGATTTATTGTGAAATAAACTTTTGATATTGTGTGCTCCATATGTCTGTATTTTTAAACTAAAATTATACATATATCTAACATATAATGGTAAATCAATCCCCAGAATACTTTCTCAAATTGCACATATTATTAATTTGAGGTGAGAAAGTAATGAGAATATTTGGGAAATATAACTGAATCTATAAAGTTAATCCACTGTAAACCATTTGAGTTGGAATTTTGCCTCTCATTAAGGTTATCTCACTTTATTATAAACATGGAAAAAATTGGAAATATTTTCAGTGTCTATGCCTTAAGTATTAAGCACATAGGAAATACATTTTAGAATAATTGCTGGATTTTAACAATGGAACCTCCTTGCCTGAGGGAAAGTACTGATTTCCTCAGAGAAATGGCACCAAACAGAACTCCAAGCAACAAGTATTAAAAAATACTGACACAGCTTCCTGGCCTCCAAGCTGGGGCAGCCAGCCTGCAGGTCCCCACCTAGAAGTGGCGGTGGAGCAATAGAGTAGTGGCCTGGGTGGGTTGGAGTGTGAGAGACAAGCGTGGGCAGGGACATGGGGAGCCCACCATGCTGGCCAGGCCTGAGGCACCACTTACCTGCACAAGTTGAGCCAGGGAGAGCCAACCTGCCACCCCACAGTGGTCAGGCCTGGGCACGGTGCAGATGCCTGCTGCAGAAGCCTGCTCCATGTAGCACTGCAGCTCTGGAACCCCAAGCCTGCACCACCGGCTCACTGCAACCTGTGGGGAAGCTGCAATTGCAGGTGAATGGTGAGAAAATGGAAGTGCAGCAGACCTGAATGGAAGCTGGGACTCGAGAGTTAACCAATATTCCAAACCCTAATTAGCATAATTTTGGACCAATAGCATTGGTACTTTTTTTCAAGTCCTGATTAGTATAAATTTGGACAGATAGCATTGACCCAAGTGCTATATAAACCCCTAGACTAGCACACTTGGTGGCAAAACCTGCTATTGGGTCTCTTTTTGTATTAAGAGATTTTTGTTCTTATTTTTATTCTTTGAGAAATCCTACTTTTATACTCACTAATCCTAGTGATTTTTTTTTTTTTTTTTTTTTTTTTTTTTTTTTGTGGTACCGGGGATTGAACTCAGGGGCACTCGACCACTGGGCCACATCCCCAGCCCTTTTTTGTATTTTTTTTTTTTTTTTTTTTATTAGAGACAGAGTCTCACTGAGTTGCTAAGTGCCTCGCCATTGCTGAGGCTGGCTTTGAACTCGCGATCCTCCTGCCTCAGCCTCCCAAAGTGCTGGGATTACAGGCGTGCGCCACCGCGCCCGGCTCTAGTGAATTTTATCTCATTTTTGGATTCATGATTCAAGAACCCAGATAGAAGAAATTGCTGGTGGGCTGTTAAGAGCTGCAACACTTCTGGGCTTCAGAGACCTACAGCTTATGCAGACCCCACCCACCTGCCTGCAGAAGCAGAGAAACTCCAGTTTTGATGCATTGACTTTTCTAGCTCTCTCCCTTCATAACTACTTTTAAATATGTCTTTTACTTAGGTCAAAGGAAATTATTAAAAGAAGTCTCCATGGACTCTAAGAACACCAATGGCAGTTTTATCTACTTATGGTAGAAATGAAGGGATTAGAAGCAAGTATTATATATTCATCCCCTAGTTACAACCTGAGCAGGCAGGCAAATGCTAAGTAGATAACCTCACAGTTTTCAAGTATACCCCTGAAGTAAAATACCAAAGAAAATAATACATTGTTTAAAGTGTGTTTGAATAAAAGGAATGAAATACACCTGTACTGCTGGCAGAGTGGTACACGTGTAATCACAGCAACTCAGGAGACTGAGGCAGGAGGATCATAAGTTCAAGGCCAGCCTCAGCAACTTAGCAAGGGACTAAACAACTTAGTGAGACCCAAAGAAAAAGGGCTGAGATATGGTTCAATGGTAAAATACCGCTGGGTTCAATCTCCAGTTCCCAAAATAAACAAAAACATAAGTACCTACATGCCAATTAAATTTTTATTTATCCTGGGCCTGGGATTCTGGAATTTTATTTCTAATTGTCTTGGCATCATGCCTCCATTCAACTTTGTCTACTATAATTGGGTTTCAGTAAAGTGAATACTTAGGCCATTTCAGAGAAAAAAAAGTCAGTCCTCTAGCCTAACACAGTACATTTTCATGTGTCCTTGAATATTGCATATACATTTTCTGGCTTGTAGAAAATCTTTATGCCCTCCTTATGTTATAAAGTAGGATTTACTTTATTATCATAAAGATGCTATCTTGGCAAATATTGGTCTGATTTGTAAAGGTCTATGTTTCACTCTCCTTGGAGGATGATTGCTTGGTAGCTGGACCTAGGACTCAAGAAATATTTTCTTCGTCAATGAACAAATGGGAAAGGTTTCTGCTGGTGATTCAAGAGACATGGGCTTTAGGCTGATCCTACCATGACAAGCTATGTGACCCCAGGCAAATCCCAACTTCTTTGGAACCCAGTGCATTCATCTGTAAAATAGACAGGAACAGTGGATGTATTGGAGTGAAGATGGCTACCAAGTTTTAATGCTTAATTTTTCCTTTCTGTTTCCTCACAAATACACTGCAACAACCAATTTTTAGAAAACCTTAGTAGAAAGTATGTGTTTTAGTCAGCTTTGACATTGTGACCAAAAGAACTGACAAGACGCATGGAGGAGAAGTTTGTTTTGGCTCATAGTTTCAGAGGGTTGGTCCACGGTCGGCTGGCAGCCTAGCTCTGGGCCTGAGATGAGGCAAAACATCATGGCAGAAGGGCATGGTGGGGGAAAGCAGTTTAAGAGATCACAGCCAGGAAGGAGAGAGAGAGAGAGAGAGAGAGAGAGAGAGAGAGAGAGAGAGAGAGCGCGCGCTGGAGTCACCAGGTATAAAACTGAAGGAATGCTCCCAGACCTATCTCCTCCAACCACATCCTACCTGCCACTCAGATTATGAGAGATTATAATACAACTCTCATAATCTAATCATTTTACCTCTGGATGTTCTTGCATTATCTCACATATGAGCTTTTGAGGGATGCCTCATATCTAAACCATAACATAATGGACACAACTTAAGAAACAACAGTCAGAATAGTACAGTAACAGAACTTCATTCAGCTTCAGTGAATGTGCATCCCAGATGCCTGGGGCCTGGCTCCCCCTACAGTGCACAACAGCCTCCCTCCCGTAGTGTGGGAGATGTTTCTCCATGAAATTTCCCTCTCTCTCCAACAGCTTCCCAGTGGTAACCTGATAAAGGATCACTGGAAGACAGGAAAAGAGAATGGGAAGAAGCCCCATGTCTGGAAGGGCCCCTTGCTGGGATGTCCAGGGTGGGTAGAGTTGACCAGCGGAGGTGTCATGAGGGAAGAGACACTGACACAGACCAGCAGAGATCTGTTGGGCGAGTATCTAAGAGAAGAAGGAAAGGAGCATCACGAGAGGGAATGCTGGGGGTGCCATCCTGGAGGATGAGCCAAGCTGCCCTGCCCAGTGGAGCCTTTGCTGCCTGGAGTCAGCCTCTGGAAACTCTTCACAGCTTTCATCACAAGGCTCTGCTCTGGGGAGGGGAGGGCTGTTGTTGGGAACTTGTTATTTCTTTTGCAAAAGTTCTGACCTTTTGAATTGAGGCAGGATTGGGTGAATTTGTGTGGCATCATGCTGACAAAGAAGGTAGATGAATCATTAAACTAAGAAGGAAGCCACAGGAAGATATGAAGTGTTGGAGGGTAGAAGGCTCTGGGAAAAATTTGCTAATGGGAAGGGAGACTGGCTTGGAGTTGCAGAGAAGAGGTCAAAGAAAGTAAACTGAGAAAGATTTTTGAGAGATTTTTGAACTAATAGAACTAGAATGGCAATCAGTTCATTGGTTACTAAACAAAAGTTCAAGACTTCAGAGAGAAGAAGTAAAGCTAGACTGTAGCCTGTTTTTTAACCCTCTTGTAAAGAATTTATTTGCCATCTATTATACCACATCACATATTTTAAACACTGACATATAACACACTAATTAGATAAAAAACCACAGAAAGTTTATGTAGTTTATCTTATTAGGAACAAGATACACCATCGCTTATTGTCTTCAAACATTATTGCACTTTAACTTCCACAATTTGACAAAGCATTCATGAAATAATCTGCAGACTGTTTTTGTTTGTTTGTTTGTTTTTGTTTGTTTTGGCAGGGGGTAGTGGGGGTTGAACTCACGGGCATTTGACCACTGAGCCACATCCCCAGCCCTATTTTGTATTTTATTAGAGACAGGGTCTTACTGAGTTGCTTAGCACCTTGCTAAATTGCTGAGGCTGGCTTTGAACTCACGAGCCTCCTGTCTCAACCTCCTGAGCCTCTGGGATTACAGGCGTGCGCCACCTTACCCGACAGACCAGTTTTTTTTAAGTGTTTTTTTTTTTTTTTTTTTTTAGTTGTAGATGGACACAATACCTTTATTTATTTTTATGTGGTGATGAGGATTGAACCCAGTGGCCCACATGTGAGGGGCAAGCCCTCTACCACTGAGCCACAACCCCAGACCCTGCAGACTAGTTTTAACAGGCAAATAACACCTTAAGCAGACATGACTGTCCTAAATTGTGTATTAGGTATGAACTTTACAACTTCAGACTTATATTAGCAGACTTATATTAGAACTTTACAACTTCAGACTTATATTAGTGGAGCTGGAGAGTACTGTGCCTTCTCCAAGCTGCACCAGAAGAACCACCAATAGTGTGGTGTAACTTGTGGCCCTTTCCAAGGCCACAATTCTGACGGCCCTGCCCGCAGGTGTTAGACCACACATCTTGCTGTGCTTGTGGACTGGTTTGGTGATCCACCGGGTGTCAGGATTTCTTCTGACACCTTTGTGGCATGGATCAAGAAGGATAATTCAAAGAATTTGTATGTGGAATCTTCACCAACCCAGTAAGAATTCAGGACTCTCAGAGCCCCACAGTGGCATCCAGCTCACTCCTCAGCAACAGACTGAAGGCTTAGAACAAAGTTTAGCCGGTGAACACCATGAAGGACAGGCTTGCCATACATCACGCCCTTAGGAACTGGGCGTCTGCGGCCACCGCTGCGCGCACAGATCCTGTATGTGATATAAACTTGCTTAGTCTTGTATCCCAGTCTGTGTGCTTTATCTGGCCAGGTGGGGCAGGGAGCCCTGTGGAGCACAGAGAGCTGGTGGTACTGCCCGCAGCGGGCCCTCAGAAGCAAGCCCATCACATCCGACTTCTTCTTCCTCCATAGCTCCTGGATATGCTTGGCTTACCGATGGCTGCCGCCAGATGGAAAGGAAGGAGACTGTAGACAACTTGAGTTTAGTAACGGAAAGAAACGAAGCAAACAGCCAAAGGAAAAGAACAGCCAGAGATAGAATTGATTTTCTGATTTCTTTTTTGAGGGTTGTTATTTGTTCTGAGGAATAGGGATGCAGGGTGGCTAAGATATCCACGACAGTAGAGATCTGAGCCTTTCTATAAGAGAAAGAAAAATGCCAGAGGAGAGGGAGCCAAGGCAGGATGGAGGGCAGAGGACTGCATTGTAGAACGACTGTTGACATGATAGACTTGGCTGACTCCACTCAGCCTCCCTTCTCCTCCCCTACTGCCCTCCCCACAGGTCATTTCCCCAGTGTGTCACCATCTTCTGGAGTTTGGCTTCCAATGTTAAGTTTCAGAAGACCTTTCAGTTTCTGTCTTGCTCTCTCTTGGATTACTTATTCTGGGGAACATTAGCTATATGTCACAGGACACTCAAGAGCCCTAAAGAACAGACATGTCAAGGAACTGAGATCTGTTGCCACCTTCCAGGGAGGAACTGAGGACTCAGTCAACAGCTGAGGGAGTGGGCCATGTCTGAACTGCATCCCACCAACAATCAAGCCTTCAGATGACGACAGCACCTGAAGATAATCTGACTGCAACCTCCTGAGACATCCTGATTCTGCATTCCACACTAAGTTTCTCCCAGATTCCTGATTTCCATTCACAAATGGTGAGCATAATAAATGCTTGTTGCTTTAAGCCACTAAACTTGGTGGCAATCTCTGCAGCAATAGATAACCACCTCTCTTACCTCATCTTTTAGTGCTTCCTTCCCATGACCCCACAACACTGACCTTCCTCCTGTGCCTGCAACACACCATTTTTTTTTTTTCCTGACCAAGTTCCCAGCCTTCATCTTCCTCTTGGCTGAGGTTTTCTTAGCCTGAATCTTCAGGATTTCGTCTTCCATGGCACTCTTTATACCTAAAGGTTTTCAGGGAACAAAATGGGTGATCAGTAAACATTTATGAAATAAAATAATGAATAAAATCATGTATATATCATTTAGTAGAAATGTAAACCTTGAGAAGATTCTATCAATAACTGCAGTTAAAGTCTGAACAGTTTTCTATTTGTTATCCCTTGTTGGCTTATTGACTTGGAATGTTGCAAGTGTACTGAAAGTTTCCAAGATAGGTATAATCAAACATAGCTACTGAGTTCAGAGGGAAGATCATGTGAGATAGTTTAAAGGCCCAATGGATCAAAGTCAACACAGATTAAAGTTGTGCCAACCTGACTGTTTCATCTAAAGAGCTCTGGTTGGCAGGATGTTGCTAATACACATTTGTTCTACAAAGAATATTTTGGAAAACTGACAAGTTAACATGCACAATTTGCTCAGATCTTGACCTAATGCATCTAGCTCAGTCAGATAAATTAACATCCATTTTCACCTCATATATACATACATATAGTCTCTCCTTGAAAATAGTTAACATCCAATTATCATAAACACCATATCTAGATCTGCATATATATCAAAAATTAAAATAGATATTAAACATGTTTCCTATTATTTTCTAACTACCTTAAACTATACATAGCATAAAGGTAGGTAAAGTTGTGGAGCAAATGAATCATAAATCATTGTCAAATTTCCAGTCAATTTGTGATTTTATAAATTGTTCCTGTGTTCTGGGCTGTTTAGGTCCTCTCTGAAGGCCATCAGGTCCTGTGGGGGTGGCCCTTCCTGCAGGTGTGACTCTCAGTGTGTTCCTAGGTCCTTCCCCTGCTTTCTGCACTTTTTCATTGAGGGATGAGGAGGTAGAGGTTCCTCACTGTTGCCAGCATCAGAGTTCTCCAGTCCCACTTGATGTATCTTAATCCTGCCCCTACCTTTGTAAATAGGCATTTTATTCAACTCTTTTCCATCATCCCTTTGGAGTGATTTTTCGTCTTTTTGTGGGGAACCTCCTTGGTACAACGTTGCATATTAATTTATAATTCTTTTTATGCAAATCATTTACTTCATGTTTAATTATGAACCAGGTAAAAGTTCTTATTCATCTTGTATTCCCAATTCCAATGACAATGAGGGTTAAATGACCTGAAGTTTGTTTCAGGATAATAAAAAAATTATAAATGTATAATACTAACTAGGGAGTCCTGTGTCTGTTGAGGTTAAAATTCTCTGTTCCAGAGCAATTATAAGAGTCTTTTCTAGAAAGGTGTTTGACGAAGTTTTCTTATTAATCCTCTCAGTGGCCCCCAGCTGAAGAAGGAGGAGGATGTGGATGAGCACAGGAACTCACCTCTTGGGCAGCCATCTTGGAACATCTTGGTGGCTGAATTGACCTTATAAGGAGCAGACAAATGAATCCTACCTCTCTCTGCCCAGTCACACCCAACTGTGGGGAAGCTCACACCATGAACACAGCCAGAATTAGAGGCTTGAGTTCAGCCTCCTAGAGCCTAGATATTCTGGGGGAGCTCCAGTTATGGGCTCAGAATATGATTAATGATAGAAATTATCTAATTATAATCTCCTCTGAACAGTGGTGTGCCAAAGGAGAAGTGGCCATATATCTCAGTCTATGTATTGATGTCCTAGAGCCCTAAGGGCTTTAAAATGTGGCCCTCCTCACACCTCAACTTCAGACATAGAGATTCCAGAACTGTGATTGAGTACATTTTACTGTTTTACGTTACCATGTTTGTGGTAATGTTACTGAAAGCTCAGTCCTTGTCTCTGAGGCCAATCTAATAATGAAGACACGTTTTTGAGAAAAAGAAAAAAGGAGGCTTATTACTTTTGAAGGGCAAAAAACCCATACCAGAAAACACCATTTAGCAAAAGGGTTTATTAACTGGCCCTTAACAGCTGGTGGGGACCTAAGGGGCACATGGAGGGAAAGGGAGCGAGGGGAAGGGAAGGGAAACCAGAGGGGAGGAGAAGGGCACAGATGGGGTGAAGAAGGAAAAAGGGTTGCGGGGAGGGGAAGAGGAGAAGGGAAAGGGAAGGGAAGAAGAGGAAAGGGAAGGGAAGACAGGGAGAGGGGAAGGGAGAGCCGGCGAGAAGAAGGAGGCGAAGAAGGACCGAGTTCTGGACCGGCAGGGGTTTAAGTTGCGACTCAGGTGGTCGGACCACCCGACTCCATAGGCTTCCCGGGGGTGGAAGTGGGACTTGTACGTTTGGGATTAGCTCAGAAAGGGAGAGCCCGCCCTGGGGTGGATTCCCGAGAGAGGCGAGTATTCCCAGGATCAGAAAGGGAAGGGACTCAGAGCCTGCCAAATGTGGATTCTCTGAAGAGATGGGCACTTCCATCTCTTCAAGCTCAGGCTCACTGGATAACCTAAGGCACCTGGGGCGTGGCCAATTTAAGGCACTTGTGGGGGTATGGCCTGTCGGCCCGAATTTATCTAACAGCTTTGCTAGCAGAGGAGAGACATAGGAGACTCCTGTCCCCAAAACTGTGATTCTGCCTGTTGGATATGGATAAAGACAAACCCCAAAATAATATGGCCCAGGGAGAAGGAATGAGGGAGTCACCGTCTTTCCCAGTGATAAGACAGGCCCCAGGGAGGAGATATCCATTAAGTCTGAAATTACAGTTTCTGGGAAGAGGCCAAAGCATTGATCCAACCCTAAACAAATTCTTTCCTAGACACTGACCTCACACCCACTGACCCTACACCTTCCATTTGGCCCCAAAAAGATAAATCCTGGGAACTGACCATTGACCCCATACCTACTAACCCCACACCCTCCATTTGGCCCAGTAAAGATAGCCCAAACTGACATGCTCATTAATTAAGTCACCTCTCAGTATAACCTATACAAGCCTAAACCCCACTTTGGCTGATGGCTCATATTCCACCAGGAAAATGGATCCATCAGAGGCATCACTCCATTCCCAAATCGAAGGTGTGCTGAGCTGATCTATGAAGTGTGCATCAGGTCTGGTCCTTTTGTGCTAACACTGCCCATCAGCAGGAACCGGGGTTTTTTGAAGAGGTAATTCAGAGAAAATGAGATTAGGGAGGACAGATCAGGAAGAAGAAGATCAGGGAAAAGAAAATCTGGTAGGAGAAGATCAGGAAGGAGAAGGTTAGGAAAAAAGGTCAGGGAGAAAAATGTTGGGAAAAAGAAAAAAACATGTAAGTTTCAAAGCCACAAGGCATATAGCCAAAGCATCAAGTGAACCCCTGTTACAGTAATTTGTTGTAACAGCCTTAGGACTGCTATACATGGTGGGCATGATTTTCAATTAAAACTACACATTTCTGTTTATCTAACTACAATGATTTCTGTTACAGAAAAGTCTATATTTGGCTTGTTCATCATTAGTTAACCAGTCCTCAACTGAATGTCCACATTAGACATAAATATATTGGCTGAATAATTCAATAGAAAAAAAGATTGGCAGCCCTAGAGTGTTCCATCCAAACCTCAGCTGAAGGAAAATGACTCATTAAAGATAGTTTTTTTTTTGGTCAGAAAATTAGCAAAATACATATGGAAAAGTCTATTTTTCTGTAAGCCAGAAAAACAGATGAAATTTCCTACTTTACTTTTTAACAAGGTTTAGACAGACTTTACAGAAAACATTTTAATAGATCTGAACCTAAGTACTCCTCTCACTTAAATTTGAAGAGACCCTTGAGGATGTGTTCCCAAACAAAAAGTTAGAATTAACTTCCTTTGCATATACAAATGAGAATCAAGCCTAGTATGCCTGGGAGTTCACATCCCTGTGGTGAAGGCCTATGGAAGACAAAATTGCAGGAATGAAAGATCTTAATTGGCTTTCTTTTTGACTTTAGAATAGTGCTGAAGAAAAAAGAAACAAAAACCAAAAAAGTATATTGGTGATTTCCTCATAAGGCAGGGATGGGGGACAGAGCAATAGGAAAATGACATTTTTTCCTATTACATTACCTTGTTTTGGGAATAGGATACCTACCACCCACTGGTGATGAAAATCAGTCAGGGCTGATTGAACACCCCAGAAAAGCTGAGGCAAGAGTGGAAAGCAAGTTTTTTTTTTTTTTAAGGATGGAACAGAGATAGACTGCTTGGCAGAGAAGGGGGCCCAGAGTTGGGTGTCCAAGGAAGTGGGGGTGTCCTGCCCCTTTTAGACATTATAGAATTTATTTGTTCTCATGCCTTCCCATTCCTGCATATGTGACTCATGACCAAAAATGGACCACAGGTGGAGTGATCCAAGGGCCTAAGGAAGCTGCCCAGGGGTCCAGGCAGAAAGGGAGCATTCATTAACAGCCCCTGTAGGGAGAAACAATTCGCTGGAGGCACAACAGGTGGGAGAGGAGGGGGAAGGGCTCTGGAGACATTAGCATTTGATTTCCTTTCCTTTTGGGTCAGCCCTCATCTTCCCTCATCTTCCCTCATCTTCCCTCATCTTCCCAATCATCTATACTGACTGTCCTTTTAAAAAATAAGTGAGAGTGGCAGAGCAGCAAGGGCTAAATTCAAATCATAAAGTGGACCGCTGTTACACATATGTCACGTCCCATGACTAGACACTTAAGTTCACTCTAGGTGAACTGGGCTGGCATGAAATAATCACACACAGACAGAGAAATACCATTTTCTTTGGGTCTTGTGATGGCTCCTCTGACCTTAGGGGTCTGTGGAAAGAGAGAGAGCATGACTCAAGCCTGGTTTTATTGGGGAGAAGCCTTTCAAATGAGGCAAGGGGTGAGGTTTCAGGGGGGTAGAGTCTAGTTTCCTGATGTCTGCTGTCAGCAGATTGACTGACATCTTGGAAGGCCATGCCCATCTCATGTGCTGAGTGGGGATCAAAAGCAGAGCAAGAGAAGAGAACACACAAAGGGAGTTTTCGTGGAATATTCTATCCCCAACAGGGCAAAAGGGGTAGAATTACAAAGGAATAGGTGAGTGTAACTCAACCCCAGTGGGTACGCCTACTCCTGGAGCCACACCTCATTATCCAAGCCAGGATAATGCCCAAGTTTTTGTAGTGCAATAATTGTTCAATATCACTTTAGTGCTCAGGACTTAAAGGTCCAGAATGGCTCCCCACACACATATACTTTGGAAATTTTTATTAGTCTCACAATAATCACTACCAACATTTAGGCAAAGCATTTCATTACTGCAAAAATTTAGAAGATTGGTCTTACATAAGTTTGGCATCTATATCTGCCTTATTTACCCAAAATCTCCTTTGCTGCTTCTTCACATGTCTCATCAATACAAGGCTTCCTCTGGCTGCCAGGCTGCAGAAATTTCTTCATTGTGGGGAGTGTTAGAATTTAGGCAAAGTTTCTTACGCTGGGAATGCCATTTTAATAAAAGGGAAGTTTATTAGGGGCCACGCGTGGCAGGGGGAGAAGAAGGGGAAAACAGGGACGGACGGGAACAGGGACAGGCACAAACAGAGAGAGGTTTCAGTCTGGGGGAGGCTTAAATAGCAAAGTGGTGGTCATAGACCCCCCCTGGAGTGAGTCCTTGCTCTATAGGCTGCCGGAGGTCAGGAGGTGGTGGCCAGGGCACCTGCTAGCCAGGTTCGCTGGCCAGGCTGAGGCACCTGGGAAATGTAGTCTTTTTACAAAGTACCTGGGAGGTGTGGCCTTCTACCTGGAAGGCGCAACCTCCCTGCCCGGAATCCAACAGGGAGGGTGCTGATTCTGGTTCTCAGGCCCTGCAACACAGAAATCATAGCCTGAGCCTGGACACAAATGTGGACCTATTATTTGTACAACCCTGGAAATCCTAGATAAAGACCAAATGAGTCCTCTTCCTCTGTATGAGTGTATGGAGGCTGGAAACACACATCCAACCAGAAATGAACATAAAAGGAAGAGTAATATACAGCTCAATAGCATTTTTGTTGGATTCTAGGCAGAAGGCTGCACCTCCCAGGCAGAAGGCCACACCTCCCCAGGAGCCTTGTGAAAAACTACAGCTCCCAGGATCCTCAGCGTGACCAAAAAACCTGACCAGCAAGTCCCTTGTCCACTACCCCTACTCCCCCCCCCCCAACCTCTGCTGGCCTATAGGACAAGGACTCACTCCAAGGGGGTTTTATGGCCCCTACTCTATTTAAGCCAGCCCCGGACTGAACTCGCTCTCTGTTCCTGCTCTCTGTTCCTGCCTCTCTCGGTTCCTGCCTCCCTTCCCTTCCTTTCCCTACCCTTGCCCACGTGGCACCCCAATAAACCCTTTTATTTCACTAACACAATGTTCCCAGCTAAGTTAACTAGTTTTCTAACAATTTTCCATGAAGACATCTTTAGACTTTATGAAGTTCTGGTCATCTCTATCTTCTTCATTATACATCAACCCTGTGGATTTACAGCTTTTGTGTCATGGGGGGTGGGGGGGAAGAAGAATGTGTCTGTCAGATATCTACACTGAGGAATCTCCAAACAGGAGAACTGAAGATGTGAAAACATTGAATTATAACTAAAGACAAAAAATAGCAAAGGCTACCTAGTGTCTGATGGACCATTTTTTACACAGAGATATGGGTTGTGAGGAGAGAGGAGGAAGAGTTGTGCAGAGAAGCCATGACAGTAGGAGGCTGAAGTGAAGGAAGGAGGTCAGATGGAAAGAGAGCTACGGCTCTGGTGGACTCACTGTGCAAAGATAAGGGTGCGCCTGCGATCAAGGGAATCCCAGAGGAATTAAAAACAGAGCCCACGTGGAATAGGGACTGAGGAGAGTGTTGGAACATAAAGCTACCCAGGAATACCGTGTTGGAAAAGGGGGGGTTTATTGGGGTGCCATGTGGAGAGGGGTAGGGAAAGGAAGGGAGAGGGAGAGAGGTAGGGAATAGGAAAGGGGCAGGACAAGAAAAGCTCAGAACAAGGGACAAGGGTGAACAGGAACAGGGGCCGGCTTCAGTCTGGAGCAGGCTTAAATAGGGAACTGGTGGTCTGAGGGACCCCTGGAGTGAGTCCATGTCCCATAGGCTGCCGGAGGTCAAGAGGTGGGGAGGGCACCTGAGGGCTGACCAGCCTGAGGCACCTGGGAGAGGTAGTCTTTTCACAAAGTACCTGGAATCCAACAGAGAGAGATGCAGGCACTGTGTCCTTCTGTTGTAGGGATAGACGAGGACAGACACCAAAAGAGTACCAGGAAGCAGATTATTTATTTATTTATTTATTTATTTATTTATTGGCTGCAACCAGGTTCAGAGGGAAAAGCTTTCACTGTAATCAATCAATCCCCCAGGACCCCGAGTTCAGGAAGGTTTAGAACTTTATGCCCAGTGTGTAGGGGGAGGGACTCAGAGGTTCACAATGTACAGAAGTTGCAATGATAACAGGTTTTTCTTTCAATGTTCTGGGCAAATTAACCCCTCAAAGACACTTTTTTGCAAGAAACGGAGAGCCTCTTCTGCCCTTTTTTTTTTTTTTTTTAATATTTTGTTAGTTGTTGATTGAACTTTATTCATTTATATGTGGTGCTGAGAATCTAACCCAGTGACTCACACATGCTAGGCAAAAGTTCTACCACTGAGCCATCACCCCAGTCCCCTCTTCTCCCTTTTGTTCTCCCCCTGCCAACTGTTTCCATGGAACCTAATTAGTAAAATCTTCTCTTGTCTTTGAAATGTAAATATTCCTGTAAAGCTCACCAGCCCAAGGCCAAAGACCTTCTTAAAAGAATCTGTCTTCCTTATCACGCTCTGCATTTCCAAACACACTTTCAGCCTGAAAATGTTTACAAACTATTATGTATTGTTTTAGACTAGAGAATCTACAACACTAGATAAATGTTGTGAAAATGAAAACTAGTAAAGGGGTGTTCATCACCTGGAGTGCTGATCTCTTTCAGGCCTGTGCAGCCAAGTAAAATAGAGCAACAGGAAATAGGATGCTTAACTACATTGAACTCTTTTGCAGAGATCCTTTTGTTAACAGTCCTAAGATCAATTATGGGAGGATTTCTGGAGAAGCTGAATTAAGATCTTCTGTGTGTGTGTGTGGGGGGGGGGGGGTGCCACTACACTTCTTATCATGAAAGGTGATTTACCCTTGTTAGAGTGGCATCCACCCCTACGTTCTAGGGCATAAAAAATTCTTCTCATGCTTCAGAACCAGGAAATCAGCTGGAGAAGGCTGGAGGTCAGAACCTCATCAGCCCAAGAGTCCAAATATCAAATTCATGATGGGGAATGTAGGACCTCTCTGAAGGCCTGAGGTAGGTCATCTTCAGCAGAGGGAAGCTGATCATAATGCTGGAGTCTAGCTCTTCCACATGGAAGAATCAGTGAGGTGAATGTCAGCTCCGCTCAGCCTGTCACCAACAAGGTAGTCTTGTCTGTGGTTCTTCAATACCTGCATAATTTGAGAGATGATATTGTGAATATATACACAGCTGGGGGTGGGAAGGGGGTAGGCTCAGTTTCTACCTGATCCTCAGCCCAACTCTCCCCATCAGCTGCCTCCTGGGCAGGTGTAGAGCTGCAGATCTTTCTCCAGGTCCCCAGCTCATAAGGGAGAGTGAGAAGTGGGGCTCTGCTCCCTCCTCTGTTAAAGCCCAGAGGACCCATCATTCTCATCCCCACATCCCTGGATCATTCACACCACCCACCAGAACCTGCATTTTCTATACATGCCAAGGGCTGAACCTCTGCTGTGCCATGTTTCCAGCAGCCCCACGCTCTAAAGGACACAGTGGGAAAATCTGAGGAAGTATTTCTCTGCTTTCTCCCATCTCCAATGGGCAATGGCTCCACCTTCATGGCAACACCTTTCACCTAGGAATGGAGCATCTGGGTGTCTATACTTCTCTTGTCTGCTTTTCTATTTTTCTAGTCTCTCTGGGATCTTAAGTGAACTTGAATTCATCATCTCCTTTGCAACACTGGCTCTGACTCTACTTACAGTATGCCATAATCTGCTGCTGAAATGCCTATGGGTGAATTGCACCAATGCCTGCAACTTTTAAATGCATGAAATAATATGTTTGATTCGTATCTAAGGGTATAGCTCAGGGGTCGAGCGCTTGCCTAGCAAGTGCGAGGCCCTGGGTTCAATCTCCAGTACCATATACATATTAAAAAAATTGTGATAGATGGAGAGAGGGATGACTAAATGGACACAGATGATAAACTAAACATAATAAGACATTAGTTATAATATCTAGGTGATGGGTATCTCTACAAGTTTGTTACACATGTGTTTCAACTTTTCTGTATATATGAAACTTTTCATAATAAAATTTTAAGTTAATATGTACTATTTAGTCAAATATCTCAGTGATATTAAAGTAATAAGAAAAACCATACACATATATGATATTTTTTATTGTACTGATTTAAGAGAATATTTTGGCTAATACCCTTTCAGACTATGTATGCGTATAAAAGTACGGATGATTACTTGGTACAATAACAAAATGAGGCATCAAATGTTATATAATAATATAGGCTGTTTATTTATGTATGGAGTGCTTTGATTTCTCAGTACAGATGAGTTGAACTGTAATGCTGGAGAGCTTGTCATCAGTGATATGCCTTAAACTGTCAGCACCAGGAGGACTGGAGGGTGAACTCAAGAGTCTGATTACTCTTAAATCTTCGCTCTTTACATTGGTCCTCATACATAAGCAATGAATTAACATTTGTTCAGTAGATTAATGAAACAATGATCCATTGCTCTATAATACAGGAGTTTAGCAAATAGTCTTTCATTTTTAATCTTTGCTTTGTTCCGTGATTTTTTAAATTCAGCATGATATAGCTTTGATCTTGAAATGTTCTCCTTTTATCCTCAAAAAGAAACCTGAGTTAAGTACTACGTATTTGACTTTGGAAGTTTTTTCTTATTTTTGCATAATTTTTCTCAAAGATCTGAGAGTCACATCCCTAAATTCTATAGATTATTTTCTCTAATAATGAAGGGATTATAGTCCCTTTATCTTCTCTTCCTCTCCATCCCTCTGCCACCATTCCTGTGTGGATCCTTCTCCTCTATCCCTGCGACACTACAGTACTGTCCTGATGGGCAGCTGGTCTCATGTCTTCCTTCACACGGCAACAGAAAATTTCCTGCTGTGTTGCTTTCACCGTGTAGCTATTGAGTCAGAAGACTGGGGTGCTCTACATGACCCAGTTCAATTTCCAATGTGCCCAAGTACTGACTATGACCACGAAATTCTGTCACACAGAGAATTCTAGTTTGAGTCTCAGTAAACTAAAAATTTTAACTTTGGTATAACCAGGGCAATGCTTCTGCATAATCTATATTTACACAATGGCTTGAGTGCCAGAAAGCTAAATGAATATGGAAGAAGTTCTTTTGAAAGTGAAGGTCAATGCCCAGAGGTTACCTGGGTGTGTTTTCCTGTTTCTGTTTGTTACGGACTAAACGTTTGTGTTCCACAAAGTTTGTATGTTGAGATATCAATCCTCCATGTGTTGGTATTAGGAGATGGTGGTGATTATGTCCTGTGATGAATCTCTCCTGAACAGTACAAATGTTCTTATGAAGGGGGCTTTGGTGAGCTCTCTTGGCCCTCCACCATGTGGGGACACAGCCAGGTGTCAGCCATCTGTGAACTAAGAAGCAGGACATACCAAATCTGCCAGGGCCTTGACCTTTTACTTCCCACTCTCCAGAATGTGAAGGAAAAAAATATTGTATGAGCCACTTAGTCAATGACATTTTTTATACTACCATCCCTAACTGCTAAGACACTCTTTTAGGACTAAGGCAGCTTCCAAACTCTTAGTGCCCTAAAGGTGAAACAGCTCCCGCTAACCTTTACAAAGGCAGGAAAATAACAATTTCTAGCTTTCTCTTTGACCTGAGTAAGACTTGCATCTTTCTCTCCAGGTAGAAGTTATGGGTGATAAGTATTTCATTCAAATCTGGCATACTTTCTGCATACCTATCACTCCTGAAAGACAAAAACTATCACTCTGTCAAATGCTCCCTGCCTCAGATCTTATAGTTTAAAACCTAAGGAAACAGAGTCTCACATGGTAGCAAAATAACTCAACTCCAGGGGGCCCATTCATGAGCCAGTCATGATCCTCTGATTTTTACTTATAGGTTAATATTTATCTTTTAGAACAACCCAAGGAGTGAAGTTATGTCTAAAATCTTTGTTAGCTGCATGACTAAATATAGGTGCAAAGAGCATCAATAATCTGTCTGGAGTCATAGTCATGAGGGAACTCGGGGGAATCACTGCATGGAACCCCTGATAGTACAAATAGGGTTTGCTGTCTGTGCTGTGGTTTGATCTGGGCACAAGCATACTGTGATTCCTGTAGCTAAACACCTGACTCCTAGGTAAGCTCAGAAAGAGCTCCTGGCCCAACCGTTCAGCCTCTCCCTCTCTCAACCTGTTAACCAGCCCAGGCTCACTGTCATGTTCAATGTCAGAAATTCTCCCAATTATTTCCCATAAAACATGAATCCACAATCTTCTCCAGAGGCTGAGCCCTACTCGAGTCATGTTTGCATTGTTTGAGACCCACCTAAATACTCCCTTACTTAGTACAATTCTGTATATGGTTATAAGCAGTGCATATTATAAAACCTTCATTTATTTTGTGTCAAAATGGAGCTTCTGAAATACTATTAAAAATAATGCCTTATTGATATGTATTTCCATAACATAATTGTCACTTCATTAAAAAAAATATCAATCAGTGGTTTTGGTACATTCACAGAATTCTGCAAATATGGGTACTCTCCAATTCCAGAACCGTTTTTTCACTCAGTAGGTGAAACATAGATATTCAACGTCAATGCATACTCCATTTTGTTGCTATAGCACATTTTGTTCATCCATTCATCTGTTGATGGATGTTTGGCTTATTTCTAGTTTTGGAATATTATCAAGAATGCTTCTCTATGTAATTCTGAATAAGTATTACAGAGGGACTATTTCTGTTTGTCCTGGGTATATCCCTAAATGGAATTGCTGAGTCATTGGTAACTCTTTAACTATAGAAGAAATTTCCCTCAGTTCTACACAAGGTTTATTTTCAGTCAAGCAGCTCCAGCCAGTAGGGAGGGGGCAACCTGCTTTTATGGTGCTGAGTCAGCCTGGTTATGTTAGTCTTGCATGAAATGCTTTGAACCCCAGGATTCTGGGCACCAGACTGCAAAACCTCGCCTAGTTTTCAATTCATATAATTACCTGGTAACAGAGGTTCATGGTCATCATTATTTTTTTTTAAAGTTATGATTTACTAACATATTAATTGTATAAATTGATGGGTTTCACTGTAAAATTTCCACATGTGTATATGTGGTGCTTTGATGGTGTCTACCCTCTCTTCTACCCTCTCTCTCTCCTCCACTCTTCCCCATCCTGAGTATCTTTCTCTTTCCCTAATAGTGCCTACTACTTCCTGGTCACTTTTATTTTTAGATACCACAGATGAGATAAAACATATGATTCTTCTCTTTCTAGCTTATTTCACTTGACATGATGTCCTTCAGTTTCATCCATTTTCCTGAAAATGATATTATTTCTTTTATTATTATTATTTAGTTGTAGAAGGACACAATATCTTTGTTTATTAATTTATTTTCATGCGGTACTGAGGATCGAACCCAGTGCCTCACACGTGCCAGGGAAGGGCTCTACCACTGAGCTATAGCCCCAGCCCTGATATTATTTCATTTATACCATATTTTCTCTATTCATTTACCTGTTGATGGGCACATAAGCTGATTCCATATCTTGGTTATTGTGAATAGTGCCACAATAAACATGGGACTGTAGGCATTTCTTTCTCTCCTTCCTTCCTTCCTTTCTTTTTATACCAACTTTGCTTCCTTCAGTCAAATACTCAAGAGTAGTATAAGCTGGATCATATGGTAATTCTATTTTTAATATTTTGAGAAAACTGTTTGCCATGTGACTACATTAATTTGCATTTCCACAAACAGTGTATAAGGGATCCTTTTTCTCCACATCCTTGCCAGCATTTGCTATTTAATTTCTTTTATAATAGCCATTCTGACTGGGGTGAGATGGCATCTCAATGTAGTTTTTTTTTTTTTTTTTTTTTTTTTTTTTTTGTGGTACCGGGGATTGAACTCAGGGGCACTGGACCACTGGGTCACATCCCCAGCCCTTTTTTGTATTTTATTAGAGACAGGGTCTCACTGAGTTGCTAAGTGCCTCACCATTGCTGAAGCTGGCTTTGAACTCGCGATCCTCCTGCCTCAGCCTCCCAAAGTGCTGGGATTACAGGCGTGCGCCACCGCGCCTGGCTTCAATGTAGTTTTGATTTGCATTTCCCCAATGATTAAAAATATTGAGCATTTTTTTTTTTTTTTTTTGTACTGAGGATTGAACCCAGGGGTGCTTAACCACTGAGCCACATCCCCAGCCCTTTTTAAATGTTTTATTTAGGGACAGGGTTTCACTGAGTTGCTAAGTGCCTTGCTAAGTTGCTGAGGCTTGCTTTGAAATGGTGATCCTCCTGTCTTGGTCTCCTGAGCTGCTGGGATTACAGGCATATACCATTGTGACTGGCTGAGCATTTTTTCATGTGTGTATTGGCCATTTGTACTTCTTTGGAGAAGTGTCTGTTCAGATCATTTTGTCAATTTTTGATTGTGTTATTTGTTCTTTTATTGTTAAGTCTTTTGAGTTCTTATAAATTCTGGATTGTAATCCTCTGTCAGAAGAATAGCTGGTAAACTTTTTTGTGCATTTTGTAGTTTGTCTCATCATTCTGTTGTTTCCTTTGCTATGCAGAAGCTTTTAAATTTGATGTAATCCCACTTTTCAATTATCATTTTTATTTCTGACCTATTAGAATCCTATTCAGGGAATCATTGCCTGTGCCAATATCTTAAATATGCTGTTATTCTGATGGATTTGCCTTTAAATGTGACTTGGCTCTTCTCTCTTGCAGCCTTTAATGTTCTTTCTTTGTTCTGTGTTTTTGGCAGTTTAACTATAGTATGTCATGAAGAGGTTCATTCCTGGTCATGTCTAGTTGGTGTTCTAAATGTTTACTGTACCTGCATACACATGTCTTTCCCAAGATTTGGGAAATGTTCTGCTATTCTTTTGCTGCATTGGTTTTCTGTGCCTTCTATCTATAGCTTTTCTTATTATTTCTGATTATGCATACATTTGCTATTTTAATGATATTCCAGAGATCTTATATATTTTGTTCCTTTTTTCTTTTTCTTTCCCATTACTGCTGGGATGTGAAAATTCCTTGCCTTCAAGCCCTGATATTCTTTCATCCATTTGATCTAGTCTATTGGTATACGGCTTTCAATTGAATTTTCAGTCTGACTTATTATTCTATTTTTAAGATATTTGTTTATTTCTCTTTCAATTTTTCTATCTCTTTATTAAATTGATGCCCCACATTGTTTTCTTTAATTAATTCTACTCTTTCCTTTGTATTCTCTTGGAATTCACTGAGCTGTTTAAAAATCATTTCTTTTTTCAACCTCAGAAGCCAGAGTCTGTGAATTGCTGATTTTAGAGGGAAGTGCTTTGGGCTCCCCTCCATGCCTCAGTCTGTATGTCCCACTGGATAGATCTCTTAGTGGCTTTGTACCAAAATCATCCCCCCAAGTCAAGACACTCACAAGCTGAAGACCTCCAGAGGCAGAGCAGTGGAATGGCTGTGGAGTCCCATAGGTGGGAAAATGCAGGTATTTTTAACTCTCTGAGCAGTACAAACTCAGAGAGAAGAATCTTCTCAAGAGTGCTTCGAATTACAGCAACCTGAGAATTCACTGAAAAACTCAGCAAACTCCCATTAAGCTGTATAGATCCCAAGTATCTTATCTGTTTAGACTGTACCTGCAAGCTGCCAGATTCTATGCTAATGAATCTCCCTAGAACTCTCTCAGTTTCAACTATACCCATGCCAAGAGGATGCTTCCCATCTCCTGGTGATATTGTCATGTGATAGGTGCTGGGACACTCTGTTTCTCTTACTATTCTCTTATCCAGATTCTGTGGACTTGACCAAGTCTCTGTCTCTTTGCTGTAGGGTTACAGCTCCTTCCCACAGTCAGTCACCTCAACACACAGCTATACATCTGCTGTCTGTTTCTATCTTGTGGAGAAGCAGTTGTATGCTTGGTGCCCTGTCACATCATCTTGCCCCTCCTATCTCTTTGAAAAAATTTTTTAATATCTTTATTTTAATTAATTAATTAATTAATTTTGGTGCCAGGGATTGAACTTAGGGGCACTCAACCACTGGGCCACATCCCCAGCCCATTTTTGTATTTTATTAGAGACAGGGTCTCACTGAGTTGCTAAGTGCCTCACCATTGCTGAGGCTGGCTTTGAACTCGCAATCCTCCTGCCTCAGCCTCCCAAGTGCTGGGATTAAAGGCGTGTGACCGGCTCTTTTTGAAATTTTAATGTGTCAAAGTTTATCTTTCAACACAGAGATTCTTAGGAGGAAAATTTTTTTTATTATATTAGAGGCTTTTTTTGTTGTTGTTGTTTTGTTTGGTACTAGGGATTGAACTCAGAGGCACTCAGCCACTGAGCCACATCCCCAGCCCTATTTTGGATTTTATTTAGAGACAGGGCCTCACTGAGTTGCTTAGTGCCTCACTTTTGCTGAGACTGGCTTTGAACGCACGATCCTTCTGCTTCAGCCTCCTGAGTCTCTGGGATTACAGGCATGCACCACTGCACCTGGCCTTCTTTTTATTATATTGAGAAGGTTGCTTGAGTTACTTAAAATAATTTTTAAAATGCAATTTTATTTTGTCATTCTGACAAGGTAAGGTATTTGGTTGTAGTTTATGATTTCCTGTTCTCCTCAAGACAAAAATCTAATTTTTTACTATGGTCTTCAAAGTCTTTACTCCAAACTCTGAGCTCTGTTCCCTGATCTCCCCTCTGGGTTACTCTCCCCTGTCTTAAGCTTTAATGCTCTCCTAAGAGCAGCTGTGTTCTCTTTCCTCAAACACTTGATGCTTGGCCTCTCTTCTTGGCCAGTGATTGTGCTGATCTCTGCCTGGATTTTACCCCTGCTGCCCAGAGCTGGTGCCATCCCCCTCACTAATTGTCCCTCCTGCTCATCTCACCTCAGATATCACTCCCCTTCTTGAGAAACCTTGTCTCACCCACAGATCCTAGAAGATGTCTATTGATGGTGAACTCCCAGCATTAGCTCATGGTGAGTAGATGAAGTTCTGTCCAGAAGGCTATGTTTAAGTCCTAACCCTGAATACCTATCAATGTGACCTTATCTAGAAAGGGTTTCTGCAGAAATAATCCATTTGAGGTCATACTGGATTAGGGCAGCTCCTCAACCAACTGCTGGTATCCTCATAAGAAGAGGGCAGTTTGGATAGGCGACACACAGGGAGAATGTCCTGTGACTGTGGAGGCAGAGATTACAGTGTTGTGACAAAAAAATCAAAAACTCTAAGAATGGCCAGCTTCTATCAAATACTAGGAAGAGGTTAAGAAGGGTCATTCCCTAAAGCCTTCAGAGACATCATAGCATGGCTCATACCTCAACTTCAAACTTAGCTCCAGAACTATGAGGGAATGAATTTCCATTATTTTAAATCACCAAGTTTTCAGGAATTTCTTGTAGCAGCTTTAGGAATGTGATACATATGGTATTAATGATTTCAGATTAGAATTCTTTTTTTAATTTGTTTCTCTCACTAGAGTAACCTCCATGAGGGCAGAGACTATATCTGGCTTATCCATCATTATTTACTAGCTTCCAGAGCTCACAATGTTCCACATTAGATATAAATATTTAGGATGTATAATTGAACAAAAAGATTGACAACTTGAAGGAAAATGATTCTTTACAAAATTTGTTGATTTTGATGAGAAAGGAAACAAAGCACAAAAGGGAAAGACCATTTTTACATAGATCAGAATATGAGTTGAAAATTTCTACATAATTTTCTTTGATATAATATGTGACAGATGTTATATGACCATTTTTGGATATATTCCCTTTTTCATTTAAATTCAAGGAGATGTCCTAGGAGGTGATCAGGAGTTCAGGCTTCACCAAAACCTAATAGATTGCATTGCAAAGAAGTCTGCATAGCTTATTTCTTTTCTTTTCTTTTTAACATTTTATATTGATCTTTAATGTGTCTATGTACAACACAACAGATAAGACTTAAAATAGATGTGTGACAGAGTGGTGGTCCAAGAGTCATCAACGGAGGAATACATCTTCAAGGACAAGGCAGAAGCCAGCTGCAGGGTACAGAAGGGCACATTCTCTGGTCCCAGATGCTAGGAAACTGACGCAGGGTGACCACAAGTTCAAGGCCAGCCTCGCCCCATCTCAAAATATGACAATAAAAAAGGCTATGGTGAAGCTCAATGGTGGAGCTCTCCTGGGTGAAATCTGAAGGAATGAAGGGAGCAAAGGAGGAAAGAAGAGACATTTCACCAATATGTATATAAGGCTGGAGTGGAGAGGCCTAAACTAACATATACAATGTGTAATGAAACATTTTAAAAACATAAAAGAGTAAATTGTGAAGTCATGAAATAACAATTGATTTTTGAGAAGGAATAGTGGGCAGCAATGTTGTGACCAAAAAAAATCAAAGAAATCAATAGTCACATTACATAGGGAGTATTTAAGAACTGCACTAGGGAGGGTATGTACAGAAAGGGTGACTTGATCCTGTACATACATGTGCATGTGCATAAGAGTGCACATGTATGGGTGGCAAAACTCACCCCTCCCAGGTATTATTATTTCTTTTTGTAATTTTATTTGGTGCTCTAGAAAACACTCACATGAGCACCATGCCATGTTTGATAGCCTCTGTGGCCCTGCTAATGTGCTTAGCTGGTGCCTGGCACATAGAAGGGAACTTTGAATTATTAGTTGAAGAAAAATCTCATTATATTCATTGTGATTAGTTAAAGATCATCATAGCATGAAATATTAATAGAAATGAATAATTTGTTATATTGAAAACTTAAATAGTTCTTCCATCCCTGCTTTTAACAGAAATTATCTAAGATCAACTTTTTCCAAGTAGACTTCAGTTTAGTCCATCCGAATTAATAAAAATTTGGAACATAAGTTGTGAATTAGTGTTCTTATGATGATTAGTATCATTCTAGAATTTTAGAGCTTGAAGGACATCAATATACAGAAACACATGAAGAAGTAATCTTTGCATCTGAATTGGTTAACACCTGGAAACTGTACACAAACAAGGCACATTTTGATTTACATCAGGGTTTAAAGAATCGTCCAGAAGACAGAAATGCTGGTATATGTCTGTAATCCCTGTGGCTATAGCATGAGGATCACAAGTCCAAACCAAGCCTCAGCAGCATACTGAAACCCTTGTGATGAACTCGGCAAGAACCTCTATAAAAATAAAAATAAAAAGGGCTAAGGATTGGTCTCAGTGCTTAAGCACTCCAGATATGATGATGATGATGATGATGATGATGATGATGATGATATTCCTTTTTTCTTCCACCTCCATTCTCTGACCCTGGTAATTGTGTTTGAAACCTCTCACAATTTTTATTTTGTCACAACATATATAAAAATCATAAGATATTTAAGGAGACAGAAAATATCAGAATTACATACGGCCCTAGGAAAAAAATTTAATTATGAGACCTGAGTTTTAAAATATCATTTATTTGCTAAGGCCTTTAATGTAAAATTGGAAAATATGAGAGAAAATGTACTTAAGGGAAGTAGAGAGAGAAATTTTTTAAAAAAAGAATTAAAATGCTGCAAATAAAGTTTAATACATTTTAATTATACATCTTATAAACTATTCTATATAATATCCTTCTACATGCAGAATTATACTACATAGTAGATTTTGCACACACATACATGCACAGTATATATATGATTATCTCATAATATGTGAGAATTGACTATAGATACAAACTACTTAAAATATAAGAAAATTGAATCTAATAATAAAAGAGATTTAACCCACAAAATCATGTTGCTTTCACATCTTCATGCTGATACAATCCTTTCTTTCACTCCAGGGTGCATTTTCATTATCTCCAAATAGAGGAGAAATGAAGGCACTCTCCCTTCTCATACACCTATAGTGTTTTTTTTCAAAAAAGAGTTGCTTGCTGAAGGCAGTGCACAAGTACATCATGCTAAAGCAGGAGGATCACAAGTTCAAAGCCAGCCTCAGCAAATTAGGACCTAAGCAATCCAGTGAGACCATGACTCAATTGAAAAAAAAAATTAAAAAGGAATGGGATGTTGCTAAGTGGTTGAGCATCTCTGCGCTGGATCCCTGGTACCAAAAAAACAAACAAACTAATATAATATAAAAATTCCCTCAAGTCTGAACAAATCTAACTGGTTTGAAACAACTGAAGATATCACCACATTTCCACATACAAGGCTTTTCTACAAAGTGAGTTCCTCAGTGCTGTTCAAAGAGACCTGGAAAGTTAAAAGTGTTACAACATTTTTCAAAGAGCAGAAGGGTTTTCACTGATGTGAATCCTTTTATGTCTTTAAAAGAAACTGTGAAAGTTGAATACTGCCCCACATTGCGTATCCACAGAATTTGATACAGTATGATTCCTTTCATACAACTGAACAACACCAGACCATCTGAACCCTTTATATTTCTTACTTGCAAAGGATTTGTTCATTTTGGCATGAAACTTTCAAAAAGAATCTTCACTGTTCTTAGAAGGAACTGGGAAAATTAGATTTCCCATATTTCTCACATTCGCAGGGCTTCTATCCATGAATATTTCATATATGAGAAGGAAAATAAGTTACGGATGTGAAGCTGATGGCATGTAGCAAATTCCCCACATTCAGAGAGTTTGTTTTCCAGTGTAACTGAAATGGCTTTGAAAGCAACAGAGAAAATGGAATGATTTGCCATATTTTTCACATTTAAGGAGATACTCAGATGTGGTGGTATATGCCTTTAATCCCAGAGACTTGGGAGGCTGAGGCTGAAGGTGCACAAGTTTGAGGCCAGCCTCAGTACCTTAGCAAAACCCTAATGAACTCAGCAAGTCCCAATCTCAAAATAAAAAGTAATGGGTGTGGCTCAGTGGTAGAGCTCCACGAGCCTAAATCGCCAGTGCTATATATATTCAGCAGTGTGAGCCCTTTCTTGTCTTTGAAGGTGACAAGAAATATTGATTTACTGCATTTCATATTCAAAGGATTTTTTATAGTAAACTTCCTACATGTTTGAGTGAAACAGTAATAACAGAAGAATTTGCCAGTTTTTTTTTTTTTTTTTTCATGAGTACGATTACCCTTGAGTATGCTTTCATCCATATATGTATAGCTGACAGGGTGTAGCAAAGGCTTTCCCTAACCACTTACATTCATAGGGCTTCTCTCCACTAGAGTTTGTTCATGTGAGTGAGGGTTAGAAGACTGAGTAAAGGCTTTGCCATACTGCTAACATTTATAGGGCTTCTCGCCACTATGTTTTCTTCCATGTTTGTTAAGCTGAGAGGGAGTAGCAGAGGCTTTTCAACATTTTTTTATATTCATAGGGATTCTTTCCAGCATGAGTTCTTCCATGTATGTGAAGATGATGAAATGTAGCAAAGACTTTTCCACACTGCTTACATTCATAGGGCTTCTCTCCAATATGAGTTGTTCATGTGAGTGAAGGTGAGAAAACTGAGCGAAGGCATTGCCAGACTGCTTACCTTCAGAGGGCTTCTCTCCAGTATACATTCTTCAATTTCTGTGAAGGCTGCTGGATGTAGCAAAGGCTTTACCATATTGTTTATATTCATAGGGCTTCTCTCCACTATGAGTTCCTCATGTATCTGAAGTTTTTAGGAAGTAGTGTAGGATTTTCCTCATTGTTGACATTCATAGTGATTCTCTCCAGTATGTATTCTTCCATGTCTGTGAAGTTCACTGGATATAGCAAAGTCTTTACCACATTGTTTAAATTCACAAGGCTTCTCTCCTGTGTGAGTTCGTTCATGTTTCCGAAGTTGAGAGGAACTATTGAAGGCTTTTCCACATTGTTGACATTCATAGGGCTTCTCTCCAGTATGAATTCTTCCATGTATCTGTAGCTCACTGGATCTAGCAAAGGCTTTTCCACACTGCTTACATTCATAGGGCTTCTCTCCAGTATGGGTTCTTCCATGTACATGAAGGTCGCTGGATAGAGCAAAGGCTTTTCCACATTGTTGACATTCATAGGGCTTCTGTCCAGTATGAATTCTTCCATGTCTCTTTAGCTTACTGGATGTAGCAAAGGCTTTTCCACACTGCTTACATTCATATGGCTTCTCTCCAGTATGGGTTCTTCCATGTACGTGAAGGTCACTGGATCTAGCAAAGGCTTTTTCCACATTGTTGACATTCATAGGGCTTCTGTCCAGTATGAGTTCTTCCATGTATCTGTAGCTGACTGGATCTAGCAAAGGCTTTTCCACATTGCTGACATTCATAGGGCTTCTCTCAGTATGAGTTCGTTCATGTGAGTGAAGGCTAGAGGACTGAGTGAATGCTTTGCCACACTGATTACATTCATAGGGCTTCTCTCCAGTATGATTTCGTTCATGTATCTGAAGGTGACTGGACATAGCAAAGACTTTTCCACATTGTTGACATTCATAGGGCTTCTCTCCAGTATGATTTCGTTCATGTACCTTAAGGTAACTGGATGTAGCAAAGGCTTTTCCACATTGTTGACATTCATAGGGTTTCTCTCCAGTATGAGTTTTTCCATGTATCTGAAGCTGACTGGATGTAGCAAAGGCTTTTCCACACTGCTTACATTCATATGGCTTCTCTCCAGTATGAGTTCGTTCATGTACCTTGAGGTGACTGGATCTAGCAAAGGCTTTTGCACATTGTTGACATTCATAGGGCTTCTCTCCAGTATGTGTTTGTTCATGTACCTTAAGGTGACTGGATCTAGCAAAGGCTTTTCCATATTGCTGACATTCATAGGGATTCTGTCTAGTATGAGTTAGTTCATGAGAGTGAAGGTTAGAGGTCTCAGTGAAGGCTTTGCTACACTCCTTACATTTATATGACTTCTCTCCAGTATGAGTTAATCCATGTATGTGAAGTTGATGTGAAGTAGAAAAGGCTTTTCCACACTGCGTACATTCATAGGGTTTCTCTCCAGTATGCATTCTCTGATGTATTCTATATAAACTGGGATAAGCAAAGTCTTTCCCACATACCTTATATTTGAAATGTTTATTCCTAGTGTGTGCGATCATGTGATTTTGAAGACTTGTGAGTGAAATAAAGTTTTGACCACCTTGTTTACATTCATATAGTTTCTCTCCAGAATGAGTTCTTTCATGTCTTTTAAATATACAGGGGAACTGAAAGGCTTTACCACATATCTCACATTTAAAATATTTACCTCCACTTTGTGTTATCATGTGTCTTTGAACACCTGGCAGAGAAGAAAAGGTTTCACCAGATTTTTTACAGTCATAGTGTTGACACCCCACGTGAGGTTCTTCATAACTTTGAATTGAACTCGGACAACTGAAGACTTCTCTACATATTGTACTTTTATAAGGTCCATCTCCAGCTTGTATTAACATTTGTGTCTGAATACTTTTGAGAGAAACTAGAGATTTCCTGTATTGTTTAAATTCACATGGCTTCTCTTCACATTCCTCATGCATGTAGCATTTGTGTCCAGAGTGAGATTTGATAAGCCTCAGATTGCTCCCAGAATTTTTGATCTGATCTTCAATGTTCTTGTCATCCCATTTGTTTCCTATAAAAGTCAGGTTTCTGAGGACTTCCTGCATCACATCTCTATACAGGTTCTTCTGGGGAGGGTCCAGCAAAGCCCACTCGTCCTGAGTGAAGTTCACAGCCACGTCCTCCAAGGTCACTGAGATCATTTTTGTCTTCCTTGGTGACCTGGCGTCCTCTCTAGCAACCTCCAGGCACACGAGATTGTGGGGGACACAGGCTGCACAGAGTCACCTAGACCCCTGGAGTAGAGAACCCTGGGCCTAGAAAAGGAGCAGAGGAGTTGGTGAGGAAGAAAATCTCATGAATTGGGGAAGCCCACCCTTCTTCTCTGTCTGCGCACAGATTGCATAGCTCATTTCTAACTGAATTAGTACATAAACTTTGGAAAACCTTTTTAGATTCACAATAATCAGTATTAACATTTAGGCAAAGGATTCACTGTTGCAAAAATATAGAATATTGGTTTTGAATGTCCAGCCTTATTTAACCAAAACTCTTCTTTAATTCTTCGACAAATTTCTCATCTTCAAAGGGCTTCCTCTGGCTGCCAGGCTGCAGAAACTTCGTTACTGTGGGCAGGTTGCTGACTCTGGTTCTCAGGGCCTGCAATGCACAAGAACACAATCTCATAGTGGAGCCCAAACCAACACCCATTGACACAACTAGGAAGTCTTCACCCTCCTTGATGAAGACGAATTGAATCTCTCCATCAGCACAGCATGCTGTCTGGGAAACCAACAACCAATGAGAAAAAAGATAAGAGCTATTAAAAAAAACCAACAACTCAGTAACAATTTACCCAACTTCTCTTTAAAACTATATTCAGTTCCAGCTATCCTCTCTTCTGCCTTACACTTTAATCCTGTAGATTCATTCCTTTGTATGATATAAGGAAAAACATTGCGCCTGTCACATATGGATACAAAGAAGCACTCCAACATGTGAAAAGAAGATATGGGAAAACTGAGTTAGAAATGATGATAGAAATAGACCAGCAAATGCAGGTGGCAGTCACTACAAATTATCACACTGAGAGATAAAGATGGGAGTTGTTGAGGATGGGGGTAAGAGAGGGAGGTTTGCAGAGAGAAATATGATGTCTGAGGGTAGGAACTCAAATGGAGGGAAGGTGAATAGATGGAAGGAGACCTGCTAGGATAGACTCAGTGTGCAAAGACAAGGGCATATGTGGGATAAGGGGGATTCCAGAGAAATCATAATCAGAACCCAAATGGAAAAGGGGGCTGTAAAGAGAAAGTGGGACCCTTGGTTTTTCTCATTATAGAAGGCAAAATTTAGCATCCACATCACATTTCCTTGCTAACAAGATCCTTTTCATTATTTATAACCAGGACCTAGAAAATCTTTTTTAGAGGTCATGTGAGAGAGAGAGAGAGAGAGAAAGAGAGAGTAAGAAGCCTGGGATGACTAGAAGTCAGAACACCACCAGCCCTGGTGTCCAAATATTAGATTCATGACGGAGGGTGTGGGCCTCTTCGATGGCTTGAGACAGATCACCTTCAGTAGAGGGAAGTTGGCCAGAATGCTGGAGTCCAGCTCTTCCACATGGTAGAGAAGTTCAGTGAGGTGAACGTCAGCCTTGCTCAGCCTGTTGCCAACAAGGTAGTCTTGCCCATGGCTCTTTAACACCTGCAGAATGAGAGGAGTCAGGTCATGAATACACACAGCGAGACTGGGCCCCAGCTTGTCTCTGAGCCTCTCAGCTCAACTTGCCCCATCTGCTGTCTCCTGGCAAGGTGTGGAACTGCCTAGGAGATCTTTCTTGAGACCCTGACTCATGAGGGAGAGTGAAAAGTGGGGCTCTGCTCATTCCTGTGTTAAAGCCCAGAACTTCATTCCCATCCCCACATCCCCGTGTTGTTCACACCTCCCACCCTGACCTGCATCTTCCTCACCAAGGGCTGCACCACGTTTCTTTCTGCCCCACACCCTACTAGGGTGCAGCCCTGAAATGTGAGGGTGTCCCTTTCCCCTTTGTTCTGTCTGTCATCTCCCATGGGGGAACTGTTCTAATGACAACACCTTTCACGCATGAGCACATCATCTCAGTGTTTCTTTCTTTTCTTTTTTTTATTCAAAGTTGTTGTATTTGTAATAGTAGAATGCATGACAATTCATAACACACATATAGAGCCTCTTTTTACATAACACTGTTTGTATACAAACTATACTGGTACTATTCAAGTCTTCAATCATGCATTTAGGATATTTCTCCTCTTGTTTGCTTTCCTAACGTCCTGGTTATATCTCTGGGATTTAATTACACTTCAATTTGTCATCTGTCTTCTGACATTGGATCTGACCCTTAACACTATGGTATGATCTGTATGTGGAATTATGTAAGTATGAACTGAACTGATGCCTAGCACTTATTTTGAAATGCATGAAAAATGATGTTTTGTTTGTGGAGAAAGAAATAGAGAAATGGATACATATGATAAAGGCAACATCCTAGGGTATAAATTCTGCTGTCTCTTGTGGAGTCTAATGAATCTTTGTCTTTTTGAACTTTCTTTCAACGTTTCTGGATATCTAAAAGTTTCACAAAAATTTTCTGGGTAATATATAATATTAGTTAAAATAGCCTAGTAATATTGAGATCATGATGAATTAAGAAAAGAGAAAATAATACATTGCACTAACTACTAATAAAAGATAGTATTTTGTCAAACATGCTATCAGACTATATGTACAATAAAAAAGTACAAATCATTGCTTGGTACAAAAACAAAACATAAGATCAAATTCATAATGTAATTTGCACAATTCATTTATATTCAAAGGACTCTTGGGTTTCATGGTATGGATGACGTAGCTGTAATCACTGGAAAACTTGTGATCAGGTGATATGCCCTAAACCATCAGCTCGACAGGGCCAGGAGGGTGAATTTGGGGATTTAATTACACCTAAATTCTTACTCCTTGCCTGGGATCTACATACAAGAAATGATTTAACATTTGTTGGATGAATGAATGACAGAATGACGTAGTACTCTGCAAGTGGGAATTAAGCAGTTAGTCTTTGTTTATAAGTTTACCGGATCAATTATGATCAATTGTTCAGCATGATTCAGGTATTTTTTATCTTGAAATAGTACCCCTTCATGTTAAAAGAGAATTCTTAGTAAGATAGGTATATAATGATGGAATCCAATTTCCTAACTTTTGTGAAACTTTCCTCAAAAATCTAAGTGCCATGTCCCTGAATTCTGTAGATCATTTTCTCTTACAGTCCCTTCATCTACTCTTCCTCTCTATCCCTCTGCCACCGTCGTCTCTGTGTGGATACTCCTTATCCATCCCTGAAACACTACAGTACCCTCCTGATGGGCAGCTGGTCTCATGTCTCCTTATTGATGCCAACAGAAAGAAGATTTCCCGATATGTTGCTTTTATCATGTTGCTCTTGAGTCAGAAGACTGGGATGCTTTGCATGATCTAGTCCAACCTCCAATGTGCTCAGATCTTCTTATAGCCCAAGTGCTGATTATGATCATGAAATTCTGTCACATAAAAATTTCTAGATTGGATTACAGTAAAACAAAATTTTCTGAAAAATTTAACTTTGGTATGACTAGTGCAATGGATATTCATAGTCTATGTGTGCACAATGCCTTGAGTGGCAGGTGCTAAATCAGCATGAAAGAAAAGTCTTCTGGAAGTGAAGGTCAATGCCCAAAGAATCCCAGGCACTGTTTCTCTCCTGCTCTGTTATGGAATGAATGTCTGAGTCCCCCAAATTCATATGTTGAGATCCCAACACTCAATATGACACTTTTAGTAGCGAGGGACTTTGGAATGTAATTAGAAAGAGCTCTCAGGAATGGCACTAGTGCTTTTATAATGGGACCTTGAGAGCTCCCTTGACTCATCTGCCATGTGAGGACACAGCCAGAAGTCAGCCATTCATGAACAAAGAAGCAGAGCTTGCCAGATACGAGTCATCCAGGGCCTTGATCTGGTACTTCTCAGCCTCCAGCACTATGAGAAATATAGATTTTTCTTTTTTTCTTTTTCGGGGTTTTGTTGTTGTTTGTTTGTTTTGAGAGAAGTTCTCACTATGTTGGTCAAACTGAACTCTAACTCAGTCTCCCAAGGAGATGGAACTTCAGCCACACACCTTCATGCCCAGCAAAGATCTGTTGCATAAACCACTACTCACCATATATACGGCACCACTCACATCGCAGTTCTAAGCGCTAAGACACCCTGTTAGGATTAAGACACCCTCTAAACTCCTAGTGCCCTCGGATGGAAAACAGCTTCCATTTACCTTCTCGAAGGCAGGAAAATAACGGTTTCTAGATTTCTCTTTGATCTGAGTAAGGCTTCCATCTTTGTCCCCAGGTGGAAGGAATGGGTAATGAAAGATTATTTCGTTCAGATCTGCCACACCTTCTGAATACATATCAATTCTGAAAACAAGATACAATAAAGCACTCTGTCAAGTGCTTCTTGCCCCATATTTTATAGTTTAAAAACCTTAGAGAATACAGCATCATGTGGTAGCAAAGTAATTCACCTCCAGTGGACACCTTCCATAAGCCAGTTACTTACAAATTAACATTTATTTCTTAGAGCAACCTAAGGGCAGACATATATTTAAGATATGTGTTATATACATGATCAAATGTGGGGAAAAAATAGCACCATTAACTTCTTGGTGACAGTCTTGAGAGAACTTACTTCTGCAGCTACTGATACTATAAATAGGGATTCTTCCTCTGCTGTGGTGTGTTCTGCAAAACTTAGTGTGATTCCAGTAGTGAAACCCCTGCCCACTAGGTCAGCTCAAGACAGTCCCTGGCCCAGCCTCTCAGACAAGTCCCTTTCCCTCTCTCGTCTTATTATACAGCCCAGGCTCATTTTCATGTTCAATGTCAGGAGTTCTTCCAATTATTTCCCATAAATCACGATCCCTAACCCTTTCCATGTACTGTTGCTCAATGCTAATCATGTTTGCATTTCCTGAGATCCCACCCAAGACATTCCCTGACTTGTTGCAATTCTTCATATGGTTACAATAAGTGCATGATACAAGAGAGCTTTATTCCTTTTGTTTCAAATAGGCTTTCCAAATTTCTTTTTAAAATAACAGCTTTGTTAATAAATATTCATGCCATAATTGTCACCCAATTAAAGTCTACTATTCAGTGATTTTTTTTTTTTTTTTAGTACATTCACAGAATTCTGCAAATATCAACACTTTCCAGTTCCAGAACATTTTTACCATCCTGGGTGGATTACCAAAACAGGTATACCACCCTGCCCACCAGCTCCAGAAACTACTAATCTACTTTCTATTCCTGTGGATATGAGTGTTCTGCACATTCATACTAAAAAAAACCATATAATACATGGCCTCTTGGGTCTGATTTCTTTTATGTGACATAATGTTGTCAAGGTTCATGAATGTTGCCACATGCATCGGTATTTCATCTCTTTGCACAGCAAATACTATTCCATTGTATCACTGGATAACCCTCTTTCATCTATTCATCTGTTGCACACTTAGTTTATTTCCACTTTTTTTGGTGAATGATGTACCTATGAACATTTGTGTATAAATACTACTCAGTATTTTTATTCCTCTTGGGTGTATCCCTAGTACTGAAATTGCTGGGTCATTGATAACTCTAACTTTTTGAGAAACTTTCCACAGTTCCAGACAAGATTTTATTTTCAATAAAGCAGTTCCAGCCCAAGATGGAGGAGTCCTAAACCCCAGTGCTGAATCAGTTGGGTTGCTTCAAGTCTACATGAAATGTTTTGGGTCACCCTCATGTCTTAACACCACACTCCACCAACCCTCATCAAGTTGACTCATCTATAGAAGTAGAGGGTAGCTTAGGATCCTGCTTGTCAGTTTTGTACTTTCTGGAAATGGAAAATCAGGTGCTTGAGATCCTTATCTTCCCAGGCCTTCAAGTCTAGACACTAAATCCCTTCCCCTGTCCAAAGCTATTGCATAGAATTTGTTCTCTAAAGCCTAAGCAAAGGAATCAGGATTCCACCATCTTCCTGAATTCATAGTTCCTCAGGATTTGTGAGCCTCCATGAACCACATCCTCTACTACATGACACTGCCCTGAATCCACTTCATGCTTACTTTTCCCGCATTCTACAGCACTCTCCCATATTGACCTCAGTGTTTATGCCCAGGGTCAGCCTGGTGCTGGTCATGATCTTCCTGCCATGGTTTAGCTCACTCAAGGAAGAACCTAAATCCTTCCCATGTTATCTGTTGATGTAAAAATACAACATATACCGTACAGGGCTCTCTCCTTTATGTCCTTCCCATAGAGGTTGTATTTAGTGGCAATGTAGTTGAGAATGGCTCTGGTCTGCACCAGCTTCATTCCATCAATCTCCACCATGGGCACCTGCTGGAACATCAAATTCCCACCTTGTGGAAGGAGAAAACAAACAGAACAAAATGTCTATGGGTCAGACGTGTTCACAATGTAGAACAGTTGTGAAAATGACTGAAGATGCGAAAGGGAAAAAATTATTGCTTGGTAATTTTTCAAGTAAGATACCATTTTATTTTTCGCTTTTTGTTTCTTTTTTGTTTTTCTTTTCCATCTTCTATATTTTTAGCCTATTGTTTCACTGATGTTTTAATTTCCCATCCATCTAGACACACTGTGTGTCCCTGAATCTCTGTGTGTGTAGCTTATCTTCATGGACATTTTAGGAAGGAAAATGGGAAGGATGTGATAGGGCAGGAGCTGTTTCTATTCAACAGAGGAATTTTGCACAGTCTCATGGTGTTCATGACATCAAGGCCAGTTCAGAGAGATTTCTATATGAGCCCTCTGCGTGCTTTCCCAAAGACAGTATTGGACAGTATATGCAGGCTAGACCTTGTGTTCCATCGCTCCACAGCTGGAAGCCTTTCCACTTCCTTTCCCTCCTCACTCTTTCACCTGGAATTCCATATTTGGCACAGTCACATTATCAATCGTGCAGTGTAGCTGGGGAGTCGCCTTGTCAAACCCCTTAAAGAAAAGATCTGAAGTGGATTGCTGGAACCATTTCTGCTCCTGTCATCTAATGAATGCTCCTGTGAGTGCTTGGATGGGGAGGGAGGTGTGGAATCCTGAGCTGCTTGAAGCTCAGTCATGGTGCAGAAAGCATAAGAAAGTAAGGAGGGGGGTTTATAGGATGTTGAGATGGTTCCTTAGCAAGTATTCACATAATGGGTCTCACCCTTTTTAACACTGAGAGTTGACAGATCTTATATTTTTACCACTCTCTGCCTCTCCACTATCAACACTACCATCCTTAGAAACACATATAGATTTCTAGTGTTTAAATCTTCTACTAGGAACCCTCTTAAGAGGCATTTAGATATTTATTCTTACTTTTTATTAACTTTTTCATGTCTTCTCGAGTTTTCACTAAGTTCTCTTCAAACTGGAAAGCAAAAACAATAAATGAGTATTTATTAGTGTGTTCCATAGCAATGTATGCTTTTCAACTTGGATGGCTTCTTTCTGTACATAATATGAAAGGGGAAAGACTTTTTAGCTTGGCAGCTGTAAAAACCAGCTGTTGATGGCATTTGTAAGTTTGTATTAGATCCATCAAAAAAGTTACAGAAAAGAAAAAGAGAAATGGAATCAGTCACAAAAATAGTTGTTCTTGTAGCTCATTTCGCTTCCACTCTATGTCCATGCATAGGTCATGATTTGGGAGGAATCTCATTGGAAGGAAGACAACTGAGAATCTTTTCTTGTGGTGGAGTTGCAATATATCAGGAAACCTGTCTCCAAGATCAGAACAGGGTCTGGTGCATCTGCAGCATGAGATATGCCATAGACCCACAACCATCTAACATCCTGCCACCATTGAGTATCTGCTGTAACCAACATTACCACAGTCCCGGGATCCCTGCCATTGGGGAAATGGGTTCTAGTTTTTTTTTTTTTTTTTTGTGTGTGTGTGTGTGTGTGTGTGTGGTGATGGGGATTGAACCCAGGGCCTTGTGTGTGTCAGGCAAGCACTCTAACAACTAAGCTATATTCTCAGCCCCTGGGTTCTATTTTTTACACAGCTTTTACTCTTGTAACTAAAATTGCCTCTTCTGGAAAATGTGGGGCATGTTAGGATAGAATTCCAGTTTTAGGAAACAATTGGAGTCCCTAAACTCATAATTTTTTTCTCTAAAAACTTTGGTTTCTGATATGACAGTGTAGATTGAATGTCACTTCTTTAATGTCCTGGCATCTTGACCTTAGACACTTTACTGAATTTCCTTATGCTTCAGTACTCTAATCCATAAAATCATTTTACTTTTTTTTAAATTAAATGGTTTACTTGTGATGCCTATGTTTTGGTTGATTTATGGAGTAAATCACTAAGGCCTGCAAATGACTCAAAAAAGTACCAGGTGTCTATTAAGTGCTTAATAAATGTAAGTCATTATTTGTATTTTGAAAGACAGCTGCTATTTCAACATATCCTCCTTTCTAAATAAATTAGTTATACTAATATAGATGAACATGTACTATATTCTCAATCTGTACCCTGTAATTTAAGCCTTATGTTAAAACAAGTCACTTAGGTTGGATTGGCAGCCTTAGTAAGCAAGGGTGTTTCTAGTTGATCAGAAACTCTAAGTGGTGGCCCATGTGTAATACAAATATGACAATCAGTTTTTTTAATACAGTGAAATTAGCTTAATAGGCAGAATCTTTCAAACTAAAGTCCATGGAAGCAGTCATCATGATATCTGGATTTTGATGTTAACATGACTTGGTTCCAGCTGTGGCTCTGTCTCATAATAGCTATGTGATATAGGGATAATCGCTTTACATTTCTAAGCCTCATTTAGCTCATCTGTAAATTATGTTGGAGCATTGTCTTAAATAGAATATTGCAGTGTTTTCAAAACACATGATACAGGCCTGACCCACATAAACCAAATAATAAAGAGCACTGGTGTTTGCAGGGGCTAATGTACTTGGATGGAATTCTTGATGGTGAAAAGTCCAAATGTGGGGGTTTTCTAGAATGCTTTGTGGAATACTTTCTTGTGGATTTATATAATCATATAGGATTATATCACAGACACAGTGAGGAGGTGTGGGACAGCAATTTATCAAGCATTCAGTTCATGGAAAACATAGAGGTGATGGGTGGTCATGGCAGGTGGCCAAGGTGGATGGGGTGGGTGAGTGTGATGTTGACTGTAAGGCTGATGGGGATGGATGGGGCTGTAATGATCAACTTCAGGGCATAGACAGCCCAGGAGGCCTGAGCAAGGGTCTCCAGCCAGCCCTTTCTCACTATTACCCTCTTCAGTCAGCTGGGATAGAGAAGAGGAAGCTGTTGGCATCACCCCTTCCTCCCCTCCTGTACTGAGTTCCTCTTCCCCAGAGGATTGGAATGCATCTCTGAGACCAAAAGGTACCACCTGGAAGATGGTGAAACCAGAGGAAACAACTAGGATGGCAAGCAGTTTTTATTTCTTGTGTCCTTGTTTCTCCAAGAAATTGAGAAAGGATAAGGTTAAAGTCCATGTGCTCTTGGAAGAATGGAGAAAATGTCATCCCAAGACTTTGGTAAACACATTGCTGTGAAGTTGAAGTTCTTCTAAAGGGACATGACTGCACTCAGAAACCCTTGTTTTCTGCTGTCACTTGAGGACAAGATTTCCTGAGTTGGTCAGGGACTTCCTCCCCAGGAAAACCTGTGTTCCATTACCTGTTTCTCTACTCTGGACTAAATACCATCTTGTCAGTGTTGCCTCTAGAGGACAGCACTCAGCTGAGTCACAGAGAAACCTACTGGATCCTGCTTAAATACCAGGAAAAATGGTCTTTTAACCCTGCAAGATGCTGACCCTATCCCTTTTAGATGCACAGGTTGCCCAAGGGCAGGACCTTGTCTGTTGTATTCATTGTGTATCCCCTGGTAACTAATGCAGGACCTAGTTCTTAATAAGTGCTCCACAAAATTATTGCTGAATGAATATGTCCCATGGTTTAACTGGGCAGTTTGTTACTATCTCCTGCCCATCCTTCATTTGTGGTGTATATTTTCACTTTAAATGCATTCCTTTTTCTTATATTATACATTTAAATTCTATTCTTATGGAAATTTCTGATATGTATAAGATAAACAGAAAAATGTTACATTGCTCCTTACATCCTTCAACAATGATCATTTCAAGCCAAACTGCTCTTCTTCTATTACATAATTTGAAAAAATCTAAGCTATCATGCACAGTCAAGTATCACATAATAATGTTTTGTTCAAATATGGACTGCTTATGCAAAGGTAGTGCAATAGGATTATAACAAAGCTGAAAATTTCCTGTCATTTAGTGAATGCACAGCTGAAGAAGGGTAAGATAATAGAAAACTGTGGAAGAAAAAAATTCACAGGGAAGGGTTTGAGGCCTTAACAAGCTCCTTTAATATTTGAAAAGAACTCCCAATGTGGGAAAGATTCATTACAAAAAAAGGGCTGGGGATGTGAAAAAAAAAGAATAATTTTCATGGTGTACTATCTGTTTCAAGCAAATCTGTGTGATGAAAAAAACAAGTCAACAAGCAAGGCACCATGGATATATTTCTGCAAAGTGATGCTTGCTCAGGATGAGCATCGGACAGGTCCTTAGTAGCTAGTCACTGTGATCACAGGAGATGACAGAGCCATGCATGTTACTGTCCCGAAACCTTCAGTGGGATAAGATGTGGTAGTAGAAGACCATGATATGGATGATCCTGAACCTGTCTAATGTGTGCATCTTAGTTTTTTAACAACAACAAAAATTTAAGTTAACATAAAAATATTAAAATTTAAAAGGAAAAAGCTTATAAAGATATAAAGAAAATATTTACAGCTGTACAATATGTTTGTGTTTTAAACTATTACAAAAGACTCAAAAGTTTGAAAAAATGTACTAAGTAAAAAGACTACAATAAGCTAATGTGAATTTATTATCAAGGAAGGAAAACATTAATACTTATTGTGTAGTCTGTATGTACAGCATTAATAAAGTCTATAGTACTGTACATTTGTGGTTAATAAACTTTCTGTTACTCAAAGAAATACCTGAAATAATCAACTTAAAATGAGGAAAAGAAGATTTTAAAAATGGCAGACTAGAAGAACCCACTATAGGTTGAATCGAAACAACAGCTCAGCAGCAGCATTCTGAAGTAGAGAAGCTGAGGGAGAGTGCAGGAAGGCAAAACCCAGAAACATCAGTTTTTTAGGGCAGAAAGAGAATTAATAAAAAGAATGTCCTGGAGCAGTGCTGGGCTCCATGAAGGAAGTGAAACTCCCCTCCAATGACCTAAAATAAGGTTTCCCAACAAGTTTAAGAAAAGTAGGCTTCATTGTTCAGCAAATTCACAATTTGAAGAGCAACGATGCTCAGATACTGTGAAGTGAGACAGTGTCAGAGAGAATCCTGGCACTTCCCAGTGGATTTACTAGAAGTGGAAAAATAGTAGCAGAATAAAGACCCTTTGTTTGAACTGTCTGAGTGGGAGATTAGGAATCTTTGTAATTTTCCTTTGTTTTTATCTCTTTATTTTGTTTGTCTTGTTCTTGTTTTGCTTTGTTTTTGTATACCCAAGACCCAATGGATACCTATGCATTGCTTTTCACTGAATCAGTGTGAGTCAATCTGGGTATAGGAGTGAGGCTGTAATGTGGACATAGGGGAAGCTCTGGGTGGAAATGGGAACTGAAGCAGTCTTCAAGCCAAAATGAATCAGAAGAGACAAAGCAGGTTACTTTATAATGGTAAAGGGAAAAAATCAAACAAGGAGATACAACAATAGTAAATATTTATGCCCCCAAAATGGGTGCACCTAATTACATAAAACAAATACTACTCAACAAAAAGGCTCAGCTAGGCCCCCATACAATAATATGGGAAGCCGGGCGCGGTGGCGCACGCCTGTAATCCCAGCACTTTGGGAGGCTGAGGCAGGAGGATCGCGAGTTCAAAGCCAGCCTCAGCAACGGCGAGGCACTTAGCAACTCAGTGAGACCCTGTCTCTAAATAAAAAATAAAAAAAAGGTCTGGGGATGTGACCCAGTGGTCGAGTGCCCCTGAGTTCAATCCCCGGGTACCACAAAAAAAAAAAAAAAAAAAAAATAGTGGGAGACTTCAACAAACCTTTCCCACTAGTATACAGGTCATTCAGATATAAATTTTTTTAAATGCTACAGACTTAAACAACACTATTAATCAAGTGGACTTAACAGACATCCACAGAATATTTCATCCAATAACAGATGAATACAATTTCTTTTCAGCTGCTCATGGAACTTTCTCCAAAATAAATCATATTTTAGAGTACAAAGCAAGTATAAAAATGTTGGAATAATTTTTTTCACTTTATTAAATCATAATGAAGTGATATTAAAAATCAACAAGAACTACAACAATCCTACAAACACAGAAAGATTGAACAATATACTTTTGAATGATGAGTGGGTCATCTAAAATATCAGAAGAGAAATTTTAAAATTCTTAGAATCAAGCATAATAAAATACAACATATCAAATTCTCTGGACACAGTGAAGGCAGTTCTAAGAGGAAAATTTACAACTATGAGTGCCTATAAAAAATCAGAAAGATCCCAAATAATAACCTAATGATGTATCTCAAGGTGTTAAGATCAAACCACTCCCCAAATACAGTAGAATGAAAGAAATAATAAAGATCAAAGCTGAAGTTACTGAAAGAGAGAATAAAACAACAAGAAGGATCAATCAAGCAGAGCTGGTTTTTGAGAAGATAAACCAGATTGATAAACCCTTAGCCAAACTAACCAAAAGAAAGAAAGACTCAAATTAATACAATTAGATACAAAAGGAGATATTAAAATGGACACCATTGAAATCCAAAGGATCTTTTTTTTTTTTTTTTTTTTGGTGGTACCGGGGATTGAACTCAGGGGCACTCGACCACTGGGCCACATCCCCAGCCCTTTTTTGTATTTTATTTAGAGACAGGGTCTCACTGAGTTGCTAAGTGCCTCGCCATTGCTGAGGCTGGCTTTGAACTCGCGATCCTCCTGTCTCAGCCTCCCAAAGTGCTGGGATTACATAGTGGGAGACTTCAACAAACCTTTCCCACTAGTATACAGGTCATTCGGATATAAATTTTTTTAAATGCTACAGACTTAAACAACACTATTAATCAAGTGGACTTAACAGACATCCACAGAATATTTCATCCAATAACAGACGAATACAATTTCTTTTCAGCTGCTCATGGAACTTTCTCCAAAATAAATCATATTTTAGACTACAAAGCAAGTATAAAAATGTTGGAATAATTTTTTTCACTTTATTAAATCATAATGAGGTGATATTAAAAATCAACAAGAACTACAACAATCCTACAAACACAGAAAGATTGAACAATATACTTTTGAATGATGAGTAGGTCATCTAAAATATCAGAAGAGAAATTTTAAAATTCTTAGAATCAAGCATAATAAAATACAACATATCAAATTCTCTGGACACAGTGAAGGCAGTTCTAAGAGGAAAATTTACAACTATGAGTGCCTATAAAAAATCAGAAAGATCCCAAATAAATAACCTAATGATGTATCTCAAGGTCTTAAGATCAAACCACTCCCCAAATACAGTAGAATGAAAGAAATAATAAAGATCAAAGCTGAAGTTACTGAAAGAGAGAATAAAACAACAAGAAGGATCAATGAAGCAGAGCTGGTTTTTGAGAAGATAAACTAGATTGATAAACCCTTAGCCAAACTAACCAAAAGAAAGAAAGACTCAAATTAATACAATTAGATACAAAAGGAGATATTAAAATGGACACCATTGAAATCCAAAGGATCTTTAGGTCTACTATTTTGAAAACACATTCCAATAAATTAGAAAATCTAGAAGAAATGGATAAATTTCTAGACAAATATGATTTACCCCAAAATTGAACTAAGAGGATATAAAAAACCTAAACAGACTAATAACTAGAAATGAAATTGAAACAGTAATTAAAAAAGCCCTCCAACAAGCAAAAGTCCATAGCTGAATTTTAAAAATAACCTTTTTAAAACAGTTTTTTAATATGTATATATTTTTTAGTTGTAGTTGGACACAATACATTTTATTTATTTTTATGTGGTGCTGAGGATCAAACCCAGGGCCACACACGTACTAGACAAGCACTCTACCACTGAGCCACAACCCCAGCCCTAAAAAGAACCTTTTAAAAATAACTAACATCAATGCTCCTAACATTACTAAAAAAACAAAAGAATGGGAATACAAACTCATTTATAAAGCCAGTATTATCCTCATACCAAATCCAGATAAGGACACTCCAAAGAAAGAAAACAACACACCAATAACCTCGATGAACGTAAATGCAAAAATACTTGATAAAATAATAAAATAATATTCAACAACACTTTAAAAAGATTGTACATTATAAACAAGTTGGTCTCATTCCAATGATTCAAGGATGGTTCAATATAAGCAAATTAATAAACATATGACAGCCCATAAGTAGAATCAAGGACAAAAACTACATGATAATCTCAATAGATGCAGAAAAATCTGCCAACAAAATTAAATACCCATTCATTAAAAAAAAAAAAAAAAATGCTGAAGAAACTAGGGACACAAGGAACATATTTTTTTTTGGTTCCCATATTTTTTATTGGTGCATTGTAGTTGTATAGAATGGCAGGATTTGCTGTTACATATTTGTACATGCACACAATATCACAATATAATTTGGCCAGTATTATTCCCCATTATTCCTCCTTTCCTCCCCTCCTTCCCCATTATTCCTCCTTTCCTCCCCCTGGTCCCTTTCCTCTATTCTATGAGATCTCCTCACCAACACCACTTTTCCTTTCCTTTTTCCTCTCTAGCTTTCACATATGAGCGAAAACATACAACCCCTCAGTTTCTGAGTTTGATTTATTTTGCTTAACATAATGTTCCCAATTTCCACCTATTTCTCTGCAAATGACGGAATACAAGGAACATATCTTAACAGCATAAAGCCTACATAAGATGAAAACAAAGCCAATATCATACTTAATGGGGAAAACTGAAAGTACTTCCTCTTGAATCAGGGACAAGACAAGGATGCCCACTCTGACCATTCCTACTCAATATAGTACTTGAAACAGAGAAATTAATAAAGTGAAAAATTAAGACAGAGAAATTAATAAAATGAAAAAAAAAGGGATACAAATCGGAATAGGAGGAATTCAAATTATCTGTTTGCAGATGTTATAATTTCATATATATTTCATTTTAAAAACCTCACCAAAGGACTTCTACACCTGATAAATAAATTCAGTAAAGTAGAAGGATACAAAATAAATAGCTTTTTGTAGAAAAAATTCAGGAAGACAATTCCATAAATAGCAGCTCAAAAATATGAAATTCTTAGAAATAAATCCAAACAAAAAAGTGAAATACTTCCATAAGGAAAATTACATAATGCTAAAAAAAATGAATAAAAAAACAGAAGAAATGGAAAGACCTCCACGTTATAGATAGGCAGAATTACTATTATTAAAATGGCCATGCCACCAAAAGCAATCTACAGATTCAATGTAATCCGTACAAAATGCCAATGATATTCTTCTCAGAACTAGAAAAAAAAAAACAATACTATGGGTAGAAGAAGAAAAGATCCAGAATAGCCAAAGCAATTCTAAGCAAAAAAAAAAAAAAAAAAAAAAAGTAAGTCTGGGATATCACAATACCCAATTTCAAATTATCCTAGAGTCATAGTAACAAAAACATCTTGGTACTGACATAAAATAGACACATAGATCAATGGAACAGATGGAAGACACAGACACAAGCCCACAGAGTTACAGTCATCAGATTATTGACGAAAGTGCCAAAAATTTATGTTGGAGAAAAAAACAACCTTTTTAACAAATGGTGCTGGGAAAACTGGATATCCATATGTAAAAACTAATAATAGATTCATATCTTGCAGCTTTCACAAAAGTCAACCCCAAGTGAATCAAAGACGTAGGAACAACAAAATTTGCCTAGAAGTGAACATAAGGACAACACTCCAACATATAGGCATAAGCAGCAACTTCCTCAATAGCACTCCTCTACCTTAAAAAATAATACCAAGAATCAATAAATAGGAAGACATCAAACTGAAAAATTTCTGCACAGAAAATTAACAGTGTAAAGAGAGAACCTGTAGAACAGGAGAAAATCTTTGCTTACTACTCTTCTGATAGAGGATCAATATCTGGAATACCTAAACAACAACAACAAAAGACCTCAAAACACATATTTATATATATATATATGTGTGTGTGTGTGTGTGTGTGTGTGTGTGTGTATATATATATTGTGTATATATATATATATACATAAGATGTACATACAGATATACATGTATTATGTATAATATATAGGACACATTCAATAAATAGGCAAATGAACTAAATAAACACTTCTCAAAAGAAGTACAAATGACCAGTGATTATATGAAAAAAAATATTCAACATTTCTAGCCATCAAGAAAATGCAAAACAAAACTACACTGGTATTCATCTCATACCAATTAGAATGGCAATCATCAAGAATACAAATAATAACTGTTGGCAAGTTTACAGGGAAAGAGAACTTCTATACATTTTTGGTGGGAATGTAAATTAGTGAAGTCACTATAGAAATCAGAATGGAGGTTCCTCAAAACACTAACAATAGAAGTATCATATGACCCAACAACACAATTTCTTGGTATTTAATCAAAACATCTCTATAGTTTGCTGACTTTAGATCTTTTGATTCTGCAGTCCCACAATCCCCTTCAAGGGTATACCCTCAGCAACATAACTCCTCTAAACAATTTCACTACCTCCAAATAACACCATGAACCCAACCTTTAAAACATGGGCCTTTGGGAACTTTTCATGTCCAAAATATAGCATTGGGTAGTGACCTGGGACTTCACTTTCTCACTCACTGACTCACTCAGAGCAATTGCTAGACCTGCAAACTCTATGCCTGGTAGAGTGCTACATATAGGTATCCCATTTTTCATCTTTTGTATCATGTTTTTACTGTACCCCTTTTATGTTTAGATACACAGATGCTTATCATTGTGTTACAATTGCCCACAGTATTCAGTAGAATATCATGCCACACAGGTGTGTGGCTTACCAACAACAGGCCACAGAATATAGCCAATGGATGTAATAGACAACACCCCCCCCCCCCGGGGTTTGTGTTGGTACACTCTATAGTATTTGAGCAACAAAATTGCCTAATGACATGTTTCTCAGACTATGTCCCTTAAGCACACATGACTGTGTTTCATTCTTAAATAGTTCAATTAGTTTCTCTAAAATATAGGAACTATGTTTAAAAATAACCAATACAGTAACCCACAAAAATTAATAATAATTTAGTGCTATCAAATAATTAATATTTATTGTTTTAATTTTGAACAAATTCCATAGATTATGTTTCACAGGTTTTTTAAATCCAAGTCAAAAAAGGTCCACAAATCTTTATATGTTTCTTAAATTATTTTTAATGTTTATGCTCTTTGATGAGAAGAAATATTAACAATTTATTAGTTCAAGCCTGTGAATCTCTTAATAATTGGCAATTTTTATTTAAGGCACAATTCTCTATAGTTTACTCAGTAAGAAATATACGTAGCTTAGGCAAGAAAATTATCTGATTAAAAGAAAAGTTTAGGTACAAATTAATATGGCCGAATTCAGAACCTACCTCTACACCAGCTGCAGCCAATAGCCACCGGATGGACTCCATTCTGCCCCGTGAATTGAAGTAGTAAAGTACAGGCTTAGCCATCTTAATTGCCGTGTGTTGGTTTCTCTAAACATGAATGAATGAAACCATAATATCAGAAATGTACTTTAAGATATATGGTAGAACAGTACCAGCTATACTGAAGAAGGATCTGCCTTCTCTGTAGCAGGTTGGAGAAGTTCTTGGAATGTATTCCTGGGTCCAATGGGTTACCCATCAGTAGCCACCCTTGGAGTGCACCAAACCAGTCTCATGTCCCCATTGGTTAAAATGTGACTGTTCTTGGCAGGCTCATTGGTCACAATGGATGGTAGTGGATGTTAGTGGGAAGAGAAAGAACTAGAGAACCAAAATTTATTGAAAACTGCCTGGGCCCACCCCAGTACAAACCTCATTTGACACATTATGTTTTTAATATTCACATAGCTTTGGGCACCAGTTGTGTTTCATCTGCACTCTTCAGTTCATGAAACTGAGCCTCATGGAAGTGAAATGCAATGTCCAGTCACACCAAAGTCATCAGGGGACATGAAAAATCACACATGAAACAAGAACAGGAAGGTCCAGAACCACACAGGTGAAGGCCTTGAGAACTTGCGAGGGCTCTGAAATAAGAGGATGCCACCAACAGCAAGGACCAGGAGGAGCAAAGTCACTGTTCAGTCCTTTGGCTGTTAGGCTGCATTGCATCAAAAGTAGAAATTAGGCCTCAGGATTTGTTAACTTGTAGCTCACAAGGTCCTAGTTCCTCCCACATGCAGGGGTTGCTGAGTCCTTGATTCTTTGGAACTCTAATCTCTACTCTATGGCTTATATTTTGTCATGTGATCTAGCAAAAGGGATGGGGCTACATTCACTTGACCATAAAGGGAGTGGAGTTAAACATCTATTTAATGCCAGCTGTATGCTGGACATTCCATAAATTCATCTATAGTTTAACCTAAAAGGAGTAAATCCTCAGGGAACTTCATGGAATATGATCATTTTACAGTTGAGGATAATTTGGTTTCCTAGAGAACTTGCCAAAATGAAGTGATAGACCAGAATTTCAAACTCATCTCTGTTCAAAACCAAAGTCTAGGCTTGATTTTCTGTTAGTGTATTTCAAAATATGCACAGTAATCCTTCTGTGCATCATGAAATCCACCAATTGTGTATATGAAATAGAAAAAAACAGCAAATATCAGAGTGAGGAAATGGTAATTAATGCTTGGAGAGTGTTTCGTTTCAGTTATGTGTATGGAGTGTGCATAGGAGTGTGCACATGTGTGTGCTCAGGTGGCCATTGTAAGTGGTACAAGACACACTGATGGCATCCAGTGAAGGACCTTCGATGGCTGTCACCAGGCTACAAAGGACGTGGGGCACAGTGTAAAATCAGAGAATGAAAATCAGTGGCTCTGGGGACTGAGGTGACATTAGTATCATGAGTGTGAATACAACCACACAAGACTCACTGAAAGCAGGAGTCCCGATGAGAGAACTTCAGGGGGAAACGGATACACTTATTCTGAAGTTCTATTATAAAACATTCTGTCTTCTTGCAAAGTTTTGTCATTGAGTTTAACACAAAAATATACTTGTCTTTATCATTAGGTATATTTCTGAAAAATCATGTGTGATCGAATTTTAGGCATCAAAATGTTTTTAAATATCCACATTTTAAAATGTGGCACACACACAAAATCTAACCTTTATGAAGTATAAAATCCTTTAGAAACACTGATGTAACTCTGTATAAAATCCTTTAGAAACACTGATGTAACTCTCAGTCTGTTAGGATAGGACGTCTATTGTATGTGTGAGGGAAGTGGAGGAGGCATGTTCAGCAGAAGGAAAGGGAGAGTGAAGCTCACACCAGGTGCCAGGTGTGTTGAACTGCTCAGGAGCTGAGTTCACAGAGACAAGTGATTCAAATCCTCACACTGGGCTCCCTCAGCTGTTGACTAAGGATGGTGTTACACAGGGAAATAAGTTTTACCTTACATAAGGCTCTATCATGATGCTCTTTCTTGTAAGTGACTTTCTCCAACTTCTGAAAGTATAGCTTCCAAAGGCCAGGCCAAGACTGGGACAAAGGTCCCCATGAAGCTTTGCTGGTGCACAGAAAATGGGACCAAGAGAGACTGGATGCCTTGCTGGGGTCACACCCAGGGTCCTCACTCACAGTCAGTGCCTAGTTGTGAGTGTCCCCTCTATGACGGAGCAGAGTGGGTCAGGAGTTTAAGAAAACAATCAATACAGAGAAAAATGGTCCATCAACAGCCCTGCCTCAGTGGTGCTGCAAAGTCTGACAAGATGGCTATTTCAGTACCCTAGCCTGCTCTCAGCTCTATTCTTCTTACAAATGAAGGAAGATAGATGAATTCAAGGACCAAAAAACAAAGGGCAAGGATATGTTTGCTCAGAAGTACTTACCTGCTAAGACACCTTCAAAAGGACCCTACAAAAACACAGACCAGAGATTTCCAGGCCAAGGAAAACAGGATGATTAAGACTGGAGCCCTCTGACCTTAAATCCTATAAAGCTAGTTTTAATGAAGACCTGTCAGTCAGGCCAAGATGACCAAGAGTTGCCCTTCTGTTGTTAGATACTGCAGTCTGTCGATCCAGAGCCCAGAGGCAATACCTGGGTGGGATCTTCTAACAATCTTCCTCCCACCCCAATAAAAGCTGGGTCACAAAGAAGGACATTGTTGCTTGCCCCTCTCTTTCCTTTGAAGGTGCATCTTCCCCCTTCTTTCTCGTCGAAACTTGGCTGTACTTTCACTAAGTCTTGTGTATTGCTTGAAACCCTCTGATGTGAAAACCCAAGAGCTGAGAACTCAGTGCATTCTCTCTGGTAGGATCTTATCTCAGGCATCTAATCTCAGTTACCAAACCACCTGGGGACAGCTCCTGGAGTCCTGCTGCAGAGGACACCCTGAAGGTGAGGAGGGCTGGCCACTCTCCTGCTCACACACTGGAGTGTTGGGTTGTTTGAACTCCTCTGGTTCCAGGTCAGGGCTTCTCCACTCCAACATGGAACCCTCCCCTCCCTCTCAGCTTCTCTCTGAGGACCTTTCTATATTTACCCAATCAGAGTCCTGTAGCCACCTGAAGATGGGAAGCAGAGGGAGCCAGAGGGCACAAAATTCATGAGCAGCTTTTCAGGGGCTTCATGGGAAGAAAAAAAAAAAAAGTAAAATGTGCCAGGCACAATAGTGCATGCCAGTAATCCCAGCGGCTTGGGAGGCTGAGGCAGTTCAAAGCCAGCCTCAGCACTGGTGAGGAGCTAAGCAACTCAGTGAGACCCTGTCTCTAAATAAAATACAAAATAAGGCTGGGGATGTGGCCAGTGGTTGAGTGCCCCTGAGTTAAATCCCTGGTACCCTCCAAACTCTGCAAATGGTAAAATGGTCTCTTGCTTTCCCTTGATAACCCCAAAAATGAGTGAATTGAAGACTAGAATAAGGATATTTGCCTCATTAGGAAAATGGGCTTGGGCTGGGGTTGTGGCTCAGCGGTAGAGGGCTTGCCTAGCACGTGCACAGCCCGGGTTTGGCCCGGGTTCGATCCTCAGCACCATGTAAGAATAAAGGCATTGTGTACAACTAAAACAAATAAATATATATTTTTTAAAAAAAGAAAATGGGCTTGTTGTGAAAGGAATATAATCTATGACAATTCCAGTAGTAGGTTAAAGAGTTATGGCTCTGAGCCGGTGTCCATCCCCTACTATATGGAAGGGTGGCTTACAGAGAAATCACTACTTCCCTCTTGGGGTAGGTGAACTCAGTACATTGTTTCATTTCTGATTCTATATTTTCTTTTCTGAAAACACATAGAGTTACGGCTAACTTTGAGGACTTTTCAGAAATTGCATTGAAATAATGTGCATACACTCATAATAGGCACTCAGTAAATGGACGTTCACTGTTTCTCCAGTTCCTAAGGGATGAGTGTGCACCTGAACACACTGGGTAGCCCATGAATCCTTTCTCTTTCCATCTATCTATCCAATGAACCATCCACCCATCACGTACTATCCATCTGTCTCTGTCTCTGTTTTGTCCATAGAACTCTGGAGCAGTTTCCATGTTCCAAGCAAGGATGATGGCTACAGGGAGCAAGGTACCAGTCTGAGTTGGTCTCTGCCCTGAAGGGGTTTAAATCTAGTCAGGAACACAGGATTGTAGACACCTGACAGATCAGAATGAGTCTGGAAGTGACTTCAATTTATGTGTTTCTGGGAATTCCAACCCAAGCTCTGAGACCAGGGCAAAGGACAGGTAGCCAGATTGTCAAAGAAAAGAAAATGGGTAGATAGCAGTTCCCCATCAACCAGTTGCTAACATCTCCAGTGGAGGGGAAGAATCACACTCTCCAACACAAGCAATTGCCACCCTGGGCAGCTTTTTTCCTGCCTTTTGGTCATGTAGGCATGATAGGAGGAGGAGATGGTGGAAAGGAAAGAAAACCTGACATCTGTAAAAATGCAAGACACCCCACTTCAGGGGCACCAGCTCTGGGTTCCCAGCTCTTCTCCAGAGGAGTCTCCTCTCTCGCTCTTCTTCTCCCACTCCCTTCCTCCCCCCACCTTAAATAAAATGTGCATTCTACTCTTGTCTCAGCATTTCTAGGGTGTTTAATCATCAACACTGGGTGAACAAGGACCTGATTTCTAAGACCAGTATCAGAACCATGATTCTGCTCACCAGGCAAGTCAGCAACAAGGGGAGAATCCTGCCAGCATCAGAGAACTGAGGACCCTGCCCTTTTACCCAAACGGGCTGCAGGATACCAGGTTAACATCCATATTTCCAGACTGAATGGATATTACACCCCAAATGTCTACTTCTTACCCTTTAAACTAGGGTCACAGCTCCTCCTTCTCCAAACCCTCTCTCTGCAGCCCCTTGCAACACGCTTTTCTTTATTTTCATTTCAGTGTCTTCTCCCAGTGGTGCTGCACTATGTCCTGTGATCCTCTAGACCCTGGTTTCTCTGACACCTGGATTTGCAGACACTTCCTGAAACTCAGTTTCTCCTTTACAGACACTTTCCTTCTTCCCAATATTAACAGTAGTGCAGGGCATTGCTGATTTTAAATTCCAATTCTAATGACTCATGCATTCCAGCTAAGTGTTCATATGCTCTTAAAAACTAGTTACACCCTCCAGTGATTGTCTGCTTTTTGCATGTAGACTTCTGAGGAAGGCATGTCTCCCAGTGGTCCTCAGCTGGAGTGATGCTGCTTCACCAGTGCTGAGGATGGTGGGCAATGTCTGGAGAGGCTTCTTGGCATCAAGGCTTACAGAGTGGAGGCATAGGAAGTGCTACAGCATCAGGTGGGGCGAGGCCACGATGCCTCTGAATATCCTAACAGTGAGAGGGACAGCCTCCCACACAAAGAATTACTCAGGCCAAATGGGTAGTCTCATCAAGGTTGAGAAAACTTATCTTAGTCATTCTCCTGTTTTGCCATGACATGGTGAACCCCAGAGAGGTAAGACTTGCCATTTGGTTAATTAGTAGTAAAGATTGAAATAAAGTCTAGTTCTTCTGGTATTCAGACTACTTTATCTGTATCATAATAAATCATGATTTTGATCTTCACAGGCTATGTTGTATTATAGTAATACAATTCACAGTTGAGGGTTGATGAATTTTATAGAAAAAGCAACTCTAGCATAAGCTCCTATATTCTTCTTCACTGGTCATAGTCTCAGTTGGTCTAAACCACGGTCATCTTTCTTTTCTCCTGACATTATTTTTCTCATACCATGAAAGTCTCCTGCCCTAGTTTTCTAAATTCTTATTAACATTTCTATAAAGATATATCCAACAAAACCGAATCAATAATACTTGAACAGTCATTTAAGCACAAAAAGAAGGCATAATGTGAATGTAAGACAGACTTTTGCTTGTAGCTACAGATATTTTAATGTATTTTTCTTGGTATCTAAAGATGAGGATGTGAAGAACTGTAGGACAATTGATTAGATCAGTACTTACCTATTAGGGGCAGCTCCCTCTTACCTCCACAACACCACAAGGGAAAGAGTCCTAATGTTTTTATGAACTACTTATTCATTGGAATAACTCCTCCCCAGTAAAGAGTAGAGTCTAATTCAAGTCACCTGCATAGTCTTTAGGGGCCACAAGTTTGTCTACTTAACTAGAAGGAAAATGCCAGTGTCATCTTCTTATCAGAAAACTACTGGTTAATATGTTGCTTTTCAGGGTTGGCAAAGAAAGTTTAACCAAAATGCTTCAGACAGATTTTACTCTCTCTGCCTGTCAGTGAGGATTGGGTTTTTGAGGAATCTGACTGTACAGTTTTCATGAATGGAATGCAAGCATTCAGACATCTGACTTGAAATGTCCACTGTGAGGTTAGGCACATGAGCCAAGAAATCATAATCACAAACACCATTTTATTCTGGTGCAGAATAGATTTGCACATGAGAACACAGTGGCAGTTTACATACCAATTGAATACTCCACTAAGGTTAAACAAGACTGAGGTTGTTATAACAAAAAGGATGTCAGTACCCCAGCTTTGCATCATCCAGGGAGGATTGGTGAGATGGCACAAATTCTGGGCCAATCCAGGTGGCCATGTATTTTGTAAATCTACTGGGGTGTCCAGGTCAAGAGGCCAAATGACACATTTAGTATTTCTCAAACTTTGTGAAGTATTGTTTGACCACACCAGCAAAATTTCTAAGGCTTAGAAAATGATTTTTCCTCTCTTTTTGACCATTCTGAAGCCATTTAGATTTCTGTGTTATCATTTTCCCTTTGTCACGAAAAATCTTCAGCAAAGACCACACAGATGAAGTTATCTCCATAGTTAGAGTTTCTTGCTGTGCAGAGGAAATCCCACTGAGCTGGTAAAGCTCATTCCAAGGATTCATGGCTCACAAGGGAGAAAAAAATTTGGTGATCTCAGAATGTGAGCAGGAAAGGTAGGGGTGGGTCAGAGCAACAAAGAGACTTTTCTTACTCAGGGAAGTCAGCTCCCCCGAGGTGCATCTAGTAAGGTTAGGCCATCTTGATATGGTCCCTTTTCATTTGGTTGCAGTGAGTCTTTGATGAGGTGTTTTAGTAAGCTGTAAATTATGGAGAAGGTTTCTTTTGTCTTCCTGGAGCACACTGTGAAAAAATTGTTTTACTAAAGAGTTAGGATAACTTGATTGGCACTGAGGAGTGAACCCAGGGCCACAAGCATGCTAAGCACATGCTCTACCTCTGAGCTATATCTCTAGCCCAAATGCATTTTTATTGACAACCTTGATGAGTTCTTGACAATATATAAGAATTCCTTGTTGTGTGGTTTAAGAGTCTAGGGCTACAGGACAAAATGCATAAGGTTTTTGTCATGATTTCAGCCTCAGCAATGTCATGATTTTAAATGGAGAAAGATGGTTTCTCCCAGGGAGGTAGGCTTTAAATTAGACACAATTGTGGGAAGAGCTCTGGGCTATGGCAGTGTAAGGGTCTATACATTTCACCTATTGAGTTTCTATAACATAAATGCTCTGGAATTTGTCAGATTCTACAGACATTGTATGTTTTTTTCCAGCAAAATAGGGACCTTTATCACTGTGTAATCTCCCAAATTGGACTCATTATCATTTTAGTAGCACTTTACTAACTTCCATAGCTGTAGCTCATCCATAAGGAAAGGCTTTTTTTTTTTTTTTTTTTTTTTTTTTTTTTTTTGTGGTACCAGGGATTGAACTCAGGGGCACTCGACCACTGGGTCACATCCCCAGCCCATTTTTGTATTTTATTTGGAGGCAGGGTCTCACTGAGTTGCTAAGTGCCTCGCCATTGCTGAGGCTGGCTTTGAACTCGCGATTCTCCTGCCTCAGCCTCCCAAAGTGCTGGGATTACAGGCGTGCGCCACTGCGCCCGGCAAGGAAAGGCTTTTATCCAATGAGAAAACTTACAAACCAGTACTAATAAACTTGTTAATAACAGTTATACAAATATGACTCAAAGAAGGTTAAACACCATTTTAAAAACCTTTTTTCTAAGTAATGTAACATCAAACAAGCTAGTTTATGTTTTCTCAGCCTTCCAGTGGTCTTATGAGATGTTTGAAATTCTTTTGAGACCCAAAAGACTTATTTTAGAATTTGATTTGGAGAAGTTTGTCATATATTAAGGGTTTAAAACACTTGACCAAAATAAGATCATAGGTCACTGTGAAATAATAGCTATTTATTCACTCACTGTGATTTATAAACCAAATTTGCCACCTGTAAAGTGATCAAGACTTCCAAACAAGTAGATTTTTAAAAAATCATAATTTTTCAAAGAGGCTCAGTTTTTTATTTTTTATAATCAAGACTTAATAAAGACAGAAAAAAAAAACCCACAAAATAAAATCTTGACAAAACACAAAATCTGTGCTTTTTAAGTTAATCATCAAAAAGTAAAGAAAAGCCTGTATTGTGATTGTTTCTCCTTCAGGGAAGCAGTTTAGATCACTTGGGAACCAAACTAGTCCTTGGAGGAGGAAAACACATGACTTTTGGAAACAGTGAAAAGTACACAAAATGGTCTGGTCACATGGAATAATCTGGATACATCAAGAAAAGCAAAAAGCAAAGAATAAAGTTATTTAGGCTGTTAGCATAAACATTTTTAATCTCAGGCCCTAACAGCAGAGTCAGAACTGGCAAAGAAATAATATGCTTACAGGAGCCAAATAAAGAGTTGAGGGAGTCATGATTAAGTGCATATTGTAAAACAGGAAAAAACAAAGTTCAAAAGATGGTTGAAATATTTTTAAAAAGCAGATTTTAGAATTAAAAACCAAACCTCTTGCAAGTTTTTTCTAAGAATAGATCACTATTTCAAGAAAACCCTATTGTTTTAAACATAGAAAACTAAATTTTGTTTTCAATGTAGTGTATGGATGCCTAAGCTTTAGACAAATGTATAAAAAGTTTTCTTTTAATAGCCGACTTGATCACATACAGCTTTTCTTTAATAAGATTTGTCCTTTACAAACTTTTCATTACTTGTTTAGATCTTTAGTTTTATATTATACAAATATTTTTCATTCTGGAGCAATCCAATTCTTCAACTTTCAGATAAAAATTTTATTTTATCACACCGGGCACAGTGGCACATCCCTGTAATCCCAGCAGCTCCAGAGGCTGAGGCAGGAGGATCCAGAGTTCAAAGCCAGCCCCAGCAAAAGCAAGGCACTAAACAACCCAGTGAGACCCTGTCTCTGAATAAAACACAAAATAGGACTGGTGATGTGGCTCAGTGGTCGAGTGCTCCTAAGTTCAATCCTCAGTACCAAAAAAAATTAAAAAAAAAAAAAAGTATTCTATTGCAAAATTCTTTCTCATACAACAAAAAATTCTTTTTAAGTTTCTATACCACAAATATATCCTTATATTTATAACATTCTTTGTATCTTTCCACACTACTTACTAGTTTCTTTTAGTCTGGTTTTTATTCTTTTTATTAAATTTACTTAAAATCCTAAAAATTTCTGAATTTAGATAAACTTTGTCTTTTTAATAAATAATATTTTTATTATTTTAAATAATATTTTATGTCTTTTTTAATTGGTTTTTATCACACAACTTTTTAAAAATATTTTTTGATAGAGAATTGCATATTCATTAGACTTAAATTTTAGTGAATACTAGTAAGTATTGAGAGTTGTACTATATCACCATTTACCATTTTATAATTTCTATAAATATGTTTTCTCAATTTTTTATGATTATTAACAGATTTCTATATTTAGCTTTTCTATACCATGTAGAAATAAGATGTCAAAATATGTGAAGTTTTATAATTAGTAATTAATATTTTTGTATTTTAACTTATTTGGAAATGACTGAGACATTTTATAAATATCTGTAAAATGGTATAACTTTAAGATTTTTAACATACCACAATATTTTTGAAACTTTTTTTAGTAGATATCTAGTATATAATTATTATTTTGAAATAGTTCAATTTTAAACTTTTATTCCATTCCTTTTATATCATACTTAGTTTACTTAATTTTAATAAAATGTGATTGAATTGTTTATAAAGAACAAAGCTAGCCGGGCGCGGTGGCGCACGCCTGTAATCCCAGCACTTTGGGAGGCTGAGGCAGGAGGATCGCGAGTTCAAAGCCAGTCTCAGCAATGGCGAGGCACTTAGCAACTCAGTGAGACCCTGTCTCTAAATAAAAATACAAAAAAGGGCTGGGGATGTGACCCAGTGGTCGAGTGCCCCTGAGTTCAATCCCTGGTACCACAAAAAAAAAAAAAAAAAAAAAAAAGAACAAAGCTAGTTTTTGTCTTAGTTCTTAGTTGATATTTTATTTATTTATTTATTTTTTTAAAGCAAAACTAAGCTAACCTTGACTGGGAATTAAACTCAAGGGTGCTTAACCACTGTGCCACAAACTCAGACCTTTTTATTTTGAGACAGGGTCTCACTCAGTTGCTTAGGGTCACACTACGCTGCTGAGACTGGTATTGAACTTGCAATCCTCCTCCTGCCTCAGCCTCCCCAGGAGATTATAAGCATGCACCACCACACCTGGCTTTAGGCAACCTAGTATTAACCAAGGCCTCTGAGACATCAGACACGGTATCCTTCCCAATCCCTCCTTCCCCTTAGTCATGTTGTATCCCAAACACCTATATGGTTCTCAGGACAGCTATGAAACAGGGCCCATCTAGTCTGGGTTCTTTAATTTATACACTGGATGTAGAACCTAGGAGAGAAGACAGGAAGTTGTGAGTGCCTGAGGGCTCTGACCCCTTACACAATGGCCAGCCAGGGAGAATAACCCACATTGGGTTAGCTTTGCCTTGTAGCTGGTGGTCCAGGAGTTTCTGACATACATATATGTCCCCAGGTTTTACCATGGCCATTTGCCTCCTTAGAATATAGAGGCTTAAACTAAAGACATAACTCACAATAAGAAATGTCCAAGGATTTGGGGAAGCCAGCAGATGGCCCTTACAGCTTTAACTCACTGACAAGTTATGCAAGCATCAGAAATATCAAAGAAACAACTGTTTTATGGCCTTACAACATCTAGCAGAAACAAATAACTTGTCTGACAATAGACCCAAGTAAAAATGTCTGTTATATTTAAATGCTGACAATTTTGAACATATTTTTATTTTATTTTACTATTTAAAAGCTAGCTTTATTTACCAAAGATTTATTGACTCTTATGAACAAAAGTGATTGGGATTAATTACTCTATATGAATTTTAAGAGGATAATTTTTTGTTTATTGTAAGTGCTGAATTAATTCACTTAAATTAATTAAAATATAGCTTGTAAGAATCAGTGGTAGAAAACAGTCACACATTATAAAATATACATATGTAGATACAAATGCATGGACAGAAATAGGTTTTATAGTTTTTGTCTGTGAAGCTTATAGTCATATCTAGGTCCTATAATTTAAAATGTATAAGTTGCGGTTAGCAAATGAAACAAATTAAGGTTAAGAAAGGACTTTTGAGACTTAATTTGCTTAAATTTTATATAGTGAAAGGAGTGTAAGGGAGATTTTAGAAGCGTGTTTTAGTTTTTCTTTCATTTTGTTTTGAGCATGTAGTACAATTTAGCTCAGTTGAGAAAGCACGAAACAAAACAACCAAAACAAGTTTCTTACCTTTCTTTCTTGAGCCAAAGGAATCTTCTGAGAATAGGGATTTAGAGAATATCTAGCTAATTTTCTGGTGTTTACATTTGAAGGGCGTGAAAGGCAGCAGGCTCCCAGAAATCGAGAGAGCAAGATAGAGAGAAAACATGCAAGCGAGCGCCCCAGTGTGGCAAGGGAGTCTTCAAAGAATTTTTTTTTTTTTTTTTTTTAAATTGAGATGGTTGCTAGGTAACCTGAGAATTACTTTCCCTGAAGGAAGCCATAGTTGATTTGCTATTTCATTTCATTTTCTTTTTTTAAACTACCAGTTTATTCTATTTGGCTTTACTTTGCTTTTCCAATTGAAAGCACACATAGATCAATTTAGAGGTGTCAAAAGATACCCAAGTTGTTTCAAATCATACAGACTTTCCCACATTCTGCCCTACTAGCATGGGATTATTTTGAAACAAATGACAGACATCATCATATCACTTTGCATATGCTGGCATTTATGTCTAACACTTTAAGACTCTTTACTAAACATAATCACAGTATTCTACCAGGCCAAAATTTTATAATTCCTTAAATTCAGCAACTATTTAACGTGCAGATTTCTCCAGTTGTTCCATAAGGATTTCTTTAAAGTTGGATTCTTTGCATTAGGATCCAAGCAAGGTCACATAAGGCAGTTGAGTGACAAGATAAATATATAGATGTGACCAAATGAACACAGAGAGTCAGGCAGAAGGTGTGGGGAAGTATGAGGAGTTCTCAAAGCCCAGAGTGAGGAAGTGCCAGGTGTACAGGCACTGGAAGGGACAAAAGGTGACCTGGAGCAGAGAATGGATTGTGTTCTTTGTTATTTCCTCATCTGTTAAAAATAACACTGAAGAATCCGTAGTAGACCTATAGCTCTTCAAAAGCACATAAGAAAAAAAAAACATTTTTATTATCATGAATAAAATGGTTCCAAATGAAAAGAAAATTTCATCATGTCATTACTCAGAAAAGTATCAAAAAACCATGAAGAACTTTTTTTCCTGTGCCTACCTAAGACTGTCACACTTGACTCTGTGACAGACTGTATCACAGATAAATATAGGATAGTTTTTGGGCAAGATCAAACAAGTCACATAATCTACCTTCTTCTCTTGTATTTAATTTTTTGGAGGTACTGGGGATTTAGCCCAGGGGAAATTTACCACTGTGCTGCATCCCCAGAATTTTTAAATTTTTTATTTGAGACAGGGTCTCACTAAGTTACTTGGGGCTACACCATCTCTCCATCTGCCCCACCCTTTAAAAGGGAGCATTCTGGAAATTTCAGAATATTATTCTTTCCCTCCCCTTGCCTGTCCCCTCTCCCTCCCCTTCGATATCCCCTTCCCCTTTCCCTGTCTCCCCTTCCTCCCCTTCTCCTTTTTCATCTTCTTCCTCTCTCTCTCTCTCTCTCTCTCTCTCTCTCTCTCTCTCTCTCTCTCCAGTCTTCTTTGGGCAGTGAACACCTTCATAACAGCACACTTCTCTCATGAATACATTTCAGTGTCCATTTCTCTTCTTTTTTTCTATCCTCATTTTCTAGATTGTCTTTGTGGGGTCTGGAGGAAATTTTAGTGAACTTTGAACTCATCATCCAATTTGTAACATTGGCTTTGGCCCCCAAAGCCAATTAACCCTACCTTATGGTTTAATCTCCATGCTGCAGTATCTAGGGAGAGTCTGCACTGTTGTCTATAATTTACTTTGAAAAGTATGAAAAAAAAATACATTTGATTGAGGGAGAGAGTGGTGGAAAGACGGGCACATAAGATAAAACCAACATAATTAATTATCAATTTTGCCATCTCTGTGGTGGGTATCTATAGGTCAAACATTTCTTTCAGATTTTCTGGATGTGTAAATTTTGCATAATGAAATTTTGAAAAAATATGTAATATTTATTAAAAAATTTATATTTTAATGTGTTATGGAAATCATAAACAACAAAAGGAAAACCCCATACAGCACCATCTCTTAAGGATAAATCGCTGTTAAAACATTTTGGCCAACACTTTTGCCAACTATACCTAGGAAACCATGAAGAGTTATTTGGCACAAAAATAGAATACCATAGCAACTTCTACATTCAATTTGCATTGTTCATTCATGTTATCAAGAGGCTCTGAATCTGTCTAGAGAGCTTGTCATCATGTGATGTGCCCTAAACACTCAGCACAAGGGCCAGGAGAGTGAATCTAAGGATCTAGTGACCTTTACATTCTTCATTCCTTTTGAAGGGCAGAGTGAGCAGTGAATTAGCACTTGCTGAATGAATGAAGGAATAACCTAATGCTTTGTAAAAATGGATGTGGAGGTGCTAGTCTTAATTTATTTCTTAGTTTCCTATACGTCCTTTTTTAAAAAAATTTTTAGTTGTTGATGGACCGTTATTTTATTTATTTATATGTGGTGCTGAGAATCAAACCCAGTGCCTCATACATGCCAAGGAAGTGCTCTACCACTGAGCCACAGCCCCAGGTCCCCAGCTCCTATATATCTTATAATAATTTTTGGCTCATGATTTTTCTTTAGCTTAAGTTCAGGAAGCTTTGATCTTGAAATGTTCTCCTTTAACACAAAGGAAATCTATCTTAAGATAGGTCCTATGTATGTAATTAGAGGACTTTATTTCCTTAGTTCTCATGGCTTTTCTCCAAAGTCTGAGAGCCACATCCCCAATTCTTGTAGTTTATTTTTTCTTAGCCTCTATTCATCTATCTCTTCCTCTCTGTCCCATCGGCACCATCCCTGTTTAGATACTTCTCACCCATCCCTGAAACTTTGCAATCCCTGATGGTCCACTGTTCTCATGTCTCTACACACATGGTGTTGGAACATTTTGTGATGTATTGCTGTCATCATTTCCCATAGAATCAAAATGGTGTTTCGGAAGATCTGCTTTAATGTCTAGTGTACCTCTCACAGACTTCCACATCCCATGTTCTTATTATGACCATGAAAGTCAGTCAAACACAGAATGCTAGCTTGGAGTCTAGAAAATGATGAAAAATTATAATGTGGTCCAACTTTTTCTTCACAGGTTGTTTTTATAATTTGCCTTGAGAGTCAAGATTCTGTATTCAAGAAGTCTGGTCAGAAGAGGTCAGTGCCCCCCAGAATGAGCAGGCACTATTTTTCTACTATCCTCTTAGTGACAGGTCAAAATGGTTAACTGTTGTTGCCTGAAGCGCTTGAAGCAACGGAGCCACGGGAAGAACTTTAGAAGTAAACTGGAGACAAACAGCTTTTTATTTTGATAACTTTTTTCTCTGGTTCTAATAACGACTAACACACGCCAAAAACACACCCTAAAATGGCGCTGACTCGATCAGCAATTTCGGCCAAGTCACTCGAGATCACGCAACAATCCCGTGAGACTACGGGTGGCGACAAAGGCCAAATCTCCACGGCTCATAGTCAACCGCAATTCAAGCCAATCCCCAAACAGGGCTCCTGCAGTTAACAGCTTTACTTACTTTTTAAATGGAAAGGAAATAACAAATTGTGGTTTTCCTCTTTGATCCAAGTGAAAAATTGACATGTCTTTGCTCAGATGACCCAATTAGAAGATGAATAATGATTCCACTCAAATCAGCCACACTTTCTGCATATATATTGATCTTGAAAGGCAAAAACAAAAACAAAACCCTGAACACTTAAAAGCCTCCTCTCTTGGGTTTCAAAATTTGAAAAGGGGTTCACCTTTATTGCATGCTAATCTGTGCCAGATTTTTCTTATATTTGTGCATTTAGTCCTTAGAAATCCATTGAGATTTTTATTATATGCATAGCCAAATCCTGATATAGAGAGCATGTGTGATCCTCAGCACTACAGCTGTGGTAGACATTGTTTGAATCACTACTAGCAAACACTGATGTGATCTCTAGGGTTTGCTCTATGTTGTGGTTTGTTCTGTGCACAGACTAAGTGTAATTCCCATGGCTAAAGATCTGCCCCCTCAGTAATCTCAAGACAGAGTCCTTGGCACCACCATCTCATCTCAATTGTGTCTCTCTCCCTTTCTCATCCTGTTATACCCCCAGGCCCATTGGTAGACCAAGTATTCCAGTTCTCCCAATTATTCCCCACTTAGCATGGAGGATTCCACAACCAATTCTACAGAGTGTTACCCAACACTGGCCACGTTTACATTCTGAGGATTCTGCCTATGTTCATTTCTTCCTTCCTTCCTTCCTGCCTGCCTTCCTTCCTCCCCAACCCCTCTCTCTTTCTATACCTGGGATTAAACCCAGGGATGAATAATCAATGAGCCATATCCTCATGCCTTTTGTTTTTTATTTTGAGACAGGGTCTTGCTAACTTGATTAGGACCTTGCTAAGGGCTTCACTAAGTTGCTGAGACTGACTTTGAATTTGTGATCCTCTTGCCTCAGCCTCCCAAGCAGCTGGGAATTACAGTGTATAATTCTTTTATAAAGGTCCAAACGATACATATTATGGCTATCTTTTTCTTCTTTTGTTACCAACTGGATTTCCTATGATAGTTTTATTAAATAATATCTTTACTGAGATATAATGCACATACCATAATGTCACTCTTTAAATATATACAAATTTGTGAATTTAAATAATGCACAAAATTCTAAAAAACACCACCATTCTCTACTTCAGGAGTATTTCCAGCACACTGAGAAGAAACGCATATGCTTTGTTGCAGTTACTTCCAATCTCCTTCTCCACTAGTCCCTGGTAACTACTAATTTAATTTCTGTCTCTGTGCATGTGAATGTTATAGACATTTCATACTGATGTAATCAGATAATTTGTGGCTTTTTGTGTCTGGTTTCATTCATGTAATATAATATTTTAAGGTTCAACCAATTGTAGCATCAATCAGAACTTTACTCGTTTTCAAGGCCAGATAGTATTCTCCTAGGATAGGGCACATTTTGTTAATCCATTTGCCCAATGTTGGGCATTTAGACTCTTTCCACTTTTAAAAAATGGTGAATAATCCTTCTGTGAGCATTTCTGTTACAAGAATTATTGACAACATCTTTTTATTACTTTAGCAGTGGAGTTGCTGGGTCATTTATTGCTAACTCTATATTTAACTGAGGAAGTTTCATACAAGATTTTATTATCAGTCATGCAGCTTTGTCATAACAGGAAGAACAGCTGCCAATTTGGTGGTGCTGAATCAGTCTGGGTGCTGTAGTCCCTGTCAAATGTTTCAGGTGACCCCTGTATCATGGATACTTGCTCACCCTTGTTAAATGGGTCAATCTTTATAATGATCTGGCAACTTATGTTTCTTTGCAGCATTTTTAAATTTTTTAGAACTTGAGAATCAATTTCATTAGATTTTTTGTTTCCCAGGCCTTCTTGTCTAGACACACACACACACACACACACACACACACACACACACACACATTTTCTTTATCCATAGCTTTTCCCTAATTTCACTCCAAATCTCTTTTCCCATTCTCAGGAGGCTGTGATATACTTTAGTTCAGTGTATATGCCCAAGCCTGCTACTGGCCATGATCCCCCAGCCATAGGCCTTAAGGAAAGACCTAAATCTTCCTGTGTTATCTGTTAATGTAGAAAAGGAAAATGTACCATGCAGGGCTCTTTCCCTTATGTCTTTTCCTTAAAAGTTGAATCTGGTGGCAGCATAGTTGAGAGTGGCTCTGCTCTGCACCAGCTTCATCCTGGCAGTCTCTACTATGGGCACCTGCTGGAACAGCAAACTCCCATCTTTTGGAAGAAGAAAAAGGAGAGTGAACTGTCCATGGGTCTTACACCTTAAGGTTGAAATGACATTTGGTGAAATGACTAAAGAGGCAAAAGGAGAAATCTTTCAAGTCAAATAACATTTTGTTTTTACTTTCCAGTAGTCTTTCTTTGTCTTACTAATCTTCTTTTTACTTTTGACATCGTAATTCTAATTTCTGTGTCGATAATTTTCATGGATGTGTTAGGGCAAAGTTGGGAGGAATTGCAACAGGGCCACCAACCAGACGCATGTCAGGTAGGAAGTTCCCACAGTAAATCTCAAGGTGTTTAGGAGTTAAGGTAGGTTCTATGTAGTGGTTTCTTTCTGTGCTCTTTCAAGCCTGCAGTATTGTGAGGACTTCACCTTGTCATAAGCCATAAAAGAGACAGCTACAGGTAATTGCACGGCTCTTTCTGCTCTTCTCTTGTGATGCATGTCCCCATGTGCACCTGGGTTGGGAGGATAGTGTGGGATCCTGAGTTGATGGCAGCTCATTCTGGGGCAGTCAGTGTGAGAGAGCAAGGAGAGGACATTCTGGGGCCCTGGGGATGGTTTCTTAGTGAATACTCAGAGAAGTCTATCCCTCTCATCATTGAAAGTGTTGCCAGATCTGCTGAAGGACTCCCAGCCCTTACATGGTACACTTTCTCTCCACAGTCCCCACCTTTCACCCCATCAACACGTTGGCATTATTTGGCATTCAAATATCTACTGATGCTATCTGGAAGATACCATCATGAGGGCATTTAGCTCTCTCCATTTTTTAACTTACTCATTTTTTTCTGGAGTTTCTATAAATTTGTCTTTACACTGGAAGTAGAAACAGAAAATTATTTCTTATTCATTCCAGAGCATTATAGGCTTTTCAGCTTCAGCAACTCCTATCTGTAGATGCTGTGGAGAAGGTAAGATTTCTGAGTTTGCCACATACACAGAAGAGTTTGATTATAGCCATTTGTAAATGTACATTAAATCCAGCAAGAAAATGGCATGAACCATATCTCATAGCTGCTCATCTTGCAGTTTGCTTCACGTTCAGAAACCAAACTAAGTACTTTGTATACCCACCTGTGTCCATGGTCCGGTCATAACTCAGGAGTGGATGTCACTGGAGACCAGGGAATAAAAGTTATCGTGTTTCAGTATCTGAGAAAATATCTATGTCTTCACTTTCTCCTGTGTCATCAGAGTATAACCTTGCGTGCCTTATTACCTGGGGGACTCTGGGGCCAATTACCATCAGAAGCATCCACCACAAAGGGGCTTCTGTTATAATTGATATCACCCCATTGCTTGGGATCCTTACAAGGTTGATATAAATTCTACTTTTTGCACTGCTTTAATCTTGTATCTCAGAATCCGCTGCTCTCCCAAAAAAGTTCGTACATGGTAGAATTCTAACACAACGGAGAAGAATTATTCTGTAGCCTTTTTTTGCCAAAACTCTGGTTTCTGATTTAACTTCTAAGATGTGTTTACAGTTATGTTGTCTACGATACAGGGTTGCAGTGAGGATTAAATAAGATGAAAGCAAATGAATCGCTTAGTTTTCTTCTCATGTTTCATGTCTCATCTTTTTAAAATATTTTTTATTTATAGTAGTAATATGTATTACAATTCATACTGCACATATAGAGCATCTTTTTACACAAAACAGTTTGTATACAAAGTATATTCGTAGCATTCAAGTTTTCATCCATGCATTTAGAATAATGATATCCATCTTATTCAACCATTTTTTCTTTTTTTCCCCTTCATCCCCCCCTTGCTCCCTCCCTTCCCCTCCCTTCTTTTTGACTATTATAGTGTTCCTCTAATCCTCCTATGTACCCCGACCCAACAATACTATGAACCAGCCTCCTTATATCAGAGGAAACATTCGGTATTTGGATTTTTGAGATTGACTGATTTCACTTAGCATTATATTCTCCAACTTCATCCATTTACCAGCGAATGCCATTATTTTATTCTCTTTTATTGCTGAGTAAAATTCCATTGTGTATATATACCACATTTTCTTAATCCACTCATCTACCGAGGGACATCTAGGTTGGTTCCACAACTTAGCTATTGTGAATTGTGCTGCTATAAACATTGAAGTGGCTGTGTCACTGTAATATGCTGTTTTTAAGTCCTTTGGGAATAGACCCAGGAGTGGGATGGCTGGGTCATAGGGTGGTTCCATTCCCAGTATTCCAAGAAATCTCCATACTGCTTTTCATAACGGTTGCACCATTTTGCAGTCCCACCAGCAATGTATGAGTGTGCCTTTTTCTCCACATCCTCTCCAACATTTATTGTTGTTTGTGTTTTTGATAGCTGCCATTCTGACTGGAGTGAAATCATATCTCATCTTAATGATGCCTCCTCAGAGTGGTCTCCTCACCAACCATATAGAATCCTCACTTGCCCTTTGACCTCAACACTCTATCATAGTCCCTGTTTAAATTCTTTCACATTCTGATCACAGGCTGTAGTTATTATGATATTTAATCACCCTTCCTCTTTTTTCTTCCCTCCTTCCTTTCTTCCTTCTTTTTCTGTCTCTTCTCACTAAAATGTGTATTCTGTGAGGTTAAAGGAATATACATTGCCCATCTCCTTGATCATTGTACCCTGCACCAATGCAACCAAAAAAAAAGATTAAGACTCAAAAATTATTTCCTGCATCAATAAAAAAATAAAAAAGTTCTTGGCCTCTAATTCAGAGGGCCTAGCTCTAGGCTAACTCTACCCTTGATCACATATGTGACCCCAGGATGAATCTTAAACTCTCTGGATCACAGTGCATTCATCTGTAAAGTAAGATCACTGGAAATATTGAGGTGTAGATGGCCTCCAATTTTGATGCTTGCTTCTTCAATTTTTGTTTCCTTACAATAATACAAGAACAACCAACATAAGGGGATCCTCAGGAGGAAGTCTGGATGGGTCTTGAGAAAGAACAGCAGAATAGTACAGAGCAGTGTATGCACATCCCAGATGCCTGGGGCCTGGCTCCCCCTACAGTGCACAACAGCCTCCCTCCCCTAGTGTGGGAGATGTTTTTCCATGAAATTTTTTGGTCTCTTCAACAGCTTCCCAGTGGTGACCTGATAAAGGATCACTGGAAGACAGGAAAAGAGAATGGGAAGAAGCCCCATGTCTGGAAGGGCCCCTTGCTGGGATGTCCAGGGTGGGTAGAGTTGACCAGCGGAGGTGTCATGAGGGAAGAGACACTGACACAGACCAGCAGAGATCTGTTGGGAGAGTATCTAAGAGAAGAAGGAAAGGAGCATCACGAGAGGGAATGCTGGGGGTGCCATCCTGGAGGATGAGCCAAGCTGCCCTGCCCAGTGGAGCCTTTGCTGCCTGGAGTCAGCCTCTGGAAACTCTTCACAGCTTTCATCACAGGCTCTGCTCTGGGGGTGGGGAGGGCTGTTGTTGGGAACTTTTTATTTCTTTTGTGAAAGTTCTGACTTTTTGAAATGAAGCAGGATTGAGTAGATTAGTGTGGCATCATGTTGACAAACAAGGTAGATGAATTGCTAAACTAAGAAGGGGTCACAGGAGATCTCAGCCCTGAAGTGACAGAGGGTGGCAGGCTCTGGGAGAAAGTTGCTAATGGAAAGGGAGACTGGCTTGGAGTTGCGGAGAAGAGGTCACTTTGAACTAACAGAACTAGCATGGTGATTAGCTTCTTGTGGTTTGGATCTGGAATACCCCCAAAGTCTCATGTTTTCAGAAGTGGGGCTTTTGAGAAATTATTGAACAAAAAAAGGCTCTGACCTCATCAGGGTATTATTAATCCATCCATGGCTGCATGGACTACTGACTGGGAAGTGGGACCAGTCAAAGGAAGCAGGTCACTAGCGGTGTGCCTGGAAAGGTCTATCTTCCCTTCAGTTCCTTTCACTCTCTCTGCTGATCGGCTGCTATGAGCTGAGCAGCTTTCCTCCACCATTCCCTTCCACTGTGGTGTTCTGCCTCACCTCAGGCCCAAAGCCAGCTGGACATGAACTGAACCCTCTAAACCATGAGCCAAAATAAATCTTTTCTTCTCTAAGTTGTTTTTGCCATGTATCTTGGTCATAGCAATGAAGAGCTGACTAACACATAGTTCACTGGTTAAGAAATAAAAGTTCAAGATTCAGATAGAGAACATAGAGCTGGAGTGTAGACTACTTGAATTTTGGAACTAAAATTAGAGAAGAAAATAGCCAAAGGAAAAACCAACCAAAGATAGACTTTTTTTTTTTTTTTCCTGATTCGTTTTGCAGTGTATGTTAGTTTATTCTGAGGAGTGGGGTTGAATGTGGCCAAGAGGGTTAGGATAGTACAGACCTAACCCTGTCTGTAAGTAAAAGGAAACATGTCAGAAAAGAGAGAGATAACCAAGGCAGGATGGAAAGCAGAGGAGAGCAGTGTAGACTAACTGTATACATGATAAATCTGCAGTTTTTTATTTGCCTCTATTAGTTTTATTACCAGATTGGGGAATATAATTGACTTACAATAAAGTGCACATAATTCAAGGTACAATTGGAGTACACCCATGAACTCGTCACACAATCAAGATGGTGAACATCCAAGTCCTCATGACCTTTTGTAATCAATTCCTCCTGCACCACCCTATACCACTGATCCGCTTTTTGTCACAATACATTAGTTTGAATTTTCTCGAATTTGAAATAAATTTTAAGTACTGCTAGCAGGGCCTCTATTTTTGTCGGATTCAACCAAGGATCAGAGTCTCAGTCACTCACAGCAGTTGGGCTTCAACCAATCACAATGTTCCAACAAATCAGACCATGTCCCTTTAATGCAAATTCACCATTACATGGTGCCTCCTAAGGCAAAGGCCAACTGTAGCCAATCAGGTTATTTCTTTATGTCATTTCTCTTTCTCTATGTTTAAATAAAGTCTGTACATCAGGGGAGGGCACACTGCTCATCTTTTTTCTTTTTCTTTTTTTTTTTTTTTTAAATATTTGTTTATTTACTTTAGTTGTACACAATGCAATGCATTTATGTTTACGCGGTGCTGAGGATCGAACCTGGGCCATGCACGTGTGAGGCGAGCGCTCTGCCGCTGACCCACAACCCCAGCCCCACACTGCTCATCTTTGTTATGGGATGCTGCCAGGGTCTAGATCCCTTCTGTTGCTCAAACGAGCTGTTCAATGTAATTGGTCTCAGGTTTTCTTTTAACAGTTTCCTGTGGACAATGTAACAAATTCTCACAAACTGCATGGCCTAAACTATAGAAAAAATTTCTGACAAATTCTAGAGATCGGGTGTCTGAATAAAAGGTGTTGGCAATTTTGTTTCTATCTGTAGACTTTGAGGGAGAAGCCACTCCATGACTCTCTGCCAGCTTCTCACAGCAGTCCTTAGTGTTCCTGGGCTTGTAGCTGCCTCAGTACAGTCTCAAGGAAATGGACTGTGGAAAAGAAAGAGGAACCAAGGCGTGAAGGGGAAGAGAATGAAGAATGAGAAGAGGAGATGGAAGAAACCAGAAAGTGCTAAGGGCAGGTGAGGAGGACTTTCCAACTCAGCATTTGATGATGCAATTTTCAGTTGCTTTTCAGCAGTTTATTCCAACATAAATTTAAATTTGGTAAGTAAAAGTGATCTCTGTCTTGCAGAAAACTGCCCAGGCTACTTCAAGTCCTTGTAACTGTCACTCCACGACTGAGCACTAGAGGGCGCACTGTCCAGCACAGAATGACCTCCCTGGGGCTGGAAAGACTGCAGTCCTAGGTACACAGCCTCTACATTTCACAAGACACTTTCTAGAGAAGAAACTGAGCTCAGCCTTTTAACCTTCCCCAGTCCACATCACAGATAGAGCACACTGTCCCAAACCTCTGCCCTCTTTGGGAGCAGAGCTTCTGGAACAGGTTTATGGTAGCCTCTGTCTCCATTTCCTCACTTCTCATTTTTCTCCTCCACCCACTCTAGTCAGGCCTCTGTCCCCATGACTCCACTCCAGCTGACCTGTTCAGGTCACCAGTGGCTTCCATGTTCCCAATTCAATCTTCCCTCTCAGTGCTCACACTCGTCTCTTGGATTCATGAGGCCACGCTGTCCTGAGTACCCCGGACTCCACTGTCGCAGCCTCCTCAGCCTCCTTGGCTGGCCCCCCTCAGCTTCCCTTCCCCTCCCCTACTGCCCTCCCCCACAGGTCATCTCCTCAGTGTGTTGCCATCATCCAGAGTTTGGCCTCCAATGTTAGGTTTCAGAAGACCTTTCAGCTTCTGTCTTGCTCTCTCTTGGATTACTTATTCTGGGGGACATTAGTGTCACAAGAACACTCAAGAGCCCTAAAGAAGAGCAGATGTGTCAAGGAACTGAGATCTGTTGCCACCTTCCAGGGAGGAACTGAGGACTCATCCAACAGCTGAGGGAGTGGGCCATGTCTGAACTGCATCCCACCAACAATCAATCCTTCAGATGATGACAGCACCCAAAGATAACCTCCTGAGACATCCTGATCCTGCGTCCCACACTAAGTTGCTCCCAGATTCCTGATTTCATTCACAAATTGTGAGCATATAAATGCATGTTGTTTTAAGCCACTGAACTTGGTGGCAATCTCTGCAGCAATTGATAGCTAGCACACTTATGCCAACCTCTCTAACCCATCTTTTAGTGCTTCCTCTCTATGATCCCACAACACTGACCTTCCTTCCTTCTGGCTTGAAACACACCAAACTTGTTCCTGACCACATTCCCTGCCTTCATCTTCTTTCTGGCTGGGGTTGTCTTAGCCTGGATGGTCACATGTTAGCTTCTTCCTGTCATTCAAGATTTGGTTTTTATGATGGCCTCTATGCTTAAAGCAATTTGGGGAACACAATGGGTGATCAGTAAATATTAAGTAAAATAATGAGTGAAATCAGGTAGGTATCATTTAGTAGAAACATAATCCTTGAGAAGATTCTACCAATGTATGCATTTAAAGTCTGAACACTTTTTTATTAGTTTTCCGTTATTGGCTTGTTGACTTAGAATGTTGCAACTGTACTAAAGGTTCCCAAGGACAGATAGAATCAAACATAGCTATGGAGTTCAGTGGAAAGGTGAACAAAGATTGTGTGGGGTAGTTTAAAGGTTCCATGGATCAATGTCAACAAAGATTAAAGTTGTGCTGATTCATCCTGCCTCATCTAAGTAGCTCTAGTAAGAGCAACACTGCAAATACACATTTGTTCTTCAAGGATATTTTGGAAAACTGACAAGTGAACATACATAATTCCTCACATCTTGAACTACCCCCCCTAGTTCAGTCAGATAAGTTAACATCATCATATATCTCAAATATACATACATATAGCCTCTTTTGAAAATAGTGGATGCTAGCTGGGCGTGGTGGCGCACGCCTGTAATCCCAGCACTTTGGGAGGCTGAGGCAGGAGGATCGTGAGTTCAAAGCCAGCCTCAGCAATGGCGAGGCACTTAGCAACTCAGTGAGACTCTGTCTCTAATAAAAATACAAGAAAGAGCTAGGGATGTGACCCAGTGGTCGAGTGCCCCTGAGTTCAATCCCTGGTACAATAGTGGATGCTTTAAAGATTAAAAGCCAAATGTTGATTTCTTTATATTTTTATACCACAGGGTACCAATAAAAACAATAAAAATATTTGACATCTGTTATAATAAATACAATAACAAATCTGCATATGTATCTTAAAATATATTTCTTATTTTCTAACTAATATAAAAGATTTGTCAAATAAAGATGGATAAAGCTGTGGAGCAAATCAGTCATAAATCATTGTCAAATTCTGCATCATACTGTGATTTTATAAACTGTCCCTGCATTCTGGGCTGTTTAGTTTGACAGTGGTACCTTCCTCTCTGAAGGCCATCAGGCCATGGGTGTTGGCCCATCTTGGAGGTGTGACTCTCAGTGTGTTCCTAGGTCCCTGTACTGCTTTCTGCACTTGTCATTGAGGAATGGGGTGGGAGAATCTTCTCTGTTGCCAGCTTTGGAGTTCTTTAGTCCCCATTTGAAGGATCTTGATCTTACAGTTATATTTATAAATAGGTATTTCATTCAACTTTCTTCCGTGCCCCTGTCTCTGCTCCTTTATTTTTTGCTACTGAGAATTAAAGCCAGTGTTACCCTATCACAAAGCTATACCCCAAGTCATTTTTAACTTTTTATTTTAAGACAAGGTCTCACTTAGTTGCCCATTCTGAACTCAAACTTGTGACCCTCCTGCTTCAGCCTACTAAGTAGCTGGAATAACAGGTGTATAAAACCATGTCTGGCTTTAGCCACTCTTTTTGATGGGTTCTTTGGCTTTTTTCAGGGACCCTCTTTGGCCCAATGTGACATACTGATTTGTAATTCCTTTTATGCAAACTTTTTTCAATATGGTTTATTATGCTTTCTTCAATCTTGTATTCTCAGCACCAGGAGCAATGAGGTAAATCTTGGGAAATTAACTTCAGGATAAAAAGAAATTCTCAATATATGTTATAAGCTAAGGAGTGCTGAATCTGATGAGTTTAAATATCTTTGTTCTAGAGTGTGTCAGTCAGCTTCCCTTTCTATAACAAAGTACTTGAGATAATCAACTTAAAAGAGGAAAGGTTTCAAGTGTTTCAGTCAGTGTTCATTTGGCCTTGTTCCTTTTGTTACTGTGGTGGTCAGTATATCATGGCTGGCAGGAACATGTGTCAGAGGAAAACTGCTTACCTCATGTTTTCCAGGAAGAAAACAGGGAGCGAAGGCTGGGTGAGGGGAGGGAAGAGACAAGCTTCCCACAATCCTTATCAAAGTCACATATCCAGGGAAGTAAAAATCCCCCTCTTTAAGAAGTGCCAAGCTGAGGAATAGGTCTTAAGACACAGTCTTTTGAGGGACATTCCAGATGTAAAATATAGAATTTTGTGTTAGACCCCCATGATGTACATCACAATGCAAAATATGTTTGTTCTGTCCCCAAGGCAGATTGAGAGTATACTGTTCAAAAGACATGTAACAGAGGCCTCTATACCATGAGGAGTCTCCAGGTGAGATAATGCAAGTAAGTATGCAAAGGGAACTAGGAACTCTTTAGGAGCCTGTCTAGGAAGGAACATCTTGGTTGGTCTCAGTTGACCTAATATTGAACAGACATGTAAAAAGTATGAGCCATGAGTCCCAGGATACTCTCTGCCCTACCACAACCGTCTGTGGGGAAGCTCACACTACAAAAATGATTAACTGTAACAAAGCCCCAGATTCAACTCTATATCCATGGGCTTGCCAGCGGACAAAAACTATCTTATTTTGAGATTTCAGACCTGAAAAAGACCTCCTTTTCCTTCCCTTCATGTAGAGCATGTGAATGCTGCTGCTCAGGTGGACAAATGGTGGCCAGCGTTTTGGCTAAACCTCAGATCAGGGAGTCTGTGAGACAACAGGGCAGTGTGTGCAGATGGCAGCAGAGGACCCTTCAGATTTTCAGGTATTAGTCCCTGAGCGACTTGATTCCTTGAATGGAGTAAGCCCCGAGTCTACTGGATATAATGTGGTATTTAGAAAAGTTAATTGGGAGGCCACTAGGTTGAGAGAGCTCCAGGTCCCTGAGTCTTATGTAGGTAAACTGAAACCTAACTCATCAGGAAGTTCATGTAATAGGGAAACTTTAAAGCTCATCTGATCAGAAACTGACTGCTGACATCTAATCAGTGACTTTCCACTTTAACCAACCAAAGATTTTCTTTTTTTGTTTCCATAATCACCTTAGAAAGATTTCCTCTCACATGAAATGGGTGGTGGCCTAGTCATTTCTGGTTTGTTAGTGCCAGATTCATGAATTTCTGTCTACTGAAATAAACTTGTTAAAATTTTAATGTGTCTAAGTTTATCTTTCAACATGGGTAAAAAAAAACTTCCAGTGGGAGGAGTGGAAATGTCACTGTTCTGCTTTACTTATTTATTTATTTCTAACATGGATATTTTTTAAATGGGATTTTATGTCACTTTGGCAAGACAAGGTGTGTGGTTTTACTCTATGACTTTCTATTTTCCTCACCACAAAATCCAAACTTGTTTTTATGGTCTTCAAAGTCTTTACTCCAAACTCTGAGCCCTGTTCTCTGATCTCCCGTCAGGGTCACTCTCCCCTGTCTTAAGCTTTAAAGCTCCCCTGAGAGCAGCTGTGTTCTCTTTCCTCAAATACTTGATGCTTGGCCTCTCTTCATGGCCATTGATTGTGCTGATCTCTGCCTGGATTCCACCTCTGCTGCCCAGTGCCGGTGCCAGCTCCTTCACTGATTGGTCCCTCCTGCTCATCTCACCTCAGATATCACTCCCCTCCTTGAGAAACCTTGTCTCACCCACAGTTCCCAGCCCAGATCAACTGATGGTGAACCATCAGATGAGCATTAGCTCATCTGAGCATGGTGTTGTGGGAGAAGTTCTGTCCTCTGAGAAGGCTATGTTTAAGTCCTACCCTTGACTACCGGTCAGTGTGACCTTATCTGGAAAAAGGGTTTCTGCAGAAATAATCCAGTTGAGTTCACCCAGGTGGCTTCTCATCCAACTGCTGGTATCCTCATAAGAAGAGAGCAATTTGAACAGAAAACCATACAGGGAGAATGTCCTGTGACCATGAAAGTGGAGATTAGAGTGTTGTGACAAACAAATGAAAAACTCCCAAAATGGCCAGCACCTATCAGATACTAGGAAGAGGCTAAGAAGGAGCCTTCCATAAAGTCTTCAGAGAGACCATGGCATGGCTCATAGCTCAACTGCAGACTTAGCTCCAGAACCGTGAGGGAATGGATTTTCATTATTTAAAACCACCAAGTTTGTAGGAATTTCTTGTAGTAGCATTATTATATGAAGTCAAATATTCTTAGAGTAGCATCCACGTCAAGGTGATACACATGGTATGCATGACTTCAGATTAGGTTTATCTGGTTTTTGTTTGCTTCTTTCACTAGATCTATTGCCATGAGTGTAGAGAATGTATCAGGTTTTTCTCATCATTGATTATCCGGCTCCAAGAACACAGAATATTTCATGCTGGACAAAAATATAGGTTGAATAACTAAAAAGGAAAAAAGTTAGCACTCAAGGGTGCACGTGGACAGGCGGGCAGTGGCGGCGGCTCCAGAGTTGGTGGATTTATTTTCCAGAACTCAGGGGCGGCCACAGCTGCAACCGCAGGCAGCAGCCTCGGGGACCAGAGCTGGAACAGCAGGAGGTGGCCGCGGTGGCGCTGAGGAATCTAAAATGTCCACTGAGGCACAGAGAGTTGATGACAGTCCAAGCACTAGTGGAGGAAGTTCTGATGGAGACCAACGTGAAAGTGTTCAGCAAGAACCAGAAAGAGAGCAAGTTCAGCCCAAGAAAAAGGAGGGGAAAATATCCAGCAAAACAGCTGCTAAATTGTCAACTAGTGCTAAAAGAATTCAGAAGGAACTTGCAGAAATTACGTTGGACCCTCCTCCCAATTGTAGTGCTGGACCCAAAGGAGACAACGTTTATGAATGGAGGTCAACTACATTGGGACCCCCTGGATCTGTCTATGAAGGAGGGGTGTTCTTTCTTGACATTACCTTTTCACCAGACTATCCATTTAAACCCCCAAAGGTTACCTTCCGAACAAGAATCTATCACTGTAATATTAACAGCCAAGGTGTGATCTGTCTGGACATCCTGAAAGATAACTGGAGTCCAGCCCTAACCATCTCTAAAGTCCTTCTCTCCATCTGCTCACTTCTTACAGATTGCAACCCTGCCGACCCTCTGGTGGGCAGCATTGCCACACAGTACATGACCAACAGAGCAGAGCATGACTGGATGGCCTGACAGTGGACCAAGCGGTAAGCCATATAGGGACCTGCTGCCCACCGCCCTACCGGACCTGTGCAAGCACATTCACCAAGTGCATCAGTAGCCCTGCCACCCTTCCGGACTTTGGTTTTTATGTTCCAGTTTTTATTAAATTTTGAACTGGTTTTTTTTTTTTTTTTTTTTTTTTTTTTTTTTTTTTTTTTGTGGTACCGGGGATTGAACTCAGGGGCACTCGACCTCTGGGCCACATCTCCAGCCCTTTTTGGTGTTTTTATTAGAGACAGGGTCTCATTGAGTTGCTAAGTGCCTCGCCATTGCTGAGGCTGGCTTTGAACTCACGATCCTCCTACCTCAGCCTCCCAAAGTGCTGGGATTACAGGCGTGCGCCACCGCGCCCGGCTAAATTTTGAACTGTTTTGTGATGGTATTTGTCCCTTTTTTCTCCTTCCTCTCCTTTCTTTCTCCCCCTCCTTCCCTCTTTCTCTTTTCTCTCAGTTTATTACCTTTTTGATTTCTGTTAACTTGAAAGATTTGGGATTTTTTTTCCCCACTTCAATGTGGATGGGAACTTTTATTTTCACTGCAAACAATGTTGGATCTATAATCATAAGAGCTTTCTTACAAAGCTTTGTATTACTGTGTAGTTTTGTTTTTGTTGTTTGTTTTATTTTTGGGTTCTTTTTTTCCATTTACGTGATCTTCAGAAAAATACAAATTCAGAATTCTATCTCGTTTCTACTTAAATGTAGTGCTTAGGGTTAATTTTTTGTACTGAAGTCTTTATTGGTGGGTGCATGCTACTGGGAACAAGTTCTTGTACAAGAGCTTCAATCAAAATCACTGTGCATTACTGAGACCCTGTTTATCACTAGCCTTCTGTTCACCACACAGAGGACTGTCGGATTGAACAAAATAATATTATTTTGATTTACTTAAAGTGCTTGTAAAATTCTTAGGGACCTGCCACTTTTGACTGTGGATCAGTTGATGTACATTTGTATTATTTAGGCACTCAATAAATCACTGCGCCTGATGAATGCAAAAAAAAAAAAAAAAGTTAAAATTAAAAGAAATGGTTCTTTATTTTTATTTATTTATTTTTATGTGATGCTGAGGATCAAACCCAGAGCCTCATACATGCAAGGCAAGTACTCTACCACTGAGCTATAACCCCAGCCCAGAAATGGTTCTTCATTTGTTTGTTTTTGTGTGTTTTGGTGAGAAAGGTAGCAACACAAAAAATGAAAAGATATTTTTGCATAAGCCAGAGTGTCAGATAATAATTTCTACTTAATTTTCTTTGAGATAGTACATAACAGATGTTATAGCCAATTTTTTAAATAGTTCGTAGCCTAAGAAAATTTCTCCGTTCTATTTAAATTTAAAGAGATATCCCAGGAGGTGATCATGGTTATAAACTTCACCAAAACCAAATAGACTTCATTGCAAAGAAATATGCATACCTCACTTCTAACTAAATTAGCACAAAAACTTTGGAAAACTTTGTTAGCCTCATAGTAATCAAGATCAACTTTTGGATAAAGCACAGCATTGTATGGGCTATGTCTCCATCCATGTCTGCATTATTTAACTGAAAATCTTCTTTACTACTTCCACACATTTTTCATCATCAAAGGGCTTCTTCTGGCTGCCAGGCTGCAGAAACTTCTTCACTGTGGGCAGGTTGCTGACTCTGGTTCTCAGGGCCTGTAATGCACAGGAACACAACCTCAGTGTGGAGCCCAAACCAACACCCATTACACAGCCAGGAAGTCTGAATCCCTCCACCAGCACAGCCTGCTGTCTGGGAAACAGACAAGTAATGAGAGAAAAGATGAGAGTTAGAAAAAAAAGCTCAATGACAAATTCCCCAACTTCTTTTTAAAACTGTATTCAGTTCCAGCCATCCTCTATTCTGCCTTACACTTTAATCCTGTAGATACTTTGTTACTGTATGATATAAAGAAAAATATGTGACATACACCTGTCACATGTGGATACAAGGAAGCAGGCAAACAGGTGAAAAGAAGATATGGGGAAACTGGCTTAGAAATGATGATAGAAAGAGACCAGCAAATGCAGGTGGCAGTCACTACAAATTATCACACTGAGAGATTAAGATGGGAATTGTTGTTTGGGGGATAGAGGAGGGAGGTTTCAGAGAGAAATATAATGTCTGAGGCTGGGAACCTGAGGTGGAGGAAGGAGAACAGACGGAAGGAGCCTTGCTCTACATGGAAAGACAAGGGCATATGTGGGATGAAGGGATTCCCAAGGAAGTCATGAACAGAACCCAAGTGGAATAGGTGGCTGTGAAGAGAAAGCTGGGCCCTTGGTTTTACTTATTATACAAAACCAAATATACTTCTTAGAGTAGCATCCACCTCAAATGTCCTTGCATAGCAAGATTCTTTTCATTCCTCAGAACCAGGGCCTAGAATACCTTTTTCAGAGATCAGGGGAAGGAAGCCTGGAGATGGATAGAAGTCAGAACACCACCAGCCCCACTGTGTAAATGTTAGACTCATGACGGGAGGTGTGGGCCTCTATGAGGCCTTGAGAGAGATCACCTTCAGCAGAGGGAAGTTGGCCAGAATGCTGGAGTCCAGCTCTTCCACATGGTAGAGAAGTTCAACCAGGTGAACATCAGCCTTGCTCAGCCTGTTGCCAACAAGGTAGTCTTGTCCATGGCTCTTCAACACCTGCACAATGAGAGGAGTCTTGTCATGACACACACAGCCAGACTGGGCCCCAGTTTGTCCCTGAGCCTCTCAGCCCAACTGTCCCCACCTGCTGCCTCCTGGGCAGTGTGGAGCCGCAGACCTTTCTCCAGGCCCCTGACTCAGGGAGGAGAGTGAGAAGTGGGGCTCTGCTCCCTCCTCTGCGAAATCCTGTGTGGCCCTTTCATTCTCATCCCCACATCCCTCTGTTGTTCACACTGCCCACCATGACCTGCGTCTTCCACGGGAGCCAAGGGTGTAACAATGTCTGCTGTGCCACGTTTCCATCTCCCCTACACTCTAAAGGAGACAGCAGGTAAATTCAGGATACTCCTCTCTCCTCTGCTCTCTCTTTCTCTCCAGTCTCTGTACACAGTGTCTCCGCTTTAATAAGCACTCCTTTCTCTATGAGTACATCATTTTAGTGTCTCTGTTTATCCTCATGTCTGATTTCTTAATGTCCTTGGTTATGTGTCTAGGGTCTAAAGTGAACTTGAGTCATCATATCTTTTGTGACATTGGCTTTCAGCATGATGGTCCAATCTGCATGCTGAATTATCTAGGCGTGAACTGTACTAGTGTCTGCATCTTATTATGAAGTGCATTGGAAAAGTAATATGTTTGGTGGAGACAGGAGACGAGAGATGGACATATGATAAACTTGACATCATAAGATGTAAATTCTGATATCTCAGAGATGGGCACCTATGGGGTTCTTTAAACTTTCTTTCAATTTCTGAATGTATTAAAATTTTCACAAAAGAATTTTGAGGTGACAAGTGGTATTTGTTTAAATACCTCGGTAGTATTGAAATGATGAAGAATAAAGAAAAAAACCATGGCACTACCAATTAATGGAAATATTTTGTCAATCACCCTATAAGATTAAGAATACACAGAGAGGTATGAACAATTGCTTGGTACAAGAACAAAACACAACAGCAAATTTATGCTACAATTTACAGCACTCTTTTACCTTTACCTTCGGTGTGCTCAGAACTTCCCACAATCCGAGGGCTCATTCTATACCATGAAATTCTGTACACAGAGAATTCTGGTTTGATTCCCAGTAAATTAAAACTTATAACTCAGGTATCACTAGTGCAAGTCTTCCTCACAGTCTACCTTCTCACGATGTCTTGAGCGCCAGGGTACTAAATCAGTATGCAAGAAGCCCCTCTGGAAGTGAAGGTCAATGTCCAAGGAATCCCAGGCACTGTTTTTCTCTTGCTTCTGTTATGGGAAGAATGTCTGAGCTCCCCAGACTCCTATGTTGTGATCCCAATGCTGTTAGGTGGGGCCTTTGGGACATAATTAGGTCCTGTGGGAAGAGCTCTCAAGAATGGCACTAGTGCTCTTATAATGAGACCTTAGACACATCTGCTGTAGAAGGACACAGCCCAAAGTCAGCCATTCATGAACCAAGAAGCAAGGCTTGCTTGATACCAATCCACTAGGTCCTTCATGTGTCACTTCTCAGTCTCCAGAACTATGAGGAATATATGTCTGTTGTGTAAACTTTCCAGTCTATGGCATTATTCATATAGCAGTCCTAAGTGCTAAGATAACCTGTTAGCACTAAGATGCCCTCTAAACTCTGAGACACCCTCTAAACTCTATCGCTGTGCTGTATTCATGAACTGCATCCTGTTCTATATGACTCTTCCCTCATTTCCATGGGACTCTCCCTTCAATAGGCAAGCCTTACCCAGATAAAGAGAAAGCCAGTGTTTGTGCTCAGTAGGCCCAGGCTGATGCTGGTCATGATCCCCCTGCCCTGGTCCTAAAGGTAAAACAGCTTCTCACTAAAGGTATAAACCTAAATCTTTCCCATGTTGATGTAAGAATATAAAATATATTGTACAATGATCTTCATATTTTTTATGTCCTTCCCATAGAGGTTGTAGCACAGGATCATTTTCATGTTCAATGTTAGAGATAACATTTTCCCAATTATCCATAATTTTCCCATAAATCATGGTCCCTAATCCATTCCATATACTGTTGCCCAATGGTAATCGTGATTTTATTTCTTGTGGTCTCCACCTAACACAGTCCCCTACTTGTTGTAATCTCTTTATATAGTTACAGCAAGTGCATGACATAGGAGAGCTTCATTTCATTTGCTTCAAACAAGTTGCCCAAAATTCTTTTTGAAAAAGCAGTTTTATTGACAAATGTTCACACCATATTGTCACCCAATTAACGTCTACTATTCAGTGATTTTTTAGTACACTCACAGAATTCTGCAAATATTAATACTCTCCAGTTCCAGATATTTTAACCATGCTGGATTGGATTACAAAAACACGTATACTACCTCTCCCTCCAGCTCCAGAAACTACTAATATACTTTCCACCCCTGTAGATATGAGTGTTCTTCACATTCATGTTAGATAAACCATACAATATGTGGCCTCATAGGTCAGATTTCTTTTACGTGACACAATGTTGTCAAGGTTCATCCACGTTGCCACATGCATCAGTATGTCATGTCTTTGTACAGCCAAACTTTCCACTGTAGGACTAGAGAACCTTCCTTCATCTAATCATCCATTGCACATTTAATTTATTTCCACCTAATGTGTATTATAAATAATATAATTATGAACATCTATGTACAAATATTACTGAGGATGTATTTTTATGCCTCTTGGGTATATCCCTAGAGGGTTTGGTAACTCTTAAATTTTTGAGGAACTTTGAACAGTTCATTAAAGATTTTATTTTCAATAAAGCATCCCAGGAGGGAGGAGACCTAAACCCCAGTGCTGAATCAGTTGGGTTTATTCAAGTCTACAGGAAAGGCTTTGGGTCACCCTTGTGTGATCAGACTCCACTAACTCTCATCAAGTTGACCCATCTGTAGAAGTAGAGGGTAGCTTAGGTTCCTGCCTGTCAGTCTTGTACTTTCTGGAAATGGAAAATCAGGTGCTTGAGATCCTTCTCTTCCCAGGCCTTCAAGTTTAGACACTCAAACCCTTCCTCTGTCCCAAACTATTGCATAGAGTTTGTCCTCTAAAGCCTAAGCAAATGGAATCAGATTCCACCATCTTCCTGAATTCATAGTTCCTCAGGATTTGCAAGCCTCCATGAACTGCATCCTCTTCTACATGACACTGCCCTGAATCCACTCCATGCTTACTTTTCCTGCACCTCCACAGCACTCTCCCATATTGACCTCAGTGTGAGTTTTATGACCAGGGTCAGCCTGAGGCTGGTCATCATCTCCCTGCCTTGGTTTATCTCACTCAAGGAAGGACCTAAATCCTTCTTGTGTTATCTGTTGATGTAAGCATAGAATATATTGTACAGGGCTCTCTCCTTTATGTCCTTCCCGTATAGGTTGTATTTGGCAGCAATGTAATTTGGAAATGGCTCTGGTCTGCACCAGCTTCATCCCGTCGATTCTCTTCCCTCTCCACCATGGGCACCTGCTGGAACATCAAACTCCCATCTTGTGGAAGGAGAAAACAAACAGAATGAAATGTCTGTGGGTCAGACGCATTCACAATGTAAAACAGCTGTGGAAATGACTGAAGACACAAAAGGAAAACATTATCACTTGGTAAATTTTCATGTCAGACACCACTTTAGTTTTTTGTTTCTTCTTTTTCTTATCAAACGGCTTTACTATTATTTCACAGCTGTTTTAATTTCCCATCTATCCATATACATTGTGTGACCCTAAATATTTGTGGGTTTAGCTCATCTTCATGGATATTTTAGGAAGAAAATGGAGAGCTGGAGAAAAGTCAGGGGGCCAATTGCATTCAATGTATGAAGATGGCAAGGAGAGGGCATACATGGGACCCTGAGATTGCTCCTTAGCAAAGACTCACAAAGGTCTCACTCTTTTGCACCCCCAGAGAGAGTCTCCAGGTCTTACATTTTAACCACTCTTTACCTCTCCTCCATCAACACTACAACCCTCACAAATACCAAGAGTGTTATCTGGTGTTTCAAACCTCCCACTAGGAACCCTCTTAAGAGGTATTAAGATATTAGTTCTTACCTTTTCTTAGCTTTTCCAAATCTTCTCGAGTTTCATAAAATTTCTCTTCAAACTGGAGAACAGAAACAGTAAATGAGTCTGATTAGTTCACTCAATAGCCTTGTATGCTTTTCAGCTTGTTTCACTGCTGTCTATGTATAATATGAAGGGGGTAAGATTTTTGAGATTGGACATATACATCAAAGAGTCTGGTCATGGCTATCTGGAAGTTTTATAATACATCTATCTGGAAAAATGCATGGGTCACAACCTGAAAAATGCTTGATCCCATCCATCACAGATGTGTGGGCTGCTCGAGGGCAGGCCCCTCATCTTTCCAGTTCACTGTGTATCCCCAGGACCTAGTACAAGACTGGTTCTTTATATTTGCCCACAAAATTGTACTGAATTAATAGGTTCCATGGTTAATAGGCAGTTTGTTACTGTCTCCTCCTGCCCACCTCACAATTTTCAATATAATTGCATTTATTTTCTTTCTTTCTTTTTTCTTTTTTTTTTTTTTTTTTGGTACAGGGGATTGAACTCAGGGGCACTTGACCACTGGGCCACATCCCCAGCCCTTTTTTGTATTTTATTAGAAGCAGGGTCCTCACTGAGTTACTAAGTGCCTCGCCATTGCTGAGGCTGGCTTTGAACTCGCGATCCTCCTGCCTCAGCCTCCCAAAGTGCTGGGATTACAGGCGTGCGCCACCACGCCCGGTGCATTTATTTTCTTATGCGGTAGAATTTAGATCTTTTTAAATGGGAATTTCTTGACATGCATAAAAATAAACAACTGAGTATATTGTTGCTCCTTTATCCCTCAACGATTTCAACAATTATCAACTGATGCCAACAGGTTTTCATCTAAGTGCCCATCCACTCTTCTTCTCTGGTAATAATTTAAAGGAAATCCCATCCTGGATTTCCTGCACAGCCATGTGCCCTATAATAATGTCTCAAGTCAATCACTGACTACATGTGCAAAGATGGTGCCATAAGACTATAAAAAAACTGAAAATTTCTATTGATTAGTGTGAATACATAGCTGAAGAAGAGGCAAGGAAATAGAAAATCTACAGAAGAAGTAATCCCTAAGAAAATTCAGTGAAGCATTTAGTAAAGCCTTTGTAGACTTCCATAAGCTCCTTCAAATGTTGAAAACAGGAGGGCTGCAGGTGTAGCTCAGTGGTAGAGAACTTGCCTATCATACACACTGCCCTGGATTCAATCCCGAGCACCGTAAAAACAAAACAAAGTTGTGACCACTGAGAATTAGCCTGTATTTAAAAATATAAATTTTTTAAAAAGTTGAAAACATAAACTCCAAATGAATGACAAGGGTTTCATTAATAGAGAGGATCTTTCATGGTAATTATCTGCTTCCAAGCAATTATATAATGAAAAAGAGAAAACCAAGCAAGCCACCATCCACGTATTTCTCCACAGCGATGCCTCCTTAGGACAAACATTAGGCAGGTCCTTGGTAGCTAGACCAGAAGAAGGCACTGTGATCATAGGAGGTGACAGATCCATGCATGTTACTGCCCCCCAAAACTTTCCAGTGGGACAAGATGGGGAGGTAGGAGACAGTGATATTGTTGATTTGATCCTCTGTTTGCTTCCTAACTTGTAAAAAAAAGAATTTTAAAAAATAAAATTAAATAAAGATAAAAAAAATGGGAAAAGTTAGGAGAATAAGGAATAAAAATATTTTACATAGCTGTACAATATATATTTGCATTTGAAGTATTACTATGAAAGAGTCAAATAGCTAAAAAACCAAAAGTTTGTAAAGTAAAAAGTTTACAGTAAACTGAGGTTAATTTATTATTGAGGAAAGAAAACATTTTAATGATTGAGGGCAGCTTATGTGTACAGATTTATAAAATGTGCATTGTGCCAAATCAGATTTTCATTATTCTAAGAAATACCTAAGGTAATCAACTTATAAAGAGGGACAGGTTAATTTTGCTTGTCATATTTTCAGAGGTTTCGTACCTGATCGTTTGGCCCTGTTGCTTTGTGGCAAGGCAGAACATCATGACAGGCAGGACAGGAAAACTGAGAGAGACACAGGGCCTGTATTCCCACAGTCCCCTTGAAAAGCACACCCTCAGTGACATAACTCTTCCCACTAGGCCCTACCTCTAAAACAATTACACTATGTCCCAATGGTGTCTAAGGCTAGGGACATGCCTTTAAAACTTGGGCCTTTGGGAACTTTTAACATCCAAAATTATAGTCTTGGGTAGTGACCTTGACCTTCAGTTTCACTCACCGCTCACTCATTGACTCACTGGAGTAATTGACAGACTTGTAAACTCTAGGCCTGGTAGAGTTGTGTGCTGCATGTAGATGTCTCATATTTCATCTTTTGTATCATGTTTTTTCTATGCAGCTTTTATATTTAGATACTTAGATGTCTATCATTGTGTTGCAATTGCCTATGATATTCAGTTAGAGTATTCCTGCCACACAGGTGTGTGGCTTACCAACAACAGGCCACATAATATAGCCAATGGGATGTAGTAGGCTACAACCCCTGGCTTTGTGTTGGTACACTCTATAATGTAATATGGATTTGCCCAACCAAATTGCCTAATGACGCATTTCTCAGACTGTGTCCTCAGTGTTAAGGACACATGTCTGTGTTTTCATTCTTAAATAGTTCTATTAGTTTCTCTAAAATATAGGAATAACATTTAAAAATAACTGTAATATGTTATTCCACCAAAAATATTAATAATAATTTACTATCACCAATATTCAATCAATAATCATGTTCCTAATTTTTAATAAATTTCATAAATTTTTTTACTACAGTGTGTTTAAACTCAAATCCAAATAAGGTCCACAAATTGTGTATGTTTCTTACATTAAATGTTTATCCTCTTTGATGAGAATACTGACAATTCACTTGGTTAAGACTGTGACTCTCTTAATAATTGGCAGTTTTGTTTAGGGCACAATTCTTGACAAGGTATCCAGTAAGAAACATCGCCTAGCTTATGTGAGAAACGTGTTATCTCATAACAGTGAATATTAGAACAAACTTAAAGTGACCTAACTCAGAACTTACCTCTACACCAGCTGCAGCCAAGAGCCACCGGATGGACTCCATTCTTGCCCCGTCCGTCGAAGTAGTGAAGAATGGCTTTCCCTGCCATGAGAGCAGTGTCTGGGTTTTCCTAAAGGCGGAGTGAGTGAATGACACTGTTACTATGGCAACCCCTAAACAAACCCTAACTTCACATGTTCTTAGTGGGCTTAAAAAAAAAGTCACTAATTTTTGAATTCATTACAGTAGGGCAACACATTATTAGTCTCATGTTAGCTTTGCTAGTAGAAGACAACTCTGAGGCCCCCCCAAGAGATTTAAATAACTGTTCTCCAGGGAATGTTACACCACCCTGTGTCCTCTAGCAGAAAGATGCTTTTCTCCATCTCCCTGTTCTCTAGGGGGAAAAGTAGACTTGTGTATCCTAAAAACTGAAAAATGAGCCATTCCTGGGAAAAGTAACTAAAAAGATAAGATCATAAGATTTTCTAATCAAGAGATTTTCTGCAGATTTACAGAACCTTGATTGTGCTTCCTCCCCCCACTTTTCTCTTGAATAAACTTGGTTATACTTTCACTAAGTCTTATGTCTTGCTTGAAGCCTCTGATGTTTAAAACCACCCAAGAGCAGAGAACATGTGCATGCTCTGGTAGGGTCATTATGTCAGGCATCATCTATCCTCCGTGACCACAACCACCTGGGGACAGCTCCTGGAGTCCTGCTGCAGAGGACACCCTGAAGGTGAGGAGGGATGGCCACTCTCCTGCTCACACATGGAGTGTTGGGTTGTTTGAACTCCTCTGGTTCCAGGTCAGGGCTTCTCCACTCCAGCATGGAACCCTCCCCTCCTCTCAGCTTCTCTCTGAGGACCTTTCTATATTTACCCAATCAGAGTCCTGTAGCCACCTGAAGATGGGAAGCAGAGGGAGCCAGGGGGACATAGAATTCATGAGCAGCTTTTCAGGGGCTTTGTGGGAAACAATAACAACAAATCATAAAATGGTCTTTTGCTTTCCTTTGAAAACTCCCAAAATGAGTGAATTGAAGACTAGAATAAGAATATTTGCCTCATTAAGAAAATGGGCTTGTTGTGAAAGGTCTATAATCTATGACAATTCCAGTAGTAGGTTAAAGAGTTATGGCTCTGAGCTGGTGTCCATTCCCTACTATATGGAAGGGTGGTTTACAGAGGAATCACTACTTCCCTCTGGGGTAGGTGAACTCAGTGCATTGTTTAATTTTCTGACTCTCTATTTTTTTTTCTGAAAATACAGAGAGTTACAGTAACTTTGAGAGTTTTTTGGAAATTGCAATGAAATAATGTGCATACACTTGTAATAGGCACTCAGTAAATGGGTGTTCACTGTTTCTCCAGTTCCTAAGGGTGATGAATTGTGCACCTGAACACACTGGGTAGCCCATGAATCCTTTCTCTTTCCATCTACCCATTCAATGAACCATCCACCCATCATGTACTATCCATCTATCTCTATCTCTGTTTTGTCCATAGAACTCTGGAGCAATTTCCATGTTCCAAGCAAGGATGATCACTACAGAGAACAAAATACCAGTCTGACTTTTTCTCTGCCCTGAAGGGGTTTAGTCAGGAGCACAGCATTATAGACACCTGACAGATCAAAATGAGTCTAGAAGTGACTTTACTTTATGTGTTTCTGGGAATTCCAACCCAAGATCTGAGACCAGGGCAAAGGACAGGTAGCCAGATTGTCAAAGAAAAGGAAATGGGTAGATAGCAGTTCCCCATCAACCAGTTGCTAAACATCTCCAGGGGAGGGGAAGAATCACACTCTCCAACACAAGCAGTTACCCCCTGGGCAGATTTTTTCCTGGTTTTTGGTCATGTAGGCATAATACGAAGAGGAGGTGGAAGAAAGGAAAGAAAATCTGACATCTATAAAAATGCAAACACCCCACTCCCAGGGCACCAGTACTGTGTCCCCGCTCCTCTCTGGAGGAATCTCTCACTGTGTTTCTATGTCTCTCCCTCTCTTTCTTTCTTCTTAAATAATATTTGCTTTCTTACTCTTGCCTTAGCATTTCTCGGGTGTTTAATCTTCAACACCAGAGGAACGAGGACTTGATCCTAATTTCCAACTCCGGTATCAGAACCATGATTCTACTCACCAGCGGGAAGTCAGCACAAGGGGATAATCCTGTCAGCCTCAGAGAACTGAGGACCCTGCCTTTAAGGTCCTTGCTTAGCATCTGGACAGCCATCTTAAGTGACAGCCACCATTTTAAGGAAAAAATTTTGCTTTCCCACCCACCGGTGTTTCTGAGAAAGTCTCACCACTCCCTCACACACCAACCAACCCCTTAACCATCTGCATTAGGATGTGATCGGGCTCTGTGACCACTCCCTCATACCAATCCAACCCTTAACTGCCTCCATTAGGACCCATCTGGCTCTGATTCCTGAGCATCCCCATAAAATGTCCCAGAACTCAAGCCTGTTTTTGCTTCTCTCTCCTATAGAGAGACGGCCTTTATTTGTCAGCTCGGACAAATAAACTCTCATATGTATCTCTGCCTGGTCTCCATCTTTCATTTCTCGCTTACCTGTCTCTTGTTTCTCACTTTCCCTTCATTTGGGTGCCGAAACCTGGGATCGGGTTCCCTGGTGTGCCTGCTCCCCTCTTTGAGGGTCACTGAGTGTCCCAGGCCTGATCTGAATTCCATCATTAGGACCAGGCCCTCCATTCTGCCGAATGCCCTTTCTGCACCCACCACCAGACATTGCAGACCGCTGTCTCAGGTCGACCTAAAGGACCTACAGGTCCTGGGAAATGACTGTTTGAACATCCAGCATTCTCAGGGTTACCATGTGGTCAGGGGCACCCCTAACCACACCTTTCACATATGGCTGATCCCTACTTGTCAAAGGAGTCTATAGGTGGCCTTTTATTTGAGTCCTGGGTTTTGCTCACCCTGGACCTAAACCCCCCAAAACTTGTTATCAGGGTCCTTTTAAACTATTGTGAGCATTCAGGAAAATGAAAAGAGATATCATATGTTCAGGTCTTCTCCTCTCTCTGCTCTCCCTCTCAAGTCCTCTTAGCTCTTACCTCCTCTACCCAGCAGATAAGCCCCCGCCATACCACAATTCTCTTTCTGATGAAGCTGCCACAGTGACTGTCCCCTCAGTCCCTCCACCCTTCTCTCCTCCTGCCACATGCTCATGGGCTGCTGCTGCCCAACCTGCATTTCTGTGTCCTCTACGAGAGGTGGCTGGAGTAGATATGGTGTAATCCAGGTTCATGTGCCTTTCTCTTTGTCAAATCTTTCACAGCTAGAAAAGCGGCTTGGGTCCTATACTTCAAGTCCCACCACACATGCCAAAGAGTTTTCAATATCTGACTCAATCATATTTATTTGACCCTCCACAATGTTCATATGATCTTGTCAAAAACCCTCCTGTTGGAGGAGCACAGGCGAGTTTGGGAGCAAGCTATAAATTTTGCTGATGAGTAACATCAGACCTCCCTTGCTCAGCTGATTGGCACTGAAACTGACCACAATTGGGATTATAATTCACCTAGAAGAGTAACTAGTAGAAACAAATTCATTACTTGCCTCATGGCAGGACTTTGAAGGCAGACCCATAAGGCTATCAATTATGATAAACTCCAAGAAATCATCCAAGATGAGAATGAAACCCTTCAGCATTTTTTAGATCACCTGACCAAGGTTTTATTACAATATACTAATCTGGACCCTGAGACTCCAGATGGGAGAGAAACTACTAATGTCCTACATTTTCTCCCACAATTTCCCTGATATTAAGGCCAAACTAAGGCACTTTGAGAGGGGCCCCTTAACTCCCCAAGCTGAGGTTCTGGGAGTGGCCTTTAAAATGTATGACGGGGAGAGTTAAGAAGGCCCCCCAAAACAGAAAACATCAGATACTCATTCAAGCCGTCTGTCCAGGCCTCAGTATCTGTCCCTGGTTCCACTGGCCTGCAGGACTTCTCAGACCCTGTTTTTATATGTGGTCAAATGGGTCACTGAGCTTGTCCATGTCCCAAGCCTCTCAAGCCTCCAGGCCCTGTCCTAAATGCCATCAGGAGGGGACACTGGGCTGTTGACTGTCCAAAAACCCATAGAGGCCCTTGGCCATGGCCCTTCTGGTTCCTTTTTCCAACTCTTAGGACTGGCTGCAGAGGACTGAAGAGGCCCAGGTCTCCATCACCCAACCACTACCATCACTTTGCAGGAACCCAGGGTAACTGTGTATTTCAGAGGCCTGTCTCCTTCCTCCTAGACATCGGAGCTACATATCAGTCCTCAAGGAGTTCTGGGGCCTACTACTTGTTCTATGACCTCTATTGTCAGGGTAGAGGCTAAACCTTACCAACCCTTACAGGTACCTAGTCTTGTTTGTGCTTTTGGCTCTCTAATTTTTACCCACTCCTTTTTGGTCATCCCACAGTACCCTGTTCCCTTATGGAAAGGGACATCCTCACAAAGTTGGGGGATATGCTTTTCCTTCCCCCCTCATATATACTTCCATCCAGACTTGCCTGCCACTCCCCTGATCCTCACCCTTACCTTAGGACCATCCCCTATTCCATCTGCCAATGCCTTCTCATTATCCCCTTCTGAGGTGGACCCTACTGTCTGGGACGTTTCAAGTCCTTCTATCACCTCACACTGTTAGCTGCCGGAAAGGGATTGCAGCCTGGAACGGCAGCACCGCGGGAAGGAGTCCGGAGACAGGATGGAGACGAAAAAATTCTTTAATCTTTCTGTCTCTGTCTCTTGTAATTTCTAACACTACATACACACTCTCACAAGAAACCAAGCACGTACTCTTACAAGAAACTACAATGTATCTATACAATAGCGATAACCCTGTCCTTTCACTCTCACAAGAAACCAAGCCACGTACTCTTACAAGAAAACTACAATGTATCTATACAATAGCGATAACCCTGTCCTTTCTCTCTCTGGTCTCATCCCATGCGCCCGAGCAGGAATGGTGCTTGCTCGATCTGCCGAGTCACTCCTCAAATCTCTCGAGATCTTGGGCCAAGTCCCGTGAGACTACGGAAGGCGACAATGCCCAAAAATGTCAATCTGCTGAGTCATTGCTCAAATCTCTCGAGATCCTGGGCCAAGTCCCGTGAGACTACGGAAGGCGACAATGCCCAAAAATGTCTATGGCCCATAGTCAACCGCAATCTTAGCTATCTCCCCAAACAGGGCTCCTGCATTTCCCCCTTTTGTTTTAAAAGAGGGGATGCTCTAGGACGTCTATGTGCAACCAACATTCTTACCCGTCATTGGATAATCAAGGCTGTGCCCTTGACTCCTGTCTTAGGTTGATATGTCGGCCACATGAGACTGTCCCCCGTGCGACTGTGCCTGTCTTAGGTTGTCCCCCTCTGGGGATCTTACCCGTCATTGGCTAAACCAGCCATCCAATGGAGCCCTTTAGGATCGACTGTGTAAGATGACTAACAGCCGTCCAATTGGGAGGAGATGCTGCGGCTTTAAGGCGACAAGCCTTTTGGTGACAAGTCAAATTGCATAGCATATCAAATTCTTTAAACAAATCAGCTGCCCTAAGTTCTATCAAGTAACACAGTGAGTTCTCTAAACAAATACCCGCAAGGTACTGTCCCATGAAGTCCCAAACAATGAAAGATCAAAATGTCCACTTGTTATAACACGTAGATCTAGGAGGCCCCATGCATGCAGAGCAGAGGCCACACTGCTGGTGAGGTTGTTTGACATTTGAGCAGCAGGGATGCTTGCAGCGACCGCGATCCTGCAGCTGTAGAAGCAGCCGTTTCTTTTTTATGTCTAGACGATGCCACCGGCAAATCTTCAGGGCCCGCTATCTAGAGACTGAAGCATCAATTGTTAAAGGAAAGGCAGTGCTATTCCAGCACTGAGTCAAGAGGCGAGTTGTCAAACTAAATAATAGAATTATTAGATTGGAAAAATAAGTTGATTTCTGCTCACACACATTGTAGCCTGTGCTCCCACAAACATAAGCTGGCAAAATATCATATTTAGAACAAAACAAAGAAAGACTGAGGGTAATTACTGCATTAAAGATAGATTAAAGAAAAACTAAAAGCACTTTGGAGAAATAATTTGTTAGCTGGAACTCTCGAGTTTCTGCATACACAGCAGTCCTTTACCTGTTGAAATAATTGAAATTAATCATTTATTAAACAAATGAAGTTAATAACAAATAAGCAACCTCATGTCAAAACACCAAAATATCAGGTTATACAGCACTAGTCATATTTTTTGCTAAAGAGAAGTCCCTGGGACACCTATAAAACAAAAATTGAAGGTACCTTCACTTATTAAATTATTTACCCATTTTGAATACTCTTAAACTTAAATGAATTAGAGTTATTTGGATCCATATTATATATATATATATTCACAAGCGCTTTGTTATTTTTGATGTCACACTGGACAGACGCACATACAAACATATATTTGTGACGTCACATTTAACATGAAATTTAGACAAATACACAAATAAACACATATATAAATGTAAAAAAAATATATATATAATTGTGTGCACACTAAAGAGAGATCTCTTCGTCCCAGCTGGGAGGAATGACACTTAAGTTGTGACATATTTTGAAGGACTCTTTTAAGGGAATCATTCCATATCTTCATCATGGTCCTCTTGATTTTGTACCTTTTTTTATTAATCTTGATTCCTCAACAACTTCATCTTGATCCTTTTGATGTGGTACTGCTTTATTAATCTAGATGGTATCCATATTGGAGAGGATTCATGCTTTGGAAAGACACAAAACAGATCCTCTCCCCAAATTAATTACTGGATCCGGACCCTTCCATGTACCTGAAAGAACATCCTTCCAGTAAACCAAAGGTTTATGTTGTTGATGTGGGTTCCAATGTCTGTCTCCAGCAGAATAACCATCAGAGTCTAAAGTTAAAAAATTTAAAGTAAACAGGGCAACTGCCAATCTGTCCTTAGGATTTTTCCAGTTTCCTTCTTTCTGTTTTAACAACATAACTTTTAGTGTGCGGTTTGCTCTTTCAATAATGCCTTGACCCTGAGGATTGTATGGGATGCCTGTTTTATGGGATATGTTGAATTTTGCGCAAAACTGTTTGAAAGATGAGGACGTATAAGCGGGACCATTATCTGTTTTAAGCATTTTGGGGATGCCCAATGCAGCAAAAGCTTGTAAACAATGAGATGTGACATCTTTAACTTTTTCTCCGGAATGTAAGGAAGCAAAAATCATGCCTGAGCATGTATCTATGGTTACATGAATAAATTGCAATTTTCCAAAGCTTGGCTCATGAGTAACATCCATCTGCCACAAATGATTGGGCATTAATCCTCTAGGGTTAACACCAAAATGAGGATTGGGCAAATGTGTTATACAAGATTTACAATCTTTTACAATTGTTCTGGCTTGCTCCTTTGTGATTTTAAACCTACGTTGCAAGGTGGTGCTGTTGACATGAAACTGGGAATGAAATAAAGTAGCTTGTTGTAGTGCTGAAAGTATAATATTGTTTTTGTAAGTTCATCTGCCTTTTGATTACCTTCATGGAGGGGGCCAGGCAAATTAGTATGTGCTCTAATATGGCCTACGAATAGAGGTTCTTTTCTTGCCCACAAAAGTTTTTGTATCTGATAAAACAATTTAAAGGCTGGAGTATGAGGTGCTATTGGTCCTGCTAACTCTAATTTTGGGATGGCTTGTACAATATAGTGGCTATCTGAAAAAATGTTTATGGGCTGGTCTCTAAAATTTTTCCAGAGCTCTTACCACAGCTTCCAATTCCACTAGTTGAGCTGATTTGTGTGCAGTTATGTAAGTCATATTTTCTTTTGTAGTGACTACTGCAGCAGTACCATTTGAGGACCCATCTGTAAATACATTAAAATGCCTTAGGAATAGGTTGATTTTTTATTACCTGTGGAAATATAATAGGATGATTAATACAAAAAGATAATATAGGAGACTTAGGAAGGTGATTATCAAAATTTGCAGAGGTAGAGCATCTAGCTATAGCCCAGTCATTATCATTGAAGCATAAATATTCAATCTGTGACGATGAATAGGGAGTAATAATAGTAGCAGGGTGAATGCCAAATATTTTAGTAGAAGTTTTAAGTCCTTGAAGAATAAGTTTAGCCACCATGGAGGTATATGACTCAATTATGCTTTTAGGATGAGAGACAGGCAAATGTATCCATAATAAAGGCCTTGTTGCCAAAATTACTCCTGTCGGTGTATATTGTGAAGAAATAATAATCAATATCAGCGGTTGAGTTAAATCAAATCTGTCACAATGAGCTCCTTCTATGGCTTTTTCTACTACCTTTAAAGCTTTCCTAGCATCAGGAGTCAATGTTCGCGGTGAGGATGGATCAGGGGCCCTCGAAGAATATCAAATAAAGGTTTTAATTGGCCAGTAGTGAGGTTTAGTGTAGGGCGAAGCCAATTAATGTCTCCCAGTAGTTTTTTGGAAATCATTGAGGGTGGTTAAATGTTCTTTATTTATTAAAATTTTTTGGGGTCTAACAAAAGTATCCATGATTTTAAATCCTAAATATAATATGGGAGATCTGGTTTGAACTTTTTCTTCTGCTATATATAATCCGTATTTTTTAAAATTTTCTACCATGTCACTGAATATATTAAATAAGATTTTTTGATTAGGGTGGGCCAGTAAAATATCATCCATGTAATGTAGACACATGAGGTTTGGATATTTATTTTTAATGGGTTGGATAGCCTTGTCCACATATATTTGGCATATGGTGGGGCTATTAGCCATTCCCTGCGGCAAAACCTTCCATTGATATCTCTGATCAGGGCCATTATTGTTAATAGAAGGAACTGAAAAAGCAAACCTGGGGGGGCATCCAGAGGATGTAGGGGAATAGAAAAGAAGCAATCCTTTATATCAAGACTAATAACATGGAAATTTTTTGGAATAGCTATAGGATTCGGAAGTCCAGGTTGAGTAGGGCCCATGACTTGCATGGTTTTATTAATTTGTCTAAGATCATGTAATAATCGCCATTTCCTGATTTTTTCTTGATCACAAATATGGGGGAATTCCAGGGAGAGGTGGAATGTTCTATATGTCCTGCTTTTAATTGTTCCTTAACTAGTAGGTGGGCTGCTTGTAATTTCTCTTTACATAGGGGCCACTGAGGGACCCACACTGGCTTATCAGAAAGCCATGGTATTTTCAAAATTATTTTCTCAGTGGCCCCAAAGAAAAATGTCTTTTTCCTATATAATAATGATTTCTTTTAGGGTTAAGCTTACCCTGTACTTTTTGATGATTTCTTTTAGGGTTAAGATTACCCTGTATGTTTTTACATTTAACACCTGCAGGTTTGGTTGCAAGGTGTACTCCCATTTGTTGTAAAAATATCTCTTCCCCATAAAGTAACCGGTAGATTAGGTAAAACATAAGGCTGAAATGTGCCTTTATGTCCTTCATCATCCTCCCATTTTAAAATTACCGCACTTTTTTCTGGGAGGTTATTATATCCCAAGCCTCTTAAACTGGTTGAAGCTTTTTGTAGAGGCCAGTGTTTGGGCCATTGACGTAAATTAATGATGGAAGAATCAGCTCCAGTATCTATAAGACCCTCCATTTCTATTCCTTGGATTCTTATTTTACACATAGGCCTCCTTGTACAGTCCCGAACCCAGCAAACCATGGGTTTTGAATCAGTGGAACAAAATCCTCTATTGTTCCTATTTAGAGGCATATTCATTTTAAATGAATTATGTAAATTTGGAAGGAGGAGCAGCTGAGCAATTCTATCTCCCTGATTAATAGAACTTATACTTTGGGGTGAGCTAAGCATTATTTTTATTTCCCCTTTATAGTCTGAGTTTATTACGCCTGGGGTCACTTGCAAACCTAATAAGCTTTCAGGACTTTGCCCGATAATAAGTCCTACAGTCCCTGAGGGAAGAGGTCCCCTGACTCCTGTGGGAATCAGTTGAACCCCCATTTCAGGTGTTAACACTATTCGGGCGGTGGAACAGAGGTCTAATCCTGCATTTCCTCCTGTTCCTCTGGCGAGGGAGTGGATGGGTAATAGGGATTGTGTCGGGGAAGCATCTGAGTGGATGCTTGAGGATACTCCTCCTCCAATGCCTCGTACATTTGTGGGCCCCGGGGCATTGGGCCCCGTGCCCTGTTTTTTTGAATTCCTGAACAAAGGATTTCCATGGATGTCAAATTTTGAATAGCATTTATTGGCCCAATGATTTCCTTTCTTACACCTGGGGCAGCAACCTGGAGTACGGTATGAATTTGGTCTTATTTCTCTTTGGGGATTTTGCCTAGAATAGCCTGATTGATTATGATAATTTTGCCTAGAATATCCCGATTGATTATAATGTCTATGTTGAGCCCTTGTAAAATTTTGAGGGGCAGCATCTCTCACAGCTGCTGCAATCACATTCCCTGTGACAAAGGCATCATTTACATCTTTACATAGTTGTATATATATGGAAAGATCCTTTTTATTTTTCCATGGCCTGATGACTTCCTGGCAATATTTATTAGCATTTTCGTACGCTAATTGAATAACTAATGGCATAACTTGATCAATGTCTCCAAAAACTCTACCTGCAGTTGTCAAAAGTCTATCAGCAAATTCAGCATATGGTTCATTAGGTCCTTGAATTACTTTGGACAAGCTACCTTGTAGATCCCCAGGTCCTTGTACAGTTTTCCATGCCTTTAAGGCAGCTGCATTTATCTGAGCATATACTCCTGGGGTATAATGTTTTTGATCCTGTATGTCTGCGAATTGCCCTTCTCCTGTGAGCATTTCTATATTATGGTCTCCAAACCCTGCATCTGCATTTCTTTTAGCTGTTTCTATACAAAGTTCCTGAAATTGCGATCGCCAAACCAAGTATTGTCCCCCACTTAATGTTGCTTTACATAGACGTTTTCCAGTCTGCGGGGGTTAAGCTAAAGGTGTTAAGGGACTCCAGTATACTCAAACGTGAAAGGAGCTTGGGGTCCATAAGTCATTACTGCCTCTTTGAGATTTTTTATTGTTTTGAAATCTATTGGCTGGTGGCCCCTCTGTCCATTTTCATATTCAAATACTGGCAGTTCCCAATGTATCTGTGAGTTACCCTCGAGAGCGCATAAGTGCTCAGAAAGACTTTTTATTTCTATTTCTAGGGTATGCAAACGTCTAGTGATACCCTTCATATTTTCTGTAATTGATTTCACCCATGGGGGAGTAGAGGACACAAGTTCCTCCACTTGATGATCCCTTATCTTGGTCTTCCTTAATTTCCTTTTATTCATTTTCTCAAAATCACCTTTAGTTAATTTCCTCCTCACTACTACTACTCTCATTGGTCCTAACTGACTCAGTAACATCCTGAGTCCCAGGTTCAATTGAGACCATGTATCCTTGAAATATCTCTAATAAATCTTGAATAGCTTTAGCAGCTCGGATCTTTGTAATTTTGGGGACACTTCTAATACTCTCCTTACTGGTCTTAGTTGACTCAGCGGAATCTACGCTTTTATGATTGCCTTCACTGTTTTCTAAATCCTCCTCACTAACGACAGACTCATCCATATCAAAGAATTCATCAAGAGCCTCGTACACTTGGGTCTTAGTTATTTTCGAACCCATTTTAACCGCTCTGACTAGAGACTCCTGCGAGGTTTCTCAGTTCTTACCTGCCGTGCTGAATTCCCCGTACGGGCCACCAACTGTTAGCCGCCGGAAAGGGATTGCAGCCTGGAACGGCAGCACCCGCGGGAAGGAGTCCGGAGACAGGATGGAGACGAAAAAATTCTTTAATCTTTCTGTCTCTGTCTCTTGTAATTTCTAACACTACATACACACTCTCACAAGAAACCAAGCACGTACTCTTACAAGAAACTACAATGTATCTATACAATAGCGATAACCCTGTCCTTTCACTCTCACAAGAAACCAAGCCACGTACTCTTACAAGAAACTACAATGTATCTATACAATAGCGATAACCCTGTCCTTTCTCTCTCTGGTCTCATCCCATGCGCCCGAGCAGGAATGGTGCTTGCTCGATCTGCCGAGTCACTCCTCAAATCTCTCGAGATCTTGGCCAAGTCCCGTGAGACTACGGAAGGCGACAATGCCCAAAAAATGTCTATGGCCCATAGTCAACCGCAATCTTAGCTATCTCCCCAAACAGGGCTCCTGCATTCTCACACCATGAGCCCATTCACATCCATCTCAAAAAACCCCTCCATTTCCTGGCCCAATCACAATACCTGCTCTCCCTCCTTGCTGCTGCTGTTCCTCTTTTTGCAGAGTAGCCTTGATCATGGTCTCCCATCAGCTTTGCTCTCCCCTCCGGATTTGAGCTGCTTTTGGGATCCTGGCCGAGGGCCCAGGACAATTACCACACACCTTCTTCCATTCACCTAGTGCTCACCACACACTGGGCCTCATTTGGGTAAGTGACTTGTCCTTCACCTCCCCTCCTCCTCACAAGTCTACTCCCTAGAGATGTCAGAGACAAGTCAATTCTCTAGAGAACTTAGATCTTGGTCCAGCACCAAGATTCTCGACCTTCCATCCCTTCCCCGAGTGAGTTCACTCTCAGGTTTTGGTTCTTAGCAACTCAGCAGAGTTCACGAAAGCCCTGGCCAGGCAACCAAGCCTCTCTACGGGCAATGCCCAGGGCTAAGGAAGTAGCGGGTGACAACTTCCTTTTCTCAGTTCCAGAAAGGCTTCAGCCCTGGGGCCAGTGAATTGTGGTGACAACCCCTTTTCACTCCTGTCCCTCTCTCACTCTGGTTTGCCTAGAGCTGGGGATGCCTGCGCTACCCACCCCAGCACTCCAACTTGCCATGGGGAACTTCCAATCCAGAATCCCATATAATTCACCTCTTGGCTGCCTCCTCACCCACTTAGCCCCACTCCAATTGGCTCCTGACTAATTCAACTTTCCACTCAGTCATGGCCCTTCTATGACTCACCTAATGGCACCTTTGATCCCAATATTTTATGGAATCTTTATAACTTTTGCAAGCACCCAGGAAAATGGAAGGAAATCCCTTATGTGAAAGCTTTCTCCTTTCTCCACTCTAAGCCTTCCTTTGGCTCCTCTTGCTCCCCTGCCCAGCTTCTACTAGCCACTAAAGCTCTGGATTCCTCCAGAGACACCACTTCTAGACAAACAAGGGAGCCCCCCTCCCTTCTTCTATTGCCATAGTACACTGTAAAGCCCTGGGCAGCATCTCCCTGGCCAAGGCCACACTAAAGCTAACATTGAAATTGTTGGATTCCTGGCACCTCCCAGGCAGAAGGCCACACCTCCCAGGTACTTTGTAAAAAGACTACCTTTCCCAGGTGCCCTCGCTGCTGCCCCCTGACCTCCGGCAGCCTATGGAGACACTCGCCCCCAGGGGTCTGCCTGACCAGCAGTCTGCTATTTAAGCCAGCCCCGGACTGAAACCTCTCTCGGTTCCTGCCTGTCCCTGTTCCCGTTCGTCCCTTCCCATTCCCCTTCCCTTCCCTTGCCCACGTGGCACCCAATAAACCTTTCATTTCACTAACACGGTGTTCCCGGCTAAGTTAACTGTGTTCAGCATTTTCTAACAGAAATAAAAAGGACAGACTCAGCAGGCTTGATAAGAGGCTGAAGGGAGGGGAAAAGTCTCAATTTAACTTTTCCCTTGGCTACAACATAGAAGAATGACTTCAAAACTTTTCTCTGTCTCCCTGATCTCCCATGCCCATTTCACCTTTATGTGGCTGAAAAGCAGGGATTTGCTCTAGGGGTCCTCAGACACATGCTGGGGCTCACCTTTGTACCGTGGCTTAACTATCAAAGGGTCTTGAACCTACAGTTTGGGGATAGAACCCTTGCCTAACCATGTTGGCCGTGGCTTCTCTACTCATTAATGAGTTAAAGAAATTCATCTTTGGGGCCCCAGCCACCATCCTGGCTCCCCATCACCTAAAGGAACGCCTACCTACAACAGCTTACATTCCTTACTCCCCCATCCCCTTTTATCTCTACCGGTTTCCCTGGTGGAAGATCCCAGTCTTACTTTCCACATACACTCTCCTCCCTGCTCCTTAGGACTCTTCCACCTCTTCTCCTCTTACCCATTCATGCATCGAAGCCTCCCTCAATGTCTACTATCACTTGAATTACATCTAGATTGGAGGAAACTCCTTCCCCTGGCTCTTCTCAGGTTACAGGCCTTCCCAAAGAAGCCACTCCCCTTGTGAGCTTCTGTATGGACAGCCTATCTCCCTGCTCAGCTCCCCACCCTCTGATGCTCCTCTACCCGCTGCTCCTCATCTTTTCTGGCCCCTTATTGCATACATTAGGAAACTTCTTTGTCAATACAATGAGGCTGTTCTGGCAAAGCCTAGTTCTGCCTCTTCCCCTTCTCCCACTCTGTCTCCTGGCAACTAACCATACAATCCCAACTTGACTTTTTAGCTGCTGTGGTTCTGCAAAATTGAAGGGGACTTGATCTTCTTACAGCCGGAAAAAGGCCGACTTTGACTGTACCTACAGGAGGAATACTATTTTTTTGTCAATCAATCTGATATAGTATAGGACAAGATAAAACAACTCCAACAGGACCTTGCACATGGGAAACAACAGCTCTCCTCAGCTGAAGGATGACAGCCAAGTAATCCCCTTCTCCAGTGGGCACTTCCTTTCCTGACCCCTCTCCTTGTCATAGGCCTTCTGTCAATGCTTGCCCCCTGCGTAATTAGATTGGTTCAAGACCAGATCCAAATAATCTCTAACCAAACTATAAGCCAGCTTTTGTTACAGGAATACCAATCTCTCACCAAAAATTGGGTTGCTGGAGACAGCATTCCACCCCCACTCAACCTGTCATCATTCCAATGACATCCCGCACCCCTAAAGAGGGATTCAAACACGCCCCTTCTCAGCAGGAAGCAGTTGTAGAAGATTGACCTATGTCCCTGTACCCTAAGGGGCCCAGTAAAAAACAAAAAAAGGGGGGAATATAAGGTCTTTGCTTAGCATCTGAACGGCCATCTTAAGTGACAGCTGCTATTTTAAGGAAAAGGTTTCGCTTTCCCATCCAAGGGCCTTTCTGAGAAAGGCTCATCACTCCCTCATACCAACCCAACCCTTAACGGCCCCCATTAGGACCCACCCGGCTGAGCATCCCCCATAAAAGTCCAGAACTAAAGCCTGTTTTGCCTCTTTCCACTATAAAGAGATGGCCTTTATTTATCAGTTTTGACAAATAAACCCTCTGCCTGGTTTCTGTCTCATTTCTCGCCCTGTCTCTCATTCCTCATTTTCCCTTCACAGCACTTTTACCCAAATGGCCTGCTGGATACTAGGTTAGCCTCTCTATATCTCCAGACTGAATGGATTTTGTACCCCACATGTCTGCTTCCTACCTTTAAATCAGGGTCACAGCTCATCCTTCTCCAAACCCTCTCTCTGCAGCCCCTTGCACATGCTTTTCTTCATTGTCATTTCAGTGTTTTCTCCCAGCGGTGCTGCACTATGTCCTGTGATTCTGGTAGACCATGGTTTCTCTGACACCGGGATTTGCAGACACTCTCCCTGAAATTCAGTCTGAAACTTTTCTTCTTCCCAATATTAACATTACTGCAGGGCATTGCTGATTTTAAATTCCAATTCTAATGACTCATGCATTCCAGCTAAGTGTTTGTGTGCTTTTAAGAACTAGTTACATGCTCCAGTGTTTGTCTGCTTTTAGCATATAGACTTCTGAGTGTAAGCGCCTGGGAAGTCATGTCTCCCAGTGGTCCTCAGCTGGAGTGATGCTGCTTCACCAGCGCTGAGGATGGTGGGCAATGTCTGGAGAGGTTTCTTGGCATCAAGGCCTACAGAGTGGAGGCATAGGAAGTGCTACAGCATCAGGTGGGGCGAGGCCACGATGCCTCTGAATATCCTACAATGAGCAGGACAGCCTCCCACACAAAGACTTACTCAGGCCAAATGGGTAGTATTGCCAAGGTTGAGCAAACTTACCTTAGTCATTCTCCTGTTTTGCCATGACATGGTGAACCCCAGAGAGGTAAGACTTGCCATCTGGTTAATTAGTAGCAAAGACTGAAACAGAGTCTAGTTCCTCTAATATTCAGACTACGTTTTCTGTATCATAATAAATATTAATTTTGATCTCCACAGGCTAAGTTGTATTATAGTAACACAATTCACAGTTGTGTGCTGAAGACTTTTATAGAAAAAAACAATTCTAGCATAAGCTCCTACATCCCTCTTCACTGGTAATAGTTTCAGTTTGTCTAAATTACCGTCATCTGTCTTTTCTCCTGACATTTTTTTTTTTCTCATACCATGAAACTCTCTTGCCCTAGTTTTCTAAATTCTTCTTGTTAACATTTCTGTAAAGATGTATCCGACAGAAACTGAATCAATAATTCTTGAACTGTCATCTAAGCACAAAAAGAAGGCGTAATGTGAATGTAAGACAGACTTTTGCCTGTAGCTACAGACATTTTAATGTATGTTTCTTGTTATCTAAAGATGAGGATGTGAAGAACTGTAGGACAATTGATTAGATCAGTACTTACCTATTAAGGGCTGCTCCCTCTTAGCTCCACAACACCACAAGGAAAAGAGTCCCTAATGTGTTTAGGAACTACTTATTCATTGGAATAACTCCTTGTGTAAGGCAAAGTCACGTGCTTAGTGTTCAGGGGCCACAAGTTTCTCTACTGAACTAGAAGGAAAATGCTAAGTCATCTTTTTATCAGAAAACTATTGGTTAATATGTTGCTTTTCAGGGTTGGCAAAGCAAGTTTAACCAAAACACTTCAGACAGATTTTACTCTCTCTGCCTGTCAGTGAGGTTTTTTGAGGAATCTGACTGCACAGTTTTGATGAATGGAATGCAAGCATTCAGATAGACTTGAAACCTCCACTGTGAGGTTAGGCATGTAAGCCAAGAAATCATAATCACAAACACCATTTTATTCTGGTGCAGAATAGATTTTGCACATGGGAACACAGTGGCAGTTTAGATACCAACTGAATACTCCACTAAGGTTAAGCAGGGCTGAGGTTGTTGTAACAAAAAAGATGTCAGTACCCTAGCTTTGCATCATCCAGGGAGGATTAGCAAGATTGGCACAAATTCTGTGCAAATCCATGTGGTCATGTAAATCCACTGGGGTGTTCAGATCAAGAAGAAAAATTGTTGTAGGAGAGACAAAGCTGGACACCAAGGAATTAGCAGGTAACGGGTTTATTGGCTGCAGTCAGGTCCAGAGGGGGAAAATGTTTTCACCACAACCAATCCCCTTGAACCCAGAGTTCAGAAAGTTTTAGAACTCTATACCCAGTGTGTAGGTAGAGGAGCTCAGAGGCTCACATCTGTAGAGGTCCAAATAATAATAGAGTTGTTTTTTTCCCTACCTTTCTGGGCTCCCAACTCAGGCCAAATTACCAAATAACCCCAAGGACACTCTCTGGGAAAATCAAGCCTGGGAGAGGAAAAGTTTTCTTCCCCTTTTTCCTGCCAGGTGGTTTCCAAGGATTTAACTATTGTCCTTTGAAATGCAAACACCTCTGTGAAGACATTGAGTCAGTCTTTCTTATTGTACTCTTCTTCTACAAACATACTCACTCCCTGAAAATTCTTTTGCAGAAGTTTTGCTGAGAGTCTAAGAACAACTGTGGTGAGAGTATCTGGAAAAGCTTAATTAAGATTTTCTGTGGGAGAGGGGTTGCCACTACAAAATGACACATTTAGTATTTCTCAAACTTTGTGAAGTATTATCTTACCACACCAGTAAAATCTCTAAGGCTTAGAAAAGAATTTTTCCTGTCTTGTTGACCAATCTGAAGACATTTAGATTTCTGTGTTACTGTTGGAACAAAGTGACCAGGCTGGATGCAAACTTCACAGATTATTTCAGCCTTTATTCAGGAAGGAGACTACATCTATGGGAATGTTCCCACTATCCTGGTAGAAAGTGAGCCACTGAACAAAGGAAGGGCTGGACTTATGTAGGTTATACTGAGAGGTGACTTAATTGATGAGCCTGTCAGCTTGGGCACTGAGGAATTTGGGGTCTGTTTTACTGGGCAAAATGGGAGGGAGTCTAGGGTCAGCAGTCAGTCTCTGGGATTTATCGTACTGGACCTGATGGAGCCTGGGGTAATTGGTTGGTATATAGAAAGGATTTGTTTATGGAAAGATTAATGCTTTAGCCTCTTCTCAGAGACTGCCTTTCTAGGTTTGATGGACACCTCTTCTCCAGAGTTTGCTTTATCACGGGAAAGATTGTATTAGGAAAGGATCAATGGTCTCGATGGATGGCTTTCCTTCTCACTCCCAGGTCTCACTATTTGGGGGGTTTGTCATTTTCCATATCTAATAGTTATCATTTTCCCTTTGTCACCAAACATCTTCACCAAAGACCACACAGATGAGGTTATCTCTGTAGTTAGTGTTTCTTGCTGTGCAGAGGAAATCCCACTGAGCTGGGAAAGCTCATTCCCAGGAATCCTGGCCCACAGGGGAGAAAAGGTTTGGTGATTTCAGAATATGAGCAGGGGGAAAAAAAGTCCTTTAGGAAAGGTAGAGCAACAAAGAGACTTTTCTTACTCAGGAGAGTCAGCTCCACAGAGGCACATCTTGTGGTTTAGGCCATCTTGACAAGGTCACTTTTCATTTGGTTGCAGTGAGCTATAAACTATGGGGAAGGTTTTCTTTGTCTTTCTGAAGCACACTGTGCAAAGATTGTTTTACTGAAGAGTAATGAGTAAGTGATTGGTGCAGAGGAGTGAACCCAGGGCCACAAGCATGCTATGCACATGCTCTAGCTCTGAGCTACAAGGCTAGCCCAAGTGCAGTTTTATCGACAACCTTGATGAGCTTTGACAATATATAAGAATTCCCTCTTGTGTGGTTTAAGAGTCTAGGGCTACAGGACAAAGTGTGTAGGGTTTTGTCATGATTTTAAATGGAGAAAGATGGTTTGTCCCATGGAGGTAGGCCTTTAGTTGGACACAATTATGGGAAGAGCTCTGGGCTATGGCAGTATAAGAGTCTATACATTTTACCAATTGAGTTTTTATAACATAAATGCTCTAGAATTGGTCAGATTCTACAGACATTTGTCTGATTTATCCAGCAAAACAGGGACTTTTATCACTGTGTAATCTCACAATTTGAATCATTACCATTTTAGAAGTACTTTACTAACTTCCATAGCAGTAGCTCATCTATAAGGAAAGAGTTTTATCCAATGAGAAGACCTACACATCTATACTAATAAACATATTAATAATGCAGTTATACAAATATGACTTAACGAAGGTTAAACACCATTTTTAACATCCATTTTTCCATGTAGTATAACAAATCAAATAAGCTTGTTTATGTTTTCTCAGTCTTCAAATGGTCTTCTTGAATGTTTAAAGTTCTTTTGAGACCTAAAAGACTTAATTTTAGAATTTGATTTGGGGAAGTTTGTCATATACTTAGGGTTTAAAACATTTAATCAAAATAAACTCATAGGTCACTGTGAAATAATAGTTATTTATTTAGTCACTGTGATTTGTAAAGCAAATTTAACCACCTATGAAGTGATCAAGACTTTCAAACAAATAGATAAAAAAAATCTTAAATCTTTAAGGCTCAGGGTTTTTTTTGTTTTTGTTTTTAGTAATCAAAACTTAATAAACACAGCAAAAAAAAAAAAAAACCAATCAATCTTGACAAACACAAAATCTTGTGCTTTTTAGGTTAATTATCAAAAGGTAAAGAAAAGTTTGTATTGTGATTGTTTCTCCTGCAGGGAAGCAGTTGAGATTACTTGGGAAGTGAAACCAGTCTCTGGAGCAGAGAAATTTGGGACTTGGAAACAGTGAAAAGCACTGCAAAATTGTCTAGTCACATTGAAAGCAAAGTGAGGAACCGAGAGAAGGGTGCATGAGAAATCAAAGACAAGACCAGGCAGAGATACACAGGAGAGTTTGTCAGAGCTGACAAATAAAGGAAGGCTCTCCAAAGATGGAGAGAGGAAAAACAGGAAAGGAGAATTGGAATTTGGACTTTTACTGCGGTGGCTCAGGGATTAGAGCCAAGGAGTGCTAATGCTGTGTTTAAGGGTGGGGTTGGTATGAGGGAGTGGTGAGCCTTTTTCAGAATGCCCTTGGGCGGGAAAGAGAATCTTTTTCTTAAGATGGCCATCCAGATGCTAAACAAGGACCTTACACACATGGAACAATCTGGATGCATCAAGAAAAGCTAAGAGCAAAGAATCAATTTATTTTAGGCTGTTAGTATAAATATAAACATTTTAAATTTCAGGCTATAACAGCAGAGTCAGAACTGGTGAAAAATAATACACTTACAAGAGCCAACTAAAGAGTTGAAGGAGTCACACTTAAATGCATATTGTAAAACAGGAAAAGTTCAATAGATGGTTGAAATTTTTTAAAAAGCACATTTTAGAATTAAGAATCAAACCTCTTGCAAGTTTTTACTAAGAATAGATTACTATTTCAAGAAAACCCTATTGCTTTAAACATAGCAAACTAAATTTTGTTTTCAAGATAGTGTATGGATGCCTAAATTTTAGACAAAAATATAAAAAGTTTTCTTTTAGGCTAGACTTGGTGGCACCCAAAATCCCAGAGGCTCAGGAGGCTGTGGCAGGAGGATCACGAGTTCAAAACCAGCCTCAGCAATGGCAAGGAGCTAAGCAACTCAGTGAGAACCTGTCTCTAAATAAAATACAAATTAGTGCTGGGGATATGGCACAGTGGTCGAGTGCCCCTGAGTGCAATCCCTGGTTCCCACCCGCCCCCCTTTAATTATAGCCAACTTGATCACATGCAACTTTAATAAGACTTGTCCTTTACAAACCTTTCATGACTTGCTTAAATCTTTAGTTTTATATTATACATTCATTCTGGAGCAATCCAGTCATTCAACTTTCAGATAAAAAATTTTATTCTATCACAAAATTATTTTTCATATAACAATAACAAAAAATTATTTTCCTTTTTTAAGTCCTATACCAAAAATACATCCTCATATTTACACCATTCTTTGCATCTTTCTCCACTACTTACTAGCTTCTTTCTGCCTGCTTTTTATTCATTTTATTAAGTTTACTTAAAATTTCTGAACTTAGAGAACTTTGTCTTTTCAATAAAAGAACATATTTTGTCTTTTCATAATTGTTTATCAAACAACTTATTTTTTGTGTTTCTTTGCATAGAGAATTGTATATGTTTATTAGACTTTTTAATTTTTAGTAACCTTAATTTTTTAGTGAAAACTAGTAAGAATTGAGAGTTGTCCTATATCAGCATTTACCATTTTATAACTTCTAGAAAGATGTTTTCTCAATTTCTTATGATTTACATATTTAGCTTTTCTATGCCATGTAGAAACAAGATGTTGAAATATATGAAGTAAGTTTTTTTTTTTTTTTTTTGTACTGGGGATTGAACTCAGGAGCACTCGACCACCGGCCACATCCTCAGCCCTTTGTATTTTATTAGAGACAGGGTCTCACTGAGTTGCTAAGTGCCTTGCCATTGCTGAGGCTGGCTTTGAACTCTTGATCCTCCTGCCTCAGCCTCTCAAGTGCTGGGATTACAGGCGTGTGCCACCACGTCCGGCTTGAAGTAAGTTTTATAATTAGTAATAAATGCTTTCTATTTTATCTTATTTAGAAGTGACTTAGACATTTTATAAAAATCTGCAAAATAGTATAACTTTAAGATTTTAACTAAAAGATTTTTTTAACTATTTTAGTAGATAACTATTATATAATTATTATTTTGAAAGAGTTTGTGTTTACACTTTTATTCCATTCCTTTTACATCATATTTAATTTATTTAGTTTTAATAATTGTGTTTGAATTGTTTATAAAGAACAAGGCTAGTCATTGCCTTAGTTGTTACTTTATTTATTTATTTTTTAAAGCGAAACTAAGCTTGTTGGATAAGATTCAGGCTGGCAGGCCATACCCCCAGGCGTCTTCCCAGAAGTGCCCACCTCTCGCGAGAATTCACCTTTGGCGGGCTCCGAGTCCCCGCCCTTCCTGATCCTGGGAATACTCGCCTATCCTGGGAATTCAACCCAGGGCGGGCTCTCCCTTTCTGAGCCAATCCGGACCATACAAGTCACGCTCCCACCCCTCTGTACTTAAGCCCCGGTTTGTCCAGAACTCACTCTCTTCTCTTTTCGCTGTCATCTTCTCACCAGCTCTCCCCTTCCCCGTTCCCCTTTCCCTTTCTCCCTTTCCTCCTCCCCCCTTTCTTCCCTTCTCTTAATAAACCCCCCTTTTTCTACAAGGTGGTCCCAGTGTGGTTCTTGCCCTTCAAAGCTAACCTTGACTCAGCCAGCCTTTTCTTTTTTGTTGTTTTAATTTAAATTTTTTTAATATTGTTGTCAATGGACTTTTTATTTTTTTGTATGTGGTGCTGAGAATAGAACTCAGTTCCTCACACATGCTAGGTAAGTGCTTTACCACTGAGCCACAATCCCAGCTCCAGCCTTGTTTTCAAAAAAAAATTTTTTTTGTACAGGGACGTGAACCCCAAGGGTACATAACCACTGAGCACAACATCAGCCCTTTTTATTTGAGACAGGGTCTCACTCAGTTGCTTAGGACCACACTAAGTTGCTGACACTGGCCTTGCACTTGCAGTCCTCCAGCCTTAGCCTCCCCGGAGGATTATAGGTATGCACCACCATGACTGGCTTTAGCCAGCCTTGCCTTAAACAAGGCCTCTGAGACATTAGGCACAGTATCCTTCCCAATCCCTCCTTCCTCTAGTCATGCTGTGTCCCAAGCTCCCACATGGCTCTCAGGACAGTTATGAAACAGGGCCCATCTGGTCTGGGTTCTTTGATTTATACACTGGGTGTAGAACCTAGGACAGAAGACAGGAAGTTGTGAATGCCTGTGGGCTCTGACCCTTCCACAGTGGCCAGGAGGGAGAATAAGCTCTGTTTGTTTAGCTTTGCCTTGTAGCTGGTGGCCCAGGATTTTCAGACACACACACACATGTCCCTAGATTTTACCATGGCCACCTGACTAGACAATCCAGAGGCTTAAAACTGAAGACATAATTGAAAATAAGATATGTGCAAGGCTTTGGGGAGCCTAGTAGCCAGTCCTTACAGCTTTAACTCATTGACAAGTTAAGCAAACATCAGAAATATCAAAGTAGCAACTGTTTAATGGGCATACAACATCTAGCAGAGGTAATATAACCTGTTTGACCAGCAGACCCAAGCAAAAATGTCCATTATATTTAAATGCTGACAAATTTGAACACATTTTTATTTTATTAGTAGCTTTATTTACCAAATATTTATTAACTCACGAACAAAAGTGATTTGGATTAATTACTCTATATGAATTTAAAGAGAATAATTTTTGTTTATTATAAGTGCTGAATTAATTTGCTTAAATTAATTGAAATACAGCTTTTATAAATCACTAGTAGAGAAAAGTCACACATTTATAAAATATACATATGTAGACACAAATACATGGACAGAAATAGATTTTATAGTTTTTGTTTGTGAAGCTCATAGGCATATCCAGGTCCTATAATTTAAGATGTATCAGTTGGAGCTGGAAAAATGAAACAAATTAAGGTTAAAAAAGGACTTTTAAGACTTAATTTGCTCAAATTTTAAATAGTGTCAAGGGAACTTTTAGAAGCATGTTTTAGTTTTTCTCTCATTTTGTTTTTGAGCACATAGTATGTTTTAGCTTAGTTGAAAAAGCCAAAAATAAAACAACCAAAACAAGTTTCTTACCTTTCTTTCTTGAGCCAAAGGAATCTTCTGAGAAAAGGAATTTAGAGAATACTTAGCAACTTTTCTGCTATTTCTATTTAAGGACAAGAAAGGCAGCAGGCTGCCAGAAATAGAGAATGAGAGAGCAAGAGAGAGTGACAGAATGCGCCCCAGTGTGGCAAGAAAGCTGTCATAGGATTTTTTTTTTTAATTGAAATGGTTTCTAGGCAACCTGAGAATTACTTTCCCTAAGAGAATCCATACTTCATTTGTTTTTATTTTATTTTATTTTTTAATTTAAATACCAGTTTATTCTACTTGGCTTTACTTTGCTTTTTCAATTGAAAGCACACATAGATTAATTTGGGGGTGTCAAAAGATCCCCAAGTTTTTTTAAATCACGCAGTTTGTAGTAATCTGTGATAGGAGCCACAAGAAAATGATGCATTCTTTCCCACCTGTAAGAGCCTTTGATGAGGAAGTAGCTCTAAGATGGCGGCTGGCTGAGAGCCAAGAGGTGGTGCTTACTTGGTTGTCAGAAGCAAGGCTTTGTTTACTACAACTTACACCTGAATTGACTAAGAATTTTTCTATGCTCGTGGGCACTGCGTGCTGCACCTATAAGTCGAGCTTGTGATGAGACACGTGTAAGCCTGTTAAGAGAACTAATGCACTTGTGATGGGTAAAGAGTATTTAAAGAGACTGTGGGGGCGGAAGGGGAGAACAGAAGATAGAGAAGGGAAGAAGAAGAAGGAACAATAAAGGAACCACTCATTCCCAGTCTGCCTCTGATTTCTTTCCCACAGTATCCTTGCTGCAGGAGGCAACACCCACCTACTCCCCCACTAGCACGGGATTATTTTGAAACAAATGAGAGATACCTGGCTGGGGTTGTGGCTCAGTGGTAGAGTGCTCACCTAGCACGTGCATGCCCTGGGTTCGATCCTCCTCAGCACCATGTGAAAGTAAATAAATAAAACAAAGGTGTTGTGTCCAACTACAAAAAAAAAAATTAAATTAAAAAATGAGAGATACCATATCACTTTGCATATGCTGGCATTTATGTCTAACAGGTCAGGACTCTTTACTAAACAGAATCACACTACTCTCCTACCATGCCAAATTTTGAATTCTTTAAATTCAGCAACTATTTAGCATTCAGATTTCTCCAGTTGTTCCATAAGAATTTCTTTAAAGTTGGATTATTTGCATTAAGATCCAAGCAAGGTCCACATAAGGCAGTCGAGTAACAAGAGAATAAATATATTTTGTAGGTGTGATCAAATGAACACAGAGAATCAGGCAGAAGGTGTGGGGATGTGTGAGGAGTTCTCAAAGCCCTGAGTGAGGAGGTACCAGGTGTACAGGCACTGGAAGGGACAAAAGGTGACCTGGAACAGAGCTCTGTTCTGTTCTTCGTTATTTCCACATCTCTTAAAAATAACACTGAAGAATCCATAGTAGACCTACAGCTCTTCAGAAGCATATAAAAAAATTTTTTTTATTATCTTGAATAAAATGGTTTTAAATGAAAATTTCATCATCCTATTACTCAGAAAAATATCAAAAACAACCATGAAGAACTATTTTTTCCTGTGTATACCTAAGACTGTCACACTTGACTCTGTGACAGACTATGTCACAGATAATATAAGATAGTTCCTGGACACAATCAAACAGGCCACATAATCTACCCTGGTTACTTGTTTCTTAACAAATACTCAGAAAAGTCTAGCCCTTTTCATCTTTGAACGAGTTGCCTGATCCACTGAAGGAATCCCAGCCCTTACATGGTACCACTTTCTGCCTCCCCACAGTCCCCACCTACCACCCTATCAACACGTTGGCGTGACCTGGCATTCAAATATGCACACATATCCACTTATGCCTTCTAGAAGATACCCACATCAGAGGTGTTTAGCTACTTAGTCTTCCCATTTGTTAACTTACTTATTATTATTTTTTGAGTTTCTATAAATTTCTCTTAAAACTGGGATTAGAAACAGAAAATTATTTCTTGTTCATTCCAGACCATTATAGGCTTTTAAACTTGAGAGACTCCTGTCTATACATGATATGGAGAAGGTAAGATTTCTGAGTTTGTCACACAGAAAAAGTTTGATCATAGCCATATATAAATCTACATTAAATGCAGCAATAAAAGGGCCTGAGCCCCATCAAATAGCCACCCATCTTGTAGTTTGCTTCACCTTCAGAAACAAAACTCAACGATTTGTATGTCCACCTGTGTCCCTGGTTCAGTCATGATTCAGGAGTGGATATCACTAGAGATGAGGGAATAAAAGTTCCAGTTATGGTATTTCAGTAACTGAGAAAATGTTTATTTCTTCACTGTCTCCTTGTGCCGTCAGAGTATAACCTTGTGTGCCTTATTACCTGGGGGACCCCAGGGCCAATTACCATCATTCACCACAAAGATGCTTCTGCTACAATAAAGTTTATAAATAATAGAATTCTAATCCAATGGATAGGAATCAGTCTGTAGCCATTTTTAGCTGAAACTCTGGTTTCTGATTTCACTTCTTTGGTATGTTTGTAGTTATATTATCTATAATATAGGGTTGCTGTGAGAATTAAATAAGATGAAGCCATTTGAATCGTTTGGTTTTCTTCTCATTTTTTATGTCCCATCTTAAGGTTGCCTCCTCAGAGGGGTCTTACCATCCATGCAGAGCTCTCACTTGCCCTTTGCCCTCAAGTACTCTATCATTGTCTCTGTTTAAAATTCCTTCACATTCTGATCACAGGCTGTAATTATTTTAATATTTAGTCACCCTTCCTTTCCTCCTTCCTTCCTTCCTTCCTTCCTTCCTTCCTTATTTTTCTGTCTCTTCTCACTAAAATGTGTATTCTATGAGGTTAAAGGAATACACATTGTCCATCTCTTTGACCATTGTACCCTGCACCAATGCTACCAACACATAGATTAAGACTCAAAAACGATTTCCTGCATCAATGAATAAATTCCTCCAATTCATACGGACTAGCTCTAGGCTCTTTCCACCCTATCACATATGTGACCCCAGGATGAATATTAACCTCTCTGAACCCAATGCATTCATCTGAAGTAAGATCACTGGATATATTGAGGTGAAGATGGCCCCCAAATTTTGATGCTTGCTTCTTCAATTTTTGTTTCCTTACAATAATACAAGAACAACCAACATAAGGGGATCCTCAGGAGGAAGTCTGGATGGGTCTTGAGAAAGAACAGCAGACTAGTACAGAGCAGTGAATGCACATCCCAGATGCCTGGGGCCTGACTCCCCCTACAGTGCACAACAGCCTCCCTCCCGTAGTGTGGGAGATGTTTCTCCATGAAATTTCCTGCTCTCTTCAACAGCCGAGCAGCTTTCCTCCACCATTCCTTCCACTGTGATGTTCTGCCTCACCTCAGGCCCAAAGCAACAAAGCCAGCTGAACATGACCTGAACCCTCTGAAACCATGAGCCAAAATAAATCTTTTCTTCTCTAAGTTGTTTTTGCCATGTATCTTGGTCATAGCAATGAACACCTGACTAACACATAGTTCACTGGTTAAGAAATAAAATTTCAAGGTTCATACAGAGAAAGTAAAGCTGGAGTGTAGACTACTTGAATTTGAAACTTAAATTAGAGAAGAAAATAGCCAAAGGAAATACTAACCAAAGATAGAATTTTTTTTTTCTGATTTGTTTTGCAGTGTTTGTTATTTTATCCTGAGGAGTAGGGTTTATTGTGGCCAAGAGGGTTAGAATAGTACAGACCCAACCCTGTGTGGAAGTAAAAAGAAACATGTCAGAAAAGAGAGAGATAACCAAGGCAGAATGGAGAGCTGAGGAATGCAGTGTAGACTAACTGTATATATGATAAATCTGCAGTTTTTTTTTTTTACTCTATTACTTTTATTACCAGATTTGGGAATATAACTGACTTAAAAAATGCACATGATTTAAGAGTATAATAGGATTACAGCCATGAACTCATCACACAATCAAGATGGTGAACATCCAAGTCCTCATGAACTTTTGAAATCAATTCCTCCTGCACCACCCTTTAGCACTGATTTGCTTTTTGTCCCAATAGATTAGTTTGAATTTTCTAGAATTTGAAATAAATTTTAAGTACTGCTAGCAGGGCCTCTATTTTTGTCTGATTCAACCAAAGATCTGAGTCTCAATCACTCACAGCAGTTGGGCTTCAGCTAATCACAAGCTGCCAACAAGTCAGACCATGTCCCTGTAAGGCAAATTCATCATTACATGGTGCCTCATAAGGCAAAGGCCAAGTGCATCCAATCAGGTTATTTCTTTATGTCACTTCTTTTTCCCTGTTTATAAAATAAAACCTGTACATGGTGCGGGCATACTGCTTGTCTTTGTTCTGGGCTGCTGCCAGGGTCTAGATCCCTTCTGTTGCTGAAACAGCTGTTCAGTGTAAATGGTCTCAGGTTTTCTTTTAACAGTTTCCTGTGGACAATGTAACGAATTCTCACAAACTGCATCACCTAAACTATAGAAAAATTTTCTAATAAATTTTGGAGGTCAGATGTCTAAAACAAAGGTGTTGGCAATTTTGTCCCCCTCTGTAGACTCTGAAGGAGAAGCCGCTCCATGCCTCTCTGCCAGCTTCTCAAAGCAGTCCTTGGTGTTCCTGGGCTAGTAGCTGCCTCAGTACAGTCTTAAGGAAATGGACTGTGGAAAAGGAAGCAAAGAGGAACCAAGGGGTGAAGGAGAAGAGAATGAGGAATGAGAAGAGGAGGTGGAAGTAACCAGAAAGTGTTAAGGGCAGGTGAGGAGGACTTTCCACCTAAGCCTTTGCTGATGCAGTTTTTAGTTGCTTTTCAACAGTTTTATTCCAACATAAATTTAAAATAGATATGAAAAAGTGATCTCTGTCTTGCATAAAACTCATTGCTGAAACTACTGCCAGTCCTCAAACTCTCACTCCATGACTGATGACCAGAGGCCACACTGTCCAGCACAGAGTGACCTCCCTGGGGCTGGAAGGACTGCAGTCCTAGGTACACAGCCTCTACAGTTCTCAGGAGACTTCCTACAGAAGAAGCAGCCCAGCCTTGTTAACCTTTTCCCGTTCACATCACAGACAGAGCCCACTGTCCCATACCTGTGCCCACTTGGGAACAGAACTTCTGGGAAAGGTTTTTGCTAGCCACTGTCTCCATTTCCTCACTTCTCACTTTCTCCTCCATCCACTCTAGTCAGGCCTCCGTCCCCAAGACTCCACTCCAGCTGACCTGTCCAGGTCACCAGTGGCCTCCAAGTTCTCAATTCAATCTTCCCTCTTCAGTGCTCACACTCGTCTCTTGGATCATGAGGCCACGCTATTCGGAGTATCCCAGACTCCACTGTTGCAGCCTCCTCATTCCCCTTGGCTGGCCCCCCTCAGCTTCCCTTTCCCTCCCCTACTGCCCTCCCCCACAGGTCATCTCCTCAGTGTGTCGCCATCATCCAGAGTTTGGCCTCCAATGTTAGGTTTCAGAAGACCTTTCAGCTTCTGTCTTGCTCTCTCTTGGATTACTTATTCTGGGGGACATTAGTGTCACAAGAACACTCAAGAGCCCTAAAGAAGAGCAGATGTGTCAAGGAACTGAGATCTGTTGCCACCTTCCAGGGAGGAACTGAGGACTCAGCCAACAGCTGAGGGAGTGGGCCATGTCTGAACTGCATCCCACCAACAATCAAGCCTTCAGATGACGACAGCACCTGAAGATAACCTGACGGCAACCTCCTGAGACAACAGACCCTGAATCCCCCACTAAGTTGCTCCCAGATGCCTGATTTCCATTCACAATTGTGGGCATAAGAAATGCATGTTGCTTTAAGCCACTGAACTTGGTGGCAATCTCTGCAGCAATAGATAGCTAGCACACTCATACCCACCTCTCTAACCCATCTTTCAGTGCTTCCTCCCCATGATCCCACAACACTGACCTTCTTTCCTTCTGTCTTGAAACACACCAAAAATGTTCCTGACCATGTTCCCTGCCTTCATCTTTCTTTTGGCTGAGGTTGTCTTAGCCTTGATCTTCACATTGTTAGCTTCTTCCTGTCATTCAGGATTTGGTTTTTTATGATAGCCTCTTTTATTTTTATAATTGCTTTATGCCTAAAGCAATTCGGGGAACTCAGTGGGTGATCAGTAAATATTAAATAAAATAATGAGTGAAACCAGGTAGATATCATTCAATAGAAACATAATTCTTGAGTAGATTCTAGCAATTTCTTTTTTTTTATAATAGTAGTATGTATTACAATTCATAGTGAACTTATATAGCATCTTTTTACATACAACTGTTTGTGTACAAAGTATATTCGTACCATTCAGGTCTTCAATTATGCATTTAGGATAATGATATCCATCTCATTCAACCACCTTTTCTTTTTTTTTTTCTTTTTCCCCCCTTCCCCTTGCTCCCTCCCTTCCCTTTGACCATTCTAGTGTTCCTTTAATCCTCCTATGAACCCCCATCCAACAATACTGTGAACTAGCCTCCTTATATCACAGAAAACATTTGGTATTTGGATTTTTGAGATTGACTAATTTCACTTACATTATATTCTCCAACTTCATCCATTTACCTGCAAATGCCATTATTCTATTCTCTTTTATTGCTGAGTAAAATTCCATTTTGTATATATACCACATTTTCTTTATCTACTCATCTACTGAGGGACATCTAGGTTGGTTCCACAACCTAGCTATTGTGAATTGTGCTGCTATAAACATTGAAGTGGCTGTGTCACTGTAATATGCTGTTTTTAATATTCTAGCAATTTCTACAGTTAAAATTGTGAACATTTTTCTGTTATCTTTTATTGGCTTGTTGACTTAGAATGTTGCAACTATACTGAAGGTTACCAAAGGCAGATATAGTCAAACATAGCTATGGAGTTGAGAGGGAAGGTAAACAAAGATTGTGTGGGGTAGTTTAAAGGTTCCATGGATCAAAGTCAACAAAGATTAAAGTTGTGCTGATTTATCCTGCTCCATCTAAGTGGCTGTAGTTGGCAGAACATGCTATTACACATTTGTTCTTCAGGAATATTTTGAAAAATTGAAAATTTAACATACATAATTCCTCAAATCTTGAACTAACTCTCTCATAGTTCAGTCAGACAAGTTGATATCCACATTTACCTCAAATATACATACATACAGCCTCTTCTTGAAAATGGTAGATGATATAAAGATTAAAAACCAAACGTTAATTTAAAAAATATTTTTATATCACAGAATACCAGGAGAAACATTAAAAATATTTAACATCTATTGTGATAAATATAATATATAAATCTGCATATGTGCCATAAATTAAAAATATATTTCTTCTTATTTTCTAACTCATATAAATGATGTGTCAGGTAAAGATGGATAAAGCTGTGGAGCAAATCAGTCATAAATTATTGTCAAATATCCAGTCACTTTGGGATTTTATAAACTGACCCTGTGTTCTGGGCTATTTAGTTTGAAAGTGGTACCTTCTTCTCTGAAGGCCATCAGGCTGTGGGGGGTGGCCCATCTTGGAGGTGTGACTCTCAGTGTGTTCCTAGGTCCCTCTAGCACTTTCTACACTTGACATTGAGGAATGGGGAGGTAGAGTCTTTTCACTGTTGCCAGCTTCAGAGTTCTCTAGTCCCCACTTGAGGTATCTTAAACCTACCCTTATGTTTATAAATAGACATTTCATTCAACTCTCTTCAGCGCCTCTCTCTCTCTCTCTCTCTCTCTCTCTCTCTCTTTCTCTTCCTCCCCTCTACTCCTTTTATTTTATATTTTGGTACTAAGAATTGATCCCAAGGTTGCCCTATCACAAAGCTATATCCCAAGTCATTTCAACTTTTTATTTCAAGACAGGATCTCATTAAGTTGCCTAGTCTGAACTCAAACTTGTGATCCTCCTGCTTCAGAGTCCCAATTATATGGGATTACAAGTATGTACTACCCTGTCTGGCTTCAGTCACTCTTTTTGATTGGTTCTTTGGCTTTTACAGGGACCCTCCTTGGCCCAATATGACATTTTTATTTTGTAATTCCTTTGATGCAAATGTTTTTAATTGTGGTTAATTATGTACTCCTTCATCTTGTATTCCCAGCACCAAGAGCAATGAGGTAAATCTTAGGAAATTCATTCCAGGATAAAAAGAAATTCTAAATGTATGTTTAAGCTAAGGAGTGCTGAATCTGATAAATTTAAAAACCTTTTATGTAGAGTGATTAGTCAGCTTCCCTTTCTATAACAAAGTGCCTGAGATGATCAAGTTAAAAGAGGAAAGGTTTATTTTGGCTCAGTTTCAGGTATTTCAGTCAGTGTTCATTTGGACTTGCTGTTTTTGTTCCTGTGGTGGTCCGTATATCATGGCTGGCAAGAACATGTATCAGAAGAAAATTTCTCATCTCATGTTTTCCAGAAGGAGAGAGCAAAGGTAGGGTGAGGGGAGAAAAGTTATGAGCTTCCTACAATCCTCTTCAAAGTCACACCTCCAGGGAGGTAAAAATTCCTGTCTTAAAGATTTCCACCAACTTTCAGTAGTGCCAAGCTGAGGAATAGGCCTTAAAAAAAGCCTTTTGAGGAACACTCCAGAATTTTACCTCAGACCCCCAAAGGCTCATGTACATCACAATGCAAAATACCTTTGTTCTGTCCCCAAGGCAGATTGAGAGTATACCGTTCAAAAGTCATTTAACAGAGGCTACCCTTTAATTCCCTGAGGAGTCTCTAGGTGAGAGTAAGCAGGTAAATGTGCAAAGAGAACTGGAAACACTTTAGGAAGCTGTCTTGGAGGAACATCTTGTTTGGTCTCAGTTGACCTAACATTGAATAAATATTTTAAAAGTATAAGCCATGAGTCCCAGGTCACCTACTGCCCTACCACAACCATCTGTGGGGAAGCTCACATTACAAAAATGATTAGCTGGAACTAAGCCCTGGATCCAACTCCCTAGATCCTATAGGATTGCCAGAGGACAAATGACTATATATCTTATCGATATTTTGAGATTCTAGATCTGAAAGAAACCTCCTCTTCCTTCCCTTCATGTAGAGCATGTGAATGCTCCTGCTCAGGTGGAAAATGGTGGACAGCATTTTGATCAAGCCTCAGATCAGTAAGTCTGTGAGACAACAGGGATAGCGTGTGCAGATAGAGAAGAGGACCATTTGGGTTTTCAGGCCGATAAATAATTGGAATAGGTTATTGGATGTCACTAAAATTATTATGGTAATTGAAGGGCAAAAATCACACTGGAGACAACTGTGCAGCCAAGAGATTTATTCACCAGCCTTAATGTCTGGTCAGAGGTAGAGGAGGTGCGGGGAGAGAGGATGGCTGGTAGAAGAGGTGCAGGGAGAGAGGATGGCTGGTGGGAGAGAGGAGGTACAGGGAGAGAGGAGTGTGCGAGCTCTGGACGGAAGGTGGGTGCCTGGTCACGCCGGCTGTGGTCTCTGTAGCTGTTGGCTGGGGCAGCTGCCTTCGGGCTGGAGGTGGTGGGTTGTCTAAGGTTGGTGCAGTGGCTGCCTCCTCTCAGCAGGGATGAGCTGTTGTGTCTGTGTGTCAGCTCTGAATGGATGGGAGCTTAAGTAGGGATTTCTGGTGGGAGGGTGCACCAGAGCAACCTTTAAGGCTATTGGCTCTTTGCCCCTGGAACAGGGTGACCTTTAAGCCCATTGGCTCCTGCCCGGGGAAAATGAAACATCCTGCCCTGAGAAAATGAAACATCCTGCCCTGAGAAAATGAAACATCCTGCCCTGAGAAAATGAAACATCCTGCCCTGAGAAAATGAAACAAGGTGCTTTGCTCAGGACACAGAAGCTTCCATCGGCCCAAGCCCATCTATCAGTAATAAGAAATATTAATAAGTATTTAAAGAAGCAGTTAATGTAGGGGTCAGAATGTATATATCATATTGAGAATTCTATGATTGATCATCATGTAACAAATAATGCTACAGGCACAAATAGTATAGAGAAGTAGTCTAGTTTAAAGCTTATGAAAAATTTAAAGGTTTATACTGTCATTCATTGTCAGAGATAATAAGTTCAAGTTTGAATTAATAAATATTATTGTGGGAATTAAGCAAAATAATAAGGCATATATAATAGAAGTTTTTACATAGTTTGGGTATTTATCATTCTTGCCAAAGTCAGTAAGAGCTAGAAAGATTGGGAAAGTAACAGTAACAAGTGATATTAGGATGAATGAAGAGAATATATTTATTACTTTTATTTGGAGTTGCACCAATTTTTTGGTTCCTAAGACCAATGGATTACTACTATCCTATAAAAGTTAAGAAGGCACGGAGGACATGAATTGGCAGTTCTTGCATACTTTCTTGGTAAAATAAGAGATTATAATTCTCTGTTATTAGATTCACAATCTAATGTTTTGTTTAAATTGTTTTGTTTACAATACAATTGTCCTAAAATAATTATAGGTTTTATAGACAGAATAAGGAGTGGGAACATATGTAGTAATATCAGTGTATTTTCTCATGTGAAAGAAGTGTTAATGTTGGATGTGTGCTATGTGAATTTTCCTCGTTGTGTTATTACTAGTATGTATAGTGAGAGTAGAGGGAAGTAATTAATATGTTTGTTCCGGTAAGGATGATTGTAATATTAGGTCATGAGAAAGATGATATAATTATAAATAATTCTCCAATTAAGTTGATTGTTGGTGGCAGAACTAAATTGGTTAGGCTAGCTAAAACTCATCATATGGCTATTAGTGGAGGATAGATTGTAAGCCACGGGCTAGGATTATGGTTCGGCTATGAACACGTTCGTAGTTGGTATTTGCAAGGCAGAATAATGTGGAGGATGTTAGCCCATGGGCGATTATCAGTGCTGTGGCTCCCATGAAGCTTCAAGGTGTTTGAATTATAATGGCTACAATTAATAAAGCCATGAGGCTTACCAATGAATAGGCAATTAGAGATTTTAGATCTGTCTTTCATAGGCAGATGGAGCTTGTTATAATTATTCCTCATAGGGATAATGAAAGGGTAGGCTATTATGGTTGTGATAGGGTGTAGTAAGGTTGAGATGCGGGTTATGCCATATCCTCCAAGTTTTTAATAGAATAGCTGCTAAAACCATGGATCCTGTGATCAGGGCTTCTACGTGGGCTTTGGGAAGTCACAAGTGGAAACCACCCAATGGTATTTTTACTATAAAGGCTATAATACATGCTAGTCATAAAATATTATGGATCAGGAGTTAGGTAAGTTGGAGGATTGATATATTGAGACAATGAAGTTCAGGAATCCGGAGGATTTTTGAATATAAATTAGGGCAACTAGGAGTGGTAGGGAGCCCACTAATGTATAAAATAAAAAATATGTTCCTGCGTTCAGTCATTCAGTTTGATTCCCCCATCGGGTAATAATAATTAGTGTGGGAATTAAGGTAGCTTCAAAGAGGATATAAAATACAATTAGTTCTGTGGCAGAGAAAGTTATAATTAAAAATGATTGTAGGGAGATTAATATAAGGATATATAGTTGTTTTCGCATTAGGGGTTCTTCAGCTAAATGATTTTGGCTAGCTATAATTATTAAGGGGAGAAGTCATGCTGTTAGGATCAAAAGAGGTGTAGAGAGAGGGTCTGAGAAGAAGGATAGTGAGTAGGTCAATCCTACATCATCCGTTTGGTTCAATGTTATGAGGACTATGAGGCTAATTATTAGGCTACGAATTGAGGGGTTAATTCAGATTATTGAGTTTTTAGAGAATCATGTGAGAGGGGTTAGTAAAATAGTAGGTAGGATAATTTTTAGCATTGGAGAATATTAAGGTTTTGAACATAGTCGAGTCCATAGGTATTTGACACTATAACTAATAGGGCTAATCCTACTGCTGCTTCGCATGCTGCAAATACTAGTAAGATGATAGGAATTATAAATGATAGTGAGAAGTGAAAATTTAAAGTTAAAAGAGAACATATAACAAATATTGATAACAATATGCCCTCTAAACATAGTAATGATGATATAAGATGAGATCGATAAATAAATATTCCTAGTGGTGATATTGCATAAGCTAAAAGAGTATTTAGGATGATAGCAGGCATATTTGGTAATTATGAATAAGTCATAATCTAGTGAGTTGAAATCACTTGTTTTAAACTAATTCTAGGCCCTTCTGAATTCATTCATAGGCTGATCTACTTGATTCCTTGAATGGAGTAAGCCCCTAAGCTACTGGATTTAATGTGGTATTTAAAATAGTTAATTGGGACACCACTAGGTTGAGAGAGCTCCAGGTTTCTGAGTCTTATGTAGGCAAACTGAAACCCAACCCATGAGGAAGGTCATATGTTAGGGAAATATTAACTAAAGCTCACCTGATCAGAAACTGACTGCTGACATCTAATCAGTGATTTTACACTTTAACCAACCAAATTTTTTCCTTCTTTTGCTTCCATAATTACCTTAGAAAAATTTCTTCTCACATCCCCTGGGTGGTGGCCTAATCATTTCTGGTTTGTTAATGCCATACATATGAACTTATGTCTATTGAAATAAACCTGTTAAAATTTTAATGTGTCTAAGCTTATCTTTCAACATGGTAAGAAACTCCTTGGTGGATGGGCGGGGGTGAATGTCATTGTTTTGAGTTAAAGAACATTTTTAAAATGTGATTTTATGTCACTTTGGCAAGATAAGGCATGTGGATTTATTTTATGACTTTTTATTTCCCTCACCACAAAATCTAAACTTGTTTCTAAGGACTTCAAAGTCTTTACTCCAAACTCTGAGCCCTGTTCTCTGATCTCCCCTCATGGTCAGTCTACCCTGTCTTAAGCTTTAATGCTCCCCTGAGAGCAGCTGTGTTCTGTTTCCTCAAGTACTTGATGCTTGGCCACTCTTCTTGGCCAGTGATTGTGCTGATCTCTACCTGGATTCTACCCCTGCTGCCCAATGCTGGTGTTACCCCACCTCACTAATTGTCCCTCACCTCATATATGACTCCCCTCCTTGAGAAACTTTCTCACCCACAGATCCAGAAGAGATTTACTGATGGTGAACTCCCAGCATTAGCTCATCTGAGCATGGTGTTTAGGGAGAAGTTCTGTACTCACAGAAGGCTATGTTTAAGTCTAACCCCTTTATAATGAAAAAAAGGTTTCTGCAGAAATAATCCAATTGAGGTCATACTGGAGTAGGGCGTCTCCTAATCCAACTGCTGGAGTCCCCATAAGAAGAGGGCAATTTAGACAGACAACGCATACAGGGAGAATGTTCTATGACCATGGAGGCAGAGATTAGATTGTTGCAATATTTTTAATTTTGTTTCAGAAACTCTAAGAATTGCCAGCACCTATCAGACACTAGGAAGAGGCTAAGAAAGATCTTTCCCTAAAGCTGTCAGAGACACCATGGAACAGGCATATCTTGACTTCAGACTTAGCTCCAGAACTGTAAGGGAATGAATTTCCATTATTTAAAACCACCAAGTTTGTAGGAATTATTTGTAGCAGCCTTAGGAAGGTGTATGTATGATTTTAGATTAGGATTGTATGACAGGTATGTATGATTTTACATTAAGTTTATCTAATTTTTGTTTGTTTCTCTCACTAGAACCATTGCCATGAGTGTATACATTGTATCAGGTTTTTTCATCATTGATTATCCAGCTCCAAGAACACAGAATATTTCATGCTGACATAAATACAGATTGAATAACTAAACAGGGAAAAGGTAGAAATAAATGGTTCTTTGTAGGTTTGTTTTGTGTGTTTTGGTGAGAAAGGTAGCAAAAATTAAAACAAAAAAATATTTTTGCATAAATCAGAGTGTCAGAGGAAAAGTTCTAATTGATTTTCTTAAAATTTGTACCACTGTGCCTAGCTATACTTTAATGTCTGAGATAGTACATGACAGATGTTATAAGACAATTTTTAATAGATCAGAGCCTAAGAAACTTTCTCTGTTCTATTCAAATTTAAGGAGATATCCCAGGAGGTGATCATGATTATCAACTTGACCAAAACCAAATAGACTACATTGCAAAGTATGTATAGCTCATTTCTAACTACATTAGAACATAAACTTTGAGAAAGTTTGTTAGCCTCATAGTAATCAAGATCAACTTTTGGATAAAGCACAGTATTGTATGTGCTATGACTCCATCCATGTCTGTGTTATTTAACTGAAAATCTTCTTTACTGCTTCCACACATTCTTCATTCTCCAAAGGCTTCATCTGGCTGCCAGGCTGCAGAAACTTCTTCACTGTGGGCAGGTTGCTGACTCTGGTTCTGAGGGCCTGCAATGCACAGGAACACAACCTCAGTGTGGAGCCCAAACCAACACCCATTAACACAACCAAGAAGTCTGAATCCCTTCACCAGCACAGCCTGCTGTCTGGGAAACAGACAAGCAATGAGAGAAAAGATAAAAGCAAAAAAATAAAGCTCAATGACAATTTCCCCAAATTCTCTTTAAAACTATATTCCATTCCAGCATTCTTCTCATCTGCCTTACACTTTAATCCTATAGACTCATTGCTACTGTATGATATAAGAAAAAATATGTGACATGTGCCTGTCACATGTGGATACAAGAAAGAACTCAAATAGGTGAAAAGAAGATATGGTAATATCGAGGTAGAAATGATGATAGAAAGAGACCAGCAAATGGCAGTGACTACAAATTATCACACTGAGAGATTAAGATGGGAATTGTTGTTTGGGGGATGAAGGAGGGAGGTTTGCAGAGAGAAATATAATGTCTGAGGCTGGGAACCTGAGGTGGAGGAAGGAGAACAGATGGAAGGAGACTTGCTCTACATGGAAAGACAAGGGCATATGTGGGATGAAGGGATTCCCAAGGAAGTCATGAACAGAACCCAAGTGGAATAGGTGGCTGTGAAGAGAAAGCTGGGCCCTTGGTTTTACTTATTATACAAAACCAAATATACTTCTTAGAGTAGCATCCACCTCAAATGTCCTTGCATAGCAAGATTCTTTTCATTCCTCAGAACCAGGGCCTAGAATACCTTTTTCAGAGATCAGGGGAAGGAAGCCTGGAGATGGCTAGAAGTCAGAACACCACCAGCCCCACTGTGTAAATGTTAGACTCATGACGGGAGGTGTGGACCTCTCTGAGGCCTTGAGAGAGATCACCTTCAGCAGAGGGAAGTTGGCCAGAATGCTGGAGTCCAGCTCTTCCACATGGTAGAGAAGTTCAACCAGGTGAACATCAGCCTTGCTCAGCCTGTTGCCAACAAGGTAGTCTTGTCCATGGCTCTTCAACACCTGCACAATGAGAGGAGTCTTGTCATGACACACACAGCCAGACTGGGCCCCAGGTTGTCCCTGAGCCTCTCAGCCCAACTGTCCCCAACTGCTGCCTCCTGGGCAGTGTGGAGCCGCAGACCTTTCTCCAGGCCCCTGACTCAGGGAGGAGAGTGAGAAGTGGGGCTCTGCTCCCTCCTCTGCGAAATCCTGAGTGGCCCTTTCATTCTCATCCCCACATCCCTCTGTTGTTCACACTGCCCACCATGACCTGCGTCTTCCACGGGAGCCAAGGGTGTAACAATGTCTGCTGTGCCACGTTTCCATCTCCCCTACACTCTAAAGGGGACAGCAGGTAAATTCAGGATACTCCTCTCTCCTCTGCTCTCTGTTTCTCTCCAGTCTCTGTACACAGTGTCTCCGCTTTAATAAGCACCCCTTTCTCTATGAGTACATCATTTTAGTGTCTCTGTTTATCCTCATGTCTGATTTCTTAATGTCCTTGGTTATGTGTCTAGGGTCTAAAGTGAACTTGAGTCATCATATCTTTTGTGACATTGGCTTTCAGCATGATGGTCCAATCTGCATGCTGAATTATCTAGGCGTGAACTGTACTAGTGTCTGCATCTTATTATGAAGTGCATTGGAAAAGTAATATGTTTGGTGGAGACAGGAGAGGAGAGATGGACATATGATAAACTTGACATCATAAGATGTAAATTCTGATATCTCAGAGATGGGCACCTATGGGTTCTTTAAACTTTCTTTCAATTTCTGAATGTATTAAAATTTTCACAAAAGAATTTTGAGGTGACAAGTGGTATTTGTTTAAATACCTCGGTAGTATTGAAATGATGAAGAATAAAGAAAAAAACCATGGCACTACCAATTAATGGAAATATTTTGTCAATCACCCTATAAGATTAAGAATACACAGAGAGGTATGAACAATTGCTTGGTACAAGAACAAAGCACAACAGCAAATTTATGCTACAATTTACAGCACTCTTTTACCTTTACCTTCGGTGTGCTCAGAACTTCTCACAATCCTAGGGCTCATTCCATACCATGAATTTCTGTACACAGAGAATTCTGGTTTGATTCCCAGTAAATTAAAACTTATAACTCAGGTATCACTAGTGCAAGTCTTCCTCACAGTCTACCTTCTCACGATGTCTTGAGCGCCAGGGTACTAAATCAGTATGCAAGAAGCCCCTCTGGAAGTGAAGGTCAATGTCCAAGGAATCCCAGGCACTGTTTTTCTCTTGCTTCTGTTATGGGAAGAATGTCTGAGCTCCCCCAGACTCCTATGTTGTGATCCCAATGCTGTTAGGTGGGGCCTTTGGGACATAATTAGGTCCTGTGGGAAGAGCTCTCAAGAATGGCACTAGTGCTCTTATAATGAGACCTTAGACACATCTGCTGTAGAAGGACACAGCCCAAAGTCAGCCATTCATGAACCAAGAAGCAAGGCTTGCTTGATACCAATGCACTAGGTCCTTCATGTGTCACTTCTCAGTCTCCAGAACTATGAGGAATATATGTCTGTTGTGTAAACTTTCCAGTCTATGGCATTATTCATATAGCAGTCCTAAGTGCTAAGATAACCTGTTAGGACTAAGATGCCCTCTAAACTCTGAGGCGCCCTCTAAACTCTATCGCTGTGCTGTATTCATGAACTGCATCCTGTTCTATATGACTCTTCCCTCATTTCCATAGGACTCTCCCTTCAATAGGCAAGCCTTACCCAGATAAAGAGAAAGCCAGTGTTTGTGCTCAGGCCCAGGCTGATGCTGGTCATGATCCCCCTGCCCTGGTCCTTCTCACTAAAGGTATGACCTAAATCTTTCCCATGTTGATGTAAGAATATAAAATATATTGTACAATGATCTTTCCTTTATGTCCTTCCCATAGAGGTTGTGAAGCAAGCCTGAGGCCCCACCTGGCAGACCCCTGCCATAACTAAGTTCCTCTAGAGACCCTTAAAAATTCTGTTTACCCTAATTGTTCTTAGACTATCAACAAGAATTTCTACAAGAGAGTTTCCAGGTAGGAGATATGTTTGCTAAAGCAGAGTATGATAAGAAAGACTAACCCAAGGCCTTCACAGAGGCTTTTGCATTTCAAAGAACAATGGAGATCTTGAAAACCAGCCAGCTAAGGAAAGGGGAGGAGAATTCTCCCTTTCCCAGACACTGATTTTCACTGAGAAAGTCCTTGGCCTGAATTGGGTGCCCAGAACAGTGAAAAGGCTGCTTTCATGTGAACTTCTTCCGATTGTAAGCCTCTGAGGCCCTCCTCTTACATGCTGGGTATAAAGTTCTAAAACTTTCTGAACTTGGGGTTAGGAGTGGGTATTTGATGGAGACAAAAAGTTCCCCTTTTGAACCTGGCTGCAGCCAATAACCTAGCTTCCTCTGTATTTGGTGTCAGTATAGTTGAGAAGGGCTCTGGGCTGCCCCAGCTTCATCCTGTCAATCTTCAGTTTAGAGGGTGCCCTAAAGGTGAACCAGCTTCCACTTACCTTCTCAAAGGCAGGAAAATAACGGTTTCTAGATTTCTCTTTGATCTGGGCAAGGCTTCCATTTTTGTCCCCAGGTGGAAGGTATGGGTAATGAAGAACCATTTCATTCAAATCTGCCACACCTTCTGAATACATATCAATTCTGAAAACAAAAAAATAAGCACTCTGTCAAATGCCTTCTGCCCCAGAATTTACAGTTTTGAAATCCAAGAGAAATAGAGAGCATCAGACAATAGCAAAGTAATTCACCTTCAGTAGGGACCCTTCAAAATCCAGTTACAATCTTCTGGGTTTTATTTATAGATTAACATTTATTTCTTAGAGCAACCTACAGGGAAGAAATGTCTAAATTTTTGTTATACACATGACCACATATGGTTCCAAAGAGTATACTGGGTCATCACCAGTTATCGTCTTTGGAGAACTTAGTGTCTATAAACACTGGTAGTAAAAATAGGCTATGCTCTCAGTGTTGTGCCTTGTTCTGGAAACAAACATTCCTGTGGCTAAACACCTACCTCCTAGGTAAACTCAAGACAGAGTACCTGGCGCAGCCTCTCAAGAAAGGACCTCTTCCTCGCTCTACCAATTGTACAGGTCAGGATCATTTTCATGTTCAATGTTAGAAATAAAGTGTTCCCAATTACTTCCCATAAATCACATTTCCTAACCCTTTCCAATAATGTTGCCCAAAGCTATACATGATTGCATATCTTGAGGCCCCCACCTAAGACTTGGTACAATTCTTTATCTGGCTACAGTAAGTGTATAATATAGTAGAGCTTCATTCTTCTGCTTCAAACAGGATTTCCAAAATTCTTTTTTTTAAAATATTTATTTATTTGCTTTAGTTGTACACAATGTGTTTATTTGTACGTGGTGCTGAGAATCGAACCTGGGCCGCGTACGTGCTAGGTGAGCGCTCTACAGCTGAGCCATAATCCCAGCCCTTTCCAAAATTCTTTTTAAAAGATTTTTTTATTGACAAATGTTCACACTATAATTCTCAACCAATTAAAATCTATTATTCAGTGAATTTTTTTAGTACCTTCAGAGAATTCTGCAAATATTAACACTCTCCAGTTCCGAAACTTCTTTACAGTCTGGTTGGCTTACAAAACATGTATACCACCCCTCCCACCAGCTCCAGAAAACCACTAATCTATTTTCCATCCCTGTGAATATGAGTGTTCTGCGCATTCATACTAAAGAAACCATACAATAGGTGGCCTCCTGGGTCTGATTTCTTTTATGTGACATAATGTTGTCAAGGTTCATGAATGTTGCCACATATATATATCAGTACTTCATCTCTTTGCACAGCAAATACTATTCCATTGTATGAACAAAGAAATTTTCTTCATCCATTCATCAATTGCATGTTTAGTTTATTTCTACTTCTTGGGTATTATGAACAAAGCAGCTGTGAATATTTGTGTACAAATATTAGGCAAGATGTATTTTTATTCCTCCTGGGTATATCTCTAGTTCTGGAATTGCTGGGTTTTAGTAACTCTTAACTTTTTGAGGAACTTTCCACAGTTCCATAGAAGATCTTATTTTCAATAAAGCAGTTCCATCCCTGCAGGCAAGAGACCTAAACCCCAGTGCTGAATCAGTTGGGCTTCTTCAAGTCTACAGGAAATGCTTTGGGTCTCCCTCATGCCCTGACACCAGACTCCACCAACCCTCATCAAGTTGATCCATATGTAGAAGTAGAGGATAGTTTAGGATCCTGCCTTTCAGTCTTGTACGTTCTGGAACTAGAAAACCAGATGCTTGAGATCCTTCTCTTCCCAGGCCTTCAAGTCTAGACACTCAAACCCTTCTGCTGTCCCAAGCTATTGCATAGAATTTATCCCCCAAACCTAAGCAAATGGAATCAGGATTCTACGATCTTCCTGAACTCATAATTACTCAGGATTTGCAAGTCTCCATGAACCTCGTCCTCTTCTACATGACACTGCTCTGAATCCATTCCATGCTTACTCTTCCTGAACCTCCACAGCACTCTCCCATATTGACCATGGTGTATATGCCAAGGGTCAGCCTGGTGCTGGTCATGATCCCCGTGCCATGATTTATCTCACTCAAGGAAGGACCTAAATCCTTCTTGTGTTATCTGTTGATGTAAAAATAGAAAATATACCGTACAGGGCTCTCTCCTTTATGTCCTTCCCGTAGAGGTTGTATTTGGCAGCAATGTAATTGGAAATGGCTCTGGTCTGCACCAGCTTCATCCCGTCAATCTCCACCATGGGCACCTGCTGGAACATCAAACTCCCATCTTGTGGAAGGAGAAAACAAGCAAAATGAAATGTCTGTGGGTCAGACGCATTCACAATGTAAAACAGCTGTGGAAATGACTGAAGACACAAAAGGAAAACATTATCACTTGGTAAATTTTCATGTCAGACACCACTTTAGTTTTAGGGGTTTTTTTTGTTTGTTTGTTTGGTACTGGGGATTGAACTCAGGGGCACTTGACCACTGGGCCACATCCCCAGCCCTTTTTTGTATTTTATTAGAGACAGGTTCTCACTGAGTTGCTAAGTGCCTTGCCATTGCTGAGGCTGGCTTTGAACTCACGATCCTCCTGCCTCAGCCTCCCAAGTGCTGGGATTACAGGCGTGCGCCACTGCGCCCAGCTAGTTTTAGTTTTTTGTTTCTTCTTTTTCTTATCAATCTGCTTTACTTTTAGGCTATTATGTCACCGCTGTTTTAATTTCCCATCCATCCATATACATCCTGTGACCCTGAATATTTGTGTTTAGCTCATCTTCATGGATATTTTAGGAAGAAAATGGAGAGCTGGAGAAAAGTCAGGGGCCAATTGCATTCAATGTAAGAAGGCAAGGAGAGTGCATGCAAGGGGTCCTGAGATTGTTCCTTAGCAAGGATTCACAAAGGTCTCAACTCTTTTGAGCCCCCAGGGAGTTGCCAGGTCTTACATTGTAACCACTCTCTACCTCTCCTCTGTCAACACTGAAGCCCTTACAAATACAAGAGTGTTATCTGGTGTTTCAATCTCCCACTAGGAACCCTCTTAAGAGGTATTAAGATATTAGTTCTTACCTTTTCTTAGCTTTTCCAAGTCTTCTCGAGTGTTCATAAATTTCTCTTCAAACTGGAGAACAGAAACAGTAAATGAGTCCTGATTAGTTCACTCAATAGCCTTGCATGCTTTTCAGCTTGAATCACTCCTATCTACTTATAATATGAAAGACGTAAGATTTTTGAGATTGGACATATACATCGAAAAGTCTGGTCATGGATCTGGAAGTTTATAGTCCATCTATCTGGAAAAATGCATGGGTCACAACCCTGAAAAATGCTTGATCCCATCCATCACAAGGGCAGGGACCTCATCTGTCTAGTTCACTGTGTATCCCCAGGACCTAGTACAAAACCTGGTTCTTTATCTGTGCCCCACAGAATTATGCTGAATGAATAGTTTCCATGATTAATAGCAGTTTGTTACTGTCTTCTCCTGCCCACCTCACAATTGTGGTGTGTATTTCAGTATAATTGTATTTATTTTCTTATGTTGTAGAATTTAGATCTCTTTTAATGGGAATATCTAACATGCATAGAAATAAACAACTGAGTATATTGTTGCTCCTTTATTCCTCATCAATTTCAACAATTATCAACTGATGTCAACAGACTTTCATCTAGATGCCCACCTACTCTTCTTCTCTGGTAATAATTGAAAGGAAATCCCGTCCTGGATTTTCTGCACAGTCATGTGCTGCATAACAATGTTTCAGTCAATCACTGACTACATATGTAAAAATGGTGCCATAAGACTATAAAAGAACTGAAAATTTCCTATTGATCAGTGAATACATAGGTGAAGAAAATTCAGTGAAGCATTTAGTAAAAGCCTTTGTAGACTTCCATAAGCTCCTTCAGAATGTTGAAAACATGAGGGCTGCAGGTATAGCTCAGTGGTAGAGAACTTGCCTATCATACACACTGCCCTGGGTTCAATCCCCAGCGCTGTAAAAACAACAGCAACAAAAAAAGAGTTGTGACCACTGAGAATAGCCTGTAATAAAAATAAATTTTTAAAAGTTCAAAGCATAAACTCCAATATCATTATCCTAAATGCATGATCGAAGACTTGAATAGTACGAATATACATTGTATACAAACAGTGTTATGTAAAAAGATGCTCTATATGTGTATTATGAAATATAATGCATGCTACTGTTATAAATACAATTTTTAATTAAAAAAGAAGAATTAAGAGAAAAGAGCCGGACGAGGTGGCGCACGCCTGTAATCCCAGCACTTTGGGAGGCTGAGGCAGGAGGATCGCAAGTTCAAAGCCAGCCTCAGCAATGGCGAGGCACTTAGTAACTCAGTGAGACCCTGCTTCTAATAAAATACAAAAAAAAGGGCTGGGGATGTGGCCCAGTGGTCAAGTGCCCCTGAGTTCAATCCCCGGTACCAAAAAAAAAAAAAAAAAAAAAAAAAAAAAAAAAAAGAGAGAGAAAGAGAGAAAAGGAACATAGACACAAATCCTTGTTTTTAAGAAATATAATAAATATACCAACTAATATGGAAAAAAAAAAAAAACATTAACTCCAAATGGCAAAGTTTTCATTAATAGAGAGGATTTTTCATGGTACATTATCTGCTTCCAAGCAAACATATATAATGAAAAAAAGAAAACCAAGCAAGCTACCATGCACGTCTTTTTGCACAGTGATGTCGCCTCAGGATAAACATCAGGCAGGTCATTAGTAGCTAGATCAGAAGAAGGAATTGTGATCATAGGAGGTGACAGATCCATGCATGTAACTGGCCCCAAAACCTTCCACTGGGACAAGATGGGGATGTAGAAGACAGTGATATTGTTGATTCTGAACCTGTATTTGCTTCTTAACTTGTAACAAAAGAATTTTAAAAAATAGAATTAAATAAAAATAAAAAATGGGAAAACCTAGAACAAGAAATAAAAATATTTTATACAGCTGTACACTACATTTGCATTTTAAGTATTATTGCAAAAGAGTAAAAAAAAGTTAAAAATTAAATTTGTAAAGTAAAAAGTAAACTGAGGTTAATTTATTATTGAGGAAGGAAAACATTTTAATAAATTGAGTATAGCCTATATGAGTAAAGATTTACTAAATGTGCATTGGGCTAAATCAGCTTTTCATTATTTCAAGAAATACCTAAGGTAATCAACTTATAAAGAAGGACAGGTTAATTTTGCTTGTCACTGTTTCAGAGGTTTCAGTCCCTGGTCTTTTGGCCCTGTTGATTTGTGGCAAGGCAGAACATCATGGCAGGCAGCACGTGCTCTGGAGCAAACCACTCACTTCTTGGCTGTCAGGAAACCAAGAGAGACAGAGGGCTACATTCCCACAATCCCCTTCAAAAGCAAGCCCTCATCTACATAACTCCTCCCAGTAGGCCCTACCTCTAAACAATTCCACTACCTCCCAATGGTGTCTCAGGCTAGGAACACACTTAGGGACACACCTTTAAAACATGGGTCTTTGGAAACTTTTCACATCTAAATTATAGCATTGGGTAGTGGCCAGGGTCTTCACTTTCACTCACCACTCACTCACTGACTCACTGGAGCAATTGCCAGGGCTGAAAACTCCAGGCCTGATAGAGTGCTGCATATAGGTGTCACATAAATCATCTTTTGTACCATGCTTTTTGTGCCTCTTTTATGTTTAGATACACAAGTGTTTATCATTATGTTACAATCACCTAGATATTCAGTAGAGTATCAAGCCACACAGGTGTGTGACTTACCAACAACAGGCCACAGAATACAGCCAAGGGACGTAGTAGGCTACAACCCCTGGCTTTGTATTGGTACACTTTATGATGCTTGCCCAACCAAATTGCCTAATGACACATTTCTTAGACTGTGACACATGATTGTGTTTCATTCTTAAATAGTTCAATTAGTTTCTCTAAAATACAGGAACTATGTTTAAAAATAACTGTTATCCTACCAAAAATATTAATAATGGTTAACTATCACCAATATTCAATCAATAATCATGTTTCTAACTTTTATAAATTTTATAAATTAAGTTCTATAGTTTGTTTAAAACCTTATCCAAATAAGGTCCACAAATTGTGATATATTTCTTACATTAATGTTTATCTTCTTTGATAAGAATACAGACAATTTATTTGTTTAAGTCTGTGAATCTTAATCATTGGTAGTTTAGGGCACAATTCTTGACATGGTAATCATTAAAAAACATCACCTAGCTTATATGAGAAAAGTACATAATACAGTGAATATTCAGTCCAACTTAAAGTGACCTAACTCAGAACTTACCTCTACTCCAGCTGCAGCCAAGAGCCACCGGATGGACTCCATTCTGCCCCGTCCGTCAAAGTAGTGAAGAATGGGTTTCCCTGCCATGAGAGCAGTGTCTGGGTTTTCCTAAAGGCGAGTGAGTGAATGACACTGTTACTATGGCAACCCCTAAACAAACCCTAACTTCACTTGTTCTTACTGGGCTTTTAAAAAATCACTAATTTTTTAATTCACACAGTATGGCAACACATTATTAGTCTGATGCTAGCTTTGCTAGTAGAAGACAACTCTGACTGAGGCCACCTAAGAAATTTAAAAACTGTTCTCCAGAGAATGTTATCACCCTGTGTCCTCCAGGGAAATATGCTTTTCTCCATCTCCCCTGTTCTCTGTGGGAAAGTAGACTTGTGTATCCTAATAACTGCAGAATGAGCTATTCCAGGGAAAAGTAACTAAAAATATAAGAACATAAGACTTTCTAACTATATGTTATCCTACCAAAAAATATCAATAATAATTTACTATCACCAATATCCAATCAATAATCATGTTTCTAATTTTTATCAATTTTATCAATTTTATTCTTCAGTTTGTTTAAATCCATATCCAAATAAGGTCCACAAATTGTGATATATTTCTTACATTAATGTTTATCTGCATTTTCTGCAGATTTACAGAACCCAGAACATCTTGGGACTTATGCTAACAGCAACCAGAGCATCAGAAAAGCAAGCCACCCAAAATTTGGAATGTGTAACTACACTGGCACCTGTGATGCACTTCCCACAACTCCCAGTACAAGCCTTGCACTTGTAACCCTATGCAACAGTCTTTTGTGGTGGTAGCCTCCACCTTCTTTGATTTGCTGCCTTTACAATAACTCTTTTTCTTTTTCCCAGCAACTTTTCCTTGAGTCACTGGCCTTTTCCAGGAGAAGAAGTGAACAGGGATTCAAGGCTTCAAGACCATCATATCAAAAAAGGGACTTTAAGATGTATGACAAATCAGCACCAGCTATACTGAAGAAGGATCTGCCTTCTTAGTGGCAGGGTCAGAGAAGTTCTTGGAATTTACTCCTAGGTCCAATGGGTTACCCATCAGCTGCCAACCTCATGCTCCTCCAAACCAGTCTCATGTCCCCTTGGTTAAAATGTGACTGTTCTTGGCAGGCTCATTGGTCACAGTGGATGGTAGTGAATGTTAATGAGAAGAGAAAGAACTAGAGAACCAAAATTTATTGAAAACTGCCTGGGCCCACCCCAGTACAAACCTATTTGACACATTATGTTTTTAATATTCATATAGCTTTGGGCACCAGTCATGTTTAATCTGCACTCTTCAGTTCATGAAACTGAGCCTCATGGAAATGAAATGCAATGTCCAGTCACACCAAAGTCACCAGGGGACATGAAAAATCACACATGAAACAAGGAGGGTCTAGAACCACACAGGTGAAGGCCTTAAAAACATATGAGGGCTCTGAAATCAGAGGATGCCACCAACAGCAAAGACCAGGAGGAGCAAAGTCACTGTTCAGTCCTTTAGCTGTTAGGCTGCATTGCATCAAAAGTAGAAATTAGGCTTCAGGATTTGTTCACTTGTAGCTCACGTTGTCCCAGGTCCTCCCACAGGCAGGGGTCGCTGATTTCTTGCTTCTTTGGAACTCCGTGCTCTACTCTACAGCTTTGTTGTGTGATCTAGCAAAAGGGAACAGGCTACCTTCACTTGACAGTAACATTTGTTCAATGCCAGCCACACACTGGGCATGCCACAAATTTATCTTCAGTTTAACCTAAAATGAGTAATCCTCAGGGAACTTCATAGAATATGATCATTTTACAGTGGAGGTAGTGTGGTTTCTAGAGGAACTTGCCCAAATTAAGTGATGGATGAGGAGTTCAAACTCACCTCTGTTCAAAACCAAAGTGTAGACTTGATTTTCATTTAGTGATTTTCAAAATATGCAAAGCAATCCTTCTGTGGACCATGAAAACCACTAATTTTGTAAATGAAATAGAAAGGAACAGCAAATATCAGAGTGTGGAAAGGGAGATTAATGTTTGGAGAGTGTTTCAATTCAGCTATGTGTATAGAGTGTGCACATGTGTGTGATCACGTGGCCATTGTAAGTGGTACAAGACACACTGATGGCATCCAGTGAAGGAGCTTCGATGGCCCTCACTATGCCTCAGGCTGCTCAGGAAGTGGGGCACAGCAAAGAATCAAAGTATAAAAATCAGTGGTTCCAGGTACTGAGGTGACATTAGTATCATGAGTGTGAATACAATCACACAAGACTCACTGAGCACAGGAGTCCCAATGAGAGGACATCAAGGAAAAATTGTTACATTTTTAATCTGAAATTCTATTATAAAACATTCTGTCTTCTTGCAAAGTTTTGTTGTTGAGTTTAACGCAAAATTAATCTTGTCTTTAGCATTAGATGTATTTCTGAAAAATTACATGTGATTGAATTTTAGGCATCAAAATGTTTTAAATATCAACATTTTAAAATGTGGCGCGCGCGCACACACACACACACACACACACACACACACACACACAAACCTTTATGAAGTGCTAAATCCTTTAGAAACTGATTCAACTCTCAGTCTGTTAGGAAGTCCATTGTGCTTTCTTATCTGGGAAATGAGGAGGCATGTTCAGACGAAGGAAAGGGAGAGTGAACTCACACCAGGTGCCAGGTGTGTTGAACTGCTCAGGAGCAGAATTCACAGAGCCAAGTGATTAAAATCCTCACACTGGGCTCCCTCAGCTGTTGACTGCATCATTTTGTGCTGGGAAATGAGTTCTACCTACAGAAGGATCTATCATGATGCTCTTTCTTGTAAATAACTTTCTCCAGTTTCTGAATGTGAGGCTTCCCAAGGCCAGGCAAGCCTGGGGCAAAGGTCCCCATGAAGCTTTGCTGGGTCACAGAAAATGGGACCAAGAGAGACTGGATGCTATGCTGGGGTCCCCTGCACGTTCCTCACTCATGGCCAATGCCTAGTTGTCAGTGTCCCCTCTGCAACCACCTGGGGACCGCTCCTGGAGTCCTAGTGCAGAGGACACACTGAAGGTGAGGAGGGCTGGCCATTCTCCTGCTCACACACTGGAGTGTTGGGTTGTTTGAACTTCTCTGGTTCCAGGTCAGGGTTTCTCCACTCCAGCATGGAACCCTCCCCTCCCTCCTTGCTTCTCTCTGAGGACCTTCCCATATTTTCTCAACCAGAGTCCTATAGCCACCTGAAATTGAGAAGGAGAGGGATCCAGGGGACATAGAATTCATGAGCTGCTTTTCAGGGGTGTTGTGGCAACAACAACAAGAATTTAATAAAAGTATCCCTTGCTTTCTCTTGACAACTCAAAACTGAGTGAATCAAATACTGGAATGAGCATATTTGCCCCATGAAGAAAAGGAGTTTTGATTGTGTGTGTGTATGTGTGTGTGTGTGTGTGTGGTGCTGGGGATCAAACCCAGGGCCTTGTGCAAATGAGGCAAGCACTGTACCAACTAAGCTATATCCCCAGCCCGAAAATGGGTTTTCAAAGGAATATCATCTATACCAATTCCAGTAGTAAGTTAAAGGAGTTATATCTCTGGTGGTTCTAGTATCATGGGGATAAGTGTGATATTAACTCTTTTTCTAATAGCTAGAAGAAAGGCTAGCAGAGAAATCACAACTCCTTCCATTTGGAAGTATGTGTACTTGGTGGATTGCTTAATCTTTAAGTCTCAATTTTCTCTATTTGAAAATAGAGATGGTTATATTTACCTTTGCGGGCTATTGAGAAATTGCAATGAAGTAGAATATACACACTCACAGTAAGGACTCATTAAATGGATGTTCACTGTTTCTGCAGTTCCTAGATGAGTGTGCAGCTGAACAAATTGGGTAGCCCATGAATCCTTTGTCTTTCCGTCCATCCAACCATTCATCCATCATATACTATCCATCTTCTATCCCCCCACCTCTCTCTGTTTTGTCCATAAAACTCCAGAGCAATTTCCATGTATCAAGAGATGATGATGGCTATAGGAAGCAAGGTACCGTCTGAATTGGTCTCTGACCTGAAGGAGTTTAAATCTAGTCATCAACACACCATTGTAGACAACTGACATATCAGAATGCGTCTACTTTATGGGTTTCTGGAAATTCCAACACAAGAACCATGATTCTGCTAACCAGGCAAGTCAGCACAAGAGGAGAATCCTGCCAGTCTCAGATAAATGAAGACCCTGCCCCTTCTCCCCATGGGGACTGCTGGGTAACAGGTTAGTTTCTATATATCTCCAGACTGAATGGATTTTGCACCCCAGGTGTCTGTTTCCTACCCTTTAAACCAGGGTCACAGCTCATCCTTCTCCAAACCCTCTCTCTGCAGCCCCTTACAACACACTTTTCTTCCTTGTCATTTCAGTATCTTGTCCCAGAGGTGCTGTACTATGTCCTGTGATTCTGGTAGACCCTGGTTTCTCTGGCACCTGGATTTTCAGATACTCTCCCTTAAATTCAGTCTCTCCTTTATAGAAACTTTCCTTCTTCTCAATATTAACATTAGTGCAGGGCATGGCTGGCTTTTAAATTTCAGTTCTAACGACTCCTGCATTCCAGCTAAGTGTTTTGTGTGCTTTTAAGAACTAGTTACACGCTCCAGCGATTGGCTGGATTTTGCATGTAGACTTCTGAGTGTTAGCGCCTAGGAAGTCATGTCTCCCAGTGATCCTCAACCAGGTGTGGTGCTGCTCTACCAGCACTGAGGCTGGTGGGCAATTGTTTGTTTGGCTGTCACAGCCTGGGAGTTTGAAAGTGCTGTAGCATCAGTTGAGGCATGGCCAGGATGCCTCTAAATATTCGACAATGAGAAGAAGACTCCCACATGGAAAGATTTACATAGGCCAAACAGGAAGTCCTGCCCCCAAAGAGAAAACCTGCCTTAACCATTCTCCTTTTTTTGCCACGAGATGATGAACCCCAGAAAGAGGGTGAGACTTTTCATCTGGTAAATTAGTAGGAAGTCCAAAATGGAATCTTATTTTCCTGGCGTACAAAGTAATTTATTTCTATGATAGAATATATCAATGCTGAATTTTCAGTCGATGTAGTATTACAGTTTCACAATCCCAATAATTGTATGTTGACTACCTCTAGAGAAAAAGCAACTTTAGCAAAAATCCCACACTCTCTTATCTTCACTGGTCATAGTCTCAGTTTGTCTAACCTGCTGCTAGTTTTTTCTCTTACTCATTAATTTTTATCATACCATGAAACTCTCCTGCCCTGGTTTTCCAAATTCTTCCTGTTAACATTTATATAAAGATGTATCCAAGAGAAACTGAATCAATAATTCTTGAACTGTCATTTAAGCACATCAAGGATACAGAATGTGAGTGTAAATAGGCTTTTGCTTGTATTAAGGACACATTTTAAAGTATTTTTTTGTGGTATCTAAAGGGGAGGATTTGAAGAAATGTGGGAAAAATTGATTAGAGCAGAACTTACCTTGTTAAAGGCTGCTCTGTCTTAGTACCACTGCATGAAAGAGTTCCTGATGTGTTTATTTTATTTTATCTTTTCATTTGAATAACTCCTTCCCATTGAAGAGGGCAAGAGACCAAGTGGGGGAAAGCCACTCCCATAATGCTCAGGAGCCAGAGATTTCCACAGAGAAAAAAAAAAGCCTAGTCATTCTGATATCACAAAATCCCTGGCTAATGTGTTTCTTTTCAAGGTTGCAGATAGAAATTTAAAGAAAAACATTTCAGATGGATTTTCTCTCTGCCTCCCTCTCTTCCTGCCTGCTTCCCTTACTCACTGGGAACAGGCTTTTTCAAGAAACTTTTTGTGGGGTTTTCTTGAATGGAATGCATGTATTAAGGCAGATGAAAAACCTCTATTTTGAGCTTTGCTGGGATATGGCTGTGTGGGTTGAATGGCACCTTTTTAAATGTGCATGTATTTTCTATTTTACATTTTAATCTTTTTATTATGAAAATTTCTGACATGCATGAAAATAAAGAGTGGAGTATAATGTTCTTTGTACCCCTCACCTAGCTTCAAGAATCTTTGATTTATGTGTCCACCCACTCTCCTCTTGTAATAATTTAAAGGAAATCCCACATGTCATATATATTTCATTCTTAACTACTTCAATGTGTTTCTCTAAAGCATAGAAACTATTTTTTAAAACTAACAACATACATTGTCATATCATTACTACCTAAAACACTAATAGCAAGTCTTTAATGTCATCAAATATTCATTCAATATTCATTTTTCTTTTCTAGTCTTCTTCTTTTTTTTTTTTTTTAATGTTACTGGGGATTGAACCCAGAGGTGCTCTATTACTGATCTACATCCCTAGCCCTCACTTTCCCTTTTTTTTTTTTTTTTAATCTTTTGAGACAGGGTCTCACTAAATTGCCCAGGCTGGGCTCAAACTTACAATCCTCCTACCTCAGGCCCAGAGTCTCTTGTATTAAAGAAGTGTACTACCATACCTGTAGCTTCATGTGTCTAGTTGTTATATAAATGCCACAAATTTTTTTTATAGTTTGTTTAAACACAAATCCAAATGAAGTCCACCAATTGTGATTAGTTTTTAAAATTTATTTCAATGTTTATGCTGTTTCATGAGAAGAGATATTGACAATTTTTAGGTCCAGTCTGTTAATCTCTTTCTTCAAACTGGCAATTTTTTTAAGGTGACAATTCTTAAGAGGTCACTCAGTAAGAAACAACTCAGAAACCAATGCAATCTTTCACATAGGAAAAAAATAGTATAATAGCTTCAAAATGTGCAATCTCAGTATCAAATATTGAAGTATTGGCCTCTGAAAAGTTCTAATTCACAATCTAGGATGCAAGTCAGAATAGACATTTTACTAAGCTATGACAAAGAAGGACCAAATTAGTTAAAAATATAACAGTATTTCTAGACTAGAATTAAAGCATTTTTAAAATTTTATAATGAAGGACTTTCCTGTTTATTGCACATTTTAATTTGGTGCCTTCATGAGATACAGAAACTTTAGTTAAACTTAAAGATGTATAATTTTAAAGTGCACCCATATATAACTAATTTGCTTGTCTCAATTCTGTTAGGGGTAAACAGAAAGTAGCCTGTGGTTAGTCCAACAGATATCATTGATTTTAAATAATTGAGTATTTTGTTATCTGGTATAAGAATTTCCACAAATAACTTCTCTTGGTTAAACATTAAAAAAAACGAAAATAACTCCCTCTCCATAAAAAAAAGAAAAGAAAAGAAAAAGAAAACAATGCAAAAAGAGCATTTAATGCAGGTTCATTGTACGATTGCCTAAGTCAAACCTTACTACCACTCCTGTTGCTCCCTAGAGAGCCCCCTGCATTGCAGTAGTGAAACTTGGGCTTTCCTGTAATGACATCAGCTTCTGGAAGCATGAGTGAGTGAATGAAGCCATGATAGCAAAAATGGACTTTATAATGTTGAACAGCTCCAACTCTACTGAAGAACCATTTGCGTTCTTTATGGCAGTGTTGGAGGAGCTCCTAGACTCTCTCTCGGTCCAAATTATTACTCATTAGTAGCACTCTCACCTTGCACCAAATCTATCTCATTGTTATGGGCCAATTTCAAAAATCCTGACCAGACTTGCCCCTTTTTGTTCAGATACCCCACCTTAGGTAAAGTTGGCCCCCTCCCAAATGGTACTGACTCCTGCCCCAATCACCTCCTAACAAGTTCCTGTTTTGACAGTACCAGTGTATAAAGACAGGTCTCTTCTTCTTTCTCCTTTTTGAAAATGTAATTTCTGAAAATGTGATTTTTTTTAGCATACAACCTGGTAATTTTCCACTTTTATGAAATGTATCTTGTGATTATGATTGCTTCTTCTGCCCCCCTCTTTTTTGAGGTTTTTAGTTTTATAAGCCTGCCCTTACCCTCAATCAGGATCAAGATGTGGCAAGAGATTTAGGATCTCTGTTCCTCAGTCACCTGTAATAAAGGTTCCATGTTCTGCTTTTACATTGACCCGGTGAATTATTTAGAATGTGCCACAACATCATGTTCCCAAGGGTGACTGTTTTGGGCTGGTTAGTAGTTGAAAACTGTGGGAGTTAGTGGGAAAAGGAAGAAAATTAATTAATATTTATTGAAAATGAGCCTACTGCAATACTATCCCTTTAGATTTATTATATTTTTTCTTTTATTATTGGTGTATAGTATTTATACAAAATTGAAGGAGCCCTAATTAGGAAGGGCTGTTGCAGCTAGCTGGAAGCCATAAGTTCCACCTGATATGTATGTGACGCACCTGTAGGCACCCGAAAAGCTGAAGGTATATAACCGGGTGAAAGCGGTCCGAGTTAGGAGAACGGAGAATTCAGTCAGTCGGGCAGTCACTCAGTCGGTCAGAAGAATCAGAGCGGCCAGAACATAGGCAGAGCGGTTACAGAAGAGAAACCAGATAGAAGACAGAAGAGAAACCAGATAGAAGAAGTAATGACTGGTCAGAGTTAGGCCGAGGCTCCCAAGGAAGACAGAAGACAGAAGAAAGAAGAGAGAAGAAAGAAGCTCTAATCTTTCTCTAAGCTAAGCTCTATCTTTCTTTCTCTCTAAGACTCTAAGAAGCTCTATCTTTCTTTCTCTCTAAGACTCTAAGCTAAGAAGACAAGAAGAAAAGCTCGCTTTAATCTTTCTCTCTAAAAATCTTTCTTTCCCTCTCTAAGCTCTAAGAAAGTAGAAGTAAAAGTAGTAAAAGCTATACTCTGCCTCCGAGATTTTTTCCCGGTTTTCGGTACCAGGCAGCTTACACAAAATCATATGTTTTATCGTGGTATATTTATATGTAGGTAAAAAGGTAATTTGATTGTTGTAGGGACAGATGAGGCAAGGCATTGAAATAGCAGGAAACAGTTTTATTTGGCTGCATCCAGGCTCAGAGGGTACAGCTTTTGCTGTAATCAATTAATCCCCTGAACCCCGAGTTCAGGTAGTTTCAGAACTTTATAACCAACATGTGAGGGGAGGGGCTCAGAAGTTCACAGTCTGCAGAAGTTCACATAAAATCAGCTTTTTTTTTTTTTTTTTCACTGTTCTGGGCAAGTTAACCCTCCAAGGACAATACCTGAGAAGAGGAGAGCTTCTTCTCCCCTTTCTTTCCTCCCCCTGACAGCTGTTACCATGGAGCCCAATTGGTAACTTCTCTTATCTTAGAAATGTAGACATTTCTGTGAAGCTCCAGCTAAAAGTCAGAGGCCTTGTGAATGAATTTGTCTTTTTATTATCACACTTTGCATTTGCAAACACACTTCTACAAACTACTATACTGATACATGTTTGTGATAAACAAGTAAAGGAGTGTCCAGCACCTGGAGTGCTGATTTCTTCCATGCCAGTGGCCAAGTAGTAGAGCAACAGAAAAATAGGAAGTTTATCTACATTGAACATTTTTGTAGAGACTCTTTCGTTGATAGTCCTAAATAAAATCAATTATGGTGAAGATTTCTGGAGAAGCTTAGTTAAGATATTCTATGGAGGAAGGGGGTGCCACTATATGATCAATTTCACTCCTCAATGCCTCCCCCTCCCCCTTCCCTTCCTCCCCACTGGTCCCCTTTCTGTACCCCAAATGCCTCCCTTCTATTCTCACAGCATCCCTTTTCCCCCTCTAGCTTCCACATATGAGAGAAAACATGATACTTTTCTCTTTGAATCTGACTTACTTCACTCAAAATTATGGTCTCCAGCTCCACCAATCTTCCTGTAAATGACACAGTTTCATTCTTTCTTATGGATGAATGAAACTCCAGTTTGTGTATGTATACATGTACACACACACACACACACACAGCACAGCACATTTGCTTTATCTATTCATCTGTTGATGGACACCTAAACTGATTCCATAACTTGGCTAATGTGAATTATGCTGCAATAAATATGGGTATGCATGTATCTCTAAAGTATGCTGACTTCTTTTGGATAAATATCTAGGAGTGGTCTGGCTGGATCATACGGAAGTTCCACTTTTAACTTTTTTTTAAGGAAACTCCTTACTGATTTCCATAGTGACTGTACCAATTTACAGTTTCATCAGCAGTGTGTCAGAATTCCTTTTTGCCCACACCGTTGCCAGCATTAATCATTGTATATATTCTTGATGATCACCAAGCTTTGATTTCAGTCAGTCTGAGCTTTGTCCACCAGTCTTTCCACAAGGAAAAAATGCCATTCTCCCAACAAGGGAAAAATTATTCAGAAACAACGGAAAGTACCTCTAAGGCTTGGAGTTACCAAGAAAAGAAAAAGTAGTCAATGTGGCATAAGGGCAAAGTCAAGAAGCTATTGAAACCAGGAGGGTATAATTGGAAGGAATTGCTTCATTTTGTAGATTGGTATCTGGGCTTCCTGAGGAGCCCTTACTAAAATGAATTCTGGGAGTAATTAATTTAGGAGCAGTATCTTGATTTTAAATACTATAGTGTTGAAGAGTATGTCTGGGTAGATGCAGGATGCACAGCTTACCATGGAGTAATCACTGAAGGCTGTTATTCCTCAAAGAACAGCCAGCCTAGTGTTAGACACAAGCTACTATAAAGCCTTTTTGTCCTAATAAAAGGGACTCCTTCTTTCTACAAATGCCAAGTAGAACATTCTAAGTAAGGCAGCCAAGATGTTTTGTAGGCAAACCTGTGGGTTTAGCAAAAGGGTCACTTGTAAAGAAGGTCAGCAAAGTTTGAGCAACAATGACTCAGGAGACTGATTGGCCCAGTTCCAAACCAATGTTACTCCATTTTTATTTTTTTCACCTTGATACTAGCAATTGCTTAGAACACTAATCATTAGATCCATCAAGAAAAGAGCAAAGGTGTCTTTACATAACCTCTTGCTGGAATATGAAAAAAGTTTACAGATAAACTTAATTATGACAAGGATATCAATCTACTAAATATGCCTGTTACACAGGACACTGTAAAAATTGTGGTTAAGGAGTTCTTTTTACATGGGCACTCCATGTAACTTTAATGCTACAAAACTCAGCTAGTCAGACAAAACTTCTAGAATTTTCTGGTCCAGCTTTGGGTCTTGCAGACACTAATAAAAGTATTAGGTTAATTAACAAGACAATGAGGAAAAGGAAAAGATAAAGGACATCCCAGGAAGTTAAAAAAAATTAAATAATTATTAAGAAATATGGTAAATTAAGAAGACATTGATGGAGTTAAAACAAAGGTCTTAATATAATACTATCAAAAAAAGTCTCTGCTGACCTCCAATATTAAAGGCTTCCACACAAGTATTTTTCCCATTTATTTTAATTTGGAGAAATTTTAAAAGTCAGGAAGCAGAAATTGTAAGGATGTAACCTAGAGTGGACTGAGAATAAAACCAACCTAGTCAAGAATAAATAAATTACATTTATGTGGGGCTAATTAGGATTGCAATCCAGGAAAACACAGATTCTAAAGCTTGAAAATGTGCTCTGAGTTTTACTAAATGGTGTCTGTATTTGCGTGTTTGTGAGGAATTGTGACTGGGAGTAGCAAAAGAGGTCACTTGTACAGAAGGTCAGCAGAATTTCACCAACAGTGACTTGGGAAGGCATCAGTTGGTCCAGTCCAAAGATCAGCTTGCATCAAAAAGGCAGCACAGTTCAAAGTTCCAGCTGGGGACTGTCTCTTAGCTGATTAACAATGGCCTCTCAACTCCATTCCAGAGCTCAAATCAATGCTACTTTTCCCCCCACCTTGACACTACCAATTGTTTAGAGCAATAATCAGTCCAGTCCATCAAGAAAAGAGCAAGGGTCCCTTTATGCAACCTCTTGCTGGAAGGTGATAAAAGTTTGTAGGTAAACTTATCACAGTTGCAAAATTTCTGTTCAACAACTTAAAATCTTAAACTCATATTTAATTAAGTAGCAGATACTCATTATATGAGTCATGTCTAAGTAAATTAAAAGCCAGTAAATGGATGGAGCTGGAGAATATTATGCTCAGCAAAATGCATCAATCCCCAAAAAACAAAGGGTGAATGTTTTCTCTGATATGTGGATGCTAATTCACAGTGAGGCCTGGGGAACCCCCCACCCCAAGGAAGAATAGAGTTACCTCAGATTAGGTAGATTAGGAGTGAAGGGAGGGGAGAAGATCTGGGCATAGGAAGAATAGTAGAATGAAACAGACATTATTACCCTATGTACATATATGACTGCATGATCGATGGGATTCTACAATATGTATAATCAGAAAAATAAGGGGCTGGGGTTGTAGCTCAGTGATAGAGCACTTGCCTCGCATGTGTGGGGCACTGCATTCAATCCTCAGTATCACATAATAAATAAATATATCAAAAAACAAAAAGAGTCCAGGTCTTTTAGGAAAAAAAAAAAAGAAAGAAAAATGAGAAATTATACCCCATTTATGTATTATATATCAAAGTGCATAAGTGCATTCTACTGTCATGTATAACCAATTAAAACAAATAAAAATTTCTAAAATAATAATAATAATAAAAAGAGTGGAACATTTACTTTGACATCTTGGTTTTTTTTTTTTTGGCAAGGGTGAGGGAGAGTGACCACTGGGGGACTGAACCCTGGAGCACTTTTACCATTGAGTTGCATCCTCAGTTATTTTTATTTACTTACTTTTTAATTTTGAGACAGAGTCTCTCTGTGTTGCAGAGGCTGGGCATAGACTTGTGATATTCCTGCCTCAGCCTCCCAAGTAACTGGGATTACACAAATTCACTACCGTGTCCCAGGGATGGGGGAGGGCATCTTGTTTTTATACAGAATACAGAAAACTGAATATACTTGGGTGTGTTGATAAACATGAAAAAACCTTGTTAGGAGGAAACACATATTTCTAGAAGTTATAAAATGTTGCTAGTCTTCAGAATGCTGATTCACAATTGCAAAGGATTAAAATTCTAGTTAACATATGTAATTAAAGCTAGATAATAAAAGAAATAAGGAAAATAAGATGCTTTTTTGTAAGGAAAGGTATGGGGAAGACACAAAGATGTGGTTTTTTGTCGTTATTGTTAGGATAAAGAGCAATTCTTCTTGTTTGAAAGTTGTTTCAGAGTGAATGAAGCAAAGGACTGATTGGATAAAACTGACATTGTGAATGAACTCCATAAGGTCAACCCAAGTCAGATTGCTTATGACAACTAATTTAATAGACAGTTTTTGCAACTTAACTGTACAAACAAATTCATGCATAAATGTATGTAAATCTAGTGTTGAGCATGGACTTGTGGAGAGCCTGGATGGCCACCTGGTCTTTCCTGAGTTTTTAAATCTTCCATTATAGAAAATTCTGCACTTCACAGCACATCATGAAGTAGACATAATGATAAAAACTGTGGAAAAATATCATAGTGGCAATTCTTCTAAAAGTGTGCTGTTTATAGAAGGCTTTTTGGTCAATTACCATATTCAATGCATGTACTGTGGTTATATCAAAACTTTCCCATGAAGAAAGGACAATGTTATCACAGCAGCACAAGGTTATTGGAAATATGTTCTCTTCAAGAGGCATTCCTGGAGAAATCTCCAGTGATAGAGAGGTTCATGTCACTGGACAAGTTATAAAACAGTTCAATAAGGGCTTATAAACACAGCAGCATTGGGCAATGCTAACTGAATCAACTGGATTACTTTGGTCAAAAGTAATACAGATTGTTTGCCATCTGATCCCCTCCCACTGGAAAACACGCATTGTATTTAATGTCAAGGAGCCTTTGAGTTGTAAAATATGGAACCTAGGTTCAAAACCTTGAAGCTTTACTGCAAGGACTGATTGGATAAAACTGACCTGTACCCTTAATAATCGAACTTCACATATCTTGCCCCTTCCTAAACTCTTGATTTGACTAAGTGCTACAAGTTTTTGAGGCATTACACCACAAGTATATTTTTATCAGGCAAAGTAAGTTTTCCTAATCAAAAAATAAGAACAATTAAACCATTCACAATCTAGAACCTGGAGGCTGGGTCTTTTTAAAAATATTTGTTCTTTTTAGATATACATGACAGTATATTTTGACATATTGTACATGCATGGAGTATAAGTTATTCTAATCAGGATTCTATTTTTGTGGTTGTACATGATATGGAGTTTCACTGGTGGTTTATTCATATATGAATGTAGGAAAGTTATGTCTGATTCATTCTACTATCTCTCCTATTCCCATCCCCCTCCCTTCACTTTATTCCCCTTTGTCTAATCCACTGAACTTCTACTCTTCCCACCTCCCCCTTATTCTGTGTTAGCATCTGCATATTAGAGAGAACATTTGGCCTTTGTTTTTGGGGGGATTGTCTTGTTTCATTTAGCATGATAGTCTCCAGATCCATTCATTTACTGACAAAAGCCATAAAGTCATTCTTTTTATGGCTGACTAATATTCCATTGTATATATATATACCACATTTTCTTTATCCATTCATCTGTTGAAGGGCACCTGGGTTGGTTCCATAATTTAGCTATGTGAATTGAGCTGCTATAAACATTGATGTTACTATGTCACTGAAGTATGCTAATGTGGTTTGGGTGTATACCAGAGGCTGGGTCTTCTGATGACTTCAGAGGAATATTATCCATGTACCCATTGGAAGGACCAGACTAAATTCTCACCACCCACATTGCAGTAAAGCTTCAAGGTTTTGAACCTAGGTTCCATATTTTACAATTCAAAGGCTCCTTGCCAAACTCTTGGAAATGTACACCTGTTGAAGATTATAAGATAAAGCCAACTAGGGAAGTTTCAGTCAACTAGGGAAGTTTCATCTCAGGAGCAGATGGCATCCTAGATGTGGACAGCTCTCCCATGATCATGGATCAAAGATTTCACTACAACCATAAAACTCTTTCCTCTCTTACTTGCTTATGACTACCTCTTAACCCCTTAGGATCATGTTGTAATTAGAATTCTACTATTGATAGCTTCTGTGGGTAACTTGATGAAATATTGGTTCTGTCATGCCAAACCTAGACTTTACATGATGGAAGGGATCCTTTAGTTCACTCAGTGGTTAACTTTAACAATATCCCCAGTGCAAGTGTTGTTCAAGTGTCACTAATGGTGCAATTTCTAGAACCACTTGTTCTCACTTCCTGTTTTAATCTAACCCACTCACAGGATGTAAGAACCCAGACCAATGAGTCTGGGTCAACACAGGTTGACACCAAAAACCCAAATGCAGTTTCTTGCAAACTGACTTTCGTACCAGGGTACTATAGCACTCTTTTAACCTGTAATAACTTATTTGTGGAGGATTTTGTGGCCAACCTTATGCATGGGCAAACTTCTGCCTTGATGGATAGAAGATGAAGGGCCAATGAAGGCTAAAAATTTTAAAGGTAACTTTGCCTCATAATTGGTCAAAAACAGAATACTGGTCCATTCTTCTTAATCCATATCATAGGTTAAAGAGAACATTACCAGGAAGTGTTAACCTTTTTGGATGTGTTAGGTTCTTTTAAAACATAGGTTGGAATAAATAAAATGAGGCAATTATTAGAAATTTATCACTCACTATAAGCTCTGTAGTACACTTAGCAGACTATCACAGACAATGGTTACACATAGATATCTTTAAATTTTCTTGCTAAAGTTGTACTATATAATAGAATTGCTCTAGATTACACACTGGCTAAATAGCAAGAAATCTGTACAATTGCTAAGACTTTTGTTGCATATAGAGATATATATCAGGTATTGTGGGGATTCAATTGTAAAAATGAATAGCAGGCTGCTTGGTGAAAGTGAGTCACTGGGTCACTTATTGGGTCACTGTCTTTGTTCTATTCAACTTATTTGGTTTGGTTAGTGGGGACTCTGGCTAGGGGGGTTCTCCAAACTCTCAGTATTACCCTGTGATAGTTGTGATAATAGTCTCCCTGGTGAACTGTGTTCTCTCAAAAGTTTTAAATGTTCCCATGCAGCCTTCCATAGAAAGTCAAATGGTCTCTCTTGAACTAAAATAACAAAAATTCAAAGAAATGTGAGATTATGAGAAGCTTGTAACCTGTGAAAAACATGTTGAAACTGAAAACCCAAAATGATGGTACCTAAGATTAGCACTTATGCCCTGAATATTGCCTAGGTGCTAGCCTGACCCCAAAGAGGGAACTGTTAAATAAAATTATTGGAAGCCATTGATTTGGACTAAACTCCTTCCCTCCTTGGGTCTCATTGGACCAGATCAAACCAAAATTGAGTCAGTCATGCTAAAGGCCACATATTTGAAAAGAAACTTTAAGGAAGCAGATATATCTCAGACAGCTTTTCCAGAAAACAGGAGATTCTAGTCTGACTTAGTCTGCATAATAACAAAGTCCCCTCTGCTTTCACCCTTATTATAACCTAAAGTAAATGGAGGGTAAACATTCAGTTTTTAAGTGTTGTGCCTCCAGTGGGATCTGAGACTAAACAAGACTTGTGAATTCCATACTTAGACCAAATAAGTCCATTTACCATGGTGAGAGAGAATGATATAAAACTCCAAAGTTGCTAAGAGATATATTGATAGAGTTTTATAAACATTGTTTCATCTATCAACATAGCAAAGAATCACAGAATGAAAATTTGTAACTCTAATAATGGATGTGACTAATTGTAGCACAAGGGTAACTAAAACCACACAGGACCTATTACTAATAGTTTCCCAAAATCTTGGGTTCTTTTTCCCTAAACAGAGCCAAAAATGACACTGGAGAACAACCAGATGAAGTGACTAACCTTAATGCAAAGGACAATGAATGGTGGGGGCAAAGGGGTGAGGTGAGACCAGGACACTCTACTTTCAAAGCTTGTCTCCTCTCTCTCCAGAGCAGACAAAATGAGTAAGATTATGTAGATCTATAGGGTGGGGTGGTATGTTGGCTAATTTTTCATCACTGTGACCAAAATACTTGATGAGAACAACTTAGAGGAGGAAAAGTTTGTTTTGTGCTCACAGTTTCAGAGGCCTCAGCTCGTGGTTGGCTGACTCCATTGCTCTGGGACTGAGGTGAGGTCAAACCTCGTAGTGGACTGCTGTGGCAGAGGGAAGCTTAACATTTATTCCAGGGCACTGTTGATGCTTATATTCTAATTTACAATGATGTTATACATTCTATCTGAGTGATTTTAGAAAAATACTGCATATATGCTCCAGTGATTATCTAGTTTTCTGAGATTTAGTGCTTGAGAATCCTGTCATCCAGTAAATCTTGACCAAGGTTAATTTGTCCAGAGACAGGATTGTCAGCACTTGGGCACCAGGAAGTGCTGCAGCATCAGGTGGGCAGAGGTTTGGGCTGGGTCTAAATATACGGCAATAAACAGGACAGACCCCACAAGAATTACCAGTCCATATGGGTAGTTGTGCCAAAGCTGAGAATCCCTGCCTTAGTCATTTTCTAGGTTTGCCATAAATGATTGAATACCAGAGAGAAAATGTGACTTGTCACCTACCTAATTAGTGGCAGAGACTGAACTAGAATCTACCTCTCCTGACATTTAGACTACTTCATTCTTATTAAAATAAATATTAATTTTGAATGCATACTTATATGGACATTTGTGTCCTTAATAAATTGTGAAGTCCCAGAGATCAGAGAGTTGTCATGGCATTTTTAGCAAACATTTTCACATAGTCGTATTACGGTATCACTTCAATAGGGGTGCAATATATTTATAGAAATGTTTGTGTACACAGATTTCTATAATTTTTCCCTTTGATCTTTCTTCATGAAAAGGAGTACTACAGAGGCATTAAATAATATAACTGTGACATGGCATCTGCCAGTCTAGATTATCAGAAACAATTTTCTACAGATTAAACAGAATTAATAAAGAAGTGAGCCTGTCCTACTGAGGGTACCCAGGACTAAGGAAAAGAAACTTGGAAAGGGCAGGTACATGTTGAACTTGGCAAAGGGCAGAGATAAACAAATACTCATTAACTTGAGAACATGACCGTTCACAAGGAGATAATTACTGTGCTTAGTTTGTGAAGTCATAAATCCAGGTCATTCTTCTGTATAAATCCAAATGTTCTACAGATTTGAATTCACCTGCAAGTTCCGGAGCTATTGCATACCATATCATGCAGTGGTTAGATTGTGTATGGTAGGCCTGGGCAGCTTCTTTCTCAACAAGAGGCAGAGGTTTGAGAAGCAATTGAATTCCTGGGACTATACAGATGTATATCACTTTCACTGGTCCATTGGGGATTCCAAGTCTGTGATCTTGACAAATTTCAATTCACAGCAATGCTGTCCCTAGTTCTACAGAGAAAGCAACTTTAGCATGAACTCCCCAGCTCCCTCTGGCACTGGACATATGCTCAGAATGTCTGTGCAAGGCATTGGGAACTTCCCTTTTGAAGAAATTTCCTGTGGGGTTTCCATGAATTAGATAAAGGTCTATGGCAGATGAAAAACCTCTGTGAACCCAGCAGGTAAGGACATCTGTGTACAGCAAGCAGATGGCCTGCTGGAAAACTTTCATATCACATGGCCGAGTAAAATAGAGTCCACCCAGTTAAAGGTGAATTTTGGGCAAATAACTAATTAAAAACTAAACATTTTATTATTAGAAATAAAATAGCTCTCCAATAGAAGAAGAAAATTTTGTTATGCGATTACCCCAAATGATAACCATTTTCCTATTCATACTAGAGAATGTCAAATGTAAAGTTCTAAATTTGACTCTTTGATAAACTGTATGATAGATGTTATAGAACAATTCTTGGAAAAGTAAAACAATCTACATAATCCATATTTTTTCTTTCATTTTTGGTTGGCAAATTGTTTTGAGTTGTACTATTTCTTTTTTTGTTTAATTTTTATTTAATTTTAAAATGTATTTTAATTGGTTATACATGACAGTATAACGCATTTATGCACTTTGATATATTATACATAGATGGGATATAATTTCTCATTTTTCTGAGTGTACATGTTGTAGAATCACAGTGGTCATGCAGTCACATATATACATAAAGTAATAAAGTCTGTTTCATTCTACTATCCTTCCTATCCCCACGTCCCCTCCCCCCCTTCACTTCCCTCTGCCTAATCTAAGGTAACGATATTCTTCTCTAGTGCCCCCCCCCTTACTGTGAATTAGCATCTGCATATTAGAGAAAACATTCGGCCTTTGTTTTGGGGGGTATTTTTCTTTTTTATTAGGATTTTAATTCCAAGAAAGAGATATGTTAGAATAAGATTAGAAATCTGATTTCATATCAGATCCTAATGAAAGGGAATAAGTTTAAATTAAGGCTTTTCAATGGGTTTTATTATTTCATTATCATACATAATTTGAAAAGATCATTACATTCTTTTTTTTTTTTTTTTTTTTTTTTTTTGTTTTTTTTTTTTGGTACCAGGGATTGAACTCAGGGGCACTCGTCCACTGGGTCACATCCCCAGCCCTTTTTTGTATTTTATAGAGACAGGGTCTCACTGAGTTGCTAAGTGCCTCGCCATTGCTGAGGCTGGCTTTGAACTCGCGATCCTCCTGCCTCAGCCTCCCAAAGTGCTGGGATTACAGGCGTGCGCCACCGCGCCCGGCTTCATTACATTCTTAATAATAGCCAAGATCAACATCTAGGTGAAGCAGTTCATTATTGCAAAACTTTAGAAATTTTGGTATGCTGGTCTTGGTCAATGCCAGCTTTCTTAAAACTTGAAAATCTTTCTCGCTTCTTCTATCATTTTTGCAGTAGTAGGAGGCTTCCTCTGGCTGCCAGGCTGCAGAAATTTCTTCACATTGGGGAGGTTACTGATTCTGGTTTTCAGGGCCTGCAACACAAAAATCATAGCCTCAGGGAGGGGCCCAAAGTCCAACCCAACTATTAGCACAACCTGGGGAACCTGGACCCCTTCTAGACAAAGACCAACCAAGTTCCTCCATCAGTGACATTAGAAACAGACATCTAATCTTCTTTGTCATTAGATCCCAACAAATTAAGACATGGGGAAATTGAGTTGTAAAAGAAGAGAAAATATTAAAGTTTAACCGAAGGCCAGTGTCAACCAATTTTCACATCAAGAGACAAAAGTTGGGATTGTTAAGAAATGGGAAACTAGATGTAGTGGGATACTTTGGCGTGAGAAACACAGTGTCTAAGAATAGGTGTCAGAACCAAAGGGAGGAGATCGGATGAAAGAGACCTGCTCAGATGGACTCACTGTGCAAAGACCTGTGCACACCTGTGCACACCTGGGATGAAGGGAACCCCAACCCAGAGGAATCAGGAACAGAGCCCACATGGAATAGGAGATGAGAGAGAGAGAGAGAGAGAGAGAGAGAGAGAGAGAGAGAGAGAGAGAATGCACTGGGCCCTGGGTTCTCACGATAAAAGGCAAAATATCTTTCTTGAGTAGCATCTACTTCTCAGATTTCCTTGTATACCAAAATTCTTCTTTTTTTTTCTTTGAGGAACTGGAGATTGAACTCAGGGACACTCTGCCACTAAGCTACACCCTCATCCTGTTTTACTTTTATTTTGAGACAGGATCTGGATAAGTTGCACAGGCCGGCCTAGAACTTGCAATCCTCTTCCCTCAGCCTCCTGAGTAGCTGGGATTACAAGTAGGTACCGCCAAACTCAACTAACAAGACGTTTTTCATGCTTCAAATCCAGGGTCTAGAAGTTCACTCTGGAGGCCAGGGGGAGGGGTTTAAGACCTTGAGAAGGCTGGAGGTTGGAACCTCACCAACTCAAAGGTTCAAATCTAAAAGGAGAGGTAGGGCTGCCTCTCTGAGGACTTGAGGTAGATCACCTTCAGCAGAGGGAAGTTGGCCAGAAGGCTGGAGTCAACCTCTTCCACATAGTAGAGAAGTTCAGTGAGGAGAATGTCAGCCCTGCTCAGCTTGTTGCCAACAAGGAAGTCTTGTCCATGGCTCTTCAATACCTGCAGAATACAAGGGGCGAGATTGTGAACACACGCACAGCTAGCTGGTACCCCAGGTTGTCCCTGAGCTGCTCATCCCAACTCTCCCCCTCCTACCTCCAGGACAGGTGTGCAGCTATAGACCTTTCTTCAGGCCCCCTGACTCATGAGGGACAGTGAGAAGTCGGGCTCTGGTCCCTCCTCTGTCAAAGCCCAGGAGACCTTCATTCTCATCCCCACATCCCTGTGTCATTCATACCTCCCACCAGGACCTCCATCTTTTGCATGCACCAAGGGCTGACCACGTCCTGTCTGCCCCACACCCTACAAGGGTGAAGCCCTGAGATCTGAGAGTGTCCTCTCCCCTACCTGGGCCTTCCACACATGCCAAGGGCTTAACATCTGCTGCACCATGTTTCCATCTGCTCCACACTCTAAAAGGATGCGGCCCTGAAGTTTCAGGACATGCCTGACCCTCTACTCTCTCTCCCATGTCCTATGGGCAGTGGCTCCACCTTCATGGAAGCACTCTTTCCTCAAGGGAAGACAATTTCAGGGTTTGTGTTCCTCCTCTTGTCTGCTCTTCTCATTTCCTTGTTCTCTCTCTGGAATCTGAAGTAAACCTGGGTGAACTTGAATGCATTACCTCCTTTGCAAAATCACCTCTAACTCCTAACATACACTATGGTATAATCTACTATGAGGAATTCTCTAGGGGTGAACTGTACTGATATCTGCAAATTCCTTTGCAATGCATGAAAAATAATATGTTTAACTGATAGAGAGGGTTGTAGAGAGATGGACACATATGATGACATCAATATCTTAAGATATTAATTTTGCTATCTAGGTGGAACTATGCATTCATTAAACACTTATTTCAACTTTTCTGGATGTATGAAATTGACATATAAAATGTATCAGAAATATGTGATACTTATTTAAGCATTCTATCAATATGAAAGTCGTAGAGTATAAAAAGGAGACACACATTTTGTCATCACCTCTTAAAGATGAACCACTGTGAAATGTTTTGGTAAATGCCCTCCAGACCATGTGGATATGGGTATGTGTGTGTGTGTGTGTGTGTGTGTGTGTGTGTGTGCTAGTTCTACAATTTATTTGTTAGATTACTATATCATTTGTAATCATTTTTTGTTCTTAATTGTTACTTGGCATCAGTTACAATAGTTTTGTTCTTGAAATGTCCTCAGTTTACCTTCAGAGGGAAATCTTAACCCAGATAAGCACTATGTAATGACAGACCTTCATTTCCTTCCTTTGCATGGCTTTCCCCTCAAGTCTGAAAGCCAGGTCCCCAAATCCTATAAAATTATTTTTTATATCATCTTTTCCTCTGTCTCCTCCTGTCCAACTTCTGTCACTCTCCTTGTTTAGAGACTTCTCATCTGTCCTTGAAACACTCCCACACCCTCCCAGTGGCAGCCAGTATCATGTCTCCCTATACGGGGTGCCAGGGTATTCTGTGATGCATTGTTTTCATCAGGTTACTCTGGAATTAAAGCCCCAGGTGTTCTTCAGGATCTGGTCAAACCTCTAGTGTGGCTCCAAGTCTTCTACAGCCCAAGTTCTAACTCTGACCATGACATTCCATCAAATACTGAATTCTAGATTGGGGCCTGATAAATTGAACTTTTGCAGAAAAATTATAACTTTGGTATAACTATACAAGGCATCTTCACAGTCCATTTTTATAAAACGCCTTACACTTCAGGGTGTTGCTCTGGTGTTCAAGAAGCCTCTCTGGAAGTTAAGGTCAATGTCTATAAATGCCCAGTCACTGTTTTTCTCTTGTCCACTGAACTCAGTTCCCCAAACTGATCAGCCTCACTTACTTTTTCAAAGGCGGGGAGATAACGATTTTTTTGTTCTGTCTTTGATCAGGGCTACTTTGGCATCTTTTTGATCTGCAGGACACATTGGCAGAAGCATGATCATTTCAACCAAATCTGCCATACCTTCTGTATACATATCAATCCTGAAAGACAAAAACATCCGACAGTCAATGTTTCTTGCTTTAGATGTTAACGTTTAAAAACCTCACAGCATAGAACTTCAGGTTGTTGCCAATCAATTCCTGTCTAGTGGGTGCTTTTTATATGCTAGTCATTGTGTTATGATTTTACTTATGTGTTAATATTTATTTCTTAGGACAATTTATTGGGGTGCCTATATATCTAAATTTTTTGTTCTACTCATCAAAGCATCAGTGGCTTGACCAGGGTCACTAATCAGAGAGAACATAGTGGAATCCTACATTTAACTGCAGATAATACACATAGGGTTGACTTTCTCTGCTATGGTTTGTTTTATGAAAAAACATGGCATAACTCCTATGGCTAATGCTCTAGTAAGTTCAAGGCAGAGGCCCTGGCTCAGCCTCTCAAACACACTCCTGCTCCTCTCTCGTCCTGTTACATAGCCCAAGCTCATTTTCATGTTCAAGGTTAGAAGTTCTCCCATTTATTTCTCATTAAACACTTTTTAACAATCTTCTCCACATGTTGTTTTCCCACTCTGGGCTTGTTTCCATTTCCCAGGACTCCATCTAAAATATCCCCTTATTTGGTGCAATATTTTATTCAGCTACAACTAATACACATCTTAGGAGACCCTCATCTCTGCTATTTCAAACTGGACTTTCTACAATTCTTTCTAAGTAATGGCTTTCTTGTCATATTCAACCACTATAATTGTTGCCCCTTTAAAGCATAATGTTCAGCAGGTTTTAGTACATTCATAGAATTCTGGAAACACTAACATTCTCTAATTTCAGAACATTTCAATCACTCCAACTTCCTCTCCTCCCAATCATGTGCTTTGGCAGTGAGTTCCCTCCCCCTCCCCCATGATCCCTGCAGCCCCAGGCAACTGTCAATCTATTTTCTGCCTCTATGGATTTTTTTTTTTTTTTTTTTTTTTTTTTTTTTTGGCACTGGGTATTGAACTCAGAGGCTCTGGACCACTGGGCCACATCCCCAGCCCTTTTTTTTTTTTTTTGTATTTTATTAGAGACAGGGTCTCACTGAGTTGCTAAGTACCTCGCCATTGCTGAGGCTGGCTTTGAACCCGCGATCCTCCTGCCTCAGCCTCCCAAAGTGCTGGGATTACAGGCTTGCGCCACCGCGCCCGGCTTCTATGGATTTTAATGTTGTGAATATTTTATACAAATAAATCACAGAATACATAGCTTCTTTTGTGTGTGGTTTCTTTTATATAATTTTTTCAGAGTTTACCCATATTGTAGATGCAACAGGAATCCATCTCTTCTCATGGTCAAATACTATTCCACTGCATAGCTATTGCACATTTTATTTCTCCATTCATCCATTGTTAGATATTTAGGCTGTTATCACTTTTTAAAAATTATGAATAATGCTGCCAAGAACATTTCTATATGAGTATTAGTAAAAATGTATTTCCATTTCTTATGGATATATACCTAGTACTAGAATTGCTGGGTCATTGATAATTCTGTAACTCTTTGGAGGACCCCACAGTTCCATATAGAATTTTGTTTTTAATCAAGCGGCTGTATCACACCAGGGAAGAAATCCCACCCCAGCTTTGATGGTGCAGAATCAGCCTAGCTGCATTAGTCCTTCATGAAATGTTTCAGGTAACCCCATTATCTTAGGTACCAGCCTTTACTCACTTCCCATGAAGCTGACCCATCCATAGCATAAGCTGGTAATTTAGGTTCCTGGTCATCATTATTATAATTTATGGAAATTAGGAATCAGTCCTTTGGATCCTTCCCTCCCTAGGACTCCTCCTTGACACCATCAAACATGATATCCTTTGTCCCAAGCTGTTAGCTGGAGTCCAGCCCCTAGGACTGAGCACCAAAATCATGATTCTACTGTCCTCACGACTTTATGGCTTATCAGTGTTGAGAAGTCTGTCCCTGTGCTGAGTCTGAGAACATCATTTTCTGCTATAATGACACTCACTGAGCCTACTCCAGGATTCCTCTTCCCTCATCTCCATAGAACTCTGCCAAATTGACCTCAATGTATTTGCCCAGGCCCAGCCTGATGCTGGTCATGATCCCACTGCCATAGTCCTGTTCACTCAAGGAACAGCCTAAATTTTTCCCATGTCATCTCTTGGTGTGAGAACAGAAAATATGCCATACAGGAGTCTCTCCTTTGTGTCCTTCCCGTAGAGGTTGTATTTGGTGGCAATGTAGTTGAGGATTGCTCTGGACTGCACCAGCTTCATCCCATCCATCTCCACCATGGGCACCTGCTGGAACATCAAACTCCCATCTTGTGGAAGGAGAAAAGGAAAAAGGGAATGAAATGTCTATGGGTCCCATTCATTCACGATGAGAAAATGTTCATTGAAATGACTGAAGATACAAAAGGGAAAAAATATATATTGCCTGGTAAACTTTCAAGTAAAATGGCATTTTATTTTTAGCTTCCTATAGCCCTTTTTCTCACCCATCCTTTTACTTTTTGGCCTATTTTATTTGTCTTTTATTCACATCCAAATACATACTAAGTCTCTTGTGTGTGTGTGTGTGTGTGTGTGTGTGTGTGTGTTTAATTCATGTTCATGGATATTTTAGGAAGGTTAAGAGGGGCTCTGGCAGGGCTGATGTTCTTTTAAGTGGGAAGCTTCCAAATAAAGTCTCATGGTGTTCATGACATTTAGATAGGTTCTGAGAGTTTTCTATGATGAGGTTCCTTTCTGAGCTCTTTCAAGTCTACAGTTTTGCTCGGATATTGTGATAAGTCATAATGAAAAAACTCAAGATAATTGCCTCATCTATTTCTCCTCCTGCCATCTAATGCACCTCCATGTGTGTGCTTGGATGAGAGGACAGATGACAGCTCATTCTGGTATAGAAAGGATGAAAAAGCAAGGAGAGGGGACTTGCAAGGCCTGGGAATGATTCCTTAGCAATTCTCAGAAAGGTCCAGCCCTTTTTAACCCTGAGAGAGTTGCCAGATCTGTTCAAGGTGTCCCACCCTCACATTTTACCCCCACTCTATCTCATCACCACCTCCCAGCCACCACCCCACCAACACCATGTCATTGCCTGGTATTTCACCCTTTTGCTGGATACCTTCATTGGGAACATTTAGATAGTTGGTCTTACCATTTCTTAACTTATCCAAATCTTCTGGAGATTCTATAAGCTTCTCTTCAAACTGAAAATAGAAAAAGTCAAGAAGTTCTTATTGTTCACTTCATAGCCTCATAGCCTTTAAAACTTAATTAGTCCCTGTCCAGTAGTTAATATGGAGAGGTTAAAATTTCTGAGTGTGGCACTATACACAGAAGAGTCTGATCATGACCACTTGGAACCTCAGATTAGATCTATCAAGGAAAGGGCATAGGTCACAATACAAACTGCTTATTCTTGTAATTTACACCCAACCTGATCCCACCAACATCCATGGTTAGGTCATGATTTGTGAGGGATATCACTGGAGGATAAAGACCGGGAAATTCTTCTAGTTATGAAGTTTTAGAACCTCAGGAAAGCTTTTCATCTCCAGTGATACCAGAACATGACCTTTTGTTATCCCTGTGATGGGGTATGCCGTGGGCCAACGATCATCTGAGAAGTGTTTTTCCTAGTGATGCCGCTAGAAGGCAGCGCTCAGCACAGAGCCTTACCAGTTTTTCCTATTCAAAACCTAGAAGGAATGGCCTTTTTCTTTCTTTCTTTTTTATTTGTTATTTTTAGATATACAGGACAGTAGAGTGTATTTGACATATTATACACACATTTCTTTATCCACTCATCTGTTGAAGGGCACCTAGGTTGGTTCTATAGCTTAGCCATTGTGAACTGAGCTGCTATAAACATTGATGTGGTTGTGTCACTAGTATGCTTTTTTAAGTCCTTTGAGTATATGCTAAGGAGTGGGATAATGGGATCAAATGCTGGTTCCATTCCAGAAATGGCCTTTTAACCCTGTAAAATGCTTGTCTCCACCCTTCATTTAGGTCACCAATTTGTCTGCATCCTCACATATATTCAGGCTGCCTGAGGACAGGAACTCTGTCTGTCTTGTTCACCATGCGTCCTCAGGACTAGCACAGAACCTGTAATTTCATAGTTGATCAGCAAAATAATCACTAAACAAATGAATTCCATTGTTAAAGGCAGATTGTTACTTTCCACTCCCTCCCACCTCTCATTTTTGATTTTTATTTTTAATTTAATTACTTTTAGTTTCTTACATATTTTACCTTTATATTGTGCAAATTTCTAGTCTGTATAACAAATACACATAAAACACAAGCATCTCCCTTGTATCAGTCACCAGTTCCAGGAATTACCAATCAAGCTGGTCTTATTTCCTCTCTGTGCCCATCCTCTCTTTCACTTTGGTCATGTCAAACAAGTCTGAGGTATCATGTGATCTCACCCTAAATACTTCATACTTCAGTGTGTCCCTGAAACTAAGAACTATATTAAAAATAACAATATCATACCTAAAATCACACAAAAAACTCACTAAAATCAACAATTTTTAAATTTCACTTACTATCTATTCAACATTCAAGTTTCTAATAGCATATGTCACAAATTACATTTTTAAAAAATATTTATTTATTTGCTTTAGCTGTACACAATGGGTTTATTTGTGCATGGTGCTGAGGATTGAACCCGGGCCGTGCACATGCCAGGCAAGCGCTCTACCGCTGAGCCACAACCCCAGCCCACAAATTATATTTTAAAGTTCATTTAAATACACATAAATTTCACACCTTGTGATAATTTGATGTCTCTGGTTTCTTTTTAAAATATATATTTTTTGGCATTTATTTTTTTTCAAAGTTGTATTTATAACAGTAGCATGCATTACAATTCATAGTACACATATAGAGCATCTTTTTACATAACACTGTTTGTATACAAAGTATATTTGTACTATTCAAGTCTTCAGTCATGTATTTATGATAATGATATCCATCTTATTCTACCACCTTTTTTTTCCCTCCATACCCCCTTGCTCCCTCCCTTCCCCTCCCTCCACTTTGACCTTTCTAGTGTTCCTCTAATCCTCCTATGTACCCCGACCCAACACCACTGTGAATCAGCCTCCTTATATCAGAGAAAACATTTGGCATTTGGATTTTTTAGACTGACTAACTTCACTTAGCATTATATTCTCCAACTTCAACCATTTACCTGAGAATGCCATTATTTTATTCTCTTTTATTGCTGAGTAAAATTCCATTGTGTATGTATACCACATTTTCTTTATCCACTCATCTACTGAGGGGCATCAAGGTTGGTTCCACAACCTAGCTATTGTGAATTGTGCTGCTACAAAGTGCATTATTATTATTATTATTATTATTATTATATTATAATATATATTTTTTTGTGGTACTGGGGATTGAACTCAGGGGCACTCGTCCACTGGGTCACATCCCCAGCCCCTTTTTTTTTTTTTTTTTTTTTGTATTTTATTTAGAGACAGGGTCTCACTGAGTTGCTAAGTGCCTCGCCATTGCTGAGGCTGGCTTTGAACTCGCGATCCTCCTGCCTCAGCCTCCCAAAGTGCTGGGATTACAGGCGTGCACCACCGCGCCCGGCTAAAGTGCATTATTTACATTATTCTGTAAATTAAAATTCATTTACAAAATATATTTTAATTGTTTATGTGGCCCTTTGCCAGGCTGATTTTTGTGATTTTCCCTTTGGTCAGTCAGCCTGTTTCTTTCATAATAACAGGACTTTTTTTATTTAAGGCAAACCATTCACAGTTATCTAGTATGGAACTCTCCTACTTTAGAAAAGTATGTTGATACAGTCAATTTCAGATCCAACAGAGGTCACCTGACTCAGAACCTACCTCCACTCCAGCTGCTGCCAAGAGCCACCGGATGGACTCCATTCTGCCCCGGGCATTGAAGTAATGAAGCACAGGCTTTCCCGCCATATTAGCAGTCTCTTGTTTCACTAAATATGAATGAAACGATGAATGAAAGAATGAGTGGACAGAAGAACTAGGTACTTTAATTCATGTCTAATAATCCAACAGTCCAGAAAAAGTATCTGCCTTCTACATGGAAGGGTTGCAGGAGTCCCGGGAAGATCTTCCTTTGTCCAAATTCTCACCCATCAGTGGCCACCTCCTGAAACTGCACCAAGCCAGTTTCATATTGCTATTTGCCCTCATTTTGAGGAACAGAGCAGGTTGGATCCTATACCTGAAGGACCTGGCAGCCCGGAAGGAAGGAAAAAAAAAAAAGGCCTGGAAAACCATAGGACAGAGGACGTAGTGGCTGACAGGAAGAAGGGGGCAGGAGCAAAGTTACTCTCCAGCTCTTTGGCTCCTGTGCTGCATTTATTCAAAAGCATTAAATGAGGCTTAGTCTTCCCTGACTGCAGCCCAAACCTAAATTCTCCCCACAGGAAAAGGTCCTTAGTTCTTTCTTATATTGAAATTCTGTTTTTCCACTACTGAATTTTATTTTATGATCCAAGAAAGGAGTATTCACTTTATATTGTGAGGAAAGTAACACGTTTTGTATCTACCACGTAACAGGCAATTTCTCATTTTTATCTTCATCTAATCCTCATAAAATTATTTGATATAGATTTTTTATTATTCTAAGTTTGCAGATGAAGATATTTATATCTATACAGGTTACATGATATCATAAATCTGCCATTCAAATACACTTTTATGCCAGGCATGCTTGGCCCACATCTGTAATCCCAGCGACCTAAGAGGCTAAGGCAAGAGGATGGCAAGTTTGAGGCCAGTCTCAGCAACTTAGTGAGACTCTGTCTCAAAATAAAAAAATAAAATAAAAAAGGGCTAAGGATGTGGCTCAATGGTAAAGTGCCTCTGGGTTCAATCACCAAATCCCCAGTACCAAAAAAAAAAAAAAAAAAAAAAAAAAAAAAAAAAGTGTATATATACTTTTATTTGTCAAGTACACTTTTATTTGTCCCCCAAAACCTTGGAAATTCTTTTTTTTTTTTTTTTTTTTTTTTTTTTTTTTGTGGTACCAGGGATTGAACTCAGGGGCACTTGACCACTGGGCCACATCCCCAGCCCTTTTTTGTATTTTATTTAGAGACAGGGTCTCACTGAGTTGCTAAGTGCCTCGCCATTGCTGAGGCTGGCTTTGAACTCGTGATCCTCCTGCCTCAGCCTCCCAAGTGCTGGGATTACAGGCGTGCGCCACTACGCCCGGCTCTTGGAACTTCTCTAGATCAGCATTTTGCAAACTTTGGATCATGACTTATTTGTAGATTGTAAAATCAATACCATGGTTCTTCAAATAGTATTTTAAAGTTTCATCATCATAGAAAATTGAATCAGAGTGTGCCATATATAGCAAAGGTCAATGTTTTACAGTGAAACCATGATTGTATTTCCAATTATGCTATGAGGTTGCATAAGTGACTGTGCTCTGGGTTGGTGTAAAATGTAAGAGAGCCACTTGGCTGGGACTAGCCAAAGAAGTTTATTGCCTATTCCCAGCTTTTCTGCGCTGTGGACATTTTAGGCTGAATAATTCTTTGTTGTGGGAAGCTGTCCTGTGCATTGGAGTTTATTTACTAAGCAGCATCCAACAGTCTAGTTCTGTACTTCCCTCCACTGTCCAATCATGGCAACCTAAAGCATCTTTAAACTTTGCCAAATGTCCTCTGGGGCTGCAAAATTACCCCTGGCTGAGAATCACTGCTATATCCCAAGCTGTTTGGGAGAATAGCTCAGTAAAGGGAGTCAAAAAGAGCAGATCCCACAGAGGCCATGCAAGTTCAACAATGAGGTGAGGCAAGTCTTATCAGGGCTGCAAACACAAAAGCCCAGTGTTCATTAAAAACCAAGGATTCAATTGCCTTGGGTTAGTGGGAGACAATTTCAGACATATTTTTAATTGCTAGACTTCTGGTTAGGAAACACTTTAAAATGTGTTTTTCAAGATTTTGTAGTTGTTCAATTTTTACCACATGTATATTTCTCTTTATGCAGTAGTTAAATTTTTAAAATATATTTTTCATAACTTTATTTTATTTATTTATTTTTATGTGGTTCTGAGGATCAAACCCAGTGCCTCACCCATGCTAGGCAAGCACTCTACCACTGAGCTACAGCCCTAGCCCCGTGTGTGAAACTTGATTTTTTTGTATGTCAAAATAATTTAAATATGTCAGGGGAGATTTTTAAGCTTTATGTAATCTTTTTCTTTCTTTTCTTTTCTTTTTTAAATTGCCTTCTTTCTGCTTTAGATGTAAATATATTGCTATTTTTTTAAAAGTTTCATTCAAACTTCCTAACTAACATTTACAGAACAGTTTCCACACATCAAACATGTCAAGCAGTGATAATGGTTGGAGGGAGCAAAGTCCGCTTTGGTCCCTGACCAATCTAGTCAGAACACAGGTTTGAAGACACCTGACACAGCAGAATGTGCGCTGCAAAATGTGTGGCTGTCCTTTATGGATTCCTGTGAATTCTACCTAAGACTCATCACTCAAGCAAGTCAAAGCCAGGGTAGAAGGTTGCCAGGCTGAGAATGAAGAGCCTGCCCTTTCTGCCTAGGTTAGCATCATCCAGACGTACCAGCTTTCTTACTCCACATGTGGCTAACTTCCTACCCTTAGATTAGGTTGTTCCTCATAGGTATCTAAAAATGCTGCTGGTAGCAATACTAGAGAGTACTTCCCCTCTGTTAAATTTTAATTTCTTCTCCTGCAGCAGATACTGGATATTTTGGGTTGTTCGTTTGTTTCTTCCATGAATTTTGATTTGCCCTGCACAGGTCCCAATACTGGTGTGGCTTTTCACAATGTCTGAGATTCTGAGGCTTTCCTATATAAGAACTTCATTTTATTCTTTTTATGTTGATAGTTCTTTGGGAGCACTACTGACTCTCATTTGTTACTTGGTTACTGTATGTGCCTCATGAAAACTAATTATAGCTTCACAAATAGATCAAGCTCTCCCTTTAAGAATTCCCAAGTTGTGGACTTGGATGGGATCTGAGAAGTCAGCTAGCCCTTCCTCCAAATTGGTAATGAATACTTTGAACCCTAGAGAGAGTGTGTGATTTTCCAATTAGCTAGTTAAGACAAAGTCTGGATTTCAACCTAGTTCTGATATTAAGAGTAGTTTCCTTCTGCTATATCTTATTATTGAATTTTCCCAGCCTACAAAGGTTACCATTTTCTTCCTTCCGGGAACACACATTAAATTGTGAACCCATGAAGCAGAGAAGTTGTCACGGTCTTTTAGAACAGTACAGTGTGCAATGTTCAGTCCAAAATTGGTAGCTGTTACACTGCTTTATAGCATTTTCCTTAGAGGACTCATTATTTAAGAATATACTTAGTATAGAGCAAAAACATAATAAGCTATGTTATAATAATAATAGCTTGCTACTTGGTGCCCAATTACAAGCTAGGATCATAATAATAAAATAACCAATTCTGGTTATCAAAACTGCCATTCTGATGTTTAAACAGAATAATGTAAAGCAATGGAAGTTTCTCACGTAGTAGAAACAAATAGGTTAAGTTCTTTTGCAGCATAACCCAGGAGCATATTTAACTTGGCAAATAAAAGGTATTTCCAAATTTTCTTTTGGACTGGGAACATGACAGTTCAAAAGAAGCTCATTGCTGTTCTTTAGTTCACCTAAAAAATAAAGCCAGGTCTACTTGCCTTACTCCCGCCCGAAGTCCAATACATTTAGATTCACTTGTGATTTTGAGAATTTAAGCTCTGTACACCCTTTGGTTTCAGTAGCACTGAAGGAGAGGAAGAGAAGGAGGAAGGAAGAAGACAAAAAGAAGGAGAGAAAGAAGGAAGAGGAGAAGGAGCAGGAGATGGTGATGAAGGAAGAAGAGCTTGCTATTTGGTGCCCAATTACAAAGCAATATATGAACAACAAGCATGTGAAGTCAGTTAGGGAAGTGCAGTTCAGATTGTGATTGGCAGGCACTGATTACTGGTTTCCAAACTGGATATTCTGCTTTAAGAGGCACACAACCACCCAGATACGTGTTCTTTTCATTTGCTCAAGTGGAACTCCCAAATTTGGGACCCTACCAAATTAAAATCCATTATAATGTGTATCAACTCCTACAAGAATCACACTAATACATTCTTTAAATGTAGAACACAACTTTAGCGTTAGCTCCTACACACCGGCAGGCCCTGGCAGGCAAGAACTTGCAGATCACTGATAATGACACCATTTGCACTTTTCTCATACCATTAAATTCTCTGCCCTTTTCTTCTGAATTCTTGGACGTTATTTTTCCTTAAAGAACTAATAGACAACATGTTTCTTCTCCCCTGAGTATACAAAGAAAGTAATATAAGAACATAAAATGTTCACACAAAGTACCACATTTAAAAATGTTTTCCTAGTTGAAGCAGGCACGAGAATATTTAAAAAGGCAGTACCAACCTGATTCAAGTGCAGGCTGCCTGGCTGCTGAGTTCCTCTAGGCCAGCTCTGAGTGGGTACGTTAGCAGCTTTAATATGCAAACAACCCTTGCCCTCTGAACAGGGGTGGGGTTCAGTGGGGAATAGCCACTCCCGCGGCTTTCATGTTTCCAGAGTTTTATGCTAGATTAGAAAGAAAATGACAAATTTTGACCTTTAGGATTATCAATGAATGTGTTAACAAAGGATTTTAAGTCTGTCCCAGAAGGTCATGGTCAGTGGACATCAGTTTTCTTAGGACACTACTTTCAAAAGATTTCATTGAATGGACTGTAAAGTTTACGGCAGATTTAAAAAAGGAAAAAAAAAAAAAAAAAAAAAAAACTTGTGGGGGAAGAAAAATCTCTTCCCAAGCGAGTGCTTATCAGGAAAGGGACTTGATAGGAGTGGGAGGGAGCAATCTACATTTGTAGAAAAGGCTAAACTGTGGTTTCTGTTGCATAATTTCATAGGCCCAAGGAATCTGGTTGAGTTGCCCTAGCCCCAGATGGGAAGAACTTGGCTGCCTGGTTGGGGGCATGGGCAGACCCTTATCTTGTCGGCTGCACTCTAGCCCCTTTTGCCCGAGCCTTTGCACACACTGTTTACTCTGCTTGGAACACTCCTCCTCCCCTGCTCTGAGGGGTCTTGTGCCTCTTCTGTCATATCACTCCTTGGACATGCCATGTTTAATCCCTGCTTTCCCCCTGTCAATTGTGATTTCCTGAGGGCATGGCTGCCAATCATGGCTGACCAAAATGCCCAGCACATAGAGGGAGCTTAATGGATATGCGTAACTTTCCTTTTGTAATGGAAACTTACTAACATGTATAAATGCAGCAAGAACAGATTGATAGGCTTAGATGTACCCTTCACTTTGTCTCAACGATTTTCAACAAAATTTTGAAGAAAATCCCAGATTTAATTTCGTTTTATTTCATCAACAAATCATGTAAGGTGTATCTTTTAATTTTTAAAAATTACTTAGATTATGAAAAAAATTACAAAACTATACCCTTTACCTCTTGGGTCCTCTAATATAAACATCTTAGAATACCATAGTACAATGATCAAAACCAGGAATTCAACACTAGGTAATGCTATTTATTAAACTGCAGACTTGCTTGGATTCCACCAGTTTTTCAATTGAAATTTTTTTTTCTTCTAGTCAAGGATGTCATCTGATACCCCACACTATATGTAGTTGTCATGTCTACTTAGTCACCTCTATGTGGGACAGGCTATCCTTGTCCTTTACCATCTTGGTGTTTTTAAGGAGAAATGGTCAGGTACTTTGTGGAGATGATACATTTTATGCAAAATATCATGGAAGTTACTCCATGGCCTTCTCAGTGCTTGGTTTCTAGACATCATTTTCCAGACCTAACCTGTCTCATTCATGGCAATGTTAGCCTTGATCCCTTGATTAAAGGCATGTCTTCCAGGGCTGACCCATTGTAGTTATTATCTATCCCTTCAGAATTAATAAATATCTTATGGGAGAAACTTTGTTACTAGGAAAATATTCTGCTTCTGAATAAGCTTCTATCCACTGACTACATAGCATTCATTATGGATCTTGTCCACAGCAAATATTACTACAGTATTTATCTAAAAGTGATTTAAAAAAATTTTTTGGTGGTACTGGGCATTGACCCCAGTGCCTTATGCATGTGAGGCAAGCACTCTACCAACTGAGCTGTATCCCCAGCCCTCTAACAGTGACTGTTTTATTTCCCTCATTTATCCTATAATTAATAACTGGGATTCTTCTGCAAAGCAGAGCTATCCTTTCTTTTTTGCTCATTTATTTCTATAACCAAGTAAATATATTATTTGGATATAGCATAGCCAATATATATGGTGTTGCTCAAATCATTCCAGCTTGGGCATTTAGGAGCTCCTTTATCTTGGCATCTGGGTCCTTTATGACAAGCTTTCTCTTTTTGTGAGCTTCTCCAGCTACTTTTTGTAGCAAAAATGTTCCAGGCTTATCTTTCTTTCTTCTGCCCCAGCCCTGAACTCAGTCATTTCTCAAAAATTCCTCATCTCTTTTTACTTCTTCATCTCCATCTTAGTTCACAAAGAACTTTCTTATTTATTTATTTGTTTATTTTTTAACAGCTTCAAAGTAAGTATCTCACTGTTTGCATGCATCATATTTTTGTGCCATTACTCACCTGTGTGGGGCATTTAGGATTTTTCCAATGTTTAGGACTTACAAACAATGCTTTAATGAATATCACTGCACATATGTATTTTTGTATTGTTGGAGGTACATTTTACTAAAAATGTATGAGGCTATCTGGAAAAGGCACTGTTTTGCTCACAAGGGCTGTCTATGTGCAATTCTGTGGCACCACTACAAAAGGAGGGTATGGGCCCAAGGACAGCAGAGCCTTGCCTGTCAGGGTTCCCAAGGACCTAAGTATCAAGGGACATCCAGTAAAGCTGAGCAAGCAGATGAAATATGTGCCAGGTACTATCTACATGATGTCAAGAGAGCTAATGTTTTCCTTTTACAGATAAGATGACAGAACCTCAGAAAGATAAGGACTTGCTGAATCATCCAGCTTATAACAGTCAGATCCCAGGTTTTCCAGTGGCTAAAGTCTGTGCTTTCTTCACACACCTCTCACTCAAAGGGGAAGAAACAAACCATGACCTAGTGATTGAGAACTTGAATAAAAACACCACCCCTAGAAGCAAGTGAGGATCTCAAACCAAAGCAGGCAGAGATGGGGAGGCCTCCCATAGCGACCCATGGCACAGGTGGATGGAAGGTGACAGAATGTTTACACATCTAGAGAGGGTGGCGATCTACTCAGGGAACCAAGTTCACCTGTGTGTTTGGAAAAATGAAGCATAATACAAGGAGTGTTGCAAACTTGAAGGTGCACACAAATAACTTGGATGTCTTGTTAAAGTGCAGATTCTGATCAGTAGGGATAGACTGGGTCCTGAGGCTGCATTTCTAGTAAGTTCCCAAGTGTAGCCCACGGTGTTGTCCGGGGCTGCACTGTGAACTGTGGGTGGAAGCCGTGGAAGCCGAACCCACAGGTGCAACATAGGAGTGTGTGCCCCACGTGAAGCCGCCCACTCCTGGGGTCGTGGATAGAGGCACTGGTGGACAAGAAATGAGGGGGTCACCAGTATCCTTGCCTTAGAAGCTACAGCTTGCGGAGTGTCTGTCATCTGCTGCTCCTGTAACAGTCCAGCTGTGGGTCTGAATTATTTACTTTCGGCCCAAAACACAGATACGCTGGGCAAGAGCTGTTGACCTGGAAGTGTACTTTTCTCTCAGCAAAATGTTTGTTAATTTCCAGAGCGGCTGGACTGACCGTAGGGCTGTGGAGCATTTCTTCTCTTAAAGACATTTGTGTTTAAGTATGGGGAGGATCTCTCTCTGCCTTTCCTTCTCCACAGGAACCCCTTTCCCACAATTCCACTTTTTAAAGCATAATTCTTTTCTTCTTTTTTCTTCTTCTTCTTCTTCTTCTTTTTTTTTGGGGGGGGAGGGGGGTACCAGGGATTGAACTCAGGGGCACTCGACCACTGAGCCAGATCCCTAGCCCTATTTTGTATTTTATTAGAGACAGGGTCTCACTGAGTTGCTTAGCACCTCACTAAATTGCTGAGGCTGGCTTTGAACTCTTGATCCTCCTGCCTCAGCCTCTGAGCTGCTGGGATTACAGGCGTGCACCACCATGCCCGGCCTCAAAGCATAATTCTTTTAAATGACTGTGAGCAAGACTGAATTGTAAGCTGCCTGTCACGGCCAGCCACGGTGCCGCGGGAAAATTCTCGGAGGCAGAGTTAAGCTTTTACTGCTTTTACTTCTACTTTCTTAGAGCTTAGAGAGGGAAAGAAAGATTTTTCTTCTTAGCTTAGAGTAGAGTAGCTTAGAGTAAAGAAAGATAGAGCTTAGCTTTTCTTCTTAGCTTAGAGTAGAGCTTAGCTTAGAGAAAGACTAGAGCTTCTTTCTTCTCTCTTCTTTCTTCCTTCTTCTGTCTTCTGTCTTCTGTCTTCCTCGGGAGCCTCGGCCTTACTCTGACCAGTCCTCTGGAGCCTCGGCCTAACTCTGGCCAGTCATTACTTCTTCTATCTGGTTTCTCTTCTGTAACCGCTCTGCCTACGTTCTGGCCGCTCTGATTCTTCTGACCGACCGAGTGACTGCCCGGCTGACTGAATTCTCCGTTCTCCTAACTCGGACCGCTTTCACCCGGTTATATACCTTCAGGTTTGCGGGTGCCTACAGGTGCGTCACATACATATCAGGTGGAACTTATGGCTTCCAGCTAGCTACAACAGCCCTTCCTAATTAGGGCTCCTTCACTGAATGGTGGGACCAGACCCAGGAGGGCTATAAGGAGCAAATCACTAGATGTAACAGGTCTGAGCAGACATTTCAGAGGAGGGAGGCCTCCCTGCCCAGGATCAGCCATGAGGGTTCTAGTAAACAAATCTCTGTTCCCAATTTCAAAGCCTCCAACACCCTATTTAACCAACTCAGAAATAGATGTTCTCTTCAAGACCACCCACAAAAATCTCTGTTCTTCTTTTCTAGGTTGAGAAAGAAGAAAACTGAGCTCTCTTGAAGGTCCACTGCGTGCCAGGCATCACACCTAAATCTATCAGGAGGTTCATGTGTGTACATGCACACGTCCATCTTGATGCTAGACTCAGGAGGCAGCCTCTGATTTTTAAAAATGTTTAAACTCATTTTACTTGGAGATGAATGTCTATCTTTTCTATCTATAGACAGCCTAGACATTTTGAGGGTATCTTTGTCTTTTGTTTTTTTCTCAAAGTGGATGCCCTAATTAAACAGAAGATGGAAATTAAATTAGAAATTGTTCAGGGAGGATATAAGCTTTGTCTCATCCACAATCCAGATGTGACATGGCAGTGGGGTAGGTTGAGAACAGGACAAAGAAAGTGCCCAAAGGAAGCGTTGGAGACATATGGTTTTCTGGTGGAAGCTTACAAGAGATCCCTGACTCTTCCAAGAAGAATTTAGTAGTGACAGTGATAGCACCTCTGTCCCCCAGGGTGCTTTGCCAAGAAACGCCTCCTCTCCCTCATGGTGTTTTGGCCAATGGCAGCAGAGTGGATGGGTGACCCTTTCCACAGTGCCCTCAGCTCTGTGCCCATCTCCACTCAGAGGGTGTTTTATATGTTAGGCTGCAGAAGCTGTGACATCGTCAGCATTAGTGGGCTTAGTTTGCTTGTCTGACCAGCATTCCAAGGAGCAATTCTTCCAGCATACATGTAAAAAAGTAGCTTTCTACAGATAACAGGGACTTTCCCTAGTTCCCAATGTGCATGAGCCAGTGTTCTTCAAGATAATATGTATCTGGACTTTCTGGTTCAGGCCTGCTCTCATTGTTCCCTTAACTTGGCTAGGTTTTTTGGGAACAGAAAGAAAGCATTTGGTACATGGTGTTTTACTGTTCTCCTTTGCTTTAGAGATGATATAATCTTAAACATTGAAAATCCTTTGCAAACCCATTCCCTGGAAGGGCTGGCCCTTCCCTATAGTGGAAGTGTCTCTGGAAAGCTACGTTATTCTAACTGTGGCATTTCTTCCAGTCCTGTGATTCTTCTGTCTGTTCATGCAGGAGCCCTGTTTGGGGATTGGCTTGAATTGCGGTTGACTATGAGCCATGGAGATTTGGGCATTGTCGCCTCCCATAGTCTCACGGGACTTGTTGCGGGATCTCGAGGACTTGGCCGAAATTGCTGATCGGGTCAGCGCCATTTGGTGGTGGTGTGTGGCGTGTGTTAGTCATTGTTAGAACCAGAGAGAAAAGTTATCAGAATAAAAAGCTGTTTGTCTCCAGTTTGCCTCTGAAGTTCTTCCCGCGGCTCCGTTGCTCCAAGCGCTTCAGGCGGCAACAGGTGGCGGCCCGTACGGGGAACTTCGGAGCGGACAGGTAAGAACTGAAAGGTCTCTAAAGATGGGTTTGAATATAACTGAATCCCAAGTGATAGAGGCTATGCAAAGACTCCTTGATATACCTGACTCTGTTCTCAGTGAGGAGTATATAGAAAAAAGTGAAAGTGATCAAAAAAGCGTAGCTTCCACTGGGCCGACTGAGACCAGTAAAGAGAGCATTAGAAGAGTCCCAAAAATGACAAAAATCCAAGCTATTAAAGCTATTCGGGAGTTATTGGTGATAGCTGAAGGATACTTGCTCTTACTGGAACCTGGGCCTCAGGATATTGCTGTCAGTGAAATTAGCAGTGGTGAGGAATCTAGTAAAAGTGATCCTGAGAAAATGAGGAAAAAGAAACTAAAAAAGACCGAGAAAAAGGACGGTCAGGCAGAGGAACCACTTGTGTCCTCTACTCCCCCATGGGTGGAATCCATTACAGAAAATATGAAGGGTATTACTAGGCATTTGCATACCCTAGAAACAGAAATAAAAAGTCTTTCTGATCGCTTATGCACTCTCGAGGACAACTCACAGATGCATTGGGAACCACCAGCATTTGAAAAGAAAAATGGACAGAGTGTCCATCAGTCAGTAGATTTCAAAACAATAAAAAATCTCAAAGAGGCAGTAATGACTTATGGACCCCAAGCTCCTTTCACGTTGAGTATGCTGGAGTCCCTTAACACCTTTAGCTTAACCCCCTCAGACTGGAAAAGTCTATGTAAAGCAACATTAAGCGGGGGGCAATTCTTGGTTTGGTGATCGCAATTCCAAGAACTTTGTATAGAAACGGCTAAAAGAAACGCGGCTGCAGGGTTTGAAAACTATAATATAGACATGCTCACAGGAGAAGGGCAATTCGCAGACTTACAGGCTCAAACAGATTATGACCCAGATGTATATGCTCAGATCAACACAGCTGCCTTAGAGGCATGGAAAACTGTACAAGGACCTGGGGATCGACAAGGTAGCTTGTCAAAAGTGATTCAAGGACCTAATGAGTCGTATGCTGACTTTGCTGATCGACTTTTGAGAACTGCAGGTAGTGTGTTTGCAGATGTTGACCAAGCTATGCCATTAGTTGTTCAATTAACTTATGAAAATGCAAATAAATGGTGCCAAGCAGCCATCAGGCCATGGAGAACTAAAAAGGATCTTTCCGTATATATACAACTATGTAAAGATATAAATGACGCCTTTGTCACAGGAAATGTGATTGCAGCCTCAATGAGAGGTGCTTCTTCTCGAAATTTCACAAAGGCTAAACGTAGATATTATAATCAATCAGGATATTCCAGGCAAAATTATCATAATCAATCAGGCAATTCTAGGCAAAATCCCAAAAGAGAAATAAGACCAAGCTCATACCGTGCCCCAGGCCGCTGCCCCAGGTGTAAAAAGGGAAATCATTGGGCCAATAAATGCCATTCAAAATTTGACATCCATGGAAATCCTTTGTTCAGGAATTCAAAAAACGGGGCACAGGGCCCAATACCCCGGGGCCCACAAATGTACGGGGCATTGCAGAAGGAGTATCCTCAAGCATCCACTCAGATGCTTCCCCGACACAATCCCTACTACCCATCCACTCCCTCGCCAGAGGAACAAGAGGAAATGCAGGATTAGACCTCTGTTCCACCGCCCCGAATAGTGTTAACACCTGAAATGGGGGTTCAACTGATTCCCACAGGAGTCAGGGGACCTCTTCCCTCAGGGACTGTAGGACTTATTATCGGGCGTAGTCCTAAAAGCTTATTAGGTTTGCAAGTGACCCCAGGTGTAATAAACTCAGACTACAAAGGGGAAATAAAAATAATGCTTAGCTCACCCCAAAGTATAAGTTCTGTTAATCAAGGAGATAGAATTGCTCAGTTGCTTCTCCTTCCCAATTTACATAATTCATTTAAAATGGGTATGCCTCAAGAAGGGAACAATAGAGGATTTTGTTCCACTGACTCAAGACCCATGGCTTGCTGGGTTCGAGACTGTTCAAGGAGGCCTATGTGTAAAATAAAAATCCAAGGAATAGAAATGGAGGGATTAATAGATACTGGAGCTGACTCTTCCATTATTAATTTACGCCAATGGCCCAAGCACTGGCCTCTGCAAAAAGCTTCAACCAGTTTAAGAGGCTTGGGATATAATAACCTCCCAGATAAAAGTGCAGTAATTTTAAAATGGGAGGATGATGAAGGCCATAAAGGAACATTTCAGCCTTATGTTTTACCTAATCTACCGGTTACTTTATGGGGAAGAGATATTTTGCAACAAATGGAGTACACCTTGCAACCAAGCCTGCAGATGTTAAATGTGAAAACCTACAGGGTAATCTTAACCCTAAAAGAACTCATTATCAAAAAGTACAGAGTAATCTTAACCCTAAAAGTAATCATTATCATAAAGGAAAAAGATATTTTTTTTCGGGGCCACTGAGAAAATAATTTTGAAAATACCATGGCTTTCTGATAAGCCAGTGTGGGTCCCTCAGTGGCCCCTATCTAAAGAGAAATTACAAGCGGCCCACCTACTAGTTCAGGAACAATTAGAAGCAGGTCATATAGAACCTTCCACCTCTCCCTGGAATTCCCCCATATTTGTGATCAAGAAAAAGTCAGGAAAATGACAATTGTTACATGATCTTAGACAAATTAATAAAACCATGCAAGTTATGGGCCCTACTCAACCTGGACTTCCTAGTCCCGTAGCTATTCCAAAAAATTTCCATCTTATTACTCTTGATATAAAGGATTGCTTCTTTTCTATTCCCCTACATCCTCTGGATGCCCCCAGGTTTGCTTTTTCCGTTCCTTCTATGAACAATAATGGCCCTGATCAGAGATATCAATGGAAGGTTTTACCACAGGGAATGGCTAATAGCCCCACCATATGCCAAATATATGTGGACAAGGCTATCCAACCCATTAAAAATAAATATCCAAACCTCATGTGTCTACATTACATGGATGATATTTTATTGGCCCACCCTAATCAAAAAATCTTATTTAATATATTCAGTGACGTGGTAGAAAATTTTAAAAAATATGGATTATATATAGCAGAAGAAAAAGTTCAAACCAGATCTCCCATATTATATTTAGGATTTAAAATCATGGATACTTTTGTTAGACCCCCAAAAATTCTAATAAATAAAGAACATTTGACCACCCTCAATGATTTCCAAAAACTACTGGGAGACATTAATTGGCTTCGCCCTACACTAAATCTCACTACTGGCCAACTAAAACCTTTATTTGACATCCTTCGCGGAGACCCTGATCCATCTTCACCGCGAACATTGACTCCTGATGCTAGGAAAGCTTTAAAGTTAGTAGAAAAAGCCATCGAAGGAGCTCATTGTGATAGATTTGATTTAACTCAACCGCTGATGTTGATTATTATTTCTTCACAATATACACCCACAGGAGTATTTTGGCAACAAGGGCCTTTATTATGGATACATTTGCCCGTCTCTCCTAAAAGTATAATTGAATCTTATACCTCCATGGTGGCTAAACTTATTCTTCAAGGACTTAAGACTTCTACTAAAATATTTGGCATTCACCCTGCTACTATTATTACTCCCTATTCATCATCACAGATTGAATACTTATGCTTCAATGATAATGATTGGGCTATAGCTAAATGCTCTACTTCTGCAAATTTTGATAATCATCTTCCTAAGTCCCCTATATTATCTTTTTGTATTAATCATCCTATTATATTTCCACAGGTAATAAAAAATCAACCGATTCCTAAGGCATTTAATGTATTTACAGATGGGTCCTCAAATGGTATTGCTACAGTAGTCACTAAAAAAGAAAATATGACTTACATAACTGCACACAAATCAGCTCAACTAGTGGAATTGGAAGCTGTGGTAAGAGCTCTGGAAAATTTTAGGGACCAGCCCGTAAACATTTTTTCAGATAGCCACTATATTGTACAAGCCGTCCCAAAATTAGAGTTAGCAGGACCAATAGCACCTCATACTCCAGCCTTTAAATTGTTTTATCAAATACAAAAACTTTTGTGGGCAAGAAAAGAACCTCTATTTCGTAGGCCATATTAGAGCACATACTAATTTGCCTGGTCCCCTCCATGAAGGTAATCAAAAGGCTGATGAACTTACAAAAACAATATTTATACTTTCAGTGCTACAACAAGCTACTTTATTTCACTCCCAGTTTCATGTCAACAGCACCACCTTGCAACGTAGGTTTAAAATCACAAAGGAGCAAGCCAGAACAATTGTAAAAGATTGTAAATCTTGTATGACACATTTGCCCAATCCTCATTTTGGCGTTAACCCTAGAGGATTAATGCCCAATCATTTGTGGCAGATGGATGTTACTCATGAGCCAAGTTTTGGAAAATTGCGATTTATTCATGTGACCATAGATACATGCTCAGGCATGATTTTTGCTTCCTTACATTCTGGAGAAAAAGTTAAAGATGTTACATCTCATTGTCTGCAAGCTTTTGCTGCATTGGGCATCCCCAAAATGCTTAAAACAGATAATGGCCCCGCATATACGTCCTTATCTTTCAAACAGTTTTGCGCAAAATTCAATATATCCCATAAAACAGGCATCCCATACAATCCTCAGGGTCAGGGCATTATTGAAAGAGCAAACCGAACACTGAAAATTATGTTATTAAAACAAAAAGAAGGAAATTGGAAAAGTCCTAAGGACAGATTGGCAGTTGCCCTGTTTACCTTAAATTTTTTTAACTTTAGACTCTAATGGTTATTCTGCTGGAGACAGACATTGGAATCCACACCAACAACATAAACCCTTGGTTTACTGGAAGGATGTTCTTTCAGGTACATGGAAGGGTCCAGATCCAGTATTAATTTGGGGAAGAGGATCTGTTTGTGTTTTTCCAAAACACGAATCCTCTCCAATATGGATACCATCTAGATTAATAAAACAGGTACCACATCAAAATGATCAAGATGAAGTTATTGAAGAATCAAGATTAATAAAAAAGGTACAAAATCAAGAGGACCAAGATGAAGGTATAGAATGATTCCCTCAAAAGAGTCCTTCAAAATATTTCACAACTTAAGTGTCATTCCTACCGGCCGGGAAGAGGAGATCTCTCTTTAGTGTGCACACAATTGTATTTTTTTTTCTTTTTATACATGTCTTTATGTCTGTACATTTGTATACATTTCATGTTAATGTGACGTCACAAATATATGTTTGTATGTTTGTGCATCTGTCCAGTGTGACGTCACAAAGAACAAAGCGCTTATGAAAAAGAAAAAATATATATATATGGATCCAAATAAGTTTAATTCATTATAGGTTAAGAGTATTCAATTTAGGTAAATAATTTTATAAATGAAGGTACTTTCAATTTTGATTTATAGGTGTCCCTGGGACTTCTCTTTAGCAAACAATATGACTAGTGCTATATAACCTGATATTTTGGTGTTTTGACATAAGATTGTTTATTTGTTATTAACTTCATTTGTTTAATAGCTCATTAATTTCAATTATCTCAACAGGTTGCTCTGTATACAGAGACTCAAGGGTTCCAGCTAACAAATTATTTCTCTAAAGTGCCTTTACCTTTTCTTTAATCTATCTTTTTTTTTTTTTTTTTTTTTTTTTTGGTACCAGGGATTGAACTCAGGGGCACTTGACCACTGGGCCACATCCCCAGCCCTTTTTTGTATTTTATTAGAGACAGGGTCTCACTGAGTTGCTAAGTGCCTCATCTTTGCTGAGGCTGGCTTTGAACTCGCGATCCTCCTGCCTCAGCCTCCCAAAGTGCTGGGATTACAGGCGTGCGCCACCGCGCCCCGGCTTCTTTAATCTATCTTTAATGCAGTAATTACCCTCAGTCTTTCTTTGTTTTGTTCTAAATATGATATTTTTCCAACTTATGTTTGTAGAAGCTCAACCAGCGATGTGTGTGAACAAAAATCAACTTTAATTTTCTAATCTAATTATTCTATTTTGTAGTTTGACAACTCGCCTCTTGACTCAGTGCTGCAATAGCACTGCCTTTCCTTTAATAATTGATGCTTGAGTTTCTAGGTAGCGGGCCCTAAAGATTTGCCGGTGGCATTGTCTAAACATAAAAAAGACGTCTGCTGCTACAGCTGCAGGGATCGCGGCCGCCGCAAGCATCCCTGCTGCTCAAGCATCAAACAACCTCACCAACAGTGTGGCCTCTGCTCTACATGCATGGGGCCTCCTACATCAACATGTTATAACAAATGGACATTTTGATCTTTCATTGTTTGGGACTTTACGGGACAATGCCTTGCGGGTATTTGTCTAGAGAATTCAGTGCGTTACTTGATGGAACTTAGGGCAGCTGATTTGTTTAAACAATTTGATATGCTATGCAATTTGGCTCATCACCAAAAGGCTTGTCACCTTAAAGCCGCAACATCTCCTCACAATTGGACGGCTGTTAGTCATCATATATAGTCGATCCTAAAGGGCTCCATTGGATGGCTGGTTAGCCAATGACGGGTAAGATCCCCAGAGGGGGACAACCTAAGACAGGCACAGTCGCACAGGACAGTCTCATGTGGCCGACATATCAACCTAAGACAGGAGTCAAGGGCACAGCCTTGATTATCTGATGACGGGTAAGAATGTTGGTTGCACATAGACGTCCTAGAGCATTACCTCTTTTAAAACAAAAAGGGGGAAATGCAGGAGCCCTGTTTGGGGATTGGCTTGAATTGCGGTTGACTATGAGCCGTGGAGATTTGGGCATTGTCGCCTCCCATAGTCTCACGGGACTTGTTGCGGGATCTCGAGGACTTGGCCGAAATTGCTGATCGGGTCAGCGCCATTTTGGTGGTGTGTGGCGTGTGTTAGTCATTATTAGAACCAGAGAGAAAAGTTATCAGAATAAAAAGCTGTTTGTCTCCAGTTTGCCTCTGAAGTGCTTCCCGCGGCTCCGTTGCTCCAAGCGCTTCAGGCGGCAACATGTTCACACTTGGCAGGGTGCTGTATCACTACATAAAGCTGTTCTCTATGGTGCCTTCTGGGAATAATAAATGTAACTATAGTTTTAGATTTGATCACAAAGACCTAAAATGAAAAGCGATTGAAATAACAAGATTACTGGATTCTTTTGCAATTGTACAGGGAATATGAGGGCTTATAGAATACTGGGAAATAACAGCTACTTCTACCTATCTGTTTCAGCCCTATGAATAGGTGACACAGCTTAAAGCAGAACTTGAAAAGTTCTCCACATTCCCTTTTCCACTGTACTTGCTTCCTTGTTATGCATAATTTAATCACAATGCAGGGCCTTCTGCCCCTTTGACCTTCCTCTGCTATTTTGTTTGTAACAGGCCCAGCAAGACCAGGCCAGACCTGTGCTCAAATCTCCTTTCAACAATTTATTTGCACTAATTAGGCAAAAGAAAGAAATTAAAGGGATATGAATAGGAAAAGAAGAGCTCAAACTATGCTTGCCAACAACATGATCCTATATTTAGAAGAGCCAAAAAACTCCACCAGGAAACTTCTATAACTCATAAACAAATGCAGCAAAGAAGCAGGATACAAAATTAACACCCACAAATCAATTGCATTCCTGTACTCCAACAACAAATCAGCTGAAAGAGAAATTAGAAAAACTATCCCATTCACAAAAGCCTCAAAAAAAGAAACAGGAAAAAAAAACTTGGAATCAATCTAACAAAAGAGGTGAAAGATCTCTGCAATGAAAACTACAGAACACTAAAGGAAGAAATTGAAGAAGACCTTAGAAGATGGAAAGATCTCCCATGCTCTTGGATAGACAGAATTGATGTCCAAATGGCCATACTACCAAAAGTGTTCTACAGATTTAATGTAATTCCCATCAAAATTCCAATGATATTCTTCATAGAAAAGGAAAAGCAGTCATGAAATTCATCTGAAAAAATAAGAGGCTCAGAAAAACCAAAGCAATTCTTAGAAAAATAAAGCAGAAAGCACCACAATAACAGATGTTAAATTATACTACAGAGCTATAGTAACAAAACCAGCATGGTATTGGCACAAAACAGACACAAACACCAGTGGAACAGAATAGAAGACACAGAGACGAACCCACAAAAATACAGTTACTTCATACTTGATAAAGGCACTAAAAACATGCATTGGAGAAAAGATGGCCTCTTCAAGAAATGGAGCTGGGAAAACTGGAAATCTATATGTAGTAAAAATGAAATTGAACCCCTATCTCTCACCCTGCACAAAACTCAAAGTAGATCAAAGACCTAGAAATTAGACCAGAGATCCTGCACCTACTAGAAAATGTATATCCAACACTTGAACATATTGGCTCAGGAACTAACTTTCTTAACGAAACTCCTAAAACACATGAAGTAAAATCAAGAATCAATAAATGGGATGACATCAAACTAAAAAGCTTCTTCACAGCAAAGGAAACAATCAAGAATGGGAAGACAGAACCCACAGAATGGAAGAAAATCTTTCCCACTTACACCTCAAATACAGTATTAACCTCCAGAATATACAAAGAACTCAAAAAACTTAACACCAAAAATACCCCAAATAACCCAATCAATAAATGGGCAAAGTAATTGAACAGACATTTCACAGAAGAAGAAATATGAATGGTCAACAAATACAGGAAAAAATGTTCAACATTTCTAGCAATTAGCGAAATGCAAACTAAAACTACACTGAGATTTCATCTCACTCCAGTCAGAATGACAATTATCAAAAATATAAGTAACAATAAATGTTGGCAAGGATGTCGGGGAAAGGGGACACTCATACTTTGCTGGCGCAACTACAAATTGGGCAACCACTCTGGAAAGCAGTATGAATATTCCTTAAGAAACTAGGAATGGAACCAACATTTGACCCAACTATCTTAGTCCTCAGTTTATATCCAAAAGATTTTAAAACAGCATACTACAGTGACATAGCCACATCAATGTTTATAACAGCTCAATACACAATAGCTAAACTATGGAACCCAATTAGATGCCCTTCAACAAATGAATGGATAAAGAAATTGTGGCATATATACACAATGGAATATTCCTCAGCCATAAACAAGTATGACTTTAAGACATTTGCAAGTAAATGGATGGAACTGGAGACTATCATGCTAAGTGAAATAAGCCAGTCCCCCAAAGGCCAAAGGTCAAATATTTTTGTTGATATGTGGAAGCTAACCCACAATAAAGGGGGAGAAAAAAAGAACAGACATTCAATAGATAAGACAAAGGGGAATGAAGGGAAGGGAGAGGAATGAGAAAAGGAAAGGCAATGGAATGAATCCTAAATCATTTTCCTACATACTTATATGAATACACCATAGCGAATCCCACAATCACGTATGTCCATAAGAATAGAATCCTAACTAGAATAAGATAACTTGCATGCATGTACAATTATATCAAAATGAATTCTGATGTCATGTGTAACTAAAAAGAACCAGGGCTGGGGAAATAGTTCAGTTGGTAGAGTGCTTGCCTTGCATGCAAAAGGCCCCTGGGTTCAATCCTCAGCACCAAAAAAAAAAAAAAAAAAAAAAAAAAAAGAGGAAGAAGAAGAAAAAAAAGAACCAATAAAAAATTATTTTAAAAATCTGCATAGAATGGTATTACAATTCTGTGTAAAATGGAATTATTCTGATATTTATCTTTTAAAAATATTTATTTTTTTAAAAATGTTTATTTTCCAGATAACTTATAGTTTTTATGATTTTTATAACTGGAAAAAATTTTCTTCACCACAAAAAATGAACTTACTAGCTTCTGTGAGTGTGGAAAGTTCTTTAACTTCCCTAGAACCTACTTTATAAGGTGGCTGTGAAGTTTAAGTAAGAGGTATAAATTACTCAGCACAAATCTATGTACAGAGCATGCACTCAAAAATAGTAGCTATTAGGCCTATTATTTCATTCACTACAGAAGAAGGTATGAAAAGAGAACTTAAGAGTACCAAAGAGTGAAAATAGAAGGCATCAACAAAAGCAGTCAGTGGCCTCCATACCCCCTGGAATGGCTACTGTCTCATGTGGTTAGAAGTCTGGCCTAACCCAAGCTCAGCAGGCAGGTCCTAAGGGGTGCTGTGAGGGAGAAGGAAGCCACACAAATCCACCACTTGAGGACCCTTGCAGCTATCTACCACCACCACCAGGACAGCAAACTGTCCCCTGTGCTCTTTCTGGGCTGCTTGCCTGGTGAACCTACACTGGTAGAACGCCAGTGTAGCAGTATTGTCAGTAGTGACAAGCGGAGGGTCCCTGCAGTACTGAATTCCTCATGTCATACAGGACACACTGGGAAACAAGATGAAATATTCTCAGCCAGCAACTAGATCTTTCAAATGTCTCATGTTTTATAAATATTTGCTCTCAAGTCTGGCAGAGGAAGGTGGCCAAGGCCTGACATCAGTAGGCCTGGCTTCTTGCCCTGATCCTGGTCTCACCTCTGGGAACCTAGGTACCTCAGCTTCTCAGGGCCTCAATTTCTCACCTGTACGAACTTAAATGATCGTATGTCTCTTAGAGGGTTCCTGAAAGGATTAAATCATATAATGAATGTTGAATACCTGGACAAGAGCCAACAACTGTTATTTTGCTCTCATGACCTTTATCTAAACCAGTCTTCATGTGGTGCAATTTCAGTATGACGGATACTTGATTTTTTATATAGCCATACCTATTTCCTGATAGCTAAAATTCCTTCCCTTCTTGAAGGGACAAAGCCCTTTACCACAATCAAATACTAGGTATAAAAATAGAACACAGAGAGAGGTTATATAAATCTGAGAACTAATTGTGGAGGGGAAGAGGGTTGTGGCTTCTCAGACAAAGGTGGCAATATCTTGTGAGGTCACAGAGCCCAAGGTCATGCATCAATTCTGCAGGTCCTGAAACATGATGAGTACACTGCCTCTCCATGTAGCACAAGAGGAAACTTACTTACATACAAACACAGAAAACAGACTTAAAAGAAAATTAAAGTCTGACATGTTACAACATGGATGAATCTTGAAAGCACTGTAGTAAAATAAGCGAGACACAAAGTAAAAGTATTATATGATCCCGCTTATATGAGGTATCTAGATTAGGCAAATTCATAGAGACAGACTGTAGAATGATGGTTTTCAGGGGCTGGGGGTGGGAAGAATGGTAGTTATTATTTAATGGGTACAGAGTTTCAGTTTGAGATAATGAAAAAGTGCAGGAAAAGGATCATGGTGGTGTTTGCATAGTAATATGAATGTTCCTAATGCCCCTGAACGAACGAAATATTCAAAAATGGTTAAAATAATAAATTTTATTTCCATAAAACATGCACACAAATAAAAGAAACATAAATAAGCCAGAGATGTAGGTTGTCTTACAAAAAGAACAGTTACTAGGAGGATCAGAATGTACCTTGGGACTGGCCAACACACTCAAAGGGGAAGGAAAATCTATAAGAGGCTGGGGTGAGCACAGACTCTGAACTAGGGAAGTGGGGTGATGATGTTGAGAGTTGGTTTGTCTCAAGAAACCATAAACTCAGGGCCCATCACTGGCCTTCCCAGAGCAATTTCCCAACACTTCACAAACAGGTAGAAAGAAGAAATGGTAATAGTTGTAAGCCCTGGGAAACTAGGAGTCTTCTCCAGCTCTCTAAAAGGCTTTGATAATCAGTATCTTGTCCTCCTGGAACCCATCTGGGACACACAGGTTGGGAAGCTATGTGCCAGGATCCCAGAATATTCCTGTTCAAGTGCTAGAATGATCTGCAAATTCTTGCCCCTTAGACTCTTTCCCCACTGCCAAACAAAGCTGTTAATGGGATTATGGCTTACTTTAATATGAAATTATATTTTCTGGAGATTACAGCTCAAAGTCCTTGACTGATGAAGGACTTCAGAAACCTGCCCAGGACTGGACAAGCTGGTGGTATCTGTGATGCCTTGTCTCATTCCCTGGTGAGAGATGGAGCCACGGGCTTAGAACATCTCCTCACTTGGGAGGAACAGTCTAGTGGACCTTCCTTCAGGAAGAGAAAGCAGAAGAAGGTGAGCCAGGATGATTTTCTTGGCATTGTGGGTTCGAGCCAGAGTTGTTTTGCATCAGTCAACAGACTGACAGAAGGCAGCCAGATGATAACCTGGGGCTGGGTTGGGAGCAGCAATCAACAAGAATGAGGAGACTTGTAGGGATGAAGGGACTGCTCACCCCTGGAGTGAGATGCACATCTGTAAAAGCTTACTAAAAATCACTAAGCATTTTATTTTACTTATTTTAAAGCATGATAAGGCTGACTTTATACTGGACTATCATGCTGAGTATAAGAATTTTGTAACCTAGGAGAAAGATTGTGCTCAATTCACAATACCATATGGACTAGTGGGAGTTCATAGCTAAGGATCAGGGTAGGGGTTAGGGGATGAAAAAAATTGCTAAGAGGGAACATCAGTGTAAAGGGGGAATTCTGGCTAAACTGACCTAACAAGATTCTTGCTGAAGACAGGGCAGATTGATTAGACAGACAACATGGAGATGATAGGGGGCAAGGGACCAGACCTAAGATACGGGATGACCAGGTATTGATGAAGAGAGGATTTTGCTAATCTGAGTTTGCAGGATTCTTTGTTAAAAGTTGATTTTTTAAAATTTTTTTTAGTTGTAGATGGACACAATACCTTTATTTATTATTATTATTATTATTTTAAATGTGATGCTAGGATCTAACCCAGTGTCTCACGCATGGTTGGCAAGCACTCTACCACTGAGCCACAACCCCAGCCCTAAAACTTGATCTTATAAGGAAATGCCAAGATGGGCCTAGGAAAAGTTTCAGCAAAGAATCTTTAGCAAAAGTAATAAGAAGCCGGGCGTGGTGGCGCACGCCTATAATCCCAGCACTTTGGGAGGCTGAGACAGGAGGATCGTGAGTTCAAAGCCAGCCTCAGCAATGGCGAGGCACTTAGCAACTGAGTGAGACCCTGTCTCTAAATAAATAAAATACAAAAAAGGGCTGGGGATGTGGCCCAGTGGTCAAGTGCCCCTGAGTTCAATGCCTGGTACCACAAAAAAAAAAAAAAAAAAAAAAAAAAAGTAATAAGAAATGCCTCTGTGGATCTCTTGGGTGTAAAAATTGCTGTTTTCTTCCCCAGATATGAATGAGTTAGACATCAACACCCTAAGTACATGTATGAAAACACAAATGGTGTGAAAATACTTTACGTAAAACCAGTGACTTGAAAAATTGTGCTCTTTATATGTATTACAAAATGAATAGCACTCTGCAAGCATGTATAACAAATTAGAATAATAATAATAATAATAGTAATAATAAAAGAAGAAAGTTTAAAAAAAGAAAATAAATGCTATTTCCTCATGATGAGTAAATTCCACTACTCTCCAGTATGCTGATTCTTTTATTCTCTACTACTGTTTTTAACAAAAGGAGGCCTACGTGACTGGACAATACTTGTGGCTGGACATTTAATGGGGCTGATAATAATTCTCCTTGTGGAAGCTTTGAGTCTCCTTTGAGAGCCAAAACCTCCAGACACACAGGCTATCACTGTGGGGACATATGGGTCTGTGATGGTAAAGGCAGAGACCAGTGTCCCACTCCAGTGCATTGTCTCATGTAGTAGACTTGCTGGGAACACAGAAGCATATCTAATCACTAATTTAATGGTGCACACTGTGTCCTGGAATGTGAAGTCTCCCTTTCACAGAATATCATGTACAAGCTGCCCCTTCAAAAGGCCACTTTCTTATTCTCTTGGGTCAGCAGCTTCTCGATGGTATGGCTTATGAGAGGCCCAGTGAACTAGTCTCTTATTCTGAAGGGATGCACAAATTCTAGGTTGGTTATTTGAAGCTCAGATACTGGTGCTGACTGAGGCCCTGAGGTGAGAAAGTAGATATATGCCCCAAACAGATTTGATTCCATGAAAGATAAATCAACTTGCCAAGTGTCTGACTGGTCTTCTTGAGGGATGATGCTGTAGGGAACTCACCTTGGGTCTCTCTGGCTAATATGTTAGACTTTGGCCTTAGTAAGTGGAAACCCATGGTGTGGGGCCCATGTGTAGTTTCTGGGCTATTATCATAGTCACTCAGTTGCTGATGGCAATGTGCCACCACTGGGCAGGGTGGCACATTAATGAGCTGCCTGACATTTATTGACCAGGTCATTCTGTCTACCTAGTTATTTTGTGTCTCTTTCATAGTGGATGCTTTCTGGGGGAAAAGCAGCTAATTCCCCTTCTTGCAAAGCTTCCATGTCTTTCTGAGCTCCTGTCCCATGGAGGAGTATGTATCTTTTTGGAGGGGCTCACACATTGTTCCAGTTGCTACTCACAGATCAGTGAAATCCAGGACCTCTCCTCCATCCTGGGAAGTGATCTGCTCAAGGCCTACACAGGTTTATAGAGGTTACATACTATATAACTTTATAGTCCATTATTCCTAGTGACCAGAATGGCCTTGAACAAACAGCACTGCTTTGTCAGTCCCCACCCCCACCCCAGGCTATTCAGTGTATTTTGTTTTTTAGGCTTGGAGCCAGAGTAGAAGTTGATTCTCAGGGTTAGTATTCATATGAAGAAGGTTACCACATCTACTGGATGTCCATAACCCTTCAGAGCAGGGAGGATGCATCCTCAGCAACTTCTGATATCAAAAAGATACAAATAAAGCCGGGCGCGGTGGCGCACGCCTGTAATCCCAGCACTTTGGGAGGCTGAGGCAGGAGGATTGCGAGTTCAAAGCCAGCCTCAGCAATGGCGAGGCACTTAGCAGCTCAGTGAGACCCTGTCTCTAAATAAAATACAAAAAAGGGCTGGGGATGTGGCCCAGTGGTCGAGTGCCCCTGAGTTCAATCCCTGGTACCACAAAAAAAAAAAAAAAAAAAAAAAAAAAAAAAAAAAGATACAAATAATAACCAGAACGATGTTTCCTTTTCACTCATTTTTTTTTTTAAATGCTTTAGTATCAGAAGCTTCCAAACATAAGAACTGCAACCTGTATCTAAGTTCCCCAGTTCTTGATGAGCTGCATGCTGGTCCCCCAGGACCCCTTTCCCAGGCTCCAGTCACCCTAAGCATTTTGTAATATATAAATTGTACCTCAATGATACTGTTTCTAAAATAAAATAGCGACATTTGTTAAAACAACACTAAGCTACAAACTTAAGATGTGTGCACGCCCGTGTGCGCGCACACACGCAGTCTCCAAGGTGATATAATTAAAAAAAGAAAAAAAGAAAGAAGGAAAAGGAAAAAGCCCCATTCCTTGCAAGGTTTTTGGAAAGGTCCAATAGACATTGAATGGAAATGAGCTGGTGGGGGAGGATAAATGAATAAACTTAAAACATCAACATTTCTGCTAAGAACTTCAGCTAAGAACACCATGTCCATTTCCTTAGCAAATGGAAAAGACCTGTTTTTAGATAGGATCAATTTCCCAATGAACACCAGGTTATTGCCAAATACATTTAAAATACCACGGGTCCTGACTTCTGGATCCAGGTTCTAGTTTTACCACTCATTAACTTGTGATCTTAGACCAATTTGCCTCCACTTTCTGTGTCTAATTTTTCCCATCCCTGAAAACCAGGATATAATTCCTCTGGCAACACACACAGTGGGAGTTGGCTTTTGTGGGGAGGGATTCTGAACCTCACTTTTCTTACCTGTAATCTGAGGAGATAGTAGACCTTTCTTGTTCTATCCACACAGCCTCTATTCCCCGCATCTCCTGGTCATAACATTCCCACTGATTCAAGAAATGTCTCCTGACTCCTCCATGTGGCTCCATTTTGGAAGTGTCATTACCACTGTGGTAATGGCAGGGACACCCAGTCAAGGGCAAACCAGTGACAGAATCATGGAAGGACCTAAGGCCACCCAGACATAAGTATAAGATGTGAGTCAATGCCATATACCTGGCAAGGTGCCTGATCTTGTCAGGAGATGTGGACAATCCTGACAGTCTGGAAGTCCTTTTTCTTTCAAGAATGAAAAAGTCCCCTTCTTTGCTTAAAAACATCAACTACAACCCTAAACCACCCAAAAACAAAATCAAGACCAAAATCAAAACCAAAGCCCTTTCTCTCAATTCCACTCAGGGCTGGTGTTCCAGTGGGAATAAACCATCTTTGACTTGGTCTTAACCTCTCCTCCACTAGCCCTGTGCTAAAAAACTCATTCGAAAATCACGTTTTAAAGTTTAGAGAGGAGTCCAAAGGGAGAATAAACTACCAAGGTCAAGTTAGGAAGGGTCATTATGGGCGCCATTGTCCAAAATGGTTCTCTGAGGTTCAAACGACAATTAAAATAAATAAATAAATAACTTTAACTGAAGCAAGGACAGATTTATAGCCACCAAGAAAAGAGATTGTCACTTGCCAGAGTGCTAAGTGGTGGACTAAGGCTAGTAACAGTGTCTCTATGTCAGTGTCTTCTGAGCTAGAGGACCAAGGCCCCCTAACCCCACCCCTTCATTCCTAGGGGTGTGTTGAGTTGGACACCTCAACTTGGCCTTCTTTCTGTCCAAAACCAAGACCCTCCGTGATGGGAGAGTGGAAGTGGGGCCTTGAGTACCACTTCATGATATTGGTTTTACTGAGGTTCACTTTTCCTTGGGCAACTGTAGTTACCTCTACTGGTTTAGGTGATGAAGCCAAAGAGAACCACAAAGGAAGAGTTAGGACGTGCAGATGTTCCCTGACTTCAATGGTTTGACGTACAATTTTTTTACTTTATGTTAGTATGGAAGTGATACAAACTCAGTATAAACCGTACTTCAAACTTGGAATTTTAATATTTTCCCAAGCTAGCAGTACATGGTAAGATAACTCTCTTGTGAGGCTGGGCAGCTCCAGTCAGCCACAGGATCATGAGGAGAAACCATCACACTCTACAGTGTGCTGTGCTAAGCTAGGACCTTTTGCATTTTCATCTTAACAATATTTCAACTAACGACAGGTTTGCCAGAGCATCGTTAGTCAAGGAGCAACTGCAAAAACATGAAGTGGCATCTGTGAGATTATGGGACAATGCAACAAGCTCTAGTGTTGGCTGGCTGACTGTGTCTGTGGTCAGGTGCTTTTGGGTGTTCTTTGAGAACATGTCAGTGTGCCAGATTGAGGTCAGGGCTAAAAGCTGACAAAACAAGAACCCTGGGAAATTGCCTGGCAGTTTGGGGAGCTCAACCACACAGACTTGGCTACCTGAGGGAGGCACTGGCCCAAAGATTAAGGGCCCAGGAAGTGTTTTCAAAAACAATTCAGAGAAGGGAGGATTTTATTTTTCTCTGCATAGCCTTATAAACTATTTAAATTATTTAACTAGACCATTGAAATAAAAGTAAATTCAAGAAATTGCCAAGAAAATTTTGTACAATTTTGAATCATTAGAAAATTATTTCTTCTTCTTCTCCTACTTAATATCTGTAAGACACTTGACTTTGATAGCGGTCAGGGGAAAGTCATCCCACAGAGAGTGAGTCTTCTGGATAGTCTTGTCTCTTTCTATCTTGTTCTGTATCTTTTTTATTATGCAGCAGCTGATCAGCAAATTCATTTGCTGCTGTGGATTGGATGAGTATTCTTCAAAGTTTCCTGTGTTAAAGGCTTGATCTCCAAGGTGGTGCTATTGTGGACCCTTATGAGTTGGGACTAAGTGGGAAGCCCTTGGGTCATTGAGGGTGTGCTCCGAAGGGGACTGTAGGATCCCGGCCCTTCCTCCTTTTGCTCCACCACACATTTCCACCATGATGCATCACCCTCACCAAAGGCCCAAAGAAATGAGGCCACTTGGTCTTGGACTAGAACATCCAGAAACTGTGAGCCAAAATTACCATTTTTTCTCTTCATAAGTTAATTGTCTTGAGTACCTCATTACAGTGACACAAAGTTGACTAATAAAACCAGGCTGGGAGCAGGAACTTAGTCTCATATGGACTGGAACAAGGGGATGGTGAATGGCCCAGGTTTGTCATAATTCTGTTGAACAATCCATGGTCTGAAGATAGGAAAAGAATAATGAATGGGGCAGGATGTCATGTAGCAGGTCATGCCCTGCGGCAGTCCTGAGGAAATGCCAGGCAATCTGGTGTCATCCGATCATTTCACAAGTAAGGATATGTACTCAGATGCACAATCAGAAATTGACAGGATGTCCCAGCAGAAATTTGGAGCTGGTAGAGTCATGTGCTCTAAACCACTGGCAGGAGACTTGTTCCAGACCAGACCCCACCAAGAACCACAATTGTGCCTGTATCATTGTCCTGAAGAGAAGCTCCATCACTAAACCAGCTCTTCCACTTCTACATCAAATGAGCCCTATGTGGGGCTGAACTCCAAATCATACAACTTGGGAACATAATAGTCCTTAAAGAAAATATATCAAGGCTGAGGAATCTTATGGTCAAGTTGTATAAGGAAATATTCATTGGTTATTTCCTAATCTCAGTACTACCTGGGATTGTTTCATCAAAGCAAAAACCCAGTCTTTGGTGGAAAAGTGTCATCTAGCTATCCAAGTCCCCCCCCCCAAAGTTTCAAAATAGGGTTCCCTGGACATTCCCATTCCCCTATACTTCCCCCTAGGATTTACTAAGTAGTACCAGCTACTCCCACTTTACCCTTTGCCACTTTTTTCCTATTTAAAGTACTCAGAAATCAGTGTGGGTGTTAGATCCTGTTCTCCAAAACCTGTGGTCACTCTTCCCCCAGTGGTCATGATCTGGATGCAGACAACAAGAATAGTGCTGCATGTAGTTCAGTGCCCTGAATATGTCTGCCTCCTATTTATTTAGGCAGAATACCGACTTTGTAAGAATTCTAGGCCTCCATCCACAATTGACAAATTTAAGAAAAACCTCACATGTCAGAATGGTTTTATACTGCATTTAATCAGCATTTGTTGATGTCAGCATGGTTCATTCTTTTCAGACATTCTACTCCTAGAATCTACAGTTTGTTTCTGGTGGGCCCATAGCTGGCGTGCACTGATGCTGCAAGTGGATCTGAAGTCACCTGAGACCTGCTGCTATTAGAACTGCAGGACGGTCCTGACGACTTCAACATAGTGGCTGTCTGGAGGCGGCTTCCTCTGACTCCCAGGCTGTAGGAACTTCTTAATTGTAGGAATGTTGCTGATTCTTGTTTTAAATGCCTGAATGAGAAATAGTAAAATCAGGGCCTCCATAGATCTCATGACCTTTAAGAAAAATCAGAACTTTGTCACAAGAGGGCAGTGCTTAGACTTTGGTATGCAGAGCCTGGTGTGTTGAAACTGAGTCAATCCTTAGATACATTTCTGGATGTTCCTGGAAGAGCAATGCCATTGCCTGTGTACTGAGCATGAGTTATCTTATTAAAAAGACATTGTCACACTCAGGCAGTGCCTATCAAAAACTCTTAATGTATTCATATGTTTGACCTATCAATTCTTGTTCTAGGAATTTATTATAAGAGAATAAGTAGGGGTGTGAGCAAGGAAATAATTATCAGAATTTTAAACACAGAGAAAATTTGAAAATAATCTATATTCAGGAAGGGAAATTGGTTAATAAACAAATTGTGATGTGCATATAAATTATATTTTTACAAGGAATATAAGTCAGCAATTTAAAATAATATTATAGAAGAAGAAAGAGGAACAGAAGTTCCCTGTGTTGATGGGGGAAATATCTACAGTGTACTTTTGAGTTAAAAAAAAATGGAACAGCATGGTATTGGCACCAAAATAGACTTGTACACCAATGGTACAGAACAGAGGACACAGAGACAAACCCATGTAAATATAATTATCTCATACTAGACAAAGGTGCAAAAAATTTATATTGGAGAAAAGATAAACTCTTCAACAAATGGTGCTGGAAGAACTGGAAATACATATGCAGCAAAATGAAAATGAACCCCAATCTCTCACCATGCACAAAATTTAACTCAAATTGGATCAAGGACCTAGGAATTAGGCTAGAGACCCCTGTGCCTAATAGAAGAAAAAATAGGCCCAAATCTTCACCATGTCAGATTAGGCCCCAACTTCCTTAACAAGACTCCTAAAGTACAAGAAATAAAATCAAGAATTAATAAATGGGATGGATTCAAACTAAAAAAAAGCTTCTTCTCAGCAAAAGAAACAATCATTGAGTTGAAGAGAGAGCCTACAAAATGGAGCAAATTTTTACCACACACAAATCAGATAAAGCACTAATCTCTAGGATATATAAAGAACTCAAAAAACTTAACACCAAAATAATAATAATGATAATAATAACCCAATCAATAAATGGGCCAAAGAAATGAACAGACACTTCTCAGAAGATGATATATAATCAATCAACAAATATATGAAAAAATGTTCAACATCTATAGCAATTAGAGAAATGAAGATTAAACCACTCTAAGATTTCTCACTCCAGTCAGAATGGCAACTATTAAGAATACAAACAACAATAAGTGTTGATGAGGATGTGGGGAAAAAGGCACATTCATACATTGCTGGTGGGACTGCGAATTGGTCCAACCAATCTGGAAAGCAGTACGGAGATTCCCTGAAAAACTTGAAGTGGAACCATCATTTGACCCAGCTATCCCACTCCTCGGTCTATACCCAAAGGACTTAAAAACAGCTTACTATAGTGACGCATTGACATCAAGGTTTATAGTAGCACAATTCACAATAGCTAAATTTTGGAAACAACCTAGATGTCCTTCAATAGATGAATGGATAAAAAAAAACTGGTATATATCCACAATGGAATATTACTCAGCATTAAAAGAGAATAAAATCATGGCATTTGCAGGTAAATGGATGGAGTGGGAGAATATCATGCTAAGTGAGGTTAGCCAATCCCAAAACACCAAGGGCTGAATGTTTTCTCCAATATGTGGATGCTGATCCATAATGGGAGTCACAGGGAGAAGCATGGGAGTGATGGAGGAACTTTAGATAGGGCAAACAGAAAGGAGGGGACAGGAGGGGAATGGAGCTAGGAAAGATGGTGGAATGAGATAGACATCATTACCATAGGTACATGTACGAAGACACAAATGGTGTGACACTACTTTGTGTACAACCAGAGACATGAAAAATTGTGCTCTATATGTGTACTATGAATTGAAATGCATTCTGCTGTCATGTATAACAAATTAAATAAATAAATAAATTTTTTTAAAAATGGAGTAGAAAAGAATATATAGTACTTTATGTAGTATATACGAAAGGGAAGGGTGAAAGAAGAATATATTTTCATATTTGCTGATATCTGCATAAATAGGAGCACTGAAAGGATATGCAGAATCCGGTAAAAATGATCATGGAAACAGGAAAATGGAAGGGCGGTGGAAATGAGACTTCTCAATTTATGTCCTTTTTATATAGCTTCCATTCTTCAGAAAAAAAAAAAAATTATTCCATTGCCCAGTGAAAATAAAAATATTGCCAAATATTTGTTGGCATTCAAATATGTTCATGATAGTTGAAAAGAATTTTAAATGCAAGCCACAAAACAATATTTGGCATAATCCTTTTTTAAGAAAAATAATAACGATAAGTCAGGAAGTCTCGTGCCCTCATGCCAGTAACATTTGGCAGGAGGGATTATAAATCTTTTTTTCCCTTTTCTTCTTTTGATTCAGGCAAATGTCTAATGTAACTACATAAACTTGCATTTCTTTTATAAGAAGAAAAAATTCTATTCTTAAATTATAAGACCCACAGTCACCCATGAAACAAGATGTTTCTAAGGAATCGTGCAGAGTCTGGGTCAGGGCTACAGTGGCAGGCTTCTGTCTTAGGGTCATACAATGCAACAGGGACAGCAGTGCCACCTGTGCACTTCACTCTGAGCAATGGAGGGACTGTGTGGGAGCCCAGCTTCAGGGGCTAAAAGTGGGCAGGACTGTCTGGTAGGAGTTAGAGAGGGAAGCTACAAAGACAGGCTTGTTAGCCGTGTTTCATGAGGAAAAAAAATGCTCCAAGCACTAAAAGAGAAAAAGAAGAAGGTACTAATTTTTCATGCTAGAAACCAAAACATCTATTTTTTCCCTTTATAAGGTTTTATTTCCTAACAGATCCTATAGAGTAAGCAAGAGAAAGTGACCAGACTGAATAAAATAATAATTTTGAAACAGCATTGAGTTTCTTTTAAGATTGACCTGGAGACACATTTTGTTGTTATTGTCATTCTTTCTGCTCATGTTTTCCTGGGCTTCGTGGGGATGTTAATGGAGTACCTTTAGCAGGGGGAAGTCAGAGAGGACAGGAGCACTGAGTTCTTCCACCATTAAAATAGCTTCTAACAGCTGTATATCTGCCCAGCTGAATCTGTTGCCAACGAGAAAATCCTCTCCATGGTCTTTCAGAATCTACAGAAACAAAGGGAAGAAAAAGACTACTAAATGGAATTAGAAAGACTATTTTGCCTGGCTAAACACCTTAAAAAGCATAAAATTTTCACACTGATCAGATTTACTGATAATCTTCAATGCTGGCAAGAATAAGATGTAACGAACACTTTTTTACAAGTTGAAAATTGGCACAATCTTTTTGGAAATTGGTCAGTGATTGTCAAGGTCCCCTGGGTGGTGAAGTGCTGACACTGGGCTCCTGTTACAAACTTGGAGGTAGGTGGTTATGTAAAACTGTACCCATCAGTACAGGGAGTCACAAAAAAATTACATAGCTAGCACCTGACTGCTATACCAGTCACCAATGGGATAGCAGCAGCCCAAACCTCAGCCACAAAAAAAGCAATTTTTTTTTACTAGAAAAATGAATATAAATAATCTACATGGGGAACATTTGAATGGCAGATGCATAAAATATCGGTTACTCCACAAATAAGGAACAAAGATAAATTCAGGCATCATCTCCTCCTGTGATACATATAAGAACAAAAAATAAATGTCAATGTAGATGAAAAAAAAAAAAAAAGGATAAAATCAGTGACTTCTAGAGTTTCCCAACCAGAGCAAAGACAAAATTTTATTAGAATACATTGAATATACCAAACATATGGAATGTAGCTATTTTTTGCGAGGGGTATAATTTTTGCTGAAGACAAGCTTAGCTAAAAATAACACAGTACACATGGAAACCCAACTCATCCAGAAGACAGGCAATACACTCATAAAAAGAAATTTGAGCCACAGAGCCAAAAATTAGAGTGAATAAGGGCTTTAAAATGCTTAAATGTTCAGAGATAATGAAAAGAATGGCATGTAGAAAAAAAGATATGGATTTGAAAAAATAGAAGAAAAAAAATTTAAGTCAAATACATAAACATTGATTAATAAAAACTCAATGAGAATTTTTTTTGCGGGGTGGGGTGGGAAGATTGAACTCAGGGCCACTCGACCACTGAGCCAAATCCCCAGCTCTATTTTATATTTTATTTAAAGACAGGGTCCTCACTGAGTTGCTTAGCGCCTCACTTTTGCTGAGGCTGGCTTTGAACTCATGATTCTCCTGCCTCAGCCTCCCAAGCCACTGGGATTACAGGCGTGCGCCACCGTGCCTGGCTTGAGAAATTTTTTTAAAGTATCAGCAATTTGGTGTATATATCTGAGAAAACACACAGAAATAAGAGACTTAGATATGAAAGAAATGAGAGACAGAACATAAAATGTATCTAATAAGAGTGCAGAAAGACAGAATAGAGAGAACAGGAGGACTTTAATCTGGTATAGAATTTTCCAGAATGAAAAGGTGTGTGTAGTTAGAGTCTTCAGTCTGAAATGAAACATAAAGCAGATATATAAAAGCAAATATAGAGGTAAACACATAGTATTAAAAGTATATTAAAAAGTTATACTTGGGCTCAAGTTGTGGCTCAGTGGCAGAGTGCTTGCCTAGCATGTGTGAGGCACTGGATTCAATTCCTAGCACCGCATATAAATAAAAATAAATAAATAAATAAATAAAGGCCCATTGACAACTAAAAAAATGTTTTTTAAAAAAAGAGAGAGAAGTTATACTCCACTGGGAGTATAATCCCAGTGGCTCAGGAGGCTGAGGTAAGAGGATCTCAAGTTCAAAGCTAGCTTCTGCAAAAGCAAGGTGCTGAGCAGCTCAGTAAGCCCCTGTCTCTAAATAAAATACAAAATAGGGCTGGGGGTGCTGGGGTTGTGGCTCAGCAGCAGAGCGCTCACCTTGCACGTGCGCAGCCCGGGTTCGATCCTCAGCACCACGTAAACATAAATGCATTGCATTGTGTACAACTAAAGTAAATAAATAAATATTAAAAAAAAATAGGGCTGGGGATGTGGCTCAGTGGCCAAGTGCCCCTGAGTTCAATCTCTGGTACAAAAAAAAACAACATAATAATCTAAAATATTATACAACAAAAACATAAAAAGAGGAAGAGGAGAAGTTTGGAGGGAAGCTGAGGCTTTCTTCCTATGAGAAGAGGATAGTGACTGATAGTTTAAGGAAGAAGCATCCATTTGAAGAAGTCCTGATTGACCTAACCGGGCTTAGAAAAGAGAGGGGGAAAGCCAAAGAAAAGTTTTGTTCTCCCAAAGAGAAAACAAAATAAAATGAAAGAAGTTAAATACAAATTTATGAGTAATGAATGACATTTGTGTAATGGCTCAAATTTGTGTAAATGGCTCAAAAACTTAGAGTTGGTTGAAAAAAAAAAAGCAAGTTATAGAACAAACTTATAACATTGTTCTGTATACATAAAAATATTTTGAAATCCATATTCGTAAAAATTTGTTCAGCAATCAAGCCAGTCTCTGCCTTTTTAAGCACACAAGAAGAATTTGCATGACATTCCTGACAGTGGTTACCTCTGAGGGGGAGAGAGGAGGGAATGTAATATTTGAGTGTAGTCCAAAGGAGACTTTATACACACATAAGAGAATAAAAGCTCTTAAGCAAGAAAATGAAAGTAAGTATTAATATTTGTTAGTGCTTAGTAGATACCTAGAGTTCTGCTTTTGAAAGTCTTCTATTAAGTGGGAAGAAAGAATAGAGGTTCATTGAAGTAGACAATGGGGACTGAAGGGAAGGGAAGGAGGATGGTGAAAGGAAAAGTCAGTGGAATGGATCTGACATGACTTCCCTATGTACATACATGAATATACCACAGTGAGTCTCGCCATCAAGTACATCCTCAAGAAATTAATTTTAAAAATAACTGGATAAATGGCAGAAAGATCAATAGAGGGAAGGGAGCAAGGAGTCAGGGGAGAAAAGAGGAAGGAGAGGTACTGGGGTCTGAACTAGAACATGATTCCATGGTTTTAGTATTATGTCAAAATGAGTTCTATTGTCATGTATAATTAAAATAGCCAATAAAAATGTCAAAAAGAAAGTCGTCTAAATAACAAACAGTTAAAAATTATCTTCAGCATAATCATGCAGAAATCTATAAAAAATAAAAAGTGTATGGTGAAAAACTGGAAGGAAATACATGAAATAATAATGACATTTATATATATATGTATATGTATATTTATATATATAAGTATTTATAATAATATATATATATATATATTTTTTTTTGTTGTTGTTGTTACAGGGGATTGAACTCGGGGGCACTCGACCACTGGGCCACATCCCAGCCCTTTTTTGTATTTTATTAGAGACAGGGTCTCACTGAGTTGCTAAGTGCCTCGCCAATTGCTGAGGCTGGCTTTGAACTCGCAATCCTCCTGCCTCAGCCTCCCAAGTGCTGGGATTACAGGCGTGCGCCATCGCGCCTGGCAAACGACATTTATATTTTGAAGATGAGAGGTACTAGTGATTTATTTCTTTCTACATTCTTCATTTCCAAATACTACAAAAACAGAAATGTAGAGAGAATGTAGAAATTGCTCTTTATAATTAGCAACTCCTTATAAAATAATTTTTTTTAATTTACTGAGTTTTCAGAAAAAAAAATTTAATCTCTGAATGTAAAAGTTGGGACTCATATATTCTAAAATATAGTAGTCTACATTAAATTGAAGTATTATTACAGTGCTATGATTGAACTCAGTGCCTTCGTGCATGGTGGGTAAGTGCTCTACCCCTGAGCTATCCCCATCCCTATTCTTTTTTCTTTTTAGGTAGGGTCTCACCAAGTTGTCCAGGCTGGCCCTCAAGCTTGCAATCCTCTTGCCTCAGTCTCCCAAGTAGCTGGGATTACAGCCATGCACCATCATGCCCGACTTATAGACAATATTTTTAGATTTTGTCAAAGGTATTTTGGTTATCTCAGTGAATCAGAGAAGCAGGGTTTGTTTTCTGCTCAGTACCTCTGCTCAGGACCATTATCTTCACAGAAAGAAAGATCTCTCCAAAGCCCCAGAAAGAATAACTTGCCTAACCAGCAGCCTCTAGAATATGTATTCTTGATCAGAAGAGTTATCAATAAAGATGGCTTGGTAATTAAAAATAACACACACCAAAGTCCCAAATTTTCAGGGTGACACATCTTTTAAAAATAATCTGTAGTCCTTTAACTCAATACAAGCAAATAACTAGCCTTGCGTTTAAATTCAAAACAAAATGAAAATTTTTTAGACATCCTCTCTTACAGAGTAGAAGTGACAAACTCTTGTTCAAAGACTAAAATCAAGACGTATTTAGTGTCTACTTACTTCAGAAAGAACAGCTAGGATATGAATGAATCATAAGTTCCATTTTACTAAAGGTTTCTTGGGAACAAACTACACACCAAAGTACATTTTTAAAAACTGATATGCAACTTTAAGTCAAATAAAATAGTTTATAAGTGAGTGTTCTGAATAATTCAACATCTGATTAAAGAGGTTTGGACAGCCCAGATTGCATCAACAAAGTGTTACCTATGCTTCACTGCTATAGGTTGAGATCTGAGCTTTGGAACCCCATCTCATGAAGCTGTCGAACAAGGCTTGGAGGGAAGCCCTCCAAGCAGTCTCCTCTAGCTGTCAGTTGCTTTGTCTGCTTGCCCCAAAGGCATTAAAATATAATCATTCTCTATGAATACTATGACACAAAAAAGTTAGAAAACACAAGAGTGACCAGAGCTCATTGGAAAAATCGCTGATTTCAACATAGAGAAGTGCATATCCAAGATAAGCCCAGAGCATCCTTTTAGACCAGAGAGCAAAGAAGCTCCTGGGGCTATATCAAAAAGACCAGGAACAAACTTGAAGGAGCTACCTCTGGCCAAAATATAGAATACTTGAGCTTCATTAAAAATAAGAGATGCCGGGCGCGGTGGCGCACGCCTGTAATCCCAGCACTTTGGGAGGCTGAGGCAGGAGGATCGCGAGTTCAAAGCCAGCCTCAGCAACGGCGAGGCACTTAGCAACTCAGTGAGACCCTGTCTCTAAATAAAATACAAAAAAGGTCTGGGGATGTGACCCAGTGGTCGAGTGCCCCTGAGTTCAATCCCCGGTACCACAAAAAAAAAAAAAAAAAAGGGCTGGGGATGTGGCCCAATGGTCAAGTCAAGGGCCCCTGAGTTCAATCCCCAGTACCAAAAAAAAATAAATAAATAAATAAAAATAAAAAAAAAAAATTAAGAGATTTGAAAAAAATTAAAATACAGTATGATTAAATCTATGATGATAAATAGTATCATAATGGTACTTAATGGACAAAAACAAGAACAAAATAATAATAAACTCATTGTTCTGTTTTGAAAATGCTAGGTAGATCATTGTCCCTAGATCACCAGAATTTGCGTATCTAGAACTCTGAGGTACTGACAAAATTCTTCACTATAGTTTACTCATTGATAACTCAATCTCTGCTAAGGCTAAGACTGATAATATATGCTGCAAAACTCTGTTGTCCACCAAACCTTTATTTATGGAAGCTACGCTGACAAGTTTTTCTTATCCCCCAGACTTCCCTGGAGGTTTGGACCTTTATCAGCTGCACGTTCGTCACTGGTATTCATGACAAAATGGCTTCAGAAAAGTTTTAAGTTTAACAGATTTTGTCTTTTGATTGAGGCACTATTACTATCCATTATGGCCTAAATATGCACCTTGACAGCAAATTCAAGTGGTGACTCTTTGGGATGGTGGCTTATTTTTAAAATCAGAACAGAAATTGTACTTGCCTTATTCCAATTCTGTTTTGTTGGGGGCTCTATAATTTTACCTGTTATTTGTTCTGGAATCCTTACTAAAGTTTTGATCCTCTTGGCTTTTCAGATACTGACTCTTTAAGTATTCTTTGTGACAGGAGAAATAAAAGCTCTGGGTTCCTGCAGCTTACCTTTTCAAAGGCAGGGAAGTAACGGGTTTTAGCGTTCTTCACAACTGCAGCATAGTTCTCCTCTTTCTCCTTAGGGGGTTGGAAGGCAGCACGCGCGATCATTATCATCAGGTCCAGGGTGCCATCAGTGTACATGTCAATCCTGACAAAACAGATACTTGGTTTCCTGGTCTAACACTCCGTGGTATGTTAAAAAATCATTGGAACAAATTATTTCTTTTCTTTTTTTCTTTTGAACAAACGATTTTTGATTCATCCCTTAAGCTTCCATTCTCATTAATAATTTTGGGTACCAGATCCAGCCAAGTAATGTAGTAAGGTTTCTGGAAATGTTTATTGAATACAAGGATGTATGAAAGAATTAATGAAATTGATGAGATCACAGTTTCATGTACACATAAATATTGCCACAATAAAATCCACTATTCTGATAAATAATTCACCAATTAAATGCACCAATTGAAAAAACAGAATTGATGGATGCCTTTAAGTTGAAATCTGCCATAAGCAAATGCTTAGATTATTATGGTTTTAAAAACTGAACTCATAAGTTTATCAAAGTTACAAAACTTTTTCTTTTGTTTCTTAATATTTATTTATTTACTTTAGTTGTACACAATGCAATGCATTTATGTTTACGTGGTGCTGAGGATCGAACCCGGGCCGCGCACGTGCGAGGCGAGCGCTCTACCGCTGAGCCACAACCCCAGCCCCACAAAACTTTTAATACCAGAACTTTTTCACCAATTTAGAGCAAATAGATTATTTAACAGGTCTTCCATAGACCTGGCAACAGAGAAACTGAGGTCACACAAACAATTTGGTTTTCATTCCTTTAAAAATTTTCTTTTCATTGAAAAGCACTCTTTTAAAAGGCATTTTTTAAAAAACTAAGAAAGGTTGATGCATCACAATTATTTACTGGCCAGCTGGTTGCATTGGGTTGTGGCAGTTCGCTCTACTGATGGCCTTTGTATCCCCCATTATGTGCCAAGCGTTCAAAAAAATTAGTTTAATGATTTTCTGTAGTCTGTCTTTGTTTTTAACAGCACACAAAAGAATAATGAATTTTTACTGCACTATCTGGATTTCAAATCATTTTTCCCCATGTTAGATTGTCATTTGACCCACCTATCTATTTATAGTCTATGCCTAATCTAAAAGAAATAATATCAATGATGCTGTCTGTAGCTAAGGACACACATCTTCGAGGAAAGAAAACAATAAAATAATATACATCAAAACAATGAGAAAGAGACTGTTTTTGCATATTAATACTTATTTACATGGTTACAAAGGGCTTCATTCACACACTGTCTGACATTTCTCCCTGGGCAGTGCACCTTTGGGATTGTAGGTTGTAGTAAGAAACCTGTCTTAAAGATGGAGAGGTGGGGCTAAAGCTAAGTGAGCTTTTCCTTTTTATGGACTTTGCTCATTTCTATGTTATACACTAGCTCTCCTCTTTCTAAACAACTGAACTTGGCTTTGTTCTATCTTGTCTTCTATGTATACTAACCATTCCACATTTATAGTGATAAGATTTTAGGAACCAAAGAAAAGGCCACTTGACATAAAATCCAGATAAAGTTTTATATTTGCAGGTCTTTGTTTTGTCTTAAGTCTACTTATTCACCACCATGAAACTATTCTTTGGGGTGATAATTCAATCATCCTTAATTAGGGCTAGCACAGTGGACAGCAGAGTAGATGCTTATGTTATGTAGATGAGGGGGAAATGGCGGCAACCCTTCATCCTCCAATAGATATGATGAGACTTGGCAGCTCCTCCCATCCAAGATGGGGTCTATTTTCCAGGCTAACCCTGTGACTTTCTCTGACTAATAAAATAAGGTGGAAATGATGAGGAACCAGTTCTGAGCCCAGAAATTAAGAAGCCTGGGTGCTTTCACTTTCCCTCTCAGAACCCTGCCTTGCTGCCATGAAAACAAGGTCAGGATGAGAGAATGAAAGACACATGGCCCTTTCCTCCCACAAGGTCAGCCAACACCCAAAGCCAGAGCACATGGCTAATTCCTGGCTGACCACAGCATATGAGTGAGGCCAGTTGGGATAAATCAAGCGTGGCCCAGAGAAACCAACCACTAAGATGATCCATAGACAACTGAGCAATAATAAATACTTGTTGCTTTAAGTTGCTGTGTTCCACCTTCTTTCTTTTTCTTTTTTTTTTTAATATTTATTTATTTGTTTTAGTTGTACACAATGCCTTCATTCTTACATGGTGCTGAGGATTGAACCTGGGCCGCGCACGTGCTAGGCGAGCACTGTACCGCTAAGCCACAACCCCAGCCCTCCACCTTCTTTCTTTATATTGCAGCACCAGAGATTAAATGCAGGTCTCATGCATGCTAGGCAAACTCGACCACTGAGTTATACCCCAGCCCCAAATCACTGTTTCAAGATGATATGTTACACAGCATTACATATGATAAATAGATCATTGATAAAATAAATGCTCAATGTTTATTTGCCTAATCAGTCATTTCCACCTTCATGTAGAATCATTTAGCAGGTCATCTTCTGAGAACATATTTTGCTAGTAGAGAATATGAGAATGTTGCATGCAGACCACTAGGAAGTACACACACGAAAAAAGGCAGATGTGGGATATTTGTTCAGAATTCTACACAGGACATGCCACGTGTAGCATAGCATCTCCCTTTTGTCCCCCTTGCTTTCTCCCTTCAGTCCAGGCTGAAAAGTACAGTAGAACTAGGTCTCAGTTGGTGCAGAATTACAGAAACTTGAACAAAAATCAAGTGCAGGAATGAACAGCATGGTACCTGACTCTCTCCTTCAGGTCCTTCCCGTACAAGTTGTACTTGGCAGCGAGATAGCTGAGGATGGCTCTAGTCTGCGTCAGCATCATTCCATCAATTTCAACCAAAGGCACTTGGCCAAAAAGCAGGCATCCATCTGTAGTTTGAACAAAGAAAGGGTAAGATATTCTTTGACACAGGATAGTCCACTGAGTGATTTTTGGTTTTCAGCCAAAATGATGAACTACAGATCCCAGTAATTGAGGAAATGCCTATCATCTTCTTCACTAGCAATAGAGTCTATCTAGCAGGATTTTGGAAAGATAAAATGAGATATGTAAAAGACAGAATTTAAAATTCGTTTGATTGTATTTTTGTGTGTTGGTCAATCTTGATTTTTAAAGACTTTCCATCTAAGTGTTTCTGGTTCTCAACATTTAGTCTGAATAATCCATAGTGAGGGTTTTTAAAAATGCCCTCCCCATGCCTCAGATGTTCTTGCTCAGGGAAGGAGTCTGGGATTCTGCATTCTTTTAAAAGTACATCAGGTCTCATGCTAGGCATCCACAGCTGCATAACAGACGTGACAGCAAGAACCCAGGCACATCTGGGTTCAATGTCAGCTTTACCCCCCTCCAGCCATGTGACTTTGGACAAATTACTTATCTAAACTTGAGATTCCTGTCTCTAAAATAGCAATAGTGTCTATCTAGGATTTTGAAAAGATAAAATGGAATATGTAAAAGACAAATACTGCCAATAATGTTCAGTGAAATAAAAATTCAATTCTCAATTCTCTGGTTTTTTTTTTTTTTTTTTTTTTTTTGCAGGTAACTGCCTACATACGTAAGTTAAGCATTGCTCAATGATGAGAATATAGTCTGAGAACTGCACTGTGAAGCGGGTTTATCATGGTATGAACATCACAGAGCGTACTTGCACAAACTAAGATGGTCATGATGTCACTAGGCAATATAATCTTATGGGACCACCATTATATATGTGGTCCATTGTGGACCAAAACGTTGTTGTGCAGCACATGACTACAGTGCATTTGAGATACATTCTAAATGGTGCTCTTTTCGTGGAGTCTTGAAGATATGAATAGCTTTTGAATTTCTGCAATATCTGCACATTGTTGTAAGAAACATTATCTAGAATAGGAACCAGACTTCACCAGTGTATTGGCAAAGGCCACAGTTGATTCTCCCAACTTCTAATGATGTTCCTATTAGATTCAATGGGAAGCAGTAGAAGACAGTGGGAAGAACACCTCGCCAAAAACCAGTGACAGGTTCTGAGAATCAGAATCTCTTTCTACTTAGATGAATTGGGCAAGTCTTTGACTTCTCTGAGCCTATTTTCTAATCTGTAACTATCTGTCCTGCCCTCTTGCCAGTTTCTTTGAGTAAGAATAAGTTAAAGCTTTGGAAATATCAGTACTATTGTTAAGGGGGAGGATAGAAAGCCTTCATTCTCTGAAGGAATTTCCACATTTGTTCAATATTGAGTGAACCCCTAACAGCTGGGCATGTGCTACTGCTTGTGAGTGGCACAAACATTCATTACTAATGATGCTCACTTCTAGGAGTTGGTGATCTTAGGCCAATTTTAAAAATCTCAGATGTTGATGGCAGGAAAGGGTCTTTGATATCACTTAGTTCAATTCCTTCACTTTATAAAAGACACTGCTGAGGTCAAGGGATGGGAATGTGATTTCCCCAAATTCATACAGTTCAGGGATGGTGAGGCCAACAGAAGTGGACCTTCTGACTTTCATCTGGTGCTCTCTGCTGTGCCTCTCTGCTTCCTGTTCACAAACACACTAATGCCCAGGAGGATATTCCCAGTGCAATAGCAGCACCACAGGCTCAGGAGGGACTGGGGTATTTCAGAGGCTGATAGGGAGCACTTCCTGCCAAAGTGTTCACAGAAAGATATATGGAGTTAGTCACTTACTCAATTTATACATATTTAGCCCATACTTGTATCCAGGACTCTCCTTGCTTGGAGAGGAATAAGGCAGAAATAAAGAGGAATAATAAAGTTCCTGATAATAAGGTTCCTGAACAAGAATCAGGGAAAGGATAACCAGACCTTCCCCCACTTCATGAAGATCTACTGGTACACTGTAATTACCTCCACAGAGATTATTTTTATTTTATGGTGAAGAGACAGAACGGCAGAGAAGTTAAAAGTCTTGCCCATAGTCATACAGTTTATCAGTGACAGTCTGCTAAGTACTGGTTGAATGGCCTTCTTAAAAATAATTTGTATAAATGTCATGATTGTTTATCAACAACAGTGGGGACACTTGTGTTTCCTTTGATAAGGACAATGACGTTGTGTCTATTAGAAACTTAAGACATACTATTAAAATGCTAGACTTTTCTCCCAGTGTGGGAAATTTTCCTAGGGAATTGTATTAATTAAGATCTCTTTCTTCGGTCAATATTTAGTGAAAAAAATCAAATATTTTCCATAGTCTGAATTCTACATTGTGGATTATCTATTATGATTTAATAAAAATGGTTTCTCTTAATGTGCTAAAACCACCAAGAAAAAAATTAAAAGTGAACCGTGAGAAGTACAGAATACTCCCACAAGCTTCCTCCCCTTGGGTCCCCTGGATCAGCATTTAAGAATTCTCAAAGTGTTCTTCAGTGGGAGGGGATCATTGAACATTCAGCACTGGTGAGTCCAGGCTTAATTGGGGTTCCCACCATAACCTCCTTGATGAGTATTTGTGAAGGCTGAGGAGCTGATGCAGATGAGGCATCTAGCTGTATGCCAGGGACACAGGAACCAATCAATCGATGCCAGCCAGCCTGCTGTATGCTTGCCTTTTCTCATAGCTGTCATTCTCCAACCCCGTGTTCTATATCAGAATGTTTCCAGAAACAAGTTTCTATTTTGTCTAAAAACATTGAATAAACCTAGGCTCACCTTTCTGCAACTTCTCATAATGTTCTCTTGTTTCAAGAAATTCTTCTTCAAACTAGATAAAGAACAGAGAGACATTATTATAACTTTAAGGTCTGAGCGGGTGAGAAAGGGCAATTCTGATAACAGAAAATGCCCAACAGCTTTCAGAATTAAATTTTAAAAGGAACTACGAAGCTGTCAGCTACCGGAGATGAAAAGTACGACACTTTGAGTGTAGCAATGAGCTTAAATCAGATGGAACTGGCAGCCCTTTTTGGTTTCTGCCTACTCCAGTGGTATCCCAAGCCCCTATTATCCTGTCTCCTCCTTTATTTCACCTAGTTCTTCCCTCTCTCCAAACTCTTGTCCTATGTCCAGCTCCCCCAATGACTTCTCCTCTTCCCTTTCCTCTCTCTCTCTCTTTTTTTCTCCTCTTCTGTGTTATTCTCCATCCACATTAGGATTAATTAAATTTCTCTTTGATGTTCCAAAGATCCTCAGGTGAGGTTATCATAATTTATCAATGGAGTTTTTAAAGCCTTTGTGAGAGTGGATTTTTTTTTTTTTTTTTTTTTTTTTTGTCTGCCACACTTGGATGGGGTTGGGGTCAGGTGAGTAGTACAGGGGAGAAGTTCCTAAAAGGAAAAGATGATAACAAGAGAGGAATACCCGTTGTTCCAGAGGAGATGCTATTCAAAAAGAGAAAAAAAGTCTATACTTGTGTGGCGCAAATGAACTTCGAGACACTTAGGAGAAGTCACTGGGGAGAGAATTCAGTGTTAGGGGATGGTCCCACAGGGCAGACCTTAGCTGGACCTAAGATTCCAACTGGTGGCCATGAGTATTACGTGACTGAGGTGCTGTAGTCGGACAGAATGACCCCCCAAAACCAGATGGTTCCAATGGAGAAGACGAGTCAGATGTGGGTCTCTTCTCTCTCTCCTTAATCTTGAGATCCACCAAGATCCTTTCATCCCTACAAAGCTTCCAGAACACTCCCAGATCCCCAATTCCTTTCCTATCCCTATCCCTCCATCATCTCTTATAAGGAAAACAGTTGGAAAAGGAATGAGTAGATACAGCTTGAAGGCACAATCCTGAATTTTGAAAGGGAAAGGGAGGCTGTACACCCACCCAGTTACCCTTCTTCCTCTTCCTATTCAGGAACCAACCTCTACTCCAGCTGCAGCCAGCAACCAGCGGATGGACTCCATCCTGCCCCGGCCATGAAAGTAGTAGAGCTTGGGTTTGGCTGCCATGACTCCTGGCTCAGAGTTTCCTAAAGGGGAAATTTTTTAAAAAGAAAAATACATTTAAAGAACTAATTAATACACACCATATGTTATGTCTTCATCTATAACATTATTAAAGCAGGTAAAACAAAACTACTGCTTAGAGACTCATACATAGGAGGTAAAACTATAAGGAAAAGTAAGAAAATAAATATCACAGAAGCAGGATAGTAGTTACCTCTTGGGAGGAGAAGGGGGTTGCAAATGGGGAGGGACATTTGAGATTCCATGATGCCATCGATGTTCTATTTCTTAAGCAGAATTAATAGCCTTTATAATTAGTCATTAAATTGTACATAAGATACTCTATAAGTGCTCTAGGTCAAAATTTTAGAAAGAACAAACCATACATATCATACATATCAACACATCAAGGTATTTCTGTAGATTTGAAAGATGGTCTCTGATATTTGTTGAAAGGGAACCAGGAGTTAATATAATGATTTCATGAATGACTGTAAAAGAAAAACTTTTCTAACAGCAACAGGGAGGCAGGCTATTTGGATGTAAGCATTCATTGGGGGACTGTTTGGCTGCTGTCACAAGATTTCCTGGAGCAGAGATAAGCACAGATGCAGGCCTAGACAGGACCAAGATTCAGGATTCAGGTTCTTACCTGGTCACCAACAAGTTAGATCTCATTTGCTTAACCTCTGTCTGCATCCAAGTCCTCACCTGCAACTGGGAAGAATCCCACAGCACGATCTTCAGTAAAGCCTGCCTACCTAACAGCATTTCTACCTCACTGTTGCCAGAGCCCACCGTGGCTGTTGTTAGTGATCGTGCCTGTCTCACAGAATTATTGAAATGATCATATGAGGTAAAATAAGGAGCTTTGAAGATACTAAAGCTCTTGGGTCTCCTTTTTTCACCTTTGACCCTCCTGCCCTATATACAACAATGCACACTTCATTTAAAGGAACAGCAAAAGACCTGAACCTCTGGCACAGAGCCTGTGGTACTTGGCTCAGAGGGGGTTCAGGAGGCATTAGGGAGCACATCCATGGAGACGCTGTGCTGCCCTGGCTGCCAAAAGAGCACTTCCCATGGTCCCCAACCCAGAAAGCGAATAAACCGCCAAATATCATATATACCCTTGCTAGAATCCAATTTGAGAAAGGCACCGACCCGCACAAATAGGACTAAAGAAGCTAAAAATCTGGAATATCAGTAACTTCATTAATGATAAGAAAGTTTACTATTAAACACACAATACTATGACCCCAAAGTCCATGAGGTTCACAAAATCTTGCAGGTGCTTGGAAGCCACTCTTCCTCAAAGCTGTCCTGTTTCTTTTGTGTTAGACCTACTTACAGCTTAACTCTTAGACAAGTTTGATTCCTTTCTTGTCTCAGGGCACTATCTATATTGGGTTTCTGTCAAGATTCAGTCTTTTAAAATTGCCTCTTTAGCTACAGCACATTGAATATTTCAGGAGCTTCTTTTAAAAATCAACCATGTGAATGTCTTTGGAGACACTAAGAAAAAAAGGCACTTTGTTAACCAGAATTCCCTGATTAGAGAAACCATACTTAGGTTCAGTGACTCGCTAATGAACCAGAAAATGAACCTTATAATACAGTGAACGCAGAGAGCAGATGAGTAGAGGAAAGAAGGGAGAGTGTGCCTCTCCTGAACCTCTCCTCAACCAGAGAACTGAATCCTCTGATCTCCTCCGGGGTCCCATGTGGACTAGTGAAGGAGCAACCACACTCCTGTTTGAGACATCATATTTATTCAATTAATAAGCACATTATTACTTGCCAATTAAAAATAAATTTTAAAAAATTTGTAATAAAACCAAGGAGGAGTGCACAGGAATTCACAAACGTGCTAAGGACAAACACACAGGGCTTCCAACATGGGAGAAATCAGCCTTGGAAATGGATTATGCCAGGCACTGACCAGGTCATAGGAAGTCAGCAACACAAAAGAAACAATGGGGCAATTAACAAGTCTTATTCAGAAGACCCCCTGCAGGTCTCCATCCTGCTGCCTTCAAACAAAAATAAAGCAATCCTGGTGAAGTTCATGTTGGAGTTTCACTTGGGAAGCGCCATCTGTCTGTTGTCCTTTCAGTGCATAGAGCTCAGACTACTTTGACCACTGTGCACCTACTCTGAGAGATGGAGATAGAGCTGTAAATTAGGCTGGGATGGGTCTGGTTATTTCTGTGTTCTATCTCCCTGAAGCCCTTAACTAGATCAAATTGTGTTTGAAATAAATCCTAGGGTTAAAAAAAAAAAAGTGAGAGACACAAGAAAGACTGCTGAAACCAAAACCTTTTGTCAGTGATTCTGTTGTACTCTCCCAGTTATTCAAGCTGGATGTTATCCTTTGGTTTACCCTGTGGATCTAGATAATGTCATTTCTGGTGGCCTCCAGAAAGCTGTTTTTAAGTCGTGGTCACTTAAAATGCAGGGTGGTTGGCTATTCTCCTGTCTGATCATTCTCTTAGTGATTTGAAACCTAGAGAGATTAAACTCTCTACTCTTGCTTGACCCGGGGAGACTGGTACCTAATGTACCCCTGGGTGTCATAATTTGTAGGCTCCAGATGGCATATTTGTCCCAGAGACTTGGTCAAGAGTGAGAGTCTAATGACTCTGTAGGGGACCAGTGACAGTGAAATCTCAGACAAAAGGAGAGGCAGCAAAATGCAACCTGAAGTGACATTCCAGAATCAATACTCAAAGGGATGCAGAAACATTGACCCTCAGAGGTGCAGGAACACACTAGTGGGGAGCTGGCCAATGAGTGGATGTGAGTCTACCATTCATGGATCTGTTGGTCTCTTTTGGGAGAGGTGGAGTCACCTAACAAGAAGGGAAACCTCTGTTTGTTGAGATATAACCTCCTGGGTGTGGATTAATAGCCATCTCGCTAGCCCACCAAGGGAAGGCAGGGTGAGAAAGAGAGGACCCAGGTGTGAATCAGCTTCCTTCACTGGTTCCCATGGCAACAGCACCCCTGTTATATCCAATGAACATAAGTGGGTGTTAATAGGTCATCCTTTTTTTTTTTTTTTCCCCAATTTTTTATTGTTTCATTACGGTTGTACATAATGGTAGAATTTATTACTACATATTCCATGTACTCAATATAATTTAGCCAATATTATTCTAGCCCCTCTGTTCAAAGGCAGGAAGAATCTCTGGGTTCTTGAGTCATGAATCCTCACTGTTGCTAGGCAAACTTATCCCACCTCTCCAAACCTCAATCTCCTAATCTTTAAAATGAGGGTGGCAGTTATACTACCCTCCTTGGAAGGTTTTCATGAGGACTGAGGATTCAATAAAGTAAAAGATAAAACCATACCCCAATATCATTTCAGGTATAGTCCCCATGTTTCTTTGAATGAATTACAAACCAATTCAGTGCTTTCTAATGTTTCTCTTGCAAAGACTGTATTGTCTGTTTTAGATGTCCTTTATAAAGGTTTATTGCAAACGCAATGGGTATGTTGTAAAAGGGCAAAAAAAATTTGGAAATTTGACTCTGTAGAACAATATAAAAATTTAAAAAGTAATGGAGATTTCTTGGAAAACTGGGAATGGAACCACCTTATGACCCAGCCATCCCACTCCTGGGTCTATTCCCAAAGGACTTAAAAACAGCATATTACAGTGACACATCCACTTCAATGTTTATAGCAGCACAATTCACAATAACTAGGTTGTGGAACCAACCTAGATGTCCCTTGGTAGATGAGCGGATAAAGAAAATGTGGTATATATACAAAATGGAATTTTACTCAGCAATAAAAGAGAATAAAATAATGGCATTTGCAGGTAAATGGATGAAGTTAGAGAATATAATGCTAAGTGAAATTAGTCAATCTCAAAAATCCAAATACCGCGGGCGCGGTGGCGCACGCCTGTAATCCCAGCACTTTGGGAGGGGAGGCGTGAGTTCAAAGCCAGCCTCAGCAATGGCGAGGCACTTAGCAACTCGTGAGACCCTGTCTCTAAATTCAAAAAAGGGCAGCCCTCAGTGCCCCTGAGTTCAATACCAAAAAAAAAAAAAAAAAAAAAAGAAAGAAAAAAAAAATCCAAATACCAAATGTTTTCTGAGATATAAGGAGGCTAGTTCACAGTATTGTTGGATGGGGGTACATAGGAGGATTAGAGGAACACTAGAATGGTCAAAGGGAAGGGAGGGGAAGGGAGGGAGCAAGCAGGGAGGAGGGAGAGAAAAGAAAAAAAAAAAGAAAAGTTAGTTGAATGAGATGGATATCATTATCCTAAATGCATGATTGAAGACCTGAATGGCATGAATATACTTTGTATACAAACAGTTGTATGTAAAAAGATGCTATATATGTGCACTATGAATTGTAATTATTATAAATAAAAAATAAATTTAAAAAATTTAAAAAGTAAAATCTGGTGTGGCTTTTGCCTTCCCGTTGTAAAGTTTTAGCTTATTTAGAACATTTTTGTGGTCTGCTGGTCTATGGGAGTATGTTTCAGGATTTCATTCAATGGTTTTGTGCCCGCGTGGTTTCTCCCACTTCATTTCTTCCTGTTCCTTCCACTTTTCAGGCACAGAGGAGATTCAGGGATGTAGCATTCGAGGACAGGCTGTTAATAACCAGCAACTCAAATGATAACTTCCACCACTTATTGTGAAAGTCCCAGCAAATGTTTTTTGCTCCATAATTAGCTGGCGCTGGCCAGTCCCTATTACTGGCCTCTCAGCCTGGTCATTACATTAGTCTCTCAGGGTGGAGGATGGATGGATGAGGTATAAAAAAGCTTTCTCAGGACAGTAGTCCCCATCTGAACCCCTCCCAGGAGGAGCTGTTCCTTCTAAAACAATGCTAAGCCCAGAGAAGGGCCCTTACCTCTTATACTCTCATATCCATCCAAGATCTGACAGTTCTTTCTGGATTCTATGTTGTAAAATTATATGGAAGTGACAAGCTCCTAGAAGGCATGGTTCACATTGTATTTCATCCCTTATAAAACCAGCCCAGCCTTGTCCCAGACACAGTGGATGTGCAACATATACTATTGGTACTATCAATGTGCCATTTGGAGTTACCAGTTTCTAAACCTGATGAGACTCCTCTGTTCAATATTTCTTTATTTTCTTTCAACCTCAAATATTTATTTAGCACTTACTATGGTTCCTTAATAAGTGCTATGGTTTGGATGTGAGGTGTCCCCAAAAGCTGATGTGTGAGACAATGCAAGAAGGTTTAGAGGAGGAACTATTTGGTTATAAGACCCTTAACTCAATCAGTGAATTAATCCCCTAATGGGGATTAACTGAGTGGTAATTGAAGGCTGGGAAGGTGTGGCTGGAAGAGGTGGGCAGTGCATGGCTTTAGGGTGTGTATTTTGTATCTGGTGAGAGGTGTCTCTCTCTCTCTGCTTTCTGATCATCATGTGAGCTGCTTCCCTCTGCCACATTCTTCTGCCATGATGATATTTAGCTTCACTTGAACCAGCTGTCTGTGGACTGAGACCTCTGAAACTGTGATTCCCCAAATAAACCTTTTTTTCCCTCTAAAATTGTTCTGGTTGGTTCTTTAGTCACAGCAGCAAAATAGCTGACTAAAACAGTAGGTAAGGAACTCTAGGTTCACAAAGATTAATGAAGTATATTTCCTGCCATCAAAAACATCCAGCCTACTATGAGGAAAGTCAAAATGAAATAAGTGTTTAGTAAAAACACAACATAGGGCTGGAGGCGTAGCTCAGTGGTAGAGCACTCGCCTAGCATGAGAAGGCTTTGTGCTCTATCTCCAACCAAAGTGGGTGGGGGGTGAGTACAGTGTGGTATTACAGGAATTGAACAGAGTCTCACAGAGTGAGTGTAAGTATCAATTTGTCTGGCCTCCACCCCTTCCTGTTTTAAAGCATAGGTCCTCTAATCCTTTTTTCTTGACTAAACAAAGATTAAGAAAAATCACAGGTTGGTAATTGTTGATAATGCAGAAGAATAAGTTTGCTTATGCTTCAAAAAAATAGATCTAATTCTTTCATTGTTTCCAAGTCCACGGTCAGAACGTGAAAAAAAAAAAAAAAAAAAAACAAAAACAAAAAACGGGTGCAATGGAAATATTAATTCTGGGAATTATTAATTCATATTAATTCATTCTGGGAAATGAAGGAAACAAAGGAGGAGTACTTTCTAGATTTTACCCAAATGCCAATACCCTGATAACTCTGCTGCTGGAGAACACAGAATCTGAGTATTCAAGCTAGGCATAAACCCATGCTCATTTCTTCAACTCTGACTTTTTTCCTCTGCTTTTGGCCAACAGATGTGTTCTGAATTAAACAAAACTGGAGCCAGGCATGGTAGCACACACCTGTAATCCCAGCGATTTGGGAGGCTGAGGCAGGAGGATTCAGCAACTTGGTTAGGCACTTAGCAACCCAGTGAGACCCTGTCTCTAAATAAAATACAAAAAGGGGCTGGGGATGTGGCCTAGTGGTTAAATGCCCCTGGGTTCAATCCTGGTATCAAAAACAAACAAACAGGGCTGGGGTTGTGGCTCAGTGGTAGAACGCTTGCCTAGCATGTGTGCGACCCGGGTTCGATCCTCAGCACCACATAAAAATAAACGCATTGTGTACAACTAAAAGCAAATAAATAAATATTAAAAAAAAAGGGGGGGGCTGGGGTTGTGGCTCAGCAGTAGAGCGCTCGCCTAGCATGTGCGTGGCCCGGGTTCGATCCTCAGCACCACGTACAAATAAATTCATTGTGTACAAATACAGCAGATAAATAAACAAATTTTTAAAAAATATTTATTTATTTACTTCAGTTGTACACAATGCAATGCATTTATGTTTACGTGGTGCTGAGGATCGAACCCGGGCCACGCATGTGCGAGGTGAGCGCTCTGCCACTTAGCCACAACCCCAGCCCATAAACAAATATTAAAAAAAAAAAAAAAAAAAAAAACTGGATTACCAAGTAGCCTTCTTACATGGGTCTTATGACATTGGGAGTCAGTCCCATCCTTCAGGGCTCAAAACTCCCACCTGCATGTAGCTTCACCTCAGGTGCAGTAGGAAGCACTTTGCCTCTCCTAGAACCCCAGGTACGCATCTCAGATGGGCTGAGAAGAATACAGTGATGGTGACATGGCAACCTTTGGCTGGGTGGAGTATGACACTTTTTGATTTAAAAAAAAAAAAAAAATGGGACCAAAAAGCTTTTAGAAAGTGTGAAAGAACACATTTCTCCTAACACATTAACCTGACTGAGGCCCTGGGTACCAGTTCAAATCTCAGCTATACTTCTGTGTTGAGCAAGTATCTTAACCTCTATGAGCCTCAGTTTTTCTCATTTGTGTAGCAAGTCTAATTTGTTTGGTTAGTTATGAGGCTGAAATGTGATAACAGGTACAAACTGAAGAACATAATAAGGATCTAAAATGTGGCCCCTCATCCACAGATTATGGCAACATTCACATGTGAGAAAAGAAGTCCAAATTGTTTTTGTTAGAAGCGGACAACATTCTCTAGAAGTATGATTTTGGACCAGCAGTAGCAACTTCTGGGAGCCTGTTAGAAATGCAGAATCTCAGTCCCTGGGCCAGGCCAGTGAATCACAGTCTGCATGTTGAACAAGATCCCCAGGTCACTCACAGGCATATGAAAGCAAAGTTCGAGAAACTGAGCCTACAGTAAAAAGTCAACAGATCTGTCCTTGAGGCTCAGTGTGTGGCCCTAGACTATGCTAGGAATGCTAGGCAGGTGTATGTAGAAGGACCTGATGTTTGTAAAAGTATTGTGAAAAAATGGTGAAGTGCTAGAGTTGTGGGTGGCTAAGGATAGAGAACATTGAGAGGAGAAGAAATTTTGGAAAATTATAAGTAAATTTCCCATGTCAATTTGTTGGCTTTTTTTTTTTTTTTTTTTTTTGGGGGGGGGGGGGTACCAGGGATTGAACTCAGGGGCACTTCGACCACTGGGCCACATCCCCAGCCCTTTTTTGTATTTTATTTAGAGACAGGGTCTCACTGAGTTGCTAAGTGCCTCGCCATTGCTGAGGCTGGCTTTGAACTCGTGATCCTCCTGCCTCAGCCTCCCAAAGTGCTGGGATTATAGGCGTGCGCCACCGCGCCCGGCTCAAAAAAATTTTACGTACTTCTCATATTGGGGATTGAACGCAGGGATGCTTATAGGTGACCCACATCCCCAGCTTTTGTGTGTGTGTGTGTGTGTGTGTGTGTGTGTGTGTGTGTGTGGTGCTGGGGATTGAACCCAGGGCCTTGTACATGTGAGGCAAGCACTCTACTAACTGAACTATATCCTCAGCCCCTGTTGGCTTTCTTTTAAGAATGGAATTCCTGGAATTCAAAGTTCCCATTCAATTCCCAGATTCAACAAAGATGTGTGGGATTCAGACTTGGTGCAAGGTCAGAAAGAGATGTCAGTTTCCTGAACTATGAAATGAGGAGTTGGTCTGGAATTAGATCATCTCCTTAGTTTCTTTCAGTTTTAAAAAGGTTTCTGATCTCATTTCTCTTTCCAGGCCTTCATTCTTTGTCCTATGCTCTTCTCTGCAGAACAAACATCTTGAGAAGGCAGATAATCTCTTCGGGGTGAAATTTTACTGACAATGTTAACAATTGTTCTGGATAAGTTAGACAAAAGATATTTTTCTCAATTATATGAATAGGTAAAAGTAGCCTGGGTAATAAAATTTATATGGGGTCAACTTGAGAGATTGTCAGTTCTAAATGTATAATGCATTGGAGAAAGAATATTTTAAAGTTGAAAGATAGCAATATTAACAATAACACCAAGGCTTTTGGTATAGCTTGAATATAGCTTTATTAAAGTGTCTATTAAGTTTCATGTATTATGAACTATTTTTATTTTTTCTAACATATGGCTTATTTGAAAAGATTCAACTAGTTGGATTTGACATATTACCAGTCAATATAGTCTGCTACATGAAACTCAAGTATCAATATGACATCTTTACTACACGACCAACCATGTAATATTACTGTGGGGAGAGGGTTATCATTTATGTAGTACAGTGATTGAGGAGATAGATTTATCCCAAGCTCATCTACTAAGCATCTTCTCTTCATATTTAATTTTCAGAAACTAAATTTCCTATTAATTAGGGTCTAATGGATTGATTTACATTCTCCAAACTCCCAAGGGATGGACTTATTCCTCCAAGGCTTAGAAATTTGCATAAATGAATCAAGCAAGAGATTTTTATCTACCCAGCTTCTTAACACTGCCTAAATAAAGTGTGCCATCATATGACCTATTACTGTTTAAAGATTGGGGCAAGTCTGAGAAAATTTGAAAGTATCCAGTTTGACTCAAAAAACCCCTGCTTCTCAACTTGGCATAGCTCCCTGGCATTCAGGACACTGGAAGAAGACCCAGTGTCAGCTCATCTGGATTAAATCTTCTAATCATACATGAAGTAGATGCTCAGATGTAGGAAAACTTAGTTTACCCATTAGACCCTATGACACCATTTGGCTGGTGCCTATATTCTTTTCCATTGGGTACAAAAATATCTGAGATTTGATTAGGGAGGAAAAAAAAAAACATAATGGTTCAAAAATTAATACATGTTTTCAAATTCTATTAAGCATATTATGTCAACCAAGAACCTGAAATACCACTAAACTCATGCATACCTGCTACTGGAGTCCCAGGCCAGAGGCCCAACTCTGGGGCTCCCAACAAATTAGATCCAGCTGCTGGCCCCCAAAACCAAATGGTGAAAAGCAGGAAAGGAACATTAATCAATATGGCCATACTGGGAAGGCAAAGTGAGATTTAGGGTCTCAGTCCTGTCTTTGAGATGCTGATATAGGCTCTAAGTTTACATAGAGGAAGAATTGGGGCAGGGGGTGAGAGGTATGCATAATTAAGAGTCTTGGTCAAAGTGGTATGATTGATCATTAACTCAGTACTAGTTCTGCAGGGTGGCCTCTGAGAGGTTCTTAGCTAAGGGAGCAAAGTGTATTTACTGCTCAGGATGTTTATCAATTAGACCTGTGTTTCTGAAAGGAGGAAATTCAGTTCCTATGAGATGATTGCTCCTGCATAGGGGGTCAGTCTCATGAGATAAACTGGAAGGTCCCACTATTCCTGGACGCTTTAGGACAATGACTGGGGAATTCTAGGTACCATTCCAGGGGTCTAGAACAAGACATTGTAAAAGCTGGCAGTTGAATGTCCCTGGAAATACCTTTTTTACTCTTATCTTGGTGTCCTCAGTCTTGAAGGGGGATGAAATAAGTTAGATTAGGTAAATTTATGGCTAAAAAATCCTATATTAGGGGGCAGGGGTTGTGGCTCAGCGGTAGAGCGCTCGCCTCTCACATGAGCGGCCCGGGTTCGATTCTCAGCACCACGTAAACATAAAATGCATTGCATTGTATACAACTAAAATAAGTAAATATTAAAAAAAAAATCCTATATTAGCATGCTCACATGCAAAGCTGACTCAAAGTTTGAAGTAAGAAAGGAGACAGATACAAAGGGGAGGCGGAGATGCCAGACTTTAACCAGCTTTTAGTCACCCACCTGCAGGTCCAAGCAAAGAGTCAGTGCTTTTAGCAGAGAAGCTTCTAATTCTCTGTTGTATACTTTTTTTTTTTTTTTGGTGGTGCTGGGGATTGAACTCAGGGGCACTCATCCACTGGGTCACATCCCCAGCCCTTTTTTGTATTTTATTTAGAGACAGGGTCTCACTGAGTTGCTAAGTGCCTCGCCATTGCTGAGGCTGGCTTTGAACTCACGATCCTCCTGCCTCAGCCTCCCAAAGTGCTGGGATTACAGGCGTGCGCCACCATGCCCGGCTGTTGTATACTTATTTTTGAAATTACAGTTAATATATGATAGGAGTGTGGGAACATTTTAATATGTCTGATACTATATATATTATCCACAGGCAATGGAATACTTCAGAAGGGCCTTATCTATATATACATTTACTAGCTCCTTTTCATTTATGTGTCTACGCTGCAAAAAAAACAAAAACAACAACAAACTGTTCCTTTTATTTGATATGGCCAAACTTTGAAATAATAAGCAATAAATTGAACATAAAGTAAACAATTGCTGACTACAAATTGCACACTTGGCAGTAAAATATAATTATCCAACCAAGTTTGAGAAGATTGTATAAGAATTTCATTACTAACCTTATCTCTTCTGGGCTCCTGTTTCTGGGTGCTGCCGGAGAGATTAAATGAGGGTTTATAACGCTCTCCTTTCCTATTGAAAGCTCCACCCACTCTAAGGTTTAGCCAATGAGCATTCCAGTTTGTACATACACCTCTGGGGCTTCACTTTACATTCCTTGTTTGTGTGTTTCCTAGCATATCAAGTTACCCAAAGAGGAAAAACTCATTCAACAAGTATTCCTCCTGCTCATGCAATAAGTATTTACTGAGTACCCTTTTGTGCCAGGCACTGTTGCAGCTGTTGGTGAAACAAAGGTGTGCGTGACAGATCCAATTCCTGCACCTGTGAGGCTCACATTCTAGTCACGACAGGCAATATGAGTATATATAAAAATGCTGTTTTTTAAAAATAATAACAACAACATCATATGATGGATGATTATGGCTTGTGCAAAAATGAATTGTACCACAAGAGTTATAGGGTCTGGGAGGGAAGAATAGGAGCATTGTGTTTTAGTCTGTTTTGTGATGCTATAACAGAATACCTGAGACTGAGAAATTTACAAAAAATAAAAATTTATATTTTATTTATTTTTTACAGTCCTGGAGACTGACAAATCCAAGGTCAGGTGGCCAGCATCTGGTGACAAACTTTTTGTTGCCTTATCCTCGGGTGGAAGGCAAAATGAAGAGAATCACTTGCACTAGAGAGTGAGCAAGAAAGAAAGTGGGGCCAACTTCATTTCTTTCTTTTTTTTTTTTTTTTTCTTCCTATTTTTGTACCAGGGATGCTTAGCCACTGAGCCACATCCCCAGTCCTTTTTTTGTTTGTTTTTAAATTTTGAGACAGCATCTCATTAAGTTGCTCAAGGCCTCACTAAATTGCTGAGGCTGGCTTTGATCTTGCGATCTTCCTGATCCTCCTGAGCTGCTAGAATTACAGGCATTGCCCAGCTTCATTCTTTTATTGGGCACCCACTGCCAAGAAAAATAACCCACTCCTCAAATAATGGCATTAATCCACTCTTAATGGGCAGAGCCTTCATGATCTAGTCAATCTCTTAGAGGTCCCACCTCTCAAGGGATGCGTTGGGGATTAGGTTTCCAACATACAGACTGGGACACACATTCACACCACAGCAGCTGTCATGACGTGCCTGTGAAGTCGTGTAGTGTTCTTTGAAAATGGTCTAAGATTAGTTGTAATTATATACTGCAAACTATAAGACAACTGCTAATATACATTGATATATTGCATATATGGATGTGTGTATAAGTAATTAACATGTTCACGTGCAGAGTTGAGCAGAAATCTGACCCAAAGCTTAAGGCAGCAAAGGAGCCAGATGCGATATGAAGGCAGAGAGAGGTTTTCTATGCTGCTTTCAGTCACCTGTCAGACAAATGCAGGCCCAAGTGAAGAGTCAGTGTTTTCAGCCAAAACATCCATTAAGTTCCCCAAAACCAACCTAGGCTGACTTTGTCATCATGGCCAACACATCAGAGGTATCATCTACAGCAACGCTAGTGGGAGACTACTAATACATTGCTCAGATGTGTGACTTCCAAAATTAGCCATTACTAAAGTCAACTGAAAGCAAGAGGAGCTTGAGTATTTTCCCTGTGAAAAGTTCTGTTGATCTCAGAGTCAGAGGATTCCCTCATGTGGGATGCTTGTGCTGATAAAATGAGGAACCTGTGCTACATGGTTCTGGGGCAGGTAATCTGAGCTAAAGTAATAAAAAGTACATTCAAGAATGCTGTAACACCAGCAAAAACAAAGGCCCATGTGCAGACCCTGCCCTCTGGCGTTCACTTTCTGCTCTGTACTATCCTCCAGAAGTTTGGCCCCTAACAACTTCCCTAGCCAGGCAGAGACAGGAGAGAATCAGCTTTGTGAAGGCACACCTGCCAAAGCCTCTCAGGGAGTATGGTTTCATACAGTGTCACCTAGCTCATTACATGCTGCACCTAGTTCTGCCTAGATAGTGCCCTGTGCAGTCCACCATCCCTCATTGTCCTAGATTCTAGGACCTCTGCAACAATCCCACTTATACATGGTTGTGCCCTTTTGCCCCCTTAGTTCACCTGCCATGAGTTGGTCCTTGTCCCTGCTCTGTCCTGCGCCCTGTCTTATACTGGAAGTATGCAGAGGAGCTGTACTGGGGTCCATCCATGAACACTCTAGCACATTATGTTTGAGAATAAATGATCTTGTCTCTGAACTTCTACTGTATTATCAAAGTCTGGTGACTCATGGTGATGAGAGGGTGGTAGTGGCGATGTGAGATTTGAGACTAACCAGTAAGATTCTACACCAAAAGGGATGTGTGTGTCCTGAGGCAGGACAGGGGAGGAGACTGGTTTCTAATATGGAAAGTGAATGACATCTTAAGTTCCTGCACTCATGGCCAGGAAAAGCATGGGAACCTCTCTTCACGGGAGACACCCTTGCTTCTGGTTTTCATTTTTCCCAATCCTCTAATTCAGTGCAGAAACCAACCTTACCCTCTAGTCGTTTCCTCAAAGGGCTGGTGTGGAGAGCCCCCTTGTGTCTAAATGAATTAAAACCCAAGATGATAGTATAAGATAGCCCAATTTTGCTGCCATTCCATAAAACTTGGTAATAACAATCCCATGAGGGTGATCAAGTCAATGTCCTGTCCCCATATGTAAATGAGTCTCTGAATGAGTGTAAAATGTTTCTCCTCCCAGAAGAGTTCAGAGGGAGCAGTGCAAAACTGCCCTCACCTCTGACACCAACTGCAGGTTCAAGGGCTTCCCCAAACCATCCTAAAGTTTAACAATTCACTAGAAGGACTCACAGAAAGCTGTTATACTCACAGCTATAGTGTATCACACAGAAAGGATCCAGATGAAAATCAGCCAAGGAAAGAGATACATAGGATAGAGTCCAAGAGTTTCAAATTTGGGGCTTCTGAAGTCCTCTTTCTGTGGAGTCACAGGCAGTGTGAATTTCTCCTGGCAATAATATGTGACAGAACACATGGAGTACCATTAACTGGGAAAGCTCACCTGACCCCTAGTGCCCAGAGTTTTTATTAAGAGTCTGTGATATGGGCAATTGAGCACCCAAACTGACTGTTTTCACCCCTTCTAGAGTTGAGATGATAACTACCTGACTCAAAGCCCCAACCCTGTGTCATACTGCAGGTATGGCTCAAGGTGCTTCCCCTAAACTATACCATTACTGCCAGCAAAGGTGCTGCTGTCAGCCACGCATAGCATGGGTTTAAACACTTTCCCAGAGGTAAAGAGCAGCCTCTCCTGGAGCAAGGCAAAATGCTTTCCTACTCATTTCCACATTTTCTTGTGTTGGCTACTACATTTAGGGGCCTGACTGGAGCCGGGCCAGCCCTTAGATACAGCCCAGGAGGACATCTTTGTTTCTCCAACTGCCCGGATGCTGCACCTGCGACTGACTTTGGTCTTGCAGAAATTTCAAATATCAGAGTGATGAGTGCTCACAAAAGACAAGTAGTGACAAGTGTTTGTGCTGGATTCCCGCTAACAGAATCACTGAGGCCTTTGTGCCAATGACAGACATTACCCACCACCCTGCAATTGTCTTTTTTTTTTTTTTTTCCTCTTTTCATTCTCTCTGAGCAAATGATCCCTCATATAGTGAAGGATGAGTATATCCTCTCTACTAGACCCTCATCAAAAACTCGGCTATGATACCCTCATTGAAAACTTCCCTTTCCTGGGCATTTTTAATATCTGAGTAGTTGATATTTGAAAAGTGACAATTCTCCCTTTTCCAAAATTCCTTTCTGTTGTTTACATGTGTATCTCTTCCACCCTGTGGTAATTTTTTCTAGAGCAGGGACTCCATTCTATGACTCTGCCTCCTGACACTCTGCTTGGCATACCATAGGTACTCAGGATTTGAGAGGAAACACAGTATTTAGGATTTGATGAGGAAGCCCAACACTGTAATCCCAGTTTGCAGGAAGTTCAAAGCCAGCCTCAGCAATGGCCAGGCATTACTAGAGCCCTGCTTCTAATAAAATACTTAGTTCTGAAATCCCCAGTACCAAAAAAAAAAAAAAAAATTAGAAGCCCAAAAATAACATTTGGGTAGTAAGATGATAAAATATATTTGCATTTTCTTACACGTGTCAAAAATAACTAGAAGGATATACAAAGAATAACTATGTTTGCTTGTGAGAAGAACTCAGTTCCTAGGAGGCAGAGTTGTAAAGACTTTCAAGACTACAGCTTGCTTGACTTTTGGGCCATGTGAATATTTTCTAGATTCCATAATAATTAATGAAAAGATTCTAGAATAGGACAATAATTGGTAAATTCTTTATTTTGGCTAATATCAACTGCATTCATTACTACCATCTGACTTTAGCTCAGAGCAGAGTCATTCACTAGAAGTTGAGTTGTTAATAGACACTAAAAATCGGGATAAGACTGGAGAGGGGTTTAGATATAAAGAGAGGAGAAAGGAGCTCAGGGGAGAACATGGGATCCTGCTAATTATCAGGATGGACTAAAACAGGACATGAGTAACTTGATCAGATCTAAATCAAATGCCAGCCTTCCCAAAAAAGGTTTTCCAAAAAGTGTTCCATAACAATTATTCACTGGACTGAAAAAAAAGTTTGACATGTTTCAAAGAGAAGATCTCCTCGACATGAAAGACCCAACTCAACACACAGCACTACGACAGAGCTGAGAGCAATTAGAATAGCACTGCAGACACAGCCATCTCGAGGGACAAGCTCCCGTTCAGAGACGGTCACATTATGGCATAAAGATGTTGTAGACGGTTCTCACATAGATTTCATCAGGAGGGGGCTTTTTCTTGCTTCCAGGCTCAAGGAATCTCTTAATTGTAGGGAAATTACTTAATTTCACCGTGTATTCCTAAAGAAAGAAAAGCACAAGAGTTCAAAGTTAAGAGCAAGAGAATTCGTAACTAATGAAAAATGGTTGTGTTAAATGTCTCATTAAAATTTGTTCCATAACTATCTGCTGACCCTACCAGAACTGCAATCCAACATCTCTCTAAGGTCTGATCTTGTGTAATGATTATTTGCAATCCTTGCCTCCAATGGCAACCTAGAGACCAGGGCTTATGCAAAACTCATGCTTCACACAAGGATGTGAATTCTCTTCAGAGACAGCAAAATAAAAAAACATACTTAGAGAAGGATTGTAATACTTGGCTTAAAGAGGAAAAAAGAAAAAGTACACAGGAAATGCTTCAAGGGCATTGATGTGCTCAAAAAGGACATGTATGATCCATTTACATAAGAGTGCTTCAAAAATTATCAGATGGTACAATTTCTATTTTGATTCTGCTTCCTTGTTCTTTTTACTCCTATTAGCAAATGAGTTCTCATTTTGGCTATGTGTGGGAGATGGCCAGCAGCATGCTTCAGAGCCGGGCACTCAGACACCAGATACTTATATAAACTGTAAAGAAAGAAAAAAAGATGTGGTTTTTCACTCAGAGTCAAATCTTAAAATTCTCAGTGATTGAGAAGTTCATTTGCTGTAATGAAAAATTTGAACTATATATATGAAGATATGTACACTCATATATGTTTTTAAAATCTTTTAAAATTGTTTATTATAAATATTTTTGATATTTAAAAATCTTTAAAAAGTTCTTTTATTAAATTATCTTGAGATAAAAGATTTATTTTAAAATAAGGTCTTTTTTTATTTTTATTTTTAGGTGGACTCAATATCTTATTTTTATGTGGTGCTGAAGATTGAACCCAGTGCCTCATGCAAGCTAGGCGAGCGCTCTACCACTTGAGCCACAACCTCATCCCAAGGTCATTTATTTTTAAGCTACTATTAAATGCCTATTGTGTGCAAGACACAGCTTAATTAAGTATATATACAAAAAACATAAATACACATCACTAATATTAACAAAAACCCTAATGTCAATTAATATGCAAATATGAAAATCTCTTTTTATTACTTAAGATCTATTTGTATTATCTAATTTTGAATATTACATGAACTATTTTAAAAGCTTGTTCCAAAGGATTTGTCATTTCAAGATTTACTTGGAGGTCGTATTTATGTAAATAAAACATATCTTTTACCTTTCCGTTAGTCAATACAGGAATAACCTTTTAATTCAACACCGATCTGCTGTCAGATTCTGAAGTCCTTTAATGTTGATACCTAATCTGCTCAGAGATTAAAATTGTGTTTTCATATATGTGCCTTGGGCTTTAAAAAGAAGTTGTCAGCATCATGGATGTAAAATATCAAGGTCCTGGTGCCACAGTTTACCCCAAAAGCTAGATGTTTATCATTTACCCTAGACTTTTTAGATCTTGCATGTATATTCAAAGTACAGTATTTCACTGCCTATTAGTTATGTAAAGCTAAAATGAAAACTTCTTTCATGTCAATGATCTTTCAACTGTAAAGATTTGAGAAGCAGAAAAACAATTTCAAGTCTATACCTTCATTTCATTTTACTAAATACAATCTTTTTCTTTTTGTATCAGGAATTTAACCCAGGGACCACTGAACCATTGAGCCACATCCTCAGCCCTTTTTTAAAATATTTTATTTAGAGACAGGGACTCACTCAGTTGCTTAGGGACTCACTAAGTTGCTGAGTCTGGCTTTGAACTTGCAGTCCTCCTGCTTCAGCCTCCCGAGCCACTGGGATTACAGGCGACAGGCGTGCACCACCACACCAGGCTACTAAATAGAATCTTAACACTTAATCTCCTTCTCTCACTTACACACACACACACATACACACACACACACACACACACACACACCAGAAACTGAAGAAAAGCCCAAGAGTTTTGGGCCAGTCTTCCAATACACCATTTTATTTACCTGGAGGAAAGGAAATGCAGACAGGATATTAGGAATTTTCTCTTCAAGAGCCAAAATGGTCTGGAGTAGAATCACATCAGCAAGGCTCAGCTGATTACCAACAAGAAAGTTTTGTCCATGACCCCTTAAAATCTGCAGGATATAAATGGTTTATATTGGTTACAATACTCCATGCAGAAAAACTGATGAGGCTATTTTATCAGTGTAGTATCTAAGAAGGGGTTGAAACTGTGGCCTTGTTCTTTTATCCTTTTATAACAATGTCAATAAAGAAGACACCCCTATATCTAAGGCGGGGAGCACAAACAGGTGTGAAAATTAAAGCATTAAATTAAAATAAAATATCTGCTATAGATCAGAATGAGACACTAAAAGGGGGAAAGGAAGCCTCAATTTCTGAACTTTGCATTCAGAAAAGAATAAAGCCAGCTGGGCGCGGTGGCGCACGCCTGTAATCCCAGCACTTTGGGAGGCTGAGGCAGGAGGATCGCGAGTTCAAAGCCAGCCATCAGCAATGGCAAGGCACTTAGCAACTCAGTGAGACCCTGCCTCCAAATAAAATACAAAAATGGGCTGGGGATGTGACCCAGTGGTCGAGTGCCCCTGAGTTCAATCCCCGGTACCACAAAAAAAAAAAAAAAAAAAAAAGAATAAAGCCATTCCAGAAATGTACCTACAGCAATCAGCTGGCCCTGATGAGACCTGCAGCTCAGGAACAGGTGGAGTGATGTCTGGAGCCTAAATGATAAGTTGTCTCCAAGGGGTCCACTTGCTTCCCAGTTCTGTGACCTTTGGGACTTGTAGTAATAAACCAAACCTGACCATGAAAATAAACCTCTCACAACTTCCCAAACAGAGAAAAGTAAATGCTTAAGTTCATCCTGACTCCATTTTGAGGGTAACACCTAGGTACAGAGATTTGTAAGAACAGATTCTGATTAGGGAGAGGCAAAGAACAGTGGTGACAAAGTGTTCTCCATTTCTCAGTGAACTTTTAGATGCATATTAGAATACATGTGTGTGCATGTACGTGTGTGGGGGTGTCTGACAGGGACCCTGAATGTGACTCTAAACCAAATACAGCTACTAGAGCCAGAGTGGTAAAGCACAGTGAATCCAGAACGCGTAGGCAGAGGCCAGAGTTTCAATCCTGGCTGTCCATTTTCTAACCATGTACCTTGGACAGGTTGCTGGATTGCTGATTCCATTTCATTATGTGCAAGAAGGATAACAATATTTACTTCATAGCTGTGTTACAAGGAGCCCTGACATGCACCACTGGGCCACTAGACTCACCTGTGACTCTCCTACTTCACGAAGTGCTTATGGGAAAGACAGCATGAAACTAAACTACAGAACACCCCTCCAAACCCACCCAATGCCACTTCTTTTTTTTTTTACCCTAATGCCATGAAGATGGTCAGAGGGAGTTTGCCAAACAGGCCTTTCCATAATTTTATATCTTCTTGTTTTGTTTTTAATGGAAACATTTAAAAAAATTCCTTCTAATTCAGGGGAAAAAAGTAATTTAAAGCTCAGGGAAATAAGTACGGTAATACCAAGTAAAAAACTTCAAAACAAAAAATCAAGAAGCACAAAGGGAAGAGAAAATGGAAATGGGTCTCTTCACATCAAACTATCAAGGAGGATGTCTGATCGTGAGAGCCGTCTAATGAGTGTTTGCTGACTGAATGAATGAGGTAGTTCCTGCTTTTCTCTTATACAAGGTAAGTGCTAGGTGAAGTATGAATAACAATGCACAAACTTTTTCTAGATTCTGAATACTGTAGTCCTCACAGAGTCTGAGGGGCTCCAAGCTTCAGCTCTGTATTGATGGCCACAGTTAGCTAGTTCTAAGGAGTCTGTTAACTCTTAGGTTAGTCCAGCTGGGCTCAGCTTTACACTGCCCTGAACAGAAAAGGGCAACTGTGATGCCCTGCGGGATTATGTGGGCTCACAGGCTTCTCTGCCACCTACCTTTTCAAACACAGGAAAGTATCTAATTATAGCCTTCTGGGCCATGTTAACCACTTCCTTTTGTTGATCGTCTGGTTTTAAGAAAGGATGCATGATAAGCAGTTCCAGCAGATCCAGCGTCCCCTCCACATACATGTCAATCCTTCAAACAGAAAAGCAGGTGTCTCAGTCCTCCTCCTTGAACTCAACAGTTGTGATTCACCTCTAAGAACACAGAGTGCTTTTTCTTAAGGCTCTGCTAACCTAAGTGCCAAGCAATGTTTGCCTTAAACTGTCCATTCCAGAGAGTCCATTCCAGTTAAGGTTCAAAACATCCTTCACAAATCAGAACTTTGACAGTCACAGCTGCTCTCTCTCTCCAGCTCCTACTCCTCTACCCTCACCCCAGCATCCACACCTGGGTCTCCTAGTGTGCAATGAACTTTACATTTGTAAAAATAATGAATATCATTTACAGAATGATTGGAGCACCCCAGGCATGGTGCTGAACACTCTGCATTCATTATCTCCTTGACTCCCATGACACCATGTAGGATATGCTATTATTACACCCAATGTATAGGAAACTGGGGCCAAACCCTTTGCCCAGGATCATGCATCTGGAAGGTGCAAGAACCAGGCTCTCAGTTCAAACTATAATCCAGTGCTACCCAAGGCCTTGAATGTCTGTTTCCCATGCCTAATACTCAAAGATAGTACATTTGCAAGAAAGTTAAAAAGTAGTATTGAAGTATTTAAAGATGCTAAAATCTGAAATAATGACATCTTAATTAGATACATCAGAATTCAATTCCTTTCTATCATTTAACTGGAATCTGATCATAAACCCAAAAGACACAATCCTGAAAATTAAAATCCCGAATATTTAATCCTGGAAGTCAAATTTTCTTTTTAGTTTTTTTTTTTTTGACAGGGCGTCTTTTTATAGACCCCCCCCCCCCCCCAACGCACACACACTATTGCCAGCACTATTTTTTATAATTCACTATCCATGTATTTCATTTTTGCATCATTTCCAATATCGGAGGTATACATTATGTGAAGAATTTTAGAGAATTTTAATTCATTTTATGCATGTTTTGCAACTTTGACTCCCTGAAGTGCATTATCCCAGGTGTGGTTTTGTGTCTAAGCATTGTGCATGTACGTAAAAATGTTGAAATTTCCCCAGTAAATGAAGAGATGGACATTTTTTATATCTGCATTTGTGAAAGATAAAAATTTCTCAGCATCTCAGCTGAGTGACTGACTCTGTGGTGCCTTAATGCAGCATGTGACCAATTTGCCAAAGGTCTTAGGTTGTCTCTCATGATATTCCAGATGACTGCAGTTGAGAAGCTAGGTACACACAATTACCAACCACAGTGACGCGAATTTATATGCTTTGTTTTTTGGCCTATTTTTTAATGAATACTGTTTTTCTGCTCATAAATGTTATATCCATGTAACTGTTGTTAGTTTATCTGAGTGTTTATGTTTGCAAAAATATCAGGTAACAGATTTTTTTTACTGTGTAAAGTGGGCTATGGCATGTTCTGCCATGTTTTTATGTTTCTCTAATAAAAACCCTTTTAAAAATGTAAATAAATGTCTTTGTAAAGAATTTTTAGAATTTAGTTTGTCCAGACAGAATTATATTTTTAGGATTTTGTTCTTTGGGGATGTTAGACCTTAGGGATGTTAGACCTTTTGGGATCTTGATGTTTGGGACTGTGTCTTTAGGAATTAGGGCCCAAACTTATTTTACTCAGACTTTCTATACTGAATTTCCAAACAGTCTTCCTGGCCTTTCTGGTGCATGTTCCCTGTTCACACTAATGATACAGGACATAAAGGAATGGGGTGTGCTACAGAGGATTGCTAATCAGCTAAGGCACCAGAAAGGCATCAGAGGAGCCATCGTACAAGGTTCTCTCCTTGAGGTCCTTGCCAAACAACTGGTGCTTTTCTGCTATGTAGTGGAGAATGCATCGGGTCTGCACCAACTTCATTCCATCAATTTCAACCATGGGCACTTGTTGGAACAGCAGGTGGTTACCTGAAAACAGAAGCCCAGAGTTAGAATTGATTGCTTCTTCCTGTTCTCCAACCCCTAAAAAAGGGCTCTATCGAATGGAAAGGGACAGTGAAGCATTGCCTTAGGAAATACCAGAAAGCTCCCTGATGACAGTTAACTTCAACTTCTAACTTCATCCAGGGGAGCAGATTTAACCATAAAAGAAGACTAACACAGTTGTAAAACCTTCCCTTCTTATTTTCCCCATCAAAAATACCTACCACTGAGACAAGGGATTGGGGAGGCCACATACTGAAGATACTTGTTCCGAGTTACACCAGTCAATATTTATACCTACATTAGAATAATTAAAATACTAAAAATTATAATCCAGTTCCTCAGTCACATTAGACACATTTCAAGTGTTCAGTGCTTAGAGGTGGCTGGTGGTGGCCACATTAAACAGTGCAGAACAGGACTTTTCTGTCACGTAGGAGTGCATTGAACAGCACTAAGAGAACCTGATCATGAAACTTAAGGATTCTCAGGTATTCCTGCTGGCTTCTCTTATTCTACAGTTGCAGGCCTCTTACTACCAAGATTGCTAACACTGAACCCAGAACCTTCTCCAACAAACCTGTATCAAATGACTTTCACGTACCCAATCTTGGGGTGATATGCAGATAAAGGATTCAGTCCAGCCCAAGGGGCTGGGGCACTAATTTCAGACCAGTGTCACACACAAAAGCTGGCATTACAGCCCTATAGATCTGGCCCTAAAGGAAGCTTTGACTGGGGCCTGGGCCCTGATGATAGCTAAGTGGGAAATTGCTCAGAGTGTTAGTAGGATTCCTTAAGGGCATGCTGGTGGTTCTCATGCAGAGGATGGGCACAGAGGGAGCAGGGTGAGCCAGGAGCTAAAGAGAAGCCTTTTGTAGATTTCACTTCCATTTAGTAACTAGGTAGAGAAGATGAGGAAAGATGAGAAGGAAGGGAGGAGCAAAGGGGAGAGGGAAAAGGGCAGAAAGGTTGAAGAGGGCCAGGAGAGGAGACAGGGATGGAGAAGGGCTGTTCACTTGGATGGGGAAAGAACTGTTCCTGCCCTTCAGTGAGCTTTTACTAGAACTCCTGAGCAAGAAGTGACTTCCTGTTGGGTGCGGTGGTGCACTCCTGTAATCCCAGCACCTCAGGAGGCAGAAGCAGGAGGATCACAAGTTCAAAGCCAGCCTCAGCAAAAGCAATGTGCTAAGCAACTCAGTGAGACCCTCTCTCTAAATAAAATACAAAATAGGTCTGGGGATGTGGCTCAGTGGCTGAGTGCCTCTGAATACTCCCTCCTCCCAAAAAAAAAGTGACCTCCTGGCAATTTCAGCTGTGTATTTCCTTTTATTTTTCTGGTTTTAGGATGCTGTTCTTAATGTTTTCTGCACCTTTGCTCTTCATATAAATATCAGTTCTTTAAAAACAGCAGTATGGGGTTGGGGTTGTGGCTCAGTGGCAGAGCGTTCGCCTAGCATGTGTGCGGCCCAGGTTCGATCCTCAGCACCATGTAAACATAAATGCATTGCATTGTGTACAACTAAAGTAAATAAATATTAAAAAAAAAAAAAAAAAAAAAAAACAGCAGTATGGCCAGACGCGATGACCCATGCCTATAATTCCAACAGCTCAGGAGGCTGAGACAGGAGGATCACAAGTTCAAAGCCAGCCTCAGCAAAAGTGAGGTGCTAAGCAACTCAGTGAGACCCTGCCTCTAAATAAAATACAAAAAAGGGCTGGGGATGTGACTCAGTGGTTGAGTGCCCCTGAGTTCAATCCCTGGTACCAAAAAAACAAAACAAACAACAACAACAATAAAAACAACCCCAGCAGTACTGTAGACAACAGTTTCATTTTCATACTCACCATCCTGCAACTTGTGCAACTGTTCTTTCGTTTCCAGAAATTCTTCATCAAACTAATTTAAAAAAAGATACCCCCGCCCCAAGAAGGTAAACATCATTAGAGGTGCAGGACTGAAAACATCAATTTAAATTGCTTCAAGAAGCAGAGACCAAGAGCACACTTAGCATCCACATCTTGGTTCCTAAATATCACTGCCCACCAAAATGATCCAGGGCTCTTACAGGAAAAGGTTGATACTTATATGTCAGAAAGCAAGGAAGTGCTCAAAGATGAATGATACACGGCACAGGAAAACATGGAGGACCCAATTTTAAAGATTCCTTAACCAAACGTGGGACAAATCAGGCATCAAAAAGAATGATGTCAGGTATGGATTATAACACACAACAAACTCTCTATGCCCAAAGCTGGGTACGGTGGCACACACCTGTAATCCCAACACCTGGGAGGCTGAGGCTGGAGGATCATGAGTTCAAAACCAGCCTCAGCAATGGCGAGGCACTTAGCAACTCAGTGAGACCCTGTCTCTAATAAAATACAAAAAAGGGCTGGGGATGTGGCCCAGTGGCTGAGTGCCCCTGAGTTCAATCCCCGGTACCAAAAAAAAAAAAATAAAATAAAAAAAATCTCTATGCCCATAAATGATGATGTGAAAAAAATGGTGGAAGGGGGTAAAAGCTCTGTTCTGAAGAAGAATTATTGCTAACTGATGAAGTATTAATGATAATGAATGATAAAATTAGGAAATCCCCACTTTGCATCCTCCAGTGTAATAACTAATGCTGACAAGGATCATAATGGGTGCTGAAATCATTGGGGTAGAGAATATTCGTTCACTCTCCAAGCATCACCCCAAAGTTACTTAACTATGATAAAGGGAAAAATGTGTCCTAATGATCTAACTGGTTAAATGTCTAATGATCAAACTGGGCTCAGCAAAGGGGAGACTCAGACATCCTGTGCTTTGTGTTGTGACAGATGGAGAAAGGCACAGTGATACCTGTAAAAACATCTCCAAAAACTTTTTTCTTTTTTGGTACCAGGGATTGAACTCAGGGGCACTCGACCACTGGGCCACATCCCCAGCCCCTTTTTTGTATTTTATTAGAGACAGGGTCTCACTGAGTTGCTAAGTGCCTCGCCATTGCTGAGGCTGGCTTTGAACTCGCGATCCTCCTGCCTCAGCCTCCCAAGTGCTGGGATTACAGGCGTGCGCTACCATGCCCGGCTCCAAAAACATTTAACCTGAATTTAATCTCAAGGTAGAAATCAGGCATATCCAGGATGTGGGACATTCTGTGACATAATGACCTGAACTCTAAGACCTAAGGGCATGAGGAAATAAAAAAGAAGAAGAAGAAGAAAAGAAGAAAGAGGCAGGTATTGTTCTCAATAAAATGTGACTAAAGACAGAACCACCAAATGCCTAACTCTAGATTAGAACCTAGATGAGGGGAAATTATTATAACTGCTAAGTAACATGCAACAGAGACACTTTACAATACAAAAAATCTGAATATGGACTACATATTAAATATTAGGGACTTAGTGTTAATTTTCTTAATTGTTCTTTATCAAAACAATTATTTAATTATTTCTTCTTTCAAATGATTCAGAAAAAAATACAGAGAGGAAGGGAGAATGTAAATGTAGCAAAATATGAACAACTGGTGAACTGAGTTGAAAGGCATGCTATCACAGCTTTTCTGTAGGTTTGAAAGTTTTCAAATTTAAAAGTTGTGGGGAGAAAAAGGAAAGAAAATAAGGCCCTCTTCTGGTGACATAATGAAACGCATTCTAAAATGCTCCATACCAATGCTCTTTGTGTCAAGAATCCCAGGAGGAGTCCCCATCAGCTCTGAGCCTGCACTGCAGGCCCAGGTCATTCTAAGGAGGTTAGAGCTAAACAGAGTAGCACCAGCAGGCCTCTGCTTATCCATTTGAGCTGGCTGACATGGATGAACCAGGGTGATGGGGGGTAGGTGTGGCTTCTGCTGCTCACCAGGGTCTTCAAAATGCAAGGAGAGGAGCCCTAACTCCCCAGAGGATTCCCATCAGAGGCCCACAAGGGCAGCAGCCTCAAGGCAACAAAGATTAGGACATTTGTCTTAACTCCTGCAAGGTCAGAGGTAGTACAAGTAGCTTTCTCTCCATGCTACTGTTTCTCAAGCTTTATGACCATGATCACTTAAAACACATGGGAAAGCAGGAGGCAGACATATGCCTGGGAGACTCACATTCAGTACTTTACTTGGGAGGGCCCAGAAATGCACAATTTTTAAAACAAGAATGATTTCTGATTTTTTACTTCTCAGAACACATGTGCTAAATAAATGCTATCTCTCACTAAGATCGCTTTGTATCAAGCTTTATAAACCACTGGTAAATTGAAGAAATTGGCATTGACATGTGGGCAGGGAGATAGAAGGAAGGAAAAATCCTAAGTAACAGCCTATGGCTGCAGGGATAGAGACAGCAGTTCAGCTTCCATCCACCCAGTCACTTGTCTTTTCTCCCTAGTCCAGGATACAGTTCCCCATGTAGGATTCTATAGAGAACTGTCCCCTTCCACACTAAACACTCTTTCTTCTAAGTGAGTTACTTAGAAGTCCTGAATCAGGAGTTCCTGGCCTTTAAGTCTTCCCTTTTATATGTGTTACTCTCCCTCTTAATATGGGTATTTGCTGGGTTTCTGAGGGGTCTTCAGACAAATGAAGTCCAAAGCATCAAAGCATCAAAGACAAGCACAACAAAGACCAACAACCAGCTCAGAGCAGTGTCAGCTAGGGCTCAAACCAAGTGACTGAGAAGGGGATACTGATTCCCTGAATCAGGACATCTGATTTTCAGCAGGTTCTAGCTACCTCTAAGCACCTCATTACTTAGGTGTGTGTTGCTTTCCACAGTAGGACCAACCACCCAGATCTGGGTTACTGGAAAACACAAACTTGTCTGGTGGCTGTGTGAGAATAAATTTAGCTAAAACATCTTTTGGTAAAGAGATAGGAAGTGACCCCCCAACACCATCTTTTGGGAACTGCTACTATACACCATGTGGATGGCCCTAGTAAGGAGGACCGATTTAGTTTTCTTCACCCTGGAGAACTCACTGGGCTCATTATTCTACCCCATCAGTCTGTCCAATATGATTGGTCTTTGATAGGTGATTTATATGACTCATGTTCTTTTTGTTAACTTTTTTAAGGTTGGGATTCTATTACTGTAAGGAAGACTCTTGACTCATAAGAGAGTAGGAGGGGCAGGGTGGAATGAAGGCAGGGAAAAGAGAGACTTTGACAAAGGATGATATGACATACATATATAAAACATCTATTCAAAACCTATAAAACAAATCAAGAATTACAAAATCAGAAGCCTGCCAGAATTAGACAAGTGACAAATAAGTGAAGTCAACCAGGTTCAGATCCTGGGACCACAATTTCTTTCTTTCCCTTCTTTTTTTTTTTTTTTTTTTTTTTTTTTTTTTTGGTACCAGGGATTGAACTCAGGGGCACTCGACCACTGGGTCACATCCCCAGCCCTTTTTTGTATTTTATTTAGAGACAGGGTCTCACTGAGTTGCTAAGTGCCTCACCATTGCAGAGGCTGGCTTTGAACTTATGATCCTCCTGCCTCAGCCTCCCAAGTGCTGGGATTACATGCGTGCGCCACCACGCCCGGCCTTAACAACATGCAAAAACAAAAATAAAAACATATAAATAAAACCCAAACGCAGTTTTGTTATCTTTAAAAGTTGCTAGGTTAACAACCAATTATTCCAAAAATTGATAAATAGAATCAAACATTAATCAATACTTTCTATATGAACTATATTTCAAGGAAATTAAATAAAGAGTGAAAATTACTCATTATAAGGGAATCATCATTAATAAATTCAGGTGAAATGATACAAAAATTGCTATTTTGTAATCCCTAGCAACAATGATGATCAGTAGCTGCTAAAACCACTAGTTGAAAAAGTGATGGGTAAACTATAAAATGTGTATCAGGCTGACATCACAGAAAACAGTGGTCAAACTCAGTGTCACTGAAAACCAGACAACAGACATTATTCAGCCCCTGATGAGGCACAATAGAAGTACGTTCCAAGTTGCTCTCCTGATGTAGTCTGGCAAGGAAAAAAAAATCTAAGACAGAAAGAAAAGAAGGCTGGATCTAATCACACCGCTGGGGTCAACAAGCAGCTTATAGGAACTATAGAGAAGAGAGGATAGCCTCATTTCACCATGTTACCTCAAAATAACTCCCAGAGGGTAAACAAGCCAAATCCATAATGGGTGACATTCTACAAGGCAGGTTTTTCCACAAACAAATGACTTACAAACAAATGCAGATAACTAGCACTCAGATCTTGGCTTCTAATATCATTTCCTAAAATAAGGGACTAGAGCTCCTTGGAGAAATACCTGATTGTAACAGAGCACTGAAAATGCAAGATGAGCATTAGAGCATCTTACAGTGTCAGGAAGTAATGAAGGGCTAAAGAAAAAAAAAAAAAAAAAGGAAAGAGCACCAATGGCCAAAGCTGGAACAAACTAAGCAATAACTAAATGCTGTGTGTGTGTATGTGACTGTGTGTGTGTGTAGAGAAATCTTCCTTACATAAAAATTTCTAATGTAAATACCCCTCCTCCAGGAGGTGGAGCTTTGGTTCCCATCCTTTTGAGTGTGGGCTGGACTTAATGATTTGCTTCCAAAGAATACAGGGAAAAACAGTAACACAACAATGGAGGAATGTGACAGACCTTAACCAAAAGACCAAGGTTAACAGCTCCAGTGATGATTTATGGTGATATCATCTAACCCAGGATAAGATGCAAAGAGAAGAGAACATCAGCTTGGCACTTTCTGCCCTCAAACTCATAAATCCATCTAATCATGGGAAAACATCAGACATGGAGAATTGCTACAAAAATAATGTCCAGGAGGTGAAATAAAGAAAGGCTGAGTAACTATCACAGATTGAGATAGAAGTAGAGAAACAAACATACAAATATAATGTTGAATCATGGAATAGTAAAAGGAAATTAGTAGAAAACAATCGTGAAAGCAAATAAAGGCTGTAGTCACATATTTCTTAGTTTGACATGTAAATGTGATCTTTAGGGAGCCGGGCACGGTGGTGCACGCCTGTAATCCCAGCACTTTGGGAGGCTGAGGCAGGAGGATCGCGAGTTCAAAGCCAGCCTCAGCAATGGCGAGGCACTTAGCAACTCAGTGAGACCCTGTCTCTAATAAAATACATAAAAGGGCTGGGGATGTGACCCAGTGGTTGAGTGCCCCTGAGTTCAATCCCCAGTACCACAAAAAAAAAAAAAAAAAAAAAAAGTGATCATTAGGGGAAATTAAGGGTTCATGGCACAATTTTACAACTTTCTATAAATCTGGAATTATTGCTAAATATAGCTTTTTTTAATGTGGAGGAAATTGTTATAGAATTTTAAAATACTGGAAGACACAAAATTAAATGCAATATGTTGACCTTGTTTAGATCAGGACTAGAACAAACTACCAAAAAATCTGAGACAATCAGACTGAGTGTTAGATGAAAATAAGAAATTGTTAACTTTGTTGGGTGTGATAACGCTATTGTTAAGTTTTAAATTCCCAACCCTTTCAAGAGAAATATGGAAGTACAGTCCTCCCAGATGAAATGATGTTTGGATTTTTCTTTAAAATGCTCCCAACAAAACAAGTGGAGGGAGGAGCTTGATCCAACAGGATTATCATAAAGCTAATGATCTTTTGAGCTGGAGGATGGGTGCATGCATAGAATTTATGGCAATGCTCTATGTGGTTTGTATTTGAAACTTTTCATAAGAAACTAAAGGAACAGAAATGCCCTGTGGACCAATGCTCACAAGTATGCTGGCAAAATGCCGGGGTTGCCAGTTGGAGGCTATCAACAGGAATTTACCCAGAGATTGCATAATTAGTAAAAGTTCAGGGTGAAACTGGCAAATTTCTGATTAATTCCCTTTCTCCTTATTAGTAAGTATTAATGGTGTTAGATCAAAAGCCCACCATTAAGTAAAAATCAAAGGGAAAACAGAAATCCACCAATTACATTCCATTTATAAAGAAAAGTCCCGTGACAGCAAGGAATCTTCTGACCCAAAGCACAGCTATGATTTTGGTGGAGCATGAATAGGTTCTCTGAAACTTATTGTTTCCTCAAAGGTTTCAAAGTTGTATGGCAAATCTGTGAAGAAACAGCAGAGATGGTACCTCAACTCCAGCGGCAGCTAAAACCCATCTTACAGATTCCATGCGGCCTCTTCCGTTAGGATAGTGGAGCTTGGGCCTCGCTGCCATGATGGCTTTTCAGGCTCCTGAAAAACAAATGCAGCAGGCAGCTCCTCGCACACGAACCCACAACCCAAGTCTCCAGTGCTCAGAGGCTACATGAATATTCAAAATTTTGGAACAGGAAATTGTTTTCTTTTATTGCTGCATTTTCCCCTCACTCAATAAAAACATACCACCATTTTAAAACATGGAGAAAAAAAAGAAAAAAAACAACAGCTTTTGGCTTTCATATTGTTTCTATTTATGATTTCTTGTTCTGGATCTTGGGAACCTGGGGGTGATTTGTTGTTAAGACATTTGTGCCAGCGGTACAGTATGTCACAGATTCACCATATCGTTATGATGGTTTTTTTTTTGACCTTGAGAATCTTAGGATTTTTCCAAATTCAGCTTGGAGGGGCAAGTCACAGAGGGCCTCGGAGGCGAAATGCACGCCCACTGGACTCTAAGTATTCATGTTTTTACATGCATCGTCATATGTTATCACAGCAACTGGGAGGTGGACAGGACAAATATTGCTATTGTCTGCAAGAAGTGAATCTGCGGTGGCCCTCCAGGCCCCGCACGTGCCCAGCCCCTGCTAGGAGATGATTCCCTGGCTTGCGAAATGCTCCCAGGCCACACTTGGCTCTCTGTAAACGAGACGCCCAGCTCAGTCCACAAAGGGCTGCAGCTGTTTCCTGGTCGCCTGGGGCGATCTGAGCCTACCTTCCACTGGATTCAGACTTCGCAAAGGGGGGGGGGGGGGGGGTAATAAAAACGCACACAGAGCCAAGAATGACCCAATCCCAACCTAGGGGCCCCGCGTCTGCCCAAATGGGGGCGGGGGTGCAAAAGACATAGAGGGAGGGAGACAAAAAAAAAAAAAAAAAAAAAGACTGAATAGTGAGGGGGCGAGGGGTGGATGGGACAGCAAGGGGCTCGGAGAATAGCCGGGAGGAGAAACAACAAGAGGGGAAAGGGCGGGCGGGGACGGCGGGAGGGAGACAGACCTGGGGTCCACTCGGAGCGCCACGGACTGCACAAAGCGCTCGGCCAGCTGTCTGCAGCGAGGAGGGCGGAGCGCCAGACGAGGAGGCGCTCCACATGGGCGAGGCTCCGGGAGGACTTCACCAATCGGGAAGGCAATATTTAGCATGCCCCACCCAGCTGCAAGGGATTCTGGATAATGTGGGGGAAAAAATCCCAAATTTAAGCCACTTTCATTTGAATTTTAGCATATTTGGGGATTAAGATACCTTTATAGTGACTAGGTTAGGTTTTGTTTTAGTTATAATATTCTGTTGTAGACAGAGTATGGACAAAAAAACTCAGCCTATGTGTAAAGTTATAAATTTCTTGAGGTTTATATAGCCTGTGACTCAACTGGTTCCTTCGGATGTGAGGGCGATCTGGCTGCGACATCTGTCACCCCATTGATCGCCAGGGTTGATTCGGCTGATCTGGCTGGCTAGGCGGGTGTCCCCTTCCTCCCTCACCGCTCCATGTGCGTCCCTCCCGAAGCTGCGCGCTCGGTCGAAGAGGACGACCTTCCCCGATAGAGGAGGACCGTTCTTCGGTCAAGGGTATACGAGTAGCTGCGCTCCCCTGCTAGAACCTCCAAACAAGCTCTCAAGGTCCATTTGTAGGAGAACGTAGGGTAGTCAAGCTTCCAAGACTCCAGACACATCCAAATGAGGCGCTGCACGTGGCAGTCTGCCTTTCTTTTCCCCCCTTTTCTTCCATTTTTTTTCACCCCCTCCCCATGATAAATATTATGCACTTTCAACCCATGTATGATTAGAGAGTAGATCTGTTTTTTCTAGTTTTGCACATACATATATTTTCCCCCCCTTCTTTCTTCCTTTATCCCAATGGATCATCTTAAGCAATCCCTTTAATTTGGACATTTTAGAGACGAGTGCTCTAAGCTACAGGGCCAAACATAGCACCCACTTAAAAGAGGACATTGGGGTGTTAGTGGGCATGGTGTTAAAAAAGAAATTTGTCTCATGAATAAGTTAAAAATTTAAACTATATAATTTAAATTTTAATTAAAAAATAAAGCTTATATGACCAAAAGAATGCAAAATTCACGTGGATTTTAAGGTTAAAAATATATACCTCTGGCCTAAGGATGTGGCTCAGCAGCAGAGCATGCTGGCATGTTTGATCTCCAGCAATATATATTATTTATACATATATAAACAATTTTTTTTTTTTTTTTTTTTTTTTTTTTTTTTTTGCTGTTTTTTAGAGGCAGCTTCTGCTATTTCTCAGGTTATAGCATGTAGTTGATTATTGTCTTCGCCTATGAGGGGCTCTTGAGAGTACCTTAACCTGATCATATTTTATTTTTAGTAGATTGCTCTGACAGGAATGTGGAGAATGAATTAGAAATGTGCCAGTGTAGAAAGGGAGCTCTGTTAAGTGTCTTTGTGAACTCAGATAACATTGTAAGTTTGAAGAAGATGGGTAACAAAAGACAAGATATAGATAGAAGGCAGAAGATTTATTAATGAGGGAAGGAAGACAGAGTCTAGAATAATGTCTCCCTACCAACTCTCCCTTTTTCTCTCATTCAGACCCGAATCCGTTTGCATGCATGCACACAACACACACACACACACACACACACACACACACAAACACAATTTCCTTTTATATCCTCCCTATTTTTCATAACATTAATTGTCATCTAACATATTATTTACTTATTTATCTGTAGATTTACTAAAGTGTAAATTCCAAGAGGAATGATGTTTTGGGGGTCAAACCCAATGCCACCCAGGAAGAATTGAAAAAGGCTTACAGAAAACTGGCCTTGAAGTACCACCCTGCCTGATAAGAATCCAAATGAAGGAGAAAAGTTTAAACAGATTTCTCAAGTTTATGAAGTTCTCTCTGATGCCAAGAAAAGGGAATTATATGACAAAGGAGGAGAACAGGCAATTAAGGAGGGTAGAGCAGGTGGTGGTTTTGGCTCCCCCATGGACATCTTTGATATGTTTTTTGGAGGATGAAGAGAAAGGATGCAGAGAGAAAGGAAAGGAAAAACATTATGCATCAGGTCTCAGTAACATCAGAAGATTTATGTAATGGTGCAACAAGAAAATTGGCTCTGCAAAAGAATGTGATTTGTGACAAATGTGAAGGCCGAGGTGGTAAGAAAGGAGTAGTAGAGTGTTGTCCCAACTGCTGAGGTACTGGAATGCAAATAAGAATTCATCAGATAGAACCTTGAATGGTTCAGCAAATTCAGTCTGTGTGTATGGAGTGCCAGGGCCCTGGGGAACAGATCAGTCCTAAACAGAGATGTAAAAGCTGCAACGGAAGGAAGATAGCTCGAGAGAAGAAGATTCTAGAAGTTGATATTGACAAAGGCATGAAAGATGGACAGAAGATAACATTCCATGGTGAAGGAGACCAAGAGCCAGGACTGTTAAATACAGAGTTTTAATTTTATAGCTTAACAACGAAGGGTCATACACTGAAATAAACACATACACCTAGTATTTCTGTCTAAGTCTGTCCACATACAGGGTTAAAAGAAGGACCATGCTGTTTTTACTCTATGAGGAGAAGACCTTTTCATGTGTATGGACATACAGCTGGTGGAAGTATTATGTGGCTTCCAGAAGCCAATATCCACTCTTGATAATTGAACCATAGTCATCACTTCTCATCCAGGTCAGATTGTCAAGCATGGAGATATAGAAGTGTGTGTTAAATAAAGGTATGCCAATTTATCGCAGACCATACAAAAAGGGTCACTTAATCATGGAGTTTAAGGTAAACTTTCCTGAAAATAGCTTTCTCTCTCCTGACAAACTCTCTTTGCTGGAAAACTCCTACCTGAGAGGAAGGAAGTGGAAGAGACTGATGAAATGCATCACATAGAACTGGTGGACTTTGATCCAAATCAGGAAAGACGGCAGCATTATAATGGAGAAGCATATGAGGATGATGAACATCATCCCAGAGGTGGAGTTCAGTGTCAGACCTCTTAATAGGGCCAGTGAATAACACTCACTGGAGGCATTTTATATGCAGCAGTGAATGAGTGAAGGGCTATAATCATAATATGCTACTACTTGCTATTGTTTTTGTTTTAATATTCAATTATAATAGTGTTTTTAAAGTTAAATGAAGAATGAACGCAAATATAAAAGCTCTGACTTTGCCCTGTATGTATGATTTCAGTGTGCAAGAAGTTGTTTAATACCTGTAAAAACTACTTTTAAAAAAGTTCCCCTAGCATCTGTTAGGCCATAGCTTGTAATTGATTTTAGCCCTGTATGTGGACTGAAATACTAGGTGTATGTATGTATTGATTTCAGTGTATGATCCTTCATTGTTAAGCTATAAAATTAAAACTCTGTATTTAACTGGCAATCAGAAAAAGAAAACAATTTGTAGAGGAGTGTTGGTCTGTCTAGTTATTTGTATTAATTGGGACTCTTGTGATGCCTCTGCATTCTATTGCCTCAACTTACTTGAAGGTGGCATAATGTATAATTTCACTTCTGGTATCAGTGAAAGAAATGATATCTTTTGAAAGAAGGGGTTTATCATTATATGCTACTTCTTTAAGGCTTGTTCTTGTAGAATTGCATTCCCTTCTATTGTGCCATCTTTTAAAATACACACACACAAAACTGTTGACCAAAACTGTTGACCAGTTCTGGTTACATTTTCCTTTCTCTTTGGACTATGATGAGCCCTTATAGTAAATTCAAGAGCTGGATAACATAGAAATTAAAATGAAGAAACCTATACATGGAAAAGTAGTTTGCATGTATAATATAGGAAGGTGTTCCTTAGGTATGTTACATGCTTAAACCATTTGACTTATGCTCCAAAGTAACTGTAATTTGATGTTGGTAGTCTAGCAAATATGATGAATAGCTTTAACTTATGTTTAAAAGTCATCATATGTTCACATGCTTAAATCTGGATATCAGAATTTAAGCAATTCTTGAAATGTATGAATGTCTCCTTAATATACTGATTACAAAGCAAAAAAAAAAAAAAAAAAGAAAAAAACCCCACATGGACAGCATGCGTCCAATTTCATTTTCCAAATTCTGACCTTATACAGAGATTATTCAAGGTAACATGGGTAAGAAACTACATATCCACCCTAATGAAAAGTACATTTCCACCCTAATGAAAGTGATCATTCTTTATTAATTTTTTTCCACTGAATCTTTATAAAGGGATTCACTTAATTGAGCTAGATGCACAAGTATCATTATTCAACTTTGCTTAGTTCTACCTGGTTTAATCTTATCAAATTGCTGATGTTTGACTATTGTTCTTAATCTTAAAAAATGGCAATTCCATATGTCCAATCTCATAAAATATGGGTACCATCATCCTACCAATCTTTTCACCTAGTACCCAAGGTAGTATCATAAGCCCCTATAATTATACAGACCTATAGAGAAATGAAAAAATGCTGTTGTAATAATTCTGCCATTCTCTTTTATTCCATGGAAGCCCATGAATTCATACTATTCTTGGAGACTTTGGAGTTGCTCTGGGTCTGAGATAGTCTGAGTCTCTATCCACTTATCTGATATACTTTCAGAGGCGCTGGCAAGTCTTTTCAGCCTTAATCCTTCACCTGCTCACTCAATAGCATGTAAAATGGTTCGAACAAAAATTGAGAGATTTAAATGTTTGAGGGAAGCTTTGTAGGTAAATATACCAGTAAATTCAACCTTAGCTATAACTGCCTGATATCAGACCCATTCTAATAGAGTAGGTTTTCATTCCGGGGAAGGATGCCTGAGATCTTGAAAGGTGCCAGACTTTTGAAGGGCCAGGATTGCCAAAAGTTTAGACCAACGCTCATAGAGGTGCCATAGGGGTCAGCCACGTTCTGATGGTGAGGGGCACATTTAGGGCTTCATCATTATGTTTGATTGGTAGATCATGTTCCTACAAAATTCTCTCAAGGATTCAAAGAATGTTTAGAAAATGAATTTCCTGTAGCTGTATGTGGTTCATGAATTATGAATTTCTTTTGAAGGGTTCAGTTATATATATGAATTTGCAGTGAAAAGGTAAAAAATAAAAAACAAGCATGATGAAATCAGCAACAAAAATTGCTTTGATCAGCTTTCAAAAAAATATCCCCATTCACTTAACTAGCTGAAGGCTAAATTAAACAAAACAAAAAAACAAACCCTTTGCAGGTAAATGGATAGTGTTGGAGAATATAATGAATGCTAAGTGAAGTTAGCCAATCCCCAAAACACAAATGCAGAATGTTTTCCCTGATTTAAGGATGCTGATTCATAATGTGATTGGGGATGGGTAATGGTGGGATTAGATGAACTCTAGATAGGGCAAAGGGGAGGGAGGGGTAGGGAGGTTGCGTGGGGGTAGGAAAGATGGTGGAATGAGATGGACTTACCCTAAGTCCATGTATAAAGACCCGAATGGTGTGACTCTACTTTGTGTACAACCAGAGATATGAAAAATTGTGCTCTATATATGTAATATAAATTGTAATGCATTCTACTGTCATATATAACAAATTAAAATTTTAAAAAATCCTTTACATTGCAAAATAAATATTCATATTGCTACTCCAAGTGTATGCTTCCAATTTCATAGCAGTAACACTATACAAGGTTTTATGAAGAAGTTATAAATATCAAAGTTCCAAATGAACTAAAATATGAAAATTGGAAACTACTAAAGTTATATTTTTATTCTTATTTATTTTTTGCAGTGCTGGGAATAAACCCAGTGCCTTGCATATGCTAAGTAAGCACTATACCACTGAATTCCAGCCCCATCCTTAACGTTTTTTGATGAATATAAAAACACAAACAAAATACTCAAATCAGTTTTTTCTTAAACTGTAACTTTATTTGGAGCAGGAGAATTTTCCTTACATAAAGTGAACATTATTAAACACCTTAGGACAAACTATTCAAAAAATGACATTTTATTTCAGAATGGTCTTGCTTCAGTGGTTTCTGCCCTCCAATCTTCTCATTATTATGAATGTTTGCTTTATAAATAAATATATTCTCAGTTACTCCATTGTAATCAACTCAGGTGACTAAACTGTTATCTGTATTGACATAACAGATATATTTATTCAGGTCCTTTTAAATTCACATTAGCACAGTGTCTTTAAGAAATTGATAATACAGATTAATGTGATATTTGCCCCCGGTTTGTCTCCTTGATGGTTTCCATGAGAAGGTCCTCACAATAAATTATATAAATGTACAGTACATTTGGTTGGAAATTGTAAAAATAATTCTAAAAACTAAGCACATATATTAAACAAACAAGTTGCTACAGTATGCTTTAAATGATATAAAACAATTAGTATGTCAAACATTTTATTATAAACATATTGCTTTTGGCCATACACTGAGCACACAGCCTGCATTTCTTTTCTCTCCCTCTTCATCATGGCACAAAAGAATGGCTTGATGGTGAAGGGAAGTGCTACTTCATACGAGAACCAGGTGCACATTAATTCCAACAGTACCTGTATTTGCACTTAAAAATGAGAGAATTATTTTGTTTGACACACGATGCCTTGATTATATTCAATTTCGTATAATTTCAGAAGATGACACAGTGTCACTTTTTTAAATCTATGTGGTCCTTTAGGGAAGCAATGTATCAAAAAAATTGTTTCAAGCTCAATTTTCTGCCTATTTAAATCCTACCATATTTGAGCTGGGTGAGGGCTTGGTAATGAATTTTAATAAAATGAATAATCATGCCAAGAGTAGCTTTTATGGAAATGCAGTTTCCCTGTTGTGTTTGCTGTGCCCCCAGCACACCACTGTCACCAAAACTTTGGACATGGAATGAGAGGCACCCTGTACCATATCTGACATCCCAGAAAGCTTTCTGACTGTAAATGAGGTATAGTCATTGGATAGGTACATAAGAACTCATCACTCCTGTTGGTGTCTTGCTTTTCATTTTATAATTCTATAGCAAATAAAAATATATGCAACAGGTAACATGTTATTTTCACTTAAAAAATGGTCCCTATTTCCTTTTATACTATATAGCTTGTATATACAATTTGTCCTTTACCTATTTGGGGATAGCAAAGAGTACTGTATGGGATTTTGCTAGCTCTTTAAAGTTTAGATTATTTTTTCAGTATTCCAGTTTTCTGAACATCAGCTTTTTGACTTGCTAAACATATTTAGCTTCCCAGGGGAAGTTGTTTGCTGGCAAACTAAGGATAGGATAAAAGGAAGAAAATGAAGTATTCTCTGAAGGTGGGCCTTATAAAAAGTATTAGGAAAACAATTTTACAATGTATAAAAACCAGGTAACTAGGTTTTTCAATTTAAAATAAAGTAATGACCTTAATACAAGCTAGAATACAGAGAATATGGCATTGAAATTCCATTTGTTTTTCTAAGGGGTATTTACAATTTAAAACCAGCTTTCCAGCAAGCTGGGCAAGGTTTCAGATTAATTTATCTTTTATATATAATACAAGGAGAAAAATAAATATTAACCTCACAGTAAAGGACTCATCTCTGAAAACACATTTTCTGTTGCTTTAGATAACAAGAATATAATACAGAAATCAATTCAGCTTCAAGTTGTGCTTGCATATACGTTTTCGGAAGCTTTGCCGCCAGCTTGTTAACAGGAAAATATTATCTGTCAAATTCACATCCATTATGTGCTTCTCTCATGGCCTTCAACATCATAGTGCTTGGTCAAGTACATTTCTGAGTCAGATTCTCCAAAGCATAAATTACTCCCTGATTTTAGGTTAGAGCCCTTTGGAAGTCATGATAATGTGTTCAGGCTGCAACATATATCACTAATACACCAAGCAATCATTTGCCAACTTACTAGTTTGAACCATATGAAAGTATCTACATTCACCTTAAGCTATCATTTTAACCTACCAATTAGATCACTTCATATGGTTCACCTTGCTGTATCCTGGAACCTGGAACCAAAAGAGAGTAGTTTGAGCCCTGGGAGAATGTGAATCGATAATGCTGTAGAGGTCACTATCGCATTCACTAGTGATGACTGTCCCTCTTGCCTCTGAGGTAACCGTGAGTGGAGGCAGATGTGCTATACTATACAGAGATGGATGAGAGTGGACCTTCTGTCTTTTTCTGTCTCCAAACTAGCTTTGTCATTTGCAAAACTGCTGTAAACATTCCTCTCAATGGAACAGCCTCTGTCCAACAAATAGAGTTCTCACTCTTGAAAGAAACTATGCAGGTTAGGAGTTCAAATGTGGCACACTATGGAAACTAATATTATGGTAACCATGGCTTCCTAGGTAAGTGGGACCCCTGCTCTAAATCTTTTCTCTTCCCCAAATTGTCCTGAGAATTTGGCTAGGACAGATTATTTATGAGCTGCTCCTAACCATATCTGAAGAACTGAGCTGAAATGAAAAATTCCATCTCAGTTATTACAATAAAAAAATTTCTGTTGCTTTGATACTTGGTATTTTTGATCATGCATCTTGGCAAGGGCATATAAGTTTAATTGACTGTGCTGTGTGAATCTTTATGTTGAGAACCATTTGACCCGAAAAGCTGCCCTTTTATATATATACAATTTGTGTGTGTGTGTATACATATATACAATTTGATTTAAAAAATAGAAGAAAATAGAATGTGACAGCTTAGTATGATTAAACTTGCTTTCATTTGGATATCTATAATCACATTAAAGGGTGTTGTAAAAATTTCCAAAAAAATTTTATGTAGAGTTCTTTGTTCTGGGGAACAAAAATAAAACAAAATGAATTATAACCATACTTTTAGAATAGCACAGTGGGATGAAAAAAATCAAACTGATGACAGGATATTAAGAAAAGCAGAGGATCACTTTCCTAAGGTCAGTCCAAGAAAGCCTGAAGCACCTAACAAGCCACATTTAAATGTAATCACTTCACAATACTCGCACGTATCGAGTAAATAACCCTTATGTCTTAGCCTTAAAATTGCACCCCTATTGCAATACTGCATCAATAGTATTACATATTTCAAAATCTGTATAAAATATTACCTGGAACCCCAAAGGAAAAACACTTAATCTTTAAAAAGTTCATTACAAAGTTGACTGTATAAAATGCTAAAACATAATCCATATGTACAAAATGCTGTTGTTTAAGAAAATAATGGGACCCAGTTTTAGAATAAAATAATTTTATACAAAAAAGGTACTGCATTCAAATCAATGTTAAAAAAAAAAAAAAACTTTAAAAAAGAATATTGAAATGTCTTAGTTCAGAAGAATAACCATAAAGTGTTGGTTTGCCTTTGTATCAGCGTGTCTCTTGCAGTTGGAACACAGTCAGTCAAGGGAAAGTGTCCTGCTCTCCCTGACCAAGGGCCTCATTGCTGAGATAGTTATCGCCGAGATGGGTACTTGGAAGCCCAGTCTGTCCGGCCATGCACTGGTTGGGCAGCTGGAGGCCGTGGGATCAACCCGGAATTGCTTCTAGGCTGGGTGTGGAAAAAAGGTCGCCCAGGATGAGGTCTCATAGCCTTCAGGGAAGAATAACCTGCAATGGAAGAGAAAGGCTGGTCTGATGACAAGAAACCCAAACAATCAAAGTACAGATAAATGTCTCATGGTAACAAAAATGTCATAAAATGAGAAATTCAAAAGGAGCATTTTCCCTTTTCTCTTGCTTTCCCTTTCTCAGTTAAGAAGAGTTGTCAAGCCAAAAATACAGATGTCAATCTTGACTCCTTTCTTTTTCTCATATCCCACTTAACCACTTTTACCAAATCAACTCTTGATACAATGGCCTAAACCAGCATCATTTCCTGCCTGGATAACCAAAACACACTCCTGCTCTCAACCCTCCTCTTACTTATTCGAATGACAACCAGAACCTTGAACAGACTGTGAAGATGGTGGTCAGATAACATTACTCTGCTCAAAAGCCTCCGGTGGCTCCCTTGTCCTTCAGAGTCAGTGAAAACATGCTTACAGTGGCTTGCTGCAGGGCTTCATACCCTTGGGCCTCTCAGTCACCCTTGTCCTCCTCTTGCTACTTTTTCACTCATGCTCCTCCTGCACTCTGACCTCCTTGCTAGTCCTTGAGTTTGCCAGGCATGGTTCTGCTTCAAAGCCTGTGCACTCAAGAATCCCCCGTCTGCAACACTCTTACCCATTTTGCATGCCTGTTCATGCTTCCTTCACATCTTTACTCAATAACTCCTTTGCAGCAAGTTTTTCTTTGGCTTCTTTGCCTAAAACTGCAATCTGCACCCCACTTCCACAGTCCTTACACTTCCTGCCTGTTTTATTTTTTCCTTAGTACTTGTGAGCATCTGACTTACTACATGTTATACTTATTCAACTCACTCATTGTCTGCAGAGTGCAATTTCTCCCAGGGCCGAGAGTTCTAGCTCAGTCTAGCTCATTCCAGGCTTACAATATAACTGGCACGAAGCAATTGTTCAGTTAACTATTTAGTGAATCAATTTATGAATAATTCGAAGTAGAACCTACCTGGGGAAGGATCTGGAATAGGTGCTAGGTGTACCCTCTGCATAGCAGAACCAATTTCTTTTTTCAGGAAGGAAGGGATATAATTTCCAGTCAGTCCACTAGAACTTGTAGAGCCGGAACCAACTAAATTGCAAAAGCAAAAGATTGTTACCACAAAGACACATTCACATGACACCAACAGAGTTAAAGGACGGCTGTGCAGAACTATAAAGAATTAAAATTTTACTTTTAGGTGTTAAAAAAAAAAAGTATGATGGAAACAGTGAATTCTGAGTAGAGCATTCCACCATGCCACACTGTCAGGAAGGTGAGGAGGGGCAAAGACAGTGCTAAGCCCATAGCTGGCAACCAAGCTGGGGGTTGCTTGTTAAATGAAAAAGGATTATTTGAAGCCAGGCACACACCTGTAATCCCAGACACTTGGGAGGCTGAGGCAGGAGGATAGAGAGTTTGAAACCAGCCTCCTTAACTTAGTGAGACCATGCCTCAGAATAAAAAATAAAAAGGGCTGAGGATGTAGTTAAGTGGTAAGTGCCCCTGGGTTGAATCCCCAGTATCGGAAAAATAAAAAAGAAAAATGATATGTAACATATTTCTTTATTTTTTGTAAAAGTAAGCTTAGCCTATTCTGAAATTTGCTTTTTCCACTTTATATAGTATCCTTCCATGTCAGTACATAAATTCTAAAGTACAGCTAAACATAATTAATTTAACCACTTGCTTCCTGAGCAACACAAAGATTGTCTTAATTATTTAGGTGTTATAAATAATTAAACACTAAATATTCTTATTGATAATCAGAAAATTACTCCTTAATAAAAATATGAACTACATTTGTTGTTGATGTCATTTCCATGTTAAGTGTGTTAAGGGCAGGGACTGTGTGCTATTCATTTTTTTGTTCCAGGAGGTTAATGATATAACTTGTATATAGCAGTAATCAATTACTATTGGGTGGGTGAATATCTATAATGTTTATTATCAGGGCTTAAAGGTACACAAAGAATGATGAAAAATATTATTCCTGGCCATTATATGAACAGAAGTTCCATCCCTGAGGAGGAATTAATAAGTGGTGCAGTTGCTCTGTCTGTACAACATGGAAGGTTCCAAGCCATTGCATAGGGCAGAATGGGAAATGGCCTGGGATACATGTGTGAGGAACTATGGTATCAGCTGGAGCACAGTTTGCAGTTCTGGTAAATAAGAGAGATATGAAGAAAACCAAGAAGATAATTTGAAGAAGTAACAAAAGGGAAACAAAAGTAGAATCAACACACAAAAAAGATGATGAATTCCATCAGTAAACAAGACATGCAAGTTTAAACCACAGTAAGATACCATTTCACATTCATCAGGTTAGCACAAATTTTAGATTTGACAGTACCAAGTAGTATCAATGATGAAGTGCAACTCCCATACCCTGCTGGAGAGCAATTTGGCAATATCTGTAAAGCCAAAGATAAGTATACCCTTTAACCTGAAGAGTTTATTCCAGCAGAGAAACCCTTGCATGTGTGCACAACAATAGGGGTACAATACTGTTCATTTCAGCACTCCTTCTAATAGCAAAAACTGTAAACAACCTACATGATTGTCAAGAAGAGAAATAAGTAATGATCTAGTATAATAATTATAGTATTATACAGTTACATGATCTATAATGATATACATATATATGTACACATATAATTGCTATGCACATATTTATTAAAATGATTGAAGTGGTGATCCAGGATTGTGTTCATTTAAACTTGAAAACATGCAAAACACTATGAATCTCACTTTTTTTTTTTTTTTTTTAACTGTACAGGAAAAATAAACACCTAAATCAAGCTGGTGTGAGGCAGTCAGAATGGGGGAGGGAAAGATCTAGACACTGGGCTTCGTGTATATGCAAAATTTGAATTTTAAACCAGGTGGTGGGTACATGGGTATTGGTATATTATCTTCTACTTTTGTGTGTGTGCTCATTAAAAATAAAGGAACCCTAGTGGGTAAAGGTGGGGAAAGCGAACTCCAGATGTGTACTTGGCAATACTGAAGGGGAAGCAGCACACGGGGAAACACAACATGGCAAACAGGTCTACTGAGCATGGGGTCAGTCAATTGGAGGACTCATTTAACAGAAAAAAATGGGGAAGGCTTTCCAAACAGTCCACCTTCCAACCAGCAGGTATGCTGATGCCCTAGGCCTAATGCTGGGTCATCAACAAAGTACCATCTGGAACAAGGAAAATGGCCCCATGCTCAACATCTACCTCAGAAGGCCACTGCCCACAGCACACCAGGCCTTACTCCTAGCTATCCTCGAGGGCGGACTCCCATGGGAGGTGGCTGAGCCCCATGGTATGCTGCCAAGAAAGGGAAAGAGGAAAGAGTTAGAAGAAAGGCCCACGTCCCCATATGAGAAAGGCCTTGTTCCATCTGTTTCTATACCCACTTTGCCACGTACAGAGAATCTGCTTTTTGTCATTTGGGAGTTAGTAACCAGTACTCACCTGAATTTATTTTGCTGATTACTGATACTGTCCCTGAAGACTTTCCAGACAAACCAGAACTGGACCATGGGTTAGATGGAATAAAGTCTTTGCCTGGATTTGGGAGCATGCCATTTCTTATATTTATTCCTAATAGAGAAGAAATGGGTTCATAAAGCAAAATACAACAGACAAATGGATAAAGTAACTATAGTACATTTATATTATGGAATATTATTCATCCCTAAAAAGAATGAGATTTTGCCATTTGCCACAACATGGATGAGCCTGGAGGACACTATGCTAAATGCAATAAGGCAGAAAGAAAAATATCGTGTGATCTCACTGTTATGTGGGATCTACAAAAAAAAAAAAAAAAATAGTATACAGAGACCGCACATAGTAATTACCAGGGGTGGTAGCTTCCAGGGGTGGAATGGGGAGAAGAAATAGGGAGATGATGTAGGTCATATACAGCAGATATGTAGGATGAACAAGTCTAAAGATTTAATGTACAACGCGAGATCATAGGTAACAAAATTGTATTGCACATGGGATTTGTACTAAGAGTAGAATCTAGCTGTTCTTGCCAATGGGGGAAGAAAGGCTAACGACATGAGATGTTGAGTGTTAATTTGCCACTTCTTACTAGCTACATGCTACCCATAATATCATATCATATGCCTTATTTATACACAATGCAGTTTATTTAAAATGCAAAATACACACTTAATCTTGTACTGGACATCACAAATGAAACTGAACCCAACTGATCAAAAACTACCCATGGTACAAAAATCAAAGCAAAATCTGACTTATGATGTCATCTAACAGAGGGCAAAGGGAGTTAGTATGTGTATTATTTGTGAGTGGCCTGAGAGACATCTCTTGTCCCTTGTCTTGACCTTCTGGCACTGTCCTAGCTTCAGTGTTCCTGGACAGTCTAATCTTCCCTTTTCCCAGACAACTTCCTTTCTGTCATTTGTCCAGGTTCTTTTCCATCCTCTTTCCCCCACCCCCACACCCCAGCTCTGCAACTTACTGCTCTCTTTTTTTGTCCTCTGAGGTTCCTTCTTCTTACCTGACCTGGACCATCCTCACTGTCACATGCTGATGACGTTGGTTTGCACCAACAACCCTCACAAACTCTGATCCCTCACATCCAAAGCCTCCCAGAACAAGCTTACTTGACCTTGACCTCGATCAATTCAATCTCAAGACTCATTGCTCTCCCTCTAAGTTCAGAGGTAGTCCCACTTATGTTAGACACTGCAGATATTTCAGAACTCAAAGTCTAAATACCTCTTTTATTCTTCTCCTGCTGCCCCCACAGCCAAAAATAAACAACTCTCCAATTCACTACTTGATCTTTTTGCCTCTGGTCACTGTGATTCCCACATGCCTGGACCCCTCTACACCTATCATCTGATCTCTTCTTCCAGGTCATTCTGGGAACTGTCAGGCCAATCTTCTAGAACACCATGTCAATACCTATGAAGTCGGTAGAATTTGCCCTGCTCCTAACCCGACAGTGACAAATTGAATGCACAGGGGGACCTGATGTGCCCACCCCATCCCTTCCCTGCTGACTGTACCCCCAGCTTGGGCTACCACTTCCCCTGCCTAGATGACAGCTGTGGCTTGCAGGCCCTCACCCACTCAGTGCACAGACTATAAAAATCCAATTTAGCCGGGTGTGGTGGCTCACGCCTGTAATCCCAGCACTTTGGGAGGCTGAAGCAGGAGGATTGCGAGTTCAAAGCCAGCCTCAGCAGTGGCGAGGCACTTAGCAACTCAGTGAGACCCTGTCTCCAAATAAAATACAAAAAAGGGCTGGGGATGTGGCCCAGTGGACGAGTGCCCCTGAGTTCAATCCCCGGTACCACAAAAAAAAAAAAAAAAAAAAAATCCAATTCACTCTTCCAATTAACACCCTTCAAGCCTTCCCATTGCTCATGAAAAAAAAACCCAAATTTCTTACAAGGCCCCCCAAAATGTCTCATACTCAACACTACACTGCCTCCTCTCTTGCCATGCTCTGGGCACACTGGGCTCAGCTATTTCTCTCACATGTTAATCCTTTTCCTGCCTCTAGGCCTTGTGCTGCTATTTCTGCTGCCTCACGTTTTCTTCTATCACCTTTCTGCACATTTGGTTCTTCCTCCTTCTTTGGGGGCCCAGCTAAGAGCCACCTGCTCAGAGAGGCCTTTCCTGACCACTCTATCACCATCTTTGACTACTGCTTGTCTATTCACCGAAGTCTCTTCTAGCTGCACATGCCTGAGGGCTTTGTCTGCAGGCTGCTTTGTTCATGGTAATATTCCCAGTGCTTAGTATATAGTAGATGCTCAATACATATTTACTAATTAAATTAATTTGGTAGTTTAGAACATGAAGAATCTAGAAAGAGGCTCAGGCACCCACCAAATTATATCGTTGATACTTAAGCCCTGTAGTACTGCCAGAGGATGTGACTAAGCTCCTGTCATGGTTTCCTGACTGGCAATTTCTCCTAAACCTGACCTGATGGAGAGCTTCAGATGTGGTGCCTAATTCTTGGAAACTCCTTCCTCCTCTGAGGCTGGACCTAGTTTCCTATACCAAATTTCTTACCTCAGGTGATTAAACAAGGCAAAAATATGAGAACCAGGACCCAGCAAATATTTCTATGATTTTGCTACCAATTCTGGCAGAGGCCAGTGTGACCAGGACATAGCAAGAAAGGAAGCTATAGTAGGTAGCATGAGGTATCTTTCGACATTGTAAAAAAATTGGATTTCAATTCATGAGCAATAGGAAGCTGTTGAAGTGGAAAAGTGACAAGATATTATTATCTATATTTGTGTACTGAGTTGGTACAAGAACCAATTTGGAAGAACTTGCCTCCCCAAACAGAAACTTTGTGAATATGTGATTCCAAGGACAAGATTTCTTGTCACTGATCAAAGTAAAGGCAAGTCATTTATGTTACCAGGCAAGTATCGAGAGTGCTTCAAGTAGTGCTGTTTGGCTGCAGATCTCAGAGTTGGTGTGTCTCGCCTCTGATAAGAAGTCTGGACGGGGGCACTATTTCCTGTACCCACAGGCTCAGAGGGCTTCAGGTCCAAAACACTCTCAAATCTGAATCAAAAAAACATGGTTTAAATCAGAGAGAGAAAGAGAGAGAGAGAGAGAGAGAGAGAGAGAGAGAGAGAGAGAGAGAGAGAGAGAATGAACATCATCTGACAGGTACAGATAATCACAAATCCCAGATTTACTCTGTTCACAGGTATAAGCAGTACACTTGCCTGCAGAGAGCATCATCACTCTGTCTTTTCTTGTTTTTCAGGTCAATCCTGGTGAAGGATGGACTGAAATCCAAGTCGTCCAACTCAGCCCAATCGTCAGAATCCTTTGTTGACCTGGAAATAAGACCCCATCTTCTCCTACTCTTTGGCTTGATCTCACCATTTTTGTGTTCCAGACCAGCTAGGATTTTCTGTGCATACAAGGACAGGGGAGGAAAAAGCAATACTTGGCATTAATGGAGTTCAACCATGAATAATTCCTACTGTGAACTTCCTTTGTAATGAAAAGCAGGATCCTAAGGCACAACAGTCTTCAATATTCAATACTTATTTGAAAGGACAGTTGTGGAAAATACATCCCCAGACCTCCTGTCTCTCACCTACCCTGACAGATTTCATTGGTTGCCAGCCATTGAGTGCACTAAGCTATGTAACACAAGGTTTTAAAAAAGGAATCTTAGAATTCTTCTTACACACTTGGAAGATGGCTGGATTCTCATTTGGGCCTCATCCCTGAGAGTTACTATGATTTCTACTGTTACCATAGTGACATAAAAGATTATAGCTAAGGTGTCAGCCATCGTGCTCTTTTATAGAAAATAGTGCCAACAATGCCTGCTTTGCCTTCTCAGTGGATCTGGACAATATCTTTGACTGCAAAATAGCTATAACAGCAAATTTCCAAATAGGCACCTCTACCAAACCATGGGCTGGGGTAAAGTGAGCAAGTACCAACCCTGCCACCTCTGGCAGCATCCACATTTTGCTGATTGGGAGCCCACACTCAGTGAATACTAGTTAATAGAAAAGGTACCAAGAGCTTGAAAGTTTTAGAGTCAGACTCTTTAGACAGTATTACAAAGCTAATGAGAACTACAATCCCTTGTCAGGTTATTATTCTACTGAGTCTAACACTCATTGTTTCCTTTTGAAAAATAGCCCAAGAAAAGAAAAAACTGGGCTCAATTAATAGCTCAGCATTACCAGCATCAATTTACAGCAGTAATATGAATAGCAACCAGGAGGCATCTTATGATTTTTTTTTCTTGGTACTGAGGATTAAACCCATGGGTACTTTGTCACTGAGCTACATCCTCAATCCTTTGTATTTTTTTTTTTTTTATTTTGAGACAGGGTCTCATTAAGTTGCTTAGGCTGGCCTTGAACTTCCAATCCTCCTGCCTCAGCCTCCTGAGTTGCAGGGATTACAGGCTTGCACCACTGTGCCTTGCTATGATTTCTGAAACATCTTTGCAAGCTTCATGACCTTTGATCCTCATGAACAACACTGCCTGGAGGACAAGACATGTATTATGATCTTCTTTTTATAGGTGAGAAAACTGCATCTATGAGGATTAATAATAACAATGACTACTAGTACTTATTGAGTTCTAACTATGTGCCAGGTGCTATTCTAAATTCTTCTCAAGTATTAACTCATTTAGTCCTTACAGTAATTCTATCAAAAAAGGTTATTATTATTTATATTTTACAGATGAGGTGATGAAGAGTGGAAAAGCTAGGTAACTTTCTCAGGATCATTGAGCTATTAAATACAGGGCTGAGATTTGAAACTCCGGCGATCTGGCTGCAGAGTCCAGTTCTTGGCCATTACCTCACCTGACTCCAGAAATGGCACCATTATGAAGAGGCAGAGCCTGAACTTGAATTTAGACCTTGAACCAAATTCGCTTTCACAAATGCTACCGCAGAGATAAATTTATTATATTTGGGCCTTATGTAGTAAAAAAGAAAATATTTCACACAGTATGTGTGGTCAGAAGAGGGATAAGTGAGACGCAAAGCTCCCGGGAAAACTCTCGCTGCTTACCGACTGAGGATTCTTGCTGTGGAGGGATGGGAGGAGAAGCGGGCTAGGCTTGTCCTCCTGGAGATGACTCACGTGGTCTGTCCTGGAGGCTTCTGCTTTGTAGGGGTAGATGAGATGCTGAGGGGGCTGGCTGGCTTGATGCTGTCGGTTAGAAATTCTGGTGTGTGGCTTGGTTGGGGGCTGGGCCGGAGGGACTGGCTTGATGAGAGGAGGTGGGCCCTTCTTTTCCAGGATGTCTTTCTGTGACTTTCCTGAATCCTGAAGGCTCTGTGTGGTGCTGCCCAGTGGATGTCCAACCTGGAAGTAAGGATATCGAAGCGCCTAGAATGACAAATGAAGTGTTAGGAGAAAAGTCTAGCCAGGAGGGTAAACGCCATCATGATCACCAGGCAATAACACACGTGACCAGTTTACTGCAGATTTCCAGCCCAAACCAACTCTAAGACAGCACCCTGAATTAGTAACACCCCTTATGACTTTCCTTATCTAAGATACCATAAAGTTTATGTACTATTTGCAACACTAAAAATTATTTGGATAAAGTAGCCAATTACACTGCTACTTTTTTTAAAGTTGTAAATGGACACAGTACCTTTATTTATTTTTATGTGGTGCTGAGGATCGAACCCAGAGCTTCATATGTGCGAGGCAAGCACTCTGCCACTGAGCCACATCCCCAGGCCTACCTTGCTACTTTTGAAGAGCATTCTGGCTCAACACAGCACCTGATTTTGTAACTCACTTGCTATGTGTGTTAAATATGGCATTTTTATGCTTCTAAGCCCATTTCTTCCTTCTTCAGAAAGAGAAAAAAATAACGTAAAACGTAAAGAGCCAAATACAATGATCCTGGAGGACTCTGAAAAATCAAGTTCAACATAATCAGGTACATCTGCTTTTCTCTCAGAAATGCCAATAGTATAACACTGGGCATCGTTAAACCTTCCCCAGCAAGACAAGGTTTAGTTGCCAGTTGTTCTGGATTATCAAGTTTTCAGGATAGCCAAGGGACAAACCCTAAATTTCTGGGTTATAAATCTTTCTGAAAAATGACCTGTATTCCCTTGTTTGGTTGACTAGACGTTGTTGCAAATAACTGTATTTCTTCATTAGTCTGGAACATAGTTGTAAACATCTGTAACAACTATACATAAATGCAGGTACAGAGGTGAATAATATGGGTACCCTTATAGAGGTCTTGAATTCTGGCTTTTAACTTGGAAAGTCTTCTCTGTAGTGCTAGGCATTCAAGCAAGTCTGGATTGATCTGAGATATTTTTAGCTTCTCTGATACTATTCTTAAAAGCACACATTCCTCTCTTGATTCCCTGTTGCAGAATCTTTTTCTTCCCATCTCTTGCATCATTTAAAATGCAGCTAGGCATGGTGGCACATGCCTATAAGTCTAGTGGCTCAAGAAGCTGAGGCAAGAGGATCACAAGTTCAAAGCCAGCCTTAGCAACTTAGTGAGGCCCTAAGCAACTTAGTGAGAGCCTGTCTTAAAAACAAAAATAAAAAAGGACTAAGGATGTGGCTCAGTGATGAAGCACCCCTGGGTTCAATCCCTGGTACAAAAAAAAAAAAAGTTAAAAAGTGGTTCATCAGCAATCTTCCTTTCTGCCCTGAAGCTGTTTGTGAATGTCACCATAAGAGGGACATTTCAGAAAGTTTTCCAACCCTCTTGAGTGAGTCAGAGTCCTAGAGCACCAGATTAGAGCAGTTTCTTCATTGAGTCCTTGGAAAAGTGCTTTTCTACACTCCTTCATTTTCCCCCATCTATCCTCTCTCCAACTATCCTCTCTCCAACTACCACCAATTCTAACACCACGTTATCATTTTCTTTATATATCCCCATCAAATCATCTCTGATTAGAATCATTCACTTGTGAAACAGAGGCATTATAATACCAGATCTTAAATTATACTACAGAGCCACAGTAACAAAAACAGCATGGTATTGGCACAAAAACAGATATGAAAACCAATGGAACAGTACAGAAGACACAGAGACAAACCCACATAAATACAGTCATCTCTAACTAGACAAAGGCACATTAATATACATTGGAGAAAACATAGCCTCTTCAACAAATGGTGATGGGAAAACTGGAAATCCATATGTAGCAGAATGAAATTGAACCCCTATCTCTCACCCTGCGTAGAACTCAACTCAAAGTGGCTCTATGACCTAGGCATTACCAGCCTACTAGAAGAAACTGTAGGTCCAACTCTCCATCATGTCAATTTAGGAACCAACCTCTTCAATAAAGTGCAATAAGTAAAATCAAGAATAAATGGGATGGCATCAAACTAAAAAGCTTCTTCACAGCAAAGAAAACAAGAATGTGAGAGACAGCCTACAGAATGGAAGAAAATCTTTGCCACCTGCAACTCAGATAGAGCATTAACCTCCAGGATAAGAAACTAAAAACAACACTGAAAAAACAAATTACCCAATCAATAAATGGCAAAGGAACTAGACAGACACTTCAAAGAAGAAGAAATATGATTGGCCAGCAAATATAGGAAAAAATGTTCAACGTCTCTAGCAATTAGAGAAATGCAAATTAAAACTACACTGAGAATTCATCTCACTTGAGTCGGAATGTCAATTATTAAGATTTATTAAGCAACAATAAATGTTGGTGAGGATGTGGAGAAAAAGGCACACTCATACATTGCTGGTGGGACTGCAAATTGGTGTAGCCACTCTGGAAAGCAGTATGGAGATCCCTCAGAAAATCTGGAATGGAACCACCATGTGATCCAGTATCCCACTCCTTAGCATATACTCAAAGGACTTAAAATTAGCCACATCAATGGTTTATAGCAGCTCAATTCACAATATCTAAGCTATGGAACCAACCTAAATGCCCTTCAACAGATGAGTGGATAAAGAAAAGTGATACACACACACACACACACACACACACACACACACACACACACACTTAAGTATTACTCAGCCATAAAGAAGAATGAAATTATGGCATTTGCCGGTAAATGGGTGGTACTGGAGACTATCATGCTAAGTGAAATAAGCTAGTCCCCCAAAACCAAAAGCCAAATGTTCTCTGATATGTGTATGCTAACAAACAGTAAGGTGTGGGGAGGGAAGAATAGAAGTTCAATGGATTAATCAAACGGGACTAAAAGGAAGGGAAGGGGCGTGGGATTAGGAAAGACAGTAGAATGATCAGATATAACTTTCCTATGTTTATATATGAATACATGACCAGTGAAGTTCCACATCATGAACAACCACAAGAATGGGAAGTTGCTGGATGTGGTGGTGCACACCTGTAATCCCAACTGCTCGGGAGGCTGAGGCAGAAGGATAGTGAGTTCAAAGCTAGGCTCAGCAAAAGTGAGGTGCTAAGCAACTCAGTGAGAACCTGTCTCTAAATAAAATACAAAATAGGGTTTGGGATGTGGTTCAGTGGTCAAGTGACCCTGAGTCCAATCTCTGGTCCAAAAAAAAAAAAAAAGGGTGAAGTTATGTATAATATGTCAAATTATACTCTGTCATGTATATTGAAAAATAACAAATTAAAAAAAAAAGAATGTGTCACTCATATGATCCTCTAAGCAGTGTAGTTGTCAGGAGACCAACTGAGAAAAAGTCAAGTACAACTAATGCAACAGGAGGATTGCAGTAGGCACGTGAGGGGTCAGAGCTCACAGCATCACATCTCTTTTGGATGTACTTCATAATTTAATTCACAGTGGCCTAGAGGAGGGTAGGTTGGAAGCCAGGAGGCATGAAGTCAGTCAGAGACTGCCATCTGCTCAAAAGGACTGCAGCTGGCCGCACTCTCCATACTAGTTACTGGATGAAAAACCAGGGTAAATCTGAAACTTTCTGAGATTCAGTTTTTTCACCTATGAAAGTGAAAACAAAAATTCCTATCTCATGGAGTCCTCCTCAGGTTAAAATCACATAAAATACATTCAAGAGTTTGTAAACCATAAAGTGCTACAAAATTGCAGATATTCAGCCTGATTCCTTCCCATCTTTCATTCTCCCAAGGTATAAGGTTACCCTTCAACAACCAGTACTGGCTGATAACTATTAAACTACTCTATAATCTTAACTCAGAGAATATGTTTAAAAACATTTTCCAAAGACAGATACATACATCTGTTTATTTTAATTTCTTACATATATGGTGATATAGCCTGTGGATATATGCCATTTTTCAAAGCAACTAACTATATTGTTGAACCTCAACCTCTTTAATTATATACTGTAAGTTTCTATTTAAAGTTACCTTATATAGTGTACCTTATATAGTGTACCACTAGTGGTATTCAATACAATTTTTCACCTATAATATTAAGTATTTCCCATGTGATTTATAGATATCAAAGTTAGATATGAATTTTGTAATGCATCAGAAAGCAGAAAATGGAGGAAAACCTGACTAGCTGTTGGCCGTTTCTTGGGATCCCACTGAAGCATGTCCCTCAGGAGCTGAATTGCTTCACTGCTAGCATTGGGAATCAGGGTCTTCAAGTTGTTGGGTATGCACTGGGGCCAGTGGAAGTTCATAGCACTTGAAAGTTGATAGCCTTCAGGCCAGTCAGTCTGAAAAAAGAAAACACAGAAAGTCTTTCTCACCTAATTGCTATGCCTCACGTGTGTGCCCATCTGGAAAGGCAATCATGCCCCTGCCCTGCCGCGGTGACTGTGGCAGCAGGCAGCAGTGTGTGAGATGCGCACACAGTCACATTGATGAAGAGACTCGGAAGAACACGAATTCTGGGAAACAGTAGAAGAGACACACCAAATTGTTTTATAACCTTTACATAGGATGAATCCATCTCTTGAAATTTGGGGATTGAACAAAATCAGTATTTCCCCAACCGTGTGCCAGGAGACAGAGAATTTAGAAATTGCTAATGAGATATTTGTGGGCAAAAGACAAAATAAAACAAAACACCTTGTTCCTGGTTAAATGTTTATTGATTTTTTGTTTTTGTTTTTGGTACAAGGGATTGAACTCAGAGGCACTCCACTACTGAGCCACATCCCTAGCCCTATTTTGTATTTTACTTAGAAACAGGGTCTCACTGAGTAGCTTAGCGCCTCGATTTTGCTGAGGCTGGCTTTGAACTTGCAATCCTCCTGCCTCAGCTTCCTGGTTAAATGTTTGAAACCCTTCATATTATTGTATCTCCAACTTGATGATTTGAAATACACATGCTGAGGAAACAAGTGGTAAAGAGAACTGCTTCACTCCAGCTCTGGCTCCCCACTTTTTCATGTATCAAAACTGTGGGACACTGAATGCTAGAACAAATAACATAAAATGCTGACCAACTGGTCTTTAAAGTTCCTTCTAGTTCTAACACTATTGTTCTGTAAGACACATCCTGATATAAATCACCTCCTTTCCCCCCCCCGTTTTTTCCCAAAGCCAAGTGGCACTATGTATATCTCAAAACATCCATTCACTTAGATGATTTCTGAGCAAACACTTAATGTTACTGAATATCAAAAAATAATTCAATGTAAATCTTACATTTAAGAATATCACTGTCCCTTGGTTAAGTGCCCCTGGGTTCAATCCCCAGTATAAAAAAAAAAAAAAAAAAAAAAAAAAAAGAGGAAAGAATATCATTGTCCTTAATAGAGAAAAGAGGTCATTTATTTAAAAGCATAATAATACAGAGTAAAATAGAGACACATGAAAGGTATAGCTACAGATAGGCAGAGGAGGGAGAAATGCCAGTAGGGGACTTTGGAAACCTTCTTAAAGAAGTGGCAATAATGATTCATTCAAATGATTAAAAATTTTTTTGTGGGTCTAGCTCATACCAGTAATGGTGCTGGGACATAAATAAACACAAGACCAATCTTTGCTCTGAATGAGCTTAAGGTCCAAGAGAGAGATATATAAACAGATAATTACACTAATAATGCAGAACACAGCAGAAGATGAAGATGAGACTGGAAAAACAGTAGGGGGTAGTGGGGGAGATTGGGAGCCTTGGAAGAAGAGCAGGATTTGGTCACACAGAGACAGTCACTCAGACAGAGTACATGTGCGAGGCACAGAAACAGACAAATTTCAGAGAACTTAGCCAGGAGGTCTGAAGTGGAGAAGATGGGAAGGGGTATGAGAAGTCACTGGCTTTGGCCCACAGGCATTTGTTTTATATCATTACCTTTTTCGGTGTCCCCAACAGTTGGCAAATTTTGAATATCGTGTCAATTTCACTGGCCCCAGGGAAGAGTGGCCTGAGGGTGTATACCTCTGCCATGATGCAGCCCACAGCCCAGATGTCGATGGGGGAGCTGTAGTTGGTAGACCTCAGGAGAACTTCTGGAGCCCTGTACCTGGAGGGACAAGGTTAACTGCGACACTGGCCACAAATTAAATAGCAAGCAATCTCAGGAAAATTTATATATTTATTTTCTTTCTAGTTCAGTGTGGTACATGAACTTTTAAAAGGACATGGCTTCTGCCATGGCTGCTGTCCAAAAGTAGTGCTTCTCTATTCACATTATTTTCTATTGAGCGTTTCTCTATGCGAGTCTTCTCTATAGCATCTTTGAGAGAAAGAGAGACAGGAGAGAAAGAAAACATAAAACTTGTGTGAGGGCTACTTCTCGATTATGGCAAGCTGTGTATCAGCTCCTAGGATCTGAAAGTTTTAGCAATAGCAATGAAATGGTCTTTCAGATAGGTCTTTGGAGGCTATTTTATGACTCCTTTATGGAAACTGTCCTCAGGAAGGTCTAAATATAGCATCTTATTTATACTATGGAGAAGCATGATGGGTTTCCTTTAAAAATTATTTACATGCAAGTTTTTAACTTTGTCCAATGCCAACACACCTACAAACCCGTGTTTCAAACCGTACTCTTTCTCTTGTGAAAAGTTTACTGTTATGATTGACCATCAACCCTCAATAGAATAGTATCTTTTAAAATAAGTGCTTTTAAGTAATTCTGAGGAAAAAAAAGGATCACCATCTGGTAGATACGTAGTCTGTGTATGGAGGTCTTGATCGGATTTCTCGGGCCAATCCAAAGTCAGCAATTTTCACAAGTTCTGGTCCCATGCAGAGGAGGTTCTCAGGCTTTAAGTCCCGATGGAAAAAGCCTGGAGGAACAGAGAAGGATCCAAATGCAAGACTGCTGCATTACTCTTTGCAGCTGTACTGCTTTCCTCATAACGTATACAACTTTAAAAGCACTCTGGGACCTAATCCAACATGTTGGAAATTGGAGCTTACTTTTTCTTCTATTAGGTGTATTGTATCTGGTCTAATTCCTAGGTCCTTGATCCGCTTTGAATTGAGTTTTGTGCATGGTGAGAGATAAAGGTTTAATTTCATTTTGTTGCATATGGATTTCCAGTTTTCCCAGCACCATTTGTTGAAGAGGCTATCCTTTCTCCACTGTACATTTTTGGCACCTTTGTCTAATATAAGATAGCTGAAATTATATGTATTAGTCTCTGTGTCCTCAATTCTGTACCATTGGTCTACCAGTCTATTTTGGTGCCAATACCATGCTGTTTTTGTTATTATTGCTCAATAGTATAATTTAAAGTCTGGTATGGTGAGGCCACCTGCTTCACTTTTCTTGCTAAGGATTGCTTTAGCTATTCTGGGTCTCTTATTTTTCCAGATGAATTTCATGACTGCTTTTTCTATTTCTTTGAGGAATGCCATTGGGATTTTGATTGGAATTGCATTAAATCTGTATAATGCTTTTGGTAGTATGGACATTTTGACAATATTAATTCTGCCTATCCAAGAACAAGGTAGGTCTTTCCATTTTCTAGAGTCTTCTATAATTTCTTTCCTTAGTGTTCTATAGTTTTCGTTATAGAGGTCTTTCACCTCTTTTGTTGATTCCCAAGCATTTTTTTTTTATGCTATTGTAAATGGGGCAGTTTTCATCATTTCCCTTTTAGAGGCTTTGTCACTGATGTACATAAATGCCTTTGACTTATGGGTACTGATTAATATCAAGAATTAATAAATGGGATAGATTCAAACTAAAAAGCTTCTTCTCAGCAAAAGAAACAATCAGTGAGGTGAATAGAGAACCAATTAATTGGGAACAAATTTTTACCACATGCACATCAGATAAGAGCACTAATCTCTAGAATATATAAAGAACTCAAAAATCTTAACACCAAAAAAATATATATATATAACCCAATAAATAAATGGGCTAAGGAATTGAAAAGACACTTCTCAGAAGAAACACAATCAATCAACAAATACATGAAAAAATGTTCAACATTGCTGGCAATTAGAGAAATGTAAATCAAAATTACTCTAAGATTTCATTTCACTCCAGTCAGAATGGCAGCCATTAAGGACACAAACAACAAATGTTGGAGAGGATATGGGGAAAAGGCACACTCATACATTGCTGGTGGGACTGCAAAATGGTGCAGCCATTATGGAAAGTAGTATGGAGATTCCTTGGAAAACTGGGAATGGAACCACCTTATGACCCAGCCATCCCACTCCTGGGTCTACTCCCAAAGTACTTAAAAGCAGCATATTACAGCGACACAGCCACTTCAATGTTTATAGCAGCACAATTCACAATAGCTAGGTTGTGGAACCAAACTAGATGCCCCTCAGTAGATGAGTAGATAAAGAAAATGTGGCATATATACACAATGGAATTTTACTCAGCAATGAGAGAATAAAATAATGGCATTCGCAGGTAAATGGATGAAGTTGGAGAATATAATGCTAAGTGAAGTTAGTCAATCTCAAAAAATCCAAATGCCGAATGTTTTCTCTGATATAAGGAGGCTGATTCACAGTGGTGTTGGGTTGGGGAACATAGGAGGATTAGAGGAACACTAGAAAGGTCAAAGGGGAGGGAGGGAAAGGGAGAGAGTAAGGGGATAATGGAGGGAAAAAAAAAAAAAAGAAAGAAGGTGGTAGAACAAGATGGATGTCATTATCCTAAATGCATGATTGAAGACTTGAATAGTGCGAATATACTTTGTATGCAAACAGTGTTATGTAAAAAGATGCTCTATATGTGTACTACGCATTGTAATACATGCTGTTATAAATACAACTTTGTAAATAAATAAATAAATAAATAAATACCAAAAAAAAAAAAGCACTCTGATATGATACCAAGGACTGTGCATCAATCCCACAATAACACACAAAGTTTTGGACTTCTCACAGGACTTCAATCATTTACCTTTGCAAAATCACCTAAAAGTTGATCTTCTTCTTGTAAAAGATTTTTCTTTTACAAGAGAAAACGTCTCTTAAAATACCAAAACCCATGAGCTGAGATAACTTTGTAAAAACCAACTGTCACTCAAGGGAAAAAATGCCATTCCTACTTTGCCCAAATCAGTCAGGGAAAAAAAAAAAAAAAAAAAAGAAATTGAAACCATTTCAAAAGAAAACAGTCTTAATGGGTATTGAGTTTATACCACAGTTATATTTTTTTTCTAAAAGACAAAGGATTTATGAATATGATCTACTCATACCTGAGATTCTAGTGCATGTTGTGACACATGTTTAAATGTTAAGTATTACTTTGCCTAAGGAAGAAGTACAGAGGTATATCTGTAGCTCACACACTGTGAAAGGCAAAGGAAACTCATCAGATGAGAAGCCCGTGTCAGCGGCAGTGTGCTCCGGTGGCACAGGCAAAAGATATTCAACATGGCTGTCTTCTAGGTTTTCTCAAACACCTAGTGATCAGCAATTTTTACCCACTTTCTGACTGTGTTACCAACACAGACAGCATTCAGTGTGATGCTTAATCTCTATGGGGTGCCTGAAATGGAAATACAGCTCAATTGATGCTACTGTTATGTGCCACAATTAGCAATGCTGTGAGAACTGGACTAACTAGCATATTATGAGAGAAATTAATAGCCATCACTGGAGACCTACACAACTCCTAGACCTCCTCTATGCTGATAATTTACATCTCTAACATACCATCTCTACTCTTCTCTAATAAGATAGCAACTGTCACCCCTGTATTAGCTTGGGAAAACTGCTTTTCTCCTCTCCCAAATCATTTCTCCTTCTCAAATCTTTTTTATTTATTTATTTATTTGCTTTAGTTGTACACAATGTGTTTATTTGGACGTGGTGCTGAGGATAGAACCAGGGCCGCACACGTGCTAGGCAAGCGCTCTACCACTGAGCCACAACCCCAGCCCCTCCTTCTCAAAATCTCTGATGAAGTTACTAGATACCCTGTAGTCAAATATTGAGTCCATCATTCCACAGACAGTGATGGGATTATGGTGCACTTTCCATCGAAGCATCCCCTACCCATCCCTTTCTACCCTTTCAAGCCTCCCCCAAGCTTGCTCTATTGTCTGCCTCTGTCTTACCACGTTCTCACATGCAGGCCTCGCTCCAGCTCCCTGGATCCCCACACATCCTGATAATTTAGGCACTATCTTTACCTTGCCACACTCCCATCCACACAAACAAAGCCACCTTCCATTGCATTTTTAAGATTATTTAACAAGGTTGTACTCCTTTCATCCCACCTAAACAGACAAATGTATTTTCTAATACTTTCCATTCTTCATTTCCTTTAAGTTTGTGGCATTTATTCTGGTTAATACTATTGTACTCTTGCTCCTTTTTTGTCTACATCAGTCTCAACTTTGCAATTCTTCAAGACTTATTTTGAATTTCCTTGCTTCCACGAAGCCATTCTAACATGCTAGCCTTCTTCATTCCTTTTTCTACCAAGAAATATTCAGAGGGGCCATGCCAAGCAATCCACAAGTCAGCTCTGTGGATTCAGAAGCAATCCAAATGGCTGTGGTTCTTAGTTCTCTCTATGCCTCTGTGCATACAATAGGCCCTCCCTCTGAACTTCTTTAGAGCTCTGTCATTTTCAGACATGTTAACCATTATTCTTAAATTAGATGGAAGCACATTAAATTCAAGGCCACATTTATGTTTCTACTGAATGCCTAACACAAGGGCAGAAGCATGGTGGTCTCATAATAAATTCTAGTTGATTAAACAAAGAATCTGTGTGGGTTTGTAGGGAACATGAAGGAGTTGGATAGTGACATATCTACCTGGGCCAAGAAGGCAGGGTCAACAGACAGCAGAGCAGAGCTGGGGGGAGAGTGTAAGGAAGAAGGATCACAAGACAGGAACCCATGACTGAGAGAGAAGAGCAGTGGCTCTGAAGCAGTGTGGAGACAAAGAGGGCGCAGAGCTGAATGCCATGTCACAGAGGGAGTTCCACTAGACTAAATCTATTAGTCAAGGTCATTTTCTAAAGACTGTCTCTGCTCTAGGGAAAGGGCAATTGTAACGTGGTTACATGTGAAAATGCACTATGTATAATGTACCATGGAAAGCAACAGTGTTTTAGTAAAAAGACATTCCTCTCTGTTTAGCATTCTGAAGAAAACAGGGCTTAGTACTAGGTCGCGTTCCACACGGACAATATTATGGCATAGTGATGGATCTGCAGGGCAACAGCTAGCTTAGATGGACAGATGAATATGATTATAAGCCTATAACCCAGCTCACACATAAAAGGATGGAGATACAGAACTTATCAGACATATTCAAGATAGACACAAATGAGGAGGAAGTTCTTCCTTCCACCATGGGGCTGCTGCTTTTTCATAACCCAAGGCACTGATGAGATCAAAGGAGACAGCCCTGGGTTACAGAGAGACAGGTATTACAAGTTGATGGTTGTTATAGCATAGGTGTGTGTGTGTGTATACTGTAAAATTAGATGTATAGGTCATCCCTTTACTCTTTATCCTAACATCTGATAATATACCTAATAGCCTTCCATATACCAATTCCTAATAAGTATCCTAATCAGATTAATAGCAAATCAAATCTAAGTTATAATAAGAACCAAACTTGAGGCTGTCAACTTGACAAATACAAAGAGTAATTCAATATTAGTCAAGAATGGCCTTAAAAAATGAAAGAAAAGAATTTCTGATAAGGACAGATTTGGATGACTTATTATCAGCCTAATTAAATAAAGTTTATCCTCGTCCCCCAGAGTGGGCGACTTCTGTTCTAAGCTTCCGTATAACTGAGTCATGGTGTTTGGACCCTCTGTTCTTCAGAGTACCCTCCAGCTCCCAGAAGGCCTGGCTATGTGCTCCCATCTTGGACATGGCTGAAGAATGTGTAAAGACGGGAATAGTTATTCAAGAATGACCTTTGTGAATACACCTAGAAGGATTCCAGTGACCCTCGAAAAGATACGAACTATGAGGCCAGGGTTTATAAAAACTTAGAGCATTATAAACACTCCAGTGAAAAAGAAATGGCAGAAACAATATTCTTACTGAACAGATGGGAAAACTGAGTCACGGAGGGGGTGGGGTAGATGAATTATTCACAGTCTCACCAAGAAATGTGTCATAGCTCTATCAGTGTCAAGCTCTACTCTTTCCATACAGCTAAATCATGGTCTATGGTTTTGGTCCTCTCAAGGCCAGATTAATGCTGTTTCTCCTCCTTTGTCCTCCACTAATTGGGGTAATTATTATTTCCAAAATAACGTGGTATTTCTCTTTATAATGACTCACTGTCTTCCAGCCTCTCCCACCCAAGGCAACTCCTCTTGCCACCATCTATAACACCCACCTCAACAAACCCATGTCTTCTCCCCTCAGCTCATCCTATCACATTGATTTGTATTTGGAGGAGTGTCATCCTTGTGCTCCTGACCTGGTACTCTGCATCCACCTGAATTGTACTCCTGTAAATGTCAGCCTCTTCCTCCCACAGACAGGCTCTATCCTCTCTCATCACTGAGTCTTCTCATCCTCCTTCCACAGAGAACATGTGCACCAGTGAAATGAGGAGAATGAGGATTCCAAGTCCCCATACATCCTTCTAAGCAGCTTCCCTTTTACACTCCTGATTGTTTTCCTCTAAAACAATTAGGGGGAAAATGGCAAGGAAAAACATTAATTGCAAAAGACCCTTAAAAGTGACTGCTGAAAACTGTCAGTTGATATATGTTGTACCTGTTATACAGTCTTCAAGTGTAAGTCTTTATAATACATTCATGGATATGTCTGTAGAATATCTAACCCTCTTAATTACTGAATAAGATCACAATTAGGTTTTACTAGCCTTATGCCCGAGTTCTATTTCTTAGGAATTAAAAGTATAAGACCCTTATGTCATACACAGTAACTTTTTTTTCTGTTTTAACAAAATATTACTGTTTTCATGTCAAAAGCAAAACAGCTTAGTAGTTAAGTGTACAGACCTACCATGTTACCTGATTTCAAATCCCAATGCTGTTACTAACTGGATGGAAAATCACTTAACTCTGTCTTAGTTTCCCCACCTGCGGGGAAAATAGCACATACCTTGTGGGGTTATTTTGGCACATACCTTGTGGGGTTATTTTGCAGTATTAAATATATTATATTTGTAAAGCTTTTAGAGCAGTGCTTAGTACATCAGCACCCTGGAAGAACTAGTTGTTCTTAGTACTAGAATTGGAAAATTCTTTCATTTCACCCACCTAACAACCTGTCAGAATGTACAAGCATACAGCCATCTTTTTTTTGCAGTTAAGAATTAAGGCTTGTAGGCTACTTGATGTGTCCCAACTGTGAAGTGCTTTAGGTATCTTTAGGTTTTTTTTTCCATTACTGAAGGAACGAAATAATAAGCAGGTACATATGCACTTAACCAAAGTCAAGTCAATACCACAAAAAACCCATAAAACTTTCTAAAAATCACTTATCAATGAACATGAGACAGGTCCTGTACGATTAGTATCCATCCCACTTAAAATTGTTATGGTGGCGCTACAGCTCTGATCTGATTCCTAGCAGGGTACATGTTCAGCTGATGAGCACAATGTGGCCATAACAATGGGCCCATTTTTCCCTCTGGATTCCTGATTGACAATGGAAATCCTTATAGCTGGGTAATTCAGAGATCACACCACAGCAGAGTGCTGTTAAGATAAGAACCTTCTTGTTCAAAACTGGGAACAGACCTACAATTTAAGCTCAGGATACTGGATGCCAGTTGAACAACAAAGGGATTTTCCCTTTCATCCTGGCAGAAAATCTTTTGTGCTTACTTTTTTGTTGATAACAAACGGACAAGGAATACTCAAGGCTTTTTCCCTGTTCCACACTGTTATAATTCATTAATGGATTATAACTCATTAATGAATCTGATATAAGCATATGGAAATGACCAGAGAATATTTAAACACTATGAATTTATGTAGCCCACCTTCCTGCTGTAGATGTTTTAATTTTAGATAAATACTGAATTTAAACCAATGATTTTTTTTCCCCCCCTAGAAGACCATAAGAACTGCAATGCACAGAAATGTAAAGGACTGTGTCAAGGTCATACATAGCCATGGTAAGACAAAGAAGCAGAGAACCACGTCTTGGGGCAAAACTTTGTCCTTCAAACCACCTAGTGCATTTCTATTACCTGCATGGGGAAGTGTGTGACCTGGATATTTATAAGGGCAGGTCAAGGATGAAATGGCCAGTTTGATTTAGTTATTTAATTTCTGCAAAGTACATATGCTTTGACATTGTTCAATCAGTACCAAGTAGAGCTGTGTATTCATTCCCAGTGGGGGGAAATACTCAGTGACATGAAATATGGCCATAGCAACTACCTGCGGTGCTGTTCTTCCCTCTCAGAGGAGTCTACTCCCCAGGGACAGAATGTACCTTCCCACAGTGAGAACGAGCTACCAGGGAAGAGTCTGAGACTCACAAGACAACTCTGTGAAGTGCTTTAGATATTTTTCCCATCACTGGAGGAAAGAAATAATACGGAAGTACATGTGAACTTAACCAAAGTCAAGTAAAGACCACCCCTAGATTCAATCCCCAATATGGGGGGTGGGGATCAATCTATCTCTATATGTACACAGAACATAACTATCCATTTGATTAGGTAAAGACCTGGATGAAAGCCTGCAAGTTCTTCCTGGCAACAAATATCTGAGTCTCATGACAAGTAGCAAAAAGGAAAAGAAAAGAAAGCTGAAGAATATTTACTTTCTTTTAGGTCCACTTGATTTCTAGTACTGAGCAAATAGCCTGAATAGCTAAAACGCTGTGATCTACCCACCTGAAAGCAAGCTGGTTGACCTTTGTCTTTTGAAAAACCCCTTTGACTTCTCATCATTTCTTTTCCTTGAGCTCTTAAATTTAGTAAGTGCCCTTCTATTTGTCCCTAAGACAACATGCCAGAGGATTTTAGTGTTTTTGCAAATTCATACTATCCTCTGTGATTTCTTGTGGATAAAGGCCAAAATGCTAGCTCTATGAATGTCAGTGGAATCACAGGTGAACTGTACTAGAGGCTTTTTACTAGAACTGGCTCACAATTTAACTCCGTCTGCCCTGGGTCATGCTGACCACTCTCCATATGCCTGAGGCTGACAGGGATTTGTGTGGATAGCCTGTGCTTGGCCGTTTGTGTTCCATTTAATCTCTGTGAGGGGCTACTTAGGGGGTAAAGAGAAAGCTGGTAATGATCCAGCTGGTAATGATACATTGTGCCACCTCTTGCAACACAAGACTTTTCTCCTTACTGCCAATTTACATCAAATCTAAACTGATGGTATGGTCAAAGGGTTTCAATTCAGTCACCTTATTGAGTAACAAAACTCATTTGTTGGTGCAGTATTTGCAATAGCAACAACATGCTCAGACTGAAAATGAATGTATTCTGCCTGTGCAAAATCAATCACTTGCCCATCTGTCTGTATGTTTAAATGACCTCAAATGACCTTCTCAGAGGACTTCTGGCTCCATCCATAGATACGTCCATCTGGCAGCTCTGTGCTCACATGGTTATTGATCTAACCCCATGTGGGTCAGCATCTAGTTAGTAACAAAGACCAGCCAGGTCCTAAGTAGGTGCTAGAGATTACAGCCTCAAACTCATTGTTGCTCAAAAACTTTCAAAAGTTCAGCTAAGTATAGGGCTGTCTTTTCCTCTAGATAGTCTAAATCTCTCTCCATAGTAATAGATCATCCCTGTTTTCTCTGATCAGGTGATGTAATTAGCCTACATCTAGGAACATAACACAAAGCTGCCCTACATAGCCATCAACAGAGTCATATAACATATTGTCCCCTCTAAAGGATTCATGACAGAAGTTTCTCACCTATAATCCTAGCGGCTCCTAAGGCTGGGACAGAAGGATGGCAAGTTCAAAGCCAGCCTTAGCAAGGACAAGGTGCTAAGCAACTTAGTAAGACCCTGTCTCTAAGTACAATACAAAATATGGCTGGGGATGTGGCTCAGTGGTTGAGTGCCCCTGAATTCAATCCTGGCCACCCAGGAAAAAAAGAATAGTTCTGCTTCTCTTGTGCAACTGATCTGTTTTTACATCAGAGAAACAATATGTTTTAATTGGTCATGTTTCACATTTTGCTTAATATGAAATGAAGCTCAGAACCAAATCTGTGGCCTGTTTCTACTAAAATAAAAGTTGCTAGTATGCATTTTAAGGATTAACCTCACTCCTGGCTTATCTATGCCCTGTTTTGATTTTGCTTCTTTCTTTATTTTGCTAATTTTTAATTTATTTTATTTTCCTGTGTCACACAAATCCTATGTTAGGCCACTTTTAAACCCTTTCCAAACAAACTGAATTATAGTTTAGAAAAATGAGAAGCCACAAGGGAGGGATGTTAGTGGGTTAAACATAATACCTGAAATGTCTCAGAATTCTAATTCAAAGTTTCTTATTAGTATATCTGGCCAGGATAATTCTTAGGTCTATACTAACAATCATAATGTTAAAACTTGAAGAACAAAAACATGACATGCACAGATGAATATGTCAAAATGATTCCCACTATCACCTATAACTAAAATGCACTAATAAAAAATTGTTTTAAAAAAGAGTAAAAACACAAGGAAATGACTATTGAAGAAAATTTGAAAATCAAGTTCCAAAGATAATATATTTCAAAATCCATTATCAACTTCTTGACTGTTCAGCCTTTTCTGGGGGTAGTTACAAAAGACATTAGTGCTTCCTACATCTTCTACTTGATGATATTTCACTGCTGTTTGAAAGCACAATGTTCCACATCCATCACCTACCGTGCTTGTGAATAAATGCAAGTCCTTGTAATATCTGATACATGATATTCCTTATAGCAGACTCAGGAAACAACTTGTTTCTGTATGGGACAGAGGAATATGAAGTTATAAATCTGGGTTTATGTATTAAAAGGAAACATCTGCATTCATATCCTTTTGATTACATAGTAAGAAATTTAAAAAAAAACATTTGCTGGTATACTAATTTTTGGCCAGATCATTTGATAATAAATACCAAAGAAAAACAATCATTTGTCCATACAAGGGAGCTGCCTTATAAACATCAAATATGTTCAGTTATATTATGAAAAAAGATTAAACATTTTACAATACAAAAAAAAATCCTATAAAAATCTAAAAGTTTTTCATAATATAAACTAAAACTTTAAAAGATTTTAGTGGGGGCAGTTTGAGGTCTTTTAGATGAAGACCTTATGAGCTGTAATGGATGCTAACATTTTTCTCTGGTAGGCAAACCTCATACCTCCTGTGCTGTTGTTGACAATCGAAATGATATTTGTTCACTCAAAGCCCCCAAAGGGATGCTCTCAATGGCATTCACTTTGCCACCAAGAAAGTGTGCCCAAGAGGTTCTACATGGTCTACTTTTAAAGTTCAAAATTACCATAGCAGGTAAGTTTATTAGTCTCCCCTTCCCAGCATGCAAGCACCTCGGCACTGCAGCAAGTCAGGAGGCAAAATAAACCTAGAACTTTTCAACAGAGGTCTCAAAATAAATGAAACTGTGTCCACCCCGATTTGTAGTTGCTCTGCCCATACATCCTTGTGGAAAAGCAGAACTGCAGACAGTCTGTCATCTCTGCGAGCTTCTTTGGGGGATTAAATCTTTAAAATCTGAAAACTGCTGCCCTGAAAGCAACTTCCCTGAAGCTATCATGAGGCCCAGTAGCTTGACCTTTAAATGACCAGAGAAAGAACTGGGAGACTAAGATAATCAAAAGGAAAAAGGAAGCACGTCCACTTTGCAATATTTGTTTCTAAAATTATGATGACCAAACGGTACCTACCTTTCTTTAATGAGTTGGTAAAGATTTTCTTTCATGTACTCAAAGATAAAATAAAGATGATCATTTTCCCTGATAACTTCTTTTAATTTTACTACGTTGGCATGGTTGAGCTTCTTAAGTGACTAAAACATGAGGAAGAAAAACATAAAAAATTTAGAGAAAATTTGCTTTTGAAAAAGAAAATTAATCCTATGTGTGCTCAGGAAGAAATGCCTAATTTTAGAACCACAGACATGCATGCCATAAGTTATATTTTATTCATAATTTAATTACCAGTATTTCCTGAAATCAATAGTACCTTTACCTAGAAAAACTATTTTGATGAACTGACTAGAAGATAAGTATTCTATTCGACCAGTAACTGGTATTCCTGGCTGCACCCAGCACTGGGCAATAAGCCAGGGCTATTTTAGGCTCACCCCCTCCAGACCATGGAATTCATTCAGGCTGTGGAAATGGCCAGAAGGGAACCAATAAAGGAAGCTGAGGCTTTGAATTTTCTAGCACTGGAGAATGCATCTGCTTTGGGCTGAGATCACCAGCTAACAGTGTGCAGAGACTTTAAATAGGATATTGCTCAAATAGACTGAGGCTGACAGCCTGATTCTCTTGACTTTGTCTGACATGTGTGTCCACAAGAACTAGAAGGCTCCTTCTTACAATGTGAGTTTTAATTACAGAGGAGGAAATAGACACCTAATGGGAAGGGACCTACAGTAAAGTGAGAGAAATTCCTCTGCTTCCAAGAGCAAAGATTTAAAAAGTCAGGCGGTAGATGAGGAACAAGAAGGGAATACAAAAAGAATGGTGCATGACCTGGTCACTCATGCTCACACGTGTGTGGTTTTTTGAGTACGTGTGAGTATAGCCATGTGTACACTTCTTTCTGTTTGCATCGTCAGTTCTGTTAGTGGTGAATAAAAACTGTATTGGTGAGCAGCAATCCTGCTCATATACAATATCCAGAGACACCCAACTGTAGGTTTGCTCATGGAATGATCAGAATTTGATAGTCTAACTCCTTCAAGGAAGCCTCCAAGGTTCACTCTGGTCAGTAAAATGAACCTTTTAGTTCAAACAGACTTTTTCTCATAGCAGTGAGTCCAGTAACAACAAATTATAAAGCCCTCTTTATCTTTGAATTTCATTTAAAAGAACATCCCTTTTATAAAATGAAAAAAAATGTTTAAAGATGGAAATGTTAAAAAATGAATATCCAAATCTGGAAGGACATTCAGTAACAAGGTACTCAAGGGATCAGAGCTTGGGAATGTGGAATATGATCAAGTTACTTCAAGCAGCTGGGAAGAGAGAGGGAATGTGGTCAGTGAATGAGGACACAATAAGACTATTCTGGAACAAGACAAGCTCCTGCCAAGACATTTCTCTGGCACAGATTCTCAGCTATCTTGGCCAGATCCTTGCAGAATGACCCAAACAGGATGATTACTTCTTTTAGTTTGGTTGGATTCCTGGTTCTCCGTGAGTAACAAACATAAACATTGCTTAACTTTTAAGTATTCACTAACTCTCCTGACTGTAGCCATCTTTTCTGCCTGTTTGCTTAAAATGTATCACAAATAGTAAGGGAGATAGCCCTTGGATAAGCAGCCTCAGGGCAAGTTCATTTAGAGAAAACAAAGTCAATTTTAGAGTTTTTCTAGAAGAGATTTCTGCATGAGGAGTGCAGTACCTTCAGCTGTCAGTCTGGTCTGTTTTGAACACAAATTACTGGCCCAAGTCTAAGGGTGGCTCACAGCACTTTTTTTTTTTTTTTTTTTTTTTTTGATGCTACTAGGATTGCACTCAGGAGTGTTCTACCACTGAGCTACGTCCTTAGCCCTTATTTTTTGTTTTGAGACATAGTCTTGCTAAGTTGCTGAGGCTGGCCTAGAACTTGTAATCCTCTTGCCTCTGCCCCCTGATTAGCTGAACTATAGATGTAAACCACTATGCCTGGCAATAGTTCTTGTCTCTAAGTGAGCTTATGAACAAGTTAAAGTCTATAGTTGTCTAATATAAAAAGAATGAAGGGGCTGGGATTGTGGCTCACAGAGCGCTCGCCTCACACGTGCGCGGCCCAGGTTCGATCCTCAGCACCACGTAAACATAAATGCATTGCATTGTGTACAACTAAAGTAAATAAATAAATATTAAAAAAAAAAAAAAAAAGAATGAACTTTGTGTGGAGGACTTTACGTGATTAACTTTATAGAGATGTATTTCCAGAAAGAAGCACTTTATTTGGCTTATGAAAGGATTCCAAAGAAGCAGTCGAGGCAGGTCACCTGTATCAGAGCAGAAAAGTATACATAGCAAAGCAAACCTAGTAAGTGGTCCATATGGGGACAGTCCCTATGGATGAAGATTCCAGTTAGATATGATCAATTCTGCCCTCCTCAGGGATGAATCCACAATTCTTAACTATTAAAACTATAATGTACCTGGGTGTGGTGGCACACACCTATAATCCCAGAGCCTCGGGAAGCTGAAGCAGGAGGATTTCAAGTTCAAAGCCAGCCTCAGGAACTTAGAAAGGGCCTAAGCAACTTAGTGAGACCTTATCTCAAAATAAAAAATAAAAAAGGGCTGAGTATGTGGCTCATTGGCTCAATCCCTGGTACCAAAAATAAAAGAAAACTACACTGTATTGGACCCCATGATATCCTGAGGGATAAATAAGACACAGTGTCTGCTCTTAAGAGGCAAACAATGTAATTGGGAAGACAGTGCATAAATTCAAAATCCATGTAACAGAATAAGGAAAATCATATAAATTATCATATCACAGGAATGATAAAAGCAAGAAACACTAGAAATATTTGAAAAAGGAAATATTTCTAATCAGCAAACACTGGATGGCCAATGAGAGCATCTCCGGGTTGTGACTGAAGTAAGAGTTACACCCAGACAGGTGCATAGGGAGGGAAGGGGGCCTCATGAAGAAAGCTCACTCTAAGTAAGGCACGGGAATGGAGTAGACTCTATGTTGCAGACTAGAAGGGTTAAGAAACATCTATTTCGACAAGACTCTGGTTAGAGACGTGAGCAGGGGTCAAACTGTTCTATAGATTTCAGATATAAAAAGCTTTGAGTTTTCTGGTGAATCTTGAAGCTTTGGTAAAGTTGCAGAAGAAGACGACTGATTTGATTTGGTTGAAAAGTAAATGTTTACATAAAGCTCACCGAAGGGAGAACTTTAAAATGTAAGATAAAGAAAGGAAAGAGGTAGAAGACCAAGGAGGAAGAAAGCTGAGATTTGTTTGGATTGGGGAGGGTGGTGGGCATACTTATAGACTGGAGAGAAGAAGTCATTGGAAAGGAAGAGCTTATTAGAGATATGAAAAGGAGGGAAAAATCGCTGGATCAAGGATCTAAATACGTCAGAAGTTAAGACGGTTAAACAAACAGCACTGAAACAGAGTAGGCAGGCTGCAGACTCCCTGCTACCCCAGGATGGCAGCTGGAACACCACAGCACCTCATAAGACAATGCTCAAAGAAAAGCGTCACGGGGACATCACAGAGCAAGGATTCCGATCCCTGTATCAGGCCATCAGCTACAGAATCTCGACAGGTACATGTGGGGATGGACGGGCAGATGGAAATGCAAAAGAAAAGAGATGAAGAAGGAACCACTGTATAATGAGTAACAAAGTGCAGAATTTCTCTTCATTTCCATTTGCTGCCGGAATTGAGCAGGACAAATGGTGACAAGGTCCTTTAGTGACTCCTTTCCAATCCCCTTCAGCATCAGCAGGCAGAAAAGAAGGACCTCAGTAAGGAAAAAGGGATGAAGAATCTTGGCAAGGTGCCTCCTTTCTACCCCTTCTTCCTCCTCTCCCCTCCATATTTCATGGCTGGCTCTGGCCCAGTGCTGGTAAGTTTGTGTGAGGATCTACAGGGGCAGGTGGGATGAAGAAGACTGTGCTTGCAGGAGATGCAGCATCTGTGCAGGCAAGAAAAGAGTAGGGAATGCTGGTGGTCACCAGCTGAGGAGCAGGCCCCCAACTATCTTGACAAGCAGCCACTTGCTTCCCAAGGTGCTGTGTACCTCCAGGTTTTCTAAGCTGTTTGTGTGAGTGATCTCTCTTCCATGAAAACTAACACACTGCTAGTTGTACGAAAAAGGAAAGGTTTAGCATCTAAGCCAAGGATACCTCTCAGAGCTTCATGTCACTGAGAAAAATGTCCTTGGATCATCCTTTTTCTTCCTATCTCATGTTTTTGGATCTCCCAGAACTTACATTCTGTAGGCAAGAGGCTGGCACACTCTAAACCATGAGGAAAATCCAGCCCACCCCGTTTTTGTATGGTCCATGAGCTAAGAATTTGATGACAAGAAACACTAACTTTGAACCTAATTAAATTCCATGTGATATCCCCTCACAAAAAGAATGTTATACTTCTCACTGGATGAATACAAAAAAATGATGTCATGATATAAAAAATGATGCCTATCATTATTATGCTGTATATTTCATAAGTTAAAATTTTGTGAAAAAATTTTAATCTTGTTACATATATCCTTATATAATATCCCCAATGTGACCTTTTGGTCCGTGATGTCTAAAAAGTTTATTGTCGGGCCCTTTATAGGAAGTAGATCTTTGCTCTGAACCTGAAACCCCCCTCAATGTACAGGAGTCCCCTAGAAGAATAGGCAGAACTGGTTCTAATACTCTACTAGCACCTCTAAGAGAGCTGGGTGAGAAGACTAAGTGTGGATGAAACACCACTCAGGAGCACAAGAAAGAGAATTACACATGCAAAACCAAAGTGGTCAATCTACTTGGACAGAAAGAAGAGAATTAGAATAAAAGAAAAAGAGGGGGATAGAAGAAGGAAGGGAGTAGTGACCCCAGCCAGAAGGCTGATGAAAAGTGAGGAAATGTGCTATGCAATGCTGACACAACTCACACCTTGATCCAAGAATTCCGCCACAGACAATAGAGTGCCCATGCTTAGAGCAAGAAACTAAAATAGGTACTGCTGTTATATCCAGGAAAAACACTACACAAACAAGGTAAGGTCCCAGCCATGAACACCTTTAGAGGCAATAATAATTCACTAAATCAACACTCTCAACTTATTTATGTTGAAATATATTGACATAAGTATTCCATTAAAGGTAAAACTTTCCATTAACAGTATATTCACTAAATATAATAATCTAGTAATCTTCTGTGTTCAGCTAATAGCTGTATATTATGGTTTGGATATAAGGTTCTCCCAAAACTCCTGTGTCAATGCAGGAATGTTCAGAGATGAAATGATTGGACTGTGAGAGCTATAACCTAATCAGTCCTTCCTAGTGAATGGACTGAATGGGTGGTACCTGTAGGCAGGTGGACCAGGGCTGGAGGACATGGGTCACAGGGGTGTGCCCTGGAAGGGTGCATCTGCCCTGCAGCCCCTCCTCCTCCTCTCTTTTATTTCTTGACCTCACTAGGAACTGAACAGTTTTCCCCTACATTGTTAGCTTTAGTGAAAAAAGACAAACAGAATGACTACATCAACTATAAACCTAATGATAATATAAATCTATTTAAAAATTTTCCCTGGTATGAAAAAAGACAAACAGAATGACTACATCAACTATAAACCTAATGATAATATAAATCTATTTAAAAATTTTCCCTGGTATGTTAATAAATACCTTAACCTCCCGAAGGGTTCATGCATTCTTCCCAGGAATAAAACTTTCTTTTCATTCTAGAAGAGAAGAAAGAAATAGCATACTTATTCCCAATAATAAACTTTTTTTTTTTTTTATAAAACACTTTCATTCTAACCCTAGTCAATACTGCTTGAAGTTGGTTTCAATTTCTTTCAAATAATATACATTTTAAATGTATTTTAAATTCAAATATACATTTAAATGCATTTTAAATTCAAAACAACATTTTAAAAAGTGTTGTTAAATGTTGACAGTACAATCAAGCCTAAGTCACAAAATTGCCCAGCAGTGGTGGTGTGGCACAGTGCAAAGAACCTGGACTTTCTCTGCTACTAATGAGCTAACTTGTCCTGGAGGGAAATCTCTCAGGCTGCTTCTGTCTGGATCAGAGTTGTCCAACAAAACTTTCTGTGTTGGTAAAAATGTTCTATGCTGTCTAGTATAGTAGCCTCTAGATCTGTGACTACTGAACCCTTGGAATGTGGCTAGTGCAACACAGGAACTGAATCTAAATTGCAATTATATTTAAACTAATATATTGGACAGCACAATTCTAGACTCTCCAGTGCAGGGTGGGCAAATGATGACCCATAGGACATATCCACCCCAACATTTGTTTTATGCAGTTGATGAGCTAAAAATGGTATTTGCATTTTAAATTCAATTGGGGAAAACAACTCAAAGGATGAATAATATTTTGTAATATGTGAAAATTATATGCAATCAAACTTTAGTTTCCATAAATTAAAATTTATGGGAACACAGTCACACTCACTTGTTTGTTTTTGTGATGCCCTGTGAAACAGATGGACTAAATGAGGAGAGCGAGATACAGAGAAGATACACAGCTTTCCCACTGCTGGTTACTAACAGACCAACCTCCATCTCTCCAGCTCCCTCCAACACTTTTTCCCTTGTCACAGTGCTTCCTGGTTGAGTGGTCAATTCCTTTATTCATGGTAGATATTATTTATCCCCTCTATGTGGCAGGGACTTTACAGGCACTAAGGATAAAAGGATGAGAAAGATGTCCCACCTGGAACTGATGGTTGTAGTAGGAGGTAAACAATAATTTTCTGTACTAAGTGCTATGAAGGAAAGACATAGGATAATATAAGAATGGATCTCAGAGGGTCCTAATTTAGTCTTGGGTATCAGGGAACACTTCTCTAATGAAAATATATTTCAACCCAGACCCGAAAGATGAGAAGAATTTAGTAGGAGAAATGAAGTGGACATCTGAAGTGAAAGATTTGGGCAGAAAGGTATTTGATGAGTTCAAGAAGCAAAGACCACGGAGACAGAAGCAAAAAATAGGCAAGGGATTAGTGACAGGAGACAAGGCTGAAGCAAACAGGCAGCGGACAAAAGATGCAGCAATTTGTAGGTCACATTCAAAATGTAGTTCTTGATCCTAAAACCAACAGGAAGACATTGAAAGTGATCTAGCTTGGACTCCCCCTCCCTCCCTGCCACCCACCCTCACCCCCCCCCCCCCCAAAAAAAAAAAAGCAGAGGCAAGGACTTGGGTACAGATAGTTTATTTGGGAGATGATTCCAGGAAGCCAAAGCATAGAGCAGAGAAACTGAGAAGAGGCGGGAAGCCCAATAACCAGCACATGACTGAACTGGTACCAAGGTGGGCAAGTGGAGCTCAGGCCTACTGGGGACACTGAAGTCAGGTTGGGACCAGGGGCTGTGATGGGGCAGCAGGACTCAAAAAAGGCTTGTTGCAAATGGTTTTAGCCAATTAGGTTCATGATCTTAGGATAATCTCCTCAATCTGGTAGGAAGAGGGGAATGAATGGAAACCTGCAGCCCTGCAGAGGACCTAATGGTCAAGTGGTAGATGGGTTAGTGAGACTTGCAGTGGGAATACAGAGAAGTAGGAGGATCAGACAAGTGTTTGGTAGAATTGACAGGACTAGGTGACCAAAGGTGAGGCATAAGGGGAGGGAAGTCAGGAGGATTCTCAGGTTTTGAAGAGATGGTAGTGTCATTTATGAACATAAGGAGTACTAATAGAGGAAAAAAGTCCGGGTTAAAAGAGGAAGAGTATGTTGAATACGAGTTCAGTCTGATGCATTTGAAATGTATGCAGGACATCCAAACATAGATGCCAAGAAGGCAACTGGCCACAGATGAGCACAGCAGGCAGACTCTAACATGGATCCCAAAGACCTCCCACTCCTGGTATTAGAGCCTTATGTGACCCCCTTCTCCTTCAGGGACTTGCTTCTAACCAATAGAATATAGAATTTGAAAGGATGTCATTTCTGTGATTAGTTTATAAAAGAAAAAGATAACACTTCCATCTTAGAAGATTCTCTTATTGCTCATATCTTGATGAAGCAAGCTACCATCCTGTGAGCTGCTCTTGAAGAGCGCCCCCAGGTCAAGGAACTGAAGGCCAGCCTCCAGCCAACAGGGAACTGAGGCCCTCAGTCCAACACACTAGGTACTCAACGCTCCTGCAATCACATTAGTGAGTTTGGGAGAGGGTTCTTCCCCAGTCCAGCCTTCAATGAGACCCTGGTCCTGGCTAGCACCTTGACTGCACCCTCTTGAAACACCCTACACTAGAGAACTCAGCTAAGATGCGCTGATCCACAGAAAACGAAAGTTAATAAATGTATTGTTTTAAACCACTAGGTCTTGGAGTAATTTGTTATGCAGCAAAAGATAACTATACAATATGTCTAGACTCTGGCTGCAAAGATCAAGAAGGTAGAGGGAACAAGACAGAAGTCATCAGATCATCACACGTGTAAATGACATGTTTAATCACTGAAATTCTCAGAAATTGTATCCTCTCCTATAAAATGATATTTATTCATCTGCTTATCACTACCTCACAAGAAAATACTGTGGAAAAGTACTACTGCATATAGATAGTACTAGTACTTTTTTCAAGTGGTAAGTAGTAGCCAGTAAGTGGTTAGTAAGTCTAAAGTGGGGATTTTGAAGGCCTCTAGCATGGGTGCTACAGCATTAACACACATCTAATCCACAGTAGTCATCATCTAAGGTTCTACCGCATGACCTCCCTCCACTCCCCTTTAGGATTGTTCCTAAGACAGGGACTGGAGAAGGTGGAGTTGAAACTATCTTGACGATGTGTAGCTGAAGATGACATCATGAAAGTGAAGGATACAACTTACTTCTTAATGGCAATCAGCTCCCCAGACTCGATGCTTCTTCCCAGCAGGACGGAACCATAGGTTCCATCCCCAAGCTGCTTGATCGTTGTGTATCTATTCATGGTGTGCCTGCTCAGGCCGGACACTCATCTCAGGGCCGCGGTGGTTCAGTCCTGCAGTGGTAGCAGGCCTCCCCAGAGTGTAACCAGATTTTTCGATGGCAGCAACAGCACAAGGTATTCAATAGAACGTGACTATCTCCCAAATACATATTTTCAAAGATCAGTCTTCTGCCTATAGAGAAAAAACGAGACAAGGACAAATGCTAATGTACATTTTGAGTTTTTATATTTTTATAATCTAAATCAGGGGTCAGTGAACTGTAACTCCCAGTCCACCACCCAGTCTTGTAAATAAAGTTTCACTGGGACAGAGTCATACCCACACACACTTGCAGACTGTCTGTGGCTACAACAGCAGAGTTGATGTTTGTAACACTGTATGGCCTCCTAAGTCTCAAGTACTTACTATCTGCCCCTTTACAGAAAAAAAATATCTATCAACCCATGGTCTAAATAATGTTCTTTTCCAACACTTTGTAAAACTAGAGATACCATGCTTAGAAAGTAATGACATGAAATCAGCTGCAATTCAATGCTTTTCTGCTGACTGACCATTCTGAGCAAACTCTTCCCAATAACTATGGTTGGTGAAAATTGCTGACTTAAGAATTGGTCCTAAATATACTGTTAGGTTCATTTCAGCTACAATTAACAATGTAAACATGTAAAAGCCACAGAAGGCTAATATTAAATTCTTCAGAAAGAGAATCAGCATGTGCTCCATAAACTCTTTGTGGCTAAGCATCAACAGTATTTTTTTTTTACAACTAGACATTTAGAAGCTAAACAAAGAACTAACAATTCAAAATCTATGTGTAGGGTGTGTCCCTTTTAATATAACTCAATTTTGTGTTTTTTTTTTTTTTAAGTAATAAGTTGTAAGCTGCCTGTTGTGGCCAGCCACGCCACGGTGCCGCGGGAAAATTCTCGGAGGCAGAGTTAAGCTTTTACTACTTTACTTCTACTTTCTTAGAGCTTAGAGAGGGAAAGAAAGATTTTTCTTCTTAGCTTAGAGTAGCTTAGAGTAAAGAAAGATTAAAGAAAGCTTTTAGAGCTTTAGAAAGATAGAGCTTAGCTTAGAGAAAGATTAGAGCTTCTTTCTTCTCTCTTCTTTCTTCCTTCTTCTTTCTTCTGTCTTCTGTCTTCCTCAGGAGTCTCGGCCTAACTCTGGCCAGTCATTACTTCTTCTATCTGGTTTCTCTTCTGTAACCGCTCTGCCTACGTTCTGGCCGCTCTGATTCTTCTGACCGACCGAGTGACTGCCCGGCTGACTGAATTCTCCGTTCTCCTAACTCGGACCGCTTTCACCCGGTTATATACCTTCAGCTTTTCGGGTGCCTACAGGTGCGTCACATACATATCAGGTGGAACCTATGGCTTCCAGCTAGCTACAACAGCCCTTCCTAATTAGGGCTCCTTCAATAAGTCACTGTCTTTTTCACTTATATAATTGAGAGCCAATCAGTCTACCTGTAATTAAAAAAAATAAATAACTTAGGTGATTTCAAACGCCTTTAGGCAATATTAACAACATGTAAATGCTTAATTAAGAATGATAGAGGTGTATTTCTAAAAATATGTATGACCATCAAACTAATAATCTGAAGAATCAAAAGATAGAAAATAATTGAAAGGATGTGACATTCTGTATCTATACAGTCCATGCAGCTTCTCCTTCAAGATGAGTTCCCATCAATAAATGTAGAAGGAAAAAGAAGAGTAAGAAATTCACTATTAGATAAATAAAATAAGATTTGTTGCAGGCAAGGTACACTGATGGATATGAATACCAGTGGATGGGATTAACAGGATGTCTGCATAGTCTTGGAGCATCTCTAAGATACTTATTAACTTCAAGGAGAAAGATGGTAATGTCACAAGAAGAAATTCAGCAGAAACCCCTTTACCCAAGTGATTAAGTTCAAGACCGTCATTAATTTCCTGCTTTCGATCATCGTTCTATGGTTACCTAAGATGTTAATATTAGGGGAAGCTGGCTGAAGGGTTTCTAGGACTTGCAATACTATTTTTGCAAACTTTCCGTTTAAAATTAGTATAAAATTTTTAAAAATTAAAAATCCAGACTATGTTCTCCTGAAGGCTATGTGTGAGTTTTAGAAGCCTAAAGAAAAAACAAGGTCATGACTGATTTCAGCATACTCTATATATAACTGAAAGGGACTTTGGAGATCTAGCTAGGACCTACTCATTCCTCCTACCCCTAGAACCATTTTAAGATCTCTGGTTAGAGGTTTACTCTTAAAACCCTTTAGGATCAGATGCTACAATTTCCTTAGGCAGCTCTTTACAGTGATGTACTCTGCTGCTAATTAATATATATCTATGAAGCACCTCCTGTGTGACAGATCCTATATTTAAGTTCTGGGGATACAAAGAACAACAAAATATGGTCCCATCTTTTAAAGAACTTAGAAGCTCAGAGCAGGAAATGAGAGAGGTGAGTGATAGCAGAGGCCATATACTACTAATGAATACAAACTAAGGTATTTCAAGTTCACTTAGGGTGTCAGCTGTGGGAGGGGGAAGTCCCCTTGGCTTCCAACTGGGTAAACCCCGTCTGATCTCAGGAGGCAGTCAGAAAACTGTGTCAAAACCACATTAAGTCATAAAAGAAAAAGTAGGTTCTTTGTGTGGCAGATAGGGGTTCTAGCACCCCAAGGAGTAGAAATGAAGGCACAAGGGCTTAGCCTGGAACTGGGGAGAAGGTGGAGAGCATGAAACTGCAAGGAGATAATCCCAGAGTTTTGTTTTGGAGGACTTTGGATGCCATTTTTAAAGCATAGGCTTTAGCAGCCATGGTGGCACACGCCTATAATCCCAGCGATTTTGAAGGCTGAGGCAGGAGGATCCCAAATTCAAGGACAACCTCAGCAACTTAGCAAGACCCTTAACAAATTAGTAATACCCTGTCTCAAAAGAAAAAAAGAAAAGGTCTGGGGATGCAGCTCAGTGGCAAAGCACCCCTGATTTAATTCCTAGTATGCCCCTCCCCACAAAAAAAGAGACTTCAACTGGATTCTGTACTAGAAAAGAAAAAAAATGCTATCAAGGAAAGACATTATTTGGTCAATGGGAACAATTGAAATATGGCTGATAGATTAGGAAAGGCTAGAATCTGTTAAATTTACTGAAGATGATGCCTGTGCATCATCAGAACACAGCCTTATTTTTGGAAAATGTACTCTGAAGAATTTACAATCAGAGGAATTTATCTGTAAAGGAATTGACAGAGTCTCCTGACTTACCACGTGGTTATGTCCTGATAAAGTCACTGTAAATTGAAATTGCATTTAATATACCTAACCTCCCGAACATCCTAACTATCTCCACAGTGCTCAAAACATTTACAATAGTTGGGCAAAATCATTGAAACTCACAAAGCCTATTTTATGATAAAGTATTGAAAAACCTTATGTAACACAGAGAGATAGGCATTCATAGACACGATAGAATATGAAAACACAAAATACAAGATCCAAAAAGTGCTGGCAACACGGTACACTGTGTATTATCAGTTGCTTCTGATGGTGTGGCCCACTGGGACTTGGAGCTCACTGCTGCTTCTCAACAATGGGAGAGAGTATGGTACTAAATATTGCTAGGTTGAGAAAAGATCAAACCCCCAAATTCAAAGTATGGTCTCTACAGAATACAAGTCACTTTCACACTAACATGAAGTTGAAAAACTCTAAGTCGAACCATTGTAAAGTCAAGGATCATCTGTACTCTCAAGTGGGTAGAACAAAATTGTGTCTATGTGCTCACCTGCACAAAGGTTTGGGGAACAAACAGGGTAAAATGTTAACAGTAGGTACATCTGGTTAAAAGATAAGTTATGTTCTGAATTGTATCTCCCTTCCTCGAATTTGTAATTTAAAGCTCAAACTCCCAATGTGACCGTATTTGGAGAATAAACCTAAAAAGAAAATTAGGTTAAATGAGGTTATAGGTCATAAGGGCCTGTAGGATAGGATGAGTGTTGTACAGCCCACCCTCCACCCCCTGCCATGAGGACTTCCTGGAAGCCATCTACCTACAAGCTAAAAGAGAGCCCTGACCTGCAATCCTGTGAGAACCTTGGTCTTGGACTTCAGTCTCCAGAACAATGAGAAAATAAATTTCTGTTGTTTAAGACACCCAAACTATGATACCTTGTTATGGTAGCCTGAACGAACTAAGGGTATATGAAACTCTTTGTGCTGCTCTTGTAACTTTCCTACAAATTTCAAATTATTTTTTAAAAATATTTTTTAGTTGTTGATGGATCTTTATTTATTTATTTATATGCGGTGCAGAGAATCAAACGCAGTGCTTCACACATGTGAGACAAGCGCTCTACCACTGAGCCTCAACCCCAGCCCCCAAATTTCAAATTATTAATGATTAAAAGTGTTAAAAATTCTCAAAATGGTAGAGAAATTAAATCTTTAAAATGATATGTACATCTTACTAAACATTTTATTTCAGCTCAAAACACACAAGCGTAGGGGCTGGGTATATAGCTCAGTTGGTAAAGTGCTTTCCTCGTATGCACAAGGCCCTTGGTTCAATCCCCAGCACCACCAAAACAAAAACATGCAAGTGTAAATCTATTTAATGTTGACTTGTTCAGGAGACAACACTGTAAGAGGGTTCCTCCATCTATGGTCACTATATGGTGGAGTGTTTTGGATTCAGGATACACTTCAACATAACATATAAAGAGCATCTGGGTCACAGTGCAAGCAACCATGGGGCTATATATTTGTTTACCACTCTTTCTTTTCTCTCATATTTATCTTCATCTATTTTTTGACATTGCACATGTTTTCTGTAGCATCATATTTATTTGTAATAATTTATTTCTCTAACAAATTAGGACTTCCAACCCACCATTGCATGTCATCTTCCTTTAAAAAAAAAAAAAAAAAAAATCCGCTGGAACTTTGTCAAGTTTATGTCTTTTATTAAAAAAAAAAGCCGGGCGCGGTGGCGCACGCCTGTAATCCCAGCACTTTGGGAGGCTGAGGCAGGAGGATCGCGAGTTCAAAGCCAGCCTCAGCAATGGCGAGGCACTTAGCAACTCAGTGAGACCCTGTCTCTAATAAAATACAAAAAGGGCCAGGGATGTGGCCCAGTGGTAGAGTGGCCCTGAGTTCAATCCCTGGTACCACAAAAAAAAAAAAAAAAAAAAAGCGGGGCGCGGTGGCGCACGCCTGTAATCCCAGCACTTTGGGAGGCTGAGGCAGGAGGAATCGCGAGTTCAAAGCCAGCCTCAGCAATGGCGAGGCACTTAGCAACTCAGTGAGACCCTGTCTCTAAATAAAATACAAAAAAGGGCTGGGGATGTGACCCAGTGGACAAGTGCCCCTGAGTTCAATCCCCGGTACCACAAAAAAAAAAAAAAAAAAGGGCTGGGGTTGTGGCTCAGTGGTGGAGTGCTCGCCTAGCACGTGCGCGCCGGGGTTCGATTCTCAGCACCATGTACAAATAAACGCATTGTGTACAACTAAAGCAAATAAATAAATATTTAAAGAAAAAGACTACATTAAAAAAAAAAAAAAAGACAGCTTTGCCCTACAGATAACACGGTCCATTATGATTTTCTTTTTTTGTTACTGTTTGTTTGTCGTATTTTAACCAGGGTATAACATAATCAGTATTGCACTTTATAATCCAGTTAGTTAGGAGATTTTAATTCATGTTCAAGCAAAGCTAACTTAAAGTAATTTCTTCATGTTTAATTTTTTGTGTATGTAAAGAAACCATGTCGTAATTGTATGCATGTGAAATTAGTAATCAAGTGTGTGCCTTTCAGCCTTCTTCTACCTTAATTACACAATCTTTTCTCATAGGACCTATTTTCCACTCCTTTAATTATCTTTGGCATTCATCCCTGGATCCTCACATACTTCTCCATTTCCTTGATGAATTCTGGTGACTAAAACTTAATAATGATCTATGTTGGGCTGAGGATGTGGCTCAGTGGTACAGCACTGGCCTAGCAAGTATGAGGCCCTGGTTGACCACAAAAATAAGTAAATACATAAAAATTTAAGAAATGACAATAATGATCTATATTAGAGTGATAGTTCTTTTTTTTTTGCATTGGCATTATACTACTGACTCGAATTACCAATTATTAGTAAATAATAATAATAGAAGCCTTTCTGTGATAGCTAATGTTCCACCTAAGTTGTATAATTAGACCAAGACTTTCCTAGATTATCATGGAGAAAACTGAAAGAATTGAAAACTTTACTGAAATGGAGATAGATTGGGTCCCCCAGCACAGTGGCAAACATCTGTAATCCCAGCTATTCAGGAGGATGAGGCAGGAGGATCCCAAGTTTGAGGCTAGCTTGGGCTATAAAAGGTTTAACACCAACTTAGCAAGACCTTGCCTCAAAATAAAAAAGGGCTGGGGATGTAGCTCAGTGGTAGAGCGCCCCTGGGTTTAATCTCTAGTACTGCCAAAAAAGAGAGAGACAGAGAGAAAGACAGACAGACAGAGACATTAACTCAACACACAATTATTCTGACATTCCTCCTTGCTACAGTTTGTCATATTATCAAGGAACAAAATTTAGTTATTCTGGCAAGATCTGACTCTTACCACAGCACAGTAGTGGCTTTCTAATATGCCATTTCAGGTTATTATATAACAATTATACAACAGGTTAGAGTAGTGTTTCTTCATATGCCAAGTTGACAGTATAAAATTCTAGTCAAATTTTACTGAGATGCTACAAATTATATAAGCAAGGCTTTGGGGGCACATTAAGGATATAAGATAAGGGTCTTCCCTTTAAATAACTCACATTTGGCAGATAGCAGAATGTGCTATGAGAGAGAGGAACCAACTTTTGGAAGGAGGGGAGAGATCAGACAATCATTAAGAGAAAAGACAGTACCAAGATACTGAAGAATAAGCAATGTTCATCACATAGAAGAAGAAAGGTGGAGAAAACTGTGCAAACTATCGGCAGGTAAAAGAGCTTCAGATACTCACAGGAGGGCAAAAGCCTAGTGGTTCTTACCCTCACTGAACATTAGAATCACCTGGGGAACTTTTAACATCTACTGATGCCCACTTCTACCCAAGAGGCAGGTCAGGAGTGGGCACAGAACTTTGGTAGCTTTGAAAGCTCTCCAGGTGGGGTTAGGGCACCAAATCAATGGAAGATGGTAGGGAAATAGCAGGAACTAGCTAGAAACTCAGGGTAGGAACCAATTATGAAGGATATGTGCATCATGTAGGAGTTTGGTCTCTATTCTACAAAGGAAAGTTCTCCAGAGTCTTTAAGCACAGAAACAGCAAGAGAAGGATCCCTATGGAGACTAATAGATGTTAGAATACAGGCAGAGAGAGTAGTTAGAGGGCTACTGTAATAGGCCAGGTGACATATGAACAAATAGACTGGGTGAATCTGAGATACCTAGGGAAATTCACTTTGGGATAGGGAATGTGTGGGCATGTGTTTTTGGCAATGTGAAGAGATGTGGGTTCTGATTTCTAGGGTATTGAATTTAAGGTATGTATAAAAGCTCTCATTAAAAATTCTCACAAGGCAGCTGCACACAGGTCTAAGGTTGTTCTATTTAGTTCTTACTAGGAACACAGCATTCAGACAAGGCTAATAGACTGCACAACTCTGGAGTACTGCATTCACACAGAACACAACGTGAATGTTCCCAGCAGAGTTAAACAACAGGGCGGCCCTGGGCTCAGACCTAGGGATGCAATAGTCTCATCATATCGCTGAATTCCTGTTCAATTTCAGATACCAACTGCAAGAGAGAGAGATTTAAGAACATAGTGAGAGCCTAAATGAAAGCACAAGAAGAGTAGGTGAAGAAACACTGGATGCTAGAGGAAAAGAATTGGGGAGTCAAGATAATTATTTCAAGTATACAAAGGGACATCAGAGAGAAAGATTAGTTGCATTTATGCATGAAGTCATAGAGTAGAACCATGACCACTGTCATAGTTTTCTATCCTCACACTGGTGAAAAAAATGAAATGGTATTAGCCAAATTAACTTCAGACTAGAAGCACTCATGAACCCACAATCAGTTCTAAGCATATCCTGGCAAGAAGTGGTTATATACATGTGAGATCCCTATTTTTCAGTTATTCATTTATGTGGTGGCCCAAATATGTTGACTCATGTCAGAATCAGAAAGTAAAGAACAAAAACTCATTGTTGCTCTGGGAAAACAACAGGGAAATGGACAATGCCCTAGGGAAAAAGAAGGGAGCTCTGGCAGATGCCATTGCCAGTCTATCCAACAGCCAGGTTACCGTTATTGCTTAGTTTATAGAACTCTGATTTTATTCAGAATTCAACATAGTTAGGCTCAGGAGCCACCTATTCCAGCCCCAGGGTATGAACTAGATAAATTTAAGCCAACCAAAACAATGTACTTACTACTAAAAACTGTTTAGGAATACAACTATGGTTCTCACTTATGGGGACAAAGGGAAGTGAGCTGGTGAGGGAGAGGAAGGCTTCTAAGAAGGAATCTACTCCCTGATAAAAACAGTTAACAAAGAAGCTGGCCCACATTTCCACCATGAGCATGGTTGTATAAAACTGTATTATGTAGGGCTTAGGAAGCCTGGTGACTATGAGAAGTAACTCTAAAGATGAGAATTCCAGCCACTGAGGATGAACAAACAAAGAGGCTTAGTCCCTCCATGACATCAGTGGGCTGCTGCATGATCTCTGAAAAAAACTGCCTTTGATTTCTTGCTAGATGACCTAATTAAAGGTCTTTGTTGCCACAGTCACTATTAGTCTATCAAGTACAGCTGAATGCATTCCAGATACAGCAGGCTAAAGCTATACTCACAAAGGAATGCAATACAAAATCCTCTACAGAGGGTGATAGGCCTTCATAGTTAGCATAGTTTTGAAGGTATGTAGCTGGAGACAAATTAGAAGTAATTCTCTATTAGCTTAAGGTTCATTTTTCACCCACCATTATGTGTTTCCATTTTGAAAGAATATCTAAGGAAGCTGATTCACAGTGGGTTGGGACGGGGAGCATAGGAGGATTAGAGGAACACTAGAATGGCCAATGGGGAGGGAGGGAGAGGGGAGGGGGCAAGGGGGTTAAAAGAAAAGAAAAAAGATGGTAGAATGAAATGGATATCATCACCCTAAGTGCATGTATGAAGACACGAATGGTGTGAATACACTTTGTAAACAACCAGAGATATGTAAAAATGTGCTCTATATGTGTATTATGAATTGTAATGCATTCTACTGTCATATACAACAACTTCCAATAAAAAAATGATATAAACCTACTGTGATGCAATAGGAACGTAAAAAAAAAAATGGCCCTGGGTATCATTCAGAGTTACCTGGACAACTAGCCAGCTGGAACTGAGGCTTCTGTCTTCTATCTGGGTTGTTTCTAAACCCAACTTCCTTTGGAACTTTAAGTTCCCCACAGGATGAGCAGATGCTTTCCCAGAAAACTGCTATCCACAGCTGGCATCTAAACTCAGACTGCAAATTCTCTGATTATTCCCTCTGTAGACAAGACTGTTCTCATGCCCACAAGGCACGTTCAGTGAAGTGGGTGGACCAGTATGGCTCACCATGAAAATGATAAGAAACTGATAAGAAACTGCAACCTCCATTTCTGTCTTTCTTGCTATCCTTGATTTGAAAGTATCTCCAGTAGAACCTCTTCCTCAATCCATGCTGCATAAGCTTCTAGAATCCACCCTAGCCCTGTGACATGGCAGGTGGCAATCATGAATGGATCGTACCTTGCACGACAGTAGAGTCCAGACGGGCTCACTCTGCATGTCACTGATGAAATTTACCACAGGTACCAGCAGAGCTTATGTCAAAAGCAGCAAGACAAAACAACTCTCAGGTTTTAGCAGGAAAAAAGGCTTCATCACATTAACGACCATTTTTATTGTAATTCTTCTTTGATATTTAATGGGAGACATCCAAATCTAGAGTCAGTTCTTTAAAGAAAGAAGAAAAAAAAATTCAAAGATGTAAAATGGCCATGTGAAATAGCCACTTTTTAAGTTGGATTCCTGGATAGATTTTTTTAACCCAAAGTTTTGGAATGCTCATTTAAAACAATAACCACAAATATACCCTGTGTTTTTAATTCTATCTAACTCAAGTTTCAATTCAGCATAGAAATAAAGCATCACCATGCCACTCTGGTTGCTCTCAAGCATATCATGTCTACTCCTCTCTACAACATCTATCCATGAGTAATTCCACTTACCCCTCAGTCCAAAAGTAGAAGGTAGTTTCTACTATTGGGTTCTTTACAATTTGCTAAAAAGGCCAACAAGTATCTTTTCTATGATTGTGAGGTTTACACACATTTGTGTTGCACGATACAGAAATATGTGAAATACTCATTTTTAAAGAATATATATTTCAAGCCAAGCATGGTGGCACATGACTGTAATTCTAGCAACTCAGGGAGGCTGAGGCAGGAAGATTGTAAGTCTGAAGCCAGCCTCAGCAGAAACCCTGTCTCAGTGGTAAAGCACCCCTGGGCTCAATCCCAAGAAAATAAAAAAAGAAAAAGAATATATATTTCACATATACAGGAACAGCTGAAATAGGTTTAAGAAGTTAAAGTATCAATAAAGTATCACAGAAGTGAAAAAATCAAGTGTAAGGCACTGTGCTCAGTACTGAGATATACGATCCAAAGAACTGTGGGAGTAGATCAGACTTGGGGAACTTCCCTTATAGCTGGTAGGCAGAACACATATAAGCGATCAGTAGATGTAGCATTTGGGGTGCGTTCCTGGAAGAATAGAGACAAGAGTGCTACAATGCACAAGTAAGGAAACAGGCACCTTGTAGATCACTGGCAAGGGAGGCTTGGGGAAGTTTCTAAATACTAGTCTCTAAATAATGGTTGATTTTTTCATTAAGGACATGTTGCTTGTCCATATTTTGAGTCATGTATCACTGACCAAAAATAAATTTTAAAAAATATTTAAATTTTTTTCTATTAGTTTCCAACAGCTGCTATTAACAAATTTCCATAAACTTTGTAGCTCAAAATAACAGAAATTTATCCTCTCATATTTCTAGGAGTCAAAGTCTGAAATCAGTGATCACTGGGCTAAAATCAAGATGTCAGCACTTCCTCCAGAGGCCATAGGGGAATCCATTTAATGTCCCTTCCAGTTTCTGAGAGCTGCCAGCATTCCTTGGTTTGTGACCACATCACTCAATCTCTGCCTCCATGATCACATTGTCTTCTCTTCTGTCTTCAAATCGGTCTTCTCCCTTTCTATCTCCCTCTTAAAGGACTTGTGTTTGTGTTTAGGGTCTACCCCGGTAATCCAAAATAATCTCCGCATTTCAAACTCCTTAATTTAATTATATCCATAAAATGTACTTAATCATATAAGGTAACATTCATAGATTTCAGGGATAAGGACCTGGTGTCTTTGCAGGCTATTATTTATTACTCTCCAATACAACATCCCAAAGACTTTCACACGATTATCTAAATTATACAGCACTGGTATTCATTCATTCAAAATTGAGTACATTAGAAATGAATGGAAGTGGTTTGGAAGGTTGAGGCAAGAAGATTACAAGTTCAAAGCCAGCCTTAGCAACTTTTATCAGGGCCTAAGCAACTTAGTGAGAATCTTTCTCAAAATAAAACATAAAAAGGGCTGAGGATATGGCTCAGTAGTTAAGCACCTGAGTTCAATCCCTGTAAAAAAAAAAAAAAAAAAAAAAAAAAAATGAAATCAGAAATCTATGCTTACCCAATGAACACAAGAGCTTTCCTTTTTGAAATAGAGGATTTTCTTTAACTTTGCACAGTGGACTGAACTTCACACCTCTAGCCTGAAATCTCCAAATACATGACATTAGCATATGGAGTTTTCACACTGTGTGACCATAGACCACAAATGGGCAGCCTGGGTACTGAATCCAAAAGTGTGCTTTGAGTCTATATTTAAAAATAACAAAATTCATATATAAATCCAAATTTGGGGTTTCCCTGGAAATACCAAAAAGCTAACAATACAGGGTCTTTAGCCCTCCATAGCAATAAAAAGCTAGAGAAATGCTACCAGCTCTGTGGCTGGGTGCACTTTGCAGCTCTTTGGGACCCTATCTTCCCTGTTGTCAGGTGCCACTTTTTTTTTTTTTTTTTTAAATTGTCCTTGTGTGTGTCTACACCCAAAGTGACAAAGTAAAAAGATAAAGGGGAAAAAAAAAAAAAAACAAAACAGTTTTTGGTTCAAGAAAAATTGAAAGAGAAGAAAATTGTTTTAGAAGAGAAGCACAATTTCTGACCATTTGACAAGCGCACACGCAGCTTCCTTGGGTCTTGAGTCTTTTATGTTTCCTCCCTACCCCTGAGTGTGTTTAAGTCCAGCTCCTGGTTTAGACAGCTAACACTGCCAGGAAGAAAATGGAATGTAGAGGCCCATTCATTACCTTGGAAATTAGCATGTCAGAACCAGCATACTCCCAAATACCACTGAGTCCCAGAGTTAACCTGAATGAATCACTCATTATAACTAATATACATAGAGTATCTTCATACATCAAATAAGCCAAAAATACAATGATAATAATCAGTAAATCTGCAAGGGCCCTTAGTAGCACTAACCAGCCCTCAGTGGAGGCAAAGTGAATGCAGATAAAGAGGGACTGGGTCCCAGTTTTTCACTCAGCACTGGCCAACTGTGACTTCTTGGGGCACTTCTTGGTCCTCAGGTTTACTTTCAGTGGAATCAGGCATTGGACTCAATGATACGAGATGATTTCCTCCTTGAATGCTCTGTGATTTTGTGGAGCTAGCATTTGTCTAAGATGGATAAACATTTCGACTTTTCTCATTGCATGCACAAAGGCCAACGAAGAAGACAGGGCTCTCTATGCTATGCAATGTCTCTCTGTTAAGAGAGGAACAGGTACCCCAGTGCCTCAGCCAGGCCCCAAAGTTAAGAATCGCCTCCTTTTCTTCCATCAGTCCAGCTAACACAGAGTTTCCAGATCCTCCTGCCCAACCCACACAGACAGAAATAGCTAAGGGTCCTCACCCATGACAACACAGTGCCCTGTCTTCACCTCACTGCAGCCCCTGCCCCTGTGGTGAGGATCCCTCTGGCTAGTCCTCTGCATGTCAGTCTGAAGGCAACCTGTACAACCTTTGGCTTTGTGTTTGCACACAGCAGGTCCTCAAAGACAGTTTGGCCCAAATTTGAAGTTTAAACTTAGCAATTTATTTTCTGTACCTCCTTATGTAAGTACTTCAAAACTCTCAGTGCTTCTATTTCCTCATGTCCAAAGTAAAGTTCAGAAAATTGTTTGACTTGAATAGAAATGTTTTGAAGTTCTGAAGCAGAAGAATAGTAAATACCATAGAATGCTGGGGGCCCTCAATCACAGAGAGGCCTCTCCATGACACCAGATCAGGTCTTTGGCCTTTGGGTAAGGCTGTATCCAACAAACAGAGAAAGAATTCTAGCAAATCTTTGAAATATGCATTATGACTTTCCTTGCCAGGCGACACTGGGGAAACTTTCCTGTCCTTTGCCCCAATTCCCTCCCCTCAGCTTCAATCCTCAGCGGAGGCAAAGAACATCTGTTCATGACCAGCAATTGACATCAGGGACCCTGCTCATTCATAGCCTGGAAAACAAGCTGGGAGCCAGGACAATTGTATTCTGTTTTGTTTTGTTTTGTTTTTAATTTTGAAATCCTAATAGTCATGGGATAAATGTCACAATTATACGTTTTTTAAGATCACAGACATAAAATTATGTGCAAACTTGGGATTCTCTGGGAGTTGTGATTGACCTAGCCCATTTATACTCCTCAGACTCTTAGAAGGAGCTTGTCTCCCTTAGTCTTAATCACTGTATACTGAAAAGATTCTGTTATATTCTTCTGTCCTCTTAGGAAACCTGGATTATGTGCAAAATTCATAAATGACCCTTCTCATGATACTTCTGAATTCATTCTACCTTTACAGGCTTGTGATTATACTTCACATTCTAGGTTCAAATATGTCATAACTTAACAAGAATGAGTTAATTCTTTTAAAGGGTACTAAAAATAGTAAGTATAGCTTATGTTTTTGACCCTAGCGCCTAATTCTTCTGCCCATACACATTTTGGCAAATAAATCTTTTATGCATTTTGCCTTTTGGAGGAGTGTTTTTTTCTGCATTGGGAACAACAGCTAGCTATAAGGCCAAAAGAACCTACTTTCGGTGGAACTTGCTTTGCCTTTACCTTTACAGAGGACTTTATTCAAGATATTTTTGGTTATTGCCTCAACTAGACACTAACAGAAGACAATCAGTTATTCTGGTGTGCTTTCTATGCCCCAGAAACTGCTTCATGCCTTTTGCCCCCTCTCCTCTAACCCCAGCTTCTGAGAAAAGAACTCCTCATGCACCAGGTCCTAATCTCCTAAGAAGACCCCACGGCTCCCTGACGCTTCTCCTGTACCCCACGCCTTAAAGAAAATTCTTCCATCACTTGCAGATGATTTTCAACTATGACACATAGGTGGCTTTTGTGGAATGTGAAGAACTAAAGGAAGAGCAAAATGTCTAAGGGTTAGAGAAAAATAACTTCACCCAGAATTGTGTGAAACTGGATGAGCTGGGGTGAGAGCTCCCCAGCTTAATGAAGACCAGTGAAGGAGGCAATAGTCCCACTCCAGCTGCTTGCCACCCCATGTTTTAGAGGTGGGCAGGGTAGGTGAGGTAAAGATGGGGGCAGGGGTAAATAAAAACATCATATATTCACAGTCTATACAGATGTTACACATTTAACTAAGGAGTGGATCTCAGTATAAGACACTTCACTACCATGTATAACAAATAAATCAACAAATCTATTAAGGAAGGAACAGGAACTTAATATAAGAATAAAACAGAGCAGGGGTCAGCAAACTTTATCTGTGAAGGGTCAGTGACTATTTTAAGCTTTGAAGGCTGTATACATGTCTGCCACAATTACTGAACTCTCCTATTGTGGCACAGAAACAGCCATAGACTATATTGTCTTGTTCCAAGACAATTTTATTTACAAAAACAGGCAGCAGGCAGGATATAGTCCACAGGCCATAGCTTGTCAACCCCTGAAATAGGAATCCCACATATAAGCAAAAACATTTTTGTACTTTAGCACTCTTCATATAAAGCTTATTTACTTCCAGGTTACAGGGTTACCTACATAAAAGTGTGTTTATCACCAGAACATAAGCTCTGTGAGAACAGAAATTTTATTCTGTTCACAACTGTATTCCTGATATCTAGAAGAGAATCTAGCATACAGCTGGTACATATAAGTTCTCATAAGAAAGATGTATTGAATGAATGAGCAACTATAGACCTCTGAAGGTAATTCTGATTTTTGGTGATTTTCCTGTACCATGAAGTTCATCCCATTGCCATCCATAATGCCCTCCTTTTTCTTTCTTTCTTTTTTTTTTTTTTCAAAATCAAATAATGATAGTGAGACTAAGGTATCAAAAGTATGAGTACTTCTAAAAACTTAACATTAATTTGGAAAACATTGGCTTTTCAACAGCTAACACAAAGACATGTATATCTTGCTTTCCTCTCATTCAACTTTTAGTTAAATCATTCTCTGATAAATTCACTTTTAAAACAAAGTCAATATGCAAGAGGACAAAACCATTAACTGTTATCTTCTGGGAACTTCAAGTTAATGCAGATTCAGGCTGAATATCCCTACCCCAAATGCTTGCCACAAGAAGGAGTTCAGATTTGGGATTCTTTTTTTCCAGATTTTGGAATATGTGCATATGTATATATGATAGCTTGGGGATGGGACCCAAGTCTGAACATAAAATTCATTTATGTTTCATATATATTGCATATACATAGTCTGAAGGTAATTTTATACAATATTTTGAGTACACCTGTATTTTGGCTGCCATTTATCACATAAAGTCAGGTGTGGAATCTTCCACTTGTGGTATTAGGTCCATGCTTAAAAAATTTCAGATTTTGAATTTCTGGGTTAAGAATGCTCAACCTTTAGTAAATTTCATGGTATTGTCCAATTAGTAGTTGGACATTACATTACACCATAATACTTTATCCCTTTGGTTCTGGGGCATTATCTTTTAAAGCAGTCATAAGGGCAGTCACATATTACCAGCACTTCATCACAGGTCATGCTGTGCCTACAGAAAGGTTAAAAATCGACTTTGAGTTTTCCTCAGAAACGTGTGGTTCTCACAGTTCTCAGTCATGATGTCGATTTTATCAAGGGCCCACTACAAAACTCCATCATGGTGGGAAAAGTACCAAGTGAAAGGTGAGGTTCTATGGTGGCCCTTTCATTTCAAAAATTAAGTTAGGATGACAAACTTAAAATCTAGGAAAAATTTTAAAGTATGATAATAAACAACTGAATGCTAATTAGGGTAGATTTGAAAGCCAAGTTCAGTATGATCTAAGTTCAAAGCATAATGTTAAGGAAACCCTCAGACCATAGAATTACAACTCTTTTTTTTTTTTTTTTTTTTCCCCTTCCTGTAAGGGAACGTAATGATCATCCAACATTCTCACTTTGTAAGATGAGGTTCAGAGACTCAACTAATAACAATAGAATCCTTGTTATCTTCATAATAGCATATTTTTGAGTTTAGTTTAGTTTTGCTTTGCTTTGCAGCACTGGAAACTGAACCCAAGGCAGAGTAGCATATATATATTTTTTTAAATGTGTGAGTATATCATGTTTTAGTCTACTAAAGATGTACCACAATGCCTCTTCCTTTTCTTTGGTAAAAGGTATATGAATATTTTGCTAATCCTGAGCCCATATACAACTTCATAAGTCAACCTACATAGGATGTGACTGTAGCCTGCACAGTGAGTCCCACCATAAGAGGGGTATTTCTTCACGAGAGGGGAACTATCTTCATTTGTCCAACGAAGATGTCGACTCAAGGCACAGCAAGTGAGACACTTAACATACAAGGACGCTTCAATTTCCTTGCAAGGAAATCAGGAATGGAGGCAACCTTCTGCTTGTATTGAATATTTCCTAAAAATTTATTGAACAGTCGTACTTTCCTAATATCAGACAGCAGCTCAAGAGGAGCAGAGTCTGAGCATGAATGCCCACACAACCTCAGTTATCATTTTCAGGTGAGTCTGAGTGGCTTCTTTTACTTTTCCTCTCTGGCTGCAAGTGAAAACATCTCTGATTTTCTCCCTGCCACAAAATTTCCTTAGAATTTTAATGCTATTTGTCCTGGAAAATTACTTGATTCACCAAATTCTTTTTACAATGTAATTTAGAGAACATATGTATTTTTATAAGAAAGTTAAGGCTATAGTCCAAAGGTAAGCATAACTACACAATAGCATACAGTTGACCTCAAAATAATATAAGTCATTCAGCACACACCTCTGTGTATTCTCTTAGTCACCCACATCACTCATAAATACCAAGCGTCACAGGAAGTAGATTGCTGATATTCTAGTCACAAGCCCTTCTCAGAATGCCATGGCTAAATAATGCTGATGAATGAATCAACAGTGAGATACTATTCACAGACTTACATATTCACATACACAGAAAGGTCACAGTCCCCAGAATTCTTCCCCAAAACCACAGGTAAGGAATCCTGCATAAATCACACACTCATATGCTCCACAAGCAGAAAAATGCTTTTGTAAGGGCAGACATCAATGGAAGAGTTAGGTATATCTTTAACTCAGTAAAATCCTATAAAATAAAATGGAAGAGTTTGCTGCAAGAGCAGAAGTTTAAAAAACAAAAAAAAAAACAAAAAAAAAATTTTTTTTTTCCAAAGGCAGAAGTGTTCCTGGCAAGGTTCAGATGGAAAAATAGCAACAGATCCCAGAAGCAGAGCTGTAGCCAGGAATAACTTAAGCTCAAGTCATATTCAGTAAGGGAAGAATAATACTTACTAAGGATTCACAACATAGTTACCCTGGTCCTCTGAGCCTCTTGGCTGACCCATGACTTATGGTCTATTACAAATCAGACCATAAACATTTACTAAATATATGCCACATATTCAAAACTAGTCATTGTCAAGGGATGAACAGAACTTTGTCAGGTGAATGGCAGTTACTGAGTAGGCACTGTAGACCATCTTCACACCATAATTGGCTGGGGAAAACATCCCCTATTTTACACTCGAGAATCATAATGCTAGAAAAATTCCACATGGCCACGTGACGAAAAGTGTAGTGAAGCCCTGACCACAATTCTGCCTGACTCCAAAGCCCACAATACCACATTACCATGCATAAAATATGGCTCCTGACCTAAAGAGGCTTAAAATAACCTAAGCCAATTAGAGATCAATACAGGCAATGTAAAGAAGGGCTAACAAACAAGTATCTCAAGACTTTAAAGAAAGAAAAATGAGTAGTTAGAGAAAATATTATAAAAGAAGTATGACTTGGGCTCTCCCCAAAGGATGGAGTTGTACAGAAGAGTGGAGAGGAGGAAAGGAATTTCCAGAGAGAGCAATATAAAATGACATTTCAGTAGAAACAAGACTGGGCCCCTCAGGATAGAAAGAAAACCAAAGAATCCTTTGCACAAAGAAGGGTGAGGCCCATTATGAAAAACCTTAAAAATATCAGACATACTAGTATAGACTTGAGATAAAAGATCATGGAGAGGAACTAAAGTTTGTAAGCCCAGAAGAGACATGAGGAAAAGATCATTTAAGAAGATTAGATGGGCGACAGAAGGCTGAATAGCCCAGAGAGGGAAGCTTCTTGTTCACTGGGCAAACATTTTACTGAAGGCTCACTAAGAGTCAGTTTTGGGAGGCTGAATAAAAGGCAGATCTAGAGCTGTAGGAAAGAAAGTGCGAGGGCAGAAGTAGAATACGGAGGGAATGATTTGTAGAAAACACATTTTAAAGGTCTTGATGACTTGACAATACAAAGGATGACAGAAATGAAGGGAAAGATCATAAAGGGAAATTCCAAAGTTTCAAGATTGACATAATTTCCACCTTTACTAGGAACCTCAAAAGGCAACAAGGATAAAAACAAGCAGCAAACAGGGAAAGTATGAAAAGGGCTTTGATGATGTTGAAAAGTCAATAAATAAAACTCCAAATGGCCTGTTCATTACCCTGGTAGTGCCTTTACATGTTGTAGGAAGAAACTTCAGTGAGAAAAAACATTTCTTTGTGACTGCTGTACGTGCTCTTCCCTTGACAAGGAAGACGGGGTGTGCTTACTCAGAAAGCTCTATCAAGCTTCCAACATGGCCTTCCACCCTCTGAACCATGGCTGCCCCCTTCCCACTCAGCTACCATTTTGACTTGGCAGAAGGGGACAAGGCAAAGTGAAAACGGAGAAACAAAAAAATGTGCAGGGTCACTGTAGGGTTAAACCTTAGGGATGGGGATGGGAAATGGTACAAGATGTCATTAAAAAAAAAAAAAAAAAAATCCCAGCACTTCTCTCATTTCTACACCCACTTCCTAGGGTTTTATAATTCTTGGTCCTCAAATAGATAGGAAGACCTTTTTTTTTTTTTTTTTTTTTTTTTTTTGTAAAGATTCTTTACCAAATTATAGAGCTTTGTTCTGAAACTATTTCAAATGTGCATATTTATGCATATATTAACTCCTTGCACAGTTAAGCATATGGCTGAGGCACAAATTCTTCTTAATAATTTATATGTTTACGATACAAATTTAAAACTCATTTAAATTTTATATTCAGTATTAGCACCATTCACTATTGAGGCACACCCTGAAAACCTACTCACTAGGAAATGAAAACTGTAACTATCAAACTTCTGTTAATAGAGTGCTGAAGGCCAAAAAATAAATAATGAACGTCAATACCTTAGAAAAATCCAGTCCTCAGTTAAAATTCAGGGTGGTATTCCTCCAGCCTAGCCCAGCTTTAACATGTGCAATTTTTTACTTAGTTATAAGTGGAAATGAATGTTCTTCTCTGCAGGATGATGCATTAAACTACATTCTACATAAGCTTACTGTTGTCAAACTTTAAAAGGCCAACGTTACAAAAGAAACAGTTATTCAGTCAAATCCTTCAGTATCCTCAAAACATCTACTCGGGTTAGTAAAAGAGAAATCAGACCAGAAAGAAATTCAGTGAAAAATGGTTGCAAATAAGCATGGGGGGTTCTTGCTCAGACAGACCCCTTGAGGGACAGCCAAGGGCCTAGTTAAGAAAATTGCAGGACCAAGTCCTCAACATCCCCGGACAGGCTTCAAGTGGGCCAAGATCTTCCCCCCTTCAGAAGAAAAGGTAAACACACCCATTAAAATCGTCCAGAGTTTTCATGCCAGGAGAGAGACCCATACGACCGCGGTTTCCGAGGAACCACAGCGGCTTAGCCTCTTCCTGCCCCCCATCCTTCGCGGGGCCACCGACAGGAGACCTCTGCTGCCCCAGCCCACCCCCCGGCGTGGCAGGGCGCGGGGTGGCAGCCCCTCCATCCACGAGCCCCACTTACTGGCGCCGTGGACTCAGGCGGGGGCCCGCCCCTGCGGTGAGCGCAGCTCCTCGGCGAGTGGGGCGCCGCCGCCGGCCGGCGAACTGGAAAGCCGGGCGATGCCTGCTAGGATGGGCCGCGGGCTCCGCGCAGGGACGCCCGGCAGGTCCGGCGAGTCGCCCGGGCCGCGGGGCGCATGGCAGTGCAGCAGGAACCCAGCTGCTCTCCAGCCTCCTTCAGGAAAACAAACAAAAGGCAGGGTGGCTGCTAGTGAGGACGACCGGCCGCTTTCCCTGGGAAAAGTTACCCTGCAGCTCCCCTCGCTGGCCTTGCGCGTCCCTGCAGCGCGGCCAGTTCGCCCCGCGCCCCGCCGAGGAAGCTCGGAGCGCGGGGACCCGGCTGCCCAAGACCCGAAGGCCACCTACAGATCGGCCGTCAAGATTTAGAAACAGAGACTGTCGCTGCACGCTCTGAGCACAACTAATTAAAGGTAATCCAGGTGAAACATGTTCCTGGTTTTCAAAAACGTAGCTGAGTGCAATCAGGGCCATTGAGTTGTACCCTCCCAAATGGTTAAAAACAGCAAATTTTGTTATATGTATTTTATAATAGAAAAATGCTTAAAATAAAAACTCAACCAATTAACTGTTAGCATTCACTTGAACCGTTGAGAGTGTCTATATTATTAGCATCTTAAGTTTAAAAGACTGAAATTCTTATCCAGGTTGGGAGGCTTACCATGTCCTCTACACAACAATCGTTCTTTCTGCGCTACTTAAAAATCTAACACATATGCCTTTTAAACATATTGTCTTTTTCACGAATTATATTGTAGACTTTACCTTAAATCATAAGGCTTGGCTCTGAAGCCCTTTACAAAAAGAAATTGCTTCCAGGTGTCTCGTTTAAATTTACATGACTGTTGCAAGCCAGTGGGTCTCAATCATTTTCAGGAGGCACCAGAATCACCTGGAGGTCTATTTAAAACAAATTTTAGGGCCCTACACTTGGGGTTTCTTGTGTTGATGTTGCTGGTCAGGGAATAAAACTTCCTTAAACAACATAATTTTAATTAGCAAATCAGTAACCCTTCAACACTTTGAGGATTCTTCTCTGAGTTAAATTTTTAAATTTCCCAGTTCATCACTATATCTCTCCTCTTGCTCCTGTTGAAGAAACCTACTAGTTGGTTAAGAACTCTTAGGTTTCCTCCCCTAAGAGGTAAAGGGTCATCCTATTGGGCAAATGTATAACATTTATCTACCCTTGTGTTTACCTACGTAATAGCCAAACCATATGGCAAATGAAAATTGCAAATCATCATCAGTGAAAAGATAGGGAGACAAGGAGCCTTATGAATCTTATACTACTCCAATGAAAAACATTTTTAAAGTAACTAAAATGATCAGTTTTTAATCTAATTGTCCAGGCAAGTCTACCTCACAAATGAAACAAACTGAGGTCAGTAGTGCTGGTCCTGGAAAAATTACAGCCCTGTAAATACAATATGACAGAATACAATCCTGTAATGATGGCTATTGGATACAGTGTAACTGATCTAAATGAGAAAATTAATAGCTGTGAAGTATAACAGTGTTAAAATAAAATAGGTATTCAATTTATCTTTATTATTTAATTACTTGCTAGAAAAACAAAAACCATCTGTGCTAATTGACCAGACCACCTGAAACATTCAACACTTTTCAATAGTTCTTAAACTATTTTAAATCTCATTCTATGTTTGCCAAGTTGATATTTAGAATTCGAGAGTCCCTTAAATCATTTTCTTCTGCTATAAATCCTAAACCTTTCCCTCAATTTAAATTTCAAAATTCAATTTTAAAGGGGTCATTGGGAGGAAATTTTTCCTTAAAAAACTAAGCCTTATAGTCTCCTTTTAAAACTATTAAATTGTTGGCCTCTGTTAAACATGGGGGTAGTTTTTTATAGGTAGCTAATTTAGGGTGCAAATAAAACACACTCAACCAAAAGATGTATCCTAAAATTAAAATGTAGTATTTGGATTTCCTTATCGTAGCTCATCAAATCCTGCCCTTATTTTGGCCTGCAGTTCTCCGCAGTAGATGCATTTCTAGGCACTTCAGAATAAAATAATGAAATTTAAATCCTGTGAGCTTGCTGAATGCTGGCTCTTGGAATCTTGGTGACTATTAATCGCTGGCACATACAGAAACTTTAGAAACTCATGTTTGCTAAATGAAAGTAAGAGGCTATGACGCCTATACGTTTTCTTTAAACATACACCCACAAAGATTTGTAGTATTAAACCAGTATGCCTCCCCTTCAAGTGAAATAAGGTGTTTGGGCTTTAAGAGGTGGGGCAGGCCAGTGAGTAAATCCAGGCGCGCAACGTGCAGCAGCCGACTATAAATCCCAGAGTGCCCCGCCAGCCGGTCTCCGCTGGACTCCAACCCCGCCGGAGCCTCACGCCACCCCATTGCATTGTGGGATCTGTAGTGGGATGCTCTTCGCGTTGACCGTTTTCCTACCCTCCTGCTGCGCACAGGAGCGCATGCTTTCCTCAGTCTTAGGAGTCTGTGTTCATAAGATTAATTTTCATAACAGCCTATGACTGCTGCCGCATTTCTGGCGCGCACACAGAGTGCCCAGGACTGTGTCGCGACCTTCTGGAGTGCCCAGTTTGATTTTCCTCCAGGCAGCTTAACTAGAGCTCAACCCCAAATTTAGGAGAAAACATTTTTGAGCTAATGTCTGTTCACATTTCCCTGGGTGTTCACCGGGGACCGACAGCCGCACCCCAGCGTCTGGCCGTGCACACAGTAGGCCCACGCCTCGCTGGCCCGCCGCTAGGGCTGAGCGGCTGTAGAACCCGCGGTACGCACGGAACGCGGCGGCGACACTGCGCATGCTCGGTGCGTCGGCTCAGGCTTCCGCGGCAGAGCGGGCAGCTCCGCAGCGGCGTCCGGGGTCTCCAGCAAGGGCCGACGCTCTGGTGCTCCTACGGTCCTCGGTGGGCAACCGGCGCCCCTCCGCAGCGCGAGTCCCCGGCCGCCGCTCCAGCGCGCCCGGATCTGGCCCCCTGTCCCGCGAAGATGGCTGCCGTACGCCGGGCCCGCAGTTACTGCCGCTGCCTGGTGCGCTTCTCCGACCGAGAACTCTGCTAAGCCCAACTGCAGTAGACAGGCAGGAGTAGACACCCGACACCGAGCACCCCTCTCCTGGGGGACGGTGCAGAGGGGGCGCAGAGAGCCCCTCGACCGCGGCCAGCCGCCCCGCCAGCATGGTAACTTGGGGAGGGGGATCTGGGGACGCTGCGGGGCGGGGTGAGGTGTGCTGGAGGGGCTGGGCCTGGGGCTGGAGGCCGAAGGAGCTAGAGAAGACTGGGAGCAGTGGGAGCTGCACGGTCGCCCTGGCCTGAGGGAGAGTGGAGGGACTACTGGTTCTGCAGGTCCCCAGGGTTCATTTCCTGGTGAACGACCCCCCAACCACCCACCCAAGCTGGCCCTGATGTAAGGAGAGAGGGTTTTGCAGTATATCCCAGAAAAATGCCTCAGACTTACCACGTAGAACCAGTCTCGTCCCTCTCCACTGATTTTATCAAAAGCAGTGAGCTTTTGAGGATTGAGGTGAGCTTTCCCAGCATCTCAATTCGGGAGGGAGCCCTGGCAAGCAGACACTTGTTGATTGCACCTCTTCTGGAAAGCAAAGCCCACAGAGGCGATTTCAGTCCCTTTCAGGAGCTCTGACTAGGATGTTGGCACAGGTGGTCCTGGCGGAGTGGGGTTGGAGAGATCCTGTCTCACTTTCATGGCATTGAGGGCCTAAGCAGCTTCTTTGAAGGCCAAAGGATGAAACAACTAAGCTCCAGAGTTTGACAGCATGAATATCGTGGAACTCTTGGGTGGAATATGTAGTTTTTCCTCTGTGTCTTTCTTTGTTATGGAATAAATTGTCTAGCTGAGAAACTTACTCTGGCCAGGGCTGAATGAATCAAGGATGAAATGGTACCACACTAGCTCTTAGAAAACTCAAATATGTATTGAATAAGTGAATGGCTGAATGCATTTATTTCTTGTAACTAATGCTGGAGGATGGAAAAAGAACCAGTTAACTCTGCTTCTAAACTTTTGAGTCTTTTGACCTGTGTTAAGCCCTGAACGTTTACGTTAATCCTATCTGCCAAAGATTTGAGCCACTCAGCACCTGAGCTGGTCTAGTGAAAGGTGATATTTATATCAATGTCAGTTATGAAGAAAAGTGGAAACTTTGGGGTGCTGAGGACCTACTTATTTCAAGTAGAATTTGAGTTGACCAAATGTAGTAAAACAACAAATTTTTTTGTTTCTGTAATACTGTCAAAATCAAGGTACTGGCTAGAACTCTATTATAACACAGAAGTTCAGGGGAGAAGGAAGATATTGCCTTGTTGCAGTTTTCCCCATCCTTGAGGTATGCATTATATAGCTAGCTACATGACATTTTATTAATTCAACCAATTTTGGGGGGTATCTGTTTTCAGCCTGTATGGTATTAGGCTTTAGTATAATAGATTTTCAGTCAAATCTGTAAGGTGATTTATGATAAACTTTTGATCATGAAATGTCACATCTGAAAAGGGACCTCAGAAATTACCAAATCTCTTCACAGAAGTCTCTGAAGAGGGGACAGCTGAGGCCTAGATGGGCCTGTACTGTGAATCAAGCAATGTGTTGGCCCTAAGGTTACAAAGATGACCAAGATGCATTCCCTGTCCTCAGTGCCCTAACTCAAGCGAAGAAAACAAAAAAAAATTTATAAGTATTAGAGGACACAAAAGGGGCAATTAGAGTTGGAAAGTGCTTCTGGCCAAGAGCACTAACTGGAGAAAGCAGGGGAATTTCTTCAGATGAAGTCAGCATAGTCTCATAGATAAGTGATAGAAAGCTACATTACTAAGAGTACCCTATAAAACCCTTTTCACCCATTGGCAGTGCTTCAAGTTTACAATAATAAATCAGGCTCCTGAGAAATAACACTTCCTAAAGAGATCTATACATTTAGTCCCTCATGTTTTCCAACTAGTGATGTTCTTAATAGGCTTATTAGCTTCCTGTTAGTATAAGAAAATACCTGAGATAATTTTTGAAGACAAGGAGTTTATTTTGGTTTGTGGTTCTAGAGGTTTTACTTCAAGATCCAATGGCCCCATTTCTTTGGGCCTCTGATGAGGTAGCACATCATAGCAGAAGCACATGGAGCAAACTGCTCTCCTTGTAGCTAGTAAGCAGGAAAAAAAAGGTGTCGGGGGAGGGGGTCACAACTCATTTGGAGGGCACACCCCCACTGACTTAAAGACACTTAACCCCACAAGCCTCCACATCCTAAATGTTCTGCCAACTCCCAGTAGTGCCACCCTGGTGACAGCCTTCAACACATGGACCTTGGTGGGGACACTAAGCCAAACCAAAGCAGTAGGCAAAGCTCCCAATTTAACTGCCTCATATTTATTTTTTCACAGGTTTAGCCTTTACAGTATGCCAATATTTTACTACTTACTAATATAACTAGTCAAGTGTTAAAAGCATCCCTACTTTGAGTCTGGCTTCCAGAGATAAGATACAAAGACTTATTTATGTTGCACTGTAATGTAGTGCAAGTGTATCTGGTTTTTGTGTTCAAAGAGCTGTGTTAATAGAAACATTTTTTTTTTTCCTGGAAATAACTTACAGCTAAAATTTGTAATCATAAAACTTGCCAACTTTGGAACTAGGTAAAATTGGTTTTATTATTTGTAGTTAAACTTCAGGTCATTTTCTTGATTGCTACATTTCTAAATAGGACTGAACACATTAAATGTTGAGCAAGTTCTATTTGCTAATAAGTCTGTTGGCTAATAGACTGAACTGAGGCAACATTTTAAGTAGAAGGTAGGATTCATTTTAACAAACATTGAAAATAAAAGGATAAAATGGAAGGATTCTAACCTGAGACCTCTGTTAAGTCCTAAGCCACATGCAATATTTCTAGTCCAGCATTATTCCACCTTAAACCACTCTAGTATATAAAAGTTAGATTATAAGACAAATAAAATAGGTTTCCATAAGTTTTTCTAGTACATTTAAAATATTAAGCAGAAGTCATATTACAGAGAGCACATTTAATAATGTGCCTATTAAGCCGGGCGTGGTGGCGCACGCCTGTAATCCCAGCACTTTGGGAGGCTGAGGCAGGAGGATCGCGAGTTCAAAGCCAGCCTCAGCAATGGCGAGGCACTTAGCAACTCAGTGAGACCCTGTCTCTAATAAAAACACAAAAAAGGGCTGGGGATGTGGCCCAGTGGTCGAGTGCCCTTGAGTTCAATCCCCGGTACCAAAAAAAAAAAAAATAATAATAAATAAATAAATAAATAATAATGTGCCTATTATACAAAAGAAGGGACATCTTTTTTTTTTTTTTTTTTTTTTTTTTTGGTACCAGGGATTGAACTCAGCAGCACTAGACCACTGGGCCACATCCCCAGCCCTTTTTCGTATTTTATTAGAGACAGGGTCTCACTGAGTTGCTAAGTGCCTTGCCATTGCTGAGGCTGGCTTTGAACTCGTGATCCTCCTGACTCAGCCTCCCAAAGTGCTGGGATTATAGGCGTGCGCCACCGCGCCCAGCTAGAAGGGACATCTTTTTATGGACTAGTTTTTCCCAAAGGTTTTTTTGTTTGTTTGTTTTTTGTTTTGTTTATTTTGTGATGCTGGGGATTGAACCCAGGGCCTTGTGCATGTAAGGCAAGCACTCTACCAACTGAGCTAAGTCCCCAGCCCATGGACTAGTTTTTCATTTTTGTCCTCTCCCCCCACCCCACCCCCGCTGTGATGCTGGGGATCCAGCCCAGGACTTGACATATGCTAAGTAAGTGCTCTACCACTAAGCTACACCTCCAGCCCTGGACTGTAGTCTTAAGCCATCCATGAAATAAAAACTGTTTACCTAATTCTGTACCACAACTAAACATTTTCTGAGCAAAATTGTTCTTTCTAACCACCTACTGAAACATGGTAAACTGGTATCAAGTTGAGTTGATTTTACAGTATTAAAAAAATTGTATCAAATTTTGTCTGATTGGCTATCATTAAACTTACCAGTGGAGAAGATAATATAGGGGGAAACAACTCTGTTTCATTGGTATGAAACAATATTCTGGTTTAAGAACTTGCTGAAGTTTGTGGACACTAAAATTATTTGAGTTTTTTGCCTCAGTTGGACTGAAACAATGTGTTTTTTTTTTTTTTTTTAATATTTATTTATTTGCTTTAGTTGTACACAATGTGTTTTTACGTGGTGCTGAGGATCGAACCCGGGCTGCGCAAGTGCTAGGCAAGCGCTCTGCCACTGAGCCACATCCCCAGCCCCTGAAACAATGTGTTTGAAGCATCTGCCCTTTCATTTTGTCAGTTGCATTTCAGAGCACTTCTCTTCTGGACAGAAAATGCAACCTTACCCATGAGGTAGTCTTGGGTAAGAAGAAGAATAAAATCTTAACAAAATCTAATAAGCCTATCTAGATCTAGTCACAATTAATAGGAAATAAGAGGATAAAGGAACATACTGATGCTGCAGCAAAATCTAGACCACATATAAAAATGTCCCCTTTTCATCACATACAAGTTTTTAAAAAGAGAACCCAGACATTCTAGTACACACCTGTAATTTCAACTACTCAGGAGGCTGACACAGGAGAATCACAAGTTCGAGGCCAGCCTCAGCAACATAGCAAGACCCTATCTCCAAAAAAGGACTACAGATGTAGTTTAGTGGCAGTGCTACTTGTTTAGATGCTTGAGGCACTGGGTTCAATCCCCAGTATGGGGGGGTGTCAGGGAGAAACAACAAAATGAGAGGATTACAAAAGAATTGAAATGTGCCAATAAACTACAATATGGATACCTTATTTGAATCTTTTTAAAAATTTGTTCTTATTATACGTGACAGTAGAATGTATTTTGACATATTTGGAGTATAACTTCTCATTCTTCTGGTTATACATAATGTAGAGTTACATTGGTCGTGTAATCATATGTACATATTGAATCAGTTTCACACACTGTTTTCAGAAATATGAATAGAATGAATGGATATTTGATAATAAGAAATTTTTTGTTTACCTAGATAATTATTGGAGCTGAATCACAATTACTTGGAGATTAATTACACTATTCTCTTTACTCTTGAGTATATTTAAATATTTTTCTCATAAAAAATTAAGACAAAATACATTTGTTTTGTTATGGAACCAAAAAGAAAAACAGGTGTTCCATTTTATTTCATCTTTTAAAAAAAGGTGAAAGATGTTTAGGTAATGAGTTAATGCTTACAGGATATATACTGATGGAGGAATTGGCTTAATTTACCTAATTACATTAAATTATTTATGAATAGTAATGGACTTGAATTATTTCATGTATAATTAGATTGATTTGGGGATGAATAGAGTTGATGCTAAATTTGGGGGAACATGTTAATACCGTGCTTCGGAGTTAAGAATATGTCTTTCAGACTCACTTTCCTTTGGAAATAAATAGTAAGGTCCCTGATGCACCCTATAGCCTTGCTTTTTAAAGAGGATTCCACAAACTGTTGACATTGTGGTATTAAGTATCAAGTAGCTTGAGTAGGAGATTAGATTACAAAGGGAAACACTTATGCAGTATACATGAAAGTATATTAATCCTTATGTTATTTTGTTCTTTTTTCCTCAGGCAGAAGCTGAGGAAGATTGTCATTCTGATACTGTCAGAACAGGAGATGATGAAGAAAATGAAAGTCCTGGTGAAACAGATCTGCAGGCATGTATCTTCAGTTATATTTTTAATTCTTATTCGCTGCTTCCCATACATAAACAGAAATTTATCATGAGTATGGAGATTTGCAGGTTTGTGTTTGTATTGAATTTAACTGTATTTTCATATTGCTTTATAGAATACTTAAACTATGTTATAGATTTCTTTTCTATGAAAGAAATATTAATTGCTCCCATGTATTTCAGTATATAGTTTTAAAGTATTCAAAATAAGGCTTAAGCATCACTCAAAACTCATAACTTTAAAGAAAAAGATTGATGAGTTTGACCTGCTAAAAGTTTTAAAACCCACATATAATAAAGTTAACAAATAGCTAGAACAACTGTTTAGGGTTGATATTCTTAATCTACTGACCCCACTTGTATATTAGGGGAACATGGGATAGAAATATGTGAATTGACAGTAAATGGAAAAGTACCTATAATCCCAGTTATTGAGGAGGCTAAGATAGGAATACTGCAAGTCCAAGGCCAATCTCAGCAATTTAGGAAGACCAAAAAAGGGGAGGAGAGGTGGGTGCTGGGGATTTAGCTCAGTGGTAAAGTGCCCCTGGGTTCAATCTGGGAAAAAAATTTTTTTTTAATCTGTTTGGTGAATAATGTTTGTTGCTGAGCAGGCTGTGAGATCACTCATGCAGTATACATGAAAGTTTTAAATTGCCACAACTTTTCTGGAAATCAGATTGGCAATATGAATCAAAATGAAAAACATACATTCCCCTTGAAACAACAGTTCTAGTACATTAACCCTAAGAAAATAATGGAGGAAATGAGTAAATATGCATAGGCAAAGATGTTTAAAAGTGTCACACAACCTACATACCCACTTCTTTTTAGGGGGGAAGTGGGGGCTGCCAGGAATTAAACTCTGGGGCACTCAACCACTGAGCCACATCCCCAGCCCTATTTTGTATTTTATTTAGAGACAGGGTCTCACTGAGTTGCTTAGCGCTCCGCTTTTGCTGAGGCTGGCTTGGAACTTGTGATCCTCCTGCCTCAGCCTCCTGAGCCTCTGGGATTACAGGCTTGTGCCACCATGCCCGTCTCTAAATTTTCATTTCTTGTGTTAAATTGTGATGTATCCATAAGGTGAGATACACTGCAGCCATTTAAAAAGATGAGGTAAATCTTTCTTTGTGCATTGAAATAGGAAAAAAAGTTTAAGTGAATTATTGAATTCATAAGCTTTATAATACTTGTTTATTTGGAATGCTGCTGAAGATTCTGTAAGTCAGAGGTATGTATATGGCATGCTAGAACCATGTGTGGGAACCAAAGCAGTGTCAATGAGACAAAACTATTTTTAAAACATTTTATATTTACCCTTAAAAAGGAAGCTAACAATAATACAGTTCTATTAACAGTGGCTATCTTTGGGAGGGGGAATACCCCATTGTGGGCTCTGTGGGAAGGAAGCAGAGAAGTGGAGATTGCCATGAGAGAGTTCATTGAGGAACACTCTTGGCATCAGTGCTCATAACAATGTGACCATGCTGCGGCAATACATAAAGTGCTGACAGTTCAGGGCTGTTTTCAAGTAGTTCTTCAGAAATTTGGGGTAATAAGTTCTTTATTCCTGAAAAAGAGTTCATCATAGTCCACCATATACAAGACTTCACTATTTTTGTTCTACATATTTAATGTAGTAGGTATAAGAAAAAAATATATTCTCTTTGAAATAGAGGATGTTTATTAAAAGAAATACTTTGAACTCATCTACAGAACTTTCAGCAGCATTCTTTTTTTTTTTTTTTAATATTTATTTTTATTTATTTAGTTGTACACAATGCCTTCATTTTTATGTGGTGCTGAGGATCGAACTTGGGCCGCACACGTGCTAGGCAAATGCTTTACCGCTGAGCCACAATCCCAGCCCCTTAGCATTCTTAATGTCTACCAAATGATAAATTCATTAACAAATTATTGGAAGCTTTACATTTCAGTCCCTAAGTCGTGACTTATATTTTTAATTCTATTTTAAATTTGGCTGCCCAATACTATTAGTTCTTTTGCTGTATAGTCAGACTTATTTGAGGTTAATTTTAATTTTTTAAAATTTTAAGTAGAAAATTATTTGAGACGATGATAAATATTTATTGGGTAGGTAGTCATTTATAAGACTGTTTTTTGGTCTTAGAATAACAAGAATATATCTGGAAATAGGTGTTGGAAATATTGATAAATTGTTCCTGAGTTTAGCTACCCTTCTTTAATGAGTCTTAAAATGTTTTTCTCCTTTTAGGCACAACTCCAGATGTTCCGTGCTCAGTGGATGTTTGAACTTGCCCCAGGTGTAGGCTCTAACAGTTTAGAAACTCGACCTTGCAAAGCACCAAGAGGCTCTTTACTGAAAGCAGCAGCAGATACCAAAGGAAAACAAGAACTGGCAAAAGAAGAAAAGTTAAGTATTAATGACATTTTAACAAATTACTTTTTTTCCCCCAACATAGAATTTTCACTGACATAAGTAATCATTTGTCACACTCTGCTGACATAAACATATAATTTGTAAAATAAAAGAATTTTTTTTATGTAAAAAAGTTCAACTATAATGCCAGTTTGTACATTCCTTACTTTCAGGTGGTTTGCATGCTTCCACTGCCATGGCTTCTCTCCCTGTAGATACACTATCTTCATGGAATTGTCTTTTGTTAGTTTGTAGAATGTTTAGAATCACTTGGTCTCTAAAAGATTGATGCCTCTGAATTTATTAACAGAAGCCCAGACATAAAAAAGAATTGTTCAAATTAATCCTTTTCAAAGGCAATCTTAACTTCATGTAATGTTTTGTTATATTTTAAGTTGAACATATTATAATGCTGTACTAATTATTCTGGAAAAATTTGACAATGCTTACAGTGAAGATATTTTGAATGCTAACTACTCACTGCTCTACTGTACTTAATCACATGGAGTAAGCACAGCACACCATTTCATTTTTCATTATCCTCTTTTATAAAGGCTTCACCTTCACACCATCAGATCCTAGTTTTTGTTTACAACTACTCATTAAGCAATTGACATTGCCATGTCAATAAAATCTGCCAAACTTGTTTTAATTTTTATTTAGAAATAATTACAGTTCACAGATGCAGGAAAGTTCCATGCACCCTTCACCCAGCCTCCCCCTACTCCCCATGGTAACATTTTACCTAACTGTACTACAAATAAATATTGGTACAATCGTAGAGTTTATTCATATTCTCTGGGTTTACAAGTACTTATCCATGTGTATGTGTATAATAGTTATATGCAATTTTGTTACATAAGTATCTTGTATAACTACTAACATAATCAAGATATAGAACTTGTCTCCCTGCTGGAGGTGGAACATGCCTGTAATCCCAGCAGCTTGTGAGGCTGAAGCAGGAGGATCTCAAGTTCAAAGCTAGCCTCAGCAACTTAGCGAGGCACTTGGCAACTCAGCGACACCCTAAATAAATAAAATTTATCTAAATGTCTCTAAATAAAACTTAAAAAACGGCTGGGGATATGGCTCAGTGGTTAAGCGCCCCTGGGTTCAATCCCTGGTACCAGAACAAAAAAGATTTTATTGCAGAATGAGCAGATTGCAATCTGGCATTTCAGGGAGGCAAATGAAGTGTTTTAAAAGGTAAAATGAGTAAGATTGCCTAAGTTGTTTTGAAACAGTTAATCTTGTATTCAAGAGTTAATAACAAGCATGGTATCAATTCAGAGTTGACAGGCAATTAATTGCTGGGCAGATGTTCTTATAGAAGTATTCTTTGTGAGTTGCCCTGGTCTTTGGGCAAGTTTTCAGTTATGGCAGATTCTGTTGTAGTAGTTCTTGTTTTCAGGCAAATCATGTATGAGAGTCCTTCCCTCATGATCCCCCAGCTTTATTTTGCTAAAGTTGACATAGTGACTCCATTTAGATTCTGACAACTTTCACAAACTATTTTATTGCCTTAAGGATCCTTTACTCTTATAGTTATGCTCTCCCTTCCCTCCCACTTTCCCCAGGTATTCCTAACCACTGGGAGCTACCACTGATCTGTTCTTCATTTTATAATTTTTACATTCCAAGAATGTTTGAAAGTAGCATCATACAGTATATAAACTTTTGAGATCAACTTTTTTCACTGGAATAATTCCCTTGAAATCTGTCCATGTTGTGTGTCAGCAGTTTGTTCTCTTTTATTTCAGGGTAATATTGCCTGGTATAAATATTCCCCAGTTTTTTTTAACCATTCACTGGTTGAAAATATTTCTTTCCAGTTTGGGGCTATTGTGAATAAAACTGCTATGAATATTTGTATGCAGGTTTTTGCATGAACATAAGTTTTCATTTCTCTGGAATAAATACCCAAGAGTGCAATTGCTGGGTTCTATGATAAGTACGTGTTTTGTCTTAAAAGAAATTGCCAAACTTTTCTCAAGTGTCTATACCATATTCCCACCAGCAATGACTGACTTATCCAGTTTCTATGCATCCTCATTAGCATTTGATATTATCACTACTTTTTAATTTTTGCCATTCTGATATGTATAGTGATATTTCATTGTGATTTTAACTTGCATTTCCTTAATGGATAATAATTTTGCATATCTTTTCATGTGTTTTTTTTTCCATCCATACATCTCTCTGTAAAATAATGTTTATGATTTTTTTTTAAATGGATTGCTTATATTATTACTGTTGAGTTTTGAGAGTTCTTTATGTATTCTACATAAAAGTCCTGGAATTTTGTAGAACAAAAGTTTTTTGATGAAATCCAGTTTACCAACCAACTTTTTCGTTTATGAATCTTGCTTTTGGTGTCAAGTGTAAGAACTCTTTTTGCATAATCCTAGGTCTCCAAGATTTTCTTATATTTCTTTTCCTCTCTAATAGTTTAATAGGTTTAACATTCAAGTCTATGTATAGTTCATTTAGAGTTTGTTTTTATGTAAGGTATGAAGTTTAGATTGAAGTGCCTATTAATAAGTTTTGCCTATTAATACGCAATTGCTATAGCACCTTTTGTTGAAAAGACTCTTTTCCATCCATATTCATTTTTAATACAGATTTTCAAAAGTTATTTTTCACTTTTTATTTTATAGGCTCGAGAACTCTTCCTAAAAGCAGTAGAAGAAGAACAAAATGGAGCTCTCTATGAAGGTAAAACTCAAGGCCCAAGATCATGTAATTATGCATTAGTTTTAAGAACAACTCTTTGTTACTGATTTTTTTTTAACTAAATCTTATTTAGTAAAGAACATCAATGTTCCTATATTTGAAATGAGTTTTTAAATAAAAATATTTAAGATTTTATTCCTATGCAACTTGTCTGTTTTCAAAAAATTATTTCTGGGAAACATTGTATTGGAAGGATGAGTAAAACAATTTTTTTTTACATTTAGTTCTTGTGTTTTTTTCTTCATTAATAAAACCTTAAAAATTGTATTCATTTTAAAATAGGATATACTTGCATAGGTGAAAATTACTTCAAAGGAGGAAAGTACAAAGGATAAATCAAGGAATATATCAATGTTTTCCTTTCTTAAGTTTTAATTTGCATTTTGTCAAAAGAATATGCTTTATCTTTAATGATCTCTTTTAATAACCCAATAGAAATGCATTTGTATACAAAGTGATGGGACTGTTTACCATAATAGGTTTTGTAATTGTGTTTTCATTTTTTATGGTAAATATAATAATTGAGTAATGGGAAAAATGCTCTTGCTTGAATCATTTGGAAATACCCAAAAAATGACAACATTTACAGTTACTTTATTTGTTTGCAAGTTTCTTGCACGATTTTAAAGGGCCCAATTGGTCAAACCCCTACGCAGTCTTCAGTCTTGTTTATAAGACTTCCAATTCAGCTTAGTATATGGTAATTCACCCAGAATAAAATAGAACATAGCAAAAAAAGCAATGCTAGAAACGTCACAAAACCTGACTCCAAATTATACTACAGAGCTATTTTAACAAAAACTGCATTGTTCTGGCATAGAAACACACATACATGGTACAGAATAGAAGACACAGAGATAAATCCGCACCTACAGTCATCTGATCCTTGACAAATGTGCCAAAAACATACATTAGAGAAAAGACAGCCTTTTAACAAATGGTGCTTGGAAAACTGGTTATCCATAGTAGAAGAATGAAACTAGATTCTTATCTCTCACCCTGCACAAAAATCAACTCAAAATAAATCAAATACCTAGATATCAGAACAGAAACTATGCAACTCCTAGGAAAAAAACTTAGGGTCAACACTCTAGCATAAGCAACAACTTTCTCAATAGGACCCTTAAAGCTCAGGAAATAATGCCAAGAGCTAATAAATGGGACAGCATCAAATTTAAAAGCTTCTGCACAGCAGAGGAGACAATTAAGATTGTGAAGAGAGAACCAATAGAATGGGAGAGAAATCTTTGCTAGCTACTTTTTTTTTTTTTTTTTTTTTTTTGTGGTTACCGGGGATTGAACTCAGGGGCACTCGACCACTGGGTCACATCCCCAGCCCTTTTTTGTATTTTATTAGAGACAGGGTCTCACTGAGTTGCTAAGTGCCTCGCCATTGCTGAGGCTGGCTTTGAACTCGTGATCCTTCTGCCTCAGCCTCCCAAAGTGCTGGGATTACAGGCGTGCGCCACCGCGCCCGGCTGCTAGCTACTCTTCTGACAAGATTAATATCTAGAATCTATAAAGAAGTCAAAACTTTACACCAAAAAATCAAATAACCCAATTAATGAATGGGCAAATGAACTAAACTTCTCAAAAGAAGGAATACAAATGACCAACAAATATATGAAATGTGGTGTATATATACACAGTGGAGTTTTATTCAGCCATAATGAAGAATGACATATTTGTAGGAAAATGGATGGAACTAGAGAACATGCTAATAAAATGAGTCAAACTCAGAAGGTTAAGGGTCATATTCTGTCATGTGGAAGTTAGAAAGGAAAAAGAAAAAAGTGGGGGCAGATCTAATGAAAACCAAAGGGAGATCAGTAGAGGAAAGGGACCAAGTGGTGGGAAGGAGGAAGTGCTGGGTAGTGATACTAGCCAAATTCTATTATATTGTGTACATGTACAAATATGTAACAACAAGTACCATCATTAATGCTCCAATTTTTAAAAAGGTGAAAAAATGAACATGGCAGAATTTATTGAATTGAATAGAATTCATCCAAGGTGAAAAAGAACTAATTAGTCTCTGCAGCCCAAGATTTCAGTGGTCTCTCTCCATGGAGAGAGATTATTGAGTATTACAGTTCTAAACCACTTGGCCAGGAAGTTTATAAAAAATGGGTCTTAAAGTTATTTTGCTAAATAAGAAGCAGCTAAGCTAAAGGAAGTTGGATTTGAAGGTAAAATTTTAACACTCTATTACATCCAGTAGGAGGCATTTGATTTTATTAACTGTGTCCTAGAAAGAATAATTTGCTTAGAAATCTTTTTGTTGGGGTTGTAGAAATTGCATTTTCAGAGTCAGAAGAAAGACTTCCAATAAAGTCTCTTCTTATGAGACATAAGAGGACAAAAAGAGTCAAATAAAATACATCATGAGTCTCTGTAACATGTTAACTTTAAAAGTTTCTGAGTAGTAAGATTTGGAAATAAGTTTGTTCACTGAATTGCTATTGCATCTATAAAAAGAGAACTTGGCTATTTGTAAAGAAAGTTACAAAATTAAACTACAGTTAAGGGTAATCAAAGGAAATGACAAAAATGTGTGGTCCTAGCTAATTTAGCTTTATTTCTTCTTTTAGCCATCAAGTTTTATCGTAGGGCTATGCAACTTGTACCTGATATAGAGTTCAAGATTACTTATACCCGGTCTCCAGATGGTGATGGCGTTGGAAACAGCTAGTGCGTATATAATTTGATAGACAGTAATGCATAGTGTGTTAAAGTTAAGTGTCTTTGCCATGCTGACTCTTAACATAATGAGAAGATGGTGCTAATTCTATTAAGCTATGTAGTATTTAGTATATCCTTATTTATAACTTACAGAAATTTTTAAATTAGGAAACATCTTAAGATTAAAATATGAAAATGTACATTTTAAATAGCTTTAACAAAAGTAAGGTGATGAAATTTTTAAATAAAAGCAGTGATTGCTGAAAAGAGTAAATTAAAGGATACACTTCAACTTTATGAAATAAAAATATTAAAATGTAAAATAGAGCTAGTTGATCAAATGTTAATAATGGTTAAAATTGGATGATGGGTACATGAGATTTCATTACATCAGTCTTTCTCCTTTTGTGTTTAAACTTTACTTTTTAATTTATTTTTATTTTTATTTTTTGCAGTACTATGGATTGATCCCAGAGGCACTTTACCACAGAGCTACATCCCCAGTCCTTTTTTTTTCTTTTTTATCTCACTGAGTTGCTGAGGCTGACCTCAAACTTGCAATTCTCCTGCCTTAGCCTCCCAAGTTGCTGGGATTATAGGTGTGTGCCACAGTGCCAAGCAAAATAATTTACATTTTAAAAGTGGCATTTTATTAGGAAAATGCTGAACTATAACAAAATATTAATCTCATAAAGCATATAGGTAAAACATTATTAAAATTCTAAAGTAACATTGTTTAAAACTATAGGTGCAGCTGGGCAAGGTGACACAGGCCTAAAATTCCAGCAACTTAGGAAGCTGAGGAAGAAGGATCACAAGGCCAGCCTGGACAACTTAGTGAGACCTTGTCTCAAAATAATAAAAGGACTGGGGATGTAGCTCAGTGGTAGAGTACCTTTGGGTTCAATCTCCAATACTTTAAAAGAAACAAAAAGATGCAAGATGGAAGCATTTCTAAAAGAAATTGCATTTCACTCTATAGATGTCATTTGCATCAAAGTTATGAAGTAACACTAATGGTTTAATATGAACAAAGACCAAGAGAACGTATTTTTAACCCAGTGCCATCAAAGGTATTTGTAAGACAATTATAAAATTGTTTTGGCCCAATACTTCTACCCCCAAGAGTCCATTTTGATGAAATTGGAAGGGAAAGGTGTCTGTACCCATGAGAGAATGTCAGGTTTTAAAAATAGAGTTTTGGTAAGGAGATTTTGACTATTACTATATTCACTGTCATGAGTAATTAGGTTACATTTATCAGTAATATGTGCTTACTGCTCTGTGTGTGTGTGTGTGTAGTATTCAGGATTGAAGCCAGGTCCTTGTGCATGTTAGGCAAGTGCTCTACCATTGAGCTAAATTCTAAGCCATTTTAATTTTCTTTTGAGACAGGGTCTTGCTAGATTGTCCAGGCTGGCCTTGAACTTGCAATTCTCCTGCCTCAGCCTCCTGAGTAACTGAGATTATAGGCATGCATTTGCCAGTGTTTCTCAAATGCATATGTGTGTGCGTATACATACACATATGTATATATACATATATGTATGTAGACACATATGTATAAGCATTTAAGCATTGGATAAACCATATTGTAAACATCCAGTGAAGTCAGTATTAATTGCCTATTTGAGACTTTGATCTAACAGTATTTCTCACCAAATTAGAGTTAACAGTGTGAGGCAGTTCATACTTAAAACAAATCATTTGGGCTTTTTCTAAACCTTCTTTAAATTTGGGTAGAGTCATTCAAAGCTAGGTCTTTAGCCAATTTTATTTAAAAAAAAAAAAAAAGTCTGGGTGCTATTAAGGCAAATTGTGTTAAAACATTAAAGAAGCATGTTTTCTGTCCCATTCTTTTATACAAACCCAGGTACTATCAGAGTTCTTTAAAGATAGTCATTTTTTTAATTACCTGATCAATAAACCTTGGAAGTTTGATGGGCTTATTATTGTTTTGGTTTTTGCCTTCCCCAGTAAAATATTAGTAAAGTAACCATTGAGTCCAACTAACCTCAATCAGACTTGGTTTTTGTTGTATTTTTAAAAAACCCTTCCTGGTTCTCTTATTTCTTATTCAAGCCTTTTTGTAAGTCTGATCATCTTTAATGTTGACTTCAAGAAAAATGGAGAACTAGACTTTAAAAACTTTTAACTACACATTGGTATATCTTGGTAGATGATATGTATGGATCCCAAGATCTTTCCAAAATAGATACTTTATTTAAAAAGGATAATTAGATATATCTATAAGAAAATCCTTGGTAAGTAATTACATCTAATGACATAAGTATATTTGATTTTTATCTAGTTAGAAAGAATTTAGATCACTTAAAGAATTACTTACATAAGATTTTCAGATCATTTGACAATTTTCACTTAACTTATGAAATGTCTTAAAATAAAACTAAGCAATCTTATTACCTGAATCTCCAAACCCTAATTCTTAATAGGTGATCACTGAAACGTTTTTCTTTGAAAAACTTGGTATGATAACTCCTTTACAAGGCAGGATAAACTACTATTGCAGTTTTATAAAGCAGTAAGAAAGCTTGTTTTTAATGACTTTCTAAAGCAGATTTGAAAGTGTTCTGAAAAATCAGTTTCTAAATTTACGTTCATAGTCTGAGACACTTTATTCATCTCCCTCTTTTTTTCAGCATTGAAGATAATGATGATGACAGCAAAATGGCAGATCTCTTGTCCTACTTCCAGCAGCAGCTCACATTTCAGGAGTCTATGCTCAAACTGTGTCAGCCTGAGCTAGAGAGCAGTCAGACTCACATATCAGGTGTGGATTCTTGGTTGTTTTCACCTTAGGTTGAAGTTTTCTGGATGTGCATATTGCCAGATAATTGCAGTCTTAGTTCAGGATATGGTGAGATCAGGGCTGTAATGCAGTTGTTCAAGGATGCCATACTTTTTTCATTGAAGACCTGAATGGTTCAGTTGGATTTGTTGAAGTAGCCCCCAGAAAATTGGAGTAATGCTGGTACCATAAAGATTTTACCAGGGTAGAAAACAGTCCTGAGGCAGCCAAATGTTTAGAAATTAATGTAATTTTTCTTCGTATGTTGAGTATTCTTAAGGAATTTTTCAGAGGAAGACAATTGCAAGTTTTCAAGAAAACAATTTTTTAATGTTAATAAATGCAATATGGATTTCACACGTTAGATTATGTTTCTAACATTTATTTTATTATATCTTCCTGGTAAAATAATCTTATGAAGGAAAAGGGTGCTTTACAGAAGTAGCTTCAAATATATTCTCTACTGAAAAAACAATATTTACCTCTTGATGCTAGGAAATATTGATTACTATTGGGTAGTTAAATACACTCATGCTATAGCTCTGAGCAGTACTGAGGTTGTGATTTATACATTTATAAATTTCTAGTAATGCATGAATGCACTGAGAATGTGGTTTTTTGATAGTGCAGTTGAAGGATGATTTTTCTTTTGCAGTGCTGCCAATGGAAGTCTTGATGTATATCTTCCGATGGGTGGTATCCAGTGACTTGGACCTCAGATCATTAGAGCAGTTGTCTCTGGTGTGCAGAGGATTCTATATCTGTGCCAGGTGCTTCTTTTTTAAAACAACTCATGAAGTGGGAAAAAGGATTATGATTTTCTGCAAGTTTTGTTGAAGAACTTGATTGATGTTTTGAGTAAAAGCTTAGAATGAACAAAAGTTTTGCATCAAAACTATACTTAGCATGATTTTCTCAAATAACTTAGCATCTAAGATTAAAGTGTTTCCAGGGTATAGAAAAATATATAGAACAGATGCAGTCACACATCCTGCTTCCATAGGGTTTGCATGCCAGATTAGCCTGCTTGGAAAAAATAATTATATTAGAAAAAGGTATTCAAGTTATTTACTTTATTTTATTTTTGAAAATTGTCTAATTTGTTCTAATTAGTTATACATGGCAGGAGAATGCATTTTGGCACATTGTACACAAATGGAGCACAACTTCTCATTGTTCTGGCTGTACATGGTGCAATCACACCAGTAGTGTAATCATACATGTTTATAGGATAATAATGTCCATCTCATTCCACTATCCTTCCCACCCTCACACTCCCTCTTCTCCCCTCACTTCTCTCTGCCTAATCCAAAGTTCCTTTATTCTTCCCTATTGTCCCCCTCCCAATATGAATCAGCATCCACTTATCAGAGAAAACATTCTGCCTTTGGTTTTTTGGGTTTGGCTTCTTTGCTTAGCATATTTTCCATCTCCATCCATTTAACCTGCAAATGCCATAACTCCATTCTTCTTTAAGGCTCAATTTATTTTTATAGTGATTCTAAACCCATTAAGTGATAATAATTTAAATTTATATTGTACAAGAACTTTCTTTTAATAATATAACTTTTAAAATCTTTTTATGTGAAAAATAATTGAGTATAAAACTGTTTGAAGCTGATCTTTCATGTGTTTCTTACATAAAGTAACATACTTAGTCCTTAGCATCTAGGATCTTTTTATGTCTGGTTGTTAAAATTCACATGCATTATTTCTTAATAACCTAATTACATTTGGAATCTTATATTTTGCATAAGATATTAGAATTTCTTGAAACCTTTATTTTTGGTCATTCTCTGTGTTATTCTATTTAACCAGTACCTATTAGTGCATTTTGTTCATTATCATCCCAGATGTGGAACACCTATGAAGACTTAAATTGAGTATAGCTACTTCATTTTAATGCACCTGTGTCATTGAAGTATTTGCAGAATTGAAAACTTGTAATTTAACAGGTTAAGTTGAATGTTGAATCACAACCAACCTTTCAAAATTGGAGATTCAAGCAGTGTTATTCCATTTATTATTCATGAGAAATATAAAAATTTGGTTAAGAAAGGAAATTTTCAGGAATAAAATTTCATGTGTCATAAAAATAAGAGAAAAAGTATACTTTGTATACAACCAGAGATATGTAAAAATGTGCTCTACAAGTATAATATGAAATGTAATACATTCTGCTGTCATTTCTAACAACTTAGAATAAAAAATAAAATTTTAAAAAATAAGAGAAAAAAATTAAAATACACATTTCAATATAAATTTTGAAGGATTTATCTTTTTCAGTCTGACACCAGTATAAGTAGATTTTGCTTCTTTAAAACTAGATATTTTAAGTTGTAAATGGAGTTAAACATATTTTGAGCTGTATCGCTGACATGTCAATTTTCAATACATCTTTTATTCAACTCATTTTACTAATACCATAATGAAGTCCTGTTGGTGTTACTCTGAAAATTTATTCCCAGTTACTTATCCAACTGACATTCCTACTCAGTCACCATTCTGCATGAAAAATGCAGTGGCATAATGTATAGCCTTCTTACTTTCACTCTTCTAACCCTAGCACACATCTCTCTAAATCCCCAGTAATTGGTTGTTGTTTTTTTTTTTTTTTTTTTTAGTTTTTGATTTTTAAAAAATTGATAGAAAAAAATATGTGTATTGCATACAGCATGATATTTTGAAGTGTATATACACTGTGGATAATTATTCACATAATTATCATTTTGTGGTGATAGTACTCAACATCCACTCTGCATTTTCAAAAGATAGTTATTATTAACTATAGTCACTGTGCTGTACAATAGATTTATTGAATGTATTTCCTTTTGTGTTTATATATTCTTTAATCAACATGTTCCCCTTCCCTCCTGAACCACCCTTGCTTCTGTTAGCCACCATTCTGTTCTCTACTTGTATGAGATCAATTTAAAAAAAAAAAAATTTTTAACTCTGCAACCATGTACAGCCAGAGGAATGAGAAGTTGTTTTTTTCAGCTCTTTTCATTTGTTTGTTTTTAGTGAGATCATGCAGCAGAGTCTTTCTGTGCCTGTCTTATTTCACTTAACATAACGTTCCCCAGTCCCTCACCTTTTCCTCCTTTCCTTCCCCCTCCTCTTCTATTCTACTGGTCTCCCTTCTATTTTTTTTTTTAAATTAGTTCTAATAAGTTATTAGATACAATGCATTTTGATACATTGTACACAAATGGAACACAACTTCTCATTCCTCTGGCTGTACATGGTACAGTGTCACACCACTAGTGTAATCATACATGTATATAGGATAATAATGGCTGTCTCATTCTACCGTCCTTCCCCTTCCCCACCGTCCCACCCCACTACTCACTCCCCTCTACCTAATCCAAAGTTCCTTCATTCTTCCCTACCCTATCCTCCCTGCCCCACTGTGGATCAGCATCCACTTATCAGAGAAAATATTTGGCCCTAGGTTTTTTGGGATTGGTTTATTTCACTTAGCATGATATTCTATAGTTCCATCCATTTACCTGCAAATGCCATAATTTCATTCTTCTTTAAGGCTGAATAATATTCCATTGCATATATGTACCACATTTTCTTTATCCATTCATCTGTTGAAGAGTATCTAGGTTGGTTCCATAGTTTAGCTATTGGATCAACTCTTTTTGTTGTTTGTTTTTAGTGAAATCATGCAGCAGAGTCTTTCTTTGCCTGTCTTATTTCACTTAACATAATGTTCTCCATTCTTTTTTATGGCTGAGTCATATTCCATTGTATATATGTACCACATTTACTTTATCCATTCGTCCATTAGTGGACACTGAGGTTGATTCTATCTGGCCTGTTGTGAATAGTGCTGTAATAAATGTGCAAGTGAATATATCTCTTCAACATACTGATTACAGTTTCTTTGGATATATACCCAGAAGAAGAATTGTGCATCATGTAGTAGCTCTAGTTTTAATATTTCGAGGAATCTCTACACCAATTTCAATAATGGATATACTAATTTACATTCTCACCAACAATTTATAAGGATTCCCTTTCCTCCATATCCTTGCCAACACCCGTGATCTTGTCTTTGTTTGATGATGGCCATTCTAATAAGCGTGAGGTAACAGCTCATTCTGGTTTGGATTTAAATTTCCTGATAGTGATGTTGAGGATTTTTTCATGTATCTGTTTTTAATTTATATATCTTATTTTGAGAACTATTTTGATCTTTTGCCCATTTCTATGTTGGGTTATTGTTTTCTTACTATCAGGTTGATTTAGTTACTTAAATATTTTAGTTGTTAATATCTTATCGTATATATAGTTTACAAATATTTCTCCCATTCTGTAGACTGTCTCTTCACCCTGATTATTTCCATTGCTGGTACAGAAGCTTTTTAATTTGTTGTAATCCCATTTGTTTATTTTTGGTTTTGTTGCCTGTGCCTTTGAGGTTGTACCCGAAAAACTCTTGTCCCTGATCAATGTCATGAGCTTATCATATACATATTATATTAATAGTTGCATAATTTTGGGTTTTACTTTTAAATCTTTAGTCCATTTTGAGTTGGTTTTGTATATGTGTGAAATAAAGGTCGAATTTCATCGTTCTGCATGGTTATATTGTTTTCCTAACACCATTTATTGAAGAGACTATCTCTTCTTATGATCTTAGTATTTCTACAGTATCAATTGTAATGACTGCCTTTTCATCTCTGATTTTGAGTCTTCTCTCTTAGTCTATGGATTTGTTGATTTTTTTCATTTAAAAAATATTCTCTATTTTGTTGGGTTTATTTTCATATTTTACTATTCTCTTTCATTTATTTCTCTCATCTTTTATATTCTTCTGATTTTAGGCTGAGTTTTTTCCTGGTTTTTTCAGTTCCTTGAAGTATAATATTATGTATTAAACTTGTATTTTTGGGGGGGACTGGGATTGTGGCTCAGTGGCAGAGCACTTGCCTAGCATACATGTATGAGGCACTGGGTTCAATCCGCAGCACCACATATAAATAAATAAATAATAAAGGTACATCAACAACTAAAAAATATTTTTAAAAAATACTTCTTTTTTGATGTAGGTGTTTACTGGTATTAACTTGCCTATTAGAACAGTTTTTGCTGAATTCCATTGGTTTGGGTATGTTGTGTTTCCATTTTCATCTTAAATTATTTTTCATTGATCATTGGTTATTTACGAGCATGTCATTTTTTGTGTGTGTGTGTATCCATACAGTTTCTGAAGTTTGTCTTGTTTTTTATTTCTAGGTATGTATGTTTGTATTCAAAAAAATGTATTTGATATGATTTCGGTCTTAAATTTGTAAAGACTTATCTTGTGACCTAACATATTATCTGTCCTATACAATGTTCAGTGTGCTGATCAGAAGAACGTTTATTTTTGCTACTGTTGAACAGTGTGTTCTATAAATGTGTATTAGGGCTATTTAGTCTAGAGTGATTTTTTTTTTAATATTTAAAAAAAAATTTTGTTGTTGTTGTTGTTGTAGATGGACACAATACCTTTTCCTTGTACAAATCAAGTGCCTCACACATGATAGGCAATCGCTGTACCACTGAGCCACAACCCCAGCCCTAGAGTGTTTTTTAAATCTACTCTGTTGATTTTCTGTCTGGTGATCTGTCCACTGCTGAAAGTGGGATGTTCAAGTCCCTTTCTACTTCTATATTGCAATCCCTTTCTCTTTTTAGATGTACTAATATTTGCTTTATATATTTAGTTATTCTGATATTGGGTACACATGTATTTATAATTGTGTATGCTCTGGCTAAGTTGACCCTTTTATCCTTATTTAACTACCTTCTTTGTCTCTTACAATTTTTGCGTTGAAATTTGTTTTATCGCATGTAAGTGTAGTTACTCCTGATCTTTTTTGATTTCCACTTACATGGAATATCTTTTTCTTGCTCTTTCAGTCTTTGTGTGTCCTTACAGATGAGGTGAGATAAGTTGTGTGTCCTTACAGATAGGCAGGATAAGTTAGATATTGTTTTTTAAAATCCATGTATCGCCGGGTGCAGTGGCGCACGCCTGTAATCCCAGCACTTGGGAGGCTGAGGCAGGAGGATCACGAGTTCAAAGCCAGCCTCAGCAATGGTGAGGCACTGAGCAACTCAGTGAGATCCTGTCTCTAATAAAATACAAAAAAGGGCTGGGGATGTGGCCCAGTGGTCAAGTGCCCCTGAGTTCAATCCCTGGTACAAAAAAAAAAAAAAAAAAAAAAAAAATCCATGTATCACTGTCTTTTAATTGGAGAATTTAATGCATTTCCATTCAAAGTAATTATTGATTAATGACGGCTTACTACAGTCACTTTGTTAATTGCTTTCTAGTTGTTTTGTAAATCCTTTTTTCCTCTCTTCTGTATTGTGGATAGCTGATTTTCTCTAGCAGTGTGTTTTAATGCCTTGCTTTTTATTTTTAGTGTACCTGTTATAGTTTTTTGCTTTGTGGTTGCTGTGAGACCAACCAAAAACATCTTAACAGGTTATTTTAACAGTTGATGGCAATTTAACTGATTACAAAAATCCCAGAACTCTTTACCTTAACTTCACTTCCCCCCTGTATTTTGAATTGATGTTATAATTTACATCTTCTTATATTGTATGTGATTTGGATGTTTATGTTATTGTTAGTATCCTTTTCTTTCATTATGAAGAATTTCCTTTAACATTCCTCGTAAGACAGGTTGGTGTTCATTTTTTTGAAGTGCTGCTTTGCTTGATACAGTATTGGTTGGCAAGTTTGTTTTGTTTTGAATTTTTGTATTTATTTACTTTTTAATTGATGCACAAAAATATAAAAATTGTACATATTAATGGAGTACCATGTAATTAGTGATCAATACCCATATATATCACACAATGTCCAAATAAGGTTAAACATACTTACTTCCCCAAACATTTATTATTTCTTTTTTTTTTTTTAATATTTACTTATTTGCTTTAGTTGTACACATGCCTTTTTATTTTTTACGTGGTGCTGAGGATCGAACCTGGGCCTCACACGTGCTAGGTGAGCGCTCTACCACTGAGCCACAATCCCAGCCCCTATTATTTCTTTATGGTGAAGACTTCTAAAATCTTTTCTTCCAATGTTTTGAAACGTACAGCATATTATTAGTATCTATAATCACCTCACTGTGCAGTAGTACACCAGAGCTTGCTCCTATCTAATTATAATTTAGTACCTATTGATCTGCCTTTCCCCATCCCTCCCCCAGCTACTTTCCCCAGCCTTTGGTAACCAAAATTCTACTCATAATCTCTATGAAATCATTTTTTTTTTTTTTATGTTCCACATAAGTAGGATTATGTGGTACTTATCTTTCGGTGCCTGGCTTATTTCACTTAACAATGATTTATATTTTCATCCATGTTGCTGCAATTGACAGGATTTCCCTTTTGTGGCTGAGTAGCATTCCACTGTGTATAGGTACCATGTTTTCTTTATCCATTCATCAGTTGATGGACCTTTAGGTTGTTTCCATTTCTTGGCTTTTGTGAATAATGCCACAGGGAACATGGGAGTGCAGGTGTCTATATTCAACACTGGTTTCATTTCCTTTGGATATATACCCAGTAGTGTGATTGCTGAATCATATGGTAGTTCTATTTTTAATATTTTGAGGAACTTCCATACTGATTTCCATAATGGCTGTACCAATTTACATTCCCACCAACAGTGTTCAAGTGTTCCTTTTTTTAATCATATCCTTGCCAGCACTTGTTTTCCTTAGTCTTTGAATTTGGCTGTTCTTTAATGAATAAGGTAATAGCTCATTGTGGTTTTGATTTGCACTTCTTTGCTGATTATTGATGCTAAGCATTTTTTCATGTACATGTTGGCCATTTGTATCTTTTCAGAAATGTCTATTTAGATTTATTACCCACTTTGTTGTTGTTGTTGTTGTTGTTGTTGTTGTTGTACTGGGGATTAAACCCAGGGGCTACATCTCCAGCCCTTTTAATTTTAAAAAAAATTACAGGGCCTCTGTAAGTAGCAAGGCGTTGAACTTGAAATCCTCCTGCCTCAGCATCCCAAATCTCTGAGGTTACAGGTATATGCCACTGTGTTGGCCTATTAGTCATTTTTAATTGGGTTATTTGGGGTTTTGCTATTGAGTTTTTTAAAGTTCCTTATGCATTTTGGATATCAGCTTCTTGTCAAATATATAGTTTGCAAAATATTTTTTTCCCATTGTATAGGATATTCCTTTATTTCTGTGTAGATTATTACCTTTGCTGTGCAGAAGCTCTTCAGTTTGATATAATCCCATTTGTCAGTTTTTGCTTTTGCTCCTGTGTATTGGGGTCTTGTCCAAAACATCCTTGCCCATTCCAGTCTTCTGAAGTTTCTTCTGTTTTCTTCTAGTGATTTCATAATTTCAGGTCTTACATTTAAGTCTTTAACCCATTTTGAATTGATTTTTGTAACTGGCTTCCTTAATCTGCATACAGATAGCCACTTTTCCCAGCACCGTTTATTGAAAAGACTATCCTTTTTTTTTTTTTTTTTTGGTACCGGGGATTGAACTCAGCGGCACTGGACCACTGGGCCACATCCCCAGCCCTTTTTTGTATTTTATTAGAGACAGGGTCTCACTGAGTTGCTAAGTGCCTCGCCATTGCTGAGGCTGGCTTTGAACTCGCGATCCTCCTGCCTCAGCCTCCCAAAGTGCTGGGATTACAGGCGTGCGCCACCGCGCCCGGCTGAAAAGACTATCCTTTTTCCAATGCATGTTCTTAGCCTCTTTGTCAAAAAGTCAGTTGGCTTGAGATGTGGGCTTCCTTCTAGGCCCTCTGTTCTGTTCTGTGTGTCTGTCTTTATGCCAATAGCCTGGTATTTTGATTACTAAAGCTCTGTAATGTTTTGAAGTCAGGTGGTATACTGCCCCTTGCTGTGTTCTTTTTGCTTAAATGATTTTGGCTATTCTGACATTTTTGTGCTCTGTATAATTTTATAATTGTTTTTCTAGTTCTTTGAAGAATGCCATTGGTATTTTGATGGGGATTACATTAAATCTGTACATTTTAAATTGTTTTGTTTTTTAACTTCATAGTAATATGAATGTTTTACCCATTCAGAGCATTCTGAATTTGTTTGTATAATTACTCTTAACCAAAGCGATTTCTTCTTTCTTAGTAGTATCTGTTTCAGTTTGAAGAACTTCCTTTAGCATTTCTTATAGAACAGGTCTGGTGGAGATAATATTCTCTCAGCTTTTGTTTGGGAATGTCTTTATTCCTCTTTCATTCCTAAAGGATATCTCTCTTTTCTGAGTACAGTATTTTTGGTTGACAAGTTTTTTCCTTCAGTACTATGAAAATATCATGCCACTTCCTCCTGGCCTGTATGCTTTCTGCTGAGAAGTCTGCTGTTAGGAGAATGGTAATACCCCATGTATTATTTCTTTTCTTGCAATCTTAAGAAATTTTTCCGTCATTCACCTTTGAGAGCTTGATTATAAGATGTGTTAGGGTAGATTTGTTAAATTTTTCTGGTAACCTTTCACTCTTCTGTATGTGGAAATTTGTATCCTCTGGGTTTGGGAAGTTTTCTATTATAATTTCAATGTTTTCTACCTCTTCAACATCCTCAAGCCGTTCTTGAACCCAAATTACCTGAACATTTATTTTTTTAGTATTGTCCTTAAGTTCCATAAACTTTCTTTGCTCCTTTCTTTTTTTCCTCCAACTTTATGTTTTCAAATAGCCTGAGCTGGGCGCAGTGGCACATGCCTGTAATCCCACTGCTTGAGAGGCTGAGGCAGGAGGATTGCAAGTTCAAAGCCAGCCTCAGCAATGGCAAGGCACTTAACAACTCAGTGAGACCCTGTCTCTAATAAAATACAAAAAAGGGCTGGGGATGTGGCCCAGTGGTCGAGTGCCCCGGAGTTCAATCCCCGGTACCAAAAAATATATAAATAAAAAAAAATAGCCTGTCTTCAAGCTAACTGATTCTTTCTTCTGTTTGATCTATCCTGCTATTGATACCTAGGTTGTGTTTTTAATTTTGCTGAGTATGTTTTGTAGATCAAGAATTTTTTTTTAGATCTAAAAAATAGCTTTATTGAAATACAATTGATTGCATCTAGTTGAAGTATAAAATTTGATGAGTTTTTTTAATTGATTCTTTTTATTTATATATAACATTAGGTTAACATTTTGACATAATCACAGAAGCATGGAATACAATTTACTCAAATACAGTTCCCAGCACTTCTCCCCTCTTCTACCCCCTGCTCTCTTCCTTCTACTCATTTTCTACAATTTATTTATAGATTTTTAAAATTAGTGTCTTATGGATATATTTGATATTGGGATTCACTGTGCTATATTCATATATTTACATATGAAAGTTTGGTCAGATTAATTCCATTGTTCTTTCCTGTTCTCATCCCTCCTTCCTACCTCTCAATCCTGTTCATCTACTCTACTGATAATTCCTCTTTCCTCTATTTTGATGAAATTCCCTCTCCCTTTTTTTCCTATCTCTCTTTCTTTCTCCCTGTCCTCCCCTTATTTTGAATTGGCTTCTGTATACCAGAGAAAATATTCAACCTTTGACTTTCTGAGACTGGCTTATTTCACTTAGTATGATAGTCTCCAGTTTCTTCCATTTACTGGCAAATGCCATAATTTCATTCTTCTTTATTACTTACATTCCATTGTGCATATATGCCACATTTTCTTTATCCATTCATCTGTTGAAGAGTGTCTGGTTTGATTCCATAATTGGCTATTGTGAATTGTGCTGCTATATACATTGTGAATTGCTGCATCACTGTAGTATGCTGATTTTAGAGCTTTTGGATACATAATGAGGAGTAGGATAGCTGGGTGATATGGTGGTTCCAGTTCTAGTTCTTTGAGAAATATCCATATTGCTTTCCAGAGTGGTTGCACTAAGTTGCAGTCCCACCAACAGAGTATGAATGTATCCTTTTCTTTATAGCCAACATTTATTATTATTTGTGTTCTTGATAATTATCATTCTGACTAGAATGAGATATAATCTCAATGTAGTTTTGATTTGCATTTCCCTAATTGCTAGAGATATTGGAACATTTTTTCTAATATTTGTTGACCATATAATCTTTTTTTAATATTTATTTATTTGCTTTAGTTGTATACAATATTTAATATTTATTTATAATCTTTTTTTGAATATTTATTTATTTGCTTTAGTTGTACACAGTGCCTTTGTTTTTATGTGGTGCTGAGGATCGAACCCAGGCCGCACACGTGCTAGGCAAGTGCTCTACCACTGAGCCACAACCCCAGCCCCACCATTTGTATTCTTTTTTTTTTTTTTTAAATATTTATTTATTGGTTTTAGTTGTACACAATGTGTTTATTTTTATGTGGTGCTGAGGATCGAACCCGGGCCGCGCATGTGCTAGGCAAGCACTCTACCGCTGAGCCACAACCCCAGCCCCACCATTTGTATTCTTTTGAGAAGTTTCTCTTTAGTTCTTTTACCCATTTATTGATTGGGTTACTTGGGGTTTGTTTTTGGTATTAAGTATTCTGAGTTCTGTGTATATTCTAAATATTGATGCTCTGAGAAGCAAGTTGCAAAGATGATCTTTCATTCTCTAGGCTCTCTTCATGTTCTTAATTGTTTCCTTTGTTGTGAAGACACTTTTTAATTTGATGATATCCCAATTATTGATGTTATTCTTGTGTTTTATAAGTGTTGTTAAGAAAGTCAGTTCCTCAGCCGGGCGCGGTGGTGCATGCCTGTAATCCCAGCACTTTAGGAGGCTGAGGCAGGAGGATCGCGAGTTCAAAGCCAGCCTCAGCAATGGCGAGGCACTTAGTAACTCAGTGAGACCCTGCTTCTAATAAAATACAAAAAAAAAGGGGCTGGGGATGTGGCCCAGTGGTCAAGTGCCCCTGAGTTCAATCCCCGGTACCAAAAAAAAAAAAGAAAGTCAGTTCCTGTGCCAGCATGTTGGAGTGTTGGGCATATATTTTCTTCTAGCAGTTGCAGAGTTTATGGTCTAATTCCTAGGTTTTTGATTCACTTACAGATGATTTTTGTGCTGGGTGAGAAATAAGGGTCAAATTTTATTCTTCCACATATGGATTTCCAGTTTTCCCAGCACCATTTGTTTAAAAGGTTATCTTTTCTCCAAAGTATGTTTTTGGCATCTTTATCTAGTATCAGATAACTGTATTTATGTGGGTTTGTCTCTGTGTTTTCTATTCTGTTCCATTGGTCTTTATATCTGTTTTGGTGCCAGTACCATGTTGTTTTTGTTACTATAGCTCTGTTGTATAATTTGAGCTCCATTATTGTGATGCCTTCCTCTTCACTCTTCTCACCAAGAATGGCTTTGGCTATTGGATCTCTTATTTCTCCAAATGAATTTCAGCACTACTTTTTCTAGTTCTGTGAAAAATGTCATTGGAATTTTGTGGGGATTGTGTTGAATCTATATAGTGCTTTTGGTAGTATGGCCATTTTGACAATATTAATCCTGCCTATCTAAGAACATGGGAGGTCTTTCTCTCTTATAAGGTGTTTAATTTCTTTCTTTAGTGTTCTATAGTTTTCATTGTAGAGGTCTTTCACCCTTTTGTTATATTGATTCCCAAACTTTTGTTTTGTTTTGTTTTTAGATTATTGTGAATGGGATAGTTTTCCCAATTTCTTTTTAGCAGATTGGCGTATAGGAACACAACTGATTTTTGAGTGTTATCTTGTATCTTCTACTTTGCTGAATCCATTTATCAGCTCTAAAAATCTTCTGATGGAGTTTTTTGGTCTTCTAGATATAGGATCATGTTACCAGCAAACAACAATTTAAGCTTTTATTTTCCTATTTGTATCTCTTTAATTTCCTTTTCTTGCCTTATTGCTCTGGCTAGAGTTTCAAGGACTTTGTTGAATAGGAGTGTTGAAAGTGGGCATCCTAGTTTTTGTTCCTGTTTTTAGAGGAAATGCTTTCAGTTTTTCTCCATTCAGTGTAATATTGGCCTTGGGTTTGTCACATATTGCCTTTACAATGTTAAGATAAATTCCTCCTACCCCTAGTTTTTCCAGTGTTTTAAACATGAATAGGTGCTGTATTTTGTCAAAGGCTTTTTCTATTGTTTTCCATATGTTGAACAAAACTTGCATCCATGGGATGAAACTCACTTGATCATGGTGCACTATCTTTTTAATGTGTTTATGTATGTGGCTTACCAATTTTAAGAATTTTTGCATCTATGTTCATCAAGGATACTGACCTGAAATTTTTTGTCCTTGATATGTCTGTGTTGGGTTTTGGTATCAGGGTGATACTGGTTTTGTAGAATGATTGGCAGTGTTCCCACTTTTCTATTTCATGGAATAATCTGAGGGGGGTTGATATTAGTTCTTCTTTAAGGTTCTGGTACAACTCAGCTGAGAAACCATCCAGTCCTGGGCATTTCTTTTTTGGAAGGCTTTTGATAGCTGCTTCAATTCTATTACTTGATAATGATTTGTTTAAGTTTTCTATAGCCCCATGGTTCAATTTGGGCAGGTCATATGACTCTAGGAATTTGTCAATATCTTCAAGATTTTTTAGCTTATTGAAGTATAAATTTTTTAAATAGTTTCTGGTGATCCTCTGGATTTCAGTGGTGTCTGTCATGATACTTCCTTTTTTTTAATGTCTATTTTGTTAATTTGAGTGTTTTCTCTATTTTGGTTAGTTTGACGAAGGGTTTTTCAATCTTGTTTATACTTTCTAAAAACCAACTCTTCATTTCGTTGATCTTATGTATTGGTTTTTTATTCTCAATTCCATTAATTTCTGGTGTGATTTTTATTATTTTCTGTCTTTTGCTAATTTGGGTGTTTGTTCTTTTTCTGGGGCCATATTAAATTACTGATTTGACATCTTTCTATTATTTTAATGTATGAACTCAATGCTATAAACTCTCCTCTTAGCACTGCCTTCCTGTTGTTCCAGAGATTTTGATATGTTACATCACTATTCTCATTCACTTTTTTTTTTAATATTTATTTATTTACTTTAGTTGTACACAATGCAATGCATTTATGTTTTACGTGGTGCTGAGGATTGAACCTGGGCCACGCACGTACGAGGCGAGCGCTCTGCTGCTGAGCCACAACCCCAGCCCCTCTCATTCACTTTTAAGAACGTTTTTATTTCTCCCCTGATTTCTTCTGGTATCAAGTTATCATTTAAAAGTATATGGAGGGGGCTGGGGTTGTGGCTCAGTGGCAGAGCTCTCGCCTCGCACGTGCGCGGCCCAGGTTCGATCCTCAGCACCACGTAAACATAAAATGCATTGCATTGTGTACAACTAAAGTAAATAAATAAATATATTTTTTTAAAAAGTATATTGGGGGGTGTAGGTGCTCAGGAATTGAATCCAGGGGTGTTCTACCACTGAACTACATTCCCAGCCCCTCTCTATATTTTATTTTGAGACAAGATCCCACTAAGTTGCTTAGGCCCTCGCTAAATTGCTGAGTCTGGTTTTGAACTTGCAGCCTTCCTCCTCAGCCTCCTGAGCCTCTGGGATTACAGGTGTGCATCACCATGCCCCGCCAAAAGTGTATTATTTAATCTCCAGGTGTTACAGTATTTTCTGTTTTGTATCTTAGCATTGATTTCTCTTTTCATTTTATTATGATCTGATAGAGTAAAGGTATTATCTCCCATTTTTTTGGTATTTGCTAAGATTTGTTTTGTAACCTATAATATATCTGTTTTAGAAAATATTCCATGTGTTGCTGAGAAGAAAGTGAATTCAGTTATTGATGAATGAAATGTTCTTTATATGTCTGTTAGCTCCATATTATTGTAATTTTTATTTCAGTAGAATCTTTAGTTTATGTCTGGATGATCTATGTTGTGGTGAAAGAGGTCTATTAAAGTCACCTGGTATTATTGTATTGTGGTCTGTTTGAGTCAGTTTTGAGAATGGTTTGCTCTATGTATGTAAATGTACCATTGTTTGGGACATAAATATTTACAATCATTTATATCTTTTGATTTTGTATGATTCCCTTAAGTAGTATGAAGTGGACCTTCTTTGTCTCTTCTGATTTGCTTGAAATCTACTTTGTCTGATAAGAGAATAGCTACCCCTGCTTGTTTTCAAGTATCATTTGCATTGTATATCTTTTCTCATCCTTCACCATCAGTCTGTGGATGTCTTTGCCTGTGAGGTGACTTCTGCAAATAGCATATTAGGTCTTGTTCTTTTAATCCAATCTGTCAACATATGTCTTTTAATTGAAGATCATTTACATCCAGTGTTATTATAGAGAGATGCTCTTTATTTGTGCCATTTTGATGTATTTCTAAATTGGACTTGATTCTCCTTTAATTGACTATTCTTTTAATGTAATTCATCACTATTTTTTTTTTTCATTACTTCATGAAATATTTGAGTGTGTTTTGTAGTGCAGTCTTTGTGGTTATGAATTCTTTTAGCTTCTGTTTATCATGGAAGGTTGTTTCATTATGAAATTCTGAAGCCTACTTTTGCCTGGGCATAGTATTCTTAGTTGGCATTTCTTTTAGAGAGTGGTATATGTTATTTCAAGCCCTCTTGTTGTTTAGGGTCTGGGTTGAGAAGTCAGTTGAAATCTAGATTGGTTTACCTCTAATTATGACCAGCTGCTTTTCTCTTGCAGCTGTTAAAGTTCTATCCTTATTCTGTATGTTAGGCATTTTCATTATTATGTGTCTTAGAGTAGATCTGTTGTGATTTTATATATTTGGAGTCCTATATGCTTCTAGTATTTGAATTTCCATCTCATTCTTAAGGTTTGGAAAATTTTCAGATATTATTTCATTGAAAAGATTGTACATTCCATTATTTTATAGTTCAGAGCCTTCATCTATCCAATAAGTCTTAAATTTGGCTTTTTTTTTTTTTTTTTTTTTTTTTTGTATTGGGGATTGAACCCAGGGGTACTTAACCACTGAGCCACATCCTTAGCCCTTTTTATTTTCTATTTTGAGATAGGGTTTTGCTAAGTTGCTTAGGGCCCCCAAGTTGCTGAGGCTGTCTTTGGACTTGTAATCCTCCTACCTCAGCCTCCCAAGCTGCTGGGATTATAGGCACATGCCATGATGCCTGGCTTAAATTTGGCCCCTTGATGTTATCCCAGATTTCTTGAATATTCTGGTCATGGTCTTTTAACATCTTTATGGTTGGTTTTATTTTCAAGATTATATACTTTGATACCTGAAAATCTATCTTCAAAGTGGTCTAATTTATTGGTGATGCTTTCCATTGAATTTTTAATTTGCTTTTTTGAGTCTTTCATTTCCAGGATTTCTGTTTGGTTCTCAGAATCTCACTTTATTGAAATTGATCTTTCATTTCCTGTATTTTCTAATTTTACTACTTGCATCTTCTTTTAGCTTATAGAACATTTTAACTATGAACTTTCTGAAATCTTCTCTGACATTTCCTCTACTGTGGTGTCAGTGGAGCCAGTTGTTGAAGCATTATGGGCTGTTTGGGGTTGTATGTTCCCTTACTTTCTCAAATTTGTATGTCTACCTATCTCCTGGGGTAGTAATCACTTCTGCTCTGTGAACTTCTTTCTCTTATGAGCACTGGGTTGGGTGAATATCCATTTATTGATGTTTTAAGTCAGTGTGTGACCGCTCCTTGATCCATTATCAGCACCACTTTGAGAAGTGCCACTGAACCGTATTTACTACAATCACTCGAGAGCCAAGCCTTGTATTCTTCAAACATATGAAAACCAAAACGCTTGTTGATAACTGTTCTCCCCTATTCCTCAAATCCAGGTATAAACTTGTAGTAAAGTTCTGGGATAGGTTGAAAAATAAGTTATTAAATTTAGTAAAGTTGCTATAACATTAAATGAGGACTAAAAGGAGAGAAGAAGAAAGACTGGGCAAAAGAGAGAAAGAGTACACCAAGGTAGAAAGGAGAAATGGATGGTGGTTGTCTGTGGTAGTAGCAGGTAATATAAGAGGACAAACAGGGGATAAAGGAAACAAATATAAACTAGAGCTAGGAAAGATAAAAAGGTTGATTCCAATCAATGCTTTAAATCATTAGAGGACATACATTCAGCCAGGCCCTGTGGCACACACCTGTAATCCCAGCAGTTTGGGAGGCTGAGGCAGAAGGATGACAAGTTCAAGGTCAGTATCAACAATTTAGCAAGGCACAAGCAACTTAGCAAGATCCAGTCTTGCTAAAGTAAAAATGGCTGGAAATGTAGCTCAGAGGTAAAGTGCCCCTGTATTCAACCAAAAAAAAAAAGATATACAATAATATGGGTTAAAGGTAAAATGCAGTGTTGGCCATTAGGGTAATAACTATCAATCAAGTTAAAGAATGATATATGTGATCTAAGTTGTTATTTATAGTAAACCATGCAAATGTGAAGAAAATTCTTGTTGAATCTTGGTTTGGATTTCATTTGACATTTAGTAGGTATCCATCATTCTTTGACTGTGTATCCCTCCAGAGTTTCTGGGGCACAGGAGTCACTTCCCTAGTTCCTATGGACTGCCCACCAGCCAGTGACTACTCTGAGGGTGCAGCGTTGTATCTGTTGTGTGCAGGAATTCAGGTTGCAGGCTATCATGTATGGACCATCCCTATGCTCCTACATCACACCTGTGGTCACCCGTGTTGCCATGCTGCCTCATAACCCTTGAGCTCACAGCCTGCTAAGACTAGCAACAATACTGGTGTAGGGCAGTGGCCCACATTTGCTATGGGCTGCCTATTGCTGAGGTGGACTTGTGGCGCAAGACCACTGCAATCTGTCATAAGTGATGCCAGCTAGAATAGCAGTCTGATGGGCTGAGGTTATGTGTCTTACCCATGCATTGGAACTATTCCACAGGTTCCAGCCACAGGAAGACCTAAGGATAGGGACCAGTAGGATCTGCTGAGTATTAGGTTTTAAATTATCCAGTACTGAGATCCAGGGCAAACTCTTGTGCTTACTGAGCTGTCCTATCCCTAGCAAATGGGGTATTACACCATGCTATGCTGCCCAAAGTTGGGGTAGTATTGTTGAAGGCAGACCCCTTCCCACCCAGGCTGGTGGTAAGATGGGTTGTGCCTGAGTCTCACATCCACAAGGACCTGAACAGTCTCAAGGGTGCACTGGGGCCCATGCCACAGCTGGCAATGATACAGGACCAAACACAGTCTATCCCACTGGGATGCAGGTCTCTGCTTTGTGTTGGATCAGTTCTAGAGACCCTTCTGGAGCACTGGCCTAGCGATACCTGAGTTGCCCAGGGTTGGAGGGATGGGTGGTAGAGATAACCCCTTGTCTGCCAAGGCTGGTGTTAAGCTGAATTGTACCTGAGTCTCCCAGCTGCAGTGACCTGCACTGCTGGTGTTCCCTTGGTCCATTACAAGACTGGAACTGATGTAGGGCAAAACTCAAGTGTACTACTGGCACATAGGTCTTCACCAGGTGCCAGGGCTGGCCTAGAGTCTCCATCTGTGAGGTCTGGCCTGTGTATGAGGCCTTCAGTTTCTACCCCAGTGCTTAGTATCACCTCAGCAGGCTTGGTACTAGACTCCAAGACAAAGCTCTCTGCTAGCTTTTGTACCCTGCTTTCCAGTGAGTAAAGTCTTGCTCCCCTCCCTACCACCTAAGGAAAAGTGGTGGCAGGAGTCAGCCGCCTGGCCTAACTCAATTCCATAGGCTCAGTCCTCGGGTATTGTCCTGGCAGTAGGGTTGGGCTTTGCCCAGCACTAAGTTTCACCATGGCAGGCCTGGTACTAGATTTCAGGTTCAGGGCCTGGACTTAATTCTCTCTCCATGTAGAGCTGCTTGGAGTTGGGAGGTGTGACAAGGCCATCTCTTTTCCTTCTTCAATACTTTTTTTTTCATTTTGTTATACTAAAAGCAGGCACCTGATTTTCTTAGCACTTGAAGGTAGTTTGGTGCATAAGAAGCTGTGAACAGCTTGGTATTTCTGTAGGAAGAGATTACAGGAAAATCTTATGCAATTGTCATCTTGTTATGCCCCCTTTTTAAATTGAAACATACTTCTTCACAATGTATATTATAGTAACCCAATACATGTAACAGTGTGCAACAATCAAATTGGGGTAATAAGCACTTTCATCTCCTCATTTTTTTTTTTTTTTTTTTTTTTTTTTTTTTTGTGGTGCCGGGGATTGAACTCAGGGGCATCGACCACTGGGTCATATCCCCAGCCCTTTTTGGTATTTTATTTGGAGACAGGGTCTCATGAGTTGCTAAATTGCTGAGGCTGGCTTTCGCGATCCTCCTGCTCCTCCCAAAGTGCTGGGATACAGGCGTGCGCCACCGCGCCCGGCCCAAATATAAATTATTTTTATGTGCTGGGAATTTCATATTCCTCTAGTCATTTTAAAATAGCATAAATCATTTTTTAACCAGTAGTTACCATGCTATGCTATAGAAAACCAGAACTGATGGCACCTAAGGCAGGGTGGAATCTTGCCATGGTTGTTGTAGCAGCCTGGGTTGTGGAGGTTGGGGGTTGTCCAATGTGAGTTCTCTCTTAGGAGCAGGGCAGCCACTCTAGCCAGCTTCCCAGATTGTACTTAAAGCTTGTGAGGACCACAAAATTTTGCAGTTAGGATGCCAGTCTCCTGGTGCGATGGCATTTGCTGGTATTTCCTGCTTCCCTTTTCTTGGCAATGTGGAGCTCCTTGGCCTGGACACTAGGATTGAAGTTGTAATTTACTTTGTTCTTTCCTCCATGTTGCCTTTCTGATTCTCTGTACTGTTTAAGAGTTCTCATCACTTCCTTGCTCATTTCTAGAGTTCTTCCATAATCACTCTCCTTGAAATATAGGTTTCCCTTGGTTGCCCTGGTTCTCTGTGGTAGAGATGCATGCAGAGCACCTCTATTCAGCCATCTTGGATCCTTCCTCTTCAGCTGGCAGGTTGTTGTGTTTTTGGTTTGGGGTTTTTTTTTTTCCCTTTCAGCACTCGAACAATATTGTCCTATATTTTCCTGGTCTTTAAAGTTTCTGTTGAGAAGTCTGCTGTGAGGGACATTGGAACTTTCTTACAAGTCATTAGCTTTTTTTTTTTTTTTCTTCCTAATTTCAGTATCTTCTTTTTGATCTTTAATTATAGTATGTCATGAAAGAGTCTTATTTGGATGTGTATCTCACTAGAATTCTTTGAACTTCACATGCCTGGATATTTATCTTTCTCCAGTTTGGAAAGTTTTCTGCTGTTATTTCTTTAAATAAGGTCTCTACCGGGGTTGGGGATGTAGCTCAGTGGAAGAGCACTTGCCTGATACATGCAAGGCTCTGGGTTAAATCCTCAGCAAAGAAAAAGAAAGAAAGAAAAGCTTTCTATCCCTTTATCATTTTCTACTCTTTTCCACACCACTAATTACTACATTTGCTCTTTTGATACTGTTCCATAAGTTTCCTTAACCTACCTTCATTTTTTCCTTTTTTCCTCCTCTTGACTGTATGTGTTCAAATAATCTGTCTTCACAGATTCTTCTGCTTGATCAGTTCTGCTGTTGATGCTCTGTTGCATTTTGTTATTCAGTTCATTGTATTTTTCAGCTCAGGATTTCTGATTTTTTCATTTTGATTTCTGTTAAATTTATCAGAATCCTGTTCTATCATCTTGCTCTGCCTTCTCTCCCACAGTGATCTCTTTTTGTTTGGGTACTAAATAAGGACTCTTTACCACTGAGCCCTTTTTAATTTTTATTTTGAGACAGGGTCTTGCTAAGTTGCTCAGGCTGGCCTTGAACTTGTGATCCTCCTGCCTTAACCTCCTGAGTCTCTGGGATTAGGCATGTGCCACCACACCTGGGACTCCCACAGCGATCTTTAAAAAGCATAAATCATGCGTAGAATCCTCCATTGGCTTCTATCTCGTGTAAATAGCTACTCCCTGCTATAAGGCACTACCTCATCTGCTCCTTACTACCTCTCAGATTATGTAGTCTCTTTTCACCTTGCTGTAGCTACCTACTACTTCTGACTCTTTGCTGAGCCCACAGGTCACCCTTTGGCCTCTGAACCTTGTACTTACTGTGACCACTGCCCAGTATACTCTTTCCCGTCCCTGCAATTACCTTCCCAGTGATCTTTCCCAGCCATTTTCTCTGAAGTAGTCTGTTTCCTCAACATCATCATCCCTGTCCTCTTATTCTACATTGTCTGTCAATTGAATTTTTGTACTGAGTGTACTGCCTGAAAGTTTTATCTCTCCTTTTGCTCTCCTATCAGTAAAAGAGCAGGACCTTTCTCTTGCCTTTTATTCTTTCTCCAGCCCTTAGAACTGTGTCACACAGGTACTTAACAAATACTTGTTGAAAAAAAGATAGCTGATAGCAAAAACTTTTATGGCTGCCTATAGGTTAGCTTTTTATATTTGATGATGTGCTTTTTTTTTTTTAACCTAGAGACCCTGAAATATGGCGTCTGGCCTGCCTGAAAGTGTGGGGCAGAAGCTGTATTAAACTTGTTCCTTACTCATCATGGAGAGAGATGTTTTTAGAACGGCCTCGTGTTCGATTTGATGGTAAGTTGGACTTGAGAACTCAGGAGAAATAGTGATATGGTTTAACTACATGGTTTTAATTTTCTGTAATAGATGTAAGTACATGAGCATATTTAAAGGAAACCACAATAAAAGTATATGTGTTATGATTTTAACTTTTAAGGTTTTATTTATGTGCTTTAAAAATTTTTTTGTTGTTGTTAATAGGCGTGTATATCAGTAAAACTACATATATTCGTCAAGGGGAACAGTCTCTTGATGGTTTCTATAGAGCCTGGCACCAAGTGGAATATTACAGGTACAACTGTAGTAAACTGAGTGAGTGGAAATTCTCTCTCCAAGTATTAGCTCAGTAGTTGTTTGGTCTGTTCTTTGTCACTTTTGGTTTATTCACAAAATGCCCAGTGTTTTTATCCAGTGTTATGACATAGGAACTGCACTCAAACCAAAAGTTTAATGTAAATGATATAATTCCTTCTGGCCTCTAAATTATATTTTCAAGCTCTCCTTTTCTTTTGTCATGGGTTAACCTATTTACCTTTTCAAATAGCTTTTTAAAAAATATTTTTTTAGTTGTGAAAGGACCTTTATTTTATTTATTTATATGCAGTGCTGAGGATCGAGCCCAGTGCCTCACATATTCTAGGCAAGTGCTCTGCCATTGAGCCACAACCCCAGCCCTCAAATAGCTTTTTATCCAGCCAGTGTTCACCAAATATTACTGTCATTGAGAAGTAGACATAATGAATTAATTATCAGATTTTACTTTGTATTTGACATTAATAAGTGCTTTGGAAAAGCATAGAACTTTAATAAAAGAGCAATATTTCTTTCTTTTTTTCTTTTTTCTTTTCTTTTCTTTTTTTTTTTTTTTTTTTGGTACCAGGGATTGAACTCAGGGGCACTTGACCACTGGGCCACATCCCCAGCCCTTTTTTGTATTTTATTTAGAGACAGGGTCTCACTTAGTTGCTAAGTGCCTCGCCATTGCTGAGGCTGGCTTTGAACTCTAGATCCTCCTGCCTCAGCTTCCCAATTTGCTGGGATTAACAGGTGTGCACAACCGTGCCTGGCTAATATTTCATTTTTATTCAGTGAGTAAAATTAAGTTTACCAGTTCCCCCTAAGGAAGATGAAAACAAAAATGAAAATGCCTTTAGTACTTTATCACTAGAATAACAGATTGATCTTCAAGTTTGCTTTAATGCTATTTTATCAGTTCTTTGGCCCATGGTATTTCAGTTTTGGTTTCAAAGCTATGAACAGGTTTAGTACTGAAAAATAAGGACCTGTTTTATACTTTGTGTGTATAGTATGCTTTGGTGTTTTTTATTTTCCTTTTTTAAAAAATATTTTTTAGTTGTAGATGGACACGATACCTTTATTTTATTTACTTATTTTTATGTGGTGCTGAGGATTGAACCCAGTGCCTCACACTTGCTGGGCAAGCACTCTACCACTGAGCCCCAGCCCCAGCCCAGTAATTTTTCTTTTTATTTAGATACATAAGATTCTTTCCTGATGGCCATGTGATGATGTTAACAACCCCTGAAGAGCCTCAGTCCATTGTTCCCCGTCTAAGAACTAGGAATACGAGGTAGTATTTTTTTTTTTTTTTTGTAACTTTCTATGCAGTTCACATTTCAGGTCCATGTAAGCTAGTACTTACATTAATACTGGGTGATTAATATGTCCATTTAATCCTGGATAATCAAAAAAGCAATCATGGGGGTGGGGAAGACAGTTGTGAAAATACCTGGGCCTCTTCCAAGAGAATATACTTGAGTAGGTTTGGGGGGACTTAGAATCAAGGTTTACTTATAACCTAGCTGATTGTCTTTGGGCAAGTTGAGTAAATGCTGTTGTAATTCATAACTTCCTAGATTACCTAAATACTTACAGTAATTGATAAATAGATTTAAAGTGTCTTTTTTATTTTTTAGAACCGATGCAATTCTGCTGGGTCATTATCGCTTGTCACAAGATGCAGACAATCAGACCAAAGTATTTGCTGTAATAACTAAGAAAAAAGAAGAAGTGAGTATGTAAGGTGGAATTGAGAATTTTCTTATTTAACTATTCATTCAAGCATTCTCAGAATAAAGTACTGTTTTATTATACTACTTCACAAAATATATAGCAACTTAAAGTATCTGAGGGGACCTGGAGAGTTTCCTTTTTCAGTCCAGTGATTTTACACATGAAAAGGTAAAACCAAAATCTCCTATGAAAAATTATACCTGAATATATTTTCTGGATCTTCTCACTTTGAATCATAGAGGTTTTTTCTTCCTAAATTAGCCATGTAGGTCATTCTTTCATAAAGGTATTCTTGGAGAGAATTTCAGTTTCTACTAGAAATCTGCTTTCCTTCCTCCTGTTCTTGCAAAAGTAAAAAATGCCAAGCAAATGCGATTAGTGATATATTTTGTATTCTAGAGCACTTTAAATTATCTTAACAGATTGAAGATCTAATTTTTTTCACAGCTTCCTCCTTATGTATTTTAAAAGTCCTGGTTAAAAAAACATAATATGTATGTAAAAAATCAGTTGGTAGGTAAGTGGAATAAGTATTTGCCTGTTGCCTTTGTAAGTAGTAGTTTTTGAAAGGATTTTGTTGTATGAAATCCCTCTTGTCTAGCATCATGTATCAAAATAGGGCAGCATTTCATCTGTGAGTCCTATCTGCTTGTAACCACCTGCCACTGGCTTCTCTACCTCCCTGAGATAGGCTCCTGGAATGCAGGGCAGCAGTCTGAGGAACAGAGATAGCTGCTTTGACTACAACCATGAGTGTTCTTAGATCAAAATTTGGAATTATGAGACCCTAGTTGTTTAGGAACTCACATGAAGATTATCAGTTTTCTTTTATAATGAAGTCATTCACAGTGTTTCCATTTTTGTGCTTAGCATTTGCAAAAGTGTGATTTTAATGAACCTTGTCACATCTATTTCTCCATTAAGTTATACCCTGTGCTTTTTCTGCAGTTTGTACCAGTTTGTCACATTCTAATAAAATATTCCTAGTGTTTTTTAGTAGAAGGAAGTATTAGGTTTAAGGGACAGTAGTTTAACTTTGTTTTTTTTTTTTTGTGTGTGTGTGTGTGTGGTACCAGGGGTTGAACTCAGGGGCACTCACCCACTGGGTCATATCCCCAGCCCTTTTTTCTATTTTATTTAGAGACAGGGTCTTACTGAGTTGCTAAGTGCCTCGCCATTGCTGAGGCTGGCTTTGAACTCGCGATCCTCCTGCCTCAGCCTCCCAAAGTGCTGGGATTACAGGCATGTGCCACCTCGCCTGGCTGGTTAACTTGTTTGACCTCTTTGGATCTTCTTTTCTTCAGCCATTAAGTAGAAATAATGCAGTCATGTTTAACACATGGATGATGTTATTATGATGATCATTATTATGATGATGGGGAAACCTTATATTTTTCAAGGAACTCGTACATTTTTATATGATGCCCAAGACAGCTCTTTATTGTGTGCAAATATTGTTATTTTCAGTGTTACTCTTAAATAATACATCACATAAACGTTTATATACAAGTAAAATAGGTTTCTTGTAGCTCATGCACCTTTTCTTTTACAGAAACCACTTGACTACAAATACAGATATTTTCGTCGTGTTCCTGTACAAGAAGCAGATCACAGTTTTCATGTGGGGCTACAGCTGTGTTCCAGTGGCCACCAGAGGTTCAACAAACTCATCTGGATCCATCATTCTTGTCACATTACCTACAAGTAGGTGAATGCAATAAAAAGTACCAAGATTAACATAAATGTATAGTTAATATCCAGCTTGGGAAACTTGTGTTTAAGTGTTTTCAATTTGCATAACAAAGCAAAGTCACAGTGTAATACTACTGCAAACCAAGAAAATGGCCAAAATTAAAAAGCTAAGCATAAGTGAAGAGATAGAGCATGAAGAGCACTCTCACAGTGAATTGGTACTACCATCATGGAAATGAAATTGGCATTCTGTTACTTATTCATTGACATACTTGAGGCACTTTTAAATCACCAGATCATTTTTCTTTTCCTGCAGTTCAGTATTTTTTTTTTAGAATTCCTTAAGATGAATCAAATGGAAATAAAGTGAAAAATAATAAGATTTCATGTATTTCAAAGTCAAATATAATAGGTGACTTGTGTTTAAAGGTCTTTATGAGGTAGGATTTAACCTGTATGGAATAAGTAATGAACTGAAGGATGTGTGTGAAAAAGGAGCAGTACAGAAATAAGCTAAATAAAACAAAGGAATTGGAAGTGAAATACCAACTCATGTTGATAAATTAAAGTTAGCAGGTGGTAGGTTTGAAAGAATATCTGTAGGTGACTAAGGACTCACCAGGATTCAGATTGAATCTAAAATCCTGAAACAAGTTTGCAATCTTGACCATATTGTTGAAAACTTTCTTCATTACATTTCCACCTTAAAAATGACTTTTTCCTACTTATTTGGATAAGCTCTGACAACTGAGAATATTTTTCTTTTTTTTGTGGTACCAAGGATTGAACTCAGGGGCACTCAACCACTGGGCCACATCCCCAGCCCTTTTTTGTGTTTTATTTAGAGATAGGGTCTCACTGAGTTGCTAAGTGCCTCGCCATTGCTGAGGCTGGCTTTGAACTCGCGATCCTCCTGTCTCAGCCTCCCAAGTGCTGGGATTACAGGCGTGCGCCACCGCGCAGATTTCATGTATTTCAAAGTCAAATATAATAGGTGACTTGTGTTTAAAGGTCTTTATGAGGTAGGATTTAACCTGTATGGAATAAGTAATGAACTGAAGGATGTGTGTGAAAAAGGAGCAGTACAGAAATAAGCTAAATAAAACAAAGGAATTGGAAGTGAAATACCAACTCATGTTGATAAATTAAAGTTAGCAGGTGGTAGGTTTGAAAGAATATCTGTAGGTGACTAAGGACTCACCAGGATTCAGATTGAATCTAAAATCCTGAAACAAGTTTGCAATCTTGACCATATTGTTGAAAACTTTCTTCATTACATTTCCACCTTAAAAATGACTTTTTCCTACTTATTTGGATAAGCTCTGACAACTGAGAATATTTTTCTTTTTTTTGTGGTACCAAGGATTGAACTCAGGGGCACTCAACCACTGGGCCACATCCCCAGCCCTTTTTTTTTGTGTTTTATTTAGAGATAGGGTCTCACTGAGTTGCTAAGTGCCTCGCCATTGCTGAGGCTGGCTTTGAACTCGCGATCCTCCTGTCTCAGCCTCCCAAGTGCTGGGATTACAGGCGTGCGCCACCGCGCCCGGCTGAGAATATTTTTCTTTGTATACTTTAGCTACCAGTCCTTTTTACTTCTGTTTGTAATCTGATGCAAAGAAAGAAAAGCCATTAAGTAGAAACCAAGCTAATAAGTTATAGCTATATTTCATGCTTGACCCACTAGAAAACTGGGACTAGGTGTTTGTTTTTTTGTTGTTGTTGTTTTGTTTTGGATATTGATTTTTTTTTTTTTTTTTTTTTTTTTTTTTTTTGTAGTATTGGGACTTGAACACAGGGCTGCTTTACCACTGAGCTACATCCTCAGCCCTTTTGAGATAGGGTCTTGCTGAAGCTGGCCTCAAACTTGCAATCCTCCTGCCTCTGCCTCTGAAGTAGCTGGGATTGTAGGCAAGTGCCACTACACTTACTAGGATCTGTTATTAGGACAAAAAAGGACATTATAATAGGTGTTGTTTGAAGCTACTAGTGATCACATTGATTTCTTTTAATATTTGCAAAATCACTTAAATTTTCTGCTTCTATTTATTTCTATTTTTAGTGGGATAAGTGTAATGAAGGGCTGTGGTAGCATAATTTATCACCTGATTTTTCTCTGCTTCACCTGTTACTTTCCTGTTGAGGAAGCAACTATTCTGTTCTAGGAATACATTTTAAAACACATTTTAACAAGAGCTTTAAATTATCTATATGTATCTTAGAAATTCTCTTAGGAATATTTAGGAATATGTTTGAAGGACATAATAAAAATACCACATGGGGCTGGGATTGTGGCTCAGCAGTGGAGTGCTCGCCTAGCACGTGGGCGGCCAGGGTTCAATCCTCAGCACCACGTAAAAATAAACGCATTGTGTACAACTAAAAGCAAATAAATAAATATTTAATAAAAAAATAAAAATACCACATTATTGTAGTGTGTAGTGGCATATACCTATAATCCCAGCTACTTAGGAGGCTCAGGCAGAAAGATCCCAAGTTTGAGGTGAACCTGGGCAATTGAGTGAGACCCTTTCTTAAGATAAAATGAAAAGCACTAGGGTCATAGCTCAGTGATAGAACACTTGCCTAGCATGCGTGAGACCTTCAGTTCCATCCACTGTGACACACACACACACACACACACACACACACACACACACACAAAGGCATTTTAAGATTCCCAAATACTGAAAACAACCTAAATCTCCAAAAGAAGAATTAAATAAATTGTACAGACAGGCAGTGTAATGTAGAGGAAACAGGATTATTGTTTTACTTTTTCATTACTGTGACCAAAACACCCCACAAGAACAACTTAGAGGAGAAAAAGGTTATTTGGGGCTCATGTCTCAGTCCATAGACAGCCAACTCCATTGCTCTGGGCTTGAGGTGCACCAGCACATCACACTGGAAGTTCCCAGAGGAGGAATGATGGAGTCAAGAAGCAAGGAGCCTCAGGATGAACAGCCCTTCTATGCCATGCCCCCAGTGACCAACATCTTCCTGTCATACCCCACCTGTCTACAAGTAGCACCCAATCCATTCAAACTAGGACAGAATGATTAAGTTAAAGCTCTTATAATCCAGTCATTTTTCTTCCAAACATTCCTGCATAAACAGGAGTTTTGAGGGAACACCTCTCTCCAAACCATAACAATGATAGAGTATGATCCCTCCATAGACAGGTGCTTGGGAAAAGCATGACAAGTACTTCATATGGCTGGCTATATCTGGGTGGTAGGACAATTAGTGACCTTTATGCTTTCCTAAATTTTCTAAATGTTCTACAGTGTGCTTAAGTTACTTAGAACTTACGGAGATTAATTTAAAATAAAAAGTTAAAGCATAAAATAAACTCACCCCTACAAATACAGGTTTCTAAAGGAGTTGGAATCTTCCTGTTAGTAAGCTTTTCATCACTATGACAAATAATTGAGGAGAAAAGATTTATGTTTCAGACATCAGTCCATGGTGGGACAGCTCCATTGCGCTGGGCTTAGGTGAGGCAGGGAAAGGTTGCTCACCTCTTGTCAGCCAGAAAGCAGAGAGAGAGAAACAGGAAGGTTCCAGAGACAGCAAACATCCTTCCAGGACATGCCTCTTACTCTAGGCCTCACCTCCTATAGTTTCCACCACCTCTCTGTAATGCCATCAGATTGTTTATCAGTGAATTAACCCACTGATGAGCTCAGAGCTCTCATAATTCAGTCACTTCCCCAAAATTCCACCTTTGAACATTGTTGCATTAGTGACCAAGCCTTCAACAAATGAGCCTTTGGGAGATATTACAGATACAGACCAGTACTAATAATTTTGTGATTTCTTTCCAGATCAACTGGTGAGACTGCAGTCAGTGCTTTTGAGATTGACAAGATGTACACCCCCTTGTTCTTTGCCAGAGTAAGGAGCTATACTGCTTTCTCAGAAAGACCACTGTAGAGCCTCAAGTCCAGTCCTGTCACTGTTGCATGAATAAAAGTACATAGTGCAAAAGAGCACCTAAGTTATAAGTGTACATATATATATATTTATATATATATATATATGGAATTGGAACTTATTTTAAATTGTTGGAATTCTTTTAAGAAGAGTATAAATTGATTATTTTTTTTATTTAAAGGGATAGTTGATCCTTGGGATATTTTGTTTTGGAATTATAAGTTGTTTGAGCAAATTTATGTTGTGATAACCTTGATAGAGGTTTTAATCATGTCCTTTTTCAAGCAAATTTCCATCACATAAGTCGTCTTCTGCCTGATCATTTTAATATCTAATTGCATCAGGAGAGAGCTTTACCAAATAAGTATTTTATTTCCCGCATGACATAGTGTCTTCGCACTAAGGCTTAAAGTGTGAAAACTTGTTCTGGATTTGTTTGAAACTGTTGAACCAATAAAGATCATAAATGTTTCTTTCAAGGAAATATATATGACTAAAAATGTGAGATTATTTAATAAACAGTTCCAGGATAGCCCGCAAAGACTTAAGAATCACTGCCTTATTTCAGCATTCATCTTTATATTTAGTTCAATCTATGCTCTGACTTCATCCAGGTACTATACAAGTATGTAAGTGTCAAAGAGTGAATCCCCCAGGACTGGAACTCTTCAACAAGCTCATCTGACTCAAATCTACTTCCAAGTTTATATTGACATTAAAAAAATATGTTCCTACAATTCAGTATGAGGCATTTTAGAAAGCTAATACATCGAGACTGGTTGCATCCCTGTATTTTCATCCCCATCATCAATTTTCAAGTTATAAAAGAAAAAAAACACTTGCCTAAGATAAGGCAGATGTCCATGGTATGACTTTTTTTTTTTTTTTTTTTTTTTTTTTTGGAGACAGGATCTAATTTGCTGAGGCTGGCCTTGAACTTGGATCCTCCTGCCTCAGCGGGATTACAGGTGTGCTCCACATGACTATTTTTTTCTTAATATTTATTTATTTAGTTGTACACAATGCAATGCATTTATGTTTACGTGGTGCTGAGGATCGAACCTGGGCCACGCTCTTGCGAGGCGAGCGCTCTGCCGCTAAGCCACAACCCCAGCCCCACATGACTATTTTTGATAAATTAATAGAGCATATGATTGGCCCATAGTCATATAGCTAGAAAATTATATTCTTTTTTTTTTTTTTTTTTTTTTTGTGGTACCAGGGATTGAACTCAGGGGCACTCACCCACTGGGCCATATCCCCAGCCCTTTTCCGTATTTTATTTGGAGACAGGGTCTCACTGAGTTGCTAAGTGCCTCACCATTGCTGAGGCTGGCTTTGAACTCTCGATCCTCCTGCCTCAGCCTCCCAAAGTGCTGGGATTACAGGCGTGCGCCACCACATCCAGCGGCTAAAAATATATTCTTAAGTAAAAGTGGAATTTGAGAAGTCTGGTGTTTTGTAACTTGTGTCTGGATCAGGATATCTGTTCCAGACAATGGACACAGAATTCAAACAGGGATACTTTTGCAAGTGCTAAACCAACTTTCTCTTATTTAGTTTAGAAGTAGAAATAGTAATTTCTTACAAATTACATTTTCTCTATTAAATATTTTTTAAAAATACCAGAAGAGTATACATTTGTTGAGTTTGCAGCTCGGTCTGTGTGGGCCTGTCTGAGCCTAGCAGGGGCCTGGCTGGGCCTAGCAAACCTGTGGAAAGTTAGAAACTGGGAGCATTTTGCCCAGGGGAACACAGGTTAAGGAGGCTGGAGAGAGACCCATTCTCCCCAGCCCTGTGAGTCCTGCAGCTTACAGGGGCTGACAGGGCTGGCTATAGCGGGTCAGGAGACTAGAAAGTTGGGTGTGAGGATACTTGGCTCTTGGCTGGCCCAGCCAGCTGGTCTAGCACCCACTGGGTTCCCAGGGCCCACCAGCTCAGTCCCTGGCTCCCTCCCTAGTCTAGCACCCATTGGGTCAGATACATGCCAGGTGCTGCACCAGTCCAGCACTCACCTTGGGCCCTCCGGCCCCTGAATCCTAAGTCTCCCAACCCCCAGACCCTGGACCACCACTCAGCCTACTAGGCCCACAGCTTCACCATTGGCCTGTAGTCCCACAAGCCAGGCTGCTGCTTGGCTGCCAGGCCTGCCCAGTCCAGTACACACCTTTGCCACCAGTCCACACAGACCCAGCCACCTGAAACTGTTGAACCAATAAAGATCATAAATGTTTAATTCAAGGAAATATATTTGACTAAAAATATCCACCTGATCTACCTGGCCCAGACCAGCTAGGCCCTCGGTCATGGCCAGCAGTGTCATTGCCCAGCTGCAGCCCAGCTTGCCCAACATACCAATCCACTACCAGGCCCATCTGCCCCAGCCAATGGCTTCACCACCTGGCCCGCCCACACTAATCTCCCTTCAACTTGGAGAGCAACACAATAAAAAGGAGGGACTTGACAACCCACGGCCCATACTCCCACACTTAGACCATACCTCAAGAAGAAATCAGCTGGGCATAGTGAACATATATGCTCACTGACTATTTTGTCCACCATAGTGTAAATGACTCCTTAATTTCTTAGCATTTCACAAAGATTTGTCCTTTTTTGGTTTTTTTGTTTTTGTTTTTGTTTTTCTATATTGAGTTTTGTTGTATTTGGATGTGTACCGATTGATTCAAGGACTCTTATACACATTTGTTTCTCTCTCCTCATTTCTAGCCCTTTTTTTTCTTTTTCTGAAGGTGTTATTTCCTCATGCTCTTTATTTTGAGGATTAGGGTTTTTGATGAACATATCTTGTTTTGTATTGTCTTTGCTACTACTCTATCTTCCTTGTCTCCCTCTCCTTTTTTTTTTTTTTTTCTGTTGCAGACACCCAAATTCCATTTTCTCTCTCCTCCTTTATATTCTACTTTTTCTTTTCCTTTCACATTAGCAACATATCCTAAGTTACCACTGCATCTGTCCTATTCACACTTTGAAATTGTAAACAGTTTTTCTGACCTCTGATCTGTTCTTTCCTCATCCTCAACTCTATCCTTAACCCTTCATAATACTAATTGATGTATGTAACATCTGCCCCTATCACCAATGTCACAGCAATAATTACTACAGCACAAATCAGACAACACCTATTGTTTGATTTTAAGCCAAACATAATTTATGACTATATATTGTTTTTACTGATGGAAATGATGATCCTAATATTCCTACATATTGTACCAGTTAACAGTAGACATCAAAATAGGAACTAAGGGGCTGGGGTTGTGGCTCAGAGGTAGAGCACTCACCCAGAATGCGTGAGACACTGGGTTTCATCCTCAGCACCACATAAAAATCAAATAAAGATATTGTGTCCACCTATAACTAAAAAAATAAATATTAAAAAAAATAGGAACTAAGTACCTAGTCTACTGTTATATTTTGTTTGCATAGATTATTGCTCTCATTGTCCCCCACCCCCATCTGTAAGGTATTAGTAACATAGAGGGACCTATAAACTCATAAAGTAGAAACTCTACAGCATCAGATCCATCCACATAGGTTGGGTAGACACAAACAATATGAAAAAGCAAGAGAAAAAAACCATCCCAAACAACACAGAATACCTCAACAATAGACTTCATTAACACCACGATGGAGGAGATGTCAAGAGATGGAAAGTTCATGCTTAAACTGATATAAAAGATGACATAAGAAATGAAATCAGAGAGAAAATATTAGCAATTCTGAAGAAGAATCAGTTGGAAATCTTTGAAATGAATCAATAAACCAAACTAAAAATTCATTGGAAAGCATCACCAGCAGACTGGACCACTTGGAAGACAGAGTTTCAGGTAATGAAAAAAATATATAACCTTGAAAATAAAGTTGACCATGTTAAGATGTTAAGAGATCATGAACAGAATGAGGAATATAGGATAAAATGAAAAGACCAAAGTTAAGATTTATTGGGATAGATGAAGGCCCAGAGATGCAAACCAAAGGAATGCACAATCTTTTCAATGAAATAATATCAGAAAATCTTCCAAACCTTAAGAATGAATTGGCAAACCAAATACAGGAGGCGTATAGGACCCCAAAATATACAAAATTACAACAGATCCACACCAGGCACATTATTATGAAAATGCCTAACACAGAATAAGGATAGAATTTTAAAAGCTCCCAGGGAAAAACAATGGGTCATATTTAGAGGGAAACCAATCAAGACCTCAGCTGATTTCTCAACCCAGACCCTCAAAGCTAGGAGGTCTTGGAATAATATATACCAAGCTCTGAAAGAAAGTGGATGCCAGCCAAAGAATACTATACCCAGCAAAATTAAGCTTCTGAATTGACAATGAAAAGCTTTCCATAATAAACAAAAGTTATAAGCATCACAAATAGAAAGCCTGCACTGCAAAACATACTCAATAAAATATTTCATGAAAACCAGCAAAGGAAGGAACTACACTAGAAGTCAGTTAAAGGATAAACTATTTCAAATTAAAAACCAAAAATAAATAAAAATGACAGGGAATAAAAATCATATCCCAATAATAACATTGAACATAAGTGTCCTAAACTCATTGATCAAAAGACATAGACTGGCAGATTTGAAAAATAAGACCCAGGGGCTGGGGATATAGTTCAGTTGGTAGAGTGCTTGCTTCACAGGCATAAGGCCCCCAGTTCAATACCCAGCACCACACACATACAAAAAAAGATCCAGCAATATGCTGTCCAAGAGACACTCACCTCATAGGCAATGACATCCACAGAATGAAGGTTAAAAGATGGTTTTTTAAAAAAAATCATTCACATAGATCTTATAAACAAGCAGGGGCTTCTAACATATCAGATAAAGTGGACTTCAAACCAAAGCAAAATAGAAGGGACCAAGAAGGTCATCTCATCCTGCTTAAGAGAATTATACATCAACAAGACATAACAATCATAAATATTTATGTCCCAAACAGTGGAGCGTCTATGTTCATCAAACAAACCCTTCTCAATTTCAAGAATCAAATAGACCACAACACAAATTTAATACTAGGTGACTTTAACACGCCTCTCTCATCATTGGATAGATCCTCCAAACAACAACTAAAAAAATAAGCTATAGAACTAACAAATACAATTACAGACATATATACAATACTTCATTTATCAATGACTGAATACACTTTCTTCTCAGCAGCACACAGATCCTTCTCTAAAATAGACCATATCTTAGGCCACAAAGCCTAAAATACAAATAAATAGAGATAATAGAGATAATACCTTGCATTCTATGGTGAATTGATATTAGAAATCAATGACAAAATAAAAAATAGAAGTTACTCTAACACCTAGAGACTAAATAATACACTAGAGAATGACCAATGGATTAAATCAGATATGAAATTTTTTTTAAAAAAAGGTAAAAAAGAATAGCAACACAACTTATCAAAATCTCTGGGACACTGTGAAGGCAGTTCTGAGAGGAAAGTTCATTGCATTGAGTGTATTCTTTAAAAGAATAGAATGTCACCAAATAAATAACCTAACATTACATCTCAAAGTGCTAGAAAAAAGAACAAATTGATACCAAATGCAGAAGACAGGAAATAATTAAAATCAGAGCTGAAATCAATGAAATTGAAACAAAAGAAACAATCCCAAAAATCAATGAAACAAACAAAAAGTTGGTTCTTCAAAAAATCAAATAAAATTGATAAACCATTAACCCAGCTAGTGAAGAGAAAGAAGACTCAAATTACTAAAATTCATGATGCAAAAGGAAATATCATAATGGACACTACAGAAATACAGATGATAATCAGAAACTATTTTGAAAATTTATACTTTAATAAAATAGAAAAATTTGAAGACATCCACAAATTTGTAGAGACATATGACCTACACAAATTGAATCAGGAGGACATAGAAGATTTAAACAGATCAATCTGAGGCAATAATATTGAAGACACCATCAAAAACCTACCATCAAAGAAAAGGCCAGGACCAGATGGATTGTCAGCCAAGTTCTACCAGACCGTTAAAGAACTAACACCAATCCTCCTCAAATTATTCCATGAAATAGAAAAGGAGGGAACCCTTCCAAACTCATTCCATGAAGCTAGTATCACCCTAATAACCAATACTGGACAAAGACACATCAAGGAAAGAAAATTCAGACCAATACCCCTGATGAACATAGATGCAAAAATTCTTAATAAAATATTGACAAGTCACATACAAAAGCATATTAAAAGGACAATGCAATATGATCTAGTGGGGTTCATCTCAGGGATGCAAGGTTGGTTTAACATGCAGAAATCAATAAATGTAATTCATCACATCAATAAAGACAAGAATCACATGATTATCCCAATAGGTGCATAAAAAGCATGTGACAAAATACAGGCTCCACTCATGTTCAAAACAATAGAAAAACTAGGGATAGTAGAAACATAACTCAACATTGTAGAATATCTATTTTAAGCTCAAGGCCAATATCATTCTAAATGGAGAAAAATTGAAAGCATTCCCTCTAAAAACTGGAACAAGAAAAGGATTCCCTCTTTCACCACTTCTATTTAACATAGTCCTTGAAACTCTAGCCAGAGCAATTAGATGAAAGAAATTAAAGGGATATGAATAGGAAATGAAGAAAAACTATTACCATTTGCTGACAACATGATTCTATATTTAAAAGATCCAAAAAATTCCACCAGAAAACTTCTAGAACTCATAATCAAATTCAGCAAAGTAGCAGGATATAAAATCAACATCCATAAATCAATTTTGTTTCTATACATCAATGATGAATCAACTGAAAAAGAAATTAGGAAAACTATCCCATTCACAATAGCCTCAAAACAACAACAAAACAAAACAAAACAAAAACCCTTGGGAATCAAAAGAGGTGAAAGACCACTACAAAGTTGTATGTAAAAAGATACTATACTTGTGCATTATGAATAAGTAAATAAATAATTAAAAAAAAACTACAGAACACTAAAGAAAGAAAGTGAAAAAAAAAAAAAAAAAAAACCTTAGAAGATGGAAAGATTTCCCATGGGCAGAATTAACATTGTCAAAATGGCCTTACTACCAAAAGCAATATACAGATTTGATGCAATTCCTATTAAAATTCCAGTAATGTTCTTCATAGAAATAGAAAAAAAATCATGAAATTTCATTTGGAATAATAAGAGGCCCAGAATAGCCAAAGCAATCCTTAGCAAGAAAAGCAAAGTGGGAAGCATCACAATAGCAGACCTTAAATTATACTACAGAGCCATAATAACAAAAACAGCATGTTACTGGCACCAAAACAGGCATGAAGACCAATGGAACAGAATATAAGACACAGAGACAAACCACATAAATTCAGTTATCCCATACGAGACAAAGGTGCATTAACATACATTGGAGAAAAGATAACCTTTTCAACAAGTGGTGCTGAGAAAACTGGAAATCCATATGTAGAAGAATGAAATTGACCTCTTTCGTTAAGTTGATTCCCAGGTATTTTTTTTTATGCTATTGTAAATGGGGTAGTTTTCATCATTTCCCTTGCAGAGGCTTTGTCACTGATGTACAAAAATGCCTTTGTCTTATGGGTATTGATTTTGTATCCTGCTACTTTGCCGAATTCATTTACTAGTTGCAAAAGTTTTCTGGTAGAGTTTTTTGGGTCTTCTAGGTATATTATCATGTCATCAGCAAATAGTGCTAATTTGAGCTCTTCTTTTCCTATCTGGATCCCTTTAATTTCTTTCGTCTGTCTAATTGCTCTGTCCAGAGTTTCCAGTACTATGTTAAATAGCAGTGGTGAAAGGGGGCATCCCTGTCTTGTTCCAGTTTTTAGAGGGAATGCTATCAATTTTTCTCCATTTAAGATAATGTTAGCTCTGGGCCTTGCATAAATAGCTTTTATAATATTGAGATATGTTCCTGATATCCCTAGTTTTTCCAGTGTTTTGAACATAAAGGGGTGCTGTATTTTGTCAAATGCTTTTTCTGCGTCTATTGAGATAATCATATGATTTTTATCTTTAAGTCTATTGATATGATGTATTATGTTTATTGATTTCCAAATGTTGAACCAGCCTTGCATCCCTGGAATACACCCCACTTGATCGTGGTGCACTATCTTTTTGATATGTTTTTGTATCCGATTTGCCAGAATTTTGTTGAGGATTTTTGCATCTATGTTCATTAAAGATATTGGCCTGAAGTTTTCTTTTTTGGATGCATCTTTGCCTGGCTTTGGAATTAATGTAATATTGGCCTCATAGAAAGTCTGGAAGAGCTCCCTCTTTTTCTATTTCTTGAAATAGTTTGAAGAGCATTGGTATTAGTTCTTCTTTAAAAGTCTTGTAGAACTCGGCTGTAAACCCATCAGGTCCTGGACTTTTCCTTGTTGGTAGCTTTTTGATGACATCTTCTATTTCTTCGCTTGTAATTGATCTGTTTAAATTGTGTATAGCCTCCAGATCCAGACCTCTATAAGGAAAATTATAGAACAATAAAGAAAGAAATCATAGAAGAACTCAGAAGATGGAAAGACCTACCTTGCTCTTGAATAGGTAGAATCAATATTGTCAAAATGTCCATACTACCAAAAGTATTATACAGATTTAATGCAATTCCAATTAAAATCCCAATGTCATTCTTCAAAGAAATAGAAAAAGCAGTCATGAAATTCATCTGGAAAAATAAGAGACCCAGAATAGCCAAAGCAATCCTGAGCAAGAAAAGTGAAGCAGGGGGCATCACCATACCGGACTTTAAATTATATTATAGAGCAATAGTAACAAAAACAGCATGGTATTGGCACCAAAACAGACTGGTAGACCAATGGTACAGAATTGAGGACACAGAGACTAATACATATAATTTCAGCTATCTTATATTAGACAAAGGTGCCAAAAATGTACAGTGAAGAAAGGATAGCCTCTTTAACAAATGGTGCTGGAAAAACTGGAAATCCATATGCAACAAAATGAAATTAAACCCTTATCTCTCACCATGCACAAAACTCAATTCAAAGTGGATCAAGGACCTAGGAATTAGACCAGAGATGATACACCTAATAGAAGAAAAAGTAAGGTCCAATGTCCAACATGTCGGGTTAGGCCCCAAGTACCTTAATAAGAATCCTGTAGCACAAGAATTATTACCAAGAATTAATGAATGGGATAGATTTAAACTAAAAAAGCTTCTTCTCAGCAAAAGAAACAATCAGTGAGGTGAATAGAGAGCCAACTAATTGGGAACAAATATTTAATATGTGCACATCAGATAGAGCACTAATTTCTAGAATATATAAAGAACTCAAAAAACAACAATAAAACAAATAATCAAATCAATAAATGGGCTAAGGAATTGAAAAGACACTTCTCAGAAGAAGATACACAATTAATCAACAAATACATGAAAAAAATGCTCAACATCGCTGGCAATTAGAGAAATGCAAATCAAAACTACTCTAAGATTTCATTTCACTCCAGTCAGAATGGCAGCTATCAAGAACACAAACAACAATAAATGTTGGAGAGGATGTGGGGAAAAAGGCACACTCATACATTGCTGGTGGGACTGCAAAATGGTGCAACTGCTATGGAAAGCAGTATGGAGATTTCTTGGAAAACTGGGAATGGAACCACCCTATGACCCAGCTATCCCATTCCTGGGTCTATTCCCAAAGGACTTTAAAAACATCATATTACAGTGACACAGCCACTTCAATGTTTATAGCAGCATAATTCACAATAGGTAGGTTGTGGAACCAACCTAGATGTCCCTCAGTAGATGAGTAGATAAAGAAAATGTGGTATATATACAAAATGGAATTTTACTCAGCAATAAAATAGAATAAAATAATGGCATTCGCAGGTAAATGGATGAAGTTGGAGAATATAATGCTAAGTGAAGTTAGCCAATCCCAAAAATCCAAATACTGAATGTTTTCTCTGATATAAGGAGGCTAGTTCACAGTGTTGTTGGATGGGTGTACATAGGAGGATTAGAGGAACACTAGAAAGGTCAAAGGAAAGGGAGGGGCAGGGAGGGAGCAAGGGGGGAGAGGGAAAAAAAAAATTGGTGGTTGAATGAGATTGTTATCATTATCCTAAATGTATGATTGAAGATCTGAATGGTACTTATATACTTTGTATACAAACAGTTGTATGTAAAAAGATGCTATATATGTGCATTATGAATTGTAATACATACTGCTATTATAAATAAAAAAAGAAAGGAAAAAAAAAGAATGAAATTGAACGTCACCCTGCACGAAACTCAACTCTAAGTGGGTCAAGGACCTAGGCATTAGAGCAGAGATCCTGTGCCTACTAGAAGAAAATGTAGGTTCAACTCTCCATCATGTTGGCTTAGGAAACAACTTCCTCAATAAGACTCCTAAAGCATAAGAAGTAAAATCAAGAATCAATAAATGGGATGGTATCAAACTAAAAACCTTCTTCTCTGTTGGAGAATATAATGCTAAGTGAAGTTAGCCAATCCCAAAAATCCAAATACTGAATGTTTTCTCTGATATAAGGAGGTTGATTCACAGTGGGGTTGGGACAGGGAGCACAGAAAGATTAGAGGAACACTAGAAAGGCCAAAAGGGAGGGAGAAGAATGGAAGGGGCAAAAGGGTAAAAAATAAATAAATAAAAAATAAAAAGATGGTATAATGAAATGGATATCATTACCCTAAGTGCATTAATGAAGACACAAATAGTATGAATATACTTTGTATACAACCAGAGATATGTAAAAAATATGCTTTATATGTGTAATATGAATTGTAATGCATTCTGCTGTCATATATAACAGCTTAGAATAAAAGAAAAAAATATAAAAAACATTCCTCTCAGCAAAGGAAACAATCAAGAGTGTGAAGAGAGGGGCTGGGGTTGTGGCTCAGTGGTATAGTGCTCGCCTAGCACGTGCGCAGCCCGGGTTTGATCCTAAGCACCATGTAAAAATAAAAACACATTGTGTACAACTAAAGCAAACAAATAAATTTTTTTTAAAAAATGTGAAGAGAAATTACAGAATGAAAGAAAATCTTTGCCACCTACACTTCAGATAGAGCATTAATCTCTAGAATATATAAATAACTCAAAAAAACTTAACACCAAAAAAAAAAAAAAAAAAAAAAGCCCAATCAATAAGTGGGCAAAGGAACTAAACAAAAATTTCACGGAAGAAATATGAATGGTTCACAAGTATAGGAAACAATGTTCAACATCTCTAGTAATTAGAGAAATACAAATTAAAACCACACTGAGAAGCCGGGCGCGGTGGCACACACCTATAATCCCAGCACTTGGGAGCTGAGGCAGGAGGATCGCAAGTTCAAAGCCAGCCTCAGCAATGGCAAAGCACTTAGCAACTCAGTGAGACCCTGTCTCTAAATAAAATACAAAAAGGGGTTGGGGATGTGGCCCATTGGTTGAGTGCCCCTGAGTTCAATCCCCGGTACCAAAAAAAAAAAAAAAAAACCACACTGAGATTTTATCTCACTCTAGTCAGAATGGCAATTATCAAGAATACAAGTAACAATAAATGTTGGTGAGGATATGGGAAAAGTTACACTCATACATTGCTGGTAGGACTGCTAATTGGTGCAGCCACTCTGGAAAGCAATATGGAGATTCCTCAGAAAACTTGGAATGGAACCACCATTTGATCCAGTTATCCCACCTCTCAGTATATACCCAAAGAACTTAAAATCAGCATACTGTAGTGACACAGCTACATCAATGTTTATAGCAGTTCAATTCACAATACCTTAGCTATGGAACCAACCGAAGTGCCCTTCAACAGATGAATGGATAAAGAAAACATGGTGTATATATAGACAATGTAATATTACTCAGCCATAAAGAAGAATGAAATTATGGCATTTGCCAATAAATGGATGGAACTTGAGACTATCATGCTAAGTGAAATTAGCCAATCCCAAAAACCAAAGGCTGAATATTCTCTCTGATATGTGGAAGCTAACACACAATAAAGGGTGAGGGAGAGAAGAATAGGAGTTCATTGGATTTAACAAATGAGAATGAAGGGAAGGGAAAGAGGGGGATGGGGATAGGAAAGACAATAGACTGAAACAGACATAACTTTGCTATGTTCATACATGAATAAATGACCAGTATAACTCTATATCATGTTCAACCACAAGAAAGGGATCCTAATTAGAATAAGTTATACTCTGTGTATGTATAATATATCAAAATACACTTCACTGTCATGTATATCTAAAAAGAATAAAACATTTAAAAGTGCAAAAAAAGAATAAAAAACATGACCCTAGCACCCAAAGTTAACCAGAAAGAATTTTTGCTACGTGACTTTTTTCTCCTGTTCTTGGCAAATCCTACAATAGAAGATTGTTAACTTCAAAAATGTCTTTCATTTGCTGTGTTTGGACATTACAGAAATCAGTACTGTAGAAATCCAGCAGCAGTATCCAGATTGATTCTTAGGAATCAACAGAAATATTTTACAGAAATTGCATTTCATATCCTGCTTAAACTAGTTCACATGTCCTCATAGAGAATCTGGCCTAAAAACCAATGTGTTGAATCACGCCCTTTTCCTCCTTTGCATTTTCCTCCCTACCAGCTTCCTATACCTGACAAGGCAAGGTAGAATTGTAGAAGGCAAGGTACTCTTGGGGGCTAGAGCTGTAGACTTCAATTACATACCTGGGGCAAAGCTTTAGCCCTGATTCCTCCCTTCCTGGTAATTGTAATTGCTCTCAATATTACAGTGTTTATCTTTTATGGCATTTATCATTTGACTATTCTGTGCACCTATTAAAAATGGATTTGGAGGCTGGAAGTATACCTTCATGGTAAAGTGTAGGCTTAATATGCATGAGGTCCTGGGTTCAATCTCCAGCTCACACACACACACACACACACACACACACACACACACACAAATTAGAATAGTGGTTACCAGAGGCTACAGGTAGGGAAAGGAAAGACATTAGTCAAAGGGCAAATAAAGTTTCAGTAATACAGGTAGAATAAGTTTTAGTGATCTGCTGCACAGCATAGTGACTACAATTAATGTATATTTCAAAATTGCTAAGAAGGTAAATCTTAGATGATCTCATCAGAAAGGAAGATTAAGAATGTGAAGTGATAGAAATGTAATGGCCTGATTTAATCATTCCTATATATATATACATATGTATATGTATATACACATATATATATACACACACATACATATATAAAACAGAGCCCATATATATGCAATTTGTCAATTAAAAATATGGAGAAAAAAAGAGCTTATGTGTGAATGATGAAGTTGTTGACAATATTAAGATTACATGTGTTAAGTGTGTGTGGGAAAGCCTTTAATTTATGGATGTCATCTGATTTATGATCACAAAACACAGGTGTTATTTCTCCAATATTATAAATAAGAAAATTGAGCTTAAGAGAGTCTAAATTAACATGCTCAAGTTCACCCCAAATATGAAACAAAATTGACTCCAGACCCTTACTACACACACCAATCTAATTTTGTTTTTATATGTCAGTGCCTTCCATCAAACTGTGGGTTCTTTGAGGACAATGCCCAGTTCTCTCAACTCCCTGATTCTAAAGCACATCTGTGTTGTGAACGTTAAAGAAAATAATGCCAACAAAGCAGACCTTCCATGGCCTTTCTTAAAAGAAATGAATGAGGGGCTGGGGTTGTGGCTCAGCAGCAGAGCGCTTGCCTAGCACATGAGTGGCCCGGGTTCGATCCTCAGCACCACGTGAAACTAAAACACATTGTGTACAACTAAAGCAAATAAATAAATATTTAAAAAAGAAAAGAAATGAAATGAATGAAATGTAAGCTATTGCCACTAGGTGTCACTCTTGTCCTGGACTTTCTATTTTTCCGTGGTCAGTACTAGGGGAAGTTGGCTTTTACATTCCCATGAAAATCAGGGCACCCGGGTCTTTCTGAATGACCATCAAAGCTGCAAATGGTAGGATCTATGAATCAAAGTGTGTATCCCAAAGGAAAAGCCACCTGATGACAGGACCCTCCAATCCTGCCATGATGGACTCCTCAACAACTAGTCAAGAAACCCCAGTTGTCCTGCTCAGTTTTTATCTGGCCAGTGGGTGTTGGACATTTGAGGGAATTGAATATTCTGGTTTGGAATAAATAGGAAGGGGATCCTGAAATGATTATTTGGTCTTAGAGAATTGGAAGGGAGCCAGAAGAGAAGCCAGGCTGTCCCTATTTGACAAGCAGAAAGCCCAAGGTGATTTGTGACTATCACCTTGGGCAACTCCCAGAGCCTCTCCTATGGTCTTTTGCTTAGGGCAGAGATTTGGATAGATCACTATTAAATCCACACAATGTTTCCATGTATGCACCTGTTTGCTGTGAATCCACTTGACAGCAGAACTGAGATTCAGAAAAGCACACAAGACTGTTCTAAGAATACTGACAACACTAGACCTGTGGCGCGTGCTCTCAGGTAGCAGATTGAAGAATGACTGTATGGACATTTCATAAGCAGAACCAGTATCTTTTTGACAAAATGACTTTTCTGGGCATACTAACTTTTTCTCAAATCCTGGTAATGTATCCAACCCAGTTTATAGTATTCAGGCCAAAAGAGCATGAAGTTGAAACCTGCTATGTAAGGGAGGTAGCAGTCAACTTACTGTCAAAACCAGGATAGTTTTTAGTGGGAAAAGTGGCACTTTATTTATAATCACATGGGACAACAACCATAAACAAGATTTGTTGGGGAAATTGGGATGAATAGTCACTATATAAGGCCATTGCCCTACAGTCAGCTTTTCATTGGATTTAACTTGAAGATTATTCTGTTCTTGCCATTTCTTTTCTTCTAGAGTGACTGTCATTAGGTTTCACTAATTTCCATAGCTTTACTGTGAAACCACTTTGTAGGAAGTTCCCACACATCTCTTGCACGGCAGTGGAATGTCTGCATTTGACTAACAGAGGCTTTGGTACCAGCAAGTATCAACAGCTTGAAAAACAGCTGAATCCATTTCAGTTTCTACTTTTCTCATATTGATACCACTGGTTACTAGTGAGGAGTTCTGCTTTCTCACATGTTGAAGTATAATATTACAGAAGCACACAGAGGCAAGCATATAAAACAGGGTTTATTTAAAAAGGGGTAACATAGACTTCTCCTGGGAGGGAGAGGGGGCCATAACTGGTATCCTGGGATCCTAAGAAGTGGGGGTGTTCTGCCTTTTTATATGTCCTAGGCTTCCTTTGTTCTCCTGCCCTCTTCGCCTTACCCTCTCTCCTTCCTGACTAGGCCCAGGAGATGCTCAGTGGGATGGCCAAAAGGTGAGAAATAGATGGGCCAGAGGGGCCATGGTGATCTGAGCAGGAAGAGGGCATAATTAACAACTCCCTATAGAGAGGGACAATTCCTGGAACAGGTTACCTTAGCAATAGGTTGGAGCAGGGACAGGTTATCTTGATAAGGTGGAAGAAGGACTCTGAAGGCATTAGCATTTCAATCCCTCTCCAACTTTCTGGACTCACTCAAATTGGCCTCCTTGATCCAACCTGACTCGATTTACCTATCTATTCTGACTGCCTGTCTAATGCTGGCTTCATTATTTCATCCTGATTTTAGTCTGATTAATGTCTGATTTCTATAATTACCAAGAGAGATCCTCCCCTTGCCTTATGATTTGTACCTTCTTAAAGTGTGAGACTAAGGCTTGAAGCAAGGTTTCATCTTCTGCCTGTTCCTTCATCGCCCCCATCTGTGGTACACCTCCTTATGATCTCCTAGAGGAGGATCTCTTTGGAGTGCTGTGATGTGCTGAGAGCTGTGTGCTGTGGTGTAAAGGCCACAAATTGAATCAGAGTGCAAGAACTCAGAGCACTTAGTGCAGAGCCTGATGCTAACAGATGTTCAATAAATACGTTCTTACTTGTAATCAGACCATCACAGTTAACCTTTGCAGTGAAGGGGAAGCCTCGTGGCCTGCTCTACCAACTGGTCAGAGGAGGAGTTCTTTGCCTGGATCCCCCAACTTAAAGCATACATTAGATGTTAGTACCATTTGTAGCAAGTGAGTGTTACAAATACTGTGGCTTCTGTAGATTGTTATTTAGCTATGGGTCCTTTCAACCTTAAAAAACGATTCCTCTTGGACTGGGGTTGTGGCTCAGCGGCAGAGCGCTCGCCTCGCATGTGTGCGGCCCGGGTTCGATCCTCAGCACCACATAAACATAAATGCATTGCATTGTGTACAACTAAAGTAAATAAATAAATATTTTTAAAAAAAAAAAACAACGATTCTTCTGAATCCTTGAAGACCTGAACAGGAAAGATAAGATCATATTCCACACAGACATGAAGGACTAAAGCCTTTACCTAACTCAGATCTTGGCAGAAGTAAGGAAGTAATGGAAAACAGTAGAAAGACTGGACTATGCGGCCATAGAGCCCTGGATTTGGATTCCCACGCTTACTAGGGCTTAATTAATCAAAGTCACTTAACAACTAGAGCCTCATTTGTAAACTAGGGGTAATGATAACTACCTGCAGGGTCACTATAACAATAAAATACTACAAAGGTTAGCATTACAAATGCAGTAGAATACTCTGAATGTTAAGCCCTAGCACACAATAGGCCCTTGATGTAGAGAGGCTACTGAAGAAACTGAAAGATTTCTCCCCAAAATAAAAGGCTGTTAGTTAAAGACAATCAAAATGCAGGGGAACTCTGCCTTTTCTCTGTTTACCTGAAAGCAGAACAGATTCACAAAGAGGAAAGGTCTTTCTACCTAAAGACAGGATATAACTTCTTTATAACACTTATCATTTTAGAGACAACAGACCAAAATCTGTAAGCAGAATTTCTTCCTATGAAATTACTCATACATTGCTAGTGGGACTGCAAATTGGTGCAACCATTCTGGAAAGCAGTATAGAGATTCATGAGAATACGTGGAATGAACCATTAGACCTAGTTATCCTACTCTTCAGTATATACCCAAAGGACTTAAAATCAGCATACTACAGTGACACAGCCACAGTAATGCTTATTGTAGCTCAATTCACAATATCTAAGCTGCAGAACTAAACTAGGTGCTCTTCAACAGACAAATGGATAAAGAAAATACGGTGTATATGACAATAGACTATTACTCAGCCATAAAGAAGAATTAAATTATGGCATTTGCTGGTAAATGACAGAACTGGAAACTATCATGCTAAGTGAAATTAGCCAATCCCAAAAACCAAAGGCCAAATATTCTCTCTGATATGCAGATGCTAACACCCAATAAGGGGGAAAGGAGGGAAGAATAGAAGTTCACTGGATTAAATATAGGAGAATGAAAGGATAGGAGGAGGGATGGGAATAGGAAAGACAGCATAATGAATGGGACATAACTTTTCTATGTTCATATATGATTAAACAATCAGTGTAACTCCACATCATGTACAGCCACAGAATGCGGTCCTAATTAGAATAAGTTATACTCTCTGTGTGTAAAACATAATATAATATATACTCTACTGTCACGTATATCTAAAAAGAACAAATAAAAATTTTTTTAAAATTACCTTTGTGTGTTTTTTTCCCACCTAGGAAGCCTGAAACTGCTTTCCTTTGTCTTATCACTTCACTTTGTTTAAATGCCACTTAAATGACTTCTAAGTCACTGCCTTGAGTTCCTTTCTTCCTGCATGATCTGCACTGCACATGTTAATAAACTTGTTTTTCTCTTATTAATCTGTCTTCTATTGCAGGAATCTGTCCCCACTGTGAATGTATGAGGGTTGAGGAAAAATAATAATTTCTCCCCTTTACTTTTATAATGAAGCATTATCTAAAAGGAGAGGAACATTCAAGGTCAGTGGAGGAGATAGCTCTATACCAAAAAGGGACTGTGCCTGGGTAGTTTATACCAGAAAACTACTTATATCAGGGCAAGTGTGCTTTAACTTATCAAATCAGTGACTGGGTGTGGTCAGGTGGTAGTGATTGCCTGAAGTGCTGGTTGGGAAAGATTCTGATGCTAAGTCTGTGCTGGGTAGGGAAGCATGGCACAACTGATTAATTAGTGATGCCTGTCCTGCACACAGGATTGGGGGTGGGGGGTAACAAAGTATAAACCACATAATTACCCTTTGTTCCTTACCAACCAACAGATGAGATTACCCTTATTACAGGCAAGAATTTGGAAGTCTAGAGTAGCACTTGGACTTCGGGTAGCTTACGGGAAATAAATGAAAGCTAGTGATGCTGCAAAGGTAGATGTAAGAGGAAAGGTATGGAAGATAAGGGAAAATCCTTGATAGCATGTTGGGCAAATGCCAATGTTTTCCTAATTCTACTCAGGAGCAGCCCAGAAAGGGTAGCCAGAAGGGGCTGGGAAATTGCCTGGAAAAGTCAAGTGAAAATTCAGAATATTCACAAACCCCAGGTAAATGCACAAAGCCTGAGCTGAAGCACAGGAAGAGAGGGAAGGCTCAGAGGAATATAAAGAAAAATTAAAACAAATGCCCAACCTAATTTTTTGAAACACTAGTTTAAGTAGTAGCAGTTTGTAAACAGGCTAAATGCAAAAAGCAAGAAAGTCTTGATGATCCCTGAATTTAATGTCCCTTTAAAAATCCAATGTCCTTGCTCTGATTTGTACTGAGTGATTTCTCAATAAATCTATTCTGAGGTCTGTACTCTTAAGAAGAATTGAGCAAGAAAAAGAACACCCTGGCTCTTCCTTAATGACAGAGTACAAAAGATGACCTCTTTAAGTGTCATGAGGACTAGAAAGAGAAAATGCCTGCTCCTGGACCTGCCTATCTCCTGCCCCAGCTCAACACAAAGTAGCAGAATTTGAAGCAGAAATAGTAGTTTCAAAGCAGGACTTCTGAGTTGGGAAAAATATCCTGAAAACTTGAAGGGGTTTTCTTTAAGAATGAACAAGTTTTTGTTTTTGTTTTTGTTTTTGTTTTTTTGTTTTTTTTGTTTTTTTTTTTTTTTGGTACTGGGGATTGAACTCAGTGGCACTCGACCACTGGGCCACATCCCCAGCCCTTTTTTGTATTTTTTTTATTAGAGACAGGGTCTCACTGAGTTGCTAAGTGCCTCGCCATTGCTGAGGCTGGCTTTGAACTCGCAATCCTCCTGACTCAGCCTCCCAAAGTGCTGGGATTACAGGCGTGTGCCACCGCGCCCGGCTAAGAATGAACAAGTTTTTGAAACAGGCATTTCTTCTTTCCCTACTGCGATGATTGAGAGTGTGAGGACAGCTGTCCATGTGGTCACCATGTTGCTTGTACCTTTGAGAATCACTCATCCTGAAGGAGGCCTGGTACAGCTCTCTCCCTAATCTTTCTGGGACAGCCAATATTCCTTTGCATTTTTTTCTTTATTGTACAATGGCCCTGCAGACTAGTAAGTATCTGTGAGTTCTCCACACTTTTTGGCAAACATTATCAAAAAGTGAAGTTGACTGAGCTGGGCTCAGTTTGAAAAGAATTAGGTTCTATGCTAGCTTTTTTTTTTTTTTTTTAAGGGACTATATATCAAAATGTTTTAGTCTGATACAGAATTAATACACTCCCTTTGGAAAATAGGGAGAGGCGGTAAGAAGAACTTAGGAATTACTCATAAACCTACCACAAGCGTAATCGCTGTTTTATATCTTTCAGCCTAGTAGTTATCATTGACTAATGGGTAGGCTGGTCATTCTTGTCCCTATGTACTATGGGACATTGGCATGACAGGAAGTTGTTTGTTAGTTTTTCACCAGGAACAGTACTGGCAGGATTTTGGATAGGAGAGGTAGAAGGAGGTAGAAGGGCAAAAATGGATTGGGGAATAACTTGGTGGAGATGAGTCTTCTCTGATACTTTCTTGCAGGGAGATAGGTATATAACTGACTAGAACCAATGTCTTTCATGGTTTGAGAAACATTATCTTTCAAAGCCTGTTTTCCTTATTTTGAGGTGGGGAGACCTATATGCTAGATCGATTGTGCAAAGTTCTCTGCAATCTAGTATTGATACAATTATTTCAAGACCTTGCTTATTGCAGCATACAGTGAGGTTTTGCTAACAATGCCTTTTAACCACAACCTTGGGCTCTACCCTTTGCCCCACTGCCAGACCAAGTTTCTCTAGGTAGGCTGACCACTTGATTAATAGATAAAGCGAAAGGGAGGAGGGAAAAGGGCAACTTAGTGACCATTTTTTTTTTTTTTTTTTTTTTTTTTTGGTACTGGGTATTGAACTCAGGGGCACTCGACCACTGGGCCACATCCCCAGCCCTTTTTTGTATTTTTTATTAGAGAAGGTCTCACTGAGTTGAGTGCCTCGCCATTGCTGAGGCTAGCTTTGAACTCGCGATCCTCCTGCCTCAGCCTCCCAAGTGCTGGGATTACAGGCGTGCACTACCACGCCCGGCGATTAGCTCTATTTCTGATGGTTGAAACAGTCCTTCAAATTCTCTGCTCAGAGGTTGGGGATATAACTCAGTTGATAGAGTGTTTGCCTCACATGCACAAAACCCTGGGTTTGATTCCCAGTACCATAAATAAATAAATAAATAAATAAATAAATAAATAAATAAATTCTCTGCACAGTTCTGGGAAGATATAATCAAGGAGAAAGGAGATAAATTGTCAGAGTGGTACAGGCACTTCAGGAAAAACAGTAGATGTACTGACCAAGGGGATGAAAAGTGTTTTGTGGAAAAAATAGCTCCTTTTGCAGCTATTGACTAATAAGAATTGAAACTAACTCCCACCAGTGCTTTTTATAAATGCCTGAGTTGGGGTTGGTCCTGTCTGGGCTATAGGACTTTCAGGATTCAGAGAACTGAACTAAGGGTGGCTGCCTTTCAATGAGGCGCGATGGAGCTGAGTATATTCTTTACTCCCTAACCCTGAGAATCAGAACCCACTTTCATTTATCTCAGATTTTGTCAATCTTGGAACAGTTGAAATTTTAGGCTGGATAATTCTTTGCTGTGGGTGTCTGTTGAGAATCTGTAGCAAAATTACTAGCCTCTACTTACTAGATGCCAGTGGCAACCTCCTTCTCTCAGTTGTGACAACCCCAAATTTCTCTATACATTTCCAGATATTTCTGGAGGGGTGAAATTGCCATATCCCTGCCTTATTGGGAACCACGGAGTTATTCTGAAGGAAGAAGGACTAATCAGAGGTTTGGTCACATTACTCTATAGATAGAGAGATGGTTTGAGAGATAGCCGCTTTTTTAGGTGTCATATTCACTAATCATTACAGCTCAGGTAAAAGTTGGCTCACATTTCCTTGAGTGTATTATTGTTTGACTTTTGACTCCAATGACAGGTTTCTTCCCTATTGATTTGACCCAAACTCTTAGATCCTCTAAATGTCTCTGTGTTACTTTCCTGTCTTCTTCAGTTTTAGGAGGGTTTCCTGCACTTTGGTCTGTTGTCTGCAAACTAAGATTGGTCCCTGTGGCCACCTACTCTATAGCATCACTGAAATGTTAAGGGTGCAAGATGGCTGATTAGAGATTCCCAGCACTTATCTCCTCCTCCATGAAGAACCAAAGTAACAGGTGCATGGCTGTTTGAAGTGAGTGACCACTGGAAAATCACTGGAAATCAGCAAGAAAAAGACTGAAACCTTGTAAGATTCAGAGACCTGGGATAACAGCATAACAAAAGAAACAAAATTACCCTGAAATTTGCCACCCTGACTTAACAGTCAGGGAAGGGGAAGTCTCCCCTTTGCAGGGATAAGAAGGAAAGAGAGAGTCTTAGAAAACTCTTTCGGTGTGGATGCTGGCAATCCTGACCACTGGAAAGTTTCAGTTCTCACAATTTTGTAGCCCACTTATATGAGTAACCTGAACTCTGCACAGCAGTCTTAGTTTGGAAAAGAATCTCGTGTCATCTGCCAGTGAATGACTGGGGAGCTGTAGCCAGGAGCCATCTTGAGAAAGAAGCAGTTGTCTGAATTTGGATGGCTCTAGGAGGCAGAAACCCTTGCACTGTCCCATCTCCCAAAACTCACTGCATGGTTTGGGGGGAGCTGCCTTGCACACCCAACTTGGTCAGCTGAATGACTGTAACAAGCCCACTGGTGCCCTGTGTTTAGGGGATAGGCATTGAGACATGGAGGGGAGCATAGGGTACTGCCATCAAGAACCAGGAGGGTAGCGTGCTTCTCCTCTGTGACCAAGGATCTAGCCAGCTACTCATGGATTCATACCAGTACCAGAACTAGACAGGTGCCCACGTGGTTCTTACTGCCCTTCCTGCATGTACCATCTTCTACATCTGCTACTGATGGAGTAGGAAGGGAATACTGCAATTCCCACTGCTATTTGCTGATAAGGGTGTGCTGAGGTGGTCTTGCACAATTCCACAGATCAAGCCATCATCCCACCCCAAGGTGTGCAAGACCAAAAGGGCTCATGAAAAGAACTTTGTTCAGCTCCAGCTGTGGTTGCAAACAGGGTGGGCACTGCCATCAAACTGGCAGAGAGGAACACCACAGTTTCTGCTGCCACTCCACCTACTCAGTTCCTGATGTTGACACATCTTTGCAAACTGTCAGACCATGCACGGCTGTCAGTACTGAGTATGAGCACTACAGAGAGGTTAATGCTCTTCCTGATACCACCCCTTCCGGTGCAGCATCTGGGCCCATATTACTGACTAGTTGGAAAACAGGCACTTCGGGCTCCTCATGCTGGGGCTGCCAGTACCAGAGGCCCTTGTTAGTAGCAGAGCTAACATCAACAGTGCCCTAGGAAAGCCCTGTTCTCTCACAGGGGCCACCACTTCTACCATCGGAGTGGCTAGGCAGGGAGCGCCCCACACCTATTGATGGCTACACCACACCAGCCTGAACTCCAAATGTGTCCCCACACTTTTGTGGCCCAAGAGACAGTGTTTGGTCTCTTTAACCTGCCACAGAATGCAACGTACCCAAAGTCATTAATTACAGCCAAAGAAACTGTAGGGAAACTGTACTGTGGTACCCAAGTAAAATAAAAACCACATTACACTCCAAAGTAACACCCAAGACACATCTTTAGGAGATAGCCACTTACTAAGAAGGCCACCACATAAAAGTAATAAGTGGCCATGGAAAAATACTGGAAATCAGCAAAAGAGAGACTGGAACCTTGTATGAGTCAGAGACCAAGGATAAGAGCAAAATAAGAGAAACAAAATACCTCCAAATCTGCCACCAGATACAAAAATCTCAATGTAGGAACACAAGAAACATGAAAAAAACAAAGTGACATAATGCATCCAAAAGAAAATAACTCTTTAGCAAGAGATTACAAAGGTATTTAAATGGATGAAATACCTGATAAAGAATTTAAAACAGTGGTTATAAAAAAAAAGAGCTCAGATTCAAGATAATGCAGATAATTAAATGAAAGTAGGAAGACAACACAGTATGTGAATGAGAAATTCAGAAAAGAGCATTTTTGAAGAAGAAAAACAAGAATCGTGGGAATTAAGAACAAAATAAGTAAAATGTAAAATATAGTTGAAAGGCTCAATGACAGATAAGATCAAACAAAAGAAAGATACCTGACACTAAATACAGTCCTTTGAAAAAACACAGACAGACAAATAGACACACACACACACACACACACACCAAAAAAAAAAAAAAAAAAAAAAAAAGAAAGAAAGAATTAAGAAAGCGTTCAACACTCTATGGAAAAACATTAGTACATATGGAATACAATTAAATTAACAAACTTCCACATTTTGGAATATCAGTAAGTCAAGAGAAAAAAATTAAAAGGATAGAAAAACCTACTCACTTAAATAATAAGAAAACTTCCCTAACCTTCAGAAAGATATAGATAGCCATGTACAGGAGGCTTATTAGATCCCAAATAGATGTAAACAGGAAAAAGATATTCACCATAGCATATTATAGTCAAACTGTCAAAAGTACAGGACAAAGAATTTAAAGATCTACAGGAGAAAAGTGCCTGGTCACATTTAAGGGTATTTTCATTACACTAACAACAGATTTCTCAGAAAAACTTATAGGCCAGGAGGGACTAGAGTTGACAAATATGAAGTCCAGAAGAAACTAGGATTACAAACAATCAGAATTATTCTATTCAGCAGGACTACCCTTCACAAATAAAGGAGAAATAAAGACCTTCCAAGACAAACAAAAATTTAGAGAATTAATTAATACCAGATGAACTTTTCAAAAGATATTTAAGAAAAATTAAAAAAAACTACCATCCTGAAAGCATGTGAAAGTATAAATTCCACTAAAAGAGTAGAAACACAAAGAAGAATCAAACATTAAGCGGGGCACAGTGGCGCATGCCTATAATTCTTGGGAGGCCAATGCAGGAGGATCATGAGTTCAAAGTCAGCCTCAGCAAAAGTGAGGTGCTAAGCGATGCAGTGAGATCCTATCTCTAAATAAAATACAAAATAGACCTTGGGATGTGGCTCAGTGATTGAGTGCCCCTGAGTTCAATCCCAAGTACCAAAAAAAAAAAAAAAAAAAAAAAAAAAGAAAAGAAAGAAAGAAAAAAGGAAAGAAACAAACATTATCAATATAGCAAACCATCAAATCACAAAAAATTGAACAAAAGAAACATGAATATTCAAAACAACTAGAAGAAAATCAGCAAATTGACAGGATTAAGTCTTACATATCAATAATAACCTTGAATGCAAGCAGACCAAATTTTCCAATTAAAAGATACAGACCGAGCTGACTGGAGAGAGGTGACATTAAGTGTCAGTCACTAAAGTGAGGTACAGTAGTGAGAACACTGCTGAGTTACTAGCAATACTCCTGCACTCACAAAGGAGCCAAGGCCATCGTACTTCTCTGGGGCACTGAGACAACAGACTACAGTGGGGATGAGTCTCCAAATTGCTGACTCCCGCGGATCCCACGCCGGAGACAAACAGCGCACAAAGACATCAGCAATGGTGCTAGTGGGGAACGGCGCAGAAGAACAAGGACCCCAGCAGCAGCACCAATAGGCAACAGCACAGAATGATAGGTGCTGACAGTTCAGCTGTCCAACGTGCTTTCACGCAAGTCACCTGGCATATTCCCACGCACAGGAGCACCAATCAGGTCCTGGGTGGTTCCATTATGCCCAGGGGGATTGATCACCGCCATTTTTGAAAGTGGCTGCAGCAGAGGGAGAAAGAAGGAAAAAAAGAGGAGGGAGGGGAAATCACCTGTGCCCGGAAGGCTGCATACATCTGAGGAATTTACACAGGCTCTGAAGACAACCGACAGCTACACAAGCCACACACAGACAGTGGAGGAGCTTCTTTCTGAACCCAGTGTACCAGCCCCATAACTCTGGAACTATATTGTGACATGGAAAGTAGTCACCTACATCTTGGGTCACCTTTCAGCGCCATTTACTAGGGGGGGCCAACTCTCATCTTCGAACTCTGGCTGACCAGGTAGGTACACAGATTGTAGCTCCGCTCCAACTCCTCAGCAGAAGCTAGGGCGGGTTCTGTGACTACTTGGTTAACTTCAACATCTGGAGGGTGGTGATAAAATCCGGAAAACCAACAACAGATGTCCACATCTACTGGATGTGAAGGGAACCAGGAAATCTCCCCTCAAGATTTCTTGTCTGTGATTTATTTGTGTGTTTACCTTTGTGGGTTTTTATTTTTATTTATTTATTTATTTTTTTTTGAGTGTGTGTGTGCGTGCGCTTTTCTCTCTTTCATTTATTCCTTTTTGTTTGGTTTGGTTAGTCTTGTTTTATTTTTCTCCCTCTTCTTTCCTCTCCCTATTTACTTCCAGCCCTCACACTCTCAACATATGTGAAACCAAGTTTTATACAGAAATTAGGATTTTGAGAACTGGGGCAACTGAATAATATATCAAAGCTGTGTTATATATAGTTTCTTTTCTATTTTTGACTCACTTTCTTTTTCTTCTCTTCTTCACCAATTTCTACTACTTTCACATTTTTTATTTCTCTTAACATATACATAAGTTTGGTTTATATACACATTGGTCTTCCCACTAACTTGTTCACTCCAATATATTTCCTCTCTCTTCTACTGACATTAAACTATATCCATATATTTCTCTTTCACACTTCCTAAGAAATAATAACTCAATATCCACACCTCCTTCCTCCTAAGCATATCACATCTGTGTCCAATATCACAAATTCTAAACCCCTTTACAAACCTACAGAGTATATTGGAGACAATATTTGAATTCACTGATTCTGTACATTGTGACCAAATTGTGAACATCTGAATAGAAAATGACAGGTTTTAAAGTGTAAAGTGTTTATATGGGGATCTGATAACATTGTACAACAGGGGAATCATAAGGCTTTAAGGTAAAAATGAAAAAGTCAAGGTCCCACAGCACTAGAAGAGAAGTCACACAAGCAATATGAAAAAACAAGGGAAGAAAGTGTCCCAAACAAAACAACATACCTCCTTAGTAGATTCCATGGCAAGCACAGCAGATGAAATGACAGAGAAGGAGTTCAGGAGGCACATAATCCAAATGTTCAATGATCTCAAGAATGATATAAGGGAACAAATATAGGTAGTAAAAAATCATTTTGACAAAGAACTTCATAAACAAATACAAGAAGCAAAAGATTACTTCAATAGGGAGACAGAGGTTCTAAAAAGAAACCAAACAAATTCTGGAAATGAAAGAAGCAATAAACCAAATTAAATGTTCAGTTGAAAGCATCACCAACAGATTAGACCACTTGGAAGACAGGACTTCAGATAATGAAGACAAAATATATGATCTTGAAAAAAATGTAGACCACACAGTAAAAATGGTAAGAAATCATGATCGGAACATTCAAGAAATATGGGATAGCTTTAAAAGACCGAACTTACGAGTTATTGGGATAGAGGAAGGCATAGAGTTTCAAACCAAAGGAATGAGTAATTTATTCAATGTGATAATAGCAGAAAATTTTCCAAACATGAGGAATGAATGGGAAAACCAAGTTCAAAAGGCTTACTGAACACCACGTGTACAAAATCACAACAGATCCACACCAAGGCACATTATAATAAAAATGCCTAACATACAGAATTAGGAGAGAATATTAAAAGCCATGACAGAAAGGAATCAGATTACATATAGGAGAAAAGCAATTAGATTATGTGAAGATTTTTCAACCCAGACCTTAAAAGCTAGAAGATTCTGGAACAATATATATATCAAGATCTGAAAGAAAATGGATGCCAATGAAGAAACTTATGTCCAGCAAAATTAAGCTTTAGATTTGAAGATGAGATAAAAACCTTTCACAATAAACAAAAGTTAAAAGAATTCACAACCTGAAAGCCTGCACTCCAGAACATCCTTGGCAAAATATTCCATGAAGAAGAAAAGAAAAATAACAATGAAAATCAGCAAAGGGAAATATTAAACTAAAGGAAACACTAACCAGAGGAGAAACCAAATCAAGTTAAATATTAAAAAAAATGGATGGGAATATAAATCATGTCTCAATAATAACCCTGAATGTTAATGGCCTAAACTCACCATTCAAAAGACACAAACTGTCAGACTGGATTAAAAGAAAAGATCCAACAATATGCTGTCTCCAAGAAACTCACCTCATAGAAAAACACATCAACAGACTGAAGGTGAAAGGCTGGGAAAAATCTTACCACTCACATGGGCTGCAGAAGCAAGCAGGGGTTTCCATTTTCATATAAAATAAGGTAGACTTCAAGCCAAAGTTAATCAAAAGGGAGAAAGGTGGATATTTCTTACTGCTTAAGGGAACCATTCATCAACAATACATAACAATTATAAATCTACATGCGCCAAATAATGGAGCACCTACATTCATCAAACAAACCCTTCTCAAGTTCAAGAGTCAAATAGACCACAATACAATTCTTCTAGGGGACTTCAACACACCTCTTTTACCACTGAATAGATCATCTAAACAAAAGCTAAATAAAGAAATTTTAGACCTCATTAGTACAATTAACAACTTAAGCTTAATGGACATATATAGATTATTTCATCCCTCAGTGAATGAATATATTTTCTTCTCAGCAGCACATGGCTCCTTCTCTAAAATAGACCATATATTATGCCACAAAGCAACTCTTAGCAAATATAAAAAAGTATAGATACTACCCTGCATTCTATCAGATCATAATTGAATAAAATTAGAAATCAATGATAAAATAAAAAATAAAAAAAGATACTCCAACACCTGGAGACTAAACAACATGCTTTTGAATGAACAAGGAGTTGCAAAAGACATCAAGGAGGAGATTTAAAATTTCCTAGAGGTGAATGAGAACACAGATACATCATATTGAAATCTCTGGGACACTATGAAGGCAGTATTAAGGGGAAAATTCATTGCATGGAGTTCATTCCTTAAAAGAAGAAAAAACAAACAAATAAATGACTTAATCTCACACCTCAAAGCCCTAGAAAAACAAGAACAGATCAACACTAAAAGCAGTAGAAAACAGGAAATAATTAAAATCAGAGTTGAAATTAATGAAATTGAGACTAAAGAAACAATGGAAAGAACTCACAAAACAAAATTTGGTTCTTTGAAAAAATAAATAAAATCAACAGACCCTTAGCCATGCTAACGAAAAGAAAGAGAGAAAAAACTTGAATTACTAACATTTGTGATGAAAAAGGAAATATGACAACAGACACCTCTGAAATACAGAAGATAATTAGAAAATTATTTTGAAAACTTGCACTCTAATAAAATAGAAAATATCAAAGGCATTGACAAAGTTCTAGAGTCATATGAATTGCCCAAACTGGAACTGGAGGCTATACACAATTTAAACAGATCAATTTCAAGTGAGGAAATAGAAGACGCCATCAATAAACTACCAACCAAGAAAAGCCCAGGACCGGATGGATTCACAGCGGAGTTCTACAAGACCTTCGAAGAAGAACTAATACCAATACTCTTCAACTTATTTCAGGAAATCAAAAAAGAGGGAGCTCTTCCAGACTCATTCTATAAGGCCAATATTACACTGATTCCAAAGCCAGACAAAGACTCATCCAAAAGAGAAAACTTCAGACCAATATCTTTAATGAACATAGATGCAAAAATTCTCAACAAAATTCTGCAAATCGAATACAAAAACATATCAAAAAGATAGTGCACCATGATCAAGTGGGGTTTATTCCAGGGATGCAAGGTTGGTTCAACATAATACATTGTTGAACATTATGTTGGATAAACATAACACATCACATCAATAGACATAAAGATAAAAACCATATGATCATCTCAATAGATGCAGAAAAAGCATTTGACAAAATACAGCACCTCTTTATGTTCAAAACACTAGAAAAACTAGGGATAACAGGAACATATCTCAACATTATAAATGCTGTCTATGCAAAGCCCCATTCTAGCATCATTTTAAATGGAGAAAAATTGAAAGCATTTCCTCCAAAAACAGGAACAAGAAAGGAATGCCCCCTTTCACGACTTTTATTTAACATAGTACTTGAAACACTGGCCAGAGCAATTAGACAGATGAAAAAATTAAAGGGATTTAGATAGGAAAAGAAGGACTCAAATTAGCACTATTTGCTGATGATATGATTCTATTCCTAGAAGACCAAAAATATTCCACCAGAAAACTTTTAGAATTAGTAAATGAATTCGGCAAAGTAGCAAGATACAAAATCAATACCCATAAGTCAAAGGCATTTATGTTTATCAGTGACAAACCCTCTGAAAGGGAAATGATGAAAACCACCCCATTTACAATAGCATCAAGAAAAATAAAATACTTGGGAATCAACTTAATGAAAGATGTGAAAGACCTGTATAGCAAAAACTACAGAACAGTAAAGAAATAAATTAAGGAAGACCTTAGAAGGTGGAAAGATCTACCTTGTTCTTGGATAGGCAGAATTAATATTGTCAAAATGACTATATTACCAAAAGCATTATAGAGTTTCAATGCAATCCCAATCAAAATTCCAATGACATTCCTTATAGAAAAAGAAAAGGCAGTCATGAAATTCATCTGGAAAACTAAGAGTCCCAGAAGATCTAAAGCAATATTTAGCAAGAAGAGTGAAGCAGGTGGCATCACAATATCAGACCTTAAACTATACTACAGAGCAATAGCAACAAAAACAGCATGGTACTGGCACCAAAATAGACATGTAGACCAATGGTACAGAATAGAGGACACAGAGACTAATGCCCACAACTACAGCTATTTTATATTAGATAAAGTTGCCAAGAACATACATTGGAGAAAAGATAGCCTCTTCAACAAGTGGTGCTGGGATAACTGGAAATCCATATGCAACAAAATGAAACTGAACCTCTATCTCTCACCATGCACAAAACTCAACTCAAAGTAGATCAGGGACCTAGGAATTAAACCAGAGACCCTGTGTCTATTAGAAGAAAAAGTAGGCCCAAACTTCCATCATATCAGATTAGGCTCCTACTTCCTTAATAAGACTCCTATTGCACAAGAATTAAAATCTAGAATTAATGAATGGGATGGATTCAAACTAAAAAGCTTCTTCTCAGCAAAAGAAACAATCAGTGAGGTAAAAAGGAAACCTACTAATTGGGAACAAGTCTTTACTACAAGCATGTCAGATAGAGTACTGATATCTAGAATATATAAAGAACTTAAAAATCTTAACACCAAAAAACAAATAACCCAATCAATAAATGGGCCAAGGAACTGAACAGACACTTCTCAGAAGATATACAATCAATCAACAAATACGTGAAAAAATGTTCAACATCTCTAGCAATTAGAGAAATGCAAATCAAAACTACTCTAAGATTTCATTTCATTCCAGTCAGAATGGTAGCTATTAAGAACACAAACAAGCCAGGGGCAGTGGCACATGCCTGTAATCCCAGCACTTGGGAGGCTGAGGCAGGAGGATCGCAAGTTCAAAGCCAGCCTCAGCAATGGCAAGGCACTTAGCAACTCAGTGAGACCCTGTCTCTAATAAAATACAAAAAAAAGGGGGGGGGGCTGGATTGTGGCCCAGTGGTAAAGTGCCCCTGAGTTCAATCCCCAGTACCAAAAAAAAAAAAAAAAAAAAAACCACACAAACAACAATAGATGTTGGAGAGGATGTGGGGGAAAAGGTACACTCATACATTGCTGGTGGGACTGCAAAATGGTGCAGCCAATCTGGAAAGCAGTATGGCAATTCCTTGGAAAACTGGGAATGGAACCACCTTATGACCCAGCCATCCCACTACTGGGTCTATTCCCAAAGGACTTTAAAACAGCATACTACAGGGATACAGCCACATCAATGTTTATAGCAACACAATTCACAATAGCTAGGTTGTGGGACCAACCTAGATGCCTCTCAGTAGATGAATGGATAAAGATAATGTGGTATATATACACAATGGAATATTGCTCAGCAATAAAAGAGAATAAAATAATGGCATTCACAGGTAAATGGATGAAGTTGGAGAAAATAATGCTAAGTGAAGTTAGCCAATCTCAAAAATCCAAATGCCGAATGTTTTCTCTCATGTAAGGAGGCTGATTCACAGTGGGGTTGAGACAGGGAGCATAGGAGGATTAGAGGAACACTAGAAAGGTCAAAGGGGAAGGAGGGGAAGGGAGGGGGTAAGGGGGTAAAAAGAAAAAAATAAAAGATGGTAGAATGAAGCCGGGCGCGGTGGCGCACGCCTGTAATCCCAGCACTTTGGGAGGCTGAGGCAGGAGAATCGCGAGTTCAAAGCCAGCCTCAGCAATGGCGAGGCACTTAGTAACTCAGTGAGACCCTGTCTCTAATAAAATACAAAAAAGGGCTGGGGATGTGGCCCACTGGTCGAGTGCCCCTGAGTTCAATCCCTGGTACCAAAAAAAAAAAAAAAAAAAAAAAAGATTGTAGAATGAGATGGATATCATTACCCTAAGAGCAAGTATGAAGACACGAATGGTATGAATGTACTTTGTATACATCCAGAGATATGTAAAAATGAGCTCTATATGTGTATTATGAATTGTAATGCATTCTACTGCCATATACAACAACTTTGAATATAAATAAATAAATAAATAAAATAAAGGTCTATTGACAACTAAAAAATATTTTTATAAATGGCCGTACTACCAAAAGATTTACACAGATTTAATCCAATGCCTATTAAAATCCCAATGACATTTTTTATAGAATTAAAAAAGTTAATCATGAAATTTATTTGGAAAAATAAAAGACTCAGAATAGCCAAAGCAATACTTAGCAAGAAGAGCGAAGCAGGACGCATCATAATACCAAACCTTAAACTATAATTACAGAACCATAGTAACAAAAATGGCATGGTATTGACACCAAAACAGACATATAGACCAATGGTACAGGATAAAGGACACAGAGAAAAACTCACATAAATACAGTTATTCATACTAGACAAAGGTGCCAAAAACATACATTGGAGAAAATATATCCTCTTCAAGAAATACTGCTGGGAAAACTGGAAATCCATATGTAGTGAAATGAAATTAAGTATTTATCTCTCACCATGCACAAAATTCAACTCAAAGTGGATCATAGACTTAGACATTAGAACAGAGACCCTGTGAAGATGGCGGAGTGGCTGCGCGAAGCGGTTAGTATTAAGTCTTTGGGCCGACTTCTGTTCTGGTCTCCGCAGCAGCAGTGGTTGCTGAGTGAAGAGCGCCTAGGATAATTGCCCAAGATGCCAAATATCAAAATCTTCAGTGGAAGCTCTCATCAGGACTTATCTCAGAAAATTGCTGACCGCCTGGGCCTGGAGCTAGGCAAGGTTGTGACTAAGAAATTCAGCAACCAGGAGACCTGTGTGGAAATTGGTGAAAGTGTACGTGGAGAAGATGTTTACATTGTTCAGAGTGGTTGTGGTGAAATCAGTGACAATCTAATGGAGCTTTTGATCATGATTAATGCCTGCAAGATTGCTTCAGCCAGCCGGGTTACTGCAGTCATCCCATGCTTCCCTTATGCCCGGCAGGATAAGAAGGATAAGAGCCGGGCACCAATCTCAGCTAAGCTTGTTGCAAATATGCTGTCTGTAGCTGGTGCAGATCATATTATCACCATGGACCTACATGCTTCTCAAATTCAGGGATTTTTTGATATCCCAGTGGAAAATTTGTATGCAGAGCCAGCTGTCCTAAGTGGATTAGGGAGAATATCTCTGAGTGGAGGAACTGCACTATTGTGTCACCTGATGCTGGTGGAGCCAAGAGAGTGACCTCCATTGCAGACCAAGGCAAAGTCCATTGAATGTGGACTCTGCCTTGATTCACAAGGAATGGAAGAAGGCCAATGAAGTGGACCACATGTTGCTAGTGGGAGATGTGAAAGATTGGGTGGCTATCCTTGTGGCTGACATGGCTGACACATGTGGCACAATTTGCCATGCAGCTGACAAACTTCTCTCAGCTGGAGCAACCAGAGTTTATGCTATCTTGACTCATGGAATCTTTTCTGGCCCAGCCATTTCTTGAATCAATAATGCATGTTTTGAAGCAGTAGTGGTCACCAATACCATACCTCAGGAGGACAAGATGAAGCATTGCTCTAAAATACAGGTGATTGACATCTCTATGATACTCGCAGAAGCCATCAGGAGAACTCATAATGGGGAATCTGTTTCCTACCTATTCAGCCATGTTCCTTTATAATAGAATAATTTGAGGCTTTTTTAAAAATAAAATCAATCCCACCCCTTGTTTCCCTTGGTATTTGATGACAAATTCAGCAGAAGACCCATCTTGCTCCAGTGTAGCTTTCTACATCCCATGTCATGTAAATGAGAGTTTATTGTAAATTGGAGAAAGACAGATTGATATTAACTGCTGGGATTTCTTAACTGCATTGCCTCATTCTGGCTTCCTTAATGAATTTGTGAACCTTGCAGCTTTACCTAGAATTCAGCTGCTGCAAGATTTTAGACTTCTGAGGATGTTGAATAAGGCTGTTTGAATGCTTGGGGATGCTCAGACTCTGCATGTGAATGCTTTGGGGATTTTTCTTTGTCAGAACAACTAGCAACAAAGCATCCCATGTGTGACAAGTTCTCCAAGATCTATGCTAAATTAACAATAAGAGCCTTGGGCAACCCCCAAACCTATTCTCCATAGCTGAGCAAGCACCCTGTTAAGGAGGAGCAGGCAGCTCAGCCTGAAAAAACTGTTGGGTGGGATCATGAGGGGGGAAGGGGTAGTACAGTGAAGCAAATGTTTCTTGGGAGGAAGAAGCCTGATTCATTGTCATCTGCTTGACCATTTAGTTTGTATTCCCTTTGTACCTATTCCTTTCTATGGCTTTACCTTCAGCCATCTTGACCTTTTCCTGGCCAAATATCCTCTTGGGCCCAAACAATCATTGTACCACAGTCTTCTGGAACACAAACTTGCTTCCTGCTGTGTAATTGCTAACATTCACATTAGATATTTTGCTGTAGCTTAACCTTCATTAGCCTACTTCCACCCTGGTTGTTGGGTTTTAGGTGGTATCATAGTGCCTTTTAATTTAAGTATTTAATTTTCATCTTCCTTCCTGGAATCTATTTGGCCTCTCAGATGACCTGACATTTCTGTTAAAAGTTTGATGTTAATTGTCTCTTGTAGAGGTAATTAATAAAGTGTCTATGTGTATGAAAAAAAAAAAAAAGAAAGAAAAAGAACAGAGACCCTGTGCCTAATAGAAGGAAAAGTAGGCCCAAATCTTCACCATGTCGGCTTAGGAACTGACTTCCTCAACAAGACTCCTAAAGTACAAGAAGTAAAATCAAGAATCAATAAATGGGATGGATTCAAACTAAAAGTTTCTTCTCAGCATAGGAAACAATCAATAATGTGAAGAGAGAGCCTACAGAATGGGGAAAAAAAATCTTTACCACACACACCTCAGACAGAGCATTAATCTCTAGGATATATAAAGAACTCAAAAAACTTAACACCATAAAAAAACCAAACAACCCAATCAATAAATGGGCTAAGGAACTGAACAGACACTTCACAGAAGAAGAAATAGTTGATCAACAAATATATGAAAAAATGGTCAACATCTCTAGCAATTAAAGAAATGCAAATCAAAAGTACTGTAACATTTCATCTCACTCCAATCAGAATGGCAATTATCAAGTATACAAACAACAATAAATGTTGGTGAGGATGTGGGGGGAAAGGTACACTCATACACTGCTGGTGGGACTGTAAATTGGTGCAACTACTCTGGAAAGCAGTATGGATATTCCTCAGAAAACTTAGAATGGAACCACCATTTGACCCAGCTATCCCACTCCTCAGTTTATACCCAAAGGACTTATAATCATCACACTACAGTAATGCAGCCACATCAATGTTTTTTTGGGGGGTGGGGAGTACTGTGGATTGAATTCAGGGGCACTCAGCCACGAGCCACTTCATCAGCCCTATTTTGTATTTTATTTAGAGACAGGGTCTTACTGAGTTGCTTAGCACCTCTCTTTTGCTAACTGGCTTTGAACTCACAATTCTCCTGCCTCAGCTTCTGGAGCCGCTGGGATTACAGGTGTGCACCAAGGCGCCTGACCACATCAATGTTTTTAGCATCTCAAAACATAGTAACTAAACTATGAAACCAATCTAGGTGCCCTTCAACAGATGAATGGATAAAGAAAACCTGGTATAAACATAATGGAATATTACTCAGCCTTAAGGAAGAATGAAATTGTGGCATTTGCTGGTAAATGGATGGAGGGAGCTGGAGAATATCATGTTAAGTGAAATAAGCCAATCTCCAAAAACCAAAGGCTGAATATTTAATATGTGGATGCTAATGCACAATAAGGGGGGGTAGGAAGAATAGAGGTACTTTGGATTAGATAGAGGGGAGTGAAGGGAGGGGAGGGTGTATGTGGATAGGAAGAATAGTAGAATGAAGTGGACATTTTTACTCTATGTGCATATATGATTACACGGCTGTGTGTGATTCTACATCATGTACAACCAGAAGAATACGAAGTTATACTCCATTTATATAAGACGTGTCAAAATGCATTCTACTGTCACATATAACAGATTAGAACAAATTAAAAAAAAAAAAAAAGAAATCCTGTCATTTGCAATACAATGGATGGAAATGGAAGACATTATGTTGAGTGAATTAAGCCAGACACAGAAAGACAAATACTGCATGTTCTGATTCATATATGGAAACTAAAAATGTCAACCTGAAAGTAGCATAATGACCAATAGGGACTTAGAAGACTGGGGAAAGAAGGGTGAAAGGGGTGGTTGGATATGATCAATGCACACTCCATGTGTGTATGGAAATGCCACACTGAATCCATCAAGATGTACAATTAACGGGTGTTGGTAAAAATTTTCAAAAAGGAATGTTAAAGATAATTTCCAGCCCAAGCCTAGAAGTTTCAACTTTGTTCATCCAACTGTATTCCTTGTCTCCTGGTTAATTTCATTCTCAGTCATTCTTTTAGTTTTCTATTGCTGCCACAACAAATTACCACAAACTTAATGACTTAAAGTAACTCAAATTGATCACTGTATACTTCTGGAAGTCAGAGTTTTACATGACTCTGGATGGGCTAAGATCTAGGTGTATGCAAGGCATGTTCCTGTCTGGAGGCTCAAGGGGAGAATCCTTTCCCCTTCCAATTTCAAGAGGCTGCCTGCTTTCCTTGTCTCACAGCCCCCTCCTCCGTCTCCACTGCCAGCAATGTTGATACTCTGGCCATGTTTGCCTAGTCAGAGCTACCTGTCTGATCACAGCTGAGAAAGGTTTCCCTTTCAAGCACCCATGCAATTTAGTTGGGTCCCCATGAAAAATCCATGGTGTTCTTCCCCAGTGTAAAATCCACAAGTTAGTCAATCTACAAATGACCCTTGTGCCACATGTGGTTATGTCACAGGCTCTAGGGCTTAGGACATGAACATCTCTTCAGGATTCTCATTCTGCCTATCACAGCCATGACTGCCTGCCTGGGCTCCATTAGCACTGCTCAACCTCTATGTTCCCATCCTAGGGGTCTTAATGCCAGTTATGAGCTCAGAGTTTTTAGAAGGCAGCATCACTAGGCTGGCATTGGCCTGAGCACAGTACCAGCAGCTGAGCACCCATGGTTATAGCCACCATCTCATACTTCAGGTAGACTTGCACACATTTGAGTTCGGTCATTTCCACCAGCTTCTATTCCCTTTCCTTTGGCTGACTCAGAAATATCCAGCACCAGGCCCGACTCTCTGGCCAGAGGTTCTAAAGCAAGATCCATTCCCATCTTACCCATTTTCTTTCCAGCACCAAAAACAGCCCAGATGGCTGGAAACAGGTGAAGATGCCCTGAAGAAATGGCACCCGGATCTGGCTAATCCATATTAGTGCTGCCATTACCATTCTAAAATGTCAGTGTCAAGAGAGGCCCTAAGGACAAATAAAAAAAAAATTGTTTTAAAAGAGAGGCCCTAGGGACATTTAGACTACAGAGGGAAATTGAGGCCCAGAGAAGTGTGGCTTTCAATAGGACAAGGCAAGAGCCAGCTCTAGATGAGATCCAGGATAGCTAAATCCAACTCTAAGAACTTTTCCCCACTGAGCAGCAGATCTGCCACTATCATTTGAAGTGTTCTAAAAACATCAACAAGATATCTCAAGACCACATTTTTCAAAAACTTCATTTTGCGTTGCTGGGCGTGGTGGTGTGTTGGGGGTTTTGTTTGAGTTGCTGGGGTTTTTAGTTTCTCCCGACTTGGGTTTAGCTTCTTCCGGCCAGCAGAGAAGGCTAGGGGAAAAACACGCCCCAGTGGAGGTGTGATCGAGAACCGTAGAAGTTGGCTGGAGGCCTACGCCAGCCCTCACAATGGAAGACAATCAGGGATGCACCAGGGAGCCCGGTCAGAGCTGGAACTCATTTATTGAAGAAGATGGATGGCATTTATAGAAGACATGGGCCAATCAGCAGAAAGATCATAGGAGCACACAGGGAGTATAGGCGGATTACATTGGCGGAGACCCTGGCTTATCCTTAGGGTGGTTTCAGTTCTCAAGACACATCAGGGAACGCCTCCTGATTAGGCCAAGTCTTGTATCAGGGAGTGGGAGGCAACCAAAGAGTTAAGTTTTTCTATTCTTTTGGCCGATGTGTTCTTAAGTCCCCAACAGTGGTGCATGCCTATAATCCCAGCACTTGAGAGGCTGAGGCAGGAGGATTGAGAGTTTAAAGCCAGCTTCAGCAATGGTGAGGCACTTAGCAACTCAGCGCGAGACCCTGTCTCTAATAAAATAGAAAAAAAGGGCTGGGGATGTGGCCCACTTGTCGAGTGCCCCTGAGTTCAATCCTTGGTACCAAAAAAAAAAACCTCCATTTTGCAGCTGTGCTTCTGATTTGTCTTATCCTTCCTTCCTCTGGGAATGCAGATTGTGGACATTTGCTACTCCAGCCATGCCCTACTCTGGTACAATTTCCTTAGCAGAAGGAAGATGAGTGGGATGTGCCTGTATGTACATCCACACATTTCAAACTCCCTAGAAAACATAGGTCCAGGAGTGGAAAAAATGAGAAAAGGCTCATTGATAATTTGCTGTGATATATCTTGATTTACTCTGCCAAAGCTTGCCGTATTCCTTATTCAAATGAGGAAGGGCTATCAATTAAGTCAAGAAAAGACATTGTATAATGTTTAATACATTGTATACATGTAAAATTGTCACACTGTACCCTATACATGTGTATAATTTGTTGGATATGGAAAATGAAAAACCCCAAAATAGTGAAGCCTGGGAAAAGGGAGTAAAATATAAAGCCATCCATTGATAACATCGATCCTTTCCCAGTACATTCTTTCCAGTGACAAGACAAGCCCTGGGGACGAAATATCCATCCAAGCCTAGACTGGCAATCTCTTGGAAGAAGCCAAAGTATTGAGTCTCTCAAACTAAGTCCTTTCTCAGTGACAGTACAATGAGACCCTGGAGGGAAAGAGATAAATACCGAGCACTGACCCCAGACCCTCCATCTGGCCCACTGACTGCTGACCCTGGACCCTCCAGTAGACACATTCTGGCAATAATTAGGTTACCTCTCAGTATAACCTATCTAAGAACAAACTTCCCCTTTGGACAGTGGCTCATTTTCCACCAGGAAAGTGATCCATCAGAGGCGTCACCCAGTCCCTGCATGAAACTTTGTTCCTGAATAAAAAGTTGAGATGATCTGTAAAGTTTGTGACTGGTCCAGTCCTTTTATGCTAACACAATTATTATGTGCTAATTAAGAAGAGAACATGAAAAAGAAAGAAAAGGCATTTCTACACTTGCACTATTTCTTTCAAAACAAGAAATCGTCCTGTTTCATTCTCATGGCCACAGTGAACAGCTCTGCTGGAGCCGGGCGCGGTGGCGCACGCCTGTAATCCCAGCACTTTGGGAGGCTGAGGCAGGAGGATCTCGAGTTCAAAGCCAGCGTCAGCAATGGCGAGGCACTTAGCAACTCAGTGAGACCCTGTCTCTAAATAAAATACAAAAAAGGGCTGGGGATGTGGCCCAGTGGTCGAGTGCCCCTGAGTTCAATCCCTGGTACCACAACAACAAAAAAAAAAAAAAAAAAAAAAAAGCTCTGCTGGAGAGTGAGTCAGCGTAGGAGGGGATCTATATAGCTGCTAAGATAAGACCCATTATCTTTTTTTTTTTTTTTTGTGGTACCGGGGATTGAACTCAGGGGCACTCGACCACTGGGCCACACCCCCAGCCCCTTTTTTGTGTTTTTATTAGAGACAGGGTCTCACTGAGTTGCTAAGTGCCTCGCCATTGCTGAGGCTGGCTTTGAACTCGCGATTCTCCTGTCTCAGCCTCCCAAAGTGCTGGGATTACAAGACCCATTATCTTTACAGAGAAGAAAACTGAAGCTCAAAGTTAAAAATCATTCATCCATTAATTTGCATGTCAAATAAATAAGTCAGGCACTGTACTAGGTACTAGAGATAAAATATTGAGCAATATAGCTAATTGGTCCCAGCCCTCAAATTGCTTCCACCTAGCAGGAAAGAGACTATTGATGTATTATACAAAATTGAAGGGGCTCAGGATATGCCACTTTGGCATATGAACTATTTTGAGCTGAAGGCAACTGTGAAAAAGCAGACTATAGAAAAAGCACTCTTCCTGTCCCTTATTTGCTTAAAAACAGGCCATACATGTCCCTTTGTGAAGGACTCTCCTTTGCCTCTCTTCTACTAAGAAGGGCAGAATGACCCTTACTTACTAGGGATGTCTACACAGCAAAACTTAGTAACATCACTCTTATCTTCCGTTAGCTTCCCTCACATATTTACTTTCTCACAATGTACTACTCCTAGATGCTCAAAACCCTTTTCCTTTGTCTTGTCACTCTTCCACAAATTTATCACTCTTTGTTAACATGGTATATAATATATAAGCCTCCAGTTCTGACCACCTCTTTGGGGTTTCCATTTCATTTCATTTCCTTGAGGGGCCCTATATGTCCCTCCTTTTTCCCCTGTTAATATGTATTTTGTCAGTTTAATTTCTAGGGCCCAAGCTGCAGAATTTGAGGAGAGAGGAAAGAGTTTTTCTCCCTCCCCTACAACGTCTTCCTGCACTTGGTCCCATCCCTTTCTGCTTCAATAAGATGATAACACAACTCTTGAGTGGGTGGCAAATGAGATTTCCTGGGTCTGGGCGCCAGTCCCAATTCTTATCTGCTCCTTGCACCCAACCTGATTTGTCATCACCCAAGCTGCTTTATTTTCTGAGATGAGGTTAGAGATCTCAATCTTCCTGGCAAGTATTTTTGCAGGCTTCTTGGCAGCATCTTTCAGGGTCATTAGCCCAAAGCAGTCTGCCCAGTGTTTGCATTTCATCAATGTCGTGCTAATGCGACTCAACCAAAGAAGCCAGAGGGAGAGGCATGTTTAAAGAGTGTTCTGCTTACAATACAACTGCTTCAGGATGCAAACAATGCCAGGGTTTGATGATTTCTGGGAAATGACAGATATTTCTGAGAAGGTTGTCACTTAAAGTCAGCTCTTTATTGGGGCGAGGGTTACCAGGGATTGAATTCAGGGGCACTCGACTACTGAGCCACATTCTCAGACACACACACACACACACACACACACACACACACACACACATTTGTGTTTTATTTAGAGACAGGGTCTCACAGAGTTGCTTAGCACCTCACTTTTGCTGAGTGCTGGCTTTGAACTCTGGATCCTCCTGCCTCAGCCTCCAAGCCGCTGGGATTACAGGAGTGTGCCTTGGAGCCTAGTTTAAAGTCAGCTTTTTGAGCTCTGTTCATCCAGAGTATGTTTCCACATTCAGCACATTCAGGCCCAGATTTTTTTTCTTCTCCCCAGTACTGGGAATTGAACCCAGGGCTCAAGAATGCTATGCAAGCAATATACCACTGAGCTATCTCCCCAGCCCTTTTAATCTTGAGACAAGTTCTCCCTAAATCACCCAGATCAGCCTCAAACTTGTTATCATCTTGCCTCAGTCTCCCACATAGCTGGGATTACAGGCATGGACCATTGCATCCAGCTCAGGCCCAGAATTCTTCACCTTAGCTCATAGTGCTATGTCTCTATCCTAAGCTTTTGCTATCAAAGAACCAATAGAAACTACTATGATTAAACACGATGATAGAGACAGAATGACAACTGAAAATGCCATAGTGTGTATGTGCTTCTTGGAATGTTGGGGAAACCATGACATTTGAAGAATTCTTCTTTCTAAGTATTGCAGAGAGGGCTTTGCTGCACCCTCATGTTGGAGGCTCAACAAATATTGCTGGAAGGTATTAGCCCAGTTGTATCTTTTGGGTCCCTAAGCACTGGGTGACAGATATAATCCAGGTATGGCTTAGGCTCACCTACTCATCAGGTATGTTCAGTCACTTGAACAGTTTGTCCTAAAGTTACTCCACCTGTAAAGTGGCAGTCCATCTTCCTTTGGCTTTTTGAACTCTTGGGGTGAGGTCATTCTATGAGAGTGAACTTGAACTTTCATCCCTGGCTGGGATACAGCTGTGTACAGACATGCTGAGGGACTTGAGGAGGATAGGAAGGTTTGTTGTAAGTGGGGCTGTAGGGAGGAGAGTGGAGATCTGAGGGACAAAGCATGGTGACTACTAAGGAGTGGGCAAAATGGCCAGACTCAGCACCAAGACTTGGGTCCTCAAAAAAACTGCAGCCTAAAGGCAGCACATCCCAGCCACCATTCCTGCCACCAACTTGGCCTTCCATTCCAGAGTGGCTGTCACTCGGTCCTGAACACCTCTACAGTGGAGCTTATCTGGAGGGGCTGTGTGGGAGAAGGAGAGGGCCTGTCCTATTTTAGAAGAGATGAACTGGCCATCAAGAGCAAGTAGTGAGGGGGCACAACAGAGGCAGCAGCTGCAGCTGCGTGCCCTCCCGCCCCGCCGCCCTCCACCTGCCCTGGGGTCTCTTTCCCCCTTCCACCTCCTCCTCCACACATTGTTCCATCCTGGCCTTCCGTCCTTCTTCTTCCGGCCCACTCCCCCTTTCCCCTCTGTCATGTCACACCTGCAGTTTTTTGACTTTCACCCCCACCAGTGACCAAAGACTTAAGCACTCAAAATCCAGCTCCCCATAACACTGCTCTACATGGACACTGGTGTAATTGAAAGTGGATTAAATGTCACTCTCACCAGTGTCATTCAGCTACTTATTCATGGGAAGGAAGTTGGCAGTGTCATTGGAAAGAAAGGAGAATCAGTTGAGAAGAAGAAGAGCAAGGAGAATGGTGCACATATGGACATCTCAGAAGGGAATTGTCCTGAGGGAATTAGCACTTTGGCTGGACCCACTAATGCCATCTTCAAAGCCTTTGTTATGATTATTGTCAAACTGGAAGAGGACATCAGCAGCTCTAGGACCAATAGCACAGCTGCCGGTCGACGCCCCCTCACTCTGAGGCTGGTGGTCCCTGCTACTTAGTGTGGCTCTCTCATTGGAAAAGATGGTTGCAAGATTAGGAAATACGAGGGTGTGCAGGGGCTCCAGTAGGTAGCAGGGGATATTCTCCCCAATTCAACTGAGCAGGCCATCACTATTGCTGGCATTCCGCAATCCATCACTGAGTGTGTCAAACAGATCCACTTGGTCATGCTGGGACTCCCCTGGAAGGGCATGACCACGCTGTACAGGCCCAAGCCATCAAGGTCTCCAATCATCTTTGCAGGTGGTCAGGACAGGTACAGCACAGGCAGCCACAATGCGAGCTTTCCCCACACTACCCCGTCCATGTGCCTAAACCCTGACCTGGATGGACCACCTTTAGAGGCCTATACCATTTAAGGACAGTATGCCACTCCACAGCCAGATCTGACCAAGCTGCATCAGTTGGCAATGCAACAGGCTCATTTTCCTATGACGCATGGCAACACCGGATTCAGTGCAGGTTTAGATGCATCTGCTCAGACTACTTCTCATGAACTCACCATTCCAAACAACTTGATTGGCTGCATAATCAGGCCAAAATCAAGGAGCCAAAATCAATGAGATCCATCAAATATCTGGGGTGCAGACGGAAATTGTAGTGGAATGATCTACCCATAGGCAGGTTACCATCACTGGATCTGCTGCCAGCATTAGCCTGGCTCAGTATCTAAACAACATCAGCTTTCCTCGGAGACCGGTGGCAGGGGGAACAGCTAGAACAATGCAGATTCATCCATAATTCCTTTCTGCTGTTCACCACCGCCCATTATCCATCTGTATAGTTTCTGAACAGTCAGCAATTACAGGTTTGAAATAGTTTGTAAATTTTCAGTTTCTACACTCTTTATCATCCACTCATGATTTTTTAATTAAGGTATTTTAATTCCTTTCTCAAAAAATAAAATAAAATAAAAAAGCGCAAGCAACTTCAGAGCTCAGGCAGGTGAGAATCCCTGGACTGCTAATGAGTTCCCATAGGCCAATGAAGGATGGCAGAGGTGTGGACAGGGTCCTGGTGATCCTATAGCAGACTGGCGGAGGCAGCATCAGTGAGTGGGCACAGATGGCACAGAGCAGAACAGCCCAGTAACAGCCAGAGAGCTGCACTGTGAGCTGCCAACAGGCACATCCTCCCCACCCACCTTAAGGGTTCCCTGGTTCAAAAAGCAACAGGAAGTTGGACTGCCACACAGCAGGTCGGACAAACTCCAGGGCACACTGCCAATGTTATTGCCACCCAAACAGGTGAACCTAAGGTACGCCTGGGCTGTACCTGACACACAGTGTTTGGGGCTCCTCAACTTGTAAGGGAGAAGAATCACACTTGGCATTGCATTCATTCTAACTGGGAACCATGTGGGCTTCTCAGCTCGTGAGAACTGAGATTATCCAGATTCCTTAATACCTAGGTGCTATTATGGTAAAATGAGCCACTGACTTAATAACAGTTTTTATGGGAATTTTTTTTTTTTTTTTTTTTTTTTTTTTGGTACCAAGGATTGAACTCAGGGGCACCTGACCATTGGGTCACATCCCCAGCCCTTTTTTGTATTTTATTAGAGACAGGGTCTCACTGAGTTGCTAAGTGCCTCATCATTGCTGAGGCTGGCTTTGAACTCGCGATCCTCCTGCCTCAGCCTCCCAAGTGCTGGGATTACAGGTGTGCACCACCGCGCCCAGCTATTTATGGGAATTTTTAAAAAAGAAAGAACACTACATTAAATATATACATAAATAGGGAGATGCATCTCCATATTTCAGAAATATTAGAATATGAAAAAAATAATTTTTTTTCATAGAATTGAGGTGACTTGTATCAGTTTGGCAACATTTTCACTCACCATCCAGAGTCCTTAGGTTACTGGAGAGTGTCATATAAACCTGAATGCTGGAATGTCTGATTAAACAGTGGCTATAATTTATTTCCTTCTGAGGCTGATGATTGACTCACTTTGGAAACTTTATCAAGCCCCCTTGGCTCCTGAGCCTGAACCCTGCCAATTCAGGAATAATAGGAACTACCAGGAATATTACTTACTGGCCTCTTTTTTCTTGGAAAACTTACATTAAAGTTGAATTTATTGTAGTGGATTCTAGCTTTGTTATTTAAAGGAATCATACATGGCATGTTCTTTTCAGCGTTTAAAAAAAGTCTTCAAGAGGATTCTAAATGGCTGAATAGGAATGCCCAGCACATACCACCTCCTCCACAAAGAAGGACCCAAATAACAGGTGTGTAGCAATGTTTTGAGATTAGTGACCATACCAGAACACTGGAAATCAGCAAGAGAAGCACTGGTACAGCTGTAAGATTCGGAAACCTGGGACAATAGTGTAATAAGAGAAACAAAATACTAGTATTTGCCACACTGATTCATAGGTGAGGGAGGAGGAGTCTCCATTCTGCAAGGGTAAAGGTGAAAGAGAGCCCCAGCAACTTCCAGCTGTGTAGATCAGTGCAGATGCTGGCAATCGTAGCTCCTGGAAAGTTTCACAGTCCTCACAGGCTTGCAGCCATCTTAGACAACTAACCTGAAATCTGTGTAGTAAATAGCCTTGCTTTGGAAAGGGATCTCACCTCCACTGCCTGCAAACATCTGTAGAGATGTAACCAGGAGCCATCTGGAGATGTACTGCTCTAGAGGACAGAAACTGCTGCATAGTCCTATCTCTGAGACCCCCACAGACTTTCCACTGCATTGGCTTGGGAGGGAACTGCTTTGCAAACCAAGCTTGGCCCTTGGGACTCACCGCGACCCAAGCTTACTTGAGAGAAGAATAGAAGGTACTGCCCTTGAGAACCAGGAGATTAGAACACTGGTCCCATGAGACTGAGTGCACGGCCAGCCATGTGTGGGCTCACATCAGTGCCAGGACTGGAAGCAGTTTTTCATGAGGTTCCCACATCCCCTCTGCACTGCACTATGCTCAGGGGCCTGTTAAAGACATTGGGAGGGAACACTGGGGTCTCACTGCTGCCTTGTTGCTGTTACCCTGCTTCTGGTACACATGGCTAAAGGGAGCCCCCAAAAGAAAACTTGCTGGCCATAGCTGTGGTCCTGCTCCCAAGTAGGCACTGTCACCAAAGTGGCAGAGAAGAACACCAAGGTTCCTGCTGCCACCTCACTCACACAGTTCCCACCACCCCCAGCCTCTGCACCACATCAGATTGCTGCCAGCACTGGATGTGAGCACTACGGAAAGAGTGATGCAGTTCCTGCCACTGCCTCTCCCCATACAGCACCTGGGCCCACATCATTGACTGGTTGAAGCACGCCAGGTCCCTCACCCCTGCTAGGGCTACCAGTGCCAGAGGCCCTTGCTAATAGCAGAGCTAGCATCAACAGTGCCTCAGAAAGGTCCTGTTCTCTCACAGGGGCCACCACTTACACTGTAGGAGGAGGTGGACAATGAGCTTCCCGCACCCACTGATGGTTACACCACACCTGCCCAAACTCCCAGAGTGTCCCCGTGCTTGCATGACCCACAGAGACAGTGGGTCTCTGATTCCACCACAGTATGTACTTGTGCCTAAAGTCATTAATTACAAAGAAGCTAGAGGAGACTATACAATAGAGTGATAGGATCAAAGCAAACATTACATAACAACCTGACACTCCCAGACACTCTCCAGGAAATAGCTGCTTACTAAGGCTACCCCATAAAAGTTGTAGCAATATCTGACCCATCAGATGCCTCTACCTCAATATAGGAGCACAAAAAATATTTTTTAAAAAAATTTAATATGATGCCCCCAAAACAACAGAACCCCCCAAAAATTGACATAGACAAAATGCCCAATAAGGAACTTAAAAGAATGATTATAAAACAGCCCAAAGAAATCCAAGTGAATGCTGATAAATAGTTAAATGAAATTTGGAAGACAATGCAGGATATGAATGAGAAATTCATCAGAAAGGTAGAAATTTTGAAAAATAATCCATAATAAATCTTGGGAACAAAGAATACAATAAATCAAATAAAAATTCAGTTGAAAGCCTCAACAACAAAGTAGAAGTCAACCACAAAAGACATTTTACAAATTCATAAAGACTGAACCACATATTTTTGAATGAACAGTGGATCATTGAGGAAGTTAGAAGGGAAATGTTTAAATCCCTCAAAACAAATGAAAATGGAAGTACAACATACCAAAACATGTGGGATACACAGAAGCAGTACAAAAAGGGAATTCCAGAGCAGGAAGTGCCTATCTTGATAAAGAACAGAGCCAGGTGCAGTGGCACAGGCCTGTAATCCTGTGGACTTGGAAGACTGAGGCAGGAGGATCCCAAGTTCAAAGCCAGCTTCAGCAATTTAGCAAGATCCTGTCTCAAAATTAAAAATAAGAAGGGCTGGGGATGTGGCTTAGTGTTTAAGCACCCCTGTGTTCAACCCTCAATACCCCCCTAAGAAGAAGAAGAAGAAGAAAAAGAAGAAATATATCAAATAAAAAATCTAATGATCTACTAAAGAGGCCTGGTAATCAAAACAGCATGGTATTAACATGAAAATGGACATGTATACCAATGGAACAGAATACAGCTCCCACAAACAAACCCACTGGTCTACAGTCAACTGATTCTCTGTAACAAATGTGTCAGAAACATACATTGAAGAAAGGACAATCTCTTCAACAAACAATGCTGGAGAACTAGATAGCCACATGAGAAGACTGAAACTTGATCCCTCTTATCCTGCACAAAAATCAATAAAACATGGATAAGGACCTAAGTCTAAGACCTCAAATGGAGGTAGGACAGAAGAGGCTGGACACCCGAGGAAGTTTCAGAAATTAAGTTTATTGACTGCAGGGTTCAGAGGCTGCAGGGTTCAGAGGCTGCAGTCAACAAACTTACTTCCTCAAATTTCCTCAGGTGTCCAGCCTCTTCTCTCCTACTTCAAAACCACCAAAATATTTGTTTCTTTGTTTATTGGTAATAGGGATTGAACCCGGGGGCATTCAACTCCTGAGCCACATCCCTAGCTCTTTTTATTTTTTTAATTTTGAGACAGCGTCTCTCTAAGTTGCTTAGGGCCTCACTAAGCTGTTGAGGCTGGAAATGAACTTGAAATCCTCCTGCTTCAGCCTCCTGAATTGCTGGGATTACAGGCATGCACCACTACACCCAGTTTTTTTTTTGTTTTTTTTTTTTTTTTTTTTTGGTACCGGGGATTGAACTCAGGGGCACTCAACCACTGGGCTGGGCCACATCCCCAGCCCTTTTTTGTATTTTATTAGAGACAGGGTCTCACTGAGTTGCTAAGTGCCTCGCCATTGCTGAAGCTTGCTTTGAACTCGCAATCCTCCTGCCTCAGTCTCCCAAATGCTGGGATTACAGACGTGCGCCACCACACCTGGCTTGTATTTTATTTTATACAAAAATAAACTCAGCTTTCTGTGACAGATTAAAACCCCAAGGCATAGCAGAAGATGCATCGATTTCCACAATAATTTTTCTTAGCAGCACAAAAGATAGCTGGGAAAAGAATCCCATAGTATACTTGTCACCTCTCCTGGCCAAGAAGAACTGCTGCATAGGTGGCCTCTCTGTAAATATTCATGAGATGAGTGGGTAACCCACTAAATGCCCCAGGGCCAGGAGGACAAGAGTGTCCTCTAGTCACAGGACAATACTTTCATTTTGAGGGATAGATATTGGTCAGAAAATGGATGGTTATTCTTTTTGTTTTGAACATCAGAACGAAAGCTTGGGAGATGGTTCTGGTTTTAACATTTGTCCCATTCTTTTTTCCCTCAATCACAAGAGGCAATTGTTTCATTTCCACTCTGTCCCCCTCAGTCCTCCCTGTTTTTAAATGGTCTTCCTCCCTCACTCATTCATGAGCTCGAAAGAACCAAGACAGCACATCTACCCTCCAACCAAGCCCTGACACCAGGTCCTGCTGGTGGACTCCCTGGCATGGGAAGGTTGACAAGAGCAAGTACTGGCTGTTAAAGTACTGTCAGGAACCAAGGTCGCTTTCAGCCTGGTAATGCCTTAGCCACCTGCCCTTGCTCCCCACTCTATTGCAATGTCCAGGTCAGGGGTGTCTTCTCACTTGCCCCTCTGAGCTCAGTCTTCTCTATGTACCCATCTCCTGAGCGAACAGGAAAGCACTTCCCAGAGTGGAGGGTCGTCAGGACCCTTCAGGATCCACCAACATGTCAACAGCAGGAAAACACAAAGACCCGTTGACACTACCCAAATGCTCTTCACTTCTTTTTCTCTTTTACCTTTGCCAATTATACCTTGATCTTTACAACAGTTATGCCCTGTGCTGTTACTTTATGGGGGCTTCTGTGTTTCAAATTAATTATAAAAGTTGGAATGAAGTTACTGGGTTAAGTAAATAGCCCACTGCAGTCATATAAGAGGCAAGAACTATCTTTCTGTCTGTAGGTCAAAAGTTTCTAGCATCAAGATCAAGTGCCAAACAACAGCCTTAACTTGTGTGTGTGTGTGTGTGTGTGTGTGTGTGTGTGTGTGTGTGTGTGTGTGTGGTGCTGGGGATGGAAACCAGGTTTTCACACAAGGTAGGCAAGTACTCTACCACTGAGCTATGTCCCCAGCCCTTTAAAAATTTTAATATTATTTTTGTACTGGGATTGAACCCAGGGGCACTTTACACCGTGCTACATCCTCAGCCTTCTTAATTTTAAGACAGGGTTTCCCTTAATTGCCCAAGCTGGCCTCAAACTTGCAGTTCTCCTGCATCAGCCTGCTGAGTTGCTGGGATTTACACCTTAGTCCCTAAAAATGCAAGGATAAAAAGTACTTTATTCTGGGGGAACAACACCCTGGTAGAAGCCTCAGTTCTCAGAAAATAGTTAATTCAATTTCTTTTTAAGACAAGTTCTTTTATTTAAATTTTTTTCATTTCCTAGATGCATGTTTTGGATAAATGTCTGCTTGGAGAGAAGCTCCCCAGTAACAGCTGACCTGAAGAAGTACCTTCAAGCATTGGCTCTGTTTCCAGTGCCCCCATCCCTCTTCGTCTACCCTCAGTACAATGATGTGGAATCCACAGCCCCTCCAGGGTTCTCTTTTTTTTTTTTCAATTCCTCGGGCATCCTCAATGCATTCTATCCACTTTCCCATCTCCCAGAAATTTGTTGATATTTCCAATGTGCTTATTATCTCCCTTCTGTTCTCTTGGCTCATGAGTTTGTCCTTTCTTTATACTTTATTATTGACATTTAAGATTTCAAAGTGAAGGGACAGAAAAGGCATAAATTTGTTCTGACACAAGCTAAGTAATAAATGACTTCAATGTTTTGAAAAATTTTTTTAGATATTGATGGACCTTTATTTTATTCATTTATTTATATGTGGCAATGAGAATCAAACCCAGTGCCTCACACATCCTAGGTAAGTACTCTACCACTGAGCCATAACTCCAGCCCCAACTTCAGTGTTTTTAGACAACTCAAGCAGTAGAATTAGTTTATACTTCAGACGTTTTATTCACACTACAGTTTTACTAAAGTCAGAATAATAGTCCCAATCTTTTTTTTTTTTTTTTTTTTTTTTGTACTGGGGATTAAACCCAGGAGCATTTAATATTTTGAGTCAGGTCACACTAAATTGCTGAGGCTGGCTTTGAACTTGTGATCTGCATGCCTTAGCCTCCCAATCCTCTGGGATTACAGGTGTGTGCCACCGTGACTGGCCCAATCATTTCCTTTGATTGGCCTTCAATGTTTCTTTACATTTGTGCCATTTTAAGTCAGTCATACACACGGAACATTTCTAGGAGTCTGGCATTGAGCCGCATGCTAAACAGGGTATTTACCAGTTACACATGTGAATCACAGCAACATCAAGGATAATAAATGTTAGTGCTGTCATAACCAGGAATATCCATATTCCCATTTCAGTTGCCTTTTCTATTTTTCCTTTGTATTTTATCTTTACTGGAATAGATCTGAGCCTCTATAACCAAGTATTAATATAGTGACATTCTCCATGTTCTTGTAACTGGCCAATACTCAGAAACATAATTTAAAAAATTTTGCATGGCTGAGTAGTCAGTACAATGACAATGCCCAGGGTGAGTACATTAGCTGATGTTCAGTGAAAACTTGTTGAATACAACACTCAGTTGAAAGAAGTTCTAAAAAGGAACTTGGAAAAAAGAACCAGTGTAGTGGCACATACCTGCAATCCCAGTGACACAGTGATATAGCAATTGACAGTTTTATATTACTTTACAATTATTGGACAGTTTTTTTTGTTTTTAACAAGGGGACTGACTACAAAGGGTCAACAACAGAACTTTTTAGAAGCATGGCAATGTTCTACAAAGTTTCATTTTAGGGATGCGGGGAAGGCGGTGGAATAGAGGAGGTCACTCTCAGGGCTGCTGCGTGGAATGAATCCAAGAAAGCAAACGGATAGCTTTTCCGCAAGTTTATATAAAATGAGAAAGCTCAACACCTGGATGGTTTGAATACTTTACTGAAAAAAGTCTGTGTAAAGATACCAGTGACCGGGTAGGGAGCAGGATAAGCTGATTGCAGCGCCAAGTGCCGTGCAGCTTCATCGGCTTTGACCTGAGCACAGGCTCTGTGGGACAGTGCCGGAGCTGGGAGGCAGCAGGGATGGGACCCTACATCAAATTCACAGCCTTCGGGGGCAGGACCACCAGCAGTGGAGACAGCGCGGTAAGGCAAAGTCCACTGAGCAGCATGGAAGGAAAGGCAGAAAATTAGACACGGAGAACGATTGCTGCCATGTTTTTTATTTCAACCACGGCTGCAGCGGTCACAGAAAGAACGAACAAGGGAGAGAATGCTGCGCTTGGAAACCTGAGGGCGGACAAGGAGGAACCCGCGAGTATATAATCCTACACGCAGCTGGGAGGGCCATCATCAGCCAGCAGGGGTACACTTATCTGAGTCCAGCGTGACACCCCCACCCCCGTTGACTCTTGTAATTGCGGAGGAGCACTAAGAGCAGACACCATCTGGATAGATCGACTTTTGGGGCCGTTCACCTAAAGCCCCAACCCCAGCACCATTCTTCCATAGCCAGGTATGCAGAGACTTGACTTCACCCACAAATTCTCCATATCAGACAGGGCCTGATCTGTGGGACAAATAATTTAACAACCTGAGGGAGAAAGAGAAAAGCTTCCCCAAAGGCTGCCTGACTGAGACTTATTTGTGGGTTTTGTTTTTTTGTTTTTCTTGTTATTTTTTTTTCTCTTTTTTTTTCTCTCTTTTCTTCTTCCCTCATCTTTCTTATTTACACCCTGCTCCTGCATTCTCAACAGAGATGAAAACAAATTTTATACAGGAATTAGGAATTTTAGAACTGGGGCAACTGATCAATCAAAGCGGTGTTATATATAGTTTCTTCTCTATTTTTTGACTCACTCTCTCTTTCTCCTCTTTTTCACTAATTCCTACTACCTCGACATTTTTTATTTCTCTCAACGCTTGCATAAGTTCGGCTTAAATATATATCGGTCTTCACACTAAATTGTTAACTCCAATTCCTTTCCTCTCTCTTCTGCTGATATTAAACTATTTCCATAGATTTATATTTCCAACTTCCTAAGGGAAAAGCAAAAAAACAAAACAAGAAACAACGCAATATCCTCACTTCCTTCTCCTAAGCATATCACCTTTGTATCCAATATCTGAAATTATAAACCCCATTACAAACATACGGAGTATATTGGAGACAATATCTAAATTCACTAATTCTGTACATTGTGACCAAATTGTGATTAGACGAATAGAAAATGTCTGGTTTTAAAGTGTAAAGTATTTGTAAGGGGATCTGATAGCATTGTACTACAGGAGCATCATTAGGCCTTAAAGTAAAAACGAAAAAGTCAATTTTCCACAACGCTAGAAGAAAAGACACACAAGCATTATGAAAAAACAAGGGAAGAAAATGTCCCAAACAAATCAACATACCTCCTTAGCAGATTCCCTGGCAAGCATAGTAGATAAAATGTCAGAGCAGGAATTCAGGAAGTACATAATCCAAATGTTCATGGAACTCAAGCACGAATTCAAGAAGGAAATGAGGGAGCAAATACACGCAGTAAAAGATCGCTTTGACAAAGAACTTCATAAACAAATACAAGAAGCAAAAGATTACTTCAATAGGGAAATAGAGGTTCTAAAGAGAAACCAAACAGAAATTCTGGAAATGAAAGAAGCAATAAACCAAATTAAATGTTCAATTAAAAGCATCACCAATAGATTAGACCGCTTGGAAGAAAGGACCTCAGATAATGAAGAGAAAATATAAAATCTGGAGAAAAATGTAGAATACACAGCGAAAATGGTAAAGAATCAGGAGCAGAACATTCAAGAAATATGGGATAGCATAAAAAGACCAAATTTAAGAGTGATTGGGGTAGAGGAAGGTGCAGAGTTCCAAAACAAAGAAATGAGTAATTTATTCAATGAAATAATAGCAGAAAAATTTCCAATCATGAGGAATGAATGGGAAAACCAAGTTCAAGAGATTTACTGAACACCAAATGTACAAAATCACAACAGATCCACACCAAGGCATATTATAATAAAAATTCCTAATATACTGAACAAGGAGAGAATATTAAAAGCCACAAGAGAAAGGAGTCAGATTATGTATAGGGGGAAAACAATTAGATTATGTGAGATTTTTCAACCAAGACCTTAAAAGCTAGAAGATCCTGGAACAGCATATTTCAAGCTCTGAAAGAAAAGGGATGTCAACCAAGAATCTTATATACAGCAAAATTAAGCTTTAGATTTGAAGATGAAATAAAAACCTTCCACAACAAACAGAAGTTAAAACATTTCACAACTCGAAAGAAAGCCTGCACTTCTGAACATCCTGGGCAAAATATTCCATGAAGAAGAAAAGAAAAATAACAATAAAAATCAGCAAAGGGAATTATTAAACTAAAGGAAACACCAACCAGAGGAGAAACCAAATCAAGTTATTTTCCATAAACAAATAAAAATGGATGGGAATATGAATCACATCTCAATAATAACCCTGAATGTTAATGGCTTAAACTCACCATTCAAAAGACACAGATTGCCAGACTGTATTAAAAGAAACAACCCAACAATATGCTGTCTCCAAGAAACCCACCTCATAGAAAAGATATCAACAGACTGAAGGTAAAAGGCTGGGAAAGATCTTATCACTCACATGGGCTGCAGAAGTAAGCAGGGGTTTCCATTCTCATATCAAATAAGGTAGACTTCAAGCCAAAGTTAATCAAAAGGGACAAAGATGGATATTTCTTACTGCTTAAGGGAACCATTCATCAACAAGATATAACAATTATAAATCTACATGTGCCAAATAATGGAGCACCTACATTCATCAAACAAACCCTTTTCAAGTTCAAGAGTCAAATAGACCACAACACAATTATTCTAGGGGACTCCAACACACCTCTTTTACCACTGGATAGATCATCCAAACAAAAGCTAAATAAAGAAAATTTAGACCTTATTAAAACAATTAATAACTTAGACCTAACGGACATATATAGACTATTTCATCCCTCAGTGAATGAATATACTTTCTTCTCAGCAGCACATGGCTCCTTCTCTAAAATAGACCATATATTATGCTATAAGGCAACTCTCAGAAAATATAAAAAAGTAGAGATACTTCCCTGCATTCTATCAGACTATAATGGAATGAAATTGGAAATCAATGATAAAACAAGAAATTAAAAAAAGCTATTCCAACAACTGGAAGCTAAACAACATGCTACTGAATGAACAAGGAATTGAAGAAGACATCAAGGAGGAGATTAAAAAATTCCTAGAGGTGAATGAGAACACAACTACATTGTATAGAAATCTCTGGAACACTGTGAAGGCAGTATTACGAGGAAAATTCATTGCATTGAGTTCATTCCTTAAAAGAAAAAAAAAAAAAAAAACAAATAAATGACTTAACATCACACCTCAAAGCACTAGAAAAAGAAGAATAGATCAACACTAAGAGCAGTAGAAGACAGGAAATAATTAAAATCAGAGCTGAAATCAATGAAATTGAGACTAAAGAAACAATTAAAACAATTGACAAAACCAGAAGTTGGTTCTTTGAAAAAATCAATAAAATTAACAGACCCTTAGCGATGATAACAACAACAACAAAAAAAATGGAGAGAAAAAACTCAAATTTACTAGCATACATGATGAAAAAGGAAATATCACTACAAACACCTCAGAAATACAGAATTAGAAATTACTTTGAAATCTTGTACTCTAATAAAATAGAAAATATTGAAGGCAGTGACAGATTTCTAGAGTCATATGAATTGCCCAAACTGGATCTGGAGGCTATACACAATTTAAACAGATCAATTTCAAGCAAGGAAATAAAAGACACCATCAAAAAGCTACCAAGTAAAAAAAAGCTCGGGGCTGGATGGATTTACAGCCGAGTTCTACAAGACCTTCAAAGAAGAACTAATACCAATACTCTTCAACTTATTTCAAGAAATAGAAAAAGAAGGAGCTCTTCCAGACTCTTTCTATGAGGCCAATATTACATTGATTCCAAAACCAGGCAAAGACACAGCCAAAAAAGAAAACTTCAGGCCAATTTCCTTAATGAACATAGATGTAAAAATCTTCAACAAAATTCTGGCAAATCAAATACAAAATCATATCAAAAAGATAGTACACCACGATCAAGTAGGGTTTATACCAGGGTTGCAAGGCTGGTTCAACATACGGATATCAATACATGTAATACATCACATCAATAGACTTAAAGATAAAAACCTTATGATCATCTCAATAGATGCAGAAAAAGCATTCGACAAAATACAACACCTCTTTATGTTCAAAACACTAGAAAAACTAGGGATATCAGGAACATATCTCAACATTATAAAAGCTATTTATGCAAAGCCCCAGGCTAACATCATCTTAAATGGAGAAAAATTGAAAGCATTCCCTCTAAAAACAGGAACAAGACAGGGATGCCCCCTTTCACCACTGCTATTTAACATAGTACTTGAAACTCTGGCCAGAGCAATTAGACAGACGAAAGAAATTAAAGGGATTCAGATAGGAAAAGAAGAACTCAAATTAGCACTATTTGCTGATGATATGATAATATACCTAGAAGACCCAAAAAACTCTACCAGAAAACTTTTACAACCAGTAAATGAATTTGGCAAAGTAGCAGGATACAAAATCAATACCCATAAGTCAAAGGCATTTATGTACAGCAGTGACAAATCCTCTGAAAGAGAAATGATGAAAACTACCCCATTTACAATAGCATCAAGAAAAATAAAATACTTGGGAATCAACGAAAGAGGTGAAAGGCCTCTATAACGAAAACTATAGAATACCAAGGAAAGAAATTATAGAAGACTTTAGAAGATGGAAAGACCTACCTTGTTCTTGGATAGGCAGAATTAATATTGTCAAAATGTCCATACTACCAAAAACATTATACACATTTAATGCAATTCCAATCAAAATCCCAATGGCATTCCTCAAAGAAATAGAAAAAGCAGTCACAAAATTCATCTGGAAAAATAAGAGACCCAGAATAGCCAAAGCAATCCTTAGCAAGAAAAGTGAAGCAGGTGGCATCACCATACCAGACTTTAAATTATGCTATAGAGCATAAATAACAAAAACATCATGGTATTGGCACCAATATAGACCGGTAGACCAATGGTACAGAATTGAGGACACAGAGACTAATACATATAATTTCAGCTATCTTATATTAGACAAAGGTGCCAAAAATGCACAGTGGAGAAAGGATAGCCTCTTCAACAAATGGTGCTGGGATAACTGGAAATCCACATGCAACAAAATGAAATGAAGCCCTTATCTCTCACCATGCACAAAACTCAACTCAAAGTGGATCAAAGACCTAGGAATTAGACCAGAGACAATACACTTAATAGAAGAAAAGGTAAGCTCCAATTTCCAACATATCAGATTAGGCCCCAAGTTTCTTAATAAGACTCTTGTAGCACAAGAATTAATAAATGGGATAGATTCAAACTAAAAAGCTTCTTCTTCTCAGCAAAAGAAACAATCAGTGAGGTGATTGAGAACCAACTAATTGGGAACAAATTTTTAACACATGCACATCAGATAGAGTACTAATCTCCAGAATATATAAAGAACTCAAAAATCTTAACACCAAAAAAAACAAATAACCCAATCAATAATGGGCTAAAGAATTGAAAAGACACTTCCCAGAAGAAGATACACAATCAATCAACAAATACATGAAAAAATGTTCAACATCACTGGCAATTAGAGAAATGCAAGTCAAAACTACTGTAAGATTTCATTTCACTCCAGTCAGAATTGCAACCATTAAGGACACAAACAGAGGATGTGAGGGAAAAGGCACACTCATATTTTGCTGGTGAGACTGCAAAATGGTGCAACTGTTATGGAAAACAGTATGGAGATTCCTTGGAAAACTGGGAATGGAAGGAACCACCTTATGACCCAGCCATCCCACTCCTAGGTCTATTCCCAATGGACTTAAAAGCAGCATATTACAGTGACACAGCCACTTCAATGTTTATAGCAGCACAATTCACAATAGCTAGGTTGTGGAACCAACCTAGATGCCCCTCAGTAGATGAGTGGATAAAGAAAATGTGGCAGCTGGGCATGGTGGCGCATGCCTGTAATCCCAGCACTTTGGGAGGCTGAGGCAGGAGGATCATGAGTTCAAAGTCAGCCTCAGCAATGGTGAGGCACTTAGCAACTCAGTGAGACCCTGTCTCTAAATAAAATACAAAAAAGAGCTGGGGATGTGGCCCAGCGGTCGAGTGCCCCTGAGTTCAATCCCTGGTACCAAAAAAAAAAAAAAAAAAAAAAAAAAAAAAAAAAAAAGAAAGAAGAAAAGAAAATGTGGCATATATACACAATGGAATTTTACTCAGCAATAAAAGAGAATTTGCAGGTAAATGGATGAAGTTGGAGAATATAATGCTAAGTGAAGTTAGTCAATCTCAAAAATCCAAATGCCGAATGTTTTCTCTGATATAAGGAGGCTGATTCACAGTGGTGTTGGGTCGGGGTACATAGGAGGATTAGAGGAACACTAGAAAGGTCAAAGGGGAGGGAGGGCTATGAAGGGAGCAAGGAGGGGGAAAAAAGGTGGTAGAATAAGATGGATATCATTATCCTAAATGCATGATTAAAGACTTGAATAGTATGAATATACTTTGTATACAAACAATGTTATGTAAAAAGATGCTCTATATGTGTATTATGAATTGTAATGCATGCTGTTATAAATACAACTACTTTGAAAAAAAATAAAAATAAAAAAAAGTTTCATTTTATAAAATTACCATGTATACAGTGGGCAAAACTTGTCAAACTGTAATTTAAAACATTTTGCTGGGTTCAGTAGTGCATGCTTAATCCCGGCTACTAGGGAGGCTGAGACAGAAGGTCACAAGTTCAAGGCCATCCTGCATAATTTAGTGACACCCTGTCTCAAATTTTAAAAAATGGGATGAGGGGAGTAACTCAGGTATAGAGTGCCCCTGGGTTCAATCTCCATTGCCACCAAAATAATGTTATCATATGTAAATTGTACTTCAATAAAACTGCTCTTTAAAGTTATTGGAAGGTCAGGGGTCATATTAGTTTGCGTCCTGAATCCTAATCTCTGGTCAAATCACCATAGATGTATAAAAATGGAAAAGCAGGTGTGTAAGCATGAGATCTAGTAACCTGGAGGTAAGTGTGAGAAGCAGCAGCTAAGTTAAGAACTGGTGACTTGTTGGAGAGTTGGGAATGACTTGGGAGCAGAGATAGCTGTTTTCAATAGCCTTGAACTCAGGGGCACTCAACCACTGAGCCACATCCCAAGCCCTTTTATGTATTTTATTAGGGACAGGGTCTCACTGAATTCCTAAGCACCTCACTTTTGCTGAGGCTGGCTTTGAACTTGCAATCGTCCTGCCTCAGCCTCCAGAGCCACTGGGATTACAGGCATGCACCACCATGCCTGGCTATTTAATTCTTTTAAGCTACATCCATGGTCTTGCTTTGATAAATATCAAGATTATAGTTTTTCATGATTATAGTGAGAAAATGTATGGGATAAAAGGGCACCTAGTCTGGTGGAGGAACACTCTTTGAAATACCTGGACAGTCTCAGACCAGAAGAAATAATGTTTCCTCCTAGACAGTCACTGCATCTCTAGTTCTCTCACTGCAGCAGGGACCCTTCAGATGTGGGACCTCCATCATGCCTGTGCCACATCCCCAGCCTAGGTAACCCTGAGCCTGTTCTCCTGCATTTTGAATATATAATACAGCCTCATTGAAAGTCCATTCTTTGTAGACAGCTATGGCTACCAGATTATCCTAATCTGCAAAGTATGTGGGGTTCCATAAGACAAACTAGACGGTAGGCACACTAGTGTTCAGACGATTTATTGAGACATGAGACACTATGACTTGTGGACTCTTCTATATTTCAGCATACTTTTAAGTATAGTGTATGATTCTATTCGCTAGTTTCCCCCCAAAAAGGCAAAACTAAGCCTTGGTTTAGGAGTACATACAAAGGTGGTAAAAATATAAAGAGCCAGCCTAGTGATTACCTTTAAAATGCAGAAGGGGCTTAGGAGCAAGAGTGGGTGGGACTGGGGACTGCAAACAGAGGATCTTCTGAAGGGCAAGTTCTTATTTCCTGGCCTAGACAGTACTAACACAAGCATCGACTTTATAACTGCTAAATTGAATAAATGTTCTATGCATTCAGATGAAGAAATTTAGTCTTAGGGTCTAACTAATTAAATTAAAATTAGGGTCTAACTAATCTAAATGTCTCTCAAAGGGAACTATTTAATTGTGATAGTAAGGTATTAATGTACTCTTAAAATTATGTTTACAAGGACCTTATATTCAAATTGTGTCCTAGGATGACAAAAGTCACATTAGAAATGAATCTGGTATGACACCACATACTAATATATATATTACTTATAAGTATATAACATATACTTACATGTATACAAATATATAGGGAATATCTCTAATCTCTAGAAGAACAGATGAAAATCTGGTCAGTGTTGCAAGAAGACGACAAGGAACAAAAGACTTGTTTTTTACTTTTTAATTTTATATTATGTGCATTTGTTAACAAATAAAAAAAATCATCTATTTTTAAAAATACTTATTTGTTGCTTTAACACACTTTAGCAAAGAAGAGGAACTGGCATTCAAATATGGCTAGCCAACCATGACCATGTTAATTGTACAGACTTTTCTCTCTTATTCTTCGGTGCTGAGGATTGAACTCAGGGCCTTGTGCATGCTAACCACACCTCACCATTGAGCAATATGCCCAGTCCCCAAAGATACTTTTCTAAGCAAACAGTTCTTACATATTATGAACTTGGCACTGAGCTAGGTGCTGTAAAGAATAAACATAAATAGGACAGAATCTAATCCCTTTTGGAATGTGAAGTCAGTGAGGAGGAGGGAGAAGGAAACAAGAAACGCAGGAGAAACTGGAATTCTCTTCATGTGTCCATTTAAATTTGCTTTCCTTTATGAAATGGAGTTAGTTCGTGCTTCTTGTCTTGACAAGTCTTAGAAATCAACTAGAAAATATATATTTTATAAATGAATCTGATTATTAGACAAAGTATTAAATACATCAATTCTAGAATATTCATCTTTCTATGCTTCTGTAGCTCTCTACCCTCTATTTCTGGGTTCTGCTATTTTGGTTACGAAACAGAAGACATGGATGAGATCCTAAGTAGGTGGACTCTTCACATCTTTGCTCCATTTGATATGTGTCCGTGATGATGAAACCCCATAGGTAATGCAGCAGAGGTGCTGAAAGCCCCAAACAATGAGTGTGGGGTGGGGAGATCAGAGGGCATTTCACAGGGCAGGACGGACAAGTTGCCAGTCCTTACTGAGGATAGAAGCACTAGGGTGGAGGAGGCAAAAAGATTATTTGCATGAAAAATGTTTTGCTACCACTTGTTGTGATTCCCATTTATCTGCAGTTATGTTTTGGTAGCTACTTTCTAAGGAAATTCTTCCAGCCATTTCTCAGTTTTTTCTTTCTTTTTTTTTTTTTAGGAGGGAAAGGATTGCCGAAAGATTTGAGTCATCTTAAAGGACAGAGGTTTAGAAGCATTTCATTGTTGCAATGATCCAAACCCATATACGTCATTTCTTCCTCAAAATCCCACTTGGTGTTCTTGCCTGGCAGGGGGCATTGCTGGTGAGGATGGGGGGCATAGGTGAACAGAAAGGGATCTTCCTGTGGCGAATGGTAAGTGAGGGAAGGAACGTAGCTGTTGAAATCCACAGGCACTTTCTCTTCGTAAAGATCGCCCCCTGGGTTTGGCCATAATGGGTGGCAGCTAGTTTTGGCAGCAGGTGGTTCCAGTTGAATCTGCTGGGGAAAGTTCTCCAAAGAGTTCTGGGAAGGAAAGAAGTCACAAGGCCAGCTGGTCAGAGGAAAAGGATAATTGGGACAATAGTTGTCATTGAGAGGGTTTCTCCCCAAAGCAGCGTTTTTATTCCACGTTTGCAGATTGTCATAATCTGAGTAGACTCCAGAGGCAGCGGGCTGAAACAGGTCTCCACTATTGTAGATCCTATTACTGGAAAATCTGCATTTTTCATACAGCTTAGTGGGGTCTAAGGTGGAAGTCGGGTCTGCCAGATCAGTGGTTGGCCCTGAACCATAACTCTTAGAGAAGGATAAGCAATCATTCAGTGAATTCTGCTGGGGAGTGTTAGCTATTAAATGTCCACTGTAACTGCCAGGCAATTGGACACCTTCCTGGAATGACCAAGTTAAAGGTAAACTTCCCTGACTTTGTGTTTCACCTGGAAGAGACTGGAAAGGAAAGTGAAATGCTCACGTTAATAAGTTAAGCAAATCCACACAACGACCACAGATACCCACGAGTTCCTCCACAAGCAAGTGCTTCATCAGATTCCCCTCGTTCTTGGCATATTTTCACCAGGGACACACAGCAGCTCCCCCACAGCCACTGCAGACTGGGGAGGTAAAGGCTGACTCCACTTCCATTTTGAAGCTTTCCAACCAGTAAAAACTGGATTTCCTTTCTCTAGATGGACACACAGCCAGGCCTAAGATATTTCACACTCGAACATAAATCTAATACCCTGTCATTTTAAGAAACTTTTAAGAACCTATTTAAGAAAAATCAAATGACTTAATCCCTCTCCTCTCTCCTCCCCTCTGTCTTCAACTTTTCTTTCAGTGCTAGATAGTCAATTTATTTTTATAAATGGAGGAATTATATTACTCACTAGTCAAATCATAAGAAAAGAATCTGGTTAAGAATTAAGTTATACTTAGCCAGGCATGGTGGTGCACGCCTGTAATCCCAGCACTTGAGAGACTGAGACAGGAGGATCGCAAGTTCAAAGCCAGCCTCAGCAATGGCGAGGCACTTAGCTGAGCCTGACTGTGTATGTTTTTTGGCTCTCTTTGTCAGTAAAGAACCAGACCATCCCCATCTACACTACAGGGGTGGCAAGTTGCTGTATGTTTTGAGCATACTTGATGACAGGTTACCTTTGACCCTGGGTTCCCCTTCAGCTTTAGGGAGACAGAAGCAGGTGCCCCATGCACTTTCTTCATTGCTCTTCTTGCCTCAGCTTCTAACTTGGTTTCTGGCTTTGGATGGTCATGCTCTCCCTTTGACTTAAAAGAGGCAAGGAAGTAAAAAAGAAAGAAATAACTGGATTGTACTTCGTGGTGTGTGAGTTTTTACTGTCGCATGGACTGTATGGTGGTTGTGTTGCCTATGGCAACAAGATGAGAAAAACTTTTGAAGTACTTCCTAAGCCCCCCATGCTCCTGCCTGTCTGCCTTTGTTCATGAGAATCCTTCTTCCTGTGGTTCCTCTCATCCACAGCGCTTCCTATAGCATGTGCAGGACATTGGTAAACACTGCCTATCTCACCTAGCACGACCCTTAAGGTTCAGACCATTATTTCCATCCCCAGTTACAGAACAGGAAACTGAGGCATGGAGAGATTGAACCACCTGGGTAACCTCCCCTTGTAAAGGGCAGTGTGACAGGGGGCATGGGTGGCTGGGATTCCCCTCACTGAAACCAGCCAAACTGAGAGCCAATTGTGAAACATTTAGGACTTTTGTGAGCTGATTATTAAAAATGGCTGGCAGCTTGACATCAGTCATGGAGGGAACAGTCATATCACAGAAACTGGCAAATGTTCCAAATCAGGACTACTTTTTTATTAATTTTAATTTTAATTTTTTTTTTTTTTTTTTAGATCTGGTTAGCTAGTATTGCACTGATTAAAACCCAGGCAGTCTGACATCAGAGTCTATTTGTCACCACTGTTTACACCACTGCCCCCATTTGTATTTTTTATACGTTTTAGCAAAAAAAAAAGGGGGGGGGGCTTTGGGGAGAAAAAGTAACTTGTTTAAGTTTCCAGAGATAGTTAAAAGTCAGAGGTGGCAATTGAAGGCTGAGGGCTGCGGGGCAGAGCATTGTGCTAGCCCCTGTGTGTGATCTGACTAGCTGTTGTCTGTCCTGAGGGGTTAGGGGCTCTCAGCCAGCTTCCTCCCCAGGGCTTCCCAGCACCTCCAACCTCTACTGAAGGGTGGGGTGCAGACCTCTGCTCTCCCAGAGCAGGGGCCCCCAGCATTGGTGCAGGTTGTCTTCGCTGGAATGTCTCTAGCCTCTGAAGAGCCTACTTCCCAAGAAACTCTGCAAACATTTGTCAAGTTACAGAGAAACAGAATCACATATAACTAACTCAAATCCAACCTGGAAGAATATGAAGCGTCCGTCATGTCTCCAGAAGTTGGTGACGGGGAAGCCCCCATGGCCTCGGCAAGGAATCAGCTTCAAAGGCCCGTTACAGTTGGGACAACTTTTCTCTACAAGAAGCAAAAGAAAGTGACAGTACCTGGCTGGCTGAGCCACGTGGGGTGACTTGTGAGCCCTGCACAGACTCAGCTTCAGCATAGCAGCAAATACACCTGGGCAGTTTTATGGGCTTCTATCTATTGGGTTATTACCCCAGGACCAAAGAAGACCTGGCCACCATAACAGCCTAGATTGGTCTCACACATGGATAGAGCAAGATGCTACCTTCCAAGTGGGGTATTTCGCAGGTCAACAAGGAGTTCTTCTGAGCAGAAAAAGGTCTCCCTACTTATTTACTGATATTTAAAATTCTTCCTAGAGAAGAGGAAATTTTTCTTTCATTTTACAATTAGAACTAAGGCTCAAGGGGAAAAGCCTATGTTGGGGAACAAGGGAGTGGGTTGGTTCCCCCTAATATACTCAGCCTTGCTCTCTCTCCCACTGCGCTCTAGTGTGAAGGGTTTGTTGGGATTTAACACAGCCTTTGGGATGTGTTAGGAGATACTGGCCCATCTGGATGGATGCCAGTTTCCTTGCCAGTACCACCAAGTCCCACTCACTCTGCTGCTTCTGCCGCGCTTTGTCGCAGATCGCAGGTCTCAGGTAGACCTTGCGCCCCTCCTTGGTAGAGCAGTTGTGTCCGCACACCACCACGCCCAGGCAGGACTTCTTGAGGATGCGAGAGTTGTGGTTGTTAGTGTTGCGCATGGCCCAGCTGCTCAGGTGCCGCTGTGCATTCCTGTCCTCTGAGCTGTAGATGTGCTTCACATAGGAATCTGGCCACTCCTGGAACCAGTCGGTCTTTTTCACATTCTGATAGAAACACAAAGGTCACTATTAGAGTTCAAGCCATAAAACACAATTGTCCATTATGGAAGATAGACATGAAGAACGTTTTGAGAGCTGAGCATGAGACCCTTGGCAAGACTGGCCTAGATTGAATCCTGGTGATAAGATCTGCACAGCACAACAGCAGCAGAGAGACTGCTGTGTCTGTCCAGTCACTGGACCAAAATGAGCTGGAATTTAGGCCCTTTGAGTTCTATCTGATTGATGTTTCTGTAGTCCTTGGTGATAAAAGTAATGACCATTTCTAAGGAAGAATTTTTGAAGGTGAAGTAATCACTGTCTTCTTTCACAATAACTATGGAAAACTTTGTAGCTGGACAGTAAGATAATGTCTCATACCGCACTGCGGCTATCTTGTTGGGAATCCTACAGGCTTATGCAAAGTCACTAGAGATAAGCAGTGGGGAGACTGGAGAGCCCTGATTCACAAAGATCCCAAGAGTCACTTTATTCCCCATGGAGGTTCTTTCCCTTTTTCACTATCACCGTATACATATGCCTTGAATGGCAGAGGACTCAGTAAGAGTTGTGTTCTAGCCCAGGACAGATACTATTCCCTATGTATGAACTTCTGATTAAACTCTCCTGTGAAAGGTCAGAGATGAGGCAACTATTGTCCAATGGGTACAGAATTTTAGTTTTGCACGATGAAAAAGTTCTAGAGAGGGGTTAAACAACAAAGTGCATGAGGTGACCATTACTATACCATACACTTAAAAACGGTTAAAATGGCTGGGTGCATTGGCACATGCCAGTAATCTCAAAGACTCTGGAGGCTGAGGCAGGAGGAATCCCAGGTTTGAGGCTAGCCTCAGCAACTCAGTGAAACCCTGCCTCAAAATAAAAATAAAAAGGGATGGAAATGTGGCTCAGTGTTTTGTTAAATGCTCCAGGGTTCAATCTGTGGTTAAAAAAAAAAAAAAGTTGGCAAATTTGTACCATAAAGTAATAATAAGGCTGTCATGGTAGCACACACCTATAATCCTAGGAATCAAGAGAGTTGCAAGTTCAAGGCCAGCCTCAGCCATGTATTAAGACCCTGTCATGCCTGTAATCCCAGCACTTGGGAGGCTGAGGCAGGAGGATCACGAGTTCAAAGCCAGCCTCAGCAATGGCTAGGCACTGAGCAACTCAGTGAGACCCTGTCTCTAATAAAATACAAAAAAGGTCTGGGGATGTGGTCCAGTGGTCAAGGGCCCCCGAGTTCAATCCCCAGTACCAAAAAAAAAAAAAAAAAAAAAAAAAAAAAAAAAAAAAAAACCCTGTCACAAAATTTAAAAGGACTGAGGATGTAGTTCAGTGGTAAAGCATCCCTGAGTTCAAAGCCCAGTTCTGCAAAATAACAACAACAACAAAAGTTCAGGGACACAGTCCTTAAAGTTATTTTGCTTTCTGTGCTTCTGTTTCTTCATCTGTAAAATAGGGATGATGAGACCTGCCAATCTTAAGAGTTGTTCTGAGGGTTAAATATAATGTATGTAAAATATTTAGCACAACACCTGGCATGCTGTGGGCTCTATATAGATGTTAGCCACTGACAGTACAGTTCACATCCCCAGGCCCTACAGTGGTAACAGACGCTGCATTTGACAGATCCTGCATAGTTTTTAGAACGAGGATCATCAAATGAAATGAGCAGTCAGACAACTATCAAAGAACTGGCAAGATATAAGAACACTTTTCATCTAGAAGATTCTAGAAGGTCAAAATAGAAAATTCTAGAAGGCTCAGAGGAAGACATCAGGGTGTCTTTTCCTGTCTCCAACAGGAAAGCACAGTCTAGAATATGAGAAAATAAAGACCAAAAAATTTTAGAAAGAAAAACACAAACATCAACATCAGGATGGATAAGCATTTACTGAGTTAGACTTTAAGTTTAGAATATGCCAAAGAACAGGAAGCATCCCCAGAGGAGAAGGGACGAAGGGTATAAAGCTCAGGAGAGTGGCATCTGGAGAAGTCCCTCTGGTCCATTAGGCATCTACAGTAGCTTCCCAGAGGAAGGCACAGCCAGATTGGTCTCTCTGCCCTTTCCAGGTCTTTCCCTCTCTTCCCCAGCCCCCTGGCAATTCTGAACTTCATAACGTTAAATGCCTGGGGTGAGAAGCTGCCCAGCCAGCCCCAGCCTCTTGCTTTCTCCACCCACCTTCTCTTTGTTCTAACTAAAAGCCTACACAATGCTCTTGTTTTGTCCCATAGAAACGCCATAGAAAGTATAACAGAATAGTATTTGAAATGATAAAAAGTGCAATAAAAATGTGTACTTATCTTTAATTATTTGGACTATAAAAATCTGGTAGATTGAAATTGTTTGGATTACGGGATAATACAATACACAGTTATCAAGATAACAGAGACTAGGAGAAAAGAGAGACTTAGAGAAAAATTTAGATTTTTATATTTTAAAGGCAAGTGTCCTCTCCAGGCTGGTCAAGGCCATAATTCCTATGACCCAGGATAAGAGGAATACATCTATTAGCGTCTTAGATATTCTGACTAAAGCAAAGACACCTTTCCTATGGAGGAAGAAGTGATCTCCACCATCATTTAATCTATTTATTTCTGCAGGTGTCCATTGGCACCCTGGTTTTCAGGACTCATGAATAATACAGTAATAAACTTGACAGTATATGGATTGAGAAAATCACTAGGAGTAAATGTGATCACATCAAGCGATTCTCTTGGCTATTTACTTATGCCCAGTCATACAGTACTGCGGATTGAACCCAGGTGTGCTCTATCACTAAGCCACATCCCTAACTCTTTTTAATTTTATTTTGAAACAGGGTCTCACTAAGTTGCCTAACCAACTTAATTCACAATCCTCCTATTTCAGCCTCCTGTGTAGCTGGATTTACAAGCGTGCACCACTGCACCTAGCTATGCCCAGTCTTTCAATCTGACATTTAGTGGGATCTTTGACATCTTTTACTTTGAAATTCAGGGAAAATTCATATTCCAATAATGCAAAACAACTTAAGAGTCAAATGGATGGCAGTGATTTCTCAGACTCTGATTTTCTCGGACTAAGACTTTCTTGCAGGGCTGGGGATTGAACTCAAGGCCTCACATGTGCTAGGCAAGTGCCCTATCACTGAGCTATGTCTGCAGGCCTGGAAGGCTTTGAAAGCCTTTTAAATTTAAGGGATTGGAGAAGTAAAATTTAAAATGAAAGAATAATCATTTCTTAATCTTGTTTAGCAAATCCCCATAAAATATTTGCTTCTTTTTAGATCCTTTGTTTATCTTAATTTCTAACTTTTCATGAGTAACTCTTTGTTTTTCCTCTTAGTTAAGAAGTTTATAATTGAAAGGGAATATTCCTAAGATTTCCACAATGCAAATCTTACTAATTTGTATTTTATAATCTCATAGATAACATCATTGGAAATTTAATTAATATTTCCATAAATTCTTTGTATAATTCTTTACTAGGAGATTTAACCTTCTAACTCAATCAAAGCCTTCTAAGTGCCATGTAATCAGAGCACTGTTTATACTCCCTTTGTTCTAATTTAACTTAACCACTTGAAATTTTGATAGGATGTCGTAAGAATTAGAGATTATTTTTTCTTTGTGCTATTGGGGATTTAACTTAGGGGCACATTATCACCGAGCTACAAACCCAGCCCTATTTATTTTTTATTTTGAGGCAGGGTCTCACTAAGTTGCCCAGGCTAGCCTCAAACTTGTGATCCTTCTTCCTCAGGCTTCTGAGTAGCTGGGATTACAGGCAGATGTCACCACATTCAGCTAAGAATTAGATATTACTACTATGTAAGAATAATACATTTAAACTCAAATTTTGAGATATTTTATCAAAATTGAGATGGGTATGGTGGTGTCTGTAATCTCAGCTACTCAGGAGGCTGAGGCAAGAAGATTGAGTTTGAGGCCAGCCTCAGCAATTTTGAAAGACTCTGTATCAAAATAAAAATGAAAAGAAGGACTGGGGATGGGGCTCAGTGGTAGAGCACTTGCCTTGTTTGTGCAGGACTGAAAAAAACCTGGTATTTATAAAGCACTCATATAAAGTGATGATTTGCTGGGTTTTCTTTTTTTTTTTTAATTTAATTTAATTTGTTATACATGCTTGCAGAGTGCAATTCCTTTCATATTACATATAAAGAGCACAGTTTTCCAAGTTATTGGTTTTACACAAAGTATTTTCATACCATTTGAGTTTTTATATGTGTGCTGGGTTTTCTTTAATCATATGAATAGATTATTAAATCCTTATAATAAATGTTTCCAGATATAGCAGGCACAGCAAACAGAAACAACTCTAAGCAAATCAAATGTAGGGAAAAAATTAGATGTTACTTATAGAAAAAAAATTCAAGCAGCGTTTTGATCTATGTAAAACTTTTTGGGAACTTCTCTTTTTGGGCCAACTGGAAATCAAATTCCAAGTGTCATCAAGGAGAGAAATTCACTTCCACAAAATGCCCTTGATCATCTTAGAATGATTCCTTACACTAAATTTGCTATTTCCTACCTGAGTTCAGGAACCACAACTCAGGACAAAATTCCTTATTTCCTCTGAAAAACTAAGTAAGACCAAGTTACTCCAGCTTCCAAATTTTTTGTCATCTACTTCCTTCTTCTCTTCTGTTCTTCCCACTCAACCACCTAAGCAAGGGACCTACTAGAGGGCACCTGGAGGAGAGTCTGTACTGCCACAGCAGCAGGAACATTCCTATCCCCACTAGCAGCCCAGAATGGCAGAAGAATTCTGGCCCTAGTAGTGGGAGCCCAAATAATCGTGGGAGTCCATATAGGTGAAGCTGTGCCAAGAACATTCACATGACCTTGAGGTCCAAGGGAATGCTAGGCAGAGGATAAAGTCACGAGTGTCCCTGTCCGACCAATAATGTGACCTGATCATGTAGTCAAATAATAATTGACAAGAAATCCAGAATCTGGTTTATCTGTTAGCTCCCTAGCACCAAGATACATCTGATTCCTACAGTTGCTTTGTTCCGATTACATCGAGTCATGTGAATTAGCAGAAAAGTTTACAAGTTGCCTTTGCTCACAATTTTGGGATCATCCTCTGCAGAGTTAAAGGAAATTTTGCTAGGTAAAATCATAATCCAGTAACAAGCAAATTGGAGCTATAGTCATTTCATACCTTTTTTTTTTTCTTTCCCCCCTACTAGTCTATTCTAGGAAATTTTTTCTTTTCTTTTCTTCGTCTTTTTTTTTTTTTTTTTTTTTTTTTTTTTTTTTTTTTTTTTGGTAGCAGGGATTGAACCCAGGGGCACTTAACCACTGAGCCCATCCCCAGCCCTTTTTATTTTTTATTTGGAGACAGGGTCTCACCAAGTTGCTTAGGGCCTCACTAAACTGCTGAGGCTGGCTTTGAACTTGTGATCCTCCTGCTTCAGCCTTCTGAGTTGCTGGGATTAAAGGTGTGTGCTACCATGCCCAGAGAGAATGTTTTCTTTAGCAAAAACAAAGTACTTAAAACTTAGAGTTGGGCTGGGCTTGCCGCTGATTGATAGAGCACTTGCTTAATATGCACTAGGCTGTGGTTTCAATCCCTAGTATTGTAAAACAAAAACAATCAAGAAACCACTGGAAGCATGTGAATTAATGGCTTAGTGTGGCTTTGTCCATGGATTTGATCTGAAAACAGGTCAGAGCTTAGGAGCAAAATGATTCAGTGTGTTTTCTGCTGTGGTGTTATTGAAATAACAGATTTCTGCTTGGAAGAACTGGCTGGTGTTAGCAACAGAATGGATACTTAACCTCCCTCTGTGAAATGGGTACTCTAAAGGAGAAAAAGAAACTGAATTTCTTCCCAATTTTCAAACAAAAAAAATAAATTTTCTACAAGGCTCTCCCATAAATGTTATAATCGGTTTTAATGAGTGTGACACTCTTTGGAACCACATAATCCACATTTTTAATAAAGGTAAAAATAAACCATGCCCAACATTTGCTGCATGAACCAAGCACTCACTAAAGCAATTAGAATTGAACTTTCCAGTGCATGTCATGTAAGGGGAATGGGGGGGGGGAGCACAATTGGTGTATTACATTAGCTTAGAATAAAGAGACTTTTATCAATGATACTTACACTTCAGGTACCTACACTTCTGGGCTGGCTTCCTAATGGTTGTATTGAGGAGAAATGAAATTCAAATAGAAACAGTGACATGAAGATTAGTAAAGACATTATACAGCTGAAAGGAGGAGGGAACATGCAGGGAACAAATACAGGGAACCAGTGTGGTGACACACCTTGGCGAGGTACTGGGTTCAATGCCCAGATGTCAAGACAGAGGTACTGAGGGCAAGTAGAGTTGGAGGGATGGGGCCTTTCTATGCCCAGGATTTGATCATGATGGTTTCCAGTCCAACAACCTAATGCCTTCTCACTACCTGTATAAAAGCCATGTCATCTAGGGATAGCCTGCTTCCAAACCACCTGTCCAGCCAGTAACATCCCAAATATTCTTGCTGAATGCCTCTGCATGGCTCCCTCAGGTGGAGACATCTAAAAGCCTTCAGACTGAGCCGGGCGCGGTGGCGCACGCCTGTAATCCCAGCACTTTGGGAGGCTGAGGCAGGAGGATCGCGAGCTCAAAGCCAGCCTCAGCAATGGCGAGGCACTTAGCAACTCAGTGAGACCCTGTCTCTAATAAAATACAAAAAAGGGCTGGGGATGTGGCCCAGTGGTCGAGTGCCGCTGAGTTCAATCCCCGGTACCAAAAAAAAAAAAAAAAAGCCTTCAGACTTTGGTGCCCTATGCTTTCCCTTGAAGGTCAAGGTCATTTGCCAGAAGCTCTGTCTTGTTTCCCATGCCAGGGTCATGCTGAATACATATCCCTCTTTCAAGCTCCTCTACCATTTTTCTACTCGGTGTTAATTCTATGTAGATACTGTATTTGTTCCACTAGTCCAGAAGACCATGAGCCCTTCCTCCCATGGAAGTTAACACAGCCAAATGGCCTCAGCATCCCTCAGCCTGCTACAGGGTCTGGTATATTCTAGCCATCCAAAAAATGTTTGATATCCTCATAAGGACATCACTTTCATGGTTGTCAAAATTTAATTCACAAATCTTGATATATCTGAGGGATATAAAAGAATGCAGAGATTCTAGGACCAGAAGATTAGCAAATGGATAGCCAATTACCCAAAATAACCAAGTTAGCATTTACTGATTGAAACTTGAAGCTTGTGAGAAGCTGAGAACAGATAAGGAATTTGTACCATATGTTGTAGAAGTAAATTATTCCAGCAAGAAAATTATGAAAAATAAACTATGAATTATTTTTATAGGTGGAGAGAAAATGAGGAAATTTATAATAAGAAGACATTGCATTTGATTCTTTGAACCACAGTTTTTATGTGCGAGCTGGTGGTCTAAGGAATACTACTCACCTGTGGGTCTCCATGCAAAAAGAGGCCTGTGGTGAAAATATGTTAGGACAACACCTCTTAGTATGACCTCCTCTCAGGAGAGCCACTAACACGCAGAATGGAAAGAGAGAGTACAAGTCTGCAGTAAAGAAATTTGTTTAGCTTCATTGACCTTAACAGTGCCCTTTTACTTTCTCAACAAGACCTTTTAAAATTCCTTGTAATTTGTACTCTACAGAACACATATTGGGAAATGCTACTCCAAATAGCTTAAGAGATTGAAGCAAGATATGTAAGGAATTACCACTTTCATTTTACAGAGGAGGTATCAAAGACGTAAGAAAAATGAATCTGTTCAGAGTCACACAGACATTAAGCAATACAGCTGTTCACCAATGAATTCTATAATTGTCAGTTGGAACTCAAGTCCAGGGCTGTCTCTAAATCCTAAGTTTTCCATAATGCACTAGAGTGCTTCCAGGTATGTTCTAAAACATAAAATCTATTGTTTAGAAATCTTTCCCAGATCTTTTATTTTTCACCTCAGCTGGTTCTTTTTTTTTTTTTTTTAATTCTATTACCTTTATTTTTATATGGTGCTAAGAATCAAACCCAGCGCCTCATAGATACCAGGCAAGTGCTCTACCACTGAGCCACAACCCCAACCCCTCAACTGGTTCTTGATACAATTTCAGAGCTGGCTGAATGGTATGGTCTCTGCTTAGAAAATATTAAGAAATATTTGTACTTTTAAATCATTTCCTTGTATATTTAACAAGTTGAAGGCACTTTACTATTTCCCTATACAATCTTGTTACCTTTTATATGAACTTTAAATGATATGTTTCCAAAACTGAATCTACATTTTTGCAGTAGATGTCTCAGTTCTCTCTCTCTCTCTCTCTCTCTCTCTCTCTCTCTCTCTCTCTCTCTCTCTCTCAGCTAAGAATGCTTTGTTTTTGGAAATTCATGTTGGAACATGAGCTTCTGTGAGCCCTGCGTTTCCCTTCAGGGAAGTAGTTCTTCCCCTTCTTTGTTTATGCATCTGATGAATGATATGGATCCTCTGTCCCAGAAAGAAAAAGTGCATGTTAATACACAGTATTGCCTACCACTTCAAGGAGCTCTGATTCTACTGAAACCTTGCTCTAGAATGTGACATTACAACATCTTCCATGCATCTGCTAACTTCAGTTCTTGATGTTTGTGTATCTCCAGCTCCTATTTATGAGTTGCCATCATAAAATTAGAAATAGGCATAAATAAGGGTCCCTGAGCCAAGAGAAATTAAAATTTACCTTAGAGCATCCCTAAAATAGCTGTAAGAATTTTAACACAAATTAAGAGCAGTTATAAACATAAGTCACTAAAAATTGACATGGCTATGTTTTAGCTGTGGTTCATTTAGCCACCCTCAAGTGAATAGAAAATAGGTACATTTTCCATTCTTCAGTCCTCCCAAGACCTACCAAGGGAGAATATGAGAAGAATTTAAGGAGAAACAAAAGGAAGTCTTCATTAAAGTAAAATTAGCAATTGGTTATAAATCAAGACTCTGGAATCTCTGTCTCCTCTCCTTTGCTTGGGATAATTCAAATTCCTTGCTCCCAGAATCAGGCAGACTAGATGGACCTTTTCATTTCTTGATACTATTAGTCTCCACCCCTAGTCTTCCTTTTCAAACAACCTCCAGTAAAAACATTATTAAAATACCCAAAGGGAGGACAAGGAAATCAGGAATGATATACATGGAAAATCAGTTTTAAACAACCAGTGTTTTCAATAAATTAAAACTTACATAGTAAATTACCAAAGAGGAGGTCAAAGAAAACATAAAATAAAAGGTATTCTGTATCTAAAAAAAAAAAAAAACAAAAAAAAAAAACCCAGTTCAGGTGTGGTATTTACGGAAGTCATACAAGAGTTTGTCGTATTCCACAAAACACCATCAGTCAGACATTCCAGCTACAGGCTATTATTATAAGATAAAATGGTATGGGGACCTGTGCATAATAAAGCACAAATAAATTGTCATGCCTTTGATTATACCAACAGGCCAGGGTGAGTACAACCTGAGTAGGTCAGCTTCAAAAGAGAAAGGAATTAGCACACTCTTTGTCTCAGTCTAGTATTGGGAGAACTTGATAGGTACAAAGCTGCTCAAATCATATCTCCTCTTAAAATTTCTCAGTTGCGTTGTGTATATTGGTGCACATCTGTAATCCTGGTTACTCAGGACACTGAGACAGGAGGATGGCAAGTTCAAGGGCAGCATGGGCAACTTAGTAAAACCCTGTCTCAAAGTAAAATGTCAAAAAGGTTGGGATGGGACTCAGTGGTACAGCACTTGCCTAGCAAGCATGGGGTCCTGGGTTCATCCCCAGGACTAAAAAAAAAAATTCTCAGTCAGATGTCCACCTGAAGCTCTAAGGGAGTTGCAGAGCTGGGACCCTCACCAATTTCCTTCTAGGTCCTCGCAGGTTAATAATAGTCAAGGATTCATAACCAAATGCTGAAGAAAATCCTATAGCAATTACATACCTGTGGCAGTTTCATGTCATTAATATCCCAGTTTAATATCTCTTTGTCTTCAGAATCAAAGTCGTCAGGTTCCATGATAAAGTCAGGTCACCCACACGTTTTTCTCTATTCAATTTTCTTCAATTGAACTTGAGAATTTGCTCTCAAAGTTTCTTGATATAGCTGGATCAGCCTACTCAAGCAACGTAAACCAGAAGATTGGTTTCAGAGGCTAAAAAAATAAATGATAGTAATATAAACCATTCAAGAGATAAAAACCAGTTTCATCTGCTAGAAATATCTGATTCACTGATATTTTTGCAAGTACCAACATATTAATAAAAAATCTAGAAGCCACTAGGGAGCTTTCTGAAATAAATCTTGACCATTGGGAACTAGAAGCACAGCAATCATTGCTTTGACTCTTGAGTCTGGGCTTCCTTTCTCATTGCTAGGTTAGAGTTCTTAGTAAGAACTACTGCTGTGTGTAGCCAATGGTTAGGACCCTTTTCTTTAAAAATGTTAGGGCAGGGAAGGATAACTGCTTTGGATTTTTTTACACAGAAACAATTTCACAAATTAGTTACCATGGTTGAAGTTACACAAGGGGAACATCATATTGGATTTATCTGGAAGTACTTTTGTTAACTTAAATTGCCATAGGAATTAAATTTTGGTCTCCTAAATATGTCTGTGGACGTTCAAATACCATCAACAAATATTCTCTGAAACATGGTTTCTTAACCTCAGCACCATGGACATTTTGGACTAGGTAATTCTTTGTTGTTGGGGCTATCTTGCACATTATAGAATGTTTAGCAGTATTCCTGATCTCTACCCATTAGGTACTAATGGCCCCTCCCTTTCCAGTTGTAATACTCCAAAATGTCTCCAGACAAATGTCCATGCAACAGGGGCTAAAGTCACCTGTTCAAGAAATGCTGTTTTAAAATAGTGTTTCTGGGGGCACGGTGGCACATGCCTGTAATCCCAGCACTTGGGAGGCTGAGGCAGGAGGATCGTGAGTTCAAAGCCAGCCTCAGCAATGGCGAGGCACTTAGCAACTCAGTGAGACCCTGTCTCTAATAAAATACAAAAAAGGGCTGGGGATGTGGCCCAGTAGTCGAGTGCCCCTGAGTTCAATCCCCAGTACAAAAAAAAAAAAAAAAAAAAAAAAAAAAAAAAAAAAAAAAAAAAAAAAAAAGCCCTAAGCAACTTAGTGAGACCCTGTCTCAAAATAAAATATTTAAAAAATGGGCTGAGGATGTAGCTCAGAGGTTAAGTGCCCCGAGTTTCAATCCCTGGTACCAAACAACAACAAAATAAAAATAAAAATAAAATAAAATAGTGTTTCTCCTACTCAGGAGCTAAGGCGGGAGGATTGCAAGTTCAAGCCCAGCCTCAGCAACTTAGCAAGACCTTGTCTCAAAATGAGAAGGGTCGGGGATGTAGTTCAATGGTAGAGTGCCCCTGGGCTCAATCTCTGGTACAGCAAAGTAAATAACAATTCAATTCTAAATTTAAAAGAATTTTGTGTGGTACTGGGGATTAAAACCAGATGTGTTCTATCACTTATCTACACCCTGTCCCCCAGACCTTTTTATATTTTTTGAGACAGGTCTTATGAAGTTTCCCAGGCTGGCCTAAAAACTTGTCCTCTTCCTGCATTAGCCTTCCTAGTTGCTGAGATGACAGGCATATACAACCACACTGTGTTTCAATTAAAAAAAAAATTAAAAGGTTTTGATGTAGCTCAGTGGCAGAGCACCCCAGATTCAATTCCCAATACTGGGGAGAGGAGGGTATTTAAAGCACACTTGAAGATTTTTCTGACTGTAGCCAGGCCTAGTGGATACATCTATAATCCCAGCCACTCAGGGGGCCAGCCTTGGTGATTTAGCAAGACCCTGCCTCAAAATAAAAAATTAAAAGAGCTGGGAAAGTGGGAAAGTGCTATGGGTTCAATCCTCAGTGCAAAAACAAACAAAAAAGCAATTTAAAAGATTTTCTGACTATCTTCAGCAAAGCTCTCTCCCCATCCTCTCAAGAAGATGCTGTCTCACTTTGATTAAATTGTAAATGATATTTTAAAATATTTGTTTGAACTGAACCTTTTTCCTCAAAAGAAATATTGCCATAATTTCTAACTGTAATTGGTTAAAAAAGATTTAGGAGGGAGGGTGGGAAAAAGGAGGGAAGGAAGGAAGAAAGGATAGGAAAGGATAAAGGAAGGAAAAGAAATTTTGAAATGTTCTCTGCTGAGAAAAAAAGTGAATCATTTTACAGATAAAATGTTCCTGTTAGTAGGATACAAAATGCAAAGTGAAACATGCTCACCTACGAAGCACTCTCATTTGTTGGTACTCTCAAAATCAAGGGACATAACGACACTATATAGAGCCACTTAACAGCAAACTCAAAATACAAGTTATAATAGTAGACTGAAGCTTAGCAATTCCTGCAGACTTCATTCTTTAATTTATCTTTATTTCTTCCTCATACTCACCATTCCCATCCCTGAACTCCACTGAGAAAAAGTGTATGTATATAAAGAGTGTTAACCTGAACATATAAATGAAGTCTTAGCCATTAAATGACAAGCTAAACTGAGTTCTCCTTCTACCCCCTCTTCCCACGCTCAGGTACAACCCAGTGGCCACAGACTCAAAGCACATGAGGTCCCTACTCCCCAGTTCAAACGTTAACATACAAGACTAAATGCCGATAAGGGTTATTGTTGCTGTTGTTTTGTTGTTGTTGTGATTATTTTGCAGTGCTGGGTATGGAACCTAGGGCCTTGTGCATGTAATACAAACCCTCTACCACAGAGCTACACCCTAGACCAATGACCACAAGTTTTAAGTAAAATTCTATGTTTAAGAAATAAACATTAAGTTGCTGCTAAAAAATTGATTGATTTTAATTCTAAGGACTTAAGTACAAAAGACACAAATATCAAGAATCAGTTTAATGTACTTAACTCTTTTGAATAGTAGCAATAGTAACTTTATTTTTTTTGTACGAGGGATTGAACCCGGGGATACTTTACCACTGAGCCACATCCCAAACCCTTTATATTTTTTATTTTAAGACAGGAAGCCGGGCGCGGTGGCGCACGCCTGTAATCCTAGCACTTTGGGAGGCTGAGGCAGGAGGATCGCGAGTTCAAAGCCAGCCTCAGCAATGGCGAGGCACTTAGCAACTCAGTGAGACTCTGTCTCTAAATAAAGTACAAAAAAGTTCTGGAGGATGTGACCCAGTGGTCAAGTGCCCCTGAGTTCAATCCCCGGTACCAAAAAAAAAAAAAAAAGATAGGATCTCCCTAAGTTGCTTAGGGCCTTGGCAATAGTAACTTTGATAGCCCAAGTTTTGTTATAAACAATTAGAATAGATTTATTTTTAGAAGTAGGGGTATAGTTCAGTGGTAGAGTACATGCATGAAGCCTTAGGTTCATTTCCCAGCATGGAATAATAAAAATAAATGGATTTTTTAAAAACTTTGGAAAACAAGATTTTTATTTTCAAATATCAAAAAACAGCTGGGGGTGTAGCTCAGTTCAGTGGTAGCATAGCAAGCACAAGGACCTGGTTCAATCTGTAGCACCATAAATAAACAAACAAAACCCATGCTCATTCTCTTTGAATATGTTCATAATTTACTATCGTACATGTATTCCCAACGTTCAGCTGTTCCAAAATAAATATAATTGTTTGCTTTTAAATTAAGAGAAGGGAGTTTTTAAATTAAGGGAAAGGAGCTAGGTGCGGTAGCACACACCTGTAGTCCCACCACGCAGGAGGATCCCTTTGCTTTCAGGACTTCAAGACCAGCCTGGGCAACATATTGAGACCCCTATCTCAAAAATAAATATATGACAAAATTAAAGGAAGAGTATTTTTTTTTTAAATCTTACTTCAGGAAAACTATGTTACTTCTTAGATTTTTTTTTCTGATACAAACTTTTGCTAAATGAATGAACATTCATATTTCCCTGAAAATTAAGAAAAAAACAGAAAAGACAAAACAACTAGCCAGGCACAGTGGTGCATGCTTGTAATCCAGGCAGTCCAGAGGCTGAGGCAGGAGGATCACAAGTTCAAAGTTAGCCTCAATAACTTAGTAAGACCGTAAGTAACTTAGTGAGACCTTAAGTAACTTAGTGAGACCCTGTCTCAAAATAAAACATAAAAAGGGCTGGGGATGTAGCTCAGTGGTTAAGTGCCTCTGGATTCAATCCCCAGTACCAAAAAATAAATTAAAAAATAAATAAGATTAAAAGACAGCTTTACAGCCCTTAAACAAGTAAATGCAAATCATCTTCCAGGTTAAAAAATGAAATCTGTCAAGACTTCATTTTTTTTTTTTAAAGCACCTTGGCCAAAGTATATTCAATGTTCATCATTTCTACAGAGAATGAACTAGAACAAATGAAAGCACCTAAGAGTAGGTGGCCATTACCACAATCCTTATATTTGCCTCTCCTCTCTATAGTTCTGGCTTCCTTACCTCTGACTTCTTATCCAGATGTAGACAATATTGTCAAGATCTCATCTCCCGTTCAGGTCCCAGTGAGTTCTGGTCATTTTCCTGTTCCCTATTCCAGGTCAGGGTACACTATGCTAATGAGCTCTGGCAACAATCCAATCAAAATCTAGATGCTCTCAGCTCAGGACAGGTAAAAGCAGCCTGTTTCTTCTCAGCAGCCAACAATGTAATGAATATTCTATGGTGTGCCTCTGAACTTTCCCCTTCTTTATGTTGAGGACCTTGTAACTGAAATGGACATTGAGAGGAACCTTGTGAAGAAGTACAGATGTCTTCCTTCTTATAGTTTCATAGGTTGAGCCCAAGCAGATTCAATCACTGTAGATCTTCATTCTCTGATCATTTATCCAGCCTATGTACAAGACAAAAGACAGACAGACGCATAGACAGGTAGAGAGATATTATGGTGGTGGAAATTATTGGAATAGATTCCACATAGCCAACATCTCCTTAACCAGAAACACCAAAATGCTATCCTATCCCTAACAATGATGACAGTAATTCTGAGTGTTCAAATCCCCCCAAATAATACAAATCTTCCTTCTCAAGATGTCCTTAGTACAGTTCTTCCTTGAGAACTACCTCAGTACCACCTGTGTGTAAGTTCAGTTCATCTGCTATGTTCCAGGTTGTCTACTAGTCTCTGGAGATACCAGGGAGATTTAAAGCCATTGAGAGCTGGGTGTGGTGGCACACACCTATAATCCCAGTGATATGGGAGGCTGAGGCAGGAGGATTGCAAGTTCAAAGCCAAGTCTCAGAAACTTATTTTAAGACAGCAAGACCCTGTCTTAAAAAAAAAGGACTGGGGATGTGGCTCGGTGATAAAGTACTCCTGGGTTCAATCCCCAGTGCCAAAATAAAATAAAATAAAGCCATTAAGAAGTTCACTTTAGCTGCATGGGGTGGTGCATACCTGTAATCCCAGTGACTCAGGAGATTGAGGCAGAAGGATTGCAAGTTTGAGGCCAGCCTCAGCAATTTAGTGAGACCCTGTCTTAAAATTAAAAAAAAAAAATTAAAAAAAAAAAAAAAAGCGGGAAAGGGGGGCAGCTAGGATATAACTCAGTGATAAAATGTCCCCGGGTGGGAGGAGGGGGGCATTCAATTTCCAGTACCAAAAAAAGAAGAATCAGGGAAAACTTCTTTCACCAAAAGCATGCTCAGACAACCCTTTGAAGAATAAATAGGATAAGTATTATCAAGGAATGGAAGTGAGTGTTTCAGGTAGTGACTACATCATGGGCAACATTACTGGGGGTCAGTTCCTGGCAGGAAGGTCCAGACTATCAGAAAGGAAGAAATGTGCAGTCAGAAGGTAAAATGCCTGGAAGCCTCACAGTTGTACTGAACAGCTACCAAGAGACCTCTAGCAATGCTGAGATTTCTTACTAGCATTTCAGTTCATGAATGAAATCCTCTCCTGCCTAGCTTAAGACCTGGTATAATTTCTTTTTTTTTTATTTTTTTATTTTTTTATTTATTTTTTTTTTAATATTTATTTATTTGCTTTAGTTGTACACAATGCGTTTATTTGTACGTGGTGCTGAGGATCGAACCCGGGCTGCACACGTGCGAGGCGAGCGCTCTACCACTGAGCCACAATCCCAGCCCCTGGTATAATTTCTTACAGTTTATCTAATCCATCCTGGTTTCCTTCTTATAAGAACTTCCAACACTTTTCTAGAACACGTGACTTCTCATTTCTGGGGTATTACAGAACTCTTAACTCTGAATTATGAGCTGTTTTATATTATTTAGTATTAAGGCTTTTTTCCCTAATTAAAAAAATAAATATGATTTTTTTGGGACATAGTATCAACATGTTGGTCACTCCCTCTCAGGGTTTTGGTTTTCCCTGTACACGTAATCAAACATAGACATTATATGTATAGTAGTAATCCTACTGTACATGTTATTGCTTTTAGTTGTTGGACAGTGTTAGTCCTGGCTTCCCAGCTAGAATGCCGTTCCTTCATGGTGAAGTATCCTCTTCCACGTTCCTCCTTCTCCTCACAGGAAGACCAGCTAGGTTCCAGCTGCAGCATCAGAGGCATCCTTGTCCCAAGAATCAACCCTCCCTCCTCCGACACAGGAGGGAACGAGAACTCTATCTCCACGCTCTGATTGAGCAGTGAGGCTTTGTCCCAGGCCAGTAATGGTACTTTTGCTTTCTTAAGGCTGAGGTACCCACTTATCCTGAGCTCTCCTCATTGGCTCTCTCGATGTTATTGATGACAACAGGAGTCAGAGCAGCTTCCCTTGATTGAACACGCACAATGCGTCAGGTGCTAAGCGTCTCCCTTGTGTTATCACACTTGATACTAAGGATCAGAGAAATATCACTGCATGAGTGGCAGAGCTGGGGTAGACTCAGACACGTTTGCTGTCTGTGGTTCTGCGAGGAGAGCCCTGTGCTGGTCACTGTCTGGAGTCTTGTTCTGAGTTCCTACACACTCATAGCTCCATGTGCCTCTTTCCAGTCTCTGCCCTCTCCCTGGAGATGGGAGTCCTGCGGCAAGCCAGGGGGCTAAAGGCCCTGTTGCTTGGTGACTGAGCTCAGTCACTTATGCTGAAACTTCTCAGTATCTGTGATCTTGCATTCCCTGTCACTCTGAGGCCTGCCTATTCAGATCATTCCCATGTCTTCCTTTAGTGGTGATGCTCTAGGAGGATAACTCTTCTTTGTGTAGAACTGTCCCATGTCCTAGATCCTCAGACACTATGACCACAACATCCCTGTCAGTTTCAATCATAATTCATTACGTCCAAATTCCAAGTGTTCGTGGGGGCTAGGGAGAGGGTAGCCATACGCTGCCTCTGGTTCAGGATGACTACACCACACCCTGTACGCTGTGGGATTTGCCTCAAGTGCCACCTGTGGTTTCCCACTCATAGCATCTCACGCCTTGCCCTATCTAATGGAAGAACTTCCACATGTACAACTCAGTCTATCCTCCCAGTTTCTCCTTTATCTCAACAGATATTTCAGGCCTTAGTTCCCTGCATTTGCTTGGTCCCTCTGATGTGAACTTTTATTTAATACTTACCGTGTGTTAGGCATTGTTCCAAACATTTAATTATCACAACCACCTTATGAAATGCAGTATTATTAAACTATATTAGTATGAAGTGAGGAAGAGGAAACTGAGGCACAGAAAAGTTAAATAACTTGATATTAAAAGATCATTGAGGAACCAATCTCTTCACATCAGCAAACTGACACTGGTCAAAGGAGAAACATCAACTAAAGAAGAATGATGTCAAAAACATTTCCTTTGCTGGGGATGTAGCTCAGTGGTAGAATGATTGCCTAGCATGTGCAAAGCTTCTCAGAGTTCAATCCCCACCATCACACTAATAACAACAACAACAACAATAATTTCCTTCATGATAGAATAAACCTACCTAACATTGTGATCCCTTCTGGTTGATCATGGCTCTCCTGCCTCCTTACCTCACCATGTTTTAAGAAATTGTTTTACCCCCCAAGGCTATCCATTGGAACTTTCTGTCCCTTCTGGCATAGGACCTAGCCTGCCTAGTCTTTCCTTGATTTCCAAATTAGAGGTGGGGGGAATGGTGCTTTCATCTCAGATGTCAAATTGTAAGCCTGACCTCAGTTTTGCTGATGGTCATCTCTCCTGCCACACGGCAGGATCTAAGAGAATGAAGCCAGCAAGAGGAAAGGAATGGAAAATGGGGGAGGGGAAGGAGAGAGGCCTGGACATAGGCCTGAGGCCAGCTCCAACATGCTCCTCTCCCACTAAGTGACCCAACAAATACCCTTTATTTTTTTCAATGCTTGGAACTGGGTGTCTTCAGCTTACACCTGTCAGAGATCTGCTAGCACATGTCCAGTCTCCCTAGTCTAGGTAAGCCTGAATTCAGCCCATACTTCAGAGTAAACCTACTGTCCTTTTCATTTATGCTTCTAAAAGTGAGCATCCAAAGTGACTTGTATGACATCCCTTAAAATCAGAAAATGCCTGGTAAAATCTCACCTGAATGGGTGTGTAGGACATAGAGGACAGTCACCGTCCACCTATTAGATGCTTATTCATCATGAGCTTGCCACAGCAGCTGATCAAGGGACCTCTCAGAGACCACTTTTTCAACTGAGCTTTGGTTTTTCCCTTAGAATTTCATTTCCTCAAATTCTAAGCCAAGTGTGGCTTGTATGTGGAGTTTCTCCAAATTTAATATAATATACTTTTAGTTCTAAAGACCAGACTATATCATCTTCACTTGGATTCTGAGATGCATCTCTCCTGAGAAAGAGGGGGCTTGCCTGTGTTCTATTCTAAGCAAATGAGACCAACTGGGTTGACTGCTGAGGCCCCTCATTGATTGTTCAGTGGGGAAGCCCCTGAAGGTCATGGTTCTCTTTGGAACAATCTATTTTATTTTAAAAATATTTACTTTAATCATAAGACTTGAGAGTTGGGGGTGTAGGTCAGTGGTAGAGTACTTGCCTAGACATGTGTGAGGCCCTGCTTTGGTCTCCAGCAACACACACACAAATATAATTGTGAGACTCGACACTGTTTCACTAATGGAAACCATGACTCACATATGTAATATCAAAGTCACCACCAGGGACCCCACTGTCAACTCCTAGAAAATGAAAAAATAAAAAACTCAAATTTATAGTGGTAGAGTTTTTCCAATTACCTAAAATACTTTACTGTCCTTCTGTTTTGTGCTAAGAGACAAGCAATAGGATCTCCTATAGGTTAATAAAATGTGTGTCTAAAGTCAGAATTGGGAAAATGTTTCTACTTTTGAAGTAATTTTGCAAACTGGGAAATCAACATCAACTTCTCTTTTTTAAGGAGTACGGGGATTGAACTCAGGGGCACTCGGCCACTGAGCCACATCTCCAACCCTATTTTGTATTTTATTTAGAGATAGGGTCTCACCGAGTTGCTTAGCACCTCACTTTTGCTGAAGCTGGTTTTGTACTCCTGAACCTCCTGACTCAGCCTCCCAGGCTGCTGGGATTACAGGCATGTGCCACCACGCCCAGCTTCAACTTCTCTTAAACTTGTGAAATACTATCAAACAAGTCAGGATTACGAAGCAAGGCACAGTGGCTTATTTCACTTAGCATGAAGCCCTCAAGTTTCATCCATGTTGTAACATGTGCCAGAATTTCCCTCCTTTTTAAGGCTGAATAAAATATCCTATTGAAGCTGGACATGGCGGTACAAACCTGTAAGTTTGGGAGGCTGAAGCAAGAGGATCACAAGTTCAAAGCCAGCCTCAGCAACTTAGTGAGACCCTGCTCAAAATTTAAAAATTAAAAATGCTGAGTATGTGGTTCAGTGGTAAAGCACCTGTGTGCAATCCCTAGTACTAGAAAAAAATCCCATTGAATATATATAACACATTTTCTTTATCTATCCATCTATCCATGGACATTTGAGTTGGTTCTACTGTATTAAGTACTAAGTTTAGGCCGTCAGAAAGAAGGACTGTTTCTGCCGGGCGCGGTGGCACATGCCTGTAATCCCAGCACTTGGGAGGCTGAGGCAGGAGGATTGCGAGTTCAAAGCCAGCCTCAGCAATGGTGAGGCACTTAGCAACTCAGTGAGACCCTGTCTCTAATAAAATACAAAAAAGGGCTGGGGATGTGGCCCAGTGGTCAAGGGCCCCTGAGTTCAATCCCCAGTACCAAAAAAAAAAAAAAAAGAAAAGAAAAGAAAGAAAGAAGGACTGTTTCTGATAATATTCAGTACTCTGAATATAAACTGTTTCATCTCTAGCCCTGCCTAGGTTCATATCCCAGGACTACATATTATATCTGCTAGGATGCTGAGGAGCAGGAGGATAGCAAGTTTGAGGCCAGCCTAAAGCAACTTAGTAAAACCCTGTTTCAAAATAAAAAATAAAAAGGGTGGGGGTGGTTTAGTGCTAAAGTATCCTTGGTTTAATCCCTAGTACCCAAACAAAACAACAAAAAAATGGGTTATGATCCCACCATTTCCATAAGGGAGTAAGGTCCCCACCCATTGTTATTTTTCATACAAATGTTTAAATGTAATGGGATGTTACTATTACTTTAGGTTAATCCATAAATATTTTAAAAAATATTTTAGTTCTAGCTGGGCGTGGTGGTGCACACCTGTAATCCCAGCACTCGGGAGGCTGAAGCAGGAGGATCGCGAGTTCAAAGCCAGCCTCAGCAATGATGAGGCACTTAGCAACTCAGTGAGACCCTGTCTCTAATAAAATACAAAAAAGGGCTAGAGATGTTGCCCAGTGGTCGAGTGCCCCCGAGTTCAATCCCTGGTACCCAAAAAAAAAAAAAAAAAATTAGTTCTAACTTCTAATATGATAAATATTAATAAATATAGCCACATAAACAAAAACTCTTTGAAGTGCTCATGAACTTTGAAGAGTGAAAACTCATCCCGAGACTAAAATATTTGAGCATTGCAGTTCAGTAATATTAACCACATTCACCCTGTTGTGCAACCATCACTATCATCCATCTCCAGAACTCCTTTCATCTTGCAAAACTAAACAATACCTCCCCTTCCCTCCCTCCAACCTTGGCAGCCACCATTCTACTCTTTGTCTTTATGATTTGACTGTTCCAGGTGTTTCAAGTAAAGTGGAATCATATAATATGTGTCTATCTATGACTGGCTTATATCACTTAGCATGATATCCTCAAGGTTCATCCTTGTTGTAGTATGTACCAGAATTTCTCTCATTTTTAACGGTGAATAAAATATCCCGTTGAATGTATCTGACACATTTTCTCTATCCATTCATCTATCCAGGGAAAATTGGGTTGGTTCCACTGTATTAGGTACTAAGCCTAGGCCACCAGAGAGGCTGTTTCTGATGGTATTCAGCCCTCTGAATATAAACTGTCCCATCGCCAACCCTGCCAAGGCTCATATCTCAGGCCTAGAAAGATGGCAGAAATCAAAGTGGGGTCGGGGGAAGGAAAAAATACTTCCATAAAATTGTGTATCATCAATACTCAAAAACAGTAAAACATCACTCAAGAGGAAGGAGGCCCTGCCCACAACAAGGCCTTGGGGCACCCAGGGCTGATTCTAGCACACACAGTATACACCTCGTCCATGCCTCAAGAGCTCCCACTCAGCAGAGCCCATGGGGGGGCAACTTGCCAGGGGCAGCAGGCCATTGGGACCTCAGCAGCCAGAATCACCAAGGAGCTAGAAGAGAAGAAACGAAGAGAGGGATGCTACAAGACAACAGATAGCCCATTGATGACCACACACGAGACAACATCTAAAGGCTACACAAACCGGAAATAACTGGAGCAGAGCTAACAACGTCAGCACCTGGTTCAAAGGCCAGCAAAATACAGCTAAAAATCCTAATGCTACCACAAGATAAACTCTGTGGACTGGAAAAGACACAGGTTCTGTATTTACAATAAATACCACTGAGAAAAATATATCAAAAATGGCAACAGTTGTTGGGTGTGGTGGCGCTTGCCTGTAATCCCAGTGGCCCAGAAGGCTGAGGTAGGAGGATCACAAGTTCAAAGTAAACCACAGGAACGTAGAGGCTCTGAGCAATTTACTGAGACCCTGCCTCTAAATAAACAATGAAAAGCACTGGGGATGTGGCTCAGTGGTAAAGCACTCCTCAGTGTGGGGGAAAAAAACACACACACACACACACACACACACACACACACACAAAGGCAACAGTTGTTCTTTGTATTATAATATTTTCCTCCTTTTTTCTTTTTGGTATGGCGATTGAACCCAGGGGTGCTTTGCCACTGAGCCACATCTTAATCCCTTTTTATTTTTTATTTTGAGACAGGGTCTCACTAAGTAGTTGAGGGTCTCCCTAAGTTGCCGAGGTTGACCTTGAACTTGGGATCCTCCGTCCTTAAGCCACCAGAGTTGCTGGAATTGCAGCTGTGTGCCACCAGACCCAGCAGAACTGAAAACATTATTTTTAAATTTTGTCAACCTAAAAGACGCCTAACAACTCATTCCACTTAAACATAAAAGACAGTTTTATGAAAAGTAGCTACCTTCAGATCAAAAACTAAATGAGTAATGTTTTTTTAATATTTTTGCAAACCTTGAATGCCTGGCCCATCAGAAGTCAGTTGAATATCTCATATTTCCTGCATTCAATCTGTTATAAATATCCCACATCCCACAGCCTCTGGACATGCCACCGTACGTACACCTGTGAGAGACTTACAGTCAAGAAGGTAAGTAACACCTCTGTATTCTGATGGAAATCATTTTGATCTTAAAAACCTCCTCATAGGACCGGGGGACCCCAAGACATCCCGGGCCACATTATAGCTTTATACCATACACGATGCTTTCATAAAAAATCTCATTGAACTCTCACAAACACATTTTGAGTTGGGCATGTTTTTAAACAGATGAGGAATCTGAGATCCAGTGAGCTTCATCAGTTTGTCCTGATCAAAGGCTCAGATTCCTCTTGAGTCCCGGCCTTGATCCCAGATAAACAGCACATCTCCCCCTGAAAGGTTTTTGATCACACACCTTTATCCAGATAAGAAACTGTCTGGGACACTCAAAGAATGTTTGCACAATAATTATGCCATCTCTAATATTTTAACTCTATAATTTAGAAGAAAATGGTGACCAAAAGTTCCATAAAGCTCAGCAGGATACACAGCGTAGGTCCTGGGCAACAGAGTCTGAGTGCTGACCACCACTCTGCCACTTGTTGTGGAACTGAGGCAAACTTCTTAACCTCTCTGGGAACCAGGGCCACCTCATCTGCAACATGGATGATATCATACATACCTGAAGGCACAAACGGAACCAGGTGATTGCCCAAGACCACTGCAGTGGGGGGCATGTCATTTACCAAAAATCCCAGTCATTTAGAAGGCTGAGAATACAATACAGCTGAAACAGACTCTTCTTTTGTGTGTGTGTGTGTGTGTGGGGGGGTGTTTAATTGGGGATTGAACCCAGCAGGGTCTAGGCAAGTGCTCTACCCCTAGGCTACACCCCCAGCCCCGCTGGTGTTGTTTTGTTTTGTTTGTTTGTTTTTATAGCACTGAAGACAGAACACAGGCAGGGTCTCATGCATGTTAGGCAAATGCTGTGTCACTGAGCTATACCCCCAGTTCTGGAATATTCTTTTCAAAGTAAAATCCCAACAATTATGTTTTTTCTCTAATGGACTTTAGTTTTTATTGAAAGTGTTTTTTAGTCATCTTTCCTTTAACTTCTTCAAATTTTGTCCAGAACACTCAGCCTTAAGAACAACTTCAGGCTTGAAATCACTTGAAAAGCCGCCACATAGAAATTCAACACGATTCAACCCATGGTTGGTCCCACAAGGGTACTGGTCACCTCCTGCTGTGTGGTTCTCACAGAAAACTCTACGGCAGCACGCACCTCTGATTTTATTTCCAAGAATTCTACTGAAGTTTGCCCCAATTCCACAACACTTCCAACAATAGCATTAACTGGTTTTTATTTCATTTCTTTTTTTGTGGTAAAATATACGTAACATAAAATTAACCCTTTGAACCATTTTAAGTGCCTAATTCAGTAATATGAAGCCCATACACACTGCTGTGCTGCTGTCATCCCTATCCTCCATCTCCAGAACTCCTCCCACATTGTAAAACTAAACCATACCTATTAGACATTAAATCCCCTTCCCCTCAGCCTCTGGCAATCACCATTGTACATTCTGTCTTTATGCATTAGACTATTCTAGATGTTTCATATAAATAGAATCACCCAGGATTTATGTTTTTGTGGCTGCCTTATTTCACTTGGCATAATGTCTTCAAGAATCATCCATAGTGTACAGAATGTATCAGAACTCCTTCCCCTTTTGAAGGCTGACTAATATTCCATTGTATGCATATACCACAATTGGTCGATCATGCAACCACTGACAGACATTTAAGTTGCTCCCACTATATTTAAGCTTTTCAACTTTCATATCCAAGTTGGTTCTCCCCCCCACCCCCTGCCCACGGTAGGGAGGACAGGTGAGGATTGAACCCAGGGCAAGTCTCATGCTCACTCTATCACTGAGCTATACCCCAGACCCCAAAACAGCTCTTGAATGCTGCTGGAAATACAATCTAGTGTCATACACTTAAAAAACAGGCAAAGAAAAACAGCAAACTAGAGCTAATGGAAATAGACAGGAATCAGAGAAAAATGCACTAAGTTATTTCAAGTTGGAAAACAAATTCCAGAGTTTAAAAAAAAAGCCAGATTTTTGTCTTTGTTGTTTTCACCTCTTGTCTAAAGAGATATTACTAAATTCTAAGTTTCATAAGGTCAGGAACTGTAATACTTTTAACTTCACATTCCATATTATACCCTACAAAGTTTCTGGCAAATTCCATTAACTTATCCATAAATATAACAGCATAGTATACAATTCAGAAATATTTTCATCTAACTTATAACAACCTTTCAATATGGGCAAGGTAAATATGTAGATATTTTTATAGCCAAGCTGAGGATCTCAGCCATTAGCTCATCATCAGACAATGTGGGATCAGGGACACCAACAGGGGTCTTCTAGCACCATCTCCAGCTCTGTCCCTCTGTCCCCAACATCTCTCAATAGTTGTGAATGAACATTCAAAGTCTCTTCCTAACTATGATGGCCCAGAAATATATGCTAGACAACAGTGTCAGGTTCTTCTGGCCATGGGATATTTTTGTGAAAGTTCTTTTGCTATGGCAGTAAATATTCATTTGTGTATAATGAAGGTGTGTGTATACAAGATCTGACGTGCTAACATAGATGTTCAGAAAAAAATTGAAGTGACCCCAGGTTCCATCTGACACTTTGTAATAATGAGAGGAAATCAGCAAAATGCGATTTGAATGTTGAACAAGTTGGATAGAAAGAGCCTTGATTGCCTTTTGATCCTCAAGCTTAGTTTAGAAAAAGTGGCTGGGCGCGGTGGTGCACGCCTGTAATCCCAGCACTTGGGAGGCTGAGGCAGGAGGATCGCGAGTTCAAAGCCAGCCTCAGCAATGGCGAGGCACTTAGCAACTCAGTGAGACCCTGTCTCTAATAAAATACAAAAAAGGGCTGGGGATGTGGCCCAGTGGTCAAGTGCCCCTGAGTTCAATCCCCCAGTACCAAAAAAAAAAAAAAAAAAAAAAAAAAAAAAAAAGGAAAGAAAGAAAGAAAAAGTGGATATTTAATTGATTTTATGTATGATGGCTGGTCCAAGGAGGACTGCCCAGAACAAAGGTATGACCATTTTTTTAGTGCTCCAGCCTTCCTGGTGTCCTCCTTTCTGCAGACCTTGGATTGCATCATCCTGAGCTCTTCCCAGAGAACACCTCAAAGCTGCCTGGCATGCTCAGCCTTCTGTGTACCCTCTGTCTGAGCTCCCTCCCAGGAAAAGCCTTTAACTTTTTTTTTTTTTTTGGTACCAGGGATTTAACACTGGGGTGTTTAGCCACTGAGCCACATCTCCAACCCTTTTTATCTTTTGAGACAGGGTTTTGCTAAGTTGCTTAGGGCCACACTAAGTTGCCAAGATTGTCCTTGAACTTGTGATCCCCTGTCTTAGCCTCCCAAGCTGCTGGGATTGCAGGCCTGCTCCACTCTGCCTAGCTCCTCTGATTCTTAATGAAAATTTGTCTATTTAAAACTTCTAGTTAAAAATGGCAGATTTCCAACACACATTTGTTTCCCTTCCTTCCCAAAACCCTGCTAGAATAACCGAAGGAATTTTAAATGGTAGGGGACCAGAGGAGGCTGCAGTGGAAGAAAAAGTTTTCAGTACATTTGGGGAAGACAAAGTAGACGTCAAAGGATCAACTTAGCCAGGGAGAAAGAATGCTACAATCTAAGCTGAGATGGATATGGAAGAAAAGAAAGCCAACCGGCTCACAGCTCAGTGTCTGCAGATACCGAGTACCAGGAAGGCCAGACTTGAATAAAACAAAAGCATTGGTTGAATGTTGAAGAACTGGGCAGTTGAATATTTCTCCCATATCCATGGCACTGTGGAGACCTCAGTCATTTTCCTCATTCTGTCCTCAGATGATCAGCAGTGAAGCTTTTGCTTGCGTAGCATTTGGCTGTAGGAAATGGATGATCCTTTTTCTGCAGAAATTGAATGGTCACAAGAAGAAGAAATGTGGACAGTACAGGACTCAACAATGAAAACGGCAAGCCGGGGCGCGGTGGCGCACGCCTGTAATCCCAGCACTTTGGGAGGCTGAGGCAGGAGGATCACGAGTTCAAAGCCAGCTTCAGCAATGACGAGGCACTTAGCAACTCAGGGAGACCCTGTCTCTAATAAAAACACAAAAAGGGCTGGGATGTGGCCCAGTGGTCGAGTGCCCCTGAGTTCAATCCCTGGTACCCACAAAAAAAAAAAAAAAAAAAAAAAAAGAAAAAGAAAAAGAAAACAGCAGCACGATAGAGCTCACCTATAATCCCAGGGGCTTGGGTAACTGAGGCAGGAGGATCCTGAGTTCAAAGCCAGCCTCAGCAAAGGTGAGGCACTAAGCAACTCAGTGAGACCCTGTCTCTAAATAAACTAGAAAATAGGGCTGGGGGTGTGGTTTACTGGCTGAGTGCCCCTTGGTCTCTTCTTTCTGTCTCCTTTTCACTTCATTACCAGGAGGTAAATGGCTTTGTTCTACCATACTCTCCCCACATGGTGTACTGTGGCCACAGGCCCCAAAGCAACAAGGCCAACCGATCCTGGATTGAAACCTCTGAAACAGTGATCCAAACAAAACAAAACAAAAACCTGTCTTATTTTTAAGTTGACTATTTGAGATATTTGTTACAGTAATGGAAAGCCAACTAATGTACTACTTGAATTTTTATGTAGGTATTACTTTGATAAATTAACTGGTGGGTGCAGTTGTAGAAGCCTGTAATCCTAGCTACTCAAGAGGCTGAGGGAGAAGGATCACCAATTGAAGCCAACTTCAGCAACTTAATGAGACCCTGTCTCAAAATTAAAAAATTTAGCCCAGTGCGGTGGCATGCACCTATAATCCCAGCAGCTCAGGAGGTTGAGGCAGGAGAATTTCAAGTTCAAAGTCAGCCTCAGCAACTTAGGGAGGCCCTACGCAAGTTAATAAGACCCTGTCTCCAAATAAAAAAGAGAAAGGACTAGAGATATAGCTCCCTGCTTCCAAATAAATAATATATATATATTTTTAAGTCTGGGGGTAGAGCTCAATGGTAAAGTGTCACTGGGTCCAATCCCCAGCACTGAAAAAAAATTTTAACTAAAAAATATTTGTCCACTTGCAGCTCCAACACTTTTGGGCCCTGTTGTCAGGAAACTAATCTGTTATATTCATAAAATAAAACCTGATGTTATTTAAGCCTATCAGATTGTTTATTATTTAAAGCACTCTAATATTAAAAGGACTGTTGTAAATTTCTTTTTCTTGTGGTTCTGGGGATCAAACCCAGAGATTCATGCTTGCCAGAAAAGTGCTAACTGAGCTACATCCACAGTCCTTGTCAAAATTTTAATCAAGAGTTGGGCCAGGCATGGTGGCGCACGCCTGTAATCCCAGCACTTTGGGAGGCTGAGGCAGGAGGATCGTGAGTTCAAAGCCAGCCTCAGCAATGGCAAGGCACTTAGCAACTCAGTGAGACCCTGTCTCTAAAATACAAAAAGGGCCGGGGATGTGGCCCAGTGGTTGAGTGCCCCCGAGTTCAATCCCTGGTACCACAAAAAAAAAAAAAAAAAAAAAAAAAAAAAGAAAAAAGAAAAGAGTTGGGAGTGATGGTGCATGCCTGTTATTCCAGTGGCTCAGAAGGCTGAGGATTGCAAGTTCAAAGTCAACCTCAGCAACTTAGCAAGGCCCTAAGCAACTTAGTGAGATCCTGTCTCTAAATAAATTACAAAAAGGGCTGGGGGTGTGGCTCAGTGATTAAGCACGCTGAGTTCAACCCCTGGTACAAAAAAAAAAAAAAAAAAAAAAAAAATTAAACAACATAGGAAATAAATGTAAAGAGTGAGGAATAATCAAGGTTTCGGAAACTAAAGCACTGGGTAATTAGTACACTATGTGGGGCATTGGGCATCATGGATTTTCAGTCAAATTCTAATGTGAATTGTAACAGAAAAGAACAAAATTCAGGCTCAGTATTACTCTGAGGATGGTGCCCCCCTCTTAGAGGTAGGATGTGGGGGGCACACTGCAGATCCTGGCATCTAAATATTTCCTGCTCTGGTTTTCCACAAAAGCTTGAAATTCAATGACTTATTGATTTTCAGACTTGTCTGCTAAAATGGAAACTTCCCAGGAAAGAGTCATACCTTGGCAAGGAATAAGAGTGGAAAAGTGAACGGTGGAGAAAGGCAGAAGTAGTGGCCACAAATGATTAGCTTCTGGCCAGGTAACAATTTCTGCCAGGTTACCAACCCAAGACCCAGGCAAGTCCAGTACTAGGTGTTAACCAGACGTACTCGTAGTGGCAGCTACTGGCCACAGGGTGGCAGCCGTGTGTCGTGTGTTGCCTAGACCGCAGTTCCCGCGAGGGCCATCGGGGGCGGTGCAAGAACAAGCAGGGTTTTTAAGGGAGGCCGCAGTTGCTTGGCAACTCTGAGCCTAAAAAGCAGTTTCATTATATGCTGCTGGGATGAAAGTAAGCACTCAGCAAATATTTGTTTGAGTGAGTCAACTCTGATAAATCATTATGATCATTCCCTTTGCTCATGCCTATAATCCCAGTGACTCTGGAGGCTGAGGCAGGAGGATTTCAAGTTCAAAGCCAGACTCAGAATCTTAGCGAGGCCCTAAGCAAATTAGTGAGACCCTGTCTTAAAAGATAAAAAGGGAGCCAGGCGTGGTGGCGCACGTTTGTAATCCCAGCACTTTGGGAGGCTGAGGCAGGAGGATCAGGAGTTCAAAGCCAGCCTCAGCGATGGTGAGGCACTCAGCAACTCAGTGAGACCCTGTCTCTAAATAAAATACAAAAAAGGGCTGTGGATGTGGCCCAGTGGTCGAGTGCCCCTGAGTTCAATCCCTGGTACCACAAAAAAAAGAAAGAAAGAAAAAAAAAAAGATAAAAAGGAGTGAGTCAACTCTGATAAATCATTATGATCATTCCCTTTGCTCATCCTATAATCCCAGTGACTCTGGAGGCTGAGGCAGGAGGATTTCAAGTTCAAAGCCAGACTCAGAATCTTAGCGAGGCCCTAAGCAAATTAGTGAGACCCTGTCTTAAAAGATAAAAAGGGAGCCAGGCGTGGTGGCGCACGTTTTGTAATCCCAGCACTTTGGGAGGCTGAGGCAGGAGGATCAGGAGTTCAAAGCCAGCCTCAGCGATGGTGAGGCACTCAGCAACTCAGTGAGACCCTGTCTCTAAATAAAATACAAAAAAGGGCTGTGGATGTGGCCCAGTGGTCGAGTGCCCCTGAGTTCAATCCCTGGTACCACAAAAAAAGAAAGAAAGAAAAAAAAAAAAGATAAAAAGGGATGGGGCTGTGGCTCATGGTTAAGCATCCATGGGTCCAATCCCTGAATACACCACTCCCACGAATACACCTTCAACATCCCTGCAAATGCCACAACGTGAGTTACAACTTTACAACTATGTCCATAAAACCAGCTGCCATTTCACTATTTCCAGCCATTCTCCCACTCTTCTAGATAATTATTTTTGCACTTTCAGTTCTCTCTACAGAGCTCCAATCACCCTGCTGATGGCCTTGTTTACCATTTCATTGAGAAAATGAAGCCACAGGACAGAATTCCACAATGGCCCCACCACAACACACTCTCCTGGTCAGCCTTCCTGCTGGTTATGGTAAGTAAACTGCCCTGGTCCCTGAGGGTGAGCCTTCCCACACCCTAGATGAAACACCCTCTCTTCCCCAAGGGAACAAGACTCCACCTTTTCCCCCCACATCATCAATTTTCTCCTATCTACTGCGTTGTTCCTATTAGAACACAAATCTTCTGTTATCTATCACATCATTATTGATAGTCCATTAGCCCCAACTTTCTATCAGTCATGGCTCATTTCTCTCATCCTTTTTCTGGTAAAAATTTGTGGGGTTTTCCATACATGCTGATACCAGCTGACTCCAAAGCCTTTCTTGCTGTTCTTGGTTGTACCTCCTACAATCAGACTTTGGCTCACATCATCCCAAAGAGATACCCACTGGCCTCCACATCACTTAAACCCACTGGTCAACTTGTCCTCATCTTTTTTTTTTTTTTTTTTTTTTTTTTTTTTCTTTTTTTGGTACCAGGGATTGAACTCTGGGGCACTCGACCACTGGGCCACATCCACAGCCCTTTTTTGTATTTTATTTAGAGACAGGGTCTCACTGAGTTGCTTAGCGCCTCGCCATTGCAGAGGCTGGCTTTGAACTCGCGATCCTCCTGCATCAGCCTCCCAAGTGCTGGGATTACAGGTGTGCGCCACCACGCCCAGCCTTCCTTATTTTAAGACAGCTCTCCATAGAGCTTCCTTCTCCTAAAATCTCCTTCTTCATTGGCTCCCAGGCACCATCATCTGGCTCCTCCTTTCTCTATTTTTTGAGGATTCTGCATTTTTCTCTCCTATGTATTACTCCACTATCTATTTCTCCCCCATTATGGCTCATTCCTTATACTTCTTTGCTTTTAAACATTATCATGCTCCTTTAGTGAACTCCTCTAATCTCTTGACTTTAAAAAAATGCTACTTTGATATTAGAATTCCCAAACTTTTATCTCCAACTCAAACTTTTCCCCTGGCTCCACACCCTAACATCCAACTATTCAATGTCTCCATCTCACTAATTCATACCCAAACCAATATCCTCATATTCTACTATACTGCCCAGTCTTCCCATCTCAGTCAATGGCAGCCCCATCCTTCTTGTTTCTCAGGCCAAAATTATTTCTCCCACACTCCACATCTAATCCCACAGGAAATCTTTTTGGTACTACCATCAGAATAGATCAGGATTCTGAGTACATCATCATCACCTCCACTACCACCATCATCTCTTCCCTGGATTACTGATTACTTGATAGCCTCCAGACTGCTCTCCCTGCTTCCATGTACGAGCTCCTACAATTTATTCTCACCACAGCAGCCAAAGTGATCCCTTTGTGCATACGTGTGGTACTTGGAACCAAACGCAAGGCTTCATGCATGCTAGGCAAGCACTCTACCACTGAACTATACCCCCACCCTTCTTATTTTTATTTTGAGATGGAGTCTTGATAAATTGCCCAGATTGGCCTCAAACTTGCTATCCTCCTATTTCAACCTCCCAAATACCTGAGAATTATAGGCACATGACATAAGAGTGTTTAAAAAAAAAAAAAAAAAAAGAGCCAGATTATGCCAGGCATGATGGCAAACACCTATAATCCCAGTGACTAAAGAGACTGAGGTAGTAGGATCACAAGTTCAAGGTCAGCCGGGGCAACATAGAAAGACCATATCTCAAAAATAAATAAAAAGGGCTGGGGATGTAGCTCAGCAGTAAAGCACACTTGAGTTCAATTTTATATATATTATATACATATATATGTTTATATATATTATATATATATATATGTATATATATATATATATATATATATATATATGCCATGTTACTTCTCTGCTGAAGACTCCCCAATGATTTCCACCTCAGCCAAAATAAAAGCAAAATCCTTAGAAAGGTATACAAGACTCTGGACCAGTGTAATCCAACAGAAACACAGCATGAGCCACATATGACATTTCAGAATAATAAAGTTAAGCAGGTGAAATTTATTTTAATAATAAATTCTATTTAATCCAATACCTTAAAAATAGCATTATTGCAACATGGAATCAATATAAAAAATGAGAAAGTCTGCCTGTGTTATCGGAGTCTTTGGAATCTGATGTGTCATTTAATCATGTAGCACTAGCTCAGCAGCCACATGCACTAGAGGTATGTGCAGTGGAGAGTGCAGGGGAGACCTCCTCTCTCTGATCATCTGTCAGACCTTGCTCCTCTACCCAGGCCTTGCTCATGCTGCTCCAACGCCCCCAGGATTTCCTGAGCTTTGGGGCCTGCCCAGCCTGTTCCCTTGGCCTGTTCCACTGCTCTTTCCCTGGATATTCACCCAGCTTATTCCCTCTCTAGTCTTCAGCCACGTGGGCAACCCCAGGTAAGTCGGAACCACCACAATTCCCATTCTGACATTTCCAGGTCCACCGCCTTCCCTTTCCCCCTAACACTTGTCACCTGCTAGAAGGTTACATATTCATTTTGTGTCCTCTGTTTTCTCGGGATCCCACATGAACAATGTGGCTGGGACAGAGTAGGCACTCATGAACCTCTCACTGTATGAATGAGAGAACAAAATCCATCTCTCCAGGAGGTTTTCCGGTTGGGGCTTAGAGCCAAGTCTCACATAACACAACAGCAGCAGTGACCTTGCGGTGACTGCAATGGAGCTGTTTCATCTGTTAGCAATCATTTTGAGACAGGGAGAAACCAGAGTCAGTGTAGCCAGTGCTGAGTGTCCACCTTGTGGAGGGTCAGGAGCTCCCCCAGCTGTGTGGAGGGCGATGGCTAGGGCACAGCTCTGTCCACTGCACCTTCAGGCAGCAATGGATTTCCTCTGGGCAGTTCCAGAGGCCAGACCCAGGTTTGCAGGGGTGAAATTGATAAGAGACAGAATTCAGTTTAGGGGGATTTTTTTTTTTTTTTTCTTTGTGGTGCTGGAGAGCAAACCTGTGGCCTCCTGTGTGCTAGGTAAGTGCTCTACCACAGAGTTACATTCCCAGCCCTGGGGCAGGGGATTGGGGGGCGGGGGGACATGACAACACACGACAACACCATTATTGCTCCAATTCTAGAAATAACTATTACTACGAATATGTTAGCTTTGGGTGTGAGGTTGAACTAAACCATTAAAAATAGTCTACATTTTGCTGTAGTGGGAATAACATAGGTTTTGGTATCAGACAACCTGGGTCTGAAGTTCTGTTCCATCATTTAGTCTGCTACTGGTTAGCCTTTTGCACACCTGCTATATTTTTTTCAGGATAGTCCCTATCCTCAAGTATTTTTTTCCAGGGCTAGATGAGATAATGGGTATTAAACTGTCTTTCATATGAGTCAACATGGTAGAAAGTAAATAAACCAGGCTCAGTGGCACATATCTTTAATTCCAATTACGAGGGATACTGAAGCAGGAGGCTTACAAGTTTCAGGCCAGCCTCGGCAATTCAGCAAGACCCCGTCTCAAAATAAAACATTAAATTGGACTAGAGATGTAGTTCATAGGTAGACACTTGCCTAGCATGCACAAGGCCTTGTGTTCAATCCCAGGACTGCAAGAAAAAAGAGGTGGGTGTGGTAGTAGTGAATACTATAAGCCCAGCCACTTCAGAAGTTGAGGCAGGAGGATCACAAGTTCAAGGCCAACCTCAGCAATTTAGAGAGACTCAGTCTCAAAATAAAAATATAAAAGCAATGGGGACATAGCACAGTGGTGGAGCACCCCTGGGTTCAACCTCCAATATGGGTTGCAGGGAGAGAGAGAGAGAGAAACAAAGTAAATAATGAACTTTACTCGGAGAATTTTCCCCTAGGCTGCAAGATTTCCAAATTTTTTAAGGTTTTCTTTTTTGAAAAAATTGTAAAGCGTTTCCAACAATTGCCTCCTACCAAACAATGAATGTTCCTCATCTTTCTTTCAGTACTAAGAAGAGTCATTAATCTTAAGTGTTAGGTGCTGTGTAATTTAATCTTTGCAAAAGATTTGGAGAGGTTGGCCAAAATTAGTCTCATTCAGATGAGGAACCTGGGGCTCAGAGGTGCTAATTGACTAGCCCTAGGCCATTAACTGGGTAAGTGGCCAAAGCTAGGTCAGAAAATTCCAAAGGCTTTCCTTCCCTGTTCTAACTTACTCATTTACTCACTCAGGAAATATTAATTAGCTAGGCATGGTGGTGCATGCCTGTAATTCCAGAGATTCAGGAGGCTGAGGCAGAGGATAGTTAAGTTTGAGTGCAGCCTCAGCAACCTAGTGAGATCCAGTCTCAAAAATATATAATAAGTGCTGAGGGTATAGCTCAGTGGTAAAGTGCTGAGGGTTCAATCCCCAGTACCACAAAAAAAAAAAAAAAAAAAAAAAAAAAGACCTCCTGTGCCAGGGGCTCTAGTGAAACTGGACACACCTGTGAACAAACACCTCCGCCCCTGGGAACTCAGTCCCTTAGGGTTAGGGCTGGAGGGCCCCTTTCAGTTATGCTGTTTTCCCAAGAGTCCTCATAATGATGTCCATAGATGCTGTTGGCTTACTGACTAATTTTCCTGAACTTATTGTATCTTATACTTGTGCAAATAACCTATGGAAATAGACCGGAAGTCATCATTTTCAATTTCTGATTGGATACCAAAATGAATATTACTTTGTAAGAGGTGGCCATACATCTTAGCCAGCATTTTCCAGAGGAGACTCTAAGGCTATAATTTGAAAACCTGACTACTCTAAGGCCCCTTCCAAGTCCTTTGACTTTCACTTTGTTTCCAAATATCAATTTCGACCTGCATGTAAGATGCGGATGGGTCCCGGTGCATTCAGGCTTAAGCAGTGCAGACCTCAGTCAGTACAAAAAGTGTGCTTGCTCTTTTTTTCTCCTGAAAGCTCTGAACCAACCAGCCTGGTCCAACCACCTGAGCAGGTCACCTGACTCCTCCCTAACCTCTCCTTAGGCCAACTGGGCAGCACCAACCACAGGTATCCAGGGCTTACTTGAAAGGTCTCAGACTTACCCATTCAGCCTGATTTTATTCACCTGTTTAAAAATATTTCTTTAAAGTATTTCCTAAATGACTCCTCTGTAAAAAAAAAAAAAAAAAAAAAAAAGCTACTCAGGCTGCAAGTGTAGCTCAGTGGTAGAATGCATACTTAGCATAAGCCCTGGGTTCAATCTCTAGCACCAAAAAACAAGGAGGAGGAGGAAGAGGAAAGAAAAGCAACTAGAAGATTACAAAAGATTAAAAAAAAAAAAAAAAAGCAACTAAAAAACTAACTACAGCTTATCCAGTCCCAATTCATGATATCATAACATGCAATAAAAGAAAAATGTAGTTAATGATCCAACCTCCTGTCCCTATATACACATAAACAATAAAACCAAGAACCAGCCACCTGGAAGTTCTTACCTCTAACTCTGGAATAAAAACTCTCAAGGACTAGGAGAGCGGTTGTTTCCTATTCAGGTGTGCTGAATGGGATGGTGGTATGCTGATTTAATTGATTTTGCTACCATCTCACAGGAAGGGGGGGGTATAACATTTCTTAGCATAACATTCAAGGACCTCCCTCTTGTTTAAAATGACTTTTCCAGCCTCTGCAGATTCCACAGGTCACCCTAACAGGGAAGCCAATTTTAAAATCTTCATTTAATGTCCCTACAGTGTTGGACGTATGGTAAGCTTGCAATTATTTGTCATTTTCCAGCATTACCAGGACACCATGCATGCATGTGATCCCTCTGAACTCTCAGTTCCTTGAGGTCTTTATCTCCAAGATGAGTACTCCACCCATGCCCCCAACTCACCTCCACTGGTAATTGGACCCTAAACCTTGTCACAACCAGTAGCTCTGCAGCTGCTCACAATCTCACTGTCAAGTGTTCTATTCTATGCCTCCCACCTCATATTCCAGCCCATCCTTTCTGGTGCCCTCTCCAACAGCCTTTCCCCCACTAGCACCTCCCATCCATGGGCCTTCCAGTGTGTAACACTCCCACCTGCATCATGTTCTCCCTCCCTCCTAATATTAGGACCTAAACTAATTTTTTTTTTCTCCCTAATAGCGGGGATTGAGCCAGGTACACCCTTACCACTGAACTACATTCCTGTCCCTTTGTATAAAAATTTTTTTATTAAATTTCTCTACTAAGTTCCTGAGGCCAGCCTTGAATTTTCTATCCTTCAGCCTCAGCCTTCAAAGTGGCTGGAATCACAGGCTTGTACCACTGCACTTGGCTATATACTAATTTTTATATGAAAAGAAAGGATTCTTTGTCTGAAATTCAAATTTAAGTAGCCATCCTATGTTTTTATTTGTTGAATCTGGCAACCCTATACTCATTATAATCACTTACACATGAACAAGTTTCTTGGCTTCTTCCCACTTGAAACTTACTTGGCAAGATATCAGCTGAGGTTAAGACCCCCTTCTTTCTTTTTTTCTTTTTTTTTTTTTTTTTTTTTTTGGTGGCGGGGTGGAGACTGGGGATTGAACCATCGAACCAGGGGCTCTTTATCTCCCCACCCCTTTTTATTTTTTGTTTTGTCTCCTTAAGTCACCTTGTTAGGGTCTCACTAAGTTACTAAGGCTGGCCTCAAACTTGCAACCTCCTACCTCAGCTTTCTCAGTTGCTGGGATTACAGGCATGGGCCACCATGCCTGGCTCTAAGATCCCCCTTTCTGACAGCTGTGTCCCCATCCGTGCAACTGCCTGTGGTTGGAGAAAAGCACCCCCACTGGACACAACTCACTCGGTTTACTTCATGACTACAGATCTTGCTCCACCTGCATTTCCTCATCAGTTCACTCTATTTTATGCCTGTGCTCCTCTGCTTCTCCCTCACCTCACCCTCAGCATCCTACTTCATTGAAAACACCAAAGCACTCAAATTTCCCACATTCCCTTCAGCAGGTCTATCCACTTGCACACATCCATGTTGACCTCTTGTCTGTTTCATTGACTGGGGGGTCATCAAACTATGGGCCCTGGGCCCAATCCAATTTCACTGCCTGGTTTTGTACCGACTTCCAGCTAAGGCTGAGTTTTTGCAATTTCAAATGGGTAGGAGGGGGAAAATCAAAAGAACATATTTTACCATATGAAAATTCAGTGATCCTTGGGGCTGGGTTTGTGGCTCACTGCCTGACCTGTGTAAAGCACTTGGTTCAATCCTCAGCACCACATAAAAAATAAGTAAATAAAATAAAGGCATTGTGTCCATCTACCACTAAAAAACTTAAAACAATTTATTTTCAGTGATCCTAAATATAGTTCTAGTGGAACATAGCATGCCTGTTCATTTGTGCATTATCTATGGCTGCTTTACCGTCAAGGTGGCAGAATATTTTGTACAGAAATTGTATGACCCACAAATATGAAAACATTTACTTTCTGGTCCCTTATAGAACATTTTCAAGCTGGCATGGTGGTGCACTCCTGTATTGCCAGCTACTCTGGAGGCTGGGAGATTTTGTGTTCAAGGCCAGCCTCGGCAACTTAGATTATCTCAAAATAAAAATTAAAAAGGAGCTACCACCAGGTAGCTCAGTGATAGAGTTTTCCTGCGTTTAATTCCTGGTAACAGGAAAAGAAAAAGAAGTTTGCCCACCTCTGCCATAAACTATATGCTCTAATCCAAGGCCACTAAACCCATCCCTTTCCCCTACTTCACAATATTTCCCTACCAATTCTACCCTATCTTGCATCATTATCTTTTCTTCGTCCTAATAAATCACTCCTATTAATCTACCAAAATCTGTTATTTCTCTAATTTTTTTTTTTTTTTTTTACTGCTGCTGAGTGCAGTGGTGCACACCTGTAATCCCAGCAGCTCAGGAGGCTGAAGCCGGAGGATCACATGCTTAAGGCCAGCCTCAGCAGGCCTTAAACAATTTAGTGAGACCCTGTCTCAAAATAAAAAATAAAAAGGGCCGGGATGTGGCTCAGTGGTGGAGCACCCCGGTTCAATCTCTAGTACTGGGAAAAAATTATTTTAAACCTAAACACTACCTTGTATTCCCTTCCCACCCCCAGTGAGTGCGTGAGTGCTCTCACTTGCAGCCCAAACCCCTAGTCTCCTCCAAATCTTTCTTATCTACTCCAGCATCACTAAATCTGGCCGCCACCCTTGATCTCAACTTACCTGATCGGGGAGCAGGCAGCATGTGACACAGTGGTGAACCTTTCTGCCTCAGAGAACTTTTTTTCAAGTGGTTTCCCAGACACCACGCCCTCTCGATTCTTTTCCCTGCCTGCAGGATGCTTCTTTTTAGTCTCCTTTCCTCTTCCTCTTTTTCTCTTATCACTGGAGGGCCCAGGACTTCTTAGACTCCTTTTGCCCTCTCCTGCAGTTGCAGGGCTGTTAAGACCAGCTCCCCTGCCAATGACACCCACATATACCACATCTTCAGTTCAGAACCTCTCCTGAGGCCCTGGCTGCCTTATCCAGCTGCCGACTAGCATCTTCACCTGAGCACCAGGCAATTCAAAAATCAGCATCCCAGGAGAAACCAGGGTCATCTGCATTTAATTACTGCTCTCCCCTCTTACAGGCACTTCATTCTCCTTTTCCCTGAAAAGATGAATGTATTTCAACAACACGATGTGTCTCATTAGATTTCCTTCCCCAGCCAGACATGATGGTTGCATGCCTGTAATCCCAGCAACTCTGAGGCAGGAAGATCACAAGTTCGAGGCCAGCCTGGGCAACTTAAAGAGACCCTGTCTCAAAACAATACAAAATGAAAAGGGCTGGAGATGTAGCTCACTGGTAGGGCACACCTGGGATCAATCCCCAGTTTAAAAAAAAAAAAAAAAAAAAAATTTTTTTTTTTTTTTTTTTTTTTTCCTTTTCTAGGTAAAGTTCTCACATATCATGCTGCAGATTTCCAACGCTAACCCTGAGAATGTGATTTAATTATTCTTACCTGTCTCCTCTCCATTTGCCCAAGTTGCTGAAGCCTTGGTGCAGCGTGATGAATGGGCCTTCATTCTGGAGCTGCAGAATGGTGTCGGGGAGCTATAGGAGGAGGCCCAACAAGAGCAGCCACCATCTGGCCTGCGGGTGGAAAAGGAGAAGCAGGCTCTCCGTCCTTGTCCTCTGATCAAGCCTGGCTGACCTTGGGCCCTGTGGGGGCTGCAGAGCCCTTGGGGCTTCAATGGTGGTGGGTGTGGCATGATGACTCTTCACTCAACTGGTGAAGTCAAGGTGGATGTCCTTGCAAAATCAGGCAGGGGTCCTAAGAGCTTCCAGCCCGGACTGGAAGCCCCCATGGCTTCTGGCAATCGGACCTCCAGACCCAGGTGAGGGAGTGGTTTTGGTGAGAGCAGTGTGCCTCTCCTGCTAGGTGTCACACACCTTAATGGAGGGTTGTGGGAGAGGGTAGGGCCTCAGGACTAGACTCACATCCTGGTGAACGTGATGTGAAATTCCTGTCAATCAACAAAAATTTTCAATGGCTTGTTCTGTGATGAAAATTCTAGTTACCCCCAGCCTTTTAAATTTTATTTTGAGCCGGGCGCAGTGGTGCACGCCTGTAATCCCAGCACTTTGGGAGGCTGAGGCAGGAGGATCACGAGTTCAAAGCCAGCCTCAGCAATGGTGAGGCACTTAGCAACTCAGTGAGACCCTGTCTCTAATAAAATACAATAAAGGGCTGGGGATGTGACCCAGTGGTCGAGTGCCCCTGAGTTCACTTCCCGGTATCAAAAAAAAAAAAAAAAAATTATTTTGAGACAGGGTCTGGCTCAATTGCCCAGGCTATCCTTAAACTTGGAAGAATCCTTCTAACTCAGCTTCCTGAGTAGTTGGGATTACTGGCATGCATCACACACCTAACTTTCTAATTATACTTTAAAAAAACATAAAAGTATATATATACTGAAAATAAAGGTTCAAACTACCCTCTCCCTGCCACACAAATCAATTGTGCCAATCTGAAATCTCTCCATCCCCAACCTGCCTTCCTTCCCTCAGTTCCTGGCAGCCCCGTGCCTCCTTCTGAGCCTAAATCTTTGCAATCCCCTTTGGCTGTTCTTTTCCACTCCACCCCAGACTGTGTCAGAAGTCCTGGCTCTCTGTTCACAATTTCTACAGCAACTGACCATTTCTCATAAGATCACTTCATCAATCTCAGCCAGATGACAGTAATACCCTCTTAACAACTCCCTGATCTTACCCTTGTCTATCATACTCTTCTCTACCGGCAGCAAGAAGAACTTTTATTTTTTTATTTAATTAATTTATTTTTTGGTACCAGGAATTGGACCCAGGGGCACTTACCCACTGAGCCACATCCCCAACCCCTTTTGTATTTTATTTAGAAAAAGGGTCTCATTTAATTGCTTAGGGCCTCCTCCCTAAGTTTCTGAGGCTGGCTTTGAACTCACAAGCCTTCTGCCTCAGCCTCCAAGCCACTGGGAGCACAAGCCTGTGTAACACCACGCCTGGGGAGAAGAACCTTTTAAAATGGAAACCAAATCAAAACCTCCATCGGGCTTCCATTCCATTCAGAGCAAAAGCCAACGTCCCTTAGACTTCCAAAGCCCTCTCCATCTGGCTTGCTTCCCTGCCCCCCTCATCTTCCATCACCCCTGCCCTCCCTATGCCCCACCCCCACCCCCAGCCTAGGACAACACACTGGCATTCCCCCCTGCCTCTGGAAGAAGACAGGTCTGCCCCCACCCTGGGCCTTCACACTGACTGTTTGTTCCCTCTACCTGAAATGCCTTTCCCTAGAGAGCAGCATGGCCCACCTCCTTGTCACCTTCAAGCCTGCTCAGATGTCACCTTTTCAGTGTGACCTATAGGGGATCAGGACTGAGCTGTTGTTTGGCTTTGCTCAGTCAACTTCTGACATATATGATGTCCTTATTATGCAATTTGATAGAACACGACTTTTACAAGGCAATATGCTTTTGTCTGTTTTGTTCACTTTGACTATTTCATTTCAAGTGCTTGGAATAAAAAGCATTCAGTGAGCCAGGTGAGGCTCAAACCCAGCGACTCAGGAGACCGGGGCAGGAAGATTGCAAATTCGAGGCCAGTCTCAGCAACTTAGTGAGACTGTCTCAAAAAACAAAACAAAACAAAACAAAAAAGAAAGAAAAAAAGTTTTAAAGGGCTGGGGATATAGCTTAGTGGTAAAGCATCCATCCCTGTGTTCAGTGTCTAGTACCACAGAAAAAGTTCAATAAAAGGTTTTTGTTGTTGTTGTTATTGTTATTTGTTTGGTACTGGGGATTGAACCAGGGATGCTCTACCACTGAGCTACATTCCCAGCTCTTTTCATTTCTTTAATTTTGAGACAGGGGCTTGCAAAATTGCTGAGGCTGGCTTTGAACTTATGATCCTCCTGCTTCAGCCTCCCTTGTCGCTAGGATTACAGGCATGGGTCACTGTGCCTGGCTCAATGAATGTTTGTTAAATGAGCAAACTGAATATTTGATTGATAACTGACTTCACCTTTGTGTTTTCACTTAATTTTTCGATTGGTTGGACAGTTCCCCGTTTTACCTACATCAGCCCTCAAAAAGTTTTAACTTATCCAAATCACAAGTTATTAGGTTGAAAAGTGAAATTGGGGATCTAGGTGTACATAGGAAGATAAGATGGTTATTATTTTCCTAATCGGTCAGCTTTATGTCTTTACCAAATGCACTTTGGTCTGAAAATGACAACTCAGCAAAGGACTTAGGACCTTAATTTAGGATGAAATACACAGGTCACAATGAGGCAATGACCTGTCCGTCAGTGTCCTGAGAGGGTCAGGGGTTCTGGCCTGGAGTGAGACAGGAGACATGGCTGCCAGAATGGAAGTCTGGGAAGACTTCTCCACGGGCCAGGAAGGATGCTGGCAGGGGACACTGTTGTTTTCTATTTGGCCCCTCCAGGTGTTTTTCAACAATTCTTACCAGGCTGCTGGCAGGCGAGTTTCTAATCTGTTCATTTACTTGGACCAATACAGTCAGATTCTTTACCCAAAACCTCTGGGTTCCTCCCTGTCCTGTTCCTGGAACAGGCCGCTCTGGTTAAATCAAAGTGAGATGAGTGTTTGGCCTCTGCTGTCAGAGGCCAGCCCTAAGATGCCAATGAAAGAGTCCTCACAAGGGTGAGGGGACAGAGCCTGCGGGGGAACCAGCACTGTACTAGGAAGCACAGCAGAGCAAGCACCAAGGAAAGAGAGGCTGAGTGGGCCTCTTCCCTGGGGCTGCAGAACAGCTGCAGGAGACCGTGGCCCCCAGGGTGACTGAGTGGCGATCACAGGCATCCTGTCTTGCCTGCTCTGTGGAGAATCCCACCCTCCTAACTTCCTCCCAAACTCCCTCCCTTCCTCTCTTACTTAGCTCTATGCTTCATTCTGATTTTTTTTTTTTTTTTTTTTTTTTTTTTTCTTTTTTCTTTGTTTGCTTAGTTTTAAAAGTCACGTTTATTAAAATACAATTTACAAGGGCTGGGGTTGTAGCTCAGTGGTAGAGTGCTTGCCTAGCACGTGCATGGCCCAGGTTCGATCCTCAGCACCACATACACTGTGTACAACTAAGGCAAATAAATAAATATTTTTTTTAAAAAAATACAATTTACAAGCCAGGCACGGTGGCTCATGCCTGTAATCCCAGCAGCTTGGGAGGCTGAGACAGGGGGATCGAGAGTTCAAAGCCAGCCTCAGCGATTTAGTGAGAACTTATCTTGAAATAAAAATAAAAAGGACTAGGGATGTGGCTCAGTGGTTAATCCCTGGTTCAATCCCCCGTACAAAATATATATATATAATTTATATATTTATTTATTTTTGGTACTGGGGATTGAACTCAGGGGTACTAGACCATTGAGCCACATCCTCAGCCCTATTTTGTATTTCATTTAGAGGCAAGGTCTCACTGAGTTGCTTAGTGCCTGGCAGTTGCTGAGGCTGACTTTGAACTCTTGATCCTCCTGTCTCAGCCTCCCAAGCCACTGGGATTACAGGCATGAGCCACCGTGCCTGGCAAAAATATATATAATTTATGTAGAGTAAAAGTCACCCTTTTCTGGTCTACAGGTCAGTGAATTTTGACAAACGTACCGGGTACATAAACACCCTAGTAGAGCTCATTTCCATCAGGATATGGAACATCTCCCGACTCCCCCAACCTCGCCCTGTGCCTCTCAATACCCCATCCTGTCAAATGGCCTCTGTTGGCAGTCACCTCTACTGTTTACTAATTGTGAACCATAGACTAATGACTTGAGTTCTCTGTGCCTCAGTTTTATATCTGTTTTGATTTTTAAAATTTTAGTCATGCTGGGGACCCAGGACCTCAAGCATGCTAGGCAGGTGTTCTATCACGGAGCTATTTCTACACTTTTTTTTTGTATTGGGAATTGAATCCAGGAGTACTTTATCATTGAGCTACATCCTTAGCCCTTCTTATGTTTTATTTTGAGACAGGGTCTTGCTAGGTTCCCCAGGCTGTCCTCTAATTTGTGATCCCCCTGCGTCTGCCTGGAGGTGCTGGGATTACAGGCATGCACCACTGCTCCCAGCTAGTCTCTACATCTTTAAAGTGGAGATAGAGGGCTGAGCTATAGCTCAGAAGTAGGGTGTGTGTTTAGCATGTGTAAGGCCCTGAGTTCTATTGCCAGCACCAAAAAATAAAATAAATACAAATAAAGTGGGGCTAGAGGTAGAAATTAACTCATGGTGCTGTTATTGAGGAATAAATACTCAATAAAAATTACTCACTGTCACCATCATTACTGTGCACAGTCGGGTATCTAAAAACAACAGTTTCTTGTGTTGGCTGCGGTTTGGGTAGTATCTCACCCTTGCCTTGGATTCAGGACTCGAGCACCACTCTACAGTTGTTTTTCTCTAATTTATAGGATTTTATGATCCCTAAATTTGTGTTTATAAGAGATGAACTAGTCCAGTCTCCTCCCTCCCATGAGGGGGTTAAATACTATCACTTTCCTCTAACAGAGCAGCCAACTGCAGCCCTCAGAGGCTAATCGGTTCACACAGGGGAAGAAAAATTAATGGAAAATGAGAAATGGCAGGCAATGGGCTCCATCACTCAGGGTAATGTTAAGAGCTAAGCATTGAATGAGAATCAGATTTCAGGCCTCCTGCTTCAATTCCAGGGCTCTTTCTCCCACATCATCATAACATTAAAGGATTTATCTTCTCTTTAAATCTTCTGCTGTAGGCAGGAACAGTACCTGTAGCCATGAGTAAAGACTGAATTTAAAGGTGGGGGGAGCTGCAAAGCCAGTTTTGCAGGAAGCCTACTTCTGCAGCAGTTTCTTAGCTCTCTGTAGCACTTTCTTCTCCTACTTATCTATCCTAATTGTTTCCAGTAGAAAGGAAGAAAACAGCTTGCTTTTCCTTGCTTGACTATCTGCATGAGGCATTTGGGGCGCGGACAGGTCTGTGCACAGCCTTGAGTGGCTGAGGCCTAGGAACAAGTAGTCTTTGTGGAAGGCCCTAATGCTTGCCCTTTGGGGCCAGATGCCTCAGGATACTAGCGTGCACTATCTTCAGGTAAGGCTACGTGTTCAGCCAAACCTACCCCTAACCTGAGCTCACACATGGCTCTCAAGAAATATAATTTTGCCAGAACTCTTCCCTCTCAGCCAAGGAGTGGGCTCCAGGATGACTTCCTTAAAGTGCAAATGAACTCTAAAAGAGGTCTGAGGCTCACTTTAACAATAACAATGGCTCAATGCATCTCCAGTCATTCTGATTAAACCTAGAAGATACTTCTCAGTTGCTAATCATCCTTTCAACAAAGGACTCCACCCCTCAACAAGCTACAGTATTATGCTAAATTTTAAAATACTGTTTTAAGAGCTAGAGATGTTTCTCAGTGTAGAACCAGGGCTTTCTAGTATGCACAAGGTCTTAGATTTCATCCCCATCACTGAAAAAAAAAATATATATATGCATATATATATATACACATATATATATGGTTTTATATCTGTTGTATTTATTTTTAGCTGATTTCCATTTTGGCAAGTGGTTTTCCATTTTATAATATCATGTATAATTTTCTTTGATGGCCAGTGGCACATGGGTATAATCCTAGTGGCTCAGGAGGCTGAGGCAGGAGGACCTTGAGATCAAATCCAGCCTCAGCAACTTAGTAAGACCCTGTCTCAAAATAAAACATAAAAATTGCTGGGTATGTGTCTCAGTGGTAAAGCATCTGTGGGTTCAATCCCCAGTGCCAACAACAACAAAGAATTCTTTTATACCAGGTGCAGTGTTGCACACCTGTAATCCCGTGTTTCCGGAAGCTGAGGCAGGAGGACCTCTGAGTTCAAAGCCAGCCTCAGCAAAAGTGAGGCGCTAAGCAACTCAGTGAGACCCTGTCTCTAAATAAAACACAAAATAGGGCTGGGGATGTGGTTCAGTGGCTGAGTGCCCCTGAGTTCAGTCCTTGGTACAAAAAAAGAAAAACTTTTATGATGTAATTTAAGTTTTTTTAAAGTGCATAATAACAAAAACTATTAAGTAAATAAAAATAAGATGATGCAGTTGATCCTCTATATTGATAGGTTTTACATTTGCAAATTCAACCAACCTTGGAAGGAAAATATTTATTCAGAGAAAAAATTACAGATGGTCCCCAAAAGAACAGAAAGAGAAGAATTGTAAATTCAAGTCCAGTCCTAATAGCTGTCTCAAAATAAAAAATAACAAAGGTTGCAGGTGTAACTCAGTAGTAGCACCCCTGGGTTCAATCTCTAGTACAGAAAAGTAAGTTTGAAAGGCAGAACTTGAGTTTGCCCTATGTGGACCACTACAAGAGATAGGTGAAGTGAGGTGTGGACACGAGTTACCGTGGCCTCTCACCATTTCACAGATCCTTGGTCTCCTTTGAACACTTATTTATTTATTTATTTATTTGGTACTGGGGATTGAACCCAAGGAGTGTTCTACCACAAAGCTACACTCCTAGCCCCTTTTATTTTTTTTATTTTGAGACAGGGTCTCACTAAATTGCTGAGGCTGGCCTCCAACTTGAGATCCCCCAACTCAGCTTACCAAGTCCCTGGGATTATAGGAGTGTGCTACCACACCCGGTGATCAAGCTCTCACTGTTTTGAATATTGTTCCTCCTGTCTCCTTCATCTATTCTACTGGATAATGGTAAAAATCAGAAAATCTGTTTTTAAATGACTGAATGTTGAACGATGCCATCTCTGATCTAGTAATAACTTGGTTTAACTTTGAATTATGAAATGTTGAGTCAGGCTTGGTGGCACATGCTTATAATCTCAGCAGTTTGGGAGACTGAGGCAAGAGAATTGCAAGTTCAAAGTCAACCTCAGCTACTTAGTGAGACCCTGTCTCTCACTAAAATATAAAAGAAAGGATGGAGATGTAGCTCAGTGGTTAAATGTCCTGGGGTTCAATCCCTGCTACCAAATAAATAAATAAATAGATAAATAAATAAAACATTGTAACCAATTCACAGAAAGTTTGGAAATAAATCTTCTACTCATGCATATTCTCTATGAACTGTTCACACTTAAGAAGAACTAACTGACGCGGGGTGCTTTGCCCAACTGTAATCCCAGAGACTGGGAGGCTGAGCAGGAGGATCTCAAGTTCAAAGCCAGCCTGAGCAACTTAAGGAGGTCCTAAGCAACTTAGTGAGACCTTGCCTCAAAATAAAAAATAAAAAAGGGCTGGGGTGTAGCTCAGTGGTTAAGTACCCCTGCGTTCAATCCCTGGTACCAAAAAAAAAAAAAAAAAAAAAAGAGCTCATTGGAAAGGTTCTGTGGAGCAGTGTCATAGGATATAGGAGACAGGGAAGGTCTATCTGATAGGGTGGGAAGGGGATTATCTAATTAGAAGGTGATTGCCCACGAGTGGGACATCCTAGAACAGGTCTGTACTCCGGAGGACGGAAGGAGGGGGTAGAGAACAATGTAGGGCCGTAGTAATAATAAGAAAAGAGTTTAGAAAGACAGATGAGGGAATGTCAAGGACCATTCCCTAAACTTGCTAAGCACAGTTAATATTTGGGTGACCTACAGGAATGATCTGAAGGGAAATCTATCATATCACCTCAGGGCCTAATGGCCAGATTCAGTTCTTCCATTTTCAAGGACCAGGGAGGGATACCTTCTGCAGAAGACCAGAACGAACTGAAATACACAAGATACTGCAGTTGACAACAGAATGCTGATTTACTAATTTATAGTGCAAAATGTACCTGGCATGCCCAGAAGTACTTGTGCGGTATGATCAGAGATTCCCATCATAAGCAGAATAATGATCTATTTCAAGAATTCAGTACAAGGACCACAAGTTTTCATGTAACAATGAAAACTTTTTCATTGTCTCTCCCCATAGATGAGATTAAAGCGCAATTTAAGTTACTTGGTGAACATAGAATCACGGAGTCAGAATTTATTGAACACCTACTGTGTGTGAGATATTGTAGAAACTGCGTAACATGGTAAAATATGGACAAGGTCAAGGACTTGCAATCTAACTGAAGACACAATAAAAGAGATGAATAAAAATTTCAGAGGGGCTGGGATTGTGGCTCAGCGGTAGAGCACGTGCTAGCACGTGCGCAGCCCGGGTTCGATCCTCAGCACCACGTAAACAAATGCATTGCATTGTGTACAACTAAAGCAAATAAATAAATATAAAAAAAATTTCAGATAGAAACAACTGCTATAGAAACAAAATGTGATATAGGATGAGGAGGGGGCCAACAAATGGGGATGTGCGTGTTGTGTTCTTGCTGTTTTTTTCTTTCAACTGTGTCATCAGGGAAACCCTCTTTAGGGAGGTAAAATCTGAATTAAGACCCAAAGGAATATAAAGGATTCAAAACAGAAGTGGGTGGGGCAGCACTCAAGGAACTGGGCCAGGAGGAAGCACAGGCCAACCAAAGTGAGCTTTTTTGAGGAACTAGGAAAGGGTAGAGGGGGTGGAGGGTAAGGTCAAAGAGGAGAGGGAGACTGCAATTAATGCAGATGAAGGCAGTCAGCATAATGAGTTCACCCCAGGGCTTTAGACTCCCTGAGCTCCAAGCCCCACCCGCCACACACTAGTGTGATCTTGGACAAGCTAGTTGGCTTCTCTGTGGCTCCATTTCTTCATCTGTAAAGAGAGGGAAATTATAGGGAGCTGCTTCATGGGGTTTCTGTGGAGATGCTATGAGAGTCTCCATAAAGTGCGGTGCGGAGGCACAGGGTTAGTCCTCAATGAAGATCAGGTATTACCATTTCCACAAGACACTCTTGTCCAGTGAGGGAGAACCCCCTCTCCCTGGAACTGCACTTGGAGGAACTCTGCCTTTTTGGTATCAATGACTGCTTTTTCAAAGTGAAGACATAATAAATCAGAGGTCTACCAACTATGGCTCGCATGTCAAACTTCTGATGCTGGTTTCTGTAAACCCTCACGTTAAAAAAAAAAGTCTACATTTTTTTAAACATTTATTTATTTACTTTAGTTGTACACAATGCATTTTAATTTTTACGTGGTGCTGAGGATCGAGCCCAGGCCGCATACTTGGTAGGCGAGCACTCTACTGCTGAGCCACAATCCCAGCCCCTACATTTTTTTTTTTTTTTTTTTTTTTTTTTAATGGTAGGAAAGAAATAAAAACATCGCTGGGCATGGTGGCACATGACTGTAGTCCCAGGGACTTGGGAGGCTGAGGCAGGAGGATCACAAATCAAGGCCAGCCTCAACAATTTAACGAGGCCCTAAGCAATTTAGTGAGATCCTGTCTCAAAAATAAAAAGAGCTGGGGGTGTAGCTCAGCTGTGAAGTTCCCCTGGGTTATTCAGTCTCCAGTTTAAAAAAAAATTAATGAAAATGTTTACCTTTTTTTTTTTTTTTTTCTTTTTGGTACTAAGGATTGAACCTGAGGCATTTAACCACTGAGCCACATCCCCAGACCGTTTTTTATTTTTTATCTTGAGACAGGGTGTTGCTAAATTGCTTAAAGCCTTGCTAAATTGCTTAAAGCCTTGCTAATTTGTGATCTTCCTGCCTCAGCCTCTTGAGCAACTGGGATTACAGGCGTGTGCCACCACGCCCAGCAGAAAAATATTTACATTTCTTAATGGTTGGGGAAAAATAAAAATATTGCCGGTCAGCCGGGGCGCAGTGGCGCACGCCTGTAATCCCAGCACTTTGGGAGGCTGAGGCAGGAGGATCGCGAGTTCAAAGCCAGCCTCAGCAATGGCGAGGCGCTTAGCAACTCAGTGAGGCCCTGTCTCTAATAAAATACAAAAAAGGGCTGGGGATGTGGCCCAGTGGTCGAGTGCCCCTGAGTTCAATCCCCGGTACCACAAAAAAAAAAAAAAAAAAAAAAAAAAAATATTGCCGGCCAGGCAGGGTGGTGCATGCTTATAATCCTGCAACTCGGGAGGAGGCAGAAGGATCTCAAATTCAAGTTCGGACGGCTTAGTGAGATCCTGTTTCAAAATAAAAATTACAAAGGACTAGGTGTATAGTTCACTGGTAAAGCGCCTCTGGGTTCAATCCCCAGTAATGCCCCCAAAGTCAAGATATGCCGGGCACAGTGGCACATGCCTGTAATCCCAGCACTTGGGAGGCTGAGGCAAGAGGATCATGAGTTCAAAGCCAGCCTCAGCAATGGTGAGGCACTTAGCAACTCACTGAGACCCTGTCTGTAATAAAATACAAAAAAGGGCTGGGATGTGGCCCAATGGTCGAGTGCTCCTGTGTTCAATCCCCAGTACCAAAAAAAAAAAAAAAAAAAAAAATAGGGCTGGGGATGTGGCTCAGTGCTTGGTGCCCCTGAGTTCAATCCCAGATACAAAAACAAAAACAAACAAACAAAAAAATCAAGATATTTCATAATGCTTGAGAAAACACATGAACTTCAAATTATAGTGTCCATAAATAAAACTTTATTGGAAGGCTACTTCAGTCTTCATTTACATGTTGTGTATGGCTTCTTTCTTGTTCCAACAGCCGAGTTAAGAAGTTTCAACAGGGGCCAGGGGGGTAGCTCAATAATAGAGCACCTATTTGTCATATATGAGTCCCTGGGTTCCATCCCCAGCATCAAGGAAGAAGAGGAAGAAAAAAAAAAAAAAAAAAAGATTCAACAAATATCATCCAACACATAAAACCTAAATATTTGCTATGTGACTTTTGCTGACCTCTGTACTACATTCTAATTGTTAGGAATGTGAGGTGTAGGGGCCACTGAATTACCTGGAGCTTGAATTATTTTTTCCTTCTTGGTGCTGGGGATTGAACCCAGGGCCTTGTGCATGCAAGGCAAGCACTCTACCAATTGAGTTATGTCCCCAGTCCCCTTGAATTTTCTTCTAAGCAAAGGGGCATAACAATCCCCTCCACAGTTTACTTAAGAGAGTTTTAAAAATTTATCTCATAGTCAAAGCTCTACAAACAGCACCCATTGTTTGTATAATTAAGATAAAGGTGATTCTTTAGATGACAGTTCACTTTCTGACTCCTTTCCTGCCTAACTTGTGTAGATATTTTCCATGAAGACATAATCCTTTTGGTCTGGTCTGGAAGCCAGTCTTCTTTTTTTTTCAGCTCACTTTGTATTTCTGTATGCATCATAATAGTATAAGTCCAGGTGGAGCATCTTTTCCCTTCACTAATTCATTCCTGTGTGTGTGTGTGTGTGTGTGTGTGTGGTGCAGGAGATTGAACCCAGACCCTTATGCATGCTAGGCAAGTGCTCTACCATTGAGCTATATCCCCAGCCCCCATTCTTTTTTTTAAAAAAATAATTAATTATTTTTATTTTGAGACAGGGTCTTGCTAAGTTGCTTAGGGCCTCACTAAGTTGCTGAGGCTGGCTTTGAACTTGTGATCCTCCTGCTTCAGCCTCCCAATCTGATTGGATTACAAGTGTGTGCCATGGTGTCTCATTACGAGTGGGGTTCTTTTTTTTTTTTTTTTTTTTTTTTTTTTTTTTTTTTTTTTTTTGTGGTACCGGGGATTGAACTCAGGGGCACTTGACCACTGGGTCACATCCCCAGACCTTTTTAGTATTTTATTTAGAGACAGGGTCTCACTGAGTTGCTAAGTGCCTCGCCATCGCTGAGGCTGGCTTTGAACTCGCGATCCTCCTGCCTCAGCCTCCCAAAGTGCTGGGATTACAGGCGTGCGCCACCACGCCCGGCTACGAGTGGGGTTCTTGACAAACATGGCAGAAATGAAGTTAAGGACACATCGCTTAGAAATACAGAGAGATTTGGGAAAGCAGAGACACATTCAAGAGAGAAAACAGTCCACCTTTGGGGGTTCTTAAGCTCTTTTTTTTTATTTTTTATTTTTTATTTAAAGGGATGGAGGGACCTAGCTGGGTGCCTCTTTATTTATTTATTTATTTATTTATTTATTTATTTGCTTTAGTTGTACACAATGCAATGCATTTATGTTTACGTGGTGCTGAGGTGAACCCGGGTCGCAAACGTGCTAGGTGAATGCTCTACCGCTGAGCCACAACCCCAGCCCCTTAAGCTCTTTTTTTAAGAGAAAATTGAGGTGGGGTTGCCATGGGAAGGTAGGTGGGGATGATATCAGTCTGCTAATCACAAGCTGGTTTATGGTGGTCTTGAGGTTGGCAGCAGCCTTAGACTGATGTGGTCTTGATTATCTGATCAGTAGATAATGTTGGAGAGTATTCTAGATTATAGGTTTCTTAAAATACTAAGTCACTTTGTTTAATCTATTTATTACATAGGTTAATTACAGTGTGCAAGGTAATTTTCCATAAGTGTGTGAATTTATGGCAACTATGATTTGCAGATTTCCCAGAAATTTGGGAGTGACAGGCCTGGAAGAAGAACTAATTTGGAGAGTGACAGGCCTAGAAAGGTACGCAGAACTATAGATTATAATTATGTTTCCTTGTCCTTCATTTTGTCCACTTTCTACCTTTTTATAAATTTCTTCTGTCCTATCGCCATGCTTTTTAGCTGCCTGAAGATTATTAGGGACAGGAAGAATGGCAGGTGACTTCAGAAGGGCCTGATGGAGCTTCAACTTCTCAGAGTGTGAGCACCAAACCCACAGGGAGGGAGTTTGTTTTTTGATAGGCAAAGCCAGAACCAGCCAGGACCCTGGGAGGAAAGAACTAATCACAGGCTCTGGGCAAGCCCTGTTTCTTCTGACAAATCCCCTCCCCTCTCCATCACCCACTTCATTCTTTAGGTCTCAAGATGAATCCAGAAAGGAGGAAGAACTAGAAGAAAAAATTTTGATCTGCTGACAGGGAAAAGGCTGGAGATGACAGAGTGCTTGGAGCTGGTGGGAGGCCTGCTGGAGCCTTAGGTTTTTGGTTTTTTGTTTGTTTGTTTGGTCCCAGGGATTGAACTCAGGAGCGTTCAACCACTGAATGACATCCCCAGCCCTATTTTGTATTTTATTTAGAGACAGGATCTCACTGAGTTGCTTAGTGCCTTGCCATTGCTAAGGCTGGCTTTGAACTCACAATCCTCCTATCTCAGCCTCCCAAGTGCTTGGATTATAGGCTTGCGCCACCACACCCGCACTGCTACCCTGTTTTTTGAAGGAGGGTGTTGGGGCAAGGAATAAGGCCCTCAGAAGCTTCATCAGCTTTGTTTCTTGTCCTTGACTAATAAGACTATGTGCTGGGGGCTGGGGTTGTGGCTCAGTGGTAGAGCGCTCGCCTATCACATGCGGGCCCGGGATTGATCCTCAGCACCATGTAAAAATAAAGGCTTTGTGTACAACTAAAGCAAATAAATAAATATTAAAAAAAAAAAAAAGACTGTGTGGTGTGCTGCCCACCGTGGACACAGGTAAGACCATGATTTCCTCCAGCTGTCTGCCTGTCATCTCCATGAAGCTCCTGATTTTCCTTCCAAACCCATGCAGACTGTAGGACGCTGGCCAACAGAGAAGCCCACCCAGGTCTTGGTAGAGTTCTTGAAGGATATCAGGTTCTGGGGTATGAAGCATGACTCTGTGCCTGGAGTTCCAAACTGATGGCAATTGGAGAGGCCCTTGCAGGAGATGGCAAAAGGGAAGTAGTGCCACCCTGGAATCTCACATGACTCTGTTTCCCCAGGATTTCAGCATCACTTGCTGGAGGACCACAAGCTCTTCAAGGCCTGTGGCATACTTCAGTTGGCAAATAATTCAAGTGTATGGCTCAGCTGGCCCTGCTTCTCACACAGTGGGGTCAACATCACCCATGGTTGTTTCCTGAGGCCACTAACTATGGACATGTCCAGCTATATTTGCACAAGCACCATGCTCTTCTTAATGTGCTCCAACAGCCAGATCACAATCTTCTTGTACTTGAAGAGGCCCAGAGAAAGACTTGGCTGTGTGATTGCCAACACCTGTATCACTTTCTCCTGCCGTTCCACTTTCCTAGTAACCATGTCCCAACTCTCTACTGATACGACCCTCATCCCAGGGCACCCTCATCATTGCAGTGAAAGAACTAGACCTGGCCACTTTTGCACACATGGTGGTGTGCATGCCCAGCCTTGGCCTTCACAACCTCCTCCAGAGCAGACACCAGGGCTGGCTTCTTCCTGTCCATCACATTCTTACTTAGCCCTAGTCAGCCACATCACATTGCCCTGACTCAGGCTCAGTGTCAGCACCAAGTCTGGTTCTGTGTTGCAGGACTGTGAGAGACTGGGGCTTGATGAAGAAAGCCCGTGGGGACATTTCTAGCTAGGAGGGCCTCTCGATGGGAGAGGAGGCCCCCGCAGTGGGAGTAGGAGCCAGGAACAGGGCAGGAGGCAGCAGCCTGTACTGCCTAATTACAAGAGCTCTTGGTTTGGGGGATGGCATTTTCTGGGGGTTGTTGCTTCCTGACTTGGAGCAACAATGCTGCGGGAGAAAAACTCGGAGGCAGAATGAAGATGAAAGAAGGTTTTTTTTTATTCTTCGGCTTTAACTATCTCTCAAAACTCTATCACTGGCTCTTTCATCAATCTCTCTGACTCTTTACTTCTTCTGACTACTGACTCCCTACTTCTTTACTTCTTTACTTTCTTTTACTTTTACTTTCTTAGAGCTTAGAGAGAGAGAGAGAGAGAGAAAGAGAAAGAGAGAGAGAGAGAGAGAGAGAGAGAGAGAGAGAGCTTCTTCTTTCTTCTTCGGCAGCCTCGGCCTGACTCCGACCAGCAACAACTACTTCTCTCTATCTTCTAGTCTGACTCCTCACCTGGTTATATATCTTTAGCTTTAACAAGGACCACAGGTGCATCACACAGTTCACGGGCATACAAAGATTCTTTCAGGTGGAAACCAGAACATCTCTTATGGCCGTCAGCTAACTGCAATTAACCATCTCCTATTAGGGCTCTTCAGGGGGTAGCCATCTCTTAGCTATATGCTTGGGTGGCATCTCCCGTCCTTAGTGCAGGTCAGCTACAAGAAATGCCACATTCACACGGGAACAGCTCCAATCCCAACCCAGAAACAGAGAGGGCATTTAAAAGTTCTTTAAAGGGTATTTTACGTAAGCCCTCAGTATTTAAAAATTCTACAACTACTGAGCTTCCTAACTTCCCTCCCTTTCCAAATGCCTAGGTTGGGAAAAGTTAGTAGTTCTGTTTGAATGATAATTAAACAGAACACCTTCACAGGTTCTGTTTGATTCTTGACTATGCAACACTTGCATTGTTTTATACTATCTGGAGACAATTAGTTATATATATATAATAATCATATATAGCATATATAATAATAATCATATATATCATAATAATCATACATACATATAATAATCATATATATATAATAACAAGTCAAATGTTTTTCTAAACACGCTGAATTTTTTTTCTTTTACAGACTATATATATATATATATATTAATATTTATTTATTTGCTTTAGTTGTACACAATACGTTTTATTTGTACGTGGTGCTGAGTATCAAACCTGGGCCACGCACGTGCTAGACGAGCACTCTACCGCTGAGCCACAACCCCAGCCCTCAGACTATATTTTTTAGAGATGTTTTAAGTTTATCGCAAAATTGAGTGGAAATTACAGAAAGTTCCTGTGTACCCCTACCCACACACATGCACAGCCTCCTCCACCATTAATATTCTGTATCAAAGTGGTGCATTCCTTATGGTTGATGCACCTGCACTGACCACACAAAGCTCACAGCTCACACTAGAGTTTGCTGTTGGTATCATACTTTCTGTGGGTTTTGACTGATGTATAATGACACATATCCACTGTTGTAGTTTCATTGCCCTAAAAATCTTATTCTGCCTCTTCATCCCACCTGCGTTTGTCAGCTTTTCATTGCTGTGACCAAAATACCTGATAAGAATAACTTGGAAGAGGAAAAGTTTGTCTTGGTTCACAGTTTGAGAGGTTTAGTCCATGGTGGGCCAACTCCACTGCTCTGGGCGCAAGGTGAGGCAGAACATCATGGCAGAAGGGCATGGTGGAGGAGCGCTTCTCTTTTCAGGTTGACCAGGAAGCCATGGTGGTGGGGGCTGCAGGGAGGATGCTTTCATCCTGAGGACATCCCCAGTGACCTACCTCCTCCAGCCACACCCACCTGCCTACAGTTACCACCCAGTTAGTCCATTCAAACCAGCATGGACTGCTTAGGCTTCAGCCCTCATAATCTAATTGTGCCTCTGAACATTCCTGCATCAACACAGGAGTTTTGGGGAGATACCTTTTATCTAAACCATAACACTACCCAACCGTGTCCCCTGGAAAACACTGATCTTTAATTATGTCCATTGTTTTGCCTTTTCTAGGGTTTCCAGTTGATTGCCTTCTTTCCAAGTGACCTTTAGTTAAGGTTTCTCTATGACTCTTCATGATTTTATAGCTCCCTTCTTCTTCTTCTTTTTTTTTTTTTTTTCCTTTTTCTGTTTTGGTGCTGGAGATTGAAGCCAGCTCTCACACATGCTAAGCAAGCGCTCTACCACTGATCTATACCCCTGGCCCAATACCACATTTCTTTTTAGCTTGAATTATATTATATCATCTGGATGCCTCACAGTTCCTTCACCTACTAAAGAACATCTTTCCAGGTGCCACATCTATAATCCCAGTTACTTGGGAGGCAGAAGCAGGAGGATCACAAGTTCAAGGTCAGCTTGAGCAATTTAGCAAGATCCTGTCTCAAAATAAAATAGAAAGGGCTAGGGATGTGGCCTAGTGATAGAGTATTTGTCTAGCTTGCATGAGCCCTGGGTTCAATCACCAGGACTGAAAAACAAAAAATCTTGGTTGTGTCTAAGTCTTGTCAATTATGAGTAATCCTGCTATAAACCATAAATCCCCTCTCTATGGAGTTTCAAGGCCATGAAGAATATGGAAAGACTGCTCACACATGCATAAACAAACACCACAAACTCTTAACTCTCACTTGTTCTTCTAGAATCCCATTTGTCTTTCCTAAAGAAATCCATCTGTTCTTCCCAGAGATCTTTTGCATTTTCTTGATTTTCTCTACTTAACTAAGTTAAGTAGATAAGTAAATATCCAAATTCCCACCACTCCTTTGAGTTACTCATCACTGAGCACCCCATGCATAGGTGTGCAGCGAATGCAAAATTAGATGAAATGTCTTATCTTTCCCTGGTCTGTCTGTGTATTGTCGGTTAATTGCCAGGCTCCTAAATACTGAACCTGTCCTCAGAAAGCTTGCATTCTACCGACAACAAGGTTGAGCTTCTCATACAACACCTCAGGCTTGTAATTGGTGAAGTCAGACTTTGAGCTTGCCAGTGTTGACTACACAGTGCACTGAAATTTTGTTGGGTGCAGTGGGTCACTCCTGTAGTTCCAGCTACTCAGGAGGCTGAGACAGGAGGGTTGCTTGAGGCCAGCAGTTCAGGGACAGCATGGGTGACAGAGCAGGACTCCATTTAATACAATACACTGAAACTCAGGGAGAGACAGGATAAGCTTCTTACGGGGGTTGAGTGCAGCCCAGTTACCAGTGTGGAGAACTGTGTAGATCAGAGATTCTCCCTAGAGCACAATCAACACTGAAGAGGAAGCCATTGTCTTCTGTATATAACACTGTATTTACATTAAATGTTTTCTAGAGTTTTTTTTAATATATATCTTTAAAATGACACTATAGGAAGTATATTATATAGCAATGGGAATGGCCTCTCTACCCAGCTCCACCATCCAATTAGAATTAGGGAAATAAGACCCTGAAGAATTAAACTCTGTATCTGACAAGGGAAATATGCAAAGTCCTTATGTGTTGCCAAGTGGCCTCATAGCATGAGCAGGACTAAAGAAAGAACATGTGAAACAGAAGGATGGTGGCTTTGATCAATAATGACAAGGTGGGAAAGAAAAAGGAAAGACAGGAGCAGTTGCTGTTCATTGGAAAGAAAGCACTGGACACAGCTTCAACCCTCAGGGCAGGGTGTTGACAGGAGGTCAATATTCTTGGATTGGCCTATGGTGCAGGAAAATATTTGCCTCTATTAAAAGATAAATTTAGGCATATTAAAATTTTAAAGAGCCAGGAGTGGTGGCATATGCCTGTAATCTGGAGACAGAGGCTGAGGATCCTGAGTTCAAAGCCGGCCTCTGCAACTTAGTGAGGCCCTAAGCAACTCTGCGAGACCCTGTCTCTAATAACAAAGGGCTGGGGATATGGCTCAGTTTTCAAGTGCCCCTGGGTTCAATACCTGGTACCAAAAAAAAGAAAAGAAAAAAATTTAAGAGTTTATTTGAGCAGGTAGCAATTCATAAATTGGGCAATGCCAGACCTCTAAGGCACAGGGGATCTACTGAAGGATTACTAGGAGAGTAAGAGTTTGAAAGGGAGAATGCAGAAGCAAAGGGCCATGGTTTGGATATGGCCTGAGTTTGTCCCCCAGAGGTTCCTGTGCAGGAAGCTTGGTCTCTATATGGAGATAATATTAACATTTCTCTCACAAAACTTTAGCAAGGATTAAGTGTGCACCACTGCACCTAGCACAAGTTACACTTCTTATTTGACCCAGAGAATTCCACTAATTTTAGAGAAGGGAGAACCAATACAGAAAAAGAGAGAAACCAGAAAGCCAGATGGTCAAAATTAAATGCTTAACAAGGGGAGAAAATAACCATGAAATTAAAAGTAGATGTGCAGCAGTTGGAAAGGACAGAAAGTTTAAAGATCTTTCTAGGCAGGTAATTTAGCCATATTGAAATATGATTAAATATTCTATATTAAATATGGAATGGAGCAATGCTGATGAGTGACACTTTGGATAGGTCTAATAAAAGATCTTGGTCTAGGATAATGATTAAAATCTCATTTTCAGTGATATATTCATTATTGGCTCAGTGAAATCCTAAAAGGGTCACTTTCATTTTCAAATATGCTGACTTGGAGTGTGCTCTAGGTAATTCAAGACTGAGCTGAGAAAGTTCAATGATGAGAAGGGTAAAAACAAAAAAAATCTAGTGAGTAACTGTCAAAAAGTTTCTGAAAATCTTCTGGACAGAAAATCTAATTATATTAGATGAAAATGCAATACTATCAAGAAGACAAAAAGAACTCTTGATGCTATAGTCCCATGAAAATTTACATGTTGAGTCCTAATTCTCTGTGATACCACAGCAGTGCCCCCTTACCCGTGGTTTCATTTTGTGCAGTAGTCCACCATGGTCTGAAAGTATTTATTTATTTAGGTACTGGAAATTGCACCCAGGGGTGGTTAACCACTGAGTCACATCCCTAGCTCTTTTTTTTTTTTTGTGGTACCGGGGATTGAACTCAGGGGCACTCGACCACTGGGTCACATCCCCAGCCCTTTTTTGCATATTATTAGAGACAGGGTCTCACTGAGTTGCTAAGTGCCTCGCCATTGCTGAGGCTGGCTTTGAACTCCCAATCTTCCTGCCTCAGCCTCCCAAAGTGCTGGGATTACAGGCGTGCGCCACCGCGCCCGGCTATCCCTAGCTCTTTTTATGTTTTATTTTAAGACAGGGTTTTGCTAAATTGCTTAGGGCCTCGCTAAATTGCCGAGGCTGGCTTTGAACTTGTGATCCTCCTGCCTCGGCCTCTTATACCACTGGGATTACAGGCATGAGCCACTGTGCCTGACTCATGGTCTGAAAATCTTAAGTGGAAAAATGCCAAAAATAAGCAATTTATGTTTCAAACTGCTGGTTGTTCTGAGTAGCATAATGAAATCTCTCTCTATCCCGCACCAACCTACCTTTTTTTTTTTAATATTTATTTATTTGCCTTAGTTGTACACAATGCGTTTATTTCTATGTGGTGCTGAGGATCAAACCCGGCCGCGCACGTGCTAGGCAAGCTCTCTACCGCTGAGCCACAATCCCAGCCCCCCAACCTACCTTTGTTCAGCATATGAATGCTTTCTGCCTGCTGGTCACTGAGGAGTCATCTTATATTCCAGTGATTGTATATAGGGTTTGGTATTGACCTCAGTTTCAAGCATTCACTGGGGATCTTGGAATGTATCCCTGAGGATAAGGGCAACTACTATCTTGGGGGAGTCTTGAGGGAGTCATTAGGTCATGAGGGCAGAGTCCTCAAGAATGGAATCAGTGCCCTTATAAAAGAGGCCCCGGAGAGAGCTCTCTGTCCCTTCTGCCACATACAAACACAGCAAGAAGAGGTCCATCTATGAAGCAGAAAGCAGGCCTCACCAGATGTCGAATCTGCTAGCATCTGACCTTGGATCTGAACCTCCAGAATTGTGAGAAATGAATTTCTGTTGTTTATAAGTCACCCAGCCTATGGTGTTCTATTATGGCAGCCTGAGCCGACTAAAGCACTTGATACAGTTTTATCATGAATGTCATAGGTAGTAATATCATATTTAGAAATGCAGCTAAACTCTTTGGCACTATTAGAAACTAATCCATTTTTTTTTTTGTTTGTTTGTTTAAAAAAAGAATGAAAAGAAGGTAAGTGGTTTATGGATATTGTATAAAACACAAGAACACTGAGGAATGGGATCATCCTAGTGGGGCCAAACATAAGGTGTCCTTGAGAAAATGTCCCCTGTGGCCCTGGCTAGACAAAAGCCCTCTCCTGGGCCCCTGTCTGGTTCTTTCACAGCATGTTCCACATTATACTGATATTATTGATTGATGTGCTTGCCTCCCTAGGCAGAAAGTAAAATCAAGGTTAGAGGCTGGGTCCTATGCATATCTCATTTCCCAGGACCTAACACAATGCCTGATACACAGTGGAGACCCCCAGAAAGAAAGGTGAATTCAAGTGAGTGATGGTGACAGAGGTCAGTTAGAGGAGGTCTTTGGCTTCTTTTGAATCCGTAGCCTACCTCATTATTTTTCTAAAATTAGAAGCATTTATGTAAGAAAGAAATGTCCCTCTATATGTTTATGTTTTTCTTTCAGCTCTTCAATGAGGAAGTGTTTCTAATGTAGGAAGCCTAAGAAACATGAGGTATTCTAATATCTGTGAAGCATAAAAATTCAGGCAAAAGATTCACTCCATTTCTTTTACGTTTTAGCTGGGGTATTTACATAATGAGCAGAATGGGCCCCTGAACTTTGAACAGAAAAATAATTGAGTCTGTTAGTCTATGACTATTTATTGAGAACCTACTATGTGTTGTGCTAAGTCCTAGGGTCATGTAATAAGATAAGGTCCTTGGTCTTTTTTTTTAAACTATTTATTTATTTGCTTTAGTTGTACACAATGCAATGCATTTTATGTTTACGTGGTGCTGAGGATCGAACCCGGGCCGCGCACGTGCTAGGCAAGCGCTCTACCGCTGAGCCACAACCCCAGCCCCAGGTCCTTGGTCTTAATGAACTTACATTCCAGGAACAACAATAATAACAAAAAGAGTAAAATTTCTTATAACTTGATTTGTGAAGAGAAAAATGAGATGGCAAGTGGCTTAAAGAAGAGGCTGCTTTACTGGTGGGACTGGGAAGGTTTCTTAGGAGTTAAGGTTTGGGTGAGACCCAAGCAAGAAGGAAGCAGCCAAGTGGTTTGTGAGAAGAGCATTCCTAGAAGAAAGTACACTGGTTTCAAAGCCCCTGTTTTTTTTTTTTTTTTTTTTTTTTTTGGTACCAGAGATTGAACCAGGAGCACTTAACCACGGAGCCACATCCCTAGCCATTTTTTTTTTCCTGCAGTGCTGGGGATTGAACCCAGGACCTTGTGCATGTAAGGCAAGCCCTCTACCAACTGAGCTATATCCCCAGCCCATACCTAGCCATTTTTATCTTTTTATTTGGAATCAGGGTCTCCATAAGTTGCTTAGGGCCTCGCTAAATTGCTAAGGCTGGCTTTGAACCACTATACCCAGCTCGCCCCTGTGAATTTGAGGGATAGAAGGAAGCCATTGTGGCTGGAGCATGCAGGATGAGCAGAAGAGCTGTGGGTGATGATTAGAAGGAGAAGGCAGAGTCAAGGGCAGATAATGCTCAGGGTTTGAATGTACCCTAACATAAATGGAAGCTGATTTTTCTTAATCCATTTTCTATTGCTGAAATGAAATACCCAAGACTGGGTAATTTCTGAAGGAAAAAAAGTTCATTTAGTGCATGGTTCTGGAGGCTGGAAGTCCAAGACTGGTCAGCTATACCTGGCCAGAGCCTCATGCTGTGTCATGATATTGTATAAAAGCAAAAGGGCAACTGGGAACATGCTGAAGAGACAAGCTATGAGGATCAGCCTAGATCTATAACAACCTGTTCTTGCAATAATGAACTCAGTACCAAGAATGGCATTAATTCCTCTTTTTGATTTTGTTTAGAGACAGGGGTCTTGCTGATGTTGCCCAGGCTGACTTAAATGAAGAAATTGTTCCGCCTCAACCTCCCAAGTAGCTGAGACTTCAGATTTACCCCACTGCTCTTGGTTCACATTAATCCCTCTTAACAACCTACTCACCTCTTAAAGACCTCCTGACAGCACCATGATGGCAATCAACTTTCAACATGAATGGCTGGGGACATATTCAAAACACAGTATGATGTGATTAAGTAAATGTAAAAACATCACTCAGATTGCCATCTGGAGATAGAGGCTGTCAGGAGGGCAAGAAAGGAAGCAGGAAGAGAGGATGCCAGGAGGGCATGTTCCCTGAAGCCTAGAGAAGGTAAGGTTTGCAGAGGAGGTAGCAGTCAGCCTTGCAAGTGCTGCTGAGACTAGGTCTACTAAGATCAGACAGAGAAGGGACTATTGGCTTCGGGGATACAGGTCACTGGTGACTTCAGTAAGAGCTATTTAGCAGAGGGATGGTGAATAAAAGCGAGGAAAGCCATGACTTGAGTGAAGGGAGAGGAAGTAGCAGTGAAGATGGGAGGAAAGCTTCGGCAATTGACTCTTTTTGATTGAATGGAGTCTAGTTTCAGGCCTCTACTGAGCTCAAGATTCATGGGTAGAACTTAAACATTCCTCAGACCATATTTTAGAAGATGGCCATGTTACGAAACTATCTGATCCTGAGATGGCCTGTCACTTGATTCAGAATCACCATAGTGAACCCTTTGACTGGGAGATGGGGGCTACTAAGAAAGAAGGAATTGCACCCAGCCACACTGCCTTCTTTAGGACATACCAAGACGAGAGAAGAAAAGATCAAGGTCTGAGAGTAAAATTGGAAACAACATACTAGGAGAGATTACTCTGTCCTTAGACATCTTACAGAGCTCAGGGTAGATTTTGAAAGTGGCAGGGGTGGCTGGACCCTGCTGCTGGTGCCAAAGGAGCAATCTTTTTTTTTTTTTTTTTTTTTTAAAGATTTTGTTAATATTTATTTATTTGCTTTGGTTGTACACAATGCCTCTATTCTTTACGTGGTGCTGAGGATCGAACCCGGTCGCGCACGTGCTAGGCCAGCGCTCCACCGCTGAGCCACAATCCCAGCCCCCAAAGGAGCAATCTTAATGATATAGAGTGAAATCCTCCTCTACAGAGAAGAAAGAAAGTAAAACTCTTTTGACCACAAATATTTGAAAGAGATCTGCCATCTTCGAGAATCCATCCTTCCTGATAGTGTGAGGGTAATGGTTTAGATAGGGAAACCAAAGGCACTCCCAGATGTGGCTGTGAATTTCACTGGGTAGGCAGTGGTGGAGTGGTGTAGGGATGAAGGGATGTTGTGGAGAAGGCAGGTAAGACTGCTCAGAGGAGTCTATGTAGCCCCTTGTCACAGGCAAGCAACCCATGCCACGGGCACACATTTTAAACAAGGTGTGCTTCTGCATTTGGAACAATCAGAAGAGCAATGAGCTGTAGAGGGAAACATTTAATAAGACGTAAACATATATGAAGCTTATCTAGGCCTACAGGTGTGCTGCAGCGGACAGCAAGGCTAGGGGACCTTGTTGAGGGGGTTTGGTCAGCTAAGCTAAAATGACCTTCCTCTGGGACAGTCAGTGAGAGGGCATGATCTGGCCAGAGCTGAGACAGCCAGCTGACTCCCTGGATAGCTCTGAGGTCTAACACAGGAGGAGCTGTGCACAAGGGAAGGTGCCCACAGGTTTTGAAAAGATGGGTCAACAAGAACACTGAGGTGCGCTGAGGAGACATTATTGATGATTCAAAAGAAAGTTTGCAAAATTGTTAAAATAAAGGCCAGACTATAATCACTTGGAGAAGATTAGCCACTGCGTATTCAGGTATTCCTCCACTATCAGACACAGAGGGTTCCCAGTCCTCATGGATGCTGCATGGAGCCATGTGGAAGCGTGGATGCCCCAGTAAGACAGGCAGGATAGCTGGGACAGGTACTGCGATTTCAGTCATGTGAAAATTTCATGCAAATGAGAAAGAATAGTAAGGGGCATTGAGAAATGAAAATCTTTTTGTTAGAATTATGTGTGCTCTTTAAACCTTTACATTAATGTTATTGTTTATTTAAATGCTCAGTACAGTTTTTAGACAAATGTTTCTTTTTCTTTATCTTTTTTTTTTTTTTTTTTTTTTGGTACCGCGGATTGAACTCAGGGGCACTCGACCACTGGGCCATATCCCCAGCCCTGTTTTGTATTTTAATTAGAGACAGGGTCTCACTGAGTTGCTAAGTGCCTCGCCATTGCTGAGACTGGCTTTGAACTCGCGATCCTCCTGCCTCAGCCTCCCAAGTGCTGGGTCTACAGGTGTGCACCACTGCGCCCGGCTTCAGGCAACTGGTTCAATAATGGTTTTGGCAACAGATGACACTGTGGGATGCTGGGCAAGGCAGCTTGAGATCGTCTCTGTTGCCCTTGTCCATTTCTCCAATCCAAACCCTGCACTTCTCCCAAGTGAAGAGGATGGTGGAGCTTGCAGGAGCCCTGTTTGGGGAGATAGCTAAGATTGTGGTTGACTATTGGGCCATAGACATTTTTGGGCATTTCCGCCTTCCGTAGTCTCATGGGACTTGGTCTGGGATCTCGCGGGACTTGGTCGAGGATCTCGAGAGATTTGAACGGTGACTCAGCAGATCGAGCTAGCGCCATTGCTGCTCGGGCGCATGGGAAGAGACCAGAGAGAGAAAAGACAGGGTTATCGCTATTGTATAGATATATTGTAGTTTCTTGTAAGATTAAAGACTATTTTCGTCTCCATCCTGTCTCCGGACTCCTTCCCGCGGCGCTGCCATTCCAGGCTGCAATCCCTTTCCGGCAGCTACAGTTGGTGGCCCGTACGGGGAATTCAGCACGGCAGGTAAGAACTGAGAAACCTCGCAGGAGTCTCTAGTCAGAGCGGTTAAAATGGGTTCGAAAATAACTAAGACCCAAGTGTACGAGGCTCTTGATGAATTCTTTGATATAGATGAGTCTGTCGTTAGCGAGGAGGATTTAAAAAAATACGGATTATATATAGCAGAAGATAAAGTTCAAACCAGATCTCCCATATTATATTTAGGATTTAAAATCATGGATACTTTTGTTAGACCCCCCAAAATTTTAATAAATAAAGAACATTTAACCACCCTCAATGATTTCCAAAAACTACTGGGAGACATTAATTGGCTTCGCCCTACACTAAACCTCACTACTGGCCAATTAAAACCTTTATTTGATATCCTTCGAGGGGACCCTGATCCATCCTCACCGCGAACATTGACTCCTGATGCTAGGAAAGCTTTAAAGGTAGTAGAAAAAGCCATCGAAGGAGCTCATTGTGACAGATTTGATTTAACTCAACCACTGATATTGATTATTATTTCTTCACAATATACACCCACAGGAGTATTTTGGCAACAAGGGCCTTTATTATGGATACATTTGCCTGTCTCTCCTAAAAGCATAATTGAGTCTTATACCTCCATGGTGGCTAAACTTATTCTTCAAGGACTTAAAACTTCTACTAAAATATTTGGCATTCACCCTGCTACTATTATTACTCCCTATTCATCGTCACAGATTGAATATTTATGCTTCAACGATAATGACTGGGCTATAGCTAGATGCTCTACCTCTGCAAATTTTGATAATCACCTTCCTAAGTCTCCTATATTATCTTTTTGTATTAATCATCCTATTATATTTCCACAGGTAATAAAAAATCAACCTATTCCTAAGGCATTTAATGTATTTACAGATGGGTCCTCAAATGGTACTGCTGCAGTAGTCACTACAAAAGAAAATATGACTTACATAACTGCACACAAATCAGCTCAACTAGTGGAATTGGAAGCTGTGGTAAGAGCTCTGGAAAATTTTAGAGACCAGCCCATAAACATTTTTTCAGATAGCCACTATATTGTATAAGCCGTCCCAAAATTAGAGTTAGCAGGACCAATAGCACCTCATACTCCAGCTTTTAAATTGTTTTATCAAATACAAAAACTTTTGTGGGCAAGAAAAGAACCTCTATTCATAGACCATATTAGAGCACATACTAATTTGCCTGGCCCCCTCCATGAAAGTAATCAAAAGGCTGATGAACTTACAAAAACAATATTTATACTTTCAGCGCTACAACAAGCTACTTTATTTCATTCCCAGTTTCACGTCAACAGCACCACCTTGCAACGTAGGTTTAAAATCACAAAGGAGCAAGCCAGAACAATTGTAAAAGATTGTAAATCTTGTATGACACATTTGCCCAATCCTCATTTTGGTGTTAACCCTAGAGGATTAATGCCCAATCATTTGTGGCAGATGGATGTTACTCATGAGCCAAGTTTTGGAAAATTGCGATTTATTCATGTAACCATAGATACATGCTCAGGCATGATTTTTGCTTCCTTACATTCCGGAGAAAAAGTTAAAGATGTCACATCTCATTGTTTACAAGCTTTTGCTGCATTGGGCATCCCTAAAATGCTTAAAACAGATAATGGCCCCGCATATACGTCCTCATCTTTCAAAGAGTTTTGCGCAAAATTCAACATATCCCATAAAACAGGCATCCCATACAATCCTCAGGGTCAGGGCATTATTGAAAGAGCAAACCGTACACTAAAAGTTATGTTGTTAAAACAGAAAGAAGGAAACTGGAAAAATCCTAAGGACAGATTGGCAGTTGCCCTGTTTACCTTAAATTTTTTTAACTTTAGACTCTGATGGTTATTCTGCTGGAGACAGACATTGGAACCCACATCAACAACATAAACCTTTGGTTTACTGGAAGGATGTTCTTTCAGGTACATGGAAAGGTCCAGATCCAGTGTTAATTTGGGGGAGAGGATCTGTTTGTGTTTTTCCAAAGCATGAATCCTCTCCAATATGGATACCATCTAGATTAATAAAGCAAGTACCAAATCAAAAGGATCAAGATGAAGTTGTTGAGGAATCAAGATTAATAAAAAAGGTACAAAATCAAGAGGACCATGATGAAGATATGGAATGATTCCCTTAAAAGAGTCCTTCAAAATACGTCACAACTTAAGTGTCATTCCTCCCGGCTGGGACGAAGAGATCTCTCTTTAGTGTGCACACAATTGTATTTTTTTTTCTTTTTATATATGTGTTTATGTCTGTGTATTTGTCTAAATTTCATGTTAATGTGATGTCACAAATATATGTTTGTATGTGCATCTGTCTGTCCAGTCTGACATCAAAAATAACAAAGCGCTTGTGAACATAATATATATATATACACACACACACACACACATATATATATATATATATATATATGGATCCAAATAACTCTAATTCATTTAAGTTTAAGAGTATTCTAATTGGGTAAATAATTTAATAAGTGAAGGTACCTTCAATTTTGTTTTATATGTGTCCCAGGGATTTCTCTTAAGCGAAAAATATGACTAGGGCTGTATAACCTGATATTTTGGTGTTTTGACATAAGGTAGCTTATTTGTTATTAACTTCATTTGTTTAATAAATGATTAATTTCAATCATTTCAACAGGTAAAGGACTGCTGTGTATGCAGAAACTCGAGAGTTCCAGCTAACAAATTATTTCTCCAAAGTGCTTTTAGTTTTTCTTTAATCTATCTTTAATACAGTAAATACCCTCAGTCTTTCTTTGTTTTGTTCTAAATATGATGTTTTGCCAGCTTATGTTTGTGGGAGCTCAGGCTGCAATGTGTGTAAGCAGAAATCAACTTTAATTTTCTAATCTAATAATTCTATTTTTTAGTTTGACAACTCGCCTCTTGACTCAGTGCTGGAATAGCACTCCCTTTCCTTTAATAATTGATGCTTGAGTCTCTAGGGAGCGGGCCCTGAAGATTTGCCGGTGGCATTGTCTAGACATAAGAAAAAAATGGCTGCTGCTACAGATGCAGGGATCGCGGTCGCTGCAAGCATCCCTGCTGCTCAAATGTCAAACAACCTCACCAGCAGTGTGGCCTCTGCTCTGCATGCATGGGGCCTCCTAGATCTACGTGTTATAACAAGTGGACATTTTGATCTTTCATTGTTTGGGACTTCATGGGACAGTACCTTGGGGGTATTTGTTTAGACAACTCAGTGTGTTACTTGATAGAACTTAGGGCAGCTGATTTGTTTAAAGAATTTGATATGCTATGCAATTTGGCTCGTCACCAAAAGGCTTGTTGCCTTAAAGCCGCAGCATCTCCCCACAATTGGACGGCTGTTAGTCATCTTACACAGTCGATCCTAAAGGGCTCCATTGGATGGCTGGTTAGCCAATGACGGGTAAGTTCCCCAGAGGGGGACAACCTAAGACAGGCACAGTCGCATGGGATAGTCTCATGTGGCCGACATATCAACCTAAGACAGGAGTCAAGGGCACAGCCTTGATTATCCGATGACGGGTAAGAATGTTGGTTGCACATAGACGTCCTAGAGCATCCCCTCTTTTAAAACAAAAGGGGGAAATGCAGGAGCCCTGTTTGGGGAGATAGCTAAGATTGTGGTTGACTATTGGGCCATAGACATTTTTGGGCATTTCCGCCTTCCGTAGTCTCATGGGACTTGGTCTGGGATCTCGCGGGACTTGGTCGAGGATCTCGAGAGATTTGAACGGTGACTCAGCAGATCGAGCTAGCGCCATTGCTGCTCGGGCGCATGGGAAGAGACCAGAGAGAGAAAAGACAGGGTTATCGCTATTGTATAGATATATTGTAGTTTCTTGTAAGATTAAAGACTATTTTCGTCTCCATCCTGTCTCCGGACTCCTTCCCGCGGCGCTGCCATTCCAGGCTGCAATCCCTTTCCGGCAGCTACAGGAGCTCAGGAGTCTCTTCTACAGAAGAGAGTTGGCACGGTTTTCTTCTCCACTTGAGCCTAGTAAGAGGGAGATGAACAGTAGCAGAGAAGACCTGGGGTGAGAGTCAGACCAAACTCTGGATGCTCAAGATGGGAAGTCCCGTAGATCCCTGGAGGAGATGTGTTTAACCCCTCTGACTTTCCTTGAAGGTTGGGCTGCTCTCCCATGCCCCAGAGGAGGAAGGGAGCTGAGTCCTCTCCACTCCCGAGGACTTGTCAGTCAATCAACTGCGGAGCCTGGGAGGAGAGATGCTTCCCCCAGTGCTCAAGTGGGCTCTGACAACTGGGCAGTGGATGCTGAGTCATGGGAGAAGAGGGTAACGTGCCTCCCACCACTCATGGGATGGCTGTCACCACAAGTTCTCCCCAGGTCTCAGTAAGCCAACAAGGAAGAAGAGCAAAGATACCTAGGAGGCCCCGAAGCCAGAGAGAGAGAGCAAACAAGCAGAAGATCCAGTCAGCAGTCCCCATGAATGTTGAACTATTGGAGGAAGCAAATAACAATTCAAATCAAAAAGTGATCCCAGCATTTAAGAGAATCTCTGTATGGAGCTGCAGCTGTAGCTCAGTGGCAGAGCGCTTGCCTAGCATGGGTGAGGCACTGGGTTCCATCCTCAGCACCACATAAAAATGAACAAATAAAATAAAGGCATTCTGTCCATCTAGAACTACAAAAAAAAAAAAAAAAAAAAAAATTAAAGAAAAAAAAAGAGAGAGGGGCTGGGGTTGTAGCTCAGTGGTAGAGTGCTTGTCTCTCACACATAAGGCCCTGGGTTCAATCCTTAGCACCACATAAAAATAAATAAATAAAAATAAAGATATTGTGTCCATCTACAACTAGAAAAAAAGAGAGAGAGAAAATCTCTGTATAACAATGCACATGCATGAATGTTTTCTGGAATCAAAAGATTTAATTTTTGAGCTAAACTATTAAATTAGTAAATGATTTGAAGGGGAGGCTGGTTGCTGTTGAGAATCCAAATATTTACCTGAAAGACTAAAAGTGGAAGAATTAATCTCATTCCCCAGAAGAAAAAGAGAGAAAAATCATTAATAAAATTAAAAGGGACTTGTAAGATAGATCCAAAAGACTTCCTGTGCAAATAACAGTAGTTGCAAAAGGCTCAAAAAGAAATATGAAGGAGAAGAAAGAAAAGATTGAGTTCCAGGCAGATTGATTTAGAACTAGAAAAATAAAGAGGAAATCTTACAAGTTTCTAGACAGAAAAATGAAGCAAACTGATGAGACTTTTGGCCTGCAATACTGAAAGGAAAAATACATTGGCAGTAACATCCTAAAACTAACAAAAGAAAAGAATTGCAACTCAATGCTCTGTATCCAACCAAGTTATCAACTACTCATCAGGGTAAAAGAAAAGCATCTGCAGATGAGCAAGGAATCATGGACTGTCACTCACAAGTATCACTGAGGGCTCCTGCCAAATCACAAGGGAATCAGAAGAGATTTATTAGGTAGAGGAAGATTTATTTCACATTGGCATGTGGTCAAAAAGATAGTGATAACATTGACCAGGCAAGGCCAATTCAAACATTACATGAAATATCCTGAAATAGAAAAGACACATCTCATGAGAAATCCTAATGACCAAGAACAGAAAGGACTAAACCATCTCTTCAAAACCAAGGAGCTGAGGAATGTGGGAGAGAAGGGAAAAGGAAACATGATTTTCATTCTCACCAAGTGGGATATGGTAGAGAACTAAAAGCATTCTAGAGGTCTCATTTTATGGGAAAGTCCTTAATCAGTGGGAGAATTAAGCATTTGTATAAGGGAAAACTGCCATTATTTTGTATTCTCATAGTACTAAAGAAATGTGGCAACACAGGGAAAATAGAAAGTAACCAATATTATTTTTTTTTTCTCATTAAACTTTTGTTTTAATGGGTCTCAAAATTCTGTGACAGATTTTTGGTCAAGTTGTTTCCATTAAAAAGTACTGATTTTAAAAACTAATAACTTAAAAAACTGCCACACACACAAAAAAAAACAAATGGTCCACAAAACATTTTCCTTTCCTTCTGAAGGTTTTACGATGCATTGTTATCATTAACCAGTCTTTTACTATTAAACTTAAATGGCCAATTGAGACAAACAGTTCTGAGACCGTTCTTCCACCACTGATTAAGACTGGGGTGGCAGGTGTTAGGGGTAATATTCATTTAGCCTTCTGAGCTTTCTGGGCAGACTTGGTGACCTTGCCAGCTCCAGCAGCCTTCTTGTCCACTGCTTTGATGACACCAATAGCAACTGTCTGCCTCATATCGCGAACAGCAAAACGACCCAAAGGAGGATAGTCAGAGAAGCTCTCAACACACATGGGCTTTCCTGGAACCATATCAACGATGGCAGCATCACCAGATTTCAAGAATTTAGGGCCATCTTCCAGCTTCTTACCAGAACGGCGATCAATCTTTTCTTTCAGCTCAGCAAACTGGCAAGCAATGTGAGCTGTGTGACAATCCAGTACAGGGGCATACCCAGCACTGATTTGGCCTGGGTGGTTCAGGATAATCACCTGAGCAGTGAAACCAGCTGCTTCCATTGGTGGGTCATTTTTGCTGTCACCAGCAACATTGCCACGACGAACATCTTTGACAGACACGTTCTTGACATTGAAGCCCACATTATCTCCAGGGAGAGCTTCACTCAGAGCTTCATGGTGCATTTCAACTGACTTCACTTCAGTTGTGACATTGACCGGAGCAAAGGTGACCACCATGCCAGGTTTCAGAACACCAGTCTCCACTCGGCCCACAGGGACAGTACCAATACCACCAATTTTGTAGACATCCTGGAGGGGCAGACTCAAAGGCTTGTCAGTTGGACGAGTTGGTGGCAGGATGCAATCTAAAGCTTCAAGCAATGTGGTTCCACTGGCACTGCCATCTTTACGGGTGACTTTCCATCCCTTGAACCAAGGCATATTAGCACTTAGCTCCAACATGTTGTCACCGTTCCAACCAGAAATTTGCACAAATGCTACTGTGTCAGGGTTGTAGCCAATTTTCTTAATGTAGGTGCTGACTTCCTTAACGATTTCCTCGTATCTCTTCTGACTGTAGGGTGGCTCAGTGGAATCCATTTTGTTAACACCAACAATTAGTTATTTCACACCCAGTGTGTAGGCCAGAAGGGCATGCTCACGGGTCTGCCCGTTCTTGGAGATACCAGCTTCAAACTCACCAACACCAGCAGCAACAATCAGGACAGCACAGTCAGCCTGAGATGTGCCTGTAATCATGTTTTTGATAAAGTCTCTGTGTCCTGGGGCATCAATGATAGTCACATAATACTTGCTGGTCTCAAATTTCCACAGGGAGATGTCAATGGTGATACCACGCTCACGCTCAGCTTTCAGTTTATCCAAGACCCAGGCATACTTGAAGGAGCCCTTTCCCATCTCAGCAGCTTCCTTCTCAAATTTTTCAATCGTTCTTTTGTCGATCCCACCACATTTGTAGATCAGATGGCCAGTAGTGGTAGACTTGCCCGAATCTACGTGTCCGATGACAACGATGTTGATGTGAGTCTTTTCCTTTCCCATTTTGGCTTTGATTTAGCGGTGGTTTTCACGACACCTGTGTTCTGGCGGCAAACCCGTTGCGAAAAAGGAAAGTAACCAATATTATAATGACAAAATACAGTAAACCATTCAAGTCAGTAAGGTGAAAAAGAATGAAGAGCAACTTGTCAAAATCTGCAGCAGCAAGAAAAAGAGAAAAAAAATTTAAATAAATAATAATATAAGATGGAAGAAATAAGTCAAATTTTCACTCCAAGTAAAATTATTTTCCCCACTAAATTCTAAAGGGTTGTGTCAAAGCAACTTTGCTAGCTGTATGTTTCTTTAAAGAAAGGTACATAAAGTGGGGGTGATGAGGTTTTTGAAAACAAAATATTGTACCAAAGTGATACAAATATAAACAAAAGAAAGAAAGATGTTAGTATAAATAAACCTAAACTTTTCAAAGGTATTATAAAAGTCTTAGACCCATTTGCACTAAACAACATGGAACTAAATGTAAGGGAAGAAAATATGATTTTTAAAAAATTATTATTATTGAAGACAGGAGTGGTGGCATACACCTATAATACCAGTGACTCAGGAGGCTGAGGCAAGAAGATTCAAATTCAAAGCCAGCTTCAGCAACTTAGTGAGGCCCTAGGCAACTTAGCGAGACCCTGTCTCAAAATAAAAAATAAAAAGGGCTGGGGATGTGGCTCAGTGGTTAAGCACCCCTGGGGTTCAATCCCCAGTACTCTCTCTCCACTTCCCCCCAAATATACATATATATACATAATTATTATTATTGGGAAATTGTATTGTCTAGGAAATTTTGGTATATACCTTTCAATATGTCTTTCAAAATCAATGTTTTTTTATGGTACTGGGGATTAGACCTGGGGGTTTTACTGCTAAGCTAATATCCCAAGCCCTTTCATTTTTTATTTTGAGATAAGGTCTCACTGAGTTGCTTAGGCTGGTTTTGAACTTGCAATCCTTTGGCCTCAGCCTTCTGAATCTCTTGAGATTACAGGGAAAGAAATTTAATAGTCAAAAAATAAGCAAGGATATGGAGAAATTGAATGATACTGTCTACTTCAAATTAGTAGACATGACCTTTTGTCCTTCAAATAAGAATATGTATTTTTCTAATATGTCAATGGATTATTCATACAAATTGTTTGTTACTTGGTCTCAAGAAAACCTCTAACAAAGTTTTAAGAGTTTAACCAAGTTTACAGGCCCTAAGAAAAATCCCCGCATCAAAATTTTTAAAAATCTTTGATCATAGCAAAATGAAATTAGATATAAATAATAAAAAGATAATTACCTATAAATTTAAAAAGCATTTCTAAAAAACCTCGGACTAGTGAGAAAATCAAAACAGATTACAAACAGGAAATGCAATGAAAATAAGAATACTTCATGCAAGACAGAGGAGATACAGTGAAAGATGTATTCAAAAGAAGCTTTATAATTGTAAACACATTGACTTCCAAAGAAGAGCCAGGTGCATGGTGCAGGCCTGTAATCCCAGCTACGCAGGAGGCTGAGTCATGAGGGTCACAAGTTCAAGGCCAGCCTGGGCAACTTATTGAGTCCTTGTTCAAAAAATAAAGAGTTGGAGATGTAGCTGAGTGGTAGAACACTTGCCCCCACCCATGGCCCCCCTACATACAATTTCCAAAAAACAAAGGCTAAAATAAAGAAACTTTACATTTACCTTTATACATTAGAAAAACCCACATATTTTCAAGAAAAATATGAAGAGTAAAATAATAAAGATAAAACATAAAAAGAAAGAATAGCTTTAAAAACCAAATCTGCTGATTCTTTTTTGTTGTTGTTGTTGTTGTTGTACCGGGGATCGAACTCAGGGGCACTCGACCATTGGGTCACATCCCCAGACCTTTTTTGTATTTTATTTAGAGACAGGGTCTCACTGAGTGGCTAAGTGCCTCACCATTGCTGAGGCTGGCTTTGAACTCGCGATCCTCCTGCCTCAGCCTCCCAAGTGCTGGGATTACAGGCGCGTGCCACTGCGCCCAGCTTCTGCTGATTCTTTGAAAAGATGAGAGAGAAACTTCTAGGCTGGAGTTGTAACTCAGTGGTAGAACACTTAACCTAGCATGTGTGAGGCCTGGGTTCCACTCCCAACTTTAAAAGAGAAGAGAGAAGAGTTTCTCCTGAACCAGATTAACCTTTTTTAAAGGGAAGGAAGAAGCAGAATTATACAGCATTAGAAACCGGGCATGGTGGCGCACGCCTGTAATCCTAGCACTTGGGAGGCTGAGGCAGGAGGATCGCGAGTTTAAAGCCAGCCTCAGCAATGGCGAGGCACTTGGCAACTCAGTGAGACCCTGTCTCTAATAAAATACAAAAAAGTGCTGGGGATGTGGCCCAGTGGTTGAGTACCCCTGAGTTCAATCCCTGGTACCCACAAAATAAATAAATAAATAAATAAATAAATAAATAAATAAATAAATACAAAAAAAGAATTATACAGCATTATATTGAAATAGGAGTCGTGTAATCATAGACACTGAAGTGATTTAAAGAATTAAAAGTTAAGTATAATATTCAACCCCATGGATACAAAGGAGACTTTGAAGAAATCACTACTCAGAAAAATAAATAACACTTTGATCCAAGGAGACTAACTTTAGTAAACTAATTACCAGTAAAGAGATTGAAAAAGAGATCAACTATGAAATAAAAAACTTTTATGTAACCTTTAAAGAACAGAAAATTCATTTTTAAAAAAAATGCATTCTTTTTAGATATATATGACAATAGAGATGCCCAGCCCCTTTCATATTTTATTTTGAGACAGGGTTTTATACCAAGTGGCAAAGACTGGCCTTAAACTTGTGATCTTTCTGCTTTATCCTCCCTAGTGACTGGGATTACGGATGTGTATGATAACTCTGACTAAAGCAGAATAATCTTTTTTTTTTTTTTTTTTTTGGTACCAGGGATTGAACTCAGGGGCACTCGACCACCGGGCCACATCCCATCCCCAGCCCTTTTCCAGCCCTTTTTTGTATTTTATTTAGAGACAGGGTCTCAGTGAGTTGCTGAGTGCCTCGCCATTGCTGAGGCTGGCTTTGAACTTGTGATCCTCATGACTCAGCCTCCCAAGTGCTGGGATTACAGGTGTGTGCCACTGCGCCAGACTTAAAGCAGCATAATCTTAATAGTAAAACCAAGAGAGAGGAGAGAGAGAGGGAGAATAAGAGAACCAGGAAAGAAGCTACAGATCAATCTTACAAATACATGAAAAATCCTAAGCATTACCAATAAAGCACAACAACCCAACAGCAAAAGATTATCATGTAACCATTTAAAGTATAACCTTGACATGCAAGGATGTATAATATCAGGAAGTTCTTATTAGAATGCATTACATCATCAGACTAAAGGAGAAAACCATTAATCACATGAATAGATGATAAAAGGACACTTGTAAATTTAGCTGCCAGTCATAATACAAATCAAGTAAACCAGAAGATGTTTGGGGAATTCTGCCAGGCTGCTTTGGAGCTACAGCATAGGCACCAACCCTGTGATATCTCATCTTATCTGGAGTAAGATATATTTCACAACAGCTAGGCCTCAGGAAGGATATCCTAAGAGGGCAGTGTTAGGATATCACTTTGATAAATTTCAAAGATGAAAAGCTTATCAGTTAACAAAACAAACAACAACAACAACAACAGGGTTTCAGACATAGGTAGAAATGACAAGGACACATTTTTCTGGGAAAGCACTTTTAGAAAGCATTGCCTGCTTCAGAGATGTGCAGTGTGTATATAACCACAGAGGTACCTGCACTCAGAATGGCCTATGCTTGATTTAATGCTTTGTGTTCTATCTTAAAATTCTTATTTTTTAGCCAGGCGCAGTGGCTCACGCCTGTAATCCCAGCACTTTGGGAGGCTGAGGCAGGAGGATCGTGAGTTCAAAGCCAGCCTCAGCAGTGGCGAGGCACTTAGCAACTCAGTGAGACCCTGTCTCTAAATAAAATACAAAAAAGGGCTGGGGATGTGACCCAGTGGACGAGTGCCCCTGAGTTCAATCCCTGGTACCAAAAAAAAAAAAAAAAAAAAAAAAAAAAAAAAAAAAAAAAAAAAAATTCTTAATTTTTAAAACACAGTACCCTGTAATGTTGTTGTTTTTTAAAATTCTTTCTTATACATATTTTGGTACTGCGGTTTGAACCCAGGGCTTCATGCATATTAGGCAAGCATTCTAACACTGAGATATATTGCTATATCCCTAGTGAGCTCTGCAAATTTTGCAGTCAGTTCTGAGTATAAGTTAGCACTCATCATTTTTCTGCCCAACATAGATCAATTAGCTGGATTAAAGAAGGCAATATAAATTTGTTGGTGGTCACACTCAAGAATGAGGCTACCTGGGGAGCTGTGGTTGTAGCTCAGTGGTGGAGCACTTGCCTGGCATGTGGCATGTGTGAGGCACTGGGTCCAATCCTCAGCATCACATAAAGATAAATAAATAAGGTATTGTGTCCATCTACAACTAAAAAAAAAAAAAGAAAGAAAGAAAGAAAGAAAGAAAAGGATGAGGCTAGCTGATGGGACTGGGCTGGGCAGATAAGTTTAGTGTTTCTAGGCATTGCGGTTCTTAGGTGTTAGAATAAATACCCTTAATATTACAACTAAACTGAAAAAAAAATAGTTTAAGAATAAAGCTACTTCTTGGGACTGGGGTTGTGGCTCATCCGTAGAGTGCTCCCCTAGCACATTTGAGGCCCTGGGTTCAATCCTCAGCACCACATAAAAATAAATAAATAAAATAAAGGTATTGTGTCCAACTACAACTAAAAAATTAATATTAAAAAAAGAATAAAGCTACTTTTTATTATTATTGAAACTTCAAGAGGAAGGAAATTCTGACATACACTACAACACGCATGGAATTTGAGGCTGGCTTGCTACGTGAAATGAGCCAATCACAAAAAGACAATGCTGTATGATCCCACTTAAATGAAGGATCTAGAATAATTAAACTCATAGAACCAGAAAGAAGATGGTGGTTGCCAGGAGGTGAAGGGACAGTGACACGGGGCAATGGGGTTATTGCTCAATTAGCGTAGTTTCAGTTTTGCAAGATGGAAAATATTCTGGAGACTGGTTGTACAACAATGTGAATATACATAACACTGCTGTGGTAAATGTTACGAAGCATTTGTTGTATTTTTTTATTTTTTCTGGTGCTGGGGATAGACCCAGGACCTTATGCATGCTGAGCATGCTCTTTATAACTGAGCCCTGAAATGTGCATGTAAAAATCATTGAGATGTTACATTTTGTTATGTGTAATTTATCATTTTTAAAATTCTTTAAAAATAGAGAAATAGAGTCTTCTAAAAACTCATAGAGGTGCTTTGCAGAACATGCAGGTGATTTCCTTTATGATAGAAGTCACAGTGATATGAGATTCATGGGTGGTTGATAAGAGATTTGGTATCAAAAAATGTGAAATTTTTATTGGTGCACAATCTCATCCCTTTGCCTCCAAAGAACTATACCTTGCAAACTATCTTATGTCATTCTGACTTTTCCTAAGTGTGTTTTTCATTTTCGTGATAAGAGTTTATCCTATTCTCAAATGTATTTTTTGAGAACATATAAAGCATATGGCATCGGCCACAACACGAGGCATCCTCTCATTCCCTGCCCTCTTTGGAGCGACGTTTCATAGGCGGGAGACAGCTCCTCATATAATGCAACTTGTGGTAAATGTTATGAAGCAGACATTAAAGAAGCAAAGGGTGACTGTAACAGGGTCTGTGACTGAAACTGGAGGTCAGGCAAAGTGCCATTATTGTGGTAGACAAAAGATGGCTGTAGATCCTTTGAGTCCCCCTCATGGAGAAATGGACTCTATTGTCCTTCTTTGAACCAGGCTGGCTTTGTGACTTGTCTGGGCCATTGGACACATTATCTGTTAGGCACATACAACTTCTGAGATGGGGTGGACAGGGATCTGCAGTGCCTGCCTTTACTGCTTAGTATGATCCCCCCTGGGAAGCCAACCATTGTATTAAGTCTGCCTACTCCTGAGACCACCAAGACTGAAGGGGAGCAAGTCAGGAATGTGGTGAGGAGAGGTGGAGGAGTACAGGCCCCAGACACAGGAGTGAAGCCTCTTGGCCTTTCCATTCCACCCTAGTCACCAGATGAATGCAGCTAAGTCCATGGTCCCAGAGGACCACGTACAGCAGAAGTACTTAGCTGAGCTGTGCCTCCATTCCTGTCTCATAGAATCACGAGCAAATAAACTTTGATGCTCCTTTACTAGGTGTGAGGGCACACCCCTCTGATCCCAGTGACTCAGGCGGCTGAGGCAGGAGGACACAAGTCTGAGGTCAGCCTCAGTAACTTAGTGAAGCCCTAAGCAACTTAACAAGAGCCTGTCTCGAAAATAAATAAATAAATAAATAAATGAGACAAAGGATGTGGCTGAGTGGTTAAACAGCCCCTAGGTTCAATCCCCAGTAACCATGCTCCCCACAGATGTTGCTGTTTTGAGTTACCTTTGGAGTAGTTAGCTACATAATTATAGCTAACCAAAACATTGAGGAAGTGACCTTTGTCTGAAATACAAGTGGTAATTTTGCTTTAGCACATAAGCAAGATTCCCAATATTGTATCAAATTGTGCTTTATGGAACCATTTTTGAAACCATATGGAAGGGTCGAGAAAGAAAAAGGGTCCTGATGGTTCATGGTTGGACAGGAATGAGAGTCAATAGATGAAATGATATTTACCCAAGAATGAAGACTTACTTTCTCTGAGACTCAGCTGCAGTGATGGTGTGATGAATTTGTGAAGCCAAAAGACCTGAGGGTTGATCCTAAGGGCACAGATAAATATAAACCAATGCATTCTCTGGTTTTGTGTCACAAGCCTATCTATAAACCCATAAACATCTCATCCCTTCTGGGACCTCTCCTGGTTTCTTGGCATCCATCCCTTCAACTCTAACATCCTGGGTTTCCTACTACACACATACAGTGTTCCAGGGTCTTATAATATCATGAAAACCCCACAAGAAAAGAAAATGTTACCCCTATGCCACAGATATGGAACCCAAGACTCAGAAAATATAAGAGCTTTGCACAAAAAGTTACACTGCCTGTAAGTGACAGTGCCAGGAGCAAGCCTTCTGAAGAAGGAAGAGTTCTCCCTGTACGTGCTCCAACTATTCAGTAAGAAAGGCCTGTGATCTCAGGCTTCTTAAATTGTGGGTACACATGTTCTTTCAGATAAGATCTTTCTTTGAAAGAGAAAGGTTTGGGGGTTATGAATTAGCACTTGAAAAATCACACTACCTTAGCACAAATAGCCTGTTCTGGAATGCAGATCTATTTAGTAATGGAGTTCGCCAATTACAAATAACACACATTTTGTGTGTGGTGTTGGGCATAGAGGGCTTCATTATAAGTCAGAAGACGTAAGTTCTACTTGCAGTATGAGCTGGAACTCTGTGGCAAATGGCTTTATTATTCAAATTTCTCAGACCCCAGTTTCTGTCCCCTTTACTAGACTGAACATAATTCGAGGAAAGAGAATGTTCTGAGTCCTCCTTTGTTTGTTTTTGTATGTTTAGTGTCTAGCAAAAATGTCTGAGGGTAGAAAAGTTTGAGAAGGAAAAGAAAGGAAGAAGGAGTTTAATCATGTGACACCAGTCACGGGGGTGGCAAGAGGAGTTAAAACAATTTGCAGGGTGTGTTGAAAAGGTTTGTTGTTAATTTGGGTGGCAAGCTTTTTGGAGGAAATGGGATCTGTAGTGAGGGACTCTTGCATAAAGGGCACAGAAAATAGAATTGATGTGCACACACAATCGGATGCCTTGGCAACCTTCCCTTCCCTTGTTCCTCCCAAATCAACTGATACCACAAATGACAAAGAGGTGGAACAAGAGGAAGGCTGACAACAAAGACTCTGCTTCCTTTTTGATCACCTTAGCGGATGGCAACAAGAACGCAGGGGTCAGCACTGCCCCTGACACAATAGAGAACTGTGACTTAATTTTGTGCCACGGAACTCATCTGATAGATGTTCTTTGGTGTCCTCAATTCTTTTTACCTTTGCAAAGCTAACTCCCATTTTAGGATTGTGCCAGGATTTAAACTGGGAACATCAGCAGCAGAGGGCAAAGGAGTCAAGCTAATAAGCTCTCCGATTCTGCTTCTTGCAGACTACTTCAGTTTTGAAGGAGAAGGTATTATTTTTAGAATTCCTACAGGCTTTCACCCTGTGCCCTGAATGATTAACTCTTAGCATCTCCCTTAAGTTTAACCCTTTTCCTCTCTGGGTGCTCCTGGGGAAGCAAGTGCACTTTCCTACCCAGAGACCTTGTTTCTAAAATAATCATTTTCAGTGCCCCCCAAAACCTCCCCAATTTTGGCCTTCACCCTCCACCCACTTCCTATTAAAATCATCTCCAGTCAGTCTCCAGGTTTGTTAGAAATAGTAGCATCATACAATTATAAAGGAATGTTTTATTGTAGGGGAGCAGGGGCTGGAGATGTGGTTCAGTGATAGAGAATTTGCCTGGCATATGTGAGGCCCTGGGTTCAACCCCCCCTCCCCCACACTAAATAATGGTTGTTTGGTGCTGAAGATTGAATTTAGGGCCTCATACATGTTAAGTATGTGCTATTCCACTAAGTTACAACCTAAGCCCAAAACCCTTAGTGTTTAAAGTCCAGTTTAACTTTTTTTTTTTTTGGGGGGGGGGTGATACCAGGGATTGAATTCAGGGGCATTCTACCACTAAGCAACATCCCCAGCCCTATTTTTTATTTTATTTAAAGAGACAGAGTCTCACTGAATTGCTTAATGCCTTGCTGTTGCTGAGACTGGCTTTGAACTTGTGATCCTCCTGTCTCAGCCTCCTGAGCCTCTGGGATTACAGGTGTGTGCCACCGTGCCCGGCCCAGTTTAACTTTGCTGGTGCCTACAAAGTTTGACTTTGTTGGATCTTTTGTGTGTGTGTGTATGTGAGAGAGAGTACTGAGGATTGAACCCAGGAGTGCTTTACCAATGAGCCACATTCCCAGTCCTTTTTATTTTTATTTTAAGAATGCTTGGGGTCTCTATAAATTGCTGAGGCTGGACTTGAACTTGCAAGCCTCCTGTCTTGCCTTCTTAGTCACTGGGATTACAGGTATGGGCTACCATGCCTGGTGACTTTGTTTGTTCTTCAAACAGATAATAGAGTTGCTCATCTATGTCATTCAAATACAGAATATAAAAAGATGAAAAGACAAGGGACACATTCAACTCAGCATTCTTTAAGTTTTACTTAAAGTTCCCATGGTCTTACATAAAATACATAGATGAAGTCTCTGCTGGCTTATAAATCAACAAAATACTTTATTCCATGGTTTGTTATGCTAAATTACCCTTGAGTAATCTTTAAGAAAATCAAAGAGAAAGTTATGATTTCCTTCAAAACCTTTGTGCATCTTTCAAATCTTAAGAGAAAAATAAACACAAATAGTTATATTTTTGGAATGTTTGTACCTAAAGCAACAGAACATTCTCTATGGTAATAGGGAGCAGTTCTTAATGTTGACTTCTCTGATTAAATGTATTATTTCTTTAGAAAGAAAAAGATGTGAATATGGTAGCCAGAAAAGGAGTCCCTCCCCCCACCAAAAAAAAAAAAAAAAAAGCATTTTGAGATTAAATGCAAAACCTTATGTGGACCTGAACTTGCAGTGAAAAACGGATGCATTTTGTGATACTCCCCACATGGGGCAATGGGTTCTGACATTGTCCAGAGCCTGGTGGTGGTGGTGGCTCTCAAGGTGGTGATGGCTAAGTTTTCAACAAGCCTATCTCACCATTTAGTTCTCTAAAAGCAGGTTTTAAATATGGTCTGCCTGTAACAGAGACGCTTACTGTTCAATTTTTACAAAGTTCCTAGCAGTCATTCGAAGTTCTCAGTTTCTTTGGTGTGACTCATGCAAATAGAAATTGGCATCCAAGAGCTAAAGAACACAGTTTTAAACTCTGAAATACAAATGACTTTGTACAGGAGCCCAGGTTAGTGGGGAGGGGGACAATGGGAAAGATTTCTCTCCCATGATCACCAAGCAGGTGCCTTGTGTACAGTTTTTAAGGTCACATGTAGAATAATGGTTAAGAACTCCATGAAAGTAATCAGCATGCACAAGGCCCTGGGTTCAATCCCTAGTACCACAAACACAAAAACAAAACTTGATAAAAATAAGTTTGAGGAAGTCAGTGCGAAACACAGAGATGAAACATCAGTGGTGAGATCTTGGCACACATAAAGGTCACCAACCTTTGCCATCTCTTTTATTTGCTTTCTCTCCCACCAAACACCACCTCTGTTGATGTTAAAGAAGAAGGAAATATTTGTTGATAATACATTCATCCTGATACCTATAGTCCTTTATGAAGCTTATGGCTAGTCCAAACAAGATTAATCTCTCTCTCTCTCCAACCTCTTTCCTCCTCCAAGAAACTCAAAATAAATCTGATCTGCTTGAAATTATTTCTTCCATAGCTCCCACTGTTCTCAGGATTCAGTCTGACCTCCTGACACAGCAGACCAGCCCTCTGTGAGCTCGCCCTCCACCCCTCCTCCCTCCCTCCCTTCCATGACTTCAACTTCACCTTCACCTTGTCTTCTCAGAGGTCCTAGGACACAGGCTTCCTCCTCACCCCTCCCAACTTTTGCATTTGCTGCTCTCTTTCCCTCCTAGTCTGCCTCACCCTGCCCTCCCCTCCACGTTTAGTTCACATGCCACCTCCCCCTCCTGAAAACCTTCTCCCCCTGCCTTGTCTGCCTGCTTCCTTGCTCACATTAGGATTAGTACCTTGCTGGTATGTTCCCACACAGGCTGCCCATGCCTCTACCAGAGCGTTATACTAATTGAAATGCTTTTCTTTTCCTGGTAACATTTCTTTCATCGTAATACAAAATCTGTCACATAGCAAAAGTGTTCTATGTGTATTTGATGGATGTATTGTTTAATCAGAGCGTGTTTCTAATCTTGTTTCTAGCATACATTGGCTTAGTCTCTTGTGTGCCAAAGTGGGTAAGAACAAATAAATCTTAAATAGGTTGCTTGACTTAGAATATCTTCCTGGTACTGATTTGGCAACGCAAAGATTAATAGGGAAAATAGCAATGGTTACTGAATAGACTGCCAATCTGGATTTTGATTTCTGTGATGAATCATTTATTTACCTATGAGTGCTTTAGATTATTTTTCTGGGTGTAACAATAATGTGATTAATTAAAAATAGTGAAGAGCATATTTGTTGTAATTATATGAAACATCTTTTTGTTGTTGTTGTTCTAAGTGCTATTGTAGTTTATCTCCCTACCCTGCCTTGCCTCTCTTAGAGCCACCCACCAGACCAGACTCTGTCTTTACTGGAGTCCTTTAAGACAAATTTCACCACATTTTCAAAAGTTATAATGGATCTTGGAAGAGAGAAAAATGGTGACAGAGACCCACTTAGTTGGCAGCGGGGGCTCCCTTTTGACCTCTTCAAACACACCAAGAAAGAAAATCTTCTAAGACAAAGCTGCTGGGATAGTCCCACTGCACCTTGTCATGTGGGTTTGTGTCAAGCTTGAAGTCAGTTCTGTGAGTGTCAGCTGGTAGAGAAAAGAGCTATTTTAGAAAGCTCATTTCAGGAAGCTTAGTACACTTCCTTTAAAGTAATGAGTCCAATGAACCCTTGAACTGGAGACTTGAAGACTTCATTTCTGCTGTCACTTCGAAAGGAGTTACTCTCGATAACTTTCGGTGTTCTTTATGAAAGAGGGACAAAAAGTGGTGGAAAATATTACTAGCTGGAACCTTGGTCTGTTTTTTTTTTTTTTTTAAATTGACACATATTAATTGTATATATTCATGGGGTGCTGTGTGATATTTCAACACATGAATACAATGTGCAATGGTCAAATCAGGGCAATTAGCATATCTATCAACTCTGACATTATTTCTTAATGTCGGGAATTAAAAAAATTCTCCTAATTACTTTGAAATGTACAATAAATTATTGTTAACTATGCAGATAAAAAGTGTTAAGAGGGGACCCTAAAGGTCTAATTAGATGCCATTAAAAGTAAACATCTCTATGGGTGATGTGGCACACACCTGTAATCCCAGCTACTTGGGAGGCTGAGGCAGGAAGATGGAAAGTTCCAGACCAGCTTCAGAAACTTAGCAAGACACTGTCTCTAAATAAATAAATAAATGGGGCTGGAGGTGTAGCCTGGTGGTATGGCACCCCTGGGTTCAATTCCCGGTACCCCCTCAAAGTCTCAGTGTCAACCATAATTTGTATTTTCAAATGAATGTGAGGAACTGATAGAAGATTTTACCTAAGGCAATTTCTGTGTTTCAGAAAAACAGTTGTAGATGCAGGATGACATTTGACATAGAATCTTTTCCCAAGAGGTGTAATGAGAAAGAGCATTAAAGCAGGAGCCCAAAAGCTCAGTTTTAGTACAATTTTGCCTTTGTGACCCTGGCCATGTCACTTCAGTATGAACTTCATTTTCCATATTTACAAAATGAAGTTCTTACTCTTCTGACTACCCGTGTTGGATTATTCCATACTCCGATTAAGAGGGGGCACATGTTCTTGGTAACACCAACTACCGTGTAACAAATGGTCCTCCCTCATACAAAGGGAGGAGGAGGTTATAAACACCTCCTACAGCTTCCCACTCTGGGGAACGCAGGGGAATGCCAGTCAGCAGCCACCAGCTGATTCTTCACAGCCCTCTCTGGTCCCCTGGTTGGGAGGCTTTTGGAGGCAGCTGGGTCATGTCACTTTGACCCAAACTGGTGAAGCAAAAGGGCAGGCAGATACGCCGGCTGTTACATAACCCATGCTCAGGAGGGAGAACGGGGTGTGTTATCCCCCCTACAATCAGAGAGGGTACATATCTTCATGATTCCTTTTCTGAATCTTTCTTTACCTCCTTACTAGGACAACTGACTCCGTGATGGCTCATAGAGAAGATTATGTACCTAAGTCATTCACCACACCCCGATCCTTCTGCATGCATTTTCCTGGTGACCAGAACCTAGATTTTGTTCAAGGTCAAGGGGGCTCCCCACCCCAAGTGATTAAGAGAAGGACTGCCAAGCATCTGTCACAGGAAAAACCAGGAAGGTCTAAGCCAATCACTGTACGCCCATCCTCCCATCCCACTCACCGTGACTGGTGTAGGCATGGCCATGGCCTGTAACTCCAGTCAATGAGGGGGAATCAGTTGAGAGGCTTCTGGGAATACACATACAGCTACGTCCTTGTGAGGTGACTGGAAGGCCACCACCATGTTTTGAAAATGAGAACGATAAGCTGCCAGGTTGAGTGAGCTCTGTTGAGCAGATAAATGAAATCACCTGGATCCTGAGTGACAGAGCTGAGCTGTTAATCAGTCAGCCCTGGAAACCCTCTGCCTCTCAATTCTTTGCTTTCTTAAATTTCTTTCCCTTTCTTTCTTTCTTTCTTTTCTTTTTTTTTTTTTTTTTTTTTCCAGTACTGGTGATTGAACCCAGCTCTACCAATAAGCCATATCCCCAGTATTTTTAAAAATTTTTATCTTATTTCGGTACTGGAGATTGAACCCAGGAATGCTTTACCACTACTGAGTTATATCCACAAGCCCTTCTTGAGACAGGATCTTTTGAAGTTGCTCAGACTGGTCTACAAACTTGGGATCCTCCTGCCTCAGCCTCCAGAGTCATTGGGATTACAAGCATGTACCAGCATGCCGGGTCTACCTTTCAAATTTTTGATATCTGAGATTACATTTTTTCTTCCCCATACCCTTCAAGTCATGATGACACACTAGAGGGGCAGCAAGGAAATCTCATTTAGAATTGTGTGGGCCTGGTGTCAAATCTTAGTTCTTCTGCTTAGAAGCTGCTGCTGAAGAAAAAATTACTTTAAAACCTAGTGGCTTAAAATACAGTAGTTCCCCTTCATGGTGGGGAGGATATATCCCAACACATCAGTGGAGGCCTGAAACCAAGAATAATACCAAATCGTATTACTACTTTAATTTTTCCTATACATATATACTTACAAAAAAGTTTGAATTATAAAGTACACATGGCAAGCCGGCCATGGTGGCGCACGCATGTAATCCCAGCATTTGGGAGGTTGAGGCAGGAGGATCATGAGTTCAAAGCCAGCCTCAGCAATGGTGAGGCACTTAGTAACTCAGTGAGACCCTGTCTCTAATAAAACACACAAAAGGGCTGGGGATGTGGCCCAGTGGTCGAGTGCCTCTGAGTTCAATCCCTGGTACCAAAAAAAAAAAAAAGTACACATGGCAAGAAATTAACAATGAAGTAGAACAGTTATACTGATATGCTATAATAAAGGTTAAATTTATGAATTAAAAATGTTTTTTAGTTGTTGATGGACCTTTATTTTATTTGTTTGTATGTGCTGCTGAGAATCGAACTCAGTACCTCAGACATGCTAGGCAAGCACTCTACCACTGAGCTACAACCCCAGCCCCAAAATTTATGAATTATTTCTTGAATTTTCCACTTAATATTTTCTGACCTTGGTTGCCTGTGGGTGACTAAAACCTTGGGAAGCAAAGCCACAGATAAATAGGGACGACTGTGAGAACAAGTGTGTATTATCTCTCAATGTCCGTGGTTGCAAACTTGGGGTGACTTGACTGAGCAGTTCTGGCTTAGATTCTCTCCTGAGATTGCGAATGGGTATCAGGCGGGGATGCCAGGATCTGAAGACGGAACAGGGCCAGGTGGGTCCACTGCTGAGGTGGTTCATCTGGAGTGAGATGGTGCCATCTGGAGTGAGAGGCCTCAGCTCCTCGCCTCCTTTCCACCAGGGCTGCGACACAGAGGTCCTTGAACTTCCTCTGTTTTTTGTTTTGGGGGAGGTTTTGGTACTGGGGATTGAACTCACAGGCACCTGACCACTGAGCCACATCCCAGCCCTATTTTGTATTTTATTTAGAGACAGGGTCTCATTGAGTTGCTTAGTGCCTCACTTTTTGCTGAGGCGGCTTTGGACCCATGATCCTCCTGCTTCAGCCTCCCAAGTTGTTGGGATTACAGGTGTGCACCACTGTGCCCAGCATCAATAAAATTCTTAAAGCAACTCTTTTTAAAACATACTTTCAATTTGTGTGTGTCTATGTTTGCTAGAGATAAAACGCAAGGCCTCACATTTGCTAAGTAAGTCCTCTACAGTCCCAGCTTATAACTTTTTTATTTTCAACTGGCACATAGTATTTATACGCATTTATTGGATGCAGTGTGACATTCCAATACATGTACGTGATGTGCAATGATCAGATCATGGCAACTGTTATATCCATCCCCTCAGTCATTTGTCATATCTTTATGTTGAGAACATTCAAAACTCCTCTACTAGCTATTTTAAAAGGACAATTAATTGTCAACCATAGTTATCCTACAATACTACAGAACATTAAAAGTAGTTATTCCTCCTGTCTAAATGTACCCCTGTGCCTTTAAATATCCTCTCCACATTCCTCTTCCCTACACCTTTCCCAGGCTCTGGTGGCCTCTTTCTTATTCTCTACTTCACTGACATCACCTTTAGCTTCCACATGTATTTATATTCCTTGCCTAATTTATTTCACTTGCCATAATATCTTCACATTCCACCCATGTCGTTGCAAATGACAGAATTTCATTCCCTTTTTCTGGCTAAATAATATTCCATTGTACATATATACCACATTTTCTTTATCTGTATCTATTCATCCACTGATGGACAGCTAGGCCCATTCCATGTCTTGTACCTTGTGAAGAATGCTGCAATCAACGTGCAAGTGAAGATATTTTTTTCAACATACTGGTTTCATTTCTCCAAAAGTACAGGCAAGCCAAAACTGACAAACAGGATTACATCAACTAAACAGCTTCTACATGGCAAAAGAAACAACAAAAGGAAGAACCAACCCACAGACTGGGAGAAAATACTTGAAAACTGTTCATCTAATAAGGGGTTAATATCCTGAATACTGACATCTCAAGGGGTTAATATCCTGAATACTGAAACTCAAACAATTCAATAGCAAAACAATAAATAATCCTATTTAAAATAAGCAAATGAAGTTGGCTATAGTGGTGCAATGTCTGTAATCCTAGTAGCTTGGGAGGCTGAGGCAGAAGGATTGCAAGTTTGAGGCCAGCCTCAGTAACTTAGTGAGACCCCATCTCAAAATAAAAAGGACTGAGTGTATAGCTCAGTGGTAGAGTGCTTGCCTAGTATGCACAGGCTCTGGATTCAATCAATGGTATGACCCGAGGCCCCCCCAACCCCCAATCAAAGCAAACACAGAATAAAAAGGTAACAAATGATGGCAAGGATCAGGACAAAGAGGAAATCTAATACACTGCTAGTGGGAATGTTGATTAGCATAGCCATTAAAGAAAACAGTGCCGAGATTCCTCAAAAGTTAGAATTAGAACTACCACTTGATCCCGCAATCCTGCTACTGAATATATCCAAAGGAAATGAAATCACTATGTTGAAGAAACATCTGTACTTGTAAGTCTATTAAAACAATTCTTAAATTTGGGAATGAATCATGAACTTTACATGTAGGTTATATTATAGTTGAATTACATATATGAGATCATAGACATTGTTGCAAAATATTTTAATTTCATCCTATAAATCACTATCATTTACATCATGATTTCCATAATCTCTTAAAATCATGTCTTTTAAATATATAGACACATATAGTTTTATAAATAGTTGATATCATGTTTCATGCATATTATGTTGAAACTACTATATGTACATTTAAGAGCGAAATAGCCTGTAGTCCCAGCTACTTCGGAGACTGGGGTTGGAGGATCACTACAGCCAGGAGTTCAAGGTCAACCTGGGCAACAGAGTGACATCCTATCTTTTTTTTTTTTTTTTTTTTTTTTGGTACTGGGGATTGAACTCAGGGGCACTAGACCACTGGATCACATCCCCAGCCCTTTTTTTTTTTTGTATTTTATTAGAGACAGGGTCTCACTGAGTTACTAAGTGCCTCGCCATTGCTGAGGCTGGCTTTGAACTCGCGATCCTCCTGCCTTAGCCTCCCAAAGTGCTGGGATTACAGGCGTGCGCCACCGCGCCCGGCTGACATCCTATCTTAAAAAAAAAAAAAAAAAAAAAAAAAGCAGGGCTGGGTGTGGTGGTATATACTTGCAATCCCAGCAGCTCAGAAGGCTGAGGCAGGAGGAAAGGAATTCAAAGCCAGCCTCAGCAACTTCAAGGCCCTAAACAACCTATGAGACCCTATCCCAAATAAAAAATAAAAAAGGGTGTGGCTCAGTGGTTAAGCACCTCTTTGTTCAATCCCTGGTACCAAAATATAAAAGCAAGGGGCTGGCAATGACATAAACTGTTGTAAGCATTCTGCTATTTCATGCATAGCTCCAGAGTCATAAATTAGAACATGAAGAAAAACAAGAATCTGTCGTTCTCAGCCAATCAGAGTAGAGGTTTTGGAGAGCTGACAGTCTTGGCTCTTACAGAAGAGCTCCTTCAGCCCCAGTCTCCCTCACTGTCCAAGGCAGCGTCTGTCCGTGGTCAGCAGGAGCACACTGTGCAAACCTTTGGGGCTTTGGGTGTGGCTCCCTTTCATTTGCAGAGCACGGAGCCAAAGCCCTAGAGGTCTCCTGGGATCTGAACACTGTTAGTTGTGAGCTTGCCCAGGGTTCAGTCTGCATTGAGCCAGAGTTGAGTGACAAGCAACACAAGCCACCTAAAGTGAGGGGCCAGGACACCTCCTGGCCCAGTGTGGGGCCAGTACTGTACTACTTGCTAAATAACCACACAAAAGTAACTGTAGTGTGTTAAATGGTGGTCCCCAAAAGGATATGTCCACATCCTAATCCCTGGGGCCATAAATACAACCTTTTTTGGAAAAAGGATCTTTTACACGTGTGTCATTTGGAAAAGATCATTCCAGATTATCTGAGTGGACACTAAATCCAATGACAAGTGTCCTTATGATTGATGAAAAGAGAGGAGGGATGGGGGAAGAGAAGGCCAGGTGAACACAAGGCAGAGACTGCAGTCACTCCGCGCAAGCCCAGCTCAGCAGCCACTGAGGCTGGAAGCAGGGCCCCAGTGCCTCTGAGTGTGCGGGGTCCTGCCAGTGCGTTGCATGTGGACTTCTGGCCTCCAGAACATGAAAGAATAGGTTTCTGTTGTTTCAAGCCACCAGGTTTGATGGTAATTTGTTATGGCAGCCCTAGGAAACTAGGGCTAATTATGACAATTACTAATGATGATGAGCATTTACTAGGCCTGATTATTTGCCAGGCACTCTGCTAAGGCCTTTTACAAGCATTATCTTATTTAAATCTCACAATTGCCTCATGACATAGGTGCTATCATTAGCTCCAATTAACCCATGGTGAAACTGAGATTCAAAGAGGCCAAATAGCCTGTCCAAGACCACACGGCTAGTAAATGACTGCGCTGGGATTTCCACCCAGGTCTGTCTGAACCCAAAGATCTGCCCAAAGCACCCAGTGAAGCCTCCCTGCCTGGTCCTGTATTCTGCTGTAGCACCAACCCATGCCTGATGGTTCCTAGCCAACAGACACAGGCTCTCTGTCCCCCTATACAACAAGAGGTCCAATTCCTTAAGCATCTTCTCTGAACCTCAGCTCTTTACCACTGCCCTCAGAAGTGAGGCATAAACCACAACCAACTGTTCTATTAACTATTGGGTCATGGGGAAATGGTTTCCCTGCTACAAAGAAACTTTTTTTTTTTTTTTTTTTTTTGTGGTACCGGGGATTGAACTCAGGGGCACTCGACCACTGGCTCACATCCCCAGTCCTTTTTTGTATTTTATTTAGAGACAGGGTCTCACTGAGTTGCCAAGTGCCTCGCCATTGCTGAGGCTGGCTTTGAACTCGCGATCCTCCTGCCTCAGCCTCCCAAAGTGCTGGGATTACAGGCCTGGGCCACCGCGCCCGGCTACAAAGAAACATTTTTGATAAACAGTCATGCCAAGTTCTTTGCATCTATTCTGCGTCTGGGTCATTTGGGTTTATTTGCAGATATTGCCAAGATGAATCAAAAATCTGGGAAACTATTTGTACGTGGAGAAGGACAGCAGTCAGGATGGTTTGTTTCTGTTGGATACGTTTGCTGATTTTGAATTTGTGTAATGACTATCTCACTGTCTCAAGGGAAATATTTTAAAAGTTCTTTTTTTTTTTTTTTTTTTTTTTTTAAGGCTTAAAATATGTCCTCTGAGTTCACTAACTTTTCAGAATATCAACCCTGGACTCTGGTGACAGCATGGTTTAGAAAGTGAGCATTTCTTTTATTCCTCTACTTTTATCCTGTCTTTTGGGAACTAGAAGGGATCGTTCTTGATCTGTTGGCAAGTCCAAAGAGGGGTGTGTGTGTGTGTGTGTGTGTGTGTGTGTGTGTGTGTTAGGGTCTGGATGAGATGGTTGCTTTAATTTTGTAACTCTTGCTTCTATTCTGTTTTTTGTTTATTTTGTTTTTGCAGTGCTGGGGATCAAACCCAAGACGTCACACATGCCAGGCAAGCGCTCTACCACTGAGCTACGACCCCAGCCCATCTTCTTATTTCTATTCTCTCCAAGCAAAATCTACGTCCCATTTTACAGGTGGAAACACTGAGATGTAGTGAATCTAAAGGATTCTCTCCAAGATGACTCCACCAGACAAATCACAAATGCTGTGTGTGACCTCTAAAGAATCTATTCTGCTTAGCGAAAATGAGAACTGTTATACAATGAGTTTTGAGGCTAATTTTATAGTGAGTCATGTGTCCCTCTCATTGTTCTGACCCAAATATGAGACAGGAATTCAAAGTCAGACACAAAAAAGCCCTGAATCAATCAGGAGGCCCCACTGGAGCGACGTGGTTGGCTGGAGGAGCGCAGGCCTCACCTGGCAGCTGCTGCAAAGCTCTGTCCTGTGGGTTCATTGAGTGCTCCAGGGAGTCCAGGCCTGGGTCCTGCACAGTGCCAGGTTTCCAGAGCGGTAAGGAGATGCTCTCCTAAGGTCTCGCACAAACTGACCACTGCTAAGCAGCACTATTCTGAGGACTGATGCGTAGGACAGCGTTAGGGTTGCCAATACTCCTTAAGGCAACCCAGCTCTGAGCCGTGTGGACACTGGCAGAAGTCACAGGCCTAAACAAAATGAGAGTTTACCCCTAATTCCACCTTAAAGAACCCCTTCATCCTGCCTAAAGCTACTTAAAGCTACCACTGGGCCCTGTAGTGATTCTTTCTTTCTTTCTTCTTTATTGAAACTGAAACCTGTTCCTGGGAAGTGATTTGACAGATAGATCCATCAGTATGGTAGAGAAAGGACAAACGGCTATCATCTGGGACCACCTGTATGTGATGCCTTAAAACCAAAGTAATCATTCTCTGCATTTTCCAGCATCAGGGAAGATGGGTACCAGGTTGGGCTTGCTCTGGGGGCAGGAGTGTGGGTGGTGGGTAGGGACATTAGCAGCAAAGCAGACAGGCATTTTCATAAAGAAAGGAAAGGAGTTGCTAGTCAGGTATCCAGTGGATGATGGAGGCAGGGGAAGCTAAGGAAGCAAAAAGAACACTGAAAGCTTTTCCTTCAAGTGAAATGATTCAGGAAAAGGAAGTGTTTTTAAACCTGCTGGTTTAGAAAAGTTCCATGCAGATAGAGACCTTGTTGGGCTGGGGTTGTGGCTCAGAAGAAAAGCGCTCGCTTAGCATGTGCTAGGCCCTGGGTTCGATCCTCAGCACCACATAAAATAAAATAAAATAAAGGTATTGTGTCCAACTACAACTAAAAAATAAATATTATAAAAAAAAACCAAAAACTCTGTAATCCCAGCACTTGGGAGGCTGAGGCAGGAGGATCATGAGTTCAAAGCCAGCCTCAGCAATGGTGAGGCACTTAGTGACTCAGTGAGACTCTGTCTCTAATAAAATACAAAAAAATGTCTGGGGATGTGGCCCAGTGGTCGAGTGCCCCTGAGTTCAATCCCCGGTATCAAAAAAAAAAAAAAAAAAAAAAAGAGAGAGAGAGAGAGACCTTATCTGCCTTTTCCTGCCTATTGACCTGGAACATGTGGTAAATATAATTCCATATGGATGGATGGATGGATGGGTAAATGGAAGGAAGTATAGGATAGCTGGAAAGAAGACAAAGTTTCTATCTGCATGAAACTTTTCCTAAGCTAGTAAATATGACTAACAATGAACAAATAATTTCATGAGCAGTAGGTGCCTTGAAAAAATGGTGAGGAGGAAAGAGAGATGGAGCCATGCAAGGCGGTGCACACCTGTAATCCCAGTGACTCAGGAGGCTGAGGCAGGAGGAGCCCAAGTTCCAGGCCTGCCCAGGTAACTTAGCGAGGCTGTAAGCAACTTAGTAAGGCTTGAGGGAGGGAAGCCTGGGGATGTAACTCAGTGGTAAAGCGCCCCAGATTCAATCCCCAATACCAAAAAGAGAGAGAGAGAGAGATGGAGCTGGATGAGGTGGTCAAGAAAGGCTTCCTGAGTAGGGTCACCCAATTTGGCAAATGCAAACATAGGACACCCAGTTAAATTTGAGCTTTAGATAAAATAGGAATGCTTTTTCAGTATAGGTATGTTCCATGCAATACTTGGGACATTTCTGTACTAAAAAGGCATTCATCATTTTTCTGAAATACAAATGTAACTTGATGTTCTGAATTTTATCTTGTGTTCCTATGAGGCCCATAAATGAGCAGAGCATGCGTTCCAGGAGAGGAGGCAGCATGTGCAAAGCACCCAGAAAAGCTTCCCAATGTGCCTGGCTTGTGTAGGAAGATGCCCTGTGTGGCTGGAATAGAGAGAGCAGGGGATGTGGTGGTGACGACTCAGGGAGGTGACGGGACCAGATCACGCGTTTTCAGGCCCATGTGAAGAGTTTTCATTTCATTCTGATCTGTGGTGTTTTAGAGAAAGACCTCAACACTGCAAATTATCCATCTCCACGACTGTCCCACTTTGCTTTAGGAAAGACAACACAAGAATTCACAAACATTGCATTAAGAACAAACTGTAGATGAGTGTGGTGGCCCGTGCCTGTCATCCCAGTGCCTTAAGAGTCTTGAGGCAGAGGATCACAAGTTTGAGACCAGCCTCAGCAACTTAATGAGATCCTGTCTCAAAATAAAAAGGGGGATGTAGCTCAGTTGTTGAGCACCCTTGGGTTCAGTCACTAATATGGCAGGGAGGGGAGCTTAAAATGCTACTGCTTGAAGAGACTTAGGGACCTAAATTTTTACTAGTGGGTAAATGACTCCTAGAAAGTGTTTTACAACCAAATAAAGGGAGAGTGTATAATACAGGTCAAAGGAAGACAGAAGAATAATAATGAAAAAGGGAACTGTGGTCATGTTGATGTAAGCACTAACAGTCTGGCCAGCTTGCCTGGCTGTGACCCTGAGGCTGACAGTGTTTGCTGAGTGGAGCTGAAATCCTGTTCTCCCCACTCTCTTCTCATGGAAGAGAGATTCTTTGGAAACCAGGCTGGCTGGGAACTGATAGTGCCAATGGCAGTGCAGTCAAAACATCTAGGTGTAAAGCCCACACTGTGTTTTGGGAAGTCTGAACTTGCCTCCCGTCTCAGACCTCGGTGGGCTTCCTTCTGATAACACTTCCTGCAGCCTCCGCCTTTTGCCTCCGTCAGGCGGGGGTGACTTGCTGCTGTCTCTGGCAGGTTGCTCCTTGTAGGGATCTCCTTTTCTAAACTAGCCTCTTCTCTGGCCTTGTAGTAAAAGATACTATGTAAAAATAAATAAATAAAAAATTTAAAGTCTTAACTGCAGCCCTGAGAAAACAGCCTTATCTTACCTCATGCAACGTGGGTTTTTCAGACTCAAGATCATCTTGTTAAGTCATGAGAGAGTTAACACGCTCTGCTCTTAACAGAGTGGGAGTCTGCCTTTCAGAGAACTGACTTGCCCCAGGTGTCAAGAGCAGTAAGTGGCTGAGCATGAACTTGGACCTTTGCTTTGTGTCTTTTATCATCCCCTAGGGATTGTCAGTCAAAAAATACTCAACGATTTGTGTAAGATCACAGAGTCACAAGCCTCTCTCTAAAATCAAATTGTTCTTTTTCTACAAACTGCGATTTAGAGACCCAGAGCAGTATCTACAAGGGGGGAAAGCTTTTCTTTCTCTCTCTTGAGAACTGGGGTTGAACCCAGGGGGGATCTACCATTGAACTACATTCTCCAGTTCTCTTTATTTTTTTTGAGACAGTTTTCTCTTTGAGTTGCTGATGCTGACTTCAAACTTGCAATCCTCCTGCTTCAGCCTCCTGATTCGCTGGGATTCCAGGCATGTGCTACCGTACCTGCCTAAAAACTTATTTCTTTTTTTTTTTTTTGTGGTACCGGGGATTGAACTCAGGGGCACTCGACCACTGGGTCACATCCCCAGACCTTTTTTTTTTTTTTTTTTTTTGTATTTTATTTAGAGACAGGGTCTCACTGAGTTGCTAAGTGCCTCGCCGTTGCTGAGGCTGGCTTTGAACTCGCGATCCTCCTGCCTCAGCCTCCCAAAGTGCTGGGATTACAGGCGTGCGCCACACCGCGCCCGGCCAAAACTTATTTCTAAGGGCAGAAATGAAGGATTCTTGTCACAGTATCTGAGATTGTACCCATGAAGCTCTTTGAAAAACCGTAGCACCATTCTGTGACAAAGAATGACAAACCATAGCACCCATGGGCACCTGCCCACAACCTAGCTATAACTGACCATGGGAAGTGGTAATAAGTTTATAAAGATTATTAACAATGTTGTGACCTATGGATATCTTTTATTTCTTTGCTGGACTGAGTTCCTATCTCTTCCTTCTTTTCTTATCAGGAAATATCTGTTTGTTGTTCTAATAATAACTGAAAAAATTAGGGTGATCCCCATTCCCAAAATAGAATTTAAGACACAGATAAGGGAGGTTATAAAAATCAAATAAGGCTCAACCAAGAGCTTTTTTTTTTTTTTTAATCTCATTTGTTTCAGGGTTCTCAAAATAGTTTTCAATGCTGTCTTTCACCTTCACAATGACTTTTGTCTTTAGTTTTAAATCTGAATGGCACAGAGCAGCAAAATTTATACGAAGTTTGTAGGAGAAGAGAAAGTAGAATGAAAAGCTCATTGATTCTTACATGGTGGGATTCCACCGTTCACCATCCTGTGTTCCATTCCAAAATATATCTGGGTCCACTCATTGATAACACTCATTGATAACCTCATTGATAATGCAGCACCCTTCACATATGAGAAAGCCAACAGCTTCTGCAAGGGAGGGTGTGAGCCACATCCACACTCATCATCTCATGCTTGTTGATTCACAAATTCACTTCTTCCAATATTTAGAACTTCTCTATGTACCAGGCAAGAAAAACAGCTCTTCTAGGAAAGAGACAAATAATCAAATATATAACATAATGAGAAAATCACAAAGAAAAATGAAAGTGAGTAAGAGTGGGGTGTGGGGAACAGAGGGGTGCTACTTTAGATCTGGTAGTAAGGAAAGGCCTCTTCGGACAGGTGGCATTTAACTGCAGGGATAGACAGTGCAAATAAATAGCTAGGGACGAGCAGGACAAAGTTCCTGGAGAAGGAAGTGGCTCCCCTAGGCAACCAGACAGAAGGTAAGTGTGGCTGAATATGGTGCGAGAGGGCAGGGAAGGCAGACCTGAGAGGCCAGAGCAGGGGCCCCTGTAGCAAGAGATATGGAGGATCTTATTCACTGTGACACAACCTTCTAGCAGTGGCCCCAAAGCCAGGACACCTTAGCCTGTTCTATCAGGCTCTACACCAATAGCCAGTTCACTCCAGCTCTTTTTTTTTTTTTTTTTTTTTTTTTTTTTTGGTACCAGGGATTGAACTCAGGGGCACTCGACCACTGGGCCACATCCCCAGCCCTTTTTTGTATTTTATTAGAGACAGGGTCTCACTGAGTTGCTAAGTGCCTCGCCATTGCTGAGGCTGGCTTTGAACTCACGATCCTCCTGTCTCAGCCTCCCAAAGTGCTGGGATTACAGGCGTGCGCGCCCGGCTCACTCCAGCTCTTGCAGGTCCTGACCCCAGTAGCAACAACCTTAGTTTCTGTACTTTGTGTCACTGTGACCAAAATACCTGACAAGAACAACTTAGAGAAAGGAAAGTTTATTTTGGCTCATAGTTTTAGAGATTTTAGTCCATGGTTGGCTGAGTCCATTGCTCTGGGCCCCAGGAGGCATAGAGAGGGGAAAAGGAAGGGGCCAAAAGGAAGATGCACCCTTCCAAGGCACGCCCAGTGACCCACCTCTTCCACCCACCTGCCTACAGTTACTACCCAGTTAGTCCATTCAAACTAGGATGGACTGGTTTGGTCACAGTTCTCATAACCTAATCACTCCACATCTGAATAGTCCTGTATTAACACAGGAGCTTTTGGGGGACACCTCATGTCCAAACCGTAAACTAGAAGCATTTACTTAGGAATTCTGGGGAAACACTCTAGGTCCTGTACAATGGTCCCTGTGGCTCCAGGCCACCCTCTTAGAGGTTTTACAATTCAGAGAAACCTCTCCAGCACTCTAGGTCTCTGTAAAGCGGGGGATATTTTTAACGGAAGTAGACTTTATTACTGCTGTGCCACCAGCAGGTTTTATGAACTCATGTACTCATTAACTGTTATAGGGGATTCATAACATGTTTTGAGTCCTACCCAGTAGTGATCTATATGTATTTCCTCAAGTTCCAGAGATCCATGATGAGATTTAAGAGATTAAGAAGCTTGACAAGGTCACATAATTATTGAGTCATGGAGGGATTTGAACTCAAATCTGACTGACTGGAAAGCCTATTTTTCCTACTATGCACCACATTATGTAATACTACCCAAGTGTTTCTATTCATTCATCACAACATTTATTGAACATCTGTGATATGTTCAGTGCTGTGCTGGGCACACTAAAGTTGCAAAAATGAATAAGAGACAGTTCTTGCCCTCAAGTGTCTTGGAATTGAGTAGGTTGTCTGGAATCTGTACTAAACCTCTTTGATGGAGTGAGATTAAATCTGCTACACCCCCTTCCTAACTACACATCATTTTAGATTTTCTGGAATAGAGATTTGTCTTCTCCTTCAATAAAGAACTTTGCCAGCAGCCAGCCGGGATGTGACGTATCTGTCATTGTCTGCATCAGTCATTGCCTGTGTGAAAATTGTGCATTTGGTTTAAATTGACAGTGGTGCCACAATTAGGTAGAATTTATGTAAATTTGGGTCCTTAATTGTCTGTGTAATCATAGAAACTCAGGAGGCTAAGGTCAGAGAATTTGCAAGTTCAAGACCCCCCTGACCAACTTAGTGAGACCCCTTCTCAAAATAAAAAATAAAAACAGCTAGGAATGTAGCTCAGTGATAAAGCACCTCCGAGTTCAATCCCCAGTACCAACCAACCAAAGAAACACCTTCAAAGAGGTCACACTACAAATATAGGGTTAAAATAAAGAGTAATTGATATAGGAGACGATCCTATGGAGGATGGCAGGAATGGTCAAGTCTCTGAGCACCCCCAGAATCATCAGGACCAAGGGCAGAATTGACTCAAGCATAGTGAAGGACTGTCATTGAGGTGGAGAGCAGATGGCACTATTTTTTGAATAACTTTCTAGAGATGTAAAACTTCTGGTGACATTTCCTTTGGTTGAGGAAAATGTGAACTAAAAATTTAACCACACACATAAAACTGCAATATCTGGTTGGGTGCAGTGGCACATGCCTGTAACCCCAGTGACTAAGGAGGCTGAGGCAGGAGGATCCCAAGTTTAAAGCCAGTCTCAGCAACTTAGTGAGGCTGTAAGCAATTTTGCAAGACCTAGTCTCAAAATAAAAAAATAAAAAGGGCTGGGGGTGTGGCTTAGTAGTTAAGTGCCCCTGGCTTCAATCCCCAGCACCAAAACAAACAAGAACAAAACAAACAAAAACTATAGCATGGGAGTTGGGGGTGTAGCTCAATGCTGGATTGTGTGCTTAGCATGCACTAGGCTCTCTGGGTTCCATTCCTAGCACCAAATGAATAAACACAAACTTCAAAATCATCTGTACAAGAGCCTAAGAAAATATGTTCAGCATCAGCACCTGGTTGTTTCTTCAGAAATTACCACACTTCCTAAGGATTGGGATTGCTTGTCTTCTCTTCCACAGATGAGGTTACCTTTTCATTGTAGTTTCCCAGCAGCTGGCAAGATGCCTGGAGCAGAGCAGGCACTTGGTGACCCTTGTTGTTTCTGGAAGCTATAGACCAACCCATAGCTCAAACGAGTTCCAGCTGACTTTCTTTAGTGTCAGGAAGGAACTTAGACCCAATATTTTTTTTTTTTTTTTTTTTTTTTTTTTTTGCTTTCTTTGGTACTGGGGATTGAACCCAGGAGCATTCAACCACTGGGCCACAACTCCAACCCTTTTCTGTGTTTTATTTAGAGACAGGGTCTCACTGAGTTGTTCAGGGCCTTGCTAAATTGCTAAGGTTGGCTTTGAACTTGTGATTCTTCTGTCTCAGCCTCCCGATGGCTGTATAAATTAAATACATGCTATCATTAGTTTTTAAAAAATAAAATTACAAACATGCTATGTGATTTTTTTTAAATAGGTTATTAGATTTATGTATATTATTTGTGCTAACTTTTGTGACTTGGAAGCTTTTTTTTAATTTAGTGACATCATAAAATGAAGGGAATAGAATAATGGTTATAAAAACCCTTTAAATATTTCAAAAATTTACTGTTAGGACTAATAAACGAATTTAGTGAGTTGTAGGGCACGCTGTCAACATACATAGAGGAAAAAAAATATTTTTAGATCCTGATAATGACTTGCTGAAAATAAAATCATTCACAACTACAAAAAAATTGTTTTAGGAATAAATTTAACTGAGGAAGTAAAAGATTTATACACCAAAAATTACAAAGTATTAGCCGAGTGTGGTAATGCATGACTGAAATACCAGTGACACTAAGCTGAGGCAGAGGATCACAAGTTTGAGCTTGGGCAACTTAGTGAGACTCTTGTCTCAAAAAATAAAAAGTGCTGTGGATATAGCTCAGTGGAAGACCACCCTAAATTTAATCCCCAGAACCAAAAAATGATGAAAGAAATTACAGAGGACACAAAAAAATGGAAAGATATCCTGAATTCATGGATCAGTAGAATTAATATTGTTAAAATTACCATACTACCCAAAGCAATATATAGTGTCAATGCAATTCCCATCAAAATACCAATGACTTTCTTCACAGAAATAACAAAAACAATCCTAAAATTTATATGGAACTACAAAAGACCCCGATTAGCCAAAGCAATCCTGAGCAAGAAATCGAAAAACAAGAAACAAAAAAGAAAGCTGGAAGCATCATAATATTTGCCTTCAAAACATACTAGAAGCAGGGTGCGGTAGCACACGCCTATAATCCCAGCACTTGGGGGGGCTGAGGCAGGAGGATCGAGAGTTCAAAGCCAGCCTCAGCAATGGCGAGGCACTTAGCAACTCAGTGAGACCCTGTCTCTAATAAAATTCAAAAAAGGGCTGGGGCTGTGGCCCAGTGGTCAAGTGCCCCCAAGTTCAATCCCTGGTACCACCCCCCTCAAACAAACAAACAAAAAAAAACTACAAAACTATAGTAACCCAAACAGCAAGAGTGGCATAAAAATTGACACATAGATCAACAAAATAGAATAGAGAACCCAGAAATTAATAATGTACATACAGCCAACTAATTTTGACAGAGGTACCAAGAACATTCAATGGAGAAAATGACAGTTTCTTCAATAAATGGTGTTGGCAAAATTGGATATGCATATGCAGAAGAAAGAAATTAGATGCATTCCTCTCATGGTACACCAAAAAACCAACTCAAAATGGATCTAATGCCTAAATGTAAGACCTGAAACTAGGGAATTACTATAAGTAAACATTGGGGAAATATATCAAGCCATTGGCTTAAAGATTTTTTTGATAGGAGCCAAAGGCACAGGCAATAAGAATACAAATAGACAAATAGGATTTTATCAAATGAAAAAGCTTCTGCACAGCAAAGGAAACAATCAACAGAGTTAAAAGACAACTTGCAGAAAGGGAGAAAATATTTCCAGCTTCTCATTCAATAGAGGGTTAATATCCAGAATATATAAGGAACTCACAAAACTAAACACGAAAACACTCCAAATAATCCAATTTAAAAATAGACTAAATATCCCAATAGACACTTCCCCAAAGAAGACATAGAAAGAGCTGAGTATATGAAAAAAAAAAGTTCAATATCATTAATTATCAAGGAAATATGAATGCCTTGATAATTAGTGAGATGTCATCTAAACAGCGAGATATCATCTCAACACAGAATGGATATTATCAAAAGACATACAAATCAAATTTTGGCAAAGATACAGAAAAAGGGAAACACTATTAGCAGGAATGTAAATTAGTATAGCCATTATGGAAAACACTATAGAAATTCCTTACTACAAATGTAACTAAAATAGAATCCTGCAATCCCACTGTTCATATAGAGTCAAAGGAAATGTAATCAGCTTAATATCAAAGAGATACCTGCATACCCACGTGTATCGTGGGACTGTTCACAATGGAATAACCAAGATGAATGGATAAGGAAAATGTGGTATATCTACACAATGGAACACTACTCAGTCATTAACAAGAATGAAATCCTGTCACAGCAACATAGATGGAACAGGAGGACATTATGTTCAGTGAAATAAGCTAGACAAAATGACAAATACCACATGTTCTCATCAATTTGTGGAAACTTAAAAAGTACATCTCACTTTTTGAATGGTCCCTAGATGGCTGATGGGTGGGTAAACACCAAAACACAGTGGAGGACTTAGTTCTGGGTCACAAAAATTTATAGTATATTACACAATAACTAGAAAAGAAATGCAAAATTCCCAGACAGCAGGGGGTGGTGGCACAGGCCTATAATCCCAGCTATTCTGGAGGCTAAAGCAGGAGCCAGCCTGAGTAATTTAGCAGGACCCTGTCTCAAAAAAACAAAGGAATGTCAGTGGTGGAGTGATTGCCTAGCATGCAGGAAGCCCTGGATTTAATCGGCAGTACCACCAAGGGGGGCAAAAAAAAAAAAAAAAAAAAAAAAAGTGTTTGAAGAGATAGAAATACTTGTTACTCTGATTTGATCATTACATATTGCATACATATTTTGAGTTATCATAATGTACCTTCTACAGATACACAAATATTATGTCCCAATTAAAAATATTTCAGGGCTGGGGGAATAAGCTCAGTGGCAGAGTGCTTGCCTCGCATACACAAGGCTCAATCCCAGCACCACACACACACACACACACAAAAAAAAAAAAAAAAAAAAAATCAAATCTTTAGATCAGATATTCTAATATTTGGGGATTTCTTTGAATGATTCTCCCCACATCTCTTCCCTTATCCATGGACTGGACATCCTCATTAAATAATGTGGATTTTTCAATTTTTTTTTTTTTTTTTGTACCAGGGATTGAACTCAGGGGCACTCAACCACTGGGCCACATCCCCAGCCCTTTTTTTTTTTTTGTATTTTATTAGAGACAGGGTCTCACTGAGTTGCTAAGTGCCTCGCCATTGCTGAGGCTGGCTTTGAACTCGCGATCCTCCTGCCTCAGCCTCCCAAAGTGCTGGGATTACAGGCGTGCGCCATCGCGCCCGGCTTCAAATAATTTTAAATCACATTGATGTCCCTCATGGGCAGTCTATCACCCTAGTTAGAAAGCAAGTCTGCTGGCACGATTTGAGTATGCATAGTTTAATGGGGCTTGGACGAGCTGATCTTTCCACAGCATATTCCTGCTCTGAAGCTCTAATGGCCAGCACCAGCTTTGGAACAGGAGAGCCCGACTGAACTCCGGCATCATGCTTACCTGAGCAGGTCATTTCCTTATCTGCAAAAAGGAGAAGAAGGTCAGCAGGACCTAGACGCAGAAAAAGCACCTGCATCTCACTCTCAGGAGGCCTGTGGGACCCACAGGAATTCCTTCTAGAACATCTTCCCAACCAGTGGTGAGCACCAACAGCAATTCGGAAGGTTGCTGTTTAATTCTATGTCCCTAGAACCACACTCCTCTGGTGTTTGTATTCCTTCAACAGTGTGCTCTCTTTGCTTTCATCCAAACTCCATACTTTCATCTACTCTAGCCCTGCCTCTGCTTTTTGCAAAAACCTTTCAAATCCCACCACAAGTTCTAGATAGTCCACACTAACTTGGATTCACAATAGCCAAACCATGGACCCATGTGGACACTTGAGAGGTTATTTAATTCCTTGAGACCTCATTTCAAGAATGACCACATTTAAATTCTCTCCCATCAATTCTCTCCTGTATTGTGGTAAATTTAAAATATGCTGTCAAAAAATTACATAAAGCTTTTTTTCTTTTTTTTTTTTAAATGTTTATTTATTTGTTTTAGTTGCATACAATGCTTTTAATTTTACATGGTGCTGAGGATGGAACCCGGGCCGCGCACGTGCTAGGTGAGCACTCTGCCGCTGAGCCACAATCCCAGCTCCCTCTTTTTTTCTTTTTAATCAAGTGTACTGTTCTAAACTTTACAGACTAATCTAAAAGGTCAAATAAAAGTTTGAGTTACTAAATATAGATGAGGAGGTCCCCAATTTCACATTTGAGTCATTCACTTTCAGGTGAGAAGGAGCCACAGCCCACAGACCCACAGAGCCCAAGAGGCTCACTGTGTCCAGGACTCCTTGTATGACATAGTGTGCTTACAGTCTATCCTTAGGGATGCATGCGCTATCTCGTGCTGCCATCCTGAAAAGGAAAAGAGCTAGAGCAAATTAGGGCTATGTTGGAGTCCTGTTTTGGAATTACAGAATGTTCCAGATGGAAAAGAACCTGAACACTCCTCCAACCGCCTCATGTATAGATGAGATACCCCAAGAGTCATGACATGCCTTTCCAGAATTCCATGCCAGTTATTGCAAGAACATTTGATCTTTGTTTCTGAGTGACCACTTATAATTAGACAATATTAACATCATTTTCTGAGTCAACTAAATTTAAGATACTATTTGTCCTTTTTGTTACCAAATTTCAGTTTCCTTACTAACAGCTAATATTAACTGAGCTTCAACTAAGGATAATTTAGTGCAAATAATTTGTGTTGAGCAACAGAATTTTAAATCTGATGAGTAATCAACCAATATGTATCTTCTTTCTCTAAGCTACTTGGTAATAAGTACCCTTGAAAATAAGGGACTGCTACTGTAAAGCTGTGTGTGAGGATTTATATTTCCATAGTTAGCCTCGGCCATCTGACGAGGCATCCATCTCTCTGATACAGTAGAGGGAACTGAGGGTTCAGAAAGAGAGCTGTCATCACACAGAGGTAAGTAGCACAGCCTCTGTTCTGATGGGCATACTAGCTACCACCAAACATACATGGACCCAATTCTAGCAGGATAGGAGTGCTCCATGCCCTGGGATATGTACTTCTATCACCCTTAAGAAACAGCTTTACACTGAGGATCTGGTTTTCCATTGGTCCTTGTAAGGACATGGTGTGACTTTTGGCCTTGGTCTTAAAATACCTTTAGCTCGGTACTCCTGGAGCAGAGGACCAGAGCTCTGCATGAATGGCATAAGGAGTAGGCAGGTGAGGTGTGGTCAACCCATCTACACAGCCTTCCTTCCTCCAGGACTGAGCCCCACCTCAATTCACGATGGAGCAGGGAGTCAGTCCACCAGGTTGTTGGAAGCTGGTGCAAGTGCTTTGCTACAAATAGGCACCCCATTTGTTGGGAATGTTTTCAAAGGAAGACACACTATTTGCTGAAAAGTGCTATCTTGATTAAAGCGTCATTGTTATATTCATCCATCAAGGGAAATCTATATCCATGTTTGTTGTCTGAACAAAGAATGCAAAGAGTATGTTAAAATAATAGCTTATTTGCTTACTGGTCAACACGACCCATCCTTGGGGTGCCCTAAGTTTTCAAAGTTTAAATGCCATGTCTTTGGTTAGGAGGAATTTCCTGGCCCTGACAGAAGACTTTTGTCAGTTTATAGCTGAGACAGAAGTAAGTCCTAATTCTTCTTACCTAATTCACCTCCAAGCTCCTCCCTTGCTCTGCTGGTTGAGGGGAGCAGGAAGAGGCATGGAGGCAGCAAAGCAAGCTACAGTAGGCACAGCTCCAAATGCGTCTTATGGTATAATTACTACTTCCTCTTGGAAAGGCTGAGCAAGATTCTACACATTTCGTCAATGAGAATGCTCAAATTCCATCCTCTTCCCACTCTAACTTTAAAAACAAGCACTTTCACCCACACAGCCAATAACTCAGTAAAATAAACTGTCTCAGCCTTCTACAAGTTGGTTGATGCTAGTTCCTGTACTCAAAAACACATCCTCCCAGATGACCTCCAGTTTCCATATATTGAAATCCAGTGGTCTTATAGGCATGGAACCACTGTATGAACCAGCTATACCACTCTTTGGTATTTATCCTGAAGAATTAAAGTCATCTTACTACAGTGATACATGTATACCCATGTTTATAGCAGCACAATTCACAATAGCCAAACCATGGAATCATCAGCCTGGGTGTCCATTAGTGGATGAATGGATAAAGAAAATGTGATATACACAATGAAGTTTTATTCGGCCATAAAAAATGAAATTATGGAATTTGCAGGAAAATGGATGGAACTAGAGACCACGTTTGTTAAGTGAAATAATGTCAAAATCAGAAGGCTAAGTGTCATGTCTTCTCTCCTATGTAGAGGCTAGAGAGGAAAAAGCAAAACTAAGTAGGGGTAGATCTCCTAAAAATCAAAGGGAGATCAGAAAAGAAAAGGGACCAAGAGTAGGAGGTGAAAAGGGAGGCAAGTGCTGGATTGTATACACGTACAAATATATAATAACAAACAAATCACATCAATATGTACAACTATAATGCATCAATAAAAATAACTGGAAGAAAGAAGAAATCCAGTGGTCTTTGAAAGCTCAGATTAAAGTCAGCTCCTTCAGAGTTCTTCTTAATGATCCTTGCTAGAAAGTTCCCCCTCCCTGGTTTCAGTCGATGGTTTATGGGAATCTCATGGCACCACCACTTACATATTCCATGCTAGATTTGATTCCAAGGGCTTCACATACATTGTAACCTATGTAACCCTCAAAATGACCCTACAGTGTAGGGAATAAACATTTATTTGTTTGGCAGATGAAAAAACTAAGGTAAAGTTCAAACAATTTGCCTAAAGTTCCTGTAAGAAGGATTTAAAGCCAGACAATGTAGTCCCCAAGTTGTGCTTCTCAAATTAGGCTACATTATCTTTCCATATGAAGAACAAGCTGCTAAACAGGGGAAATAAGAATCCTCCTTTTGGGGCACAGGAGAGTGAGCTCATTTCCATTGATTGGTAACACAGAGCTGCCACTGAACACACCATCTTGGTGTGGCAAGGTCAAGAGGATAGAATTTTCAACTGTAAGGGCAGCTCATGCAGTCGCAGGCTGCTTTTCCAAATATTTTAGTGAACAGTTTATCACCGGACCAACCATCAGAACCACCTTTGGTGTCCCACTCCCAGCTTGGGTGAGTTTAGCTTGTAGTGGCACCCCCTCCTCCACAGAAAATCTTAACTAAGCTTCTCTAGAAATCTTCACCATGGTTGATTTTAGGACGGTCAGCAAAACATTCTCTACAAAAGAGTTCACTGTAGATAAACTTCCTATTTTCATGTTGCCCTATTTCACTTGGCCACTGGCCTGGAAGAAAGCAGCATTCCAGGTGCTGGACACCCCTTTACTTGTTTTTCACAAACATGTATCCAGTATAGTAGTTTGTAGAAGTGTGTTTGCAAATGCAAAGTGTGATTAAAAGGACAAATTCTTTAACAAGGCCTCTGGCCTTGAGCTGGAGCTTCACAGAGATGTCTACATTTCTATGCTAAGATAAGTTACTAATTGGGCTCCAGTAACAGCTGGCAGGGGGAGGAAAAAAAGGGGAAAAGCAGCTCTCCCTCTCAGGTGTTGTCCTTGAAGGGTTAACTTGCCCAGAACAGTGAAATAAAAAGCTGCTTTTATGTGAACTTCTGTAAACTGTGAATTTCCAAGCCCCTCCCCTTACATGCTGTAAGCCTGTCCCCTTACATAAAATTCTGAAACTACCTGAACTCGGGGTTCAGGGGATTGATTACAGCGAGGCTGTACCCTCTGAACCTGGCTGCAGCGAAATAAAAAAACTGTTTCCTGCTGTCTTCGGTGCCCTGCCTCATCTGTCCTCTACAAGAAGCTCAGCAGGGTTTTTAGTGAGGATGGAGAGAGCTATACTGTGATCTTACTTTCACCAATCCAGTCTTTTCAGGAAAAGATGTGCTATTTTGATTTCTGTTGCTTTGTGTCTATTTTTTTTTTTTCCCCAATTTGTTCTGGACTTAAGAGGAAAGGACAGGATGTGATTGATTATTACAACTAAATCCCCAACTCTCCTCTTGCATTTGATAACATTCCAAATACTAAATTCAGTTTCAAGTGACATTTTAAGGTTGTATTTACAAACTCAAAGATACTCAAAAGCCAGAATTAAACCTGTACTGGGAGTGTGTGGTATGAAGATGAGTGTGTGGAAGGAAGATGGATATTTATGCCATTCCTCCCATCATAGACATGGATAGACTGAAGTCAAATGGACTGGGGTGAGCTGGAAGGGGAAGGATCTGGGACATGAAATGGCCTTTGGCAAAGTAAGTTATAGAGCTTTGGGCCTAAGTAGTCTTATTACTCCAGATTAAAGGCCAGCAGGTTAGAAAGTCTTCTGTTTTGTAAATAGTTTTATTAGGACACAACCACGGCCATTCATATACATGCAGTCTATGGCTGCTTCTGCCTTCTACAGTGGGATGAAGAGCTGCAACAGAGATCTGACAGAGCATTTGGTCTGTGAAGCCTCAAGTTTTATTCTATCTGGCTCTTTATGGAAAAGAATTTTTGGACCTGTGGTTTAGACTTAGGAAAGTGACTCGAACAGCCTGCAAGTGAGGGGAGAGCGTGGGATCAAAGGAAATAAGGACAAAGAAGTGTGCTTGGAGCTGGGACCTCTAGTGGGAACCTGAAGATGACAGAGAACAAACCAGAGTCCACTCATGCCTTCTCATGTGAAGCGAGCAATAATATAACCTTTGATACTGAATTACATCTACTTAGTAAATTTCGAGAGGGTAAAGAAAGATTTTTTTTTCCCCTCATCTTTCAAAATCAGCAGCATATAAACAATGTAAAACACAAGCACTGGTAATCAAAAATGTTTTAATGATTAATGTTTAGACATCATTTAACAGTGTGGGTATAATCCAGATGAGCTAAGCACACTTTGACAAGCACACTATTGAATGTTATAGTTTCTGTATTGAAATATGTAAAGACATTTGCAAACTAGTACCTAGGAATGAAGACATACATTTACAAATATACACATTCTAGATTTGATAAGGTAAATGTAAACAGATGCTGTGACTCCTTCCAAACAGAAAACCCACAAGACTAATAAGAGAACCAAATGGCTCCCTATAGTATGAATGTGCAAAATTAAAGCATGGTAAACTGATATTTACATAAATATCAAACCCACAATTAGTTTATACATTGTCAATGACCTTCTAAGATGTGTCATGAGTGGTTCAATGAAATTTTTTCTTCCCAATGGAGAAGGTTACTCAGAGGCTAAACTCCAACACTTTTAAATGACACATATAATAGTCCGTATCTGTTTGACCACTGCCTCAATATATAAGACATGATTTTAGATAAGCAGTCTATTACTTTTAAACAAGTGGTTCTAAACAAATCTTTAAATTCTAAATAGTAAAAAAAAAAAAAATCACAGATGCTATTAGATTTACATTAAACAGGTTATCTCCATCCAATTTCCCAGTTCTCTTATGCTGTAGCTATCTGTTTAATTTTACCTTAATTTTTTTTTTAAGGTCCCCCCCCCCCCTCCTTTGTTAATTTTGGTAAACTAGGCACATTTAAAAGGAAGTCTGTCAAAACAGATAGCAGTACAGAAACCAATCCAAATTTGGACCCTAGCAACCAGTTCATCTATGGGACTCTGTCAAATGGTAAATATTCAATCATCTCGTAAAAAATACCAACCTCTCTCGCACTGGGGAAAGCAAAATGGACCTTTGTTTCTTGTATAAAAAACACTTAGCACTTCAGAAATTAAAAATGGCCTACTTACCCTACACTCTTCCTAAAATCTTGAGGACAAAGAATATATATTTAAGTTTCATCATGACTCCTTTAGAGCCCCCACCCCCAATTTTTAAATTTTTTACATTATTAATAGTGGCACTCAAAATAAAAAAATAAGATCTGTTAAAAAGTTAAACTGACTGTTCCACTAGATTTCAGCCTGCTTGATTGAAAGCCAATATTATAAAACTGAAGGTGCCGTTTCTGATTTCACATCTAGCCAGTCACTGAAAATTACGTGTTGCACGCTCGTTTCATAAATCATGGTCTTTGATTCTTCTAAACAGAGCTATTACAAATGAATACAAACTTGAAACATATCTTAATTTAAACTAATAAGCTTTGGGCCCTGCTTTTTAAATTTTAAGGCATGTGTGTTTCTCTACTGTAACAACATTGTACAAATTTACATTTACAATCACATGCATGATCTACAGTTTAAAAAAAAAGTTTGGATTACAGTGTGTTTTAAATTGTGAATCACAATTCAGCACCTATCATGTTATAACTAATAAGGCAACAGCAGTGTCGAGTACTACGGTAACACTCCCTTTTCCACAGTCTAGCGCGGGGGTCGACAAGAGCCCGGAAATGTGAGAAATCTTATGCCTACTTGTATAATCTGTATTCTAGGGGTTTTGAACTGATGAAGGAGGTCCTACACGAATCACACTATTGTAGGCCGGACTAGTTACAGCAGCTGTTAACGAGCGTCGGGCACAAATCATTGTGCTTACAATCGCATGGCGTGTCTGGAGGTGTTCGACTCTGCCACTTCAATCCTTCCGTTGCTTCCTTGGCTTCACACTGTTTTCCAGGGAAGAAAAGCTGTTGGTGTGTCCGTTCACAGCAGTCACAGATCCATTCTGGTGGTCCTTCAGGTGGTCTTTCCTCCGAGAGGCTCCTTTCTTGTTGTAAGTCTGAAATGCACAAGGGCAGATGAGAGCCAGGTGACCACGGGGAGCTTTTCTTTACTAGGAATTGCATCCCCGACACTAGGCCTAGTTTCCTTTTGTGAGTAGTAAGAAGTAAACTCTTCCAGTCGAGTAACCCTGTGCAAGCTTCTTGCTTCTGGTTTAATCACTCTTCCATTGTTCTGAGGCCTAGGCTGAGTTTAAGTTCCATGAATCACAGGATACCAGAAATACTGTTCAAACCATGAAAAAAAATCATCTACACTTCACTCTGTTTTTTAAGTATCTGAATGGAAGATGACAGGGCTTATGTGACCAAACTGGTTTCTTTTGCCAGGAAGTAGCTCTCCAGAAACCCATGTCCCCCGTCTTAAAAATTTCTCACTACCTCAGCATTATTTCAGCCCTTTGTACAAAGTGCAATGTTTCTGAAAGCCATGAGGCAAAGGCCCTAACCTTTAACCACCTGTGTACCTGTACATGTTTCACAGTGTCATTATAAACTATCAAGCCCAGCAGAGTAAAAATTCAACAAGCTATGCATTGGTTACAGAGAAGTGGCTGAGCCCCCAGCGGCTGCTCACACTACTGGGCTTTCCTGACTCAGAACCGACCCATGGCCTCTACTCCTTGGCTCCAGACCTCCTGTGTCCTCCCCTTCCCCAGGACAGTGGGCAGTACAACTATCAGACACTGACCACAAAGTCAAGAACACACATAATCCGAGGGTGATGGGCTGCAGGAGAATCAATGGTGTCTGCCAAGAGGTCAGTCTCCCTTGGAGGTAATCTGCCCCAAATGGATCCTTCTGTGGGCAAAAACCTAATCATGTGCTTGGGAAATATATGAACCCTCAAACTTGAGCAGTGGATATGTAAGCAGACAGACAAAAAGAGCAGCTTTCTATCTATATCTGAGGACTGTGATGGAAATTTAGTCTGAAGTTTCATTTAGACATGACAGTCTAGGTAGCTGGCTAGGATTTGTGATTGAAATATCACCTCTCCCGCCTCTGCTGGAGGTCAGAGCCAAGCAGCACAGCATCTTGCTAATAGTTCTGTGCTTTCCATTTGGATAGCAAGACCCCCTTGCCCAGAATCTAGAACAGATTTCAGCTACCCCCCAACCCCACAAAGGCTCTACTAATGACAGCACTGGCACCCAGAAGGGGCTGCTCATGTCCTTGATGAAAGATGGGATGAGGGCTTTTGTTGGAAAGACCCCAAATGTCAAGCGCCAGTGAAGGGTGTGATTTACCTCAATGTAAAAGTTTGTGAAGAGAGCAATCAGGGAAATCATGTATGCGATCTGGAAATATAACCAACCAAGAGGGAACGAACACGGCCAGATGACCCCACAGCTGGTCTGAATGATTGTCAGCACAAACTGAACCTGGAGGAAGAGAAAGGACATAGCTAAGCAGTGACAGCACAGAAGAGGTCCCATGCTAACATTTCTGTAGGTATGGCAGGTACTTCATGAACATGTTGCACACACTACATTTATCCTGAACTCTGTGGGTGTGTGTGTGTTTTCTACGTTCTCCTTGTCCTCTCCCCTCCAAGCTACTTGAACCACTTTTTTCAAAATTCAAGGATACGGTATCCAAAAATAATAATAAATAAATAAATAAGGCAAGGGTTCTTTTAAAAAGCTTTTTCTTGGGCTGGGGCTGGGGCTCAGCGGCAGAGTGCTCACCTAGCACGTGTGCAGCCCGGGTTCGATCCTCAGCACCACATAAAAATAAACACATTGTGTACAACTAAAACAAATAAATAAATTATATTTAAAAAAAATTTTTTTTCTTAAAGACAGGAAGGAAGGGTATGGGGTGTGTGTTTAAAGGGAACTAGTGATGTTACTGCATTATGAACAATCCAACTGGACATTTTTTGTATTTTTTACCCACACACTCTTTGGTTTGGTGAAGGCTGATGAGCAGATTTAAATTCTTGGCAAATAATGCTAAGTCCACAGATGACTGCTCACAAGCAAACCCTGAAACCACGTGGTACTGCTTGAAGACACAGTAAAAAAGGGGTTAAAAAGCCGTATGGCTACTGGAAGTACACCTTCAGGAAAAACAACAGAGGATAAGGTTCTGCTTCCAATGCTTCAATATAGAGAATTTTTTTTCCTTCTCTCTTTTTTGGTACTGGGGATTGAACCCAGGGGTGCTCTACCACTGTACTACATCCCAAGTCCTTTCTATTTTTTGAGACCATCTTGCTAACTTGCCCAGGCTGGCCTCAAACTTTTGATCCTCTTGTTTCAGCATCCTGAGTCACTGGGATTACAGGTGTTTGTCACTATGCCCACTAACCTTTGCTAACATTTTGATAAGGTTAGTGCTCTAGGTTGAAGAGTAGGTGGGAGTGGTGTTTAACATAAATCTGAACAGGTTCATGAACACACTCTTCTACCTTAAAGTACAGAGCTTAATAGGAGACTAACATCTTCAGTTTGTTCTTTCAAGTTCTGCTTCTGCCAGAGCCATAATTGTGCATCATCAATCAATCTCTGCATCTCTTCTCCTCAGGTGTAACAAGGAGGCTAAAGAACAATTATCCCCCCTTGCAGGTGGTGAGAAAAAATTAACAAGAACTGTAGAGCAGCTGGCAGAGGTGTTAATGAAATGTCAAACACTGGAGTAGCTCAGAAGATTTTCTCAAGATTGTTATTTTTAAATATTGAAAAACCACAATTGACAAGGAGAAATCTGAATCAGCTTGGCTGGTTTGGAAAAAACCAAGGGACAGATGACAAGCCATAGTACGAGTACATGAGGACGTGGATGAAGCTGTTAAGTGTGGCATGACAAGGCCTGAGGGTTTGATGTCTATACCCCTTGGTCAGCCAGCTTTGGCCCACTGCCTCCATGTCTTCATTACAAAATGGGAACAAAAATATAATCAGGCTACTTGAACAAGCCATGTAAAATCATTAACTTACTTAGCGTGAGTGTCTGATAGTGTTTAACATTTGTAGGAGAAGTCGCAGTATTAAATAGTTCAAAGAATTCACAAGGGGAGAGTACTGGGGTCTATAATATACTGACAACTGGGGAAGGCTTAAGAAAGTTTGGTGAGAAAAAACTATCAAGTGCACACAGTTTTGGCCTGTCCTTGGCAGGGTAAGCCTTGGGAAGGGACTATCATCTGAAGCTGAGCAGGAACCATTCTCAAACAGGTGCTCTGCTACTTGGGGGCTAAAAGGTCAGCTGGCAAATATCCTCATTACCTAACAAGCTATAGGCACCCTGGACGCACAATGCCCCATAGCTCCATCTGAAACTCCTGGGAACACAGTTGGTTTCTACCTTGGATTTTGGACTACAATTAGAAAACACACATAATACACACACGTGCATGCATATGTGCTTATGTATACAAACCAAGAGCAAAGAACTGAATGTGAGGTTGAGAAATTAGATTGACCTGCCCTCATCCCACAATTCAATTAGCTGTATGTCCATGGCAGATTCTCCACTGACTAAAAATAAAAACATTCCCTGATCAGCCTATTTCACTGGATCAGATGAAAAAGGTGGGGAAGAAATATCTGAGATGCTAGTAAACAATAAGGCTAGGAAGAGGTCTGTGTCTAGCAGGGAGCAAGTCCTGGGGGAAATGGGCCAAGTCACTCACCAGCTGTCCCTGAGTGATGTACTTCTTCCACCAGAGGTATGGGCGCATGGAAGGGACAGATGACAAGCCATAGTACGAGTACATGAGGACGTGGATGAAGCTGTTAAGTGTGGCGCCGAAATAAGCTGCAGGTACAGGAGGGATTTGGGAGGAGGATATATTAGCATTTTATGAATAACAGGTGAAAAAAAAAAGATACTTTTTGAGCCAGAAAGTGAGCTGCTTTTGAGCAGCAGCAGCAGCAAGCACTGCATGGACGTGTAAAGAGAATACAGTCCCCAGTAGGGCAGGCAGCCATCAGGATGCCTTAAGCCCAGGGGTCAGCTGGAACCTCAAGGTTGCCATCTGACACAGAAGCCGTCATTCCATGTGCCATGCTCTGGCACCTGCAGGCTTGGCTGCCAGACACCCCAACTCCCAGAGGCAGCTGCTTTTTTTCCATGCCCAACTGCCTCAGATGTGTTATTCTGAAGGTCGGGGGCAGACAGCTGATGGGTGACATGCTCAAAACAAGCTGTTTCCACACATTTGCTGAGGTCTGGAGAGGCCTTTGAAGTCACCTTCTAATTATTCCCCAGAACTGCAATGCTGAAGTCATGGTTTTTATTAATAACAAGAGTCCAGTGTCAGTTCCTTAGGGATGAAAGATCCATCTCATCACATGACCTCCAATTTCCAGTAGGACCACTCATGTTTTCAGTGTCTGTCCTCCCTGACAGTGAACAATGAAACAAAGACACCAGCTTTTCCTTGTGCAGCTGGAGATGGACAAGGCAGGTGCTAGGGAATGAGTTTCTACTGGCTATGACAGGAATTGGCCCTGTGACCTTGGACAAGTCAAGTCCACTCTCTGGTTCAGTTTCTTATGGCCAGGTAGGATTTAAAATTTGAAAATTTAAAATAAGTTGTTATATATGACAGCAGAATGCATTACAATTCATATTACACATATAGAGCACATTTTTACATATCTCTGGTTGTATGCAAAGTATATTCACACCATTCGTGACTTCATACATGCACTTAGGATAATGATATCCATCTCATTCTACCATCTTTTTTTTTTTTTTAACCCTCTTTCCCACTCCCTTTTTTCCCCCCTATACTGGGAATTGAACCCAGGGACTCTATCAACCAAGCTACATTCCTATCCCTTTTTATTTTTTATGGAGATAGGGTCTTGCCAACTTGCCCAGGTGGGCTTGAATTTGAGATCTTCCTGCCTATGCCTCACAAATAGCTGGGATTATCAGCATATGCCATCATGCCCCACTAATGTAATGTCCTTTAAATGTAAATAAGGGCTGTCTCCATTAGAATGTTCGTCAGTTGGTCAGTCATGACGTCTGCTGGGAGAAAACACTAGGGAAGCAGGGAGCTAAACCAACCCTTCCAAGGTCTTGATTTCCTCCCAAGCCCAAAGGAGCTGTATTTGCAATGTCCTTTCTAGTTCTAAAACTCTATGGCTCTATGGATCTTGGTGGACTGAGTTAATCAAGGGAAGTGCAATCCTAGAGAGAACAAAATCCAGGAATAGATCTAAAGGTCCTCAAATTCTTCAGTGTTAGACTGACAAAAATTGTGATCTAGACATCTGTTAACACTCTCAAGTTGAACTTGAAGGCAACAATTTAATTTCTGGAAATTGAGACCTTAGCGCATTTATATCATATCTGATACAAGTCAGAAAATATGCTTCTGATGACCAGATGACCACACTTTATTAGAACATGTGAAGACCAGATGTACAGCCAGCCTGCTTCCTGGCACTCACTCCATGCTCTGACTCCATTTTCCTGGTGTGGCTGTCAGGCAAAACATTTGCCACACTATAGAGAACCAATATTTTGAGAGAACCAGGAACAGCTGCCTCTATGATGAATGATGTTTCCATTTCTTAATTGGTCCTAAGCTGGTATCTCCCTCATCTCACTTCATCAGCACAGAATGTTCACCAAGCTAGAACAAGGTTGTGTGCACATAGGCTACATTAACTGTCATTAAAATCCACTTGGACACAAAATCCAAAAGCTCGACCTAGGGATCTACAGCATCTTCTCTGAAAGTCTTAGTTTCAACTCAGAGTCTGTTCACACCTGCTCCCAAAGCCTCCCCTCTCTGATACTTACAGTGGCCACATGGTACCCAGTTCATCACAAACCACCAGATGTTGAACATGGTGGCGTGGTGGTAGACGTGCAGGACCGTGATCTGGTGGTTGTTCTTACGCAGGATGAAGAAAAATGTATCCATGAATTCTATGAGTTTAGAGAAGTAATACCACCAAAGGACGCGGATGATCTGAGAGAAAGGGGTCAAAGGATTTAAGGTTTATCCTTGATGCATCTCTGGAATATTGTCTCTGACATCCCAGAATCCAGTGCCAACCCAGAGGAGCCCAAGTGCCCCACTAGCTTCTAACACCCCTCAGGTGTCACCCTCGTGAGCTCTGGTCACTGTGAATGCCTTGAATCAAAGGACATGTGGGGGGCGGGGCAGGGAATTGAAATGACAACAGGCAAAGTCTTCAAAGGGCCTGTGACCCTCTTCAACACTCTAATAAGAATAAGAAGTACAAGGTTTAAAACTCTGAAGACGACTTAGTGCCTCTGGAAGTAGTCTGCAGAGCTGTTAGTAGAGAAAAGGCTGCTAGAAAGATGCATTTGATTTCAGGGGCTGACGTGCACAGGTGACATAAGTCACAGTAAAGGAACCAGAACTTGCAATGTCTGGTCCCTGCCCAATTAATATGTCCAACAGGCGCTCAAAAGAAATGCCAGGTCATACTGAGTTTCAACTGTTAGCCTTTTATTTGAAAAATAAAACCCCAGAGTTGAAGGAGAATTCTATCTTTGTTTTTTAATATTTTTATTTATTTGCTTTTAGTTGTACACAATGCGTTTTATTCAATGCGTTTTATTTGTATGTGGTGCTGAGGATCGAACCTGGGTCGCCCACGTGCTAGGCGAGCGCTCTACCGCTGAGCCACAATCCCAGCCCGGAGAATTCTATCTTTAAAACCACTATGGGGTACGTACTTCTAAGAGGGATTTTAAGTTTACTATCCTTATAATCCCCTTTATATAAATAAAAAACCTGATAAATGTCTGTGATTTTTCCCTGTCAACTGCTATAAGGAGTTATTTTTACAGAGAAGGTGGTTTTAGTTTTCACTTCCTACCTTTCATGTTCAAATTTTCATACCATGTATACATATTGCTTTTCTGACTCTTAAAAATATCAACAAGGATCATCTGAGAGGGAAGGTTATGGCCCATTTTGTCTTTTGTATAAGCCAAACAACACCTATCTAATAAACATTATTTATGAAATACAGTACCTTCATGTCTGATTCTCCCGCACTGCGTGTGCCCTGACAAAAGAAGTTGTAGCTGCCTTGCCACACTCCTGTCACCAACTAGAAAAGAGGGGGGAAAAGTCATCCACAGTATCAGAACCATGTAAAGCACTATTAACTAAATTTCCTTGGTTTCAGAGTCTGTGAAGATTTAACTTTAGGCTGTGCTGAGGCAAACTGCTCTAAGAAAAAACAACCATGGGGAAGTATGAAGGAGGAGAAAACATTAAATACTTGAGCCTTATTTTCACAAAGTGTGGGCACTTTGGCAGATTAAATGGGGACCTGGGAGTCACTTCCAGGCTGCTACCTGCAGAGAACCTCCTTTACCTGGTTGTCTCTCTAAAGAATCCTCAGTTCATCACTGGCTTGTCCCTAGCCTACCATCCCATGCCAGCAGCTTCCAACCACTTTCCCTGTACCAAGGCAGAGCATCAAAATTACAAATCAGACATGAATCACAGGGTCAGGGTGAGGCATTTCTGACCCAATAGTCTGGCATGGGATCCAAGAATCTGTAATTTTACCAAGTTCCCAAGTGGTACTGGGGCTGCTTTTTGGGGAACACACTGTGAGAATCACTGGTACAGGTCTTGAGAAAATTCAGTTCAATTTCATTTTCCTCATCATTTCCTGTTGCTGTGTGTCATCCTCTGGACGCATGAATTAGACTTCTGCAGACTGTACCTGTATCTCATAATTCACCTGCAGCAGTTAACATTGTAGTGTCAAAGGAAGGACCCCAGAACTGGGGTGCAGTCTCTGTGTTACCATCCTGCAATTATCCCTACCTCGCCCAAGGGGCTGTTTCCTCCTGGACACAAGAGAACAAATGACCTTACCAGCTGAGACAGAAAGTTTAACTTGACCATTTCATGCTGTCATCCACCAAGTTCCATGCTAACACCATGAGATGCTACACTTTGTCTATGTAAACTGTAGCTCACTGCTCCTTTTGAGCTTTCTCCTGAAGCCCAGAGCAACCCTGAGTTTTCCTGGTGACCAACTGCTGCTAGTGGGGAGAAATCTGAGATGACTTTCCTCGAGCCAGATCCCATTCAGTACCCAGTATAGGAAGGCCATACGTGTTCAAAGTGTGCCCTCCAACCAACATCATCAGCATCACACAGGATATTGTAAGAAATGCAAATTCCTTGGCAGTCATCAAGAACACAGACAATAATAAGTGCTGAAGAGGATGAGGAGAAAAAGGAACACTTTTACGCTGTTGGTGTGATTGTAAATTTGTTTTTCTCAAAAAACTAGGCATAGAACCACTGTATAACCCAGCTATCCCACTGCTCGGAATTTATCCTAAAGAATTAAAGTCAGCATACTACAGTGATACATGCATACTGTATTTGCAGCAGCACAATTCACAAGAGTCAAACTACGGAACCAGCCTAGGTGTCCATCAACAGATAAGTGGTTAAGGATAATGGTCTATATACACAATGGAATTTTATTCAGCCATAAAGAAAAATGAAATCATCATTTTCAGGAAAATGGATGAAACCTGAGATCATTATGTTAAGCAAAATAAACCAAACTCTAGCTTCCATGTATAAGAGAAAACATTCAAAACTCAAGAATTTTATGTTTTCTCTCACATGTGGAAGCTAAACAGGAAAGGAAAAGAAAGATGGGGGTGGGAATCTCATGAAAATCAAAGGGAGATCAGTAAAGGAAAGGGATGGTGGGGTGAGGAGAAGTGCTAGGGAGTGATACTGCCCACATTATATTGTTATATTGTGTGCATGTATGAATAGGTGATAATGAATCCCATCATTACATATAACTATAACGTGCCAATTTAAAAAATGTGGAGAGAGAGAAAGAGAAAAACAAAGAAATGTAAATTCTTGAACCCATCTTCATACATTCAGAATTTAAAACTCTGGGGTAAACCACCAAGGCTGGGCCTCAGAGTCCTCTTTGAGAACCTCATGCTGTGGTTTTCAAAGTATAGTCCCCACCACCACCCAGGAACTTGTCAAAGCAGTCTCAGACCCCACTCTAGATCTTGCAAACCAAAAACTTCTGGGTATGAAGCTCCCCTGTCCTTTTTTGTGGTGCTAGGATTGGAACCCAGGGCATTGTCCATTCTAACCAAGCACACTACCATGGAGCTACATTCCCAGCCCTTTTATTTATTTATTTTTTAAAAAATATTTTTATTTATTTGCTTTTGGTTGTACACAATGTGTTTTATTCAATGCGTTTTATTTGTACGTGGTGCTGAGGATCGAACCCGGGTCGCCCACATGCTAGGCAAGCGCTCTACCGCTGAGCCACAATCCCAGCCCCTTATTTTTACTTTTAAGACAGGGTCTTGCTAAATTGCCCATGTTGTCCTTGAACCTGAGATTCTCCTGCCTTAGTCTCCTGAATAGCTGGGATTACAGATGTGTGCCACCATGCCTGGCCCAGTGGCAGGCTTTAATAGGTGATTTTGATGCAGTTTTTTTTTTTTTTGGGGGGGGGGGGTGGGTGGGTACTGGGGATTGAACTCAGGGGCACTCGACCACTGAGCCACGTCCCCAGCCCTATTTTGTATTTTACTTAGAGGCAGGGTCTGAGTCGCTTAGTGCCTCTCTGTTACTGAGGCTGGCTTTGAACTCAAAATCTTGCTGCCTCAGCCTCCCAGGCCGCTGAGATTACAAGTGTGCACCACCACACCCAGCACAGTTAAGATTTTGAAAACCATTAGCTTAAAGCTGTGGTTCCCAATCTAGCTGCATAGCAGGACCACCTGGGGAGCTTTAAAAAAATGACCAATGCCTGGCCTCACCCCAATCCATGAGCCCTATGGTCCAGGAGCCCTATGGTCCTCAAGGAAATTCCAGCATGCAACCAGGACTGGGAACCAAAGGTTTCAAACTACTGAACTTAAAGTAGGAAATGGTTTGCCTACCAAGAGTGTTTTGGGAAAGATGTACCTGAGAGTACAGAACACAGAGACTCCAGCTACACCCCCACACTGCCCTTGAGCATAGGAGTTTAGCCTGATGAAAAACGCAAATTCCCTCCAGGTACTGCAGGTTCAGACAAGGGTCTGAAAACATACTGCTGTAATTCCATCCAGTCCGACCTCAAAAATAAATGCCAGGCGTGGGTGTAGTCACTGTACCCACACTGAACGCCTGGCTTAGTATCCGAGTTTTCTTCTAACATCCTTTGTGCTGTTTTCCTTCTGTTTTGTCATCTTCTACACATAAAAAAGCATTAAGGGTTAACACAGTTATTGTGGCTGAAGAAAACAGCACTGGGATTCTGTGCGACTGGACCCAAGTAGGGAAGCATCATTGTATAAGGAAAAGCTCTGTGGATTAGGAGGAGGCTTGAGTGGGAGACCAGCACCTGCGACAAGACGGCCAGTTCCCATGGGCCCTTGTCATTTTCACTGTCAGAGATGAGGTCGGACTAAAGTATCTCTAATGGTTCTCTGTTCTATTTTTCAATCATTTCTTCATTAGGACTTTAAAACCAGACTGCACACTACTCTATGATCTCTCTGATCAGTACCTACACACTTTTTTGATTTTATACTCCCAAGTCACCACCAGTTAAATAGTTCACATACAGACTTTTCAGAAGTTCTGAGATTCAAGATACAAATAAGTGAATAGGAGGAGGGTGTGGAGTCCTGAAGAGACCTGAATGGAGAGAGGAAGTACTGTCCAGGCATTCTGTTCTTTTCTGCCCTTCCTTCCACTCCCCAGGAGGGAACTGATAAGCCACCTCTGTGGGTTGAGGGCACAGAAAGGGAAAAGACACTTCCTGCTGAAATATTCACTCAATAATGCAGTGAGGTTTTCATGAAGATAATTTTGCACGATTAAAAATCTATTAGGCCGGGCATGGTGGCGCATGCCTGTAATCCCAGCACTTGGGAGGCTGAGGCAGGAGGATCACGAGTTCAAAGCCAGCTTCAGCAATGGTGAGGCACTTAGCAACTCAGTGAGACACTGTCTCTAATAAAATACAAAAAAAGGTCTGGGGGTGTGGCCCAGTGGTTGAGTGCCCCTGAGTTCAATCCCCGGTACAAAAACCAAAAAACAACAAAAAATCTACTAACATGGGGCTGGGGTTGTGGCTCTGTGGTAGAGCGCTTGCCTAGCATGTGTGCGGCCCTGCGTTTGATCATCAGCACCACTTAAAAATAAATAAAGATTGTGTCCAACTACAACTAAAAAAAATAAAATATTAAAAAAAAATCTACTAACATGATTGTCTTCATTTGATTTAACTTTTGAACTTCTATCATCTTAAAAATATTATATTCTGGGACCTACTGTCACTCTTTCTTCCAGCTACTATTTTGGTTTGTCATGTCCTGAGATGTCCTATGTTGATTTTTCTTTTGTTGATTTGTAACTGGATGGCTAGTATGTGCACATGAATGTGCAGGTACAGATGACTGCATTCATGGATGTCACGTTCACGCCAGCAGGGTGGGGAAAATCAAGGCACTCTCTGGAGAAGAAGAGAACAAATCCTCCCTTTTAATTCTGTGGGTGCCTTAATCTTCAGGATGGGTGCTGATTAAGGCACTTTTGTTAACTCAGCAGATGGGACTCTCCTGACATCTGTTTCCTTTCTTTTGTCTTTCAGAAAGGAATATAGTTGCTTGCTTCTTTAAGCTAATTAAGCTAAAATTCCATTTGCCCTTCTCTACTGCCCCCAATAAATGAGGGGGTGGGGAAAGTCCCTAGATAAAACACTGTCTTGGAAGAGTGCATAAACTCAAGCCCACACCGGGTGGTGAACTCCTTTGCTACTGAAGCATAAACCAGCGGCACACCTGGAAAGGTACTCATTCTGTGGTCCTCCTCCCCTTGGCCAGAGCCCAGCATTCCTCCTCTACCTGAGCAGCCCCCGCAGGGGCCCGAAGCTTCACTGCAACACTCCTTCCATTGCTATTGCCACTTATACTTCTCCTGGGGCTGCAGTGCCTCTCAAACCATTAATTCCATGTTTAAAACCCTGCCAAGATTCATCATTGCCTTCAGAATGAAACCCAAATCCTAGGCACAGTTTTTAGATATTCACGTTCTTCTACAACTAACCCTAAGCTTACCTTTCACTCCTCCCTTACCTATAGTCAAACCAGACCACTTGCCATTTCCCAAACACCCTGTACTCAACCACTGATAGAAGGGAGAAAGCGTAGGGTAAGCATTAGCCCATTACATCCTAGCTTCTGTATGCTGAGCTAGGGGACCTTGGGACCAAGGTATTCTAATCTCTTTAAACATCAAGTCCCTTACTCTTCAAATGGGATAAACATTATGCTTTTACCTCAGAAGGATGTGACTAGAAGTCAGAGAGATGAAATATGTCATATTTATCTTACCCAGCATGGTACATGGCTAAGTGTAACAAATGTTGGCAATAACCATTATTTCAACTAGAATGTTCTCTGTACCTACATATCCACAATCTTCAGCTCTCAAAATCCTCGCTTTCAAAGTTCAGTCAAAATTCTATTTTCTTCATGATTTCTCCCTTGAGGACTACATACTGAGGTCTATTTTCCTTCCTCTAGATTCACCCTGCTCTGACTTGTAGTTATTTGATCACATGCTCCTTTTCAGCCTTTGTGTTCTGCTTTAAGCTCTTCTGTAAGCTTTCTGGAGGGTGGTGACTGTGACTCCCACATCAATAGGTTCAGTACAGGAAGTAAACAGGAGGTGCTAAACAAATATTTGCAAAACTAATGACAAAAGTTTAAGACACTGCATTTCTTTCACCAAAATCCATGCCTAATGTTTCATTTGCAGAAAAAAAAGCTTTACTCCATTTTTACTTTGCAAATGGAGAAATTAAAATGCCAGGAAGTACTTCAGTGAGGCTTGAATATGATGATGGGCATCTGAATTCTGTTTATAAAAGGAAAATAATTCTATATCAATCTTCATACTGGGGATGTGGAAATTTTCAACTATACCTGGTTTCAGAAGGAAAGGAATTTAACCCACATTGACCAAGGACCTGAGTTAAAGTGTGTTCATCTAAGAGTATCAAACCTCCATGAAATGGGCCAGTATTAGAGGCTCCCTCCATCCTTGTCCGAGGAACACAATGTACCCATGGGTAGTGGACCCCAGAAGCTCTCAAAGCATAGGACTGACCTTCCCTCCAGTGTACGAGGAACACATCAGTGGAGACAGGGCTTCAGTCAAAGTCACATTAGCCACCACCTTCCCTTCAGGGCTCAGAGGCCTGGCTTCTCGCCAACAAGCTTCTTTGGTCAATGCCTAAAAATTCATCATGCTGCACCTAAGAGACACTGCAGGGGCAGAGGGAGCCAGAGATGGACAAGGTGAGGCACTGAAATTAAGGGCAGTTGGCTACCTTGGGCTTCTACACATCAGCTCAAAAGAGGACCATGCTAGAATGAAAAAGCAGGCCATGCCAAACCACCTGCCACATTCCCAACTCTACACACTACCAGTTACTCCAGGAACAACCCAGACAGCATTATTTACATGGTCTTTTCCAAGTAACCATGATACAAGCAGTACCACTGCAAAACCATATGTGCTTTCTCCTTCCTTGGAGTAATGCAAACTTTAATTAGGCCAAGAGCATGTGAAAGGCTATAATTAAAACATAGAAGCTTTCTTCCTCCTTAAGGAGACAAATTCAATAACCAAAGATGGTTTGATGCATCTTTTCATCAAAAGAAGAAAATTTAGGCAAGTATCACAGCTGAGCCTGGATGTTAAAAAGTCGTGGACTCAATCATTTTTAATGGGGAGAACTGACTTTTCCCAATTAACATCACATTTAACTACAAATGAGGTGTAACCTTTAGCAGGGCACTTTCTGGAATGCTACCAAATCACCTTAGGAAACAAAAACACTTAAAGACTAAGTAGAAAAATATCATCCTGGTGGCCCTTATCAGACCTTCACACTAACATTCCAAGATCCCAGAGCAATAAGATCACCCTTTTCCAAAGGAGTTGGCTCTTTTTAGTGATAAGAGCTAGCTAGATGAGCTGTGTGGAAACTGCCCCCTAAACAGAACCGAATGACAGGCAATAAAAACACACTCTCCATACCTGAATTCAATTGCATCACAGGGCCCCAAGGCACTTTGCTAAGCAACACCATTAAAAGCAAGCTGGGCTGACATTTTTCATAGCTTTGATCATTTTTACGTGAGTTCCCAAGTATATAATTTTTAGATCTGGTACAAGCACATGTTTTAAATTGGAAAACGGAGATGAAGAAGTGATATGGGTAGCCTAAGCAGCTTCTTGGCAGTTGGTACCTTGGAACCAGGACACAGGAATTCTGACCCAGTCCAAGTGTACCTCAAACAGAAGTTCCAAGCTCCTCTGATCTTCCTTGTCTGCTTCTGAATTCTTAGTAAGAGCATGATGGGGATACATTAACCATGCAGAATTCTGGAGAAAAGTAGACTTTTAGCTATGTCTTTACCTTAGCATATTTCTGATTTAAAATTAAACATCAGGGGCTGGGGATGTAGCTCAGTGGTGGAGCACTTGCCCAGCATGCAGGAGGCCCTAGGTTTGATCTCCAGTACTAGGGAAAAAATTTAACCACAAGCTATTACAAAATTAAAAGCACTTATATCCTCTAGTAGTTAGCTGACCAATTTTGGCAGTGCCATTATGGAACACAGTCAAGTCAAAGAACATGGCTTTGAATTTCAAATCTCTCATGTCCCAAGTCCATTAAAATAAATTCACATCTAAGCTCTCCAAAAGTGGTTCTTCCTTCTCCTTATGTCCAGGAACACTGTTGGGTTCCAGTTGAATGGCGTCTCCCCCTACCCTTGGTTAAGTCATACAGACAGGTTCTATACCTTGAGAAGTGTTTAGAACAATGCACAAAGAAACAATTTGTCCTCAGGCCAACCTGAAACAGGTATGTCTAGCATCTTCCAAGTCCCAGGCCCTGCCCTTTTATGCTGTAGGTCCTTTTTTCTTACTGTTCAGACTTCCTGGAACTTTCCCCCAGTAGGAAGTGAAATGAACATTAAGGGAGTAAGTCTACTACCTGGCATAAGGTAGCCAAATGTTAAGGCTTCCAATCTTGAAGGCTCATAACCAAGTCTGAAGTGGTGCTGCTCCCTCATCAAAGTATTCCTTGCTTAATTTAAAGAAAGGTCTCTAGCCTACCTACTGAGTCTTGCTTTGCAGAGTTAAGTCTGTTTTAGTCGAAGATCGGAAGCATGATGTGCACTTTTTTCACACCAGCTGCAAAGCCAAGTAACCAAAGGTCCAGAGTCAGTTTGGAGGAGTATGGCCTGGCTTTGGGCCAACCCCAAAGCTAGACCTCTCTAGTGAAGGCATTCTTTCCCTCTCCCTGGGTGTGAATGGGGGGAAGGGAGTGTGGGCTGCATCCTCTTCCTTCTCCCCACTAGGAGGCATTCTCTCAGGGCAGTATCAGATAAACAGAATGGTAAGTTGCCCTCCCATCCCTGAAAGAAGTTTCTTTCTGAGCAAGGGATTTCAGTTGTAAAGCAACTAAAAGTGACAAGTATTTTAGGCATCGAACAGGCCTGAGTATTAATTTTAAGGGATGTTTCAACTTCTCTATGCCTCTGTTAAACGGGCAAAAGGAAAAGAGCATGTATTTTTTTTTCAAAGAATTTTGGTAAACAAAACAATTATTTTATAAAATTCAATAATAAATTGCCAGGTTGTTCAAGTGTTTTTCCAAGTCCTATTTTTCTAAAATAACACAGTATTTTAGGAAAGCCTGAAGCAAAAAAAAAAAAAAAAAACACAAGAGAGTTTAAAATATAATGCTTCCAAAGCGACTGCTCTGTGGTTCCATTAGAGGACCTTCCAGCCTGAGCCCAGGGAGGTGCCCGCCAGGTGCCTGGGGAGTTGCTTTAACAGCCCCACAATTACAGAGGTTAGAAAGCACACTCATAATGTCCAGCCCATCAAATGCTCAACTTCTTTCATCTTTCCCATAAAGAAGCGCCAGAAATCTTCAAAGGATGATTCAAAGAAAAAGCAATACTGACTTCTGGTTTTGACAACATGGTGAAGTGAGCAAAAGCAGAACCAACTCCATGATAAACCACATGCTACATAAAACACACCCAGGCTCCAACACGGAGGGCGCCTACCTATAGGGGGGGCTTTCCTGCTTCAAAAAAAATCTTTCTGCAGGGAAGAGGAGGTTGGTGTACATTGAAGTCCTTTCAAAACCTTTCTTGTTTGGGGGGGAAACATATTTACCTAAGATGACCCCAGTAATACTAGTCTGGGATACTTAACCAGGACATTCAACAGACCTTTGTTTTTGTTTTAAACAGGCAAAGAAATTTAATAGACTTAATCATTATTTCAAAGGTATGAACTCACAGAGGTAACTATAAGCAAACATTTTTTTTTTTTTTTTTTTTTTGGTACCGGGGATTGAACTCAGCGGCACTCGACCACTGGGTCACATCCCCAGCCCCTTTTTTGTATTTTATTAGAGACAGGGTCTCACTGAGTTGCTAAGTGCCTCGCCATTGCTGAGGCTGGCTTTGAACTCGTGATCCTCCTGCCTCAGCCTCCCAAAGTGCTGGGATTACAGGCGTGCGCCACCACACCCGGCTTATAAGCAAACATTTTAAAGTTTACTTTAAAAAGCAATACTAGAGCAATAGTTAAGTTTGGATAGATATTAAAAAAGAACAAGTAGTGAACTTTCAGAAGTGAAAGATACAATATTATGGTCACTTAAACTAAAACACAGCAGATGGATAAAACACACAACTGAACAAAGTATTAGTCAATTAGAAAAACGTTAAAAAAAAAAAAAAAAAAAAGCACCTGGAAAGAAAAACATAAACTGAAGATAACCTACAAATGAACAAAAAGGGGAATATAACAGACTTCTCTGGAACCTTCAATGTGCTGGGAAAAAAAATGTTAATCTAGAATTCTATGTCTTAATAAAATATTAAATGTAAAGGCAAATAAAATGGTGCCCAAACAGAAGCTAAGCATTCATCCCTCACAAAAGGAAGCACTTCAGAATAAAAAGACTGAACCTCAAAGGAGAGAATGGTGACAGGTCAACAATGAGTGAAAACAATCAAGTAAGCATCTATGGCAATGGTAGTAATTGTTTAGGACCTCACAAAAATGTGGACCTGAACACCTGATAAGGAGACAGGGAAAATGGGTGGATCAGAGCTAAAATATTTTAAGGTCCTTGTATTCTTTAGGAGAACAGAAATACTGATTCACCTTACTTTTTATGAAATCAAGGATTCATGTTAAAAATTGTATGGGTTATCATTCAAATAACAGACCTGGAATGAATAACTTTCCAATCACTCGAACATGAAAATTCAACAGGAAGCAGGAAAGGAGGAAAAAAGAAAACATTCATGCAAAAAATGTTAAAGAACTTACTCCAAAATAACAATTATGTTAAATGAAAATGGATTGAATTTCCCCATTAAAAGATAAGACACTGTTATATTCAGTCATTAAACTCCTAGGTATATCCCTTTTCCAAAAAAAATGGTCACATTTGCACAAGGATACAGGTCTAAGACCATTCAATGCAGAACTGTCAATTGCAAAAACCTACATAAACAGTATGCCTTTCCATCCAAAGAAACATAGATAAAACAGCATAATAAATTCTAGCACTAAAATAAACAGAATGAATAGATTTGAGTGCATAAGACAACATGAATTCATATCAAAATGTAATGTTGACTGAAAAAAGCTATTTGAAAGCATATACAGTATGTTACTCATGAAAATTAAAAGACCTCAGAACAAATTATATGTTGTCATGTATACATACATATGTAGCAAAAGTATAAAAAATCATATCCAGAAAGAAACACACACACAAAAAAAAAAACATGAAAAAAGTTGTATCTGTGAAAAGACTGCACTTTAGATGCATTTTTATAATGAATTCTTATTTAATTCATTCCTTCCTCCTTCTCTCCCTGCCTTCCTTCCTTTGTGCTGGGGATTGAATCCAGGTCTCATGTGCGATGAGCACCCACTCTACCAATCAGCTACATCTATGGCCCCATGTTTTCAAAATCAAACCAATAAAATATCAACATCTGTTAGGTGTATATATATATCATTTACATGGCTCTTAAATATTTTAAAACAGCTCAAAAATTATAATTTGTAATAAAAATTGCAAAATGGAAGAAAGAATAAGTTTAGATTTATGTCAAACCAGATCCATCTATCCAGCTATTCATCTTTTGTTTCAAAATTTTGTGTGTGCACGTGCGTACATGTGTGCTTGCATGTGTGGGTATGTGTGTGTATTTGCCTTACACATGCTAGGCAAGTGTTCAACCACTGAGTTACATCCCCAGCTCCTTTAAAAATTATATTTTAAATGTTCTGAATATCTGGGGCTGGGGTTGTGGCTCAGCGGTAGAGCACTTGCCTTGCATGTGCGAGGCCCTGGGTTCGATTCTCAGTACCACATATAAATAAATAAAATAAAGGTATTATTTCCAACTACAACTAAAAAATAAATATCTAAAAAATGTTCTGAATATGTGAAAGATAATTCTCTCACACTATTTCACAACATACATTCTAAATGCAAAGGAAAAAACATGTAAATACTCAAAAACTAATTTTTTGGTAACCTATGATTTACCTTTGGTTATTTAACATGAAGATGTGGCTCTGGCATTTTCCTTTTTCCTAATCTAATTCAGGATGTGGTGGAGTACTCATACTCACAATGGAAAGGAAAAGATATGGAAAAAAATCTTTCCATTATAGGTGTCTCATAAGGCAGTGATCTATGAGTCTAGGTGTGACGAGGACAGGATGTCATAAGGTACATTATAAAAGTGCTTCAATGGGAAAGAGAGTCGTATTCCTCAGGAACAAGAGGGAGGTCAAAGAGGCTCACAAACAAAGAAGAAAAAAAAAACATCACCACTCTGGAGTCGGGTCCTCTTCCTCTGTGTTCTGAACTTTAGTGGCACTGGGGTTCTGGAATGAAATCCCCAAAATTGATATGGAGAAACAGGGTGAAGGAAGTTTCTAAGGGGTAGAGACCCAGAATGAAAGAGCCAAGTGCTGGGGTTTGAGTAGAGCTGACAAAACAGATTAAGAAAACCCAGGGAGCCTCCCTCCTGAGAGGAGCAGCAGTCCTCCCAGCACAGTGTCCCTGGGCTGATCAAAGCCACACAGGCTGCACAGCACTGACCCTGCCTCCCTGGAAGTTGCTGATGAGTCCAAGGATCAGCTCCTGAGGCACAGGCTGATCAACAGAGATGTTCTCTTTGGAAGCCAAGCAATTAGATCCTCTCTGAGTAGGGCTAAGAGGTCAGAAGCACAGTGGGAAAAGAACGAACACATCAAAAAGGTTCCATGTCAGGACACAGCAGCTGCCTGAGAGGGAAAAGCAGGTGTAATACCCTAACAAAGGATTAGAAGTGGCTTTGATAGCTTGCTGAGTGTGTGTGCACACGTGCTAGAGTGTTGGTTAGGGAGGGGTGGCGGCAAGGCGTGGGGGTGGGAGAGCGTGTGTGTGTGCAGGTCAGCCTAGTACATGCTACAGAATAAGGAAAAGCCAGAATTCAGTACCACAGATACAGGAGTTCTCACTTTGAGTCTTGGGGATAAAAGGAAAGACATACAGATAATTTGAAAAAAACAGCTGCACTCCTATTCAGGTGAAATATGCCTAATGTCAGGAGCAGAAGGTACATGAGATTGTTACATCTGCTATTAAGAGCACAGATTTACTCTTATAAGGTTGAGTAATACAAACCAAGTTTCTCTTCTACAGCTTTGAATTTTACTTCTGAATCTTCACCGCTGACTGTGACATAAGGTAACATGTACTAAGTTAATAAGCAAATGTTTTTTAAAATGCTTGCCATAAAATCCTACACTTTCAAACTAAAGCATACCACTATTCAAATATACTTCATATCAGGGATTTGTGGGCTTTTCCTGGAAATAAACAGTAAATAAAAACACATTTTTTCTTTTGCTTTGCATTAATGTATAAACTATAAACAAGTCCATATTAGTTCTACATTTTAAACTAACTTTCACAGTTTTAAAAGTGAGATTTAGGGCTGGAGTTGTGGCTCAGTGGCAGAGCACTTGCCTAGCAAGTGTGAGGCACTGGGTTCAATCCTCAGCACCACATTAAAAAAATAAACAAAATAAAAAGTTATTAAAAAAATGGAATTTAGTTCCTTCCTTTCACTAAGTTTTAATGTTTGGGTGTTTCCCCTTTCCTTTTCCTTTCTCCCTTCTTTCGATACTTCCTTCTGTCCCCTTTAAATGACTGCTCATTTTCCTTTTATCAACCCAGATATTGTTAAGGCAGCCTATGAATTTATGCCACAGAGTTAAACAAACAGAAATACCAATGAATACTTATTTACATTGAAAAATTTTTTATACACCCAAAATATGTAGATATGCAGGAAGGCAAATAAAGACTAATCGATGGTCATGATCCCACACAGGTGTGGCTCTACCTCCTGGGACATTTCTCAAAAAGGAGGGACCTTTCTTGATCTCTTCAGTTCATTCTGTTTTAAAACTCCATGACTGCCCTTCTACATCTTAGCAGTCAATGTAACAGAAATGCCAAGTGAAAATAGAAAAATGTAGAGCTAAAATGAAATTCAAAACTTGAGAAAGGACCCACTATGGTAGTATTACTAATGGGTTTATGTACATATAAAAACAAAGTCAGGGCGGGGGTTGTGGCTCAGCGGCAGAGCGCTCGCCTCGCACGTGCGCGGCCCGGGTTCGATCCTCAGTACCACGTAAACATAAATGCATTGCGTTGTGGACAACTAAAGTAAATAAATAGATATTAAAAAACAAACAAACAAAAAACAAAGTCAGACAAAAAATCTAAAGTAATTATCATCTAACTTGGAGAAGCAGGGTTTACTTTCAACCCAGACATATCTGATCAGGATACATTTTTATAAACTTGATTTTAATAGAAGGAACTATTGCTTATCTATTACCCCTTTATGTACTCTAAATTATTTTAGAGTTAAAAGTGTGATTTTTCTCCTCTGTACACTTAAAAAAATCTGTATATTCAGTACTTACACACTGCTCAAAGTCTTCTATGGTTTTTTTACTAAGATGCTAGATGAAAATCTGAACTTTCTATTAGAGGGTTTTCAGAACACCTCAGTCTACTCAGCTGCATACGGCAGCAATTTATACACCAGGGAAGCATCTGTTTGAAAGCGGTTAAATTATGCAGTTACAGATATATCACCAGGGCTTGAGAAACATCTAAGGCAAACACGTAAGTTCTCTAAGATTTAATCATCTTAAATATTTTTTCTCTAGAATATTGTATGTATAAGAGTAAACTCTATAAAAGCTCTCTTAAAGAAATAGCTATCATCAATTACAGGAGAGTAAACAGTTTGCTCTGAAGAACCTGAGGGCTTGCTGTGGTTTTGTCCCTTGAGCACTGAGAGCGGTGCCCAGCGCTGGGGCCAGGAGTCGCTCCTGTGCACTTCCCCTGCCTCCAGTCCTGCCATCTCCATCCTGGAGGCTAATTAAACTGCCTTCATTCTAGAATAGGACAGAAAAAAGCAGAAAAGGGGTTGTAAGCATTTCTTGGAGTGACACACAAAAGCAATGCTAGTAGCATGTACCACTCTAGTCGCAAAATCTATACCTTGGCTTAGGAAATACGTGGGAGAACGAGCTATGGATCTCTCATAGCTGTGACACTTCTGATGATCAAATACAGTGTTTCCCACTAGCTCATCCACCTGCACACACACCGACACACATACCAAGATGTGCAGCCAGGGAGATGACTCTGCAGCCTGAGGTTGAGGGAGAATTCACCCAATTCTGAACACTAAGATTCATACTGATTTCTCCCCCACCCCATCCTCCTCTTTAGTACTCCTTGGAGAATCAGAATTAAAGCCACAATAAAAGCTTAAGAGACCTAAACTGAGTGCCTGACTGAATGTGTTTCTTCTATGTATGGCTTTATTTTCCACCCAAGAGAACTTAGCAACAGGTTAGCATTATAAGCTGAAAAGTGTAGTGTCCTTTAAAAAAAAAAAAGTGTTCACAAATTGTGCTTACCACTGGAGGGCAGCTATCCTCTCCACTTTAGCTTTACAGGCTGAATTATTATCCCTTGAAAAATATGGAGAACTGAAGTACTGATGGGTAAGCTACAATGTTTACCTTGTGGACCATCAGGTCTGATTTTCAACATTCCAGTTGTGTAAAAGAAATAACAGGGCCTGAACTCACAGACCATTCAAAACCTAAACATGGATGTGATCATTCACTTTTCTGAGCTCTTAAAAACAAATAAACAAAAACAACCTATGAGATTTGAGAGATTATCAGATCACGACAGAGGCTGAACTGCCACAAAACTTACCAAACACAAGTACCACCCACTTCCTTCCTCCTCCATCTCCACACAAACAAGCAGTTAAGTGCTAAATAATAAAATGCTCATAGATCTGATTTCACATTTTGTTCATTTTCCACTCTTTATTTTTTGCTTGCCTGAGAGTATTTTTGAAAATATTCATTTTAATTCAGAGTATCACATGAAACATAAACAACAAAAGAATCAATAGCAAAGGCTTCCATTTTATGTATTTTAGAAGACATCTGTATAAACAACTCTGCCATTTTGAAAAATCAATTTTAAAGCATATTCAGAATGCATTAATAGACTTGCTGGCCCGTTCTCTCCCTATCGCCTATTTAAGGATACAACTCAGGATAGCAATGCAAGTGAAAGGAAGCCCATATCAATCTTTGACCTACCTCACAGAACATGTACAGAGACAGCAATGTGAGTCCAAGGTTATACACCACTAAAATTCCCCGGCAAGAGAATGGCTGTTTATTCTTCATGTATTTTGGTCCCAACCATACAATTAGTAAATAAATGACAGAGCAGACAAAGGTAGGTATGTAATTGTCCAGAAGAAACCATCCTTTTACTCTGGTATCTGAAAAACAAAAGAAAAATATTTAGTGATTAATAAGGTAGATATAGGGGCTGGGGATATAGCTCAGTTGGTAGAGTGCTTGCCTTGCATGCACGAGGCCCTGGGTTCAATCTCCAGTACCACACACACACACAAAACAGTAGATATAAAAATAACTGCAACTTTCAAAACATTAAAAACTCTAACCACAATTCTATAAGTCACCCCGCCAAACACACACTGTTTTTTTGTTTTTTTGGGGGGTGTGTGTGTGTGTGCTGGGAATTGAACCACACCTTGTACATGCTAGGCATGTGCCTACTACTGAGCTACATCCCCAACCCAAAGTCACTTAATATTAATGCCCCTAATCTCGACAAAGTAGAAAAGGAGGCATGAATTTTCAATATATGCAAGGTGAAGCTCCTTATTATATGTTCTGAATAATAACATGCATGATTTGTATTTTTTTGCTAAGTCAAAATATCTATAAAAATATGCTTTGCAAAAAAAAATCTAAAAGAAAACTAGAGGAATGCCACATTTCCCTTTGACTGGATTAGCTAGATTTGTAGAATTACACATGGAGTCATAAAATCCAAGAAACGGCAGTCTGAACTCAAGTTTTCTGTGTCAGCAAGAATGCCCCATTATGTGCAGATCCAGAAAACAAGCCATTTAGTCAGGTTAGTGACACTGCCCCCGATCAGAAAGGCAGTACCTGCCATTAATGCAGTGGTCAAAGGAGGGGACAATGATGAAAAACACAGGAAACATGCTGGTGACACAGCCATGATCAGATGAGGGCTATTTAAGGTATTTTAAGGAGCTATTTGAGGAGGAGCTTGAGAGTGAAGACCTACACTGATTCAAGAGAGCTACTGGAATAGGAGAGACCACCCCTTCTCTACCCCCATTCCCAGGCAAGAATAGGGAGGGAAAAGAAAACCAGGCCCAAGTGGCTGCCCACAGCAAGGAGCTGATGGCTGGACGGGGAACTAATTGCCAGCCTTTCTCTCCTGCAGACACCCTGTACCTTCCCAGTGTTTCTCTCATGGCTTCCCAGAGATGCTCCCTCCACATCCTTACCAATAGTTATGCTAGGAGGGTGGAAGGGTTAGTGTCAACACTACAGAACTGGTGGTTCAGAGAAGTCCCTTCAGAGGACGCAGGCCCCAGAGACCTCAATAAGGGAACTGTTAACACCTCAGCCTCCAGAACAGCTGGGATTACAGGGTACCAATGCACCAGCCTATTTGTGGGTTATCTGTGAATCTTTATGTGAACCTAAAGAGTTCAGAAACAGAGACATTAAAATAGGGGATTATAGATGACATTAAAAGAAGGCAATATAGAATTGATTAACTGTCTAAAAGATAATGAAGGCTAAGGAGTCTTAACAGGTGAATTTGAGTGCATGTACTCCCCTCTGACAAAGAGAAAGAACATAAAAAAGCCCTTAAGGTCTGTGGACGTAGCTCAGTGGTATAATGCTTGCCTAGTAAGCCAAGGTCCTAAGTTTGATCAATAGCGTGTGTGAGTGTGTGTGTGTGTGTGTATGTGTGTGTGTGTGTGTGTGTGTGTGTGTGTGTGTGTTTGGTGCAGTGGCACATGCCTGTGGTCCTAGCACTCAGAAGAAGTCAAGGCAAAAGGATCAATTGAGACTAGGAGTTCAAGGCAAACTGAGCCTCCATAAATAAATGAATAGCCCTTAAAATTGTGAAAGCAGAAGAGTTTTAACCCCCTACTGCAGCAGTGCATTTTGGAAACCAGTTCTTTTTAGAGATTCACAAGAACAGAGAAAAGCCTACTACTGTAATGGTGAAAGCTGCAGTATTTTCAAGCTATAAACTTCGTAACCCTAATTTGATCTCCAGCTGAAGCATCAGAAGGCCACCCACAGCAGCTGTGTCTGCCCCTGTGTCCACCCCACTTCCACAAATGCTGAGGACTTCGCCAAGCCCCTTGCTACCCAGGCTAAAGTTTGGTCTTTTACAGAAAATGCTAACGTTTTCTAGAATCTCCTCATGCAATATTTACAAGTGGCTATAATGGGCACAGGGGTGGGGCAGGGGAGGCAAAACCAAAACCACCTTACCTCGGGGGCCCAGCAAGGCCTTGAAATAGGTACTGAGTGATGCATCAAAATGTTCCATTTTAAAACCTATTAAGAAGGGGGGGAAAAAAGTCATTGATCAGTCTCTCCTCAAAATGCTTTTTATATAGTAGTTTTTCATAAAAGAACAAGAACAAATTCTTTTCAAAGACTATGTGATGGACAAGGTTAAATTTCTCATGTTAAAACAAAAGTTTTCCTTTTAACACCCCAAAGAAACTTATGTGCTAGTTCTAATTTGAAAATCAAAAGGAAAGACACATCTCGTGAATTCACTTTATAAATGAAGCGCCAGTTTTCTGAACTTTTCTCGGTTCCATAAAAACTCTTCGCGTGAAGCTGAAATCTCAGTGGGGAAAAGAGTGGAAATGGATTTAAAGGTGGCAGACAGAGACATCCAGATCTGTCTGGGCAGGAGCCTGTGCTCACACAACAGGGACAGGAAGGCCTGCCCCGAACGGAATGCCACAGGGAGAAGAGGTGTGGAGGGGCAGTGTCCTCACTAGTCACTTCTGTTAATTATTATCTCAAAGCACTTCACGACTACAGTAAAAAAATTAAAATATTAAACACTAAAAAAGAGGATTAAAAGTCTCATCACTTCCCTCCAACCCAATCCCTTAGCTCCAGTCAGAACGTCTTCCAGAGACAGCTCCCTTTTTGAGCACAAATGGGTCATGCTAAATGGGTATTTTTATAATTTTGGGTTGCAACCCATTAGCGGATGATCAAATCAATTTAGTCTTAAAAATAATCATAATCCAATCATAAGAGAGGACCAAAAAGTTTTGCCCTCAGTGAGAATAAATAAATATTATTTCATAAAACTTTAGTTTTACTGTGTCAAACTCTTAATTAAGCACCACATATTCATATAAAATATATTCTTGCTAGGGGGAGGTCACAGTTTAACAAACTTAGAAAAGCACTGTTGTCTACAGAACTGTATATATTACTTGCTTTTTTTTGCTTGGTAAAATATCTTGGAGATAGTAATTGCATATTTACCTCCATCTTCTAAGATTCCGTAGCTCCTTGCATTTTCTTCCCACTTAACATTTACATTTAGAGAGTAGCTAAGCATCTTCATGTGCATATTGCTTAGATTGTCTTTATTAAAGTTAGGAAGCATGCATATTCAAATTTCTTGGCCATTCCTCTTATACAAACAACCACCAATACTATAACTTCCAAGGGTAAAGGCATAATCAGTTTTGTTTTTTTATAGAGATGTGGCCCAGTGGTCAAGAGCCCCTGAGTTCAAACCCCGGTACCAAAAAAAAAAAAAAAAAAAAAAAAAAAAAAAAGAACACAAACAACAATAAATGTTGGAGAGGGGGAAAAAGGCACACCCATACATTGCTGGTGGGACTGCAAAATGGTGCAGCCAATATGGAAAGCAGAATGGAGATTCCTTGGAAAACTGGGATTGGAACCACCTTATGACCCAGCTATCCCACTCCTCGGTCTATACCCAAAGGACTTAAAAACAGCATACTACAGGGACACAGCCACATCAATGTTTATAGCAGCACAATTCACAATAGCTAAACTGTGGAACCAACCTAGATGCCCTTCAGTAGATGAATGGACAAAGAAAATGTGGTATATATACAAAATGGAATATTACTCAGCAATAAAAGAGAATAAAATAATGGCATTCGCAGGTAAATGAAGTTGGAGAATATAATGCTAAGTGAAGTTAGCCAATCCCCAAAATCCAAATGCCAATTTTTTTTTTTAAACTAAATTGTTAATCATTTAATGATACTTCTCTTCCTTGGCTTGCAACAATGAAGCACATGTATTTTTGGCTAATTTCAAAATAAACTACTTTATTCATGAAATTATCTGGTGGTTTTAGTAATCTACAATTAAGCCAATCCAGCTGGGATGGGATACAGAGAGAGGGGAAATAGAGATGACACTGTGAAAGCAACAGCTACCTGGGTTCTGTCCTGAAGGGACCTGGGTAGGTTGCAACTCCCTCAGGCTGTGGCCAGAATCCAAGAAAGCACCAGCACCCATATACCCAGGGTAGTCACCTTTGTCCCTCATAGGTACACAACTGTGGCACTTGATCCCTTCTGAAATAAAAGCCATGACACTACTGGACTGGATAAATGGTAGGTGAGCTGCTTGCTGGGGACAGATTTGCCTTCTTCCAAGAGGTTTTAAAATCTAGATCTTATTACCTGGTAGGTAATTCTGCTGTTTAATAATGGGTCACACTGCAGGTATAATAGTCAGGCATTAAGGCTGGCTGGGTGTTAAGCAGGTACAAAGGCATAACTTTAACTGGCAGATGAGTGGTTCAGTGCTGGGATAGTTATTTGACAGGCTAGGCTTTGAAATCTGTTTTTTTTTTCTTTTTTTTTCCTACTTATTAGCAATGTGGCTTTGGAACAGTTATTTGAACTCCTATCTGTAAAATAAGGAAAACAGTAATTGCCTCTAAGATTAAGATGATTAAATGATTTAATAAAATAAGACCCTTAAAGTGTTGTCTGGTGTATATTAAACCCTCAATGTGCTTCCTACTGAACATCTGCCACAGGACCAACTCCATGAAGAACACCATCAGCCATCCGCGGCTGTCCATGCTGCTCTGCAGCAGCCCTGCTGGCTGGTGTTCTGAGCTGAAATCATTATCCTGCGCACTATGGAAGGTTAACTTGTCCCTTGTCAATGTCCATTAAGTGGCATCAGCGAGCCCCCATCATTATGACAACCTATGATGTCCACTTTTAAATTTTAACACACTCCTAGGGAAACAGCAATGGAAGGTAAGGGGAACTGTTAACATCTCAGAAAAGGAATTTGCCAGAAAGACACATTCTCTAAACATGAAAGGCAGGGCTAAAATGAAATACACTAATTACATATGTAAATGTCAATCATCTACTATATAGTTCAAGGGATTGGCAAATAGGGATAAACACAAAGGAGCATACCTGGCCACCTAGAACAAATGAGAGGTTCAGAAAGAGAAGCCAGAAGGAATACCCAAAAGCAAAATCCAATTTGTAAAATGAGCAGATGTTAGGATGATCTAAAAGAACAAAAATTGCATATCTGCATTTAATACCATATGCTACAGAATAAATTCAAGTAACAGTATTTTAGAATCTAACACCAGGAATATACCTAACAAAATAATAAGGGAGTCTTCAGTTTCTATGTAAGGAGAAATACAAGTAAGGAGGATATAGAAAAGCTGGAAATAAGAGGGAAGAAATGTTTGAAAATAATGGAATTTGGCTTGGGGGATAGTGAAAACAAGGTAGAAAAACATTAGTGGACTGGGACAGAATTAAGGCCCAGGAATTGCTACAAATGACCCATTATTACAAGGACAGCAGCTAAGACAGAGTCCAGTTTGAGAATTTAGGCTAACATCATGCCTCCAGAAAAGCAGCTTGATTAAACATAAGGTAAAACGTCAGTCCAAAAGCACTGGACCTAGCAGCAGGCAATCACAAGAGACTGTGGAATTTAGTATTTGGAGATATTGAAGAAGCCTGTGACAAGCCATCTGTCCTGAATAATCTGAGTCTAAACCCATCTTGAATAGAGGCCTGCAGAAGCTAGTGAACACAGGAGCAGTTTTTTGTCTTTATAAAGTGGAATGTCTTTACTACAAAAGCACATGCAAGAGACAACTTTGCCAGAAACAGCAAATCTGTTCTGAGACTGCATTTCTTCTCAGTGTGAAAATTCTCTTGGATTTGCAGAACTTTTCAAAATCAAGTTTAGGAACATATGGAAAAAGCAGCAAAACATTCTTTAAAAGAAAAGATATGTGGAAAACAACAATTTTTAGAGCTGCTTGTTGTTCCTGAAACGTTCATGATGCAAAGAGAGAAAGGTGGGTGAAGGTGGTCCTTGGAACACAGGCCCTTAACCAGCAGCATCTTCACCTATGAACGACAGGCCTGATTGTGGGCTGGACATGGATATGTTAAATATTTTCTCCAGGGGCTGGGAATGTAGCTCAGGGGTACAGTGCTTGCCTAGCATGCATGAGGCTCTGGGTTCAATCCTCACTAACACCAAAACAAAATTTTTTTTTTTCTCCAAACTCTCCTGTTATCATGCCTTCAACTGCAAATGTACTGTACTCTTCTCAGACAAAGTTATCTGTTTTTGCACAAGTTACCAAAAGACATCTTCACTAAAAGTTTCTTTATTATCATTTACCCAGCACAATGTCATGTTTTTGTCCAGCAGGCATAGATCTCCACAATGTGTCTTCACTTTTTCATTCATATCAACACTTACCAAGTGCCTACACCACGTACCAGGCATTGAGATAGATCCTAAGGCCCTGAGAGATATAGCAGGCAACAAAGCAAAATTCAGGCTGGGGGGGAGAAGAAATATACAGAAAGAAGAAATAAACACATACAGTACCCCCCCACACACAGTTTCAGTTATAGTTGATCACAGTCCAAAAATTCCAGAAACAATTCCTAAGTTTTAAATTACATGAATGATGAGTAGCATGTTGAAATCTCACACCATTCCATTCCCCCTACCCAGGATAGGATGTGAATCACCTTTCATTCAGGATATCCATGATGTATATGCTACCTGCCCAACAGTGACTTGGTAGCCCTCTTGGTTATCAGATCGACTGTCAAGGTATCGTGGTGCCTTGTGTTCAAGTAGGCCTTACATAATAATGGCCCTAAAATATAAATGCTGGCAATTTGAATATGAAAAAGAACCATAACATTCTTCCTTTAAGTAAAAAGGTGAAAGTTTACCCTAGTATATATGTATAGGGAAAAACATAACATTTATAGGATTTCATGCTTTGTGGGGCTTCAGGCATCTACTTTAGGTCTTGGGATGTATCTTCTGTGGAAAAGGAGGGGGACTAGCTATCTTAATCATGGACAGAAATACACATATATGTGAAATAATTTCTAGTAAGAAAAATAAAGCAGGGCAAAGGGAATGAAATGAATCATGGAGTAGGTATTTATTTTAGAAAATGTGGTTAGAGAAAGTTTCCCAGAGAAGGTAGGAACAGAACAGAGACCTGAATGGCAAGAGAAGCCTGTATCTACTAAGGGAAAGGCTGTTCCACTCAGAGGGACATATGAGCCAATGGCCCTGAGGTCAAGGCATACTAGGCCACAACAGGGGTGGGGGCTCTGCTCACTCAGCAGTGGACAGTCGCAGGGCACACCTTGCAGAAAGCATGTGGCCCATGTGCTGGGAACAGAAGATGGTGCCAATTCTTAACTGCTCACATTGCCTCTGCTCCCTCACCCTCCCGGCTACAGCCTGCCTGCCAACAACGTGCCCTTTCCATTCTCATCTCCCTTGCTGAGTGTCATCTGTTGTGCCACATGAACAGTACAAAAGGTCTAGGCAAATGAATTCTTCACAGCCAGGCTGGGCCGGCCTGCTCTGCTGGGTAAATTGGGCACTTGCTGAGTGGCCTGTGGGTTAACCTTTTGTACTTTCCTAAAGGCATGGGAGGCAAAGGGCCCTGCAAAATCCTTGACACTTTGCCTAGTGATCTTGAACTGTGAGAACAGCACAGCCCGCTTAGCACAAGATGGCCAGTCACACTGCCAGGTGTGCAGCCTGCCTCACTGCCACAGTCTTCATCTTCCAAGCTGTGTGGGTTTGTGGCATCACTTCTCAACAACCCTTCTCACCCTACAGGCAGCCTGAGTGCTCTGAGCTAAGTGGGAACACAGCTGGCTCTGTACAATTGTTCCAACAGAGACCAAACCCAGGCACTGAGCTGGAAAGGGAACTTTGGTCCTATATGCAGCAGCAGAATAGGCCATTCTTTGATCTGGCTGGTTCTCCACAAACTGACAGGGAGAGAGAGCATGACTGAGGGAGGTCAGCACCTCCCAGAAACTAGACCCTGATGACACAAAGCCCAAGTATCACTTCCTATCCTCTTTAACCAGGAGTCCCCGACTTTCATTCAACCTAGTGAGTTTCCCAAAATTATAGGTCACAAGAGGGAGTAACAAGATCCATTTTTCAAGACTCCCACTATAACAGCATCCCAAAGCTATTCACTAGTTTAAAAGCCACACGCAGAAAATGATGGTAAAGAAAACAGAGTAAGGGCAGGCAAACTAGAATAGGTTTTAAAGAATTTTTTTAATTCCTATTTTTAATGCCTATTTCCCAAAAGACACTCTTCATTGAGAGCTACTTCCCACTATAAAATTCTGGAGTATTTTTGGTAACTCTGCAACTATATTATAATTGTGTCTTGTTTTAAAGTATCTCGCTATGGAAAATTAGTATTGAGATTGGCCATTGCCTTATAAACTACCTTATATTTAAAGGACAGCTGAAAAAAGGAGGAGAAAGTGAAAGGGTTCAGCACACCTTCATCTAAGTCAACATCATCATCTATTAGTTCTGTGGCTTCCACCAAGTTCCTGAGACATGTATTGTCTCAGAATACATGTCTTTTGAGGATCTTTAAGACTGAACTAGAGAGAAAGATCAGAATCACCACAGCATGAAAAACAGGAACCTGGAAATACTGAACACAAAAGGGCAAAAAACAAATCCCCCAGGGAGAGCGCTGCTTGTGTGGAAAATCTATCACCTGCACCCACCCACCCTCCAGAGCACCCACCGACTGCCCTTCCAAGTGCAGTATATGCCTAGGTGAATCATGTGTGGGAGGTTAAACACCAGCACTCACTCCCAACTAATAACAAATAGCATTACTGGAAGCATGCTTGAAAAACAATACTACACGACAAGAAGCTTTATATAGCCAGTCAGTCCCCTCCTCTTTTCTTCTTGTGAGCTCCCAAGGATAATAAAAAAGTGAGGAGATGGGTTAGGAATGGCAACAATGGAAGACATTTGCTGGGGTGAGTGACAGGACAGGACAGAGTGAGTTGCTGCTCTTGCAGTTTTCAACATGAAGCATCTGTCTCCATGAGAATGCAAATGCTGAGCTTCCTGGCCATTTCTGTCTGGTACAGGGAAAAGTGAGAAGGCTGCCCGCAAATGAAAAGTACTGGGATCTTGAGGTAAATCTGTTTGAACAGATTAAAACACACACACACACACACACACACACACACACACGTATAAGTGTGTGTGTGTGTCAAAGAGTTGGTATATGAATCATAATAAAGAAAGGTAACTTCCTAAATCCACAACAAAGCCATTTGCTGACTTGAATCCAGTGAAGATGTTTGGGGTCAGGCCTTGGTTCATCTGGCTGCAAAGGCAGCGCTAGCAGGTGGAAGTCAGTCAACTTTGAAAGTTTCTCTTCCTGTGAAATCAGTCAAGCTACATTTCTTTTGGTTTAAAATATATTTATTATAGAAGTCTATTGTCTAGGCATAACTTCCCATCAGAGGCCTTGTTGTTTTATTGAATCATAAGATTTCATCTAAAAATGAGTCAACTGAGCTGAGATTACAAACCCATTAGCTGGAAGAGGACAGCCTGAAATTTTCCTGCCTGTTCTCTTTTCTCATGCCCATCCATCCCTTTTAACAGTCAACTTGTTAAGCAGGCATGGGAACACTCTTCAAGTTGGCTGCCAACTACACAAAATAACAAAAAATTAAATGGTGCTTTAACTTGGTAGTCACAACCCTGTTTCTTGAACTTAAAAGGGTTTTTTAGGTTGGGAAAATCAGCTCCCAAGTAAAAGGAGGAAAATAACCACCTTGCTAGGAAATGTTAAAAATACAAAACATTGTAAGGGAAAGAACACACAAATACTAAGGAGTTTTCAGATATCCCTCTAAAATGCTGGCATTTAAATAAATGATAATGCTTGATCAAATCTTGGCTCCAGAAAATACCTGTTGTATCAGCAGTGGTACCTAAAATCCTGTGAGGTCATTCCAACAATCTATGAATCTCTGTTTTGTTTTGTTTTTTTTTTTTCTCCTGTAGAATTCTCATATGTCCTAACCTCCATTCCAAGGGCATAACAAACTCTTGTTAATGCTCCGAAGAAGTCTTTTTCACCTACCATACATTATACATGGACAAAAAGAAAAGCCTTCTTTGGGGTCTCATATAAAGTAAATACAAAAGTAGGGACACTGATGATATGTTCTTCAAAGCACTGCTGCAAGTCAACCCTAAGGTTGACTTGGGTGGAACTTCTTATTCTGTAATGGATGATTTAGGGGGAAGTTTTACATGTTGCAACAATCAGTATTCCCTTGTTCCAAAGTGAGAGTAAACAGGTCAAAAGAGAAGCCTCTAACACCTGCTCCTTGGCTACCACCAATTAAAAAGTACTATTTCAGGGGCTGGGGGTGTAGCTCAGCTGTAGAGTGCTTTCCTAGTACATGTGCAGCCCTGGGTTTGATCCTCAGCACTTCAACAACAACAAAATACTACGTCAACTTTTACTGGAGAAGGATGTTATTTTAAAGCAACTGAGAATCACCCTAGTGGCTTTGTTCTTAACTAAATCATCTGTGGTCCTTCCTCTCTGCTTTGCTTTGTCTTCACTTCCAGCCTTTTTCCTTTCTCCAAGGGCACATCAGGAGTGACAAAGCCCCATCTCTGTGTCTTCTTGTAGCTGTGCTGCCTGGACCACTCATCTGGCCCACAGCAACTTCCACTCTGATGTGACCTGGATACTTCGATTCAGGTATACAGGAGCATACCCTGCACCTCCTTGGTTAAAGCCCAACTTGTCAAGGGCAAGGGCTCCTAATTGTTCTGAGTACAGTCATTGTCCATGGGTGATAATATAAATGCAGGGATACAATTGCTATTTCAAAATAAAAAGGAGAAAAACAGCACACCTATCCCACAATGCTCAGGTATCCCGCATTTGCTCACGTAGAACATCCTCAGTGCTAGAGACCTAAAATGTTCTTATCTACTACATGATCAGCTAAAGCATTTTATGAAGTGTGAAACAATTAAAAACTATGAAGAAAAACATACCCCCTTCAACATTCGAGGGAATATCTTTCCAACTCAAAGAGAGATTTTTTTCTTAGTCTTTGAAGACAACATATAAATATACCTTGATCTAAGAAACTCCAAGAATTTTTTTCAGCAATGGGAAGGGGATACTCTTTGATCTTATTGGAACTTTATTCTAGGGAAATGTTTATTCACAGCTGAAGTACAGAATGTACCTTCAAGTTCAAAGTTTTCCCATAACTCTTAGCAGGGTTTAGCCTTTAGAACATGGACCCCCAAAAACCAAGCCAGTCAACTAACAATTGGGGGTGGTGGTTGTTACTGGACAAAATTACTTATCATAAAAATGCCAACTTAATTTCCATTTGAAACCAAAGAACACGAACTAGTGATAAGTTTTGCTTAGACAAAGCACATTCTGTCATGTTTGGAAAAAGACACACAGAATGCTCCCTGCTGGAGAGAGAGACTGGACTTAGAACTTGGCTCCTACATAACTTTGCTGACAGTAACTAATTAATGCCTGTAAGGCTGCAGTGAAATAAGGTAAAGGATGCTTCCAGAGTGGGGATCCAGGTATCTCTATGACTGATTTTATTTTCTATGTTCGCAAGCATTTCTAGAATGACTGCTCTTCATGCTACTTTTGAAAGGCGGCTGACTCAATAACTTAACAAATATTTAATGAGTGACTACCACGTGCCAAGCAGTATACCGCTTGTTAGGAAAAGGACATGACCCCTGCCCTCCTGAAACTTATATTAATAAACAATGTACAAAGATACCTGAGTAGATCACATTTGAATAGTGGTGGTTAGAAGCATACAATCTGGAGCTGGCTAGCCTGGGTTCAGATCCCTACACCACCACTTACCAGCTGTGTGACCTTGGGCAAGTTATTTAATCTGTTTGTGCCTTAGTTTCCTAGTTTGTAAAATCAGGGTATTGTAGTACCTTCTTCAAGTGACAAAATAACTTATTATATGTAAAATGCTTAGAATAGTGCATGCCATACAGTAAAAGTGTTGCAAAAACATCATCACAAAGACCTTCGAATTGATCAATTTCACATTCAATTTTTATGAAGTGTTTTGCTAGACCATAAATTGGAGTTCTGTACAAGGTCAAGGGCAACTGAAACTTTTCCATACCTCAGAGCCTATTCTTCTAGGTGAAAGCACATGCTATAATGATGCTTTGTGAGTCATGGGATTTGAAAGAAACTCTAGAAAAATTCTTCTGGAATGTTAAGAGGATGCTGGTCTTGACTTCTCTGCGAGTGCAAGTGCAGATCAGTGTCCACTCACCCAAAATACAAACCCAGGTCTCCTCCTCTACAGTTTACCACTCTTAAAATAGCCCCTGCAGTTTTCAAGGGTGTGTCTTCATGTATATTTTGTTAAGAAGACAGTGATAATATGTATTAGTATTATTTGAATACAAACAGCTTTATCTTTGAGAATAAGAGATTAGCATAATTTAAAATAACATTACCAAGTTTTTAAAATACCACATCAAACAAAAACCAGTCGTATTCACCTAAAACAGTAAGAGAGGCATTAGAAATCTCTGTAATTAAGACCTAGCTAGGAGGAAAAATGTCTCGCTTTCATACTCCCATCTTCACTTCCACTATATCTCAATCAGTGATAAAATTCCAGGCTTATTTAAGTGTTGTGATCATCAGTTATAATGTAATCATCTGTCCTTTATCCACAACCCCATTAGGCTCCAAGCTCTTCAATGGGGCACCTCTGGTGTTCCCATTTGTATCTCCAGAGAGCATGGAACTGCATGCACAACATGACAGATTGTGCATTCTGGTTGAATCCACGAATGAATGAAGAGTGAATGAATGCCCTCATGGCTTTTAGAGTTTCAATGGTTTTCAGACCTGGTTACATCTCAGAATTACCTAGGAGCTTTAAAATACATAGATTTCTGCAGCCCACCCCTAGAAACCTTGATGTAATATCTAAAGGCTGAGAAATTTGTTTGTTTTTAAAGTTCCTCAGGTAATTCTGAGGTGTAACCTGCTTTGGGAACCACTGATATATACATTTGGGCTTTTTCACTCAAACAAAATCCTCTGCAGCTCTTGGAAGTTTTGTTACCTAGACAATGTCCATGTTATACTGACAGAGTCTATATTAGGAGCATGGTCTCAAGGACAAGCTATTTTTTATTTCAACAAATTCTGTTACAATTCCTTATATGCTCTAACTTCACCAGCTGAGAGTAAAAGGGAATCATCTCTTTTCAAACCATCCCTCAAGATGAAATAAAACCCTGTCAAGGCAGAGACCAGTTCTCATACTTTTCAAACACTGAGTCACATGGTGCACATCACATGTAAACAGTGTACATTATAGTGTCAGGTCTTCCTCTGTTTCAGAATGTTGTAAAAATACCTCTGTGAGGAGGAAGGACCTCTAACAACCTGTCACCACCTCCTGAGCCAGGTGTCAGTGGTAGTCATGCCTATAAAGCTCTGGGAAGACAGGTAACTTATTGATCTTGCTCTCTATAATTCCCAGTAGCTGCTCCTGGTACGCAGAAGGAATTCAGTAACTGCTTGTTTAATCATACTGAACTGGGGCAGGATGGGACACCGCTGGGCTGCCGCCACCAATGGCACATGGTCAATCGTGTACACTAATCGGATGGAGGCAAGGTCGACAACGGGAGGAAGAATCTGGACACTGACTGACACATGTGGATTCTGGCTGTTGCCATCCATCCTAAGTTGAGCCACCCCCTATTATGCTGTTTCATTTCCTGGCCTAGATGAGCTCAAGCTTTCTTCAAGTGAACCTGGTATCTATGGAAGGCTGCCTCTGTGATGGTCCCCAATGACTTCTCCTCTTGACCCAGGGTTGTGTGTGTGACCAACAGAACACAGCAAAGGGATCCCTTCGGGCATTAGGTGATTGGATGCTGTGGTTTCCGTCTTGGTCAGATGCTGTGTTTCTGTTTCTCTATCACTGGCTTTGAGGGACACTACTTATCATGGTGTGGACAGTCCTGCAGAGAAGTCAATATGGCAAGAAATAGACCTTCCGCAAATAGCCACCAAGTGAGCTTAGCAGCAGACCCTGAGGCTCCAGGCAGTTTAAGATGACTGCAGCTGCGGCTGCACCCCTAAGAAAGACCCTGAGCTAGAACCACCCAGTTAAACACTCCAGGATTCCTAACTCTCAGAAACTGTTCAGGACAATAAACATTTGTGGTTTATAGGCTGGGGTTGTGGCTCAGCGGTAGAGCGCTAGCCTAGCATGTAGAGGCACTGGGTTTGAACCTCAGCACAACATAAAAATAAATAAAGACATTGTGTCCAACCACAACTATAAATAAATAAATAAATAAATAAATAAATAAATAAATTCTTTAAAAATGTTTGTGGTTTAAACTAATTTGGGGATAATTTTTTATTCAATAATAGATAAGATTATTGAGTAACAAATTATGAAGAAATTATGAAGTTAGGGGACTGAAGGAAGAAGTTTTTAAGAGTTAACTTTCCTTTGCCTTGCTGGCCTTTTTAAGTTGTTACACAGCATCAAATGCAAGCGTGGCCTAATAAAATATAAATGCACCCTCACTGCCACCATTTAACAGGAAGTGGAAAGAGAAATGAAAAACTTGTTATCTAAAGTATAGAATGTGGTTGTGAAAACACCACTTTTGTTACTAGCCTGAGAAAAGGGACCTAACATATTGAGTTTTCTTCCATGAACTCAGTTTTTTCAGACTCAGTAAGGAATTGTCACTGTCTAGATAAGGAAACTAACGTTCAGGGATTTTAAGTAACTCAGTCCAACAATAAACAAGTAGAGCCATTCAGTTAACTCCAGGTTTGTAAGACAGGATACACAACTGTCTTGGTTTTGGGGGGTTTCCTGGAAGCAAGACTTAAAGTGCTAAAACCAGGAAATTTTCAGACACCACAGGAAGCATTGGGTTACCTTACTGCTCAGTAGATCAGAAAGCTATTACTTAACTTTGGGGTTGGTCCAAATCTTATGCTCTCTGCAAGTCACCACACAGTTGACTTTTTAAAGTCCATCTTACAGCTATCATTTGGCAGATTATGATCTGCAATGAATTTTGAAATGTCACCTGTTATTAAAATGAAAACCAAAAACCTCTCTAGCTTTTAATCACACTGTACCAAAGATATTATTGAATAGATCTGTTTTCTGTTGAAAGTAAAACAATTGCTATTCTTATGATATACACTAGCATAGAAATTTTTCATCTTAAGATTCCACAAATTTCTGTTTCAAAATAGCAAGGGAATCCAAAGGACACCAATAAGAACCCATGGGTCTCAGCAGGCCCGCCAGTGTGGCTTGAAAAGATGATGGATGAGTGGGTAGGCAACTCCCAGATCTTCATACAAAGTTGGGTGCTCTGGCAGGAGGGACCAGCTGTTACAAAACGTTCTCTTCTTCAAAAGCCCAGAAACAGCTTACTGACACCACAACATAAGCAGTGTTCCTGTGGTGGTCACACATAGTGGGTCAGCAAGGCAGTGGCCCTCTATGTTTTAAAAAGACCTGTGCAATAGCCACTTCAATGGCTATACTCATAAAGACAGACAATAAGAAATGTTGGCCGTGATATCCATATTAATTGCTGGTGGGATTATCAAATGGTATATCTGCTATTAAAATCATTTGACAGGTCCTCTAAAAGTGAAACAAAGCTTCCATATGAACCATCAATTCCACTCCTAGGTATATATCTAAGAGAAATTAGAATATATGTTCATATAAAAAATACATAAATATCCATAGCAGCTTTATTTGTAACACCACCAAAATGCAAACAACCCACAATTCCATCGGCTAATTACAAAATTATGTGGTATAACCATACAATGGAATGTAAGTCACCCATAAAAAAGAATGAGATACTAACTACACTATGGATAAGCCTCAAAAACATCGTGGGAAGGGAAAGATGCAGGCACAAAAGGCCACATGTTGCATAATTCCATTTACATGAAATGTCTTGAATAGTGAAATTATCATAGAAAAAGTAAGCACAGTCCATGGCCATAATACCTGCACGTGCCCAATCTTGTTGACCTTGGAAGCTAAGCAGAGTAGGGCCTGGTTAATATTTGGATGGGAGAAAGTATAGTAGTAGATGCCAGAGGCTGGCGGAAGGGGAGGGAGAATGCAATGACTTGTGTATTCATAGAGTTTCTTTTTCATGTGATTAAAATGCTTTAGAATTATACACATTTAAAAATTAAGAATAAACTTTTAAAAAGAGATACTAAAAATGGAGCTTAAAATTTCTGATACTCAAGCCCACTTTTATAAATACATACTGAAGAAATAAAAACAGATGTGGTTAATATTTACTTAAAGTCAGTCATCAGTGATATTCATAATTGCATAAAAGCTGGGGGAGAGGGAGTAATCATTAAATATCCATCTGCAAATCAACCAGCTATAAAAATATAGCACAGGCAGACAAATATTATGCTATCATTAAAATGAAGTTATTGAACATTTATTCTGGAGAAATGAAAACATATGTTCACACAAAAACATTCACAGCAGCTTTATTTATAGTAGTCCAAAACTAGAACACCAAGATGTTCTTCAACAGGTGGGTAGTTAAACAGTCTGGTACATCCACACCAAGGAACAGTACTCAGCAGTAAAAAAGAACAAACTACTGCTATACACAACCACCTGGGGATACTTAAACTGAATGAAAAAAGCCAATCCACTTATATAACATTTTTAAAATGACAAAATTAACAGAGATGGGGAAGAGATTGACAGTTGTCAAGGTTAGCAATGGCATGAAGGCAGGAGGGAAGAGGACGTGGCAGTACAAGACGTGTGTGGACAGGAAGCACTCTGTGTCATCCTAGTGTCTGGGTTGTGATGCTGTGCTCCAGTTCTGCAGGATGTCCCCAGCAGAGGAAACTGGATAAAGGGACTAGGGCTCTCTAGTATTTCTTAAACTGTGTATAAATCTACAATTGTCTCAAAAAAGTTCAATGAAAAAAATTCACAACAGTGACAAAAAGGGGCCAACAAATGAGACTAAAATATTTGACTTTTAAAAATGCAACCAGTGTCCATCACCCAATCCACACAGTGGTGACTGTGGGGCATCTGCAATTGTAAAGGAAGGTGTGTGTTGGAAAGGGAACTCTGAACTGTGACTCCATTCCCCAGAGGTTAAGTCTTCACCCAAATGCTGCTGTTTTAACTGCCCTCAACTTCACAGCATTCCAACTTGCTTCCCAGTCCACATTTATCTATCCAGACAACTCAGGTGACAGGGACACCCTGTGAGAAGCCTAAGGTTCTGATTCACTTCAAGGGATCAAACATCTCACACAGAGTTTTCAAAGAGAAAGAAAATCAGCGAGAAATGCCAAATAAAACCTCCCTGAACAAAACATTGTCTTTAATGATTCAGAGGTATTCTGTGATATTGAAATATTTGAGTCAGAAATATAAATGCAAATCTCATTTATAGGATTGTAGATGAACAGACATAGCAACTAAAATAAATCTATGTATCTATTATGACTCTATGACTTTATATAAGAAAGTTCCTGCTTTCAGTTTCCTTGCTATTTCCCTTTCTTGTATATGGAACACAGAAAACTTCACCAATTTTTAGCTTGTGAAATTCCAGGTGCTTCTGATAATGCAAAAATAATAATAAAAATTTACTGCATTATTAAAATAAAAACTGTGCTTTCTTCTATCTTCTGGATAATTTTCTGATCAATCTGTTGAAAAACCAAAAAGGTGGTTAAGAAGCACTTTTATAATGTGGAGGAGTCCTGTCACTATGTGACTGCAGTTTTCTGGGGTTAGCCATATGTGCAGGGTCACACTTAGCACTGGACTTTTTACTGCCTGTTGACAGGAAGGAGCCACTCAACTTCCACAGCTCTCCAAAGCTCTGTTGATGCTCTCCAGAAAATGCTAAATGTGACTTCTTCTGTAACCATCTCTGAAAATTCTTCAGCAAGATTAGACTTCTTCCTGACAATGCTTTTCCTCTTTTTACCAAGTGCTACTTTCAACATATATGCCACTGTGTTTAAAAACCCCCTGACAACCATTAAAGGTGAAATAGGTAAGTATTAGGCCCAAAGGTGATTACAATTTGGTGGAACTGCAAGGATTTGAGCAAGTTATATTAATGTAACTGAATAGTCTGACTGGCTAATAAGATCTTTCCTTCATTTCAGATCTCCCCAAGCACCAATATTCAACGCTAAGCTATCATAAAAGCCATTTTGCTGTAATGAAACGAAGAAAAGAAAGCTAGTGATCAAATTAACTTGAAGTCAATTAGATGCCCAACTACAGCCAGAATACAAAGGGAGAAACACCAACAGGTCACAGGATGAAAATTAAGGACACAGTTAAAAAGAAAAAACAAAATAACAACAACAAAACCTTTGTTGTGTATAGATGCTGTGAAAATTCTCTCCTAGAGAAGTCAATCAGATAACAAATTTTAGGGAAAAAAATTTAGATTATAAAATGGTTTAACATTCCTATACTGAGCACCAAATGTGCTCAAGGCAGTAATGGCAGGTGGCGGGGATTGACAGGTGGTCTTTTTCCTAAAGCTCAGAAATCTAGCTGTCATCCAATTGGAACCCATATTTTCATTTCACTTCAAAATACAGAAATTCATCACAAATTCACAATAGCCCAGCATATGGTTGTATCCTCACTCAAGGACATGGGTGGGTGGGGATGGTCACTGGTCTCTCTTCTTTTCTTATAAAGACCCTAACCCCATCATGGGGATTCCAGCCTCATGACTTCATCTAAACACAATTATTTCCCAAACGCCCCACACTCCTAATGCCATCGCATTGAAGGTTAGGGCATCGAGTTATGAATGGGAGCGAAGAACCCAAAGATCTAGTCCACTACACAGAGGAATCTTCCATTTAAGAGGTAAAAGGAATGACTGTTTACAGCGTCTCAAGAAAATTACTGCTTTTAAAAAACATAAGGTGAATAAATTTCCTTCATATCAAGTTAATAAAAAAACATATAATCTCCCCTTTATGAAAAGGCTGTATTCCAGATGTTCATTTGTAAATTAATCAGTTAGTCTTGGAAAATGTTTTTTTCCACAGAAATAATGTTAAATATTCTTAACTCTTTGTGGGTCCCACATCAATTATGAAATTCTGATTAAAGCAAAGGAAGACCTGTTCTCTGTCCCAAACGAGATAATGTGGATAAAACTGACTGAGATTTACAGAGTCTTCAAATCCTGAGTCCTCAGTGCCCAAGTGAAGAATCTAGCTGTCAATGGTTGACAGATGTCCATACCAGTCCTAAACTATCTAACTTACAATCAAGTGGTAATGACAGGACTATAGATTCTCATTATTCCTAAGAGGAAATGTAACCTGTAATATGTATAATTTGAGTAGAGTCCTCTGGGCTTTGACACTATACTGTAATAGTACATACTGAAATAAGAACTTCGACAAGCTGCTAAACCACATAGGGCTCCATTTCCTGATCTATAAGCATGAGGATTGGATAAGGCTTACACCTCACAGGTTTGCTGTGAGGATTAAATAAGATTACAGGAAACACTTGGCACAATGCATAAACACCTAAACTCAAGGTGGCTATTTTTATTATTTTCAGTAAACATTTATCAAACATACAATTAATGCACTGTCATGGGGGAAAATCCAAAGAAAATAAAACTGCTTTCAAATAGGTCACAGTCTAGCTAGGGTGTGTGTTATTAAGAAGGGGAGGAGGAAGGGGGGGGCGGAGGGAGAGGGTGTGTGTGTGTGTGTGTGTGTGTGTGTGTGTGTGTGTGTTCCTTCACGGTTCTGGGCTCGTAACTCCCCTAACTGGTCACTGCCTAAATGAGTAGGACAGTAAGCATATCTTTTGTTCAAGCATGTTCTTTCCTTTTTATCTTTAGTTCTGAAGCAGCTTCAGAACAGCTTCAGAGTGATAAAGGAGAGCCAGTTTTCTGTTGTAATGTTAGGGCACTGCAGGCCTCAGAAAGCAAAGTTTCTCCCTCTGATGCACCTCCCTGACCCCATTTCATCTGCTCCTTTTCCTGCCCAAGGACACCACAGAAACAGCACCTTCTCTTCCCCAAGGCAGGTCACAGAAACCCCAAACACACCTGCCTTCCCTAGCTCTTCTGTCTTGGAGCCAACCATAAAGAAATTCTCTGACCTGCCTCATCTGACAGCAGATGCTAAGTTGCTCATTTCCGAAGGGGTCCTGCTCCATACCTGGAAGGAAGGAATGCTGCACAGAGAGGCCAAGAAGAATCTGAACAGACAGGCCTTGCTGGGTTTCCCCACTCAGCCTATTAGCATGGACCATATCCTTTTGTCCAATGACATAACTACCTGATTGTCCATGCTTCAGTCGTGCCTCTGCAAAAAAAAAACCCTCCACAAATCCTAAAAGACAGGGTTTCAAAAACTTCTGGACAATTGAATATGAAAAGAGGTTCATGGGAAGGTGAACAAGAATTCATCCACATGTGGGGAAGGTGGTACACTCTAACTCCAGGGACAGGGTTCTGTGCTGGGGACCCTCCCAGACCTTGCCCTATGTATCTCATCTGACTACTTAATTGTATACTTTAAAATATCCTTAAAATAAATGTGTGAACGTAAGTATAATGCTCCTGAGTTCTGTGAGCAGCTCTAGGAAATTAATGGAACCCAAGGAGGGGGTCATGGTAACCCCAATTTGGAGGGGGTCATGGTAACCCCAATTTGTAGACGGTTGGTCAGAAGTTCCAGAGGACTTGTGACTGGCATCTGAAGTGAGGTATCTGTGTGTGTGGTGGTGGTGGTTGGTTGGGTCTTGTGGGGCTGAGCCCTCAAGCTATGGGATCTAACCCTATTTTCAGGCAGATGGTGTCAGACTGAATTGAATTAGAGATCAGTCAGCTGTGTTGCTGCAGAAGTGACTGCCTATTTGCCCATGGGGAATAATCCCCACACATTTTGGGATCACAGCAGTGATCTGTGCTGTAAGTGCACAGTAGGACAAACTGTGTTTGCTATTGCTAAGATCCTCAGAGGGAGAGAGAAATGATTAATAATTATAATGAAGTGATCAAAGTGCTGTGATCAAGTCTGTCTAGGGAGAGCTGGGGGGGATATAGAGAGCAGTCAGTTCTACATGGGGACCAGTGGGTCGGATTTAAGGCTTGCTGGTGGAATGGGAAAGAAATATGAAAGACAGTGCAGGAGGAGATGGTAAGGGTGCCAGTGATTTCAACGTGGGAGTTGGGGGGCTGAGAATGAGGTGGGCAGGAAGCTGAAAAGAAGGTGAGATCAGCATCTCAGAAAACCACTGCAGTAGTTCCCAAAAGATGAGGGCATCCTAAGGTGGGGGTCGAGGTAGGAGGATGCAAGGGCCACAAAGAAGAGATGTCCAGAGGTGGACAGGGTAGAGAGAAGCGAAAGCGCAAGCTTCTGCCTTCTGATTTAAAGTATATGGAAAGCATGGGTGTTGGTTATTTGCAAAACCGTGTTGTTTTATACAAGGAACTTGAACACCTGCAGATTTTTTTTCATCTATGGGGGGGCAGGTCCTAGAACCAATCTCACTCTGCACCCTGAATGGGGGTACCATCCAACAGGACAAGAAGTACAGGGACAAGCAGGGTAAAAGAAGGGATATAGAAAGTTTTGCCCACCTAGAAATTTAATGCTCCACAACTAATTTTATTAATCATAAGCCAATTATACAATATCATATGAAAATGTTTTATAGCCTGTTGAGTTAAAAGGCAAACTATATAATTTGATTTAGTAAGTGATAATTAGTAAAAAACTCACTGTGATGACATGTTCTTTTATGGGGGGAAATACAGAAGACAAAATGTGAAACTAATTAATAATGTTGAGTGTCAAAAAGGCCAAGGGTAAGCTAGGACCTAAGCCACTTGTTTTCTTAGGAACTTACAGTCATTCTTTACATCAATGGGGGACTGGTTCCAGGACCCATAGAGATTACCAAAATCTGCAGATGCTCAAGTTCCTTATAAAATAAGTAAATTAAATAAAGTAACACAGTGTTTGCAAATAACCTACATACATCCTCCCAAATACTGTAAATCACCTCTAGATTATTTACAATACGTAATACAACACAAATTTTGAACAAGTTTAGCACAGACAAAATTTTCTTTTCTCAATATTTTCAACCTGCCGTTGGTTAAATCTAAGGATGAGGAACCCACAGATAGGAAGGACTGCCTCTACACTGTGGCCCTAAGAAAACATTAAGCCAGCTATGCCCCACCATGAATTACACACTTTAGGAGGTTGAATTATTTAGCAAATTGCTATTTCCTTCACTAAATGGTCTGTTAATGACTGGCTGCTTACAAGAAATCTTTCCAAAGTGCCTTCTCCTAGCCCATTAACATCTCTCCGGGAGAATCATAACCATTTAGAACCTAACCAAGATCACCATTTCAAGTGACAAATTAAAAAAAAATTTTTCAAGTCCTTTTCCTTGAAGATCACATTATAATAGTAACCATAATTCAGTCTGTACTATGTGCCAGTCTTTCTACTATAAATTTACAAGAATATTCTAACTTAATCTTCATGTCAGCCCTCTAGGATGTACCTCCCCCTTTCACAGATGAGCACATTGAGGCAGAGAGCACTTCTACCATTTTCCCAAGGTCACAATGATAGCAAGCTGACTGACTGGTATTCAAAACCTCTCTGTGTTAGCTTCTGTCACTGTGATAGCTTCTGTCACTGTGATGATCCACTTAATAAGAGGAAAAACTTTTTAAGCTCTTTCAAACCACTATACCTACTGCCTCCCTGTGTTAGCTTCTTTCATTGTGATTATCAACTTTAAAAAAAAAAAGGAAAAGCTTATTTTGGCTCACAGGCTTAGAGGTGTTAGTCTGTGGCTGGTTGGCTCACTGCTTTAGGGCCTACACTGAAACAGTCCATCATGGTGGGTGGGTGTGGCAAAAGAAGCTTCTCAGCTCTTGGCAGGTGGGAAGGAGAGAGAGAGGAGTATCTAGGGTCCCAATATCCCCTTCAAGGGAACGTCCCCTAAGATCTAACTTTCTTCCACTAGATCCTACCTCCCAACAGTGCCACAGGCTAACAACCAAACCTTTGAACATAGGTCTTTAGGAGATATTTACCCAAAATCGTACTTCTCAAGTTACAATATGCAAATTGGTGCAACCACTATGGAAAGCAGTATGGAGATTCCTCAGAAAACTGGGACTGGAACCACCATTTGACCCAGCTATCCACTCCTTGGTTTATACCCAAAAGATTTAAAATCAGCATACTCTAGTGACACAGCCACATCAATGTTTATAGCAGCTCAATTCACAATAGCTAGACTACGGAACCAACCTACGTGTCCCTCAATAGATGAATGGATAAAGAAAATATGGTATATATACTTAATGGAATATTACTTCAGCTTTAAAGAAGGGTGAAATTAGGGCATTTACCAGTAAATGGTTGGAGTTGGAGAATATCATGCTGAGTGAAATAAGCCAATACCACAAAACTAAAGACCAAATGTTTTCTCTAATATGTGGGTGCTAATTCACAATAATGTGGGGGGCACTAGGGAAAAATAGTGTTAGATTAGGTAGAGGGAAGTGAAGGGAGGGGAGGGAGGGGATGTGGGGATGGGAAAGATAGTGGAATGAAACAGACATTATTACTTTATGCATATATGTGACTAACATGACCAATATGATTCTGCAACATGTACACTTTGAAAAATGAGAAATTATATCTCATCTACGTATGATATATCATAGAGCATAAATGAATTCTACTGTCATGTATAACTAATTAAAACAAATAAAAAAGAGAGATGCTTATTTATTTGTGAAAATTTAGAAACTCAAGAAAAAACAGTTTTATTTTGAAGGAAAAATGGTTCATGTGGAACATTAGCATGCAGCTATTCTATTATTAAAAAATAAATGAGCATAATTTTATTTCTTCTACCTTTTACTGTGCTCTAATAAAAACACACACTTATGTATTAAATTTTAACACCACAGCAATCATTTTCTTCATACACCTAACTGGAGTTTGGAGCAATTTTTTTTTTTTTTTTAATAATTGCTGTTAGTTATTCCTCCATTATTAGCCATTAAATATTTCCAAGTTTTTATTATTCTTAAATCATATTACAACAAACATCTTTGCACATAAAACCTTAGCTGTTTTCTAAATTATTTCCATGGGTGAAATCCTCAGAAATTGGCTAATTAGGTCAAAGGGTCTTAATTTACACTGTGGAATTCCTTTTCCCAAACATTTTTACCCATTATTCCCACCAGCAGGGCTTATGTGAACAAATCACATAACTGCACCTTGGCCAGAACAGGGTAACCCACATGAAGGAAAATAATTTTTCACCAATTTAATCTGATATAAAATTTTCTGGGGGCATGTAAAAAATATAAATCATATAGCAATCCCAATAGTTGAATATATACACTGAAAGTTTGTGTAAATAGTCATTTCTGGTTAACACATCAGAAAAATGAATAGCAAATTCTGTATCTTTGGCTTTCCAAAAGATTAATCTGTGAATCCAAGCTGGTAATTGCTAATTGGACATTTTTGTTAAGAAATTTATTTTTCTTGGGTTATTAGCAAATAGTATACACAATTGTCTGCATTCCACAAAAATTACCCCTTAAACCAAGGAGCTAAGTCTAGTTATTTTTTTTTAATATTTTTATTTATTTGCTTTAGTTGTACACAATGCGTTTTATTCAATGCATTTTATTTGTACGTGGTGCTGAGGATCGAACCCGGGTCACCCACGCGCTAGGCGAGCGCTCTACCGCTGAGCCACAATCCCAGCCCCTAAGTCTAGTTATTTTTAAAGCCTCTAAGAAGTATCATACCTTATACAAACAATAGTAATACTTGAGAACAAGTTTTTTTTTTTTTTATTTTTTAGGAAGCACAGTTCAAGCATTTATTATCTATTTTGTCTAGGGATGAGAACTACTGTTTTTAAAAAAACACACACACACATAGTACAAAACGGAATCTTCAAACCCAACCATAATGGAGCACTCTTACAACAACAGTAACTTCAGCTCTGACGAGAGAGGGTCATAAAACTACCTTTAAAAAAAACCAAATGTTTTGTATATTTAAGAACTTGAAGACTTCTAGTTGGTTTTAAATTCTGCACATAAAAACAGAATATTAAATCATTTTTGCTACTCAGTAGCTGAATCAGTCAAATTCAGTTTATACCATTAATATTATTATAAGTAAAGCAGCATAAAATAGCTTGCTTTTTCTAATCTCATGTGAAAGTACTTGGTGATCACTTAGGAAAATATTCTAACTTGCTCACAGAGAAATTTCATACGCATGTGAGAGGACACAAAGGAGAAATCCCGAAGAATCCTCTGTCTACACTTCTTGGTCCAGTCATCACAACTTCAATAAGCACATGGCAGGACACAGTAGCTTCTATTTAGAATCGGTCACTCCAACCTGGGTCATAAAATCCTCACAGTGACAAGTGGCCCACTATCCAGAATTAAGTCACACTGAAAGGAAAGCTTCCTTAGCAAAATGTCTGGCAAGTACAGAGATAAGCCATCCAAGGTTTAATAGGATGAGATGGCATTAACTCTGGCCTAATTTGTCCCAGCATTAAACAAATCTTGCATCATTATAGACTATGATGCCCCACTAATGAGTTAAGAGGATTTCATTATGAAACCATAATTTTCTTCCTTTGGTGATTCCTTGGCTTCAGGGTTGGTAACATCACTAAAAATAGAAACACACCAATGATAACAATCATAATAGCAGACAGCACTGAACACTTAATAGGTGCGAAGCATTATAGCATGAACTTCATATGTCCAATTTAATCTTCTCCAATTAAATCTGATACAAAAATAGACCTATAAAGGATTATTTTTCCCACTCACAGGAGAAATGGAAGCTCACGCATTGGAAATTACAGAGCCTGTACCTAATAGAAAATGGGATTCAAACCCTGGCTGCTGGCTCCACAACCTGAACTCTCAACTTCCGCTCAAATGAGACTAAATTTAATCTTGTCTACTAGAAAAATAGAAAAGTGAATCAAACAAGCAACCCACAGATGACCATGACACACTGTGGATCTCAAGTAATAACCTGAAGTTTTGTGAGAAACAATTCATTCTCAGGACAATAAAACATCAAGACGATGATGTACAAGATAGAATGCCACTATGCCAGCCCATAGTTACAATGCTTATGTGACATAGACTTGATTTAGTTTTCCTTCCCTATTTAAATAAATCAGGCTGGGCTTGGAGGCACAAGCCTGTAATCCCAGCTGCTTGGGAGGCTGTGGTAGGAGAATTGCCAGTTAAAATCAGTCTCAGCAAAAAAAAAAAAGAGGCTCTAAGCAACTCAGTGAGACCCTGTCTCTAAACAAAAAACAAAACAGGGCTAGGGATGTGGCTCGGGATTGATCAAGTTCAATCCCCAGTTTTCAAAAAAAATAAAAAAGAAAGAAATGAATCATCAGACAGACTTTGATGTCCTGGAGACAGCATAAGAGAAGTCATGTCAGTTCTTGGGCATCAGGCCTGCTTAGAAATGACAAAAAAGCAAATATAGTGATACCTTGTTTCAGTGAGGCTGTAAACTTAAAAATGTCTCAAGTAGAAATTTCTGGTTTGCATATCTTAAAGGATAACGGGACATGGAATAACAAGTGTCTACTGTATTCAGCACTGGTTAATTTCTAGAACCAGAATGAGTATGAGTTTCTCCCAGATCCTTTTAAAATACAGATATGCAGTGTGTAAGAAAATCAGTTACAGAATTATATCTACAGATGGTAATTATGTTAAGTTATATTAAAATGCATATTTAAAAACGCAAATTAAATAGAGTATAGGAAAAAATATGGACTAATGACAGTGAACTAGGGATAATACCTAGTTTTAGATGAAAGCAGAAAGGAGTGAAATGGGTTATAATAAAAATGAAAAAAATTCTGAATTTCATCTCCAAAGCAGATGTCAAAAATGAGAAGGATTAACTTGAGGTCTGATGAAAGGAAGTTCTTTCAGAGAATGTGCAAGAGTAGAAAAGGAAACATTGCATAAATGCACCCCTATCTCTGTCAGCAGCTGGGAAGACAGATTAACTTGAGGCCAAGGACTTTTTAAAAAAAAATATTTATTTATTTGCTTTAGTTGTACACAATGTGTTTTATTTTTACGTGTTGCTGAGGATCGAACCAGGGCCGCACGTGCTAGGCAAGCACTCTACTGCTGAGCCACAACCCCAGCCCCCCCAAGGACTTTTTTTGGACACTGATGACCCTCTTCCATGCAGACTAAAACAAGGTAGAAAAGCACTATGTTAAAGGTCACCTGGTCTCCAAGGTGTGACCCGTACTCCAGGCCCGTTCTCTAAGGGAAATACCTTATCTGACTGCTAAGTTCTTCTAGGAAGGCTGTTTCATGACTTATCCTTCAAAATGCTGTGCTTCACACTGGGCTCACTACTCACAAACTTCACATGTGTCTAGGTGTTCTATCCAAGGACAGGACAATTAAGGAGAAAATACAGCAAAGGAGAATCATTTGGGCATTATTCTTCAATCTAAAACACAATGTCTAACTAAGATACCCATTACTGTGTCTTAAACCAAATGAATGTTACTAATGTCCAAATGTCAATTTTTTTGAGTACTGAGGTGCTTAACCACTGAACCACACTTGTTAAGTTGCTTAGGACCTTGCTGAGTTGTTGAGGCTAGCTTTGAATTTGTGATCCTCCTGCCTCAGCCTCCCAAGCCACTAGGATTACATGCATCATGCTTGGCTCCAAATGTCTTTTTTTTTTTTTTTTTTTTTTTAAAGTACCCATATCTTACCTATCACTATGAAGCTGATGTGCCATGTAAATGTTACCTATTTAGAAGCACTCTTCTAAAGATTACAACTGTCCAGTACAGCTGGAATCACATGTATATGGAGAGTTAATATCACACTAGCACCCATCAAGAGAAAGGGAGAGCTCAAGGTTCTCCAGAAGGCTACAGTGGGGAGAGCCAGCCAGGGTTGGGACATTGGAGGGGCTTCACCAGACACAGGGCTTCCCCTGCCTCTTAAGATGCTGGTGGTGTGGGCACGCCAAGAAAGGGGGATGGAAACAGCTACCTGTGGGTTAGAGGTAGAAGGAGGCTGCCACACTCTGGGAAGGACTGCACCCTGAGTGGATCTGAAGAGTGTTTCAAATTCCACCTCAACCTTATTAAGCAGTCACGTAACTGACTGGCATGTTAACATTGAGCTTCACCAGAAACCAAACAGGCAACAATTCAAGGCACATTAAAACATGTGAATGCTTCATAAATATTTACTCAATGAATTAATTCCAGGCAGATCATCAGAGAAGACTTCATACAAGTGGCATCTGGCCAGGTTAGTAAGGATTTTACAGGACAGAAAGCTTAGGAAGCAGAATGCTGGTGGATATTTAAAGCTGAAGACACAGATGAAAAGAAATGCAGAATAGAAGGAACAGGGTATCATACTAATCCATCCCTCTCTTTTACACTGTTGATGTGATTACCCAATAACTTTATAAATATTCCCTTCTTCCCATCTGTGCTACCACCCCAATCCAAGACCATTTTCTTTCATATGGAGAGTCCAAAATGGCTTTCAGGCATCCACTTTTTTTTTTTTTTTTTTTTTTTTTTTTTTTAGTATTTTTTTAGTTGTAGATGGACACAATACCTTTATTTTATTTATTTATTTTTATGTGGTGTTAAGGATTGAACCCAATGCCTCACACAGGTGAGCACTCTACCACTGAGCCACAACCCCAGTCTCTGGGCATTCACTCTTAACTCCTGCCTATCCATCAGAATGCTGCACCAGAGTGTTCTTCGTAAAACAAAACTGACAGGGCCACTTCTACCTAAAGCCTTTCAACCTCCACACTTTATGGATGCAATCTACAATTCCCCACTTGACTTAGAGGTTCATTCATGTTCAGGCCCACACCCAGTTCCCAGTAACTTCTGCCCTCCCTCACCTCCTTTCCTTGACTCACTGCCCTCTACCACCACCCCTGCTTCTCTTCACCTTCTCTAGTGCACCCTTTACTCAGGTAGATCCTACACAGGGAAAGCTCCCTTTACACATTTACTCACTTTCCTACATCCCATGTTCACTGTGCTGAAAGAAGGTGTACTCTACAGAAATTCTGACTCCTCACCAAATCCCCAGTCTAGGTTATGTCCCTCTGTTGACACTCTAATCACACCTCAAATACAAACTATTTCACATGAGGACAAAGACCGTGCCTGTCTGGTGCACCATGAACCATCAGCACCACGTGGCACACAGATTGCCCATTCCCTCTCTATGGGATAAACGGTGGCCTGGAGCATGAGGCTAGAAAGCAGACTGGGGAAAAAACAGGGAAGACCTTAAAGGCCAGAAGTCCTCTGACCTTTTTTCTGTAGGCAGTTGGAGAAGACAGCTGGTTCTGTGGTGGCCTTTGCCCTAGGCACCAACAAGAATGGCTGACACAGCTTTCCAGGCTTCCATCAAAGAAAGCAGAAAGAAACTCAAAGTCTGTTTTCCATCACCCTGTTCCAGCTGAGTAGGGAGCCCAGACATCTGGAGTAATGCCATTACCCAGCCAGACAAGGTATAGAGACCACCCCCAATCATTTTCCTCCTTAGAAACTTGGGAGTGTCCACCTCCATGCTGCAGTATGCAGTCATGGGTGAATGCCCTAAGATACAGCAGAAGAGATGCCCCCAACTTTGGGTGAGCACTTGGTTCCACATGCATTCTTTTTTTTTGGAGGGTGGGGGTGGGGGTGGGGTGGGGTGGGTGGTGCCAGGGATTGAACTCAGGGGCACTCAACCACTGAACCACATCCCTAGCCCTTTTTAGTATTTTATTTAGAGACAGGGTCTCACTGAGTTGCTTAGCACCTCACTGTTGCTGAGGTTGGCTTTGAACTTGTAATCCTCCTGCCTCAGCCTCCTGAGCTGCTGGGATTAAAGGAGTGCACCGCTCCGCCGCACCTGGCTGGTTCCACATGTATTCTAACTTGGATCCCAACCCCACCAGTTCTGAAATAGGACAACCCCTCCCTCCCTGAAATACCTGGGGCTGGAACCCTCCTCCTCTCCATCTGCTCTTGGTGAATACAGGCATCAGATCAGATCTTTGGTGCCCACACCCATCTCTGGCCCCATGATGGGATGTCCCTGCTCAGGCTGAACCCCTATCAGCCATTCCACAAATACTCTTGATGCCACACACCCCCATGAAGCCTTAATCCTAGGTAAATCCAACTGGCTGAACAGCTGTTCTGCCAAGATTCAGGATGTCCATATGAATAAAATCACTTCTTCAAACATCAATCTTTACACACTACAAGGGCAGTAGATGAACTTCAAAAACATGCTAAGTGACAGGAGCCAAAAGGTCACATATTGTTATGATCTCATTTATATAAAAATCCATAATAGGCAAATCCAGAGAGAGAGAGAAGGCAGGTAGTGGCTGCCAAGAGCTGGGGAGAAGAGCAAAGGGAGAGTGGCTGCTAATGGGCACAGGGTCTCCTTCAGGGATGATGGAATATTTTGGAATCAGAGTGGTACTAAATGCTAGTGAACTGAATACTTTAAAATGGTTATTAGATTATGAGAACTTCAATTTTAAAAATTCAAATGTTTTAAAAAGTCTTTTCCCACTAAAGTGTCTTTGTTTTCAATATATTTTAAATGTTAATGACATATAGCAATTGTACATCTTTATGGGATACACTGTGACATTTCAATGCATGTATATACTATGTAATGATGAGATCAACACACCATTTCTTTATATATATGTATATATTTGGTTGTAGATGGACACAATACCTTTATTTTATTTTATTTTATTTTATATGGTTCTGAGGATTGAATCCAGTGCCTCACGCATGCCAAGCAAGTGCTCTACCACTGAGCCACAACCCCAGCCCCAACATATCATTTCTTTGTGTGGAAACATTATAATCTTCTCTACTAGTTATTTTCAAATATTCAATTAACTGTTGTCAACCATAGTTATCTCACTTTGGTATCCCTGTACCCATTAAATATTCTCTTTCCATGTTCCCCTTCCCCTACATTCTTTTAATTCTCTGGTAACCACCATTCTACTCTTTACTTTTATGAGATCAACTTTTTAGCTTCCACATGTAAGTGAGAACTTGTGATATCTTTCTCTATCTGACTTATTCCACTTATATAGTTCCATCCATGTTGCTGCAAATAACAGGATTTCCTTCCTTTTAAAAGCCAAATAGTATTTTATTGTGTACTATTTACCATATTTTCTTTACCTTTCCTTCGTTGATGGACACTTAGGTTGTTTCCATTTCTTGACTATTGTGAATAATTCTGCATTAAACTTACAAATGTTGATGCCTCTTCAACATACTGGTTTCCTTTCCTTTGGAGATATATCCAGTGGGAGACTGCTGGATCATATGATAGTTCATAGAATGTCTTTCCATTTCCCCCTGGATCCTTTCCCACTTCTTTCAAGAATTTATTCATTTCCCATTTTACCTTCAATTGCCTCTATACAGGGTTCTTTTTCCTACTGACAAATCAGGTCCGGTTTCCCCGATCTGAAATTCATTTCCTGAACTGATTGCTCCCCTAATCTTATCTAGAATGAGCTAAAGATTTTAGAAAAAGCAGCCAATATGAAGAGCCTCCAATTTTTAACTTCCTATATCTCTCTAGTTCCATTTCCAGCAATAAAACAGATAGTAAAACCTCCCTGCTATAATACATGTAAAATTGACTGAGAGAAGAAAAGCTTGTTAAAATGAATGGATGAAGATTAACCTGTAAGAAACTCAGATCAGGAATGAGTCATTAAAAAGAAGTTGCCAAGGACAATCAGGTAAATGGGAGAAAATGTTTGCAAACAATTCATCTGACAAGGGATTAATATCCAGAATACCCAGGGAACTCAAACAACTCAGCAACAAGAAAAGCAAATAGGGCTGGGGTTGTGGCTCAGTGGTAGAGCGCTTGCCTCGCGTGTGTGAGGTACTGGGTTCAATTCTCAGCACCACATATAAATAAATGTATAAAATAAAGGTCCATCAACAACTAAAAAAATTTTTTTTAAAAACCCAAATAATCCAAGTTTAAAAATGGGCAAATGCAGGCTGGGGCTGTAGCTCAGTGGCAGAGCAGTGCTTGCCTTGCATGTGTGAAGCACTGGGTTCGATCCTTAGCACCACATAAAAATAAACAAATAAAATGAAGACATCCTGTCCATCCACAACTACAAAAAAAATTTTTTTAAGTGGGCAAATGATTTGAACAGATATTTCTCAAAAGAAAATGATCAACAAGTATACAAAATGTTCAATATAACATCACTAACCATCAGGGAAACTATAATAAGATATCACCTCACCCCAGCTTGCATGGCTATTATTTAAAAAATGCTGGTGAAGATGAAGAGAAAGGGGAACTCCAATACACTGTTGGTGTCAGTTCAGCTATTAATAGAAAACACTGTTGGTGTCAATACTGACGTTCTTCAAAAAATTAAAAATAGAACTACCATATGATCCCCTACTGAGTATATACATAAAAGTCAGAAAAGGGGCCGGGAATGGAACTCAGTGGCAGAGTGCCTGCTTAGCACATGTGAGACCCTGAGTTCAATCCCCAGCAGTAGTACTACTACCACTACCCAAAAATAAGTAAATAAATAAAATCAGTATGTCAAAGATATCTGCATACCCATTCACAACAGCCAAGACAGGGAATCAACCAAAGTACCCACGGACGGATGAACAGATAAGGAAAGTATGATATATATACAAAATGGACTATCATTCAGCCATAAAGAATAAAATAGTCATGCACAGCAACATGAATGGCATTAGAAGGCATTAAGTAAAATAATACAGAAAGATAAATACCACCCATGTTTTCTCACTCATATGAATGAGCTAAAAAAGTTAATCTCATAAAAGTAAACAGAATATTGGTCATTAGAGGTTGTGAAGGGTAGAGGATAAGGGGATAGAGACAGGTTGGATAATAGGTACCCAAGTTAGATAGGAAGAATATCTTTTAGTGTTCTATCACACAGTAGAGTGACCACAGTGTACAACAATTTATTGTATATTTCAAAATAGCTAGAAAGAGGAGTTCAAAGGTTCCTAACATAAAAAAATGCAAATCACTTGATTTCATCATTATGTTATATGTAACTACATGTGTAATCAAATTATCACACTGTATCCCATGAATATGTACAATTATTATGTATCAACTAAAAATTTTCATAAGAACCTTCCAGATACCTTGGTGCTGCACTGTCTAATAGGACAGACATGGGCTACATGTGGCTATTTCAATTCACTAAAATTAAATAAAGCTAAAAATTCAGTTCCTCGGTTGCATTAACCATTTTTCGAGAGCTCAATAACTACATTTAACTAGCCACTACTACGCAGGACAGTACAAAATATATTATTCCATTTTAAAATCTCAATATCTAGAAATACAGTAGCTCACTGTATTCATACCTGATTTGATTACCACAAACTCCAAGGTTATAAACATCTCAAAAGAATTCCCCAGAGTAAAATCAAGGGGAGACTAAGTAGAGCTCTACACCATCAGATGTTACACAAAAAGACTAGAGGAATCTTCTGTATCACCTTTAAGAGTTAAATGGTTACATAAAACAAGATGGAGATGTGGGACATGATGCAGCAAATTTTTATTAAAACAAAGGCACTGTCCAACATCAACAGTAGAAGAAAAGGTCAAGTAGTATTGAACAAAATACAGGCATGAACAAAAAAGAAATTGGCTATTTTTAAAACTACTCCAAATGACAGCCAACCCAAAAGCCCAAATATTATAAAACAAAGATATCAAAGAGAAAGGGATAAATTTAAAAAGTAAAATGAACATATAATAAACTATTATTGCCACATTAAAAGTCTCCTTTACTCCTTTCAGATTTGTATTTTTTAAATTGACCACTACAGTACTAATAAAGCCCAACCAAGCAACCAGTGTTAGTAAGAGGCATGAATTTGCTTTTATATATTATTCCACCTAAGCAGGGCAACCCGCAGATACATTCATTTGATAAAAAGGCCAAAATCAGTCTACCTGGTGAAGTCCAAATATGACACACATACATTCTGTGTCATACTCAAGAAAACAGACGAGAACAGGAGGCAACCACTGCTGAAGTAAACAGGAAAAAGAATGATATTTTAATAGCTAACTAGAAGGGTGGGTCTTTTAAAATACAATAAAAAGGACCTATGTGCAGAAGGATTCTCAAAGAGGAGTCCACTCAACCCTTAGGGTTCTGGGGATTTTTTTCAGGAATTCAATGAGATAAAAGCTACTTTCATAATGCTCCTTTTTTTACATTTTCAACTCTCTTACTATGGAAAAGAGGATGTAAAGAGAAATATCATGATGTGTGATGTTTCAATGGTTTGCAGAAGCAGATAAAGCAGAAGCAGATAAAGAATTCAGCTGTCTTTCATTAAGCCAGAAATGCAAGGGACAGGAAAACCATCTAGCATTCTCTGTTTTCACAAATTTTTTTGTGAAAAGAATGTTTTTCATAAACAAATAGGTTGTCTATGCCATCAGACAATGGATTATTATTTTAAAATGTAACTATTTAAAATTTTTACTTAAAAATAATTTTTAAATTAATTTCCAATAGTGTAAATATCAGTATTTTGTAAATATCAAAATACCACCTAAACCAAAGCTCTTCTTGATAATTTTAAAAGTTCAGGTCATGAGACCAAGAAGTTTCTCAGCTACTATATTGAGAACTGTGTATAGAATTTCCCCCAAAAAACATTTTATTTCTAAAAAGATAATGTAAATTTACCTTCCAAACTTAAAAATAAATATCATAAATGCACCTAAAAATTAGTCTTTATAGTTCAGGAGTTAAACCTGGAGTACACAGTTTAAAAAACAGACACTGAAAATACTTAAAAGTTTAAAATCATCATTTTGAAAATGAGTAGCGATAATGAATCAAACTTATAATAAGTTCATTATAATTAAAAGTATTTATGAGATAATTACGTTCTTACAGTTCCCTACTAACTCATCAAGTCAAGTCATAGGTAGTGTGATATTAAGAGAAACTGAAAAGAACCAAACAAACAAGAGTGAGCTGAGTTTCACATTTCGGTATGGGCATAAAAACAGTTATTTTAGCCAAAACATGATACCAACTCCCCTTCCAAATAAGGACACTCTCAGGGAATTTTCATGTGGCTAAACTGCATTAGACAGCACTACAATTAGAATGGATTTAATTATCAATCTCTGCATAAATGCGCAAGCATTTATATTCATACATACCTACGAAGAGAGAAGGGGGCAAAGCAGGGGAGAGGAAAGAGGGAAGAAATGAATGAATGAACAAATTAATAAGACAGAAAATTACATGACTTTTCCTTCTCCAAAATAAGAATATGAGAGTGACATTTCACCTGTTGGAGCGCACTTTTCATGATTTGGAAAAGTAATTCTTTGCAAGAGGGCAGTGCCAATGAGAAGAAATCCTCGATGAAGCTTCACACCTACCTTCTATAAGGGTACATTAAAGATCCCCTTGCATATGAAGAAACTTGGTGCTTTTAACTAGAACTCAGAGCATTCATCATCAGGTCACAGCCACACAGACATTTGTAGGTCTCTCTCCCTACAAAATGTTTTCTCTATTTTGCTTTTGTAGATTGGAAAACAATACAGAGAAATGCTTATAAGCCAGATATACGGTAAACAACTTGATTTAAATAAAGAAAAAAACAATCTTGACTCTTTACAGTGGATAGCACAGCTGAAACACTAAAGAAAAGAACTGACCCTATCTTCTCCCCATATCATGGCTCAGTCATGTTGCATGTGGCTTATGCTTTGGTGGCTCTGTCTTATAGAGATATGATTCATATAAATGACAACCCACAATTCAGCACACAAAAATCTTATTTTAATCAAGTCAAAGGGAAGAGAGAACAGAAAGCTTAGCTGGTCAACTCAGAATGAATGGGACCTCTTGTTTCAATCTTGATTCCCTTCCTGGAGAATGAAACATAAGTGAAGATAATTGCAATTAAAGTGGTTTTCATGCATGGCTTATATAAGTCATTAGTTTATTAGTCATATCTCACATCTTCAAGGATTTAAAATTCTTAAATTACATTCAGTACAGCTTTCATTGAAAAATCTTCCCTTCTACCTGTAAATTCAAATTACATGGTGAAGATGTCCTTAGGTAGGGACAATGATCAAACAGAGAGAAACAGCATCAACAGACAGTTACAGAGGCAAAGCAGTGTCACACGTGGTGGTGTAATTCCAGCTACTCAGGAGGCTAAGGATGCAACCTTGAGGCCAGCCTTAGCTATTTCCCTGTCTCAAAAAAAAAAAAAAAAGTAAAAAGAGCTAGAAAACAGCTCAATAGAAAAGCATCCCTGGGATTAATCCCCAATGCCAAAAAGAAAAGAAAAGAAAAGGTGGCAGAGGGAGAGGGGCAAGATGACACCACAGGAAAACAAACTCCAGTGCCAAAACATCCTATACAGGTCCTCTAAAATGATTTCATTTCCCATATCTTAGGATATAGATTCTAACTTTAATCACAATAGCCAAGTTAATTATGAATAAGAAAAGAATTCTAAAACCAGGAATTGCAAAACATATAAAAATGTTATATCAAGTAGCTTCTATTTCCTCTTTTCTAGTACACCATATAGTCTGGGCTTCTACCATCACCAACTCATCAGAGCCTGTGACCAGAAGAGACTAGGTGAAAGAGGAACTGGAAGGAGCACAGGGGAAAATAGGCAAGGGGAAGCCACGGAATTGTTTTTAGTTTATTTCAACTTACTAATTAGTATTAACTTATTACATTTTATGTATTAAAAACTCAAGAGTATACACTTCAAATTACAGCAAAAGTAATTTAGGTTGAACACTATGTAAAAAAGGTAGGTGTGGTATTGTGGTACACAGTCATGCACTACATAATGATGTTCAGTCAATGAAGCATTCATCACCAGGTCACAGCCACACAGACACTTGCAGGTCTGTGTGGTCCATCCATAGGAACATACTGGAGGTAACCATAACAGAGCCAGAAACTTCCTATCACCCAGTGACATCATGGCTGTTATAAAGTCTTAGTGCCACATGTGAGTCCTAGACTCATTGTGTCTGGGCTGATGCTGGTATAAACATACCTGCTGCACTGCCAGTCTGGTGCACAGCACACAATCATGTAAAGTACATAATACTTGGTAAGGAAAAACCTATGTTACTGGTTTACAGATTTACTTTTATTATTTTAGAGTACACCCCCCCTTTTACTTACAATGTGAAGCAATGTATGCACTGTGTAACAGTGGCAGCAGCCTCCTCTATCTCTTGCAATCTCTTGATTATATCTCCTAGATCTCTTGATTCTATCTAGGTTTGTGTGAGTACACTCTATGATGTTCACATAACTATACAGTTCACTAATGATGCATTTCTGAAAAGCATCACCATTAAGCAATTTGTGACTATGTATAGTTTGGTTTTTTCTCTGTAATTCCTGGCTCATTTGTTCCACTGCCCTTCTAAATCACTAGAACAATAAGATTAAAGTACTTGGTCTTTTGTCCTTGGTTCTTGAAGCAGCTTCAGAATGATAAAGGACAGCCAGTCTTCTGTTGTAACATTAGGGCACTTCAGGCCTCAGAAAGCAAAGTCTCCCTCTGACACACCCCTGACCCCATTTCATCTGCTCCTTTTCCTGCCCAAGGACAATTTCTCTTTCTCAAAGCAGGTCACAGAAACCAAAAAAAAAAAAAAAAAAACATACCCGTCTTCCCTAGCTTTTCTGTCTTGGAGCCAACCATAAAGAAATTCTCTGACCTGCCTCATATGACAGCAGATGCTAAGTTGCTCATTTCCAAGGGGGTCCTGCCCCATACCTGGAAGGAAGGAATGCTGCACAGAGAGGCCAAGAAGAATCTGAACAGACAGGCCTTGCTGGGTTTCCCCACTCAGCCTATTAGCATGGACCATACCATTTTGTCCAATCACATTTTTAAACTTGAAGCCTCCACAAATCCCAAAGGACAGGGTTCTGGGAGCTTCTGCACAGCTGAACCCAAGGAGGCTCACTGGAAGGTGAACAAGAATTCATGCACATGTGGGGAGGGGGACACACAACTTTGATTTCATGTGCATCCTTAATTCTTCTTTGCCTATAACTCGACACATTCACAGGTGTTGAGGATTAGGACACAGTCATTGGCTATGGTTTGGATGTGGTTTGTTCTCCCAAGGGTTCATGTGTTGGAAGCTTGGTTTCCAGGTGTCAATGTGAGAAGTGGTGGAACTTTTAAGATGTAGAGCCTAGGGGAAAGTAATTAGGTTGTTGGGGACACTGCCTTCAGAAAGGATTGATGCAATTCTTTCAGGGACCCTGTGAAAATTGGTTGTTATATAAAAAGCGCAAGGATTCCCCCTCCTGCTGACTGGTTTTCTGTCCTATCATCTCACGCTCTCGCATGTGCTCCCATCATGATGTCATCTGCCATGTTGCAAGGCAGCCAAGGGAAACCTCAACCAGAGGCCAAACCAATGGAGCCACTCAACCTTGAACTTTCTACCTCTAAAACTGTGAGCTAAATAATCCTCTTATTAAAAAAAAAAAAAAAAATACCCTCCTCTTTTATTTTCTTTATTTATTTTTACAATGCTGGAGAGATCAAACCTAGAGCCTCATGCATAATAGGCAAGCTCTCTACTTCTAAGCTATATCCCTACCCCAAACCTCTTTTCTTTATACATGACCCAGTTTCAGGTATTTTGATAGAGCCACAGAAGATGGACTATAATATAACTTATTTTTGGCAGGGGGGTGGTCATTATTCTGATGATCACAGCCACCAACCTGTGAAAAGCAATTGCCTAGTAAGTACAGATCTTGGTATTTAAAAGTCTGCATTAGTCCTTTCATAACAAATATTAACTGGCTTCCCATTGCTAAAGAATTAAGTCTAGGTGAGCACAGTGGCTAATGCCTGTAATCCCAGGGGTTCGGGAGGCTGAAGCAGGAGGATCACGAGTTCAAAGCCAGCTTCAGCAATGGCGAGGCACTAAGCAACTCAGTGAGACCCTGTATCTAAATAAAATAAAAAATAGGGCTGAGATGTGGCTAGTGGTTGAGTACCCTGGTACCAAAAAAAAAAAAGAAGAAGAAGAAGTAAGTCTTAATCACTTTCCTCTTTCTCCCTCCCCCAATGCTGGGATTGAACCCAGGGCTTTACATATGCTAAGCAAAGGCTCTGCCACTGAGGTACATCCTTAGCCCATTCAACAGCTTACTATTATAGTAAAGACCTCCATGGTTTCAAATATGTCTACAGCAGTATCTTACACTGCTTCTTAGAAGTGCTCTAGTACTATAGGCAGATCACAAATCTAAGGAGCACCAAAGCCCCCTGAGCTTCTCCCCATGCATTCTCATGTAATTTGCCCTCTCCACTCTATCCCAATCAAACATCACCCACCATCCACAGCTGTCTTACTTTCCCTGCCAGAAGTGAATTATGATTTCTCCAAAATGCCCACAATGCCCTGTTTCCCCAAATTTAGATCACTGGGTAGTGACAGTGAAGGAAAGACTTTAGAAAGAGAGGGAGTTTCTGGTGCTGCTCCGTAGCTAGCTGTGTAACCCTAAACAAGCCATTTAAAACTCTTAACTTGGTTTCATCATCTGTAAAGTGAAAAGGTAGACCAAATTATTTCTAAATTCTTTCCCAGTCCCTAAGCTCTATGAGATTTATAGGGTCTGTATCTACTTCTCTCAATCCCTAAAGTCACGATCTAATTAAGGTCATGATCATGTCTCAACTGGATTCATATACTCCCTTCCCAGTGGATCTTTCCTGCCTTCAGTCTTTTGTTGTTTTGACCCCAAAAGCATACTTCTAGGTTACTCAACTACCCAAAGCTAGTAAAAGGTTCTTAGGAAAATGTACAGACTCACACAGGCTCCTGTTTCTCTCTTTGGTTTTCCTCCCTGGCTCTCAGGTTCCTCACATGCTCCTCAATCCCCCACTACCTGCCCATTTCCTCTTTCCACCAGATTCAGTATCCTGAATCTGCAGTACCCTTCCTGATTGCTCTATGGCACCCTATGCTACTCTACCACAAACTTCGTCACTTCATTGTTCATATCTGTTCATTTTGTCAGCACCCTCCACCAGACTCTAAGTTCCAGGTAGGTGGAGACTCAGATCTTGTCTCTGCCTGTGGTACAGACTATGGGTTGTTACCCAATATACACACCAGCAAAACTGTTAACTGTACACAGACACCCAGAATCAAGACAAAATTTTGGGGCTGGGGATGTAGCTCAGTGGTAGAGCACTTGCATAACATACACAAGGCCCATTAGGTTCAATCCCCAAAACTGTAAAAGGGGAAGGAAAAAAAAAAAGAAAGAAAGATGGAATTTTTCTAGCCTTTTGCAGCTTCACATGGCCACGTTTTCAAGTTCTAGTCAATAAGATATAAGCAAAAAGGACACAGGAGCAGTTTCAGGGAACTTCCCCTTCAAGAAAGCACCATTCATGCTGCTTCTACTTTCTGTCTCTTCTCCCATTCTACTTCCTGTAAGATGGAAATCACACACTAAGGCTGATGTGGAGTGAGCTAGAAGCAGATTTCGAAGGGTTTAACCAACACTAGAACATCTACCCAGCATACCACCACACACTTGAGGATCCTATAATTGAATCCACTATTAATTTGGGGCATCCCCATCATTTGTAACCAAACTTAACTGCAACATATATATCCAACATCTGCAGTATCAGTAATTAGTTATTTACTGATTCAAGTAAAAACTTTTGCCTTTTCTATTACATCATCTTTTCATTGCTAAGTATACTGTCATGTCTCTGAAGTACCCATGTTCCTTAGCAGAAAGCAGTACACAGAATTGCTCTGTAGCATGTAAGTGACCAATGGATTAATGGCAAGTGGCTACTGAACAAGCTCTGTTCAATGTATGTGATCTTCTTTAAGCTCAATGTTGCTTCCAATCAAAATGAGACTTAAAGAGAGTACTAGTTTCCACTATTATTTTACTCATGGAATACTTGGGTGTTTAGGCACCAGAGTTGACTCTGTGAGCATGGTGCCACCAGAGTAGTCTATCAGTGGCATGTTCTACCTTAAAACTCTACAAGGTAATATGCAAATAAGCACATCACCTCTGCTTCTGGGTAGGTGGAATGAGCACCTAGCAATCTATATGACCTGAGGAGCATTCTACTCCTCAGGCTGGAAGCATGGAAGCTCCTGCCAGAGTCTCCTGCCCAGGTAAGCTACTCATGAAGTATGACATATCTCAGGCTATCAAGGCATATTCTTTTTCACATAGCCACTAGAGCAGAGTACAAAACTGATAATATCTGAAAGGTACTTGTGTATCTAGAGCACTATTCATGTACATTAATTGCTAAATACCTACACCACCTGCTAGACAGTATGTGGGTACTGGGATAAGTAACATGCCAGACAAATTCTTAGGAATCAAGGAAATGAAAGCATTGGTCATTTTCATTTGAAGAATGAAGATGGTTGATGAAAGAAAAGGACCAAAGCATCGCTTCCAGCTTGATGGTTTGAAAAAACTGATCAACAGTGATGCTCCTGACCATGTTGGCCAATAGGAAAGGTTTGTGGGGCATCCACGAGAACCTAGCTAATGAGGAGTTATGAATCTGGAAATCAGAAGAAAGTATGGTTACTTTCTCAGAAAAAAACTGAGATGGACAACGGGTAGACATGGTAAACAGAAGAGCTAGTGAAATCTGGTCTTCCAACAGTACTTTGCAACTATTTACCTTAATATTGAATTATGGGAGGCCCTTTAAAATATGGCAGTCTCATTTCTCAAAAAGATGGTAAACTCAAGCCTGAACTCTCTAACAGTAAAAAGTAAAAAGCACCTACTCAGGCTGGGGATGTAGCTCTGTCATCAAGTGCTTGCCATTCTAGAATGCACAAAGCCCTGAGTTCAATCCCTAGCACCAAAGAATAAAAAAAGACAATCACCTATCTCACTGTCACTACAACCACAGCCAACTTTCTTTGGGGTCACTGAGCTCATTCCAAACCCTCCTACTCCTTGCAAAGGAAACAAAAAGAAGCTGTTCTGAAAATGAAACTACCACTGTATTTATAGCATTGTCCTGGAGACATGGAGGTCCTGAGATACTGTCTTTATGGGGCTCTTTGGAGAAGCTTCCACCTGTTTCACAGGACAACTACCTGCTTGGATGGAGCATTTTGTAGAGAAGACAATCAATAGCCAATGCAGATGATAGACATGGAGACACCACACAAGCTCTAACGGCTCCCTTAAAGACTGGCTTGGAGAGGCTGGCCCTACCTCAGTCACATTCTAAATATTTGAACCAACACACTGCAGCTGTAAACAGATGGGAGACAAATATTCAAGAGGCTTTTAAGCAACATATTTTCCTATGGGCAGCTACTTATAATTCTTATCTGACTGCAGTTTCATAACCTATGTGATGACTTGAATATTCAAAATAAATTATCATGTTCTCCAAACTAATTTGTACAAAATGTACAAAGGCAATATTACAGTCTCAGCTGAAATTAAAAAAGGGTTTAGAAACGTAATTAATATAGTTATGCAACACCCCTCCAAGAGGAAATGTCTTAAAAGATTTTAACTCAAGCCTGTGTAATACAAGGAATATAACACAAAAACACATTTTTTTTAACTCAATCCAAACATTTAAATTTTATAATTCTTGTTTAGGTCTGGGGGTGAATTAGGAGGGAGAAGCATGACTAAAATATATAAAAAAGAAAAAATGTGGAATTTTTTAAAAAAAATACTTATTTGTTTTAATTGTACACAATGCCTTTATTCATATGTGGTGCTGAGGATCGAACCTGGGCCACGCACATGCTAGGCAAGCGCTCTACCGCTGAGCCACAAACCCAGCCCAAAATGTGGAATTTTTAAAAGCAAACACAACCTAGTAATCAAACATTCATCTTTTCTAGACAAGGTGGCTAAAGTCAACAGGGTTTAATCACCCGGTCAGATTCCATGTTAATATATAAGCCATAATGTGAATTTTGTAATTTCCTTACTTAAGAAAATACAGTATTTTTAGCCATCACAATCTTGTCAGACCTAGTTACTCTCATCCAGAAAGAAAACTCAGTTCTGAAAGGGTCTAAGAATACTGAGACAACTAAAGGCAGGAAAGGTATCCACACCCTGATCACTGTGGCCCAACAAGGCAGCCCTTAACAGGGTCTATATCAGAATGACCTAGCAGGTGTTTCCAAAATACTCATGACTTAGGCCTCTACCCAGAGGAAATTAGACGACCTAGAGATGGACGCTCCCTAGGGGCTTTGGACACCCTTCCCTCCCAGCCCACACCTCTTAGGTCTTTTATACACCTTGTAAATCAAACCCAGATAGGCAGGACTTTTGAACACTGATTTCTCATACCAACAGAGTTCTGTTTCTATGCCCGCACCCCCCCCCACCCCCGCCACCCTTCCCAGTGCTGGGGATAGGACCCAGGATTTTGTACAAGATAGGCATGTGCTCTGCCATTGAGTTAATATCACCAGCTCTGGATTTCTGATGTCCAAAAACGAGGTGGTTTACATTCACAATATTTAAAAGAAGAGTAGGCAGGAAACAAAAGGTCACCCCTTTTAAGGACTGATCAGAAATGTTATTCCCTACCAGCTTTCTTTGTCTAAATCTTTGTTTAATTACTATCAACAAAAGCCTTGTGTTGGTTATACCATCAATCTCCCAGAATGTAATGATGAATGAGAAACTCAACTTTTGTTTCCTCTGATTTCTGGATCCAATGCTACACATGCAGATGACTATTTAGGTCTGACAGGCTACAGAAGAGCAGGGTGGCTATGAGCAGACTGCAGCCCACCTGTCTGGGTTTGAATCCTGACTCTGTCACCTAGCAGTTGTGGAGCTTTGGACAAGTGATATAACCTTTCTGCACCTTAGTTTCCTCATCTGTAAAATTGGGGTTCCTACACCATGGGGTTTTGTGAGCACAAAATGAATTAATTTAGGTTGAGTACTTTGGAAAAGTGCCTGGTATGTGACACTGAACAGTTATATTCAGTACTCCACAGAACAGTCTCGTTTTTTCTAAGTCTGCCGAGTATTCCATTTTCCAGGTGTAGCACAATTATTCTTCTGAAGGATATCTGCTCTAAATCTTACCATCTTCCATTATTATAAATTATTAGTGTCTTTTAAATAATGGGACTTAAGTTATCTTGTACTCAGTGAGTGTCTCTTTTATCATGCTAATCAAATTAGCCAATGCCCTACTGAACTGTCATGCATAATACTGATATTACCAACACCCTCCAATGGGCATAGGTACTATGATCTCTAAGTTCTACATATGGCCTGAAGTGTCAAGGAAGAAGAATGATTTACCTGCCTGACTACACAGACCTATGTGGCAAAGGAGAAACTCCACACAGATGCATGGCTGCTAATCCAAAAGGAATCATCATCTTCAATCCACTTCTTACAGTTCTCCTTACTTAAAAGAATAGATGCTGCTGTCTTACATCCAACTCAGATCCATAACAGGTAAATATTCAGTAGTTCTGTCAGAAGCAAACTCAAATTCTCACTGAGGCCATATCCACTAACAAATACAGCTGATCTGTAAATATTAAAGTAATTTGTTTCTTCTGCCATAGACTGAAGCAGAGGTACCATGAACACACCCCTAGGGACATACACCACATTGCCAAACTCCCAAGGAAGCAAATGAATAATTACTGAATTTGGTGTCCTGAGAACTATTCTTTGGGGAAGGAGAAATTCATAACAATCACTTTGTAGTAGCATTTGCTGTGCCAAGGCAAAAGGGGAACAGTACTCTGGGGTTCAGAAACTCAGATAAAATACGTACCTGAGAGGCCAATTCTGCAGCAAGGCTTTAATTAGGGTCTGTTTAGTATGGGCTTACAAGAGATTAGTTCTGACAGGATGAAATTGTTAACTTGGAGAGAAGAAAAGGGCAAAGGTAGAACTTAAGAGAAATGGAACCTATAACCAGCATCTGCTAGCAGGGGCGTGTTGGCTACTATAAGCATTATAGTTTAAAACTGTATGTATGTTTCAAGAAAATGGTTATTCTCAGGCAGTACAGAGGTGCATGCCTGTAATCCCAACTACTCGGGGAGGCTCGGGGAGGCTGAGGTAAGAGAATCACAAGTTCAAGGCTAGCTTCAGCAACTTAGTGAGACCTTGTCTTGAAATTTTAAAAAATTAAAAAGGCAGGGAGGTGTGTTGCTCAGTGGTGCCTCTGCATTCCATTTCTAGTACTAACCCCCCCCCCCCCCTCCAAAAGTTATTCTCTCAATTAGAGAAAAAATGACAGTATCAGCAATGAAAATAGAAACAATTTCCTAAATCCCAGACAGTAAAAAAGACATCAAAGAAAAGGTACAAAAGTCTACCTTAAAATATAAGGAATATTAAGACACACTTTTGCCTGAATGCCATTACAACTGTACTGGCAGGAGAAGGAGGGAGGACCAAGAGTGGAACTTAGTTTTGCTAACAACAACAAAACAAACAAACAGAAAAACCAAATAAGTATGAATATTTTAAATCTAGGGCCTATACAATTCTAAGAGCAAATGCCTACAAGTGAACTAAAAATGTCCCCATGGAGGAAATGTGTCAGTGGGAGCCCAGAAGGAACCAAAATATTTGGCGACAGCAACATTTATGGTTTGAAATTGAGGTTGGGTGGGTAGGGAGGTCCCATTACAGAAATTCAAAATTAGGTCAGATTCATTTCTGTGACAATTTGCTTCACTATGCCAGAACATCCCCAGCAGTTATGCTTTAACCCCTCAATAGTGCAAAACATTTGCTTCTGTTACTGCAATTTCCATCACCAACTCTGACATCTATCTAAGACCTAAATGATCTCAATTTTCATTTTCTATCCCTCATCAAACAGAAACAAAGGATTTATTCTTGGTGAAAATGAAAAATAAGAAATTTTAATCTTTCATTTTTGAAGAAAAAGAAACCAATGCCTAGAGTTGATTTTCTCATGGTTGGTGGCAAGTTAGGACAAGAAACCACAGCAACAGCCTGTTTTTATACAATGGAGCACCCTACCTTAAATAACCACGTTTTCCAGTCTTCTCAAACTAAAATTTTAATAAGCAGACAGATTAACCTATGTGCTTTACTGTAATCCTGCATCAGTAGACTGTGTGTACTTTAGTATCTATTACATGGGCTATTATGTGAGGTAACTCACCTGGTAGAAGGAGCCCAGGAGCCTGGTTCTTACTCCTGCCTCTGCTAGACACAATTTGTGTAAACTTTAACAATATTGGGGCTTTCCTTTTTCTCACCAGTGACATTTAACTCAAAGGTGTAGGAAGCACCCCATTTTCAGTAATATTAAAACATTGGAAAATGCCTACAGTGATTTTAAGATTTGCTGATTATAAGCTGCATCTCTACCCAGATGATAAAATGTGGCAAACCATCTAAGAACTGATGAAATATAGTACCAATGTGTACTTGTACAAGAACCACACACACACACACAAAAAAAAAAAAAAAAAAAAAAAAAAAAAAAAAAAAAAAAAAAAAAAACCACTCTTGTGACAAAGGCTGACCACAAAGAGGAGGAATCTAAACTCAAGAAGAAGAAATGGCTTTTTAAAATATCTAACTGGGCTGTTTAGGATATTTCCATCCGGTTTCAAAGCTTCCTCCTGTCCTTATAATATCAAGTCTCTTCCACCACCCAGTCTTGGAATGCCCCTCCTCTTGTGGCCCTTGAGTCCAAGTGGTCTCTAGGTCCTATCCTAAACACAATCTACTACAATCACCTGTCTACAGTCTGTGTGACCATGGCTGCAGGTCAGACCTTATCACTGCCCTAGTCACCTCTAACAGACTCTCACCCCTCTTCACATTCCCAGTCTCCATCCTTACCCATCCATACTACACACTTTGACAACTTCTATTTTTGGAGCACACCACTCATAACTTACCCCTCCTAATTCAAAAGTTTGTTGATGTTCAATCAGCAAACAACTCAGGAAAGGGAACAGACTAGGGAGTCAAGATGATCTGGGCTGGATGCTTTGTGACCTTGGGCAGATATCTAAACTTTTGAGTCTCCATATTTTCACCTGTAAAGTGGGAATGTTCTAGTACCAATTAATGATAACTGAGATAAGTCATCAGAAAATAATCTATATAGGATCTGACACACAGTAAATAAAGCTAGCCATTATTACTATACCAATACCTTGCTTATCTAACCTTTTCTTCTACTTCTGCCCTATTCAAGTTCAGCCAACTGGACTACTTGTTTCTTGCCCAAAGATTCTACATCTGTTTGCTCTCCAAATTCCCTCTTGCTTAGAATATAGGTCCTTCTATTGCTGCCTGCCAACTAAGACCCTCTATGAAATGGACAGTTAAATTTCAATGTCCATTCACTTCAGTTTAATTCAATTCAGTCACCTGTTTGGTACTGACATCCTTAAGGACCTTACAGAGGACACTGTGGCTGACTTTCTATTGTTTCTGCAAGCTCTTCCTTAAGGTACTATAGCCAGCTAGGTTAGGTGAGATTCAACCCCACTTCTGGGATGGGTCCCAGATTATCAGATGTCTACCATTCCAGTTATTGCTTCAAGAAACCAAGACCTAGACCAAAGCCTCTCTTTGAAGGTGTTGGGAAGAGAAGTCTTCTTGTGTTACTGTAGTGCTGAGAAGGTCCAGTTAGTTGCTGGCAGTCATCTTATAAAATCAACCTAAGAACATAACCAATACCTATGAGGACTCTGAAATATGAAGCCGAAGTCCTGCCTTCAAGGACTTTTTAGGGCAGGTGTGAGGTTAAACCTAACTGAATTTGCATTTCCACCTCTTGCACCAAAAACATCCTGACCAATTCAGCAGCTCAAGGAACAGTTATGCCCTAATATGGATGGCTCTGCTATAAAGTTTTCCCAGATACACATATACAAGTACCTCAGCAATCTGTTTCTGACACCCTTTTGTTCCAAGTGTGTGTAAAAGGCTAAATCAGGAAGCCCTTTGGAATCAGGGACTGTGTCATTTATTTTTGTATCTAAACACAACAAATAATTGACAGTTAATAAATTAATAAAAAGAAATCATGTATGGGCTTAAAAAGAGGGGACAGATTTTAGGTAGATCTGAGACAACAAATGTTAATTTTGAATGGCTTAGGTGGGACTTTAAGCACAAAGTTAACCAGTTATATAAATGGCACAGAGCCAAGTGAACAAATAATCCTAGCAGTATACAGACAGGTGAAGGAGAAGGTATACTGCAAGAGAGAAAGCTCTGGGAATCTGGAAAAGTCAGCTAACATCTCTGGGGAAGGGAGGGAGGGAGGGGGAGAGAGAGAGAGAGAGAGAGAGAGAAAAGAAGAGAAAAGAAAAGAAATACAGGTGGGTGATAAAACTCACAAGGATGTTATACAAATTATGTGTGGAAAGCAACCATTAGTAAGTATTTTCACAATAGTACTAGAAACAGAATGAATGCAAGGAAAAGACTTAAAGGTAACTAATGAGAGGATTAGCCTACTGGTTACAGAAGAATTGGTAGATATAAAGAAATAAAAAAAGATTCAAAAATGTATCAGGAGAGAAGTATAACCTCACAAAGGAAAAAGGTAAAACTACTCACACTCTACAACCTTCCTCAGTTACCCTAAAGAAAGGTAAACAGTTTTGCCTTGATTTGTATAGTTCAAGTTGGAATTAAGACACCCAAGGATAAGTACTCACCTCTAAAAATAGGAGAACAAGCAATAATTATTCTGAGAGCAAAAGACAAAGCAGTGGGAAAAAGAAAAGACTTTTGCAAACATCAAATGTACAAAAATTAAGGTCTCCAACCAAATGATCTGGGAAAGAAAAAGAACCATTTATCAAATCACCATTTGGCAGACCCCATGCTGGACTCTTACTCATTTGTATCATCTCTTAAAATCCATATAATAAATCTGCAATGTGGAAACCCCCCTCCCTTTGATAGACAAAGAAACTGAGTTAAAGAGATGAGGATACTTTCTGAATTTAGGAGATACTTTCCTTGAAAAATCTTGACAACCAAATTTTAATATGCTTTCTGCTTTCACTTTTCCAGATTCTGTAAAATTATCCATCTAATATCAATAATATTTTCACTTTTACCTTAAATTAGGAATGGAATAGAAAATACAAAAAGAGATAACAGTACAGAAAGTTTCTGGCAATGACCGGGTTAAGAATCTAAAAGGAAAATGAGCAACATTTCTCTTCCAAGGGCAGAGCCTTCCTGGAGAACCCCCAGCGGTCAGTGTCTGGACTAACTAGAAAAGTGATCCACTTGTCCCCAATCGCAGATACAAAGCTAAAGTGTTTATACACAGCCACCTAATGCAAAACTGTTTGAATGTGTAGATTAAGCACCAAGTGCTGCTGAGACATGCAAGCAAACCAACAGGTTATCTGCCAAGTGGTTAGGGGAACGAATTACAAAACCTAACAAGCAACATTAGGTTTTCCGTACAACTCTATAAAACACTTCCTGCTATGGGTCCCGCTAAAAAGAAAAAAAAAGGCTGCTGGTTCCCTACCAAGCACCTCTCAGTTACCCAGCCCAACACATAAGTCATACACTACATTCGAAAAAAGGGGACACACACACACACACCCTTGCAAAACTCGGCAAAATGCATTCTCTAAATTTGCAATCAAGGAGCAAGATGATTTTAACTCACAATTAACTGTGAGGCGAGGAAACTGCCAAGTGCAAAAGCACTGAACGGTTGCAAGACAGTTGAAAAAAGAACAACTTTTGCTCTAGGCATTACTACCTCCACCTCGAGTACAAAAGAGGTAAGTCTCACTGGTATGTAAGGAGTAAAAGGGCACTTTTCCCAATAACTCACAACAAAACGCACCTCACAGCTCCCCAGGCTGAGGGCCGCTCCCGCGCCTCGTGCCTCCCTCCCCGCCTCTCCGACGCCCGGACTCCCTAAAAGGGCCGCCCAGGTCGCCAGCGAGTCCCCACCCTCTCGGTTTCCTGCCAGCCTCATCCTTCCTGAGTACCAAGGGCTGCAGTTATCTGGTTTTAATAAAAACTGAAGTGGTCCCGAGCTAGCGGGTTTTCCTCAGAGGGGTGGAGGCAAAGGAAGAGGAGAAAAAGGCCGGAGAGAACCCGCATCACCGCTCCGCTAGCTCTAGTGGAAGCTAGGGCAGACGCACCCGGGCGCCGGGTGCCCACCCGACCCATGTCCCCGCATAGGCTCTGAGAATCACCCAGGTTTTGTTTCTCCTAAAGAAAGAGCTGACAAGGAGGGAGGAACTGGGCGCACAAACATATCCATCCTGCCTCTGGTCTCCAGCACGGTGTCTAGCCTCCGCGGCGTCTGTCAGCACGCAAAAGGGGCTGCCTGCGTTCGCACCGGCCGAACAGGTGCGACAGCATCCCGGTGGAAACCCCGAGGCGCGCCACCTCAGCCTGGGTGGCCGGGAGGGCTGCCTTGCGCCCGCACCGCGGTGCCCGCACCCCGGGTCCACGCTCCAGGAGCCGGGCTGCCCCGGGAGCCGACCGGCTGGCGGAGCGGGCGGAGTTCTGGCCGAGCTGCCAGCTAGTCCTCTGCACTAGGTTCGGGACCTAACAGCGGTTTGCAGCCCGCGTTCCGGCCGCGCGCTCGCGCGGGTGTCATGGCCGAGCCGCTGGCCGCGGCGAAGTTTCCTGGAGCTGACGGCTTACCTCTGGGCCTGAGGGACAGCAGCAGCTTTGAGAAGCAGCAAGGCGGCGGCAGGAGAGCCCGTGGCCAGCTGAAGCAGAGGAGGATATAGGAGGGAGGCACCGGTAGCGAGGATCCGCCGCGATGGGAAGAGGAAGGCGCCGGGTATCTACAATCAGAACGTGGGCTGACCGTGACGTCACAATGGCGCGGCCAGCCAATCGGGGCCCGAAGAATGAATCAAGCGCTATGATGTCATGAGGCTCCGGAGCCAATCCCCAGGCAATAGAACTTTCGTGATTGTAAATTCCAGAATCCGATGCAGTGGGGAGCAGACGCCGGGGTTGGTCCCCTCTAGTTCACGTGTCTTCGGGCAATTTTACCCTCTTTCTTCCTAATAAGCCTGCGTGGAACCCAGAGTCTGCGCAATAGCAGTAGTGAAGTTCCCAATGCCCTGAACTCTGGTTCTTTTAATGCCGGTGATATTCTTTGGTAGCATTTGAGCGGCAGAAGCCAACCCTCATAACGGTCTTTTCTACAATTCTGAATGGGATCCAGTTCTTGCTTTTAGCTGAAAGAATTAAATGCCAACGGAGACCACTGGAGCAGAGGGCTGGAGTTAACAAGATAAAGCAACAACAACAAAATCACTCAAAACTCTTGTTACAACCTTAATTCTTTAGATAGATTTGTTATGTTTTTCTTACGGATTCAGATTTTTCTTTAGAGGCTACTACCAGCTACGTTTACTCTATAAAATTATTCCAAAGGTGTTATAAAAGGAGGAATGGTGGTAGTGTGAGGGGTGCTGTTCAGCTGGGCAAATTTAAGCACTTAAAAGTGGCTCAAGCTGTTTTTCACTGATATGTGGGTAATATAAGGCCTTCGTCATCCTAGTATCCTACAATTTCCCCCATTTTAAAACCTCGAAATTTAGCCTTCCTTCTAGTGCCCCTTTTGCTGTATTTCTACTAGTCCATGTCCAAGGACCCCAAACAGTCAATTGTTTAATATAAGCAAACTTATTCTTTTGTATATTTACAAAGTAATGATTACCTCGTGTTAGCTATGCTTCAGACAGGGGGCCATTACCATAGGAATACCGGCATACAAACTATCTACAAATTAGGTAATTCAAACATACACAAATAATTGAGATTATTAACAGTCATCCAGTGCAACTTGCCAGCTACTATGCAAGGCATTAGGGGGAAAAAGGCGGGAGTGGGGGGTGGGGAGGATTCCCTGGCCTTTAAAATAAGTCAGAAAACAACTACAATGCAGAGTGGTAAATGCAACAATGGAATCAAATACACAGAAGTTTCTTTCAAGGGATATGTTGAAAGCATATTTTGTTGGCATAAAAGATTTCCTCTGGGTATTTCCTTTATTTTTCACTCTTTGGCCAACAACCCAAGACAGTGTTGTCATATAAGTTTTTGTAACACTAAATTTCTGGGTTTTGAACTTTTTTTTCAGTGGTACTAGGGATTAAATCCAGAGACACTCTACCACTGGGCTACATCCCCAGCACAGTGTGTGTGCGTATTTATGTGTACACACACACACACACACACACACACACATTTTTTTGGAGACAGGGCCTTGCTAAATTGCTGAGACTGGCCTTGAACTGGTGATCTTCCTGCCTTAGCCCAGAGTTGCTAGGATTATAGGCATGTACCTCTGTGCTGGGCTAAAAGTCTTATATTTAACAAGATTCCAAGTCTTAAGTTTTACACCCTACTCAATTGTTTTTGTACTACCAAAATATCTGTATTTTTTAATTATAGACTCAAGTAACTATCAAACTATACATTAAATGTTAAATGTTTGTTTTAAAATAGAAATAAAGCTTTAATATTTTTTCTCATCTTCTAAAAAAAAGTTTTCACATGATCCTTAACAGATAGCTGATCTCTGTATCTTGATTTCCATTACAGCGTTTATCACTTCATTGTAGCTGTTTCCTGACTATATCATCTCACTCAGTCCCTGGGGTACATGTACTCCACTTCAACGACCACTGCTTTAGGTTGTAAACTCCACTGGAAGGGAAAATATATCAGATTTTGCTCATTACTTATGTGCAGATCTTCGTTACAATCCCTGGTATGTAATAAGAGCTCAATAAATATGTTTTGGATAAGTAAACGAAATCTTATTCCCTTCTCCCCATCACCATCAGCACCGTGGAGCTTCCATTTCCATTTCCATAGTTCCAACCTTCTGTCAGATAGTCATATCCCAGGATTATTAGTTCCTCTTGGTCAGAAGTTAGTAAGGCCATTGTTTCATTCTTCCTCCAATCAGAGACCTAGAGTTCCCAATATACACAAAGTATAATTTGGGGGAGATTTCCCCTGCCCCAATAACTAATCTTACACACCAGAGTGAATATCATATGAGTTACTCCATATTTCACCATCATTTGAATTCTTGGGTAAAACTGCAAGAAACACGATAGAATTCAAATGACTCCCCAATTTAACTGTATTTTTTGCAAATAAAATAATACCCAGGAGTCAATGCCATGCTTACTAAATAATAGAGTTCAAAGGAAGTATTTTTGTTAGCGTAAGAATCAGATTCCTGGCCCATGTAATTCTAGAGTTGAAGCCATTCCTGCTATTTTATTCTACCTATCATGCGATCTAGGATGCAGTGTGAATGAAAAAACCCTATAAGTCTTCTCTATTTCTTTATAGCATCCTTTTGGTATTACACCAGAAAATGATTATTAATTATCTTAATTAAGTAACTATTTTCTTTTTCTCCTTATTTTTAAATTCTGGTAGCATTTTTCCTTTTACTCTTAGTTTTTATCAGTAGGCCTAACTCTCCTCCAGCACACACTTCCAAATTAAAAGGTTGCTTCAGTATTGCTTTTGAGAAAGAAAGTATTTAACATCCTGGGGAAATTATTCTATTGTTAGAGCAGCTGCAGTTGAACAAAAAAAAATACAATTGAAAGTTTTATTAAAATACGATCTATTAAGTAAAACTATTGTTTTATTGGGAGGTATTTGCATGATGTAATGAAACCCTTTTTACAAGATCTAAGCCTGTGTTTGCCTTTTAAAGTTGACTAAAATATAAACCAAGTATAAGCTATTTTATGCTAAGGATGACACTATGCCATCTCTGTTGTTCCTACATTCCTCCTTCCCCCAGCCACTCCCTGTAATCTTACTTTCTTATAATTTGTGTTTTCTGTTATCTTGCTGCCAGGAATTGCCATTGGCCTAGTTTATCTTTGGATAAGCTGGAGATTAAAGACAGTTTCCTTTCCTTCTCAGACCTTGGAATCTGTTCTGCACTTCCATTGTTTCTTTGTCACTCCTTCTCTTCATTCTATTCAACAATATGTACTGTAGTGTATCTCTGTTCCTGTCCTTTGGTGTTCATCTTGATAAATATCAGCTACTTGGAGGCACTACCCGTACCTGGTCTGCCATGTTTCCCTAGTGGCTAGGGAATTTTTGGCAAATAGCAGATGCTCAAAAATATCTACCAAATGAATGAACGTTTATTATTTCTGGATTCTCTGGCCTTTTCCTCTCCACTGCCTTTTATGCTCTTTAGTAATCTGGGAGTGACTTGGTAATGAAAGAGGTCTGTGTCTGCAACCTTCTCTGTTTATATTGGCTTCAAGGTAATTTCAAACTTTAAGATTTCATCTAGACTGCTGATTTCCTAATGTATTTCTCCTGCTCACATCTTTCAGCTGAATTCCAGACTCAGATATTTAACTGCCTATTAATGATGTCTAAAAGGTGTCTCAAACTTAGTGTAACCAAAGATGATCTCTTGATTTTCCCCCAAATCTGATCTTACCCAGATGTGTAAATGATAACTCTTATCAATGCAGTTTCTCAGGCCAATCCCCTTACAGTTATGTTTAAGTCTTTCTCTCACCTCCTACACCCATTGCATCAACAAAACCTTATTACTCAGCCTTCAAAATATATTGAGAATCTATTTACTTTTCACTATCTCCACTACAATCAATGATCTAGGTTAAGTTACTCTCAACCATTGCCCAAAGTTTTGCAATAGCCTTCTGTATTAGTCTGTTTTCAGTGGTTATCACAGAACACTTGAGTCTGGGAGGTTTATAGAGGTTTATTTAGCTTATGGTTCTGGAGAAGGGAAGATCAGGCATCTAGTGAGGACCTTGTACTATGCCACAACATGGTGGAAAAGCTAAAGAGCAAGTGGGCACATTTGGAAGAAAGAAAAGCAAGAGGTTCTGGGTTCCCTCTGTAACAACCCATTCTTGTAATAAAGGCATTCATCCCTTTTAACGACCTAACCACCTCTTAAAGCCCCCCCCCAAAAAAAAAATCACAATAGCAAACAAATTTTAACATGTGTTTCAGAGGGGACAAACCATATTCAAAACAGAGCACCCCTAACTAGACCTCTAGTTCTGCCTTTGTCTCTTATAGTCTATTGGTAACCCTGCTGACAGAGTGATTCTGTTAAAACCAAAGCTAAATCACACCATGTTTGCTCAGTACCATCCACCAACTTCACTTCTCACCATAGAATGAAAAACCAAATCCTTACAGTGGTCCATAATGTCCTTCATGATTTAGTAACTTGCCATTTCTCTGACTTTCTAAAGCTACTTGCCTTCTACCCACAATAACCTCCTCCTATTCCTTGAATATACCAAACACTAAACTGCCTTAGGGTCTTTGCACCCCCATGCTTAAAATGATCTAACCCAGAAATTGCCTAGGCTTACATTTTTGTTTCATTTATTTGTGCATAAATGTCATCTTGTTAGGGAGCAAAAACCCACTCTGTTTAAATGTATAACACTTCCCTATGCCTCCCACATTCAGAAGCCCTTTGTCTCTGCTTAATTTTCCCCTTTAGCATGTATCACTGTTTGACATACCAAGATTTCCTTTTAAATATTTATGTATTATCCCATCCCCCAATAAGCTTACTGAGGGCACAGACTTTGTTCACAACTGTATCCCCAACACTTAGAACATTGCCTGGTACCTGTTAAGAGCTAAATAAATATTTATTGAGTGGATAAATGAACAAATGAGTGAATGTAAAATTGAAATGCAAATTACTAGGATATACTTTTACAAGTACCATTTGGTCAAAAATTAAGTCAGAGAAAGAAAATACCAACTTTAATAATTTTTAAAATTTTAAAATATTATCAATAGCTAGGCATGGTGGCACACTCCTGTAATCCATTGGCTTGGAAGGCTGAGACAGGAGGATCACGAGTTCAAAGCCAGCCTCAGCAACAGCGAGGTGGCTAAGCAACTCATTGAGACCCTGTCTCTAAATAAAATACAAAATCGGGCTGGGGATGTGGCTCAGTGGTGGAGTGCCCAAGTTTAATCCCCGGTACAAAAAAAAAAAAAAAAAAAAATATATATATATATATATATATATATATATATATATATATATACATATATATATGTGTGTGTGTGTGTGTATGTGTGTGTGTGTATAAATCCAATAAGTATCATTTTTTGTTCTCTATTACAATGATAATTTCTCCTTCTACTGATATTTTAAAATCTGAAAAAATTAACATGCTTACAACTGAAGTTATGATGAAAAAATATTAAATCTTAAGTTAGTATTACTATAGGGTAGCATACTCTAAGTTATCAGTTATTATGAATATGAAGTACTTCCTCTAGAAATAGAAAATGTGATTATATTTATCTCAATGAATCAAATTTGTAACCAATTCTTCTCCCTTTATTATTTACAAAGTTCCAAGTTAATTCCCAAAAGACTCTCATTTTATTCTTTCAACACCATATTGAGATGAGAAAATTGAACATTTGGAGAGTTAAGCGAACTATTCATGGCTACAAAGCCAGGTAGTGCAAAATTAAATTTGAATCATCTTCAGTTCTCAACTTCTTCAAATACTACAATAGGCTAAAGATAAGATTTTGAAACCAGAACAGAGTCTCAGGTGTTTTTTTACTTTGTTAGTTATCAAAAGATACACTTCAATTGCTTTATTTCATTTGATAACTACTTTTTTTTCTAATCTTTATGGTTAAAATGACATGGCACTCTCTATCAGGTATATTTCAATGGAAGGAACTCAGTTATAAAACTTAAAAAAGATACCCTATGAGCATAAAATGGGGAAATTTTAGACTGTTGAAAGCCTAGAAAATACATAATACAGAATATATTACTTTTATATTTTGTTGATACATAAGATTAATTTTCTACTTAGTCTTAATCTACATATAACATTTTCATTTTCTCTTCATCTCTTCCTATTCTGTTTACTTCTCTGTGACCTAGAACAAAATGTTTCTTTCCTCCTTTCCCTACGACCAGAGCACTTTGTGAAGCTTTTGTTTTATCATGTATAATATTAATTAGTAATTGTTTCATACATCTTTCTTCCCCAAGTCAAGGGCAGAAAAAAAAATGGGTCATTTATCTTTATACCTCTAGCATGGTGCTGTGCCAAAACATAGCAGGCAAAAAACAAATGTTTATTAAGCCAAACATTCAAAAGACTATTTACTGTCTTCATGGAAAAGATAGCAAATAAGACTGTTTCAGAATATGCAAGAAAAACTTTGGAACCTCAAGTTCATATAATCAGTTTATTGTGTTTTGCTTATGTGGTAAGTGGCTTCTGATATGGCTCCCAATAATCTCTGCACCTGGGCTGGACCCAGTACCTTGCCTTTAATATAGAGCAATGGTACAAAATGGAATCCTATTTCCTAATTAGGTTAGAAAAGAAGGTAATGTCTAGCTTATTGGCACTCTTTCTATAGCCTCTTAGCAAGACACTTTGATCAAGCAAGGTGCCATATTGGAGATACCCATGTGGCAAGGAAATAAGGTTGATCTCTCACCAACAGACAGCTAGGAACTGATGTCCTCAGTCTAATAGCCTGTAAGGAACTGAATCCTGCTAATGAATACATGAGACAACTTGACAGTGAACCCTTCCCCAGTAAAGCCTTGAGATCATTATAAGCCTATAAGGCATATAACTTCATTGCAGTCTACGAGATATTCTGAAGCAGAGAACCCTGGTAAGTGAACAATTCCCTGTTTCCTCACCTGCAAAAACTTTGAAATTAAAAAAATGTGTAAGGCCACTAAGTTTGGGGATAATTGGTTATGTAGGAACAGACAATATCAATTCTCTTACTTTTAAAAACAGAATTAGAGGAATTGAATTAAATTTATTTACTTTTCAGAACAATCAAGGTATATCTAATTTTTGATAGTTCAATATTCCAGTTAGAAGAATTTGGCTTTCCCAATATGGCTTCTCACAGTCACAGAAAAACATTGATGTGTGTGGATACTGATTACCATATGTCAAAAAAAAAGGTAGAGATCAAGGTAGGCCATTAAACAAACTTTCTTCATTGTAAGACTTAGAAGAGACTGTCCTTTTCTACCCTACCCCATGTTCATAATATCATTAAACATTTTCTCAGATAACTAGTCAAGTGCCTCAAATTTTCACTTCATTTTTGTGAATTATGACCTTGCAGGTTACTATTATAACCAAACAAAATCAAACACAAACATCATATGGGAAGAATAATGCATATACTTTTTTTCTCTAATGGGTGGACCCAATTAGTTTATTGGATCCACCAAATAAGTGACTAGGTTCTGAAAGCCAGAAAGCCTGGAAAGTTGGGTTGTGGCTAAATATTAAAGAAAAGTTCCCAAGGAGTAAGGATAAAGGGTGCCACAGTGGATGTATAGGACAAGCATAAAAGGACAGGACCAATATTCAGAAAGCATTCACGAATGCTCGATTCACTTTTTAAGTTACCCTCTGCACCTAGCAGAACATCTAGAAGTCAGTGGATGCTAAATACCTATTTACTGACTATATGGGGAACTGGTGTGTGTAGTTGAGAAAATAAAACTACACGCGGTAAAAAGTGATGTGCTTTAGGAAATGTAAAAAATAATAATAGGAGTAATAATAATAAAGGTGTTATGGGATTCAGATGTTGAAAGGATGAAGAACACTGAAGCAACCAGGCCTCTGCAAAGGCTAAACACACAGCCTTCTCTTAAAACCACTCTCCTCCCCACTTCCCAGGTCTCACACATCTTCTTTTCAAGCAGGTCTTTTCTATCAACCTAGCTACAATCGATATCTACTCTTTCCACTAGGCTACTTCGTTCACAGCACTTGTCACCATCTGTCATTGTTTTGCTTATTTTTACCCCCTACCTTCCCCATTATTAATGTTTCAGAACGACACAAATAAGTCTACTGGGTTCCCCAGGGTCTGCTGGCATAAGCAATGCGCGCGCAACAGGTGTAAGTTGAATGACTAATACTAAAATGTTGAATAAAAAAGGAGGTACTGGTGTAGGGATAGAAAAAGCCTGGATGTCCAGCCACGGACTTCAATCTCAGTTCTCCCTCCAAGGAGCCAGGCCATCTTTGCACGTTATGCACCGAGAAGCCGGAAGGGATCCTCAGGGGCGGGGGCGCCCTTTGTCGCTAGCCCGAGTGGCGGACACAACCTCCCTCGCACCCAGCTCTCTGGCCCTCTCCGGAATTGGTACCGAGGTGCCGCGGGGGCCACTTTCCGGATCTCCGGAACCTGGCAGGGTCTACCCAACAACCACGCAGAACCGCGGCTCCAGGACAGGAGCCGGTCCACCAGGACCCTTCTCTTCTCGCGGGGCGCGGGGACCGTTAACCGCCCGCGGCGTAGGGCGGTGCCGCTGTCGCCCCCGCGCCCCCGGCAGCCCCGCCCCGCTCCCCCGCCGTGGTCACCCCATTCATCCGGCGGCCGCACCCACCAATCACCGCGCACCAACGGCGCTGCATCTGGCGATGGGGCGGGGCCTTGCGAGGAGCGCGCTCAGCCCCTCCCCCTCGAGCTGACGCTCAGGCCGGGTTATTCCCGGGCAATGACCCGACCGAGTCCCGGCGTTGACCCTGCTGGGGGACGTGGAAGCGGGTGGGGGAGGCGCTGAGCGAGCTGTGCGGTCTAGGCAGCCCAGCTCTGCGATTGAAGGGTGGCAAAGGCCTTGGGACAAGAATGCAAAGCGGCCTTGTTTGCCGGTGGCTGGATCCAAAGCCCAGAGTGTCCAGACTGGAGCTTAAGATGCTCTCTGTTCAAGATACGCTTGACTTGGGTGAAACTGCATGGGACCGGAGAGGAGAGGGAGATGGGGCAGCAAGAAAAAGTGTGCAATGGGCAGCTCGGCCCGTCTGGTTTCAGGGAAAGGCCTCTGAGAGAAGCCTTAAATCGTTACTCATCTTTCAGTCATCTTTATAATGTGTGACTGGCATTGTAGACTTCGTTAATCCTTGTCCAGACTGCCAAAGGTGGGGGTAACACACAAAAGTCTGCTGCTGAAGTAAAAATTAAATTTGCTTTTTGTAAACTCATAAATTGTATGATATTGCAAATGTTTCCCTTGGCATATTTCATAAATGGGCTTCTTTTTTCTTAGATTATCTTTCATAAAGCCTCACCAGGGAGGATAAGAGGAGGAAACTGGCTTTTCAGTTGTAGCCAAAGGTCATTCCCTTCCTATCCCCCCCCCCCAGGGGGGGACCACCTTAAAGTCAAAGAAAATAGTTTGATCATAAGCTGCTGCTAAATATTTTCACTTCTCATTTAATTTCTCCTGACAAGCTTGTAGGAGCAAGTGTCACCAGTTTTAGATGATCAAACAAACTCATATACATCCAACCAAGACATCGGTTTTAAGTAACAGAATGTAGGCCCTTTCCCTACTTTCTTCTACAGAGCATGAAATTTCAGTCCTCAATAAATGGAAGGTGAAAGGGAATCTAATCTTGGCATCCTTAGTAAGGATGGTGCTTGTAACCAAGTGCAAGCACTTCTTGGAGGTGGATTTGTTTCTTAAGAAGTCAGTTAAGTACATAGTTTCCATGCCAGAACTCTGAGGGTTAGAAGGAAAGTTACTTTAGGCTCTTAAAGGCCGGGTCACATATGGGTTGTTGCCTTTTGTAACCCCAGCCTGACCTAAAACAAACCCCTTTGTTTAAGTATTGCCAGCCCAGATGGCTGGAGTGCTGCCCAGGGCTTGTTCAAATGGAGGACAGATCAGTGAGATTAGAGACAACAGTTTTGAGGTAAAGTACCAAACTGTAATCAAACTTTTAACTCTATCTGGTTGAACAGATGGGCCAAGTATATCCTCTCTATGTTTAATGCTCAAGGCACATAAAGATGGGTGAGAAAACTTTTCCGTCCACTGAAAAAATATTACAATTGGGGTAGAGTCTATCAATGGATCAAGTCTACCTATAACTGGTAAAGGAAGGTAGCATATAAAGAGACAATAGATAAGCACAAGGGAAAAATTATGATTCAATGAACTTTGTTAGAGCAGTGGAGGTCAAAATTCAGAGGAAAGAAAGGAGGTTCCTTAAGGCTCCAAGCTAAGGAGTTGGGGCTTTTCTACATCAAGCAGACAGACTGGCTTTTAAAAAGAAATGCCAACTCAACATTCTTAAACACCTTGTAATAGATTTCTCACCAAATGCACTGTACAAACCCCAATCCTTAGGATCGCATAAAGACCTGCATGAGCTGGGGCCTGCTTCCCTGTCCATCTTCATCAAGGACCACTCTGTTCATGGGCACTATGCTATTCACCTCTGCTTCTCAGAAGTGCAAATTGTTCTCTCTTCAGGCCCATTACACATGCTGTCCTCTCTGCTTTGTCACCTCACCACCCTGACCCTTCTCTACCTGTTTTTCCACCTCATCTGTCCTTTCATCTTAGCTTCAAGTTGCTTCCTCTGAGAAACTTTCCATATAAATAAGGTGCACTACTACAAATCCTTCCCAACATACTTTTATCAAAATTTACAAGATACTGTTATTTATGTTATTATTATCTCTTTTATATCTGCCTGTCCTGTTATCACGTCCTTTTCCTCATAGGACTTATAATGCATCCTATATTTATTTATGCAATTAGCAGTGGTTATGTTTGCTGATTCCTCTTGTTTTTGTGCTCTATGAAGACATGGTTTTATTTTCTATTACATCCAGTGCTTAACACAATGCTTGATACATGGCTAATGCCTGGTAGATATTTGTTGATTTAATGTCTAGGATCAGTTGGTCTAGGATACCTGTTAGGGAGTATTGGGAGACAGGTTGAGTGAAGTAGGATGGAAAAAGATTGTGAGGAGTCAGAGAGAGGCATTTTTACCCAGTCGGTTAGACCTGTGCTGTTTTAGGCAGAAGCTGTTAGTGGTGTGGTTCCTGAGCCCTTGAAAGGTGACTAGGTGACTGAATTTTAAATTTCAATTAATTTATATGTTCTAAAGTATATTTGGAACAACTTGTGTATGTGAATTTGCTTTTCCAATTATAAATTTTATGAAATCTAAATATAGATCAAGTATTTCTGGTGAAATTTTAGCATCTAAATTGAGAGGCACTATGAGTGTATGGAATTTGAGATCTTATACAAAAAAAGAAGTAAAAGATCTCATGTTTTCTATTGATTACGTGTTGAAGTGATAATATTTTGCATATATTGGGTTAAGTGAAAAATATTGTTAAAATTAATTTTATTTGTTCTAGGTGAATATTCTATCCAGAATTGAAAGCAAGTACACAAATACTTGTACACCAATGTCATTAGCCCAAAGGTGGTAACACCCAAATGTCCATCAATAAATAGATAAACAAAATGTGGTATAAGTATACAGAAGAATATTATTCAGATTTAAAAGCAATGAAATTCTGATACAGATTGAGTAACTCTTATCCACAATGCTGGGGACCAGAAATGTTTCTGAGTTTGGATTTTTTTTAAATTTTGGGATATTTGCTTATATATGAGATATCTTGGGGATGGGACCCAAATCTAAACATGAAATTCACTTATATTTCGTATACTCCTTACAAGCATAATCCAAAGGTAATTTTATATTTTGTTTTATTAATTTTTAAATTTTTCTGTGATATTGGGGATTAAACCTAGGTCTCTTACATGGTAGGCAATCACTCTATCACCACACTACATTCCCAGATCTTTTTAAATTTCATCTTGAGACAGAGTTTTTGCTAAGTTGCCCAGACTGGCCTGGAACTTGCCATCCTCCTGCGTTAGCCTTCTGAAGAGCTGGGATTACATGTGTGCACCACCATGCCCAGAGTTTTTACAATAATATTTTAAACAAATTTGTGCATGAAACAAGGAATCATGGTGTGGAATTTTGTTGCCGCCTGAAGCGATGGCCGCTTGGAGCAATGAAGCCGCGGGAAGAAGTTCAGAGGCAAACGGGAGACAAACAGCTTTTTATTCTGATAACTTTTCTCTCTAGCTCTAACAACAACTAACACGCGCCACACACACCACCAAAATGGCGCTGACCCGATCAGCAATCTCGGCCAAGTCACTTGAGATCCCAGGCCAAGTCCCGTGAGACTACAGAAGGCGACAATGCCCAAATCCTTATGGCCCATAGTCAACCGCAATTTAAGCCATCTCCCCAAACAGGGCTCCTGCAGAATTTTCCACTTGCAGTGTCATATCAAAAAGTTTCTGATTTTCCTAGCAGTTCTGGAGGTTGAAACAGGAGGATTGCAAGTTCAAAACCAGCCTCATCAACAGCGAGGCGCTAAGCAACTCAGTGAGACCCTGTCTCTAAAAAAAAAAAAAAAAAAAAAAAAAAAAATAGGGCTGGGGATGTGGATGTGGCTCAGCGGTTGAGTGTCCCTGGGTTTCATCCTCAGTACCTGCCCCCCAAAAGTATCTGATTTTGGAATATTTCAGATTCCAAATTTCCAGATCAGGGATGCTCAACCTGTACATGGTATAACATGGATGAACCAGGAAAAAGTTATGCTGAGAGAAATAATTCAGATGCAAAAGGTCACATGTGTTTTTATTATAATTATATAAGTTATCTAGGAAAGGCAAATTAACAAAAATGGAAAAAAGAAAGGGGATGTGGGAAGGAAGGAATGGGAAGTTATTGTTTAACAACAGAATTTCCATCTGGGAAAATAATGATTTTTCTGGAAATGGATTGTGGTAATGGTTGCATAATGCTATCAGTGTACTTATTGTCACTGAACTGTACGCTTAAAAATGGCTAAAGTGGTAAATTTTATGTTATACACATTTATCACAATAAAAATATTTTTAAATTAATGTAATTTGTTTCTTTTTACTTTTTCTTGGCGGGGGGGGGGGGGGTGGTACCAGAGATTGAACTCAGGGGCACTTGCCCACTGAGCCACATCCCAAGTCCTATTTTGTATTTTATATAGAGACAGGGTCTCAGTGAGTTGCTTAGTGCCTCGCTTTTGCTGAGGCTGGCTGGTTGAACTGGTGGTCCTCCTGCCTCAGCTGGTTGAACTGGTGGTCCTCTTGCCTCAGCCTCCCTAGCGTTGAGCTGGCAGAATAGCTCCTTCAAAGTAGAATGGTGAGAAGTGTCATTCTGCCATCAGTGAGGTAGTGAACACACTATCAACATTCACAAGTGTGTGCATGGAGTAGGTGTCAACAAGTTTGCCTTTCTGGCCTTTGAGATATCCAGAAATTTGCGATAAAGGCAATGGAAACTCAGATGTGTGTATTAATACCAAATTCAACAAAACTATCTAGACCAAAGAACAAGGCATATCCCACACTGTGTCCATGCACAGCCCAAAACAAACAAAACATTATGAGGATGAGGATTTGCTAAACAAACTCTATACTTCAGTTGCTCGTATACCTGTCACCATCTTAAAAAATTTACAGTCAATAGGAATGAGAATTAACCATTGTTAAATAAAGTTGCATACCCACGAAATAAATAAATGAATAAACAAGTAAATAAAAGAGATGTGGCTTTCCCACATTTCTACTGGACAGCACTGGGTTAGAGAATTGGGAACCCTTTGAGAGGAGTAAATCCCTGTGTCAAGTTTTCCCTAATGTTCGCAGCCCCAGGAAAGTGGCTTGAAAGGAGGGCAAGAAAGTAGTGGATAATGATGAGCCCATGACTTTAGGATTTGGTAAAATATGTATAAAACAGGGGAGCAGTGCTGTAGGAGAGAGGAAAGCACAAAAGGATTTAATCTGAATAAAGGCTGTCCTTGGGCTTAAATGAGGACCTGCTAGAGATACTGTTTTCTCTCCTGTAATGGGATAACTTGGCCATAAGCCCAGTGTGATGTTCCTTATTTGTTGTGGGATCAAATGAGTTAATGTGTGTGAAAGATCTCTTTAATCTGAGCTGAGAGGCACAGGGAGGGTGTCAGGTGAGGTTAATCACTAGCATGAAGTTTCTTCCAAGGGGTCACAGCGATGCTTCCCATCATCTGTTTCCCTAGAGAAACTCTCACTAGGGTTTTCTCTACAGTGGCACATGTTTTTTTTTTTTTTTTTCAATATTTATTTATTTGTTTTAGTTGTACACAGTGCCTTATTTATTTATTTATTTTTACTTATAATAGTAGTATGTATTACAATTCACTGTGCACATATATTGCATCTTTTTACATACAACTATTTGTATACAAAGTATATTCGTACCATTCAGGTCTTCAATCATGCATTTAGGATAATGACAGTGCCTTTATTTATTTATTTTTTTTTTAATTTTTTTATTTTTTAGATTATTTATTTACTTATTCATAATGCACAAGTATATCATCTTTTTACATACAACTGCTTGTATATAAAGTATATAAGTACCATTCAGATCTTTAATCATGCATTTAGGATAGTGATATCCATCTCATTCAACCACCATTTTCCCCCCCTGCTCCCTCCCTTGCCCTCCCTTTCCTAGTGTTCCTCTAATCCTATGTACCCCCATCCAATCACACTGTGAACTAACCTCCTTATATCAGAGAAAACATTTGGTGTTTGGATTTTTGAGATTGACTAATTTCACTTAGCATTATATTCTCCAACTTCATCCATTTACCTGCAAATGCCATTATTTTATTCTCTCTTATTGCTGAGTAAAATTCCATTTTGTATATATACCACATTTTCTTTATCCACTCATCTACTGAGGGACATCTAGGTTGGTTCCACAACCTAGCTATTATGAATTGGTGGCACATGTTTTTTATCTTACATATAAAACCTTTTGAAGGATCGTCTAGTATGAATGCCTGCTATGCCAACATAGAAACCCACTTCTCCAAAACCACTTTAAGAATGTAGCTCTTGGATAATGGCTATCTTCAAGTGTTCAACATCCTCCTCATATGAAGTTTCCAACCACCCCTAAGCCAGGCAAGTGCTGACCCAAATTCAGAATGTGCACTGGGTCCAGGGACAAAAGGTACGGGAGAAGGCTATAAAACAAAGCTGGAGTGTTCTCTGCCCAAATGAAATCAGGAGCATGGTAGAACTGTTGAAAAGTTTGCACCAAATAAGTTTTTTTTTTCTTCCCACTGATTGATCTATTATCTTTATTGCTATTTTCAGATTAAAGTATAACTTTTTTAAATATCTCTGAAGGACTGATACTATTTCTCAGTCTGACAGTTCTAACAGTTATCAAAAGTTGCCCCAACCTGTGTACAGCATTGCTGCTCATCCCTGGATGAATGAATTATATATTTAATACCATTTAAATTCCTGCATACTATGCCTGTGTGGTCGAATAGTATCTTTTTTTTTTTTTTTTTTTTTTTTTTTTGGTACTAGGGATTGAACTCAGAGGCACTTGACCACTGAGCCACATCCCCAGTCCTTTTTTTGTATTTTGTTTAGAGACAGGGTCTCACTGAGTTGCTAAGTGCCTCGCCATTGCTGAGGCTGGCTTTGAACTCGTGATCCTCCTGCCTCAGCCTCCCAAAGTGCTGGGATTACAGGCGTGCGCCACCGCGCCCGGCTTCGAATAGTATCTTTGATGCTACTTTATCTGTAGCTGCTAGTATTATGGCCTGATCATGGCCACGACTCTGCTGTAAGTTTCGAAGGTATCATAGTGATTGAGTTGCTAGAATATATTGCTCCTTATTGTTAGTTCTCAGAAGAAAGCTATTTCTGTATTCCACTATATCTACAGCATTCCATGGCAATGTTTATCTTTGCCAAAGTAGGAATTAGGGGTAGTTATCTGAAAAAATGAGAAGATCCACTTTGGCCTGACTCTCTTAAATTACAATTGGTTTAACTCAGTAATGATTCTAGCATTCACCACTTTCCACTTTAGTGGGGAAACATGAACATTGCACAGTTTTCCAGGGAAATAAATGAGGCATGGGGAAGAAGCATTCACTTGTTAAATGTTTTAATTGCCCAAGACTAATCAGCATTTGGCTCCAAACAGAAGACTATTACAAATTACTGATGTATAGATTAGCAGTGTTATTCATTTCTTCTTACCTATAAAGGATGCACTCTAGCTAAAGGTGATAGGGATTAAAATATACCTAGGAACACCTATGTCAGATAAATGTCAGAGTTCTTCAACCTCTGGGAGAGTCTGGGAGTCACAGTGGCATTTATATATGCAGTTATAATGTGTGCACACCAAAGTATGATGTGAGCACTTCTGGGTTCTAAATTTGTGGCAGTTGTTGCTATAGTTATAGGTTTGCCTATTTATGAGAGAGGCTAATTATGCTTCTATATTGTGTCTTGTTCCCTAGCCTAAAGCTGTTTTCTTAGAGCCAACTATTTTCTCACTATCATTAATTAAAAGTCTTTATGGGAAGGGCAGAAACCACTACTGGTGGCTCTTTTTTTTCTGAAATGTTCATAAAATCCCCAATCTACCTGTTGCTTGGTCTGAAAGATTTTTAAATCATCTAAGCAATGAAATAGTATTTAGTCCTCAAAATGAAAAGAAGACAATAATTCACTCCTGACATTTTAGATTAACAAATAAAACCATTTTGAAAACACTTGTAACTTTCTTATCTACCTCAAACATCTTTTGCACAGCTGTGCAATTTCGTTTCTGATTTCTTACTTAACAATTAAGCGTAATATTTTTCTGTGTTGCTACATTAACCTTTTTTAAAAAAATATTCAATTAAATGATTACTATCACAATCATTGCTTTAGTCATTGGTGCTCAATGAAAATTTCTAGGTCTTGAACCAGACCTAGTGAAATAAAAAAACTCGGTTGGACTCAAGATCTTCTATTAACTAAATTCTCTGCTTTATTGAAGGTAAAGCCCAAGCTTGAAGGACAGTAGGGGGCTCAGGAGTTCTTCCACTTCGAGGTAGGAAAGTCAACATTTTCCATTGTCGTAAATAATAATTCAAAGAATACCTTTGTGAACATAATTTTATTCTTCTCTGGGTAATTTTCATATTTTTTGTAATGTCATATTTCTTTTTAAATAGGAAGAACCAAGCATATGTAGACTTTTTAATGTACTTTCCTGATTTTCTTATATTCTTTTCCCTGATGAATCACAGATACTCCCAACAATAGTAAACCTGATTTTAGCTACATTTTAGATTGTAGATATGAGACAGCCAACAGTTTCAATTTATGGAGGTTAACAAAAAAGATCACGCTCTTCCACATTTTACCTGGTTGATTAGGCAGACTGGGGAAGAAGGTGGAGATGCCTGGGTGGTTTTTAGCCACCCATGAGGAAATGAGCAGTGGTCATAACATTAACTAATGTTGGTGAATGTTCTTTATGCTTAGAGAACCATTTCACATTCATTACCTTCACTCTTTGTATAGGTATGATTATTCCCTGTTGTGTATATGAGAAACCCAATACTCAAAATTGCTAAGCAAATTTGCCCAAAGCAGCTAGTAGTTGTTTGAATGTGGAAGATTTTCTGTATTAAAGCATACTCTAGTGTCTATTTACTGGGGACATTATTTTCTTAAAATAAGTCTGGAGAGCTTTTCTTTATCATCTCTAATTTTGTTTCTAATTTCATTGCCTGATTTTTAAAATTAGGCAATTACAGGTCTATCAATTCAATTAAAAAACCAGATAATAAGCAGCCAGGCATGGTGGCACATGCTTGTGATTCTGTCAACTTGGGAGGCTGAGGCAGCAAGATTGCAAGTTCCAGGCTAACTTAGTAGGACCCTCTCTCAAAATTAAAATAATTTTTAAAAGGGACTAGGGATGTACCTCAGTGGTAGAGTGCCCCTGGATTCAAGACCCAGCATCAAAACATAAAACAAAACAAGTAAGCAAAACCATCAGTTAATAAACAGCAATTTGTTACAAAGACAAAAGGACACACCCTAAGGTCCTCTAGGAACTTTCATCTGGGAAATGTGAACAATATGTTTAAACCAACACAGGATCAAGACCAGATCATAGAAGATTTTAAAATTTCTTTCATTACAATTGAGGAAATTGTGCCCTAGCATCAAGGATTACCCACTTGAGTTATTGTTAATAATCCTGTGCTAGTCTCCTGCTCTGTGCTGCAAATTCCTCAAGGGCAGGGACTGGCTTCCTTATGCCCATTATGGTCCGCAGTGTTCATCCACTGCCAGGTGCAGAGTAGGCACACAAATGCATCTTGACATCAATTTCTTTCGAATGGAAAATTCCTTGATATTCTTCATGCAATAGGTATTAATTTAGTTTCTACTACATGGCAGGCTCTATTCTAGTCACTTGGGAGATCAGGAAACAAAACATAAAATACTCTTGGCTCTTCATAGTCAGATGTATTTTCACATTTTTGCTTTTCAGGAACATGATACATGTATGGTATATTTCTACTTCTAGCTTTAGTTCTTCTATACATTCTTTGCTAAAGAGATACATGACTCTTCTTGTGGTACTAAGGATTGAACCCATAGTCACCTTTCCACTGAGTTACATCCTCACCCCATTTTTATTTTGACACATGGTCTTGATAAATTGCTGAGGCTGGCCTTGAACTTGCAGTCATCCTGCTTCAGCCTCTTGAGTAGCTGGGATTACAGGTGAAAGGTGAAAAATGCAAACGCTTGTGTAAACATAAGTCATTCCCAAAACTGTTCTCAGTCTTTAGAAAAGCCACAAAACATTCTTGCCCCTTATTTTGTCTAGCTTACAAAACCGGGTGGCTGACTACCCTTCCCCTAGCAGTCAGGCTGACCCAAAACTCAAAAACAATGCTTTGTATGTAACTTTATATGTTAACCAATCAAAAGAGCGCTGTGAAGCCCCCCTTTAACTTGTATGTATTTCATTATAAAAACCCTGCTAAATCTGGGCTCGGGGCCTCTTAGCGTCACCGGTTACCGAATGCGCGGAGGACCAAGCTCAAGCTTGCTAATAAATGACTCTTTGCTGCTTGCATTGACAAAGGACCCTGGAGGTCTTCTTGGGGGTCCCAAGCCACGGGGCACAACACAGGCATGCGCCACCATGCCTGGCCAGAGATACACAATTTCTAGTAGCTGAAGAAATATCATTTATCTCTGTTTTAAACCTGGGCTTCATGTAAAAAAAAATATTTTTTTAAATTTAGCACACTGTCTAGGCAAAGACAGAGTGATTGAAATATGTGTAACGTTGGTTGCTAGTGAATGACCATGACCTGAGTATGGGACTTGTGGAACCATAAGCTGGAAATGAAATTGAGGGGTTGGCTTGAGATCAGAGTAGAGGGACTTGGGAGAAGCCATTTAGCTTTGGGGTAACTGAGACTGTTTTGAAGTTTTTGAGAAAGAAAACAAATAAGAAATTATTTGTGTTTAGGAGGGTTACAATGGTAGTGGTAAGAAAGGCAAGATGAGGCAAGATAAATTAGGAGGGTTTTATATATAGTCTGTTATGAAGTAACAGACCTATATAGCAGGATAGTAGAAAAGAGGAGAGATTGCAGAAATAGAGATAAGAGACCTGTAAGCATTTGGTTGATGCAATGGATGAGAGAATTCTTGAAGGTGATATACTGGTATCTGGGAGGTTGTTGATGACATTAATCATTAAAAATACAGGCAATGAGGAGGCTTTGATGGAGATGGATACGAGTGATATAATAAATGCAATTTGGACATTTTGTACCAATTATCTAGCACAGCATAATTCACATCCTTTGTAAGCAAGTAATTATATTCAACTCAAAGCATCTTTTCAGTGTTCCTTTCACTTTGTCAAGAGATAATACACAAATGAGTGAGACAAATTCTGCCTTAAGCGGCCTTCAGCACGATGAAGGATGTGACTACAAACACAAACAATACTAAAAGTAAACTACAATATTTCATAAGAGAGGTACAGGACTCATCAAAGCTGAAGAAGGAAAACACTGTAGTCCTTAGGAGTGAACTATATTGGTTAGAATAGGACAGAATAGGAAAACAAGTTTTTACAATATTTTCTTCAAAAATATCTATAGAAATAATTAAATTCAGAAATATCTAATAAAAGTTGACTTGGTGTGCATGCAAGTAGGGTGGATATTATGGAAATTTAGTGAAGTCCTTGCAAGGGATGGTGCAAGATAGGTATGTGGAAATTCAAAGACAATTTGGTCTTTCAACTTACTGTACTCTAACTATAGTCTTGAGTCATGCACACTCTGGTGAATACTGGACACTGAGTTGAGATAGTACAACCTGGGCTTTCAGTGGACTGATTAGTTCCCAGGCAACATGATTAATTAAGGCTGTTTCTTTAACATTGCAGTGAACCTTGTAAGCATTTGGACAAATCCCTTTTGAAACTTGAGGATTTTTCAGTACTAAATTCTTCCATTTGTTTGATAAAAACAACTAAGCATTTTTTACCAAACCATCATCAGTAAATTCTGATGTAATTTACTGTGTGATACAAGATAGTAGTTGTGCTGCTGCAAACTGATTGATGTCCAACCCCTTCCACATTCATAGGTGTCTCTGGCAGTTCATGACTGGTTGAGTCTAATGGAGCATGATTTATTTGTTTGTGTTTTTTATTGGTACTAGGGTTTGAACTCAGAGGAACTTTATCACTGCGTCACATCTCTGGCTCTTTTTTTTTTTTTTTTGGTACCGGGGATTGAACTCAGTGGCACTCGACCACTGGGTCACATCCCCAGCCCTTTTTTGTATTTTATTAGAGACAGGGTCTCACTGAGTTGCTAAGTGCCTTGCCATTGCTGAGGCTGGCTTTGAACTCGTGATCCTCCTGCCTCAGCCTCCCAACTCTGGCTCTTTTTTATTTTGAGACAGGGTCTCACTAAGTGGCTGAAGCTGGCCTTAAACTTGCTATCCTTTTGCCTCAGCCTCCCGATGATCATAAGCATGCACCACCTTGTCCTGGCTAAGCTTTGTGTTTTTTAAGTTTGAGCAACAAATCCTTTGCATTCCAGTTATCTCTTTGTTTTCTTCTGTTACACATTTACTTGACACTGGACCTTTGTGTCTGGTCAGCATAGGACCTTTGGCCACTTGTCATTTATACAGTGAATGCCTAGGAGGGGGAATTATACCACTTACCCATTCTGATTGGGGTACCTTAGTGCACAAGTTTTCATTTTAACAGCCTAACTCAGAGTCTGATTACTCTTATGCAACATAGAAAGTAGTAATCCTAGTTTGTGTCAGGAGCTCTGAAAAGTTTCATAAAAACTTGGACCTGATCTTACCTGAGGCCATTCCAATAAACATACCCATACAATGGTCCATATAAAAATCCTTAAAAATGATTTTTAGAGAATTTATTACCATTTAATCAAGTGCTCACAGTCCCCAGTTATCACAGACATAATTATCCAAACCGATGACTTGGTGGTCTCTAGGATTCATGAATGGCTACAGCTGGAGGTGGAAATCAGTGCATTCAGGGAGCTGCAGATTAGGGGAGAGAATCAGCCTCCACCGCCTCCACAATCCTTCTTTTTAGAACTTTGCACATGATCCATTTAATGGAGCCTGGACCTGGAACATCAAGTGTGTGATTTTGTTTCTAGAAACCTATATAAGTAAGTGGGCACTACGACAAATGCTTTATCAGGGTCAGTGGGAAAGAGAGAACTATCCAAAAACTCAGAAAAGACTATATTTTTGCCTCAGTCCCTTAAAGAACATCTGGTTGGCAGAAAATGACCATGATGTCAACTATCATCATTGCCACATCCATATCTCATATTGTCAATTCAGTCACCAGTGGTAGGCATTATGTACTTTAAGAATTTAGGCCAAGAATTTTTGTTAATTATTTTTCCTTGTCTTAATCACTTGCATTTGGCTCTGTAGCCATGAATCAAAAGTGTATCAACTTCTGACATACAATTTAGAGAATGTCAATATTCTCTAAACATGAAAACTTTCTAAGTCAGAACCCCTTACCAAGGTTTGACCACTATTCAAGATATGCTTAATCACAGTGGGTCAGAGGATGAGGACACAAGCTTTATAGGTTAGGATCAATTACAGCATATGGATTTCAGAGTCCTTTTACTTTAAAAGGTTCTGAGAGAAGAGTAGCAATAACAAATTATTAATCAATATTAGCTAAATTGATTAAACATATCCAACATACTGAGTGCTGTGTTAACCACTTTAGTGTGTTTTCTTATTTTATCTCTGTCACAACCTTATTAAGCAGTTAAATTGGCCATTACCATATTTTAGTTCACACAGAGGTTAATGGCTTTCTCAGGTCATGGAGGCAATAATGAATGGGAGAGTCAAAACTTGAACTCAGATCTACTTGACTACAAACATGTAGCCTTATGTTGAGCTTTGTACATGACTTGATTAGCCCTTTTTCATTCCCCTGGTATTGGGAACAGGACCTCACACATGCTAGGCAAGCACTCTACCCCTTAGCTATAGTGCTTAGCCCTCATATCTTGGTAAATCAAAGGTGTAGGTTATTTTACCATGCTCAAGTTCATTGATGTTTTCACAAAGGAACAATAAGTAAAGATTTCAGGTATAGATTATGAGCTTCCTCTTTCTTATTCCTGTTTCCCTCTCAGTTCAGGATTCTTTAGGCACAAATTACAAAATTCATGTGTTTTTTAGTTGCCAGGAGAGCATGTTTTTCTGACCATTTAAATAATTTTAAGATGCTACAGACAAATCTCACTTATGCTCAAATCCTGAATAAAATATTAGCAGATAGAATAAAAGAATACATTAAAATTTCAATGGGATTTGAAATATTGGCAAATAGAATCCAGCAGCAAAGTTCTTCACAGAAATGCAAAATTAGTCTTAAAATATAATATTTAATAAATATAACATAATAAGCCATATGAATAGATTAAATATTTTTATGATCAACCTAATAAATAAAAAAATGCATTGACAACATTAAACATCAATTTTCAATAAAAGTTCTTACAGTAAAATAGGTATAGACTAATATCCTTCACTTAATAAAAATGTACACGTTTCAAAGCAAATATTAGCATCACAATAATGAAACACATGAACATGATTTTTTTTGAAAACCACGTGAAAAAGCAGGATGTATATTTTTGCACAGTACAATGAGCACAGTTTCATATGTAGTATTCAAAGCTATTAGATTCAGAGCTCAGTTCAATGCCTGGTGTACAATAGAAACTCAATTATTTGTTGAATGAATTAATGACAGCCTGAAGTATGAGGCTTAAATTTTGGGAATCAAGGAAGCAAAATTATTATTACTTGAAGGTAATGTGGTTTTATTCCCAGAGAATTCACTAAAATATAACTGGCATTCAGAGGAACGTACAGAATAGTAGCTGGTTTCAAAATTCATATATACAAATATAAACCACCTAGAAAGTGTAATGAAGGGAATGATCTTTTTAAACTAACCACAGAACTAACAAAAAACAAGAAATACATCTGCCCAATATAAAAAACTTTTAAAACTCTGCTTAAGATATTAAAATATACATCATCTGTTCTTAGCAATTGCCACAGCACCAACTATAAGATACCCTACACATTATTAGAATGACAATAAAAATGCCAATAGGAAATTTCAAAATCACCTGATTAAAAGTTTTGATAATACTTGCTGTGGCAAGCAATTTGGAAAGAGTACTCATTGTGGTAAAGGTTAATGTTGCGAAAACTTGAAATGGTAATTTGGCAATACCTGTCAAAATTAAGCTGACCCACAAATTTCACTTTTAGAAACTTATCCTCCAGATAATTCACAGAGTGCAGAGTTAAAATAATTACACATATGCATTCATGAAAAGGTTTGTATGTTTGTACAGGATTTTTTTTTTTTTTTTTTTTTTTTTTGGTACCAGGGATTGAACTCAGGGGCACTCGACCACTGGGCCACATCCCCAGCCCTTTTTTGTATTTTATTAGAGACAGGGTCTCACTGAGTTGCTAAGTGCCTCGCCATTGCTGAGGCTGGCTTTGAACTCGCGATCCTCCTGCCTCAGCCTCCCAAAGTGCTGGGATTACAGGCGTGCGCCACCGCGCCCGGCTTGTACAGGATTTTTTTTTAGCATTTTTTATTGCTTAAACTATGATAACCAACATTTATTACATTTGAATGAAAAAATGTATTGAAGTTTCTTCCATACACACACACACACACACACACACACATACACACACAGCCTTATCTATTTCTGAGGATTTGTTCCCCCCCAAAAAAAAAAAAAACAACTTACAGAGCAGTTGTTTATTTATTTATTTAAAAATAATTTTACAAGCTGGGTCCAGTAGTGTACTCCTACAATCCCAGCTACTCAGGAGGCTGAGACAGGAGGAACACAAGTTGGTGGTTAGCCTGGGTCAATTAGGGAGACCCTGTCTCAAAACAAAAAATATAAAGAGGGTTGGAGTATAGATGCCTCACTTATCAGTGAGGGTTATAACCCTTCGGGTTATAGAGACCCTTGAACTCCAGTGGTAGAGCACTGGCTTAGCATGCTTGAGGTCCTGGGTTCAATCCCCAGTGTGGCAAAAATAAATAAAAAATAAAATTTACAGGACAATTGTTTTATTTTAAAAGAGGCTTCTTTTTTCTTTTAGGGTATGTCAGAGCCCTTTCTCTAGAAAGCAGAGCCTGAGGCAAGAATAAAGTGCTGATGCTTTATTTGGAATATGCAAGTCCAAGAATTTGAGGAGGAGCAGTAAAGAGAAATAAGACAAAGATAATTGGGAAGTAAGGCTACTGTTACTGCCTCACAGCAAAGTGCAGAGATCAGCATGTGGCCATGCTGGCACCTGCGCCCAATAGGCAGAATTTCTCTGGAGCAATTGCAGGAAGGAGCTGCATTTCTGAGCAGCCCACACTAGTTTGTAGAGCTGCTCCAATTTTCTCCTTTCTGAGAATTTTCAAAACTGAGAGAACTTTCTTCCTCTTGCCACTTGTCTCTCCTTTCTCAAGATCAAGGCTTACCCCAGCAGGACTCCCTCACTCTGCATTGTATCATCCAGCTCTTCAATGGCTCCTCAGGAGGACAAATACTGTATCCCAGAGTATGGAGATCCCCTTCTGAAATGAAGGCCAACCTGGTGGTTAGTTTCAACCTGGAGCGGGAAATAAGCTGTTGACAGGAGGTGCTGAGAAGACACACGGGGTGTGTTCAGGACAGACCAGAACTTATGCGCCCTGGGCATGTTTGTGTTGCTCTGGAGGACAGTAGACACTGTGGCCAATCTCTGCAATGGCTCCAGAGCTGAAAGGCTCTGAGAAATAATCTCTTAATCAAGAAATCAGAGAAGCTAGATCTGTAAAGACACTTTCAGTTAGAAGTAATGGTCTCAGTGGAGGCAGGTCAGTAAGTAGCTACTGAACTGGTCTCCTCAGATACCCCACTTATCAGATAACCCTGCAGGTTGTAGAGACCCTTGAACTGCAGGCAGCTGTTGTTTGCAACACTGTTTACAAAAGCAGGAAGTTGGAGTCAGCTGTGGAGGTAAATGCTTGTAACCCCAGCTACTCAGCAGGCAAGGCCAACCTGGGCAATTGAGTGAGACACTGTCTTTAAAAAAAAAAAAAAAAAAAAAACTGGAAGATGTAGCACAGTGGTAGAAGGCCCTGGTTCAATTCCTAGTACTGCAAGGAAAAAAAAAGTTTGAAAAAATATTTTTAGATAATAAGAGAATCTAAACAAGAAAATTCTGCCCAGCAGTCAAAAAAGAATGGAATGATGCATCTACATTCTGAAACAAGAAAGTATTTACAGCTTTTTTTAAATTAAAAAAAAAGCACAGATTACATAATGGTATATACTTTGTGATTCTAATTGTGAGAGTTAAGAGGTTAATATATGTGTTTATACAAGCTTTAAAAAATTCTCTAAGAGTGTAGAAAAACCTGTTGAAAGATATTATCATCATGAAAACTCTGCAGGGAGAAACCAGAGGATAACAACAGGAGAGATCTTCACTTTTACCTTTTGCACTTCTCTACTTTTTGAATTATGTTTAATGAACACATAACATTTTGTAGAGAAAAATAAAAAGTAAAATTAAAAAGTATAGGCTAGGCGCTATGCCACACACCTGTAATCCCAGTGGCTGGGGAGACTGAGGCAGGAGGATCACGAGTTCAAAGCCAGCCTCAGCAATTTAGCAAGGCCCTAAGCAACTCAGTGAAACCCTGTTTCTAAATAAAATACAAAATAGGGCTGGGGATGTGGCTTAATGGTCAAGTACCCCTGAGTTGAATCCTGGTTAACCCCCCCCCCCCCTCCAGTAAAAACAGTATAAGTGAGACATACTCAGAAACTGTTAAAATACCTTTTAAGTACAAGGAGGAAAATAAAGTTTACCCGTTCTTCTACCAGCTAGAGACAACTACCACTATTACAGGTTTGTGATGTTTGCCAAAGAAGGCATACAAATTCCAATAGCTGCATGAAAAAGCATTCAACATCACTTATCAGGGAAATGCAAATCTCATAGGGGTCTTGACTACAAACCTATTAAGGTAATACTATCAAAAAACAAGAGATGATAAGTGTTGGCAAGATTGTGAAGGCGTTGGAACCCTTGTGCAATACACTTTGTATTGAAATGGGATAACTGTGATGGAAAACATAGAGGTTTCTCTAAATTAAAAAACAGAATTACCATTTAATGCAGTCATCCATTTTGAATATAAATCAAAAAGAATTGAAGTCAGGATCTACAAGACATATTTGCAATCCCTTGTTCCTTGAAGCATCACTCACAATAGCCAAGATATGGAAACACCCAAATGTCCACCAAGAGATGAGTGAATAAGGAAAATGTTGCATTTATGATGAAAATTTATTCGGTCTTAAGAAGAAGGAAGTTAACATTTGTGACAACATGGGTGGATCAAGAAGACATTATGCTAAGTGAAAGAAGTCAGTCACAGCATGACAAATACTGCATGATTCCTCTTATTGAGGCATCTAAAATAGTCAAACTTATACAGGGTGATAGCTACCAGCAGGTAGAGGGAAAGGGACATGCAGAGCTTTGTTATCATGTATAAAGTTATAATTATACAAGAGGCATTAATTCTAGAGATCTGCATAACATCATGCCTCTACTTAACAATAAGTCATGGCAGCCAAAAATTTGTTAAGAGGGTAGATGTCATGATAAGTGAACTTAAACACATACACACATGCGCGAGCATGCACACACACACACACACACACACACACACACAACCAAGCAAAATCCCTAAACCTCCAGAACACAGAAAAACACAAGGAAACTTTTGAAAGTAATGGATATATTTATGACCTTAATTGAGGTGAAGGTAACATGAGGATATATATATAGGTCAGAACTTATGAATCTATAGACATTAATTCAGTTTTCTTTGTATCATTAGTTCAGTTTTCTTTATATAAATGGTAACTCAATAAAACTGGGGAAAAATTAAAAAATATTTTGTGATATTCCTTCTAGTATACTTTCTTTTTTCTGTGAGGAGGGGAATTGAACTGGGGATTGAACTCAGGGATACTTGGCCACTGAGCCACATCCCCAGCCCTATTTTGTATTTATTTAGAGACAGGGTCTCACTGAGTTGCTTAGCGCCTCACCGTTGCTGAGTCTGGCTTTGAACTCGTGATCCTCCTGTCTCAGCCTCCCAAGCTGCTGGGATTACAGGCACATGCCACTGCACCTGGCCCTTCTAGTATATTTTCTATACCCACAAAAATATGATTAGATTTTTAATTTGGATGAGAAAATACATACATATAGTTTGTCACTCAATATTTTATTTATCCAGCATCTTTTCAGGTTAAAAAATATTTCTTCAGCTGGGTTTCGTGGTGCATACCTATAACCCCCAGCCACTCAGGAGGCTGAGGCAGGAGTATTGTAAATTTGAGGACAGCCTGGGGAATTTAGTGACACCCCATTTCAAAATAAAAAAATAAAAATGGCTAGAGATGTTAACTCAGTAGTAGAGCTCTTGCCTAGGATGTGTGAAGCACTGGTACTGCAAAAACAAACAAAAAATCCTCTAAAATACCATTTTCAGTGATTATATAACATTCTGTTTTGAGGCTATACTACAGTTTATTTATCCATTCATCTGTTTCTTCACTTCTTCACTCATCTTAAGCTGTTTTCCCTCATCAGTTCATCAATCAGGTGTGCCTGTCCTAGGTAAAACAGTGGGTCCTTACCACATGGCAGTGTCTTCCTTCCAAGAAAATGATAAAGGCCATCATGACTGCCTAGGAGACAGCTCTTTCTGTTTGTTAGCTTTCCTTAGCAGAGTCTTCCCTCATGGTCATTTCCAGAATAGCATTGCCTGTCATCACTCTCTAGTTCCTAACTCAGGCCTATACTGTATTATTGTTGCTGTTGTTGGTAGTACTAGTTGTGGGAGCATAGTAGTTGGATCCTAGCATTGTTTCTTCCTGACCATGCTTATTGTCTGTCTCCCCTTCTGATTGTAAGTGTCATGACAGCAGAAGCAATGTGATTTTTGTCCCTACAGAATTCTTTGCATCTAGATCCATGCAAGTATATGGCAGGTTGTCAATAAATATTAACATGAAGGAAGAAAGGTCTTCATTGCTTGTATTCTTCTTTTCAATGAAAAAAGAGGGCAATTATTATCCAATTCTTATGTATAAATAAATACTGCACAAGCAGCCCCTGTCAAATCTGCATGAAGCAGTTCTTGGATCCCTATGGTTGTTCTTTATAATTATCAAATGTTAGAAGGGCATATACTGGGGAATGATATTGACCAAATTATATTGTTATATTGTGTGCATGTATGAATATGTAATAGCAAATCTCACCATTATGTACAACTATAATGAACCAATAAAAACATGGAAGAAAAGAATTATCAAATGTTAGACCTAGATATAGGACCCATGAGGTGATCTAATCCATCCTTTTACAGATATTAGGATAATTGAAGCTCATCACATTAGTAATGGTTGGAGAACTGTGGGTAGGGAGAAAGAGAAACACTTAACTCCAGGAAATTTATAATCCAGATGAAAAGAGAAAATTACAACACATTCAAAAATGCTGAACAGTGTGGCATTATGTTGGGTCATACCTATATTAACAACTGTGTCAAACTGTGTGTGTGTAAATCCATTTCTACCTTCAAGGATCTGGCAATCTTGTAAAAGACTATTTAAACAAGTGATACATTTACAATGTTAAAGACAAAAGCAATGAGAATTGTAGTAGATAAATGCCAAGGGCTTAGGGAGCAGACTGGATGGAAGCATTGATTTTGTCTGGGAGAGTCACGATGGCTTCATGGAGGAGGGAACATCTGTGACAGTGGTGAGGGGTTTGCAGTGTGCCAGCCAGAGGCAGGAGCTGCACACGAAGGCATCACAGGCAGAGGGAACCAGACAAGAGAAGGCATCAGGAAGTGAAAGTCTTGGCACGTTTGAAACATGGCAACCTTCTTGTATCTAGAAGGCAGGGTGAGGGATGCAGGTGATGCAACAAGAAGGGTGGGAGGGTGGTTGGAGAGGAAAGATATTGGTCCAGATTGTAACTCTGTTATGAGGGTGTGAACTTTGCCAGTTAAGTAACAGGGAGACGCTGAAGGGTTTTCAGTAAGAATGTGACAAGCTTGGTCTGTGACTTAGATGATTTCTGACAGCAGAACAAATGCCAACTGAGATTGGGAGGATAACTAGAAACGGAAACCACCAGGAAGCTTTTGCAGTAGATGAGTACAACATGGGTTAGTGGCTATCTGAACCAGGGAACCCCTTGGAAATGAAGTCCAGATGATTGAAAAGATACTTCAGACATAAACTGACCATAACGACTTGGACACTTAGAAAAATGCCAGGAAAAAAAGCTAGGGGGATCTTCTGAAAATCCAAGAGCGATCAGTAGAGTAGAGGAAAGGGACCAGGTGGAGGGAGGAGGTGGGGAGAGGGGAAATAGTGGGGAATGATATTGGCCAAATTATATTGATAACAATATAATTGCTAACAATTAGTGTGCATGTATGAATATGTAACCAAGAATCCCACCATTATCTACAACTACATTGCACCAATAAAAAACATGGAAAAAAGAAAAAGATTGGGAATGTTTGTAAGTGAGGTCACTACTACCACCAGGCCAAGAAAGCTCAGGTTTTCAGATTTTCTCCTTAACCAAGCAGACTAGGGGAGGAGCGAAAATAAATAAATAAATAAATAAATAAATAAATAAATACCACCAACAGAGAGCCCTGGAAAGTAAAAGAAAACCAAGAGAATCCCTCTCTCTACTCGAGTCCCAGAGTAACTCAGATTCTTTGTGTTCTGAATTACACAAAATGCACAGAAGCTGCACATTGAGATGCCTAGATCTGCTAATTCCATGTTCTGGACACCTCCCTATTCTTCATTTGGCTTCGTTTTCAGAAGTTGCTTTAAAAGTCTGGTCTGTGTGAAGCAGGAAAACCTTTCCCACTTTGCCCACAATGACCTTGAGGGCTAGGCAAAAGGAACCTTTCTGAGGTGTGTTGAAAGAGACCACTGCAGCTCAGGATGGAGACCCAGAGGGCTGCCCCAGTGTTGCCCTGGGTTATAGACTTTCTCAAAGCCTGGATTGACTCATGGCACCTCCTCTTTCCTTTATGACTCTCACACATCTACTCTCAACTTGTCTGTTGCTCAAAACACATTGTACACCATTGATTTTATCCCTGTTGGGGCTATTGCTGGTTTGATGCAACCTTTATTCTTTTCTAAATTATACATGCCCCTTTGTTGCTTTTTCAAAATTTCTTTTTTAAAAAAAATTATATAATATAGGATTTATTGTTGAGTTTGATTAAGAAGGAGACAACACAGTAGAAGCCCTCATGGGTACAGTTTCTGCCACTTGTCCGGGGGGACCATGACTGGGGATATATTTGACCCCCCGGTCATTATGAATGAGGTACTTCTCAGCCACTGTATCTTCAAATTCATCAACTTTAAACCTGGTAAAGTCCCACTGCATTGAGATGTGGAGCTTTTGGCGGTTGGGTAACTTGAACATGGCTCTGCCTACAGCTTCAATCACATGTTCCTTGTTCTGCAGCTCAGTGCTGATAGAATGATGACTTGGCCAATGTGAACCCTAGCCACTGTGCTCTGGGCTTTTTCAAAGGCACCCTGCATACCTATCTGGAAACTGTCAGCCTCAGAACTGAAAAACATCTTGTTGATACAGATGACATGGGAAGGGTAGAGCTACATTAAAATATGAAAGCCATCTTTGCCACAACTTCTTACCATGTATTTGTTTGCACAAACACAGGCAGCCTCCAAGGCTTCAGAGTCTAGCTGCTCATATTCATCTGACACCATGTAGCCATGGAGGGAGAACTCATCGACTTTTGCCTTCTTCTGTTCAAGGTCAAAGATGCAGAGCTTGGCATTAGGGACACCAAAAATATAGAATGCTGCATGAATTTGCATGTCATCCTTGTTCAGAAGCCACGTAAATCTCTGTATTGTTCACAATTTTAAGTGTATATGCTGCTGAAGTGAGCACTCCAAAATCATTTCTTGATCAAATTCTGCCATTTTGCTACAAAATCTCTGCTCTAGCTCTTGTCAATATGCTATGGTAACTGTGTTTCTATTTATTGGATGTGTGTTTCTGTTATTTGATGGTAATCCCCTTGCAATCTCAGCTTTGCTCAGTCTCTTTGGTGACAGTTAATAGCGTCAAAGATAAAGCTGGCCAGGTGTGGTGGTGGCACATGCCTATAATCCCAGCAGCTTGGGAGGCTGAGGCGGGAGGATTTCAAGTTCAAAGCCAGCATCAGCAACTTAGCAAGGCCCTAAGCAATTTAGTGAGATTCTGTCTCAAAGTAAAAAAAAAATTTTTTTTAAAAAGGGGGGGGGGGCTGGAGATGTTGTGGTTGAGCATCCCTGAGTTCAATCCCTGGTACCCAAAAAAAAAAAAAAAAAAAAAAAAAAAAAAAAAAGATAAACAAAGCTCTACACTAGTTCAAGTGGTAAGGACAGGTTTTTACCAGCAAAATATTACTGGAATAGGGTAAACAGCGCCCCCCTCAGCTCCATGAACTGAACCCAACTTTGATTTGTACAGAGATAACTGGGTCTTTTTTTTTTTTTTTTTTTTTTTTTTTCTCAGTGTGTTGCCTAGATTGGCCTTGAACTCACCATCCTGTCCCAGCCTCTTGAATAGCTGGGATTATAAGCATATGCTACCACACTTGTCTATGACTGGGTTTTAAAGACAGAATATGGATGAGGGAGGGGCCAAGCAAGTGAAAAATGACGTAAGGTGGGTAAAGGGGATTGGTCCATGTGAAACCCATCTGGGTTTGATCACTGGTGCTGTGGAAGTTAGACTTTTAGCTTCCCAAGGAGGGACACTGCCTTCAGTAAATTCTTTTGGCAGTCTTGAGTTTTCAGGCACACACTTTAAGGAGAGCTGTGGTTGTTCCAGAGATGTGTTAGACATGTTAATGATTGTTCAAGTCTTTTACAGGCCAAGGGACATAGACAAGAAGAGGGCCCAGATGAGCCTTGTTAAACTTTAGTCAAGGAGAGAGTGTGTGTCAATAGGTCAAGAAAATCAAGAACAAGTTGGAAAATGTCTATTCTGATCTCATTAGAAGGTTTTGGAATAATGGCAGACTGAGTTATCCATGATTACCCTAAATACATGTATGAAGATACAGTTGTTGTAAAAATACTTTATATTAAACCAGCAACTCGAAAAATTGTGCTCTTTATATGTAATATGAAATGAAATGTACTCTGCAAACGTGTATAGCAAATTAGAATAATAAAAATTTTTTAAAAAAGAAGGTTTTGAGACAGGAAAAGGAAATTTACAGGGAAACAGGATATGGGATAGTCTAATTACACCAGCCACTGAAAAGACTGATAAATTCCAGTCACCAAAAATTAGGCACAGTGTCCATACTATATGCTGCTAAAATTTAAATAAAAAGTTGTTTACTTTATGTTTATCTGCTCCCTCAGGACAAAAATTAATATTGAGAGTTGGGTTTTAGTTTAAATATCTTGTATATTAGTCACTTGTTCCTAAGAAAGCATAGAAATAATGATGTAGATTGACTTGTTATTTAAGATATCCCACCCCTAGAACTATAGGAAAGTGATTCTTTCTTTTAGATATTTAGTTTTATCACTTAATAAATATTATTAGTCTGTTAGCCTTTATTATTTGCATTTTGTAAGCGTACAACATTCCCTTTTATGTCTCTTTCTATTTGGTCATATGATTTATTTACTTGGTGTTCTAGTTTGCTGAGGTTTGTGAATAGTTACAACACAGTGACCCTATTTTTTCATATGATGTTCATGGTAACTTGTGCCAGGGTTCAAAAGATAAGAATTTGAGAAAGATTGGGGAATAGGTTTCAAAACTTAATGTTCTCTTTATCGAAAGGATAAAGGTAAAAGGGCTAGAGAAAGCCCTGCATGGTTGTCTACAGTAAACAATTTTCTTTTAAAATTGAGGTATAATTTAAAGACACTGAAATTCACAGATTTAGAGTGTAGAGTTGGACCAATTTTGGCAAATGCACACACATCCATTTAACTTACACCCATCAGTATACAGATGTAGGGTTGCAGACCTCCCTCTCTAATGCCAGCAACCCCTCTAGCTCCTAAGCTCCCGCAAAGGAAGAGTTAGTTAAGTGAGGAGGTCATTATATCATGACTCCCACAAAGGCAATTGCCTACAAATTGACCCATGGTAAAGCCCTCTGGAAGCAACTGGCTACAAAAGCTGTTTGCCAAGAGAGTGCCCTCTACTGGAGGGATGAAGAAACCTCATCTTCACAGCCTTCATACCATGGCACTCTGGAATTAGAAGTTATCACAAGTTCATTGAACTTCTGGGTCAAAATCTTCCCTTCCAGCGTGATAATTTGCTCAGGATTTCAAACAGATATGTGTTACAGAGTACAGCTATTGGTGCCTTGTGGGAGGCAAGGGAGTCCTATCTGGCTGACTCTGTGTGTGTGATCTTGGGAATTAAACATGGGACCTTGTGCATGCTAGGCAAGTGTTTTACTACTGAGCTACATCTACAGTCTTATCTATCTATCTATCTATCTATCTATCTATCTATCTATCTATCTATCTATCTATTACCAGAGACTGAACTCAGGGGCGCTTAACCACTGAGCCACATCCCCAGCCCGTTTATGTTTTATTTTGAGACAGATCCTCATTACAGCTGAGGCTGGCTTTGAACTTGTGATCCTCCTACCTCAGCCTCCCAAGTTGCTGGGATTACAGGTGTACACCACTGGGCCTGGATTTTTTTTAAAAAATTATTTTAATATAGGGTCTTGCTAAGTTGCGCAGACTGGCCTGGAACTTGGGATCTTTCTGCCTCCGTCTCCCAAGTAGCTAGGGATATAGGCATGCACCACTAGGCCCAACTGGTTAGCCTTTTTGAAGACAACAATCTGTGTTCTAACCATGTCAAATGTGCAGCAATTGTGCCAAGAGACAACTGGAAAACATGATGCATATATGTAGAACATGTTTAAGAAATCACTATGATGGGAAACATTTCATTCGAATAAACAAAGAATAAAAGCAAAGCAAATCAAAAATCAAAAATACAAACATTTTCTGTTATTGGTAGTTCTGAACATAATATTTTTCATGGAGTCAAAAGGTACCCAAGTGTATGATTGCAAGTGGAAAACAGGGACAGTAATCAGGTACTGGCAGCTTTTCTATTTCTTTTATGTGTGAATTTTTAATACAAACGCAAGTCAGAATGTTTCAGTGGACAAATTTGAGCAGTTCAACTTTATAACAACTATAAATATACCTGATATATTTTTTCTGGACAATGAAATTTTCTGGATATTTGAAAATTTTAAAAACAAGTAAATTCTTATTGAGGGCAAGTAAATGGTATGTGTAGCATTTTTATCCTACAGTAGACTCCAGCCATTCATTATATTTTCCTGGGTTGTCTTATAGACATCTTTTTTAAAAATATTTTTTGTAGTTGTAGATGGACAGAATGCCTTTATTTTATTAGTTTGTTTGTTTGTTTATTTTTGGTACCAAGGATTGAATTCAGGGGCATTCGACCACTGGGCTACATCCCCAGCCCTTTTTTTTTTTTTTTTTTTTTTTTTTTTTTGTATTTTTTATTTAGAGACAGGGTCTCACTGAGTTGCTAAGTGCCTTGCCATTGCTCAGGCAGGCTTTTAACTCAAGATCCTCCTGCCTCAGCCTCCCAAGTATTGGGATTACAGGTGTGTGCCACTGTACCCGGCTTTATTTGTTTATTTTTGATGTGGTGCTAAGGATCAAACCCAGTGCCTCACACACTAGGCAAGTGCTCTGCTACTGAGCTACAGCCCCAACCCTATACAGACCTTTTTAATGTTGTCTATCTTCTTCGCCTTTCCTGTAAGTTTGCTATTAAAATGCATTAAACCATTTGTTTAAAAGGATATAGGTATATTTTCGTCAACCAGGAAGTTTTCTTGTGCTCAGCCACTTTTAGAAACAATCACTGTTCTGATTTTATCATAACTTTGTTTTTTCTGTAGAACTTTGTACACCTGGAATCATACATTGTGTACTTTTGTGGTCTGACTTCTTTCATTCAGCATCAAGTTTCTGAGATGAATTCAGGCTTTTGCATGTACCAGTAGTTTGTCTCTTTTTGTTATTGAATTGTATTCTATTGTCTGACATTCAGATATCTTCAGTGAAGTAGCTTTTGCCCATTTTAGACATTGGGTTGTCTTTTAATTATTGTGTTATAGGAGGTTTATTTATTTTTTTATTGATCGATACATAGGCGATTTCCAGTTTGGGGCTATTATGAATGAAACTGCTATAAGCATTCTTTCACAAGGCTTTCTGTGGATGAATATTTTCCTTTCTTTTAGAAAAACACTAATATTGCTGAGTCATAGGATAGATATATGTTTAACATTTTAAGAAATTGTCAAACCTTAAGAAACTGTCCAAAGTAGTTCATTTTATAATCTTACTAGCAGTGATGAAAGTTCTTTTTGCTTTGAACCCTTAAATTTGGTTTCATTTTTTAAAAATCTTGACCATTCTAATGAGTTTATAATTACATTTTACTATGCTTCTAATTTAATTTTTCCTAATAATTAATGATCTCAAGCATTTTTAATGTACTTATTGGACATTCAGATATCTTCAGTGAAGTAGCTTTTGCCCATTTTAGACATTGGGTTGTCTTTTAATTATTGTGTTATAGGAGGTTTATTAAATATATTCCAGTTAAAAAATCCTTTGTCAAATATCTGAATGTCATGAATACATTCTTCTGGACTTTGACTAGTCCATTAATCTTTTTTTTTTAGTTGTAGATAGACACAATATCTTTATTTTTATTTATTTATTTTTATGTGGTGCTGAGCATCAAACCCAGTGCCTCACGCTTGCAAGGCAAGCGCTCTACCACTGAGCTATAACACCAGCCCTAGTCCATTAATCTTAATAGTATTTTTAATAAGCAAGAGATTTTAATTTTGATGAAGTTCCAATTTGATGTTCCTAATAAAAAATGGATATAAAGATATTCTTTTGGGCTTTCAAGATGCCGCTGTCGCCTGTGGTCGTTCTCTGTCAGCCATGGTCAACCCCACCATGTTCTTCGATATCGCCGTCGACGGCGAGCCTTTGGGCCGCGTCTCCTTCGCGCTGTTTGCAGACAAAGTTCCCAAAACAGCAGAAAATTTTCGTGCTCTGAGTACTGGAGAGAAAGGATTTGGTTATAAGGGTTCCTGCTTTCACAGAATTATTCCAGGATTTATGTGCCAGGGTGGTGACTTCACTCGCCATAATGGCACTGGCGGCAAGTCCATCTATGGGGAGAAGTTTGATGATGAGAACTTTATCCTGAAGCATACAGGCCCTGGCATCTTGTCTATGGCAAATGCTGGGCCAAACACAAATGGTTCCCAGTTTTTCATCGGCACTGCCAAGACTGAGTGGTTGGATGGCAAGCATGTGGTCTTTGGGAAGGTGAAAGAGGGCATGAACATTGTGGAAGCCAAGGAGCGCTTTGGGTCCAGGAATGGCAAGACCAGCAAGAAGATCACCATTTCTGACTGTGGACAACTCTAATACATTTGACTTGTGTTTATCTTAACCACCGAACCATTCCTTCTGTAGCTCCGGGAGCACCCCTCCACCCTATCTGCTCGCAATATCCCATAATCTTTGTGCTCTCGCTGCAGTTCTTTGGGTTCCATATTTTCCTTATTTCCCTCCCAAGTCTAGCTGGATTGCAGAGTTAAGTTTATGATTGTGAATAAAAACTAAATGAAAAAAAAAAAAAAAAGATATTCTTTTGTCTTCTCCTAGAATGTTTATAGTTTTAGCTCTTATGTTTGTGTTTATGATATATCCTGAATTAACTTTTGAAAAGGCTTCAAGGTAGAAGTTAAGGGCCTTCCTTCCCCAATTTGGATAACCATTTAAGTGTCATATATTGAAAAGATTTTCCCTTTCTCTATTAAGTTGCTTCAGTGCTCTTGTTGAAAATCATTTGACTCCTGTGTATAGATATATACCTGGTTTCTATTCTATCCTATTGAACATATTGTCTATCCTTGCTCATACTGAACTATTGATATTACTGTAAATCTCAAAGTCAGGTAGTGTAATTCCATTAACTTCATTTTTTCTTTCAAAATTGTGTTGGTTTTTCTAGGTCCTTTGTGTTTCTTTTTCTTTTATTTTTATGTTGAGACAGGGTCTCACTAAGTAACTTAGGGTTGCACTAAGTTGCTGAGACGAGCCTCAAACCTGTGATCCTCCTGCCTCAACCTCCAGAGTCACTGGGATTATAGGTGTGCACCACCATGCCCAGCTGTTTCTTTGCATTTCTGTATAAATTTTACACTTAGTTTATCAATATCTACCAAAAAAGCCCATGACATTTTGAAAGACTTAAAAATAACAATTCACTCTCCTTGGAAATATTTCAAGATTTCTATAATAAGCTGTCCTTGATTTTAACTTTCAAGACTAAAGAACTATGGCTAAATTTTAGTTTTTGCTCAAATGTGAAATTTAATCCTCTTTTGGTTTCAGGAAAATAGAAGAAGAAAGATAATGCAGGGAAAACAGATGGAAAAGATTGTGGACATGCAGGATGAAGCAGCTGAAGGATGCTGATTGATCTTAGTGGCAGGTAAGAGTTTCTGCTTTCTCAATGAGATATGTTAAAATTGGTCTTAGCATACCCATCTTTCAGAGAAAATAGGAAAGCCACTGAAAACATTTTAACATTTCAATACCCCTCTTCTTCCCAGTCCAAAAGTTCATGTAGACTGAACTATTGCAAGTTGGTTTCAAGACCATAGATGAGGAAACATTTTTGAATAATTGGAAACACTCATGGCCAGCCACTTGCCCCTTCTCTTCAAACCTGTGATTATTCCCTGGGCACACAGGATTTGCCTACAGAATGTGTTTCACAGTGGTACTACGGGAAAACAGAATCATGCAAACACATCAGGACAAATGTTTCTCTTAACTCATTCATTTTCCTTAATCTAACAATAACCTTTGGTATTTATAGAAAATCACAATTTTATTTCCTAAAACTAAAGCATAGTTTAGCCATTTTGTCTTCCATTGTGAGAAGCACTCACCCCACATTTCTCTCTTAGCACAACCAACTATGTCATGCTAAACCAATTAAGATTCAGGTCAAATGCTGCTATCAAAGCTCCTTGAAGTTTCAGTAGAGATTTCAAAGGGTAATTTAGAATCTGTTTGAATTTTCAACTTATAATAATCCTGAATATGGATAATGCAATTATGATATGTTATTTCCCAAGTACTCCTACAAAATGTAGGCATCTGTGTTCTAAGCAAAAATAGATATTTTAAAAATAATTTTAAAATATGAACCTCAGAACAAGAATAATCTTTGATATAGATTAGGAAAGCACAATGAAAAGGGAGAAGAGAGAAAAAAGCCTTCTAGGCAGTACAAAGATTATATAGTAACAATTCTTAGGAACACAAGTATCCCATATTATCAATTAAGGCCTCCCAAATCCACAATAGTGAACCTGTCAGAGTCCAAAAGTGGGCTTAGAGCTTGAAACTTCATACCTATGTCTTTATATTGTTAACTGTGGCAGTGCCTGTTCTATTTCCAATTAGATCTTGTATAATTCCTTACTCACTGACTCTTCATCCTTCTTGACTTTGGTCATTATTGACATCTTTCTTTCAACCATTTTTTTTTCTCTTAGTCTCCTACTTTAATCCCCTGATCTTCACCCTACAAATCACACTGCTTTCTCCCCTCATAGACTGTAAGCTCTGTGAGGGAAATAGTTATGGCCATGTGATTAGGCTCTAGCAAGTGCCTGACAAATGGCTGATTCTTAGTAAATCCTTGTGGAATAAAGAGATGAAAGAAAAATCAAACACACAAACAAACTGTAGAATATACACTTCCCTCCCTACCTTATCTCCTACCTATTCCTACTTATCTTACCTATCTGACCTATCCTATCTTACCTGTCCCTTATCCCTACCTATCTTAAAGTTTAAATTATGCCTTATTAATTTTTTTATTGCATCTGGGCTAGGTTAGGGCCACAAACTGCTATATTTGAACCTGGATACTGTAGTGTCTAGCGCAGCCAGACATAAAATTGTTTGTTTTTCTTATCTTATAATACTAATTTAGGAATGGCAAATAATTCAAGATTATGCATATAAAATAGTTCAGAGGAGTACTTATAAAGGCAGAGCAAAGCAGAGAGGTAATGAAAGAAAGAAAAGAAAAGAAAGACATTACAGGCTGAGGAACAATCAGTGAAAGTTCAGGAGCAAGGAACGACATGGTCTGTGTGAGAGCCTACAACTATTTTTCTATTGCTGGTACATAAAGCACTCAGTGGGGGTGGTGAGAGATGAGACTATAAGTAGACACAGGCAAGATTGTAGAGGGCCTCACATACTCAGGTAAGGAGTTTAGACTTACCTAGGAAATGAAAGTTATTCATTCATAGCTCCATGCAAGAAAGCCATCCCCCAAAACATCTATTATTGTTTTAGATGGATTGTTTTGGTAACAATGTGGATAATGGATTTAGAAAGATACCTGATGTGGTAGAAAACTTGGACTAATGCAGAGATAGGCATGAAGTTGGGGAACAAATAGGAGTAAAACCAGCAGGATCTGGTAACTATCTAGATGTCCAACTTGAGAAAGAGGGAGGAGCAAGGGACAGATTTCTGGATGAGGTGTAGAGGTGTTATCTTAGAGCCAGTGAAAATAGGAATGGTGCAGATTTGATGGAGGAAATGATGGATCCACTTCTGGTGGAGACTGAGATGTTGTGGCTGTCCAACAGGCAGCTGGCTTTAACTACCTGAAAAGGAAGGGACCTGGCCCCAGATGTCCCTACCAGTAGTCATCAGCTGTCTGCATCCTGTTGTCTTTCCAAGGTATTCAGTAGTGGGCAAGTATAGCCCTCAGAGATAAGTACAAAGTGAAGGAGATGACAGTTCCCTGCAAGCCATTTCATGGGATTAAATTCTTTTTTTTTTTTTTTTTTTTTTTTTTTTTTTGGTACCGGGGATTGAACTCAGCGGCACTGGACCACTGAACCACATCCCCAGCCCTTTTTTGTATTTTATTAGAGACAGGGTCTCACTGAGTTGCTAAGTGCCTCGCCGTTGCTGAGGCTGGCTTTGAACTCGCGATCCTCCTGACTCAGCCTCCCAAAGTGCTGGGATTACAGGCGTAAATTCTTGATCTCTAGTCAGTTCCTACAAAATGGTAGATCTGTTGGCTAGTTGTGAAAGATTTATTTTTATTTCATTAATGATCCTGGTGACTTTGATCCTAGGAAGAGCATGGACTAATAATTTAAAAATCTCTTCATATAACAAACCTATTTCTGATGCTTTTTGCCTGGTCGACTTGTTTATTATAATTTATCCAGCCTGTCAGAAGGATGGGTGGAGTGGATTGAAATGAAAGGCATTTTCTCTTTGATGAAAGAATGTTGGAGCAGAAGAGGGAGTAGAAAGGGCAATCCATGCAGAGGAGCTTCGGGCAAGCTGAAGATTCTCCATTTGTTTAACTTGATCTTCATTTAGAGGTCATAATTTTTCTTTGGTCTTTTCCTCATTTTTCCTGAGTCATATAAAAATTAAAAAGTGCTCTCATTATAATTTCATTAAACATTCAACTTCACTGGGACTGTACTCTATGCCCAGCACTGTTGCATGTGCTTGGAATATAAATGTGACCAAACATTGCTCTTGTCCTTAAGAAGTTCAGCCAGAATGGTAGTTTTCAATGCTGGCTGCTCTCAAGAACCACCTGAAACCTTAAAGATATCCCAGTGCCCAGGCCTGGGGAATCAAAATTCCTGGGATAGAATTTGGGGTAGAACAAATTGATCATTATTTGAATACCATGATGATCTAAGATCTTCAGCAGCAGGAAAAAAAAGCCATAAACATGTAATCAAAATAGGTGAACGAATTTTTAACCCTAGATATGAAAGGAAAATGTCAGAATGAAATATCAATATAGTTCTGTTTTAAAAAGTACATGTTTCCTATGCTGGAGAGTTATCTATGATCCTAGGTTTATTGTAGAACTATTCAAAATAGCTATGCTATGTAATAATTGAGGTATCCATGTCTATCAATGGATGAATGGATAAGAAATGTGGTACATATACACAAAGGAATATTATATGGTCATAAAATGGTATCCTGACATTTGTAGCAATATGAATGGAACCGGAGCCCAATATGTTAAGTGAAACAAGGCACAGAAAGACAAATCCTGCATGTTCTTACTTATATGTGGAAGCTAAAACAGTTGAGCCCATAAAAGTAGACAGAATAGAACAGTATGGAGATTCCTCAGAAAACTTGGAATGGAACCACCATTTGACTAGGTCATCCCACTCCTCAAAGGACTTAAAATCAGCATACTATAGCAACACAGCCACATCAATGTTTATAGCAGCTCACTTCACAGTAGCTAAACTATGGAGCCAACTTAAGTACCCTTCAACAGATGAATGGATAAATAAAATGTGGTGCATATACACAATGGAATATTACTCAGCCTCAAAGAAGAATAAAATTATGGCATTTGCAGGTAAATGGATGGAGCTAGAGAATATCGTGCTAAGTGAAATAAGCCAATCCCAAAGAACCAAAGGCCACATGTTTTCTCTGACATGAGGATACTGATTCCCAATAAGGAGTGCAGGAGCCCTGTTTGGGGAGATAGCTAAGATTGCGGTTGACTACGGGCCATAGACATTTTTGGGCATTTCCACTTCCGTAGTCTCACGGGTCTTGGCTTGGGATCTCGCGGGACTTGGCCCAGGATCTCGAGAGATTTGAGTGGTGACTCAGCAGATCGAGCTAGCGCCATTCCTGCTTGGGCATGGGATGAGACCTGAGAGAAAACGGACAGGGTTATCGCTATTGTATAGATATATTGTAATTTCTTGTAAGAGTAGGTGCCTTGGTTTCTTGTGAGAGTGTGTATGTGGTGTTAGAAATTACTAGAGACAGAGAGAGAAAGATTAAAGAATTTTTTCGTCTCCATCCTGTCTCTGGACTCCTTCCTGCGGCGCTGCTGTTCCAGGCTGCAATCCTTTTCCGGCGACAACAAAGGAGAGGCTAGGGAAGAATAGAGGTACATTGGATTAGACATAGGGGAGTGAAAGGAGGAGAGGGGGTATGGGGATAGGAAGAATAATAGAATGAAGCAGATATTATTACCCTATGTGCATAAATTATTACACAACTGGTGTAACTTTACATCATGTACAACCAGAAGAATCAGAAGTTATACTCCATTTATGTATGATGTGTAAGATGCATTCTACTGTCATGTATAACTAATTAGAACAAATTAAAAAAAGAAAAAGTAGAGAATAGAATACTGATTACCAGAGGCTGGAGAGTGTGTAGGGGAAGGAAGATGGATGGAAGGAAGGAAGGATGATCAATAGGTGCAGGAGTGCAGTTGGATACAAGGAACAACCTCTAATGTTATCTTATCCTAGAGTAGGAAATACATGAAATGGGCCTGGAATTTCCCCAACTTTTCTGTGAACTATACTTCAAGTTATATAAGCAGTGAAGAAAAATTACAACTAATAATGAAAAAGCAAAAAAAAAAAAAAAAAACCCACTATATCTATTTATATCTATTATTTCATCTTAATGAAATAATGAATCTATGCAAAAAACAAAGCTATGTTCCTTGCTTCATTTTGCCTCCTTTACAATTTATCCCAAAGGGAGGGTGCATAATTTTGGGATCCTTATTCTAGTCTTTAGCATGATCCATTCCTTTTCCTAATATCCCCCTGTCCTCTTAAAATTGACATGTAGTAATTACACAAATCTATGGGTACAAAGTTAAAGTTAGGAAGAATAAGTTCTGGAGTTCTATTGCACAGCAAGGTGACTACACCAATAATAGCTAGAAGAGAGGGTTTTGAGTACTAAGTAGCTGGGCTGAGGATGCATGTTCCCTCGTGATCACAGGGAGGTTATACTATCATCAGGGGTACTGGTAACATCTTCTCTCTGATGGAGCTACCCTCCCTGGGGAACTCCTGTCAGATCATTAATAACAAAAGGATCCTATTCCAGTAGGTGTTACCCCGGTCGCTAATCACTCTCTAGGATTCTTAAGAGCAATTAGTAACTAGCTACCTTACAACTGGCAGTGCTATCTGTAGAGGATTTTTCCAATCTCCTAGTGGAACTTTGATCCTTGACGTCCACAGCTGCCACCAGGCTTCCTGGTGGCAGGATTTTCCATGTGAATGTTCAGGATCCAGCAAGCTCCACCTCAGCCTTGTTGTCATAAGGGTGAGGGGACTTCTGGTAAGCACTAGCAGTAATGGTGTCCAGGGAGCTTCAGAGATGGCTCCCTTCTGTTCTGAGGAACTAGCACACAGGGGATCGGTCTTGGGAAAATTCATTCTTTGGTTTCTAGATATTTGGGGCTGCTTCCAGGCTTTTGCAATAATGAGTAGCCATGTGTTCACCTCCTTTTGGGAATTTATGATCATATCTTTGAGAATGAGTCCTGGAAGTAGGATTGCTAAGTCAAAAGCCATGTGTCACTTTTCTAGGTATTTTCTCTTCTTTAGGGTTGTATTCTTTTATCAAAACATTTTTTTATAATTCTTTAGCGATTCTAACATGCTGCCAGTATCAAGAGGAATAGTGGACAAAAATAGAATTTTGAAAATGTCTTATATCTCTTGAAAATCATTTGGACTCTTCTGTTTCATGGTAAATCTCTGATTAGGACTTCAGGTTTTTTTTTTTTTTTTTAATCTTTCCAAATCATCAGCACTGCTATAACAGTCCTTTGAAACCTGGATGAAGGTAACAGTGATAGCCTACAGCTGTACAGCAATTTCACCAAAACCATTGCCTTTGCTCCTCACAGTATTTCAACAACATAAAGAAAACTGATGTTATCATCTGCATGTTACATAGAAGGGAGGAGGGAGCCAATGACCATCTTGAAGAACTTGTTTATCTGGGGTCCGTGGACAGACTTTGGAGGGGGACATTCGAGCCCCCTGAAATTATAAGTGGTGTCCGTGTTTGTATATGATAGTGGTTAGGTGGAAACAGCAAAGGATTTGGTCAGTGTTTCCATCAGGTTCTTGAAGGGGTATTGTCCCAAACAGGCTGAAAAAAGAAAAACACATTATATTTGGATTCAAGGGAAAAATTATCCAAGTATTTTCTATCTTTGTGATTGGGTGCGAGGGAAATTTGGCAGGGATGGCTGTCCCCGAGCTGCTCAGCTGAGTCAATGGGGCTGATTGGGCTTTCCCAGGTCTGGGATTTCTCATGCCTTATGAGTGTTGGAGATGGTGTGACCTAAGAACAGGCTGATAGACTCCTGCCCATGCTCAAAAACAACTTGGGTCATCACTGTGTTTAAATATTTTGAATTTGAATGATTTTAGTGGACACTTTCTAGTTTGCTACAGGCTCCACAGTCCTCTACTCTTTTATTTTTTAATATTTATTTATTTGCTTTAGTTGTACACAGTGCGTTTATTTTTATGTGGTGCTGAGGATGGAACCCAGGCCGCGCACGTGCTAGGCGAGTGCTCTATTGCTGAGCCACAACCCCAGCCCCCGTCTCCTATTCTTTCACAAGCACAAGATTCATTATTTATATTGGACCAGTTTCCACTACGAGCCCCTGTTCCTGGAGACCCCTTCTATTATGTCCCAGCTCTTCACACAGTTCAGACCCTTCTTATCATTCAGGTTTCAGCTTAACTGTCCCCTCTGCTAAGAGACCTTCCTCACTCATCCTAGATCAGTGTCATCCAAAACACATGTGACCTAATTTACAAAGGTGAGCCAAGATGTCAATTTAAATATTCTGGTAGCTACATTTAAAAAAGTAAAAGGAAACAGCCTGAAACTGATTTTGCAAATATATTTTACTTAGACAAATATGTTCAAAATCTCATTTCACTATGTAATCAATATAGAACTTATAATGGAGATTGTTGACATTTGTTTTTGGCACTAAGTTTTAAAAATCCAATATGTATTTTATACTTAACATCACATTTCACATTTCTACAGTTCAAATGCTCCATAGACACAGGTAATTGAGTGGCCACCTTACAGGACAAAATAGCTTCCCTCTATACTCAAATGGCCTGTTTGATTGCTTTCATAGCACTTATCACACTCTAAACTCATCTACTTGTTCTTTATGTGCTGTTTGTCTTTCTCCTAAAATGTAAATTTCATGAGGACAGGGATTTATGCATCCTCAGCCATCCATATGCTATACATACTTTTTCAGTGGATGAATGAATGAATGCTTAATTGTTAAATAGATGAATGAATTAGTTGCTGATTGAAAAAAATGGATGAAACTGACTGATAGGTATTTGAACATGTGACTCCTGCCATGGGCAAATCACTTGACTTTTTTTGAGCCCATATGAAATGGAGACAATTTGATCAAATTCAAATGGTTGTAATGATGTAAAAAATTGTGTAAAGGGCTGGGGATATAGCTCAGTTGGTAGAGTGCTTGCCTCGCATGCACAATGCCCTGGGTTCAATCCCCAGCACCACACAAAAATTGTGTCAAGTTGTTTCATAAACCATAAAACCGTGTCGTAAATAGCAGTTCTCATTTTTCAAATGTATAAACCTAGGCAGCAGTGTAAGATCAGGGTTTGGAATCCCATGATCCTGGCTCTGCACTTACCAGTTGCATGACTCAAGCCGTTGCTTACCCTCTGTGACCTGCTAAAACAGAATCTACAGAAAGGGGCCTAGCAAACTGGATTTTAACAAACACAAGTGATTCTTATTATCAAGCAAGTTTGGGAAACATGAGGTATGAAATTGCTACCCTAGCAGGTCTATCTGTGATTGCAGTTAAGACATGGTTACCCTATCAAGCCCTTACATCATGATTAACACCCTTTGTGATTGCACAGCTTTGGATATGATAACACCTTGTCAGCCAGGTCAGCAGTATCAACTCTGGTGATTAATGATATGTCAGAACCTGCTACCGACTCGCTTTCCTTTCACCTGAAGGCTAATGTCACTATCTTGGTCACCATGTGTTTTTCAGGCCAGAAACCCAAATCAAGATGAAGGTCCTTAGGAAGAGAGGAACAAGCCTGGTGTGGTGGCATGTGCCTGGAATCCCAGTGGCTTGGGAGGCTGAGGCAGGAGGATCAAGAGTTCAAAGCTAGCCTCAGCAACTTAGTGAGACCCTAAGCAACTTAGCAAGACCCTGTCTCAAAATAAAAAATTAAAAGGGCTGGGGATGTGGTTCAGTGGTAAAGTGCCCCTTGGTTCAATCCTTATGCCAAAACAAATAAACAAAACAAAAAAAGAAAGAGGAGAGGAGAAGAAACTTTCTCCCTTAGAGAGGCTGATAGTATAAAAGAGGGATCCTTGTGGTGCCCACCAAGAAAGCACTGGCTACCTGTTGACAGTTGCCCAAGTAGGAAGTAAGAACCCAAGGGAAGGCTTTGTGAGTTGTGCCAGCCCTTTTGGGATGGAGTACAGAAATATCAAGACAGCCTGCAGAATGAGTGCCAGATATTTATGGGAAATTAACAATCTTTACTCTCTATGATGAATTTGAAAACTATTTTTGAACTCTTTTAATTTCCTTTCAATATTCTATAATATTTAGTATTTGAAAGTCCTCCTTCCCTCTATTTTAAACATAATCTTAAATCTTAGTCATAACAATAGACCTGTGATACAATTTTTTTTTTCACTTATCAGATTGTCAAACATCCAAAAGTCAACAGATTGTGTTGGCAAGGATGTAGAAATTAGATATTCTAGCCGGGTGCGGTGGCGCACGCCTGTAATCCCAGCACTTGGGAGGCTGAGGCAGGAGGATCACGAGTTCAAAGCCAGCCTCAGCAATGGTGAGGCACTTAGCAACTCAGTGAGACCCTGTCTCTAATAAACTACAAAAAAGGGCTGGGGATGTGGCCCAGTGGTCGAGTACCCCTGAGTTCAATCCCCGGTACCAAAAAAAAAAAAAAAAAAGAAAGAAAGAAAGAAATTAGATATTCTCATGAAATTAGATATTCTGATATATTGTTGATGTAAGTGTAATTTGGTACAAATCCTTCAATGGGATGATGAGTAGACATTAAAATTGCAAACGTATATAACTCTGAACCCAGTAATTTCATATTTATCACACAATATGTTCACATACATGCAAAATATCCTAGGTACATAACACAACAGAATATTTCTATATATTTAAAAAATTTTATTTATTTATTTTTTATGTTGTGCTAAGGATTGAACCCAGTACCTCACCCATTCTAGGCAAGTGCTCTACCACTGAGCTACAACCCCAGCCCTCACAATGGAATATTGTTCAGTTTTAAGAAGGAATAAAATTCTGACACATGCTACAACACAGATGAATTTTGGCTGAGCGAGATAAGTGAAGTTAGCCATAAATGACTTACAAATAAGTGGCTAAGTATATTAAGCCAACATACAGGACAAATGTTGCATTTTTTCACTTATATAAAGTACCTAGAGTAGTAAAATTCAAACAGACAGAAAGTAGAATCACCATTACCAGGGGTCAAGGGAGGGGGATGGGGAGATTTTGTTTAATGGGTACAGAATTTCTTTCTGAGGTGATGGTCACAGGACAATACTGAAACCACCCAACCGTACACTTAAGCATAGTTAAAACGAACATTTTAATGTGTATTTTGCTATCATACAAACTATCATACACTCATGGTTATTCATTACAATATCCATCACAGTATTACTTATAAGAAGAAGATTGGAAACAACCTAAAGATCCACCAGCAGAGGTCTTGTTAAGTGTAAATCATAGTATGTTCATAGGATGAAAAAGGAAACTCTTTATACATTGACCTGTGTGGTAGGTCTTATTTTTCTCCAAGATCACATTCATTCTCTGTCTGGTTTTGTTCCCTGGAACACTGCCATTGAGGGAATGAATCAGCTGTGCCCCATTGCTCCTGGCTTCTGTCGTGAGGCCAGTGGGATGACTGGCAGGAGCAAGTTCCCTGCTCTCTCTCCTAGGCCTCCGATGTTCATCTCTCTACCGAAGGCCAAAGCTCCTACTGAGCAGGGTTGTGACAATATCTGCACTCCCACCTCACCTCTTCATTGAGGAGTGAAAGGAGTTTCCCACTGTTGCTAGTTCTGGAGCACTTTCCCCCTTCCTGTTCGAGTGCTGTGATGTTTTATTGAAGTCTGGACTCAATAGTGACAAGCAATCACTGAGGTAGATATATATTGGAACTTTCCTAGAATACTGTACAAACAGAAGTTAGAAGGCTTCGGGAGAGAGAAATATTGCAATGATTTGCTTATGTGCAATGGCTAAGCCACCAGCTAACATTATATCCAAAGAGTCTGGAGAAGACTCATTCAGATTTTTCACTGCTGTGACTAAAAGACCTGACCAGAACAACTGTAGAGGAGAAAAAGTTTACTTGTGGGCTCACGGTTACAGAGGTCTCAATCCACAGACAGTAGGTTCCCTTCCTCAGGGATAGAGGCAAAGCCGAACATCGCGGTAGAAGAGTGGTGGAGAGAAGTGGCTCACATGATGATCAGGGTGTAGAGAAAGAGACTTCATCACCAGCTACAAAATATAATACTCCAAAGCCACGCCCCCAAATACCCACCTCCTCCAGCCACACCCTACCTGCCTTCAGTTACCACTCTGTTAATCCCCATCAGGGAATTACTTCACGGAAGACTTTCATAACCCAATCATTTCTCTTTTAAACCTTCTTGCATTGTCTCTACACATGAGCTTTTGGGGGACACTTCTCATCCAAACCATAACAAATCTTTTCCTAACACATTAGGAAAGACATTAGTGAAAGGAAAGGAGCACCAACATCCTTAAAAGTTCTGTGATGGCTGTTTTCTCTTGGACAGTAGAAATGAGAGTAGGAGATGCTGCAATAGTTAGCTTCCTGATTTCATTGGGAATAATAGAACCCTGAAGTGGTAAAAGGCAATGGGAAGCAAGAGAGAAGAAGTGTGCATTATTTTAATAAGTCACAGGGGCTCCTGATTGGAAATGTGAGGATTTGGTCTTCAGGGAACTATGATGGTGGCTAAATGAACAAAAGGTCTGTCTTGGGGTTTTGTGTGTGTGTGTGTGTGTGTGTGTGTGTGTGTGTGTTGCTATAACAAAATACATGAGATTGGATACTTTTTAAGAAAAAGAGGTTTATTTTGGCTCACTTCCTGCCTTTATTTTATTTTTTGCAGTGCTAGGGATTTAATCCAGGGCCTTGCACATTCTAAGGCAACAGCTTTACCACTTAACTACATCCCTACCCCTTAACTCCTGGTTTTGGGGACCAAAATGTTCAAGCTCAGGCGGTGGAAGTGCATGTGAAAGTAGTGAGCAGTGCTTGCAAAAGAGACCAAATGTGTGGGGTGATCCTGTTTTATAATAACTTGCTATTATAGTAACTAACCCAGCCCAGCACAAACCTAATCTATTCCCATGAGACGGCCATTAATCTTTTTGGAGGGTATTACCCCATGACTAATTACTTTACCCTAGGCTCCAACTCCACATGAACCTTTGGGAGACAGTCCACATCCAAACCATTGCAAGGTCCTTAGGAATCAAAGTTATGGGCAGACATTCAAGATTTTACTTGATATGATAAGCAAAAAATAAAAAATTAAAAAAGAAAAAAGATTTAGGAAAGGTAGGCAAAAATTCAACCTAGTCTCTTGATCAATTTTTAAAATATAAGATGGTACACATTCTTTTATCCCCTGATTGATGAGGAGGCAAGTCCTACTGAAGGACTCTGCAATGTGGCCATAAACCTTTGCTGGAGTTCCCAGATCTTGGCTCTAAAGAGATACTAATTTTTGAAGACCCAAAATGCCATTGCGGCCTACTTGTTGAGAAGGATCTTAAAAGCAGTGTAGGTAATAAAGTCTTTTTTCATACTCCTAGGAAAAAAGCGTCCAGGAAGATCTTGGACCCATACCTATGCTTATTTCCCTTGCCTTAGATTGTAGAGCGGTAGCGGGTATACTAAGTAAATTGATAAACCCCGTGTTGGCTCCTGAACCAAGAAATAAATGCTGTAGAATAAAAAGTGTCTAAGAGAAGCCCCTGGAACTGCCCACATCCTGATTTCCAACCCAAGATAGAAAACCAAAAGCAACACCTTAACCTGGGAAGAATTCCACAGATTAATGACTCAATCATAGACTTAAACACACACACACACACACACACACACACACACACACACACACACACAGAGAATGGGCCATTTCTACCATATACCCACTTAATTCACCTGTTTAGACAGTGTAAAAGCTACAGGGTTTTGGAGAACGATTGCAGATTATTGCAAACTGAATCAGTAGGTGATACCACTTCAGCAGAGCTTCTGGACATAGCATGTTTACTGGCACCAGTTAGTCTGATTTATCACAGATTCCTTTTGTCAGTGCTAATCAGAAGCAGTGTGCCTTTGTGAAGCAGGAAGAGAGCAGTACCATTACTGTTCTACCTCAGGGCTATGTTGTTGACTCTACTTCTGTTACAACATAGTCCAGAGAGAACTTGATCATCTTGATGTCCCACAGAGCATCATGTTGGTCTCCTGTGTTAGTAGGGTCATTAATCAGATTGGTGAGTGGAAGTAGCCAGTATCTGGATGCCACAATAAAACATGTACTTTCCAGAGCATGAGAAAAAAATCGTGCTGCAGTGGGGAAGTTTCTATGGACATCGAGTGGATTGTGGACATGTTCAGATAGGCTCCCCCAAATCACAGATGAGCTGCTTCACTTTATACCTTGTACCCTGACAAAAAGAGGCACAATGCTGGATAGACCTCTTGATTTTGGAGGCAACATGTCCCACATTTGAGTGTGCAACTCTGACCCATGTATTGTGTCAGTTGTGAGTAGCGACTAGTGACAAAACTTTATAGCAAGTCAAGGATGTGATTCAAAATGCCCTGCCACTTGGGGCCTTATAGCCCAGCAGACTTGGAGACTTTGCAGGTGTCTGTGTCAGACAGAGATGATGCATAGAGCCTATATTACTAAGTGTTTGGTCACTGTGAAAAAATACCTGAGGTAAACAACTTAAAAGGAGGAAAGATTTATTTTGGCTCATGGTTTCAGAGATTTTAGTCCATGGTTGCTTGGCCTCATCACTTTGGGTCTGTGGTGAGGCAAAACATCATAGTGGGAAGGATGTAGCAGAACTAAGGTGCTTACCTCATGGTGATTGGAAGGTAGAAAAAGACAGGAAATGGTCTGGGTCCCAATATATTCTTCAAGGGCACACCCCCAATGAGCTACTTCCGCCAACTAGGCACCATTTCCTAATGTTTCCACCTCCTCCCAAGAGCACTACCAGCTGTGGCTCAAGCTTTCAACACATGAGCCCTTGGGGGACTTTCCATATTCAAACTATAATAGAGTCTCTGCTAAGGTCAAGTAGGAAAATCAAGCTCAGTCCCCAAAGTTCTCAGAGTAAGGCCATGCTCTTTTTACTGCTCTCCTCTGGTAAAGATTGAAGGTTAAGTATCTGCTCATGGGATACTAATCAATTCTGTGTCTCAAATTACCCATCCTGAACCAGCTATTATTTGATCCTCAGATTCATAAAATGGACATGTGCTACAGCATTCTAGTGTTAAATGAAAATGGAATACCAAGACCAGACTGAAGGCACAAATAACTGTGTGCTCAGGTAACTCAGGATCCCGTGGTGCCTGGGATAAGGAGTTGCTGTCTCTCATTCATAAGGCCACTGGTGGATTCCCCACGAAAAGATGCATGCCTGCTTTCCATATGGGCCCTCATGGTGTTCCGGCACCAACCGATGCAGATGGCCACCATACTTCAGCTTCGCCTGGAGATGGCTTGGAAAGGATGGTAAAGGGAAAATTTCCCAGTGGACAGAACTTCAGGTGGCACATTTGGTTGTCTACTTTGACAGGAGAAATACCCCAATGTATGGATCAATATGAATTTATGGGTAGTGACTAATGCACTGGCCTGCTTGTCAGGGAACATTTCAAAACTGGAAGATCAGGGACAAAAAAATCTGGGGGAGAGGTATTCAGATCAATTGGATATAGAATATGAAAATAATTTTTTTTTTTTTTTTGTGGTACCGGGGATTGAACTCAGGGGCACTCGACCACTGGGTCACATCCCCAGACCTTTTTTGTATTTTATTTAGAGACAGGGTCTCACTGAGTTGCTAAGTGCCTCACCATTGCTGAGGCTGGCTTTGAACTCGCGATCCTCCTGCCTCAGCCTCCCAAAGTGCTGGGATTACAGGCGTGCGCCACCGCGCCCGGCTTATGAAAATAATTTTGACCCATGCTAATGCTCACCAAAGGTCATAAGAATGAGATGATTAAGATGATCCACATTGTACCAATCAGCCTCTCTTCCAAGTTATTCTGGTGCTTGCTTCATGTCAGAGCATACAATAATGGTAGCAGGGGTGTAGGATGTGGACTCACCCTTTTCCCCCAAGGCAATGTGGCTGCCACCACAGCTTGAACCCTGAACCTATCAATAGCAAAAGCCAAAAGTAAATCTCTCAAGGTGGCATCATTCCATGGAGAGATGGTCCAAGCACTTAATTATATCAGAGCCCTTTCATCATAGAAGGGGAAACAATTTGTTCCTAATGAATAAATGCATATTCAGGTTGTGGAATCACTTTTCCTTCTTACAATGCTTACTCCAGAATTTGTTGACTTAAAAGTTTTTATCCTTTCTCATAATATCCACTCAGCATTTGCCCTAACCAGAGGCACATTTAATAGAAAAAAAGTACAACAATGGGCTCATGCTGTCAGAATTTGTTGGTCTGACCACATGCCCATCACTCAGAAGCAGCTTGAAAGAATGGCAGAAAGACTGAGGTGCTATTCCAGACAATGCAGTATGTGTCTTAATCTAGTGACTTCTCTATAGTGGTGTCTGCCTTCCAGTCAGAATCCAAGAACAAATAGATAGAGGAGGGTGTGGGGGGAAACGGCTCCTCTCAGTATTATTATTCCTCACCACTCCCAGAATTGTCCCTTTCTATCCCCATTGTCAGGGATTCAGTGGCTTTTAGGAACCCAAGGGAGGGACACTTTTCCATGCTATATCATCTGGCATTTCTGTTAAGTTGAAAATTGGAACCTCTTCTCTGGCCATTTTTTTTTTTTTTTTTTTTTTTTTTTTTAGCTTCTGATGCTACTAAATGTAGAGGTAAATTGGTGGCTGCAATCCAGAGTAATCACTATCAATTAAATAGAAGAAATGGATTCTGGTATGCAATTGAGCCAACGTGTTTGAACCACAGGGGATTTGTTGTAGGAATCAATCAAGGTAAACTCTCATAAACTGAGATCTGAGAGTGAATGTGGTTTAGATCATCCTGTCAGTTGAAGAATGCCACTCAGCTGAGGTACTAGCAGAGAGTTAAGGTGATGTGCAGTGGATAGTGGAAAAGAGAAGTCATGGTTCTCAAATTAAAATGGTTAGAGAATTAAGGAATGTAGCAGTGGTTTCGTACTGTCTCCTCCATTCCCTACCCTGCTCAATTTTTTGCAGTATTTTAATAAAACATAGCACAATAAAACTAAATCCACCATTTTCTGGTGTTTTCTTTTTAAAACATTTAGATATTACGCAACCATCGTCCCTAATTATAGAACATTTCCATCATCTCAGAAAGATACTTCTAGTAGCAGTTACTTCCAATTCTATCCTGCTCCTTTCCACTGGCAATCAATCACTAATATTTCCTTCTAATAATTTTATAGTTTTTGTTTTTAATTAAGATTTTTGATTCATTTTGAATTAATTTTTTGCATATGGTGTGAGGTAGGGATAAATATTCATTCTTTTCACTTATATGTTAGTTGTTCCTACATCACAGGTTCAAAAGACTGCTCTTTCCCCAGTAAATAATCTTTTCACTGTTGTTGAAATCAAATGAATATAAATGTAGGAGTTTATTTCTAGACTTTCAATTCTGTTCTTTTGACCTGTATATCTATTCTTTTTTATTTTATTTTATTTATTTATTTTTTTTTTGATACTGGGGATTGAACTCAGGGAAACTCAACCACTGAGCTACATCCCAGCCCTTTTTTTGTATTTTATTTAGAGACAGGGTCTCATTGAGTTGCTTAGGGTCTTGCTAAGTTCCTGAGGCTGGCTTTGAACTCACAATCCTCCTGCCTCAGCCTCCCAAGCTGCTGAAATTACAGTGGTACACCACCATTCCTACCTGTATATCTATTCTCATGCTGGTATCATGCAGTGTTGATTACTTTTGCTTTGTAGTAAGTTTTAAAAGTCAGGAAATCTGAGTTCTCTAACTTTGATCTTCTTTCTCAGGATTTTTTGGAGGGTTATTTGGGTTCTTTTCATTTTCATATGAATTTTAGGATTAGCTTGTCCATTTTTGCAAAAATGGAAGCATTTGAAATTTTGATAGGGATTGCCTTGCATCTGTAGATCCCCCTGCTATTTTAAATGAAAAGCAATGTAGTGGCTAAAGTTTAATTCAGTTTTGAAATGACTGAATGATATAACCCTATTAAGGTATGTTAGTTGATAGGACTTTGTGTGTTCTCTGTATTAAGTGCACCAGTTTCTCATCTAGACAAAGGACAAAAATAGATGCTGAGAAGTAATCAGGATGCTGGACATTTCTGCTGGACTTTCTGGACAGTGCTGGATATTTTCTATTTTTCACTCTATTCATTCTACAACTTTCTGCTCTGGTCCCCAGTGAATCATCCCTAAAGCAAAGGGAAACATTAAAACATCATGTCCCTGAATCCCCTCCTTCTGTTCCCAAAAATCTAGCCAACTTAAGGGAACAATGTGAGCAAGCCTTGGCCAGAAAGTCCAGATACATATTATGTTGAAGGACACTGGCTTTCTTTTATGCACACTGTAAACTAGGGTAAGTCAGTGTTATCTGTAGAAAGCTACTCTTTTGCATGTACAAGTTGCTCCTTGGGATGCTGGTCAGATAAGCAAGCTAATGCTCATGATGTCACTGCTTCTGAAGCTTAATATATAAAACCCTTCTCTGAGTGAGGATGGGCACAGGGCATTGTGGAAAGGGTATGTGTCACTCATCCAGCCGGTGGCCAATGGAGAAAACACTGAGATAGCAAGGAGATACTGCTTGGCAAAGCACCATGAGTTCAGTCAGCCTGTTGCCGCTAAACTCTTCTTAAAGCAGCTCTCTTGTAAGCTTTCCCCAATAAATCATATGTCTCCCATGCTATCTCTAGGCACTTGCTTCGTCCTGTCTGCAAACTACCTGACCATCCTGGCTCAACTGGGCTCTGGAGGAGACATTCAGGATGCTGAAGTTTGTGGGTCACATCAAGTTACTTTGCCCTCCATGCTTTGGTTAGGTTCAGCCAATAGGAGGCACTGAAGGAGGCTGGAGAATGGGAAGAAATGGGTTAATATATTCCTTGGGCTTCCTCCCTGCTGAGGTAACAGTTGGCAGTGGTTGTGTTTTTCTGTCAACTGACCTACTCCTGCTGGGTCACCATATACTGTAGCAACAGATCTACCAGGGTTCTGGTAAGCAGTCCATCTATTTACATCTTCAGGTCCAAGGGTGCTAGTGGCTTTCCATGGTTGCTAGCAGTGAAGTATATCGCCATCTCTGATCAGCTTCTCCTAACCCTGCCTGGATCTTTGTAAATAGTCCTGTTGTTAAACTTTCTTTAGCCACCTGTTTGAAGTGTGCTTCTTGCTTTCTTTTCTCCCTGGGAATACAAAATGGAAAGATCTACAAGGTATATTAAGTCAAAGATGCAAATGCAGAGCAGTGTAATGTTAAAGTATATAATGTTGTATTATTTGTAAAAGAAGGAGTGGGGAGAACATAGCTTCTTTTCTTAAATATTTTATTAGTTTGGAATTAGATTTAGCTTCAAGTGGTAACATCTGAAAAGAAATTTAAAGAAACAGTGGCTTCAAAAAGATAGATGTTTATCTTTCATTATAAATGTCTGAGGCAGATAATCCAGGACTGAGATTGTGAAAAGAATTTATTTATTTCATTGTAGTTGTTAGCTGTTGGACAGAGAATACTCTCAACTCATAAGAGAGTACTAGTCCCACGGTCCCTCCTTCTCAGTGACATCTCTTTGTTAAATCTTGCTAATGCTCTGCATCTCTCTCATTTCCCTTCTGTAGCTAGCCAGAGAAAACTCATGGCTCTCAGAAAATTCAGGTGATCAGGTTAGATATACCTGGATAATCTTACTTTCTTAGAGTCCATACAGACCAATGAAATAGAAAGGACTCTCAGAAATAAGCTTTCATGTCTATGGCCAAATAATCTTCAGCAAGTGTCCCAAGACCACTCAATGGGGAAAGGGCACTCTCTTCAACAAACAGTGCTAGGAAAACTGGATATCCACATGCAAAAAATAAAAATAAAAAAAAATTCAGTTGGATCCTTACTTTATTTCAAATGAAAAAATCAACACAAATTAGATCAAAGGCCTAAATGTAACACCTGAGACTACAAAACTTCTAGAAGAAAATATAGGGGGAAAGTTACATAACATTGAATTTTGCAATGAGTTTTTGGATGTGAAACCAAAAGCACAAACAACAGGAACAAAATTAGACAAATGAGAATAGATCAAACTGAAAAACTTCTGTGCATCAAAGGATACAATCATTAGAGTGAAAAGGCAACCCATGGAATGGAAGAAAGTATTTGCAAATCATTTCTTATTAGGTATTAATATCCAAAATATAGAGAATTCCTAAAACAGAATAAGAGTAAAAACAAAACAAATACAATAATGAAAACATGAAATAGAACTTGGACAGATATTTTTCCAAAGATTATATATGAATATCCAATAGCATATGAAAAGATGATCAACATCACAAATCATTAGAAATATGCAAATAAAAACTAGGAGATAGACCTCATGTCCATTAGGATGGCTACTGTAAAATATTAAGTACTGGTGAAGATGTGGGGAGATGAGAACCCTTAGGCACTGTTTGTGGGAATGTAAAATGGTGCAACCACTGTGGCAAACAGCATGGCGGTTCCTCCAAAAATTACAAATAAAATTACTGTATGTTCCAGCAAACTCATCTCCAGGTATACACCCAAGGAATTTAAATCAGGGCCCAAAGATATATTTGCATACCCTTATTCATAGTAGCAAGATTCACAGAAATTAAAAGAGGAAGCAACCCAAATTTCTATCAATAGTTGTATAAAAAAATGTGTTATATATGTCCAGTGGAATATTATTTAATCTTAAAAAGAAAGGAAATCCTGTCACATGTATAGCATGTCTGAACACTGAAGTTACTGTGCCAAGTGTAATAAGCCAGTCACAAAAAGGCAAACACTTTATGATTCTACTCACATGAGGTATCTCAGGAGGTCAAGTTCATATGACAGAAAGTAGAAAGATGGTTGCCAAGGGCTGTGGAGGGGACAATGGGGGAGTTGTTCTTCAAGTAGGTATAGATGTTCAGTTTTACAAGATGAAAAAGTTCTGGCAATCTTTTGCACAGCATTTTTTACATACTACCACTACTAAACTGTACACTGTAAAATGGTCAAGATGGTATATTTCATGTTATTAAATCACAATTAAAAAACAAACTCCACTGTACCCACTATGTAACAACCTAATCACAAGACATCATGTTCTCAGGTTCCTCCCATACTCCAGGGGGAAGGGATTGCACAAAAGTGATTGTCCTTAGGTGTCATTTTAACATTCTGCCTCCAAGACAGTAGAACTAAAACAAGCCAAATTTTCGGGGACATTTCCTCTCTGGATTTTTCACTTCCCTGCATAAGCTAGGGAGGTTCTGGATTCTGCTTTATTTATGAGAGACAGGATTTCCTCCTTTTATAACATCCATCGATGCCTGAGTGCAACTCCTGTTGGTGGAAACTTGTTTCCCAGAATGGAATGACGTCTTATTCATGGTATGTTCTTCAAGTTCGATTGAGTTGCTTGTGGCAACTCTGCCTGAGGTGGTCACCAAGGCATGTCTGGGAAAACCTTATTTTCAGTTCAGAATTTTTTTAAACAGTTAATGATTTGAACACACATAGGAAATAGAGAGAGGTAAGGACTTTGGAAGCATTGTTTCTAGCTATTTTAACTTTGGCCTAGATCTCAAGGATTAAACAATACCCATGGGAAATCTGAACTGGAATAATAGTGTGCTGAAAAAAATATTCTTAAAGAGTGAGAAGCTCGACAGGATTGTGAACATAGTTTTTTAAGGATCAAAGACACAAAGGAGGTTATTAGGAGATGGTTTACAGAGAGAACTTAATTTAATCATATTTATCTGAAGCATAATTTAGATATTAAGAGATGTAGACCATAGACACAGCATTTTAAAACTCAATTCTTTTTTAAAATTAATTTATCTTTTGTTGGTTTAGCAACTAGCATTCTAAAAGCCAAGGAAAGCAAACTTGATCACATATGTGCACATATGTATGTGCAAGTATTTGTATACATAGCTTGTAGCCAGAGAAAGAAAATCCCTCTATACCTCCTTCCCCTTAAGTAGCCAGAACATGAATTTTAAGGAACATGCCAGCTTCCCACTGTCTCTCCCATCTCAACTTCTCTTTCCTAGTGTCCTCGTTTTTAGAAGGCAAATAACTGACATTGTTCTTATGGGAAGGAAGATTAGTGTAGCCCATTTAATGATTTGGACCATTAACCTGTTAGATGACCCCGAATTTCACTCAGCTTACTGTTCCCAAAATATCACAAGGAGTCTGAAGAGACATTTTTCTCTGAAAATGAAAGTCTGAAGAGACTCTGTCTTGGCTATTTGCTTGCTCAGTTTGTGAATGCCAGAGGAGAGTACCTGAGCTACAAAACAGAGGTAATGCTTTTTTCCCAGACAAGATGCTTTGATTTTTCAGGAATACTCAGTGATCTGTTGCTGAGTGCATAACACAATTTCAAAGCTGTTCTTGCCAAATAACCCTCTCAAGTCGGGCATTGATCCATGTCTGGGGTCATTGGCAATGGTCTGTCTCATTTCACATCAGTCGTTTTACCCGGAAAAATGGAAAAATGCTAATGAAGTGTCTTGATTAGTGATAATTGTGGGGGCTGTTGATGCGTGTTTCTCCTGGCAGAATGGTCTGTCCACATAATAAGGAGCCAGGCTGTTTGGTCTGTGGCCCTGGACACTACAAAATCAATTCTCATCTGCACTGACCTATCTTGGAGAACACCATTCTCCTTAGGCTTAACCTGAGGACTCTGAGCCATCTTCAGACTCCAGAAACTCTGAATCCATCAGCACCTTAAATGGTTTCTTCTCTGCTTGTGTCCTGTAAGAAAGCAATGCGCCATGCAGATTAGCCCCAGACGTTCTTCTAAATGTCTGTCTCTTGAGCACCACTTTGAATCTGATTTCTGTCCTATTGATTTTCTACTTAGATATTTTTTTTCTCCTCTCTACTTGGTCTTTTCTGGCTGTCAGTTGATATAGTTCAACCAGGTTTTGTGATTTAACTTCCCCCTAAGGTGGTGTTAGGATTCAAGGAGTCAGACTGGAATGCAGTATATCCAGGTGTGGGCTGGTCTAGGAGGGAGACCTGAGATTTCTGGGTTTTGTTTATGGTAAATTTCTTCTGGAGGCACTTTCTTTCTGTCCCTAGTCCTGACTGATAGAAGACAATTTTCCATGACATTCTTATTCCTTTTGGATTCTCTGTTCAAGGATGTTTGGAGAACAACTGGCGTTGGAAGCTAGAGATAATAAGTTTAGCGATGTCTCCTTCCTCAGAGATGTTAGGGCAGTAAAGTCCTCCTTCTCTCTCTGAGAGTTTATATTCCACATGAAGATGAATCCCTCTTTCTTGGGAGGAAAGGATGGGCAGGTCCCAGTAGCCCTACATAAATCAGCCTTTCCTGACTTGAGGGTTCTTTTCCTCTGGTGAACCAATCCTACTGTCTGCCCAGGTAGTGTCCAGTTCTCACTGCATCATCCTCTTTGTGTAGGGATTTTGAGAACTGACACAGGATATTGTTCTGGCTGCTGATTTTGTCATAAAGAATAAACAGTCTGTCTCCGATTCCAAGCTCTTCTCTTCTGTTGGTATATGTATATAAAACTGTGCAGCAGGCCTCCCTTGTTAGCTTTCAAGTACGGGTAAAACCTACAACCCTTGAGTTTCTGAGTCAATAGTTTCCTTCAGGGTTCCAATGAGATCATAAACTCTGGAATAGAAAAGTACAATGAATGAGATCCCAAATTCTGGAAAAGAGCAAACACTCAGGACTCATTCCAGATTCTTGTAACATGGATCCTGGCATGTGAGATGACCTAGCTATAATCCAGCCATATACCCTAGAACATTCTTATCATTTACAAGGCCCACACTATTTATGTTTCTTATTGTCTATAATTAATAGAGCTTTTTTTTTTTTTTAGAAATAACACCTCAAAAATAAATACAATGGATAGATGAGAACAGTAAAAGGAGATTTCCATTTAAAATATGGACAAAACAATTTATTTTAACATGGAAATGGGTTCAATGCAACCAGTGGGAAACAAAACAAACCCAAGCAATACCTAATGCAAAAATATGTCCAATTAATTAAAATACAGTACACAAGCTATGGAAATATTTTGTTTTCCTTGAAATAAAAGATTGTTTGTCTCTGGAGGGAGTAAGAAATATTTTCTCTTCAAAGAAATGCCTTGAACACTACTAAGTAAGGTTTGAGAATTGAATTAGGAATAACAAAAAGAAGAAGAAGAAGGAGAAGGAGAAGGAGAAGGAGAAGAAGAAGAAGAAGAAGAAGAAGAAGAAGAAGAAGAAAAGAAAAGCCTCCTTTCAGCTGCTTAAGAAGTCATACGTCTTTTGTAACTTATCTCCTTTCAAAATAAGATTCCAATTTTCCTTGAGGCTTTGCACTTCTGGGGCCCAAAGTAAGCAGCAGGGTATTAAGCAATAGTTGATGACACATACTTTTTAAAGCAATCTACCTACTTGCATTTGTTGCCACATCCAAGAAGAACAAAGGCATATTTAGTAGGTCACAGGATCAGTAACTCAGAACTACAAAAAGACGCTTCACATCAACACAACCCACCATTGTGTTTGGATGTTTTTGGTGTGGTCACCATAACTAAGTCCTCTGCTTGCAGAACAAATACTGAATATAGATTTTAGAGGTGAAAATGACCTTAAAGATAGCAAAGAGGAACCAGTCTTGGTGGCTTTGCAAGAGTGTCAGCAGCCTGGCCACGACTGGAAGGGCGTGGTCCTTCTACCCAATGCAGCATCCCTGCATTTGATTCATTCACACTGAGCAGAGTGCTCAGGAGAGTTTACAGAAGAATCTCAGAATGACTTTTTCTTTGGTCCTCATGGCAACACGTCCAAGCTGACTGTTTTCTGTACGTTATATTAGGATAGTGTTAGGGATGGGAGCTTGGATGCCTTTGCTGAGATACAGGTATACATAAGTTGTTGCTTATGTATACATATTACTGTATTTAAAAAATCACCTCAAAATTTAGTAATTTATGGTGACAACAGAAATATTTATCATCTCACAGTTTCTGAGGGTCAGAAATCTGGCATGGCTGATGGTTTCTCTGGTTTAGGCTTTCACATGAGGTTGCCATCAAGGGATCAGCCAGGCTGCAGTCACCCCAGGTTCAATTGGAAATGGATCCATTTCCAAGTTCACACACATGGTGGTTGGCAGGAGGCTTCCCACAGTGCCTTGCTTTGTGGGCTTCTCCATAGGGCTGCTCATAGCATGCACAGGTGTTCAACAGAGCAAGCAAGTGAGGAGAGGGGGAAAGAGAGAGGAGAAGACAGCAGAACAGTAGTCACGGAGGTTTATATTGCAATTCCAGAAGCCATAGTCCCATCACTTTTTCTGTGTTCTGTTTTTTAGAAGTGACTCCATAGATCCAACCCATACTCAAGGGGAAGGACTGTTCAAGCCTGTGGATCGAGGGTGGCCATTTTAGAAGGGACCGCAATGGGAGACAAAGTAAAAGAATTACTTATTTTAATCTGAATTTTTACACTTCAAATTGTATGACCTATCTCTATGCAAAGTGGAGATTGGAAGCTCCTAATTCATGTTTCATCTATTTTTAACCCCTGAGAAAATCCTTGTAGAGACCACTTTTTAGTTGTTCAGAAGGACTTTAAAATTATAGGTAAAATTAAGAAGTGCCAGGGAAAAGAGGATTATACAAGGAAGGAAGCCTGAATATACACCCTCCTGCTTCTTGTTTTTATTTTATTTTTTGTCTTTTTCCCCCCATTGGGTTGAACTGAGAGCTTCATGCATGCTAAGCAATTGCTCTACCATCAGCAATTTTTCTTACTATCACATTTTTTTTTTTTTTTTTTTTTTGGTACCAGGGATTGAACTCAGGGGCACTCAACCACTGAGCCACATCCCTAGCCCTTTTTTGTATTTTATTAGAGACAGGATCTCACTGAGTTGCTAAGTGCCTCGCCATTGCTGAGGCTGGCTTTGAACTCGCAATCCTCCTGTCTCAGCCTCCCAAGTGCTTTATAACATTTTTTTGACATATAAAAAGTAGAGAAAAGGTTTACTGAACTACCAAGTACCCCTTACCCAACAGGAACAATTCTAGCATTTATTGAACACCTGGGCTCATCATTGTAAAAATATTTCAGAAACACTGTTTTTACTTAATCCTCTCAACAATCTTTTAAAATGAGTCTCATCTTACTGAAAGATAAGATAAATATTATAGTTATATCATGAGAACATTAAAACTCCAGTTGCATAAAAAATTGCTCAAAGTTATACAACTGACAGAGGTAGGATTTATTCTAATTTTATGTACTTATTTTCTCTTTTTCCTTCCTACTCCTTTTTGCTGCTATTGTTCTACACTTATGTCTTTCTATATTATAAGTTCATCAATAGTTTTATGATTTTTGCTTTATGAAGTTATATTTTAAATCAGAAGAAAAAGAAATGCATTTATGCTGTCTTTTATATTCACCTATGTATTTACTTATTCTGGTGCTCTTGGATTCTTTGTGAGGATTTGAGTTACTGTCTTGTGTTCTTCATCTCACTTAAAAGTTCCTCCCAGGATGTTTTGTTGGGCCGGTCTGCTAGCACAAGGCTAGGTTCAAACCAAGGTCTTTGTGTTAGTTAGCTTTCTATTGCTATGACAAAATGTCTGAGACAATCAACTTAAAAAGGAGGAAAGATTTATTTTGGCTCATAGTTTCAGAGGCTTTTCTCCACGGTTTCTCAGACCCTGGCTTTTGGACCCATGGTGAGTCAGCACATCAAAGTGGAAGGGATTACAGGGTATGCTTGGGAGAGGGAAATTGAGCAGAAGGCACACCCATCATGGGTTTCACACCTAGACCAAAAACTTTGATTTTAAACGTTCTCTTCAAATGAAGGCAAACATACCACAACTGAAGTACATTAACAGGATCAAACGCTTAAGATAAAGAGAATTTCCTTTTTAAAATTATGCCTGGAGTTTTAAGACATCCATGCTTCTTTCACAACCTAAGAAGCCCTTCATACATTATTCAAAATTAAGAAATAATAATTTAACACATGGCCCAGATGAGGGCTTCCTTCCTCCACTGAAGTCTTGAACCCCTCAGAGTCACCCATGCGGATTGGAATCAACTTCCAAACTCTTGTTTGTGTCGATATCTTGACTTCCTCCCATAAATCATAAATGTTCCTAATGGCTTCTAGAACAATGAATGCTCACAGACAGTTTCAATTTATTTTGCCCAGATCCATCAGAGAAATCACTATTGATGGCAGGTAGATAGAACCTTATAAAGTACATGTCTTAAATTATAAGATTTGCAAATCAGAGTAACTCTTTGATGATGGGTTGCAAAATGAGTGTTTTGTTAGCAAGCAGAAAAACAATATCAATCTTATTGTACATCTCCATAAGAGCTCTTGGGTGACCTGAGGCACTGCCAGTGAACAGTAATATTTTGAAAAGAACCTTTTCTGTTGGGTAGTAGGACTCAATAGCAGGCTTAAAATATTCAGTGAGTCATGTTGTATAGAAGTGGTTCATCCAATCTTTGTTGTCCTATTTATAGAGAGCACAGGCAGAGGAGATTTAGTGTAATTCTGGGCGTTAGACTTTTCTGAATAGCGTATGAGCATCGACTTCAACTGAAAGTCACTAGCTGCATTAGTGTTAATAAGAGAGTCAGCCTGTCCCTTGAAACTTTGAAGCTGAGCATTGACTTTTCCTCTGTAGCTATGAAGGTCCTAGATGATGTAATCTTCCAATATAAGGCTCTTCTGTTTATACTAAAAATGTGGTTTAGGGTAGTCACCTTCATCAACACTCTTGGCTAGATCTTCTGGCTAACAGTTTCTATATCAGCACTTGTGTGGCTTCTTTTTGCAATTCTATTACTGGAGATGACTTCTTTCCTTCAGTCTTGTGAACTGACCTCTGTCAGACTTCTCTTATGCCTTTTCCTCACCTCTCCCAGCCTTCACAGAATCAAGGAGAGTGAAGATCTTGCTCTAGAGTAGGCTTTGGCTTAAGGGAATGTTATGGCTGTTTTGATCTTCTATCTGGATGACTAAGACTTTCTCCACCTCTATTATAAGGCTATTTTGTTTTCTTGTCATGTGTGTGTTCCCTGGAGTGCAATTTTAATTTTCCTTCTTGGGTAATTATTTGATACAAGAGGCTCAGTGTTCAGTCTATCTTGGCTTTTGTCACATCTTCCTCATGAAGATTAATCCCCTCTAGTTTTTTATTTAAATTTAGAGACATACAATCCTCCCTTTCAGTTGAACACTTAGAGGCCGTTGTAGAATTATTAGTTGACCCACTTTCAGTATTGTTATGTGTTAGGAAATAGACCCATGGAGAGCAGGAGAGACATGGGAACAGCTGGTTGATGGAGACATCAGAACACACGTTTATTAAGTTAGCCGTCTTACTTGAGCACAGTTTGTGGTGGTCCAGAACAATTACAACAGCAACATTAAATGTCACTAATCACAGATCACCATAACAGATATGATAATAATAATAATAATGATAATGATAATTTGAAATGTGAGAGTTATCAGCACGTAACAGAGAGACATGAAGAGAACATGGGCTGTTGGAAAAAATGGCATCAACAGACCTATTCACACAGGGTGCTACAAACCTTCAGTGTATAAAAACATAGTATCTGTGCAGGGCAATAAAAAGAAGGGTAATAAAATAAGGAATGCCTGTATTGGTTTTTATAAAGCTGATAGATGCTTATCACACACAAAAAGCTAACACTATAGAAAATTTTAAAGAAAGAAAACCCAAAATAAACAAATACCTACTATCAACTAGCCAGAAATAATCATTATTAACATGTGGCAGGTACCACCCAAGTCATCTCTTTATGTAGATGTCCATAAAGAGACAATTCTATAAAAAATGGGATGTAGTTATAAATGCTTTTTAAAAATAAAAGATACTAAGTTAATCTTTAATTGACTTTAATAGAAGAAAAGCAACTGAAATGGATAGAATTTCTCAATCTCAAATTAATGATAATTTCTTCACATCAAATCATTTTATTTTCTAAAAAATAACTCCGAAATTTCAAAAGATTCTTTCACTTTAAAAAATCAAAAAGCAGCTTAGGGCTGTAGCTCAGTGGCAGAGCGCTTGCCTAGCATGCGTAAGGCACTGAGTTCGATCCTCAGCACCACATAAAAATAACCAAATAAAATAAAGGCATCCTGTCCTCCTACAACTACAAAAAATAAAAATTAAAAAAATTTCTAAAAATCAATTTAAACAGTATCTCTGTACCTCCTGCTCTGAAAATAAGGATCTTTATTCTGTTCTTACCTTGACTATACAACTGTGTTAAATCTATGGTTATTTTTACATCATCAAAAGTCACACATTGGCTCTGTTCTGTATCCATAATTCTCACTGTTTTGCTTTTTCTTTAAACCACAGAATGGATTTAAAGACCAATCTCTCATTTTCAGGTTTTTAAATTTCACTTAACTTTTGGCTTGTTGGATGACTTTAAAAAAAAAAAAAGATCTCATAGGCACTAAATTTTATGAATTGTTTCTCATTTTAAAAAGTCTGTTTCTTGTCTTTATGTTGAAAGGACAATTAGTTGGGTGGGAAAATTGCACTTTCCTTTTCTTAGAACTTTATAAACAGAGTTCCATTGTCTCTGGCATGGGACACTGCTGCAGGGGAGTTTGAGGCTAGTCTGACTCCCAGCTCTTGCACTTGTGGGAGATTTTCTTCTGCATGAATGCCTTAGTTTATTAGTTTATTTTGGCTGGGTGAGATAGGGCATTCCTATAATCCCAGCTACACAGTAGGTTGAGGCAGGAGGATCACAAGTTTAAGGCCAGCCTCAGCAGCTCAGTGAGACTCTGTCTCAAGATAAAAAGTAAAAATGACTGGAGGTGTAGCTCAGTGGTAAAACACACCTGGACTCAATTCACAGTATTGGGGAGGGGTGAGACTTTTTAGCTTATTTTAGGGTTTGTCTAGGCATTAAATCTGGTTTATCAGGTTTTCCTGCAAAAATTTTTCTACTGTTTTAAGCTTTTCTCTCTTTGTTATTAAAAGGTAATTCACTGCCTTTCTTTCTTTCTTTTTTTTTTTTAATATTTGCATCTTTTCTTTAAAAATAGCAAATTGTTTGTAATAGTGAACTGCTATTTTATATTAGATCTCCTTTGTATTTCCTGTTAGCCATTATCTCTAATAATTTTCATCTTTTTTTCGTCTCATATTATGTTTCTTCAAGTCTGTCTCACATACATTTAATTAATTTCAATAATATGCATTTCACTTTTGATTGCTTCTATACAGTCTTTATATATGATAATGTTGGATATGTATATATGTGACCACATGACCAATGTGATTCTGCAAAGTGTACACTTAGAAAAATGAGAAATTTGTATGATATATCACAGTGCATAAATGCATTCCACTGTCATGTATAACTAATTAAAACAAATAGAAAAAAATTTTAAAAAGATTTGATGATGCCTCTAAATTTGCCTCTTAGCTCTTTGAACATCAGCAGCAGGCACTTGGAGTTTGACCTTGTTCATTTTGCTTCTTTCTTAGATCAAAGACTCCCCGTTCCATTTCTCAAATGGCCCAACCCAACTCTTACCTCTTCAACAGTAGGAGGAAATTTGGATAATTGTTTGTAATCCACTATTAATTTCTCAGAAACTTAAAGGAGAGAATTGAGCAAAGTTGCAAGACAGCGGATGAGGTAGGGAAGACATTCCAAGAAAGAATAGCATGCGAAAGATACTTGGAAAGAAAGTATTTGGAGCTTTTGAGGAAATGAGAGAAGAAGCATGTGGGTCAAGAAATATAAGCATGAGAAATGGTGGTGCTAGATAAAGTTGGAGAGGTCAGATTGTGTAGCCTTTCTAGGCTCTAGAGTCTGAATATTTTTCTTCGTGTATTAGGTGGAGGCATGGTGGATAGGAGTGGTAGTTATTGAAGGGCTTTAACAAGAAAGAGCCACAATATGTTGTTTGTTTAATAATGATGCATATTTATTGACATGCAAATACGTTAAGAGAAAAAGCAGATTATAAAACAGTATGTATTTAGATCTGACTTTCATGAGAACTCATTCTGTGAGACCAGCATAATCCCTTCTGAGGCTAATACCCACAATGACCTAATTACCTCCTACTTAGTGGAGCCGCCTCTCACATCACCAGGCTGGAGACCAAACTTCTAGCACATAAATACTTTGAGGACACACAAGCTGAATGAAAACCATAGCTGCACATTTAAGCTTTCATTATTTACGTTGAAATTTTTGATCCAGTTGGAGTGCTTGCTGGTGTAGAGTGGGAGGTATTGATACAATTTTAGTTTTATTTTTAAATGGCTACCTGATTTCCCAAAGTCATTTACAAAATGCATCTGTCTTCTTGCCATTGGTTTTAAGATTCCATCTTTACCTTTCCTGAGTAAACGAGAAGGCCTTAATAAGTATGAGAGGTCTAGAATATATTGGAATGCTGACCAGAATCGTCTAACAGAGAGGAAGAGAATTGAAAATTCAGGAGTGAAATTCCTGAGATGGTGAGAGAGCCCAGCTCTAGAAAATTTTATAACAAGTAATAATAGCTAACATTTAGGGAGGGCTTATTATTTGTCAGGCAGTGTTCTACATGCTTTACATGGACTAAGTAATTTAATCCTCTGAATAAAGGTACTTTCCAACCTACTTGCTTAGAAAATACAGAAACTGAATGCTGTGTTTTGCCACAACAGCTTCTAACCATCTGAAGCTGAAAACTGATCATTTTGAGTGAATTAATGTGGTTGCACCTCAATGAATCTACCTGCAGATTCCTTTCCATCCAGTGAGAAATGGTACTGGAGAAGTGAAAAACGAGATTTTTGGACCCATTTTTCCCTATCTAGAGTGTAAACTTTTTAAAAAAATATTTTGTTTATTTATTTTTTATAATAGTAGTATGCATTATAATTCATAATAAACATATAGAACATCTTTTTACAAAACACTGTATACAATGTATATTCGTACCATTCAAATCTTCAATCATGCATTTAGGATAATGACATCCATCTTATTCAACCACCTTTTCTTTTTTCCCCTCCCTCCCCCCTTGCTCATTTAGTAATAATAGCACAAGTGGAGAAGACAATGAACATGTGTGCAGATGGGGATAGATTTCATGGGGGAAAGAGAAATGGTTTATTTTCCTGTTGGAGTAGAGAGTTATGAAGAATTACAGGAAACTGTCCTCATCCATTTGGGCTGTGGTGATAAAAATATCATAGACTCGGTAACTTAAGCAACTATTTCTTATAGTTCAGGAGGCTGGAAGTCCAAGATCAAGGTGTGAAGGTGTCTAGTGAAGCCTGTTCTCTGGTTCATAGATAAACATCTTCTTACTGTGTCCTCACATGGCATAGGGGTGAAGGAACTCTCTGGGGTCTCCTGTATAAAGACACTAATCCCATTCACTAGGGTTTTATCCTCAGGACCTAATCACTTTTGAAGGCCCTTACCCTTTAATGTCATTCTCTTGGAGATTAGGCTGTCAACATATGAATTGTGAGGCGGAAGGGACACAAACATGCAGTCTATAGCAGAAAGTAGGCTTCCCTGTTGCATGATTTTCTGTAACAATGATCAGCTGCCTCTGTGTGGGTAAAGTGTTCACTCACGACGATGGGGAAAGCACATGGCTTGTCTGAAGAAACAGACAATTGGGCAGAGCAAGAGCCACCAGAGGAGAAACAAAAATAAGATTAAGTGGATCGTGAAGACAAGAACCCATTGCATGTTCTCTGGAGCTGGCCTCACATTGAGAATAGTTGTGAAACTGAAGCTCTTCAAGGCTTGGGGCAGGGAAAGGAGTATGATTCTGTTTGCTTACACTTAGCGTTCAGCTGCCAGAGGCTAGCAGGTTACTGTCCTTGTTTTCTCCAAGAAATTAGTGTGCCAGTTGCCAGATGACAGTGGTGCTTGGCTGCTTCAAACCATGATTACCCTTTAACCTGCCCTGGGGTTGGAGGTTGCTTGTAGGTCATTTCTTCAACCCACACATCTTGGCTGGGATCTTGGTAGCTGCTCCTTGTGAACTGCTAATGCTGCTGATGCCTCTGGGTTGTGGGAGCCACTGAGGGAGAAGACTCTCATGAAAGATATAAGAACGTGATGAACTGGATAAAAGGTATTAGGAACAGATGATGGGCTGAGGGTGTAGCTCAGAGGCAGAGCACTTGCTTTGTGTTCATGAGATACTGGATTCAATCCCCAGTGCTGGAAAAAGAAGAAGAGGAAGAAGAAAAGAAAGAGGAGGAGGAGGAAGGAAAAAGAAAGAAGAAAGGAAGGAAGGAAGGAAGAAAGGAAGGAAGGAAGAAGGAGGATGCACTGGGAAAATAGCATAAACCTCATTCATTTTAACAAAAGTGGATCACAAAGTAGGTACTGGGTAAGAAGACTGAATTCCTCCTAAGCCATTCCCATAAACACAGAGGGCAGGATTTCATCCTTCAGCTCATCTTTGAAGTTTGGTTCTCATGTGAACAGTTTATTACAAGATTTCCATGGATTAATAAAGGAAGGAGGGAATATCTTAATGTCTTTGTTTTCTTCACCTAGAACCCCTTCCCTTCTGCAATATAACTACTTAAATCCCACCCTTGTTTCAAGGCTCCCCCTCCCCCAAGAAGCCTTCTCTGACTAAACTCCTGCCTATGGTTAACTTTTCCCTTTCTAAGGTCTTTAGTCCAGATAATTGGATCTATACCAATTATCAGTAGCACATGCTGTCTAATATTTTGCTTTAAATCCTGTCTCCCAATCTTCTTATACTACATATTTATAGAAATATACATATCTTAAATGTGCACATTTCTAGCTGCAGAATCTTGGACTTTTTTCTTAATACCTGCAGCTCTTGTTAAGGTTCTGAGCATAATGTATTGCTCTGGAAATACTTATTGATTTAACTTCTTGTCATTAGGACAAAAGCTAACAGTTTTCTGTCAACCTAGATTGGACAAAGAATTGTAATGACTTTTCTACCTTATTCTTAGCCTTATCTTCCTGAAATGTATGCATCCTTGATCTATAAGGGATGTCACAGCATGTTGCGCTATTAAGTGTTGAAAATCAAGAAGTAAATGAAAATGTCTTTATCTGGATTTATTGAGAAATTGTTGAGGTCTGTAAACACAATCTTCGTACGAATGCTAAAGGTAAACTCATTATCAGTAGATGTTTAAATTTACTGAACCATGACTGTAGCAAATCACTAATCTTTCTTTGAGCATACATTATTTGATTTTCAGCTCTAATTTTAAAGATAAATTATTTTCTTTTCTTCAGTATTGTATTATACTGCTTTTAATTTGTATTATTCAGTATAATACTTCTGAGACTTCTTTTAAGACTAGCAGTAAGTCGCAAATGTTTAAATAGACAAAAATTCCAAAGTACACATTTGTTATTGATTTAGCTTACTGAGATAGGCACAAGCCAAATTTCATTCTACACTAATGAGAAGGCAAATTACATTTTGAATCATAGAGAATGAGTGCATTGTTGGGGTTGAGACACATAAAGCACCTGAAGGATTATGGGATAGATACCAGATGAGACTTTAACAGATAATTTCCATAGAGACAAGAGATAGAAATGAGGTTAGCAGATAATATCACTTTTTCTTCGAAACCAAAGTATCTATTATTTTGTATTTTATTACTGGTGCAGTCATGGTCTAGAGGCTTATGCCAGCATTATGTGACTGTTCAAGACACAGTTTCATTATCTATCTGTATTTAAGATTTAACTGTAAAGCTTGAGGTTAAAAGAGTACTTGCTCAGTTGTAAAATAATTTGTTCTTCACATGGGAACTCTGTTTTGGACTATGCTAACTTTAATATCTTTCTCTGGCCTGAGATTCAAAGTCAATTTATTTTCATAGACCTATATACCCTTCTTGAACATCTTCACCCATTGAAGTCTTAGTCTATTCAAATATGACATCATTCATGATTTCTACAACTGGAAGTGATTGTTTATTCCCTTGAACACCTCAGAGAACTTGTAATTTTTTATAGAACTTAACCACCTTCTTCCTGGAGTTTGAGTTATAGGCATAGGTAGTATGTTCCTCAATGAATCAAAAGCTTCTTAAGAACAAGGACAGTGCTTTGTCACATTTGCATTAACTATAGTACAGAGCATGGTGCTTTGCTAAACCTTTGTTAAGTGCTCACCAAGTGTTTGTTGAACATGACATGTTCAAAATGTGTAAGTTCAACACATGTAAGTCCCTGAGGTATTTTCATGTTAAAATGTACACTAGTTCATTCATTTAATGATTCATTCATGGAATAGGTGACACTTGGGGATAGGAGAAGAAGACTAGTTGACAGAGGGGTAGAGACATTTTGGTGGGTAAGACCAAAACATCCTAACTTCTTTTCTTGCCTCCAGGCTTCAGGTCTATAATCCATTGTCTACACAGCCTGAACAGTATATTTAGAACTTAAATCAGAAAATGCCACTCTCCTCTTGGGAAGATCCAAAGGATTCTCATCATTGTATTAAGGAGTCTTTGTCTTGTCTTACAAAGCTCTACAGGATCTGGCCCCTGCTGACTCTGTCCTCACAATGAACTGACTTATGCACTATTCTCTACTTGCTGTATCCATACAAGGTATCTTCTGGTCTTTGGACATGTAGCTTCACTTTCCTGCTGTCTAGCCCTTTCTTCTGCCTGCAGTACTTTTCCTCTTGAGTTTCTCTTGCCAGCTTGATATTGAAACAGCAAGTACACAGGTTTGTAGATGACAGTTTGCTTAATGTGCTTAAGAAAAAGTAGAGTGGCCAGTGTGGCAGGAGCAGAGTGAGCAACGGGGAGAAAGAAGAAATAAGCCCTTAGCAGCAGTTAAAGGCAAGAGCATATAGGGTTGTCAGAAATGGCAAGGACTTTAGATTTTAATCTAGATGAGAAGAGAAACCTTTAAAGGATTTTGAGTAGAAGAATGAAACAATCACTTACATATATAATGACTACTCTGGTGCATGGAGAATGCAATACAGAGATGTAGGATGGAGACCTAAAGGAGAACAGGTAAGTAGTCCAAATAAGAGATGGACTGTGGGGACAGCTTTCTAGTCTTAGTTGTGCTGGAGACACATTCAATCTCCACCTTTGCCATAGTAATGAAATTATAATCAGGCACATGGCTGCCTACTCCATTTTCTGGAATCCCTTGTAATTAAGTGTGGACATGGACATGTGGAATCAGAGCAGAAGACATATATGTCCCTCCTGTAGCTGTGCTTTCTCCAGGCACTTCCTCTTCCCCACAGGTCAGTTTGGAACAGCAGATGAGGGCAATGCACTGTGAGATGGTGAAGGAACTGGATTTCTGAATGACCACATGAAGCAGAATTTCCTGCTACCCTGCTGTGCTGATCCCTGACTGTATGTGAGAAATAAGCCACTGAATTATTATTGGGTCTCTGTAACAGCAGCTTTGCTTTATACCTGTTGATACATTTGTCAAGCTAGTTAACCTATTTGAGGTTCTTTTTCCGCATGTAAGGTGGAAATAATATTAGTATATCCCTTGGAAGGCTCTGGTTATAAATACATCAGATAAGGAAAGTGCTTGTGCAATGACCTCTCATGGCAATCTTTTAGTAAAAGTTTTCCAATAATATTAATAAAGGTAATTTGGTCTTTGGTTTGAACAATGGATATCTGGCTTCTAAGCAGATGGGGTTGATGATCTAATAAAAAAAACTCGCCATGAAACACTAGTATTCATGGTTTTTAGAGGTCTCTAAATAGCTTGGTGATTAGCTTGGTTTGGTAATACATATATTTTATATTCACAATGTATACTTTTTAGTGTTCTGTTAATTAAGTGACTTACTGCCTTCTTTGGGGAGGAAAACCAATTTAGGATTCCTAGTATTCCTGTAAGTGCTAGGAAGGGAGGAATAATGGTCAACTTAACCATATTCAATGACACATATGTCTTATGAATATTAATGTTAAAAAAAAAACTTGCATGAAAGGCTTCCATTTAGGGCAGAACAAAACAATTAAATTCTGCCAAAGACAAGTTTTACTGCAATTCTTGGCTCCTAAAGTAAGGGAAACCTCCAAAGCCTATTGCTATAGTTTGAATCCAAACATGTGCCTCAAAAATTTCATGAGTTGGGGTTGTGGCTCAGTGGTAGAGTGCTCGCCTAGCACGTGCGCGGGTTCAACCCTCAGCACCACGTAAAAATAAAAGGCATTGTGTACAACTAAAATAAATAAATAAATATTTTTGAAAAATTTCATGAGTTAATGTAGGAATGTCCAGAGGTGAAATGATTATATTATGAGAGCTCTAACCCAATCTGTGGATTAACTCAATAAATTAATAATTTGAATGGATTACAGGGTGGCAACTGTATGCCAGTGGAACGTGGCTGGAGGGAGTAAGTCACTAGGGGGTGTGCCCTTAGGGATTATGTTCTGTCCCTGGCTTCTCAAGTTCTCTCTCTACTTTTTGGCTACCATGAGCTGAGAAGCTTTCCTTAACCACACCCTTCCGCCATCATATTCTGTCTCAACATAGTCCCAGAGCATTGGAGTCCACTGACCATTTAACGAACCTCTGAAACCAAGAGTCCAGCAGAAGCTTTTTCTCCTCTAAGTTGTTCTTGTCAGGTGGTCACAGTGATGGAAAGAGCTGACCAACTTACCTATACACCAAACCAAGCCAAGCATCTGCAAGTTCAATGAAAATTCAGTGGAAAATTGAGAACAGACACACGAAGTGAAACCTGGCAGCCCTGAAACCTTGGAGACCAAATAAAGCTGGGAGATAAATCTGAGTTTCCTGTATTAAGCCGGGATTCTATAAGGAAAAAAAACCTGATCCCAGGTGAAGAGAGTTTCTAGGGTACTGGCAGAAGTAAATGCAAATCCTCTCTGGAGGAAAACATGCCCCATTTAAGGGCCCATACTTTTTTTAGGAATGAAGGTCAACCCAATATAGGCTGGTAAAGACCATCAGACAAGGAAACATGCCTTTGTGGGGCAAGAAAGAAATCCAGAGGCCATCAGATACTGGAATTATCATATTCAAAACCAAATAACTGTATAAAATTAAAAAAAAAAAAAGAGTTTTGTTGAGAAATAATTCTCACACCATACAATTCACCAGTTTAAAATATACAACTCAAAGTTGTGTATTCTTCAAGTTATTCTTAAAGTACATGAATTCTTCAAGCACATGAATACACCTAGTAGTCTCCCAGATTGACATCCTAGCTGAGAGTTTTCCATTGAGAAACTCAAAAAGCCTCATTGTTGTCAACTTCATAGTTGCCATGATAGGATCTACAAGCTAAGTGGAGGGTATAGACTCCTGTTTACATTAGTTTACAGAGAACAGAAGTAACACTTTGCTGTCCCATGAACATATTTTTCTTTTTTTTTTTTTTTTTTTTTTTTCGTGGCAGGGATTGAACTCGGGGGGACTCAACCACTGAACCACATCCCCAGTCCTGTTTTATATTTGATTTAGAGACAGGGTCTCACTGAGTTGTTCAGCTCCTTGTTTTTGCTGAGGCTGGCTTTGAACTCGAGATCCTCCTGTCTCAGCCTCCTGAGCTGCTGGGATTACAGGGATGAACCACTGTGCCTGGCCCATGAATATACTTTTCTAAAGTGTGAATATCCCAGAAATTGAAAAACAAAGATGGGCTTTAGAATGTGTTTACCAAATCAGGGACGTTAGTAATTATTATTAGTTTTATTCTGGAGAAGGGAGTGGAAGAAACAGTTTCTGGGAGAGAGAACAGTGATAGGACAAGAACCAGAAGGAGCCGGGCGCGGTGGCGCACTCCTGTAATCCCAGCACTTTGGGAGGCTGAGGTAGGAGGATCGCGAGTTCAAAGCCAGCCTCAGCAATGGCGAGGCACTTAGCAACTCAGTGAGACCCTGTCTCGAAATAAAATACAAAAAAGGGCTGGGGATGTGACCCAGTGGACGAGTGCCCCTGAGTTCAATCCCCAGTACCAAAAAAAAAAAAAAAAAAAAAAAACACCAGAAGGTCTGGATTCTGGCTTTGATTGCATCCCGTCTGGCAGTGGGATATGGAGTATGTTACTTATTTTCTTTAGACTTCAATTTCTTCTGTCAAATGAGAATATTAAGAACATTTATAAGCACTAGCCCTTGACAAGCATTATTATAAGTATTTTATGAATACCTGAAACAAACCAATTTATCATCGTCATCATTCTCTTTTAAAGAAGAAAATCAAGACAAAGAGAGATTAACATTCCTAATACCACATACCTTTTAAGTGGCATTTCTTTGGCTCAAAACTGGACACAATAACTCTCCCACTAGGTCACTGGCTGTGGTCATTGAGCATTCTCCATCCTGCTCTATGTCTCGGGAGAATGAACCACGTGGGTATCCTTGCCCTCTCACTTCTAGTTGGGTTTCAGCAATGATGAGAGATCAGGGGGTGGAGGGAGAGATTGGGTTCTTTGTTCTCCTGGTTACCTCCCTGAAGGGCCCACCTCCATGCATTGAATCTATTCCAGTTCTAGAAACTGCTTTTCCCTCTGGTCCCTTTTTTTGCCTAGGAGTGGTAAGAGCTCTTGACTCCTACCAGCCTGGGATACTGCCCTATCCCTTGCTGCAAGGATCCTTATTGATTGCACATTGCAGTCTATACAGTTGCACACAAGGTACTGTACCAGAGTGAGGTTCACACTGTCTGTCTAGGGGATGGGGTTCTGCTTAGTGAGGACTCAGTGAGGATGCTTCTTGGAAGAGAAAGCTGGACCATGTGGCAGCTAACAACTCCAGGTCTGGGACACTTGAGAAAATGGGGAGATGATAAACAGTTTTGTCCCTGAACTTCCTGGCCAGAAGTTGTGGACTTCCAGCTCCTCTCAACTTTTCTAAACCTATTTAGCTCCAGTATATGAACTTTCTTTCATTTGTGAATGTGTCATGAAATTGGCATATACTTTCCCTTCTTCCAGGTACATTCCTTCTTCTTGTAGCCTAAAAATATCCCTTAGATATCAACATGAATATAACTTGCTTAGGGAAGCTTTCCCTGAAACACACCCCTCCTTCCAGCTGGGATAGATGAGTATCTTTGATGTATACTCTATTTTGAAGGTTTCCTTCACAACACTTACCATATAATTATATAATTATAATTATACATTTGGTGATTGTTTGATCCACCTCTTTACCCTTGCTAGAAAGAAGATATACAATCAATCAACGAATACATGAAAAAATGTTCAACATCTCTGGCTATTAGAGAAATACAAATCAAAAAACTTTAAGATTTAATCTCACACCAGTCAGAATGGCAGCTATTAAGAACACAAACAACTATAAATGTTGGAGAGGATGTGGGGAAAAAGGCACACTCATATATTGCTGGTGGGACTGCAAAATGGTGCAGTCAATATAGAAAGCAGTATGGAGATTCCTTGGAAAACTGGGAATAGAACCACTTTATGACCATCTATCCCACTCCTCAGTCTATACCCAAAGGACTTAAAAACAGCATACTACAGAGACACAGCCACATCAATATTTATAGCAGCACAATTCACAATAGCTAAACTGTGGAACCAACCTAGATGCCCTTCAGTAGATGAATGGATAAAGAAAATGTGGTATATATACACAATGGAGTATTACTCAGCAATAAAAGAGAATAAAATCATGGCATTCACAGGTAAATGGATGAAGTTGGAGAATATAATGCTAAGTGAAGTTAGTCAATCTCAAAAATCCAAATGCCGAATGTTTTCTCTGGCATAAGGAAGCCAATTCACAGTGGGGTTGGGACGGGGAGCATAAGAGGATTAGAGGAACACTAGAAAGGCCAATGGGGAGGGAGGGGAATGGACGGCGCAAAAGGGTGAAGAAAAAAAAAGATGGTAGAATGAGATGGATATCATTATCTTAAGTGCATGTATGAAGACACACACACACACAAAAAGAAAAGAAATGAAATATATATGTATAGTATGAACTGTAATACATACTACTATAAATACAAATTTAAAAAGAGAAGTTAAAACTAAAAAAATATGTATCTTAAGATTGACTGTGGTAATGTTTGCACAACTGTGAATGAAGTAGATTGTATTCTAAAAAAAAAAAAAAAAAAAAAAAAGACATGAAGTTCCACAAGGCCTATGGTTGCTTCTTTGTTTAACATTAAATTTCTGGAACTGGGCACAGTGACAGTCTCCAGTAGGCAATGAAAAATGCTTTTGATCCATCCAGTGATAGATGTATGACTGAGCATAAAATAAAAGGGTAAAGATGGTAGACTAGAAAGGAAAAATAGCCAAGAGAGCACCTTCTAGTGGTTCTAGGTGCATATAAGCAAAATGAGACAAAGTTTGACTGGGGCCTTACAAAAATATTGAAATGATTGTGGGAATTTTTTTTTTCCTTCAAAAGGAAAATAGAATATTCTTAGAAGTGACTAGACTGGCATTAGTAATGACAAGAGGAAGAACATATCACAAAGTTAACACGAAATTAGACTTTCATCATGAGAAGTAAGGACTGGGAAGGGCCAAGAGGGGACCGAGAATGTTTCCTTAGTACTGTCACTACTGGGCAGTGGGCAGAGTCTGGGAGACAGAGAAGGAGAGAAAAGACCACATGGAGCATGTGTCAAGTGCGCTGGACTTCAGAGAACTTTAGGTAGTGCAAGAAGAATGTAAGAAACTTCAGAATCCACTTAAAGGGAGGATGAGAGAGCACCAATGTCTTTGTTAGTATAGGCTTAAAATAATGACTATTTTGTTTTTTCCATAACTTTATTGATGCATTATAATTATATAATACTGAAATTCATTGTTACATATTCACACACACACATACAATATAAAAATAAAGTTTGACCAATATCATTCCCCAGTATTTCCTCTTTCCCTCTTCTCCTCCCTCCCCTCTGTCCCTTTCCTCTGCTCTAATGATCTCCTTTGATTTTCATGAGATCCATCCATCCCCCCCCCCACTTTCTTTTGATTTTTCCTTTCTAGCTTCCACCTATGAGAGAAAACACCTGAGTTTGGCTTATTTCACTTAACATCATGTTCGAGCTCCATTCATTTTCCTGCAAATGAAATAATTTCATTCTTCTTTATGGCTGAATAAAACTCCATTGTGTATACGTACCACAATAATGACTATTCTTTGCTCTGTGTTTCATATTGTTATCCACATACCCCTTTGATTACATACTTCACTAGAGATGGGAAAAGTATGTTAAAAGATGCTGTCTTTTGACTTATTGATTGATTTTAGTGATCATTCATGCTCTCCTCTCCATTAAGTGATCTTTTACAATCAATATGGCTCTCTCTACCATGATAATTTTCATGCTATTTCTATAGGTTAGTACCATATCTGTCACGAATTACTGAGTAATCTATTTCCTAATTCATTTGGATCTAGAATTTGGTAGCAACTTTATTTTTTAGTGTGTTTTTATTTGGATCTGCATTTTCCCCTTTAGATTGCATACTTGAGCAGAAAAGCTTTACTCAAATATAAGAGGTTTAAATCAGCTGATGTACCTTAAATGGAAAAAACCTCTACATTTGAATAATAAAATAGCATTTCTAAGTTTAGCTGCAGGTTTATTATTAAATTCTGCAGGGAACTGATTACATTAACTCCAAATAACATCCTTTTATGACTGATTTGTATGGACAGTTATAAATAGTGCACTGAACTCTGCCTACAAGGCTACAAGCCAAAAGCCTTTGAGTATATAAAAGGACTGTTGTTCTTTGTGAGTAGGCAATTATTAAATGGTGTTTCTGAAACTGGAAGCTGAAAAAAGCAGTTTGTCAATAAGTTTCAAATAAAAAATAAATTTATTTGATGAAAATTGCACTAAAAATGGTTTGTGTACTTTATACATCATATATGTATCTATTTACACATATAAGGCTTACTTCCACGTTGACATCAATAAGATAGTTATTCATTAGCCTATTGGCTAGAATAAATTCCATGATGTTGAAAAATTTGGCAATATTTCAGTGTAAAAATTGTGCTCTTCAGAAACTATCCTGTTTGTACAGATAACACATATTTGGTGGAGAAAGTGCAAAAATAAATGTATAATGGTTAAAAGAAGAAAGAAAAATACCCCCAAACCTACCATCTAGAAACAAGCAGAGCTAACTTACATCTGAAAATATGACTCAGAGCTCTTTCCAAGTTATAATAAAAGTGAATACAGATATGTGTCACCATTTTTAATTACTGTGGTTATCATCATCAGTTCTTACAACCAATTTCAGAACTAGCCTGTGACCAGGTTCCTATGAGATATGAAATAATTACTTATGTTCTTTTTGGAAGGAGCAACGCTAAGATAGCAAGAATAAAAGGTAAGGTACATGAAGATGTGAAGGACAGGACTCCAAGCCATGTGATACATTCTGCTTCCTGATGAAACTCTCAGAGTAAAGCTTGTTGTTTAGCAGGTATAGTCGCTTGGTCAGACAATATGAGCCCAGAAAGACTGTACAGACAAGTCATACCTCAGAGGGAGGAGGGAAAGAATTTATCTGCTGGCTCCTTTTCTTTTCATTTCTTTTACTTCTTAAATTTTGCCTCAAAGGAAGTTTTTACTCACTCATGTTAGCCAACATTTTTGGTAGTCTCTTGCCAGGCCAGATTCCATGTCCTGCAATGAGATTCTGCATTTGAGTTGGAAGTAAAAGGAAGGAAAAATACTATGAATGTGTAGCCTATTGGCCTCAAGAAGTTGACTTCTGTGGGCTATCTGTGGCCCCTTCCTCTCTCTCCGCTTCCCTGCTCCCACGTTGGAGCTGCTTCCCTCTGCCATGCCCTTCTACCATGATGACCTGGGGTCCAAAACAATGGAGGTGGTTGACCATGGACCTTTGAAACTGTGAACCCCAATTTTTCCTCCTTAATTTGTTTTTCTCAAGTATTTGTCACAGAAAACAAAAAGTTAACAGACTCACTGAGCAAATCTGAGATTCAGTGTTTTAGTCGATAAACTACGAATACTAGTGTCTACCTTATGGGGTCACCACAAGAAATGTCATTAGAAAAACAGGTAATGAAGTGTATAAAAGTCAATATGTATTATTATTTGAGTTTAGAAATTTTATTTATTGCAAACAAGCACACACTTGCTCTGTATTTATCAAGAGACGTGGGGGAGTAGAAAGATTTTTTTTAAAAAAATATTTTCATCCTAGTTTATTTTTACCCTAGCTTAAAAATAGGAGCTATTTTTACCCTAGTTTAAAAAAATAGGATATATTTTTACTGGAATTTAGTGTATGCAGTAGAGTCACTGCCAGATTAAAAGGGGCCTGAATCAACATTTGAGTTTAGATTGAAGACTTGATTTTGGATGGGTGGGTGTTGGAAGAGGGAGAGAGAAGGGATTATACCAGTGACTGCTCCATGCTTTTATGTTACAGGAGCATCTAGATGAGATTCTGAACCTTCAGTGATTTGCTGATGGAGGGGGAACATCTGATAGAGAACTTTAGCTCTGAGGTTATGTGCCATCTCTAGCAGATGGTGGCAGTCACACTGTGCACTCCCAACTCTGCCAGGAAGCCTGTGACAGACTTCAAGTTAAGTGATTCTCAGGGTGGTCAGAAGTGTCAGGAGGTCTTCCCGTCCTCAGTTCTTGGAACTGATATGACTGAAATTCAGCTTGAGGCTAAGAAAGTAGATGCGTTGCAGACCAACATTCCCAGCAACATATTCATGGAAATACAGGTCCCCAGGGGTTGCATTTCAATGAAAAAAAAAAAAAAAAGGTCTAAGGAGAAACTGCATTAAGATACAGATTGAGTACACATGATTCTCCACTCAGGTTCAGCCCATGAAAGTACAGGGGTTAATATCCATCTCTGTTCTCTCTCTCTCTCTCTCTCTCTCTCTCTCTCTCTCTCTCTCTCTCTCTCTCATCTATAGATACCTCCACAGAGTGCAGGAAATAAAAAATACACCAGCAAAAGACCCACAATTCTAGAGAATTATCAGATGTGTTAACCACATGAAAGTGACTTAGGTGGTAGGTTAAGCACATTTATCTACATTTATATACTTTAAGGAGGCCCCATTAAACTAAAATTTTTGAAAAAGTATAAACCCACAACAATGCAGGGGGTATCAATAAGACAAATATTTGATAATAAATCTGACTTAAGCAAATTCAACACTAAAATTAGTACACTATGCAGCTGATCTACCCAGCAGTTCATATAGAACTTTCAGATTGAAAATCTAGAGAGACAGGTGGGGTGGAAATCAAGATTCAGATTATATGGCTACACATCCCCACTGCTTCTCCCTCATCAACTTCAAAGGCAGCTACATATTCCCTTCTTGATCAGAAATTGGCTGGAGGGTATTTTCCCCTTTAAGAAATGTAACAAATGGACAGGGTTGTGCTAAGATAGCTAATATGGATTTGGGGTCCCTGTGTAAAGTCCTCATTCCCAAGTTCTTGTTCACCCACTCTAAAGTAAAGCCAATGGGAATAGCTTGTTTTACTCCTGCCTACTTCATAGGTTAATGGACCCTGGAACAATCACCCACATCTTAGAAGAGAAGGTGAAGCCCAGATATTCTAACAAAGGTACAAAGCTGGCAGTTGTCCTTCCTTACCCCAACCACCATTGCTTAGATGGAAAGTGTAATAGCCAGCTGTCACTATATAGATTCATGGATGCAAAACACTTAAATACAGTGAAAAGAAAATTTTACTTCCCTGTGGGTCTTGGTAGAGACAGAACCACAGGGATTATGTGTTAACATGGCTGGGAGGGAGAGGGAGAGGGAGGAGAGAGAGAGAGAAGAGAAGAGAGAGAGAGAGAGAGAGAGGAGAGAGAGAGAGAGAGAGAGAAGGAGATAGAGAGGAGAGAGAGAGGGAGAGAATGTGTGTGTGTGGTGGGGGGTGGAATGAGAATGTGTATGCTGGGCAGAAGGCAGTGTGCACTTCTGAGTTCCTGTGGGTTTCCAAGTGCACACAGTGAATTGAGATCCATGGAGCCTCTATAAACAGAGTGAGTTGACCCTGAACCAGACCCTAAGTGTTGATCACCTGTGCCAGAGGTTAGCATAAAATATGTGGCAGATGTTTAAGGAGTCTGCAACTCAGCAAGAACTAGAGGCAGCCAAGGAAGTGGGGTGTGAAGGCTGCCAAGACTCTTACCAAGGTAAGAAAAAAAAATACACCTTGGCATCAGAGCTGCAGATGGCAGCGGGAGAAGCTTACAGAGCACATGGGACTGCCACCCAAGGAACGCCTCTGCAGATGGCATTGGGGAGGGTCTAGAGCACTTGCACGTTCCTTGAGGACCCTTTCACTCCATCCCCTGTGAATTAGTCCACCTCCTCAGAAATGGGAAAAGGAGTGAAGGTGGAGCTACTGTGTGTGTGTGTGTGTGTGTGTGTGTGTGTGTGTGCGCGCGCGCGCGCTAACATTGGGACTAACTAAGCAGTTATCTCTGGAAGGTGTGCATTACCTACGGGGACTATTTAAATTGTAAGATCAGACCCAGGGGTAAATTAATTTGACGTTTAGCTCATTTCCACTCCTTTTATTAATAGGTGGAGCTCATGAAGATGACAGACATTGGTCAAAATAAAGAAATCACATTCTCTCTGGGCATCAAAGATTGTAACCCACTTATAACAGTAATAGACTAGGAAGAAAAGAGCTTTCCAAAAATATTTGACAGTGAACTAATGTTCTTTTTTGAAATATTTTTTTTTTGGTTGTAGTGGACACAATACATTTATTTATTTTTATGTAGTGCTGAGGATCGGACCCAGCACCTCACACGGATGAAGCAAGCGCTCTACCACTGAGCTACAGCCCTAGCCCTGAACTAATATTCTTTTTTTTTTTTTTTGTACTGGGGATTGAACTCAGGGGCACTTGACCACTGGGCCACATCCCCAGCCCTTTTTTTTTTGTATTTTATTAGAGACAGGGTCTCACTGAATTGCTAAGTGCCTCACCATTGCTGAGTCTGGCTTTGAACTCGCGATCCTCCTGCCTCAGCCTCCCAAAGTGCTGGGATTACAGGCGTGCGCCACCGTGCCCGGCTGAACTAATGTTCTTAATAAGAAAAAGACAACAAAGGAAAAACAGACAAAGGATTGGAATAGGCACCTCCAGAACATAATAAAATGGTTCATAACTGTATGAGAAGATGCTCAATGTCAAAGTAAAACAACAATGATTTTTTTCCCAGTTTATTGGCAAACAAATGGCTGGTAATCTTTCAGCATGTTTTCTAATATACGTGTTTGCTGAGGTTTTTAATAATCTGGTTTACCAGATGTGTCCTGATTGAAAATCCATATGAATTCTTTTAGTTAAGATCATCTGTGAAACCCAACAGAGAGACCCCCTTGGGGGGAGATTGCAGAGGCACAGAATCGAGTGGCAGCTCTGAAGCAGATTTTTTCAGTGGCCTTGGGTGTAAACTTTCAGTGTCTTATCCTCCATCTAGAACTTAAGAAGGACGAGACCTACTTTTTCCGTGACTTACTGAAATATGATCAAGATTAATGGCCTAACACAGCAAATGTTTCCAGCACCCTGGAAGACCAGGCTCATTATTCAATGCCTGAATCAATAAATCTGGTAAAAATCAGTCTCATTTTCTTAATTCAGAAAAAGTGCTCACTTAAAACCATAGAGTTTTAGAAATAAGTGTATAAAAATGATCTTAAAATTATCTAACTCAGTGTTTTTCAAAATGTCCCTTAGACTGATGGTGTTAACTCAGACTTAGGGAGCTGGTTGGATCTTAGGGTATGAAGATCTAAGAGCTACAACAATAGAAACTAGATCACACAGCTGTGGAATTTGTCTTACAGGAATACAAGCTTTCCCTCTCTCCCCAAGCCTACACTGTAATTATGGAATTTGTTAAGTTGGCATTAAAACATTACAAAAATGCTATCTTGCTCCAATTTTTAAGCTTTTATAGTACAACACATGTTATTTTTCTAACATAAACTTAAGGAAAAAATTTTAAAGACTCTTATTACCTGCTTTAATAGCATTTAAGGGAGGATCTTTTATACACTTATAATAAATAAAAAATAATCTGGATTCCAAGTCTTTTTCTTTTTTCCTGATTAAAATTTAAACCACATATAACTTTTTGCTCTAAATTGTGTTAGATAAGTTAAATTAAATTACACTATACTAGCCAATATGAAAATACTACTTTAAATAATTATGTTGAAATAAATGTGTTTGAGAAAGTGTGTGTGTGGCGGGGGGGGGGGGGGATATGTGACAGCTGACCCACCTAGAATCCATCCTGGAGGGTGAAGCTTCTTGTCTGTCCTTCCCCTAAATACTACTAAACATAAAAAACATCTTCCAGGTAACAGGTGCTTACCATGTGGCAAGTGTTACACTTTGTTAACTTATTGCACCCTCACACTTCTATTTATACTTTATAAACGAAATAAATGAGGCTTGGAGTTCACCCAAAGCCTCACACATGCTGAGCCCACTCATATAGTATCTTGTCACTTCCTTCTTCAAACAGAAGCACTACACTTTTATCTGTTTTAAAAATCGAGTTTTGCTTCTGATATTGTTGAATGCCTTCCACACAGCCTTTAGATAACATATTAAATTGCAGTGCAAGCAGTGTTATTTCTCTGCTTGAACCTCGTGAATGGGTTTTCATCACCTGAAACAGTGGTTCTCAAAGTGTGCTCCTTGGACCAGGAGCATCAGCATCACTTGGGATTGTTAGAAGTGCAAAGTCTTAGGTCCTACCTCAGGTTTACTGAATCCAAACTTGAGGGTGGGGTTCAGCAATTGGGGGGTAGCGAACAAACCTCTGGTGATAGTGATGCTGCATGCTCACACTTGATCGTTATGTGACAGTTGAAACCCCACGATCTGTCTCCTGCTTACCTCTCTAGCTTTACTTTGCACTGCACTGTCATCAAACTGCAAGTGTGTCCCCTCTACATCCTACAGCTGCTCCAGATTCAAGGGCGGTGTTAACTGGTGGTTCAGCACAAGAAGTCTGGAGCCAGACTACCAGCCTTATGAATGCCACCTATGTAATTGACTAGCAGTTGTGACCTCAGTCAAGTTATTTAAGTTCTCTGAACCTCAGTTTCTCTATACACGATAAGGGGGTGAAGGAGTATCTCCTTCGTTTGTTGTTGTAAGCATGAGATAATATTCGTGGAACACTTAAAATAGAGTCTGGCGTGCTGTAGGTATTATAGGAATACATTATTCCTTTTTGTATTTGTTTCCTGTGACTGTCAAAACAAATTGCCAAAAATTGGGTAATTTATAAATAATAGGCATCTATGTTTCACAGTTTTGGAAGCTAGAAGTTCAACACCAGTTTCCCTGGGCTGAAATGCAGGTGTGAACAGGGTTGTGCTCCGTCCAGAGACTTCTGGTGGCACCAGTGTTTCTTGATTTGGGGTTGGATCACCCGTCTGGATCTGCCTCCAGTTTCACACTGCCTTCTTCCCTGTGTGTGCACACCATGGTTTAATATGGTTTGTCCTCCCAAATGCATGCAGGAATTTAATCCTTATGGTCACATGTTAATGGTAGTAAGAGGGTGGAAACTTAATCCAACTATGGTGTTTGGAGGAGGATCCTTGGGGAAATGATTAGGATTAGATAAGGTCATTGGGGTACAGCCCCATGATTGAATCCTGGTGGCTTTATAAGGAGAGTGGCAGGGACTGGGAACACAGACAAACTCCCAGAATCCTCTTGCCATGTGATGTTCTGAGCCACCTCAGGACTCTGCCAGCCAAAAGGCCATCATCAGATTTGGCTCCTTCATTTTGTACCTCTGGGACTGTGAGCCCAAACAAAATTCTTGCCTTTATAAAGTTAGCCTTTCTCAGGCATTTTGTTATAGTAATGAAATACACACAAATACAGTGTGTCTAATCTTCTGCTTCTCTCTTAGGAGGACACTTGTAATTGGATTTAAGGCTCACCTGGACACTCCAGGGTAATCTCCTCATCTCAAAATCCTTAGTTTAAATCACATCTGCAAAGATCATTTTCCTTATGTGATAACATTGGCAGGTTCTAGAAGTTAAGAGGTGGTATCTTTTGGGAAGCTGCTTTTCAGCCTACTCTATCTATATTATTCTGTCTGCCTGTTTTCCCTTCTCTTTCTGTTTCCTCCTCCTTTTCCAGACCCAGTGCAATTTGCCTGCTCTAGGAGGTCTTCCCAGATTCAGTTAATCTCTTCTGTGCTCATATAATGTCCTGAATATAACATTGTCACCTTGTCACTGTCTTTTTTGTAATCAACTTGATTTTTTTTGGGGGGGGGGGGTGGTTACCGGGAATTGGAATCAGGGCACTTGACCACTGAGCCACATTCCCAGCTCTGTTTTGTATTTTTTTAAATACAGGGTCTCACTGAGTTGCTAAGCACCTCCCTGTTGCTGAGGCTGGCTTTGAACTCACGATCCTCCTGCCTCAGCCTCCTGAGCCGCTGGGATTACAGGCATGTGCCACCAGGCCCAGCCTAATTGACTTGACTTTTAGAACAGTTTTAGGTTTACAGAAAAATTGCCTAGAAAAGTGCCGAGTTCCATATACTTCCTCCTTCCTGCCCTTTATAATTTATCCTATTATTAACATCTCGCAGTAACGTGGTGCATTTATTGCAACCAATGGAATGATATCAATTCATTATTATTAATGAAAAGTCCACAGTTAGCATTATGGTTCACTCTACTGTACAGTTCCATGGGTTTTAACAATTGCATAATGTCCCATATCCACCATTACCTTATCAAACAGTTTCACTATCCAAAAAAAAAAATCTGTTTTCTGTCTGTTCATCCCTTCCATCCCCCTGAGCTCTTGGCAACCACTAATCTTAATGTCTTCACCATTTTGCCTTTTCCAGAAAGGCTGATATTTGTAATAATACAGCATGTAGCCTGTCAGATTGATTCCTTTCACTTAGCAATACACGTTAACTTTGCTACACACATTTTTATGGATTGATAGCTCATCTCTTTTTAGTACTAAGTAATATCCTATTGTCTGGATAGACTACAGTGTATTTCTTTATCTTCTGAAGGACATCTTGGTTTCTCAGTTTCGGCACTAATGAATAAAGCTTCTCTAAACACCAGTGTATAAATTTTGGGGTGATATAAGTTTTCAGTTCATTTGGGTAAAGATCAAGGAGTGTGATTGCTGGATCCTATGGTAAGACTGTGTTTAGCTTTGTAAGAAACTACCAAAATATATTCCAAAAGTGCCTGTTCCATTTTGCATTCCCACCAATAGTGAATGAGAGTTCTTGTTCATCCACATCCTCCTCTGCACTTGGTGTGGTCAGTGTTTGGGGGTTTACCTTTAAATGGGTACCCAGTGCTATCTCATTGTTATTCTAATTTGCAATTCCTTAATGACATGGAACCCAGAGCACTTTTTTAATGTGCTCATTTGTCATCTGCACATCTTTTTGGTGAGGAGTCTGTTCAGACCTTTGGCCCACTTTCTCATTGAGTTCTTTCTCATGGTGGAGTTTTAATAGTTGGTGATATTTCAAACACCAGCTCTTCATCAGATATAGATTTTGCAAATATTTTCTGCTGGTCCATGGCTTGTCATTTCAGCCTCTTAACAGTATCTTTCGCAGAGACGTTTTTAATTTTAATAAAGCCCAACTTATCAACTTTTTCTTCTGTGGGTCATGTTTTTGGTGCTCTAAGAAATCATTGCAAAACCAAATGTAACCTAGATTTGTCTAACTTATTTAGATAAGTAAAGAAATATTTATCTAGATAAACTAGATTTATCCAGATTTCTACCTATGTTATGTTTTAGATGTTTTTGTGTTTTACATTTAGGTCTGTGATTCATTCTGAATCACGTCACCATCTTTTTGTTTTCTTGTTTCCTAACCAGCTAGGTCTGTCTGAGTTTTCCTGGAGATTTTGGATTACATCTTACCCAAACTAGTGCTCTAAGAAGAACTCAAAAATTTCTGACATGGTGGCACACACCTATTATCCCAGCAGCTGGGGAGGCTGAGGCGGGAGGATTGAACACTCAAAGCCAGCCTCAGCAACTCAGTAAGGCCCTAAGCAACTCAGCAAGACCTTGTGTCCAAATAAAACATTAAAAAGGGCTGAGAATGTTTCTCAGTGGTGGAGCACCCTGGGGTTCAATCCTTGGCACCAAAAACAAAAACAAAAACAAACTCAACAATTGAAGGAGTAACCTTGATCCTGCTCAGAGACTCGGCCACCCTCACAGCATCAGAGCTGCTTGAGGCTTAACAGCCTGAAGAAAAGAAAACACTTTTTGGTTTGGACCTCTGCTTGTGTGTTCTCCTAAACATGGAGCAGCTGTTTCCTCAGCCCTCTAAGGACTTGCACAGCGGTGCAGGAAGGCCTCTGAGTGTCAACAATGCTGTCCTCTTAACAGACTAAGAATAGAAGTTTTATTTTCCTTGGAGCTGGGTTTACTTCCAGTAGTATCCTACAAACGAATGCCCCATGGCAAGGGATCGAAGTGGGGTGGAGAGTCAAAAGTTAAAGGGTTATATGGCCTTTCTTCCATAAATGTAATGACTCATCATTTCCAGGTTGTTCCTTTTTTCTATTTATATGCTTGTGGATTTAGAAATCAAAGCAAGCTTCTTAATCAAGGGAAGAAATATAGAATATTTTTTCTATGCCTAAAGTAGAGAAATATTTATATTAACCCTAACTTCTATTTTCATGAAGAAATACGTGCAAGGACAAAATATTCAGATTTTATTGGCATAGTGGTCTAGTTTTTCTGTGTCCACTTTAAATTCAAATAAGTGATTTAACTTACACCTTTCGTATTTTTTTTTCATATAAATAAATTCGTAAGTCAAGATAATTTTTTGTTGGTCTATCTTAGAAGGTGTCCTTGGGAATTCTCCTTTTGGAAACTGAGGCCCACCAAGCAAATGTCATTTTGGTTATGACTTCTCTCTAAAATATTAGAGCTTAGATCTTCATTGTAACTTGGTCACTACAACTTTTTTTTTTCTTCTTTAAAATTTGTTATTTTTAGTTATACATGACTGTAGAATGTATTTTGAGATATTATACATACATGGAGTTTAACTTCCCATTCTTGTGGTTGTAGGTGAGGTGGAGTTACACAGGTTGTGTATTCATATATGAACATAGGAAAGTTATGTCTGATTCATTCTACTGTCTTTTCTATTCCTACTCCCTCTCCTTCCCTTCATTCCCCTTTGTCTAATCCAGTGAACTTTTATTTTCCCCTACCCTCCCTTACTGTGTGTTAGCATACACACATCAGAGAGAACATTCAGTCTTTGGTTTTTTGAGATTGGCTTATTTCACTTAGCATGATAGGGCCACCACAACTTAATTATAGGATAGCAGTTTTTGTTTAGTAACAATGTGATATTTGCGATGAACGAGTGTGGCTGATTTTTAGATACACGTTTTTAAAAGGTTGTGGGTTATTTGTGGTTGGTGAGTCCATCGCCATCTTGTAAAAGTCAAAAATACCCCAGCAAGCTCTGAGTAGGGAATGCCCAGTGGTCAGCTCCTCATGCAGTCATGCTTGGGACCAGGAATGTGAAGCAGGTTAAAGCAGCTCTGTCTGTTCCCAACTCCCTAACATAGTTAATGATGAACACAGCTCTTGGGCCTTCAGGGTGCCTAGAACTCAACACCATTTTGTTTATTTTTTTTTTTTTTTTTTTTCCCATAACTCTGGGCCTGAGGTGAGGCAGAACATCATGGAAGAGGGCATGGCATCAGAAAGCATCTCAGGACATAGCAACGGCCAGCAGAAAGCCAGTTCTCTAATACAGCTGGCTCCTCTCTAGGTCCCTTCCTCCCCCCACCCCAACCCCACCACTACTTCTTCTTCTTTATTATTATTATTATTTTTGCCTTAAAGATGATTTTATTTGAATCCAAATATTAATGGTAATTATAATCTCTGAATATTGAACACTCAGTACAAAAGCAACAAGAAGTAGGTTTCCTCATTTTACAAATGGGAACAGTGAGACAAAATGATTAAATGATTTGCCCAAGATCACAATAAGATGTAACAAAGTAAAATTTGAACCCAGGTTTTTCATTAGACCATGCTACCAAGAGACTGAAAAGAATAAGCACAATCAAGGTGAGAAGGAATTGAAGATGGTAAATTCATTCATTCATTCAATCATGTGATAGGTGCTGGTACAGGAATAAAGATCGTGGGTTACCTTTCACCTTCTAAGTGGATCCTTTTTTGTGTGTGGGATTGAACTCAGGGGCACTCGTCCACTGGGCTACATCCCCAGCCCTTTTTTGTATTTTATTTAGAGACAGGGTCTCACTGAGTTGCTAAGTGCCTCGCCATTGCTGAGGCTGGCTTTGAACTCGCGATCCTCCTGCCTCAGCCTCCCAAAGTGCTGGGATTACAGGTGTGCGCCACCACGCCTGGCCAATCTTAGTTTTTGAATGGTGTAGAAAATCACCTGAAAGGATGTCTTTAGGTCACTTACAGATTTCAACTTTTACAAATTCTAGTCATGTTTCCTATTACCAGCAATAATCAAGAACCAGCTATCCTCCAGAGTACTGAGGCAAAGTCAGTGATCTAATGATTGAAGGTAATTTGTAATGAAAAGCAAGGTGAACTATTATCCAAGAAGCACTTATGTGCTTTGAAGCTCCCCCCAAATGCTAGATTATTCAGACAAATTATTTTATCTAATGGAAAATGATGTAGAAACATATTGCTTTAGCAAGATGGCAAATAAGACATAGGCTTGCAAACATTTTTGACTGATAAGCACAATGATAAGTACATTTTATACAGAGACCAGTGTATATACCTGCTCCCCACCTCCCCAACAAATGTAAGGATAACAAGAGTCTTAGGAGCAATATCTTTTAGGAATAATGTACTGAGATATTTTTCCCATCTCTTCTCTATTTCATTAAAAATGAAAAGCTAATTGCAATCCACTGAATTACTTGACTAATGAATCATACATAATTTGCAATTTAGAAATGGTGAAAGGTTGGAGATAATGACAATAACTTGGCAGAGAGGCAGGTAACCCCAAGATTGGCTGCAAACACAGTTTTTTCCATCTGAAGAGTCAGGGAAAAGTGTGTAGTTGGGTCGTGTTGGTAGTATATGTGAATAGATGGGTCAAGGCATCTTGGTTTGTCCAATCCGTGGAGATGCATCTGTTTTGGATTAATATCCTACCTACCTGTTTATGGGACTCAGGTAGGTGCAAGATTTTCTACAGTGGTTTTCAAATTCATATAATTGTATTTTTAAAAAATAAATATCAGGACTGGGCTTGTAGCTCAGTGGCAAAGTGTGAGGCACTGAGTTTGATCCTTAGCACCACATAAAACAATAAATAAGTAAAATAAAGATATTGTAAATAAATAAGTAAAAATAAATCTATAAATATAACAAGGCTGTCAAGGTCTGGGTACATTCTAAATGTGCTGTAATGGATAATAAGGTTCAAGTTCCAGAAAGGAATTATAGTGCAATAGAGATCCCATAGTGAGGTCCCGTAATTTGAATTGGACCATGAAGGTGGAGCCTAAGACTGCTGGAATGCAGACACCTTTGGGAATCTAATGCTGTGGTGTACAGAGAGTGGTTTCTGACCAGTAGCATTAGCATTACCCAGGAACTTGTCAGAAAATGCTAGACTCCATCCAGGCCTACTGAATCAGAAATTCTGGAGTTGGGACCCAGCATTCTAGATTTCAAATCCCTTGCTGGTTTTGATACAAGGTAAATTTAGGGACCATTGACTTAATGAAATGAATGGACCCTTTTCCAGAAAAACGTCTAATTTCAAATCTTTGTAAAGTTAGTAGGGATTTAGATCCTAAATTGATGCTGAATAAGGGAAGTCTAGACAGTTCAGTGAAAATGCACTGAGTTCAACAGGTGTGCACTTGGAGAGTACCTGTGAGATTGGCAATCACAGGTAAGCAAAACAGATGCCAGGTGTCCTACACAGGGTGGATAGGGTTTCTGCTAGACTGGCTGGTTGGTAAATAACTGGACCCAGAGTCACTAGGGAATAAGTTGGCAGGTGTTGGACCTCAGTTATTTGTGCCAGTCTAGAGGGAGCGGGGTAAGCAGAATGAAGCTTTATGGATGGGCATCATGAGACAGAGCACAGACCTTTGGAAGAGTGAAGGTTATGAATACCTTCTTCTTCTTCTTCTTTTTTTTTTTTTTTTTTTTTTTTGGTACCAGGGATTAAACTCAGGGGCACTCGACCACTGGGCCTCATCCCCAGCCCTTTTTTGTATTTTACTTAGAGACAGGGTCTCACTGAGTTGCTAAGTACCTAGCCATTGCTGAGGCTGGCTTTGAACTCGCGATCCTCCTGCCTCAGCCTCCCAAAGTGCTGGGATTACAGGCGTGCGCCACCGCGCCCGGCTGCCTTCTTAAGGACATACTACACACATGCATGTTCCCGGATCTCCAGAATGATTCTGACTTCACATACTTCCTTCATTTTCAGTAAAAATCAATATTTTAATGTGTAAGAATATGTGGTTTCATTTTTATATCTCATAGCAATAAATTCACAAATCAGGAAAAAAAGTCCTTTATTGGGTCACGTGTCTTGGTATCTGTTTCAGAGTAAGTGGTCACTCAGTCTATATGGCCAAGTAGTTGCTGTTTAAAGGGGTATTGGCCCCACCATCATGGGTTCAGAAGTAGAGAAGAGGGTAGGGGATGTAGAGTCACTTGGCATTAACATCTACTGTAATTTTCCTGGCAAATAACTTCTTTTTATTGGATATAATTATAAAATTAAGGACACTAAACTGAATAATTTGGTGGTATCAGTCTATTCATAGTTTTGTGCAACTACCACATCTATCTAGCTTCAAAACATTTTCATAACCAGAAAATAGACCATATGTCCCAAATGCTGTACTTTTATTTCCAATTGTCTCCTCCCCCAGTCCCTGAAGACTATCAGTCTGCTTTCTGTTTGCCTCTTTTGGATATTTCATATAAGCAGAATCATCTGATAAGTGATCCTTTGCCTTAACTTGGCATGATATTTTTTTTTTTTTCAAATTTCACTCATGTTGTATACAGCATTATCAGCAGTTGATTCACTTTTACGGCTGAATAATATTCCATAATATGGGTGTACCACATTTTCTTTCTCTATCCATCCACTGATAGATGTTTGGGTTGTTCCAATCTTTTGACTATTGTAAATAGTGCTTCGGTGACATTCACATACAGTGGCAAATAACGTTTTCTCTTTTCCCGCCTTGAACCCTTTCAAAAGATGGAGGTTAGATTACTTCATTCCCAATTTGGCTCAACCTCTTCAATTCCATTCTTATCTCAAATTCCAGGTTGGCCCATCACAAATGGAAGCTGGCCACATGCCCCATTTTGTGCATCATAGCATTTCATTGTATGTACATCTAGTACGTCCTGCCTGAGGAGTTTGGTATTGATCCCAGAGACAGCCAAGAAACGCTGGAGAGGTGATTCCTACACTGTGGCAGTTATACGAATCCTACCTTGAGAACCTCCATTATCATAAATGATTTGTTCAAAGCCTGGATGATGTCAGTTCTTTGGTGATGTTTCAGGTGTCCTGACATTCAATCCTCTTCTCACAACTAGAGTTACTTCAACCCACTATGGTTTTCTGCCTCTTGATCCACTCCATATAGAACCAGGAGTGAGTCCTCCTTTCATTCAGCTCTGCAGGGCACTAAGGTCTGCTCCCCACATGAGTTCTTCAGGAGGTCCCTGTCCTTGAGACCTAGTGATGGCAGACCCCTAGAATCTCCATCAACATACTTCTTATTGGCACAGTAGTAATTTCTGTAAACTATTGTTATCTTAGATGATTTCCAGAACCACTATTGCCATTTGTGCAAAATGTGCTCTAGTGTATGTATCATTTAGTTATTGCATGAATTTTCCAAGCATGGGTCTTCCCCAAATGGCAAGTTCTCTTGACCTCTCGATTCAGTGTGTTGTTTTTTGGTTTTTTTTTTTTGTTTTTTGTTTTTTGGTACTGGAGATTGAACTCAGGGGCACCCGACCACTGGGCCACATCCCCAGTTCTGTTTTGTATTTTATTTAGAGAACAGGGTCTCACTGAGTTGCTAAGTGCCTCGCCATTGCTGAGGCTGGCTTTGAACTCATAATCCTCCTGCCTCAACCTCCCAAGTGCTAGGATTACAGGCATGCACCACCACGCCCAGCTTCAATTCAGTGAATACAGGGAACAAAGGGCTTCTCAGGTCTGTCCAGGGAACTTTTTATTTGAAAGGTTAAACATTTCAAGTAAGCCGACTCTTGTGCTGAGTGTCTTCTTATTATCACTTGGAAATAAATAGATCTCCTGGGGGAATAGACTCACATACTGTGCCAAATGAGCAAATGCTTATGTCTGTGACAGATCTGCCTTTCACAACGGCTATCTGATGAAGGATCAGGAGACATTTCATTTATCATCATTTATCAACTGAAGGCAATGACCTCAATTGCTGTGTTAAGGATGGAAATGGGCCTTCTAATCAATATAAGATAAACAGCTTTTAGTCATTCTGAATAACTGTAATCAAAACTGACACAAAACCAGGTCAAGCTTTTAATATTTCTTGATTACCTGAGAAGGAAGTGGATGGAATAACTTCTGGAACTGTAATAAAGCCTCCCAGGCCAAAAGTTGGTGCCAATAATAGGCATGGTGCATAGTTTTACAGTCCTTTCTGGTTGACCAACAACATTGAAATTCATCTTCACTATACCACATTTGTACCTGAACTAGTAACAGAATGTGTACAGATATGGGCCTGGCCTTTTAAGGGGTGAGCATTGTGGGGTGTGTGTCTGTGTGTGTGTGTAGAGAGAGAGAGAGAGAGTGAACAAATGAGCATACATACATAAGCTCAATAAAGAATGAATTTTCATGGGAAAATGGAAAAATCACCACCCACCCTGCTTTGGAAAGCTATTACTATTCATCCATTGTTAGCGCATAAGAGCAAAGAGAGTAAAATAGATGGCGGGTAGGGGTGGAAGAGGTCAGACCTTTTTTGTGGTGGTGTTGTTGTTGCTGCAGTGCTGGGCATCACAACCAGGGCCTTGGGCAACGCTAGGCAAGTGCCCTGTCACTGAGCTCCATCTCCAGCTCTCAGGTCAGATTTTTTTTTTTTTTTTTTTTTTTTTTTTTGTGTGTGTGTGTGTGGTACCAGGGATTGAACTCAGGGGCACTCGACCACTGGGCCACATCCCCAGCCCTTTTTTTGTATTTTATTTAGAGACAGGGTCTCACTGAGTTGCTAAGTGCCTCGCCACTGCTGAGGCTGGCTTTGAACTCGCGATCCTCCTGCCTCAGCCTCCCAAAGTGCTGGGATTACAGGCGTGCGCCACCGCGCCCGGCTTCAGGTCAGATTTTTTAATTAGCTCATGGGCCTTTCACCCATCGTCATCACTTAGCACTGACTGACACTGCATGGGAGTGAAATGCTTCAGTGTGATGGAAACATTGCCTTTCTTCCCACCTCACCCTCATACTTAGTCTCTCTCAGAAACTTATTGCTCATCTCATTGTTCCTCCCTACTTTGTGTTAGATGTGGATTCAAATGCTGACTCTCGGTAGCCACGTGACCTGTGTGGGTCTCAGCATTTTCAGATGGAACATGGAATAATACCTTCTCCCTAAGGTATCGTGAGGGTATTAGGAGGCCGTGTATAGAAAAGAAGCACAGCCTTTTGCATGATTGAGGGGCTTCCTAAATGGTCATTTCCCCTCTTGCTGTTCCTACTCCTCTTTCCTGCTTTTTGGTATCTGTGAGGTGGTCCTTCTTTGTATAGAGACCAGTAGACAAAGACACAGTTGGTCTGCTGCATGTGGCCTCTTGGCAGCCCCTTCCATCCCAGCTCACTCTGGCTCTCTGCTTGTCCCACTGAAGGAAACCAGGCAAGTGCTGACCAAGCACTGAAGTTGGTTCCAAGGAGGAGGAAAATGTCAGCCTCTTGCTCAGCCTCACCCTAATATAGCCCCAACCTAAGATTTTATTTTCTTTCCCTCCACTCTCACCCTCACATTTGGCCCTCCTTGGCAGTTTTCTGACCCAGGGACAGACAGCCACCCTTACTCTGAATCTCCCCCCTGCTTCTTCTCCACCCTGGGCTTTTGCTCTTAAGGTTTGTTCTGCATAGAGCTCCGCTTATTCACTTCTGCTTTGCAACGTTCTGAAAGAGACCTTTCTTAAGAAGCCTCCCTGCCACTTTATCAGTCCTTCTAACTATCCTTCCCCATGTGATAGCTACACCATGACCCATCAAATACAGCTGATGTTTAACTTCATTTTGCTACATATGGATTTCCAGTTTTCCCAGCACCATTTGTTGAATAGGCTATCTTTTTTGTTTGTTTGTTTGTTTTTGTTACTATTGTTCTATAGTACAGTGTAACACCTGGTATTGATGCCTCCTGCTTCACTCTTCTTGCTAAGGACTGCCTTGGCTATTCTGGGTCTCCTACTTTTCCAAATGAATTTCAGATTAAACTTCTATCTCTCACCCTGCACAAAAATAAACTCAAAGTGGATCAAAGACTTAGACACTAGAACAGAGACCCTGCGTCTAATAGCAGAAAAAGTAGGCCCAAATCTTCACTATGTTGGCTTAGGACCTAACTTCCTGAACAAGATTTTTAAGCACAAGAAGTCAGATCAAGAATCAATAAATGGGATGGATTCAAACTTAAAAAAGTTCTTCTGAGCAAAGGAAACAATCAATAACATGACGAGAGAGCTTACAGAATGGGAAAAAATCTTTACCACATGCACCTCAGATAGACCACTAATCTCCAGGATATAAAAAGAACTCAAAAAACTTAACACCAAAATATCCAAGTAACCCAATCAATAAATGGGCCAAGGAACTGAACAAACATTTCACAGAAGAAGATATACAATCAATTAACAAGCATATGAAAAAAATGTTCATCATCTCTAGCAATGAGAGAAATGCAAATCAAAACTACTCTAAGATTTCATCTCACTCCAGTCAGAATGGCAATTATCAAGAATGTTGGTGAGGATATGGAGAAAAAGGTACACGCTTCCATTGCTGGTAGGACTGCAAATTGGTGCAAACACTATGTAAAACAGAATGGAGATTCCTTAGAAAACTTGGAATGGAACCACCATTTGACCCAGCTATCCCACTCCTCAGTTATACCCAAAGAACGTAAAATCAGCATACTATAGTATTCTAGATGTCACCATTCACAGTGTATTCTACATGAATGAATCTCCCTGGGTTTGTGCAATGAGGTGCTACTAACCTACAGGGCAATTCTAAAACAGGCATTACCACCCAAAGATGATCTTCCTACCTGCCCCACTCCTTCTCTCTCTTGCTACAAACCAGTTCATTCTAATGTTTCCAAGAGCCTCAGTGGATCATCATTCGTCCTGCTACTCAGGCCTGAGATTCAGTATCTACTTCACAAATTTTCCTTTTCTGTTATCTCTCATGTCCAGTTTTATCAATTCTTTCTTCATAATATCCTTGAATCTCTCCATTCCCTTCAATTCCTATGGCCTCCATCATAATTTGGATTCAGAAGTGAAAGAATTTCAAGGCCGAGTATGTGGGGCTCAACAATGCCTCTGCTACAGAGAGGGGTATGAAGATTTGGAAGGTTCATGGTTATTGGGGTTCGTTGGCAATCTCCTGATGTGCTGCCTCAGTAGTGAGATAGGTGTCAACATACATCACAGGTCTGTGACAGTGTCCTGAAACACTGAGATTCCCAACAGTTCCCTGTTGCTATCCCCTGTTCTTTAAGTCCAGCTCAAATTCCTCAGGTCTGGCCCTACCAACACAGAATAATATATCTTATCTAAGCTCTTAATTATTTATCACCTGTCATTGTTAAGTACTCTTTCATTTCAGTATATTTGGTCTCCCCAAAAATCACACTGTGAGTTCCTGTTTGGGAGTGGTGGTAGGACCATGTTTTCATTCCTTCAGAATTTCCTAACATTAACAGGTGGTCATCAAAGATTATTAACCAGGGATAGCTATATGGTTTATGAGGCCCAGGGAAAAATAAAAATGTGGGATTCTGATTTAGTCAGTCTGTGACCAGAACACCTGACAAGGACAACATAGAGGAAGAAAAGTTTATTCTGGTTTATGGTTTCAGAGGTTCAGCACATGGTCAGCCAACTTCATAGCTCTGGGCCTGAGGTGATGCAGGACATCAAGGAGGAAGGGTATGGTGGAGAAAAGCAGCTCAGGACATGGCAACCAGGAAACAGAGAGAACTCTACTCACCAAGGACAAAATAAAGACCCTAAAGGCACACCCCTAGTGACCTGTCTCCTCCAGTCACATCCTACCTGCCTTCAGTTACCACCTAGTTAATTCCTATCTGTGGATTAATCCACTGATTGAATTATAACTCTCGTAATCTAATTATTTCACCTCTGAACTTTATTGCATTGTCACATGTGAGCTTTTGGGGGACATCTCCTATCTAAACCGTTACAGGCTCCTTGTACAAAACTCGGGATAATTTTTTTCTCTTTCTTCCAAAGTCTTTTTTTTCTCCACTTATTTTTTAAATTTTATTTTACTTTAATTTGTTATACATGCTTTTAGAGTTCAATTCCTTTCATATTACATACAAAGAGCACAGTTTTCCAAGTCATTGGTTTTACACAAAGTATTTTCATACCATTTGAGCTTTTATACATGCACTTAGTATATTGACATCCAATTCCTTTGGCCATTATTTCTATTCCCTTAGCCCCTCCCCTCCCCTCCCTCCCCTCCCTTCCCTTTGTTTTATTTAACATTCCTCATTCCTCTCATCCCCCCTCCCTTGCCACTATAATTCAGTATCATAATAGCAAAGGAATCAATCGACCTTTGGTTTTCTGGGATTGGCTGACTTCACTTAGCATTATTTTCTCCAACTCCATCCATTTACCTGAAAATGCCATGATTTTATTCTCTTTTAGTGCTGAGTAGTGTTTCATTGTGTATATATACCAAAGTTTCCCTATCCATTTATCTATTGATGGGCATCGGTGAAGTTTCCACAATCTAGCTATTGTGAATTGTGCGGCTATAAACATTGATGTGGCTGTGTTCCTGCAGTAAGCTGTTTTTAAGTCCTTTGGGTATAGACCGAGGAGCGGGATAGCTGAGTCAAATGGTGGTTTCATTCCAAGTTTTCCTACGAATCTCCATACTTCTTTCCAGATTGGCTGCACCAACTTGCAACCCCACCAGCAATGTATGAGTGTGCCCCTTTCCTCACAACCTCGCCAGCATTTATTGTTGTTTGTGTTTTGGATAGCTGTCATTCTGACTGGTGTGAGATGAAATCTTAGAGCAGTTTTGATTTGCATTTCTCTAATTGCTAGAAATGTTGAACATTTTTTCATATACTTGTCAATTGATTGTATATCATCTTCTGAGAAGTGTCTGTTCAGTTCCTCAGCCCATTTATTGATTGGGTTGTTTGTTTTTTTGGTGTAAAGGTTTTTGAGCACTTTATATATCCTTGAAGTTAATGTTCTGTCTGATGTGCTTGTGGTAAAGATTTGCTCCCATTCTATAGGTTCTCTGTTCACCTCACTGATTGTTTCTTTTGCTGAGAAGAAGCTTTTTAGTTTGAATCCATCCCATTTATTGATGCTTGGTTTTAGTTCTTGTGCTATAGGGGTCTTATTGTGGAAGGTGGGGCCTAATCCAACATGTTGGAGATTTGGGCCTACTTTTTCCTCTATTAGATGTAAGGTCTCTGGTTTAATTCCTAGGTCCTTGATCCACTTTGAGTTGAGTTTTGTGCATGGAGAAAGATAGAGGTTTAATTTCATTTTATTACATAAGGATTTCCAGTTTTCACAACACCTTTTGTTGAAGAGGCTGTCTTTTCTCCAATGTATGTTTTTGGCACCTTTGTCTAATATAATATAACTGTAAATGTGTGGGTTAGTCTCTGTGTCTTCTATTCTGTACCATTGGTCTACTGGTCTATTTTGGTGCCAATACCATGCTGTTTTAGTTACTATTGCTTTGTAATACAATTTAAGGTCTGGAAGAGTAATGCCACCAGCTTCACTCTTCTTGCTAAGAATTTCTTTGGCTATTCTGGGTCTCTTATTTTTCCAGATGAATTTCATGATCTCTTTTTCTATTTCTATGAGGAATGATATTGGGATTTTGATTGGGATTGCATTGAAATTGTATAGTGCTTTTGGTAGAATAGTCATTTTGACATTATTAGTTCTACCTATCCATGAACAAGGTAGATCTTTCCATCTTCTAAGATCTTCTTTGATTTCTTTCTTTAGTGTGTTGTAGTTTTCATAGTACAGGTCTTTCACTTCTTTTGTTAGGTTGATTCCTAAGTTTTTTTTTTTTTTTTTTTTTTTTTGAGGCTATAGTAAATGGGGTGGATTTCCTAGTTTCTTTTTCTGAAGCTTTGTTGCTGATGTACAGAAATGCCTCAGATTTATGGGTATTGATTTTATATCCAGCCACCTTGCTAAATTGGTTTATTAGATCTAGGAAATTTCTGGTGGAATTTTTTGGATCTTCTATGTATAGAATCATATCATCTGCAAATAGTGATAATTTAAGTTCTTCTTTTCTTATCCGTATCCCTTTTATTTCTTTTGTCTAATTGCACTAGGTAGGGTTTCAAGAACTATGTTAAATAATAGTGGTGAAAGAGGGCATCCCTGTCTTGTACCAGTTTTTAGAGGGAATACTTTCAGCTTTTCTCCAGTTAGGATGATGTTGGCCTGGGGCTTAGCATAGATGGCCTATATGATGTTGAGGTATGTTCCTGTTATTCCTATTTTTTCTAGCGTTTTGAATATGAAGGGGTGCTATGTCTTGTCAAATGTTTTCTCTGCGTCAATTGAGATGATCATATGATTTTTATCTTTGAGTCTATTGATGTGGTGAATTACATTTATTGATTTCCTTATGTTGAACCAACCTTGCATTCCTGGAATGAACCCCACTTGATCATGATGTACTATTTTTTTGATATATTTTTGTATTCGATTTGCCAGAATTTTATTGAGAATTTTTGCATCTGTATTCATTAGTGATATTGGTCTGAAGTTTTCTTTCTTTGATTTGTCTCTGCCTGGTTTTGGAATCAGGGTGATATTGGCCTCATAGAATGAGTCTGGAAGGGTTCTCTCTTTTTCTATTTCATGGAATAGTTTGAGAAGTATTGGTGTTAGTCTTCTTTAAAGGTCTTGTAGAACTCAGTTGTGTATCCATCTGGACCTGGGCTTTTCTTGGTTGGTAGGTTTTTGATGGCATCCTTTATTTTTTTTTTTTTTTGCTTAAAATTGATCTATTTAAATTGTGTATGTCATCCTGATTTAGTTTGGGAATATCGTATGTTTCTAGAAATTTGTCAATGTCTTCATTATTTTCTATTTTTTTGGAGTATAGATTTTCAAGATAATTTCTAATTATCTTCTGTATTTCTGAAATGTCTGTTGTGAGGTTCCCTTTTTCATCATAGATATTGGTAATTTGAGTTTTTTCTCTTCTTAGTTAGCATAGCTAATGGCTTATCAATTTTATTTATTTTTTCAAAGAACCAACTTTTGGTTCTGTCAATTTTTTCAATTGTGTTTTTTGTTTCAATTTCATTGATTTTGGATCTGATTTTGATTACTTCCTGTCTTCTACTGCTTTTGGGGTTGTTTTGTTCTTCTTTTTCTAGGGCTTTGAGGTGTAATGTTAATTCATTTATTCGTTGACCTTTTCTTCTTTGAAGGAATGAACTCCATGGAATGAATTTTCCTCCTAGTACTGCCTTCATAGTGTCCCAGAGATTTTGATATGTTGTATTGGTGTTCTCATTTACCTCTAAGAATTTTTTAACCTCCTTTTTGATGTCTTCTGTAACCTATTGTTCATTCAGTAGCATATTATTTAGTCTCCAGGTGTTAGAGTAGGTTTTGTTTCTTATTTTATCATGAATTCTAATTTCATTCCATTATGATCTGATAGGATGCAGGGTAGTATCTCTATATTCTTATATTTGCTTAGAGTTGCTTTATGGCATAATGTATGCTCTATTTTAGAGAATGATCCATGTGCTGCTGAGAAGAAAGCATACTGACTCATTGATGGATAATATACTCTCTATATATCAGTTAAATCTAAGCTATTGATTGTATTATTGAGTTCTACAGTTTCTTTGTTTAGCTTTTGTTTGGAAGATCTATCCAGTGGTGAAAGCAGTGTGTTAAAGTCACCTAGAATTATTGTGTTGTGGTCTGTTTGGCGAATTGTTTTTCCTTTATAGGTTATCTGATTTTTCTCTCTTACGGCCTTTAAAATTCTATCCTTATTTTGTATGCTAGGCATTTTCATTATAATGTGTCTTGGTGTAGATCTGTTGTAATTTTGTACATGTGGCGTCCTATATGCTTCTTGTATTTGGTTTTCAAATTTGTTCTTATTTGGGAAATTTTCTAATATTATTTCATTAAAGAGATTTTGCATTCCTTTGGATTGATTCTCTGCACCTTCCTCAATTCCAATAAATCTTATATTCTGTCTTTTGATGGTATCCTATAATTCTTGTATATTTTGTACATGGTTTCTTACCATCTTCACTGTGTGGTCAACTTTATTTTCCATATTATATATTTTGTCCTCATTGTCTGAGGTCCTGTTTTCCAAGTGATCCAATCTATTGGTGATACTATCTATTGAGTTTTTTAAATGGCCTATTTTTTCTTTCATTTCAAGTATTTCTGTTTGTTTTTTTTTTTCTCAGACTCTCTATCTCTTTCTTGAAGTAATCTTTTGTTACCTGTATTTGTTCTCTTATCTCTTTGTTGGTGTGATTGATGTTTGCCTGTACTTGATTTCTTATCTCTTTGTTGGAGAGATCAATTTTTGCCTCTATCTGCTCACTTAAGTCATTTTTAAAATCCCAAGTCATTTTAATTATGTATATTCAGAACTCCTTTTCCGACATTTCACCTACTGTGCTTTCTATGGATTCTATTGCTGTAGTATCTTGGTTTGTTTTGGTCATTTTTCTCCCTTGTTTTTTCCTAATATCTATGTGTTTTTCCCTCTTGCAGTGTTAAGTCTGAGGTATTACTGTTTCTGTCCTATTGTCTTATATCTTCCCTACAGGCTACCCGATGCCTCACTTTTAAGGGAAAGATCAATATTATAGCATTCAAAGTACCCAACGTATTGCCATATATCAGTTAGTTTCTATTTTTATATTTACAATTTTGACACTTTAACTATAAATGATGAGATCAATTATCTTCTACCATTTAGTCAGTATTTTTGTGTGGTGGTTCACAGTATCTAATGGTAGAAGGGGGACTTATGGGTTGGCTAAAACGTTTATGAGGTAAGATGTGAGAAGATAGAGGTATTAGATTATTTGACTAGTGAGAGGGTAATCATGGGAATTAGGATGTTAGTAGGAGAAGCAAAAGATAGGTATCCCCATGTAATATTCCCTGTTCCTGGGCCCGGGGCTTGTTCCCTGACCTGTAGGCAGAGGTGGAGACTACCTGTGGCTCTGGAGTGGGTGGGCAGAGCTGGGAACACAGGTAGGTGGGCAGAGCTGGAGTACTCGCTGGCGGGCCTACCTGGAATGCTTGCACGCCGGGCTTGTTCCCGCCCCCCCCACCGTTGGGCCAGGGATGGCGTCTCCGCAGTGGGTGGGCTGAGCTGAGAAAACATGCAGGTGGGCCAACCTGGAACACTGGCAGGCAGGCCTAGCTGGAACGCTTGCAGGCCAGGGATTCTTTTCCAAAGTCTTTCTTGATCTGTCATGGTGGGTTTTTTGTTTGTTTTGTTTTTTGAAAAGAAGTTTTTTTTTTTTTTTTAAATGTTTATCCATTTGGTTTTAGTTGTACACAATGCAATGCATTTATGTTTACGTGGTGCTGAGGATCGAACCCGGGCTGCGCACGTGCTAGGCAAGCGCTCCACCGCTGAGCCACAATTCCAGCCCCATGAAAAGAAGTTTTAATTTAAATCATGCTCCCTTGAGCATGCTCATTGGGTGAGAGCAGACTCTCACAGTTGCTAGAATCCTGCCCTGAGATGTGGTCAGAAAGTCAAGTGTGTCTGACACCAGCACCCCCCCCAAATTTAGGCCCCAGAGCTCTTCTGAGTGTGGACGGGGCAGAAGTTACTGAGTGGAGGGGAGGATGATTTTGAGCAGGGTGTAGGTCAGCTGGGTGGGAGTAGGCAGCTGATAGCCCACAGGGAGGCAGGGAGACAGCAGAAGTGGGGCATGTGAGCCAAGGTTCTGAGCATATGGTGCAAATTTCACTGTCCAAAGATAATTCAAAGATAAAATTATTCAGAATTTTAAGATGGCATCAGTCTTATCTGCAAGCCTGGGGCCTCCTGACCACAGAGCCTGGTGTGACTGATTGACTGCACTGGCCACATGCCCAGGTAGTCAGTTCTTCTGTAAAATGAGTCAATGAGTGTAGTGAAGGATAGCCTGTTCTCTCAAAAAGCTGTAAAAGGAAAAGAGAAAATGGAATGCTGGTGAGAGAAGAAAGAAGAAAGAGGAGGAGGTAGAGGAGGAGGATCAACAGCAGCAGTAGTGGTGGTGGAAAATCAAAGGGTTTTCAGAGTCTGTGATTATAGAAGGAGAGATCTTGGGAAGAGGGGAAGTTAAATTGGCTGGTCATGGAGATAATGTACTGACCTGCAGCATGACACAGTGTCTAGTCTTAGAGAGGATGAGCTCCATTTCTTCCTAAGGCTGGAGATGGGAGAGAATGAGTCTAGAAGCAAAATGGTTAGAGCTAAGAAACTTAATCGTGGATATTGAATAAAAATCAGCAAAAGTAAGAATCAATGAGATGGTACTTTGTCTCTTTATCCATAGATTAGCAATTACTATGAATCAGCAATTATGACATTATTATGAATTAGCAATTACATTATAGCAAGACACTGAACTAGTTACTGTGGTGCACACTGAATCAGACCCTGTCAATGCCCCCCAAAAGCTTACAGTTACAGAGGAGACAAGACACACATATGTAATTTATAACAGAATGTGAGGAATGACTTGGAAAACTCCTTCTAGCTTAACCAAACTTCCTAGAAATATATTCCAACTAAGATTAGTTAGCAAAGCTTGATAGAGGAAAACATGAATAGCCATTTCGTGTTTTCTTGACTCTGTCATGTCAAGAAAGTCAAGAGTCAAGAAAGGTGGCTTCAGCAAGCATGTATAACAAATTAGAATTAAAAAAAAAAAAAAGAAAGAAAGAAAGATGGCTTCAACAATAAACACCTGAGAAAATGCTCAGTCTTGCTAGCCATCAGGGAAATGCAAATCAAAGCTACAATGAGCTATCATCTCACCCCAGTTAGAATGACTTTTACCAAAATACCAAAAAATAACAAATGCTGGTAAGGATGTGGAAAAGAAGGGACTGTCATACATTTTTGGTGGGAATGTGAATTGGTACGGTCACTATGGAAAACAGTAGGAGATTCCTCAAAAAACTAAAAATAGATCTTCCATATAGTCCAGCTTTCCAACTTCTGGGTACAGATTCAAAGGAAATGAAATCAGCATACGGAAGAGATACCTTCACGCCTGTGTTTACGGTGTGTTACTATTCACAGGAATCAGCCTGCACACCCTCAACAGATGAATGAATAAACAAAATGTGGTATAGTAGGCAATGGAGGATTATTCAGCTATTAAGAAGAATCCTGTCATTTGCAGAAAAATTGGTGGAACTAGAGGATGTTAAATTTAGTGAAATTAGCCAGACACAGAAGGACAAGTTCCGCATGATCTCTCTCATATGTGGACCTGAATGTACGATAGTGATTGCTAGAGTTTGGGAAGGGTGGTGTGGGTCAGGGGTAGTGATTAAAGGGAGGCTGGCATTGATTAGTGCATGGCGTATGCATGTGTTGAAATATCACACTGAACCCCTTTAATAGGTACAATTAACTTATGTTAATCAATAATAAAATAAATCAATAATAAAAAGGTAAGATGGCCTCAGGCTACTGCTTTATTTTCCTTTCAGAGAAATCCCCATATTCTTTCAATGGCTATTTATTGAGAGCCTCCTATGTGCCAGTCACTGTGCCATATTATAAGTGGGCTGAAATTCACAAATAATGAAGGGTAGGGGAGTGGTTTATGAAATTTCAGGTTGCTATGGGAGAATCTTCAAATTTACATTTCCACAAAAAGAAAAGGTTTCCTGACTCCCAAAGTCCTGTTCTTCAGAAATTTAGCAGCCAAGACAGAGCCATGTCCTTCCTCCTCTAAGCAATCAACTGGTTGATGCTGGGGCTGACTGTAAAGCAGCTTAGAAACTCAAACCTCTGCAGAACAGCCCAAGGGAAAGACTCAGAAAGAATCTTCAAAGTTGCTCCTTGATGTGACCCTGAGTCCTTAAAGAGAGAGAAATGCAGGGAACTCCACAAGGAGAGAGCTGGGACCTGTGCATGGTGACACTAAGAATGGTCGGGAAAGAGGGTGAGAACAGAGTGGGTGGGCTATTTGGGGAAGGGAGCAAATTTGTTTTCTCTTGCCCTTCCTAGAGCCCAGAGAGATGTGTGATTGGGACACACTGGTTGAGAATCCTCAGGCAAGTGATGAGTTTTGAGTAAGAATTTATTTTAATCAGGACCAGCTATATTTGCTAGGCCCAGTGCAAAATGCAAAAGAGGGGCCTCTTGTTCAGATGTTATTAAGAAAGTCAAGACATTTAAAAACAAGTGTGGGAACTTTCTCAACTGAGCCCTGTGTGGCTACACTGGTCACACACCCATGAAGCTGGCTTTGATTTCAAAGTGTAGAGTTTGAGTAAAAGGACAGCTTGAGCTGGCATCCCTGCCTGCTTAGAAGGAAGGAATGCAAACTGCTTTCAGAGCAGCGAGCCCTAAATAGAAGCATGAGGGAAATTCTCTTACAATCATATCATGCTCTTCAGAGAGAAAATGGGACATTGCTACTCTGAACCAGTTGTGCAAACTGAAAGCCAAGTTTTAAAAACTGTGTATGTATACACACCCATAGCCACACAATACATATACATACATGTGTGCATGCTCACACATGACATATGTGACTTGAATCAGATACACATGAGCCTTACCTAAAGTCCACTCTTTATTTAGAGAGCTGCCTTGAGGCACCAGAATATCAGGTTGAAAATCAACTTGAAGCAACCTTTATTTAGCCTCTGTTTACTGGGGCGTGCTGCATGCCTGGTGTGGTTTTGGGTGGTAACACAAAGTGTCCTACAGCCACAGGACTTAACCCTGTGGGGGAGGCAGACGATGACATAAACATAAATATGTAACATAAAATCAGTTTATGGAAGGGGCCATGAGTGGTAGGACTGATGTGTGTCAGAGCAGGCACATGCTTTTAGGCTGGGATCAGCGGTGGCCTCCCTAGAGGTTTTCCATTTCTGACAGAAGAGGAATGAAATGAGAGGTGAACTGTGTGAATAGTGGGGAGAAGAACATTCCAGGCAGAGGGAGCACCAAGTACAAAGGCCATTGCGGGGCATGCCCAGAAGCTCCAGGGACAGCAAGGAGCCCAGTGCAGCCTGAGCCCACTAAGAGGAGTGAGTGTTAGGAAAAGAGATCAGAGAGGCAGCCAGAGCTGCATCTGTGATATTTGAAGGCCACAGTAAGAATGTGGACTTTAAAAGACACTGATCTCACTTTTGAAAAATGAGAAGAGTGCGCAAAGATAAGGAAATAATTAAAATTCCAGGCAAAGTTAACAGCATGTGCAACAGAAACGTAGGTGCTGGCTGGCCTTGCGACTTGGGGAGAGTTCATGAGAGTTGGTTTTGGAGGAGCCCAGGGTGAAAGAGGTGATCCTGCAAGGGACACAGTGTGCTTCTGTGTACTCTGCCACCAGGCTAGCCCTATCTCCAGGTTCCCCGGGGCGGAAGGTGAACTGGGTGTGTTCTGGGTTCCTATAGGACGGGTCAGTTCTTATCCACGCTGCAACTGACAGGGAGAACTGTTAGTACAGGCCCAGGGAGTTTGATGCCGCCCCTGGGGAATCCTTCCTGGGCTCAAAGCAGAAGGCCTGAGAAGCTGCTGCTGCCTGACATGGAATCAGTTTCACGTGGGGTGGGGCCTGTGCTCCTGGAGAAGGCAGGCTAAAGGAAGAGAAGAAGGGTCATGAACACATGAGCTGTTTTCATAAGAAAATATGGACAAAAGTAAGAAAAGGGTCACAAAGTGCCAGGAGCAAGGCTGGAACCAATGAGACAGTCTCTGACAAATACGTCCGCCTCCTTTCTGAAGAGGGCCTGTTCCCACAGGCCTGCTGCAACTGTATCTCTGTGGAAGCATCTGATGGCTGCTTTCCCATCAGACTCTACGAACAACACTGGTCAGGCATCCCAGAACCATCTCCCGAGCATGGGTCAAGGAATTCCCTCTTTGTTCCAAACTGAGATGGAAATGGTCTGGGACTGACTCCATGTCCACCTTCTATCCAGGCTCTTGCTGTGGTTTCAGCAAGTGTGTCAATGGATGTCACTGTCAGTCAGGGTATTTGGAGGCTTCTGCTTCAGGCACCTTGATCCTCCTTTCAGAGGCAGGGTGTGGGGTGGAATAGGCAAAGATCTGCCTTACTTTTGAGAGAAGAGCCTAGGAACTGTACCTCATCTCTCTTGGAGAAAGTGATTTGAGAAGATTTCTGGAGTAATGGGAGAGATAGGGATGTGATGGACAATGCTTGCCTGACACTGTGGGAATTGAGTTCATTCATTTCTCTGACCAAAATTTATTGAGTGCCTCTGATGTGCCCAACATCATTCAAGATGCCATGGTTATAGCTGTTGCTTTGTATTTTAACTATTAAGTGGAGCAAGAATAGAATTAAAAGACATTGGAAAAGATCCTTCCCCTCTCTTGGGATATCTTATTAATGAGTTAGGATAGAACATTCTAGAACAATAGAAAGGTCCGGTAGTCTGTATAGATAGTTCATGACATTTAGTAGATGTCACTCAATTCTGACTAACTAATCACTGGGAGCTCACACTAGAAGGAACGGATAAGGAATTGGTATCCCAAAATATGGGCAAATTTTGAAATAGGAAGAGAGCTGTTTAAGCCAGTGATCAATAAGTTTCAGCCTGTCTAGATTGTGTTAGTTTTTTAGGTCTGCTGTAACAAAGTGCAACAAGCTGGGTAACTTCAAACAACAGAAATTTATTCTTTTACAATTTTGGAGACTAGCCCTCCAAAATCAAGGTGTTGGCAGGGCCGTGTTTCCTCTGAGGGTTCTAGGGAAGAATCTTTCCTTGCCCCTTCTATTTTCTGGCAACCCTTGGCATTTCTTGGCTCTTTTATTAAGTAGTAGCTTTTAACAGCCAGTGAAATCATGCTGCCTAGGAACCCATTCACAAATGGGTCCATTTTTTCATGGAATTCCTTTCTCATTGGCTTACTTGTTTACACCTTCCAGAAAAGCACTCTGTCAAATAAAATTGAAAAAATCTGATTTGTGGCAAATTTAAGAATGTAAAAATAGTAGTGATTGTTAGAAGTACAAGTAATAGCTCTTTAAAAAATAAACGAGAACACCATTAGTCATTAAATACTGTAATATTACTCTTTGTATGTATTCTGCGACCATAGAATGACAACAACAATAATATAAAAACACAGTAATATCAATAAGACTACATTCTATGACAAGAGTTTAGGGAACAAACAAACATGAACTTGAGAAAAAAGATCTCATTGATGTTAGCTCCAAAGCCCCTGATGGAGAACCAGGTAGAAAGTAAAGCTGGCATCTTCTGTGGAGATCTTGGATGTACTCTAACATGAGGACAACAGAAAAGTGCAAAGAAGCAAATAACACTCTAAATACAACCCACAAAGAAAATGGTGGTGCATATCTCAATGTCTTTCATTCATGTTACTCTGTTCACCAAGATTTGTTGCATACACATTAGTTGTTATTACATTGCATACTAAGTTCTTTGTCCTGTTTTATAGTTTGGATGTGAGGTGTCTCCCAAAAGCTCATGTGTGAGACAATGCAAGGTTCAGAGGGGGAAATGATTGGGTTGTGAGAGCCTTGACCTAATTAATCAGTGAATTATTCCCTGATGGGATTAACTGAGTGGTAAGTGGAGGCAGGTGGGGTGTGGCTGGAGGAGGTGGGTCATTGCGGGCATGTCTTTGGGGTATATATTTTGTATCTTGTGAGCAGAGTGTCTCTCTCTCTGCTTCTTGATCGTCATATGAGCTGCTTCCCCCTGCCACACTCTTCCGCCATGATGTTCAGCCTTACCTCAAGCCCTAATGACTAGAGCCTGCTGTCTATGGTTTGAAACTTATGAATCCATGAGTCCTCAAATAAACTCTTCCTCCTCTACAGTTGTACTGATCAGGTCTTTTAGTCACAGCAGCAAGAAAGCCAACTAACACATCCTGTTTCATTTACTAAAATCACTCCTTAATCGTTCATAAATATAGTTTATCTGACAGTTACAAAATGATCCATACCATTCATTGTAGAGCAAAACATTTGTTTTGTTTTGTTTTGGTACTGAGGATTGAACTCAGGGGCACTCGACCACAGGGCCACATCCCCAGCCCTGTTTTGTATTTTTATTAGAGACAGGGTCTCACTGAGTTGCTAAGTGCCTCAGCATTGCTGAGGCTAGCTTTAAACTCATAATCCTCCTGCCTCAGCCTCCCAAATGCTGGGATTACAGCCATGCGCCACCGTGCCCAGCTTAGCAAAACATTTGTAATAATTTCTTTATTAGTAAGCTTTGGGTTGCCTAATTTTCTTTATCATAAATAGCAATATGAGGAGTCATCTTTACATTAATATACACAAGTATACATATACTAGAATACTCCACATTTCTGATCACTTTGTCATGATAGATTCCTATAAATAGAACACCTGAACAGGGCTATGAATATTTCAAGTCTCTTAGTCTTAGTGCTTTTGAAGTGTGGGAAGTTCCCATTTTAATTTTAATTTCCTTCACTATACATGAGTTTGTATTTTTCCCACATGTTCATTAGGTTGCCCTTTTAAAAGTATTCCATTTTTAGTAATACTTTAAGTGTGGTAAAACACATAAGGTTTAATAACTTTCCACTGTATGTATAGACAATTCTTTTGCCTATCCACCAGTCTGTTGATGGTGTTTAGATTGCTTCCATCTTTGGCTATTAATGCTGCTTTGACCATGTGTGTACAAATACCTCTTGGAGACTGTGCTTTCAATTCTTTGGAATTAGAAGTATATATGCAGAAGAAGTAGAATTGTTGGATCATGTAATATTTTTATTTTTAATTTTTTTGAGGTACCTACATTCTGTTTTCTATAAAAAGTGCACCACTTTATATCTGCAATAAAATGCATAAGGGTATCAATTTATGTACAGCCTTGCTAACATTTGTTTTGTTTTCTGTTCTTTTAGTAGTGACTATTCTACTTGGTATGAGGTAATATCTCCTTGTGGTTTTGATTTGCATTTCTTGAGCACCTTTTTTTAAAAAATATTTGTTTATTTGCTTTAGTTGTACACAATGCGTTTTACTTTTACGTGGTCCTGAGGATCGAACCCGGGCCGTGCACGTGCTAGGCCAGCACTCTACCGCTAAGCCACAACCCCAGCCCACTTGAGCACCTTTTTATATGTTGATCATTTATATATCTTCTTTGGAGAATTTTCAATTCAAGTTCTGTTCCCTTTTTTATGTTGTCCAGACTGGTCTTGAACACCTCGGCCTCTTGAACGCTGGAATTTCAGTCACGTACTACCATACCTGGTTTCTTGCCCATGTTTAAATTAGGTTATTTATTTTTATTTTTGTTGTTGTTGTTCATTATAGGAATTCCTTAAATTTTCTGGGTATCAACCCCTTATTAGATATGTGATTTGCAAATATTTTCTCCTGTTCTGTAGGTTGCCTCTTCATTTTATTGACTGTTTCCTTTGATATATGGGAGAGTTTGTTGTAGTCCTATTTGTCTACTTTTGCTTTTGTTGCTTATGCTTTATGTGTCATATCTAAGAAATCATTGCCAAGTCCAATGTCATAAAGCTTTTTCCTTATTTCTTTTGTAGAAGTATATAGTTTTAGGTGCTACTTCCAGGTGTTTAATCCATATTGAATTGATATTTAATACAGTGTAAGGTAAGGATCCAGTTTCTTTTTTTTTTACATGGATACCTAGTTTCCCCAACACTACTCATTAAAAGGACAACCCTTTCCCTAATGAACAACACCCTTGTAAAAATCCTTTGGTGGGGTTGTAGCTCAGTGGTAGAGCACTTGCCTTGCACGCGTGAGGCCCTGGGTTCAATCCTCAGCACCACATAAAAAATAAACAAATAAAAATAAAGATATTTTAAAAATTATATAAAAAAAGTCCTTTGGTGGCATTTGTGAAGGCTTATTTCTGGATACTCTTTCCTATTCCATTGGTCTGTATATCTGTCATTATGTTGGGTATTATACTCTATTGATGACTGTAGCTTTGTAATAAATTTTGAGATCAGAAAGTGGGAAGCTTTCAACTTCATTTTTCAAGATGATTTTAGTTATCTGGAGTCCCTTGAGATATCATGTATAGTTCAAGATATGTCTTTCTGTTTGTTTCTGCAAATGTGTCATTGGGATTTTGATAGGGATTGCATTAAATCTGTAGATCTCTTTGGGAGGTACTGACATCTTAGCAATATTAAGTCTTCTAACCCATGAACATGAGAAGTCTGTCCAATCATTCCCTTTTTTTAATGAATGGGTTTTTTTTAAATAGCTTTGCTTTTTCTAGGCAGCTTTAATATCTTTAATTTTCAATGTTAATGAACTTTTTATACATTATGGATATTAAATTTTTGTTATATTGTATTAAATCTTTTTTCAAGCTAGTTATTCATTTTTTCATTTCTCTCTCTCACTTGGAAGGTTCATGGTTATTGGGGTTCATTGGCAATCTCCTGATGTGCTGCCTCAGTAGTGAGATAGGTGTCAACATACATCACAGGTCTGTGACAGTGTCCTGAAACACTGAGATTCCCAACAGTTCCCTGTTGCTATCTCCTGTTCTTTAAGTCCAGGTCTCCGTAAGTTTCCTAAGCTGTCCTCAAACTTGCAATCCTTCTGCCTTAGCCTCCCCCAATTTTGGGATTACAGGCATGTGTGACAAAGCCCAGCCATCTTTCCACTTTTTTTGGTATAAGTTTTTTTTTTTTTTGCTATAAGTTTTGTATCAAGTTAAAATTCATAGCCATCTGTTGATATCTTTTTCTCATCTAGATAAATTTTTAAAACTCCACTCAGCTAGAATAATAGCTAACATTTATTGAATGTTTCCTATTCTATAGGCACTGTCATAAGTATTTGACATGTACTAGTTCTCCTAACTTCACAAGTTTTCTAATCCATGAACATGGGATGTCTGTCCAGTCTTTTCCTTTTTTAGAATTAGTGCCTAACTCTATGAGATAGGCACTATAATTATCATTTCATTTTATGTAAGAGAAAACTGAAGTATAAAAAGTTACATACTGGGCAGGGGATGTAGGTCAGTAGTAGAGACCTTGCTAGTTAGTATGTGTGAGGCCCTGCGTTCAATCCCAGTACCGCAAGAAAAGAAGGGGAGGTGCGGAGATAAAAGAGGCTCTATACTTTCCCCAAGGTCACACAGTTAAAGCCAATCAGTCAAATGTCAGAGACTTCATTCCTTGATCTCTCTGTTCTTGTTGCCTCCTCTCCTTGCTTATGCCTTTTTCTCTCCCCTCATGATCATTCAAACTTCTTGTAGGGTTATCAACAAAAATGGATAAAATGCAGGGACTCTTTGCAAGGTAGGATCTTTGCCAACTAGGAAAGATTGTATCATGCATCATGGAGACAAGGCCACCCTATGTCCTTGGTCTAGATTAGGGGAGTAAGGCTAGGAAGTTTGATAAAACTAAGCCTGTCTATAGCGCAAGAGCCTCTTGAAGCTCAGTGACAAAGAGAAGAAAACATACTGGGAAAAATAAGAACATTAAGCTATTTATTTAAGATTTGATGTGGAACTGTTTCAATAACTACCAGGTCAATGAATTCTTAGGGTGGGTGTGTTCAGAAGTGCTCAAGATATCTTGAAATTCACATGAAATACTGTTTGTGAGTGATGTTGATAATAGCAAACATTCACGTTGCTAATAGCAACTTTTCCTTACAAGTGGCTTTTTTGAGCCAGAAAAGGAGGTGCTTTTCCTGAGTTTTGATTTTGTTTTTGTTTTTAAGTTTAGCAGTGTGCTAAACTTGCTCCTTTTCCACCTATCAAAGAGAATGCACCGGAGGCTCTCCAGACCAAACTCAGACATGCTATATTCAAAGGAGAAAACAGTTAAAAGACTTTGAATACCATCCTGGTAACCACAGTGCTACCAAAGCAAACCTGGATCTTATCTCATATCTTGCTTATTTTTCAGAAAGAATCTTATTTACACATAGTGTCTTAATTTTGAAAAAAGGCCGCTCCTCTTTGTTCTTTGATTGTGTAAGGGATGCCTTTTTAGCCTTTACTTCATAGCGAGTCCCTGTAATACTTGGGTATGTTCCCTGTGGCTGTGTTATGCATACTCAACAGCAAGTCTGTCACCTTCCATATTTGTCTGACTTTGGCAGCCAAACTGTGGAGCCCAAGGAGGAATTTACCTGATCAGTGACAACAATGGCAATTGAGTCTGGAACCCTTGAAAAGGAAAGTTAGTCAAGATCCAGCTTGACTAACTAATGGATAAGAACATCCTTTACTTGTGTGTTTCCTTTTTTAAAAAGTAATAGAGATACTGGTGCCTCATTATTCTAAAGGGCTTTGAGAAAAGAGCTCTCCTACATTCTCCATAGAACTTGGACATGAATTCAGGGGGACTGGACTGTGAAAGAAGTTTGAGTTATAAGCTCTTTAGGACATTTGGTGGACACTCACAAGGATGCAGGATTTAAAAAAAATTTTTTTTGTTTGTTCTTAAAAAATAATGCAGCCAGGGGCTGGGGTTGTGGCTCAGTGGTAGAGCGCTCACCTAGCACGAGCACGGCCCTTGTTCGATCCTCAGCACCACGTAAAAACAAAGGTGTTGTGTACAACTAAAAAAAAAAAAATAAATAAATATTTTAATTAAAAAAATAATGCAGCCATCGGAAAACCTGGAGGATACTACTCTCCTACCCTAGATGAGGGAGCTGAAAACCTGTATCACCTCATAGCCACTTCAAATATCCTTCACAAGGCAGCAGGCAAAGACAATTCCCAGGATGTTTATGAAAGCAATACCCAGGGCTGCTGTAGCCTCCGCCAGCACATTCTGCCTCAGCTAAACCCGATCTTCTCCACACCCCTTGGTGTAGATTGCCTTCGGGTGGAAATCAATTGTCCACGGTGTTGTGCATCAGGGGTCAGGAAATCCACCATGGCTAGGCTAGGGCTGTTCTCTACTCTGTGGAGTTAGCCATCCACAGCAGTTAAAATCTTCCTGCATCCTTTCCAATAGTGGCAGTATCTCCACTGGCATAAGAGACAGGAAGATGGAAAACGTGATCATGAGACAGTGGTTATTCTTTCAGATCCCACAGCAGCCCATGAAGGCTACCAGAAAGTGGAAAGCACCCACTGCAGTGATAACCACAGACAACAGGGGACTCAGAGTTGCACTATGGGTTATGGTCTGACTCAGGACAAGCTGGGCCCTTATACTCGTGCTGATCAGTACCACTGCACAGGTGCCACAGGCCAACAGAAGAAAGCAGAACCAGGAACCTGACACATTTTATTTCTCCTTCCACTGCCATCGCTGCTGGGCCTGAGACAGAGGAGAGGGTGGCCAATTAGAATGGGCCAAAGGAGAACTTTGTTTCCGGGCTCTAGGTTGGCCCAGATATAGAAAACTTGAGTGCCGAAACTGTCTTGGTCACCCTGCATTTTCAGTTCAACATCCTTGGAAATGAGTGACCCTCAGGAAACATTTGTTTGCTACCAGATGAAACTTGTCACTACCTTGTCTATGCTTTCTCAGTACCAGGGCAGTGAGGACTTCAGTAACCTCCCAGCATTTCCAAGGAAGCAGAGCAGAGACAGAGCAGGCAGTTTAATACCCCATCTATAATGAGGTGATTTAGACACTTACAAAGGCCACCCTAAGGAAAAAAATGCTCACCAAAGGTGGATAGAACTCCATGAACAGAGAGTTTTTTCTGTCAATCATCCTGACTGACTTCTTTGAAAATGCCTAGAGAAGGGGTATCCACATTTGGGCCCTTATGCCCTTCATGAGGATGAGTGGATCGAATTTTTTTCCCCCTCTACAATGAGACCACTAGGGGGAGGGGACAGCTCACTAGTTATTGCTGCCCTGCCCCAATGTTTCCAAGAAAGTGGGCTCAGTGGTCCCTGTAGACTTTCCTACTAAACCCTCACCACTGGCTTAAAATACAGGGGTTGCACTCCTTCTTTGAGGAAATGGGCCTTGGTCTTGTAATCCACAAGCCTGATCTCTAGGAGCAGTGACCGCTGCATCCCATCACCCCCCAAAACTCCTAACAGAACTCATTCCCCTCTAAATGGCCATTATTATTATGGTTGTCCTTTTTCTTCATAGTTAATGATGTATCTTCTATTTTGAAAAATTCCCATGATCTCTATGTGACTTATATTTGGGAGCAGCCAAAGAGTCTGCTCACGAGCCATTGCGGAAGTTGACGTTTATTGAGCATCTGCCATGCTCTGGGCCCCCAGCCAGATGGACACTTCCTGCGCAAAATGACTTCGTTAGGCAGATGTTATCATTTCCATGTTTACCGAGAACAAAGCTGAGGCTCTGAGAGGAAAAATAAGAACAAACGTTCATGGGGTCACAAAGCTGGACTGAATTCCAGGGACCTTGTTCTCTTCTATTGCAAGGAAGATTCCATGGATGCTGGGAACAGTCAAAAACTCTTTTTTATGCCTCCACTGAACTTTGCACAGGAGCCTGATGTCTTTGACAGGCAATGCATATAACAGAACTTAAACAAAATAAGCTTAAACAAAAATGGGATTTTTGGGGGGAGGGATACTAGTCCTCCCTCACTGTATGAGGAAAGGTGAACCACCAAGGCCCAGCAGCAGGAGTCCGCAGACTTTCTCTCTAGTGCTCTACCCTTGCCTGAACACAGTGGCCTGCATCTCTGTCTCTTAGTTGGAGTTCTAGAGAGAGAGAACCTCACTGGCTTTTAGTTGGCCATATTGCCTCCTTCCAAGTGAGGTGTTCTCCAATCAGCTGCGACCGAGAGTCAAGAGTTATAACCAGACCCCTGGAGACAGTTCTCTGAATGAATGAATAAACAAACAAACAAACCAGTCCGGTGCTGGGTGTCTATTGTACTTGGACCAAACTTGGATGTAGCTCAAGAAGAGCTTATTGCCCGGTGTTTTTATTAGTCTCCACCAAGCCCTCGGAAAACATGGTTGAATCATCTGTCTGTTTTTCATTCAATCCCTAGGCAGGGGTTCATAAGGCCATAAGTGTTCAAGGAAAATATGTGATATTTCTATATGCCAGTTGTCCCTTTGTTTACCACCATTGGAGCAAATCAAGAAAAGAGAAATGAACTATTTACTCTCAAATGCCTGGTTTCAAGGGGACAGAGGAAATGGCAAAAACACTAGTGGATAGAGCTATTGTGTTTGTGCTGGACGACTACCAAGGACAGTTAGTAGATGGGTGGGCCGCAACAAGTAGGTGCTTTGTTTTCCCCCCGTAGGAAGTCGTTTCCTCTGTTTTGCAAGTTTATTGAATTTCTTTTGTTCCTGGGGTCAGTGAACTAAATGCCCAACTCTTTTTCTCCTTTTAGAGTGCCCTCATTTTTCATTTTACCTAACTCCAGAGCTGAGTGAAAGCTGATTTGCTGAGAAGCACGTTGTAGGCCGACTGCGGGGACATGGATTAGTCTTACATTGCCACCATGAGGAGGCTGCTGGAATTCCAAGGCGATTTAGCTGAATGGCTTGTTAGGTCAATTTTCAGAAAAGGAAGTGAACAAGTTAACCTTACACTATTTTACTTTAGATTAAATCATTATCTTTATAAATTTATAAAAACTTATAATGGAAAGTCCACCTCCTAAAATGTGACCTTCTAGAAGGCTTAAATGGATAGACAACATTGCCAGGTTTGTCCGAGTTCGATAGTAAAGCTTGTGAGACCTGCCTCCACCTGTAACTACTAGTGATTACCTTTGACCCAGTGTTTAAGTCTGCTAAGCCACAAGTATAAAGAATCTCTGACTGAACCCATGTCATAGGGTTTTGTGTTGACTAAATGACAGAGCCTGTGTCACTCACTAGCACTTGGCAAACATTCAATTAATGACTGTAATTGTTTTTACCTGAAACTGGCCTTGCCTGAAAGCCTTGGGGGAGCTTTCTGGTGGGGAGCTGGGGGTGGGGAGGAGAAGGCACCAGTAACCTCCACTATTGGAGTAGATGCTCAATGAACACCTGAAAGGGTCCAGGAAAGGGGTGACATCACCAGAGATAGCTCTCTCAAGGTGGAGATCGAAAACATTCTTTTTATCCACTGATCATTTTAGAGATAGGGAATCATAAAAGTATAAAATGGTATGGATTCTAGAAATGTACTCCATTCTCTTTTCAACTGGAGCAACCAGGTGATTGAATCACTTCTCAAGTGAAAATGGAAATTAGTAGTAGAGTGGCTCTAGAATGTAAAACTTTTGATAAATAATCCAGTGTTCTTTGTACACTACTGAAATATCACTTAAGATTGGCCAAATCAGGATTACCCTACATTAAAAAAATAAGTAAAAAAACCTGGGGATGTGGCTTAGTGGTAGAGCACTTGCCTAGCATGTGCAAGGTCCCGGGTTCAATCCCTAGCACCAGAAGAGGGGAAAAAAAAGACAGGTGAGTTATTTAACTTGATTATTGTGCTTGTTTCTTCACTGGCAAATTGCAATGATAATAATGTCCTCCTGCAGAAGGTTACAGTAAAGCATTTAGAATTGTGTTATGCATCTTAACTAGTATAATAATACAGTTCATCTATTACAGTTTACTGTTAAACTGTTTCCTGGATGTGATCAGTGGGCTGTGCTGTCTCTAAAGCCAGACTTCTGTCTCCATGATAGTAAGCTCTTTAATGGTGGGGAAATTTTCATCTCTTTATTCCTTCTGGCACCTGTACAATTACATTTTTTAAAACTTAAACTTTAATTCTGAGGCAATTGTAGATTCATATGAAGTTATAAGTAATACCATGAAATTACATGTATCATTTATCCAGTTTTCTTTCAAGAAACAGTTTGCAGAACTATAATGCAGTATCCCAACCACAATCCACTAATCCTATTCAAATTTCCCTAGTTTTGCCCTTACTCAAGTGAGTTTGTGTACTTAGTTCTATAAATTTTATCACATCTACAGGTTCATGTCTCCACCATGACAGTCAAGACATTAAACAGTTCCATCAACTTCACGGATCCCTTGTACTGACAGTTCTTAACCACAGTAACTCCCCCCACCACCACCTCTTGCCCTTAAACTCTAGAAACTCAACTGATATTGGACTTTTCCCACTCAGCATAATTCACTGGACATTCATCCAGATTGTTGCTTGTATCACTAGTCTGTTTCTTTTTACTGCTGAGCAGTAGTGGATTACACAAAAGTGGCACTGTTTGTTTAACCATTCACTCCTTGAAGGGCTTTTGTGTTGTTTTTTGTGTTTAACTACTACGATTAAAACTGCTCTGAGAATTTATGTACAGGTTCTTTGCATAAACATAAGTTTTCATTTCCCTGGGATAAATTTCCAAGAGTACAACTATTGTATCAAATGATAACTACATTCTTAGTTTTATAAAATGCCAAATCATTTCCCAGAGTGGCTATCCTATTTTACATCCCCACAAATAATGTATGAGTGACACAGGTTCTCTGTGTCCTTGCCAGCATTTGGGATTATCACTGTTTTCTATTTTAGATTTTCAAATAGGCATATGGTAATATTCATTGTTGTTTTAATTTGTACTTTTCTCATGGTTACTGATGTTCAACATCTTTTCATACTCTTATTTGCCATCTGCCTCACCTCTTTGATAAAATATCTTTTCATGTCTTTGTCCATTTTATAGTTGAACTGCTTGCTTTACAATGTTGGGTTTTGAAAGTTCTTTACATATTTTAGATACAAAGCTAAACATGATGTTTGTAGTAGTAAAATACATGACAACACTGTCACAAAGAAAGGGAGGTGGCCAATGACTGGACTGTGGCATGGTTGTTTGTTCATATGTAAATGGATATAGTGAGCTCCTGCTTAACTGTGATACACTAGAGATGTGTATCATAATAATTTGGAAAATACACAAAGAAGAACCATTATGAAAACACAAAAGAGATATAACTGAGTTAAAAGAGGAGTTAAAATGGAATACCAAAAGGTGGAAAAAATGTGGATTAAAGAAATAGAATAGCAGAAACAAAGATGAAAAAAGAGGGAGGACTTAACCCTAACCATAACAAATATTACAGTTAATGTTAATGACTAAGTACTTCAACTAAAAAGGATTTTAAAATGGGGCCCAACTATGGGCTGTTTGTTATGATACATTTTAAGTATAAAATCATAGATTGCAAATAAAATAATGGAAAATATTTATTATATAAGCACTAATTGTAAATTAATGTGGCTATACTAATATCAGATGAAATAAAGTTCAAAGCAGATTACTGCCAGAGATAAAAAAGGATGCTTTCTTATGACAAATTAAAGCATACTTTATCTAGAATATATACCAATCCTAAATGTAAAGGTTCCTATTCATGGAACTTCAAAGTATATGAGACAAAAGCAGACAAAACTGAATGGAGAAACAAACAGATATAAAATCACATTTTGGGGTTTTAACACTCTACTCTCGGTAATTGAAAGAAGAGCAAAAAAAAAAAAAAAAAAAAAAAAAATCAGTAAGAATACAGAAGATTTGAAGAACACAGTAAAAATCTCACCCTAATCAAGAAAGATACTAACTAAAGATGCCAAATGCACGTTGTTTTGAAGTGTTTACAAAATATCCATCAAGAAAGGCCATGTGTTGGTCTACTAAAATGTCACAAATTTAAAGCACTGAAGTCAAAGAGAATATTTTTATAACCACAATGAAATTGTGCTAGATATCCATAATACAAAAGATATCTAGAAAATCCCCAAAGATTTTGAAATGAAGCCACACACTACTAAATAACCCCTGGTCAAACAGGAAACCACAAGGACTATTAGAAAATACTTATGACAGAATAACAGTAACAAAATGCTGGGGATGCAGCTGGGGACAGTAATGAAAGTGAAACCGACAGCTTTAACAGCTTATGTTAGAGCAAATCCCATTTATATGAAAAAATGAGAATAAAAATAAAACATTTAAGTATGGAATTTCATTTCACAGCAAATTTGTTTGGAATATGTCTCTGAATTAGGGAATATTTGTACAACAAATCCTAAATGAAACCAAAATAAAAAACAAGGCACCAACTGAGGAGACCACTAGAGGGCACTAATATCTAACTTCCAGAGGAAAAGCATTTAGTGTGGAAACTTCAGCAATGTTAGATGGAAATATTAGTGGAACAGAACCAAGGTAGCACAGAGATTTTATCCATTTTGGGAATGAGACCATCGAAGTCCAGAGGGAGAAAATGACTTGCTGAGAGTTACAGAAAGACTAGTCATAGAGTCAGAACTATAACTCCTGACTCTAACACATGGTTCTTTGCAAATTCACAGACTGACTTTCCTATGGATTTATGGTCAATGAGCCTCTTATCCATTGGGGTTGCCCAGCTACTGTGATGTATACCTGGAGTTGCTGCAGCTGTTGAGGGGTGGGAAGACACAGGGGCAGGAAGAATGTTCCATGGAGGAAGACTGAGAGTAAAAACATTTTAAATAGAAAGCACAGTCCAAAGATGGAGAGTCAAAGACTTGGCATTTGGACTCCCAATAACTTATGCTTGCAGCTAGTGCCACCTTTTGGATGTTTCGGTTATGCAAGCAGGTAAATTTCTTTTTTATTTAAAATGGGTTGGTATGGGAGTTTTCTGTCATTTGCATCCAAGTGTCCTGAATTTGCCAGGTATCTCTAATCTCTACTTTGCCAGAAGTTTAATAGTATTCAAAACACATTTTGCACTAAGCCAGTTTTTTTTTTTTTTTTTTTTTTTTTTAAGGAAACTCATCAGGACCATGTTTGAGAGGTCATGTGATTAAAAAAAAATAAGAACCTTGTCAAGTTTCATGTTTGCCTCCAAATACCTTAGTTCTCAAGTTATCAGTATAACTGGTTTTCTCTGACTTCTCCCTTGCATGGTTGAAAGGGTAAATTATTTTAAAGAAATCTGTCAAGAAAATGTTATGGTGGTAGAAAGTTGATGTAGGTTGTGTCATCATTAATACCAGTGTCCTCTCTTAGGGCAAAAGGTAGGGGTAAATATAAGCTTGCCTGAAGATAGTCTATGTACTTGGCTTTGACATGGTCACTCATTTCCACCCCATTGCAACTCTGCACAGTATTCTCACGTCTTTTACAGATGAAATGGAAATAGAGGTTAGTTGCATCAATTGTGTGAAGTCACACAACTACTATGTGAAAATATTAGGATTTGAACTATATTTTGGTTCTATATTCTCCCTTAGTTGCCAGAAATAACTTTGTCCTGTCTGAACCCAGTCCTGATAAACTTCCTGTGAACTACAGAACCCAACAGTTTTGATGGAGATGCTAGATCTTCAACTGCTTTCACCCAAGATACCATGATAAATGCATAATGTATTCAGAGTATTAAAAATGCAGTTATTCAACATACAACCTACAGGCAGAGAACAAGTTTTCACTCAAGTTTCTTTTTTGCTTTCCTCCTTTTTTGGGGGGTGGGGGTAACCTGGGATTGAACTCAGGGGCACTCCACCACTGAGCCACATTCTCAGCCCTATTTTGTATTTTATTTAAAGACAGGGTCTCACTGAGTTGCTTAGCACCTTGCTTTTGCTGAGGCTGGCTTTGAAGTTGTAATCCCCGTTTTAGCCTCCAGAGCTGCTGGGATTACAGGCATGGGCCGCTGCGCCTGGCTTTCTTGTCCTTTCTTTTTACTCACTTTTTTTGTTTGAGGTGTAACAAACTTATAAAAATGTGTCAAGTGCCTCATCCTAAGTGTACAGCTCAGTGATTTTTAAGCCTACCATGACTCATCATTGAGATTAAGAAATAAAACATATCTAGCAGCCCAGTTTATGCCTCCAGTCAGGACTTGCTCACTACTATCCAGAAGTAATCACTAGTAGGACTTCAAGGTTACTTCATGGTCTCTCTTCATGAACTTGTGAATGCATTACACAACACATATTCCTCCGCCTCTGGCTTCTTTCACTCAGCACATTTGTGGTTCATCCCTGCATGGCTGTTTCTTTTGTATCACTGTTCCATCCTTCATTGTTCTTTTTCAATCCATCTTTGGTAGTTAGCTTTGTTTCATTTCACGGATTGTTCAGTGTTAAAAGAAAGCAACAATTCAAGGAGTGTGCCTTTTCCAGTTAAGGTCACCACCAAAGTCTCACTCCTTACCAATTCCTTTGTTTTATGTCTTCTTAAAATTCCTAGGTTTAAGCTGCTTTAGTCAGCTTTTGCATTGCTGTGACCAAAGACCTGAGGAAAACCTTATTGGGGTTTATAGTTTTGGAGATCTCAGTCCATAGATGGCAGACTCCATTGCTCTGGCCCCAAAGTGAGACAGCACATCATGGGGGAAGGCCCTGACAGAGGAAAGCTGCACAACTCATGGCAGGGTCATGAAGCAGAGAGAAAAGGGGAAAGAAAGAACCACAGAAAGATGCATCTTTCCAGAGCATGCCCCCGGTCATGCACCTCCTCCAGCCACGCTTCACCTTTCCTTAGTTGCCATCCAGTCAGTCCATTCAAACTAGGATGGACTAATTAGGTTACAGCTCCCATAATCTAATCAATTTGCCTTGGAATATTTCTGCATTAACATTCAAAAAACAACAAAGCGTAATTTCAAATGTGATGACATTTGGAGGTGGGGCCTTTGGAAGGTAATTAGTTCATGAGGGTGGAGCCCTCAAGAACAGGATTAGTGCCCTTATCAAAGAGACACAGAGATGATCAGGATACTGAACAAAGGCAGCAATCTGCAAATCAGGAAGAGTCCTTACCAGGAACTGATAGATAGGCTTGGGCCAACAGGCCACCTCCCCCATAGAAATTTCCATTAGGAGCAACCTGGTTTCATTTTCCCCAGGGAGGAGCCAATCAGCTTAAAGGTTGCTCTGTTCCCCAGGCAGGAGCCAATGGCTTAAAGGTTGTCCAGTTTACTGGGAAAAGAGCCAATAGCGTTAAAGGTCGTTCAGGCACAACCCCTCACCAGAAATCCCTACTTAAGTCCCTGCCTGCCCAGAGCTCAGACACAACAGCTTGTCCCTGCTGAGAGGAGGCAGCCACTGCGACAGCTCCAGACCCACGGTCTCCAGCCCAACAGCAGCTGCCCAGCAGACAGCTCCAGAGGCCACAGCCAGCACGACCAGGCACCGACCCTCCGTCCAGAGCTTGCACACTCCCTTCTCTCCGACTCCTCTCTCCCACCAGAGCTTGCACACTTCCCTGTCCCTGACTCCTCTCTCCCCGTACTTCTCTCTCCCCGCCATAAAGGCTGGTGAATAAATATCTTGGCTGCACGGTTGTCTCCGTTGTGATTTTTGCCCTTCAGGAACCAATTTGGCCAGTACTGATCTTGGACTTCCAGCCTCCAAAACCATGAGAAATATACGTCTCACATAGTCCACAGAATTCTGTTTGAGCAGTCTGAACTGAGGTGTTCTTCCCCTTTGCACTTTTGTAAGGATTACTTGGCATATATTCCCAAAGTGTTTATAGGGAAAATTAAATATTTATATATAAGCAATTTAGAGAGAGCAATTTGTAGAACTCATAGTCCGTCTTCAGAGAGTGGGAGCCTTAACCTCAATGGAAAACTCATCAGCAGGATCTCTGACAAGAGGCAGCTATGGGTCCCTCATCTAGCTGCACTTTGAAGGGCTCTAATATCACAGGCCCACTTCCTTCCTGCTTCCTTCCCTCATGTCATCACCACAAGAAGCTTGAAAGCTAATTCTACCTTTTTTCTTTGCAAGGTTGCAGATCCTAGAGAAAGCTCCCAAATCCTCAGAGACATGGCCTAACCTGCACCATGTTCCAGATTTCTCCATCTCTTGGTTTTTATATCAGCTCCATTTATGAATAGAAGGGCTTACAAGCAGCCTCAGAGGTGGGCTGGATGACAGAGGCATCTTGGACCAGAGGGAACTTCTTATTAATGCAGGAGAGTGACCAGCAGGAAGCCAGATTTTGGGTTGCTAGAAGCAGTGAGGGTCTGAGAGTCTGGGCTCAGCGACAGGTATTTCTACCAAGGGGGAAAATACCTTTCATTTCAACATTCATAATTCTGAGTCCTCAGCTATGTTCATATGGTAAAGTTCATGAAAGTTGGAGGGCTTGGCTGACTTTCTCTTGGGGAAAGAGCAGTATTACATGGTTTAAAATTTATTAAGAGAAAAGTCTAGACATATCACATTAGAATTAAAGGCAATTATTATTGGAGATTTTAAATGCATCTGTCTATGAACTTTGGTACAGAAAGTGATCCAAATCCTTGTTATTTATGGGGCCCACAGACAGATCAGCAGCTGTCAGCATTACCTGGAAGCTTGTTAGAAATGCAGAGATGAGAAACATGGGCCCCTCCCCAGACTCACTGAGCAGAGTTAAGACCCCCAAGAGCTTCATAGGGAGATATAAAGAAGTTAGAGCTCTGGGAAGTGTACTGCCCAGGGGAAGCACATTATTCTACGAACTGTGTATGTGAATGGCAGTGGGACGGCTGCAGATATTGATTCAAAGACATGGGCTGGGAACAGCTCTCTGTAGCACTTGCTGATTCTCAGTCTGTCTCCAGCTTCAACTGGCAAGTGCATAAAACATCCCACTCAATGTTCCCCAAGTCACCACTGACCCAGTGCAGTGCTGGTTGGGAGTAAAAGAAAAATTCACTTCAGTGTATCAGCCACACTTCAAGGCCTTTTCCTCTCTGCAATGGTGGGTATTTAGGGAGATAGGGCATCTGCTTGGCTTTATTACTATGCTTCCTTCTAAATCATCTGAAGATTGCTACGACAAAAAAAAAAAAAAAAAAAAAAAAAAATTCATGGAATCTGGGCTAATTAAAGAAAACAAAAATCTCTACTGATATCTGTAGTTGTACAACTCACATACATTCAAGAGTTCTTTTGAATGCTAATTCCATTCTTTTATTTCCTCATACCACAAACATTTTAGTTTATCAGCCTTTTTACAACTTGATTTATACAAGCGAATTGCAAAGGAAAAACATTCTTTCATCCTCTAAAATACATGTATGAAATCTATAACAGACCCTAGTATTTAAACATAAACAGTTTTGGCTGAAGCAGCTTTATTGCAATCTCTTCAAATAAGCATTACACTTTAAATATCTGTGTCTGTAAGGTTTTGCATAATCTATAATTTAACACAGTTATTTCTGAAGCAGTTAAGACTTAACAAACGGGGAGCGGGGGACCAACAAAACATCAACAGAAAGCTATAACAAAAATTATCTGAAACTTAAATTATTTACAATTAAACATTTAGGATCCTGATTCACAAAACTTAGTGCATTTCATGATTTATTTATGAGTTTTATAGAGAAGATAAGCAATATGCAGAATATTCCCCAGGTAAATTCTGCAGCAATAAGCTTTTAGAATAAAATTCATCACTATGCTTACTAAAAACCAGGGAAAGAATAACAAAACCAAACTTTTACAACTGTAATTGATGAAAAAACTTAAGCATAGAGCAGCTATCAGAATATCAGGCCAACAAAAAGAAGAGCTGATGCTACTTTTGACAGTACTGCTGGTGTGTACAGGATAATAAATGAGTCCCCCCCCTTTTTAGTTCAAAAACCAGCCAGCAAACAAAAAACACCCCCTAAAATCTACATAGAAACTCTGGACAACAGTCTCTCTTCCTCCAAAAGCATTGTCTCTAAACTTAATGTCTGAATCAGCAAATTTAAAACAACAATCAAAGAAGGAAAGTTTCTCTAAAACCAGAGTTCAATGGGTTCTATCAGTGGGGAAAGCTTGGGGTAGGGTGATCAGGTGGTCAGCTGCATCATAGATGAGGTGCCAGGAATCCAAGATTGCCACTGGGTGCCTCAATGGATTCCAGTGATTTTATGTACACAACAAAGAAGACTTAAAAAAAAAGAAAGAAAGAAAGAAAAAGAAACGTGTTTTTAAAGTAAAGTGATGAATCTTGGTGAATCAGGTCCCAGGTAGTCTTTAAAGGAACATTTACAGTAAACATTTTAAACTCTGGAATGCAGGTATTGTACAATTATCAGCACATTACATTTAGAAAACTGCTTAGACAGTATTTGCTCCAGAGTATGAATTAAAAAATGTACAAGCAAATTCACAATGACTTTAGATACAATGTTATTAAAATACATTGTTAATCATAAAAATACTTTACTATGTACATGTACACTGTATAAACTGTATTACCTACTGAAGGAAATCTCTAAATCAATTTCTGGCCCAGGCAACACTGCAGTTTTACCATTTGGTCTTCATACCATACACATGGGCTGAGAGTCAATGTCCCTGCAGTCAGTTCTTCCACCAAGCAGTAACGCATTTCTCTTTCTGCAGAATGTTTAGTTGGAAGAGTCAGTTTTACTCCCACTGTATTTTACTTTCCTAAATGCTGGTCCTAGTAACTCTGGGCATTCACATAATTCATTTGCAATTTGGTTACACTTCAAAAGAAGGCTATAGTTCATTTCATCAGTTATTACACTGTCTTGCTTGTAGTCAGGATGGTTTGCGATAAACTCTCTCATCCATCTGGCAACCGTCATCAATTCACCTGAAAAAAAATTTAGGACAACATAAAAGACATATTCTTAAAAATAAGTTGATATTTAGTGGCCAGCATAAACATGATTCTGTAAATAATAGGAACCTGTCAGTATAGCCACCTGGCAGGGGCTGGGAATAACATGTCTGTCATAGTGTTTAAAGAATTCCTCCAGGGGAAGAATTTTAGGGTGCAGACGGGCAATGAGAACATCTACATTAAGTTTCTATGGTACCTGTTAGATGCTACCCACATGCCGACACTGCCAGCTCTTAAGGGACAGGAGCCAGCACAAGACCATGTGTCCTCCCACTCGGCCAGAGGGTTAAGACTACATATGCCGCTGTCATGAGATGCCTCAGAGGACTGTAGGGTCCCTAGAGTAAACTTTGATCAAAGAGGTGGAGAGAATAAAAGACTAGTAAGCACAGTGAATGAAGAGGGAAACTGACAGATACACCATTTGGGGGAGGGGTGATACCAGCTTCTACAGATGATCCTTTCTTGTGACCACAGAAGTAAAATACACATGCCATTATGATTATTACTGTTACTTTCATGAACAGCTGGAGGCTCTCCAGTGCCAGGCACTGCAAATGTGATCTCCTCAAAGCTAACCAGGAAAGAGCATCTTGAGGATGCTCACTGTACAGAGGAAGGGTGAAGAACATCTTGGCTGTGCAGCTCATTTAACCTACAAATTTACTTAGCCCTACAGAAGAGCCTGTGATGATATGCAATGAACACAGCTAGACATAAATGACAAACAGGTAGTCCAGATACTGTATTTTAAGATACTTTGCTATTTTACAAGCAGTAAGGGGGAGGGAGGGAACCCAAAACCAAAAAATCCCCCACTCTGCTAATTTAAATAATTGTCAAAGATTATAAGGCTTATCCAATTGCAGAGTTGTTAAGATGTGAAATAGTGTGCATGGATAAGATGTAGTATACTTTAAAGGGCACTATTAGGAATCTAATAATGTAAGAGTCTGCAATTCTGTCTACATTATGAGATTAAGAAAAAGGAAAGGAAAGAAAGTTACTATACCAGATGCTCTCTTCTTAATTAGCTTTAGGTAGTTCAGAATACTACATCTGGTGTCCACATCCACTTCCATGTTTTCAAGATAAGAGTTCAGAATCGGGATGAGTCCAGGAAACACACCTTCCTACAAGAAGCAGGACACATTATGAATGCCCTGCCAGCTGGTAACACAGCAAGGGGCACTGAGGGAGACCTACCTTCCCGTTGATGATGGTGTCTATGCTCATGAGGGTGTACTCCTCTGCAGCCGGCTCTGAGCTGCTCTGGGCTTTGCCACACCCGTCCACCACAGCATTACCACCTGCGGAGGACAGGGAAGAGGAGCTTCAGCAGCTTGAAACAGCATAAACTGTCCCCAGAAAATGAGAAAAGGTAATACCTTTGCAAATATCTTTCCTGAAATAAAACATTCCCTGCAGAACAGCATCTCGTTTCTGTGCTACTTTCATGTTTTCATCAACCTAAGGGAGAAAAAGAATCATGACTAAGTCAAGATGCTCTTACCAAACCTAGAGGTTGTAGAGCCTCACTCCTCCCCGTCAGAACTCTACTCCCCAGCCCTTCCTGGTTGAGAACAGATCTCTGATCTATGTGGGGCATACAGAACACTCACCACCATACAGCAGGTTTGTGCTTTTGAATACAATGGGAGGTTAAAAGAAGTATTTTAATTAAAAGATTAAAAGAAAAATTTTAAGTTTCTTAAATAAGAAAACATATTCACATAGGAAACCTGCATTTCAAAACACCTTTGTGAATGATCATAAATCTACAGTGCTGAAAGGGCAGGTGGTTGGTTCCCTTTACACAGCACAGCAGCTCACCAAAGGTCCAGGGAAATGAAGGCAACACAGGGCTGGAGTCCAGTTCTCCTGACTTCCAGTTCAGTGCTCTCCATTCTCTGCCCTGGGGTTTTGTTGCTTCACTTGAGTAAGGAGAGTGAAAGGGTCAACAGGCTGCCAGACCTGGGATAAGTTTTTTTGGCCCTCCAAGGGCAGAGGGTCACTGGGCTATTTGCCAACTTGGTGGCTCTAACCAAGAAGACTCATTCATGAGCCTGAAAATATCATTTATTTGTGAATTCTAGATTTCTCCAGTGACTTTTTAAGACCCTTCAAGCAGACCTTTTAAAGCTTCTTAGTGTTCTCTTATTTTCTATAATGATATCTTATGTGAAACCTCAATATAAAAATAGACACAAGTTAGAGGGCCACGCTGAAGCAGGATGGTTGGTACAGTCAATCTTGATTCTATGGGAGGGGGGACCTGTTATTGTTACTGTTTTGTTATTTTTAAGTCACACAGGACCTTCTGAATAATCTAGACACTTGTAGGAGCATGTTCACATAAGTCTCAAATTCCACCGTGGCTGTCTCTTAGGGTTTTCATTTCTAATGATATTTGTTTTTCCCCTTAATCTTGACAAAAGTTCATATGGACAACTGGTTTTAATTTGTTTTCATAAATTCCTGTTTAAAAGTATATTTTGCAATTGCTCTTTAGAGTCTCTGGTTTATCTTCAATATTTTCCTTAAAACATTTAATGCCAAGATTTTCATAAGGGCTTAGCTAGCTAGTCCCTTCCATCAGTGAGGACACAGTGACAAGGTACAATCTAAGAAGCATAGTGAACTCTCACCAGACATTGAATCTCCTGGTGATCTTAAACTTCCTGGCCCTGAGAACAGTGAGAAATAAATTTCTGTCATGTGGTTGTAGCAGCCCTAACAGACTAAGACACTCAATAAGACTTCTGGTATGCTTTTAGCCTTAAATTAACCTACGAAGTTTTGCTAGAATCACCTAGAATATAAAGAAAACTTGGGTGGGAAGAGAATTCTACAATCATAATTCTTTACTGCTCAGGATTTTGGACTTCTTTCCATCTCTTCTAGCATTTAATGTTATTTTTCCCTCCTTGGCAGGTATCCTAATTTTCTCTTCCGTATGGACAGTTGATATTCTCCTTGAAAACCAGAAATTCCCATATTTGGGTTCTTCTTTAAACACTTCTGTCTCACTGATGCAGTGGTGCATGCCTAAATCCAATCTACCTAGGAGACCAAGGCAGGAGGATCTCAAGTTTGAGGCCAAGATGGAAATTTAGCAAGACCCTATCTCAAAATGACATAAAAAGGGCTAGGATATACCTCAGAGGTAGAATGCTCCTGGGTTCAACCCCAAGTACCACCCCACCCCCAAATCTTTTGTCTCATTCTTTTTTTTTTTTTTTTTTTTTTTTGGTATCAGGGATTGAACTCAGGGGCACTCAACCACTGGGCTACATCCCCAGCCCTTTTTTGTATTTTATTAGAGACAGGGTCTCTTGAGTTGCTAAGTGCCTCGCCATTGCTGAGGCTGGCTTTGAACTCGCGATCCTCCTGCCTCAGCCTCCTAAGTGCTGGGATTACAGGCACCTGCCACTGCGCCCTGCTTGTCTCATTCTTATGGACTCCTGCATTAAGGGAAAGCTCTGTACATTATTTAATTGATTACTGTTATCTCACATCTCGTCTGTACAAACCATTCTCTTCTTCTAAATTATTAGACAAACACTGATACTTTCTAGTGCAATTCTCCATGATTCAGTTATTCCACAATTTCAAGAATTTGGTCTCTGAAGTCACTAACTGACCCTAGCAACCCACCTGCTTTACTGGAGGGCACACTGAGTTTTAAAAGTGTTTGTGTGGAACTTTTATGGTTCAAATACTCTTTGGTCCATAGAGCTTATTTATTTTATGGCTAAAACCCTTTCCATAGTATTTTCTGAGTACACTAATCAGAATTTCCTTATGAACTCTTTCCAGTTTTTTAAATTAACTATTTCATTGAGGACAGTATCACTGAAGGCCTGGCTGGACCTTCTCATTAGGGATGCTGATGGTTCTCAACTTGTTCTTGGCTTTCAGACATCTACTCATACTAATAAACAGCTTATGCTGGTGGCTGACATGGACTCTCCCTTGGAGGACTCCGACTTTCCCGTCACATGGGAATAAGGGCAACATGGGCCCACAGAACTCCACAGGGTACCTCCTGCCTGGGCGCAATGAGCAGGCACAGATAGGCTGACAGCCAGAGTGTATGTGAGAGGGGACAGGTGCAAGCTGGCAAGCCCATTGTGGGAGGACCAGAGAGCAAGGTTTTCCTGGGGCAAAGGCTGAAGCAGAACAGCTTCATGCTTTCCTCTATGTCTGTGGTAACAGGCAGCTTTGTTTCTTTTCTGCCCTTCTTGTGCCAAGAGGCAAGGGCCCAGAAACACAAGACCTCAACTTCCTCAGTGACTGCCCCTGGGCACATGGCTTTGCTGCCTTACAGCCTCCAAGGCTCTGCCGGGAAACTTCCCCCAAGAAGCTCCTTCTTTGGTCGTTGCTGTGTTGGGGCTGATTAACTCCAGTTTATTTTTCTATCTACATACTGCAGACAAGTTTGATTCAATTGAGGAAAACATTTCTTGCATTCTAACAGTTACTCTTTCCCTTCCTATCCTAATTTTAACACTGTCATACAAATGGGGTTCTTGGGTAGATGAAACTAATTTCTAGGGCTGCCTCCAGCCACTGTTTTGAATGGAAACCTCTAGAAATAAGGCTTAGGTTTAAAAGGAAAAGAAAAGGGCATTTTATCCTGAAGGGTAAGACTGGAAATAAATGGTACAAATAAATGAGTAAATACAAGTGCAGGTATCTATATCCAGGACTGTAATGAAACTCATCCTTACCTTTGACAGTGGAATGAGAAAATCCAATTTGTATGATAGGATCACCCTGGTGAGCAGGACCACAAACACCACATAGGCAGAGTTCTCAAAGTCTGTTAACTGCACCTAGACAAGCAGAAGTCCAGAGATGTTAGGGACAATAACCCAGCCCTGTTTTCCCTCCTCCCCAGTCCCTCTTCAGACTGCAGTATTCCCAAACCACCCATCCCTTCCCCATCTAGGGCTAGAAACCCCTTGCCCACATTTATGCTCAGAAATCAACCTTCCTTAGCTTTTGGACTCACTTTTAGCAGGCACATTCTCAATTTCTGTTGCCTTATAAGAAACTTAAGAGCCTACGGCAAGAGTACCAGAGGAGTGACAAGCAGTCAGAAGAGAGGTTAAGGTCAGTTCCTGATGATGCATGTTCTCACCTCCATGGGTCGGAATTCTACTCTCCATCCAATGTCTGAGTTTGGAGGAGGGGGCTTAAATCTCATTGTTTGCCAATTTGTGGACTGAATATTCTACAATAAAAAAGCAGAGGAATAAATCAACTTTCTGCACAGTCAGGATAACATTATAATGATTTGGTATTTAAGTAGGAAAAAAATTATTCATTGCCCATTTTAAATACTTTCAATTTACAAATACAAAAAGTACAATTTAAGATTTTATTGAGTGTGACCTGTTAGTAAACGAAAAGCAGATGTTTAGTAAAAGTCGGTGATGTCCGCAGCACTGAAGTAACTGACCAGGTTACTTTTTACGCAGTATGTTTGAATTTTTTTTAATCACTAGGCAAAAAAGAGAAAATACCAAACAAAGATGTACAATCACAACAATTGTGATTGATTTTACTTTCCTAAAAAAAAAAAAAAAAAATTTTTTTCTCAGTTGTTCATTATACTAGGTAACAAAAGGTATATGAGATTTCTATTGTCATTAATTTCTCATAACTAAGAAAACTGTCTCTTGGTTTGTGAAGTGAAATACATTTTAAAAAGAGGTGATACCTCGAAATGGTCAGACTCATTGGCATCATCCAGATGTATTTTCTCCTCAAACAGAGTCAGTGGGTCTCTAATAAAGAGATGGGCAACATGTTGGGCCAGGAGATGATCAATGCCTGCAAAGACAGAGCACACAGGACTGACTGCAAAGCATCAGACACCACTTTTTCTAAGTCCACAGTATGAAGAAGGGGTGTCTAGAAGTTTAGGAAATAGCTGGATTGTTCAGAATTCTCACCTGGCCCAGGATTTTATCCTATGGATACTGGGGAAGAGTCAGAGATTTATTCATTACTTACACAATGCCTGCTGGGGCACTGGTGTGGACCTAGATACAGAGCTCCAAAGTAAGTTCCTTTTGCTAAAAGTCAAGAAGATCTCACAAGTATTTGGAACTTGAAACTTTAGGAACAAGCAGCCTCATAAGAAAAGTTAGAGACTTCACACTAAAAATAGAAACCAGACCACGAGTCAGAAAAGAAGTTTAAAAGCGCTTTGAAGACAAAAGGCGTACAATCAAACCTAGAAAAACAGAAGGGACACTCACCTTCCTGCAGCAGCTGCTGGTAGATTTCTTTATCTATGGTCAAGTCGATGTCATTGTACTTCTCACCACACTTAGATAAGTAGCTGTCTATTGAATCATATCGGGATTTACTAATCCTATAATTATTCTTCTTCAGTGGCTAAAATATAAAAAATATGAATGAATGCCACAAAACATGATCTGGAAATTAACATCTCAACTAATATATAAAAATTTTATATATAAATTTATACGTAAATTTTATATATAACAAAAATATAAAATGTTTACTTCTATTTAGATGGCATGTTCAATAATTTGTGATGATTTCATAAAGGCCACAGCAGAACAGCCTGATTGAGAACATCAGAATCATTATGGGGGAGCTCCTTTGAAAACACCCATGTTCCCATCCCAGGTCCCAGTCCTGGAGATTCCCATTTACTCGGTCGAGGAGGGGCCTGTGTACCTATTTTTAAAGATCTTCATAGGTGTTTGTGGGCACACTCTTGTTTGGAGTGATGAAGTGTTACAGTTCAACATATAAACAAGAGGTACTGACCTATGTTTACTAGGCAAAGTCTGACCCTGTATATGGAAAAACCATCTCTGACAGCAAACTGCACTTCCACAGAGGAAAGCATCTTATATGTAGCACTCAGAAGCCTTTTGGTAAAAGCAGTCATCAGCAATGACTTCCAAACACAGAAAACCAGCAGTAGTATTTTTTTTTTTAAAAGCTAAAACAAATACAGATTTCAGCAAATGGTAAAAGCTGATTCCCCACCCAAACCAAATCACTTTCCCCATATATTTACTCCCAAACAAAGATGGTATATTTCTTCCCATGTGTGACCCTAATCCACTCAAGATAAAAATTTAAGGGAGACTTCAAAATAGCAAGTGGTTACAATAACCCATTTTAACTGCTTGATTTAAAAGAGCTATTAAGGAAAGATCATTCCTACCTCCAGTCCTCTCTCTTCTCGAGTTCTATCATCTACAGATGCAGAAATCACTCCCCAGCGACAATCAATGTCTGATACATAGCCTCGGTAAAAAGGAGATGCAGCACTCAAAGCCATCTAAAAACAAACAGAAGTCAGCTCCTGCAGGTTCAACGTATCATTTACATTGAAAAAAAAAAAAAAAAAAAAAAAAAAACCCATGCACTCATTTTCTGGTCAAAAGGATCAGTTTATGTAATCCACACTGAGTTCTCCATATGCACCTAGGCCTGCTTTTTCATAAGTGAAAACACCTGAAACAACCCAAGTCCTTGGATTCATTTGAATTATCCTCTCTATAACAAAGACACATGGGAGAGGGAGAATGGCCACTCTCAAACTTGACATTTAACAAACACATGTTTTACTAGGAACAGTAAAAGTCTACAATTTAGACTGTTCATTAGCTTTACATCTACATACTATTTAAATTAGTTCATTTCCAAATGAAGTCTTAATTGGACTTAAATAGTATGCTATCAGCAAATTCTGCATATGCGGTCTTATTCTACATAAAGTTATATTTAAAATAAGATATACTTTCTACTTACAACAATTGGACAGATAGTGGCCAACTGATCATAAAGGTATCTGGCCTCAGATATGCTGCAGGCTTGGAATGTCACCTGTTAAGAATGCAAGTTATTAACAACAATAAAATATCCCCAGCATCCTCCCCAAGCAGTACAGTCTGAGAAGGAAGATGGCTGGAGAAAATGACAATGTTTAAAGCAGGAGTTTTGTTTCAATGCTGTCTTGGGTGAATTTAACTAGAAAATGGTATTTAATCATGTTCTGCTGTATATGGACAACTCATAAACAACCATGTTCCTAAGCGAAATAGACTAACAAGTTAGAAAGAAAAATCAGACACAGACATCATGGCGAAGTTCAGCAAGGCATTTCCTCTTCTGGATTGTTTCTGTCTGTAGGTTCCCATCACTGCAGTAAGCAGAGGGCTTATTGAAATTTTGATGTAAATGGGATTTGGAGATGCTAAAGAACAACTTCAAAAGTACACAGGTAGCAGGAAAAGGAAGGCTTGGAAGTGAGCAAGACTAGAAAGGAGGGAAAGCAGTTAAAAGCCTGCAGCTTGACACTGAGGAGTCAGAGGAGGGCTGGGGAAGGTTGGCAAAGGAGCGGGCAAGTCAAAGCAGCAGGCTCTGGTGACCATGGGATAGTGATGGGATGACTCAGGTTTTCGTTGAAATGTTCTTAGGACATACAAGAAGAAAAGTTTACAGAGAAGGGGGTGCCATGACATCATTAGCTTATGAATCCGAGGGGACAGATGGCGGCCCTGTGAGGGGCTGGGTCTCCAGATATGTTGTCCAGAGCTGAAGAAATACTTGGGGAGCAGGGTCAGACCATGTCCTGAAGATGGTCTCCCCATCTTCTAGGCAGAGAAAAAGATCACACAGTTGGTGAGCACAAATTCTCTAAAATAATCACCCAAAGGAAATCAAAACATGCCCTGCCTTCTTCCATAGGGAAGGGCATGGTGGTCCTGGAAGAAGGGGCAGGAACATGAATTGTGTTTGCAGTAACATATTTTTTATATCGCAAATTTGGAACTGCTTTATTTTTTCCCATTACCGTTATTAAGTAATGACAGCTTAAGTTCAGTTTGGTGCAGAAAATAATTTAGATGCTTAAGAGCTGAAATAACAGCAGCTAAATAAGTTTATGTTTACAATCTCAACTCATTGGTTCCAATGGTTTTAGCTATGTCCCAACTTTGCTTTGTAAGAGCAAAAAGCTTCTGTGAGAGACTCACAAGTATACCTGCTAAATTATAATTGCATTTTATATCAGTGTGGTGACTACAGAAAATAATTAAAACAATTTATATGTCTTGACCTTCCTATAATTCTCATGTCAATGCTCAAATTGGTACATTAGTTCCATTAAAAGGCAATGATAATTAACCAGCCATTACAGATTAATTCAACATGGAGGAAAGCTGTGTTACTGACATCAAGGAGTTTCAAAGGTTAAAATAAAGATAAAGGGGATGGGCAATTAGGTCACTGACAACAAAAAGCAAGGAAAGTTTCTGTAAAGTAGAAACTGAAAAATCAATTTGTGTGTGTGGTGAGCATTAAATGTAAAGAAAATGATGATCAAGTATTCATATATTTGTTGTGACCCCATCACTTAAATATTAGCAGCAGGAGGGACCTGTCTTGCCATAACAGTCCAAGTATGTTGGGACAGTATCTGACACCTACTTACTACTTAAAAAATATTCATTAAATTAACAGAGTAGTGAGAAGAAAAAGGTGCTAAAGAGAACACAGGGGCAAAGACAATGTTGAGATACTGGAAAACCATGATCCTAAAGGGCCAAACTTACAAGGGATTAAAATTTTAAATACCTAAATGTTGAAGTGTTCTAACTGCAGAATTCTGTTGAATACACATCTTTTAGTTTATTTAGGTCCTTTCAGTTACTCTTCTTGATTTTTCAAAGACATTATGATAAATAGTTTTCCTTTTCTGTGTTTTGATTGGCTTCTCTGCAATGGCCTGGGACATATTAGTAAACTCCTAGGCAAATCCTGAGAAAGCCAACCCTAGAAAAAAGTCTGCTTAAGAAAATTATCAAAGGGAATTTGATATTTGATAGTTCAGTTTACAACAGTGACTCAGTTATTTTAGTCACTTTAAATACATTTAGTAACTACCTTTCTTACTCTAGAACTGATGTAACAAGTTCATCAAATCAAACAGCATCATAATGATGGTTTTAATGGGGAAAGAAAAAAAATTCTTATGACTTAAAAAGGTATGAATACATGAACAGTTTTGGCTTCTGGTGTTAATTTTTTTTTAATTTTAATTTTTATTTATTTATTTTTTTTGGTAGCAGGGATTGAACTCAGGGTGCTTAATTACTGAGCCAAATCTTTAGCCCTTTTAAAATTTTATTTAAAGACATGTTCTCACTAAGTTGCTTAGGACCTCACTAAGTTCCTGAGGCTGGCTTTTAAATTTGTGATCTTCCTGCCTCTGCTTCCTGAGCCGCTGGGATTACAGGTGTGCACATCACAACTGGAACTGTGAAAAGCGGATGTCAGAAACCTTCTCTAAGCATTGATGTGACTGTGTCCCTGTAGTATGCTGTTTTTAAGTCCTTTGGGTATAGACCAAGGAGTGGGATAGCTGTGTTAAATGGTGATTCCATTCCCAGTTTTCCAAGGATTCTCCATACTGCTTTCCATATTGGCTGTACCAATTTGCAGTCCCACCAGCCTTTTTCTCCACATCCTCGCCAGCATTTATTGTTGTTTGTATTCTTAATAGCTGCCATTCTGACTGGAGTGAGATGAAATCTTAGAGTGGTTTTGATTTGCATTTCTCTAATTGCTAGAGATGTTGAACATTTTTTCATATATTTGTTGACTGATTGTATATCTTCTTCTGAGAAGTGTCTGTTCAGTTCCTTGGCCCATTTATTGATTGAGTTATTTGTTTTTTTGGTGCTAAGATTTTTGAGTTCTTTATGTATTCTAGAGATTAGTGCTCTATCTGACATGCATGTGGTAAAAATATGTTCCCAATTAGTAGGCTCTCTATTCACCTCACTGATTTTTTCATTTGATGAGAAGCTTTTTAGTTTGAATCCATCCCATTTATTGATTCTTGATTTTAATTCTTGCGCTATAAGAGTATTATTAAGTAAGCAGGGGCCTAATCCGACATCATGGAGATTTGGGCCTACTTTTTCTTTTAATAGGCGCAGCATCTCTGGTCTAATTCCTAGGTCTTTGATCAACTTTGAGTTGAGTTTTGTGCATGGTGAGAGATAGGGGTTTAATTTCATTTTGCTACATATGGATTTTTAGTTTTCCCATCACTATTTGTTGAAGAGCCTATCTTTTCTACAATGTACATTTTTGGCACCTTTGTCTAATATAAGATAACTGTAATTATGTGGGTTAGTCTCTAAGTCCTCTACTCTGTACCACTGGTGTACAATAACAGCAAAATTCACAATAACTAAACTGTAGAACCAACCTAGATGCCTTTCAGTAGATGAACGGATAAAGAAAATGTGGTATATATATATACAATGGAATATTATTCAGCATTAAAAGAGAATAAAATCATGGCATTTGCAGGTACATGGAAGGAGCTGGAGAATATAATGCTAAGTGAAATTAGCCAATCCCCAAAAACCAAATGCTGAATGATTTCTCTGATTTAAGGATGCTGATTCAGAATATGCTGCCGGGGGTGGGAAGATTAGATAAACTCTAGATAGGGCAAAGGGAAAAAGGGGAGGGAAGGGAAGGAAGGGGACATGGGGGTAGGAAAGACAGTGGAATGTGATGGTCATCATTACCCTAAGTACATGTATGAAGACATGAATGAAGTGATTCTACTTTGTATACAACCAGAGATATGAAAAATTGTGCTCTACATGTGTAATATGAATTGTAATGCATTCTGTTGTCATATATGACAAATTAAAATTTAAAAAAATAAAATAAAATTTTAAAAAAGAAACCTTTTCTAAAATTTTTGAAGCCACATGATTTTCTGAGGAAGAAAGAAAAACTATCATAACATGTCAGGAATTTATTAAATGATTCATGAAAAGCCCAAAAAGGATGAAAAATTTTGTAGTTAAAATGCTTTTTTGTTTTGTATAGTAACAGTCTTCCATTAACCTTAAAAATTATGCTAAGGCCAGGTATGGTGTCACATGCCTACATTCCCAGCAACTCAGGAGGCTGAGGCAAAAAGACTGCAAGTTTAAGTCCAGCCTCAACAACTTAGTGAGGCTCTTCTCAAAATAATAAACAAATAGCATGGGTTCAATCTCTAGTACACAAAAAAAAAAAAAAAAAAAAGAAAAAAAAAAAAAAAAAAAGAAAGAAAGAGAGAGAATTAACTTTGAAATTATTTTTTTGCTGCTTTAACATAACAAACAGTTTTTCCTGTTCTACTTAAGAGACAGAAAAGCAGCAATTTCTGTGGCTATTTGTGGAATTCACCTCACTTGGCACATACTAAACATTATCTGTGTTAATCGTTTTTTTGAATGGAGTATTGAAACTGGACATGTCACTGGGAAAAAGGAAAGCTTAATACTAAACTCATGACAAAGCTTAAATGGGATAGAGAGCTATATCTTCACACAATGAAAAATGTGTAACAACTACCATTAGGGCACATTTATTTGTACAAATACAGTGTTTCAAGGGAAAGAATATATCTTTGGAACTATATCAGAGCAATTGTGCGGTCCTTGGTCGAACACTTTGGTTTATTATTAAACCAAGAAAAGGTAATGGTACTTGGAGAGCACTCACACAATTTTAAAGCCACACACTGTAAGTCCCTGAGCTTAATGGCTCCCTTTAGAAATATCTGTAATTAAGATAGGAAAGCAGATATGCAGTTAAAAGTCAAAGGATCTCTTTTTAAATTAGTAAGGAAACTTACTGGCCCTTGTTTGTTTAAAAGCTTATGCCACAAATCCTATGCCATATATGTCAGGAAAAAAGAGAAGGAAAAAAGAAAAAAAAAAGATAAAAACCTTATGCTTGTCCATATTAACCATAATCAGCTTGGAGAAATCTGACTTGCACATTCAAGTTGGGTTACACAGTTTTAAAAATACATAAGTTGGAGGTATATGGGCAAGAAGACACATGATGTGCTGCAGCTGTCTGAGATGAGAAGAAACCTGGGTTTCTTGGCCTCTGTGCTGAGAGCCATCAGGTTTTACACTACTGCAGACCTCTAAAGACTTTCTCTAATCAGCTGAAGTAATTACAACTGGAGAAAAATCTCCTTGGACAATAAACATTGAACAAAATTTGAAATTCTCAATTTGAAAATTCATACAACTTCTTACTCCTATTATACCATGATTTTAATCAAATTAAAGCTAAAAACAAGTATTTATCAATAAAAGCAATGAAATAAAACAAGACCTAAAAGGGTTAACATAAACCCTTCTTTCAACTGAAAACTGAGAAAACTGAGTCAGGAGAAATGAAGGGAGTCACCCAGACACCTGCGCAGCAAGAGCCAACAAGTGACTGCAAGCCCATGTGTGACAGGCCCTGTGCTCTCCCTCCCTGGTTCCAGAGTGACCTGGGCACAATCACTGTCGGGGCATCAGTAACTCAATCAGATCCCAGAAAATTTTTAAGTGAGTAAAGGGAGAAGGGCTATTTTACCTCCTGTGTAACTTAGCCAGGGCAAGGCAAACACAGGCTGATAAATATTTATTCGTTTTATACCAGTGGGTGGCTTTGCACGAATACAAAAGTTTCACGTTCAAACAGTCTTTCCCTTGGATCACAAATTCACTGGAGTACTTACATCCCAGCTCATTTTCAGAAATAATAGATTTAAGCCACAGTTAACAACCTCACCACCCTGCCATCAGGTGGCAGTAAAAATCAGACATATAAAGAGAGTGCAGACAATGATCAGGGATGCTCTGTATATTAACAACTATATACCTTTGTGGTAAACTGTAGACTCTGGAATTCTTGGTCAGAAATTTAAATGAATTTACTAAAACAATCTCATTACTTTCTAGAAAGGCATACCAGCTACTGTTTCAATCTAATTAAAATGTGATTTTTAAAACAGGAGACATGCATATATAAAGGAAAGAAGTAAATAAATAGAAATGGGTGAGGACACCTTGCCTCTCCATAGATTTGAAACAATACCTGAAGACAGCAATTTCCCATCCCAAATCCCATGGCATCCATGTAAATATGATCTGGCTTGGAAGCCTTTGCTGACTCATCATCCTCAGAAATGTTTCTATAAATGGAGAAGGTGTGTTCTTGTCCTTAAATACTGTATTATTAATTAGGGGAGAAAAAAACAAAAACAAAGGAAATAGTGAGAATCAAGGATTTTTAAATAGGTCTCTTTCCCACACCACCTCCTCTCTGTAGACTTACTTGGTACATTGATGACAACCTTTTCTCCTCTCCTATGCCGGATATTTCTTGTCAGGGTACTAAAACAGACAACCAAATGTCATAAACTGGTTACATAAGATCCATCACATACAAGAAGAATTTGACCACATACAATTGAATGGAATAAAATCCTACTTCAAACTAATATTCAAAGATAATCCTACAGAAAATGCCTGTGTCAAGATACTCTAAGGGGACTTTCTGAAAGAAGGTTTTCCATTATATTAAGTCCTTGTTTCTTACTTGGGAATGCCATTCTCTCCCCTTCTCAACCCTGTACTTCCAAGCCTTCCAGTTATTCACGAAATCAAGGTCAGATGTTCAACGTCTGCCATGGTCTGATTCACTCTGTTTCTAACACTTACCACATTAATTACAGAGATTATAGTCAAATTAAAGTACTCATTTCCCAAGGCAGGTCTGGAGCCCTAATGCCTACTCTCCTCTACCCCAACCTTGAGACCCATGTTGTCTATCTAATCCAGAAGCTACCAGATGCATTAGGGCCACTGAGTATTTGAAATGTGAACAGCCCTAACTGAACACACTACGAGAGTACTACACAACAGAGTCTGAACACCTGGTACAAAAACAAAGTAAAAACTCTTATTAATAACTGAAAAATATCCAATGCATACTGAAATAACAGTTTGGATGTACTGGGTTAAATAAAATATTTTATAAAATTATGTTCAGCTATTTTTAATTTTAACATAATTATTAGAAAATCTACAATTACATTTGTAGCTCGCAGTATGCTTCTACTGGAGGTGTTGATTGACTCAGCTTAAACACCACCTCTTTCATGAACCCTGCTTTGATCCCCTCAGTCAGAAGCACCCTCCTTTCTCCAAGGAGCATCTCTGGTGCTGACATCTTTCAACATCTGTCATAATCTATCTTCTCTTGCAGATGAATATTTTTATGTCCCTTTAAACACAGGATAACATTTGAAATTGGAAACTATGTTTATAAAATATGTCTCCCACAAAAGATTCGGCATGCAGCAGATATGGATGCCTGTTAAAGGAAAGAATACAGCATCCCTAACTCTGGATCAGAAAACTTTCCTCAGGATAATCGAGTACTCAAGATATAAAGCCAAGCTGGTGTACTCCCTGAAGCAATTTAAAAACCTAAGAATTAACTCCAAAGGGTAGGATGTTGCTCATTGGTAGAATATGTGCTCAGCATGTGTGAGGCCCTGGGTTCAATTCCCACCACCACACACACACACAGAGTGAAAAATTAAACTACTAGAAGTTAGCAGAACAGAAAGAAGAGAGTGACTCATATATGCCAGGTACTGTACAGGTTTTGCCTTACTATCATGGGATACAGAAATGAGATAAGTAGATCACAGCTCCTGGTGATCACTTAGAGAGGGGGTAAAGGTAGGAAAACCTGAGGGAAAATGTCCCCAAATCAGTTTGTTTATAGAACTAGGACTGGAAACAATCTGCTCATTAAAAAAGGACAGTAGCTTAAACTTATGCATTTTAAGATGACTTGGAAAATGAACAAATCAAACCCGGATGCAAGAAGCAACACTCAAGTAGCCTTTGGCTTCTGAGGTGTGTGAGCAGATGCATGTCTGCTGTCTTCTCTGTGACTCAGGAAAAGAGCAGAATTCAGAAAAGCTCAAAGGGGATTCCCACGCTAATACTGTCTTTCAGAAGACAGAGGTCTGAGTGAGGGGCATTTCAACACAGGCATACTCACCCGAAGCGGGGGTGCTTGTTTATTGCTTCATCTGGAAAGAAGAGGGACTTGGAAGCTCCTCCTTCGACTGGGTTAGGTTTACACTCAGGCAGCGTGAACCCTGGACAGCCTAATCTACAACAAATTGAAAAACTAAATAGATGATATTTGTCTTTAGGAATTAACTGCCTGTAGTCTTGCCATAATTTCCATCTGTTGAAAACACCTCATTTCTTGGTTAGTAGGTTTTTGATGGCATCCTTTGCTTGAAATTCAAAAGCACTATAAAATTTCAATGCAATCCCAATAAAAATCCCAATATCATTCCACATAGAAAAAGAAATCATGAAATTCATCTGCAATGAAAGACCCAGAATAGCCAAAGAAATTCTTAGCAAGAAGAGTGAAGCTGGTAGCATTACTATTCCAGACCTTAAATTGTACTACAAGGCAATAGTTAACTAAAACAGCATGGTATTGGCACCAAAATAGACCAGTAGATCAATGGCACAAAATAGAAGACACAGAGACTAACCCACACATCTACAGTTATCTTATACTAGACAAAGGTGCCAAAAACATACACTGGAGAAAAGACAGACTCTTCAACAAATGGTGTTGGGAAAACTGAAAATCTTCATGTAAAATGAAAATTAAAATGAAATTAAACCTCTATCTCTCTCCATGCACAAAACTCAACTCAAAATGGATTAAGGACCTAGGAATTAAGCCAGAGACCTTGCACCTAATAGAAGAAAAAGTAGGCCCAAATCTCCATCATGTTGGATTAGGCCCCAACTTCCTCAATAAGACCCCTATAGCGCAAGAATAAAACTAAGAATTAACGAATGGGATGGATTCAAAGTAAAAGCTTCTTCTCAGCAAAAGAATCAGTGAGGTAAACAGAGAAACTACAGAATGGGAGCAAATCTTTACCACAAGCACATCAGACAGAACATTAACTTCAAGGATATATAAAGCTCTCAAAAACCTTTACACCAAAAAAAAAAAAAAAAAAAAAAAATCCAATCAATGAACTGAACAGACACTTCTCAGAAGATGATATACAATCAATCAACAAATATTTGAAAAAATGTTCAACATCTCTAGCAATTAGAGAAATGCAAATCAAAACTACTCTAAGATTTCATCTCACCCCAGTCAGAATGGCAGCTATCAAAAACACAAACAACAATAAATGCTGGTGAGGATGTGGGGAAAAGGGCACACTCACACATTGCTGGTGGGGCTGCAAATTGGTGCAGCCAATCTGGAAAGCAGTATGGAGATTCCTAGGAAAACTTGGAATGGAACCACCATTTAACCCAGCTATCCTACTCCTCGGTCTATACCCAAAGGACTTAAAAAAACCAGCTTACTGAAGGGACACAGCCATATCAATGCTTATAGCAGCACAATTCACAATAGCTAGATTGTAGAAACAACCCCCCATGCCCATCAATAGATAGGGAAACTTTGGCATATATACACAATGGAACACTACTCAGCACTAAAAGAGAATAAAATCATGGCATTTGCAGGTAAATGGATGCAGTTGGAGAAAATAATACTAAGGGAAGTTAGCCAATCCCAAAAAGCCAAAGGTTGAATGATTCCTTTGCTATGCTTATACTAAATTATAATGTCAAGGGAGGGGGGATGAAAGGAATGAAGGAATGTTAAATAGAACAAAGAGGAGGAAGAGGAGGGGAGGGGGCAAGAGGATAGGAAAAATGGCAGAATGAGTTAGACATCAATACACTAAGTACATATATAAAAACACAAATGGTGTGAAAATACTTAATGTAAAACCTGTGACTTGAAAAACTGTGCTCTTTATATGTAATATGAAAGGAACTACACTCTGCAAGCATGTATAAGAAATTAAAATAAATGAATAAATTAAAAAAAAAAAAAACACCTCATTTCTATTATTTCCTTATGGAGGGTCTAGCACAGGTTGTGTGTTCATCAGAGCAATGCCTTTAAGTGCCGAGCTACCATACCACCATTCCCTTTCTTTATCATCTTGCTTCAGAATCTGCTTTTGTGATTCCAGCCCATCAGTGACTTTATGAGTCTCTACTCACTCAATATCTATATAATATTTATTTATTTTTTTTTCTGAGAACTGACAGCATGGAAGTTACTCCCCTTGGTGATGCTGTGTCTGGTTACAGGTGCCCTCACATACTTCCATGGTGTCCTTCATCAGCTAAATTCACATTATCTTTTGAGTCTGTATACAACCTGCACCAACCTCATTCCTGATAGGCCTCATCTGATTCTGGAGAGGGTCTCCAGGTTTTTGCTTCTGTAGGTCTACTCAGGAACCCCTCAAGGTTAGGCAGTGTCTCCGGTGTCCCCATCCACCCCCCAAGACATCCACCCCCAAGAGTTCACTCTGAAGTCCAAACCCAAGCTATTATCTTACTTGACCTTAAGAACAATTCTAATTTCAATGTAGAAAAATGAGGCTCCAAATTTGTACCTAAGTGTAAAGCTCAAATTCCACCTCACTTGCAGCAAGACTACTGGTTCTTCCCAGTTTGGAACTATAGGGTCAATGCTAAGTGTGCTATGAGCGAGGAAAGAGGAAAAAGACTAACAAGATTAGTGAAAGCAAAACAAGGCAGGCTTTTGTCAGGGTTTTAGATCAGTGTAGGAAACTTTTAGCTTGAGGGACAAGACTAGCCCACACCTTATCTTTAACCCCTACCTTTCCTAAGGTACCTGTGGCCTGCCTACATGCAATATATAAGCAACTACTGAAGTGGCTGATCTTATCTACAAAACAGTTTCCAGTTGTAAGGGATCCTGAGAATTCTGTGCATCACTTGCTGTGAGCCTGCAATTTTAGGAAAAGTCCTTTAGAAGAGTGAAACGACAATGTGGAGGATTTCTTACTATCAAAATCAGGCAGAGTTGGAATAGGATTCTCAGACACCAACAGCATTTTCTTTTAGACCAGTGTTGGCCAACAGAATTACAGAATTTTCTGCAATGATGGAAATGTTTAATGTCTCTGTTGTCCAAACCAAGGTGGAAGATCACTAGCCACAAGTGCTACTGAGCACCTGAAATGAGGCCAGCATGACATACCAGTCAGAACTTCATTTTATTTCATTCATTTAAATAATCATGTGCCTGTTGTTTTGGACTATTGTTCCACACTACAGAGCTTTGCCTCTTTATAGAGAAAATCACACTGCTTACATTTAAACAAAGCATTCCTTTCTCTTTTGCTCCCGTAACTTTATCATTCACTGTCTGTATGAAGTGAGGTTTCTAAGAACTAAATGACTAATAATTTTTCTTATTTTCTTTACAAATCCCAAAATACCCTCCATTCTAATATATATGGTTAATTTTTTTTTTTTTTTGGGGGTACCGGGGATTGAACTCAGGGGCACTCGACCACTGGGCCACATCCCCAGCCCTTTTTTGTATTTTATTAGAGACAGGGTCTCATTGAGTTGCTAAGTGCCTCGCCATGGCTGAGGCTGGCTTTGAACTCAAGATCCTCCTGCCTCAGCCTCCCAAGTGCTGAGATTATAGGCATGTGCCACCGTGCCCGGCTAATTTTTTTTAAATTATAAAGTTTTACAATAAAATCTATTCCTGTCTCAATTTTCCCTTCACAATGGCTCAAGAAGCCAAAACCTTTTTTTAAAAGAGCAACACCTATGAGCTACTCTCAGTTGAGCTAATAGATACAGTGGTACGTAACCAAATACTTTGCGTTATGGCCCCAAAAGAACCATCAGCATCACCTATCAATACTACACATTCTGGCTGGGTATGGTAAAGCACTCTGGCAATCTCAGCTACTCAGGAAGCTGAGGCAGGAGGACTGCAAGTTTGAGGCCAGCCTGGGCAACTTAGCAAGACTCTATCTCAAAATAAAAAAATAAAATGGGTTGGCAAAGTAGCTCACTGGCAGAGCACCACTGGGTTCAATCCCCAGTGCTATGAAACAAATAAATATAAATATAAATATAAAAAATATATAAATAAAAATAAAACAAATAAAAATAAAACTACATGTTCTTAAATTTTAAAATATGAAACATTTCTGGTTTGTGTTACAGCCCCTTATCTGCTTTTATTTTGCTAAGTGAAGTGTATGGTGCTATTAATTTAAGCAGGGAAAAAGGAAAAATGTAAGATCCTGAAGTTTCAAATTCACTGAAGTTGTCAAATAACATCTAGCCTGCTTCTAGGTCACAACTCTGTTATTCTAAGGCTTTTATACGCAACAACAGCCCTGACACCTCTTCTCTCTTCCAGTTGATTGTCTGACTTTGCCATGTTTTGATCCATCCCCTGTTTTCATCTCCTCCAACTACCCTTATCCAAGTCACCACTGTGTTCCCCCAAGCCCTCTTACACCCCTCCTAGTAAGCCCTGGCACCTGTCCACAGCCATTCTCGTGCTATAGCCCACAGGAAGGCTGAGAAGCAAAAAGTGATCTTGTCCACCCAACCCCACCTTCCCGGGCCTCCTACTGCTTTCAGGATAACAACTGAAATCCTTAGTTAACCTGATCTGGCCAAGAACTACCTACCCACCCAGCCTCACCCTACCACAACTGCATTTCATTCTCAGCTTCCTGGTCACAACCAGCTCACTTGCTTTCTTCTAGTTTCCAGCTTGCCTGGCTTATCCCAGGACTTGTGTTTATGTTACTACTCCCCTTCCCTAGGGCACTCTGCTGCTCCCCACTCCTATGAAACTCCTCTTAGCGCCTTTGGACATCACTTCCATCATCTTCCCTCAGAGAAACATTCCTCCATCCCAGAGTTCATCAGCGGCCATGTCACACTTTCTGGGCTCTCCTCTCTCTCACAGCCCTACCCAATTTTATACTCATCAAACATGTGAATATTTCATTCATCTTTGTCTTCCCCCATTTCCATAGAGCAAAGCCTGTCTGCTTTCATTCATGGTGGTGTGTTCATGCTGCCTGGATCTGGTGTGTAGCAGGCACTTGGGGCCTAATGTGGCATGAGGATGAAGGAATGTGCCAGCTGCTATCAAAACAAACCTATCTACCCTTGTAAAACTGGGTGTTTTTTTTTTTTTTTTTTTTGGGGGGGGGTGGGGCAGGAAAAGGGCAGTTGCAAGTGGAATGAAGGAATCACATAAAATAAGAGATACTTCTTGAAGTGTTACTTACTAAAAGGATCTTGCTAGGTTGCCCCAGCTGGCCTTAAACTTTCATCCTCCTTCCAGAGTCTTCCAAATAGCTGGGATTACAGATATTTTGCTGATTTACTTATGGTTTCACTACTGTATTTAGATGTTACAATGGGGATCTTAAAAAAATAAAATTCCTGGCTGGGTGTGGTGGCATTTGCCTGTAGTCTCAGCTACTCAGAAGGTTGAAGTGGGAGGATCACTGGAGTCCTTGAATTTGAGACCAATCTGAACAACACCCAAAAACTAATAAACAAAATTAAATAAATTAATAAAAAAGTTCCCATTTAAATGTCCCTCTAAGATCAATTTTATGTATGACTCTGAAAGTCTGTGTTCATTACAGACATTTGGTCAGAAGAAAGAGGTATTAAAAATAGCTCAAAATGATCTTGGCCATGGAACCCAAGTCCCAAAGCTCTTCTGAACTGAGTAGGTGAGTGTACTCTCACAATCTGACAGATCACTAGCACAAACACATCACATTTATGTTCAAGTACAACTGCATTCTTATACAGAGGCACTGTGTTTAATAGGATATTCATGCACCTCATTCTAAGATGAGAACATGATTTACTAGTATATTTCCTTTCAGATACTTTCAGTTATAACTAGATCTGAGGACAAACCCTGATTAAGTTGTCATCTCAGCACCATATCCAAACATGATTCATCTTGTTCACAGTAAACTGAGGACACAGGTGACCCTCCGATGTCCTCTAGTACTGCTCTGGCATGTTCTCAGCTTAGAATGAGGTGCATGAATAGCCTACCTATTAAACACAGCACCTCTGTGTAAGAATGCAGTTCTGCCTGATCATAAATCTGATTTACCTGTGCCAGAGATCTATCAGCTTGTGAAAGAATGCTCACCTCCTCAAAGTTCAGATGTGCTTTGAGGGATTGGTTTCCATGGCCAAGAATGAATGCTCTAATACATAATAGAAGGCAAATGGTCCTTGCTGAAAGTGCTTGAGGGACTGACCACTACAGTCCAGTGAGAAGAGCACCTGACAGTCACCTAGAGACTCAGCTCCTCTTACTGGGTCAGAAGTGCTCAGCGGACATGCGCTCCCTCCACACTGCCAGTCAGTCATCACAGTCACACCACCTCTCCCACTGAGGCCAGATAGCGCTCTCATCATAGCATCCTGTGAGGCTGCCACCCACTGACCAAAGCTGATGTAACTTTTGCTACAGCTCTAATGTGACAGTCTGTTGCGGTGTAAACTAATCAATAAAATCAATAAGAGTGTAAAATACAGATTATTGACATAAGATTTTTTTTTTTTTTTTTTTGGTACCGGGGATTGAACTCAGCGGCACTCGACCACTGGGCCACATCCCCAGCCCTTTTTTGTATTTTATTAGAGACAGGGTCTCACTGAGTTGCTAAGTGCCTCGCCATTGCTGAGGCTGGCTTTGAACTCGCGATCCTCCTGACTCAGCCTCCCAAAGTGCTGGGATTACAGGCGTGCGCCACCGCGCCCGGCTTGACATAAGATTTTGATAAGTGAGGTAAGATAAGACAATTATAAAGCAAGAATTGTCATAGACAGGCCTAAGACTCCATTTTGCTGCCTTCTATAAAAAATAACTGTTACAAGAGCTATTTCTGAGAAACTGAAATGAAAGCTGTTTTCTTATATTATTTTTTATGTACTTTTTACCCCATAAAGTGTACCCAATGCAGGATATGGCAATGGTGTTGGTGAGCTATATCCTGGGTCCGAGTGCATTTGTGGGTCTACATGACTTTGAAGTAGATTCTCACCCCCACCCAAACTCAGGATACAGTTGTCTAATACCTGCTTGGACCTGAGCTATGGTTGCCTAAGATGTTTAAAATAACTAGTTTTTAGCTTCTGTGGCCTACTTGCTTGTCACCTGGAAAATTCCAGTCCTGTTTGGGTTTGCAAAGACTCGCTTACCACTGTTCTAGCTTCTGTAATTGGCTTGCTTGCATGACGCTGAAAAGTTATGGTGTTCATCTTTAAATTCCCAAGGAAAATCAGGAAAAGCTGTTGTTCTTCCACAGAGCTTCAGTCTCTATGGGTGGCAGCCCCTGACCAGGTAAATAAAGCTCTCTAATTTATTTTAAATTCGGACTTTGTGTGTTTTCTGAGGCGACTTCTTTTATTGTCTACCCCAAATGGTGGTTTTTTGTCTCAACTGTCTGTAAAGTATGAGAATTGAAGAGTGACGTGTTTTAGAGTCAATTTGCTTTCCTAATAACCTACAGCTTTAATACACCTGCTTGGACATGTTAACATGGGAACTAACCTGGGAAATGAAGTTATAGTGCAAAGAGCCTGATTTTCTTCTAGTATAGAAGTAGCCTCCTTCCGGCGTTTTCTCATGTTGTCCTCGACTGTGTTGAACTCAGACATCGTTCCTCCATAGGGCTGCCCAGGTGTTCCTTCAATCATGTAACTCCCATACTCAGGTCTCCAAAGGGTAGGATGGCTACAGAGGAGAAACAGTTTTAATTTCATCTTATCCTTTTGCTGAAGTCTAGTTAATTTTTTTATAAGTTTTTAAAGGTGCTTTAAAAATTTGAAAGCCATTAGGTACAAACAAAGCCAAGAACTTTTACTTATTTTTATTATTAATAATATGTAATTAATATATATTTAATCAATATAATTAATATTTAATTAATATTGTATTTAATGGTGTTTAATTAATACCTTTATTAATATTATTATTATTAATAATTTTTCCTATAGCTTTTCAACTACATAAGGATTAAAAAGAATTGGGTTCAAAGTATTTAAAAGTAACTGAAAACACACTCAGGGAACTCATTCACTGTATAGGACAAAGCTAATCTATTCTGCAGGAATTAAACTGTGGCCTTAGGGCTTTCAGTTTTAAACTTGGAGACTAAACTACTTTTTTTTTTTTTTTTAACAGCTTCCCAAAAACCATGGAGAAGAAAATGAACTAAAGAGTATATACTCTCTCACCTTCTTTATGCTCTTAAATAAATGTTTTAAAAACATCATGCCAGCCAAACAAAATCTATTTGCAAGTTTTATCTGGCACTATGGTATGTGATCCCAATAATGTTTCAGCAACACATTTCTTAAAAAGCATTTAACAGTGGTGAATAGAACGTTTAGCTTAATGTGCTAAGTATTTTGAAATATTAGTGAATTTAATACCAACATTTCAGATATAGGTATTATCTCTACAGATGAGGAAACTAAGGCATGAAGAAGTTAAATAACTCTCTGTTAAAAGGTTATTCAGCTATTAAGCAGAGGAACCAGTATTTGAAACCCAGGCAACCTAGAACCAGGGCCTGTGGTCTTAACTCCTGTGCCATCTGCCTTCTATAAATCTGAGAAAAGATGCTATGTCTTAGTAGCTCTACAATCCCAGAAACACTAAGCCTTCAGCACAACAACTTACTTTGGATTTGTCCTTTCCCCCTTCTCTTGTAAAGTTTCAAGAACATCTTCTCCAGACAGGACCAACTGGACTTTTTTATTTTCATGATCAAAAGATACCAACATGTATTCCACCTATTGAAAATAATAAAGGTGAGAAAGACTAACATTTTTCCAGACTAAAGCTCAGCTGACCTTTAAAAATGAAGGCAGGGAACTGTGAAGGTTGGAAAGGATTCACAATAACTTGAGATAAGTCACATCTGCTTTACACTACAGCATGTAATAAGGCTAATTTGCATAATATGAAAACCTGCAGAAGATAGTCAACAGAAGCCTTGTCTAAGGACAAGGACTCATTCTTTGAGCCCTCTTTTCCCCATTCCTTTCTTCTATTCCCTATTCTATAACATCTTATAGAAAGGTCAAGATATTCCCTTTTGACAAATTCTACTTCAAAACATATATTTCAAAGCTAAGATGCTGTAAACTGAGGTTGTAAAGAAGTTGCATTTTAAAATTTGCCTCCTCAATCAGCCTACTCTAGTTTAGGAGAATGGTAATGTGGGCATTCCGGTTGAGGGAGATGTCACTTACCAGCAAATTCTTTAATAACCCTGCTATAAATCCTACTTTTAGACCTGTACTCCAAGTGGACTCCACGAAATGGACTCCAAAAAAATTGAACTTGAAAAAGTGGACTTTTTCAAGTGGATATTTTAGGGATTATAATGATTTGGTCTTGGCATATCACAAATAAAACAACTCTTCTACTCTGAAATGGCAAAAAATTCCAATGCAGGACATGCTAGTGCATTTATAACAATACCTGGTGGAATTCTGATAAAAACTGAGAGTTACATACCAGTGGAAAAGTTTTCTGGACAAAGTACAACTATAACCTGCTTTTGTTTTTCCTGAAATAGCATGCTTTTAAACCATGATAGCTGGTATGAACAGTGATGATTATGAATTAGTACCTGGGACACAGATAAAACATCCATTATCCACAAGGAAGTGAAAAAGCATAGAACTGGGTTATTCAGGCAAACACTTGAAAGTATCCTTTGTACAAGGCACCAAGACAGTGACTATAGAGGACAGATGGCCAATTGGGCCCCCATGGGTACACCAGGTCCTAGATTCATAAGATAAGAAGTAGTATATACACTATTTTCCTGACACATCTCATGTAAACCCACATTCCTGCCATAAAGACATGGCCCTAGAGGCCAGCACTCAGCTGCAGGCTGGGAAGGGGTGTCTCTTCTGGAGATACACACTGTGGTGTGCAGTGCCTGTTCCCTTACTTAGGTATATAAGTAAACAGACTTGGAAGGCATCTGAGTCAGCCATCCCCAGAGGAAAGGTAATGTTTAATGGTTAAGAGACTGTTCTGGCTTGCAGCTAGGAAGGAGAAATACTGGTGACCACAGGAAACAACCTGGCAGATTTAAACAGCAGCCAAACAACAACAAAACAAAAACAAAATAAAATTTACTTTTATTCATCATCTTATTGATGAGTTTGGGTTCCTGATAGGATTTTTTTTTAATTCAAGAAACAAGAATGTTTGATTCCAATATGTGAAGCAGAAAGGAGATCTGTGCCAGTACAATTACTGTCAACTGACTAAAAATTGCAAGTTGAGGCCTCTGTAATGGCTTCCTATATCACATAGAACCAACAGAGAGCGTCTAGAGGTGGACCACTCCTGGACAAAGAAAACCTGACAGAATAGGAAGCTTTGTTAAGGCTCAGGACCGGTATATAAAAAGATCCTATGTGTGGAAATGAGTTTGTCTTTAAGTGAGCATAATGGGAAAGGTGTGCCTTTAACTCTCAGATATGGATACTAATCTAAGTATCATGCGAAAGTAGATTTGATCACCCATTTTACAGATTAGAACCTGCCCAAATCTGACCTCAAGATCCAGGAGATCTTACTGCTAGGACTACAGAGGATGCCAATCTTGGTAAATGATGACAGGCTTTCTATGAAATTATTTTAGCAATGAGGCAGCAAAAGAGTTATAGCACTGGCTAAAGTCTCTCAAATGGATCATGCCTGTTTTATCAACTGGGCCTGACATTATGTCAGAGAAGGGGACATGTTACTAATAGTTACACTCATAGATTTAAATGGATGCATCAGCCCATCTTGTAAGGTCAAGAATGGAGCCTGCTTGCCCTTTCTTTTCCCCTTATTTCAGCGATTTTTCAGTCCTTCCCCTGCCAGCCCCCCAGTACTAGGGGTAGAACCCAGGGTCCTGCCTGCTTGCTCTATCTATGGATCATTCCTAACTCTCCCAGTTGCAATGAACCTTCCTTCTGTAGTATCTCCTTCTTCACCCACTGTCTGCAACACATCCGCCTGGCACCATCTGTTTACAGGAGTTATCTTCTTAGCCAGATAACATGCTTCCTAAAGAAAGATAAAGAGATACCTCCTAGCTTCTAAGACTCTATCACTGGAAATTATTCATTTCCAAAATGAGCAAGAACTTTTGTAGTGATTACAAATAGGCTAACTTACAATAACTTTGGTTAATTTCCTAGTTTTGAAAAAAATTAAAATTCTTAGCTTTCAAAATCATTCTGAGTCCCCAAGTTTAAAGCATGAATAGGGCAAAAGTATGAAAGAACAAAAAACTTAAACTCTCTCTAAGCTGAGTGGATGACATTTAAAATGTTAACAAACCAGACTCTCCTTAATTGAACAATAATCATCCCATGAACTTGGTAAGAAACTGAAACAGAAAATATCAGCATATCTACCAAAGGAGAAAAAAATAGACTTACTTTTTGATAAGGCCTAAGTTCTGATGGAAGCCTTAAAAACTTCCTGAACATTTTTCAGACTCAAATTTAAGGCCTTCGGAAATACACAGTCACCCTGATTCTCTGTGTCTGTCCTCAAAACAGTTCTTTTAATCTCTTACTTTTTGTTATTTCATCCCATCTGCCTCTTCGACCCATTGTTTGTTTCTAATTCTACATCATACAAGCACTTAAATAATTAACCAGATCTTTTTCTTAGTACCAGGGATTGAACCTGAGATGAGGGTGGAGGTGCTTAACCAATGAGCCACATTCCCAGCCCTTTAAAAAATTTATTTAAAAAAATTTTTTTGAGATGGTGGGGGAGCGGGGGTCTCACTAAGTTGCTAAGGCTGGCTTTGAACTTGTGATCCTCCTGCCTCAGCCTCCCAAACTGCTGGGATTACAGGTGTGTGTGCCACTGTGCCTGGCTAACTAACTGAATCTTTAAAAGATAAATGAGAGCTGAAATGGAGTTTGCTTCAGTAATGAGACAATGAGTGGTAACAAAAAGTGACACAGTCAGACAAGACAGTTTTCCACATATAAAACACCTAAAGCAAAAAACAAAACAAACAAAAACACCTAAAGCCACAATGATTTATTTTATATTCAGATATTGTTCCTATCCTAAAGTTCATTTTTGCATCCAACAAAGAGGAACAGACAAAACCAAAGAGAAAATAATGAAAAAGGATATAGAGGCCCTTCTGTATACCACAACGTCATGGTATAATAATATGTATATGTATAGAGAGAAAAAGTAGTTCTCCTTCTTAGAGGTTTTGCTTCATGTGGTTTCAGTTACTCGAAGTCCCAAAATATGAATTCTTGTCTTGACTCTTTTGAGAGAGACCAGTCACATGACTTTTATTTCAGAGTATTATTAGTTGTTGTCAATTTCTTATTGTGCCCAAGTTATAAATTAAACTTTCTTATAGATATGTCTGTACAGGAAAAAAAAATAGCATAGGTAGGGTTTGGCACTATTCATAGTTTCAGGCCTCCTTTTGGGGTCCTGGCATGTATTCCCTGAAGATCTGGGGGGACTACTACATCAGCTTCCTAACTCTGAAAAGGTCCATAATTCCAGCAACATCTCTTATGTACACTGCACATATACACAATTTTGAAAGCAAAAATCCAAAGAACAGTATAAATGGGGTACAGAGCATCTAATTCAATTTCACATAATTAACCCATTAAGTCCCAAGTTTTCAATTCTGTGAACATTTCAATGAAACTGACATAGGTGCATGGGGGGGGGGGGGGGGGGGGGGGGGGGGGGGAAAAAAAAAAAAAAAAAAAAAATAAGTTGGAAATCATAATCTAGAGCTTATGTATCCTTTATTATCATTATTATTAACAACAAAAATGTTATACTGTCCCAGTGTCCTATTTTTAGGACAATCTTTTACATTATAAGCCATCCTATAACATACTACATCAAGAACTAAAATTCCTTACATTTCCATTTCTAAAAGGTTATTCCACTAGAATAAAAGTCACTAGCACTAATTTGAGATGTTGAATCAAGGACAAAAACATGTATAAAAGACTATCACGTTCTTTGCCCTATGTGCTATACAATGTTGGTAGGAACAGCCTCAACACAATAATCCTCAAGTCATTTAATGCAAGTTTGAACAAGTGAGTTACCTTATGTTTATCCGAAATTAGGCCAATAAAAACAAAGTATCTTAACTGAGGGTGATGTTAATTAAGTACACAGAACAATACTGAATATACAGAATAGACACGTGACAAAATATTTGTGGTGTTAAAGTTTAAAATAATAGTTAATATTCAAATTTTAGGATTTTATAAAGTCTTTATGTGACATTCACCACTAGTGCAAAGTAAAAATTTTCCTTTCTCCTTAGTTTTATACAGTTTGATTATCTTCCCTGAAGATAAGAACTTCTAGGAGTTTAGAATTTTAGGTATGGCTAGACATTTTATATAAAATACTAATTTATTCTTCATTTTTCCCCTATTTGAAGTATTAGGAATTACATTCAGAGCCTTGCACATGCTAGATTAGCACTCTACAACTTAGGTACATTCCCAACCCTTTCTTGAGCTGGGTCTCACTAAGTTGCCCAGGCTGGCCTCCATCTTTCAATTCTCCTGCTTCAGTCTCCCAGGTAGTTGGTATTATAGGCATGCACCACCACAATGGGCTAAAACACTTATTTTTTAAATTTTTTATGGGTGCATCATAATTATACATAATAGTGCATTGTTACATATCCATACATGCACATAACATAATTTGGTTAATTTCACTCCCTAGTACTTTCCCTCCTCTCCTCCTTTCCAATCCTCTTCCTCCATTCTAATGGTCTTCCTTCTATTTAATTTCTTAATTTCTATTCCCTAGAGATGAAAACACTGCTTAATTAGGAAAAAATCTAATTTCATAAGACTAAGGTCAATTAAAGTCAGCTCCCCATTTAGGAAAATTATTCTTTGAGAAAGTTCCTTTGTCAGTATGCATATAAATTAGAACCAAGGAATTTTGTCACTCAAAAGTATTTAACCCATCACATACCTGACCTCTAGAGAGAAGGAATTTACCATCAAATCCTCGCTGATCAATGAATCACAAGGCACTACATTCCTTGTGGACAGTGTGGTAAGATTCCTCACAACCCTGGGGTGAGGATGTGTTGGGGGTGGGTCTCTAGCCAGATAATCAGGTGTAGGAGGGCAAGACAGGCTTCACAAACTTAGCCTAGGAAGAGTGGACATGGATGGCAGGGTATCGAGCCATCCTACTGAAGTTTAGGGCTCAGGAGCAGCTCTTCCATTCCCCTGTTGGCTGTCTTCCACTGGTTTATGCAGTATTTTGACTTGCTTACTAAAGCTCCTGAAAGACCCCGTTTTCTCCTACACTAACTCCTAAAAAAACCCAGTCATTTCGAGGGTCAAGGCTCTACTGATAGTGGATGATTCATCAATGCCAAAGCACATCTTGCTGCCCTCCCCCCAATACTATCTCCTTGTCTTTTCATCCTTCAGCAAAGCCCTGTGCTGAGCAGGTGCCTGGAACATTTTGAAAAACCAGGCAGATGTGGTTCCTGCTCTGAAAATTCTTAATTAGGTGAAGAGACAGCCAATAACATGAGATAGCTTAGTTACCTAAGTGAGGATTCAAAATGTCAAACAATTGTGCACATGTAATAGCAGGGTCTAACCTGGTTTAGAAAATCAGAAGGCTTCCCACAGGAAGTGGCATTTAAATTTAAGCTGATTCCTGGGGTGGGGACTGACCAGGCAAAGGCAGAGGGCCTGCAGATCCTTTAACATAACTACAACTTCCTACAGCATGCCCAACATACCATTCCCCTGGGGAGTTGGGCCTTTCAGAGATGCAGATAAAGTGGGCCCATCCTTGAGAGATCATATGTTATAGTCCCCACCACATTACAAGTTCTTTTAAAGTCTAGAACCATGCCTTTTGGTCCAAAAGAGTGTTTCCTCACCCAGCAAATAGTAACAACTACATTTTAAAAATTAATTAATTAATTAAAATTAGGCATACATGACAGCAAAATGCATTTTGATTCATTGTACACAACTGCAGCACAACTTTTCATTTCTCTGGTTGTACACGATGTAGCATCACACCATATGTGCAGTCAGTCATACTTGTACCTAGGATAATGATGACCATCTCATTCCACCATCTTTCCTGCCCCCATGCCTCCTCCCCACCCCCACTCCTCCCTCCCCTTTGCCCAAATTCCTCCATTTTTTCCCATGAACCGCCCCCCCATTATGGATCAGCATCCACTTATCAGAGAGAACATTTGGCCTTTGATTTCTTAAATACTCTCAAGCACCAAGTTGGATGGCACCATTTCCCCATGTAGCATGACACTCAAACTTGTAACATCCAAAGGTACTAACCAAAAGGATACTACTTCATTTTTAATCAACCACAGGAAAGACTTAAATGGTGAGACAGAAAGAAAAACTGTTTAGCCAGGTGTGGTGGTGCACGCCTATAATCCCAGGGGCTTGGGAGGCTGAGGTAGCAGGATCTTGAGTTCAAAGCCAGCTGGAACAACAGCGAGGCACTAAGTAACTCAGTGAGACCCTGTCTCTAAATAAAATACAAAATAGGGCTGGGGATGTGGCTCAGAGGCTGAGGGCCCCTGAGTTCGATCCCTGGTAGTCTCCCCACCCCCTCAAAAAAAAAAACTGTGTTTAAAATAGCACAAAAATGAGTAAGAAATTCTAATACAGATGTAATAAAATCTGACATGGTAAAAAAAAAAAAATCTGATATGGCTCAGAATGTGGTTTAAGGTGGACTCCCATGTTAGACATATCTATCTAGTAATAACATTACAAATATCATAACGATTGTTTCCATGGTCATGTTTGAGCAGTTTTGAGGTACAGAGTACAGTTAGAGTACAGAGTAGAAACTGTAATTTGTTTTGTCTGTGATATTTAATATATGGGGTAATATCTTAAACTGGTGACTGTTGTTATATTAAACTGCCTTAAATCCCCAAAAGACAATGTTTTAGCAGTATAAATTTATATTAAGTTCTTGAAACATTTTATGTATTTTGAGAAGATAGGTTTGCTTTAAAATGTCAATTCATACCACAGAATTGCACATGATACAATGCAGGGGAAGTTGAAATTTCTAGAAACCAAAATAAACAAGGCCTCACCCGGACCTGGGCTTCTGTCAGCATGCTAGACTAGAACTTTAGCTTAGAGAGCAGGCTGCTTTTTATTTACAACATATTAATCTCAATTTTAACACTGCATAAAAATCAAAGATTTTCTCTCATGATTAGCGTATATGATATGGTATAACTTCCTTGAAGCAGTATGTTGGCCCACACAGAGAAAACATTCTTTACATGCCTAGATTAGTAATATGAGGCCCATGTGAAAAATTTTAAAATTTTCAAGAATCAAAGAAAATACGAGTTGCAGAGAAGATTGTGGTGAATCTCATAGAGTGGAAAATAGCACCCTTCACTAATGAAACAAATTGTGCTGTCCATTATGTTAGCCACAAGGCACATGTAGTGAGATTTTAGAATAATTAACATAAACTAAAAGTAAGAATTCTGATCTCTAGTCCCTATTGGACAGTGCAGAGTAAAACATTTCTATTACTACAGAAAACTGTACTGGACGGTACTGGGCGGCACTGGCCTAAAACCCAAGAGAAACCACAGCTTTGGGATTAATTTTATCTGGACACACACTAATTCATTTGGCTTGGACATACTGATGCTGGCACAGAAGAAATACTTGAATGTAGATCTGCTCTTTCGGGCTTTACAGATGGCATGGGACATTGATTTTCTGTGCTTCTTTGGCTATTTTTTTTTTAATTGTTAAGACTAACCTCTAACATGTCTGTTTTGATTTTCTGACAGATATAAAATCATGGCATTCCTACCTTATTTCTGAACCTAACCAGTCTTCTCACAAAAACCAACCTCAGAAAAGGCAGGACTATAGAATTAACAATGTGATAAGACGCTTGTTGTGGTCACCAGCATAATGCAGGCACTGTGCAATTTAGAAACTTAATTAAAACCTTCTATCACATCTTACCAAGGCAGCATCAGGGATCCCATTCAGGAACTGTATCTGGATTTCATAGCAGATTCTACCAACAGAGTAATTCTAACTTGCTTCAAACGGGATTTAGAAGATTTAGGTTTGTTAATTAAACTCCTTCCCCACCATATATAGATGGAATCATGCTAAGGGGTGGAAAATCTTAAAGAGGTAGTCAGAGCTTCTGGCTTGGGGCTGATTCTAACTGGCTACCTGCTGCATGGGAAGAGGTCAGCACAGGCAGCGTAGCTATCAAGTGAGGTCAGCTTGATTTTCTTATAAAGGGCTCATCCTGCATCTGCCTTTTCACAGGGCTCGCCTGCCAGCAGAAGATTAGCTGGGAAGGCTGCAGTCACATTACTAAACTTGTTAGCATTTGTCCTGTGGACCGAGAAATTTACCAAGTACATTCAATAGTGTCATTATGAGAGTGCTGGCATTTCACTGAGAATTACTAGCCATCTGGTAATGAAAAATGCTGAGCTCTGCATCTATGGTTCCAAGACACATTCACAGTATCATTAAAAAAAAAAAAAAAAAAAAAGGTGGGGGGGAGAAAAGAAGAAAGAAATTAAGAAAGAAAGAAAAAGGTCACTTCCTGCACTACCACCATCCCTTCCTCTATTCTTTCTTTTCTTTCCACCCTCAACCTCATCTCTGGTTGGAGCCTATTAAAATGGTCACAAGCTCTTCTCCTTACTATCTGGGCGGCCATGTGTGAGGGAGCAGTAAAAGTGCAGCAATCCATTTGAACCCTAGTACCTTCTCAGTGCATAAGTTTTTTCTTTCATAAAATGAAAACAATACCTCCCCGAAAGTGGTACAAAAAACAATGCATATGAGCATGGGTGCGCAGTGTCTCACACAGTATTAATGCAGTGACTCGCAAAGTGCCATGGTTATTATTTACTAGCTCTAGGGCAGTGACACTGACTGAGGCAGGATACTGTCTTGGAAGTGTTTTTCAAAGGCTGGTTACAATGCCTTAGTGGACCACAGTGGGTTTGTGATCAATATTGGGGGAAAAAAAATTAAGTAGACTAGAATAGAAATATCAGAATATGTCACTCAAGGCAAAAGAAGTACTATTTCATTAAAAAAAAAAAAAACAAAAAAAAAAAAAACCTGTTTCACACAGCAATTGTTTTAGGTGCACTGACTGGTCTTAGTAAAAAATGAAAGTTTCTAGAGTGAAATACTGAAAGTTACTAACGTAGAATACTAACTGCAGTCAGCCAGACTCAGGGTCCTTCACTGCACAGATAAGTCATGCCCCTCCTGACACTCTTAAATAGCTAACAGTCGGCTAAAAAATCCAGCACTCCTCTCTTGACAGCATAGGGCCAAACTCCTCAGCCTCCTTTTCAACCCCCTTCTCACCCAGCTGCAGCACATTGGCCTCTTTGTTTCTCTAGTAAGCACTCCAGGGCCTCTGAAGCACTGCTGTTCCCTCTGCCAGAAAGATTTTACCTTAGTCCTTCAGAGAGCTCAGCTGCTCAAATACCACCTCTTCAGAGAGACTTTTGCTGACTCCACAACACTGTGATCCCACTCCCTGTCCCTACCCCTAAGGAGAGCCATCCACACTAGTACCAAATGTATTACCTACTCTGTATTGCCAGGAAGGTCATTTTATTCAAGTGCATTGTCTTGTCACCCAAGGTTACTCTTATCGAAAGTATGATCTTCTGAAAAATTTTATGTATATATGAGTAGAAAACTTTCTAAAACTGATTACATTCCCTTCTGCTATTCAACAAGAAGATACTAAACATACTTTCACTTTTTATTAGGACTTCAGACTTCATTGGCAATTTCATTTCTTTAACTAGAGTTATAACACAACAAAACCCTTGCAGCAGCCACAGCTAGCTCTGCGTTTTTTGCAGCTGCTCTCAGGACTGGTTCCTTTCATTTCTGTCTCAATCCTGAGCTGAGGAACTAGATGACCAAGCCTGCAAGAACTGTGTAAAACTGGGTAAGGGCTGGATATGTGCTTCTGGGAGTGAAGTGCAGGAACTTTAGGCTTAGAGGACTTCTGTTTACTTCCTAGTTCTTGCTTTATTGGCGTAGAAGAGTCAACAAATCATAACCCCTTCACCTAACACTACCACCATGTCAGGCCAGAGTGTTCCCATGCTCTGCGTGGAGAGAATGGTTAAAAAGTGTGCTAGATAACAACACAGCTTCTAAACACCTGATTTGGGTGAATATATTTAGAGGGGGAAATGAATGAAGCACATCCATAGAACCTCTTCAGATTTGTCTGAGGCTTACAGTTCTCAGAGAACACACTTACTAAGGATTTTTTTTTTTTTTTTAATGTTAACTTTCTAGTGTTTAAGGTCAGCTGCAATCCCTCTTTCAAACACTTCAGAGAGGTACTAAACAGCTTTCACAGGTACTTCAAAAACCTTTCCTATCTTTGTGAAATCCTAGCTCCTGACACCTGTGGTTAATCCAAATGGGGCAAAATCACTCCCCAGATTCTTAATAATTTCCAGGAAAAGACCATGGAGTCTCTCACCTTAGGTTATGCTTTAATTCTGCTAAATCAGCATTGATTCAAAAATCAAAGGAATTAACTGAATCCAAAGAACAAGGATCTGACTGGATTCAGTCCCTTATAAACAGTTATGTAATCAGGAACATCTGTTTTGTTTTTTTTGGGGGGGGGTGGTATAATATTATTGTGGAAATTAGCTCAACTACTAAATCCTGACCGTAACAGACACAAACACCTAAGAACATAGAAAGTTCTCTGAAGAATAACCAACAGCATAGAACCATGGCCACATGAACTCTCTTTTCTGGTTACCTATGAAAATATATCAAAAACAAACTCTTAGGGCTGAGGATATAGCTCTTTGGGAGAAGGCAATCCCTAGCATATCTAACACACACACACTCACACACACACACACACACACACACACACACACAAATGACAAAAAATAATTAAATAAATAAACACCCCAAAACACAAACAACCCCCTTCCCATAACCCAGAACAAACCCCTCTTAGCTAGAAGGCTAAGGCTTAATAGATGCTTCCATAGCTTCTTCATGTCTGGAAAACAACCTGTAAGTGGAGATTCAGGAGTATCATTCTAACCAAGTTTTGCTCTGTCCCAAGTCATTAATAACTGGCAACCAGCAACTCCAGGGGCTACATTTCAGTTCTCATTCTTCCCATCCTCTTTAAAGTGCCACCATTCTTCCAGCACATGGCATCCTCAAGATCCCATGCTATATATTCCTGTTCCTTAAGTGTGAGTCACTAGGGTTCTGAGGCACAGCCAACTGTTCCTCTCTATGGGTTACCTCACCCTCCTCCTTGCTATTTATTTATTTAGTACTAGGGATTGAGCTCGGGCGCACTTTATAACCACCACCTTCAAGTTTGTGGCTGCCAAACAGACAATCAACTCAGATTTTGCTCTAGCTCCTTGTCCTCACTGTGCACCTGGTGTTTGTACTGCATGAGTGACAGGCTCCAAGGGCTTTAAACCAGGATATGCAAGCTAGTTCCCCTAGGAACTATTCCTACAGATATTCCTGTGATCATCTACACTAGAAACCTGGGTAAGAGGACCCACTTCAGTGCTGGGTCCTCCCAAGTATTTTTTTTAACATGCAAAATTCTTTCGAGGCTTGGGCCAGACTCTTTTTTTTCTCTCCTAGCAAAGACTACAACCTGCATTATGGGCTTCTTATCTCTAGTGTCTCCTAAACCATTTTTCACTACCAAAATGACCTACAAGAAACATTTTTCTACCATTCTGGGATTTAGAATACCATATCTCCCAATATGGCCTATTATAAAGTACCTTAACTAGCCTGGATTCAATGTGCCTTTCTTGCCTCAACCTCTAGCCATTTCCTATTCTCTGCCAGGCACCTTCACAGTCACACATTTGGTAGGTCCTTTTCTGACCTTCTCAACCTTCCTTTCAGATTCCAACAGAAGGGCCTCTCCATGTACAAGACTTAGGATCTCTAGCTATAGGGCAAATCCCTCTTTTCCTCCCTCCCTTTTGTCCCTATTTCTCTTCCCTCCCACCCTAGCCACTGAATTCTTCAAGGGCCAAGAGCATCTCTCTTCTATCTCATGATCTAGAACAGGAAGCATTCAATATATAGGAAGTACTCAATAAATACTTCTTAATTTACAAGTCATACATCATAAGAATGAACCTTTAGTATCTTGCCATTCATGAATAAAGTTTAAGTATCAGCTTCTGGAAGAAACAGTTTACACCATTTTGCATGTTACAAAAAAGCTGTAAGACTCAAATAGGTTTATATAGAAAATTAATAAAATTTCTAGCAATTTAACATCTATGGCTTTATATTTAAGATTACTTTTCCAATTGTCATTAAAGCACATTACTTCAGGAGAAATGCTAACATCCAATAGGTGATGGGGCAAAAAAATGGATTTTACCATTTCACATATGCATTTCCTATTCTTTATAATTTATATAGAGTTTAGAGCATTCTGAAGCAGTTACAGTGCTAAAAGCATTTGCCTAGCATGTGCAAGGCTCTGAATTCAATTCCCAACATTGGAAAAAAAAAATTTTTTTTTTAAAAGAACTATAGAATTGTCAAAAGACAAAAATGTATCTGTAAGCATGCAACTCAAAATCAAATGATAGGTCTTTTAAAAAGTAGTCTTACGAGCCAAGCCAGGCGCGGTGGCACACTCCTGTAATCCCCAGCACTTGGGAGGCTGAGGCAGGAGGATCGCGAGTTCAAAGCCAGCCTCAGCAATGGAGAGGCACTTAGCAACTCAGTGAGACCCTGTCTCTAATAAAAAAAATACAAAAAAGGGCTGAGGATGTGGTCCAGTGGTTGAGTACCCCTGAGTTCAATCCCCAGTACCAAAAGAAAAAAAAAAGTAGTCTTACAGATGAGGAAATTATAGCAAGAATTTTAGTTTTAGCCAGGCACAGTGGTTGGTGCATGCCTATAATCCCAGCGACTCAGAAGGCTGGGCCAGAAGGATCCAACTTGGGTGATACCCTGTCTCAAAAACAAAGAAAAGGGTTGGGGATGTGGCTCAGTGGTAAAGCGATAAAAATTAGTTTTGTATCTAAGATCACACAGTTATTTGGGAACCATCTGGGGGAGACCTAGGGCTTTGACTCTCATTTCAAAATAAAGCCATTCATAAGACATATACAAACACATAAGTAATTGTGCTTTTACTAAATAATCAGTCATACAACAAATGGTAACAGTAATACTAAATGACAAACATTAATAGCATAAGAGCAAATAAGATCCTGACTTTGAAAACTTGGCTAAACCTTGGTGTCTTATAACAACAGGACTGTCAGCTTTGGGCAAATTTTACAGACAAAGAAGAACAGAGGTGATAGGATAATTTAAAAAGTGAGAAAAACTTCCTCTTCCAATCAAGATGAAATAAGGGGGACCAAAATTTACTCTCCCACCTGAAACAACAATAAAAGAAAGGAGAGGGAGAAAGAAAGAGAGAGAGAGATGAAATACAAAATAATTATTTTAAAGACACTGGACATCAGATAACAAAGGACAGAGATCCCTGGGTTATGGTGAAAAAAATTGAGCCCTGAGCCCAACAAATGTCCCAAGTTACTGCTTGAAAAGAGATTCTAGGTCATGGACAGGGAGGTAAGGCAGAGTCCAGTGGACTCCCTAAATTGAAAAGATGAAGCTGGAGGTATGGGGAAATTGAGTCCACTAGAGTTCATGGGAAAGGCCACTGGAAAGAAGAGAACTGTACAGAGAACTCCAGAGATATGCAGAATCCCTGCTGAAGGATTCAGTAGTAAATCAACTGAAATGGGACCTTAGTACCCCAAATCAGGGCAGGGTATGTCCTCCCCAGCAATTTAAATCATAATTCAGGCATTCTGGGTAGAGTACTCAGAAGCAGCCCTGAACCTAGACTACTCTGGATCTGCCCAATAAACTGTAAATGCAACTCCTGAGAGGAACAAAGTTTAAGAATACTTACAGAATAAACAAATATCAAGTACATGACAAGATAAAATTCACAATGTCTAGCATCCAATCAGTGACCGAATGCATGTATACCATTCATTCAAAGAAGTAGAGAAACATCCTCGAAATGAAGAGAAAAATCAACCAATTGCACCTGACCAGAAATGACAAAGATGATAGAATGAGCAGCCAGTGACATTAAACACAGTTGTTAGAACTGTACATGTTTAAATAAGTGAGTTTAGTAAGTTCACAGGGTAAAAGACAAATACACAAAGTCAATATTATTTCAATATACCAGGAATAAAATTAACCAGAAATTGAAATTTAAAAAAATAATTTGCAAACATTTATGATAGAATCAAAACACATGAAACACTCAAGGAGAAATCCGACAAAAAAAGATATTAAAGACCTGCCCCTGAAAACTTCAAATCACTGCTGAGAGAAATTAAAGGAGCTGTAGATAATTTGTTAACAGACTCAATATTGTTAAGATATTAATCTGTACATTTAAGGCAATCCCATCAGGGTTTGTTTGTGGATTTTAGTTGTTCTTGCTGTTTTTGGTAGAAATTGTCAACCTGGTTCTAAAATTCACGTGGAAATGCCTTCCACATGTTAGACAGGCAGTCACTCTACACTGAGTTACACTTCCAGCCCTGTTGTTACCTCTTCTAGACAGCAGGGACTTCACATGGAGAAATTCAACAGGAATATGGTGGAGTAATAAACTGATCTGTAAATCTGGGAAGATTTTTCTAGAGCCAAGTGTGTACAGTAATAAAGCATTTTTCTTCCATTCTACTACCCTCATGTTTTTAAAGTACAATAAACCCGCTACTTATCCCGGAGATGGAACACAGGGCCTCCAGAACACAAGGCAAGTGCTCTACCACTGAGCTACATATCCCCTCTACAAACTGGCCAGACCCATTCACTGCACTTACACCACCAAAATGCACATAGAGCTTCACATATGATCCAACAGTACTTCTCATCTTGCCTCCTATGTTACATTTCTCTTTTGCCTGGCGTGCCCTGCCTGCTCCTTTTAATCTAATTGATGAGTATAAGTTCTTCAAGGCACTTTCTCAAAGTGGCATTGAAAGAAGACTCACAATCGCCTGAAATGAGTTCCTTTCTCTCTCTCAAGTACACCTACATGCACACATCTGCCATGGACACAGGAACTGATGTTATGGAAACGCTTAGTGCATATTTGGTATTTATATTTTATATTTGACTGTGGTGACAGACACCTGGTTGAAAGCACTCATTAAAAGTTACTGAATTGGCCAGGTGTGATGGTGCACACCTGTAATCCTAGCGGCTTGGGAGGCTTGGGAAGCTGAGACCCAGAGTTCAAAGCCAGCCTCAGAAACTTAGTGAGTCACTAAGGAACTCAGTGAGACCATATCGCTAAATAAAATATAAAAAAGGGCCGAGGATGTGGCTCAGCGTTGTTAAGTGCCCCTGGATTCAATCCCCAGTACCCCCCCCCAAAAAAAAATTGAACTGTATGTTTTAAATGGATGTACATTAATTTTGTATGCAAAATAATTCAATGAAAATCGGTTTAAAAAGAAAATACAAACAAAATTTATGAAACACAAAAAGAACACTAAAACAACAATAATAAAATTGAGATGAATACCAGAACTCTTAGTCAAGTTCACAAGTTCACATTTAAGGCAAGTTCAAAATGTCAATCATAGGGGTGGGGATGTAGTTCAGTGGGACAGTACTTGCCTGGTGTTCTGGAGGCCCTGAGTTTGATCCCCTGGGGATAGGGGTAGGGGGAGGTACAGGGGATCTGTTATGGTTTATGTGAGGTGTCCCCCAAATGCTCTTGTGTGAGACAATGCAAGAAAGTTCAGAGGCGAAATGATTGGGCTATGAAAGCCTTAATCTAATCTAATCTAATCAGTACATTGATCCTCTTGAATGTATTAACTGGGTGGTAACTGTAGGCAGGTAGGGTGAGGCTGGAGGAGGTAGGTCATTGGGAACATGCCTTTGGAATATATATTTTGTTTCAAGCAAGCAGAAGACTCTCTCCGCTTCTTGATTGGCACGTGCCGAGCTGCTTTCCTCCACCACACCCTTCCGCCATGGTGGTCTGCCTCATCTTGGACCCAGAGTAATGGAGTCAGGGGTCTAGGAACTGAGATCTCTGAAATTTTAAGTGCCAAATAAACTTTTCCTTCTCTAAGATTGTTCTTGTCCAGTCTTTTGGTCACAGAGACAAAAAGGCTGACTAAAACAGACTCTCAGCTTCAATTCCTTATATATACAAAGGATCAGTTATATGGTTTTCTAACATTTAAAAAAGGAACCTCTTGGTGCTGGGTGCTATGGCAACTTAGTAAGACCCTGTCTCAAAATAAAAAAGGGCTAAGGATATAGCTCAGTGGTAGAGCACTACTGGGTTCAATCCTCAATACTATTAAAAAAAAAAAAAAAAAGTAACTTTGAAAAAAAACACCAGAAGCTTCCAAACAATGTCTGACTCTTTTTTCCTTGATTTCATCACAATTTAGATGATGTCTATAAATGCTGTGGAATCCAGGTCCTGTGACAGCCAAAGGAGAAAAAGATGAAACAATTTGCTTTTTGTGCTACAGAATATACAATGAAAATACAGAAGAAACCTAAATTTTTGTGATGCTTATTAAGAAATAATTCATATTCAATGTCTTATTCTAAGAAGTCAGTCTAGGGCATTGGGGCTTTTGCTCAGTGGCAGAGCACCTGCCTAGCACATGTGAAGCCCTGGGTTCAATCCTTAGGAGCACCACATAAAAATAAAATAAGTAAAATAAAAATATTCATAAAAAGTCACTCTAGATTTTGAAATGTGATTTAGAAATTCCATAAAAAATTACCAATGAAAACATAATTAGGGCTGGGATTGTAGCTCAGTGGTGAAATGCTTGCCTCGAACGTGTGAGGCACTGGGTTCAATCCTAAAAATCAAATAAATAAAATAAAGATATTGTGTCTATCTACAATGAAAAATATTAAAATGTATATGTGTGTATATATATAATACATAACATATATAGTATATAATAATATATATTTTTTCTAGTTTAAAAACTAGAAAAAGAATGTTCATTTCATTATAAATAGTGCATATTCAGTTAATTGGGAAAAAAACCCCACACACATGAAAAGCTTCATTCCCCAATGACCATGGCTATTTAAATGAGATATACTGGGGCTAGGGATATAGCTCAGTTGGTAGAGTGCTTGCCTCAAATGCACCCTGGGTTCAATCCCCAGCACCTCAAAAAATACATAAATAAAATAAAATAAGTAGATGAGATACACAGGTTATATTGAAAATTCCAAGTAACATTTTAAGCTATCATTTATGAGTCTTAACAGGCTAAGCACTTGCAAACCACTTTACTAACATTATCTGACTTAATATCAATATAATCCTATAAGGAAGGTGTCATTGTTCCCATTTCACAGATGACAAAACCGAGGTTGAGAGATTAAGCAACTTGTCCAGTTACACAGAACCTTTAATTAGACTCAGATGACTATGCTTTTGTCCATTTTAGATAACTCAGGTCTGTGTTATTTTTGCTTTTTTATCAATGTTTATGCATTTTCTAAAATCAATTAAGCATCCTAAAACTTAACACAGGCAAAGTTGAAGTTCAAACTACAGATTATAAACCAGCCCTTCACAATTCCCATCTTGGTTTTATTCATGATAACACACTCGTAAATATGACACACTACATTTTCCTCTTCAAGTTCATATGGACTTTCCTGCCAACTAGAAGACAGTTTACCTTCTTGCCTTCAAGAACCATTACATTTGGTTTAAAAACTAGAAAAATAATGTTCATTTGTAAGTGTTGTCTTCTGATACCTTTATAACCTGTATACTTTAAACTCTGTAAAAGATTTGATAAAAATCTCATACATTCCAAAACCTGGTATACAGTGTTTAAGAAATGGACGTGGAATCAAACAATTTCAATTCTCATGTCCCTTCCACTAGGTAGTTGAAAAGGCCTGGGAGACAGTTAACACCTACACTGTGTGATTAGGAACAAAAGAGAATGATATTTATTACCATATTTACACCACAGATTTCCTAGATCAGTCTTTCAGTGTGCCCATACCAAGTTATGAGCAAAATACCTGAAAATTGTGTGTGAGCTGCGCAAAAACAAGTGCTTATCCTTATTTTCTTTGCATTTCTAATAGTCAACAGAATACCCAGGAATATCCTTCCCATCATCTTCCCATCATCACCTATCCTGGGGCAATACAAGGTATCTTCCTGGAGTTAGGACTTTTGTTTCCCACTGAAAGAGCACAATACATAATAAGGTTAGGACCTGTACTATTAAAGGTAAAACAGGCATCTATAGGCTGATTTGGGAATCTGTGGATTTATAAGATTCCCCTAGGAAAATACTTTTGCGTTTCCAAAAGCCAGCATATATAAGCCTTCACAACATAACCCACTTTACCAGTGACTGGTTGGCACCTTCAAGTGAATCTCAGAGTTAACATATTCTGGCTTAAAATATGTAAATTATTAAAAATCTTCTTGAAAATGTAATTAACTAAACTGTAAATGCTGGAAGGGGTAAGAGAGTCCAACCCTATCCTTTTCCAAATAAGAAAACTGAAGCTCTAGATCACATAGGCCATTTGGCAGACCTTGGACTAGAATATGAATTGAACCCAAAATCCAGGGTTCTTTCTGGTATGAAGATGTAAATAATGCTCAGCATTTCTAAAGTCAAAGGATCTCTTCTAACCATACCTACAACCAACTTTAAGGGTGTTTGTTTAATTCTTTCCTTAAAAAAAAAAAAAGCAAGCATTGCCCTTTAAGTGCAATAACAAACCATGAAAAGCAGCATTTGGTATCATGCCCATACACTCCAACATATCACATCCAAAACACTACTTTCTGTCTAGCAAGACTATCCTTCATCTCCAGGGGCCATGCCACTCACCACACCTTTCTCTACTTTTATCTGCTCAGCCTGTTTCTCAGGAACTTCCCAAGGCTTCTAATCCAGTCTTCAGGATTTTTTTTTCAGTTCAGGCAATAGTGAGTTCCTACTCTGTGCAAGGACTCATGCCAACCTCCAGCTTTTTCACAATGCTCACCTCAACAAGGAAGTGAACCACAGTAAGAATTTACATGCAATCTGCCTTGTTTTACACATACTCTCAAATAAGCAATTCAAAAGTTTGACATAATCTTACAATGTATGATAAATTATTTTGTGTGCGTGTGTTTGGGTTTTTTCATTTTGTTTTTTTGGCAGTACTGGAGACTAAACTCCAGGGTTGCTCTACCACACTACGATATCCCCAGCCCTTTTTATTTTTGAGGCAGGACCTAGCCAAATTGCCAAGGCTTCCCTTGGTCTCCCCAGTAACTTGTAACTGCAGGCATGGGCAGCAAAATTCTTCATTCTATTCAATCTTATTTCCAAAATGTTTTGGTTGACAAGAGATATTAGTGCTTTAGTGTTCACTGCAGCACTGTTCACAATGGCCAAGGGGTGGGAACAATCTATTCATCCTCAGAAGGATGGATAAAGAAAATGTGGTATATGCAAACAATGGAATGTTATTTAGCCCTAAAAAAGAAAATCCTTCATTATGTGACAATTTGGATGAACCTTGAGAATATTATGCTAAGTAAAATAAACCTGTCACAGGACAAATAATGTATTATTTCACTTACATAAGATATTTAAAATATCTAAACTATTAGAATTGGAGAGTAGAACTGTGGTTGCCAGGGGCTAAGATGAGGGGGGAAAAGAAGAGTTACTAATCCACAAGCACAATGTCTCCATTATGCAAGATAAACAAATTCTACATATCTGTAGGACATTGTTCCTGTAGTAAACAACACTTTATTGCATACTTAAAAATTTGTTAAGAAGGTAGATTGCATCATAAGTGTTCCTATACAAAAATAAGCAGTTCTAGTGGAAATTTTCAAAATTTATTTCTCAACCCACTATGGATCATGACCTCCAGTGTGAAAAATAATGCTCTAACATTAGTTTGGTATGAAGACAGAGGAATAGTTACAGGCATCAACAAATCCTCAGACATGAGACCCCCCAGGGAATGTCACACTTTCTCTCTGTCCTTAAGGTAGGGGTTGAAGGAGATGCGGCATCACTGAAGTGACATTTCAGAAATAAAAAGCAGAATGGAGTGTTTTTTCTAACTATTTAGGCAAATTTCACAACTGTAATTCTCTCCGTGACAGACTGCCCATTTCCGACAGCACTGTTAACACTCAGGCTTGAAAATTTTATACTCTAACCAGAGAGATGACAGACGAATTTAATATAATAAGTGAGCAGATTTTTTTTTTCATTTAAGATAACTTTTCAACCTCAAGTTTCTGTTAAACAGTAAACTCTCCACTCTGAAGGATGCTGATTTGTTAGTGGAGAGGGGTCAAAGGATTTTTTTTTTTTTTAGAAGAAAATCTAAGGGATGGAAAAGATAGATCATGAAATAAAAAGGAAAATACTAGTTAAAGGCGAAGCAGCTCAAGTTTTTAAAAACTCAATTTGTAGCTTTGTATTTCATGTATTTCATGAAATTTGAAGGTCAAGTTTCAAGAGTCACTAATGAAAGTTTTCGTAGAATCTTTGACACATTCTAATGTAAGAGCAGGGCTATTCAGTCAACTTACTAATCATGACAAACCTGAAGTCTAACTATTCAATATATGTGCAGAGCATCATCTTTTCAAGTAGTTTGTTACCTGGCTGAAATGCTGACCCAATTTTCTTCCCTTATGAAAGCAAAATACAAGTACACATTATTGCCACTCTTTTTCGCTTCCCTTTATCTTTCGGGGTGGGAAGGGGAAGCAAACCTCTCTCCATGAAAGTCTGTTTAAGTGGAGACATATATGTATCATATGTCAAGGCCCACACTTCATCCTTCTCACATCAGTTTATTCAACAACTACAAGTCACTCATGGTAGGAGGTTTTAAATGTTCTTTCTGCCAACAGGAGAAACACATTTCAAAATTTCTCCGTGAATGGAGATAGATAGGGAAGAGGGTTCTCCAGAGTGAGCTGCTATGCTCCAACTGTGCTGAAAGTCTGTGGATGTAGTTTAATCTGGGACAGTGACTATTAAAGGCATTAACTGCTTTTTTTTTTTTTTTTAAGGTAGTCCTATTTAAATGTCCTATTTAAATGTCAAACAGGCACAAGTAAAATTCTAACTTTTATTGTTCAAAAATGACTAGTTGCACAAGATACCAAGGATACCAGGCACAAGGTTAAGCCCTAGGAAAACAGGTAAGAAGCACAGTATCCCTCCTCAGTATCAATCCCTCCTCCCAGGGCTGATATTTTCCTATGAGTGACACAGAATACACAAATAAATACATAAATGTCAGATGTTGTAAAGAAATATTGAATTTTAGATTAAAACTGAAGAACTACTACCAGACACATTTTACGTATCCCTTTTCTGTCCAAAATGTTAGAGACCATTTTTGTAGAAACAGGAATTACTAAGTCATTATTAATACTTTTGTAATTTAAAACAGCACAATGCCTTCACCTATAGGAGGCAGAATTATCTATCAATCTTAGAGAAAAACTAACTTTTTGCAGTTAGGTACTCTGCATTGCTATGGCAGTACTTCCAAACTTGGGCCAAGAGTGATAACAATATGGACCAAAAGATAAATTATAGGAGTGGCGAACCATCTACAGCAAGTGCCCAAACCATGCAAAACAGAAATAAGTTCTCAAGAAGTCTTTTAATAATATGTACTGCATATTAATGTGTTTTTTTTTTTTTAAAAAAAAACAGGAAGGGCACAAAAAATTTCGGCAGAAAAGACTAAATAACAATTTTAACATTGCTGCTTTCCAGATCATTCCAATAGTGTTTCAACACTGAGAATCCAAAGATTTCATCTCCAGGCAGAATACACGCCAAAGCACTAACTGGTGAAGTTTAGGTGAAGGACCCAGATCATCCAAAGAAAGCCACTTAAGAATCGTAACTTTGAAGATTTAAACATTCCCATTTATACTTAAACAGGAAGTGAAGGTTCCTTCCTCCTTTAGGAAAACTGAGCCGCAACATGTTCCAATTTATAGCTATAAAAAAGTTAGGGTTTGTGTATGAGAAGACAGACAAGTTTAAGAAAAACACCTGGATGAGGTAAGGTTGGAGTGTACGTCCTTTAGACCTGACTTCTAAAAGCAAAAGGCCTCCTAGGACAATTTAGTCCGGTTCAAATTAATCGCAAAGGCGAATTTTGAGATGGGACAGTGGGTGGCGGTAGCCGTAAGTCAGCAGCTACACAAAACTTTTTTGTATACATATATATACATACACATGTATATATATACTTTTTCATGCTCAAGTCCTCCCAGCACCCAATCCGCGTTTCTTGAATGAAGGGGAGCCCTTAAATGAATGAATGAATGAACGAACGAACAAACGAGATCAGGGGAGAGATGGGAGTCTGGCTAAGGGTCTTAGGCAGAGCCCCCAGGACCCAGTGGCCCTGGACACCGGTCGGCAAGAACACGGACAGCGCGGGGGCGCAGGACAGGGGCCGACAAAGATCGGCCGGGGATGAGGGTGCGGGTCCGGCCTGGCGGAACAAAGGAGCGCGGTGACCTAGCAGGGGCACCGGTCGTGGCGCTCACCTCGTCGCCCCACTTGAGCACGTCCTTGTGCCGGTCCTTGACGGCGTGGTAGATGTGCAGGAACTGGAGGATCCCGTGCCGCCGCACGTGGTCGGCGTAGCGCTTGGTCTCCTCCCAGCTCATAGGCGAGCCCTGGGACAGCAGCCCCATGGCCGCCCCCTCCTCCTCGAGCTGACGGTGGCAATCGCTCGCTCCAGGCGCCGGGCACGAGCCGGACACTCAGCGGTCCGCGGAAGGCGAAGGCTGCTCCACTCCGGGAGGCGCCCTCCGGCCGCAGCAGACAGATGGAGGGTCCTGTCCGTTCCGGCTCCCGGCGCGGGGAATCCCTGCCGCCCAGGTGACAGACCTCGGGTTCGGCGCACCGCGCAGAGGCAAAAAGCGGCAGGGCAGCGTCGGCGGCTCTCAGCCCGCTCCGACGCCCGCCTGCTCCGGCTTTAAGTCGCCGGCAGCGGCTCCCGATTCTCCGATTCTCCGTGCCGGTGTCGTGCACTGGCTTCTTCCTACTTGTGACCAAAACCTGCGCCGCCGCGGAGCATGCCCAGTCCCCGCCTCCGTCGGCTTGTAGCTCCCGGACGCAATCCGGCGCTCCGGATTTTATAGACTGCGGGCGGGGGCGGAGAAAGGAGGCGGTGCGAGAAAGGGAGGCGTGGCTGAGAACCCGAGGGGTCGATAGGGGCTGCGGAGGAGGCGTGGCAGGCGTGGCTGACGGAGTCGCTGGGCGGTGCTCTCGGGAGGCGGGGCGGGGAGAAGGGGAGAGGTTGAGAGAAGGGGAGGGGGAGAGGACGGAGTGACCCAGGCCTCAATTAAGCAAACCATGATACGAAAAAGTTGTTTTTCCTAATCCTGGTTGAAGGTTAGTTAAATGAGTTAATGAAGAACCCACCAGATTACTTTTTAGGTGGAAAAGGTCTCACACTTGAAAGAACAGGGTGACAGCGGCAGATATGTTGTGAAAAATATTAATTTGGGAAAGTCAAATGAAATACATATTCAAGTCTAGGCTCCACCACTTACTGACAGAAAACCTTTACCTGTTTAAAATTATATTAATCATAACTTATGGAATCCTAACTTGTAAGGATAGTGCAGATATGAATAGAGTTATGGTCAACAAATCCACCTGGTTATCAGGAGGAATCAATTTGTTTTTGACACATGTATATATTTTCGTAACTTGTGTATTGTCTATTTGATGACATATTTTATAGATGGCACAGACACCATTCACTGCACAAGAGGGGTTTTGTGAACATCTCCAGATAGACATGTAAAGGAACCATTTCCAAGTTTATTCTCCATCCAATCCTAAGATTCATCTACCAAGTAATCAAAAGTGAGTTCACATGAGCTTATCCCAGATGTAGAAACTACTAGGAACAACTGAAGTTGCCCTATTTTCCCCCCTATCTTGATAGGAAAAGGTAGGTAGGAGACACCTTGCCCCCAAGTAGTTCAATAAGTAGTGTTAACAGAAATGATATGACAGGTCAGGGGGAAACTGTCTGTAACTAGATCATACTTGTACTGAGGCCAGAAAGTATGTATTTATTAGGCCCCCTTCGCTATAGAGTTAACATTTAATAAACACTAAATTGCTGAGTACGTGTATAATAGGAATCTTCTTGCAGAGGCGGGAGACAAGGATACTGAAGATCTGGCTGTGGTTTTCACAGTGTGATATGTATGTGGGGGACCGTGTGTATAGGAAAGGTGGTGTTTGAAGCTTGGGAGATGATATTTCAATTCCTAGGATACAATTGAAATAAAAACCAAGGCTCCTTCTATTTTTCCTCAGTCTACTCAACAACCACATATTTCTGCTCACCCTTTGATCCCAGTTACCTCTCTCTGTATTTTGGTTGAATTTGTGCATGCCTCTATTTGTAGTTATGAATGCATAATTTTTAAAACATTTCTAAATAATTTTTTAAATGTCTACACTAGGTAGTGACTTCCTATGGGATAAAGATGACTTATGCTTGGACTTTAAATTCTAGGAAGGTGCTTAGTATAGAGCAGCACATGCCTACTGAACTGCAGCGCCTCCCCAGGCTGAGGCAGGAAGATCTCAAGTTAGGGGTCAGTCCCAGCAACTTATGGAGACGCTGTCTCAAAATTCTAAAATAAAAGAAAAAAAAAAACTAAAAAAAAAAATTTACACTGATTACATGTCGATACGATAGTATTTAAGGCACTTCAAATTAACAAAAATAAGTAAATTATTCATATTAATTCACCCGTTTCTTTTTAGTTCTAAAAGGTTGATACTGAAAAACTTAAGGTTTTACACGCCACTTCGTTGAAACAGCGCTGACATAAACCTTCACATACACCTGCTGTTTCCTCACAGCGATACAGTGCAGCCAGTCTCTTAGGAGATCATCAACTTCACTTTAATGAGGAAACACGTAATTGCGTAGTTCAGTAAAAGACCAAGTTCTAATATAGGAGAAATCGTACGCGACAGTAAACGAATTAAGAGTTAACACCATAAATTGAGCCTCAGATTCTGGTTCACACTTACTTAAGGGGGCCTCTCCCAATTTACCCCTGAATTACAACCGAAGTCTCAGGGCTTTGGACAACTCTAAATTGGGCCAGGCATTGTGGCACCATGATCAGTTAGAATTATAGCAAATTTAAGCCACGATTTTCTTAGCACCTTTATTATTTCTGTTAAAAGAGGCGGGGGGACCACCACGGATCATAGGGTCATATTTGACAGTGCTTTACACTTACAGGTCTACTTCTTGAGTTCATTCTGTAGATTAAGAGCGTTTTCAGCGGACAGCCCCATTAGGGATTTAACCATTGCTAAAGGGAGAAGCAGGAGCTCTTAACTTGCAGAACCAGATCTCCCCTAGGCCAGGATTACAGGTGGATCCAAAGTCATTTCTTTTGCAGGACAATACGAGACACCCCGACTAGTGGTGGTCGGTGTAGCCCTTCCTCGCCTGTCAGCACCCAGGGCGGGGGCAAGCCCCGCCTCCAGGGAAGCTGGGAAAACCCGGGCGGCGGAGCCAGACCGCTGGGGAACTGGGCGACCGCGCTGAGCATGCTCCGAGAGCGGGTCTGTCGCGGGAGGAAGCGGCGCGGGCTGCGGGCGCTGCACGCCGCGCCGTTGTTGTGATACAGCCTCCGCCACGTGACTGCTCGGGGCCCGCCTTCCCCGCGCGCGGTGCCTCCTCACGGTGACTCAGCACTTTGTGCGGGCTCCGAGCCGGAGGTCAATCTCGGGGAAGCTGATTTGGGGCAAAGTCTTGGTCGTCGTTCCTGCCTCTGGGCTGCGGATGCCTCTATCTCAGTGGCCATTTCAGCTACGCCAGGCCTCCAGGCAAGGAGGTTCTGTAGTCCCAACGTTACCCACTTTCCCCTCGTCTCGGTTTCTCAGAGCTCAAATAAGAAAAGCGTAGGGATAGTGCCCAGGGGGTCTCTGGGGAGCGTATACCTGGGGTCGAATGACTTAAGGGCTATCCACCCCTGCCTTACTGAACTTTTTGGCCTGAGTGTACCTTGCCCTGAAGTTTTCTCAGGTAGATCTCAATAAATTACCGTGCACAGCACACCTGCTTTATGCCAGACTCTTTGTTCATCTGGAATCCATAGAATAGTACTGGCTGTTGCTGCGTTTTCTAGATGAGGCCACTAAGAGTCAATAATACTAAGCACAGCTAGTGACTACCCTGGGACCTGAACTCAAGGGTAGTTTCAAAGCCTGTGCGCTTTCTGTTAGCTCCACACAGCCTGAGTGAAGTTGATGGCCCTTTTCAGTGGAACTCTTACAGGTCTTGATGCCATCTCCATAATAGCTCTCCTTTGACACATCATTTCCTCAAAGCCTGTGAAGTTAGCCTGTGAAGTGTTTCAGATAGTGACGGTCTTCTAAGTTCTTAGTTGGTAGAAAGTTATTTCTTAAGAGTGCATGGTACTAAACTACGAAAGATGTAGAAGAGATTTTCTCCCTACAATTGAATTATACTTGGAATTTGATCATATTCAAGAAGGTTTCCAGGTCCATTTAATAGAAGAACAAAAGATTTTTAAAAGGATTGGGCGGTGTTCTTCTGCTCATGGGATGGGTCAATCAAAGCACAGTAGTGTTTATCATAAGTAAGGGCATCCCTCTCTCCTCACCTGTTCAAATGAGAGTTTGGAGGAGACAAGGTTTGTCAATACTACTGAGTTGAAAATGTACAAATATTTTTGCATTGTATAGTATTTCTAACACGTGCTACTGAGATGTGCTAGTGTTATTTTTAAGTCAGAAGTGCAAAAAAACTTATTTTTAAGTCAATTTTTAGTTTATATGGATTTTTGAAAAGTGCAAACATGCTTATTTTCATTTACTTATTAAAGGGCTGTATAGTTGAGTGGAGCCCTTTTTAAAAAAATTCATTAAAAATGAGTCAACAGGGTACAAGACTAAAGATGTGGATGAAAGAAAGGATGGTTTTAGAAGCAAGATATTTAAAGAGACATGACTTGATGGGCTGCAGAACTCATTGTCTTCCTATGAGATGCCAAGGAAGAAGATAAAGGTGTCAAGATGATGGGATGGGATGGGAAGGGTAAAAGCTTAGTCCAATAGACTTTGTTTTCTATGTCTATGGTTATGGAATATGGTTAAAGAAAACACCAACTTTTTTATTATGTACATTTCCAATAACACAAAAGCAGAGAGAATACAGTGGAATGACTCCTCATGTACTTATTACCCATCTTTGGAATCATCACATGGCTCATCTTGTTTCATTTATTTACTCTTGTCCTGTGTGCTACCCCCCTCCCCTATTAGTTTAAAGTAAATCTCACTGGAGTAGGAGCTCTGTTATTATCTCCAATGGTTGAAGAAAGTAAGAGATGGTTTCAGTAACAGAAATGGGGTCCAGAAAAATGGAAAGGAATGAGCAATAAGTTAATGCCTTAACAGATTTCAGTTTCCTTCGTCCTTGTTATAGTTTGTGTCTGGAATGACCCCAAAGGCTCATGTGCTAAATGCCTGGTCTCCATGCAGCAATGTTCTGAGGTGGGGCTCTCAGTAAGTGATTTTATCATGAGGGTTCTAACTTTATCAATGGATTAATCCATTGCTAGATTGATTGCTGAGTATCGGTGGAGGAAACTGTAGGAAGTGGGACCTAGTTGAAGGGAGTGGGACTTTATCATGTCCCTAGCCCCTTCCTTTCTTTGTCTCTGATTTGTGTCCACCATGAAGTGAGCAGCTGTGGTCTACCACGTGCTCTCCTTCATGATGCTCTGCCTTATCATTGACCTAGAAGCAATGGAGCCAAGGTGACCAGGAACTGAGCCCAAATACATTTTTTCCTTTCAATTGTTTTTTTTAAGGAATTTTGTCATAGCAACAGAAGACTGACCACCACGATCCAAAAATGGAGACTGTAGACATTCCTTAGCCAGTTGTTTTTTATTCCAAGTTATCTAGCTAGCTATTCTAAATGATGGGACTTGGAATTTAAAAATAAAAAACAAACAAAAAACCCATGCTTGTCACTTTTAATATGAACTGTTTCACCATGATTGGCATGGAAAATTATTATTGTTCAAGTAGGCCAAGTGTTCAAAGGTGAAGTCTTTAAGATATGTATTTACCCTTTTAAGGATTCCTAATCTAGTTCCACCCTTTTCTTTTATTTTACTTACCTAAATTCATATAAGTATATGTAAACTTCATTCTAGATAATACCAAATAATTGACAATTGGCACACAGCAACCCATTGTGCATAGATAATAAGATGTTAAAAAAGTTTTATCATAAACACAATTGCATCTGTGTAGAAAGGCAGTTGTACTTAATATTGAGCAATTTAACTCAGATAAAACCAGTTCCTAAAAGGAAAAAAAAAGAATAATAACATAATTGTACTTCTGTAAGTTACTTTTCCATACTTTACCCCTTTCTAGTTATTTTAGTACTTGGGCTTAAATGTTAGGTACATTAGAAAAAGAAATTCAACTTGCCTAAAATAATTTTTCCTACAATGCATAGTACAGCCCCACAACAATGAATATCCAGCTCGTAATGTCAATACTATGAAGTATCAAATTGAGAAATCTTGGTCTATTGTATCAGGATATACTAAGTGTTCCATGGGTGTTTTTCCTTAAATATTTGCAAATATTTCTAAGGTCATCAAAATGGTTAGTTGAAAAGAACTGAACATATACAATGATTAGCATCAATTTACTTGCAGCGCTCTCTCTCTCCCTCTCTCTCTCTGTCTCAATACACACACACACACCATCCTTTAGAGGAGTATTCAGCAAAGGGGATGGGCACCAGGTAAGCTGTTTGCTCTGTTTGTCTCTGAACTGGACAAGGAGGGGGGAATTAAGAAATTATTCAATATCTATTATTATCAAATTTATATTTTTTCTTACCAACAAATCAAAAAAGGCAAAACAACTTCCAAGTACACCCCAGAACAGTTCTGTGCCCTGACTAACTTGGATGCCAAAATGCTGATTCCTCTTTACTCTTGTGATGGCAAGTTAATTTTGGGTTGTTCGGGTTCCCTGTCACATCTTAGTATGCACAGCAACATCCTTTGCAGTAAAAAATACTCTTGTTTTTAAGGAGTACAATATTATGAAAAAGGTTAGAAAGGCTACTATGAAGTATCAGCACAATTTACAGAGGAGGAAAACAAAGCTCACATATCAGGAAGTATAATAACAGACCAAGTTTGTAACCAGCAGAACCAGATTTGACCCAAGTTTGTTTAACTTCAAAGTCTAAGTTCATTTTCACTTTCCTCATATCTCTAAAATAAAAACTAAAATTAGAATAGGCATGTCTTACAGAGTGCTTTGACAGAAAAGGGGTAAATGAAAAGTGATGGAATAAACACGTCTTATATCTATACTATATCTGATGCTTTACATTAAGAATCTTACTCAGTTTTCTTAATAGCTTTAACTTATGAATAAACTAGTAGTAGACAACCTTGGGGTTTTTTATGAATTAATTTGCTCTTTCATAATTTTCTATGTATACCTCACTACTTCTAAGAACTAATTGACTCAGTTCTTAGAAAACAGAAGACTCATGTCTCAAGAGAAATATTGATGATAGAAATTGTACTTAATCCCAAGCCTTTAGACTGTGTGATGGTATAATTCATTCAGTACATGACTGGACAAAAGAAAATTATTAAATATGATATTTTTAGTTTTTTATGTTTTTCTTTCTCTATGTACCCTTTGATTTCTTTGTACATAATTCTGGGGTTTTAGAATAATATCTACATCATGTGCTGATTAGAGAAGATATAGAGAAAGACCAAAAGGCAAGTCAGAAATTGAATCACCATTTTGAGAGATGAAAGTGACATGGGAATTAGTCTATCTCAGAGACACACAGTGAGTGAGTTTTGTTTTGTTTTAAGGAAAATCCACTCTAAGTATGATCCTTATTGGAAATCTATGGAAGTAAACCAGGCCACTCCATTTTAGTATTATTTCATAATATCATTCACTAAAATTCATGATATAAAAAATAAAAATTCTCTATCCAGAGATGTCTCTCAAGCACTCAGTAAAGCAACTTTTTCTTGTCCAGAAAAACCAACTGTAACTTTTCTAAGAAATCATGAACTATTTCCACATACTGGAAACTAATCATTGTTTACACTGTCCTCAGTAAGGTCAGGGGCACCATCCTTTAGTTGCAGGCATGTGTGATGGGGAAATTCAGTTTTTTGGAGTCATAATTTGATTGCAGTGGTGACAGCAATAGTTAAAACCTTGAATGTAAGAATTTGTCTTTGAAAGTAGATGATAGAGGTTATACTTGGCACTATCTTTTTGTATTCATTATGCAAAACAAATAATTAAGAAATCTTCCTAGCAAGCACAAGAGGCCCTGGGTTCCAGTGCCAGCACCACAAAACAAAACAGCAACAACAAAAAACTTTAACAGGGCTTGGGATATAGCTCAGTGGTAGAGTGCTTGCCTAGCATGCTCAAGACCCTGGGTCTGATACTCAGCACTGGGAAAAAAAAAAGAAGACGAAAGAAGAAATATTTTACAGATGTTTTTTAGTATTTAAGAACTTGGAATAAATATTTTCATAAATTAGTTGTGAAATGAGTAACAGTGTTGATCTGGGCTACAAAGAACTTAGTGCGGATGTTTGGACAGTATGTAAAATAGCATAGTTATACAAGTAAGGTAATTCTCTGTCAGTAGGATTAAATTTTTGCTTGTTTATTTAACAAATACTTACTAGGCATCAACTCTGTCTCTGTGGGTCCTAGGATAGTCAGTGAAAGAAAGCATTTCTGCTTTCATGGAACTTTCCTTTTAGAGGACAATAAAATTGAATCATTTTAGATGTCATTTTGAAGAAAGTAATAGCATTTACTATTCTCATGAGGATTTGTGCTAGACTGTCTTCTGGTTAGTTTTTTCTAATGGTTTCACTAAACTAACTCTGTGTTGTGATTTTGCAGGCCAAAAGAGCTGCCAGCTCATAGAAGATTTTCCCTTGCTTTTGCTAGAGTTGAAATATGACAGAAGTAGAACTCCCCCCCCCATTTTTCTTTAGGTAGGGTGTATAACTTCCTTCATAAATGCAATCAGAGTGTGTAACTGTCATTAAAAGACAGACTCCTTTGTTCCTTTTGATAGTCCCTAGTTTCTGTATCAATCCACAGATCCTTAAAAACATAATTCTTAACCAGTTTCTAAATTGTGAAGGGGTTGTGAGACATTTATGATATCTATCATAAGCCAAAGTAGTGTCAAAATGTCAAGGAATAGTTGAGTAATTAATGACATGCCTTTGATAATATTACACTATCGTATTCTTCAGGAAGACCATGTTGATATAAGGCTCTTGGCAGAGGGTGAGGAAGACTAGAATGTAAAATAAGAGGGAAAAAGTACAAATAGTTCTGTTTTTCAGGAATTTGGTAGATTCGATGATGTTAAATTTACAAGAAACAAGTAATTTAATCATCATCAAATTGTATTACACTCAAGGTTCCTTATAAATCCTGGTGGTTTTTTTTTTTTTTCCATTATAATAAAGTAACAAAGTCTCTTTGAAAACAGAAAACTCAATACAACTTTCCTCTCTATCCCTATAATTTCTAGATGGAAAAGGGAGATTCAGAATCATTACATTTTAATTATAGTAATATGTTTTGTGGTTTCCAAGTTTTAGTTTTCAAGTTATGGCCAGTTTATACAGTTCAGGGGTGTTTTATATTGAGATGATTATAAGGTAACTTACTTAGATGGCAGAAAGATATGCCAATGTAAGTCTGCAAATATTTACTTCAACATTTACAGTCTGTTAACAGCTCAATTCAGGTAACGTGTTGTTGCATGATTAAGGAAAGTTGGGTTTCTTTCAACTAAGAAAGAATACTGTTGAATAATATAAAAACAATGGCTTTTATGCTTATTTTTCTCTGAAGCTTATAGTTTTAGTAATAGCATTAGTATTACATTCCAGAATTCCAGCGGAATTACATAAAAATTGTCATAGAAATTATGAAAAATTACCAGAAAATGAAAAGGAAAAAGAGAAGAGAGAGAGGTTAGGAGAGGAAAAGAGAAAAGAAGGAAAGAAAAGGGAAACCAGTTTGGATCAGTGATTGGATTCCTTACTTATTAGCTCATTTGCTCTTTCAGAACATTAACATGTGAGTGATAAGCCTTTGGCAAATAAGTTAACCTCTTAGCCCAAGTTCTGGGGAAAAATATTTTTAAAATAATCAGAAGCAATGAAATTGGAAAGAAGAATAATTCCAGCTCTGTCTCACAGTTATCGTGAGGTTTACACTATGTAACATACATGAATATGCTTTGGAAAAAAATCTCTACAAAAGAAAGTTCTCTAAAGATACTATAAATAAAAGGCACAGGACCATTTTCCATCTTATTTCTGAAAACATATTTGAGGTATTTCAAGGAACCTTCACGTGGGGCTCAGGCCCACAGCACAGAGAGTAAGATGAAGAACATCTTTTATCTTCCAAGCGAGATTGTAAACTGTCACAGTACTCAAGCTGAGTGTATGAAGGTACAGAAGGAGCAGAACAATATCTCTTTGACTAATGTCTTTGACAAAATAACAAAAACAACTGCTTTGCGTACATAAGACATGATATCTTATTGAGAAAAAGTTGGGTAGATGATTCATTCTACAAACTGGGAAAATTCGATCAAGAAGACTGAGTCACCCAGTTCAATGCTTATTTACACAAAGTCTATTTTAAATGTTTACAGAACTGTTTGAAGTAATTATGGTCACCGTGTTCCATTATTTGAGACATTAGTGTGTATCCCTCACTGTGTTCAAATCTAAATATCCTCTCATTTAATTCTCACAATGACCTCATGAGGTGGGCAATAATTTCTCCATTTTGCAGATGAAAATAGTAACCTTTGAGGGCTGAAGCATATTTTTAAGTTTACCTATCTAGTAAGTGGCAGGATCTGAATTAAAATCCAGGCCTTCATTGCCTTGCTTCTACACTTTCAGCTCTCCAGAGGAACTGCTGCCAGTGTTTCCCCAACAGGGGAAACAATGGCACTGAGCTCAGGACTCTATTGCAAAGTCAGCTGTTTGTCTCTGAGTTCATTGGACCAGCAACCTTTCCCCTGAAGCATTTCGGTCCTGTCTTCCTCACCCATGTGATAGAGGCATTATCCTGGAGGCAGCTCTCCATCTAGTTCATCTCCTCTTATCAGTCATGTTTTTTTAGTTCCAGTAGTCTGTGAATACTGTGCAGGGGTTAGAGGAGCTGGCAAGGGTAGGGGCTCAATAAGTGGAAAGATGAAGAAAAAGAGTAAGGGGACTGGAAAATATGAATAGATTTAATGACTATTTATTAAGTGCCCACACAATGTTAGGTATTATGCTAGGTGCAGAAACAAAATAGTGAACAAAAGGGTAGTTGTCACAGTTTGCAGCCTTGCTGGGTAGCAGGAGACCAGTGTTAAATAAGAAGCCACATGAAATAATGCACAATTTAAAATGATGATGGTTTAGGATACTAAAATAATGCTATAACAAAGAATAGGGAGAGGAAGATACAGTTTAGAGAAGGAGTGAGTTGTTTCAGGAAGGTCTCTGAGAAAATGTTTAAAATATCATGTTTATATGCTATATTTGAAATATTTGTGTATTGATTCTGGAATAATACAACTGTTAACTTTTGATGGAAGTTATAGTTAATAGTAAGAAATACATTTGTCAGTAGTTCATATGCATAGTTTTCTTACACTTAAAAGTAAATCACAGAAGTGTATATTTCTTCATATGCTTTAGTTGTAAAATTTAAGGAACTATTTTCACTATCTTTGTATACCTGAAGTAAGACATAATAATGACACATTTTTGCAGATACAATAACTATTTTTAAAACTTTTATTTTTATTATTTTTAGTTATACAAAATTAAGATTTGTTTTGACATAATTATAAAAGTATGGAAAATAATTTGCTCTAATTCAGTCCCTAGTACTTCCCCTATCCCTTTTTTTCCACCCTTCCCCTGTTCCCTTCCCTCTACTCAACAGATATTCTGCTATTTACTTGTAGAAAATAACTATTATTTTGTTTCAGATTTTCTTTTTCTATCTCTCAATTAACCCAAGTTTAACTATTTCTCTCTTTATATGTTAAAAATTATATTACTATTCAATATATCTATTCTAATATTAATACTGTATGGTATGTGGGTTACATCTCATTTCTAAACCTTAGTTATACATAACTAAGCCACATAATGGCTTAATCCAATCAAATATCATTTAATCAGTTTTCAAAACTAATTTTTCATAAAGAAAAAAGTGATGAAATTTTGACAACTTTTAATAATCACCTCAAGAAACACCTAGAACTCCTTTATTAAGTAAAATATGTACATTCCCCTTAACCTTTCCGTGTAAATTACCACCTTGTTTTATAGATATAGTTACTCCTTAAATAGCATATATTAAAAATGAAAGTTCCTTAAGTAGCGGGAAGGAACTCTATCTATCCATCCATCCATCTATCCATCTATCTAATCTTTACATCCCAACCTTACCCCCAGCAGAAACTATAGCCTATTTCCAAATGTAAGACTAAATTCACAACCTGTCCTCTTGCGCATAGTCTCTTGGGCCCCCGCTCCAAGCCACACCCACCGCACTTCCGGTTGTAGGAAGGAAGCCCTCTTGAGACTTTGCGGGTCTGGGCCTGGAGGGTTTCCTGCTTGCAGTCGCCGTGTCATGGGTGCCTTGCGGGTAGAGGGCCTAGAAAGGACCTGTACCCAGTGCTTGCTCCCTTTGAATCTGGAGTAACTATGCAAAGCCAGCCTGTCTCCAAGTCCCTTAGGGAAACTTCTGCCACCCCTTCACACCTTATTGCCTTGCGGGACCTCTAAACTCTCCTTTTTGCCAGCCTTCCACCCAGTCACCAGTCTCCTTAGAATCACAGAGCAACCCAACCCATACGCTTCTGTCAACAAGAAAAGTCTGCAACTTGTGTCCGCCCAAAAGGCACGGAGTCACTTGAACATTGAGCCTGTGCCTATGGTCCCAGCTCTGAAGAGGCTGAGGCAGGAGGATCACTAGATCCCGGGGGTTTGAGACCAGCCTGGACAATATAGAAAGACCCTGTCTTAAATAAAAGAAAAAAAAAATTAACACAGGGAAGTTGGTAATAACAATGGCAATCACAATAGCTGTTACTCTATTTTTAAATTGTGAAACAGAAAATCGGAGAGATTGAATATCACTTGCCGAAGAGCACAGAGTTGGGAAAACAGGGCACAGGATTGGAGCCCAGGACTGCTTCTCTCCAAGGCCACCTATGCCACCTTCTCAAAAAGGACTTGTGAGTTTCTTCTGTCCTCATATCTGTTTTTCCATATCATGAAGCCTGTTAGCTGAGGTAAGTAGGCTAAGAAGTGGGTGAGAAAGTGCATATCTCTTTTGAGTGCTCTGGGTTGAAACTATCCCTTCCACATTTCTGCTCTTGTTGCAGCAGTATGGTCAGTGGCCTACCAAAAAGCTTCTGAACTTAAATTTCAACTTTTAGCACAAACGTACACACACGCACATTCTATAAAATTTGATGCGTGAACTCAAGTGCTTTAAAAAGGAAGTTCCTGACAACTGAGAAAGAAAAGTTATAAAATTGATGACATCTTTTGTTATAAAATGATTTTTTATGTTTTTAAGTGAGTTTGGTTTTTTTTTTTTTTCCTCCTTGAAAGAACCAGTGAAATGAAATTCAGTTCACTCATTGAGTCTTTCTTTTCCTCTGTCTCTTCCTCCCTCCCTTCTTTCTGTCCTCCAATTTCTCATTTAGGAGACACTTGTAATATCTGAGACAGTATTAAGCATTATGGATTCAGAGGTGATTGTACCTGGTTTGCTGAAATGCTACACAGAGAATAACTGGATTTTAAGAACAAAGGTAAATACAACAAACAAACAAAACAACAATAACAAAACCCTCTACTACAAAACAAAAGGATGTATCAGGAGTGACCAAATAAAGTGTGATTTTTTTTTTTTTTTTTTTTTTTTTTTTTTGTGGTTACCGGGGATTGAACTCAGGGGCACTTGACCAGTGGGTCACATCCCCAGCCCTTTTTTGTATTTTATTTAGAGACAGGGTCTCACTGAGTTGCTAAGTGCCTCGCCATTGCTGAGGCTGGCTTTGAACTCAAGATCCTCCTGCCTAGCCTCCCAAAGTGCTGGGATTACAGGCGTGCACCACCGCGCCCGGCAAGTGTGATTTTTTAAAGTATTTATTTATTTGCTTTTAGTTGTAACACAGTGCATTTATTTATACATGGTGCTGAGGATCGAACCCGGGCTGCACACGTGCTAAGCGAGTGCTCTACCGCTGAGCCACAACCCCAGCCCTAAAGTGCGATCTATTTTGTTTCATTTTTTGATTCATACATCAAGTGCTCTCCACTGAGAGAACAGGGGACTAGGGAAAGCATCATGAGAAGGTTATATATTGGCTATACTTTGAAGGATGTGTGAAAAGTTGATATATAGAGATGGGGCATGGATGGGGTTTGGGGCAGTACAACTATCAGGAAACTACATCATGGAGTCAGAGAACTAGATATATACATGGTACAGTGGCCTGAATATTTGTGCTATCCACCAATTTCTATGTTGAAATTCTAATCCACAAGGTGATAGCATTAGGAGGTAGGGCCTTTAAGAGGTGATATAGGCCATGAAGGTAGAGTGCTTATGTTTAAGATTAATGCCCTTTCAAAAGAGACTCAAACATTAACAAACAAACAAACAAAAAACAAAAACCTAACCTTTTCCACAATGTGAGGTGATTCAGAAAGTGGGCCATTACCAGCATGGAATCTGCCAGTGCTATGCTTTTGAATTCTCAGCCTCTAGAACTGTGAAAAGCAAATTTCTGTTGTTTAAATAAATTTTATTTAATAAATAAAGTTTATTAAATAAAATTTAATAACATTTATGAGAAGCTATTGTTTTAAACTGAGCTTCTGCACTGTCAACAGATCAGACAAAACCAGAACAGTCATTTATGCTAGGTACCATGTAATCAAATAGAACTTAAAAAAGCCCAGTTTCCAGAAAAACAGGAGATTCATAGCAATCAATCACAAGGGGCCCAGTAAACCTGGTAGGGTAACCTGATGTTAACCACTTCACTTTTTGCATGATACTGTTTTCTTGTTCCTGCATAAGCTACCTTACATAATCTGACTGTTCTGCCACACCTTCAGTTTTATAAATGGAATGCTGCCCAATTCATGAATTGTTATAAAAGCCATAGATTTTTTTTTTTTTTTTTGCATCACTGGGGATTGAACCCAGAGATACTCTGCTATTGAGTTATGACTTCAGCCCTTTTTTTTTTTAAAAAAAAAATTTATTTTGTAGTTGTAGATGGACAGCATGTCTTTATTTTGTTTATTTTTATGTGGTGCCTCACACATGCTAGGCAAGTGCTCTGCTACTGAGCTACAGTCCCAGCCCATGACTTCAGCCCTTTTTATTTTGAGATAGGTCTTGCTAAGATTGCTGAGGCTGGCCTTGAACTTGCAATCCTCCTTGCCTTATCCTTCTGAGTAGCTGGGATCACAAGCCTATGCCACTCACTACAGTTAGCTCTAAGTAGATTTTTTTAACTCAATTTGTTGAAATTTTGTTCTTGAACACCAATTTATGGTGTTTGCTGTAGAAGCCTTAGTGGACTAAGACACGTGGCCAACAATGTATATTTCGTTTTGATGAATGTTTGATTTTGAAGGCAAATGAAAAAAAAATTAAAAAGATATGTCAATTCCAAATTTAAAAGATTCAATGCTAATCTAAAGATTAAGTATTTTGTTGTTTTTTTCCTTTCATATGCTAAAAGTGCAGTCAATTATATCCTTAGTTTATACCATACTTTGGCCATTGATCTTTTCTTTTATTTCTTTCATTTATTAATTTTTATTTCCTTCTATTCCTATTTCTGATTCACATTCCCACTCCCACCAGTGGCAACCATTCTAATATACTTTCTTTGTATGTGTGTGTGTGTGTGTGTGTGTGTGTGTGTGTTTGTTTTTATTTTTATTTTATTTTTTTAGGGCCGAGGACTGAACTCAGGGCCTTGCGCATCCTAGGCAAGTGCTCTACCACTGAGCTAAATCCCCAACCCCTTTTCTATGTTTTAATTGTATAAATACTACTGATTTAAAATAAATTTTATTATGGAAAATTTCAAACATAAAAATAGAATATTATAACAAACTCTCCAGTGTCTGTCATCCAGCTGTGATAATTATCAAATCTTTCAAAACTTGTTGTATCTATATCCTCTTCACTTTCATAGTCTCTTCCTTCAAGTTATTTTAATGCAAATTACAGACATCATATTATTGCATCTGTAAATATTTCAATATGAACCTTTAAGTGATAAGGATCTTTTGCAGAAATATAATTACAATGCTATTATCTCACTTAAAATTAGTGAAAATTTCTTAATTATTTCTTAAGTAGGTAGCAATCACATTTTCTCAATATTTCTGCAGAACATTAGAGAAGTTTGAAATTATTAAAATCTATAAATTTGGAGGAGTTTCCGTGTAGAGCAGAGATTAAGACCTCTGAGGTGGGGGCTGTTGCTTTCTGATGGGCATGCTGAGCCTCGCTGTAAGAATGTTGGAAACACAGGGAACTAAAATCAACAGTTGCCACTGTAACAAATTGCCACTATGGGGGGAGAAGAGTTGATGGTAATGTTTCCCTTTTTGTTTTTTCAGTACTTTGCAACATCACTAACAATTCCTTAATTATGTTAGATTCTGTCAGTTAACAATAACTGTGTTTCTGACTCCTGACTGGATTCCTATTGATACATACCATCTCATGTCCCTGGACTCTTCCTCTTCCCCATAGTATTGATATTGTTCTAGGTTATTACCAAAATGCTTTTTATTTTTCACTTTCTTTTTTATTTGTTCATTTTTCAAATTAAAAATAGGATCTGTATTTCACATGTCTTTTTTTCCCAATAAAAATAAATTTTATCATTTTGGCAATTTTTCATTATTAACAGCTTTATTCAGGTATACTTTATATACAATAAAATGCACAATAAAGTTTACAGTTTGGCAGGTTTTGACACATAAGTACACTCATGAGACTATCACCATAATCAAGATAATGAGCATATTCATCTCCCTAAAAAGTTTTCTCATGCTCTGTTATAATCCTACTTTCCCACCTTTCCCTTTCCCATTCCCAAGGCAATCACTGATCTGATTTCTGATATAATTTATTGGTTGTATTTTCTAGAATTTTATGTCAATGGACCAAATAGTGTATACTCTTTTTATCTTGTTTAGCATAATTTTATTGATGGTCACTGATGTCATTGCATGTAGCAATAGTTCATTCTTTTTTTTATCATTGAGTAGTAATACATCCATTATATGAATGTACTACAGTTTTTTATTCATTTACATATTAATGGATATTAGGAATTTTCCAGTTTGGGCTTTTATAAATAAATTTTCTGTGAACATTCATGTACAAGTCTTCCATAGACATAGGCTTTCTTTTTCCTTGGATAATACTTTGGAGTGGGATGGCTGGATTGAATAGTAAGTGTATCTTTAAGAAACCGCCAAACTATTTTTAAAAATAGTTGAACTATTTTCACTCCAAACAGTAGTATATGAGAGTTCTAGTTCCTTTATATCTCTGGCAACACTTGGTATAATTAGTGTGTGGTAATATTTTGTAATGGTTTTCATTAGCATTACCTTAATAACTAATGATGTTTAGCATGTGTTCATGCTCATATTTATCATCTGCCCTCTTTGGTGAAGGGTTTACTCAAGATAGAACATATTTTGAATCATGAAGAGAAGTCTTAATAAGTTTGAAAAGATTCAAATCAAACACAGTGTTTTTTTTTTTTTTTTTTTTTTTTTTTTTTTTTTTTTTTTAGACCACAGTGAAATTAAACTAGAAACCAATTGCAGGAGCCCTGTTTGGGGAGATGGCTAAGATTGCGGTTGACTACGGGCCATGGAGATGTTTGGGCATTGCCACCTTCCATAGTCTCACGGGACTTGGCCCAGGATCTCAAGAGACTTGAGCTGAGATTGCTGATCGGGTCTGCGCCATTTGGTGTGTTGGTTTTGGTGGTGTGTGTGGTACGTGTTAAAGTTGTTGTTAGAGCCAGAGAGAAAAGTTATCAGAATAAAAAGCCTATTTCCAGTTCGCCTCTGAACTTCTTTCCGCGGCTTCGTTGCTCCAAGTGGCCATCGCTTCAGGCGGCAACAACCAATGACAATTACATCTGGAAAATCCCAAAGTATTTGAATTCAGTGTGGCTGTGAAGAAATCTGATGATAGTCTGATTCTTGTGTAAGAGATATGCTTTTTCTCTGGAAGCTTTTAGAATTTTCTCTTTCTCTCCGATGTTCTTAAATTTGCATTTTTAGGATCTTAATCTCTCTTATTTGGTGTTCAGTCCTTTCTATCTGAGTTCTTTCATCTTTCCTTAACTCAAGGATATTTATTTCATTAAATATTTTCCTCCTTTTATTTCTCCTTCATTTTCCATTCCTATTTTCAGTATGCTAGTATATATTCTTTCATCTTCCATGGTGCTCAACATTTTATTTCAGTATCCTTTATCTTTTTAAATCTTCTGGGAGATTTCCTCAGGCTGCTCTTTTAATTTTACAATTATTCCTTGGCTATATTCAGCTTGCTATTTATTACATGTAGTATTCTTTCAAGTATTATTTGTTTTAATGTGTAATATTTCCATATGGCTTTCCTTGTGACTTTTTGTTCCCTATGTTATATACCCAAATTCATTTTTTACAGTATTGGTTGTTTTATTTCAATACTTTAATCTAATTTTTCAATATGTCTTCTTGATATGGTATATGTTGTTCAGTGTGGTTTTCCTTCTGTAGTGATTCAAATCACTATTTAGTTGTGAGATGTTGATCCCCTATAGTTATCAGGGTGAGATTCTAATGCTCATACCCCAGTTTATGACTTCCTTATTACTTTAACAAAAGTTAAGAGATCAGCCCTAGGGAGTCCTAGCTACCAGAAGTACAATCTACAACCTATCTGTTGCCCTTCCATTAGGCCCCTCTGAAGAAGGTTCTCCTTTTGCATAGGAGGTGGCAGTCATCTCATAAGTGATCCATAATCTTTTCTGCATGCTTGGTGAGGAGGACCAGGAGAGTAAGTACTCAGGGCATTGTGGGATGCTGCTACTGCCTTCTCATTCATACTGGTTATAGGGCAGACAGTGGAAATATAAGAGGAAATATGAGAGAGGCATAGCAGAACCTAACTATGTAGTCTTTACCTGTTATTCTATCTTAGCATGCCACCCAACCAGAATTTAAGATTGCCTTTAGTATCTCCAGGATTTCTCAAAAAATTTAAGATTAATATACCCTTCTCTCATATATAGTTTCCTCAGAGCTGGTTCCCCAGGGAATCTCTACCATTTTCCTGGTCAAAATCTTGTCTGTACTTCCTGGGGGTATTGGTGGGAGATAGTTCTTTAAAACTTTTGAGTTTTGCTGTAAGAAAATTAGTTTTTCAGCAGAGTGCAATAAAAAGAGGAAGGAAACTCAGTTACTAGTCTAGGTAAGCAGTAACAGAGATCTGGATTAGTAGTTTGTATGTTGAAATAAGTTTTTTTTTCCCCCTGTTTAGATGATTTACTTGCTAGTGGAATCCAAGTTTGAGAAAGCTGCTGTTTTATTTTGTTTTCTTTCTTCTTTTTTATAAACTAAATATGTTTATTCTTAGCATTCTTTTTTGGAGTGAATAGCAAACTAAGCACTTGGAGAAATTCAAGATGTTATAGTGAAAAGGGACGCTAAAACAAGGCCAGATTGGAGAGCATGTTGTTCTTATTTAAAACTTATGGACCACCTTGAATATGCCAAGCTCTACTTAAGAAAATACAGAAACACGATCCCTTCCATTTAACAGCTAACATTTTCAGAAAATATATACCACATTTCTCACATACAGCCAATATTTAATGTTGTTTAGTTTGAGGAACTTCCTCTTCTTTATTTTATTTTCCTTAAATGTTTTTAGGCTGGTTCTCTTTCTCTTTTTTAAAGTCTGAGAACAAAACATCATTGTACATGTTAATTTTATTGGCTTAAAAATTGATAACTAAATACTATCTTTATCCTGTAAAGTTTCATAAAGTAGGCTGGATGGAGTATATGTTATTGCTTTGCAACTGTTCAGTGTGCTTACCTCTCTAGAGGATGATAACTGGCTGGTCTTTACCACCCCTCCCCTGCCCAGGAATTGAACCCAGGGCTTTGCACATGCTAGGCAAGCAGTCTACCTCTGAACCATACCCCAGCCCTTTTTGTCTTGAAACAGAGTCTCCCTAAATTGCCTCAGCTGGCCTTGAATTTGTGATCCTCCAGCTTCAACCTTTCAAGTAACTAAGATTATGGGTGTATGCCACCATGCTTGGTGCAATCTCCATTTTTATTTCAGAATAAAATCAAGAAAATCAGTTTGAATTGTAACCTGCAAGATTTATGTTAACTGTAGACATGAAAAATGTTCAGTCTTACATAAAAAAATTAATAGCTTTCCTATATACCAATGATGAATCTGCCGAAGAAATCAGGAAAACAATTCCATTCACAGTAGCTTAAAAAACAAACAAAAACCCAGGAATAAATCTAACCAAGGAGGTGAAAGATCTTTCAATGAAAACTATAGAACATTAAAGAAAGAAATTAAAGAAGATTTTAGAAGATGGGAAGGCCTCCCTCCATTCATGGATTGGCAGAATTAATATTGTTAAAATGGCCATACCGTGAAAAGAAATCTGCAGATTCAATGCAATTCCCATTAAAATACCAATGACATTCTTCACAGAACTAGAAAAACAGTCCTAAGACTTATTTGGAAGAATAAAAGACCCAGAGTAGCAAAAGAAATTTTTAAGTCAAAAAATCAATTATACTATAGAGTTATAGTAACAAAAACGGTGTGGTACTGGTGTAAAAATAGACATATAGACCAATGGTGCAGAACAGAAGGCACATAGACAAACCCACAGAAATACAGTCATCTTATTCTCTACAAAGGTGTGAAAAACATACATTGGAGAAAAGATGACTTTTTAAACAGATGATTCTGGGGCAATATGTAGAAGAAGGAAACTAGACTATTATCTCTCACCCTGCACAAAAATCAACTCAAAATGGATCAAAGACCTCAGAATTAGACCAGAAACTATGCAACTCCTAAAAGACAATGTATGGTCAACACTCTAGCTTTTAGACAGAGGCAACAACTTATTAAATAGGAGCCCTAAAAAGCTCAGGAAATAATGCCAAGAGTTAATAAACAAGACACTATCAAATTAAAAAGCTTCTTCACAGCAAAGGAAACAATTACAAATGTGAAGAGAGAACTTACAGAATGGGAGAAAATCTTTGCTAGCTACTCTTCTGATAGAGGATTAGTAATATATAGAATATACAAAGAGCTCAAAAAGCTTTACACCAAAAAATCCAATAACTCAATTAATAAATGGGCAAATGAATTAAACAGATACTTCTCAAAAGAAGAAATAAAAATGGCCAACAAATACAAGAAAGAATGTTCAACATCATTAGCAATTCAGGAAATGCAAATCAAAACTATACTTTTATCTCACACCAGTCAGAATGGCAGTCATCGAGAATACAAATAATAATAAATACTGGAGAGGATGAGGAGAAAAAGGAACATTTTTACACTGTTGGTGGGACTGTAAATTAGTACAATCTTATGGAAATCAGCATGGAGCTTCACCAAATTCTAGGCATGGAACCACTATATGACCCAGCTATACGATTCCTTGGTAGTCTCCTGAAGAATTAGTTATCTTACTCCAGTGATACATGCATACCCATATTTATAGCATCACAATTCACAATAGCCAACGTGTTCATCAAGGGGTGAATTGATAAAGAAAATGTAGTATATATACACAGTGGAATTTTATTCAGCCACAAAGAAAAGTGAAATTGTGTCATTTGCAGGAAAAATTAATGGAACTAGAATGGGACTTAAGTGAGATTGCTGATCGGGTCTGCGCCATTTTGGTGGTGTGTGTGGTGCGTGTTAAAGTCGTTGTTAGAGCCAGAGAGAAAAGTTATCAGAATAAAAAGGCTGTTTGTTTCCAGTTCGCCTCTGAACTTCTTCCCGCGGCTTCGTTGCTCCAAGTGGCCATTGCTTCAGGCGGCAACACTAGAGACCATTATATTAAGTGAAATAACTTCAACTCAGAAGGTCAAGGTCATGTGTTTGCTCTCATGTGGAAGCTACTGAGGAAAAAGGAAAGAAAGGTGGGTCTTCTAAAGATCAAAGGAAAATCAGCAGAGGAAAGGGATTAAGGGATGGGAAGAGGGGAGGGAAGGGAGAAGTGCTGGGGAGTGATCTTGGCCAAATTGTATTTTTACATTGTGTGTATATATGGCAAACAAATCCCATCATTATGTACTACCATAATGCACCAATAAAAAATGTGGGGGAAAAACAAAATTCTTCACAAAAAGTTTTGTCTTAAACAAAATGTGACTTTTTTTCTGTTTTTTTAACCTGTCAAACTATCAAAAATTACATGTAAAAAAGTAAGATTTAGTAAGAAGTTCTTATAATATACTAATAAAAATATAATTCTTGCTGACTCTCAACCCCTCTTATATGCCAAAGGTAGTCAGATTTAGCAAGCACCAGAATCACCCAGACGCCCCAATCAATAAATGGGCCAAGGAACTCAACAGACTCTTCTCAGAAGAAGATATATATTCAATCAACAAATACATGAAAAAATGTTCAACATCTTTAGCAATTAGAGAAATGCAAATCCAAACTACCCTAAGATTTCTTCTCTCTCCAGTCAGAATGGCAGCTATTAAGAATACAAACAAGTGTTGGTGAGGATGTGGGGTAAAAGGCACACTCATATGTAGCTGGTGGGATTGCAAATTGGTGCAGCCAATATGGAAAGCAGTATGGAGAATCCTTGGAAAACTGGGAATGGAACCACCATTTGACCCAGCTATCCCATTCCTTGGTCTATACCCAAAGGACTTAAAAACAGCATACTACAGGGATACAGCCACATCAATGTTTATTGCAGCACAATTCACAATAGCTAAACTGTGGAACCAACCTAGATAACACTTCAGTAGATGAATGGATAAAGAAAATGTGGCATATATACACAGTGGAATATTATTCAGCATTAAAAGAGAATAAAATCATGGCATTTTCAGGTAAATGGATGGAGCTGGAGAATATAATGCTAAGTGAAGTTAGCCAATCCTAAAATATCAAATGCCAAATGTTTTCTCTGAATTAAGGATGCTGATTCATAATATGCTGTGGGGGTGGGTGGGAGGATTAGATGAACTCTATCTAGATAGGGCAAAGGGGGAAAGGAGAGGGAGGAGAAGGGAGAGGGCATGGAAGTAGGAAAGATGGTGGAATGCGATGGTCATCATTACCCTAAGTACATGTATGAAAACACAAATGATGTGACTGTATTTTGTGTACAACCAGAGATATGAAAAAATTGTGCTCTATATGTGTAATATGAATTGTAATGCATTTTGTTGTCATATATAATAAAATTAAAAAACAAAAATAAATAAATAAAAAGATATAACACCATATACCCATTTTCTATTCATTATCCAGAGAAATTCATGTAGTTGTTATTCCATTTTCCATTCAAACTTTCCATGTTAAAGTGTTATCAGATATTTTAAGTTGATATACCCATTATTTACTAATGTAAAATGCAAGGCACTAAAATGTAAGGCAGTGTTTATCCTCTCCCTTATTCTTGATCTGTCTCCATAATTTTCCTTCTCTTACCCAGCCTCTCCTTCCTTTTTCCCCTCTTCTTCATGTCTCACATCCTTTAGAATTCTTCATGAAGAGGTCATTAACAATCTCTTTTGTATTTTCAGTCTTTCTTCCAATTTCTTCCTTCATCTGCTTGCCTTACCTGAAACCTGGCTTATCCTGAAAGCAGTGCTTCCCTTGTAGCCCTTTCAAACACAGTTTGCTAGTTTGTCCACATTTGCTGAATGTTGGAATTTGTAAGTCAGTTTGCAGTCTTTTCCCCATATCACTGCAGCCTCCAGATGTTTATTTACTACTTAACTTTTATATAAATTTCTAAAACCTCTGGCTCATTATCTGCCATCATCCTAGGAGGAGGCATCTGCATCCACATGAATGACCGTCTAGCACCTGAGCATCTCTGTTCTTTGATTTCCTCGTCCTCTCTGAGCTTCTCCACTCTACTTCCACACCAGTCTCAGTATAACGTTCGTTCTGAGCCTTTTGCATCATATAGAGCAACACTATCTGTGAACTACTATCTCCTATTATTTCAGCCTTTACTCAGCTACCTAACACTACAATCGCAAGGAGCCTATCCAGAATTTAGGTCTTTTCTCAGAAGATAGAACTAAACTTGGGTACAGAACTTGATGTTATTGGCTAAGGGGTAAATTAAAATCTCATGTCATTTAAAATCTTTTATACCATGAAATTGTTGAGCTTTTTGTTGCACTTATATATCTAGTAGGTGAAATAATAGAATTTCAAAGGTCTATTTCAATGAATTCAAATGCCCATGCTCCCCATATATTTGAGGTAAAAGAGTTACTGTAAAAGGAAAATCTGTGTAGCTTCCAACACAGAGGCCTGAAGTGAAGTTATGCTTATGGACTCCCCAAATTGCCTCCCCTAGACACCTCATGTTTTACCCTTAAAATTTTAATATTTAAGTTAGGAATGGATAGCACTTATGTTTTCTCAGATGGTCATGTTTTACGGTGAATATTTAAGATTACTTCAGAATAGGTTTTGTGCCTTATGTGAAAGTCAGCTTCCTGGTACAGTTTGACTATCGCATATGGGTAGAGTAGCAGGAAGGGTATATTGCAGCCATAGCTGATAATTATTCTTTAATAGTGACAGGCATATTCTGGTCACTGTATAGAAACTGGGTGTACAGAAAGGTGAGAAATGGTGTGAAATAGTGGAAAGAGGAAGGAGTAGAGGTCAGAAAACTCAGAGTAAGGACATTTTGACTTACTAGCCTTATGGATTTGTGAAATTTACTTAGTTTGAGCCTTGGCTTCTTTATCCATAAAATAGGGATCAGAGTGTCTATTTTACATTTCTTACAGGGTCATTGTGAGAATCAAATGATCTAATGTAGTAAGAACTTTAACCATAGTGAAACCATAAAAAGATGTTCTTATTAAGGTAATTGACTCATTATATCTATAAAGTAGACATTTTAGTAATGATAAATTGCAAATTAAAAGATGGTTGGGATAAACTGTAATTTTGGGAATTATAAGATTAATGAGTGAAGATGACTAATGGTAGATTTTCCAGACTAAGAAGTAGCTCAGATTTTGAAAATAGCCTTTAATAATTTAATTATACCACTTAATATATAGCATGTTTTAATGTATAATACTAAATAATACCAATATTTTATTATCTAAATAAAACACATAGCCATTTCATAAGCCCTTTTTCTTTTATAATAATGATTCTTCACTTTTTTAGATATTACTTAGGTTATAAGAATAGGAATGGTGTTCTACTCAGCCAGAATAATATTTTATCTTTTACTTTCTGAAAGTGCTCAGCAAGTTTCTACAACTTTAATTGTCTGGATTATTTCAATTTCTGAAAACACATTGGCCATGAGGCCTTTACAGTCTCTCATGCCTATGGTCCCTTTAGTCTTTGAAACCAAAAATCCTTAAGTCATAGTCTTATTTTTGGTAAAGGATAAGAATGTTCTATAAATCTCCTAAAATGTGATTTCCAATAGTCCTTTACTCCTCATGTCCAGAGATGCATAAACTTTATTACTTTTTTACACACCATTTCTCAAATTTTGCCTTCTTTCATCATCTTCAAAGCCAATTTCTTAAGTATTTACTTATTTATCTTCTGCTTGGAAACTTTCGGAACTTTCAATACCACCTTCAGTATGATGTTCTATGTTCATTTATGTTTTGGTCTCGCTTCAAAGTGGTGCCAGGGTATTCATTTTTCCTTACTGCTTTCTATTCATTTGCCTTTTCTTGAAGCCAGATCTACTCTTTGCCTGATATGTCCCCAGAACAAACAAATGAGTATCTTGTTAATATGTTTGTTGGACCCTATTGAATAATTTTTCTGTATCAAGTTTGCAGCATAAACTGGGCACTATATGAGCAAATGTGTGGATTCCTGATTACATGAAATATGGACCTAAAGTTTGAATTTGAGTCCTGAAAAACAAACCATGTTGGTGAGACTGAATAGCAGTAATGAGGGATGGTGAAAAGCATAACTACTTCCTTCAGTCCAGGAAGTGGGAGAACTTTCTTAGACCCCCCCTTTTTTTTTTTTTTTTTTTTGATAATTGGAAAGATTTTCCAGGATTCTAGAGAGAGAAGTTGGAGTTTGGAGATATGTTCAGAGGTGGCAATTGGAACTGTAAATGTGGGTGAATATGATTTAGAGACCTGAAATGTCAAAGAATTCAAATAGGAGAGAGTATAAGAATGTGAGAACTTCATGGGAGCATGTCTGTATTGTTCACTGCACCATTCTATAACTGGCACTCAGGAAAGCACAAGCATATAAGAGATTTTCAGTAAACATTTGCTGAAGAACACATAAATGAGCATAGATGGAAACCATAGATGGTGAGTGCATTAAATGTGGCAGAGGATTTGGAAAACCTCAGGATAAAAATGAATTCATGTAAATTTTATGTTAATGCTAGATTATGAGGGGTAGTTGAGAAAGTGGAAACAGTGAATCTGTGCTTTGAGAAACTTCCTGGTTCCCCCAATAAGACATCATTGTTTATTCCCTATCTCTCAAATTCTTATAAAAAGATCAAATACATGTACAAATAGGGAAAGTCTAAGTTACCAGTGTCAACATGCCAGAAATTTCAAGTAATTTTTACTGAATTTTTTGTGAATGGATAGTTCTGCATTGAGGACCACGAGCAATCTTGTTCTGAAAACATCACACATCCAGGATGCAAATGGAAAAAGTCCCTTCAGACTGCTTCAGAGGAGGAGAGGCTATAAGGTAGGCAGTGGGGCCATCAGTGGCACATTACTTAGCTTCTCCTGTTTTTCATGCCTTTTGGAGGCCTGAAATCTTCACCAACTTTCAGGCTACACCCAGAGACCATGTTCTCACTGCTGCCTTCAGCTTATCACTCCCGTTACTACTGAACACAGTTACTGCTGTTTCCTCTTTTTCTGTCTTCACTTTAGGTAAGGAAGAGAAGATGAAGGGAGGGCAGAGGCTGAGATCTGAGATCTGAAGTTAAGGGCAGTCTAAAGGTTGTGAATGTGAGCCATAAGTCTATGCCTGGGGTTTGAATGCTAGCTTCTGCTTCTCAGGAGATTTCTCATGGATGCCTCCTTATTGGATTGGCGAAAACTGAACAAAATTAGAGGGAAAGAGCTGACTGTGACAAGGAAGCTAAAAGGATAAGCTGGAGTTCACTTCTTACCAACATCAAGAGGGAATCTGGAGATATAGAAACTTGGAAGGGAGTAATATACAGAAAGGACCGAGCAACAACAGAATAAACTGCTTTTGTAGTCTGGGTCAACTTCTTTGAAAGCTCACAGAGAATTCCTCTTCTCTTCCCTCTCAAGTTTGATTTCACACCATAGGGAACTAACACAAAAGAGAATTGGAAGAAGAGTTAGAGCATAGTCTCTAAAAAGCCACCATCTATGGGCTAGAGTTTCTTTGGGCTACTGATTTCTACTAAGATGATGATTTTGACTAGAGAAGAACAATTATGTAGCTCACTGAAAACCTTTTCCTCATATGTCATTTTAAAGGAATACTGTTTCTTCATTTTTGTGGGGATCCACAGTGTTATTTCCTAGGAATTGTTTCTTGTGAACAAGTCTAATAGTTAAGAATCACTGGGGACAGATAAGTATTTCAACAAAGTTAGATTTATTTTATTCTCTACTTTGCCTTCTCCCTGATGGATGACTGTATTAAATCAACTGATATTGTTACCAATCCAGGCCTGTATTTCCTGCTCCATAGTAGGCCAATCACTGACATGAATTTTGCAAAAGAGAGTTTCTTCATGAGGCAGCCAGGTATGGAGACAAGACAGTAAGTCTCAAACCTGCCTCCCAAAGAATAGAGTTTAGGAATATTTATAGAACAAAGAAGCAGGGTAGTTTAAGGCAAAGGGAAAGGTGACAGGAAGTGAGGAAAAGACAATTAATCAGTGGTCTATGAATGTATAATAAACTTTCATAGGACACATCTTCAGAAAATGACAGTGTTAGTATGATCTGAGGGTGCAGTTTTCCGCCTTCTTATGTTAAAGAGGTCACCGACTGGACACCTATGCAGGCCCAAATGAAGAGTTGGTAGTTTCAACAAAAGTGTCCTCCAAGTCTCTGGAAAGTAACCTAGACAAACATTATTATCATGACCCAAACGTTAGAAGTGTTACTTAGAAGTAAAACTAGTGAGAGACTACTAATATGTTGCTCAGCTGTGTGACCTCTAAAGTTGGTGACTTATAAAGTCAACTGAAGGCAAATAACTAAAAGGGTTATTTTAGTTATTTTAGTTTAGCTAGAGGGTTTATTCATATTTTCCCTCCATTTCAGTATTAAAAAATGCAATAATGATGAACATGATGAATAAGGATCTTTTTCAAGCATATTGTTACTTGATGTCCCATATATGATATAAAAAAATAATTCCTATTCTGAAAGAAGATTATGGCCAGGGCCAGAATCTGAATAATCATACATGGAATGTATTCTGTAAAGGCCTTCCCCAAGTTCCATTGCCAGCTCATATAATGAAAATGCCTTGCAAGTAAATATTGCTCTGATAGGTAGAAATTTTTTAAAAATGCACTAGCTTGTTTTTTTAAAATTATTTTTTCTATCGTATTTTTAAACAACATAAGGAAAAAACATTTGAAATCTAGAAACCAATAAAAGTAAATTTAATTGTATACCTTAATGAATTATTATATTTTCTAATTTTATCTATTCCATTTTGCTTCTGGGAAACCACAAAATTTAAGATCTGTGAGAGCAGACTTATTATGCTTTTGTTCTTGCCATTTTGGTCTTAGTACATATAGGTAACAAATCATTCATTCATTCAAATATAACTTATGGTATAAGTTACCACAGTGACTAGACATGGTGGTACATGCCTGAAATTCCCATGATCTGGGAGGCTAAGGCAGGAGGATCACAAATTCAAAGCCAGGCTGGGCAACTTAGCAAGATTCTGTCTCAAAATAGAAAAATAAAAAATAAAATAAAAGGTCTGGGGGTATAGCTCAGTGGTAGAGCACCTCTGGGTTCACTCTTCAGTACTGAAAAAAAAAATGTTACCATGCTTATGGTGATATGAAAAAAAACAGACATGGATTTTACATGCCTTAAGAAACTCAGAGCCCCCAGAATACACTTGCTCTATTGTGATTTATTACCACCCCACCTCTCAAGAAAAGAAGAAGCAAAAGTTTTATTTCGTGAAGATGTGGTAACTATATGACTTATTATATTTGCGATTCCATTAAACCTGAGTTAGGAGACAGTTCCTAGAATATTCTTAAGCAAAAAGTAATTGTAAAAATTGGCAAAAATAGTCACAAATTATATCATCCCTATACCAGTGACTGTCTTGATTATAAACTTGTGGATTGGCTGTTCCTCCAACTCCCCACATTTGTTCCTTTGGATTGCTTCTCCAAATGACCTTTGATTCAGGCTCTGCTTTTGGGGGATCCCAGGCTAAGATAGTCAGTGAGAGAAATAAGCAAAGGAAAGAACATGATATGTCTCCAAGATTTTGTTTTAAACATGATGGTAGTTAGTGGACTAGAGACTGGAAATAAAGGAAGAAGTTTACCTTGGCAGAGTACACAGTGAGAGGAAATAAGCACTAAGGACAGAACATGGGGAATACCATTATTAAAGCAGATTGAGAAAGAGGATCCCACAAAGGAATGAAAAGAGATGGTAGGAGGAGAACCCTGGACAACTAGTATTCCAAAACCCAAAGGATAATTGCTGAAGGAGAGAAGGACCAACAGTGTCAAAAATCACAGGAGACATAAAATGTGGAAATTGTACCTTAGACAGCACACAGTGAATGTTATGGATTGTCAAAGTGTGATCACAGTGGGGTAAGGAATGAATAGAAAACGAGGAATAGGAACAATAAATTAAGACTACTCTTCTAAAGTGCTTAGTTGTGAAATGAAATGAGAAAGATACTGGATTACAAGAAGGGACTAAGATGTCGAGAGATTAATTAATTATTTTTTAATATGGATGACATAAATATATGTTAAAATTTGGATCAAATTAAGCTAATGTTATAGAATTTGCACTTGGGAGAATGAATAAAAAATCTGTTTTTAGTTAGATCTACTACTATTCTATTACTTGCAGGACTGAAGCTATATGTGGCAAAGCCATGTGTGAAATTTTGTCATTTTAGAATTTTATTTAGAACACCTCTCACTACCTCATACTAAAGCAAAATTTTATTTCTCTCTGCTCACCGGTTTCCATGTTTTCCTTCAAGCACTTTGTTTAGCAGTAACCAACACTTCTGGCTGGTTAAACACTCCCTCTCCCAGGTGGAGCCTTACCTTTCTTTAATTTTATGCCTTAACCTGTACTTAAGTGAGAAGGCTGAAAGACCTACACATCTGTCAGCTACTCTTTTCCTGAGGGCTTCTCAGCATTTGGAACTTCATGTTTGTCACCCTATCAACCTACCATATAATAGACACTTAATATTTTGAATGACGAATGAATGATTATAACCAGAAGAAACTGAGAAAGTTGTAAAAGAGAGGACCCGTTTTCTTCTATCACCGCAGATCCACTTCCCTGCCCAATATTAGATATTTTTGTTAGCTATTATGGCTACAGATTTCCTTTTCTCTCAGTAGTTCCCCAAATCCAAAAACACAGAAGAGGGAAAATGGAAGAAAGATAACTTGGTGTATCATTCAATTGCATTTTGTGACATTTTCTTGATGGCACAGTTAAGGTAAGATTTAAGTATTAGGCAGTCATGATTCTGATTTTTAAAGTTCTGTTTTTGTATGATGTTAGGAAGAATAGATTTCTAATAATTCTTGCTGCTTTTCAGGGATTTTAAAATTGCTTGCTTTATGAGTAATATCACCACTGCACATCTGTGAAGCTGTGAAATTTTGTAGGAGCTATGTGAAGAAATAGTTATAACTTGCCATAGTGACATTAACCCTAATAGCATTGTTAAAATTCTTTATATTAAAATATATTTACAAGCCATATCTTTTCTATTGAATTTTGTGAGACTAATTTTTCTGACTGATGAAGTGAAAGGTGTTTTGGACTTTGAATAATAGATTGTGTTTGTTTGAGTCTGGTATCCCTACTATGGGATGCAGCAGTAAATGGGTGTAGGAACCCTAATTAAGGAGATAGCTAAGGTTGCAGTTAGCTGTGAGCCATAAAGATGTTCAAACATTACCACCTTCCATGGTCTCGTGAGACTTGGCACGGGACATTGCAGAGCAGGTCGGGGCCATTTTGTGGTGGTTGTAGGAATGTGGATTGTGTGCTGGAGTTGTTGTTGGAGCCGGAGAGAGAAGCTAGCAGAATAAAGAATCTGTTTGTTTCCAGTCTGCCTCTGAACTTATTCCCACAGCGATGTTGCTCCAAGCGGCAATAGCTGCAGTCAGCGACAGGTGGTGGCCCATACAGGGAACTTCGGAGTGGACAGGTAAGAACTGAAAAGTCTCTAAAGATGGGTTCGAATGTAACTAAATCCCAAGTGACAAAGGCTATGGAAAGAATCCTTGATATACCTGACTCCATTGTCAGTGAGGAGGATTTAGAAAAAGGTGAAGGCGATCATGAAAGTGTAGCTTCCACTGAGTCAACTAAGACCAGTAAGGAGAGTATTAGAAGAGTCCCAAAACTGACAAAAATCCAAGCTGTTAGAGCTATTCGTGATTTATTGGAGATAGCTGAAGGACACTTGCTCTCCATTGAACCTGGGACTCAGGATATTGCTGTCAGTGAAATTAGCAGTAGTGAGGAATCTAGTAAAAGTGATCCTGAGAAAATGAGGAAAAAGAAACTAAAAATGACCAAGAAAAAGGACCGTCAAGTAGAGGAACCACTTGTGTCCTCTACTCCCCCATGGGTGGAATCCATTACAGAAAATATGAAGGGTATTACTAGGCATTTGCATACCCTAGAAACAGAAATAAAAAGTCTTTCTGAGTGCTTATGCGCTCTTGAGGGTAACTCTCAGATACATTGGGAACTGCCAATATTTGAAAATAAAAATGGACAGAGAATCCACCAGTCAGTAGATTTCAAAACAATAAAAAATCTCAAAGAGGCAGTAATGATGTATGGGCCCCAAGCTTCATTCACATTGAGTATGCTGGAGTCCCTTAACACCTTTACCTTAAACCCCCCCCCCCCAGACTGGAAAAGTCTATGTAAAGCAGCATTAAGTGGGGGGCAATACTTGGTTTGGCGATCGCAATTTCAAGACCTTTGTATAGAAATGGCTAAAATAAACGCAGCTGCAGGGTTTGGAGACCATAATATAGAAATGCTCACAGGAGAAGGGCAGTTCACAGACTTACAGGCTCAAAAATATTATTACCCAGGTGTATATGCTCAGATATATGCAGCTGCCTTAAAGGCATGAAAAACTTTACAAGGACCTGGGGATCTACAAGGTAGCTTGTCAAAAGTGATTCAAGGACCTAATGAGCCATATGCTGACTTTGCTGATCGACTTTTGAGAACTGCAGGTAGAGTGTTTGGAGACGTTGATCAAGCTATGCCATTAGTTGTTCGATTAGCATAAGAAAATGCTAATAAATACTGCCAGGAAGCCATCAGGCCATGGAGAAATAAAAAGGATCTTTCCATATATATACAACTATGTAAAGATATAAATGATGCCTTTGTCACAGGAAATGTGATTGCAGCAGCAATGAGAGGTGCTTCCCCTCAAAATTTCACAAGGGCTCAACCTAGACATTATAATCAATCAGGATATTCCAGGCAAAATTATCATAATCAATCAGGCTATTCTAGGCAAAATCCCCAAAGAGAAATAAGACCAAGCTCATACCGTGCCCCAGGCCACTGCCCCAGGTGTAAAAAGGGAAATCATTGGGCCAATAAATGCCATTCAAAATTTGACATCTATGGAAATCATTTGTTTAGGAATTCAAAAAACTGGGCACGGGGCCCAATGCCCTGGGGCCCACAAATGTACGAGGCATTGGAGGAGGAGTATCCTCAAGCACCCACTCAGATGCTTCCCCGACACAATCCCTACTACCCATCCACTCCCTCGCCAGAGGAACAGGAGGAAATGCAGGATTAGACCTCTGTTCCACCGCCTGAATAGTGTTAACACCTGAAATGGGGGTTCAACTGATTCCCACAGGAGTCAGGGGACCTCTTCCCTCAGGGACTGTAGTACTTATTCTCAGGTGAAGTCCTAAAAGCTTATTAGGTTTGCAAGTGAACCCAGGTGTAATAAACTCAGACTACAAAGGAGAAATAAAAATAATGCTTAGCTCACCCCAAAGTATAAGTTCTGTTAATCAAGGAGATAGAATTGCTCAGCTGCTTCTCCTTCCAAATTTACATAATTAATTTAAAATGAGTATGCCTCAAAAAAGGAACAATAGAGGATTTTGTTCTACTGACTTGGGACCTATGGCTTGCTGAGTTCGGGATTGTTCAAGGAGGCCTATGTGTAAAATAAAAATCCAAGGAATAGAGATGGAGGGACTGATAGATACTGGAGCTGACTCTTCCATCATTAATCTATGGCAATGGCCCAAGCACTGGCCTCTGCAAAAAGCTTCAACCAATTTAAGAGGCTTGGGATATAATAACCTTCCAGAGAAAAGTGCGGTAATTTTAAAATGGGAGGATGATGAAGGGCATAAAGGAATATTTCAGCCTTATGTTTTACCTAACCTACCGGTTACTTTATGGGGAAGAGATATTTTGCAACAAATGGGAGTACACCTTGCAACCAAGCCTGCAGATGTTAAATGTGAAAATCTACAGGGTAATCTTAACCTTATAAGAAATCATTATCAAAAGATACAGAGTAGCCAGGCGCGGTGGCGCATGCCTATAATCCCAGCACTTTGGGAGGCTGAGTCAGGAGGATTACGAGTTCAAAGCCAGCCTCAGCAATGGCGAGGCACTTAGCAACTCAGTGAGACCCTGTCTCTAATAAAATACAAAAAAAGGGCTGGGGATGTGGCCCAGTGGTCGAGTGCCCCTGAGTTCAATCCCCAGTACAAAAAAAAAAAAAAAAAAAAAAAAAAAAAAATACAGAGTAATCTTAACCCTATAAGAAATCATTATCAAAAGGTACAGGGTAATCTTAACCCTAAAAGAAATCGTTATCATAAAGGAAAAAGATATTTTTTTCGGAGCCACTGAGAAAATAATTTTGAAAATACCATGGCTTTCTGATAAGCCAGTGTGGGTCCCTCAGTGGCCCCTATCTAAAGAGAAATTACAAGCGGCTCACCTACTAGTTCAGGAACAACTAGAAGCAGGACATATAGAACCTTCCACCTCTCCCTGGAATTCCCCCATATTTGTGATCAAGAAAAAATCAGGAAAATGGCGATTGTTACATGATCTTAGAGAAATTAATAAAACCATGCAAATCGTGGGCCCTACTCAACCTGGACTTCCTAATCCTGTAGTATTCCAAAAAATTTCCATCTTATTACTCTTGATATAAAGGATTGTTTCTTTTCTATTCCTCTACACCCTCTGGATACCCCCAGGTTTGCTTTTTCAGTTCCTTCTATTAACAATAATGGGCCTGATCAAAGATATCAATGGAAAGTTTTGCCGCAGGTAATGGCTAATAGCCCCACTACGTGTCAAATCTATGTAGATAAAGTTATTCAGCCTATCAAAAATAAATACCCAGAGCTTATGTGCCTCCATTATATGGATGATGTTTTGCTTGCTCATCCTAATCAAGAAGTCTTATTCACCATATTTAGTGATATATCGGAAAACTTGAAACGATATGGACTAAACATTGCTAAGGAAAAGGTTCAAATTAGATCTCCAATATTATATCTAGGATTCCAAATTATGGACACTTTTATTAGGCCTCAAAAAATATTAATTAATAAAGAGCATTTGACCACTCTCAATGACTTTCAAAAATTGCTAGGAGATATTAATTGGCTTCGCCCTACACTAAACCTCACTACTGGCCAACTAAAACCTTTATTTGACATCCTTCGCGGGGACCCTGATCCATCTTCACTGTGAACATTGACTTCTGATGCCAGGAAAGATTTAAAGTTAGTAGAAAAAGCCATCGAAGGAGCTCATTGTGATAGATTTGATTTAACTCAACCGCTGATATTGATTATTATTTCTTCACAATATACACCCACAGGAGTATTTTGGCAACAAGGGCCTTTATTATGGATACATTTGCCTGTCTCTCCTAAAAGTATAATTGAGTCTTATACCTCCATGGTGGCTAAACTTATTCTTCAAGGACTTAAGACTTCTACTAAAATATTTGGCATTCTCCCTGCTACTATTATTACTCCCTATTCATCATCACAGATTGAATATTTATGCTTCAATGATAATGATTGGGCTATAGCTAGATGCTCTACTTCTGCAAATTTTGATAATCATCTTCCTAAGTCTCCTATATTATCTTTTTGTATCATCATCCTATTATATTTCCACATGTAATAAAAAATCATCCTATTCCTAAGGCATTAAATGTATTCACAGATGGGTCCTCAAATGGTACTGCTGCAGTAGTCACTAAAAAAGAAAATATAACTTACATAACTGCACACAAATCAGCTCAACTAGTGGAACTGGAAGCTGTGGTAGGAGCTCTGGAAAATTTTAGAGAGCTGCCCATGAACATTTTTTCAGATAGCCACTATATTGTGCATGCCATCCCAAAATTAGAGCTAGATGGACCAATAGCACCTCATACTCCAGCCTTTAAATTGTTTTATCAAATACAAAAACTTTTGTGGGCAAGAAAAGAACCTCTATTCGTAGGGCATATTAGAGCACATACCAACTTGCCTGGTCCCCTCCATGAAGGTAATCAAAAGGCTGATGCCTTTACCCAAACAATCTTTATACTTTCAGTGCTCCAGCAAGCTACTTTATTTCACTCCCAGTTTCATGTCAATAGCACCACCTTGCAGCGTAGGTTTAAAATCACAAAGGAGCAACCAGAACAATTGTAAAAGATTGTAAATCTTGTATGACACATTTGCCCAATCCTCATTATGGTGTTAACCCTAGAGGATTAATGCCCAATCATTTGTGGCAGATGGATGTTACTCATGAGCCAAGTTTTGGAAAATTGCGATTTATTTATGTGACCATAGATACATGATCAGGCATGATTTTTGCTTCCTTACATTCTGGAGAAAAAGTTAAAAGATGTTACATCTCATTGTTTGCAAGCTTTTGGTGCATTGGGCATCCCCAAAATGCTTAAAACAGATAATGGCCCTGCATATACGTCCTCATCTTTCAAACAGTTTTGCGCAAAATTCAATATATCCCATAAAACAGGCATCCCATACAATCCTCAGGGTCAGGGCATTATTGAAAGAGCAAACCGCACACTGAAAATTATTTTATTAAAACAAAAAGAAGGAAATTGGAAAAATCCTAGGGACAGATTGGCAGTTGCCCTGTTTACCTTAAATTTTTTAACTTTAGACTCTAATGGTTACTCTGCTGGAGACAGACATTGGAACCCACACCAACAACATAAACCTTTGGTTTACTGGAAGGATGTTCATTCAGGTACATGGAAGGATCCAGATCCAGTATTAATTTGGGGGAGAGGATCTGTTTGTGTTTTTCCAAAGCACGAATCCTCTCCAATTTGGATACCGTCTAGATTAATAAAGCAGGTACCAAATCAAAAGGATCAAGATGAAGTTGTTGAGGAATCAAGATTAATAAAAAAGGTACAAAATCAAGAGGACCAAGATGAAGGTATGGAATGATTCCCTTAAAAGAGTCCTTCAAAATATTTCACAACTTAAGTGTCATTCCTCCCAGCTCGGATGAGGAGATCTCTCTTTAGTGTGCACACAATTGTATTTTTTTTCTCTTTTTGTATATGTCTTTATGTCTGTGCATTTGTCTAAATTCCATGTAAATGTGACGTCACAAATATATGTTTGTAGGTTTGTGTGTCTGTCCAGTGTGACGTCACAAATAACAAAGCGCTTATGAAAAAAAAATATGGATCCAAATAACTTTAATTCATTTAAGTTTAAGAGTATTCAATTTGGGTAAATAATTTAATAAGTGAAGTTACCTTCAATTTTGATTTATAGGTCTCCCAGGGACTTCTCTTTAGCGAAGAATATGACTAGTGCTGTATAACCTGATATTTTGGTGTTTTGACATAGGAATGTTTATTTGTAATCAACTTTATTTGTTTATAGCTGATTAATTTGAGTTATTTCAACAGATAATCTCATGGAAGTTTATAGAGACTCGAGGGTTCCAGCTAACAAATTATTTTTCCAAAGTGCCTTTAGCTTTTCTTTACTCTATCTTTAATGCAGTAAATACCCTCAGTCTTTCTTTGTTTTGTTCTGAATATGATATTTTGACAGCTTATGTTTGTGGGAGCTCAAGCAACAATGTGTGTGAGCAGAAATCAACTTTAATTTTCTAATCTAATAATTTTTTATTTTTTAGTTTGACAACTCGCCTCTTGACTTAGTGCTGGAATAGCACTGCCTTTCCTTTAATAATTGATGCTTGAGTTTGTAGGTAGTGGGCCCTGAAGATCGTGGTCGCTGCAAGCATCCCTGCTGCTCAAGCATCAAACAACCTCACCAGCAGTGTGGCCTCTGCTCTGCATGCATGGGGCCTCCTAGATCAACGTGTTATAATAAGTGGACATTTTGATCTTTTATTGTTTGGGACTTTATGGGAAAATGCCTTGCGGGTATTTGTCTAGAGAACTCATTGTGTTACTTGATAGAACTCAGGGAAGCTGATTTGTTTAAAGAATTTGATATGCTATGCAACTTGGCTCGTCAGCAGAAGGCTTGTCACCTTAAAGACGCAGCATCTCCTCACAATTGGACGGCTGTTAGCCATCTTACACAGTCGATCCTGAAGGGCTTGATTGGATGGCTGGTAGCCAATGATGGGTAAGATCCCCAGAGGGGGACAACCTAAGACAGGCACAGTCGCACGGGACAGTCTCATGTGGCCGACATATCAACCTAAGACAGGAGTCAAGGGCACAGCCTTGATTATCCGATGACGGGTAAGAATGTTGGTTGCACATGGACGTCCTAGAGCATCCCCTCTTTTAAAACAAAAGGGGGGAAATGTAGGAGCCCTATTTAAGGAGATAGCTAAGATTGCGGTTAGCTGTGAGCCATAAAGATGTTCAAACATTACCACTTTCCATGGTCTCGTGAGACTTGGCCCGGGACATTGCGGAGCAGGTTGGGGCTATTTTGTGGTGGTTGGAGGAGTGTAGATTGCATGTTGGAGTTGTTGTTGGAGCTGGAGAGAGAAGCTAGCAGAATAAAGAGCCTGTTTGTTTCCAGTCTGCCTCTGAACTTATTCCCGTGTTGCTCCAAGCGGCAATCGCTTGAGGCAGCGACAAATGGGTAAATGATAAAGGGATGTGACCATATCAAATGTTAGTTAGCATTATTGTTAAGTCTTTGAAAATGGGCACATTATTTCAGAAGTAAACATGTATTGAAAATAACATCATCTGAATCAGAAAGATGTGGATAGGATTACAGTGTCTACTCTGTACTTTAATTGCTTGTCTTTTCTCAGCCTCAGTCTACTGTAAAGTGTAGAGAAAAATTCCTACCTAATAGTAAATAATCTGCTGGTATTGTGAGGACTAAAGTAGATATTTGGTCTGTCATATAATAGATGCACACACAAAAATGTTAGTTTTCCTCTCAGTTTCTGCAATTATAAAACTGTGATTAGGAATACTATTGTCTTGGTGAGGTTTTTTTAAACATTAGATTTCAAAAATAGTTGTAAGAAAATAATCATTTAAACTTAAAATTTCTTGTAAATTGGCGTTATGATAAAGTATATCACTAATCAATAACTAGAATCAAGATGAACAGTTGAAAGACTATCCTGTGTAATCAGAAAAACCTAGATTCTAGTTTGGGTCTCAATTATTCCTCTCTATGTAACCTGTAAAATCTGTGGCAATCTGTGGCAACTCATACAATATTGGGTGAGGAAAGAAGCTTTGGCCAACTCCTAAACAACGGTTGGCAGAAAGACAGGAAGCAACAAGGGGAAAAGAATGTTTAATAGTAACACAGTCAATAGGGAATTTATTTCCAGTTTTTACTCCATGTAGGAAGTGACTCTAAAATAGGTTTAAAACCACACAGACACTTAGTCACAACATGTAAATGATGATATGCAGAAAGGATACCATGACTCTAGCTCCTGCAAATTCAGGGACAGAGTTCAGTAATTTACAGCCACTACTAGGATTTTGCAGCTAGTAAAGGACAAAGCCTCTCTTCCTGATAATCAGCTGATGAAAACTCGGTTTTAAAAGAATACATTTGATCAAGCTGATAATAAAAGAAAACCCTCCAGAATCACTCTTAAGTATCTCACCAGAAGAAGTAGCTATCTAAATGATCTAGTGGAACAAGCATATCATCAATCATATAGAGAAAGCAGGCTGGACCCCAGCTGTCCCATCACTCCACTAAGCAACAAGGAAGAGAAGTCAGAGGTGATATAAAACCACAGTGTATGTTCTTCAGAATCTGTTGTACATTTTTATGGAGAATAAACTGTATAAATCTCATAGGGCATCATTTATTCACCAATTATTCCATTCATTTAAAATCCTGAGTTAAGTATTTTAGATGTTATTTTAGGTTTTTGAACATTACAATTAAGATTCCAGCCCAATATGCAACACATGGTAAAGAAAAACCAGGACTTTGGCCAGTACATATGGCCTTTGTATAAATGAGAGAAGTTAGCTATTTCTTCCCAGGGTATGTGGCATGGAGAATGGCACAGGATGAACGTCAGCTCTGCTCACCCCTTGGTTGCATGCCCTTGTGCAATGGACACTTACTGTATACCACTTCAGTTCCTCTTGGCCTTCCCTCTTATTCCAGCTGTACCTGCAGCAGTCATCAGTTCTATGTAGGTGTTGACCAGTTTCACACAAGTGCAACTGAAGAGTACTTTACCCAATTACCCTAGGCTTCTCACTTCATGTTTTGGGACATTTGTGATTTCCATGGGAACCTTCTTGGAACTCACAAGTGCAAGTTTGAAATGCAGTGGGAGGAGAGGTAGAAAGAAGGATATAAGGGGGTAGTTAATGCTACATTAGGCAATCTTAGTCACATTTCATAAGAGTTATCAAAGGGTCCCCATGGAGCAACTCATTGTTTGAATTTTTGCTTTGGAGACACTTGTACAACTAACTGTATGCCACAGTTCAAACAGTGACCCCTAATCCCATCTACTTCAGATTCTACCTTAAGCAGATTCATTTTTCCCTGGGTGTTTTACATGTTCCATAAATATTCCAAATTTCTGAATTCCAGAGCTTTCTCTATAAAAGAGAAGTAAAAACACTTTCAAATGTATTTAAATATAAAGTACTAGATAAATTTAAATCATTATTTGTTTTCAAACCTCATATCCAAGTAAAAGTAAAAACACTTTCAAATGTATTTAAATATAAAGTACTAGATAAATTTAAATTATTATTTGTTTTCAAACCTCATATCCATTACCATATAAGCAAATACTTGCTTTAGTAAGAAATAATTTATAATTATCTCTAGACTAATGATAATAGGTAATGAATATTTTAGATTGAGCTGCCAATTCTAGTGAGAGTTCTTCTTTAATTTTATTTAGGCAGCATCATTGTTGCTTATCTGGGCTTCTTCACTGCCCCTACCTTTCCAGAAGTCTATGCCAACTCTGACTCCTTGGTCAGTGTCATTCAGACTGTAAGCCTATGTTCCATTTTTAAGCACCATTCATTCCATATAGGTCTTTGAACATTTTAGAGTTTGAGGTGCCAATCAAATGAGGGCAGCCTTAATCTGCTCACCCTACCCAGTTTCTAGCTGGAACCAAGTAATCACTCTTGGAGTTTTATCTTATTTTCATTCTCAGAAATAGCCTACCATTCACAGATTGAAGGCATTAAAAAGAAATTTTAACCTATTATAGCACTATTTAAATATCTCTTAGGTTAAAGTGCATTATAATTATATTATTGCCGTTCATTAAAATCTCTTCATTTCTTCATTTAATGTTAATCATTTTCATTTCTAGAATCAAGTCAGTATCATCAAAAACTGTGTTTAGCTACTTTTTATAAGGCAAAATTATACCATCAATACCACTGTCTTTTTTTAGAACAAAAATGAAGATTGGGTATTTAGAACATAGGTCTATGCCTAATTCTGCCATTGGCTGTGTGACCTTGGATAATCACATAATTTCTCTGGCCTCCAGTTTATATTTTAATATAATGTGACTGCTGGACTAGATACAACATTTTCTCTAAAATTGTATAAGTATTGCCTCTCTGCATTTGATGTTCAGAGAGCCGTGCCACCTGAGCAAAAACTAGGGTCAAGATCTCAGTATTAGTGTTCTTCCTTTCTCTTTCTCAATTGTCCTTTTCATTTTTAAAAAGTCATTTTGAATTTTACTGTGCTGTATTTTCCTGGGGTATAAAAAACTCTAGGTTATCAATAAGGGGATGCTGAAAACTAAGTTTGAGAAACTTCCTTTAGTCAAGGCACTACAAACACGCCATGTATCTTTGCTTGGGTGTTCTGTAAATGAAATACCATTAAACATAGGGCCTTCTAGCTCATCTTCAAATGTTCTGATTTGCTGGAGAGTATTGGAGCAATGAGCATGAAACAATTTTCATTAAATGACCTCCCATCTTTATCTACTTCTATGGTCAAAGAATGCATTTTTCCTGAGGAAGTGTTTAGTGAGAGTAAAACAGATATTAAGGAAAGACCAAAGAGGCAGCAACATATTTCACCCAGGTGAGAAGCTTAGCCAGAGCTCCAGTTTTGTGTTTTAGTCAAAGGATTAGAATACAGAAGTGTGATGGTTGGCTTGAGGACATGTATCAGAGAGACAATGCAGAGAGTGATAAGATATTAGGTTAAGTTTCTCCTAACGCATTGTGCTGGTTTACAGATAGCCATCTTCTTGCTGTGTCCTTGCATGGCCTTTTCTCTATGTGGAAATATCCAGGTGTCTTTGTGTTCTTATAAGGACTCTAGTCTTAATCACCTCCTTAAAGGCTCTGTCTCTTAGTACAGTCACATTCTGAGGTATTAGGTATTAGGGCTTCAACTTATCAATTTTGAGTAGAAACATTTTGGTCCATAACATTCTCCACATATTGTGTAAACTAAATCAGCTCTTCCAAGAGTTTTATGAAAATACATTTGTGATGAAAAAATAGCATTTTATAAAAATTAGTATTAGAAAAGGTATATTAAATTATTTGTATTTTTCCAATATCTTCTAAGTATATTGGGTTACATTAGGTACTTCAAAGAGAAAGAATAAGAGGCACACTAGTAATTTGATAGATGGTTAAGCTGGTTTTCTTTCTACTTGTTCTGTCAGTTGTTGAGCGTTAAGGTTTCTAATTACTATTGTGGATTTGTATGCCTCTCCCTTTAGTTTTGTCAGCTTTTATTTTAAACATTTTGAAGTTCTAGTCTGAGAGGCAAAACCATTTAGGATTATGTCTTCCTGATTAATTAATTTTATTATTATGAAGTGTCTCTTTGGCTTGAAGTCTACTTTAATATTAATGTAGCTACCAATTTCTTACATTTATCATTTGTATGGTATATCTTCTTCCTTTAACATATTTGTGCCTTTCTATTTAAATTATATCTTTGTAGATAGCATGTAGTTCAGTCTTGATTTTTAAATTTAATATTACAATTTATCCTTCAAATAATTCATTGACATTTTAAGTAGTTGTTATGGTTGGGTTAAGTTCTATCAATATATATTTGCTTTCTATTTGTAATATGTTCTTTGTTCCTCTGTTACTCCTTTCTTGCTTTTTTTATTGTCTAATTGAATATTTCAACCTTTAAAATATTTTTAAATTAACATTATAGTACTTCATGTAAAATGGAAGGAATTTACAATGGTATAATTCTTTTTACTCTATTCTTTGTGCTGTGTTGTCATTTATTTACTTCTATGAACTTTATAATCCCCTCCTTACTACAATCTTACCAGTTTTTCTTTGATCAGTTGTCTTTTATTTATTTATTTATTTTTGCAATTTAAAAAAATATGTATTTATTTTTTTCTTTTTTCCATTTTTATTGGTTCCTTTTAGTTATACATGACAGTAGAATCCATTTTGGTACAATTGTAAAAGCATAGCAAAATACATCTTTAATGTATCACATTCTACGTTCAATATTATATCACTTAAAATACAGACTGAGAAATTTAATGGAGTACATTTTAATTTTCTCCCTTTCTATCTATTGTTGTAATTGTCATATATGTTATTTCTAAATATGTTATTTATCCCATAATACATTGCTATTATATTTACTTTAACCAGTATTTCTCAACTTTTTTTTTTTTACTCTGAAGTATTTTTTATTTTTATTATTTTTTTTATATTGAGTTTGGGTTTATTTTCTCCAACCAAAAAGTGTTTAAACAATTTGGGAAAAAGACAAATCTGAAAATCACAACAAAGCAAGTTATGTATTATGTTTCTCCACAGACCTTATAAAAGAGCAATTTGCTCTTGCATGTTCTCTAAATGTTTACAAGAGAGAATGTTTTATGGGCTTACTGATTTTTTAAAAAATTTTTTATTATTCTAATTTGTTATACACATTTGCAGAGTACATTTCATTTCATAATAAAGAGCACACTTTTTCGAGTTGCTGGTTTAATATAAAGTATTTTTACAACAATTGTGTCTTTATACATGTATTTAGGGTAATCATGGATAACTCAGTCTGCCATTATTCCTATCCCCTTGCCCCCTCCACTCTCTCCCCACTCTTTGTTCTATTTAAATCTCTTTCATTCCTCTCATTCCCTCTCTCTTGCCTTTATAAGTTAGTATCTTCATATCAAATAGATCATTCGACCTTTGGATTTTGGGGATTGGCTAACTTCACTTAGCAATATTTTCTCCAACTGCATCCATTTACCTGCAAATTCTATGATTTTATTCTCTTTTAGTGCTGAGTGGTGTTCCATTGTGTATATATACCAAAGTTTCCTATCCATTCATTTGCTGATGGGCATCTGGGTTGGTTCCACAATCTAGCTATTGTGAATTGTGCTGCTACATACATTGATGTGGCTGTGTCCCTATAGTAAGCTGTTTTTAAGTCTTTGGGATAGACCAAGGAGTGGGATAGCTGGGTCAAATGGTGGTTCCATTCCAAGTTTTCCTAGGAATCTCCATACTACTTTCCATATTGGCTTCACCAATTTGCAGTTCCACCAGCAATGTCAGAGTGTGCCTTTTCCCCCACATCCTTGCCAGAATTTATTGTTGTTTGTTTTTTTGATAGCTGCCATTCTGACTGGAGTGAGATGAAATCTTAGAGTAGTTTTGATTTGCATTTCTCTAATTGCTAGAGATGTTGAACATTTTTTCATATATTTGTTGATTGATAGTATATCATCTTCTGAGAAGTGTCTGTTTAGTTCCTTGGCCCATTTATTGATTGGGTTATTTGTTTTTTTGTTTGTTTGTTTGTTTGTTTTTTGGTGTTAAGGCTTTTAAGAGCTTTATAAATCTTTTAGGTTAGCGTTCTATCTGATGTGCTTGTGGTAAAGATTTACTCCCAATATGTAGGTCCTCGATTCACCTCACTGATTGTTTCTTTTGCTGAGAAGAAGCTTTTTTGTTTGAATCCATCCCATTTATTGATTCTTGTTTTTAGTTCTTGCGCTATAGGGGTCTTATTGAGGAAGCTGGAGCCTAAACCAACATGATGGAGATTTGGGCCTACTTTTTCTTCTATTAGGTGCAAGGTCTCTGGTTTAATTCCTAGGTCCTTGATCCACTTTGAGTTAAGTTTTGTGCATGGTGAGAGAAAGAGATTTAATTTCATTTTATTACATGAGGATTTCCAGTTTTCCCAACACCATTTGTTGAAGAGGCTGTCTTTTCTCCAGTGAACATTTTTGGCACCTTTGTCTAATATCAGATAACTGTAGGTGTGTGGGTACGTCTCTGAATCTTCTATGCTGTGCCATTGATCAACTGGTCTCTATTTTGATGCCAATACCATGCTGTTTTTGTTACTATTGCTTTGTAGTACAATTTAAGTTCTGGAATAGTAATGCCACCAGCTTCATTCTTCTTGCTAAGAATCGCTTTGGATATTCTGGGTCTCTTATTTTTCCAGATGAATTTCATGATTGCTTTTTCTATTTCTATGAGGAATGATATTGGGATTTTGATTGATATTGTGTTAAATCTGTATAGTGCTTTTGGGAGAATGGTCATTTTGACAATATTAGTTCTACCTATCCATGAACAAGGTAGATCTTTCCATTTTCTAAGATCTTCATTAATTTCTTTCTTTAGTGTGCTGTAGTTTTCATTGTAGAGGTCTTTTGCTTCTTTTGTTAAGTTGATTCCCCCCAATTTTTTTTGAGGCTATAGTAAATGGGGAGGGTTTCCTGGTTTCTCTTTCTGAGGATTTGTCACTGATGTACAGAAATGCCTTTGATTTATGGGTATTGATTTTATATCCAGCTACGTTGCTGAATTCATTTATTAGATTTAGAAGATTTCTGGTGGAATTTTTTGAATCTTCTATGTATAGAACCATAACATCTGCAAATAGTGATAATTTGAGTTCTTCTTTTCCTATCCGTATCCCTTTAATTTCTTTCGTCTGTCTAATTGCTCTGGCTAGGGCTTCAAGAACTATGTTAAATAGGAGTGGTGAAAGAGGGCATCCCTGTCTTGTTCCAGTTTTTAGAGGGAATGCTTTCAATTTTTCTCCATTTAGGATGATGTTAGCCTGGGGTTTAGCATTGATGGCCTTTACGATGTTGAGGTATGTTCCTGTTATTCCTATTTTTTTCTAGCATTTTGAACATGAAGGGATGTTATATTTTGTCAAATGCTTTCTCTGCATCTATTGAGATGATCATATGATTTTTATCTTTGAGCCTGTTGATGTGATGAATTACATTTATTGATTTATTTATATTGAACCAAACTTGCATCCCTGGAATGAAGCCCACTTGATCATGATGCACTATCTTCTTGATGTGTTTTTGTATTAGATTTGCTAGAATTTTATTGAGAATTTTTGCATCTATATTCATTAGAGATATTGGTCTGAAGTTTTCTTTCTTTGATTTGTCTTTGTCTGGTTTTGGAATCAGGGTGATATTGGCCTCAGAATGAGTCTGGGAGTGTTCCCTCTTTTTCTATTTCTTGAAATAGTTTGAGAAGTATTGGTGTTAGTTTCTTCTTCTTCTTCTTTTTTTTTTTTTTTTTTTTTTTTTTGTGGTACTAGGGATTGAACTCAGGGGCACTCGACCATTGGGCCACATCCCCAGACCTTTTTTGTATTTTTTATTAGAGACAGGGTCTCACTAAGTTGCTAAGTGCCTCGCCATTGCTGAGGCTGGCTTTGAACTCGCGATCCTCCTGCCTCAGCCTCCCAAGTGCTGGGATTACAGGCGTGCGCCACCGCGCCCGGCTTGGTGTTAGTTCTTCTTTAAAGGTCTTGTAGAACTCAGCTGTGTATCCATCTGGTCCTGGGCTTTTCAAATTTCTAGAGACATATGATATGCCCAAACTAAATCAATATTATGTATTAAATAGGTCAATTTCAAGCAAAAAAATAGAGGATGCCATAAAAAACTTACCAACCAAGAAAAGCCCATGATCAGTTGTCTTTTAAAAGAAATTAGGCCTGGCATGGTGGCGCACACCTATAATCCCAGCAGCTCAGGAGACTGAGGCAGGAGGATGGTTAGTTCAAAGCCAGTCTCAGTAATAAGTGAGGTGCTAAGCAACCAGTGAGACCCTTTCTCTAAATAGGATACAAAAAATAGGGCTGGGGATGTGGCTCATTGGCCAAGTGCCCCTGAGTTCAATCCAGTACCCTGCCCCCCCCCAAAAAAAAAATTAGGAGGAAATGAATGTAGTCTTAATCTGTCCATATATATTTGTCTTTTTCATGCTCTTCATTTCTTCCTATAAATCTAAGATTCCATTTGGTTTCATTTTCTTTCAGTCTGTAGAATAGTTTCAGTATTTCTTATAGGCAGGTTGTTGACAACAATTTCTTTCATCTTTATTTGAAATTTTTCTGGATGTGTATGTTTGAGTTGTTTTTGGTTGGTTTGCTTGTTTAGTTTTTCCTGCTACACTTTAAAGGCTTTGTGTGTGTGTGTGTGTGTGTGTGTGTGTGTGTAGACTGGGGATTTAATTCAGGGTCTCTCTACTACTAAGCTACATCCCCAGTTGTTTTTATTTTTTATTTTAATACAGGCTCTCAGCAAGTCACTGAGTCTGGCCTGGAACTTGTGATCTTTCTGCCTCAGTCTCCTGCATAGCTGGGATTACAGAAATGCACTACCACACCCAGCCATTTTCTGGCTTCTTGTCATGATTGTTTTTGCTGATAAGTCAGTTTAAATTTGTATTATACTTTCTCTGAATTTAATACATTTTTTTCTTTGTGTTCTGTTTTTTCTCATCTTTGATATTTCTGATTTTTGACTGTGATGAAATCTAGGTATGTTTTCTTTGTATTTATCTTACATGGGCTTAACTGAGTTTCTTAGAGCTATAACTTAAGTTTCTAAAAAATATGTTTGGGAAAATTTCATCCTTCTTTCCTTCAATTAGTTTTTCTTACTGTTTTCTTTCTCTCTTCCTCCCGGTACTCCTATTATACATATGTTAGACCACAGGTATTCTCACATAGGTTACCAATATCTAAGCTCTAATTATTACTTTTTAAATTGGATGATGTTCCAGTCCATTTGGGCTGCTATGTTATAACAAAATGCTTTAGACTGGATAATTTATGAACAACAGATCCATCAGTTACAATTCTGAAGCCTGGGAAGTCCAAGATCAAGGTACCAGCAGACCCCATCTGATGAGGGCCTGCTTTTTTGTAGATGGTGCTTTCTATATGACCTCATATGGAAGAAGAGTAAAAGGGCTCCCTCAAGCCTTTTTTGTAAGGGCATTCATCTCATTCATCTGATTATCTTGCACGAATCTCTTAACACCACCATACTAGGGATTAGACTTCAACACATGAATTTTAGTGGAACACAAAGATTCAGATAATAGAAGATGACTGTTTTTGATTTATCTTCAACATCATTGACTTTTCCTGTGAAGCCTATCTAATGAATTTTTTATTTTGAGTAATATAGTTTTCAGTTTCAGAATTTCCATTTGTTTACTTCTTTCTAATTTCTATTTCTCCACTGTAATTTTCCATCTGATTACTGTATTTATCTTTCCTATTAAGTCCTTGCACATTTTTATAGTGGGTATTTTTATGTTCTTATCCACCACTTCTGGCAGTTGGGTCACTCTAGGGCCTACAATTAAAGCTTCATAGCCAAATAATTATGCTCACTCATTTACTTGTTGTCTGTGGCTGCTTTCATATTACTCAATAAGAGAATTGAGTGCTTGTCAAAGAGATCATATGACTTGTAAACCTAAAATATTTGCCATCCAGCCTTGTAAGAAGAATTTTGCCAATCTCTGCTCTAATGAGAGTTCAAGGGCATAATTATTCCTCCCATTGCCTGGCCTTTTGCTAAAGAGATTAATATGGATAAAAGAAAGGTAAGTCCTAATTATTGAGAAAGTGGGAGCATGAGCCCCTAAGCATTCAGATATCTTATTGGCAAGATAGGATCTTAAGGGCAAGGCTTCCAGAGATGTGCCTGCAGGACCTCAACATTCTCTGTCCTTCACTGCCTAGGGACTCTGCTTCCTTAGTGACTCAGTTCTAGCCATCACTCAAGCAGGCCAGGTATCTTTGCCACAGCTCTGGAGGGCAAAAGTGGTAAGCCTTGGGAGTGTGCATGTGGTCTTGACTCTGTGTGTATAAAGAATGCAAGAGATGTGGGAGCATGGCTTTCTCTACCTAGATTTCAAAGCATGTTACAGACAGCCTAGAGATCAAAGCAGAGATGTTGCAGGTGCAGGCCCACCACAAAGAGTCCCTTCTAGGACAATGCCAAGTAAAGCCATGGAAGAGTGGCTACCCTCAAGACCCCAGAACTAGAGAGCCACCTGTATATGGTGCTAGCCTAAGAGAGCTGAAGGCATAGAATCATCCTATGAGAATTGCTGTGTAAACTGAGCCAAGCAGAGCCATAGAGGCAAGGCTATGGGAGGCTTTGTGAACCTAACCCCTTCAGTATACCCAGCAGGCAGCACATCAAGTCAAGGGAGATTCTTCTGCTTTAAGAAGTAATGTTGCATGATTGAAGATTTGAATGGTACAAATATACATTGTATACAAACAGTGTTTTGTAAAAAGATGCTCTATATGTTTATGATGAATTATAATGCATACTACTATTATAAATACAAGAACTTTGAATAAAAAAAATAAATAATGTTGTTTTCCCTGTGGGATTTTGGACTTACTTGAAATTATCCCTTTCTGCTTGCCTATTTCAACCTCTTGGAATGGAAATGTCTATCCTATGCCTGTCTTATCATTGCATTTTGAAAGCATGAAACTGGTTAACTTATACAGGCTCATAGCTGGAGAGGAATTTACTTTGGGTTGAATCATGCCTTGATTCAGTTATCTTATCTAATTCAGATGGGACTCTGGACTTTGGACTTCTGATTTGGTGCTGGAACGCATTAAGACTTTGGAATTGGTGGGATGAAATGAATGCATTTTGCATGTAAGAATGACATAAATTTTGGGGACTAGGCACAGAATGTTCTAGCCCAAAGCACTACCCAAATGAAAGAATCCCCCGAAGTTCATGTGTCAGAAAGTTAATCTCCAATTCAATAGTGTTGAGAGGTGGGACCCTTAAGAAATGATGAGTTCAGGAGGGTTCTTCCCTCATGAATGAATAAATGCCATTACTGTGAGAGTAGATTAGTTACTGAGAGAAGGATGAGCTCAGTGCATCTTTCTTTCTCAGTGGCTGTCTCTCTTTTGCCCTCTCCTCTCTCACACACACATTTGTGTGTCTGCTCTCATACCTTCCACCTTCTGCCATGGAATGATATAACAAGAAGGCCTTCCTTACCAGTATAGTACCTCTCAACCTTAGACTTCCCAATGTCCATAACTGTAAGAAATAAATCTCCATTTTTATAAATTACTTAGTCTGGAATTCTATTATGCCAGCACAAAATACACTAAGATACCTAGTAAGCCAGATATGTCAACAGGCTCTTTTTACTAGCATTGCCATGTTGCACAATCAGAAAAGGGTTTAAATTTTTACTAATTTATGTCAACCCCAACTAGAGAAATTAAATAAGGATTAGTGCACCTAAATAAACACTGTATCAGATCCACTAAATGAGGATAAATAATCTGGGGTTGATGACCTCAATGTTGATATGAACTGGACTTTTCAGAAATGTAGCAATAATTATGGCTATATTTAACAATTTTTATAACCATAGGTGTGTGTTTTGAAGATTTTCTCACTAGATATTCATTATCTACTGTCTGGGACCCTGTGGCAGATGAAGGAAATGGAGAAAGCAGGGACTACATGTGTGGAGCTGTGACTCAGCAATTTCCAACTATATACCTGGTCCTTCCAACTCCAAAGAATTCACTTGCTTTTTGCTCAAGTCTATCCTGGCTTGGAGTATGCTTCCACACTCAATAACCTACTCATTAGAGGGGAATTCTACCTTAAATCAGGCCAGCTGATCTAGCATTTGGTCTGACTACTGGACAGGGGGAAACATGGAAGTTTCTATATAGTTTTAATGCTAGATTTGTTTCAGTGGCTTGGCTTGGTTGTGTTATTGGCTTGACCATGATATTGGCAAAAGAGAGGGAGTTAGAAATAACTAAGAGAGTGTTTGAGCCCGAATAAAATGAGTGGGTCTTAGGAGAAAGTTTGTCCCAGAAAGGGAACTAGGGTGTAGTTTGGGAAATTGTATAAAGTCCAAGTTATATACATTAAACAAAGATGGCAGGGGTTAGAGACAGGTTGCCACTTGTTAGGTATAAGACTTAGTTGGAGTGCATTGCTTGGCAAAGAAGATTAACTACAGACTCTGCCCACTTGCCAGAGTAGCCTTGGTGTGGCTATTGGGACTGAACTTGCTAACTGGAGGCTGAATGGCAATGGTTGAGTTTGGTTGTGTTTGTAAGGAGAGGGAGGACTAAGTTGTTATTGTTGTTATTAAGAAAACTCTTTCATGACATTTGTCATTTTCTGAGTAATTGCTAGTTGAAAAACTTTATAAATGTCTTATAGCAGCATCCTCTTTTCCACAATTCTGTTGAAACAAGTATTACTATAACTATTTTACAGAGAAGACAACTGTAGGTCAATGAAGTTAAATGATTAACTCAGACTGGTAAATGGTAACACTGGGCTTTGAATCCAAGTTGCTTTGAATCCAAAATGTAAAAATTGCTTTTTTTTTTTTTTCGTACCAGGGATTGAACTCAGCGGCACTCAACCACTGGGCCACATCCCCAGCCCTTTTTTGTATTTTATTAGAGACAGGGTCTCACTGAGTTGCTAAGCGCCTCGCCATTGCTGAGGCTGGCTTTGAACTCATGATCCCCCTGCCTCAGCCTCCCAAGTGCTGGGATTACAGGCATGCGCCACCGCGCCCGGCTAAAATTGCTTAATTTTGATACCAAAGTTCCCCGCCCCCATCAGAGGCATTTAACAAATGCTACAATCTACAAATCAGTTGCTCCTATATCCTAGAATACTGACCACTTACTGCATATATTTGTGCCTATCTAGGGACTTTGAATACAAAATAAATCTAATCTCACAATTCTTTGAACTGTTAACGTAATATTCTTATTTGGCCAATTTTAACTTAGCATCTTTTTGTTTCAGGCACTGTGCTAGTTGCTAAATGTATGAGGGCAAATGAAGTACCCACAGTTGCAGTCTTTCTTGGAATTTCTTTTTTTTTCTAATATACATATATGTATATTAGAAAAACATATATATATATATGTATATATATATATATATATATATGTTTCAATTGTAGACAAACACAATTTATTTTATTTTATTTTTATGGCAGTGCTGAGGATCAAGCCCAGTGCTTCACATGTGCTAGGCAAGCACTCTACCACTGATCTACCGCCCCAGCCTTTCCTTGAGATAGACTAGATCCAGAAAGAGGTTAGAGATGCTTTTAAACTTTCTACAGTGCACAATACAGCATACCTACCCCTCTGCATGCCTTATGGCATAGAATCTCCAGGCCCCAAACAACAATAGGGCTGAGATTGAGAAACAGCATTTATGAAGACCCTACCACCTTCACAGGTAGGCTAACACTTGTTGCAGTTGAGAAATGGTAAGGAGGGAAGTATAGCTGGGGGCTAATTATTGATGGGGGTCCAGTGAAGAGGTACCAAGAAGGACCTGTTTGTTCAGGGAGGGCTATGGAGCCCATCATAGTAGGGATTTGAATTGCACTGCAGATCCTCTGATTTTCTTATTCATTAATTTCAAATGTAGTTATAAAATCAGGTTCCCATTTTCTAGGAATTTCTAGATAGTTTAACTTCAAATCAGGAGAAGTATTGGTTAAAGTAATGTAATAACATTTTCCTTAACTGCTTTTAGATTCTATAGCACAAAAGCACCTAGTACAGTTTTAAGCGTGAATTAACTAGCTCAAATGCAGATCTACTGACTTTTCTGCATCTTTAAGATTTTTCAAACACTCCACTTTCCTTGTCCCTCTCACATGTGCCCACAGTATGTCATTGGTCTTGTCTATATAGACAAGTCAGGCTGAGTCATTTTTATGGTTTAACATGCCAAAAATTCCCAGAATAATGCAGCCGAATGGATTTTCCCATAGTTTTTTTGGACTAATGTTTAAAAAGGTTAAAAAGAAATTTCTGCCAGAGTTGTTATTGTGTAATAATTTTAAGCAACTATACAAAAAATTTCTCACCTATAAAAACTGACATTGAATTAATGAAAATGGTTTCTTGACTTTTTCAGTATTATTACAATTAAGACCCAAGGGTAAAGATCCTAATTGCTTCATGGAAATAATTAAAGAAAGTCAAGCATAAAGAAAAACAAAAGAACATTTCCTCTTTCATTCTACCAATGGTGTAAACTAGTCAAAAGAGAAGTCATTTGGTTAAAATAAATATATAAAATCTGAAGGCTCTGTAAATAAATAGACCTGACTAAGCAGGAAGGCCACAGAATTATTGATTGATATGTCAACTCTTTCATTCACTTTGATTTGGGTATTACAAACAAGCCAGCGATTCTCAGCCTGGCTGCATTTTATCGTTGTTTCTTTTTAATTAAAAAAATTGACTTATATACTATTTGTATTTCAAACTCTTTCTTTGTACCTTCAGACTCTTCTCTAGTTATTTTGAAATGTATATTAATTGCTGTAGACTATTGTTCTCCTGTTGTGCTATATAGCATCAGAACTGCTACCACCCCCACCTGTATTTTAGTACCCCTTATCCACCTTCTTATTATCCCTCTCCCCTTCCTAGTCTCTAGTGACCTCTGTTCTACTCTCTAATTTTATGTGATAAGTTTCTTTAGCTTACACAAATGACTGAGAACATGCAGTTATTTGCCTATCTGTCCTGACTGTACTTTAGTGAAATTTACCCTAGTTTTTTTTTTTTTTTTTTTTTTTTTTTTTCCTAGTTTGCTGGGAGCTCTTTGCAACAGGGGCTGCTGCTGCTTCTTCCCCTCCTCCTCCTCTCCCCCCCTTCTTCCTCTTCCTTCTCCCCTTCCCTCCTCCTCTTCCTCCTCCCCCTCCTCCTCCTCTCCTCCTTCTCCTCTTCCACTTCTTCCTCCTTTTCTTTTTTCTTTTTATTTTAAATGTTTTCCAGTGATTCTTAAGCTCATTTTCCTGGGCCATTAGTGGATACCCAAAATGTTGGGATAGAAGGATGGATGAATGATTAGGAATGGAATATTTGATATTGAAGTTCATTTGCTTGTTTGTTGATCTGAAGAACAAAGTATGATGGCCTCTCTTGTTAACTGTGTAATTTGCCTACATTTTTAACTTGCTGACAATGTGCTTACAATGACTTCTCTGTGTCCTGCAGAGTCATGCAGTCACTGTTCATCCTATGTCAGATTATTATTTTTAGGTCTGAAAGTGAGTGTTACTGAGGATTTTTCTTTATTGTGATATTTTCTTTACTATGTATTTTCTATACTCTTCATATACTTAATTACCTATGATTTTAGTTTTTGAGAAATGGAACTAGTTATTTATTAGTTAAATCAAATCGAATATTTATTAATCAACACCACAATACTCACCAGGGTGCATCACAATTTTAAATGTTACTCCATATATTTAGGTTAATGTCCCCAGGAGCATCCCTGAGCCAATAGGGCTGGTTATAGGATTAGGGGACAGTTACCCACTCCAGCTTCTTAGTGCTTGGCTGAAACAACTCTGAGGTGTGCTTTGTACTGTTCTAGATTTCCCCAGCAGGACTGCACTCCAGAGATTTTAGTTCTTGGCCTACATATTAAGATTACTTAATGCACACGTGTCTCTCTCTGTTTGTGTATGTGTATACATACATTTATTTTACTAGTGATTTAACCCTAGAGGGATATCCCATTCTGTTACTCTTTAGCCTGCACCTCTATTCTTTCCCAAGAACTTGACAGATAGACCTGTTTCCATCTAATTTGAATCCTTATCTCTTAACCTTGACTGTTGGAACTAGAGCACATGTTTTCAGACACTGTAAATATATGAAAGTAAACAGAATGTTGACAATATAAGGGCAGTGTCCAGACCTAATGCTGTCCACATAAGCAGATCCTACCTTCATTTGACAAATACAAGCAATGGCAAAATATGGGTCATAGCATCTACAGTGCCAACAAAGAGAAAGGAGACAGTTCAGTTATTATATAAGCTGTTTCTGTCTGCTTCACAGACAAACAAAAGCACTACCATTTAAAAATAAATTGAGAAGAAAATGCCTATTTTCACAATGCAGGGTGTTCTGGTTGCTAGACAAAAAAAAAAAAAAAAAAACGTGGGGGAAGACAGGCTAGGAGAGTGGAGAATGCATAAAAGATGGTGTAGAGAAAATGAAACCTCATCTTTCTCTTTGGAAGCCTGAGGCATTAGGTTTCTGTGGAGGTATGGAATGGCACTTTGATTGCTCCTTTATAGGTTTATGAGTGCTCGTTTTCATTCACTCATTTTTCAACAAGTGTTCATTGAGCACTCACCACCAGAAGGTATTGTCCTAGGTGCTTGGTATACATCACTGAATAAAACACACAAACATGCCCACTCTTGTGGAGCTTACATTTAGCAATGGGAGACATATGACACATGTAATTAATAACTGTATGGGAGTTGGAAGGTCATAAGTGTTATGAAAAAAGGAGAAAACTTAGAACAGAGGATCAGGAGTATGAGGTTAGGATGTGAAATTAAATAGGGTGACCAGGGTGATTAAATCGGGTGGGTAGCCTCCTGGAAAAGGGATTTGAGCAAGGACTTGAAGGAGGTGAGGGAATTCATCCAGGTGGCTATCTGGGGAAAGATTTCAGATGGTGGGAACTAGCCCTTTATTGAGACAACTCTGAGGTATGCTCTGTACTGTCTCCAAGAGTTCCCTAGCAGCACCGCATTCAATTATCCCTATGGTAGCTGAGTTGACCTTATGCCCTTTCTGAGCTTCCTTCCATCTCTTGTTTTATTTCTTTACTCCCTTTCTGATGTTTCCTGGGTTTACCTCTTAAGTAAATGACAGAACTAGAACTTGGTCTCACTGTCTGACTTCAAAGTCTTTGCCTTTAACCACTAAGTTACAATGCCTCTGATACTGTTTCAAATCTTTTTTTGGATAAGGGCTACTATATCTATATCTATATCTATATCTATATCTATATCTATATCTATATCTATAACTGGATTTACCTGTTTCATGAATTTAAGTATGATTAGTCACATTCTTTTATATTTTCATATTGAATTTAAGACATCTTGAAAACCTCAGGTGCTATATTAACAGGAAGTTGAATAGATCCCTTTCCCATTTCCTTTTCATGAGTTGTTCCCAAACCCCTCCATATTTACAATGTTATGGGGAAAATGAATTTCCCTCAGTCTACAAATGACTATTGTCTACTCCAAAGTGCCTACTAATCCAACTCCTGGCATCCTGGTTCACTGAGTGTGGGTAGAAAATCCCATCCCTCTGTTCTGGGCCTTGGTAAAGCTTCTCCATTGTTGAGCTCCTCTTCTTAACAGCCCCATTCTCAGTCTTTGCTTCTTGGATCACAAGGACCACATCCTAATGACTGGCCAGGAGGGACCTGTAGCATTAACTCCTGCTAATGTGTTAATGCAGCCTTTCACAACTGGGGTCCTTGTCTTGAATCCAGCTTACAGTTTAGACCTATGCTATTCTACATATAATTTAATTTGATTTATCCCAGTCTAAAATCAGGGAACTGGGTTTGACTGTCTTGTTTTCCAGAAGACCTTTGACTCAACCACATTGGTCCACTGTCTTCCTAGTGTCCATTTTTATATAGCAAGGATCTCAGGGACTGGTACTTTGGCTGAGACACAAAAATTTGAGTTTCAACTTAATCCCAAGGCAGAGCCATCTTCCTGCCTTGAGAAGGTGGGATAAGTCATTCGCAAACTATTCACTATACACACCTATTCTTTAAATCCTAGACAAAGTTCTTTGACCAATTCTCTGGTTTAAGGAGATACTATCTTCCTTGAAAGTTCTGATTCCTAAACAATAAAGATGGAGGAAGGTTCATCACTTCTTTGTGCCTGGAAGAACACACAATGTAGTTTTCTTGTAGGGGAGCCGGTATCAGAAGGAAGTTTAAAATGTTACTCTTTCTGATGTTGAAGCATGGTCCTGGATGTAAGCAAAGGAAAAAAAAAGAAAGAAAGAAAGAAAAAAGATGGTGATAAATTCTATCAGAAAAACCCCAAACTCACTTGTGAGGAGAATTTCTTGATTAATTGTAACCAGTGATAGTTATTTACTTCTTTGCATCCCATCCTATTGTGGTTTGCTTTGGGTTTTTTGTTGTTGTTAGATGTGGTATGTTTATATGGCTTAGGCTGGCCTGGAAATCTTGGACTCAAGTGATCCCCTGGTCTCAACCTGCTGAGAGGCATGCCACCATATCCAGTTCCTCCATGGTTTGAACCACAAAATCTGACACATAATTCAATTTTAGCAAGGAATGTTCTCTTTCTATTTAAAGTCTGTAACTTTTATCTCCTCAGGTGACCTGAAAGCTCCTTGGTGGCTAGCACAGTATCTGAACATAACAGGTTTTTACTGATGGCCAGTAATCACCATGTTCTTATTTTCAGGCAACTATGCACTCTTGCTTGCTGACTCATGTAAAGTGGGTAGGGGAGGGGCAAGAAAGAGGTTTCAGTATTGGGTAACAATGAATTTGCAATATTATTCCAAATAATATATTACTTTCCTCAAATTTTTCCAATAAGGGCAATTGTATTTATCTTCCACAAGGGCCTTTTTCTTTTCATTTCTGGCATACTTGCATCTTTTCTTACAAATTTCATAATGCTATTTGTAAATAGGTATTCAATGAGCCATATTTTATCTATTCTTGGAATTTAAAAACCCAGTTTTTCAAGTACACGGAGTGTGCACCACCCTAGTGTGCAGACACTGTTGGTTGGTTGATCCAATGGTTATCTACAATATATAGTATCTAGTCTCTATATCACTTAGGGATTGTCACATGACTTAAGTTGAGCCCATGAGCTGTAATCAGAACTCTTATAGATGTGGCTGGTGAGAGCTTTGACTTTTCTAGATAAAAAGAGATGGATATGGCTCTTGGGACTCTACACCTTTGCCTTTCCTGCCCAGGTGATATTGCATGCACATATCTGTGAGGAGTTGCTCCCCTTATGAAGGCTTGGATTTCAGGAAGTTCTAGGTTACTTGCAGCCAACACAGGGAGTCTTCTATTTTTTTTTTTTTTTTTTTTTGGTGCCAGGGATTGAACTCAGGGGCACTCGACCACTGGGCCACATCCCCACCCTTTTTTGTATTTTATTAGAGACAGGGTCTCACTGAGTTGTTAAGTGCCTCCCCATTGCTGAGGCTGGCTTTGAACTCGCGATCCTCCTGCCTCAGCCTCCCGAGTGCTGGGATTATAGGCATGCGCCACCACGCCTGGCTAACACAGGGATTCTTAAGACCACATTGCCTCCCTGCCCCAGGCTCTGCATGCTAAGACTCTGCTAAGAGTGTGACTGACAGGAGCTCTGGAGACAAGGAAGCTACTGAGCTTTCTTTTTAGATGAGCTTTTATATTTATATTATTTTCCCATAATGGGTGTGATTTTTTTAGTTAAATTTTGATCAGGTTTTTAACCGTTAAAGTTAACACATTTGCATTTAAAAAAAAAAAACTAACTGTAAAAAAGGCGTCTTCTCTTCTTCCCCTAGAGAAAGCACTGTTAGCATTTCTTATGTATTCTTTCCAAACTTTCAATTATGCATACATACTACATGGTACTTGAAACTTGCTCCTCCCTCCCTCCCTGCCTTCCTTCCTCCCTTCCTAACTCCCTTCCTTCCTTCCTTCCTTCCTTCCTTCTGTCCTTCCTTCTTTCACCAGGGATTGAACCCAGGACCTTGCACCTATTAGGTGCACTACCTCTGAGCTATATCACCTAGTCTCTTGTAATGCTTTTTAAACATACCTCACTTAGCACAAGTAAATATATCATATTCTCTTTATCTTCTCATATCAATAGAAAAATAGGAATTAAAACCACATTGGGATACCACTGCATACCTGTTAAAATGTCTCAGATAAATTTAAAAAACTGATAATACCAAGTGCTGACAAGGGTGCACAGCAACTGGGACTCTCATAAATTGGTTGGTGAGGATAATCTTTCAGTCAATTTGGAAAACGTTTTGACAGTACTATAAAATTAATCTCACTTTTAATATATAGCAAAGAAATTCTATGTCTGCATAGTTATCCACATGAAATGAACAAAAATCTCCACACAAATGTGTTTTTAGCAACTTTTTTTTCAGAAATGCCACAAACGTGAAACAACTGAGAATTCACTTGCTTTTGAATAGAAGAACTATGGTACATCCATACAATGGAATGGTCCAAGATTAGGGTAAAACAAGTGAGATATTTGTCTCTGGTACAAAATTTAGGGGTACTAAAACACTCAGTAATCAACATAAATTTGTGGCTCAATCCCCATAAATCAACATAAGTAATACTAATGCAGTATTTAAAAAAATAAAAAACAATAAGAAAAAATCTATGATGACAAAAATACAAAAGTTTAAGATAGAATCTGGCCCTGTACTTACAGGACCTTAGATTATGCAAGTTGGGTGCAAGTTCAACAAGGTAAAATATTGTCTCGTTTGCAATTTCTTCTTACAGTCTTTATCATTGTTCCTTTGTTGAGAAAGTTAACAGGTTCTTTCCATTGTTTATAACTGCAATTCACAATTCTTTAGGATGAAAGGGAAAGTTCTATTTATTAATATGTGTGTACATGATCTGTTACTAAGATGTGTTTGTATGATTTAAATATATTATTAGTATTGTTTTTTGTAGTACTAGGATTTGAATCCAGGGCCTTGCACATTGCTTGGCAAGTGCTTTACCTCTGAGCTACATGCCCAGCCTTTTAAAAGCTTTTATTTTGAGACAGAATCTTACTAAGTTGCCTAGGCTGGCCTCAAACTTGTGGTCCTTCTGCCTCAGCCTCCCAAGTACCTGGAATTACATGCCTGTGTCACTTTAAAATACTTTAAAAAGGGCTGGGGTTGTGGCTCAGTGGTAGAGTGCTCGCCTAGCACATGCGCGGCCCGGGTTCGATCCTCAGCACCACATACAAATAAATGCATCGTGTACAACTAAAGCAAATAAATTAATATTTAAAAAAAAGAAAAAAATACTTTAAAAATAAAATGCTTTAAAATATTTTTATATACTTTTAAAATAAAATACTTTAAAAGATATTATTACAAGCCCTTGGGTTTGTGAGTGTGGTTCAGTGCTAGAGTGTGTGCTTAGCATGCATAAGGCCCTGGGTTCAATCTGTAGCACTATCACCAAAAGAAAATATAAAAAAAATATAAGGCACTCAGATAAAGTGTGCAAATTTTATGAATTAATGTTTTTCTTTTAAACAATAAAATTTTACCAAATTCAAACATTTTCTGACAAAAATATTTTTAACTAGAAAAATAACAAACTTAAGAAATTTTATGCTTTATTCACTTCAAACAGTGATAGATAGTTTGCTGTTATTCATATTTTTATGTAAAGGAGAAAACTTTTTTTCTCCTTTGTCTTTCACCAACTCTTCTTGAAACCTGGTATATATATTCTGCTGTTTTAACTGTTGGTATGTATGGGTGTTTATGTGTGTTTGTCTAGTTTTTATAATTAAAAAATCAAAAATTGTGGTAACATATATAACATAAAAATCTACCACCTTAACCATTTTTAAGTGTACAGATTGGTAGTGTTAAGTATATTTACATTGTTATGCAACCAGTCTCCAACATTTTTTCATTTTCCAAACCTGAAATTCTACTTATTTGACAAGAATTTGCTATTCTCCCACACTCAAGGCCCTGAAAATTTCCATTCTTTCTATCTTTATAAATTTACTATTCTAAGTAGCTCATGCAAGGGGAATCATTTAATATCTGTCCTTTGTGACAGGCTTATTTCACTTAGCATAATGTCCTCAAAATTCATCTATGTTGTAGCATATGTCAGAATTTCCTTTGCATGGCAAAATAATATGCTGTATATAAACACCACATTTTTTTCCACTAAAGTCTATTTATTTATTTATTTTTTAAATTATTTATTTGCTTATTCATAATGCACAAGTATAGTATCTTTTTACATACAACTGCTTGTATACAAAGTATATAAGTACCATTCAGATATTCAATCATGCATTTAGGATAATGATATCCATCTCATTCAACCACCAATTTTTTTTCCTTTCCCCCCCCCCTTGATCCCTCCCTTCCCCTCCCTTTCTGTTGACCATTCTAGTGTTCCTCTGATCCTATGTACCCCCTTCCAACAACACTGTAAACACCACATTTTTGATTCTCTATTTATTTGTCAATGGACACTAGATTGCTTCTACCTTTTTTGTCTGTTATGAAAAATGCTGCTCTGAACTTGTGTGTACAAATCTCTCTTTGACAAATTGAGATCCTGCTTTCAATTCTTTGGGGTGTAAACCCTGAAGTGAAATTGCTAGATCACATGGTAGTTTATTTTTGATTGTTGGAGAACCCCCCATACTGTTTTCCATAGCAGCTGCACCATTTTACATTCCCACTCATGATACACAGGGAGTTTTGCATTTTTCTAAAATATTATTTTTTAGTTGTAGTTGGACACAATACCTTTATTTTATTTATTTTTATGTGGTGCTAAGGATCTAACCCAGGGCCTCGCATGCGCTAGGTGAGCACTCTGCCGCTGAGCCACAACCCCAGCCCGGAGTTTTGCTGCATTTTTGATACAAACTTTTATGTACATCTATTTGTTAAATATTATAATTTATGTAAATTAAGTTAATTCATGTAAGTTAATTCAAATTTGCTGTGTATTTATTTGAATTAAACTGTGTACTGATTTAAAGGAAATATATACTAAATTCATTACTAAAAACATTCTTTTCAAAAGTATGGCATGTAAACTTATCTAAGTGGTGGTTCAGGAAAAATACATGTAGAAATGGATCAAAATTATATGGGGCAGTTACAAGTTTAACTAGAAAACACATACTTCAACAACTGAAAATAATTGAGTCTAACTTTTACATTTTTAGATTATAGCAGTAATTAAATTCAGAGTTAACTAAACAATCTCTTGAATTGTGAAGAAAAAAACTGAAGAAAGGGAAATATTAGACATTTCAAATACTAGTAAACAAGAGGTGAGCAAGAAAATGCAAAATGCTGTTTGTTATAAATTTTAATGTGCCATTATTGCCACCAAGTTTTTTTTAAGTTTATAATAAAAGAAAAATGGTTTTAATAAAATATGGACACAAACAAGGAAAAAGATTCAGATCATGAATAATCTGTTTCAGATAATGAGTCTTTACTCATTATCAAAGGACTTTTAAAAAATGTATCAAAAGCAAGTAGATTCTTTGTGATTGGCTTATTCTAAATAATTTTTGTTTATCATGTATGCTTTTTAGCATATATGCTACAGAATCAGATATTTGCAATTCAAAAAATAAAGTTTCAGCAATTGGAAGAATTTGAACACACTTTTTTTTTTTGCCATAAGAAATCCATAGGTTTCATTATGATGTTTTTCTAAAAGGGAAGTATGTTTTAGAAACTATTGAAACTGATACTTTAATAGATGGTGGCTTATAAAGGGCCATAAAATTAGAGAAACAAAAATAGTGGCATATTTTGTAAGTGATTTTAGATGTTTTTATGTTTGGTATAAAAATAATATGCTACTTAGAGAATTACAAGAAATTATTGGAATTGCAGATGGTGGAATATTTCTAAACTTGGTTGAATTCATAGATCATTAATGTCAATGGAGTTAATTATATGGCTAATTATAAAAGGGATATATGACTTACTTGTTCAATAAAATTGAAAACAATAATTCTTCTAGGAAATGATAGTAAATATGAAATGCTATTAAAAAGGAAACAAGAGACTTTGATTTTGGTTATACAACAAATGTAGTTCATTATGGACGAGTAGATTATTAGGTATGATCACATTAAGAATAATGTCGTATCAGTAGAAGAAAGTTATATTGATCTTATTGAAATGAAAGAAAAAGCTAGATAGGCCTAGCTTGTGAAATTTTTGTGATACTAACATAGAAATACATTTGGCCATGGTATGATAATAGAGAATATATGACAGGGGTATACAGGAGTATATGCCATTATTCTTTGATTATGCCATATTTACCATATTTCATAATCTTTTTAAAAAAAATTTATTTATTTGCTTTTTAGTTGTACACAATGCGTTTAATTCTTATGTGGTGCTGAGGATTGAACCCAGGCCGTGCACGTGCTAGGTGAGCACTCTACCGCTGAGCCACAACCCCAGCCCTTTCATAATCTTAATATGGAAATATGTTGCTTCTGTGAATAGACACATGATAAACCACTTTTAGTATGATACATAGGATATATATATTTTTGTAAATTCCACAAACAGATGGAACATTATGGTATCTTTTCCAAGAATTGCATTATGGAAGCCTAATGAGCATCAAGATCAAATTATACAAATTAAAGACATTTATCAAACATTAAAAGATATAATATCAAATGACAAAATACATTATGTTATAATTGAAAACATCTTGGTACAATGTTTTGCATATTCTTATTAAACCCATCTGTATGGGAGAATGTTTTATACCAGATGGGAAAAGTTAATAAATCTCTGTATTCAAAAAATGTAACTAAGGCAAGGGATGTGACTCAGTGGTAGAGGACTTAGCTAGTATGTGCAAGGCCTTGTGTTTGATCCCTAGCACTGAATAGAAAAAACATGACTATATACAAATTTCATGCTTAATAGAATGCTTATCACTTTGCTTATAACAAATGAGAAAAATTAATTTGAAAGTATATTTCATGAATGTCGTCAAACATTAGCAAGAGATATGAAAATACTTCCAGAATTTGTAAATAAAAGAAAAAGAAAAATAAAGAAATTGGAAATCTATAAATTGCTACATTAAATTCCATTATTAGGGAAAAGTGCATATCAGACAAAATTTATGTGAACTATAGAATACTAATTTCATCTTTGAAATGGAAATATGAACAATTAGTAAAGCATCTTCAGATTTTGAATGTTTCATTAGAAAAGTTATTTTCTCTGATTACATTTGATTTATCAAAAACAGTCACTGACTTGGCTCTTAAATAGGCTGACCATTTAAGTCCTATAGAAATGTCATACTGAAATGACATTTCTATAGGACTTAAATGGTGTTAAGCATTGTGCAACATAAACAACTTGTAATATAATCAGTATTGTGTTAGAATTTTCTAGATCTGATTTACATATTTTGCTTAGTATAATCTTATTGAAATTTGCAAGTAGTTTTGATAATTTTTTATTTTTTGTGGGGCTGGAGGTTAAACCCAGGGTTTTACATAGGCTAAGCATGTGTACTGTCTCTGAGCTACATCCCCAGCCTTGAGGATTTATTTTTTAACGGCAATCACAGTGGTGTCCCACAAAAGAAAATGAGATAAGCAAAGAGATAGATTACCTCATATAATAAGACCTGTAGAAATTGTTTGTTCTCTGAATTCCTTTTTGTCCTTATTGATTATATTGGAATTCCCCACTATGTTCTGTTTCTTTTATGTCTGTTACCTAGATAACACCTTGCTTGTTTACAGCAAGGTGTAAATGTTCTAAATGTTCTAAATGATCTAAATGTTCCTTATATATAAGAGACCCAGGATGTTAACTGGGTCCTTCTGAATTGCCTGCTTCTACTTGAGACTTAGAGTTCACAAGTCTTTTGAAATACATGTTTTCTCAAGGTTGGGCTTAATTACCTCTTAGTGAAATCTTGGCGTCAGGACAACCATGTTCAGAGTACATGTCAGAGCAAAGGCTTCCAGTCTTTGGAGGTGTTCACCCACATCTCAATTATGTTCTTCATTATCCTCTTGGTAAGAAGGCTGGATTTTTAAAGTATACGTAGTTCACCTAAATCTTTGTATTCTCTGAGATGTATTCTCCCCACCCCAAGTGATTAATAACGTAAACCATTATTATTCTGTTTCCATAGTCTGTTTCACAGTAACATTCTACAAATCTTGGGGTTGGAGGAAGTTTGGGGGACTTGCTACTCACAGAGTGGTCCACCAATCAGCATGTTTTCTACCTGGAAGCTTGGGAGAAATGCAGACTTATGGGCTCAACTCCAGGCCTAAATAAGAATGTGTATTTTTATAATAACCCCTCACTCCTACTCCATGATTCATGTGCACATTAAAATTTGAGAAGCACTACTGTAGTTGGCCTAGCTTAATCATCTGCCTGGTACTCAGCTCTGCCAGATCAGCCCCGAAAAAGGTGAAGTCAAGTTAGTTTATTGTATTTTTGAACCTTACAATACTATATTTTATAATACTTGTATAAGATAGTGCTTATAGAAGATAATACAGACATAGATAATACAGATATAGAAGATAATACAGACAAGATAATACAGATATAGAAGATAATACAGACATAGATAATACAGATATAGAAGATAATACAGACAAGATAATACATGAAAAATTTTGGCTAACAGCATGTAAATAAATGTGTCTTAGCAGAAGTCTGATAAGTACACAAAGTATTCATAGAAACTATTAGATATCATTTGCATTGCAATGAGAAGTATCTGCTTAAATAATTTCAGGTAGAAGATGAACTTAGAGTAACAAACAAGAGTGAAGACTTCTTGAGTAGTTGCTTTACTCTTTTCCTGTGCGACATCCTGCAGCAATCTGGGAGGCAAATATTAAAATTAGGTCATACCAGTCAGTGATAGTGCTGGAACCTGTCAGTGAAATTCCTGGGACTAGCCCTGGGACTAGTTCAGCATTCAAATGAATGTAATGTTTAAAATTTAGAAAGAAATCTGATGCCTTCATTCCAAGTTACTAATTTATATATATGATTTATAAAATACTCAGATTTAAACAATCAGTTTTTTTTTATCTGATTTTATTACAGACTCTCAGAATTTAAAGGGTTTTTTTTTTACATTTCTGCTTTCCTTAAAGTTATTTATATTATTAACCTAAGTTTTCTGCCAAACTATATTTATGTTGAAGTCATCTTTGTAAATATGTTTCTGCAATTCCCTCTTCAAACCATTAGCTATGAGATGTTTGAGAATTCTGAAGTTTTCAAACTTAAAAGATACTTTTTACTCTTTGATATTTTGAGTGGGACCTGGAGCAGTACCCTTTAGTCAAGCTATTACTTCTACAATATATAAAATAAGTGTTCACATGAAATCTTCACAAATGAAGACTGAGTCACCTCTCCTCAAGCCATATCAAGTTGTCATAAAACTGGTTATAAAATATTTTGTGCTTTTTAAAACGAATTTTAGTTGGTACATTATAATTATACAGAATAACAAGATACATTGTGACATAGTTATACTTGTATATGACATAATTTGGTCAATTAAAAAATTTTCTGGTTTCAGTTTTGTCTTGCTTTTGTATTTTGCAAGTATGGATAAAAAATAGACCTACCTATAATGAGAAGAAATTTTAGGAGTGCTTTAATTTACTTTTTGCCTATAAGTAGGAAGGGCTGAGCAAATATTAATGTGAATAGGTGTTTTTCCAAAACCAAGATTCTTCAATATAGTTTTTCCATAATTTTCTTAGTGTTTAATAATTAACATAGTCAAAATATCAAGCAGGACTGAGATCATTCTTAAATTTATTCGCATCAATTCTCATCCTCTTTTTCTTTTTAAAAGAACCTAATTTTATCCAATATGCCAAACTAAAAATATTTGCTGAACCAGATTGTCTTGTAGCCAGAGGGGCCATGTGACCCTATAGTGTTCCATGTGATGTAAGTGGAGGGTTTCTGTGAGATTTTAATTTTTTCTTACAAAGATTTAGCCCCTTCAACACTGCCTTTTCTTCTCCATGCTTGGAATACAGATATAATATCTGGAGTTAAACAACTTTCTTGCAACAAAGAGTTGAAAAGAATGAAAATAAAAGTGTTATACTAAAAACCAGCAATAGCCTGTTTAGATTCCACAGCAACCTTGAACAGCCCCCCAGACTTCTTGTTGCAATGGGCTAGCTTATTATTTAAGCTTTATTTTTGTAGTGGCTGTAATTAGCAGCTAATTACATTCCTAAATTCTACATTATGTCATTATATTTTTTTCTCATTTATTTTAGTTTTTCTTTTTGACATGGGGTCTTGCTATATTGCCTAGGCTGGGCTTGAACTTATGGGTTCAAATGATTTTCCTGCTTCAGCCTCATAAGTAGCTGGGGCTATAGGTGTGGCCTACCTGCCTGCCTGCTTCTTCTTTTTTTTACTTCCTTCCTTTGGTACTAGGGATTGAATCCAGGGGCTCTCTACCACTAAGCTATTTCCCCAGTCCTTTTTATTTTTATTTTTTGAAATAGGTTGCTAAGTTTCTGAGGCTGGCCTTGAACTTGAGATCCTCCTACAGCCTCCCCAGTTTCTGGGATTACAAGAGTGCACCAGCACGTCCAGCTCTCATTTATTTTTATATATTATAAATTGATCTACCTACATTTACTCCCAAGCATGCTAATTAGGGCTCTGTGGTATATCCATATTCATTGAGTATTGATATTATCAAGCAGAAACACCTTTAATTTGATTTTCAAGGTAAGCATACCTTTAATCTACAGAGAAGGATTACTACCTACTGTTGTAGTTTTTGTGCCATTCACCTTGTCATAAACATGTTTACTCAGGAAAAATGATGCATCTTTTCTTATAATGTAAATCATTGTGAAATAACTGTCAGAGTTAAAAATGTTTAGGATAATTTAAAAATGGATTTTCAAAATTACTAGAATAATCAAAACATTTTATTGGAAAATTCATATTTATTTCCTACCTTTCCCCCCTATTTCTAGACAATATCTAAAACAAACTTAGATAACAGTTAAGTTCAATCCAGGTCAAATCAGTACATTATAATTCAACCAATTCCATGTAACTCATTTATAAACTGCCTGCTCTTTTCTCAAAATATTCTCATTTTGCCAAAAATTCTCTCCTTTTCTCCAACTCTTTGACATTTGAAATATTTATTTCATTATTCCTTTCAGATGGTTCTATGGTGTGTAGTGCACTGGGTGGGATTCCTCTGGTCGGTGTTTCCTGTGGGCATGTTTCCAGAGGTGCTTATAACCTCTGTATGTCGTATTTGATTCCAGGCTTGTAGAATAATTTTTATGGATTGGTTTATTGCTGGCTTAACTTGGGTTCCATGGTGTTCACTATTTCTGTACAAATTTATGCTTTTGCCCTTTGAGTTTTGTAACGGAGAGAGAGAGATTGAGAGAACTTAGGACCCAACCTGTGCAGTGATTCAGGATGGAACACCACATTCTTGAGGCTCTTTCCACTTATCACCTGGAACAAACTCTTGCTTCCATGCCATAGTCAGGGACTGGTGGGCAGAGAGGTTTTCTGCTAAGACAAACCTTCCCAACTCCTTGCTACCAGAAACTTCAGATTCCATCTCTATGTGGTTTTAAATCCCAGGCCTTCAGAGGTTTACACCCAACCAGTTGCCCCAGTGAAATTTGCAGTTTCAGCAACTACTTACTGTGGAGGCCCTCTACTCTTCTGGCACCTAGAAACTATGCTTTCTTGTTTCAGATATCAGATATAGTATTTAAATCATTGTTGAGATTTTGTTTATAAGTTATATATGTTCAAAGTAAGAGTGGAACTTCTCATATCAACACAGTTTGATATTTTCTTTCTGGAAGTTAATCTAACCCAATCTGTTCCAATTTATTTTTTAAGGTCAACGTAATAAATATTTATTGGATATTATAGTAATAATAGCTTATAATTAATTGAATGCTTACCATGCAGTCAGCACTGTGATAAATACTTCATATGCACTATCTCATTTCATACTCACAAAATCTTATATTATCCAGCAATTCCACTCCTATGTATATATCCATAAGAATTGAGAACATAGGCCCACATAAAAATCTGTGTTCAAATGTTAATGGTAACTTTATTCATAATGGCCAAAAGTAAAAACAACTCAGATTTCTACCAACTAATAAATAAAATGTGACATAGCCATACAACAAAAAATATTCAGTTATAAAAAGGAACAAAGTACTGATACATGCTGCAACATAAATAAACCTTGAAAACATCCTGCTAAGTTAAAAGAAACCAGACACAAAGGTCTGATTATTTTTACATGAAATGTTAAGAATAGATAAATTCATAGAGATAGTGCAGTAGTAGTTTCCAGGGATTATTGAGAGGAAAAATACTTCTAATGATATGGGTTTCTTTTAGAGGTGAGGAATTAATTTGGGAATTAATGGTGATAGCTACACAACCTTACGAATATAGTAAGAAACACTGAATTTCTGGTATGTAAACTCTGTTTTGATAAAAAAAACACATTATAAAAAAGTCCTTATATAATTGATATTATTGTCATCCTCCTTTTTAGACAAGAAAACCAAGAAATAGAAAAGTTAAGTACCTTGCTTAACATATGTTTAGAAAGTGCTCTGGCCATGAGTGCAAAGCTTAGTATGATGAGATAATGAATATTGTCTCTAAAATAAATTTGTCTATGACTCGCTAGACTAGAGTTCTCAAACTAGCAGTCCACAGGCTGAGATCAGCCTTCTGATATGGTTTGTCTTTCTAACCCAGTAGAAGCCCACTGAAAAAAGAAAAGGAAAATCTAAAAAAAAAAAGAAAAGGAAAGAAATTAATTTGTTGACAATAATAATTCAACATCAAACAATTTCATTGATATAGGAATTCCTAACAGTTCTTGAAAAATCAGAAGACCTTGAATGCTGGGCCCATATCATTTGCTGGAGGGAGAGCAGCCCTCATTCGGTTGAGATGCTTTTTCATTTGCAACCATCTCAACTGGCTTTTTGATGCCCAGTGTCAAGGCCTTCATTTATTATCATGTTTGTGTTGGGGGTTTTCTTATAGTAGACTTCAGAAAAAGTGAACCATTTCTTACAACTCTATCTTTATGAGAGGCCAAAGGTAGATCAAAAAACACACATTTCATGAGAAACAAGAGAGGATAATGATATGTAGAAATAAAATATATCATATGCACTTAATATTTAGACAAAATGTGTTTGTTTCCAAAGAATACAACTGGACCAGTTAGCTTTTTTTTTTTTTTTTTTATCAGCCTAACTTGTATAGACATTTGAGTTTCTCTGATGCAGGTTAGAGTCAGAGTACCCACTGGGGCCTTGGGCAAGTAGAACCTTCTCTGAGTCTCAGTTTCATCATCCTGAAACCAGAATGCTAAAACTGCCTACTTGTAGGAATGAAGAGCAATTAATATTGAGGGGGAAATCACCTTATGAACTATAAATTATTATTAAAATGTTAATATCTGTTATGGACTAAATATTTGTGTCCTTCCCCAAATTCATATATTGAGATCCTAACCCCCAAAGTAACAGTATTAAGAGGTGACACCTTAGGGAGATGCTAAAATCTTGAAGGCTGCAGAATAGATGAAAAGTCTGTCTGGGCATTGTGCTAACTTTTAGTCTCTTTTCAGGTGGCTCATCTTTCCTAGTTATTTGATGAAATTCCTAGGGAAGAGGTTTAAGAGATTGCATTTCTTTCATAAGAAGTTTCCTCAGTCACATCACGGAACTTGAGAGAGCCCTTTCTTGCACTTGAGGAAGAAACAAAGGAAGGTTAAAGAGACCTAGATTTTGAGACTGTTTCTCTAGCTCAATATGTCAAAGCACCATACTTTGGGTGTTGTTTTCTGAAACCCCATGGAAAGGGGCATTAGATAACCTTGGACAAAAAGAACAGAATTGTTCTCTATCTTGAATTGGATGGTGGTTACGTAGGCAAATGTATGTGGAAAATTTTCCCAATTCCACATTAATATGTGTGTACTTTATGTATACTATACCTTAATACATTTTAAAAGTTTATCCTGTTGGGTCTCACAAAACAACACCCAAAATTGTGGCATTTTGATATGCTGAGTTGGAGAAATAGTGTTGATTCAGAGTCACTTTGAGACTCCTTTCTCCAGTCCTCATCTCTCCTGCAGGATAGTTCTTTATCTGCATTAAGACATTGCTTTACCTGTGTTAAGATTAGGCCTGTCAAACAGCACAATTGCCTTCCATCCTCACCTTGAAACATCATAATCTATTACAATGCATCCTCATCTGAACAGATGATAATGTCTCTCTCTTTCTAGCTCACCCAATTCTGGAGAATCATTTTACAAGCTAATTTCTGTCTCCAGGTCCCTTCCATTTCTCTAATAATCATTTATTATCTCTTCCCCCATCTCTTGTTTCACCTGTGAAAAAGTACATATAAATATCTGAATCTCATTGGGTTAGTGGGTAATCACTTCCCTGTAACTTTCCCCTGTGCAAGTCAATACATTTGTGTATTTTTTCTACTGTTATTGTTAGTATTATTAGTACTTCTCCTGTCTACTGTTAGTATTGGGGCACAATAGATTAGGGAGCCTTGTACTAGGCCCCACCTCACCTCAATCAGCAAAGCTGTTGTGAATGTAAGGACCTCCCTTTCATCCTGTCACTTGCTATTATTGGAGTATAAACAAAGTATAAACAGTAAGATCCTGTTTTTCAAAAAGATTGCCCTACCATCCTGAGGATCATGCATAAAGATTTGGTGCATGCACAATAAACATTATGGGCAAAGCATAGGAATCTGTTAATCACCCCTTGCTTAGCATAAACCACTCCTAGCAAAAAGCCCACCAAAGTCAAACAAAGAACTCATAAGTACCTATAAGCTCAGACCCCCTCTGAGTCCTTAGGCACATGTCTTTGTCATGTCCCCACTGTAAGGACATATCTTCATCCAATAAGCTCTCTTAACTGCTTCTGTTGTCTTGGTGAATTTTTCTCACTATTCAAGCACTGGCTATCACCCCAAAGTCCCATAACAAGTATATTCCAGTGAACCTTCTGAGGCGGAAGGGAAAGCTTTCCCTTCACCCCTATAGCACACTGAATAATGAGACAGGAAATTATAAGGGAATAATAATATTTAGTGGATACTTTGCTCATTATAGTTTTAGTTCAAGTTTCAACTATTTTCCCCCATTTAATTTTTTTAAAGAAAGTTTTCATGTGAGAATGTGTATATATATGAATGTTCATGCAGAGGGAATTTGTGGTCAATTTGTAGTTTCTTTCTGATTTCTTATTAAAAACTAACCCTTCATTGACTTTGTTTCAGTGCGTAATTTTTAAATGTTCCTACAGTTAGGCATTTTCAGCACTGCTGTAAGTGTGTGAGGGTATATAGAGCTAGATTTATGATTGCACATATACCCAGGTATAGGTAAACCAAGTAATGGGCTTTCAAGAAGGGGCCTTGGGGATTTGTTTCCATATTAAGTGAATTTCTAAACATTAGCTCAGTGCAGTTTTGAGTAGCCACATGAGTTAGCAAAAGCCTAAATGCTAAGTGTGTGAGTGATATATTCCTTTGAAAGGTAACCAGTCACTACCTACTTCTGCTCTATAATCTCTCTTGTCTTTTAGATAGATATGTATTATCTAATACAAATACAATATCTGGTATGAATACATTGTCCTGCATTTAATATCTTTTCCTAACTGAGATGATAAGGCAATACCAGGTGCACATGTCAATAAAAGTACGACAGTTCTGAGTCATTGTGATTGCATGATAATTTAACGAAAAGTATATGAGTAAAGCTCAAATTTTCATTTCCTTTATTTTGCTGAAGTAAGCCTGGAGGCATTGTTCCATGGTCACCTTTTAGTCACTGAAGTTTCCATTTCAGGTGCTTCTCCTTATCATATAATAAAATAACAAAGCTCATAAGCCCTGTGTCCCTTTAGGAAATTTACTTCCCATAGAACTCTGGAATGGATTTGTGTGGAAGAGTTGGGAATAGGTGCTCAATCCCTAGAACACCGAAATTAAGATTAATGAACAAAAGAGTATGTGTGTTTGTTTCTTAAGCCCATCTACTAGGTGGTTAAGAAACTCAAAGTTGTATACAGTAGGAGTATCTCAAGTTGCTTTAGATAGAATTACAAACAAACCAATAACCTTTAGGAGACAATCTTTTTGGACCCCAATAAGAAAACTTCAACATTAGTAATGTGTGGATGACTTTCTAAACTTGTTGGTAATAACAGTGTATGGGAAAAGGGAAAACTTCCCCTTTATCCACTAAATATTCACTGGAGTGAACTTACAATAGATTAAATAGGAGAAAAGACACACAAATGTATTAATGTACACAGAGAAAAATCCCTGCATAGGAGTCAAACAAATTGTGAGCCTATCCAAATGCCAGATGGTTGAGGCTTAACTAAGCTCCTGAACTAGAGATAAATAACCTTGGATGGGGAAGTACTTGGGGTGTCCCAGAAGGTGGAGGGGACAAGCTATGGGAGGGATAAGCAGAGGAGGGCACACAACAAAAGTTATCTCATTATGTGAATAAAGGATCTCAGGTAATTTCTCTGAGCTGCTCTCAAAAGAATAGATGTAAAGTCTGACCAGGTAGGGTATCCTGGGCACAGAGAATTTTAGTTTCTTCTTTCTCCAGAGGTGAATATTTCCTGGTTAATGGGATTTCATAATAAATGCTTTTGGAAAGGGAATGTTATAGGAATTCCCTCCCCATACTTTGAAGGAGAAAGGATTAAGAGACTGGGTGTTGGTAGGAGTGGTATAGGGGTGGGGGGAGGTCACAGATAAAACTTGATTTTACTCCGAGTCACCATACTCTGGGGCTTGGAGTATTGTTCTCTGAGCCCCAACAACAACAAATTTCACCCTGCAATATTGGTTATTTGTGGTGGAAGTGATAGTGACAATGGAAATGAAAGTTGAAGCATGATGCTGAGAATGCCAAAAAGCATCACATAGAATTCAGGACCCTCTCAGGGTAAAAGAGGGCTAGAAGGCTGGGGACTCTCAGAAGGCTAGTAGTGAAACCTCACATCCTAGTAAAATTTATTTCATTACACTTTATGTTTGTTATCTTTATCCTTGGTAGCTACTGCCTCATTGAACTCTCCTGCCAATTCCATTGGACTGGGAGCTCCATGAGAGAAGGAACTATATTGAGGTCACTTCTGTGCCCCTAGTGTTCAATAAATTGGGTCAAATTGGTGAATAAATCCATTATCATTCTTTATCAAAAATATGAGGTGCAGGTTGGAGATTAGTTTAGAGGCAGAATACTTGCCTCACATGCATGAGGCCCTGAATTTAATTCCCAGCACCTCAAAAGAAAAAAAAAAAAAAAAAAAAAAAAAAAAAAAAAAAAAAAAGAAAGAAAGAAAGAAAAAGAAAATCTGAGATGCGATGAAAAAGTTAGTATCTCTACTTGTGTTTTGAGCCCTTGGTAGGGCCTTTTCTTCTATGCTAATATGATCATACAATGAATAAGCACATGTAAATATTAACTATACTTGCCATGGTTACTGGGATTTCTAAGTTTGCCTTGAATATTCATATGTAAAATTTTAACTTTCTTGCTTTGGTATTTTTTTTTTAATCAGATCGTATTCCCCTAGTTCCTCCCTTTTTACTCTCAGCATAGATAGTCTGTTGCACAACAGTTTAAAGTTTTATTTCTATGATCCCTTCTATTTTCTGCACATATGTTCATGTTTCTCATATTTTTCTGAACAATTCCGAATGATAGAAGTCACAAAGCAGTCCTCAAGAGCTGATTTTGTATCTACAACTCTAGTAAGATACAATCTCAGGGAATTTGTGGCAGTCAGTAGCATTCTCTCCTCGCTTACTTCAGTGTACAATTTATCTTATTTTCCATACTACACATGTAGGGAAATATACCTTTTTTAAAATTTTTATTCTGTATTCACAGATTAAACAAATTTTATTTATTTATTTTTATTTTATTTTTTTATTCAAAGTTGTTGTATTTACAATAGTACTATGCATTATAATTCATAATAAACATATAGAGCATCTTTTTACAAAACACTGTTTGTATATAATTTACATTCATACCATTCAAATCTACAATCATGCATTAGGATAATGACATCCATCTTATTCAACCACCTTTTCTTTTTTCCCCTCCCTCCCCCCTTGCTCCCTTCCTTCCCCTCCCTTCCCTTTGACCTTTCTAGCATTCCTCTAATCCTCCTATGTACCCCAACCCAACACCACTGTGGATCAGCCTCCTTACATCAGAGAAAACATTCAGTATTTGGATTTTTGAGATTGACTAACTTCACTTAGCATTATGTTCTCCCAACTTCATCCATTTACCTGCAAATGCCATTCTTTTCTTTTATTGCTGAGTAAAATTCCATTGTGTATATGTACCACGTTTTCTTTATCCATTCATCAACTGAGGGACATCTAGGTTGGTTCCACAATCTAGCTGTTGTGAATTGTGCTGCTATGAACATTGAAGTGGCTATGTCACTGTAATATGCTGTTTTTAAGTTCTTTGGGAATAGATCCAGGAGTGGGATGGTTGGGTCATAGGGTGGTTCCATTCCCAGTTTTCCGAGAACTCTCCATACTGCCTTCCATAACGGTTGCACCATTTTGCAGTCCCACCAGCAATGTATGAGTGTGCCTTTTTCCTCACATCCTCTCTAACATTTATTGTTGTTTGTATTCTTAATGGCTGTCATTCTGACTGGAGTAAAATGAAATCTTAGAGTAGTTTTGATTTGCATTTCTCTAATTGCCAGCGATGTTGAGCATTTTTTCATGTATTTGTTGATTAATTGTGTATCTTCTTCTGAGAAGTGTCTTTTCAATTCCTTAGCCCATTTGTTGATTGGGTTATTTGTTTTTTTGGAATTAAGTTTTTTGAGTTCTTTATATATTCTAGAAATTAGTGCTCTATCTGATGTGCATGTATTAAATATTTGTTCCCAAATAATTGGCTATTCAACTCACTGATTGTTTCTTTTGCTGAGAAGAAGCTTTTTAGTTTGAATCTATCCCATTCATTGATTCTTGATATTAATTCTTGCGCTACAGGATTCTTATTAAGGAACTTGGGGCCTAATCCGACATGTTGGAAATTGGAGCTTACTTTTTCTTCTATTAGGTGTATTGTCTCTGGTCTAGGTCCTTGATCCACTTCGAATTGAATTTTGTGCATGGTGAGAGATAAAGGTTTAATTTCATTTTGTTGCATATGGATTTCCAGTTTTCCCAGCACCATTTGTTGAAGAGGCTATCCTTTCTCCACTGTACATTTTTGGCACCTTTGTCTAATATAAGATAGCTGAAATTATATGTATTAGTCTCTGTGTCCTCAATTCTGTACCATTGGTCTACCAGTCTGTTTTGGTGCCAATACAATGCTGTTTTTGTTACTATTGCTCTATAGTATAATTTAAAGTCTGGTATGGTGATGCCACCTGCTTCACTTTTCTTGCTAAGGATTGCTTTGGCTCTTCTAGATCTCTTATTTTTCCAGATGAATTTCATGAGTGCTTTTTCTATTTCCTTGAGGAATGTCATTGGGATTTTGACTGGAATTGCATTGAATCTGTATAATGCTTTTGGTAGTATGGACATTTTGACAATATTAGTTCTACCTATCCAAGAACAAGGTAGGTCTTTCCATCTTCTGAGGTCTTCTATAATTTCTTTTTTTAGTGTTCTATAGTTTTCATTATAGAGGTCCTTCACCTCTTTCGTTAAGTTGATTCCCAGATATTTTATTTTTTTTGATGCTATTGTAAATGGGGTAGTTTTCATCATTTCCCTTTCAGAGGCTTTGTCACTGATGTACAAAAATGCCTTTGACTTATGAGTATTGATTTTGTATCTTGCTGCTTTGCCGAATTCATTTACTAGTTGTAAAAGTTTTCTGGTAGAGTTTTTTGGGTCTTTTAGGTATATTATCATGTCATCAGCAAATAGTGCTAATTTGAGCTCTTCTTTTCCTATCTGGATCCCTTTAATTTCTTTCATCTGTCGAATTGCTCTTGCCAGAGTTTCAAGTACTATGTTAAATAGCAGTGGTGACAGGGTGCATCCCTGTCTTGTTCCAGTTTTTAGAGGGAATGCTTTCAATTTTTCTCCATTTAAGATAATGTTAGCTTGGGGCTTTGCATAGATAGCTTTTATGATGTTGAGATATGTTCCTGTTATTCCTAGTTTTTCCAGTGTTTTAAACATAAAGGGGTGTTGTATTTTGTCAAATGCTTTTTCTGCGTCTATTGAGATGATCATATTTTTCTTATATTTAAGTTCATTGATGTGATGTATTATGTTTATTGATTTCTGAATGTTGAACCAACCTTGCATCCCTGGTATAAACCCCACTTGATCGTGGTGCACTATCTTTTTGATATGTTTTTGTATTCGATTTGCCAGAATTTTGCTGAGGATTTTTGCATCTATGTTCATTAAAGATATTGGCCTGAAGTTTTCTTTTTTGGTTGTGTCTTTGCCTGGCTTTGGAATTAATGTAATATTGGCCTCATAGAAAGAGTCTGGGAGAGCTCCCTCTTTTTCTATTTCTTTAAATAAGTTGAAGAGCATTGGTATTAGTTCTTCTTTGAAGATCTTGTAGAACTCAGCTGTGAACCCATCGGGACCTGGACTTTTTCTTGATGGTAGCTTTTTGATGGTGCCTTCTATTTCTTCGCTTGTAATCGATCTGTTTAAATTGTGTATAGCCTCCCATTCTAGTTTGGGCAATTCATACGACTCTAGAAATCTGTTGATGCATTCAGTATTTTCTATTTCATAAGAGTACAAGTTTTCAAATTAACTTCTAATTATCTTCTGTATATCTGAGGTGTTTGTTGTGATATTTCCTTTTTCATCATGGATGCTAGTAATTTGAGTTTTTTCTCTTCTTCTTTTTGTTAGCATCGCTAAGGGTCTGTCAATTTTATTTATTTTTTCAAAGAACCAACTTTTGGTTTTGTCAATTCTTTGAATTGTTTCTTTAGTCTCAATTTCATTAATTTCAGCTCTGATTTTAATTATTTCCTGTCTTCTACTACCCTTAGTGTTGATTTGTTCCTCTTTTTCTAGTGCTTTGAGGTGTGATGTTAAGTCATTTATATGTTGGTTTTATTTCTTTTAAGGAATGAACTCAGTGCAATGAATTTTCCTCTTACTACTGCCTTCATAGTGTCCCAGAGATTTCTATATGACGTATCTGCATTTTCATTTACCTCTAGGAATTTTTTAATCTCCTCCTTGATGTCTTCTTCAATCCCTTGTTCATTTAGTAGCATGCTGTTTAGCTTCCAGTTGTTAGAATATTTTGTTTGTTTGTTTCTTGTTTTGTCATTGATTTCCAATTTCATCCCATTATGGTCTGATAGAATGCAGGGTAGTATCGCTACTCTTTTATATCTGCTGAGATTTGCCTTGTGGCATAATATATGGTCTGTTTTGGAGAAGGAGCCATGTGCTGCTGAGAAGAAAGTGTAATCACTCACTGAGGGATGAAATATTCTGTATATGTCCGTGAGGTCTAAGTTATTGTTTTAATGAGACCTACAGTTTCTTTATTTAGCTTTTGTTTAGATGATCTATCCACTGGTGAGAGAGGTGTGTTGAAGTCCCCTAGAATAATTGTGTTGTGGTCTATTTTACTCTTGAACTTGAGAAGAGTTTGTTTGATGAATGTAGGTGCCCCATTATTTGGGGCATATAGATTTATAATTGTTATATCTAGTTGATGAATGGTTCCCTTAAGTAGTAAGAAATATCCATCTTTGTCCCTTTTGATTAGCTTTGGCTTGAAGTCTACCTTATTTGATATGAGAATGGAAACCCCTGCTTGCTTCCGCAGCCCATGTGAGTGATAAGACTTTTCCCATCCTTTCACTTTCAGTCTATTGATGTCTTTTTCTATGAGGTGGGTTTCTTGGAGACAGCAAATTGTTGGGTCATTTTTTTTAAATCTAGTCTGACATTCTGTGTCTTTTGAATGGTGAGTTTAGACCATTAACATTCAGGGTTATTACTGAGATGTGATTCTTATTCCCACCCATTTTTATTTGTTTATGGTATTTAACTCGATTTGTTTTTTCTCCTCTGGTTGGTATTTCCTTTAGTTTAATATCTCCCTTTGTTGTTTTTCATTGTTATTATTCATTTCTCCTTCGTGGAATATTTTACCCAGCATGTTCAGAAGTGCTGGCTTTCGAGTTGTGAAATCTTTTAACTTTTGTTTGTTGTAGAAGGTTTTGATTTCATCTTCAAACCTAAAGCTCAATTTTGCTGGGCATAAGATTCTTGGTTGACATCCCTTTTCTTTCAGAGCTTGAAATATGCTATTCCAGGATCTTCTAGCTTCTAAGGTCTGGGTTGAAAAATCTGAACATAGGCTGATTGGTTTCCCCCTATATGTAATCTGCTTCCTTTCTCTTGTGGCTTTTAATATTCTCTCCTTGGTCAGTATATTAGGCATTTCATTATAAAGTGTCTTGGTGTGGATCTGTTGTGATTTTGTATGTTTGGTGTTCGGTAAGCCTCTTGCACTTGGTTTTCCCATTCATTCCTCAAGTTTGGAAAATTTTCTGCTATTATTTTATTGAATACATTACTCATTTCTTTGGCTTGAAACTCTGCACCTTCCTCTACCCCAATCACTCTTAAATTTGGTCTTTTTATGTTGTCCCATATTTCTTGAATGTTCTGTTCTTGACTTCTTACAATTTTTGCTGTGTAATCTACATTTTTCTCCAGGGTATATATTTTGTCTTCATTATCTGAGGTCCTTTCTTCCAAGTGGTCTAATCTGTTGGTAATGCTTTCAATTGAACATTTAGTTTGGTTTATTGCTTCTTTCATTTCCAGAATTTCTGTTTGGTTTCTCTTTAGAACCTCTATCTCCCTATTGAAGTAATCTTTTGCTTCCTGTATTTGTTTTTGGAGTTCTTTGTCAAAATGATCTTTTACCACTTGTATTTGCTCCCTTATATCATTTTTGAGTTCATTCTTAAGTTCCATAAACATTTGGAATATGTAATTTCTGAATTCCATCTCTGGCATTTGACCAACTGTGCTTGCCATGGAATCTTCTGTAGAGATATGTTCATTTGTTTGAGTCACTTTCTTCCCTTGTTTCTTCATATTGCTTGTGTGATTTTTCTTCTAGCACTGTGGAGCCTCGACTATTTCGTTTTTACCTTAAATCCTTATGATGCTCCTGTAGTACAATGCTATCAGATCCCCTTATAAATACGGGAAATATACCTTTGCACCTCCACTTCCTCATCATTATCTTAGCCAAACCCACTGCTACCTGACTTCAGCTTTACCATTTACCAGAATATGTTGGTTTCTCTAAAGTTCCCAGTGCCTTTCTCCTGACCTTGATCCAGTGGGCTGTTTTAGTATTCCTCTTCCACATTTACTTACTTGGTTTAACATTGTCAAAAAACAAAACAAAACAAAACTCTCTAAACCAGGATCCTTTCTTTGAGTTAGTCTTCTCATCTTGACACCTGTGACCCTGAGCTCATCTGCATATTTTTAAAATATCTGGTGAATGAGTTAATGCTGATTCTCATCATCACACTCACTCTCAAAATCCTTCTTCAGTTTTTGAAATGAGTTAAGCCCACCGCTGTCCTCCCTTCATAGGCTCTTGTGTTTGTGATTCCCTCTCAGCTTGTCATCTTTACTCCATTCATAGACTCCTAATGCCACTCCTACACACATTTGAAAACTATACTGTCGAAGAAAAATTTTTTGTGAACAGTGCCTTTTGTTTTCTTGTAAAGTACTAATTCATCAACACATGTAGACTTCTATGTAAATATTCATAAGCATTTGCTTTTTCATGAATGTGTATTGCTTGAAGACACTTTCTTCTACTTGTGTTTTTCCTCCAAAATGTCTAATATGGTTCTCCATACACAGAGAACATAGCTAAATATTGGTTAAATTGGGTAACAATTAATATTTACTCCTGTTAGCTGAGTAAATATTTAACTTGCTTAATATAACTCTGTGATAATTTGCTCCAAGTTTCTTATTTTCAGGAAACTATTGTCTGTTGCTAACTGATTACTCTCTGAGTCTTCATTTCCTACCTAGTTCAAATATAGAATTTGGAGCTTATAAATGGGTTTTGTTACCAATAACTCTATAGAAGATAGAAAAAAACAAACTAATCTTTTTTACAGTCAACTTCATCTACAGAATACTTCATCTCTAGTAACTAAAATGTGTGTAGATTTCTTTCACCAGCAATTAATCAATTCAAATAAATTTTGACCCTGTCTACCTGTAGATAGCATCAGATCCCACAGGTTAGGTCCTCAGCCTCAAGAGACTGCCCCCACTTCAAATACCAATCTAAAGTAGGAAGGTAGAGCTAGGGATATGGTCAAGAGTAGAGCACTTGCCTAGCATGTGTGAGGCCTAGGGTTCAGTCTCTACCACTCCCTCCCTCCCGTCCTCCCATACACACACACACAAAATAATAGGGTGTCATCTGTACTTCTGACCAACTGGTTATAAATAAGGGCTCCCACCCCTCCTTAGATTTAATCCCTTGCTAGGATGGCTCATAGAAACATTTACTTATGCATATGGTTTTACTATAAAGGGTGATAAAAAGGATGTAGTTGAACAGCCAGATGGAAGATATGCACAGGGGAAGATATGTAAGAAGGAATGCAGAGCTTCCATGCCATCTCTGGTATGCCACCCTCCAGGAACAACCATATTTTCAGGTATCTGGCAGCTTTCCAAACCCAGTTCTTGTGGATTTCTATGGAGGTTTCACTATGTAGGCATGTTTGATTAAATCATTGGCCATCAGTGAGTAGTTCAACTTTCAACCCCTCTCCTCTCCATGGTGGTAGAGGTTAGGCATTGGGACTCAAAAGTCCAAACCCTCTAATCATGTCTTAGTCTTTCCAAAGACCAACCCTCATCCTGAATATTTCCATACCCGCCAGCTACCAGTTATCTCATTAGCATCCAAAAGACACACTTGTCACTCTGGAGATTCCAACAGGGTTTTAGGAGCTGTTTGTTAGGAAATAGGGACAAAGACCAAATACATATTTCACAATATTGTAACCACTTGCCAACTTATCATAAAGATCTAGTACTCACCAGGCTGAATGCTTGTAAGAGTTTTACTAGGGAGAGAAGGAACCCATAGTAGCTTCTAGTGCCAGACTGTTGGGGTTGGAATCCAGGTTTTTCCATATTCTAGAAGTGTAATTTTGGCTGTTAATTAACTTCTCTGTACCTCAGTTTCCTCTGCTGTGAAAGGAGGACAATGATAATTTTATTGGTCTCCTATGGCTGTTGTCAGGATTAAGTGACTAAATAGATATAACAGAGTAAGCGTTCAATGCTGCACATACAGCTTTGTGCCAATAAGTCATAAGGTTTATTCACACTTAGGAATAGATTCTGGAAGGTTAGAATAGCACATGCCAGGTTTATCTGTTATGGCAAAGGAAACTCCTAAAAGGGTTGAGGATGATGAAAACAGGCTCCTGTTCTAACAACTGTTTAGATTTTTCAAAACTCTTGCTGTTAAGAGAAAGACAGGCTAACGATCTGTCTAATTAAGAGGAAGGACAACAAAATGCAGCTCATGATCTTGTGTTAGTTCCTAAATTGCTATAAAGTATATTATTGGAAAAATACGCAAAATTTGAACACCAACTATGTGATAGATACAGGTACTATGTCAAATTTAAATGTTTCTAATTTTGATAACTATCTAAGAAAATGTATTTGTTCTTAGGAAATATATGAGGATTTATTTAGGGGAAAAAGCATAATGATTGCAACTTATTCTCATATGATTGAGGGGGAAAGGTGTGGGCTATGTGTATTTTCACATGCCCTTGGAGAGAGAAAGGGAGAGAGGTGAAAAGGGAGATATTGAGAAAGTGAATGTGGAAAATGTTAACATTTGATGAATCTGGGTAAAGACTATAGAGACTTCTATTATTTTTACAACTTTTCTACAAAATTGAAATTAATTCACATTAAAAAGTGAAAAAAAAAATACTCTTTGGATTTGATTTGGAGAATCAGTTTTCCCATTGCAAGATGGATGGGTTTAAATTTGTGGTCTTAAGGAGTATAGTATTTGCTAAGCTGCAAATTGGGACATTTTTGAGGAACCTCTGAAATTTTAAAATATGAGATTCCTTCAAACTGTCTAAGTTAAGGCACACAAACAGACTTTTTAAAGCAAATAATAAAAATGTAAGAAGAAATAAAAGTTTAAGAAACTACATTTATTGATTAAGAGTTGAATTTTAATATATCTATTTTAAAGTCAGTGGCATATTGACCACTTGTGTATTCTGAAGAACTCAGTTTCTTCAAATTTTCCTTGCAAATATCAGAGTAATGGAATGAATTGTTGTTGAGTTTTCCAATCCATCCAAAATTCTTAATTTAAAAATATTGCTTTTCTGTGTGCCCAAAAGCGAAAGGATGAAGTCATATTTTTTTTAGGTATGAAATATATTCATATGTTAATATCCACAGATAAATTTTATCATCTCTGTTATATAGCTTTTTTGTGTGTGTCACATTCAACTTGTAAGTTTAAAATCATGTTACCAAATAGCAGAGAATGCAAAAACATGACAAGTTGGCTTCCAGTTTAAAATGGAATATACTCCAATGCAACCTCTTCCAATTTTATACATCCAGACTCATGAATATACTGAAAAATTATGAATCTCATACCCATAACACTGGAAAGGAAGCATGAGTGGCAGCCAGAATCTTGATGGAAAATCAGTAAGTAAAACTCTTACAAACCTTGACTAAAAATCCCTGTCAGAAACAGTCAAAAGCTCTTCCCCGGATGTGAAAAGTCTTGCTGAAAATTGAGATAGGGTTCTGTCTACTTCCTAGTTCAGGAACTCTTGAGGGTTAGCAGCCAGAAAGCTGGGGAGCCATTTGTCTGCTGTGAGGTTAAAAATAAAAGATAAACAATATAATGGAGGAAAAAAGGAAAAAAAGAGGAAAAGAAAGAAGACAAATATAGTAATATTGGTGTTTTCCAAAGCAAAGACAGTTTGGCAGAAAAGTGAATCATTGTGTAATTGACAAAAGATATAATCTACAATGAAGATATAAAATTTATTAGCCTCTATGGAATATACCCTGAAAATAAACTTTTAAAAAATGTTGTCTTTTGCAACAATTGAAGAATTGTAGACTGAAGAACAAATTAACTTGAACTATTAGACAGATATTGAACTTTGAATTTTAGAAGTGGAAAATATACATTTTTCATGAATCCATGGACTGTTTTTAACAGCTGATTATATACTGGGACACAAATGGAAATTTATTATATGATAAAAATAACATGTAGAGTCCATACATATATGTTCAAAATTAACATAGTTAAAAAAAAAAAAAGTTTAAACAAGCAAAATTCTTCAATCCATGAATTATGTCTGACAATTTCCAAAATGGGAACTTATGTTTATCCAAGTGCTCTTATAATCTATAGGAGGCTATACACTATAACACTCTTTGCAACAATGAAATTGCTGGAAATAACCCAGATGTTCATCAGTAGAGGAGAATTGTGAAACTATAAATGAGTCTTTCAATATGTTGCCATCTCTATATGCTCTGAAAGATGCATTGTTACATGAAAAAAGTAAGATGGAGCAAAATAAATGTTACTGTTTATCCAAATATGAGGCCAGTGTAATATTTGCTTATATTAAAAATCCCAACAAAAACAAAAAATAAAGGCATAATAAAACAAAACTAAAATAATATGATTATTTATATTGGGAACAGGGTAGAATTCAATCTCTAGTACTGGGGGAGGGGGAGACCAAAAACTTTAAATCCATCATTTACTGAAATTAATTTTGTTTCATTAAATAACTTGATTCCAATGGCAAACTTAAAAGCTTTATTCATACAGACTAATAGCCAAATCCAGATAGTTTTAAGTGAATTTAATTGTTGATATGGATAGGAATTTCAATCTCAGAAATGTCTTAGAAGATATAAATCTATGATAGCAATACACATACAATTCATGTCAATCCTTATTTACTTGGTTGTATTTTTTAAATTTAACTAGTTATTAGTTATTTCTACACCATTTTCCATAAAGAGTAAATAATCTCTCAGAAAATTTTTATAAAATATAACGTGTTACATGTAAGCAAAAAAGCAAAGTAGAAAGTAAAGATAAGCACCATATATATGAAATAGAACAAGAAATGAATTCAATGAAGAAAGAAAACTGTTTACTATGTTACTGTGCTATTTAGTGACCTTAGTACCACCTTTTGAACCAGAAAAGTAAAAAATAATTGACTTTTTATAAATAAATAATGTTTAACTTTTTACTTTTTCTACTTTAAACTTTGTCTGTTTGAAGGACATTCCAAAAATATTTGAGCACAACTAAAATCTTTTGAAACTTCTTAGAACCAAACTCCTATCTCATTGTAAAATTAAACGAACTGTTTTGCCACACAACATTTTGAAAACAAGGACCATCATGTCATTAGAAGACCCTATAAAGAAGGAAATCTCAGCAATAGGGTAAGCTCCTGCAAAGTAACTGAATTTTTAAAAGGACTGACATAAAGATACATCTCCATTTATATATTTTAAGATGGAAAATTTCAGATGGACCTGGTGGCATGCCTGTAACCTCAGAGCTCCAGAAGCTGAGGCAGGAGGATTGCAAGTTCAAAGTCAGCCTCGGTAATTTAGTAAGACCCTAAGCAAAACCTTACCAAGAGTGCAATAGATTTATCATAGGCTCTAAATAAGTAATTTAATTTCTCTAGCAAGTTAAGGGAAATGTTGGTACCCCAAAATAATTCTGAATTGACTAACCATTTATAATAAGAATGACTTTAAATTTCCTTTTAATTTGGTGTATTAAAAATCAACTAAGGGGCCGGGATTGTGTCTCAGTGGTAGAGCACTTGCCTAGCATGCGTGAGGCACTGGGTTAAAATTAAGCTATCGTGTTCATCTATAACTAAAAAAAATCTTTAAAAAAATCAACTAAGACAGTAGGTGATTCTAATTTTATCAAATTATACTTCCCTTTAATTCATCTTTCTTTCACCACCTTTTATAATAAAATTTATATTGAAGTTTTTGTTTTTATTTTTATCATTATATAGGATTGTGCTGATTCCAACTGTTCACCTTCTTTGTGTTGAATGGCTTTCTGAACCTTCTCTGAGATTTTCATCTGAGCTTGAGTCAGGTGTATGAAAGCACATTTTTTTGCATGCAATGGGATAGTAAAAGGTGTGGGTATAGAAGTCCCCCATCCCCTTCTAAGCAAAAGTTCTCCATCTTCTGTCTACTGTCTTGCAAATTGTCCCAAGTTCCACATACTTTTGGACTCACTTACATGAACTCTCAGGAGCATATATTCCGTTACCCTTGAGATAGAAGGCCTAGATCCTGGATTCTGTCTGTGTGCCTGCCTCCAAGGAAGGAGCTTTGTAGTTATCTAGAGATGTAGAGATTTCTCCTAGAGAAGAAATATCTACTTTATACTTGAGAAAATTGAGGCCCAGGGAAGGCACTGAGCTACTTAGCTATGCGATGTCAATCTGTTTGATCCAAAGCTTTTATCTACAATATTGCTGTGTGTATGAACTAGTACTAACGGTCACATGGCAGAAAGCAGAGCCTTGAGGAAATGGACCACTGACAACTCTGCATTGACCAGGCCATGGGCACATGTAAATAAAGTAGTTATGAACGCCTAAGGGTGGAGGTCAAGGCAGCCACCAAAATAAGGTGGGGCACTGAAGGAAGCTGAGGAAATAACAGTTTTCAAACTTCACATTTACCCCTCAATGTCAGACCACGTTGGAGCTTGTTTAATAGCAGAAATTAGGCAGCCAGACCAGTCTTTAGGGCAGAGAAATTTTTGTTGAAAAGCTAATTATTTCTTCTGATGGGTCTGTTTTTCTAAATAAAGAATCTTTTCTTGTGTGTGCTCTGTCGAATGAAATGTACTTGTTAGGATGAGGATATGTTTGACACAGGTTTCCACATTTTGTTTTGGTTTTCTCTCCATATTTTCTAATGTCTCTTTTTTCCTTTGCTCTATCCAGGTATGAAAGAAACCCCTTTTCTCTAGAGTTAAATATTTCAGATGTGAGCAATACTCTGTTAGGCAGGAGTGTGTAAGATCTGGTTTTAGTAAAACCAGGAAATACATGAATGACTCCAGACACCGAGGCAAATTCTTACTTGTCATCTTGTTCTCTGATAGTCAAAGAGAGAAGGAAGATACTCCGCCTTTCATGGCTTTTGGCTGGTGTCCAGCTGTCCTTTTCTTAAAAGTACCAAGTCACCATGATCTAGGCAAAGATCATTTGCATGTAAGGTGCCAAACCAAGGTTAGTTCCAGTAACAGGTGATTAATGGAGGGTGTGTTTTAAAATCCATTTTCAGGAACTATACCCAGGTGTCCTGGGAATTTCCCTCCCTTATGCTGTCTCCCAGAACTGACCTCTTGATCTTTTTTGGGACTGTTTTAGGAGCTACCTTACACAACTGTTCAAGTTTATTAAAAATAGTCTTCCTTCTAGCTTCAGGGATGACATAAAATGCTGGCAATAAAAGTCATGTTCATTCACATTCATTTTTAAAAAATGTATTGGATCTATGCTGTATAACTTTCTGAAAAATAGAGTATGTGGAATGAACTTACAGTGGTTTTCACTCTCTTATAAATGCAAGTGTAATTGTTACATTCAGACTGGATAATCAAGTAGATAATGACAAGGTGCTAGAATTCCAAAGAGTTTGGGAATCACTATTGTTGGAGGTAGTCAAGTATTCATTTTACCACAAAGCATGTGGCTTCAAGCCAGTATACTTCACAGTTCATTCTCCTTTCCACTATTTTCTGACTCCTTGTAACACCCGAGTTTAACCAAAATAATGTGTAGTGTAAGATACTTTTACTTACCCTTTTTCCCCCTCTTCTTTTTTGGCAGTGCTAGGGATTAAACCCAGGGCAAATGCTAGCCAAGTATTCTACCACTGAGTTATAACCCCATTCCTCTACTTAACTTTTTAACATACAGATAGTTTTTTTCTGAGATACATGGAAACCTGTAAGGGTTAGATGTGCTTTTAAAGTTTTAGAGTCTCCTCTTCATTCTCGTGTCAAGTGTTTGATCAGAGGCTAGAGTCAAGAAGATCAGACCCAGATGGTAAACCAGTACATTGTGAATAGCTACATGAAGGACTATGAATCTAAATAAATTTAGAATGAGAGACTAAGATCAAAGATATGAAAAGCACATTTAAAGAGAATAGAAAAATAGAGTATGTGGAATGAACTTACAGTGGTTTTCATTCTCTTATAAATGCAGGTTAGTCGCTACTGATGCTGTAACTATGGCCCTGCTGTACTATTCACATTGCTATTTAAATTTCCAGAAGGTGGGCCTCGATGAATCTTACCCACTCCCAGAGTGTTTGGTCAAGATAATATTGGGAGGTTCTAGGATGGCTAATGCCAGTGGCAGCAAAAGGCCAAGAGCCAGTCGCGGTGGCATATGCCTGTAATCCCAGCAATTTGGGAGGCTGAGGTGGGAGGATCATGAGTTCAAAGCCAGCCTCAGCAAAAGCAAGGTACTAAGCAACTCAGTGAGAACCTGTCCCTAAATAAAATACAAAATAGGGCTGGGGATGTGGCTCAGTGGTCAAGTGCCCCTGAGTTCAATCCCCAGTACCCCCCACCCCCCAAAAAATATATATATTCAATCCCCAGTACCCACCCACCACACAAAATTATAAAATACATTGTTAAGAAGATGAAAAAAACTGCTTCCATCTTAGAAAAAGCCTGTGAAAGTTCAAGGATCACTCATTTGTTGGCAACACTGAGTTGGTGGCTTAAAAATAAGAAATGCCTGTAGTGGGATTAGCTAAAGATCATCTAGAGACACAGATATAAGCAGTTTTCTTTTCCAGAGGAAGATGATGCAATAAATTGCAACAAACATTTGGGTGAATCCATTCAGCCATACTTGAAGAGAGTTTATGCCATCTGGCAGATGGTCTAGAAAAGTTTGATTAGTCCTGTTATTCCAGGGCCCCTCATCTAGAGATTTTTGATTCTAAAGTGAGAGTGGGACCAACATTTCTGGTCCACTTGTGCATGACTCCAGAGAATGGGCTAGGCGAGAGAAAGATATCATTTTTATCTCTTTGGGGGAGTCCCTAAAGTCCTTTTAGCATCTCAACTGCTTGGTGTAATTGAGGCATATGAAGTATAGTTTCTTTGTAATATAAAATTGATCAATTGATAATCGTTGGGCATAAAATTTATAATCTTTAAGAGTTCAGAGTTTAATGAAAAAGTTGGATAGATATTTATGATATTATAAGGGCAACAATAAATCAAGTATAAGATATAAGGACTTTTCTGGGGTTTGTGTTGAATAAAATGTCTCTGTGAGGTCTATTATCTGAAGGCAAATATGGGTCTAATTCCAGCTCCAGCTATTCTAAAACAGAGCTGGGTCTAAAGATTACAGATTATCTCATATATGGAGGCATGCCCACTGTCTGAAATGTCCCTTTGGCTACCAGGCTATTGTTCTGGTGCCTCCAGGCCCACTAATTATCATCCATCCTACATTGCTAGCTCTGGAACAGACAATTAATGGGTAATGTTAAGCATAGTATAGTGTATGTTTGTCTCTCAGAGTTATCAATGAGACAGGCCTGTTCCCAGTCTGACTGTAGCCAGAAAACTGATACCTTTTGTTCCTGATTTCTACCACCCTGCTTCTTGCTGGTTGGAGAACTCAAAAGGCAAGAAATCAGTAATGAAAACACCAGAAGCTCAAGAAATGAATGCTAAATGACAAACACATCAAAATAATGGACAGTTTAGCACTACATGAAAGTAAATGACATTTGTCATTGGGGACTGTGGTTATGCTGGATAAATATACTATCTCTCTTTTAGCAGTTCTTCTGAGCTAGTATTTGGGGGGGAAATAATTATTATTGCATGCAAAATTATAAAATACAGTGTTAAGAAGATGAAAAAAAATGCTTCCATTTTAGAAAAAGCCTGTGAAAGTTCAAGGATTACTCATTTGTTGGTAACACTGAGTTGGTGGCTTAAAAATAAAAAGGATAAGTGCTACAGGTATTCTTCCTTCTCATTTTACTTTAAGCATATCTGGAGCTTTTATTCACTTGAAAAAGGGAATTTATAGAGATATTTAAAAGAATTGCTAGATAAGAATAATGTTCAGCAACCTAAGGACAAATCTTCTTGGAAGCAGATGCTGGATTCTAGAAGCTTTCTAAACATCATGTAGCATTAAAGAAGCTACAGTCATTGGCTTGGACATTGATAAAATAACAGCTAACATATGTTAGGTGCTTATTATAGTCAGGCACACTTCTAAGTGCTTTCTATATATTAATTTATTTATTATCACAGGACAGAAAGGATCATCAGACTCTTTAGTTTCGGGTGTGCTCTAAAACAAGTTAAACCAGAAGCTGTAAAGGAAAGACAGATTCAGGGGGAAAAAATTAGCCAATATATTATATAGATGTCCCTGTGGCTTAGTGGTAAACACTGAGTATTTTTGCCCTTAGGGGGAAAATGGTAGGGTCAGAACAGTCTATGATAAATCAAGCCTGATGCTTTTGCTGCAAAGCCTGGAATCAAAGATGATCTGATAGAAAGCCAGGTAGACAATTTAACTGAGGCATTCATCTCTAGGGGTTAACCAGAAAGACACTATTTGAGTTGAGATTATGAGCCTATAAGGTCCAAGTGAGTGGACTGGGAAAGGCGGTAGATACAAGAAACAGGTTACCCAGCACTGTTTGGGTACAGCCTACCATGGTTTGGTGGCCCAGGAAAAGAAGGAGGAAATTTATAAGAATAGTAATGGTAGTTATGCTGAATTGTATTCCTACATAAAACATGGTAAGAAGAGTATATTTTAGCCCCTGCTTTAAGCCTTAGAAAGATGTACTAAACAATAATTCAGTCCTTTCTTTCCTATTAATTTTGGGATTCTGATTCTCAATAGTACTGATTTTTGGTATCTCCATTCTTATGATTAGTAGAGATACCCAGTTGCTTTAACCCTACTTGGCTTCTAACAGTAGGTACTAATGCCAAGATTTTACCACTAAGCTCACATGTTTGTCAAAGAAATGGTGATGCCAAGAGATTCATTGCAAGTTTCTGCCTGTAATCCATGTGTAGGGTGTCTTAAGGTGTTCTCTAGTTCCTAATTCCCTATGTAGCAATATAAATGAAAGTTGGCAAACTTTTCTGTTAAGGGCCCAACAGTAAATTTTTAGGCCCTGTGGGCAACACTCAACTCTGCCATCATAGTGAGAAGCAATCATGGGCAATAAAGTGAGTAAGTGTGGCTGTGCTTCAACAGGATATTCATTAAACAGGTAAGCAATTGAATTCAGTACATGGGCCATTGTTGCTGAACCATGATATAAATAAACAGAAAAACAAATTTCAATCTCTCCATGAGCAATTTTTTTCTCTTAATTGTCATTTCCTTAGGGGAAAATAGGAACTATTTTACTTGCTTAGAGTTGTAAGTCACTGCCATTTCCCTCAGATCTTCCATTTGTAACTTGGGAAGCAAATATCCCTAAGACGAACTTCTTTCTTGCTTTTAAAATACAGAAAGGGATGGATCATGCTATTCCAGTTTTTCTTGAAAAAGGAGGACCATTTGCTACTATTCTCCCATCTAGTAAAATTTTTTGTACACAGCAGGTCTCTGATAAGAGGAGTTCAGTAACTTCTCCTGGCTGTCTATTCTTTCTTTGTTCCACTTACATTATCCATAGTTAACAACTAAAGAGTCTTCATATATATTTTACTTTCTTTGTGGTAGCTTACACACAAAGAGTTAACAGATTTAAAAGCATGGAAAATGTTATTTCTTCTAAAATCTGGGGACCTGCCAAAATAAAAGTTGAGCAAAAACTACTAGAAGAGAATTATCCCTGCCAAAATCAAGTCCAAAGGTAAAATATGTTTGCCTTCCTTACCTAAGGAACAAAGATGCTCCATAAATTGGCAGAACTTGATCAACTCTAAATTCTTTTTAGCAATTAGTAGATTTACCACCTGGTTGAATTGATATGTTGAAATATTTATTTATTTATTTATTTAAATTAGGTATATATGACAGCAGAATGCATTTTGATTCATTGTACACAATTGTAGCACAACTTTACATTTCTATGGTTGTACATGATGTAGCATCACACCATATGTGCAGTCATACATCTAAATAAGGTAATGATGACCATCTCATTCCACCATTTTTCCTGCCCCTGTAACCCTCCCCCCTCTCCCTCCCCTTTGCCCAAAGTTCCTCTATTTTTCCTATGCCTCCGCCTCCCTGGATATGTTGAAATCTTAACCCTTGGTACCTGTGAATGTCACTTTATTTGGAAATAGAATCTTTAGACATGTAATCAAGTTGAAGTTATTAGGTTGTGCCCAAATCCAATGTGCCTGGTCGTTGTCATTGTCTTCTTCTTCTTTCTCTTCCTCTCCTCCTTCTCCTCCTCCTCTTTCTATTCTTCTTCCCCTTCTTTCCCTTCTCCTTCTTCTACTTCTCCTCCCCCTTCCCCTTCCCCCTTTTCCCTCTTCTTCCTCCCCCTCCCCCTTCTCCTATCTCATCTTCCTCCTTTCCTTCTTCTCCTCTCTTCCTCTTCCTTCTCCTCTTCCTCTTCTTCCCCTTCCTCCCCTTCTCCCCCTTCCTCCCTTCTCCTCCTCCTCCTTCCCCTCCCCCTTCTCCTTTCTTGTCTTCCCCCCTCCCTCTTCTCCTTCTCCTCCTCCTCATCCTCCTTCTTCTTCTTTTCTTTTCTTTTTTTGGTACTAGGGATTGAACCCAGGGGTGCTTAACCACTGAGCCACATCCACAGCTCCCTTTTTTTTTTTAATTTGAAAAAATTTTGAGACAAGGTCTCCTTAAGTTGCTGAAGCTGGCTTTGAACTCGTGATCCTCATGCCTCAGCCTCCTGAGTTGCTGGCATTATAGGCCTGTGCCACTATTCCTGGCTGGTATTCTTCTAAGAAGTGGGAAATTTGGACTTAGATACACTACAGAGAGAGGAAAACACCATTTGAAGACACAAAAGTACACAGAGAGAAGATGGTTATGGGAAAACAGGCAGAGATTGGAGTGATGCATCTAAAAGCAAAGAAACACCAGAGATGGCTGGTAACCACCAGAAGCTTAGGAGAGAAGCATTCTTCCCTCACAATTCCCTCACAGAAGGAACCAATCCTGCTTATACCTTGATATTGAGCTTTTAGTCTCCAGAACTATAAAAGAATAAATTTCTGTTGTTGTAAGTCACTGGTGGTAATTTCTATGGTAGTTTCAAAAAACTAATATATCACCCATGAACTGAAATGAAACCTTTCTCCTCTCTTCATTTTTATTAAACATTTTGCCCCTTGCTATTTAAACAACTGAGTAATGGAACAAACTTCATAATCCTGAGTGTCATGCACAGGCTACTGTCTGCTTTCACTTTAATTTCTTTCATTCTGATAAATTAGGACCTTTAAAGTCAAAAAGCAAATTATCATTCTAATACTTTACCTCTTTTTGTTATGTGAATTTAGGGCCTTTGCCAAGGGCATTTTGGCAAACTGTCAGCAACTTATAATATGACTGAAAAACCTGATATGTCAGCTATTGTTCTAGTGTATTAGCTTCTTTGGGTACTGTGAGCTCATGAAATATAACAAAGCACTGTATTGTCTAAACTCTTCTGACTATATGGCTAGTGTTCATGTAATTCCTATTGTCTTATTCTGTGCCTGTCAGAGGGGAATTCTCTGATATCTTTGTTTTCTTTTAGAGATTTTCTACTTAATTTGATCTATAGTTGATGACATGGTTATAAAGAACACCATATACCTGGGATAGCAGAACCACACAAATGTACCATTAAAAGCCATGTTTCAATGTTGCATTGTTCCCACAGGCCCACTAGAGAGTCAAAGGTAGGAAGTTTCACAGGAAGAGCCCTTTATAACAGCTAATATTTACTGAGCATTTCCCACGTACCACTCTTTTAGGTACTTGGCAAGGGATGACTTTGTTTCTTTCTTATAACAACACTATAGGCAGGGGCGATTGGTATCTCCACTTTAGAGCTAAAGAAACTGATACAATGATGATAAGTAGAACTTGTCAAAGTCACAAGGCTTGTGTGAACCAAAACTAATATTATGAACCCAGGCCATCTGCCTGCAAAGTATTGTATTTAACCATTACCCTGTTGGCTTTCTATGGGAAAATACTCCTACATGGGATCTGAATAGTTTAATGCTTTCTTCACCAAAACCCCTTTTTTTTTTTTTTTTTTTTGGTCTTTTTCAGATAAGAAAAAATTTGATCTGTGTATTTCCTCAAGGTTGCAGAGTCATCCTTGTAGGAAATGGATGGATTTAGAAAGTCTCTGGAGTTAAGTTCTAGGGAATTTATGAGTTGGTGATGTTGTAGATGTCCCTCAACCTGTGAATAATGAGGTCATGTGGGCACTAATTATAAGTTTTTACATTTTTCTCCAAGTAGGTCTACTCACCAGAAATGTTGTTACCAGTGGTGGTCCCAGGATTCTGGTTGGTTGTTTCGTGGTTCTTATGTTCTTGCAGTAGAAAATTTTAGTCAATATACAAAACATAATACAAGTATAGCAAAGTTTATTGGGAAAGAAAACGCTAAAGAGGGAGAGTGAGTCATGTCTAAAAGGACAGAGTCATCTCATGATCTCTTTGTTACCCAGTGGGTTTTTTTTCTTTTTGGGTGGGGGTGAGGTGAGGGGGTGTCTTAGGGAAGTTTCTAGAGTCCCACCCAGTTACCACTCTTGATCTTCCTGCCTCTGCCTCCTGAGTCTCTGGGATTACAGGTGTGCTACATGCCTCACAGAGTTTTCTTTTGTTTTCCTCACAGTTTAAAATCTTATAATTGTTGGGCTTTGCTTTTAATTATCTTCCTGAGTTTTGGAAACTTTGGTCTGAATAAACGTCCCAAAAGGCCTCCTATCAGGGTAATTTATGTTCTTATGGCAGGGAGGAGTCTTAAATTCCTTGGCCCTGAGAATAGCCCTAAAGATAACAGGTTGTCTGTCAAGGAATGTAACATCCCATTGACTTAAACAGAGCGGGGGCCAGAATGGCCTTAGGTAAATTTCTTCTTAAAACATGTGGCTTGTCAGCACGTAGTAGCCTCAATCTATAGAATTATGCCCTTAACTTCATGTTCCTACTGCTCATGTCTGCTATCAATATCACAATATTATCAAAATTATGTTTATTTTTTGACATGTAATTATATACTAAAATTAGTGATAGTAAGCTATTTGTAGGTCTACTCAATTCTGTATGGAACATATATTTGGAGTGGATATCAGAGATCCATGGAGTGGAGGATTAGAATCCTGTACCTCTTGTTGTGAATACCTTCAGTCCAGTACCTCCTTACTGTTAGTGTGGTCAAAGGGAAAGGATGGGTCTGAATTGCTTCTAGGGAAGGTGTTCAATCCCACCTGCCCCCAAACTCTTTATTTATAACAAACAATTAAAATGTTTATTTAAATAAAATTTGTTTATTCTGAAATGACTTTCAAGATAATATAACATGCTTTATGCATAATGTAAAAACTAATATAATACCTCAACTGAAACATAAAGAAAAATAAGTGGGAAGGAGAGGATAATAAATTAATATAATATTCATTGCTCAGGGCTGGCTATAGTAAAGTATAGTCAAATGCTTGTACTCATATGTAGATTCTCTACAAATGCAGTATAGTATACAAGGGTGTGTGTGGCTCATGAGTGGAATTGCCATAGGAGATGAAATGTTCCCAGTGGTGAGCAATCTAGATAAATTTATAAAAGGAACAATGTATAACATTCTTCGATTTAAAAAAAAAAAGTTGTTGACAAAAATTGCATACAGTTTTCCCCTATTTTAGAGGCACTACTGGGATATTCTGTTGGATAAGATTCAGGCTGGCAGGCCATACCCCCAGGCGCCTTCCCGGAAGTGCCCAACTCTCAGGAGAATTCACCTTTGGTGGGCTCCGAGTCCCCACCCTTCCTGATCCTGGGAATACTCGCCTCTCACAGGAATTCAACCCAGGGCGGGCTCTCCCTTTCTGAGCCAATCCGGACCATACAAGTCACGCTCCCACCCCTCTGTACTTAAGCCCCGGCTTGTCCAGAACTCTCTCTCTTCTTTTTTCGCCGTCATCTTCTCACCAGCTCTCCCCTTCCCCGTTCCCCTTTCCCTTTCTCCCTTTCCCCTTCCCCCTTCTCCCCTTCCCTTAATAAACCCCCCTTTTCCACAAGGCGGTCCCGGTGTGGTTCTTGCCCTTCATATTCAACCCATATAGATGATAGAGTTGAGTCATGAATTTGTCACTTATGTGAAGTAATTTAAAAGTTAAGCAGGATGTGGGACTATTCTTTGTGGTATGCAACCATCTCATGCATTCCACCATACCTACCATATCAGACCTTCAATTATTGTGACAAACACCAAACCTTAAATTTTCAAAACACTCTGAGAACAAAGTCTTTAACACATGGACCTTTGAGAGACACTCATTCAAACCATATCATTCTGCTTCTGGCCTGCAAAGGTTCATAGTCATTTCACAATGAGAACAAAGTCTTTAACACATGGACCTTTGAGAGACACTCATTCAAACCATATCATTCTGCTTCTGGCCTGCAAAGGTTCATAGTCATTTCACAATGCAAAATGCAACTCATTCCATCTCAAGAGTCCCCAAATCTTAGTTATTTCAAATTTGCTTAAACAATTTAAGTCCAAAGTCTCTGCTGAGACTCAAGGCAAACTCAACTGTGAGCCTTTATAGAAATCAAAACACAAGTTATATACTTCTAAGATAAAATGGTAGAACTAGTACAGGGTAAGCATTCACATTTCAAAAGGGAATAGAAAGGAGGGATCCATCCCAAACAAGGTCAAAACCCAGCAGAGAGAACATTAAATCTGTATTAGTTTCTTTAAATACTATGAGCTCATTCTAAAGCTCCAGGCCTGGCATCTGAGGTCTTCTGTGGTGGGATGTGGGCTCTGAAGGGCCTGGGCAGTCTCCACCTTACAGCTTTGCTGGTTGTAGCCCATATAACTATTATCTTGGGCAGGTTTTTCACACTGCCTGCAACTTCCCCTGGCAGGTGTTACCTGTTGCTGGCATCTCTACCTTCCTGGGTTCTCCACTGCAGTTTGGCTTTATGCCCACAGCTGCACTAGGTTTTGTTCCATACGGGGACTGTTTGAAGGGACTCCACTCCTACAGTAACATTGCCAGGCCTCCCCAGGCTTCCATTTGAAAAAGGAAAAAGGCAGTTTGGCAAACGACAGCAACAGTAACATGACTGAAAAACCTGATATGTCAGCTATTGTTCTACTGTATTAGCTTCTTTAAGTACTATGAGCTCATGAAATATAGCAAAGCACTGCATTGTCTAAGCTTCTGAATTTATGACTAGTATTCATGTAACTCCTATTGTGAAGGTTGCCATGACTCTGTAACTTCCATTCTGCACGCCTGAAAAACCAGCATCATGTGGATGATGTCAAAGTCTGCCACCAGAATGAATTGTACCTGGATCTGCTTGAACCATGGCTGTAGAGGCTTCAGATGCCCTGCCAGATAAACATGGGCAAATGAATCCCAAGGTGGTTATGGGTGCACAAGGCACCTTGGAGCTCTTTTCTGAAGTGATTCTGCCTTGGAAAGTTTTTGAAACAAATTTTCATTTCTACACCATTGAGTCTTGATGGGTGGCATGGCCTTGCAGGTTCCCAAGATGCTCTTGAGGCATCTTTCCTATAATCCTGATGCAAAGTATTTAGCTTCTTTTTATCAGTGCTAATCTTTTCACCAAGTACACCCTCCTTAGTCACATCTGTGTACACATTCCTTTCCTGAAAAGGTAGAGGATTTTTCAAATCTTTATACCCACCTCCTTTTTGCTTCTAACTCACATTGTAAGTTGGCTAAAAGCAGCCAGAAATACCTATGCTATAGCCTGAATCCTTACTGTCTTATAATTTTATGTTTCAAGTACACTAGTTCATCACTTGTAAGGTTGGCCTCCCACAAAGTCTGGGGCATGGACAAATTGACACATTTTTTGCCATGGTGTAATAAGTATGGCCTCTGATTCAGTTATCAATAGAGTCTTCACTTACTTCTGAAACCTCATCAGCATGGTTTTTACTGTCCACATTTCTATCAGCATTTTAGTCTTCCGTACTCTCACCAGAATCACTCATTAAGCTCCACTTCTAGGCTGACCTTTCTTAAAACTTCTCCTTCAAACTCCCAAATTCCTCCCCTAAATCAATTCCAAAGGCTTCTCTACATCTCCAAGTCTATAGCAATGGCCCCATGACTCGGGATCATTTTTGTTAGTCAGCATTGCATTATTATAACAAAATACCAGATATAATTAACTTATAAAGAAAATATTTATTTTGGCTCACAGTTTTAGAAATTTCAGTCCAAAATCAGGTGGCCCCTTTTGTTTTGGTCTCTGGCAAAGGCAACATATAATGGGAGAATGGGCAAAGCAAATTGCTTACATCAAGAGTAAGGACACAGAGAGAAAATTGGAAGAGGGCTGGCCAGGGTCTCACAATCCACTTTGGGAACATCCCCACCCCCCAATGATCTAAGGACCTCCCATTAGGACTAATCTCCCAAATCACCACCTTCCCAAAGCACCATCCTAGGGGACAAGCCTCTAATGTATGAACCTTTGGGGGAAACTAATCCAAATTATAACATCTGTTATTAATCTTTTTAATAACACCGTTATGACCAAATATTATCAGTATCACCATCATAGCCTCACACTTACAAATAAAGAAGCAGAGGTGGAGAGGTTGCTAATAAGTAGCAGGGCTGAGATTCATATGCAGGCAGACTGTCTTATGTTCTTATCTGCCAGTCTAAGCTTACTGACTTCAAGAGAGGGAGGTATTTCTGACAGCTAGGATCAAGAATGAGGGGCATGTGAGTTGCGTTTAGAGATAGGAAGTCCTACAGATGGAGAGGAGAAAAGGAATCTTGTACTTGGAATGGCTAGAGCACAATACAAATTACTCATTGTCTGAGGCCTTTGGCAGGAAGTTGGGAGCCTGGGGCATGAGGAGGAGAGGTGTGCAATCAGGTACTGCTTTCTTCTTTTAAATTTTAGAGACCTGACTTTTCTCCTAGGTGAATATTGGAAAGAATGAGCTTTACTGTTAAGCATTTGTAATTAGAATAAATATATTTTTATCTGTTTTGGGTGGCTATTACAATATTTATTATAAAGCCCCACTGTTGTTCCTACCTGGTCCTCTGTGTACTGTGCATATAAAGGAATGTTCTGAAGGCAGAACTGGAGTTCAAGTCCTGGTTCATCCCTGTTTCCTTGGGCTTCTTTATCTTCCTCATTCTTCTGCAAGTCTGAGTTAATAAAGCATGCCCCTGCTTATCCTTCAAAGACATTGGAAAACCAAAGAGAGAACAGATGCAAAGTTTGAGAAGAAATGTTCTATGGAATTCTAAGGAATCTTATTGATTGATTGATTGATTTTTGGTACCAGAGATTGAACCCATGGTGCTTAACTACTAAGGCATGTTCCCAGCCATTTTTATGTTTCTTTCGAGACAGGATCTCACTAAATTGATTAGGGCCTCACTAAGTTGCTAACACTGGCTTTGAACTTGCAATTCTCCTACCTCATCCTCCCGAGCCATTGGGATTACAGGTATGTGCCACCATGCATTTTTAATGCATAGTAGTGATTAATATTGGCCACAGGAAACTCGGGTATAGAATGTCATTATCTAGACAGTATATAGAGCACCATGATGTTTTCACATAACCCATCTAATTTGATATTTATAATCATTACATGACATAAGCAAGGTGGTTATAATTAATGGTAATTTTGATAAATATGGAAAGCAAGGCACAAATAATTTGCTTAGCAAATGCTGGATCTGGATATAATATTCCAGTTTTACAACTCCCCATGTAGATGGCTTTCCAAAGACCATTGAAGAGGCAATTAGCTGAAAGTCTTTGCTAAATTTTTTGGCAAAATTTGAGAAGCAAGAGCACAGGCTTCATAATGCTCTCTGAACATAGTACATAATCCACGGTACTCCTAAATTTCCAAATCTTTTTTTAAAATTCAGCTCAAAGTTTCCTTTTTTGCTTTTACCTATCAGATAAAATTTGCCACCCCTTATGCAGCAATTTCAGGAGACTCTGCACATATCTGAAATTCCAGATATTACATCATAAAGCAGTAATTTGTTTACTTGTTTGTCTCCCCAGTCTCTCCTGCCTTACTTCCTCCCACCCCCAGGGACATGGAGATGAGTTCTATTCATCTTTGGATTCTAACAACTGGCAGGTTGCTAGACATAACAAAAGTTCAAAAAAAATCTTTACACAGAAATATGTATATATGTATAAAATATTCATATATATATATATATATATATATATATATCCATGACCACAGATTTGCTTGCATTCTTGCTCATTAAAAGTAATTTTGAGAGTAGGCACTTGACCGCCAGAAGGAGAGACTCAGCCACCAGTTTGCCTGGCCTCCAGGGCCAGGAGTGGCAGCTCCCTGCTGCTGCACACAGGGCCAGATCTGGGGAAGGCCTTCCTCCACTCCCCGGGGGAGTGAGACCTGCCCAGCTGCGACCTGAGCAAGAGGTAGGCACCTGCCCGCCCGGAACTAGAGACCCAGCCGCCAGTTTGCCTGGCCTCCAGGGCCCAGAGTAGCATCTCCCTGCTGCTGCACACAGGGCCCAACCTGAGGATAAGCACCCTCCACTCTTCGACTGTGCCATTCTGCAACTGGCCAAAGGTGCAGCCTTGACTCCACTAACAGGATTGCTGACTGGACATGATCCAGGTCAATTGGCTTAAACTGGAAGGGAAAAAAGAAGGGCTGCCAAGGGTCCATTTTGTTTGAGACTTGTTCCTGGGTTCAAGGCTTTTCTTTCTTTTTGTTTGTTTGTTTGTTTTGTTGTTTCTTAGGGATTTTTTTGTTTGTTTTCGCTTTGATTGACAGTGTGTTTGTTTACTTCTGCTCTTCTTTTCTTTCTTTTCTTCCTTCTCACTTTTGTATTTTTTCTTTTTCCTTCATCTTCCCTATTTACACCCTGCCATTGCATACTCAACAGAGGCAAAAACAAGTTATACGCAGAAATTGGGATTTTTAGAACGGGTACAATTGAAATATATAGCAAAGTGGTGTTATATATAGTTTATTCTCTATTTTCTAGACTCTCTCTTTCCTCTCTCTTACACTAATTTCTACTCCTTGGTCATTTTTTTTCTTCTTTTTTTCTTTTCCATCTTTCTTCTCTCAACCACTGCATAAGTTAGATTTATATATAAATCGTTCTTTCCACCTAATCATTCACTCCATTCTCTTTCCTCTCTCATCTGCTGATACTAAACCACTTCCATAGAACTCTCTTTTCATACTTTCTAAGAAAGAACAAGTCAATACACTCACTTCCTTCTTCCTAAACATATCACCTCTGTGTCCATTACTTGAAACTATAAAACCCCATCAGAAGCGTACAGAGTAAATTGGAAACAATATCTGGGTTAACTAAATCTGTACATTGTGATCAAACTGGGATTCTCTGAATAGAACGTGTTTGATTTTAAAGTGTAAAGGAAATATAAGGGGATCTGATAGCATTGTACTACAGGAGCAACGTAAGGTTTTAAGGTAAAATCAAAATAGTCAAGGTCCCACAGTGCAGGAAGAATAGACGCACAAGCAATATGAAGAAACAAGAGAAGAAAGTGACACAAACAAATCAATATACCTCCTCAGTAGATTCCATGGCATGCACAGTTGGTCAAATGCCAGAGATGGATTTTAGAAATTACATATTCCAAATGTTTGGGGAACTTAAGAATGAACTAAAAAATGAGATGAGGGAGCAAATACAGGTGGCAAAAGATCATTTTGACAAAGAACTCCATAAACAAATACAGGAAGTAAAATATTGCTTCAATAGGGAGATAGAGGCTCTAAAGAGAAACCAAACAGAAATTCCAGAAATGAAAGAAGCAATAAACCAAAATAAAAGCTCAATTGAAAGTATCACCAACAGAGTAGATCACTTGGAAGAAAGAACCTCAGACAATGAAGACAAAATATATATCCTAGAGAAAAATCTGGATTACACAGCAAAAATGGTAAGAAACGAAGAACAGAACATTCAAGAATTATGGGACAACATAAAAAGACCAAACATAAGAGTGATTGGGGTAGAGGAGGGGGCAGAGTTTCAAGCCAAAGGAATGAGTAATTTATTTAATGAAATAATTACAGAAAATTTTCCAAACTTGAGGAATGAATGGGAAAACCAAGTTCAAGAGGCATACCGAACACCAAACATACAAAATCACAACAGATCCACATCAAGACACTTTATAATGAAAATGCCTAATATACTGACCAAGGAGAGAATATTAAAAGCCACAAGAGAAAGGAATCAGATTACATATAGGGGGAAACCAATCAGACTATGTTCAGATTTCTCTACCCAGACCTTAAAAGCAAGAAGATCCTGGAATAGCATATTTCAAGCTCTGAAAGAAAAGGGATGTCAACCAAGAATCTTATATCCAGCAAAATTGAGCTTTAGATTCAAAGATGAAATAAAAAGCTTCCACGACAAGCATAAGTTAAAAGATTTTGCAACCTGAAAGCCAGCACTTCTGAACATCCTGGCAAAATTTTTCATGAAGAAGAAGAGAAAAATAACAACAAAAATCAACAGAGTGAGATATTAAACTAAGGGAAATACCAAACAGAAGAGAAACCAAATCAAGCTAAAGATCATAATACAAATAAAAATGGATGGGAATAAAAATCACATGTCAATAATAACCCTGAATGTTAATGGCCTAAACTGGCCATTCAAAAGACACAGATTATCTGAATGGATTAAAAGAAATGACCCAAGAATTTGCTGTCTCCAAGAAACACACCTCATAGAAAAAGACATCAATAGACTGAAGGTGAAAGGCTGGGAAAAGTCTTATCACTCACATGGCCTGCGGAAGCAAGCAGGGGTTTCCATTCTCATTTCAAATAAGGTAGACTTCAAGCCAAAGCTAATCAAAAGGGACAAAGATGGATATTTCTTACTACTTAAGGGAACCATTCATCAACAGGATATAACAATCATAAATCTATATGCCCCAAATAATGGAGCACCTACATTCATCAAACAAACTCTTCTCAAGTTCAAGAGTAAAATTGACCACAACACAGTTATTCTAGGAGATTTCAACAAACCTCTCTCACCAATGGATAGATCATCAAAACAAAAGCTAAACAAAGAAACTTTAGGCCTCCTTAAAACAATAACTTAGACCTAACGGACATATATAGAATATTTCATCCCTCAGTAAAAGAATACACTTTTTTCTCAGCAGCATATGGCTCCTTCTCCAAAATAGACCATATATTATGTCACAAGGCAACTCTCAGCAAATATAAAAAAATAGAGATACTACCCTGCATTCTATCAGACCATAAAAGGATGAAATTGGGAATCAATGACAAAACAAGGAATAAGAAAAACTACTCCAACAACTGGAAGCTAAACAACATGCTACTGAATGAACAAGGGGTTGAAGAAGACATCAAAGTGGAGAGTAAAAAATTTCTATAGGTAAATGAGAACACAGATACATCATCATACAGAAATCTCTAGGACACTATGAAGGCAGTAGTAAGAGGAAAATTCATTGCACTGAGTTCATTCCTTAAAAGGAAAAGAACCAACAAATAAATGACTTAACATCACACCTCAAAGCACTAGAAAAAGAAGAACAGATTAACAGAAGACAGGAAATAAATAATTAAAATCAGAGCAGAAATTAATGAAATTGAGACTAAGGAAACAATTCAAAGAATTGACAAAACTAAAAGTTGGTTCTTTGAAAAAAAAAAATAAACAAAATTGACAGACCCTTAGCGATGCTAAAGAAAAGAAGAGAAAAAACTCAAATTTCTAACATTCGTGATGAAAAAGGGAATATCACAACAAATACCTCAGATATACAGAAGATAATTAGAAATTACTTTGAAAACTTGTACTCTAATAAAATAGAAAATACTGAATGCATTGACAGATTTCTAGAGTCATATGATTTGCCTAAACTGGATCTGGAGGCTATACACAATTTAAACAGATCGATTACAAGCAAAGAAATAGAAGATGTTATCAAAAAGCTACCAACAAGGAAAAGTCCAGGACCTGATGGGTTTACAGCTGAGTTCTACAAGACTTTCAAAGAAGAACTAATACCAATGCTCTTAAAACTATTTCAAGAAATAGAAAAAGAGGGAGCTCTTCCAGACTCTTTCTATGAGGCCAATATTACATTAATTCCAAAGCCAGGCAAAGATGCATCCAAAAAAGAAAACTTCAGGCCAATATCTTTAATGAACATAGATGCAAAAATCCTCAACAAAATTCTGGCAAATCGGATACAAAAACATATCAAAAAGATAGTGCACCACAATCAAGTGGGGTTTATTCCAGGGATGCAAGGCTGGTTCAACATTCGGAAATCAATAAACATAATACATCACATCAATAGACTTAAAGATAAAAATCATATTATTATCTCAATAGATGCAGAAAAAGTATTTGACAAAATACAGCACCCCTTTATGTTCAAAACACTGGAAAAACTAGGAATATCAGGAACATATCTCAACATTATAAAAGCTATTTATTTATGCAAGGCCAGAGCTAACATTGTCTTAAATGGAGAAAAATTGAAAGCATTCCCTCTAAAAACTGGAACAAGACAGGGATGCCCCCTGTCACCACTGCTATTTAACATAGTACTGGAAACTCTGGCCAGAGCAATTAGACAGAGGAAAGAAATTAAAGGGATCCAGATAGGAAAAGAAGAGCTCAAATTAGCACTATTTGCTGATGACATGATAATATACCTAGAAGACCCAAAAAACCCTACCAGAAAACTTTTACAACTAGTAAATGAATTTGGCAAAGTAGCAGGATACAAAATCAATACCCATAAGTCAAGGGCATTTTTGTATATCAGTTGACAAAGCCTCTGAAATGGAAATGATGAAAACTACCCCATTTACAATAGCATCAAAAAAAATAAAATAAAATACCTGGGAATCAACTTAACGAAAGAGGTGAAAGACCTCTATAAGGAAAATTATAGAACACTAAAGAAAGAAATCATAGAAGAACTCAAAAGATGGACAGACCTACCTTGCTCTTGGATAGGTAGCATCAATATTGTCAAAATGTCCATACTACCAAAGGCATTATTCAGATTTAATGCAACTCCAATCAAAATTCCAATGTCATTTTTCAAAGAAATAGAAAAAGCAGTCATGAAATTCATCTGGAAAAATAAGAGACCCAGAATAGCCAAAGCAATCCTGAGCAAGAAAAGTGAAGCAGGGGGCATCACCATACCGGACTTTAAATTATACCATAGAGCAATAGTAACAAAAACAGCATGGTATTGGCACCAAAACAGACTGGTAGACCAATGGTACAGAATTGAGGACACAGAGTCTAATACATATAATTTCAGATGTCTTATATTAGACAAAGGTGCCAAAAATGTACAGTGGAGAAAGGATAGCCTCTTCAACAAATGGTGCTGGAAAAACTGGAAATCCATATGCAACAAAATGAAATTAAACCCTTATCTCTCACTATGCACAAAACTCAATTCAAAGTGGATCAAGGACCTAGGAATTAGACTAAAGACTATACGCCTAATAGAAGAAAAAGTAAGCTCCAATTTCCAACATGTCGGATTAGGCCCCAAGTTCCTTAATAAGAATCCTGTAGCGCAAGAACTATTACCAAGAATTAATGAATGGGATAGATTTAAACTAAAAAGCTTCTTCTCAGCAAAAGAAACAATCAGTGAGGTGAATAGAGAGCCAACTAATTGGGAACAAATATTTAATACATGCACATCAGATAGAGCACTAATTTCTAGAATGTATAAAGAACTAAAAAAACACCAAAAAAGCAAATAACCCAATCAATAAATGGGCCAAGGAATTGAAAAGACACTTCTCAGAAGAAGATACACATTTAATCAACAAATACATGAAAAAATGCTCAACATCGCTGGCAATTAGAGAAATGTGAAGGAGCCCTAATTGGGAAGGGCTATTGCGGCTAGCTGGAAGCCATGAGTTCCACCTGATATGTGACGCACATGTAGGCACCCGCAAAGCTGAAGGTATATAACCGGGTGAAAGCGGTCCGAGTTAGGAGAACGGAGAATTCAGTCAGTCGGGCAGTCACTCGGTCGGTCAGAAGAATCAGAGCGGCCAGAATGTAGGCAGAGCGGTTACAGAAGAGAAACCAGATAGAAGAAGTAATGACTGGTCAGAGTTAGGCCGAGGCTCCCAAGGAAGACAGAAGACAGAAGAAAGAAGAAGGAAGAAAGAAGAGAGAAGAAAGAAGCTCTAATCTTTCTCTAAGCTAAGCTCTATCTTTCTTTCTCTCTACTCTAAGCTAAGAAGACAAGAAGAAAAGCTCGCTTTAATCTTTCTCTCTAAAAATCTTTCTTTCCGTCTCTAAGCTCTAAGAAAGTAGAAGTAAAAGTAGTAATAGCTTTACTATGCCTCCGAGTTTTCCTCCCGTGGCGCCGTGGCTGGCCATGACAGGCAGCTTACAGAAATGCAAATCAAAACTACTCTAAGATTTCATTTCACTCCAGTCAGAATGGCAGCTATCAAGAACACAAACAACAATAAATGTTGGAGAGGATGTGGGGAAAAAGGCACACTCATACATTGCTGGTGGGACTGCAAAATGGTGCAACTGCTATGGAAAGCAGTATGGAGGTTTCTTGGGAAAATGGGAATGGAACCACCCTATGACCCAGCCATCCCACTCCTGGGTCTATTCCCAAAGGACTTAAAAACAGCATATTTCAGTGACACAACCACTTCAATGTTTATAGCAGCACAATTCACAATAGGTAGGTTGTGGAACCAACCTAGATGTCCCTCAGTAGATGAGTAGATAAAGAAAATGTGGTATATATACAAAATGCAATTTTACTCAGCAATAAGAGAGAATAAAATAATGGCATTTGCAGGTAAATGGATGAAGTTGGAGAATATAATGCTAAGTGAAATTAGTCAATCTTAAAAATCCAAATACCGAATGTTTTCTCTGAAATAAGGAGGCTAGTTCACAGTGTTGTTGGATGGGGGTACATAGGATTAGAGGAACACTAGAATGGTCAAAGGAAAGGGAGGGGAAGGGAGGGAGCAGGGGGGGGGAGGGGGGGAAGGGAAAAAAATTGGGACATATTTTTTCTTTTTCCTTCATCTTCCCTATTGACACCCTGCCATTGCATACTCAACAGAGGCAAAAACAAGTTATATGCAGAAATTGGGATTTTTAGAACGGGTACAATTGAAATATATGAATGAGATGGATATCATTATCCTAAATGCATGATTGAAGATCTGAATGGTACTTATATACTTTGTATATAAGCAGTTGTATGTAAAAAGATGCTATACTTGTGCATTATGAATAAGTAAATAAATAATTAAATAAACAAAAAAAGGAATTTTGATTTATATCTTTTTAGTTGAACCACTGTTATTTAATTAGTGCTGCATTTATTGTTGTTGGGAAGTGATTATATTATAACATAATCTTTTTCAAATAGAGATGGTAGATCCCGTATATTTGCTACATATACGTGAAACTTTTATTTTTCACTACCATTTAGAAACATATGTAATAAATAACTGACTCAAAATAATAAAGATTTAAAAGAATAGACAAAATAAGTAACAGCTGATTGCAAAATGTCAACTCCCCTTAATCAACCTATGCTTTAGGTTTAGCCTAATAAAATATGATAAATAAAATATTGTTGCAAGTATTGTTGTTTAGGTTTTTTAAAAATGTTTTTAAAACCAGTCAAAATTTATTGAGGTAAATATCAATTTACTTTTGTTGATTTCTAATAACAATCCTAGAGTATAGAAATAGTTTTTTTTTATCTCCACTTGGTTATCCCAAAGTTTAATAACAATTTAAGTAATGTTGAACCTTCCATTGTAATCACAATGCTGTATTTATACAACTTAAGTCTACTGGGTTGCTGGAAGTGAAAAGACTGTATTCACAAAAATAATATTAAATTATCTATATTTAAAATGCTACCTTAGGAATCATAATTTTGTCAAACCTCAAGAACAGCAAATGTAGCATCATTTATGTAACAGCAGTCCAACCAGGAAAAGGCAAATAAAAATGACTTTTTTAGGGGGGTACTGGGGATTGAATCCTGGGTACTTAAATACTGAGCCACATTCCTAGTTCTTTTTTGTATTTTATTGAGAGACAGGGTCTCACTGAGTTGAGACTTAGGGCCTCACTAAGTTGCTGAGGCTGGTTTTGCAATCCTCCTGCCTCTGCCTCCTGAGCCACTGGGATTACACCACACCCAGCTCGAAGTGACTTTTAAGGAGAGTGCAGGTACATCTCCTGTGGCTACAGTTGTACAGGGGTTGGCTGCTTTGAAAGCTGAATCAAACCTGCAGGTGATCCTGGATCCCCAAGTCCTAGTGGTCTCATTGAAGTTTTCTTACTTGATTACCTACAGCTCAGAGCAGCAGAAGCATATAAAAATTCATCTCACACCTGGAGGTTCTTATCTCTTCTACTACATCTAGGCCTTAAGTTGGAGAAATGTCCCTCCTTTTAGAGGTAAGATAATTAGATTGGACTCACCCTGACTAATTCAGGATAATCTCTGTACCTCAAGAGCCATAACCTTAATTATGTAAAGTCCCTCTTGCCATGCAGAATAACATATGCTGCACAGGGTCCAGACATTAGTGCTGTAGGTATTTGGAGAAGCATTAATTAGCCTACTATAGAGCTACTTGGGAAAACTGGGATTTAAACTCTGCTTCAGTCAATTTGAGTCTGTTGTGACCATTTTTTTTTTCTTAGCTCCTTGAGCTTCCTCTTAGTCAAGAAATCTATTAAACACTTTCTTGAGGTTTGTATCCCTACCCCCTCCATGGGAGGTAATTAATACAGCTTTGATAGAAGAAAATCATTCCTTACAATTCTTTCTCCTAGTCTTCGGTCATCTTCCTGTGGAACTGTAGCTCCTATTAACACTGGTGATGTATTCCTATATTTCTCTACTTCTAAAAGGTAAACTGCTTCAATTGATTTTCTGTCAAGTTTCATTCTATTGTCTTGATATCATGCAGTCAGGATTTGAAGTTTTAGCTGAAGCTCTTCAACCTCACCTTTAATCTGGGATTTTTCAGACTTCTTGTGCAATTTGTAGACTTTTCATTGGCTCTGTAAACTTTTCTTTCATTTTATCCACAAAGCCTTTTAAGGGAAATATTTACATTAGCAGCATCAGTCTCTTCACACTGATTTCCAACTGATAGTCCAAGTGGTCTCCATTTTCTGATCCACTCTGCTTGCCTCATTCCAAATTGCCATCACCTGTGTAATCTCCTAAATAGAGCAACAGTGTGTTTGAGCTTTCAAGCCATGTTTTACTGTTTTTCAGTTGCCAAATTCTTTCCTTTCATCCCAGAGCTTCTTGTAAAAGCTGTGACTACAGCTTTTTTTTTTTTTTTTTTTTTTTTTACAGGGGTCGGTTGCTTTGAAAGTCTATTCAGACCTGCATGTGACGCTGGATACTAAGTCCTTATAGCGCAAGCCTCTTCCTTCTGATGATCCAGGGGGCACCTGAGACCCATTATATACCTCTGAAGTTCTACATTATTCTGGGATGCCTTTAAGACATATCAGGTGTCAGTCACTTGAAATTGAAGTGATTTTTTAAATGTATCTCTGAGTGACAGTGTCTATCCTTCAAGGTGAGCCATTATTATTCCATAAAATCAAAGTTTGTGAGTCTTTGCTTTTTTTATGTTATGAAGTTCTACTCTGTCTTCAAGTGAAGAGATGGACTTGTTCAGATTTTTGTCCAGTGCTGCTAAACATGGTGCTTGTATTTTCTGAGGATTGGGCTTCACTGGGGGTGACTTGAGAGCTTCCAGTTTAATCAAGTCTAATCTTCTCTTTGAATTTACCATATTCTTCTATGTATGTAGGAAATCTTTTGGTTAGCTCTTTCCCCTTCCTTGGAGGATGTCGGCTGTTTACTAGAAAGATAGTCATAGCAGTAGAAACCAGAATTTCTGGGAAACCTGTGAAATATGGGAGCTGTTTCTAGTATCTAGACAACATAAGCAGGGCACAGCACAGATATCCCTGGATTACTGGAAGGTATTTTTGTGCAGTTAGAAGGACCTCCATTGTTCTAAAGGGTACTGCAGCTCTGACTCTGGTTGCCAATATTCTGTGAGCTAAAAATGACTGCATCAAAGAACTATGGAGTGTTCCATCTCTACCCAAAACATGTGCCCAGCAGCTAGGGCAGATCATCCCGGGGCTGGAAGAGGGGGAAGCCAGGTACTATAACATAATGCTCTGTAACTTCACTTTGCCTGCTGCACAAATGGAAAGAGATATTATTTGTACAGTGCTTAGAGAGAAATGGAAAAGGCTGAATGCAGCCATTGGAACCAGCCTGTGAGCTGTGGTCACTCTAGGCCCCACCTAGAAGGGATCAGACCTACAAGGGATTAAAGCAATGCTGTACTGTAACCCATTCCCTGCATAAAAGCATGTCAGGGCATACTTGTAGCACAAGTTGCAGCAGAGGGTTTACATACCTACATTCTTGGGGGAGGTTTATTCTTCTGATTTAAAGTTTCCTTCTGCAGCTTAGAATTCAAATCTGCTTACCAATGTCACAGGAGTTTCCCTCCGCTGAAGATTCCTTCTTTCTTTTGTGTTTGGTTCATGAAGGCAGGCAGAGGCAGAGGACTGAAATTCACCAAAGGCTCTAAATTACTGAGCTAGATTTTACTTATAAGAATTCTGGAAAATCAGTGGAAATCGGCAGTATCTTAACATTTTGCAGGTTTTGGGGGAAGCCAGTTTATTCCTGTTCAAGATGAGCATTCTTGGATAGGTAGACTCTCTTCCACTGGTCACTCTTTCTATTTGTGGCCTGCCATCTGTAGCTACTGAAGTTGCCCTGGGGTCAGTCTCCATTGTACTGTCTTCAGAAATATACCTCCTGGAGAGCTTCTGAGGCTGGAGCTGGTCCTTCTTGCAGACAAATTTTCCACCTTTTATTTATTTATACAACATCTCATTCTACTATCTCTGTCAGACTTGGGCACAGAGATTCACTGTCCATCCCCCAGGACTCTTGATGAGTGACTTGTTCTCATTATCTTAATCCATAAAGGAAATGACAGAACCATCAATGGAGGTAGGCCTGGGGATTCTGAAGAGTGCCAAGGCTTGGGCTGCCATGTATCCTCTTTCCAGGAGTCCCTCTGTCTTCTATTCTTGAGGCAGAAAAAGACCATTGGGTATCTATGGATAGACTCCACCTCAGGTTTCTCCGTGTCACCAGGAACATGGCCACTCATGAGAAGTATTTAAAGGAATGAATATTACATATTAATTGGTTTTGCTCTCCTGTGGTAAGGTGATGAAATTAGAATGACTATTAATCTCAGAATGTAAGCATTTAGCAACATGATGCCATATATATTATATATATGTAGATATGCACTAATGAAGTGATGTGTGTGTGTATATTCACATATATCCATACAGGTAGGAACTTTATAATAAGCACTGAATTTACCGGTTAAATGCTGAAGCTAGTCCTGGCATGTTTTTGAATATTTGGCAATGATAGAGAGAAAGCATATAATTCAAAAAATTTAATGGGGAAATAGTTATAGAGATATCAATCTTTGTGTGTGTGAGTGTGTGTGTGTGCGCGCGCACGTGTGCTTTTAAGAAATGCACAATAAAGGTTTGGTTGCATAACTCTTTCTACATATATATATATATATATATATATATATATATATATACTGTACCATATATATATATATATTTTTTGGGGGGGGGGTACCGGGGATTGAACTCAGGGGCACTTGACCACTGGGACCACATCCCCAGCCTTTTTTTTGTATTTTATTAGAGACAAGGTCTTACTGAGTTGCTAAGTGCCTTGCCATTGCTGAAGCTGGCTTTGAACTCACGATCCTCCTACCTCAGCCTCCCAAGTGCTGGGATTACAGGCAACTACCCATATTTAAAAATATATATATTTTTTAGTTGTAGTTGGACATAATACCTTTATTTTGTTTATTTATTTTTATGTAGTGCTGAGGATCGAACCCAGTGCCTTGCCTGTGCCAGGCAAGCGCCTTACAGCTGAGCCACAACCCCAGACCCCCCATAATGTTTTTTTAGCAATTTAATTTTTGGCTTCTAAGTAGTTTTGAAAAGTCCTTGTTATCATGATCGTACACTTTATTGTGCTCACCTCTAATGTTGTCTGGAGTAAGGGAAAGTACTTTGTACATAGATAGATATCTATATATATATATTTATATATATATATATATATATATATTTTGTATATATATATAGATATTGATAGATTCTTAATGCGTATTTGTTGATTAAATAAGTGAATAATATTGGAATAGAAAATTACAAGCAGCAAGTCATGATGGTTTATTATTTCATCCATCCATTCATTTATTCATTTCACAAAACAAATTGACTTCCTATCATACTCCATGGATTTTTATAGATGCTGGAAATATAACTGAGAATAAGATACACATGGTTTTCTCTTACAGGGCATATTCTAAAAGAGGTGGCAAGACAAAAACAAGCCCTCAAGGAAATATCCAGAGGTGGTAAACTATGATGTGATATAGGAGGCCAGTTGGAGCTAGAGCTGGGGAAAGGAGGCCCTTGACAGGATCTATAGCTATGCAGTTACAACCATCCCCAGAAGCACAGCACTGAAGCCCAGAGAGGGCAGGAAAGAGATATTGCAAATACTTGCATCTGTCCTCTGCTCCCTTGTGTCTCTCCCACTCAATGAATAGGCCAAAGAGTCTGAGTCTGGATGATACAGCCCCTGGGGTCAGCCTTCCAGAGCACATCAGACCACAGCAGAGAGAAAGTATGACAGGCATGAGGCTGGGAAATAAAAGGAGAATATCCTCCAAATGGAGTCAGTTAGAAAACTTTTACCAATTTTAAGCTCCTTGAGGGCAGGACCTGGGTAGAATTTACCTTTCTCTCCTCCACAGGACCCAGAGAACACAGAAATTTGAAAAAAGTAAATGCCTGTTAATTTAATTGCACTTTGTAGGGTTGGTTGGCTCTACTCATCTAAATGAAGGTGCTCTGGGCATCAGTCACCTCCTGAGGATTCTGGTTGTTTATTGTCCCTGGGAAACACAGATTCTTGTTTACGATGGTATTCCAGTGGCATGCTTGGTGTGTGGTTGTGTGCCATGAACATGTGCTAAACGATGAAAGACTTTTTGCATACTTCTTTGCTACTCACGTGAAGAATTGTGATAGAATAAAACATTTCTCAATTTGGAACTCTGCAATAAATGGGAAAGTGTTTTTAAGGGCAGGGAATTAGGGAGACAGATCACAACCATGTTAGTTTCCTCCCTCTCTATCCCTCAGGAGTCCTCTTTGTCTTTTAACAGTAACTAGACACACACAGTCCTCTTTCAGATCCTACATATGTGTTCTTATCTCCCCAAACCATATGTATAGGGAACTTCTTCATATGGAATAAAAGAAATTAAGTCCAAGATTTATAATTTATTGTCAACCTTGTTCTGTAAAAGGTGAAATCAAGAAGAATTTAGAGAACTTCTAGAAGTAGAGGGACCAAGGCTGGGAGAAATGAGAAGGACAACGGTTGATATTTGATGTGTTTCTATGATGGTTTGTGAGAACTAGATTTGTGCCAATGCTGAAGGTTTACTGAACAAATTTAATGCATGCTCTAGACCTGTAAGGGCACTGAGTTGAGAAAAGCTTGCTTCAAGAGTTGTCTGGAAAAAAAAAAAAAAAGAGTTGTCTGGGCTTGTTCTTCAGAAGGGAAGTAATAGGGAAGCTAAGTGCATACCCTATGACCCAGGTAAGGGAGAGAACACCACCGGCATGGTGTGAGGAGAGCCGAAAGGTGTTTGAGGGGAGGCAGTTGACTGGCTCTTCCAATGCACTACCATACCACTCTAACAAGAGGAAAGGCTAGAGATGGACTTGATTATACTTGAGTCTTTAACCTTTCTACTAAGCTTGCCAAATACAGTATGTGCAAAATGGTTATTCCTTTGATGTATCCCAATATGTAATTAGTGTCATTAAATAATTTCACGTTGGTGTCATTAAATAATTTCATGTTGTGAATTGGATAGATGGACTGACATGTGAAAGAGAGAAAGTGTAAACGTGAAGGGAAGCTTGGAGTTATATGGGAGTTCAAAGAAAACTCAGAGACTCTGGGACATGGGCTGGTATGCTCAGAACTGGGAATGTGACACCAGCTGTTTTCTACTTGGGGTTAATCTAGTCTTTTTACATAGTTATGAGGTTTGGAAAAGCTTAAGAAAAGTATTGCTGCCATTTAGGATTTTCTAGATATTACTAAGATGGTCTCAACTGAATGTCATTATTTAAGGACTCAGATCAAATGTTGAGCCCCTTATGTTGGTTACATTTCATTTGCTCATTTGGAAATTCGATGTGGAAGATTAATGCTGTGAGTCTGTGTAACAATATGATTTTATTTCCTAAAAAGTTTCTTCATTGCAAACAGCGATACACCTGAGTCCAGGTCAGGTTGGCTGTGGTCAGGGTGGAAAGGAGACTAGAAAATAACTTTAGTCTGTGACTTCTAAATGATCAAGGCTGAGTGGGACTAGTTATATTTTTGTCTTGAGCTACAAGACAAGTCACTGCTGTTTTATGTACCTTTCCTTTACTGTCTTCAAGCCACTGAAACACTTTGTCAGTTATTTGTCATTTCTTTTTGTCATTGTTGTTATTTTGTTTAGGTGAATAATAATGAAAACTAGAGAAAAACCACACCCCAATCATCACAGAAAGAATATTTTAAAACTTCCCACATTCAATCATTGACTAAGCTCATATAGAATGCAGCTTTATTGATAGTGATGAGGTTACAAAATAACACTACCATACATTTTGGTTTGTTGTTCCTGATATAGTACCTGAATGTTTTAACCAAACAAAGAAATTTTCTGCCAAAATTTGTTGAATAAATAAAATATTTTAGGAGTCTCTGAGATAAGCATTTTATTTCAAATTTCCTGACAGGGAAAATTAAATGGTTTTTACCCTCTAAGTGTGCTATAGGGTAAATCTTTAATATTTAAAGTCTTTAGTTCTAATAATTACCTAGGGAGGAGTGTTTAGGAAATTATGCTATAGTTTTTATTGATATGAAAAAAATACTGAAAGGACTTCCTTTTAATTCTGTCTTGTGCTGGAGAACATATTCATCCTTGGTTAGAATGGGAATTCAGCTCATTCAGAAACACAAATTCATTTGGTTGTAACTAAGAGAAAAGTAAATGAATGATTTTAGTCTCTTTTCTTTAGTAACTTGAATAAATTCTATAAAACTTTGCCAGAATAGCTAGTGTGGGAAAAGAAAAAGGCCTTTTAACTCTTATGTATTCCAGGTAAAACTCTATTTACATACAGTTTGTAAAATACACTTACTATAATTGCTACTCTGCCTTTAATTATAGACCATTCTGTACTTGCTTCCTTATTACCTCAATTATACCTCCGCACTCATAACACTCCACTACCATCTACTCATTGCACAAAACTATATTCATCTGTGCCATCACCACTGACCTTCTATTTGTAACCATTCTTTCAACATAGGAAGTAAAAATAAAACTCATCCAGTGCACTGAAAGTAACTAATGTATTAGGGATCACAACTCACCCCAAGAGTCTAACTAAAAATGGACAAGCTACATTAAAGTCTGACTTCCTGGAGACTTTCTTATCAGGTCTCTGGCCCCACTCAGAAAAAGAAGTTTGAGTTTTATTGTTTCTGCTGTTGGGTAACACACTTGTTTCTGATCTATTGAACTGATGTATTTATTTAATCACAGGACTCAGGCATTACAAAACTAACACATCTTTTTCTTTCAGAAAAATAAAAGGAAGTACACAGTTGGATCCTAAGACTTGGGAGTGTAATTGAATGCAAGCTTACACCATAATAAAAAGTAAATTTTCTGTTCAGAAGCTTGGAGACACTGTCCTGTTTTTTAGGAGAAGCTGCTTCCAAAGTGACACACATTATTTTGAATTGGCATACATTTGTATCTTTCCGTTAGCAGTGGTGCAGGGTGTTCCAGAATTCAAAACTTGCACCAACCCTTATATTCCACACTTCCTACTAACGTCATGTCAGTATTCTAAACTTGGTCTTCATTGATTTAACTCTTGAAGCAGAGATAAAACTACAACAAATCCAGAAACTTGCTAAGCCCAGGTAGGTGTACTTACGAGTCTTCAGATAAACAATGAGGACAATATTTTAAATGGTAATTTCAAATTATTTATCCGACTTTAAAGTGTCTCCAGTTTTATCCCTAGAAAGCCACTACAAGTTTTTGCACAATCTATCTTAATAAGCTGTGCTAGAAGAAAACTTCTCCAGTTTTCAGTATCTCTCTTCATTTATTTTAAATCATAAAGTGTTACAATTGATTGATTGATTCTTATTTCATTTTAAGACTTAGGTTCTCCACACAACATCTCAATGGGAAACACATCTGTTTGTGTGAATCAAGGAATTACCTCTCTTTGTCCACTGATGATCTGTAACCCACAATAAAGCACTTTTTTTCTTCTCAAAATTAACAATATACTATAGGCTTTTCAGTTGCATGAGTGTGTATATACCAAGGTACAAGATGTAACAGATACCTTCATACAGGCTTTGCAAGTTATAGCCAAAATAACTGATTACATATGAAAAGTTTATTTCACCCATGCTGGTGCAAAAACAAAAGGCAATAAATAGGTTGTATCCTTGGTAAAATAAGAGTTCAGTAATTTAACTTACTCCATAAACTAATTCCTCACAGAGCTTTATTTTCCAGCCTGGGCAGATAAGGAGTCAAAGGAGCAGGTGATATTAATTTGCTCTGTACTTGATGAAACGCCTCAATTCTCTTTATGGGGCAAGGAACTAGCCCAGTGTTTTCACACTAATAATGTCTTGTTCTCAATTTGCAGTGTTTATGGCCTGTACCTGAGTGTTACTATTAACTACCCAAAGATAGAACTTTTCACGAGGGGCAATGATATAAAATTGTTCCACAAAGTGTACAACATGAACCACTTTTCACAGTTGAAATAAAATACAGTTGCCCCACAGTATCCTCAGGGAATTGGTTCCAGGATACCACTATCCATGGATGCTCAAGTTCCATATACAAAATGGTATAGTACTGTCATATAACCTACTCACATCCTCTGGTATACTTTAAGTCATCTCTGTATTACTTATAAGACCTAATATAATGTCAATACAATTTAAGTTGTTACACTATTGTTTAGGGAATAATTACAAGAAAAAATAGTTTGTGTAAGTTCAATTCAGATAAATTTTTTTTCAAATATTTTTAATCCATGATTAGTTGGAATCCACAGATGAGAACAAGTGGATAAGGAGGGTCGACTGTATTTTAGATATACATAGTATAACTCTAGCAATAATCTATCTACACAAAGTGGGAGAGGATGGGATTATTAAAACCAAGTTATATCATTCATGTATCTCATGTCTAATCCTTTAAATAGTTTATTTTTCAAAATACAATTGTACATAACTGCAATTGGTTGGCTATTTCCTCTCCAAAACAATAAACTAGCAAAGAGTAAAGTCACAAATTATAAGATAGGAAAATATGTATCATTTACTACAATCATTACCTTTCACCCAAACTTGGCAAACATATAAGAAAAAATGAGAGCAGGTGGATGTGCTTTGATTGGCAAAGCTAATTTGGAATAAATGAGATTAATAAAACAGTATGGGCACATATTATTTTATATTCCTATGTGAAATGAATGTGTTTCATTTTTAACTGAAATCAAGGGGGTAGATATGAAATGGGAAACAATGGTATTTACCAATAGGAGAACCCATTCATCCAGTTATTGCCAAATCCAAGAATTCTATGTTTCCCTCATTCTTATTGTGTAAGAGCGGTCCAGGGGATGGGGTTGTGGTTCAGCAGTAGAGTGCTTGCCCTGCACGTGTGAGGCACTAGGTTCCCTCCTCAGCACCACATAAAAAGGCATGAACAAAATAAAGGTATTGTGTCCATCTACAACTAAATATATATATGCCAAATAAAATGAATTATTATTATTGGTTGTATAACCTTCAGGCTAAGGTTTAAGTTAATGGTCCTTAAGAGCATAGTTTTATTTGAGTAATATCAATTCCTCATTTGAGAGTAGGATTTTATGACAAAATATCCTGGGGCCTAAGGAAAGGAGGAAAAGGAGAATCATAGCTAACCCCCAGGTACCAAAGACCTGGCAGTCCTTGAGTGGAATCTCTGTTCCATTCCGGTCTGACTTTGTATTAAGCTTTATGACTTTGTCATGGGATGCCTTTCAAAATCCTTTATTGATCAAGTATAGTAAAGGAAATCGTGTTGAAATTCAGAATTAAGTCTTCATGGATGCAGACATTTTCCATTTTAAAATAAAATCTACAAATGATTATTTTCAAATTCTTAAAGAAAAAAAGAGGGAGAGGAAAACTCTAGAACACAAAGTTGCTCACTCACATAAGCTTCATGTGTACGAAAGTATAGAAGAAAAATCTCAAATGTGGGTAGTAACCGCTATCATTTAGGACATATGCCACGTTGGAAGAGTGCCTACAACAAACTGTGTCTGCCACCCAGCGGCTGTTGAAATAAACTTATTTCTTTCGTTGGTCAGCCCTGTATTCTAATTAAAAAAAAAAAAAAAAAAAAAAAAAAGAGGTATATTATGCCATACCAAGGATTTAAAGCCACCAAGACATATGCCTAGATATATTTTAAAAGAATAATTGTAGTAAATGTTATATATTTTCCTTTTCTTAAAATTCAAAGTTTAACCACATGGCTATACAAATAAATACGTGTTCTTCCTGCGTCCCATCTTAATCTACCTGGTTCAGATGCTGACTGGTACTGAGGACACCGAGCTAGCTCGGGATTCCCGAGTCACGCTGTTGGGCATCGAGAGGGTGCAGCAGGACACGCCCACGGTGGCCTCAGGCAGCTCGTCGTCCTCTGTCCATTCGTTGAGCTCGGGGTTGAAGCACTGGATGCACTTCTTGTACTTCTTCTCGCCCTCGTTCCAGCCCCCTACCAGGTAGGCGCGGCCGTGCAACGCTGAGGCTCCGGCGGTGCTCACGCCCACCTGCAGGGGAGCGGCATAGCTCCACTGGCCGGTGGCAGGGCTGTAGCACTCCACCGTCAGCACGTCCACGCGTTCCCCGCGCGGCCCTACCTGGCTGCCCCCCATCACATACACCCTGTCGCACAGCGTGACAGCGCAGTGCCAGCCTCGAGGCGTGCTCAGGCCGGGCAGCTCCTGCCAGGAGTCGCGAGCCGGGTCATAAGCACACACGGAACGAGAATACGCGTTGCTGATGTAGCCGCCGGTCACTAGCACACGGCCATCAGCGACCGCGCTGGCATGGCAGCAGCGCGCCACCTCCAGGGGTGTCTTCGGCTGCCACTGATTAGTGGAGGGCACATAGCACTCCAGGGAGGCCAGGCTGCCTTCTGCGTTGCGGCCGCCCACAGCGTAAAGGAGCCCATTGAACACACTCAGGCTGAAGTGCGTGCGCTTCTGGTTCATGCTGGCCAGGTGTATCCAGGTGTTAAAGCGGGGATCGTATCTGGAAATGGCAGAGGAAGGATGACAACTCTGTAGGAGACAGCTAGGAACCCATGTTACCCCGCAGACCTTCAGGTGAGAATCCTGGCACTATCCTTGCAAGGAAGTGAGGGATCTGGTCCAGTTTCTGCCCTAGAGGCTGGTGTTTCTCTCTCAGCCAGTAAAAAGGTGTGGCATTTGAGAAAGGCAAGGCAAGCACTATTGACAACCGCGCCCCCCCCCCCCCCCCATTAATTTTTAAGACCATTCCCTTTATTTAGCTGCTTGGAGAAGAGCCCACAGTGACCAGCCATTCAGACCCCTTTCCTTCATAAACGATATCCATCATCCTTTGGGATTTATGAGATTTTCATGTGGGGGAGAGGGAGGAAGCCGAGTATCAGAAGAGCAAATTCCACAGTAAGTCAATCGCCTATCTTCAGACACCAACCATCCTTTCACTGCTTGCTTAAGATAGGAATTGACCGATTAGATTCTCCATTTCCCAGAAACCTCTCCCATCTTAGCTATTGCCACAGCAAAGCTAAACCACTCAACCAAGTCTCTGTGATCTGTTAAAATGAGACTGTGGAATTCATGTCAAAAAGCTTCAACAGACCCTTAACTTTTGAGACTATTTTATGTTCCACCACTTATTACTAGGTAAAAGTTTCTCCTGCCGGGCGCGGTGGCGCACGCCTGTAATCCCAGCACTTTGGGAGGCTGAGGCAGGAGGATCGCGAGTTCAAAGCCAGCCTCAGCAATGGTGAGGCACTTAGTAACTCAGTGAGACCCTGTCTCTAATAAAATACAAAAAAAGGGCTGGGGATGTGGCCCAGTGGTTGAGTGCCCCTGAGTTCAATCCCCGGTACCAAAAAAAAAAAAAAAAAAAAAAAAAAAAGTTTCTCCTTTATTGAGATTTGTTTTTTGTGTTTGGGACTAAAGTTTTATAAGCACTAAAATCAATACTGAAAAACAGTAACTTGACTGTATACTGATAGAAAATCAGTAGGAGGAAAAATAGCTGTCATAGTGAACTGATGCTTTCTTTTTGCATAGTCCATAAGTAATATGAATACAGAATTTACTCCTTCAGTTTGATGTTCATCTTTTTCTCATTTAAATCACAAATAAAAACCTAACTGTAGCTGAGGGGTGGTGGATGCCTGTAATCCCAGCAGTTCAGGGAGCTAAGGCAGGAGGATCAAGAATTCAAAGCCAGACTCAGCAACTTAGCAGGCCCTAAGTAACTCACAGAGACCCTGTCTCTAAATAAAATACAAAAAGGACTGGGGATGTAGTTCAGTGGGTAAGTGCCCCTGGGTTCATTCCTGGTACCATAACAAACAACAAAACAACAACAGCAGCAGCAACAACAAAAATCCTAACTGTATATATTAATTAAAGATTAAAAATCAATTGTTTGGGAGACTGAGGTTGTGGCTCAGTTGTAGAGCACTTGCCTAGCACATGTGAGGCACTGGGTTTGATCCTCAGCACCACATAAAAAAACATAAAAAATTAAATAAAGGTGTTGTGTCCATCTACAACTAGAAAATTCAAAAATTTAAAAAAAAATTAAAAAATCAATTGTTTGGAGTCTCTTAAATGATTCACACCTATATAACAAAATAATAAAGAATACCTTTCAAGAAATACTGTATAAATCTTCTGATCTTGCTCATTAGTTGTTTGACTTTATACTACTGTCATGATTTAAAAAATGAGTGAACATTTCATATACATGAAAGTTTTTTTGTCATAAATGTACAAAATAATATTGCATTTGGATTTTGTTTTTAAGGATGTATATTTTGCTTTTACTTTGTATATGTGTCAAAATATTGACATTTTCTACATTAGTCTTCAAATACTTAAAATTAATTAGCTGCCACATTTTAATAATCTCATTCTATTTGCAGTTATGAATCTGGTACTTGTCAGTATCAATAACTTAAAAGAGATTGTTTACTACTTTATTATTTCTTACTATTTAGTGTCAAAAACTAAACTTGTAGCCAATTTATTTCAAAAGTCAGTATATTATGAATACTATCTTGACTAGAAATGAGAAAATGTGAATTGCTACCTACAGGTAATGTGACTTCTCTGGGTTTCATGTTTCTTGTTTTGTTTTGTTTTTGGTACAGAGGATTGAACTCAGGGGCTCCTCCCAGCACTTTTTTGTACTTTATTTAGAGGCAGTGTCATTGAGTTTCTTAGGACCTTGCTAAGTTGCTGAAGCTGGCTTTGAACTCACAATCCTCCTATAGGTGTGTGCCACCGTGCCCAGCAGTATTATGTTTCCTGTGTGCAAAATCAGAATAATTGTATCTTCCCTGCCCACCTCACAGGCTTGTTTCAGAAATCTACATTAACAACAGACTTGAATGCACTTTATATAATGTAAAGTGCAGTACCTATGTAAGATGGTATTATTATTATTGCTGTTGTTATTTATTGAGATATGAACTAAACTAATAGGCATTATTAACTTACTTCTATGTCAAGGAAATTTACCCATACTATTGAACCATTTCAGTTCCCACTAAAAGATCAAGTACCTGCAGAAATTGCTGACTGCGTGCTTGGCTTGATTTCTTGCATCATTCTGGTCTTCACCACCTGCTACATAAAGAAATCCATCCATCACAGCCACACACTGATTAAAACTCTTGGCCGGCATTTCTGTAAGCTTACTCCATCCATTTTCAGGGTCTCTATACAAAATGTCTCTACTAAGGGACTTCTCTGTAAGACCTGGGCGTCCTCCAACAGTGGCAAGGACTCGGCAGCCTCCACGGATTCTTGTTCGCCTAGACTGCAATGTGTTTTGATGATACGGAAGTAAGTGGTAGTTCATAGCATCTACAAGAAGTTTGTGACAATCGGCATCTTGCATCATTCTTGGTACAGACTGAACATAATTGACCAGGTCTTGCGCAGAGATGGTACCGAAACGAATATTGCTCAAAAGATCTGCAGCATGTTTCACTCTCTTTTGGTCAAATTCTAACCATTTCATTGCAATCTGGAATGCTACTATCTCAGAAGGCAACTGTAAGTCATCATCTATAAGAAGTTCATTAATTTGTTCAAATGTAAGTTTCATAAATTGATCTGATTCTGCAAATTCAAGGAAGTTATCCCGGATAAATTTCTGGGCTGCTGCCTTTGCATTTTTCAGGGAGTATGTTTCAGCAATATTAACAATGTACATACAGTTCTCAACACTAATCTCCCGAATCAGAAAATCACTGCACATCTTTACAAGAGTATGGATCTGAAGATAAACTGCAGCAGAAATAATGCTTCCTATTGTATACAAGGAGAGGGTCAGCTTTCCAGTGTAGGCATATGCAATGACAGTGGCCAGGCCCAGAGGTGAGATATCATTGAGATCCACTCTTTGAGTTGACGGGTCTTTTTTAAGGATGTTGTAAAAGTATTCACTGCAAGAAGCCATCACTGACTTATGAACATCAAAGGATTTGGTTTTGGTACCAATGACTAAGTCACAGAGGAAACTCTCCTGCCGCATTTTACTTAAGCCTTCCAAGAGGTTAGGGCCATAAGAAGCATCTGTTAATTCAGAAGAAATGCAGCTAAGGCCATTGCCTCCTTCTAGGAGCCCATTCAAAGCATTCAGTTTGTTTAAGGGGCTATCTTCTACAATTATCGTCATCTCATTGATATCTGCTTTGTTCTTTTTGACAGTCTTCTTTTTGGGTGCCATGTTGGCAAACGCACTGTCACAGGCAAGAGCTTGCTAAAAGAAAGAAAAGAAAGAATGGCTTGTTTTATTTTATGTGTGCTTTGTATTTTGAAACACTACACTGAAAAACTTTTCACAAGATAATAATTTCTTAAACTATAGCAAATTAGCTTTCAAAAGAAGATTAATTCTCAAAAATAGATTTAAAGACACATTAAACTAGGTACACATTCTATTGACTGTTTACTGCTGCATCAAGTATTGAAGATGATTCAAGAAAGATTCATTTTGTCAAATGAGATTTCTCAGTTAGGTATATTACCAAGTAATTATACAATAGAAATGAATAACTTATCTCTGATCCAACTATACAGTAATTCTAGAATAGTACTTTAGTCTCATCAAAAGCGAATTATAACTACCTTGAAGGTTTTTCTCAATAAAATAGTAATATTTAGGAAACCATGTAAAATTAGAAAAACATGATGAAAAGCTTATTTTATCCACAGTAGCACTGAAACCAATTACAGATTCTTGATGAGGATTTAGTGATATGCACTATAGGATTTTGCTGGAGGAGTTAAAAGAAACGGGAACTACATTATTACTCTTCTGTGGTGTTTGTCCCTTTTCCTGTCCATGTAGAAGGAGAGCAGCAGGTAGGCAGTAAGCAGAGAAGGTCTTTTTTTTTTTTTTTGCCAGGATGTTTGTTTTTCTTTCTCAAATTGTCATAGTCACCTTTATATTTCTTTAAAAGACTGGCACGTGTATTCTTCTTCGTTCCTTTTTGCAAACAATGAAAAAATGTGTCTTTACCTTGGGAGATAGATTGTGAACCCACCATCATTTTAGAGTTCAAATGCATTTGACTTATGTGTTGAGTGTCCCCTTGTTGGATTTTCTGCAGGAAATTTTAAAATATTTTGTTCAGCAAGCAGTTATTAGATAGCTGTGTTGTGTTGGCAATAATTTACTGGGAATGACAGAGCAGTATAAGATGTAATTTATGTTGGAGAGATAAGACATAACAAATACAAAACGCTAACAAGGAGCTAAGTAAGCAGAGTAAATCTGGGGAGAAAGTTCTGTCTGTGCTCCTGGAAGAACCCAAATGCCTTTTCTTTTTTTTTTTTTTAATGCAATTATAGGGCTTATAAACACTATTGTTTTAGATGAAATCATGAACCTGAGGAGTAATCTGAGTTCTTAAGCCTGAAAGCTAAATAGTTTATATATCATTAAAAGGTTGTTTTGTTGGTGGCATGCAGGATTGATATTTAAAATATTAATACCTGATAAATCAGCACACCTACTAATCAGAATGGATTCAGGTGACAGTGCTGGAGCTGGATCCCAGGGGTCCCTCTGGGGTTCCTGTGTAGTTCTTCAGTCACTGGATTATGAGGCCCATGGAGTCCTGGGAGAGGGCTGGGCATGGGGAGGGCTCCAGAGGGGTTCAGGGAAGCAGCTGGTTGGCTGTTTATAATTCAGTTTGTTTAATATACAAAATAGTTACATAGAAATCTCAACTATTTCAACACAGTGATGTGCTAGGGCTATGGAGAAAAAGATCCAGAAAATTCCTAATGAAGGAGTGACCTGTGGACTCTAGGAGCAACAACATCTGGTTTCCAGTCTTAAATCTTCCTTTCTTACCCTGTTCTCTCTATGTCATCCTTAAATGAGGTATCTTCAAGTATGCTTAATGAAATTTTATAAATTATTGACCACTTCACTCTGCCTTTAGGAATATTATATCAGGATTACAATTATAAGATAACTATAAGCTGGGGCTGGTGGTGGGGAGAAGTAGAAAGAACAACTGAAAGACAGTAGGAATTGTGAAAAAGGAGGATGATTTTTAGGAAAGTCAACAGTTGGAAAAGGAAGTAACAGGATGAATCCCACTCCCACCAACACACATGTTGACTTTTTGTGTTGCTTTAACCCTAAGGGCAGGTTGCAAATGGTGCTGTTCAGGAAAACTATGACTCCAACAGAAGGTATTTCTGGGTTAAAGATTTAGAGGACAGAGCTTAAGTGCAACCACATTTACTGGAAAGCAATGTGAAAATTCTGGAAAAGAGAGATTCAGAAAGGGGAAGCCCAATGGAAACTTGACTCTTCAAGAGCTTCAGAGACGATGAATAAATGAAAGAATATGAGGATTATTTTCTCCCCAAATTTGTTTCAAATAAAATATGACTCTTCATAGTAAAAGAGATAACATTATCTTGTGAGTTTTACAATGTATGCAGATGTAGTACATATGAAAATTACAGCATAAAGGAAGGGGTGACACTGGTTAAAAAAAAAAAAAAAAAAACCTAAACAATTGCAAGATGTCCTTTCATTTTTTCTTTTGCAATGCTAGGGATTAACCCAGGCTTTGCACATGCTAGGGAAGCACTCTATCATTAGGCTAGATCCCCAGCCTGGCTTCCATATTTTATGTGAAAGTGATTCATTCAATATAAACTTCTGTCATTTGTGCAAATTTAACTTTGCATAATGTAATACCTAGAGCAATGCTGGCCTATAGAAATATAACATAAGCACATGTGTAGCTTAAAATTTTGTAGTAGTCATGTTAGAAAGATAAAAAGGAACAAATGAAATAAATTTTAGTAATATTTTTATTCAACCTAATCAATATAAAATATTATTTCTACATGTAATTGACAAAAAATTATCAATGTGATATTTTACATTTTTCCACACTAAATATTTAACATACCAAGTGTATCTCATATCTACAGTACATGGGACTTTGAATTAGCCACATTTCAAGTGTTCAATAGCCACATGTGAATGATGACTATTGTATTGGAAAATAGAGATCTAGAACAAGCACTTAAAAAATGCAAAGTAGCCTGTAAAGCCAGTAGATAAATTTAAATGGAATCAAAAGAGGACAGGAAAGTTAGAACACAAAAACACAAATTGGAAAGGACAAACAAAAACCAATTTAATGATAAATCTAAATCCAACCATATCTATAATTGTATTAAATGTTAATGGACAAAGCATTCTAAATAAAAGGCACAGATTACCTGAATGGATAGGAAAAGGAAGATTAAAATGTTCTGTCTACAAGAGACATGTATTTATATGACACAGAAAAGTAGAAAATAAATGTGTAGAAAAGGCTTTACCATGGTAATAAATATAAGAATGCTCTATTGGTTACATTGGTAGCAGATAAAATAGATTTCAAGAAAAAACTTATCAACGATAGATGGAATTTCAAAATGATACAAAGATCAATTCAACATAAAGATGTAACAGTCCTAAATGTTAATGTGCCTACTAACAGCTTCTGGAACAAGTGACAGAATTATAGGAAGAAATACGCAATTCCACAATTATACTTGAAAATGTAGAGTTAGCAATTGATAGAACAACTAAACAAACAAAAAAGCCTCAGCAGCATTATAGATTTCTGAACAATATTATTAATCACTTTGACTTAGAACATTACATCTAACAACTGCAAAATATAAATTCTTCTGAAGTGTACATTATTCTTTTACCAGGTCAGCTCCTATGCTTGGCCACAAAACGAGTCTCTGCAAATTTTTAAAAGCCAGGCAGAGTACATTATCTAATTACAAAGGAACTGAATTAGAAATAATCACAATGAACTATTGTTATTACTAATTACTGTTAAATAGTATGCTTCTAAGTAGCTCTTGGGTCAAAGAGGAAATTAGGCCAAATTTTAAATGGAATGATAATGAAAATATAACATAAATACCAGCTCTACTCTATTCACAGTATGATTTTTGGCAAATTACTCAGCCTCTCAGAGTTTCTGATGGCTTATCTCTAAAGTGGAAAAAATAAATTGACTTATCTCTAAAGTGGAAAAAATTGTGCCCACCTCATAATATTGCTAGTGAAAGCTTAATGATGAAATGGCTGAACAACATTTAGCAGAGTACCTGGCAAAAGTGAATGCTGAAGAAAATTGATCCAACTTCATTGAAAGCAATAGCCTTTGTTAGTTGTATCTTTGTTAATAAAGGAAGGAATCTGTTTAAGCTTCGGGGTGAAACAAATCAGAGAAAGTCATCACATGGTGGAGAAATAATAATGAAGAGCAGGGGGCAATATGGGACAGGCACAAGCAGTAACCCGGAATGAGAGTTGGAAAACAGCAACAAGGAAAAGGTTTCTGGAACATATTCCTAGGGGCTTGGAAAATACCATGGAGAGAAATGAAATTCATGCAATTACACTGGCTGAGGAACAGAATATTCATATATTATGAATGGCAAGGATAACTCTGGAAATTTAGAAAACTGGTACATTTGATTATAGATTAAGTTAGCAAAACCACAGAGTAAATGGAACATAATGAAATAATGTGCTTGGATTTAGGGATTCAAACTAAAGGGAAATTTGAATGGGGTGATGATAGGATGAGAAGGTTTACAGATAGCATAAGTCTTGCTTTTATGAGTATTATGGGAGGGAGAAGGTCAGCAGAAACAGAGGAGGAAATGCTTCAAACAGAATCAGGGAGGCACAACTCAACCTGCTACGCATGGACTAAGATGGCCGGGTTCACTAGGGAAACATTTGGGAGGTAATATTAGACCTATAAACGCAGGATATTGGAGGCAGGAAGGGTTTGAATTTGATAAGTCAATGTGTATTCAGAATCATTATGAACTTGCCAGCAAAGGAAGGGTGACCTGAAGCTAGACAAAATAGTGAAATCAGTTAAAGTTCTCCCTCAAGTTTCCTTCTCTTCTTTCCTGTTGATGTTCTTCTTTCCTCTGTTGTCTGTCCTTCAGGCTGCTCCTGGGGTTTCCTCTGATGAGCTGACCCTGGACTGCTCCACTCATGGGAACTTCCATGACCCTCTCTTTATCTAAAATGTTCTTGCCCTTATAACATTTCTCCAGGGCCCTACTGGGTGATGCATTAGCTAGTCTTATGAACCCAAGCTAATCAGTTAATAGGCAAACCTACACTACCCCCAGATATGCATGATCTTTGTTATGTTTTGTTTTGTTTAAGTATGTATCTTTCTATCACTCACATATACATGTCTAAGAGAGTAGCCTTTTATAAGAGCCCATGAAATCACTGTGTAGAGGTAACTGACTTCATTAGCTCTCTATAGGAAAAGTAGAGGAGAGAAATACGCAGAAGACCATTTACAAGACTATTGAAATCAGGCCCTGTAGCCAACTTCCTGATGGCCATGTTTTCCTAGATAGAAATCCAATCTTTATTTATAGAACTTCCATCACATCCTATTCTTGAGGCTGCACCTTTCAGGTAAGGCTATCTGTCCACCTGTTGAGGTATTCTCAGTCTGTGCTGTGTTAGTGGATGAAGGTCACTGTAGATCTCTCAGAGGAACCTGAGGATCAGTGTCTTCTTTGAAGATGGGAAATGTTCTGATGTTGTTATCAAAGCTGCAGAGATGTTTGCTGGTTCCCATGTACCGATAAATGTTTTCCTCTGGTCTTGTTCCTCCATTTCCCAAAAGCCACTGTTTTTCTCAACTTAAAGAGGACTGCAAGCCAGGAACAATGAATAAGAAGAGCAGCTGCACCCTGATTTGGGCCCTGTTACACAGAAGACTAGCTCCCTTTAGGGGAGATCGGAGCCCATAGGCTTTATTCTAATGAGAAGACAGGGAAGCCTCCACTAGACTCTCTAGGCTCCTCACACTGGGGTCTTTCAGGGAAGTTCAGACACAATATGTACAATACTGGTTACACACACACACACATACACACACATTGTCACTTAAAAACAAGCAGAACTTTCCTTCTACAAACAGGTAAAAGTTAAGAGCAGGGCAGTCTTAAAGAAGTTGTAAATAGGAATATGAAAGGAAAGTGGAACAATTTAATTCACTTTCATTTACTCATTTGGTCATGGTGTTGGGCTTTGAGGCTGATTGTATGGGTTAATTAAGGGTGATTGGAAAAGAATTGAATATTTTTAAAAATTATTACTCAGTAACTAGTAGTAGTCAAGAGTAATTGGTGTAGGAACTCTAACTGCTTTTTCCTACAATTACACAAATGTTCACAATGTACTCTGTAACTGATCACCAATGATGGTCACAATGACAGTCAAATGTGTCTGCCAGGAAAAGGTGTTACAAAAATGAGTTGTACATATATATGTTCACATAAAATCTGTGGAGTATCTTAGATACTAAACAATAAATTTGGAAGTATTCTATTCTTTTTGATTCAACTTACATTTTAACTGGAAGTTGGATGAGGGTTTACTTACAGTTTATTTTAAAGCTCTTTCTTTCTTTTTTTCTATAAGCCAAGTGAATGCTTTGTTGTCAGCTGCTTAGGGGCACCCAAGCTTGGTAGCTAGGGCAATTGCCATGGTTACCATACCCTAGGGAGGGCTTTGACTCTGGTTATAGTCTCATGGTGAGGAGTGCACCTTGCTCAGCTGCCCTTGGCTGTAAAAGTTTCCATACATTTTTTTTTTTTTTTTTTGCAATCTATTTTTCCTGAACCACAACAGGCTTCATTCTCACTCCCTACCCATAGGGCCTCTGACAAGTTGCCCCCTTTATGATAAAAGAGAAAAACTTTACAGGCCTATCTTGGGACTGTTGGTGGCTTGCACTTTTCACATGGCCCCTACCATAGTAGGAAATGCTGGAAGGAGGAGCAGATCTAGCCACAGCAGCTGAGGTTGTGTAATGGGATGAGCAGCTATTCAGAGGCACTGCCAGTCCCTTTCTGTCCCTTCCCTTTTTGGGTCAAAGAAGAGACTTTGCAGAGGGTGCAGGGGGTTGTGGAGAGGTTTCTATCCTACGGGAGTTATACCATCATTCTATGAAGGGAGCCCAGAGAAGTCCCCTTCCCTGCTTGTGGATGCTACAGTCTCTTTAGCTCCTTATTCCAGAACAGCCTGTTGGACCCCCTGAAAGAGCTACTTACTAAAATTTGGCAAGAGGGTAACAGACATGATTCGATATTCTCCTCCCCATTTCCCACCACAGATCCTGGCTGGTGGGTCATTTCTATGACAATAGTGTCATGTATTCAATGTAAGACATCATATTTTTGTCATCTTTTGTATTTGTCAAATTTAAGTATGGTAATAATTCCTAAATAGAAATCATCAAACATGAATCTATATTATGTATTAAAATCAACTGATATCTCCATTTATATCTAAAATAATAATTATCTAGCTAGGATTTAACAGTAGAGGTTTTATTATGTACCGAACCATGGATTATCTATTTTACATGACTTAATTTTTAAAATTTAAATACCACAAAAATCCTAAAGGGGAAGTTATATTGTACTCATTTTACAAATGAGGAAATTAAGATTTATAAAGAGGAAAGAAAGAAAACAATAAGGTCACATGAGTAAGTGTGTGTGGTTTGTAACAGAATTCAACTCAGATACAAACCTGACACCCCAACTTGTCTTCCTTAAGAGTAGGTTAAGACCTGTAGTAGGTTAAAAGTTAACTTTTTCCAGCATGGGTAAAGAGAGATTGAGTGTGTGGTAGAGCTAAGGTTTATAAAATCAAAATTTGGATATGGAGAACATGAAATGGTTCTTTCTAACTCCAAATACTGAAATAAGAGTTGCCTTTTTCATCGTATACTAAATTTATTTGGGAACATAAATTCTGTGGATTTCTTGATTCTGTTAAGGGCAGTAAGGATGTGAAACTCCAATAGATTGGGTCAGCATAAAGTATAAGTAGGTTCCAAGAGGGCTTACATGAATCTGTTGATCAGATAATCAAGCACTTCCTTGTGTTAGACTGAATATGAAATTACCTTTGTTGTTGTTGTTTAAAAGCAATTAACTGTAACCAATTTCATGTGGTCCAATTTAAGTAAAGGCTATATGTAGCAGCATTTATTTATAAATATTCAGGCTCTATACACAAAGTTAACTATAATCCTATTCCTAAGCCTGGATATTGGATACAAGGACCTGATGCAAAAATTTTTAGTTTGGGTTTTGTTGAAAATTTTAGTAAAATGTCTCTCTTTCCTTGTCTTTTGTGTTTGTCAAAGGAAAGGAGACTGGAAATTAACTTTGTAAGATTTATGTATCTTTGATCATCATAGAACCGAAAACCTAGGTTTTGGCATTCATTCTTCTCTATCCATTTGGTAAGACTTGGAGCAAAACATCTAAACTGTTAGAATTTCAGTTTAATTACTGTTAAACAAGGAGATGTGGCCCTTTTGCTTCTAAAATTTTTACAGAGTGAAGAATATACAACTGGCTTTTGCTGCCAGAATTGCCAAGTTTTGGTCCCGTATCAATTCTCCCCTCACTAAGGACTTTCATGACCCTAGAATCAACTCATGATCAGATAGGTGTGAACCAATTGAGACAGTTCTTTACTTGGGCTGTGCATCTAGGATTGAGTTGTCAGATCTGGCAAATAAAAAATATAAGACATCCAGTTAAATTTGAATTTCAGATAAACCACAAATCATATTTGTCCAATATATGTCCAAGATACTTACACTAGAAGTCAATTTGTGATTTATCTCAAATTCAAGTGTAGCTGGCAACTCTACTCTGGGTTGGGATTCAGGTTGATCCTTGAGCCCTGAAACATACTGTGTCCTTATGTGTTCTGCAGAGTCTTTCAGAGCTTCTTTCATGAGGATCATAAAAGGTCCAAAATCCAAAATAGAACCAGCACCACAAGACTGAGAATAATGTTGCCAAGAAATGGTAACATAATTGTACACTCTCCTGTTAAGTGGGCAAATCCATGTGGAATTATTGCCTTTAAATCAAGTTATTTTGGCCACAAACTCATCCCTGACAAAAGCTTCTAGAACTGATTCAAGAAAAGAGTTGTCACTTTATATTTAAGAATGTTCTTCTTCTTGCTGCCTGCCACCCTTGACTTGAGGCTCTACACAGGGCAAGCTGAAAGCCATGTATGCTAAAGTGTCACTGTCACTCTCATGCCAGACAGAACTGGAATCCCAGAATGTCTTCTTGCCAAGGGTGAAAATCAGCTGTGCCTGCTCCCTGTCCCTGCCACATTCCAATGGCTGCATCTGTTGAGACTCATCAGTACTACCTCCCAGAATAGAAACAGGCCTGGCTACTGCTGCTTGCCATTTTAAGTCCAACTGAAAGGGGGTTTTCCACTTTACCACTCCATTTCCAACATGACTTTTTATATGAAATGTATATCACTAGAGCTATATGTGCACATTTAAAATAAAAACTGTTTTTCAGTCAAATAGCAAATTTATGGTGATTGCAGTGGGATTTCTGTTTTGTCAATAAGTTGTGTTTCTAGAGTTCAATGAGTTGTTTGATTTTTTGTGTGACCAGTTTAATTAAAACGGATAATGTTATATCTAAACCTGACAGCTCTCCAATGTTTAAATGGTTCTTGATAACAAAAAGATGGAATTCTAAACTTTGCGAACAAATGCTAAGATTTTTTTCTCTCTCCTCTATAAAATAGTGGAAGAAAAGCCCAACATAAGCTTCATAGAATTAAAATTACAGTTAGATACTATAAGTAATTTTACTTTTATAGGGCCTCACTCCTATGCATTTCTGTTGCTGTGCCAGTCTCCTAATTTATCACATTTCTCAAGTTCCAAGAAAAGGTTTTCTGCTTCCCAACTTCAGAACAGGGAGGTGAGAAGTCTGACCCAGATGGAACCTCCCTTCAGGAAAATAGCTCTACAACCACAAACACTCAGACACCCCACCCTCTCCCATCCACACAGCCATACACACCCCAGGATCCAGAAGACAGGAGTTGGCGAGTGTAGTCCCAGCTCCTCTCCCTCCTGTGTGAAGTGGCAGCCCAACTTGCAATGAAGAAGTTTTTGCAGCAGCACACTTCTCTTGGGAAGTGATCTGTGAAGAGAGAGAGGGAGGGAGAAAGAAAATCCGGTGGGGAGTCACCAGCAGCCACCTGACAAGCCCCAGTGGCAGCAATTTTTAGAATAACCCTTTGACGTCCCACTGGATAAAGCAGGCTGAGCCTGCGCTCTGGCCTGGAGCAGCAGCTTGAGCCCTCCTCTCCCTCTTTGGCCTTCAATTGCAGGCCATCTGGGGGCAGAGGGCGGGGTTCTGGTCGGTAGAGAAGGGTTGGATTTCTTGACCTGGCCATTTATTTATTTATTTATTTATTTTAAGTCAAGAGCTCAATCAACCTGGGTATTAGGAAAGAAAATAACTAGGTGGGTGTTTAATTGTTGGAAGCAGGGATTTGAGTAGAGTAGCTGGAAGGGGAAGTTGTGGATAAAAATTAGTTTCTAGAAAGGTAAATACCCTGTGTCACCTAAAGTCCTTTGAGAAGATTGTGGCTATAAATAGACTGTTCTTTTAGAAGAGAACATGTTTACTGAGATATGGTACTTTCTACAGCACTTCAATACAGCACTAGCATTTCACAATTTAATAAATGAGGTTATACCAGTACTGATTATCCAGTGATCTCTGTGAGGTCTGAGATAAACACACACCCTAGCACACATACACATTGGGTGTATACTTTGGAAACACTTCCTGTGAGAATAAAAACCTCAAAGGGTTATAATTGACCACAAGCTTTTAATAGGCACCAAGAGTGTGAAATGGCTGCTATAAACGTTAACACAATAATCAGCTGTGATAATGGAAAATAAATGTTCTAATTATTCTTCATTAGATAATATGTTAAGCATTGCTTTGCCACATTGGCACATAGATATTATTCTGCGTCCTGAAAAAGACTGGGATGAATAAACCTTCAGAGGCTGTGCATACAGGGAACAATCGAAGACTCAGAGAAGACTTAGGATAGATGAGATGAGACCCCGAGAGCAAGTTTTTGGGGAACTGTTATACAACAAGGGGATTCAGTTAGAACTTTTATAATCTAAGAAGTCAATAACTTCTACCCAAAATGGGTGGAAAACTTCAGGAAAACAAATTAAAACTAGGGAAGAACTGGGTTTTTAGGGATGAAAATGGCAGCCTTGAAAAGGTTTGAAGTAAAAGAAGCCATAGGACTGGGTGTGACATAGAAGGGACCCTTGCTGGGGGTCCTACACTGGAGCTTACACTGGGGGCTTACACTGGAGCATCTCTGACATCTTTCCAAGTCTAAGGCTCTATAATTCTACGTGTGCTGGACTCTAGCTCTCCCATCAGCTCTCAACTCATTGGTAGTATCTGTCTTGGTTACCATTTCTGTTGGAAAGCTAGATTTTTAGCAAGGACAACTATTCTGATATTTTAGTTTTAGTTTTTGGTTTTTGCTTCTACTGATGCATCACCAGCATAGAATGTGTCAGAAGCAAATCAGAGAAATTCATTTTGTATTTTACTTTCAAGTGATATTTTGTTTTTGAGATGGGTTGTCCAGGCTGGTCTTGAACTGGGCTGAAGTCATTCTCTCCCCTCAGTCTTCCTAGTAGCTGGTGCCTACCACACACCTGATTTCAAGAGATCCTTCTTGATTCTACCTCAGTGACTCAGATATAAAGGGCCAGAGCATTCAATTCAATTTTTACTATACCCAAAATCAACCTTCTATCAGTATATATGATATTGGTGATATGATGATGGAAAGGGTCTTCAAGAAACAGTTATTGGTACTAGCATCTTCAAAAGTCCAAGACTATTAATTTCACTTCTACTAGGACAGCACTGAGATATTACTTTCAATATAATATTGTCTAGGATAAAGATATGAATACTACAGAAAGAATAAATTGCAAAAAATGAAAAATCTAAGAGATATTTGAATCAAAAAAAATTCAAGAGTAGCTACCATATGCAAGCATTCAACTATGCTGTGGTTGATATGCTGAAAAAACAGGGGCATGGAGCATGGCTGGAAAGGGAACCTGGACAGTAGGCTATAGGGTATATTTAGGTATTTCATCTTTATCGTGAAAAAAATGGGGTCTACATTTTTAAAAATAAATTTCATTTAATAAAAAGGTGTGCCATGATGAGACTGGCATTTTTTAAAAGAACCCTCCAGTATTTGGAGGTGTAACCTTAGCAGGATTTTGAGGATTTCTATTGAGTAATTTATTTGTTTCCCTTGTTAATGCCTGTATGTTCCATCAGCCTCCCCCTACTCTCTGCCACAGAGCCAGCTCAAATGCAAGCTCCATGAGGGTAAGGATCTTTATCCATTTTGTTTGCTGATGAATCCCAAGTGCCTAAAAGAGTGCCTGGAATATAGAAGATAGTAAATAATTATTAATTAACCAAATAAGTAGATGAGCCAACGAATGCATTCATATTGAATGAGGTGAGTGAAATGAAGTTCTAGGACAAGAGAATCGAGGGTGTATACAAGGAAGACTTACAATGACACATCATAACACTGAGCTGAGTAAGGAGGAAATTAGGTTCTGAGGGTAGAGAATCTTTGTCTAGAACCAGGACAATACCTTGCTTACAGTAGGTATTCAATAAATTACTTGTTGAATGAAAAAAAAAGTAATAGTGACAACACAGTAAAATCCAAATATGGGAAGTGTTTTAATCACATTTTTCCCTACTGTGACTAAAATATCTGACCAGAAAAGGTCTGTATTCTGTAGGGGAGAAAAGGTTTCAGAGCTCTCAGTGTGTAGATAGCTGGTTCCATTCCTCGGGGCTCAAGGTGAGGCATCCTGGGTGAAGAGTGTGGCAGATGAAGCAGCTCACATGATGATCAGGAAGGAGAGAGCGAGAGCTCCACCTGCTATATACAAATATACACCCCAAAGCTACGCCCCCATGCCCACCTGCCCAGCCATACCCCACCTGCCTCCAGTTACCACTCAATCAATCCTATCAGGTGGTTAATGCACTGATTGGGCTAAGGCTCTTGTAGGCCAATCATTTCTTCCCTGAACCTTCTTGCATTGTCTCACACATGAGCTTTTGGGGGATGCCTCACCTCTAAACCATAACAGAAAGTATTGTGACATTTTGCTTTTCAATTAGCTAGTCATATCTTTTCTTTTTCTTTTTCTTTTTTTTTTTAATTGGTTCTTTTTAGTTATACATGACAGTAGAATGTATTTTGGAAAATTATACAGACATAGAATATAACTTATTCTATTTAGGATCCCACTTTTGTGGTTGTACATGCTGTGGATTTACCCTGGTCATGTATTCAAATACAAGGCTAGGAAAGTTATGTCCAATTAATTATGCTGTCTTTCCTATTCCCCTCCTGCCTCCCATCCCTTCATTTCCCTTTGTCTAATCCAACAGATTTCTATTATTCCCCTCCCCAACCTCTCTTGTTTGGGGTTAGCATCCACAAAGCAGAGAGAACATTTGGCCTTTGGTTTTTTGAAATTGGCTTATTTCACTTAGCTTGATGTTCTTCGGTTCTATCCATTTACCAACAAATGCCATTATTTCATTTTTCTTTATGGCTGAGTAATATTCCATTGTGTGTGTGTGTGTGTGTGTGTGTGTGTGTGTGTGTGTGTGTTTATATATATCACATTTTATTTATCCATTCATCTGTTGAAGGATACCTATATTGTTTCCATAGATTGGCTATTATGAGTTGAGCTACTATAAACATTGATGTGGCTGTGTCACTGTAGTATGTTGTTTTTAAGTCCTTTGGGTATAGACAGAGGAGTGGGATAACTGGGTCAAATGGAAGTTCCACTCCAAGTTTTCTGAGGAGTTGCCATACTGCTTTCCATAGTGGTTGCACCAATCTGCAGTCCCACCAATAATGTGTGATCAAACCTTTCTCTCCACATCCACACCAACATTTATTGTTACTTGTGTTCTTTATAATTGCTATTCTGACTGGAGTGAGATGGAATCTCAGTGTAGTTTTAATTTGCATTTCTCTAATTACTAAGGATGTTAAACATTTTTTTCATATATTTATCGATCATTTGTATTTCTTCTTCTGTGAAGTGTTCAGATCTTTAGCCCATTTGTTGATTGGGTTATTTATTTTTCTAGTGTTAAGTTTTAAAATTTTTTTATATATCCTAGAAATTAATGCTATAGCTGAGGTACCGATGGTAAAGATTTTCTCCCATTCTGTAGGATCTCTGTTCACATTCTTGATTGTTTACTGTGAAGAAGCTTTTCAGTTTGATACTATCCTATTTATTGATTCTTGATTTTAATTTTTGCACTTTGGGAGTCTTATTGAGGAAGTCAGTTCCTAAGCTAACATGTTGGAGAATTGGACCTACTTTTTCTTCTAGTAAGTGCAGGGTCTCTGGTCTAATGCCTAAGTCCTTGATCCACTTAGAGTTGAGTTTTGTGCAGGGTGAGATATAGGGCTTCAATTTCATCTATTATAATGGATTTCCAGCTCATCATCTCATATAGAAACTTATAAGGACTTTCTAGTAAAACTAAGTTTTTAAAAGCTCTTTTAGCTGAAAGAATAGTTGAACTATATAACTCAGTGTCCTCAAAGTATAACTGTCTGTTGTAGATTATAATTCTGATTACTTGGTTGATTCTCAAAATCTCTCACCAATAGTAAATCATTTAGAAAGCTACTTCTCAAACCAGCATAAACAGAAATTACCTGAGGACTTTTAAAAATATTAATACTGATAAGGTAAGTTTGGGGTAGGGTCTGAGATTCTGCCTTTGTAACAAGCTCACAGACAATACTGATATTTCTGACTCATGGGATACACTTTGGATACCTTGAATTTGGAATTTAGAATGTTTAGCTACTCAACTTCTGAAGGAAAAGATTTCTTTTTTTTTAATTTTTTTTTTTTTGTAGGTGGATACAATACCTTTATTTTATTTATGTGGTGCTGAGAATTGAACCCAGGGCCCCATACATGCAAGACGAGTGCTCTACTGCTGAGCCATAGCCCCAGCCCCTGGAAAAGATTTCTTAAAAAAAAAAAAAAAAAAAAAAAAAAAAAAAAAAAAAACAAGAAGAAGCCAGGTGTATATAGCACTTGCCTATAGTCCTAGCTCCTTAGGAAGCTGAGGGGGAGGGTCACTTGAGAACAGGAATTTGAAATTTTGAGACTAGTTTGGGCAACATGGTGAGACCTCATCTCAGAAAGGAAAAAGGTGGGGGCAATAGAGCCATTTCACCAAAACATACACAATGTACAATTTTCCAGTACCAAATTTACAAACCTACCTTGAGGAAGTCTCCAAGTTCTCCTTCTTTGTCTGCTTAAAATGGAACAGTCCTTTTCCTTTCCTGGCCTTGGCCTTTCCCAGTGCTTTGGACTGCAGGCCAATCTCCAGTTCAGGAACCTGTCTGTCAGTGCTCACCCTTCTTTTGTGCCCAAACCCTTCACATCTGCCAGCCAATTGTCACCATCACTTAATGGTATTCACACCACATTCATTCTCCTGCTTTCAAGTCTTCATACTTTCTGTTCCAATTGACTGTCTTTCTCATTTTCATGTAGATCATTCCTACCTCATCCTTTTCATCTTCATTTAAATATCATTTACTCAAAAAATCCTTGCTTGAACCCTTCCATGTCACAGTTTAATAACTATTCTCTAGACTATAAGTGTCATAAATAATGAAATAATAGCATGTATTAGAGTTTACCCTGTTCCAGGCCTTTGTGGTTGGAATCTTCTAAAATTACCCCCAAGTGATTTCCATGTGTCAGGATTTATGGCCTCATATAATGCCCTGGTTTTGAGTAACTTGCGTCTAATGAATAGAAGCCCAAAACATTGAGGAGATTTCTTCTGTGATTTGCTCACAAAAAGTTCTGACTGCCATATTACTAGCAGAATCTCTTCCTTGATGACTGATGAAGCTCAGTGCCATGTTGGAAATGTCCAGTCAAGGAACAGCCAGCTGAGAACTGAAGCCCTTAGTTCAACATCCCCAAGACACACGAGTCCTGCCAACCATCACTGAGTAAACTTGAAGGTGGGTACTTCCCCAGTTTAATCTTTACAAGAAGCCCTATCTCTGTAACATCTTAGTTGCAGTCTTGTAAGAGTCCTTAAAACAGAAGAACTAGTTAAGTTATACCTGAATCCCTGACCCAAAGAATCAATAAGATAATAAATAAATTTTATTATCATTTAAATTTTAAGCTGCTAAGTCATGTAGGAATAGATAAATAAAATAGTATGCTTCTATGCATTTTTCATCTATAACTTAATTTAATCCTCACAGCATCTTTGTCAGGTAGAATCCCTGTTTTATACATAAGAAAACAGAAGTAATTCAACTTTCCCACATCACAAGACTGGTAAGGAATGGAGCCAATTTTTGGACCTGTCATCAGGCTCCAAAGTCTGTGCTGTTAACTCCTTCACTTTTCATGAAGGCAGTGGCTGTATCTGATTTGTTTGTACTTGTAGTTGCATTCTCAGGCACAATGTTTGGCACATAGCAGATTCTTTGTAATTGATAGATTAATTAATTCAGAAAATTGCTAAGTGAATGATGAATAGATATTTGTTGTTTTTGTTTGTGCAATGGAAATTTATGAGTGTTTTTTTTTGGAAGTATAACTGTAACTGTTTGCTCTTCAAGGACTTTTTGTTTTGTTTTGTGATATAGATTCTTTTTTTAAATATTTATTTATTTGTTTTAGTTGTACACAATGCCTTTATTTTTACATGGTGCTGAGGATCAAACCCCGGCCGCACACGGGCTAGGCGAGCGCTCTACCACTGAGCCCCAGCCCCAGCCCCGTGATATAGATTCTTTAGATGTAGAATGGAATATATACTAATTGACTGAAAATTACAGGTGCATTTTATTTTAGTTTGTCAAATAGCATAATATAAACATTATGGAAGTCACATGTGATTTTAAATTACATAGGGTTACATTAAAAAAGGTAAAAGGAATCGTTAACATTTTAATGATATGCTATATTGAACTCAATACATTTATATTATTATTTCAAATTTAATAAACATAAAAATTAATGATGTACTTTATACTCAGAGTAAGTACTAAGTCTTTAAAATCTGGTCTTTTATGCTTTCAGCATGTTTCAAGTGCTGAAAGTTGGATTTGCCCTATTTCAAGTGCCTACTGGGCACTTGAAAGTGCCCGAAAGGCATTTGAACTGACTTCACATAACAAGAACTTGTCATAACAAGAACTGTCTTGACACATGATGGCAGTGCAGGTGTCAAGAAAACTCAGAAGGAAAGTTCAGCCTTTGGGAGTCAGCAGAGCTTCCATTCCCTTTAAGTATCCCTATGCTCTGATCTCAGGATACACTAGAAACAGTTCAAAATAAAAGCTGAACTTTAGGGGCACAGGTTGTCTTAAAGTTGTTTTTTTAAATTGCAGGTAGATAATAAATAACTTACTTTGAACAATGGCCTGAGAAAGGGGTTTGAGTATGTGCTATTGTGTTTCTAAAATTTGTGTTACCTGAACATGCCATTTCATTTCAGGCAAAAAGATGGAAAAGTTTGGAGAATTCAACTGCCAGTTTTTATGTTCTTGGAAGGTGACACAGGAGAAGATGGCCCTTTATGTCAAATCTTTGGTTGTATAAAGTCATCAAAAAGCCAGCAAGGCCAGGAGCCAAACAGGCAGTGGTCAAGTGAAGCAGACAGTTTTTACTTCCAGTTGACCCTACTGGAACCCCTTTCCCACTGTATGAGCTTGAATGGCAAGTAGAGTGTGTTACCATAGGAGCCAAAAAACCCAGATGCTTAATTTTGTAGGGTTTTTGCAGCTCTGACATGGATGGTTACAAGATATGGGCTAAGCTGATTAGATGCCTGCAGTCCAGACTAGAAATTGGGGTCTAATGATACAAAGAAGTGTGCAGAGAGGAAGATGTTCTGGCATACAGAGGTTGTACTGGCTGAGTATCAGCAACATCCAGTTTGCAGGAGAGGACAGCAGTGAGGTTAGTGTTGACATTAGGTCAAGAGTCAGAGGCTCTGGGTCATCAAGCTGTGGCTTCCACTGTTCTATAGGGCCACCTATGCTCTTCAGAGCTCTTGGGTTTGGGCCTGGCTAAGCCTTCCTTGCTTCCTCCCTTTTTGTACCCTGGTGCTATTTTTTTTTTTTTTTTTTTTTTTTTTTTTTTTGGCACTGGGGATTGAACTCAGGGGTACTCGACCACTGGGCCACATTCCCAGCCCTTTTTTGTATTTTATTAGAGACAGGGTCTCACTGAGTTGCTAAGTGCCTCACCATTGCTGAGGCTAGCTTTGAACTCATGATCCTCCTGCCTCAGCCTCCCAGGTGCTGGGATCACAAGCGTGCACCACCGTGCCCGGCTCCCTGGTGCTCTCTTTATCTAGCAGTGATCCTGTGACTGCCCAAGACCCTGTCAAAAGATTCTTTTTCTCCTGAGTTGCTTAGTTGGCTAACTTGAGCTCAGCTGCTCTGCATAATAAACTGCAGGAGAACTGATGGAGAGATGATAGAAGACAACCTGGAAAATAGGGAGTTATGGACATGGTGGGAGTCATGAGGGAGACATGACATGAAGCTGCAGCCTGTGGGGAATTCTGACCTAGTGAGGAATTTCTGATGGCTACATGCTAAGGGCCTAAGGATCCATTTTCAGCTGTCTGCATTTCTGTGCTGTAAATTCTCTCCATGGCACAAATGCTTCAGTAGAGTCTGCTATACATAAATGCTGTGGGTGGTGTGGGTGGGTGTTTTGAGAGATATGGATGAGAAGTCACCCAGGTTAGCACAGAGCAGACATGATGGGGAGCCATGGTAGAGCAGAAATGGGGAATTCAACAGGGCAGTGACAGTCACAGCCTAAAGTCCTGGGCAGTCTCCTGAAATCCTGGCAAGGGCACCGTAATTTCCAATGGCTATGATTTAAAAAGGTCAAACCAATTTTATTTTAAATATCAAAAACTTTTGGAGAACTTAGCTGACATGTGCATTATACCAGTATTAATCTATTTGTCTTAACTAAGAAGCACTGGCTCAGGGATTGGTCACATGAGACAACAAATGCTGTTTCTCATCTTTAATGCAGTAGAGTAATGTCTGCTTGAAAAAGGAGCTCTTGGTGCCTCTGCAAAACAAATGGGAAGAGAAAAGATAGGAAAGTCTGTGTCCCAAGAGTGTTCAGATAATAGACCTGAAACATTGCCTTTTTGAGGTGAAACAAAGGGGTGTGCTTTATTATTTCAAGCACACATATAGGCTTTAAACTGGAAGCATTGGGTAAGATAAGTCCAGCCAACAGCACAATGTATTCAACAGTCCCATCACACTCTTATTTTGGGAAAATAGACATGAAGCCAATCAACGAAGTAAAAACGTTCATGGAAACTGCAGCTTACTCAATGATTCATACATCCTTTCAACAGCATTTTAAAGTACCAACCGAATTTGGGCTGTACTTGATAGAGGTAAGAGGTTCTTGATGTAAGTGGACACTTGCAAATCACATGCTCTGTTGTAACATTTTGAAGGCAGCAGCACTTTTGGTATGAAGATACACTTGCAAAGGTGAAAATAATTTATTGCAAGCTTTCCTAATAGTATGGCATGGTTTTCAAAACACAGAATATGATTCTGTAATGATTATGATAATAAATCAAATTTGCTTGTAGGTATCAAATAATAAATTTGCACATGAAATTTGAAGATGCTCATTGACAAGTCAGCCTTTTAAAAATTCAGAAGCCTATTATTCAGAGAACTTGCTTTCTTGGCAGAGTGCTTGGCTTCATAAAGGTCAAAGACTGGCTCACAGGCCACACTGAGGTAAAATGATATAAATTTATTTACTAACATGTTATAGTGTATCTTTTCCACTGTTTGCCTTCTTCTCATGAGACTCCTTCTCTGGCTTGCCTGGCTTCTCCCCCACTGGCCCCCTCCTAGGCACCTGGGTTAGGTGCCTTCTTCTCTGTTTTTATAACACCGGGGGTAGTGCTGACTCTCCTAGCACTTACCACATTGTGATAATATGGTGTCTCCTCCTTGGCCTATGAGCTTCTGGGAGACAAGGTCCTTGTGGTGTGCTTTTTGTTTGTTTGTTTGTTTTCTATCTCTGTACTCACTCACCATGGTGCCTTGTATATATGGTCAGTCCTTAAGAAAGTCTGCCACCGTAGTGATGACCCATTTAATTACTCCCTTGCTCTGGAATTAAACAAGATCTACACAAGATTAAATAATACCCTTAGTTACATTGTCAAATCACTTTAAAAACACAATTAATAACTACAAAGATTCTTTACTCATGGTCCTAGATAAGGGATGGCCTCACCCAATGGTTGCTTTCACATTCTGTGTTTCTACCCACTTTAGTTTGAGCTTTGACTCCATTAAAATATTTATGTTTTGCTTTACCATGACCAAGAGCTATATCATTACTGAAGATTTATAGAAACCAAAAACAGACATGTCATGCTTTTTTGGTAAGCTTTTAGCAATTATTTTTCATTTTCTTTTTATTTATTTATTTTTTTAATTTAAAGAAGGCCCCAAATTAGCCGGGCATGGCACACGCCTGTAATCCCAGCACTCTGGGAGGCTGAGGCAGGAGGATGGCGAGTTCAAAGCCAGCCTCAGCAATGGTGAGGCACTTAGCAACTTTGTGAGACCCTGTCTCTAAATAAAATAACAAAAAAAAAAGGGATGGGGATGTGACCCAGTGGTCAAGTGCCCCTGAGTTCAGTCCCTGGTACGACAAAAAAAAAAAAAAAAAAAAAAAAAAAGAAGACCCCAAATCAAAATCTTGAAACCATAGAAACTTTAGTTTATCCAAGTTGGGATCAAGTATGTGTTGTCTTAAAATAGTTTTAAACTGCAAAAATTATTTTTGAATGGAAGAATTTATTAAAAGTTGTGAAGGCTTGATGGCTGTTTCTGAGTTCTTACAGGCAACACAGTGACTCTATACTTTCTGGAAAACAGTTGAAAGAGAGAATGATGTTCAAAAAATGTCTCTTAGCTGTTAAAATAGATATCATAAGTTTTTTATTCTGAAATCTATGCTGTTTTTACGTAGGTGGACAGTCCCTTCATGTCCTCACTTAATGCATTTTAACTCTATTTTACATATTCTAGTCAAGTTGGTTCCTAAGCAGGCCAGAAGACAGGCACAGTAAGAGATAACTAGCTAACCATAATGGAGGCAAACTAATTAAAATGTGGCATAGGAATCCAAAATTCTTCTATCTTAGATCATTTAGGGCAGGGATATCCATTACTGAACACAAAAGGACTCAAAACTTCTGCCCAGTAGGCCAAATTTGGCCTACATGAGTGTTTTGTTTGGTCTTTGCAGTGTTTTATGGAGCGAATATTAAAAAACACCTGAGTTTTTCATCAAAGCATAAATTTTCAAATTCTCACATATCATGGAATTTTGTGACACTGGGCTTGCTTATCTACACGAAAACAGTAGCTGAAGTGAGGTGGCGACTCCATGCTTTTGATAGGGTGCTTGTTCTTTTTCAGTTTCTATCATCCACCCTTTTTGCCCTGCATGGACTCCTGGAAGGTTTTACCCATTTCTGCTTAGTCACGAAGGCAGCTGAGTTTCATGAGGAGCTTCACATGAAGGTATATTTTCATGCCATTTTAAAATTAGAAGCAATTTAATAAAAGTGGCTCTTGGGTACAAGGTCACACTCAAACACCTCAGTAGGCAGTCTCCTCGCCACTTGGGTCATTGCAGGGGCAGGGAGTTCTCCACTCCACCAAGGCCTTCTTCCCTCTTTATTTTCCTTCTTAAATCAGAAACTTTTATTTATGTAAAATCCAAAGTCTTTTCTATAGAAACTGCATTCCAAATTTGTGTTAGATAAAATACCAAAATATATGGAAAAAGAAAAGGTTTAGCAGTTAAATTTTTTTTGTCTGAAACAAATTTACTAAGAAACATCTCAGATGTTTGGAAGAAAGGACAGAGGAGCAGGACAGGGGAGTGTCCCAGGGAGAACAGTCTCTGATGTCTTCTGCAGGTAGGGGCAGAGGAGACTCCTGATGTCCAGGTGGATGCAGAAGTGCACTCAGCTAAAACCCAGGCAGAGGAACCTGAGGTAGTTGGCACATGTTGCTCCTGCAGCTGTTCAGAGTCCACATGACGGATACCCACACAAGGTGTCAGGATCCACAGAGCACAGGTTCTCTGGCTATGTGCTGGTTTAGTCTGGCCACCTCTCCCCTTCATTGGAGCCACACTTTTTGAATCTGGCAGGTTTCTGCCCTCTTTCATTTTAGCCACCTTACTGCTGACCCATGACATGCAACAGCACAGTTGTTGGACACAGGTAGCAATCCTCCCAGTCACCTGCTTCCAGAACTTTCCATTGGCATGGGATTGCCCAGAGTTGGTCTGGGAGGCTAAATCAGGTGTGGGGGTCCTTGCAGGTGGGTAGCAGAAATGGATGGCAGGCTGGCTGACTCTTCTTATGTGCTTCTGCCCTGACTATTGGGCCTCCTCAGGAAGCGGAGGCTCACAGGGCAAAGGGAAGGGGTGAAGGTCAGGCTCACTGGGGCTCCTCTTTGGGAGGACCAGGGAATCAGAAAGATCCAAGGGGTGTGGGCGAGGCTTAACCGTGGAGGCTGATGGAACATTCAGCCTGCCCCCTGGCTTTTCTGGCATAGTATAAGGTAGGTAGCCATGGCCACATTGAACTCTCTCTTGGCCAGAGACACCCAGATCTTGTGTAGATCATAACCCATATTGAACATTACTGTCAGTATTTCATGGTCTGGGTGTTTGGGGAGGGCCTCACTATAATCATGGGGTAAATACTACTTACCCTGCATCAGCCATGGGTGCTGAAAGATCTGCTTGGCTGTGGACCACTTCCTGGGGTCCAGGGTCAGTATTTGGCAGGTGAGTATTTGTGCTGCCACAGAAACACAGGGAGGGAGGCAGTAGGTTCCGAGCACAATCTGCCTCAGCATCTCCTTAGCAGTGGGCCCCATAAATGGGAGCATCCCTGTCAACATAAAATACAGAATGACACCCAGGCTCCAGATGTCCACTGGGGGCCCCTCATGTGCTTGCCTCAGGATAATTTCAGGGGCAAAGTGTGAGAGAGTGCCCCCAGAACACGTGCAGTTTCTTCCCAGGCTTAACTGTGGTGCTGAAGCCAAAGTTGATAAGTTTGACGTGGCCTCTAGCATCCAGCATTATGTCTCTGGCTTCAGGTCTTGGTAGCCCATGGCATATACTATCTGCCAGAAAAGTCTGCAGGCCTCCTTCTCCTGCATGCCACCAGGCAGGACGTGGTCCAATAGCTGTCCCCCACCTGCGTGCTCCATCACCATGTAGATATTTCTGTGGGTCTCAACAACCTGAAATATCCGAATCACATTGGGATACTGCAGGCTCCTCATCACATCTGGTTCAGACAGGACGGGAAGTTCTGTACTATCTTTGGCAGGACTTTCACTGCCACTTCTGCCCCGTGGGGTGATGGTGGGCTAGTTTTATCTGGCCAAACCTGCCATGTCCAATGTCCCTCAGGACCTTATACTGATCCCTCAAGACTGCCTTCTTGCAGGAGCTGGGCCCCTGCAACACTACACTAGTCTCAACACTCTGGCTATGCATCCTAAGCAGGAACACCACATAAGAAAACAAAACAAACAAACAAAAAAAGACCAAAACAACAAGTCCAAATAAAAAACACAAACAAGACAAAACAAAAACCCCAAATCAAAGAACCAATATCCAAAGACCACCACAACCAACCTAATCCAATGTGATGAAGATTTAGGCCTACTTTTTCTTCTATTAGGTCCAGGGTCTCTGGTCTAATTCCTAGGTCCTTGATCCACTTTGAGTTGAGTTTCCTGCAATGGTGAGAGATAGAGGTTTAATTTCATTTTGCTACATATGGATTTCCAGTTTTCCTAGAACCATTTGTTGAATAGCTATGTTTTCTCCAATGTATGTTCTTGGCACCTTTGTCTTGTATGAGGTAACTGTATTTATATGGCTTTGTCTCCGTGTCTTCTATTTTGTACCATTGGTCTATATGTCTATTTTTGTACCAGTACCATGCTATTTGTGTTACTCTGTAGTATATTGCTCTGTAGTATAATTTAAGGTCTGGTATTGTGATGCCTCCTGCTTCACTTTTCTTGCTGAGGATTGCTTTGGTTATTCTGGGTCTCTTATTTTTCCAAATGATTTTCATGATGGCTTTTCTAGTTATGTGAAGAATGTCATTGGGATTTTAATAGGAATTGCATTAAATCTGTATAACAGTTTTGGTAGTATGGCCATTTTGACAATATTAATTCTGCCTATCCAAGAGCAAGGGAGATCTTCCCATCTTCTAAGGTCTTCTTCAATTTCTCTCTTTAGTGTTCTGTAGTTTTCATTGTAGATGTCTTTCACCTCTTTTGTTAGAGTGATTACCAAGGGTTTTTTTTTTTTTTTTTTTTTTTGAGGCTATTTTGAATGGGGTAGTTTTCTTAATATCTCTTGCAGTGGATTCATCACTTATATATAGAAATGTATCTGATTTATGAGTATTGATTTTATATCCTGCTACTTTGCTGGATTTAGTTTATTAGTTCTGGAAGTTTTCTGGTAGAGTTTTTTGGATTCTCTAAATATATAATCATGTTGTTGGCAAACAGTGATAGTTTGAGTCCTTCTTTTCCTATTCATATCCCTTTAAATTATTTTGTCTGTCTGATTGATCTAGCTAGAGTTTCAAGGTCTATGTTCAATAGAAGTGGTGAAAGAGGGCATCCCTGTCTTGTTTCAGTTTTTAGAGGGAATTCTTCCAATTTTTCTCCATTTGGAATGATGTTGGCCTTGGGCTTATCATAGATAGCTTTTACAATGTTGATGTATGTTCCTACTATCCCCAGTTTTTCTAATGTTTTGAACATGAAGATGTGCTTTGCCTGCATCTATCAAAATAATCATATGATTTTTGTCTTTAAGTCTGTTGGCGTATTATGTTTATTGATTTCCATATGTTAAACCAACCTTGCATCCCTGGGATGAATCCCACTTGATCATGGTGTACTATCTTCTTAATAAGTTTTTGTATGTGATTTGTCAGAATTTTATTGAGAATTTTTGTATCTATGTTCATTAGGAATATTGGTCTGAAGTTTTCTTTCTTTGATGTGTCTTTGTCTGGTTTTGGAATTGGGGTAATACTAGCCTCATAGAATGAGTTTGGAAGGGTTCCTTCCTTTTCTACTTCATGGACTAATTTGAGGAGTATTGGTATTAGTTCTTCTTTGAAAGTCTTATAGAATTTGGCTGAGAATCCATCTGGTACTGGGCTTTTCTAGGTTGTAGGCTTTTAATGGTCTTCTATTTCATCGCTTGTAATTGGTCCTTCATTTAGGAATCTAATTGATTCCATTTTTCTAACTTCTGCCTCTTTATTGAAGTGATATTTCACTTCCTGTATTTTCTATCTGATACTGTCCTTTATTTTGAAGATCAGCCTAACTATGTATCTTCTGAACTCCTTTTCTGACATTTCTTCTACAATGTTGTCTATGGATTCTATTGTTTGGACATCTTGGTTTGTTTGAAGCACTTTGTTCCCATGTTTTCTCATGTTGTTTGTGTGTCTTCCCATCTAGCAGTATGGATCTGAGGCAGTACAGTTTCTCTTATAGTCTTATAATGTCCCTGAAGGGTAGTCTTATAGTGTCCCTGAAGGCTTCCAGTACCTCACCTTTAAGGGCTAGACCAATATTAACAGCACCCAATGAAAACAATATACACCTTTAAACCAAGTAGCTCCTATTAAAGCACCTACAGCTTTGTCACAATAAACAGAAATGATGTGTTCAATCATTATCTACATATAAACAGTAAGTTTGCTAAAAGGTTTTTACCATTTCTAATGATGGACAAGAAGGAAACAGAAGTAGGGTAAGATGTGGGGTTTATGAGGGAGAAGGAGAAAAGATAGAGGTAAAAATTTATAGTAAAGTGAGGGAGTAATTAATAGAGGTTGGCTGTTAGTATGAGAGAATTGAGAAAGAGAATCCAGGGAGACAGATAGGTGAGAGAAAAAATATATACAGATTAAAAAAAGAAGAGAAGGAAAAAAAAGTAAAAATATAAACATACACAACAAAACTGTAATATACTATTCAGACAGCCCATCCTCAATAAATTGATGCATGAAAAATACTTGGATTCAAAGATGGTAGAGATAAGAGAGAGAGGGCAAAAAAAAAAAAAAAAAAAAGGAAAGTCTCAATGGAAAATTGAACAATAGCTTCCATTGGCTTTCAAAATTTTTCTCATCTTTCCTTCTTAGCAGATAGGTGGGGTTGTCTGGAGTTTGAGGAAGCTCCAGTCTAGTAGGTGCTGGACTGGTAGGGTGGGTGAGCTGATAACAACATGCTCTCACACCCTTTTCCAGTCTTCCCACCCATTGTAGCCGGTCGGTCCCTCTGTCCCTGTGCACTTGAGGCTTCCCTGAGCTGTAGAGAGCCCACTTTTTCCTCCACTTTCTCCAATCTATGCTTCCCCCAGGGAACTGCTCCCAGTCTCCGGCTTTCCACAGCTTGCTAAACCCAGACTGGCCCACACAAACCCAGTTGCAATCTGATGGACCTGGGCTTCAGATTCCCCAGGCTCTGCCTTGCTGCAGTCCCAAGATCTCAAAGCTGTTTCAACCTGCAGAAAGACCACCAGAGATGTGCTCATCCAAAGGAGCGACCCTGCAAAGAGGCAGCCAGATGATGGCCACTAGTACACCCAGCAGAAAGACTTTAGGTGCAACCAGACAATATATCTCCAAGCTCTGGCTTGTGTCCCCAGACAACAATAGTGGGCGGCCGTGCCCAAGATGGCGGTGGTAAGCCCGTAGGCCCTGGTGGGTGTCTCCAAGATGGCTGTGGCTGGGTGTAACCAAACCAGAGGGTATTGTGACAATGGACTTCCAGGAGCAGGGGGCAGCGGGCAGGAAGGGATTTGCTGACAGTCTGTGGGTGGTTTGCAGGCTAATGGTGGGTGATCCGCGGGTGCAGGCAAGAGGTGGGTGAATGGGCAGGCAAGAGGTGGGTGAATGGGCAAATGGCAAATGATAGGCAGCAGTCAGCAAAAAATCTGTGCTCAAAAGGCAGGCAATATGCTGGTAGATGGCAGTGGACAAATGGCGGGTAAACAGCAAGGCTGCTTGGAAGAGAAACAGTGTTTCCTCTGTTTGAATCATGAGTCAAGGAGTGACAAGGAATGCAGCCTCCCTCTAGATCGCTATCTTGGATCCTCTCAGCAGTCAGTTATTGTAATTTATATTTTTACCAACCAGGATAAATTACATTTTTTAAAATGAAAGACTTCTCAGAGCTTTTAAAATGCTATTATGTATTGATGATTACTAAGAGAAGAATAAATATGCAGTTTTCTTACACATACACACCAGACACAGGTACACACACACACATTTGACCATAAAATCCGTTTTCATGGGACTATCCTGTGGTATTGTATTCCATAGAATAACCTAATGCAGTGTGCATTAGGAATTCTAGGGGATTTTGAACTTTGCTATTTTGTCTTATTGTTCCTGAAAAGTTAATCATAAGCAAAGGAAAACAACTCACTCAAGAACACAAAAATTGTGGCTGGAATGAAATTAGGTTAGAATACCAGAATTCTGTCTTGTAGTGGGATTCAGTGGAATGTTTCATAGGATATTGTGCACTGATCTTTAAATTAGGGACACATTTGGGGATAATAAATCAGCAATAGTAGAGGAAGAAAGTGTTGGCCTCTGATCTTGAATGTCCCATAAAGGACTGTGTGTTGAAGGTTTGGTCTCAACCTCTGGCACTATTGGGAGATGGTGGAACCTTAGGAGGTGAGGACTAGTGGAAGTTAGGTCATTGGGAGAGTGCCCTTGAAGGGACCCTGGCCCCTTCCTATCCCTCTTTGCTTCCTGGCCACCATAGGTTAGCAGCATAATTCCATTACACACCCCTTGCCATAACGTTTGACCTTTCTACAGGCTCAAAAGCCACAGATCCAACCGACCATGGACTGAAACCTCTAAAACTGTAGCCACAAAAAAAACACCTTTTCTCTTTCAATTAAGTTGATTTATCTCATTGGTTATAGTGATGGAAAGTTGACTAACTGTAAACTTAAAGAGGAATGCTCATGTTAACAGAATCAATGATAATAAAAATACATGGTGATCACATGTATTAAAATGGGAGATGATAAGGAGATAAGGAATAATTAATGGGGTTTAGCCTTATTTTCATAAACAGTTTTTCTACTACTTTATTGTTCACATTTTATATAAAGTCTAATATGTGTTATAAATATATCCTTCATAAAAGCAAGCCATACATTGGTCATGGTGTAATTTCTATCTCCTGTTAATATGAAGTCCTAATTATGAGAAATTGAACAGTATAAAAACATTATTTTCCAATATCATCACTAAATTAACATTATTAAAGACAAGCAGTGCAGTTAATAAAGGTCTTTTTGTGGTCAGAGTTTAATGTTAGCATCATCATTATTTCTTTTAGGTCAGTAATATAGTTAAACAATGATGGAAGGTTTGGTAGCTAGAAAGCAAATATAAAATTACATCCCTGAATCACAGGTATTATCAACATTTGCATGTATTTCCTCTAGTAGTTCTTCATGTCCACTGTGTTTTTTCTGGTTATAATTGTATCATAATATTTTATAATGGTAAAATATACATCTTTAAGTGCATAGTTCAGTGGCATTAAGAGCATTCACATCCTTGCATAACCATCATCACCATCCATTTCCAGAACGTTTTCATCTTCTCCAAATGAAACTTTGTACCCAATAAAAAATGATTCCTCATTGTTCCCTCACCCCAACCCCTGGCAACCATTGTTCTCTTTTTGCTTTTTCATAAGTCAGTTCTTTTGTTTCGCTTTGCTTTTTGTTGTGCTGGGGATCAAACCTGTGGCTTCATTCATGCTAGGCAAGTGCTCTAGCAGTGAGCTATACCCCCAGCATAAGTGAGTTCTTTTAAAAGTTTGTTTTTGATAAAATCTTTCTTCCTTCTTCCTATTGGAAGTAATTATATTCTCAAGGAGCTACCCAAATGTAAATAATCATTTATGATAGATTTGGTGATCCAATTATTCTTCTGTGTCCAGAATAGTTAAAAGTTTAATCACTTGTTCATTCCACAAAAACCTACTGCATCATGGTTTAGTCTGAATTTCCTTAAAAGAAGAACCTGAGACAGGTAGTCCATTTGGGAAATGTTCCCAGGGAGCAGGAGTGAAAGTCCAGGAACTAAAAAAGAAACACGTGGTACAAAAGATGCATCATGGAGTTGGCCACTGTGGGAAGTTACTGTGCTCCACCTCTGGGACCTCCTGAGAAGCTTTCTGAAGTGCATCTCATAGCTATCCCCAGAGGCTAGGGGGTGGCTGCTCAGGTCTTAACACCCTGCATTCTGGCTAGGCATGTTTGCATGTCAAGTGGGTTCTCACAGGATCCTGCATCTCTGGCTTGAGAAGCACAAGGACAGGAAGGGAAAGTTACATGGCCTAGGGTCATGTTGGGTCCTGACAAATTATACCTGCAAAAAGTGGGGGAAGTTTGCACTTAAATGGCTGCTGAGGTAGTTGCTGGAGTGGGAGGTGGGGCCCAGAGGGTTCAGGGTGATGTGCAGGAGATGTCCTACACACAGGTACTGGGTTAGGCATTGGACTGGACACACCAGGGTAAATAAAGGGGGCACAGGTCTTTCCTCATGGAACTTACAGATGCAGTAAGTAACTGCCTAGTAGTGAATGGCTGTGCAGAAGTAATCAACAGTGGCAGAATTGTTATAGTGGATGCTCTTCAACCAGGATAGTTACAACTGAGTCATCCAACCATTTGAGAGTAGCTACCCGACACTAACTGTACCAGGCAGAACAGTGAATAAATACGGCGGGAAGGAAGATATAGTTCCTGCCTGAGGGATCAGGTAGAGAAGGTAATGATAAACAAATAACTTCTGCAAAACTGTTAACCACCATTATGATGCTATGAACGAGAAGTCTTTCATATTTTGAGAGGCATAACAGGCCTTCTGGTAAAGGCAGGTGAGTCAGGAGGTTTCTTCAGAGAATATAATTTTAATGTGAGACCTGAAGGATGATATTAAATAAGCATTAATTAGCTATTATGGCTCTGATACTGGGAACACACTGTAAACTAATCTTTTTCCTTCAAATATTTTGCAGTCAATTGTGGAGATAAATGAACAATGATTACATAATCAGAAAATGGGAATATAGGGAAGCTGGTGAAGTGTCAGCACAGGAGATGATGTTTAGCATGGTCCAGAAAGATTCAGAGAATTTCTCCAGGTCACCATGAGGATTCCATTCAGCAGGGGTGGGGAGGGAGGGGTCTGCATTGCATTCTTGAGAGTCGGGGTGTCCTCAGTAAGAAAAAAGTGAAAGTTTGGCTTTTACTTCCATGATAATCTTTTTGAAGTTCTTTAAGTTTACCTACCTTATTTGTGTGGTTTATCTTAACACTGGACATTGCTATACAATTTCAGTTTCCCTTCACATGTGTTTGTTATCACAGAGTTGAGATACACTGTTTTAATTGTCTCTTGTCCTACAGGAGTTCAGGCCCAGAATATAGAGAAAGACTCTAATTTCTATATTGTAATTTCAAGTCAAATAGGAAATTCAGCTTTTCATGTGAAATACCCTAATTTTTAAATGTTGAAAAAAAAATTTTTTTTAAACCTTGCCCATGGTAACAAAACAAAAACACACAGGCACTAGGTTAGGCACTGGTGGCATGTCTGCAGCTCCTACTCTTTGGCCCTCACCAGCAAGGTGAGGTCATTAGCAAGGTGTGGTCATCCATTGATGACCACATAATTTCACTGCAGTTTGAAGGGCTTGGAGAAAATCCACTTCTTGTGATGCTGACCTTGGAATTCCTAACACAGAAAGCTAACTGGAAAGGAAACCAAGGGTCCACAGAAGGGCATGGCAGGAGGGAAGAAGTGGTCTGCAGCTGTTCTGAACTCACTCAAGGGGGAGGCTATTCTGGAGTAGTGTGGGAAATGGGAGTGAGATCGAAGGGATCCAGCCACACAGGCATGGTACTCTGCTTGGGAGCCATGGCTGAGTGGTGAGTGTGGACTGCAGACTAAGCCCTTGTGGCTTGGGCTCAGGCATGCATAAGCAGGTGTGAACAGGCTGTGCTCAGTAGTGGCATTAAATGGCTGTCACCAAGGCAGTGGTGGTAATAGAGGCTTTGGGATTCCTAGTTTTCTCCACTAGGTTGTAGGAGTGATGATTTTTTGAATGAAAAAAAAAAAAAAACAAAAACAAAAAACTTTTGCTCCGGAAAATTTGGGGGTTTGGATAAGAAAAGGGATAAAGAGGGAGAAACTGGATTGTGGCCAAGGAAAATAGCATCTATTTTCCTTCTTTTTCACATTTTAGCTGGGCATATGCTACCTGAAACAAAACCTCCCTTTACCAGCTTTTCTTGCTGCTAATTGCAGCCATGTGACTATCATTTCAATGTAAAAGAAAAGTGATTTGTAAAGAGCTCAATGGTGCCAATAACTATCTATTGATATTTTAAATCAATAATCAGTGTGAAACATCTAAAGAAATTGATAGCTGGTAATTCCCAAAACTAGAGCAGTAAAACAACAGAGTTGAATCCTCCTCTAGCATAGGATTTGCAAAAATAATATCTCAGCAGGTAAAACATCATCCTTCCTTGCACTCTTTGAACAAAGAAGATTACTATTTGTTTTATATGTAAACAAATGCATTTTGAAAATTATGGTACAATCTCCTAAAGACGTAGGCTATGAGTTAGAGAGACAGATTCCAATAATAAAGAGATGACTAGAGCAAGAGAGCAGAGAATTACTAAGACTGAAGCATGGCTCTTGCCTCATCCTCAGTGACATAGGGTCATGATCCTCTGGTAGAGTTTAAAGGTATTGTGTGAAACAATTAGAAAATATTTGGCCTGACAGACCAACCGACCTGCCTTCCTTCCTTTCTTCCTTCCTTCCTTTTTGGTACTGGGCATTGAAACCAGGGTGATTTACCACTGAGCAACACCCCTAGCCCTTTTCACTTTATTCTTTAAGTTTTGAGACAGAGTCTTGCTAAATTGCTAAGGGCCTCACTAAGTTGCTGGAGCTGGCCTTGAACTTCAATCTTCCTGCCTTAGCCTCCTGAGGCACTGTGGGCTGGCCTGATATTTCCAAAACAGTGATTTAAAATTGTACAGCAGTAAGAGAAGCTAAGACTCTCCCATCCTCGTGCCTTTTTAATATTTTCCAGACTAGGGAAACAAACATAAGCAACATATTCTGAATGACTCTGGCCAAAGCCCATTTCTACTCTAATAGCGTCTCCTGGTTGCCCCTTGATCTGTCTACTCAGACATACATGAGTAGACATACAGGATGATCTCAGCTGTACTCATGGGAAATAGCATCTGTGTAAGAGATCTCTGGATGGCCTACTTCTTTCTGTTGGCTCCTCCTTCTTATGTAGTATTTCCAGGTACAGCAGCAACTGGGTCCACAGTTGGACAATTAATATTACAAGTCTCTTGAAGGTTTAATATGAACAGTTTCTGTTCCATTGTGGGGCAGTGTTTGGGGGGGAAAAACCCTCTTAATCCAATATATGTTATGCAAATCAGGTCAACCAAAAAGACAGTATTTGTGAACCCTTGAGGAGACTAAAGATGGAGCCAAGTAGGTGAGAAGAGGCTAAAGAATCAAAGGGAAAGGATTCCCGAGGTCAAAGCTCTTGGAGAGCTGTGGCATTTCCTCTTTCTTTTGGTGAGGAGAGAGTATGCTTGCGCTCTTCTTAATCCAAGTGAGAAAGGCTACGTGGGAGTCACTTGAGCAGCTTGATCTGTGTCCTCTGGAATTCTGTGGACTATGTCTTTATTCTGAGTATGGCTGTTTAGGTTGTACACTGAACAATTCTAGGAGGAACCACTCACATAAATAAGCCATTTGCATTCACTTAGATACAACTGTATTTGGAAACCCTGGGTGTCTGACTCTCTTAAGAGGTGAGCTATTGTGGCTTAAACTGCAATTGCTAAACAGCAAAGAGAAATGTGGCAGTGATGGGACACTAGGAACAAGCAGTACTTTCACCAACGATGGGACCAGGATGTGGAAATTTCCGAGCTGGGTGGGTCCATCTGAGGGGCCTGGCCTGGAGCCCTCTTGAGAAGCACTCCTTGTCCCCAAGAGGCCCTGCTAGAGATTTACTCAAACTAGGAAGTTGATGATTGAATATGGACTGTGCCATGCATGGAAGACATGTGACCCTTGCCCTGGGCCCAACCATGAAGGGGTTGGAAACAGAAGGCATTGAAAGAGATACCCACCACAGTTATTTTTGGCTTTTATTTTTTACAATGGCCCTCTTTATTTGGAAGCAAGGACAGGTTTCCATTATAGTTTGTTCATCATATAACTGCTACAGGGGGGAAAAAACCAAGATCCATATTTCTTGAGTTTCTTTTCAAATCCTGAATTTCCTTTCAATCTATAATGAACCAAACACAAGATCCACACTTCTTATTGGAAGTGTTTTTCTTATTTGAGGCTTTTTTTTAGATCCTGAATTTCTTCTAAATCAACAGTGACACACCCACAGAATGGGGGACATTGCTTTTGAGAAAGACCCATTTGCTGATGAGAAAGTCCAATTCCAACTGAGGAAATCTACCTGAGTCCCAGCCTTTTCAGTTCGACATTATACCTACCACATAGAAAAATAAACCCAAGTCCCATCTGGGTTGACAGAAAAGTTAGTTACGACTTTACAAAATATGGAACCATGTAATGTAAAATTCCAAAAAAACTCAAATGGTGCTACATAAGACATTTCAGTTTCTTTTTCTTGGGAGAAAGGAATTATACGGAAACTTCTTATTTTTTTCTTCTACTCATCTATGTCCAAAGTTGAAAGTGGATCATACTGTAGGGTCTATTACACCTTCTTAACTAAAAAACTACTATGCTGCTTTTCTTCCAGCTTTGGCCACGTGGAAAAATAAGTCTAATGTGTTATCTGACTCCATAAAACAAGATGAATAAAACTGTAATACAGCAGCCTCTCAGGGTGGTGAATAAGATTCTATCACTGGACTCAAACTATGTTGTTTGCTTTTAACTAAATGTAAGCATGTATTCACAGGGTTAGCTCTACACAATCTGGTTCTTCTAAAAAATTTTAGAATAGCAAATATCCCAAGACTTTTGAAAATGTCAACAACAGCTTCTTTCTCCAGGAGAAAACTCCCTCCTTTCATCCAAAAATGTGGATTTACACATGTAAAAATATGTATTTGTACAGAATCTTTTTAGGTTCATTCAGATATGAAATCAATCTTGGGATCTTATTTTTATGCTTCTTTATCATGTCAAAGGGTTAACTACAAACTGGACCTTTGTTTATGTCCAGTAAATCTATGTCACATGATGAACCAGGATTTAGAGATACATGTAAGTTTTTTTTTGTGTGTGTGTGTGTGGTGCTGGAGATTGAACCCAGGGCCTTGTGCATGTGAGGCAAGCACTCTATCAATTGAGCTATATCCCCAGCTCTACATATAACTTTTTAAACATCTTTTTCTTTTCAAATTATAATAGATATTTGGAATTTACTGCTGCAGTCTCAAATGTGGCCAAAACTGGAAGAATTTTTTTTTTTTAAATACTTGCCATTTATTTAATCTTATTGTTTGGAGCAAAAGGCAAAGAATTCTCAAAAAGCACAACCTAAGCACCTGTTTCAAATTAAACATCAGCCTTTAGATTGCAAATATAATTTCTTGACAATTAAGCAAATTGCAGCAGAAGACTCCTATCAGTTGAGTTTTCTTCCTGGAGAAGTCTGCAGGATAATTGCATCCTAAAGGCTTCTTTCTGTGTTGAATCTGAAAGGTGGAACAAAAGAAAAGCAGTCTTTTCCATTACAAACCATGGAGGAAATGTGTAGAAAGGTATCAGTGTTTCAACAGGGAAAGAGGCTGGATAGAAGAAGCAGGACTACCTGCTCTAGAAGACAACATAGAAATATCTGCCACGTCCTGAGTTAAGAATTGTGTTTTGAGATGAATTTAAAAGCACCTAAATGTAAGAAAAGTATTCTTCCTGTGTGATGAGAACCCAGGAAGGCTGTGTGGACTGCCCCGGGTGGCCAAGAATGGCAATTCCAGCTCAGCAGTCCAGATCCCCTGCTTGCAGGCTCCCACACCCTCAGTCTTTGGAAGGTTGTCCACACCACCGCCTCACTGCCTCCCTGTCCCCATGTTGTCTGCCTTCTCAGCTCACCTTGCATGGCCCAGCAGACATAATTGGTGTGTGTGTGGTGGTGGTGGTGGGGGTTGCCCTCTGGGCCCAGAGGCCAAATTGAGGTCTGGCCAAGGTGCACTTCACTCCTTTATCTTCACTTCCCCACCATGCTTAAATGTCCCTTGTCTCCCAAGACCCCAGCCCCAGAATTCTGGCCTGGATGGGGCCTCAGCCATGGCATAGGAAAAAGTTTTTGAATTTGATTATTAAACTAAGCTGAGCATTTTAATTACTAAAATAAGACATCCCCTAAGACCAAAGGTGACCACAGGACATTTAACACAAACGAGTGGCTGGAAGAGCTGCTTGAGACTCTATATAAGGACTATGTCAAGGAGGAGAGGTTGGGAGGAGATGACAAAGTTTCTTTTTGGTACCCTATTATACTCTAAACTTTAAATAACCAGACCATATGGAAAATCTTAAAAAGAGACACTTATCCATACGTACATGAAACATATTAACTCGATGCATATAAATATATATTCATCCCCAGTCTTCTGATGTAGAGCCAAAACCTTTTGTGTGAACACAGATAAACAGATTTTTTAAGTTCACTCATAAAACTATAAATTCTGATTTTGGTTTCCATACATTGTATTGGAAATTTTAAGAAACTTGAAAAGCAAGCTGAATACACTTATAAATGTATATGATTTCTTCTGTCTTCTCCAGTTGTCTCATCCACACGCATGTTTTAGAAATTTGGATTTATCAGGTCTTTTGAAAACATTCAGTGTAGTGTTTCAGAGAAAGACCATTCTTTATACAGATATTTCATTGGTTTACATAATATTTTAATTAGGTTATATAGTTCAGTAACAAGTACTATTGGCATAAACAGCAGGGAGAACACCTGGCAGAATGGAAGCAAACACCCATCTGAACTTGTAGGAACAGAAGCACATGGGTGCACTGAAGAATAGCCCACTCACAGTGAGACTTCTGAGTCTCCTGAGCATCCATCTGTATATCTTACAGAGAACAGAGCATACAGGATTATCTGGTGAGATGGTAAGTGGATGTTAATCAACTGAGGCTCCAGTTTTTTAGGTATACAGTTTGAGGTAGCCACCATCATAAAAGCCACCATTGATGGAGAACCTGGCATGACCAGGCAGGGGTCTTCACACATGAGTCATTTAGTTTCACGTATATTATTTACCTTTTACAGTTGAGGAAACTGGGATTTACAGAGATTAAGTAACTTATTCTAGGTGAAATAGGCAATAAATGGATAATCAGTACTCAAATGCTCACGTGCAAACAAGTCACATGGGAGATATTACAGCAGTCCCCTCTTATTCTTAGGAAATACATTCCAAGACCACCATGGGGTGCCTGAAACAGTGGATTGTACTGAATCCTATATATGCCATGATTTTCTTCCTGCATGCCCTACAATATTGCCAAATAGTACAAGAGTTAAACTGTCCTTCCATATTTTATGTCCTGGTGCCTTCTTTGTATCACTGAGGCTATTCTTATAGTAATAAAATAAAAGAGTACTTGAATACAAGCACAGGGATAATGCAACAGTCAATCTGATAACCACCAATTCCTAAGTGACAAATGGGCAGGTTGCACATACAAAGTGGACACACTGGAAAAAAAAATGATTCATGACCTGGGCAGATGGAGTGGGATGGTATGAGATTTCATCATGCTACTCAGAACAGCATGCAATTTAAAACTTATGAATTGTTTACTTCTGGAACTTTCCATTTAATATTTTCAGACCACTGTTGAACCTGGGCAACTGAAACCAAAGAACATGAAACACGGATAAGGAGGGACTACAGTATTTAAATGCATATTTTGAGATAGTGGTCTGGAAGGGGCTCGAGGGTCTGCATTTCCAACAAGCTCACAGATGCTTTGTTGCTGCTGGTCTGCAGACCATGACTTTGAGATCCCTGAGATTCTGACTGGACAGTTTGTAAATGTAACTATTTTCAAAAGCTCTCCAGGGATTTTTTATTAACAGAATAGAGGTGATGGAGAGTAGACCTTAGTGAGGTCAAGAAAGTCAGAGAAATGAATTGATATAGACTTAGTTTTCACTACTTCCGCTAAGAAAGTGTTTTAAAAAAATAATAGTAATACAATTTGAACCAATGAACATGTTTATAAAATAAAAAGTAGAACTCCTCCCCCTTAACATGTATGAAGTGTTTTTAAAAAATAAAATAAAATAAAGCTATTCTCTATCTGCCCTCATGTGACAATGATGTGTCACAAACTACTTTCTGGTTAGTCCATGCCACCATGATCTAGCTCATCTTAGTTCATCTTTATGAACACTGCATTACACTTCATAGCAAAGTGAAACCATAATTCATCTATTTCCTGGGTGGATATCAAGTTAACTCTAATTTTTTTCAGTTTTACAGATAATGCTTAATGTGCCTATTCATGGGTATGTATACAAGTCATTCTACAGAACAGACATCTAGATGTGAGTTGCTGAGTTTTTTAAAAAGCTCTTCTCAAATAGCTCCCCAATAGGTTCACCAAATTGTACTCCCACCATTACGATAAAAATGCCTCTTCTTTTCCCCTCTACCTGAAACAACTGGGTTTTATCAATTTTTTTCTATATTAACCTACCCAGTGTATTCCAAATTGTCCTCAATGATGTTTTAATTTGTGTGGCATAATGAATGGGTGAGGATGACTATCTTTTGATGAATCAGAATTTAGTATTTCTTTTTTACAATTGCCTATTTATATCCTTTCGCTCCATTAGTTATTTGGTTGTTTATCTTTTTAAGATTAATCCATTGTCTATTACATATGCTGCAGATATTTCCTTCCCGGCATACTTTTTACTTTTTAAATTTCTTTACAGAAGTGTTCCATTTTTATGTATTCAAGTCTGTCAATTGTTTTCATGACCTGTGAATTTTACTTTTTATTTAAGGAAGACTTCCTCATCCCAAGATCTTAAAATGGATTATTACTGGTTTTTCTACTGCTTGAATAGATCTGACATTCATTAATCCATCTGATAATTAATTAACATGTAAAATATGCATTTTACTTATGACTTGAAGTAGAGCTTTAACCTTATTTCTTTTGCTTCCAAGCACCAGAATCATTCACCAAACAGGCCGTCATTACTTCTGGATTTAAAATGCTTCCTAAAAAAAAAATAGCCCAACAACCAATGCCAACTATTTTGTCATTTGATTTATATCAGTTTTCATCCTATTTGCATAGTTTCTTCTACATAATTGTAATCAGAAAGCATAATTAACTGCGTGCACGTTTTAAAATAACAAACACATTCAATATGCAAAATTGTTTTGCCCCTGGGGTCTGTTTGTGTGTTTTATAAGAAGTTGTGTGCTTCTCACTAATATGCAGAAATGCTAATGTAACTTCTGCTACTGAGATACTGAGCTCAATCTGATCCCTTCTTTTGAAGCAAGCTGGCTTGCTGGCATTTTTACCGACCAATTATAGTACAGTGTAATGAAGCCCCTGCTCCTCACGCCACACGTGACTGCTGACATCACTGCACACTCAGCCTTTCCATTTCTGGCCTCTGCTGGAATCACTCCTACAGCCAAGGTGAAGCAGAAAGTGCTAGGGGTTTATAGTTCCTTTTAAAAGGCCGAATAGAACATGATCCACATAATTGAGATTTCCTAAGAAGATTTTCAAAAAACACTTTTTTTCACTTGGTTCTCGTTTACACAATTGTGTATGTGGCTTGGGTTTAGATGGATTGATTTGCTGCTGTTTCTGTATTACTTTAAATTTGATTTCCTTACTTTGTCATTTTATTACCTATATGAATTGCTCTTCATTCTATCAGCTCTTTACTCATTCACCTCAGCAGAGAGGATTTTCCTGCTGTGCTTATATTCATTGTAATTACCATGGCCACACCTGCCTCAGACACAGGCAGGACAGGAGTATGAATCAAGGCCCACTTATCACTTCTCTATGCAAAAGGCCCAAGAAGGCTGCATGCACATGTGTTAAGGCCTCAGCTAGTCTGTCTTATTTCTTTCAACACTCCTCTTCAAAAAGTTGCCTTTGTCTTCCCACTGGATCTAGAGGTACACACACCTGTGGCAGGCTTCATTTTGGAAAGATGAGACCAACCGGGCCCCATTTTTGAGCATTCTCTTCCAGGATCCTGGGCAACTTGGAACATAATTATAGGGGGAGCCTTTTGGACTACATGTGGGCATGTCCCTTTGGCCCTCAGAATTCCAACCCTGTGAATTGGATATGGCTAGAAGAGGTAAATGTTGGAACCTGGGCCCCTCTTGCAAGGGTCTAAAGGTGGTCTTGCCCCTTGGTGCACTCCCCCCCCCTCTTTTCATGTATATATATATATGTGTGTGTGTGTGTGTGTGTGTGTGTATAAATCTTGGGATTATCCTTTTAGGATTCTTTAGATATACAGGTGCAAAATCATTCACTGAGGTTAGCTCATGTTCAAATGGAAAAAATTTCATTTAGATTTTGAACATAATCTAAAAATAATCTTTGCAAGGAGCATCTTGGGGTGGTGTAAGGAGCATAGCATGATCACTCATATCTGGGAAATCCAGGAGATTAAATCTAGCTTCATCGACTGCCATTGAGATGAACTTGGGCAGAAGGTCTAAACCTTTTGAATTCTAGTATGTTTAGTTATAAAATGGGCATGATCTTTCCTAAAGGGTTCTTTTAAAGGATGAATGGCACTCAGTAGGTCCATTGTGAGTGTTGCCATTAAAGGTCGATAGCACTGCCTCTTTTCATTTTATGACCCTATGACATTGCTTTCTTCTTGGCCATATAAAAGAAGAAAGAAGATGCTTTTGATAGTTGCTGTTGACCTCAGGCTAGGGGTTTATTTTAGCTGTACCACAGAACGCATTGCACAAATGGACTTACAGGTACAGGCTCTTTGAAAGTGTAAAGTCAAGTCAAATATAAAATATATTCCTACTCAAAGCCTAAAATGTCCCATCACTGCTAATCATACCAGTCATTAAAATATAAAATATACCAGTTGGTGATATATTTTCTTCAGAGAAGTTTTTTTTAAATAAATCTTATAAAGCATACGGACATGCTGTACTTTCTCTGATAATTTTTCTCACCAGATTTCATGCCTAGAGTAGCTTTTCTCTATGATGCAGTAAAGATGTATTCTGTGACTATATCTAGTAGAAAAGTATAGATACTGGCAACTCACTCCTGAGACCATAAAGCTGGACAGATTTGAGGAAAGTTTATACCCTTTTAGAGCAGCATAAAATTTCCTCTAGGTTAAACAGAATGAGGTACAAAGAAACTTTCTGATTTGTATTTGCACATAAGATTTATAGGAGATATAGAAAAACATAAACTCTTAGTAGTTGCAATTTGATTGCAATACTCATGTACAACCCTGGTCCAAATTTACATACCTAATGAGATACAGATAATGAGTAGCTATGACCAAGTCTGTATGGGCCAACAAAGACTAAATTATTTACTCTCTGGTTCTTTACAGAGAGAGTGTGTTGACCCCTGGTCTAGTAGTTCATGCGGACAGCTTTTAGTCAGCTTTTTCATCACTGTGACCAAAAGAACTGATAAGAATATTTTAAAGGATAAAAGGTTATTGTGGCTCACAGTTTCAGAAGCTCAGTCCATAGATGTCCAACTCCGCTGCTCTGGGCCTGAGTGAAGGTGCACATCAAGGCCATGGTGAAGGAAGGCAGCTCAGGACATGAAAGCCAAAATATCCACCCCAAAAGCACATCCCCTGGGGGCCTACTTCTTCCAGCCACACTCTATGTGCCTAGAGTCACCACCCAGTTAATCCACATTAGTGAATTAATCCACTGGTTAGGTTAAAGCTGTCATAGTCATTTCAGCTGTGGACTATTCTTGCATTGTCTCACACAGGAGCTTTTGGGAAACACCACATATCCAAACCACAAGAGTAGCTTTGATGGAAACAGTTATTCCTACTCAAAGCCTAAAATGTCCCATCACTGCCACAGACCCATGGCAGTTAGTCTCAACAAGCCTTCAGGATAAGGGGTATTTCCCCAATTTTCACAGGAAAAAGAATTGGTTCTCAGGATTTAGTCAAACCTGCAAGGCTAGTGAATAATGGAGCTTCCAGACCAAGCCATTCTAAAACCAAAGTCCTTTTGTTTATTTCAAGAACATTTCTTCCTTCCAGGGGAGCACTGTCAAAAAGGAATCCAACTTCTGGATTAATGTACAGTGAGACAGAATCCAAGGTAAAGAATAGTTATAGCAAGCATTCAAGCAAAGGGAGCCCTGAAGAATAGAGAGTCCTGAGCTGACATTAGAAATAAGGATAGTGGAATCTTGGTAAACCAGGAGGCAATAAATAGGACAGAGTTCAGAGGGTGGAGGAAGGCTAGAGTTGAGAGTAAGAGGAGGACACAGTGGGAGTTGTTCTGGGGTGCTCCAGTGCTAATCATACCAGTCATTAATGTGACTTTGGCATGAGCAGCCAAAGGGTCTACTAGGAATCATTAACTACTAAGGGCTGATTGACATGTCAGGAATTTAGTTCAAATTACTGCATAAAACACTTTCTTGACCATTACTACACACATTCCATTTTTTTTTCTTGATTTCTCTATTAGCTAACTGTCACTGTAGCTAAGACAGTGCCTGGGTCCATCGTGGCCTCAGTGGTGTCCTGTATCTTGGTGAAGTCATTATGAGTTCAAGATCTGAAAGTGAACTTTGGAATCAGACAAATGGTTATTTCTATTAGATTACCTAATAGCTACCAGTATTTACTGTCCTGATTCATATTAATGTGAGTCAACTGACTGATTAATCCTACCATAAATTTCTAGCAGCGGAACAGAATGCTCATGCCTATTCTTCCTATCTTGCCTGCTCCTAGATCGCATGTGGAGACTCACCCTTCAACACATTTACACTAAATATTATTCTTAAATGCTCAGTGAATGAGAAGTCTATAGTCAGATTCAGAGCTCACATTTTGGTTTCTTTACTAAGCCCTATGGCATGGACAAGTACTCTTTGAACTCTTTAATCTGCAAAATGGGGATAATAATAGTAACTGCTGCACATGATGATTGTGTGGATTAAATAATAAGATATCTGAAAATAATGCTCAACACAAAGCCTGGTACATAGTAAATGCTTTAAAAAGCTAGCTTTCTAAAATTTCCATATGTATTCTTCTCTTAAGGAAAGAACAGAAGCCCTCTCTCCAATTGTAGTATTATGAACAGCCTTAGAATTATCTCTTAGGATAATCTCTAATAAGGACTGTTTTCAATAGTTCTAATTCCTATAAACCTCTGAAAATGGAGCTATAGGCTTTTGAATTTGCCTCAGAATTATAGAGTATTTCCAAAGGGGCTCTAGGTAAATATATCCTTATCTTACATCTAGATAAACTACAGCAACTATCTAATTTTTTGAGCACCTAGGGAAAGTAATTTTCCATATATTATCTCTAATCTCCATATCAATTCTACAAATTCAGTGCTATAACCTTTATTTTTCACATATGGAAACTAAGCTCAGAAGTTGGAGGCTATGCATTAATCTCAGGATATATAAAAATATCAACAAACTTAACACCAAAACAACAAATAATCCAATAAATAAATGGGCAAAAGAACTAAACAGGCACTTCACCAAAGAAGAAATACAAACAAATATATGAAAAAACGTTCAACATCTCTAGCAGTTAGAGAAATGCAAATTAAACTGCACTGAGATTTTATCTCACTCCAGTCAGAATGGCCACAATGTAGAATACAAGTAACAATAAATGTTGGTGAGGATGTGGGGAAAAGGGTACAGTCATACATTGCTTGTGCGACTGCAAATTAGTGCAACCACTCTGGAAAGCAGTGTGGAGACTTCTCAGAAAACTTGGAATGGACCCACCATTTGACCCAGTTATCCCACCCGGTATATAACAAAAGGACTTAAAATCAGTATACTACAGTGACATGGCCACTCAGTTCACAAAAGCAAAGCTATGGAACCAACCTAGGTGTGCTTCAACAGAGGAATGGATTAAGAAAGTGTGATATATATACACAATGGAATATTACTTAGTCATAAAAAAACAACTTAAGGACTTTTGCAGGTAAATGGATGGATCTGGAGACTATTATCCAAGTATAAATCACACCCCCCAAATCAAAGTTCAAATATTCTCTCTGATATGTAGGTGCTAACACACAACAAGGTGGGGGGGGTTGGTGATGAAGTTCATTAGATTAGACAAAGGGAAATGAAGGGAAGGAAGGGGAATGGGCATAGGAAAGACAGTGGAATGAATCTGACTTAACTTTCCTATGTACATATATGAATACACCACAGTGAATCCCACATCATGTACAACAAGACTGGGATCCTAATTAGAATAAGATGTACTCTATGTTTGTATAAACATGTCACTGTTGTGCCCCATGGCTTGGGACTCCCAAGAAGACCACCAGAGTCCTTGGTCAATGCAAGCAACAAAGAGTTATTTATTAGCAAACTTGAGCTTGGTCCTCTGTGCACTCGGTAACCGGTGACGCTAAGAGGCCACTAGCTCAGATTTAGCAGGGTTTTTATGATGAAATACAAACAGGTTAAGGGGGGGGGGGGGGGGGGGGGGGGGGGGGGGGGGGGGGTTAACAGCGTTCTTCTGATTGGTTGACATGTAAAGTTTCATACAAAGCATTTTATTTTTATGTTTTGGGTCAGCCTGACCGCAAGGGGTCGGGTGGTAGGCCACCCGGCTTTTGCAAAATAGACAAAGAGCAGGAACATTCTGCGGTTTTTCTGAAAACTGAGGACAGTTTGGGAAGGACTTGTGTTTACACAAGTTTTTGCATTTTCTCAACTTTCATTCCCGCCTTTCTAAGAACATCTTGAGAGCCAATCTTGGGTCTCTATAGCTCTGACTTTTGTTGTTCGGGGCTGACGGGCCGGTATTGGGCCCTCAGTACCATTAGATGTACCATATTTATTTTATCTTTAACAAAAGTAGCTAATCTATTAATTATATAAGGTCTTATAGTTAAAGCTAGTAATAATGATGTTAGGGGTCTTGCTAAAGCGGATTTTTAGGGTAGTAAGCCAGGGGGAAAATTTAAACCAGGATTTAAACCATTTCTGTTTAGATGCATATTTCTTTTTAAGGCCCTGTCTGTAATTGTCTGGGCATATTATAATTTTGTCGTTTTTTATCTAAGTAGTTTGGGTGAAAATTTATTTTCTCATGGATTTCCTGAAACTGTTTTCTCTGCACACCATTCAAGCTGTCTGATAAAAGTTAACTTTCTCTGTCTGGGATTCCAAAGCACTATTGTTTTTCTTTTATAGCAGTTGTTTATAAAACCTAGAAGCAGGGAAAGGAGGGAGGCAAGACTGAATGTTAACTCTGAAGTACTTTTTACTCTAAGGAATTTATATCTATTCCAAAAGTAAGAGAAATCTATTTTCAATCACAAAAAGACTCTTAAAGCTTATTAACTAGAAATTAAGTACTTATAGAAAAAGGTTGTGTTACTCTTTTAAAGAAAAGATAAATGTACAGAGTTAGTCTGGATCTAAATAATTGAAATAGCAATACCTGGTGGCCATATATGTGAATAAAGAACTGAACAGCAAGTAAATAGAACCTTTGCAGACAAAGTTAACTCTTTCAGCACCAAGATATCGTTCATGAAAAAAGAGAGGGCTTTATCAACAGAAAGGTTATAGGGAAACATAGGGAATACGAGCAAATTACATTGGAGTAACAGCCATTAGCCAATCCTTGTGGTGGTTTGATTTTTCGTCATATGTCAGGGCAACACCCCTGGGCTAGGCCAAGTCCATATATCAGGAAGTCATGTTTTTGACTGACGTGTTCTTAATGTCCCCAACATTTCTTTTCCCCTTTTCTGTTGATGGGAGTCCACCCTACTCAAGAGTGCGTCTGTCTTGGGGGGTCTTACCCGTCACTGACTGCCACTCTAGCACTTCAGGTGGACTTACCCAAGGCCAGCAAGCCGTGGTGGCCGGGAGGAAGACATGGGACAGAACAGTTGCCTTTGGGAAGGCTTCCCATGTATGATTTAGAGTTCCACTTCTTGTCAAGGACCGGGCCTAGTTCATAGGGCTCCTGACCATCATTGCTGAGGGCAGCATATTGTTGGCAGACCACCATAGGCTGTACTGATTTTGCCCTGTCCTTAAAGAAGATGCCATGAGGGAAGTGATCTCTGCAGCTGTAGCTCTGATTTTTATCTAGAAAAGTCTGAAGAAGACTGGAAGAATAAAGCACAAAAGTATTATAAACAGGACAGCGAAAACAAGATTTATAACATATGACCTCCAAGAGCTATTCAAAATGGCATGAAGAGTATTTATATAAGTCTTGATATTAAAAGCCTTAGGTGTTGAGCCAGGTCTAATTAATAAAACCATATTAGTAGCTGTGATTAGCCAAAGTAGATCTAGAGAATAGGCTGTTTTTTCTATTAGGTAATTTACTCTTAAAAATGGGAGTGATATATCTGGAAGAGAACCATCTATGAATGGGAGCATCAGTAAGAATTTCTTTAGTCTGAATAAATTTGTTAGTACTAGATTACAAATGACTTTTATAATTAGAATCTAGAGATGAAGCTGACCAATTAAATATATTAGCATTAGATGACACAGGTTGAAAAACTTGTCTTTGTTATAAAACTATATTTAAATCAATGAGGAAATTTTTCTTAAGGATTAATTATATTATTGTAATAAAAATATTTTTTACTAGTTTTAGCTCATATGGGTTAATAGCCTTAGGCAGAGTTTCATTAACATAAATAGCAAGAAACACTTTTTTAGGGGTTAAATGGTGACCTCTGAGCAGCAACCAGGTGTTATTTGACTCCAAGAAGTGTTGATGTTTGTGTTTTGCTCCTGCGTTCGGGGTGTCCTCTGCGGGTATGGCTGGTGTTGAAACCTCCGTCTGTGCCAGGGCTGGTTTATGATGTCTCAGAAGATGATCAGGGATCCATAGAGGTGTTGAAGTTCTGTAGAAAAATATAAGCACAGCCTCCACTGACCAGATGTCAAAAGGACATCAGGCTTTTTCTACTGACTTGTTAAAAGGCCTTTTTATTTTACTAGAGGCTTGTTAGTTATTGCCAATTTAATCACAAACTTTTTGAAATTTATCTTTTACTTACATAGACTTTCTTATTACTTTACTTACTTAGATCCTGTTATCACTTACTCAGACCCTCTTATCACTTACTTAGACCTTCTTTTTTACTTTACATACTAAATTTCATTATAAACCTTTTAACCTTCTCTATAAACCTTATATCTAACTCCCCATCATAAACCCCATGTTTAACTTCCCATCACAAACCCTTTCATTTACTTCATCACACAAAGACTTTCTTAAAACATTTTCTTTTTCCTTTTATTAAATATGGTTTTTATATCTATAACCTTTTGATATCTTTCTCTTATGTGTTAATCCCCACATCTGTCCATCCTCAGAAACAATTCCACCTGCACAATGGAACAACAAAGAAGCAGTCTTGCAAATCAACAGTTTTGTTAATTGCTCTTAAATCTTGTAGAAGCCTGGCAGGCACGACTGAAATTCTCTAATTGCCCGAAAGAAAAGCAACATCCCTCAGACACTGCAATAAGAAACCTACCAAGAACAGGAGTTGAATCATACTGTTTTAAAAATCGTGAGTAAGGCTGGTTCTTTAAAGTAGCAGCAGCAGCAAATTGTTATGCCTTGGATATGGGCTGGAGTAGAATCCACACATATTTTAATATAATCTGTTAAAGTCCCCGTTTTTCTAATGGGACGAATCAGTGCCTGACAGGTTGGGGTTGCATTTTCAAAGGCTAATTGTTTAGTGAATAATTTTGGAAATGGAGTCTTTTAATCTAGCTAAAAATATTTCATAAGGTTTAGTAGTTTGCTGTTTAATATTAGAAAGAAAAGTTTGTTTTGTAGTAGCTTATCTTAGAGCAGCTTTTGGCAGCGAGAGTTGGGCTTGCGGCATAAATCAAGTTTTTATTTTTTATCAACATAGAAAAGGTTAAGCCTTGTTGCCAATTAAAAAGAGTTATCTATTTTGCAGCAATAGAATTAATTAGTTTGTAAAGTATAAGGGGAAGTCGAGCCGAAATCTTTGATTGCAGTTTTTAACTCTTTTACCAATTTAAAGGAAAGCAGTTCCCAGGCTGGGGAAGTGGGAGTGAAAAGGCAAGAGTGGTACAGACCGAAACAACAATGAGACGAAAAGGAAAACAAAAGACCATACAGCACAATACATGAACAGACAAATAGCGTACAAAATCAAAATTTTCTAGTTGGTATTTTGTTGACAGAAAAAATCCCAAGGGCAGTCTGCCCAGTAGACCTCAAGAGGTCTCCTGAATGCGACAAAGAGTCGCCCAGATGGGTCAGGGGGACGTCTCCCGCGACCCTGTCGGGGGTCCTATAGCGCATTCACCAGGACTCCATCAGCCCAGAACCAGAACCTGTAGGCAATTCAGACAAAACAGAAGAATGTGGCAATGCCTTTACTTACCGGCCATTGGTGTTGCTAATGACTCTATGATCAGGCGTCTGGGTGGGCTTAGGGGATCCCGGACGAGCCCCCAAGATGTTGTGCCCCGCGGCTTGGGACCCCCAAGAAGACCACCAGAGTCCTTGGTCAATGCAAGCAACAAAGAGTCATTTATTAGCAAGCTCGAGCTTGGTCCTCCGCGCACTCGGTAACCGGTGATGCTAAGAGGCCCCCTAGCTCAGATTTAGCAGGGTTTTTATGATGAAATACAAACAGGTTAAGGGGGGGGGGGGTTACAGTGGTCTTCTGATTGGTTGACATGTAAAGTTTCATACAAAGCATTTTATTTTTATGTTTTGGGTCAGCCTGACTGCAAGGGGTCGGGTGGTCGGCCACCCGGCTTTTGCAAAACAGACAAAATAAAGAGCAGGAACATTCTGTGGTTTTTCTGAAAACTGAGGACAGTTTGGGAAGGACTTGTGTTTACACAAGTTTTTGCATTTTCTCATTTTTCATCACAATATACACTACTGTCATATATGACTAAAAAGAACAAATAAAGAAATTTAAAAAAAGAAGTCAGAGGCTATGTACTAAAATGTTAACAATTTTTGGGGACTGGGATAATTGTTTTTTTCCTTTTACTGTTTTCTACGTTTTACCTATTATCTGAATATTTTATAATAAGCATATATTATTTTGTGATCAGAAAAAAATTTCTAACACAAAAATATTAACTTGTTAGGTCACAACCAGCAGGTGGGGTAGATTGGTTTTGAACATATCTTTAATATTAAAGCTCCATGTTCATTCTTTCTGTCATGAATTCAACAATTATTTATTGGTTATCTCTGTTACTACATGCCAGAAACTATCCTAGAATCAGAGGAAGCAGTAAATAAGACAGGCAAAGTCATCTGTTCTCCTGGAGAGAATGCAGGAAAAAGGAAAATAAGTAATAAACAAATATAAACCATGTATCAGATGGTGATCAATTCTATGCAGAAAAACAAACAGCAAAGGGGCTAAGGAAGCATGGGTGGGTTAGGATTTAAACAAGGCCATGACTGACAGGGATTGCACTACGGAGTCTAATTTCTAACATGGTTGACAAGCATATCAGTTATTTGCATTATACAAATTATGCTCCTGGATGTCATGCAACTAACAGCAAATACAGCAGTGACAAATATTAATGTTCAGCATTGTTCACATTCATCTGCAATGAGATTAATGCTTTTGAGACCTGGTGGAGTCTAAGTGTGCACAGGTGTGATTGATTGATTGATTTTCAGTGCTGGGGATTGAACCTAGGGCCTTTGCATGCTAGGCAAAATACTCTACCACTGGGCTACCTCTCCCACCCTCTAAATATATTTTAAATAAATTAGTTACATAGGTACCATTCAGACCTTCTTTTGGTCTCACCTGCATTGTAAATAAAATCTAAATGTCAAGACCAAAATTAATAGAACCTATGTTCTCAAGGTATGTGTGTTAAGAAGGCCCAAACGAAGATATACCAGTTACTGTAAAACCTAGCAAGGCTTCATCAACACTTCAGCTTCAAACTTTCTCCAAGACTCTCATGCCACTGACTAAATCCTACTCTATCATATAAGCATTGATGATTACTTTTTAGTCTACGCAAAATAATATATGGGGAAATTATTCATGAACTTAAAAAGATTAATGTGTGCCTTACTCGTAGACAGTCATATGTAAAGGAAATGTCATAGTGGCCCCCACACAAAATCCATTTGGAAAGTCCAAATCTGAATACTTGGGTATGCATTATTTCTAAATCTAGATTTGTACACACATATAAAATTTATTTCTGCAAATGCATAATACATAAAATTCCTCCATACACATACATGCTCACATGACTTTTACATATTAAGCATGGCTTGTCTTCCTGACTCCAATTCAAAACAATTTAAGTGGTATCCAAACTGTTCTAATTTGTCCATAGAAATCATGTAATGATTGTGACTGTCCTCTAAAGATTGAAGTGTCAACATGATGGCAGTGAAGTGGTACCAAAAACAAGCGAAAACAACCAACATGTACACAGAGCTGTTATGTGTGTAATTGAGAGATGATTGAGTTTCTAAAAGTTTTTTTTAAATGAGTTTTGTCAGATTGTTATTTGATACCAAACATTAAAATTATTAGTTTTACTAATAATTTTAGTAATTATTACTAAAATAATTACTATAAATTACTGCTGTTACCTGGAAGATTGCATTTACCTTCAAAATGTAAATTTCAACCGCAGAGTGTTCTTAACAGAGTTATAAGGGAAAATCCAAGGTGCTTCACTTGTTTAAACAGAATAAAAAACTTTAAGAAGTATGACTGGAGTTATAACTCAGTGGTAGAGCACTTGCCTAGTATGTGTGGGGCCTGGGTTTGATCCACAGCACTGAAAAAACAAACAAACCAAGTATTTTATCTTGATAAAGGTAATTTTAGTTTCTTGGTAACAAGAAAATTTCTTCACCAGAAGACATTTTTTCCTTCTCATATACAAACCACTGGGGTTGGGTAGAGATGCTGTACATACAAACTATCTAGTCTTCCTTTCCACTTTAGAATTTAAGTTATTTGGACCATTTAACTAAAATATCAGCATATGCTTCCTTTATCCTAGTCACTCCTTCCTCTTACTTCCTAGACATCCCAGAGGAAGTCCAATATTCTAATATTTGTGTGCATTCTAGTTCAGTTTTTCTATTATGTATGTGTTTTGAGATGATCAAGGACTACATGCATTGTAAAACATTAACTCCTGTGGTGTGTTTTCCAATGCTCTACTCTATCCCACCCTGCTCCTCCCTCCCTTCTTTCTCCCATCCAACAGAGTGAATTTTACTGCTCTGAACACAAGATGCAGAGGGTCAAGGCCTCACTGGGATGACATTTGACATGAGTATGGATGACAAGAAGGAGTCGTGCTGAAAGAAGTACTCCAGGCAGAAGGAACAGCAGCCCCTTGCTGTTGGGATCCTCTTGCCCAGTGAGTGGCTCTCTCTTGAGAGGACTACCAGAAAAACAATCAGTCCTAGAGAACTTCATGTTCCTCTCCATTCAAGGGATGCGTTTGTATTCTGCTGTCATCTCAGTTCTCTTTTCTTCTGTTCAGCCAGGATAGATTTATTGAAACAGAGAAAGAAAGAAACAAGACTTCGTTTCCTATGTGGTGTTTGGGACAAGAACACCACCTTCTTCTCTCCTGCCTGATGGTTTTCTTATAGTGACTGGGACAGGGTGAGTTGGCAGCAGGAGACCAGTTTCTTAAACCTCCTCTATCAATCCTGTTACTGGCCTCAGCTGCTGGACAAAGGATGTGGTGGTGACTTTTTCCCTCCTCTTGGAGCCTTAGAAGAATTTCCTACACTGGAGAAAGCATTTACTTGATATCATATTACTCTGGTATAATAGATATCCCTGGGAATTTTGAAGGATGAGATCTGGGATGTGAGGAAGTGTTTGAAAGCCACTCAGACCGTAAAAAGTAGATGACTTTCCTGCAATCACACAAGAGGACTAATGCTAGGAATAAATTTTGAACATGAATTTAGGCTGCCTTTCTTGCTCTAGTGGAAAAGAGCTGAAATGTCTGCAAATGGCAGCTAAATATGTTCAAAATCTAAATGAAACTTTTGCCATTTGAACATGAACTAACCTCAGTGATTGACTTCACATTAGTTTATCTAAAGAATCCTAAAATAATAATCCAAAGAGATCACACACACACACACACACACACACACACACACACACACAGTTGAATAAATTCAGGAGGGTTTATGTGTGGAATAAAACAACCAAATTTGTGAATTTCAGGGCCAATATTAGTTAGTGATTCTTTATTTAGGGCCAATATTGGCATAGATTCTTTAATTCAGCCAGTTAAACAGGCTTCACTTTTCTTTTGCCTTAAGTTAAAAAGGGTCTCATGTAATTTGTTAGCTTAATTTCATATAACTGGAGGTTTAATAGTGGTGATCTCAGGTTCAAATATGCATAACTTAAAACACCACATCGAGCATACTCAGACCTGTTCTCTACAGAAGCAGCAATTAGGGAATCAGTTCTAAGGACCCAATCAGACTGAGTACATCCCTACTAATAGACAACATGTCAGAGTCTAGAAGAGGGCTTGAATCTGTGCCTTTCCTAACAATTGAAGCTTTTGCCTGAGAGAGTTGACCTGTATACAGTCAGATAGAATTTGACAAGGAGTCACCCTGGATAACTCTTATGAATTTGTAGAATATTACTGTTTTTCTCATAGCTGGCACTCAGCTAAGGCATCTTTATTTGTTGCAAGTGGCCTGCCACTGCTAAAAAAAGCTTTCATTACATCAGCAGCTTAAATTACTGATTAACTAGGCTCTACCTTGAGCTATTTAGAACAACCATACTAAAAATGACCAAATAGCTATGTAACTATAAAATGGTGCCTGAAATGTGGTAGACAATCAATAACTATATACCAGAAGGAAGATTAAAGCCATTTTATGAGATGAGCAGGAACATATAAGAAAAAGATTGGAGGGCTGGGACTGTGGCTCGGTGGCAGAGCACTTGCCTCACATGTGTGAGGCACTGGGTTCCATCCTTAGCACCAAATAAAAGTAAACAAATAAAAAATAAAGGCATTCTGTCCATCTATGACCATAAAAAGTTTTAAAACAAGAAAAAGAAAAAGATTGGAAAAGCTATTGCATTTCATGGTTGTGATCTGAGGGTTGGTTAATATTGGCAAAGTAACACCAGCATTCATTCATCCCAAGAGTGATTCTAGACGGCCCCCATCCCCCGCCCCCACTTACAACTTTTCAGAAAGTCTTTCCAGGTCTCTAAAATGTAATCAAATCTGCCTACATTCTCCATCTCCACTGCCCCTGACTACTCTAGTAGCTCTTATCTGGTCTCCCTGCTTGCACTCACCCCACTTAAGTGAACAAATAGGTGGTCCCAGGATGTTTCTCTGCTTACAGCTCTGCAGTGGATTCTGTCATCAGGGTCCACAAAGCCCTTCATGTCTCGTCCTTGCCTCCTCTCACCTCTTCTTGTACCTTCTACCTTCTTGCCTAGTATACTCCAGATGTACTGGCCAGCTTTATTTTTCTCAAACATGCCTTATGGCCTTTGTATTTGCTGTTCCCTCTGCCTTGAAAGTTCTTCTGCTTCTTCCCCCTGAGCCCAGGGTTTACATGTCATCTCCCGAGAGATGCCCTCCTTGGCCTGCTTAGTCACCTTTCAGTCACTCTCTGTCAAGTTACCGTCCTTTGCTCCCTGCATAGCATTGATCACAACCCAATGTTCTTTGTTTATTTGCTGATTGTCTGTCTTCCTCTAAAGGAGTCAGTGATCTTGTCCACCATATTTGCCTCTGTATCCCCAGCACTTACTCATTTGTTAACTAATAGTTGTTGAGTGAATGAAATGGATATTGCTTTATTTCTGCGTTTTCTTTTATATGGGTTGTAAAAAAGAAAGAAATGCATAGGAAGCTGAGATCCTCTACTCTGATCCTTTCACTTTGGAATGCAGAAATTGAGGCTGCTATTCCAAGGTGATTTGCCCAGCATCATTTAGCTCATTAGGGACAGAGTTCAGAATAAAGCCAGATCTCATGATTCAGTCTAGCACCCTCTGTTCAAAAACTATGGACAGAGTCAGTACAAAACAATTGGATTTTATGGCTGAGTGAATAGTAAAAAGGAATGTATGATGAAAGGTCAAAGGAAAGCCTGAGGAGAAAATATCAGAAGACCTCTTAAAACAACAGGGATGACTGAAATGTCCATAACAACAAATGAAGGAAACTGTGTGTATGAAGAAGAGGAGCCGTGAAAGAAATGTGTCCAATCCAATGGGCTCTACACCAGAGAGCTCACAACAGCTGTTATAGTTTAGATATGAGGTGTCCCCCAAAACCTGATGTGTGAGACAATGCAAGAAGGTTTAGAGTTGAAATGATTGGGTTATGAAAGCCTTGACCTAATCAGTGCATTAACCCCCTGATAGGGATTAACTGGATGGTAACTAAAGGCAGGATGTGGAGGAGATGGGTCATTGGGATTTATATTTTGTCCCTGGTGAGGATCTCTCTCTGCTTCCTGGTGGCCATGTCCTGAATTTATTTCTCCTGCCACACACTTCTGCCAGAATCTTCTGCCTCCCCTCAGGCCTTGAGGAATGGAGTTGGTTGTCTATGGACTGTGACCTCTGAAACTGTGAGCCCAAGTAAACTTTTCCTCTTCTAAAATTGTTCTTGTCCAGTCATTCGGTCATGGTGGAAAAAAGCTGACTGAAACAGCAGCAGCAGTGTGTGTAAGAAGTGCATGGTGACTGCTGTGAGCCAGGAGAGGTGGGAGGCACTCTGGCAGGCTCAGGGGCATGCTTTGCATACAGACACTCCCATTCGCTTCTTAATTCTGGACAAAAATGAACTTTCTAAGGGGTTGGATTCAGCTCAGGGCCATTCTCCTAACATAAACTCTCGGAATTTGGGTTGATACCTGGGTTATATCAGATCTATAAAATGAACTTAAATTATGGTTCGGTAGTAAACAGAAGAGGCTTCTAAATCTAAGTCATTCTCTTTTTCAAAGTCATACCCAAGGATTGGCAAATAAACACTCTTCAGGCAGCAGGTGACTCAGGCAGTGGTGGGAGAAAAGAAGTTGGGCTTGCGTGTAGTGCTGTACATCACTGTCTGGCCCACACCTGGCCCACACACACACTGTTCTTTTTCTTCATGTGGGCTCCAGACTGTAACAGATTATCCCTTCACCCTGAAGATTATCAAATAGTTTAGAAAAAGTCATTTGTGATCTTTGAGGATAGAATCTCAAAATTTGTCATAGAGTTAGGAAGAAAATCCAGGATTAGGTCAGAGAGTAAGGTCAATAGAAAAAGTCAGGGGTAAGGGGTCTAGTTCTTGTTAATATCAAGAGTGGGTATAGTGGGGCTGGAGTTGTGGCTCAGCGGCAGAGTGCTCACCTCGCACGTGCGCGGCCCGGTTCGATCCTTAGCACCACGTAAACATAAATACATTGCATTGTGTACAACTAAAGTAAATAAATAAATATTTTTTTAAAAAAAGAGTGGGTATAGTGAGAGGAATCAAAAGGATAGATTGTGTGTGTGTGTGTGTGTGCGTGTGTGTGTGTGTGTGTTGCTGGGTTTGAACCTAGAGCCTGGACCATGCTAGGCAAGCCCCCTATACCACTAAGGTACAACTCCATACCCTAAAGGATAGCATTTAATTAATTAAAGGAGAAACCTTATTTAAGTTAAAGGTCTTTGGGACAGTGAGAAGATTACTTCTTTCTGGGTATTCTATCAATCAATCTACTTTGGTAAAATTTAACTTATTCTCCTTAAGTAATAAGCTGTGGGTGTGTTTCAGATTTAATAAATGAACAACAACAACAAAAAGCAAACAAGAATCTTTGTAAGGGGACCACTGAGGTAGTTCTGGCTTTCTTTGCAGGTCAACCTGACCCAAGAGGAATTTTCTGAAAAATAAGCAACACAAGATCCTAAAATATGGCTTATTTTTGGCAGAAAAATATTTTGAGTACAACAGAACTTCCTTTAACTTTGGCTTGGGTTGCCAGTGATCACTGCCAATGATCACTGCTATTAGATTTTAGCTCAATTAATAGAAGATAAACGTCTTTAATAATCTGGAAGGGAGAAAAATTAAAGAGTAAACAATTGTGCTGTGGCAGGAAGAGCTGCTCTACCTCCTGCAAACCTTTCCTCCCTTAAATAATGCATACACCAGCTTGCTGGCCTTTGTTCTCTACTTTTATTACCTATTTGACTATGTATATAAGATTGCTGACTCAGAAACCAGTTGTGTAGTGGGGGTGGGTTGGGGGGGGGGGGTGGCTGTTATTGGGTTCATAGCCCAAGCAAGGTAAAGGAGGTTTGTCCACACTGGGGCAGTGTTGCTGCCTGAAGCAGAAACCGCCTTGGAGCAACGAACGCCGCAGGAAAATTCGGAGGCAGGATGAAAATGAAAAAAGGTCTTTTATTCTTCTTCTCTCTCCGGCTCCAGCAATCACTCCAAATGCTCTAACTCCAACCACCACCTTCTTCTTCTTCCCACACTCACTAACTAAACTCACCCAGTTATATACATATCGCTTTAACAAGGACACGTGCTTACAGCTCGAGCTTACAGGTGCGTCACGCAGTGTTCACGGGCATACAAAGATTCTTTGGATAATGTATTACTATCAGGTGGAAACTAGAACATCTTTTATGGCTCTCAGCTAACCGCAATCTTTAGCTATCTCCTTGATTATAGGCTCCTTCAGGGCAGTATGAGCTGGGAATCATTTCAGGTAGAGGAAGAGGCAACCATGATGATGAGCAGCCTGGTCCAGTGTGGGCAGTCAGGGCTGTGGAGTGAGGGGAGTTTCCACACACAAGTGGCCAGGGAATATGCACATGGGGGTGGGAGTGAGGAAAAGGGAGTTTGTGTGGTAGGGAAAAGGAGCAGCAGCACTAAGAACTTGTTTATCAAGATGGTAATTGATCAGACAAGTAAGCATATCAAAAGTAGTGTTCAGTCATAAAGAAGAATGAAATTCTGACATTTTCGGGAACTGGAATATATCATGTTAAGCAAAGTTAGCCAGACACAGAAAGACAAGCATCACATGTTTTCTGTCAGATGTGGAAATCAAAAAAGGAAAAATTGGTCTGAAATTAGAAGAGAGACTATTAGAGACTGTGAAGAGGGCTGGAGGGGAGAAGGATAGAGGACAGAAGAAAGGTGGGTGGATATGATCAATGAATGATATATGCATACGTTTAGTCAGCTTTTTCACTGATGTAATCAAAAGACCTGACAACAACAATTTTAAGGAGGAAAAGTTTATTTTGGCACTCACAGTTTCAGAGGTCACAATCCATGGGTGGCTGGCTTCATTCCTCAAGGCCTGAGATGAGGTAGAAAATCATGGAGAAAATGTATGGTGAAGGAAAGCAGCTGAGAACATGGCTCCAGGAAGTAGAGAGAGCTCCCTCACCAAGAACAAAATATAAACTCCAAAGGCAGGCCTCCAGTGCCCCACCTCCAGCTACACCCTACCTGCTTTTAGTTACCACACACTTAATTCATATCAAGGGATTATTGCCCTGATTAGGTCAAGGCTTTCATAACCCAATCATTTCATCTCTAAACCTTCTTGCATTGTCTCACACACAAGCTGTTGGGAGACACTTCACATCTTAACCATAATAGCTAGTATAGAAATCACAGTGAATTCCATTAATCTGTATAATCAGTATGTATTAATAATTATAATTTTTAAAAAAGAATAATGTGTACCAGGTTTCCCATTATCTGTGAGGAAGGTTATATTTATGGAAAGATCAAAACACAGAATGAACCTCATGGAATTGGTGTTGGGGTGTGTGTGTGTGTGTGTGTGTGTGTGTGTACGCATGTATGCATGCTTCTATGTAGAGGCAAATAGATGGAGCTCTGCTTACTAAGAACCAAGGAGAAGTAACACTGCATTAGAAATAGGAGTGTAAAGTCTACTTAAAGGAACAAGGATTCCTTGGAGAAATGACTGATTCCAGGGCAAGGGCAAGGAAAATATATTCAAGAGATTACCATAATTTTATTATTTTTTTAAAAATTCTCCCATCATTATAATATTCTTGCTCTAGAACAGTTTATGTTTCATTTGTTCTCCTCTGTGTGATAGATAGCAAAAGTATTTGTTGAATGAATGAAATACACTTTTATTTTCATATTTTGGATGCCTATGTTAAAAATATAGAAAGTTTCAGGAAACGTTTATCATCATTGTGAATTAACATCTCCATGTTTAATATTGTAGCATTGGACCCGTTATATATGTTGGGGGGAATAGGAGAATTACAGAAGTCAGTTTCTTTTTTTTTTTTTTTTTTTTTTTGCCTTTTAAAGGCATTGACCATTTCTCCTAGATTTTAATTTTGGTGGTAAGTTAAAGAATAGTTTAATTTAAATTTTCTATTACTCAGGTATCAGTCTGGGCCAAGAGATTCCCATGGAAATTTTCACATGCCCAAATCTTGCCCATTATTCAGGAATTGTTATTTTTTTTTCTTTGAAAAAGAACTGTGTGTTGACAATGGAAATCCACAGGGAGAAGAGGTGAGTGGAGAATGCCAAACTTTGAGAATCAAACATAGAAACCCCCTCACACCCCCTTCCTCTCTGCAGGTGTCATCACCATCTGCTTTCACCCAAGACAGAAAACAACTAACTGACATGTTTTCCTCTCTTTTTTTTTTTTTTTTTTAAATTGTTTATTTACTTATTCATAATGTACAAGTATAGTATCTTTTTACATACAACTGCTTGTATACAAAGTATCATTCAGATCTTCAATCATGCACTTAGGATAATGATATCCATCTCATTAAACCACCAATTTTTTTCCTCCCCCCCCTTGCTCCCTCCCTTCCCCTCCCTTTCCATTGACCATTCTAGGAATTCTAGTGTTCCTCTGATCCTATGTACCCCCTTCCAACAACACTGTGAACTAGCCTCCTTATATCAGAGAAAACATTTCGTATTTGGATTTTTGAGATTGACTAATTTCACTTAGCATTATATTCTCCAACTTCATCCATTTACCTGCAAATGCCATTATTTTATTCTCTCTTATTGCTGAGTAAAATTTCATTTTGTATATATATACCACATTTTCTTTATCCACTCATCTACTGAGGGACATCTAGGTTGGTTCCACAACCTACTTACTGTGAATTGTGCTGCTATAAACATTGAAGTGGCTGTGTCACTGTAATATGCTGTTTTTAAGTCTTTAAGCCCCGATTTCCAACATGTCAGATTAGGCCCCAAGTTCCTTAATAAGAATCCTGCTCTCTTTCTTTTTTTTTTTTTAAATTGTTTATTTACTTATTCATAATGCACAAGTATAGTATCTTTTTACATACAACTGCTTGTATACAAAGTATCATTCAGATCTTCAATCATGCACTTAGGATAATGATATCCATCTCATTAAACCACCAATTTTTTTCCTCCCCCCCCCCTTGCTCCCTCCCTTCCCCTCCCTTTCCATTGACCATTCTAGGAATTCTAGTGTTCCTCTGATCCTATGTACCCCTTCCAACAACACTGTGAACTAGCTCCTTATATCAGAGAAAACATTTGGTATTTGGATTTTTGAGATTGACTAATTTCACTTAGCATTATATTCTCCAACTTCATCCATTTACCTGCAAATGCCATTATTTTATTCTCTCTTATTGCTGAGTAAAATTTCATTTTGTATATATACCACATTTTCTTTATCCACTCATCTACTGAGGGACATCTAGGTTGGTTCCACAACCTACTTACTGTGAATTGTGCTGCTATAAACATTGAAGTGGCTGTGTCACTGTAATATGCTGTTTTTAAGTCTTTAAGCCCCGATTTCCAACATGTCAGATTAGGCCCCAAGTTCCTTAATAAGAATCCTGTAGCAAAAGAACTATTACCAAGAATTAATGAATAGGATAGATTTAAACTAAAAAGCTTCTTCTCAGCAAAAGAAACAATCAGTGAGGTGAATAGAGAGCCAACTAATTGGGAACAAATATTTAATACATGCACATCAGATAGAGCACTAATTTCTAGAATATATAAAGAATTAAAAAAACTTAACACCAAAAAAGCAAATAACCCAATCAATAAATGGGCTAAGGAACTGAACAGACACTTCTCAGAAGAAGATATACAATCAATCAACAAATACATGAAAAAATGTTCAACATCTCTGGCAATTAGAGAAATGCAAATCAAAACTACTCTAAGATTTCATTTCACTCCAGTCAGAATGGCAGCTATCAAGAACACAAACAACAACAAATGTTGGAGAGGATGTGGGGAAAAAGGCACACTCATACATTGCTGGTGGGACTGCAAAATGGTGCAACTGCTATGGAAAGCAGTATGGAGATTTCTTGGGAAAATGGTATTGGAACCACCCTATGACCCAGCCATCCCACTCCTGGGTCTATTCCCTCTCTTTCTTTTTTTTTTTTTTTTTTTTTTGGTGGTACTGGGGATTGAACTCAGGGGCACTTGTCCACTGGGTCACATCCCCAGCCCTTTTTTGTATTTTATTTAGAGACAGGGTCTCACTGAGTTGCTAAGTGCCTCGCTATTGCTGAGGCTGGCTTTGAACTCGTAATCCTCCTGCCTCAGCCTCCCAAAGTGCTGGGATTACAGGCGTGCGCCACCGCGCCCGGCTCAGAAATGGGTTCTTGGTAGGAGCAAGCTTCCCACCCACCCCCATTCCCATGGCCAGTACATCCTCACATGATTTTTAAGATCCTTATGAGTTAGTTAGCTGTCCGGCAGAGTTCGGAGCTGTAGGATATGGAGAGGGGAGCTGCATATTTTGACTCCCTTGCAGTACAGCATTCATCAGAATCAAGCAAACTTCAAAAGAGGAGCACCTATGGGCATCTGTGCTTGCCCTATGAATGTCTTGGTGCTCAGGAGTGCTCTCTTGGCTGACCTCATGCCTAGAGGAGCCTTTTGCCTTCTTTCAAATCTTTCTGAGTCCAATCTGTGTTGGTCTCTTCTGACCAATTCCAGGCACCCTCCAGGAGGAGCCATGAGATACAAATTGTGTCATTTGGTGAGTCTACATGAGTAGAAACCTCTAACATTTGTATTTTAAAATGGTATTTGCACAGTTTAAATTTCATGTGGCACATTGCCAAGGGGCTAAACTCATGCTAAAAATGTAGACTTTAATTTTCATTACTGAGAAAGGCATTAAACATTAAACGAAATGTTAAAAAAACAATCCACCATGACAAGTTGAAAGAGATTGAGGAAGAAAGGAAGGCTTCTTTGTAGTTTCATGGCATTTTCCTCTTTGAATAAGGGATCGTGCATTCTCATTTTGCACTGGGCACCTCAAATTATATGGTTGGTCCTGTCAGTCTCTTCCTCTCCATCCTCACTGGGTTAATAGCATCAATCTATCTCCTGGACATCCTCTTCACTGTAAGAGCCCTAATAAAGGAGATAGCTAATAAAGGAGATAGCTAAGATTGCGGTTAGCTGAGAGCCATAAAAGATGTTCAAGTTCCAACTGATATTCATACATTTATCAAAGAATCTTTGCATGCCTGTGAACACTGTGTGACGCACCTGTAAGCTCGAGCTGTAAGCACTTGTCCTTGTTAAGGCAAAATGTATATAACCGGGTGAGGTTAGTTAGAGTAGTGGGTGGTTGGAGTTAGAGCGGTTGGAGTTGGAGAGGTTACTAGAGCCGGAGAGAGAAGAAGAATAAAAGACCTTTTTTCATTTCCATCCTGCCTCCAAATTTTCTCCCGCAGCGTCGTTGCTCCAAGCGGCAATCGCTTCAGGCAGCAACACTTCACCATCTCTATGCCTCCCATCTGAGTGCCCTTCTACCCCAGCACATTTTCTGGTTTTCAAAAGTATTCTTTAAAAATGCAGTCTATTGCAGTCTTCTCTGCCCTGTGTCAACTACATCATCAAGTTTAAGCAACCTGACTCTAGGGTGGCAGGTCCTTGTGAGATCTGGCTTCTGTCACCCCTGTAGTGCTATCATTTTCCTGTACCCAGGAAAATGGGCCATTTTCCGCCCACGGAACATTCCTCTCCATTCCTGTGCATTCTGTGTTCTCCAATGCCATGTCCCCACTGTTCCTCTTCTTGCCGCAAGTGCTCACCCAGTGCTACTGACTCTCTGTTAGGATCTCGCCCTTCAGGTCCTAGCTCAGATGACCTTACCTATGACAGCTTATTGGATTGCTCCTGGTAAAGTTAGGCACTTGCCCCTTCTCTTTGCTGTGCTGGCCTTGGTATATTTATATTGTAACATATATATGACATGGTCTTATTTTTGCACTTTTTCTTACTGTGGGCCTATGAGCAATGTGAAGGCAAGTTCTATTTCCTTTTTCCATCATATTAATTAGTTTATTTATTCAAATAATGTTTGGGGCAGGGGTCTCCTTTGTCCTCTGCACTTTCAGGCTGAAAATTTAATAGTAACAAAAAATACATGTAGTCCCGGGGTTGACAGAACAACAATTAGTCATGGAGATAGAACCTTGAGGAGAGAACCACAGTAGATTACAGTTAAATTGGGAGAGATGGTTTAAGGGAACTTCATGGAGGAAGCAGTCTGCATTGCTGAGGAAGGGGTGGTTAAACAGAGAGCTGATAGGAGCCCACCAGGCAGAGCCTGGGGAGAGTTCCAGAGGGAGCATCATGTGTAATGAGTACAGATTACAGATGGTCCCAACTCACAATGATTCCACTTATGATTTCTTTGACTTTACACATTCAGTAGAAACCGTATTTTGATTTTTTTAATCTTTTCCCTGGTTAGCGATAAGCAGTAAGATTCTCTCTGGTGATGCTTTGCAGTGCATCCAGGTCAATTCTCGGTCAGTCACTGGATCAAGAGGGGAAACAACAGATGGTCCACACTGTACTGTGTTGTTAAATTACAACAGTGGGTATGTTAGGTGCATTAAATGCATTTTTAACTTAGATTATTTTCAACTAAGAATGAGTTTATCAAGATGTGACCCCATTGTTAACCCAAAGCTCATCTGCATGTGATAAGAGGAGATGTAGAAGAAATGCAAGGAGATCTGTGAGCTGAGAGCCTGTTGAGACAGAATGGGAAGTGAGGTCAGAGAAGCAGGCAGGGCCAGAATTTGAGCAACATAAATCCAAGGATAAAGAAAAACAGACTGAGCAGAACATAAGCACACTTCTCAGTAGTAAAATTTAAAAGCATCTGGATAATACCAGTGCGGGTGAGAGCGTGGAAAACCAGTGCTCTTACGAAATGGTGGGGATGACATTCTGGTGGACAGTTTGGCAATGTGCATTATAAACCTTCTGGTACTTTGGCATAACAGTTCCACTGCTGGGAACTCATACTAAGGAAATAATCAGGAGAGGGTACTAAAACAGTGTCATTTAGACTGCACGAAGAAAATTTCACACGGGGGAAGTTGTTACTTCTTTTTTTTTCACTACCCAAAGTAATTCCAATTGATTTTCCTTTCTTAATATGCAAATCAACTTATTTATCTAAATAGATATTTTTTCTGCCCGTGTTTTATAGCTAAATATTTTATTTATAATATTTTATAATATTTTATAAATATTATATATAATATTTATAAATATTTTATAATATTTATAAATATTTATTGTTTTATAGCTAAATATTGTAATCACAGAATTTTTGTGGGGAGGGTGTACATCTTTCTCTGCCTTAGTCCTTTTTGGCTGCTATAACAAAATACCACAGACTGGAGGCTTATAAATGACAGAAATTTATTTCACATAGCTCTGAAGGCTGGGAAGTTCAAGGTTAAGGGTCTGGCTGATTTTATATCTGGTGACCTGGTTCACAAAAATGGTGCTTTCTCCCTGTGTCCTCACCTGGTAGAAGAGAACAGACTTCCTTGGGTTTGCTTTAGAAGAGGTCTAATCCCTCATGACCTGATCATGTCTCCAAAGGCCCTACCTCTTAACGCTGTTAGGATTTCAGCATATGAATTTGGGGGAGACACAAACATATAGACCAGAGCACCTTCATTTCAACCAAGAATCACACTATTTAATGCCAATGGAAAGGTAAGGCTCAATTATCTGGCTTCCTTGGGAGCTGTGGCTTGATGGGCTTACTCCTCACCACAAATAAATCATTGTCAGTTTGGTCAATATCTTAGTCGATTCCAAGTATGATAAGATCATTTGTGAAGAATGCAAAGATCATAAATGAATCCAATCAAACCAAATGTCTCTGGAGATCTTGTTATTTAAAGGGCCATTTGGCAGTCACAAATCACTGCTTGTCTGGGTAACTGTTTTAAGTAACGTGACTTTGCAACATGGCACGATGGACACTGCCACTTACACTAGCAAGTGACATGGGTCATGAAATCTGCCTCATGGGAGATGGTGCCCCTGGGAAGCCAGATTATAAGCCTGAGTTTTAACGTCTGGCTTTTGAAAGTAATTTAATGTATCTAAGCATCTTGTAATGTTATCAAGAACTAGTTTCCAAGTGTTACACCAGAGTAGATACAACCCATTTAATATTCAGCATCACAGGACTCAACAGTGCTCATAAGTGAGTCCTATCTCCACCCTAAGAATCAAGAGCATAAGTTCTGCCAGCTTCCAGCATTTACCTAACTAGGAAATGAGATAAATAACTTCTCTGCATCTGTTTCCTTATTTGTGAACTGGAGATGATAATGGTATCATCCCATCAGTGTATTGATGGGGATTAAATGAGCTAATGAGAAGATAAGGAACTAAGAGCCAAGACTTGCTCACTATATATCCCAAACAACATCAACAATCCCTGTTCAAAATAGAGATGCTACAAGAGAAATATTTCCAAATTAAAAGAAAATTTTGATCTACTGAAAGAAATACGCTCTTATTGAAGAAAGAGAGATGTGTCTTAAGTCTTCTTTTGAACTTCTTGCTACAATCAACCTAATCATTCTGTTGCTAGCCAAAAATGAGAGTATCAGAATTGCTAGTTTCCAGGCATGAGAGGAAGAAGGCAACTATGGGGAAGTGGTGGGGGCTAATAATATTGTCCTGGCGGAGAGGTCACAGGGGAGAGTTTGTGGAGGCCAATGTAAAAGAAGCAAACAGACTTAGCAAAAAGGATGAATGGTTACCTAGAGAGACATCATTGGTAGGTAACCATGACTGCATTTACTTCATTGAGCTGCTATGACAATTGAGATAATCCATATAGACTATACTGTTTCAGCATTGATTAGCACTTGCCAAAATGCTATTATTTTTTGTGCTCTTATCACTCTATTTATTCCAGGGCCCAGATAGTTATTTTTACAGTAATATCCTCCAACATTCTCAATCCTCTGCCACTCTGACCCGAAGATTGGTTGCTAAAATGGAGTAGATACCATGAGAATTGGACTGTGTCTCCGTTGTCAAATGGGACATCAACGTTTCTGCAGTGATGCTGAGGCTAATATGATTTGATAGCAACAACTTTGGATTCAGACGGACCTGGGTTCCAATCCTGACTCATATGTGACAATTACATAGGCTTAGATGACAGTCTCTTTATGCTTCAGTTTGCCTGTTGTTAAATTAGGTTACAATATCTACTGTGTTGAATATCTTTCATGTGCTTTGGCAGATATCATTTTACCCTTCTCCATCCTGTTCAGTGCCCTGGATGGCATCCTAGGCTCCCTTGCCCTCTATATGGGGAACACTTGGAGGTCAGTTTACACATTGGTTCAGACTTCTTTAAATGCAACTCTATGTCACTACTGTGCCCAAAAATCCATGGAAAAAAGTTATATCCTGCGATTGAATAGGATCTGTCTCCTGATTTGACCAGAGTCTAAATTTTACCTTCTCTTGGTCCTCCTTATATGTCCTCCTGTTGATGACACAAGATTACTCACTATTGCCTGACCATATTAATGTACTTCCCCACCTACATGCTTCTGCTACCAGGTCCTCTCTGCACATGATAAAATCCTACCTGTTGCTTAAGGCCTAGCTCAGATACCTCCAAGGCATTCCCGCCTCTACTCCCAAATGTTAAGAATTGACCTGTTAAGAGGATACCCATAATAGCATATGTGTATCTTTCTCTGAGTACTTCATCACTTCCTGCTTGTATTATAATTACGTGTTTTATTTCCCATGATGTTTTGTAAGTTCTGTGGGGAAAAGTCTATGTTCTACTCATCCTGTGTCCTTCCACCATTATTATCCCATAGAAACTGCTTAATAAACATTTCATGAGTGATGTGTGGGTTTTGTTGGTGAGTGAAAACCATAAGGTGGTTGAAAGAGTGATGAAAACTGGCTTTATGGATTTACTTAGATGACGCTATTAAATAAGCATTTCCAGGGTTCTTCAGCAATATGACTAAACATTTCAGTACTACTCAGGTAGGGGGAAGGGGAGGAATATCAGTAAATTCATCTTTAATTTCTCTTCTGGATCATTGCTACTTATAGTTCATGACAAAACGTTGTCTAAAAAGGTTCATTAGAGGTAACCCCACGTGAATGCTCATATTCCAGAACAGATGGCAGGCTCTGGGGGAAGGGAAAGTGAAGGGCAAGTGTAAAAGGGAATTTTTACTCTGCAGCCAGCCAGAGTAAATACAATGCATTCTTGACGCTGATGTCTTTGATTTCCTCTTAACATTAGCATGCGACATGATGAACTAACAATGAGGATTTAGTGATAAACTCAGCCAAGATATATTGAACTTTCACTGTGGCCTGGTACTATTTGAGAAATGCCAAGGACTTAAGACTGGGTCTCTGCCTTTTATGGCTCAAATTTATGTAGGAAGCAAGATCAAACACTATTATAAATGATGAGGAGACATATGGGAGGGTTCCTCATTTTGACAACTGCCCTAAGGCCATTCCTGAATCTAAAGTATATATAATTTAGCAAAAGTATATATAATTTAGCAGAATTTAAGTCCACATTATGTGAGCCAGATTATTCATGCCTGAGTTATGCTCTGGGCAGAAATAAAGTTTCTTTAAGGAAGTTTAAGTGAGGGCTAAGAAACAGCTTAACCATGCATGGACTTTGAATTGGGACCAGACGTTTTCTCTCTTATGAAGCAAGCCAGTGACCACCTGCCTTTTTAGCTCTAGACTTGCCCTTTACTTCTATACTTTGTCTCAGAAACCCTAAGTGTTTTTGTCCATTTGGGGGCAGTACTTAGAAGGAAGTTGGATTTTGTGGTAAGATTACAGAGATAGCTGGCTGTGACTACCACTGGCATGAGGGAGGGGTGGGTTGAATTACCAAATGCCCAACAAAAGCAGGACACGCCTCCTCTCCCCTGAGTTTCCATTTATCTGGTATTTTAAGTTATTTCACAGAGCTTATAACTAGGAAATGAGTAGATGCAGAAATGAAATTTCTCATTTTAAATGTCATTTAAACTACCAGTAACCATTTCTTGCTATTCTTGTTTGTTTTCCTAGCAACCTACTTCATTGGTGGTTGGCAGGATGAGATAAAAGTGCTTTACAAATTTAAGCTCTACCTAGAGTAAGAAATAGCACACAAAAATAGTATTATATATGTATATAATTTATTATTTGCTACTATATGTCTGCTGAGATCTCTGCATTTGGATCAACTCAGAGAGGGTGTCTCTCATATACCAAGTTTTTTTTTTTTTTTTTGGTCACAGATGAAAAAACATCACCTCTTGCAGTTGCTCTACTGGCCCTGTCCAAATGAAAGCTATTCTAAAAATAGAATCAAAGGGAACAGGTGGTCTGCCTGATAGACTATTTTGAAGTGCAAGAGGTTGGAGGATTCAAAAATGAAAGTATGTTATCAAGTGGCACGAAAAACACATAAAGTTTGAAGAGGTTTTGGGGAGTGATTTTTTTTTTTAAAGAAAGCTCAATTGGTCAAGTTCATGGCTATGTGTCACCTATAGAGATTAGGTTAAATGTGTAATATTGCCAATATTAAATACAATCTAATGTTTTAAAGTTTTATGTGATGCTTCCTATGTATAGCAAAGTCCTCAGGATCTTAGGAACACTATAATAAAAGTTCTCAGAATAATGATGTCAGGGGTCTTTAAGTTTTCCAACTCTTCTTAGAACATTTGGCTCTCAGAGACCCTCAGTGTCACCACAATACAAACTGAACACTAGACCAATGCACAATACCACCCTGGACTTCATCTGTGAGCTCACAGCCATATGCCTATTGGGGGTTCCTGTCTTTTCTCTGGGCTTCCAGTTCCCCCAGGGTCTCTGGGTCAATTGGGAAGATATAAATGAGTGGTTAGCAAATCAACAGCAGAGTTAAATACTGCCACTTGACTGGACCAACAGTCTATGTGGAAACCCTTAGTACCCTGTCTAGAACCACTAATTTTTTAGTGTATGTTCTTACATAGGGTTTTTTTAAAAAATAATTGTAAATGTAATAACGTTGTATGTAGAGTTTTATCTTTTCATTTTTCACTTCATAAGTATTTTCACTCATATTACGGTCATTCTTTTTAAAATACTTTGTCACAAAATATGCTCATATTTGAAAATGTAAGTAACACCGAAGTGTGTAAAGTGAAAAGTAAAAGATTTCCTCCTATCTGTCTCTGATATCAAGGGGTGCTAATTCTGTGTACATATATCCTTCCAGTTTTTTCACCGATGAGATGTATGTATGTGTACGTCTTTGGGAATAGAAACTTTTCGTTACATAAAAAGGATCATTCTAAGCATCACTGGTGGCAACTTGCTTTTTTCACTTAACAATATACTTTAGTTGTCAGATCTGGCAATGAATGCCTAATTAAATCTGGATTTCAGACAAGCAACATTTTTTAGCATAAATCCATAAATATTGCATAAGCTTTCTTACATTAAAAATGATTTGTTGTTCGTCTAATTTTTTTTAACTTAATGCCCTGTTTTATGTACTATGAGCATGTTTTTTATATCTGTATATATTGATCTAGCTCTATTTATCTAAGTGGAACTGTGTTCTGCATGCTAAGATGTTGCTAGGCAATAACTCTTGGTAGTAAAATTAAGGGTAATTTTTATCTTCTTATTTTTCCTAATCTGTCTTTGCCAGAAGTTTGTTTTTGTAAGAGACTTGTAAGCAGATTCAGTCTCCTAAATGGCAGAATGCTTCATCCATGTACTAGCTTGATTGGTGGATCCGTCACAGCAGGGGAAGGGGAACTGGAGCATACCATTTTTCTGTTTTACAGGAAGAGAAGACTCTGGGGGAAATCCCAAGGAAATGGGTGAGGACTATGCCAGTCCTGCACCTCAAAGAACTCCTGAACTTCATGATTTTTTTTCTAATTAGTTATATATGACAGCAGAATGCATTCCAATTCATATTACACACATAGAGCATAGTTTTTCATATCTCTGGTTGTATACAAAGTATATTCATACCATTCGTGTCTTCACACATGTACTGAGGGTAATGATGTCCATCTCACTCCACCATCTCTCCTATCCCCATGCCTCCTTCCTTGCCCTCCCACCCCTTTGCCCTCTCTAGAGTTCATCTAATCCTTCCATGCTCCCCCTCCCAACCCCACTATGAATCAGCCTCCTTATATCAGAGAAAACATTCAGCATTTGGTATTTGGGTTTGACTAACTTCATTTAGCATTGTATTCTCCAACTCCATCCATTTACCTGCAAATGCCATGATTTTATTCTCTTTTATTGCTGATTAATATTCCATTGTATGTATATACCACATTTTCTTTATCCATTCATCTACTGAAGGGCATCTTAGTTGGATCCAAATTGAGCTCTTGTGAATTGTGCTGCTATAAACATTGAAGTGGTTGTGTCAAATGTAATATGCTGTTTTGAAGTCCTTTGGGAATAGACCCAGGAGTAAGAGAGCTGGGTCATAGGGTGGTTCCATTCCCAGTTTTCCAAGGAATCTCCATACTGCTTTCTAGATTGGCTGCACCAATTTTCAATCTCACCAGCGAGCTTAGTGATTTTTACCAACATCTTTTAAGTTACTCTCTGATGCATAGGACTGACGGAGTGGCAGAAACTTCTGGGTGGGGTACCTTAAGGCCAGCCTGCATGAAGTTCCAGGCTTCTCTGAGTCCTGGTCTCTAGTTATCCTCTTTGGGGTACTCTCTCACCCTCTAACCCCCATTACCCACATGTGGAGTTGATTGGATGCTCTGAGAAGCTCAGGGGATTTTGTGCCTACAGAGTCTTCTTTCTTAGGCCCCAGTTACAGGAGAGAGGCTTGGATCTTGGATCATTTCTGCTGTCTAGTACGGTGTTTCCTTTAAGAAACTGCATGAATGTTACTTTATTTTTTTCCCAAAATCACTAAAAGTCAATGACAATATTATTACACTTAAGGGAATAAAGGGATGGTGCCTGTAAAGAAGTGAGGAACTGCCGGGCGCGGTGGCGCACGCCTGTAATCCCAGCACTTGGGAGGCTGAGGCAGGAGGATCGCGAGTTCAAAGCCAGCCTCAGCCATGGCGAGGCACTTAGCAACTCAGTGAGACCCTGTCTCTTATAAAATACAAAAAAGGGATGGGGATGTGACCCATTGGTGAGTGCCCCTGAGTTCAATCCCTGGTACCAAACAAATACAAAATAAAAGTAAGGAACCTGCCTGAGGTTATCTGTATTTTAGCTCAAATTTGAATTCTGTTGGACTCCACAATGTGTCTATATACAGCCTCCACTAATATTTCTGGCACAGTACTTGATACTTGATAAGCAGCTAGCGTTTGGTAAGCACTTAATAATTTTTATTAGCTTTCCACTTTTGCTAATTAAGTTCATGTCCAGGAAAAAGGAAATGACTCTTGCACCCATTGGAGCAGAATTGATCTCTCATTATTTTGAGAAAAGAACAACATAACAGACTATTCTTCTGTGGCTGGATAAGCATTCACTAGCTTTGTATTCAAACAAAAATATATAAATAAAATGAGTGAATTTAAACATCAAAAAAAAAAAAAAAAAAGATAGAAACTGCATGAGCTTGGGCAGGCAACATAGGCCCGACACGCTGATTTTGAATAACTCAGATTGTTTATACAGACAGAGCTGTGGCAAAAAATATTCTGCCCTTCCCCTACCATAGGGGCTACCCAAGAGAAAACAAGTGAGAAAAAAGAAATAAGCCTGAGAAAGCTGGCAAAATGAGGGAGTTCAGTTGATAAAGAGCCTGATGGAAACCAAGAAGCTAGCTGAGAAGAACGTTGTGGAGAATGCCTAATAATTGATAATATATGACAGATGATAACTAATACAGTATACTTAGTACAGGCAGAACTCTAAGAATTTTATGTACTTTAACATGTTCAATCTTAGGAGCTAAGAGCTAGGACTGCTCCAGTTTTCAAAAAAGAGAAAAATATTTGGGGAGGAAAGGTAGTTCAGTTTGTGTTCCATTGCTATAACAAAATCCCAGAGGCTGGATGCTTTATAAAGGGAAGAAGCTTATTTCACTCAAAATTTTGGAGGTTTAAAGTCCAAGAGTGGGCATCTCCATCAATTTAGCCTCTGGTGAAGGCCTCCTGGTGGACACACTCAAACCCTTGGGGGACACATTTAAATCATATCTAAACAATAGTAGTAGAAAGAAGGAAGGAAGGAAATATGGAAATGGATAGGATGGATGGAGGGAGAAAGTGAGAGAGAGGTAATTGAGGTCCAGAGAAAATAGGTAATATGACACAAGATCACATAGTGGCTCTGAGGTGGTGGAGCTGAGGTTTGGTCCATGCAGTCAACTCTTGAATCTGTAATTGAAAACACTAAGCTCCTTGCATCTAATGTGAACTGTTTAAGTTGTTGCTTTGTGGTATGTGGTAAGACCATTTCCCATCATCTCATACTTTTTCAGCAAATTCTATTATATTCACAAATGAGTTATTTTTTGAAGTTTGCTTTGTTTAGAAATTAGTAAAGAGGCTGTTGTTTAGAGCTATTAAGCAAAGAAGCAGGAATGCCTACGTAGCAATGAACATATGACCATCAGGCTTTCAGGACTCCATAGAAATCTGTGGGGAGGCATAGGTACCAGGACAGAAAGATGACACCCTCCAAGGGTGAGAAGAATGTAATGAAGAAGATGCAGGTAGGGTGGGGAGTTAAGGGAACCAGTAACAGAAGGGGACTGACGCACCAGGGACAGCTAGAAAGAAGCCTTTGTGTTCCTACTCCTTAAGACATAAAGGGGGATAACAGTGTTAACTCAATTTTGGAAGAGCAGCTGCCGGCCAAGAGCTCTGTGACTGAAATATGTCACCGTTAGAGCCATGGCAAGGCTGTGAGGAAGTGGAGGGAACAAATACCACTTCCTCTTTCTCTTCCCACCTGCTGATCTCCTTTTGGTGCTTCCTTTGGCCAAACTCAACTAAGAAGCCAAAAAGCAAAGAAGTTGAGCTAATCTAACCCTTAGAGGTCTGCTTCTATGGGTACAGAGCAAGGCAGAGAAGGACAGAGAAGGAGAAGCAAGTGAAAAATAACTAGCCCCAGAGCTGAAGCTTCTGTGTGTTCTGGAACTGATATTTCCACAATGAAAATGTGTGTGTGTGTGTGTGTGTGTGTGTGTGTGTGTGTGTGTGTGTGTGTGGTTTTTCTACACTGTAGAGAAAGACACAAGTTCTGGTTTTGGTTTAAATGCTGTCTAGGTTGGGCTTCAGCTGTTCTTAGATTTTACCAGAAGTCCAGATGTCTCCTAGGAGGACAGAACCGTTGCTGGGTTGTACATGGTTTCCCCAGGAGCCTATTCACCTCCTGAGGCCCCCCTGTGACCAAGAGCACCTTTGTGCCTGCCCTGGTCAGTGTGCCAACCCCAGGGAATGGCCTACCATCTGGCTTCCTGGGTGCTGATGGCATCACCTGTCTCTGATGTCCCACCATCTCTATGACAACACCAGGCCTATGGTGACAGCAGCTCATCCCATCCCAACCCCAGTGGTGATGCAGGTGAATGTGGCACCACAGCTTGTTTCTGGGTGTCAGCCCTTGTTCTCCAGGACTCTGTGTGACTTGGGCAATGGAGACTACTTTATGATTCATTACCTTTTTAGGTGAATAAGTAGTTTTAATCTTAATGTGCCACGCAAGTGCACAAGATTCTCCTGTGACTGGCTGTTTAAGATGACATCTTCATTGGGAACAATGGGTGCTCTTACATGTCACCAAGTTTAAGACAAAGGGAACTTTGGTGGGGCAATGGGGGAGGGGATATTTGTTTTCACAATAAACTACTCCTGCCTAGACTTTTATTTATTATCCTGAAAGTTCAACATGCCTAACTGCTTGGACCTCAGTAATACCATTTAAAATCAGAATAGGGTCTGTATTATGCTGATCAAAATAAAATATGACTGCCCTCTTGTGGTTTTCAACACAAGAAAACTGACCATTGGAATAGAGAAAATTGTTAATCGTTTTAAAGAAGTAAATTGTTGTTAAAGCCATAGCAATTCATTCACAAAAAATTTATTTTACAAGGAAAGACCAGGTGTGTTACCTGAGGCAGAGATGATGATTTGCTCCTTGTAGACATGGGCATTAAGATAAATGAGTGCTGGTGTGCATTGAGTGGGGTGGGGCTCAATCTGGACTCCAGGGTTAGTACTGGAGTCTTGGGGCTTTGCTGGAGCCTCCCTGTATAGCCTGTGTGTATACTATTGGTTCAATTAATGATGTGAGTGCTTCATTTGATACTGACCTTAGCTTCTGCTTGACACAGGAGAAAATTCACATACAATGTCTGATGTGATTTTCCACGACTGTGGTGTAGCGTGATGTTGTGCTGCAATATGTGAGATTAACTTCCAAACACTAGATATGTCATTTTAGTTTTCCCTGTTCAGAGAAAGGGTGTTGGTCCAATTGTTCTTCAGTTCTCCTTATCATCTTTGTTTGGGGTCTGTGATTATTTTAAGGCCACTATAGTTCAAATGCTTCCCAATGAGCTGACCCAACCTCATGGTATTGTCTCCTGGGCCAAGAGATCTCCCAGCAAACAGAAGTCTGAGTGCAAAGCAGTCTGGAGAAGCCAGAAGGACAGGGGATGAGAGGGCTGGGTGTTCTGGAAATGCCACCTCACTAAAAACATCCACACAAAGGATAACTTTCAGAAAACATCCTGGGAGCCAACGCAAAGCTGGTTGGTTGTGCTGGAGTGCATGTTTCCTGCATATAGATTCTCTTGGATGATGTCTGAAAATGGAAAAAACCATCAGCAAAATGTAGACATTGCACTGGCTCATATGTGATTTTCAGTGTGATTGCTTTGTGCCAAAATGACAGTGAAGCCAGAATTAGACAGGCATCAGTATATATAGGTAAATTGAGTCAGGTCAGATCAAGGAGGCCATGAATTTGGATATTGCCCCCTGAGGGATTGAAATGTCTTCAGAGCCCTTCCTCCACTCTTATCAAGATAACCTGCCCCTGCTCCAACCTGTTGCTAAGGTAACCTGTCCTAGGAATTGTCCCTCCCTATAGGGAGTTGTAAAAGTTGTTGATTACTGTGTCCTGGGCTGGTCCATCTGTCCCTTCCCTCTGTCTATCTGGTTCTCACCTTTTGGCTATCCCACATGAGCATCTCTTGGACCTAGTCATGTACGTACATATGCAAGAAGGAAAGAGATAAGGGGAAGAGAGCAGGAGAACAAAGGAAGCCTAGGTCATATTAAAAAAGGCAGAAAACTCTCACTTCTGGGGATCCAGGATACCAGCTATAGCCCCGTTTTCCCTCCCAGTAGAAGTCTATGTTACCCCCTTTTAAATAAACCCTGCCGTGTATACTTGCCTCAGTGTGCTTCTCTAATGTTATACTTCAACTGAGAAGGAGCAGAACTCATCACTGGTAACTGGCACTATCAATAGCAGATTCCACTGGCACAACTGTGGCAGAATACAATGTTGTCTGTGAAATGCATTCGGCCCCAAATTCTCACTCTTGGCTCAGTTTGGTAATTTGTTCTGTCTTAGAAATCCTGACTGCATGAGTCTCCTTGATAGCTGGGCAAAATGAAATATCCTGTGTGTGGTGATGTATACCTGTGATTCCAGTGACTCAGGAGGTTGAGGCAGGAGGATCTCCAGTTCAAGGTCAGTGTCAGCAACTTAGTGAAGACCTGAGCAACTTAGTCAGACTTTGTCTCAAAATAAAAAGGCAGCCCATTGCTCAGAAGGAGAAGCAGAGAGACCCCAGCCCACTCTGTAGGAGCCGAGCAACCGCACATGCTCAGTAGGAGCTGTACCACATCTACCAATGAATGGGGTGGCTTTTGCTGCTGTCTTCCATCTAGGGACAACAGTCAACTATAGTATCTCGAATCCACACTGCTAGAGAGGAAGACACAGGACAATATGAAGAAACAGGGAAGAAAGTGCCTGAAACAAACCAAGCTGATACAATAATACATTCCATTGACAGCACAGTAGGTGAAATGTCAGAGAAGGAGTTTAGAATGTACTTAATTAAAATGAGATGTGAAGCAAAAAATGAATTACAGGTAACAAATACAGGCAACAATTGACCGCTCCAACAAAGAGAGAAGAGAGGAAATACAGGTAGCAATAGATTACTTCAAGGAAGAGAGAGATTCTGAAAAAAAAAATCCTTGAAATGAAGGAATCAATAAACCAAATAAAAAATTCAATAGAAAGCATCAACAATAGATTAGATCACTTGGAAGACAGAATGTCAGGTAATGAAGACAAAGTATACAATTTTGAAAATAAAGCTGACCACACAGTGAAGATGGTAAGAAACCATGAACAGAACATGCAAGAATTATGGGATAGCATCAAAAGACCAAATCTAAGAGTTACCAGGAGAGAGGAAGGGACTGAGATTTAAACCAAAAGAATGCACCATCTCTTCAATGAGATAATTTTAGAAAATTTCCCAAACATGAAGAATGAATTGGAAAATCAAATGCTAGAGGCTTACAGGACACCAAATGTACAAAACCACAACAGATCTAGACCAAGGCACATTATAATGAAAATGCCTACCATACAGAATAAGGATAGAATCTTAAAGGCTGCAAGAGAGCGGAATCAGATCACATATAGGGGTGACCAATTCGTATCTCAGCAGAATTATCAACCCAGACCCTCAAAGCCAGGAGATCCTGGAACAACATGTACCAAGCTCTGAAAGAAAATGGATGCCAACCATTATATACAGCAAAATTAAGCTTCAGATCTGATGGCAAAATCAAAACCTTTCGTTATAAACAAAAGTTAAAAGAATTTACAGTGAGAGAGCCCACACTATGGAACATTCTCAGCAAAAAGTTCCAGGAGGAGGAAATGAAAAACAACAATGAAAATCAGCAAAAGGAGGAACTGCACTAAAGGAAAGGCTAATCAAAGGAGAAACCAAGTTAAGCTAAAAACCAAAAATAAATCAAAATGTCCAGGAATACAAATCATATTTCAATAATAACCCTGAATGTGAATGGCCTAAACTCATCAATTAAAAGACACAGACTGACAGATTGATTTAAAAAATAGACTTGACAATATGTTGCCTTCAAGAGACTCATTTCACAGTAAAAGACATCCATAGACTGAAGGTGAAAGCGTAGGAAAAATGTACCACTCACATGGACCACGTAAACAAGCAGGCGTTTCCATCCTCATAGCAGATAAAGTGGAAAACTAGTGAAAAGGGATAAAGAAGGACATTTCATACTGCTTAAGGGATTCATATACCAACAACACCTAACAATCATAAACATCTATGCCCCAAACAATGGAGCATATTTTTGACATCTATGTATGTCAAACAAACCCTTCTCAAATACAAGAACCAAATAAACCACAACACAATAATACTGGGTGACTTTAATATACCTGTCTCACCACTGGATAGATCTTCCAAACAAAAACAAAGAAATTATAGAACTCAATAATACAATCAATAATTTGGACTTAACAGACATATATAGAATATTCCATCCCTCAATGAGCGAATACACTTTCTTCTTAGCAGCACTTGGATCCTTCTCCAAAATAGACCATATGTTGTGCCACAAAGCTAGTCTTAGCAAATACAAAAAAATAGAGATACTACCCTGCATTCTATCTGACCATATAGAATGAAATTAGAAATCAATGATAAAATTAAAAAGAGAAGCTACTCCAACATCCAGAGACTAAACAATACTCCATTGAATGATGCATGGATGACAGAAGACATCAGGGCTTCAAGATAAAAAAAATTCTTAGAGGTAAATGAGAACTCCGATACAACTTATCAAAATCTCTGGAACACCATGAAGGCAGTGCTAAGAGAAAAGTTCATTGTATGGAGTTCATTCATTAAAAGAAGAAAAAGTCAACAAATAAATAACTGACATTACAGCTCAAAGCCATAGATAAAGAAGAACAAACTAACACCAAAAGTAGTAGAAGATAGGAAATAATTAAAACCAGGGTGGAAATCAATGAAATTGAAATTAAAGAAACAATTCGAAAAATTGACAAAATGAAAAATGGTTCTTTGAAAAAATAAAGAAAGTTGACAAACCCTTAGTTACTCTAATGAAAAGGAGGGAGAAAACTCAAATTACTAAAATTTGTCATGAAAAGGGAAATATCATGACAGACACTATTGAAGTACAGAAGATAATTAGAAACTATTTTGAAAATTTATACTCCAGTAAAAGAGAAAATCTTGAAAACACTAACAAATTTCTAGAGGCATATGATCAACCCAAACTGAGTCAAGAGGATGTACACAATTTAAATAGATAAATTTCAAGCAAGGAAATAGAAGGCACCATCAAAAGCCTACCAACCAAGAAAAGCCTGGGACCAGACAGATTCACAGCTGAGTTCTACAAAATCTACAAAGAAGAATTAATATCAATACTCCTCAAATTATTCCATGAAGTAGAAAAGGAAAGAACCCTTTCAAACTCATTCAACAAAGCTAGTATCATCCTGATATCAAAACCAGGCAGAGACACATCAAGGAAAGAAAATTTCAGACCAATATCCCTGATGAACATTGATGCAAAAATTCTCAATAAAATTCTGGCCAATCATATACAAAAACTTATTGTAAAAAAATAGTGCACCATGATCAAATGGGTTCATTCCAGGGATGCAAGATTGGTTCAACATACAGAAATCAATAAATGTAATTCATCACATCAATAGACTTAAAGATAAGAATCATATGATTATATCAATTGATGCAGAGAAAGCATTTGACAAAACACAGCACCTTTCATGTTAAAAACACTAGAAAAACTAGGGATAGTAGGAACAGACCTCAACATTGTAAAAGCTATCTACGATAAGCCCAGGGCCAACATCATTTTAAATGGAGAAGATTTGGAAGCATTCCCTCTAAAAACTGGAACAAGACAGGGATGCCCTCTTTTAACACTTTTATTCAACATAGTCCTTGAAACTCTAGCCAAAGTAATTAGAAGAAACTAAAGGGATACAGATAGGAAAAGAAAAACTCAAACTATCATTATTTGGTTATGACATGATTCTAAACTTAGAGGATCCAAAAAACTCCACCAGAAAACTTCTAGAATTAATTATTGACTTCAGCAAAGTAGCAGGATATAATATCAATACCCATAAATCAAATGTGTTTCCATACATCACTGATGAATCCTCTGAAAAAGAAATTAGGAAAACTACCCCATTCACATAAGCCTCAAAAAAATAAAAAAATAAAAAACTTGGAAATCAACAAAAGAGGTGAAAGTCCTCTACAAAGAAAACTACAGAACACTAAAGAAAGAAATTGAAGAAGACCTTAGAAAATGGAAAGATCTCCCATGCTCCTGGATAGGAAAAATTAATATGGTCAAATGGCCATATCACCCAAAGCGCTGTACAGATTCAATGTGATTCCAATTAAAATCCCAATGTCATTCCTTATAGAAATAGAAAAAGCAATCATGAAAATCATTTGGAAAAATAAGAAACCCAGAATAGCCAAAGCAACCCTTAGCAAAAAAAAGTGAAGCAGGCAGCATCAAAATACCAGGCCTTAGACTATACAACAGAGTATAAAATAGTAACAAAAACGACATGGTATTGGCACCAAAATAGACATATAGACCAATGGTACAGAATAGAAGACACAGAGATAAACCCACATGAATACTGTTATCTCATACTAGACAAAGATGCCAAAAACATACATTGGAGGAAAAATATCCTCTTCAACAAACGGTGCTGGGAGAACTAGAAATCCACATGTGGCAAAATGAAAATAAAGCCCTATCTCTCACTATGCAGTAAACTCAATTCAAAATAGATAAAGAACTAGGAATTAGTCTCTGGACTAGTGCACTGTCTTTCCTGCCCCCATGCATCCTCCCTACCCTGCCTCCCCTTTGCCCAAAGTTCATCCATTTTTCACATGCCTAATAGAAGAAAAAGTAGGCCCAAATCTTCATCATGTCGGATTAGGCCCCAGCTTCTTTAACAAGACTTCTAAAGCACAAGAAATAAAATCAAGAATTAATAAATGGGATGGACTCAAACTAAAAAGCTTCTTCTCAGCAAAAGAAACAATCAATGAGGTAAAGAGAGAGCCTACGTTTGGTAAGACAATTTTTGCCACACACACATCAGATAGAGCCCTAATCTCCAGGATGTATAAAGAACTCAAAAAACTTAACACCAAATAAACAAACAACCCAATCAATAAATTGGCTAAGGAGCTGAACAAACACTTCTCAGAAGAAGATATACAAGCAATCAACAAATATAGGAAAAAATGTTCAACATCCTTAGTAGCTAGAGAAATGCAAGTCAAAACTACTCTAAGATTTCATCTCATGACTGTCAGAATGGTAGTTATCAAGAATACAGACAACAATAAATGTTGGGGTAAAGGCACACTTATACACTGCTGATGAGATTGCAAACTGGTGCAACCAGTCTGGGAAGCAGTATGGAGATTCTTCAGAAAACTTGGAATGGAACCCATTTGAGCCAGCAATCCCACTCCTTGGTCTATACCCAAAGGACTTAAAATCAGCATACTACAGTGACGCAGCCACATCAATGTTTATAGCAGCTCAATTCACAATAGCTAAACTGTAGATGCCCTTCAATAGATGAATGGATAAACAAACTGTGGTATATATACACAGTGGAATATTACTCAGCATTAAAAGAGAATAACATTATGGCATTTGCAGGTAAATGGATGGAGTTGGAGAATATCATGCTAAGTGAAATATGCTAATCCCATAAAACCAAAGGCCGAATGCTCTCTCTGTTAAGTGAATACTGATCCATAACAGGGAGTGGGGAGGCATGTGAAAAATGGAGGAACGATGGGCAAAGGGGAGGCAGGGTGGGGAAGATACATGGCAGGAAAGATGGTGGAATGAGATGAACATCATTACCCTAGGTACATGTATGACTGCACACGCGGTGTGACACTACATCATGTACAACCACAGAAATTTAAAGTTATGCTGTGTACATTTTGATTCATTGTGCACAATGAATCAAAATGCATTCTGCTGGAGGGGAGGGAAAGGGGCAAGGGGATAGAAACAATGGCAGAAGAAGTTTGACATCAATATACTAAGTGCATGTATAAAAACTCAAATGGTATGAAAATATTTTGTGTAAAACCAATGACTTGGAAAACTGTGCTCTTTATATGTAATATGAAAGGAATTGCACTCTAAAAGAATGTATAACAAAATTAAATTAATTAAATAAAAAACAAACAAAAAAACAAAAAAAAATGCATTCTGCTGTCATATGTCGTATATACCTAATTAAAATAAATTAATTAATTAAAAAATGAAAATGGCACATAAGAATAAAAAAAACCATACCCTGAAGGAATTGGGGTTAGGGTCCATACCTTACACAACAAATTAGAGAGTAAATTAGGGTTGTCCTGATGTGGAGTCAGAAGGGGAATGATAGCAATTAATACCTTCCCACCCACACTGAAAACCTCTCAGTGGTTTCCTGACAGTTTCGGGACAGCAGCCCAAATAGTTAGCATGGCCTTTGCAATGGTTTGGATGTGGTTGAGTGTTTCTCCCAAGGGTTACTATGCTGGAAGCTTGGTCCCCTGACCATATTACTGAGGTGAAAGAACTTGTAATAGGTGGAGTCTACTGCAAGGTCATTCGGTCATGGGGGCATCACTTTAGGAAGGGATTGATGCTGGTCTCATGGAGTGAGTTAGCAAGAGAGAGAGAGAGAGAGAGAGAGAGAGAGAGAGGAATCAAAAAAAAAAAAAAAAAAAAAAAGAGCCTGACCCCTGAATCTCTCTGGCTTCCTGTCTCAACATGTGATCTCTTCCACACATACTCCTACCACTTTGATGCTATCTGCCATAAAGTCCCTATCAGAGTCTAAATAGATAGGCTTGTCCCATCTTGAAATTTCAGTTTCCAAAACTCTGAGCAAAATAATCTTTTTTTCTTTTTTTAAATCAAGGAACCAATATCTGCTATTTTGTTACAGTAACAGATACTGGCCTAAAATAACCTACATCGTCATGCCCAGCCTTCTTCAGGAGTTACTGTCCCTGTAGAGGTCTGTGTTTTATGGTTTCTTCCAGTGTCCATTACCTTACAAAGATCCCTTATGCTGGATTTTGTTAGCGTGTATGTGCTCTGACACCACCAATTCTCTACCGATGTGCTCAATTCTGTTATGTCTCTGTCTGGAGTTAGCACAGATCCCACATGCTAAGGATGCAGTGCCCCAAGACAGTTCCCGCTTCTGACAACAGTCACAAGTCTTAGGTATCCCCGTGCTACCTGAACTTCTGCCTAGCCAACTACAAATTTAGGAGTTCCCACAGCCCCCTCAGATTTAATAATTCATTAGACTCACAGAACTCACTGAAAATGCTATATTTATAATTATAGTCTTATATTAAAGGCTGCTACTCAGGAACAGCCAAATGGGAAAAAAGGATAAGGCAAGGAATGGGGTGGGGGCAAATATGTCTTCTATGCCCTTTTAGAATGTGCCACAGTTTCAGCACAACTGATGTGCCTCTCACCTACCAGGATGCTGACTTCCATGATCCAGGGTTTTTATATGGATTCCATTATGTAGACATGACTGGTTAAACCACTGGTCACATGACTGTGTTTTATCTCTAGTCCCTCCCCCCACCTCAGGGCTGAAAGATCCAACCCTCTAATAATGTTTTTGGTTTTTCTGGTGACCAGCTCCCATCCTGAAGCTAACAAGGTGCTCTGCCGTGAGTTGGCACAAACTCAGGTACCATCAAGGAGGGATTATGATGAATAACAGAGGTCACTCCTGTCACACAGGAAATTCCAAATTCCCAACTTTATGCCAAGAATAGGGGGTCAAATATCAAATGTATTCTTTATTACACACAGAGTGGTTTAGTGAAAGGCATTGAGCTGTATACTTAAAAGAAGTAAAGTTTATGATTGCAAATTATACCTCAATAAAGCTATTTTTTAAAGGTGAAGAAAACCCATATGGGGGGAAATTTGGTGATATTCCTCAAAATTACAGAATTATTTTTTACCTTCTAATTATACTTTGAGAGGTTTTTATCTCTACAGATATGCTGCACACATGAAATTGTCTATATGCATGCAACATTAGTCATTGCAGAATTTTTCAATAGAAAAAGAATGGGGAAAAAATTACACATCAGTAGGAGAATCAGTTAGAAATTATGGTATTCCCAAAGAAAGTTATAATATACAGCTTCTAAAGATAGGTGAGAATGATTTCTATGTGCCGATATGAAAAGATCTACAAAATATATATTAACAAAGCACAGAAACTTTGCATATTATAGTATGACTCATTTTGTATAGTATGTTGACTTTTGCATTAAAAAAACAAAAATGGTAATCTATATTTGTATTCACTTATGTCTGCAGAAAAAAAAATCATACAAGGATAGGATAAGAGCAGTAGCCACTTGGTGCACCAAGGGTATATGGCAGGGTGAAAGCCAGCAACATTTGAAAATTTTCCTCAATGAAATTTCTTGATTAATATGAAGAAAAGAGATTGGAGAAGTGGGTCCACTTTTTTTAAAAAAAAAAAAATACTGCCTCAGTTATGATTCTTGGGAAGTATCTGACAACTACAGATGGAAACAAAGACCTTCCAACTCAACGAATGGCCTCCTCAATTTTGGACTTTGTGGCGCCTTTGTGTCCACTAGAGGTCGCTGTGCTCAAATTTCTGTGGAGAAAGGACCTGCGGCAGCTCCGCTGCTCAGGTATCCGTCATTCATCTCATCAGTGGACTGGTTAAGCTTTGGTTTTAAAATGTGCCCTCCTCATTGAAAAGTAAATCTGAAACAATACACTCAAAAATTTCTCAGCAACAGAGAATGGAGCTTAGAAAATAGAAAAATACATCCAGAAATGTCAATGATATGATAATTAGGAGTCTACTTAGTCCTGACTTTTTTTTTTTTTCAAGCAGTAAAATAGTAAGAAAACACCTGAGACTTAGTCTTCATCTTTAATGCTTTGTCCTGCCTTTTCAACATGATAGGGTCAGTTCTTAATGATTAACTAAATGCAGTTGTGTACAATTTGGGATACATACAGTGGCTAAGAGGGCTTCATTCAAGCAAGTAGTAAATTTGACCCAAATACTTAGGACAGTACTTACTATTTATCTTTTCAGAACTTGCTTCTATGAAGACTAAATTATTGCGAACACTCATAACAAAATAAGAAAAGAAATAATACATAAGAACAATGAGAAAGATCTGCCCACAATGCTAGTAATTTGAAGAGCCCTAGATCTAGATCTAGTCACATGAAACTATAATTCACTTAAATTCATTTCAGAACGAGAACTTCTTTGAGTCTGCAAATGGAGGTATAACGATTTCTTCTAATGTGTATTTCCTCAGTTTTTCTTGGACAACAACAGGATTGTCTAACACTTGAAGGACTATCAGACTCTTGACAAATACCAGGTCCAAATTCAAAAGCTGTATCAAATTTTAAGTTAAAACCTTTTTTCAGATAATAAAAGCAAACACATTACCAGATACTGCATTTGTTGATTTTTTTTTTATTTGAAAGGCTGTACTAAAATGTTTTTAAAAACCTGATATTTAAAGGGCCATTTGTTGTAGTCATCTTAGAGCTCTGTGCTGGATTGACTGTAAGCAGACAGCACTGCCTCTCCTAAGGCTAGAGACTGTGCTTCCCAGGATCCTCTTTTCTCTGTGGTTCTGGGTTAGAGATGTCTTCAGCTTGAAGAAAGGCAGATGTGAGGAGAGACTGTTACTCTTGGAAAACCGTGGTACTCAGACATAGTGACCTACAGATACATAGAGACTGGAGGGCCAAGATTACCCTACCTGTCTTCTGCTCCTTTTAAAGTTTGTCTCCCCATCTTTTAGTCTGACCAACCAACAGTAACCCCCAGTCACCAACTGGTACGTGGCTGAAGCCCACAATAGTGGGAGTTCCCACAGACCTCTCCATGAGCTCTCCCTTCGTGGTCCCACCTCTGTGGCCCATGCTCACAGTTCTCACATCTTCCCACAGGTCCCACCCACTCAGCTGCTCTGCAGCCCAAGGTGGTGAAGGATTTTCTTGGAACCCCCTTCTCTCTGCCCAGCTCCTCTCACCTTCTGTAAGCTTTGATTTCAGCATTAAATCCACACCCTGGAAAATGTAGAACAACTCTGTTTTCCTGTCTGAACTCTGACTGATACATGCTTTCTTAAGTTTAACTTTGGTCTTAAAAAAAGAAGAGTTTGGTGAACACTTAGGGAAGAAGAGAACTGTTAAGCTTTAGCAGATAGTCTCTAAACCCTAAAGACAGCAGTCATGGCAGCTGTGTTTATGATGAATAAAACCAGGGACTTGGCCATCAGACAAAGTGGCTTCATCAACTGATGACTCTGTCACCCTGGGCAGTTTAATCTCTCACAGAAACCTGGAGTGGAATTGATCATCCATTCCTGAAGGATTGTCTTGAGGACTAAATAAGTTACTTGGTGTTATGACATACAGTATTGGCACAAGGTACTTTGTGAAAAGCTACTATCATAGATCTCTTATTTCAGCTCTGAGAGTTTTGGGGAATACTGCAGAAAATATATCCTGAAACCATCTCTGCTACCCTAACTACAAACACTATATAAAGAATTTTTAAGAACAGATGGTTAAAGGTGGTGAGGGCATAAGGTGAATCCTCAAAGGCCAGGCCTGCAGGCCTCATACAGAACACAACAACAGAGGAAAAGGCCCAAAGTCGTTGGCTGCTCCAAGGACATCTATGCATTGGCTGGGACCTTAAACTTTGATTTTTTTTAAAATTTTTATTTTTATAATTTTTAATATGTACAACTCATAGTGCATGTATTTAGCATCTTTTTACATACAACTGTTTGTATACAAAGTATATTCGTACAATTCAGGTCTTCAATCATGCATTTAGGAAAATGATATCCGTCTCATTCAAACACCTTTTCTTTTCTTTTTCCTTTTCTCCCTCTCCCTCCCCCCTTGCTCCCTCCCTTGCCCTCCCTTCCCTTTGACCATTCTAGTGTTCCTCTAGTCCTCCTATGTACCCCCCTATCCAACAATACTATGAACTAGCCTCCTTATATCAGAGAAAACAATAGCAGCCTGGGATGAAGGGCCACTCACACAATTGAATGGAAGGCAGGGGAAAGGGCCAGGAACCTTGCAAGGCCTATTTAAGCTAGGATTCCAAAGGGCTACCCCACAAAGATGGAAAGTAAAGAAACTTGCTGGTCTTGACCTCTTCTTTATGTTAAATGGGAAACAAAACAAAACAAAAACCCCACCCCTCCTTAGAATGTGTAATGAGAGCCAGCATACAAGCTAATTTGGAACTCTAACTCACACTGCCTGCATGGTCCCCCAAATCCCAAGCCAGAAATGTAAAGTACTACCAGGCCTATAGCACTCCTACCCCTTTTGTTCCTGGCCAATGAAAACACAAGTCCTCTTTGGAGAAATCAATCACAACCCAGGCTTTAAAGCATCTCCAGAAGTAAGGTTGCAAGAACTATAAACTCACACAATCGAATAATAATAATAACTATTATTATTATTTTAGTTGTTGATAGATCTTTATTTTCTTTTTTATATATGTGGTGCTGAGAATTGAACCCAGTGCTTCACACATGCCATGCAAGTATGCTACCACTGAGCCACAGCCCCAGGCCCCAGTAATTATTATTGTTTTTTTTTTAATATTTATTTATTTGCTTTAGTTGTACACAATGTGTTTATTTTACATGGTGCTGAGGATCGAACCCGGGCCGCTCACATGCTAGGCGAGCGCTCTACGGCTGAACCACAACCCCAGCCTACCAATAATTATTAATATATATTTTAAAAAGGGAACAAGTCCCTAAAACAAGAGTTAGCTGAGATAACCTGCTGAGGATACTGGTCTACAAAGATTTCAGATTTGAAGTTAGTGTTTACAGAATATAAATGATTTAGATGTTTGAAGAAGGGAATTATGAAAACAGAATTATGAATAAGGAAAAGACTATCAACTGACTAGGTAGATTTAAAAGAAAGCATATTGTGTACCCCCTTCCTAAAAACTGAAAATGATGGTCACAGAATGGATTGAACAAGAGATTGGATACAGGCATAGAGAGTATTGGTGTACTGGAAGTTATTTGAAGAAACGACATAGACTGTAATAGAGATACAAAGTAAGTGGAAAAAAAAATCAGTCAGGTTAAAAAGTAAAACATGGAGATCTAACACTGATGTTCCAGAAAGAGAGAAAAGGGACTTGGAAAGGATATTAGCTGAGAATTTTCCAAAAACAATGTGATATGTGACACAATGTGATTGATATTCCATGGACTCAGGAAGACTAGGGGCCCCAACCAAAAATAAATAAAAAGAAATCCTCACCCAAGCACATCTAATTAAATTTCATATTAGCAAAGAGAAACTTCTAAAAGCAATCAGAGACAAGACAGATATTTACACACCCTGATTCCTATGAGGAAACCATCCCCGTGGACCATGCATAAGCCCGCCTCTTTCTCTAAGGACTGCACAAGCTGGCCTGCAGCATTCCCAGGTGTTTCTGCACACACCAAAGGAACAATAGTCAGGGGAGGGTGATTATATCCAGGCTGATATCTCCTTTGGAAGTCTGAACTGAAAGGAGTGTATCAACCAACTCCTTTGCCTCAGTGAATACAGATCCTACGAACCAAGGGGAAGGAAGACAGTAAGTCATCAGTCTTAGCCCCTCCCCAGCCAGGAATTCACCAGGTACTGGTTACAATCTGAGGTCACTTCCTCCCAAGTTGATCTTCTCTCCAAGACTCTTTCCTTCAGGGTTCTCATTAGTACCCCTTCTCCTGGCCCTGGCAGCAGGGATAGTAGCAGCTTTGCTGCTAAAGCCTCCACACTACTTTCCACGCTATCTCATCCAGGTTTCTCACCTTGCCCAGGTATCAGCAAATAAACCTTCCTGGAGTGATCCTAACTTGGGTGTGTCATCTGCTCCCAATTGAGACCCTGAATGAAATACTTCCCAGCTTCTTCAGTACCTGTGGAAATTCTTTGAAAGTTAAAAGTCACTTTTTCTTGCTCTTGATTCTCTCTTATGAGGCTCCATGTTCAATAAAGAGAAATGGTTAATACAGCCTGGTAGAAATACCAGCATTATGAAATACGAATAATAGACATGTGCTCCCTAAAAGCCTTTCTAGAACTGATGGAGCCTAAATATTGCTATAACCCTCCTGGAGATGCTGTCTGTGTGTCCATATGTTGTTGGTTTCTTGAGCCAGTTCTCAGGTGAACCAAATCCCTGTCTAGGTTTCCCTTAGACTTGGCTTCATGAAATAGGAAAAGCAAGCGGAGCTATCAGAAGTATTTTGTGAGACTTAGGAAGACCAGGGGAGTTTGGGGGCAGTTAACTTTATATCCCTGAAGCAGACCATGCCTCTTCCCAGGTAAATCACCATTTCCAACAACCTCCAATGCCTTCTCATCTCTACAGGAGCCTACTGACATATTCACTGCAGGAAAGCGTCATTACTCAAAATTGTTAAAAGAAAATCTCACCTTTAATCTTTGGTGTCTACTCTTTTGGTAAAATTCTAAAGCAGTCGTTCTTGCTGGATTTTATTTTATTTTATTTTTTGTACCAGGGATTGAACTCAGGGGTCCTAACCACTGAGTCACAACCCCAGCCCTTTTTATATTTTATTTAGAGACAGTGTCTTGTTGAGTTGCTCAGGGCCTCACTAAGTTGCTGAGGCTGGCTCTGAACACACAATCCTCCTGGCTTAGCCTCCTGGTTTAGCCTCCCACTGGGATTACAAGCATGAGTCACAGCGCCCAGCTTGCTGGATACATTATTCAATTTACTAGCGCTGTTCAGGGACTCCTAGAGCTGCTGAAATCCTGGGCTTGTTCTGCTGCTTTTCCCTGCCCTCTAGTGGCACAAAGGTGCCAGCGCGGTGTCTCCTCTGTCTTCAAGCCACAGGATGAATCCTGCTCCACCCTCAATTTCTCAATCCTCTTTTGTCTATATAGAGTTCTTATTAGAGTTCTTGTTTTGTGCAGCTTTCTGGTCAGAAGAGGATTGTTTTTGTTTGTTTGTTTGTTTGTTTGTTTGTTTGTTTGTTTGTTTTGACAGTAGCTGTCTCAGACCGTAGTTTGAGTCAAAATACCCAAGAAATGTAGGAAACTCTGCTGCTGGAACAGTCATTATGGGATCCAGCCCTTTGGTGTCAGCCCCCTACCAGTTCTGCACACTAGAGGAAAGTCTGCAAACTGTCAGAGGGGAGGCAGGGCCAGACTTACCACCCCCACCTCTCCTCCTCCTTTTTCTCCATCTTTCTATCACCCTCTCTTGATGAAGAGGGTATTATTCGCAAAGAACAAGAAACACAGCATAGTGTGTTAACATGATAATAAGAAGTAAGTGGTAGCAAGAAAAAGGGCTGTCAGTCTGTAGATGCTCTTAGATGAAGAATTCAAAATTGCTAATCCTCACATCACCACATGTACTTCATGAGAATACACAAAGAATAGGGACTGTCATTCAAAGTCCACAGTGAAACCCTAAGGGAACTTCAGATGACGGTAAATCTATCTCTGTTGCTCAGAGATGAAGTTAGGACTACCAAAAGGAAGAGAGGTTGCCGGAAGGAGGGAAATAGAGGACAGAAGGCACTTTCAGATGCCCTTTGGAAGGGGACTCTTTAGAAAACTAAAGGTGACTTGGGAGAAAAGAAGAAATATTTTTTGCAAAATTTTCTACCCTCTATTCATTCTATTTTCACATTATTGTTTTTGTGATAACAGATTTCACTTCAAATCATCCCAGGTGTTGAAGTGCAAGGAAAAGTTACATAGCAGTAGAAAGTTCAATTCTTTTCACTGCTAAGAAAATGCTGTTGTCTGTATTCCTAGCTGAAACTTTGTTTCCTTTATGAAATCTCAGTAGATCCCATCCAGACTGCACTTTAAAATAATTTAAAGACTAAACCAAAATAGGTTGGGGCAGAGCTGTGTTTCTTAGAAGCTCCCCACGTGATTTGAAAGTGTAGGTAGGATTGAGAACCACCACATTAGCATTTACTACTCCAGGTACACCTGGAAGATTAGGTAGGCATGTTGGAGAAGTGGGACGTGTTCCAACATGAGTCCTGTGAGGAGAACATCCCCATGTGCCAGCCATTAGTCCTCATCATTCTTTGGGCCCAGACTGACCTGCAGTCTTCTCAGGGCTACCTGTGCACTTGCAATTGAAATGAGATTCAAGTGGTTTATTCCAGGTCAATGTAGTTATATTGTTATTTTCTAAGTTGTTTCTATCCCAAATATTGTGAAATCTAGAAAAGTTTATGGCTAAAAAAAGATCGTTTTTTAGTGCTAGCTATTGTTTTTTTTTCTTCTTCCTTATTTTGCATTTGGATTATTCCCCACCCTATCATATATGTGCTTTTACTGAAGGCACTTGTTTCAGAAAGCAGTTTCTTTCTGTTTTGTCTTCTTTACTCAGTAACTTCTGAGTTGGTCTTCTATCCTCCTCAGTCATTGGACCTGTAGAGAAATAACTCTGTCTTTGGATCTGTAGAAAAATATCCTCTCCTTGCTCCATCCAGAGTTCTCAGTTAGATTCACCTCCTCTGTGTTCATATTGCATTTAGGTATTATAGTCTCTTATTAATTTACTTGTCTGCCTCTCCACCCGGACTGTAAGTCTATAAATGGAAATAACCAACTGCTACTTGTGTTTGTATCCACAGAGCCAAGCACAGTTTCTAGCATCTGGAAAGGATTAAAATATTTTAATACAGGAAAATTATCAAAGGCATGAATCTTTTCTCCCAATGAAATTCTGTTTCAATGCATGCTTTCCCACCCTCTCATCCCTCTGCTCCTAACATTTAGAAGTGATTCACACAGAGGGACGATGTTAAGGAGTGGAGAGTCTTGTAAGCGCAAACCTCTATTCAGAATTTAGCCCATCTTTCAGCTTTGAAAGGCTCTGAAAACTGACGTGGTCTGCTCCGCCCTCTTGTGGTGGCCACATTGTAGCACACCTTTAAAGACTATCCAGGAGTTCATACTAATGGGATGACAGTCTATGTCTTGCCTATGTACTTATTATTGCAGCTTTCTTTTGCTGTTTTTTAATAAGAGGTTTGGAGTCCTTTTGCCAATTATCTGCAGTCGTATTCAGCAGGAACACACTCAATCTTGTTAGGGGCCTGGCAGCATCCCATAGGCCACTTGGAATGTTTTATTTTTTCATACCCTGGATATTTTTCCATATGGTATCAGGGAACCTGAGCAAATCAGGGCCCTGTAAGGCTCCAGACATGGTAGCCCCTCAGAGTAAGCATTCAAATAAACTTTATAATAATGATCCAATGTAGTTAAATACATTTGACCTGCATTGCTCTCTAAGGTATTTTAATCAAGTCCCATTGGCTTAAAGAAACTTGTTTTTTTTTTGCTTCTAAGTTTTGATGTTGATAGTGGTGATGGCATAGAAATTTTTCATTTGTTAGTTGGTTTATATATTTGTTTATCTTTAAATCAATCATAACAATAGAAAGCTGTTGTTGGGCCTCAGGGCAAGAGGCGACCACTTAACCTAGAATACTCCTGAAGCTAACACTTAATGGGCCCTACCATCCACACTTTGTTGGTAAGATAAAAGGGCACCCTGATTCTGATCTAACATTATTATTATTATTATTATTATTATTATTATTATTATTATTATTATTTAAAGACCAGTGCTATGTGGAAGGTGAGGAATACCAGGGGAAGAGAACATAATATCTACAAAGACTACTCCCATTCCTGAGAACAGCACTGCTCCCATGGGCTGCATTTTTATTGGAAAATTACAAATGCCTTCTTCAAATTTGCAGTACATTTTGAATCCCAACAATGTGGTTCACAAAGCAATTTGTAGTCATGGTGTCTTTTATAAAACTATGATGCTTAAGAACATCTTGTAATTGGGTCAAAGGAAAACAGTGTTCATTCTATGAGCCAGGGCTAGTCTATGAGTTTGAGTTCTAATTAACACAGTGCCAAGAAACTAATGCCAAGTGTCTGTTGTCAGGGAAGACTTACAGCAATTCCCAGGTAACATTTTGAAAGGGGTTTTTATAGTTCACTCGGGCAATGATGACGACTATCTATACTTCTAATCCAGTCTGATGAAAAGTGTACCTATTTACTGGATTCTTCTCACCTCAAACCCATTTGTGATAAAAAATAGAGATTTTTTTTTTCCCACAGCAAATGTGTACAGCAAACTCCCTGGAAGTATGCAAGTATTCACAGATGAAAGCAGAGGGCCATGCACTTTGAGCAAGGACAAATAGCATCAAGGCTTAAGGGAGAAAACTCTAATTTTCAGTGCTAGATCACAATCGACTATTCAGAGCCCTAGAGAGCTAGAGTCAAAAGAGGCTGAAATCAGAACTCTTGTCCACATTGTGCTTTCTTTTTGCAAAGTCTTTGACTGAAATGCTAATTGTGGGGGAAAAAAATCTCCTTGGAAATCTATAGCTTTCCACCGTGTCCCAAGCCCAGGGAGATGACCATGTTATGACAAAAATGAAGTCCCTTCTGGGTAAAGCTTCATGATCCTGTGAAACAGAGTCAAAAGAAAATGGAAAAAGAGGAATGTACTCTGAATCTCAGCGTTGAGAGCTGGAGTAGAAAATTAATCTCAGTCTCTGGTGTGGTGAAATGGTATGTGTTCCTCTGCCTGAGTTCCTCAGCTCATTCTCAGTAACACCTTGTATACACAGAGAGAGAGAGAGAGAGAGAGAGAGAGAGAGAGAGAGCTCTTTTAGTCTTTCCAGAAGAACATGTTTCCTTTCTGTTGTTTCTTTATGTGGGAGGCAGGTAAAGGAGAGAAAGGATTATCTGGGTGGATGAAATAGGCTGTATTTAAGAACCCTGATTCATTTGTCAAAGGCACTTACCTAGGTACTATATGGCTCTGACAGCAGTAGGTACAAAACTGAACCCAGACTATACCCATCCTCAGGCCTGGTCTTTCCCTCCTGTCCAGAGTGGCCCCCTTTCTGTACCTCTCTTTAGCATTGTCTGTTACCTTCCTCCTCTCAAAGGAGGGCTGACTTTGGGATTATTTTCTTTTTCTATATGCTTGTCTTGGCCTGTGACTGACAGGAAAGGACTGGAGAAAATGCCACATGGATTATAGAGCTTTGGGTCTGGGAGACCCTAATGCAGTCCTCTGGTACTGTTCAAAAAAATCTCCAAAGATCAGCTTCCTGCCTATTATGTAATCTGGCACAAGATAAGGGAAGGTCAAATGTGGCAGAACTCCCATTTTATTTAATTAACTAATTTACTCATTGCTGCTGGGGATTGAACCCAGGGGTGCTTTACCACTGAACTACATCCTTTTTGAGACAGGGTCTCCCTAAGTTGCTCAGGGACCCATTGAACTGCTGAGGCTGGCCTTGAACTTGTGATTCTCCTGCTTCAGCTTCCCAAGTTGCTGAGATTACAGGTATGTGCCACCGTGCTCAACTGGCAGCTCCCATTTTAAAATGTGCGTTCTTGATGCTGAGAATCTGAAGAGTCAACTTGCTAGCCTCCTCCTCCCCATTTCTCCCCTCCCCCAGCTTCCCTTTCTTTCTCTGTTTATTCAGTACAGAAACTTCCAAAGGAAAATTATCAGCCAGTTACCAACATGAAATTGTTTTGTCTTCATTTACTTTTGATCTCAGAGTGATTACTTATTACTTTAATCAAGCAGCTCTTGTTTTCATGAAATAAAACAACATTTTTCAGATACAATACAATTTGTTTAAATCAGTTTAAAATGATCCTGGGATGCAAGGATCTGGTTTTCTTTTCTTTATCTGCCACTCGATAGCCCTGTGAGGATACCACATACATTCATTTGATAAACATGAATGTGCCAGGCACTGGGATACAAGGATGAGGAAGGCACAGGAAATGAACCCAAGAAATGGCCCATTACAATGTGCCCTAAAGGCAGTTTGTCCAAGATACCAAAGAGCAGGAAGGACAGAGCCTATGACTGAAGGATGGGAAGACCTTTCACAAAGCAGATAGAACTTCAGCAGCAAAGCTGTGGAATACCTGGTCATTTGCATCAGATCACAGCTTTTTGAGAGTACCTTATTGGTTCGAGAGTTATATATTTCATTTCTGTTAGTGGTGATATTTATAACTGGATTATGCACATGACTTTCAAAGTCTTGAATTAACAAGTATCTTTATCTGCCTCCCATATAATTAGAAAGCCTTTAGAAATTTTAAGCAAATAATCTCCATCTTGTTTTAATTCCATTTTATTTTGTCACCACAAAATCCTATGGGTTTTTTTTTTTTTATGGTGTTGTTTCATATAATCAAGGCACTTTTAGCATTATCTACATTTTACTAACTTCTTTGCATACTATATGTTTTTGTATCTTCTTTCTTCTGAGTTCAATTTTGTTCTTCCTGACTTGAGTCTATTAGTAGAGCCTGTTAGGAGTACACTCTTGATTATCATTATTATTTTAATGATAGTTTAGCTGGGCATAGTATTTAGGCCAACTATCTTCTCTCAGAACCTTGAAGAGATTAGTACACTGTCATCTGACTTGCAGCGTTCCTTGGACCCATGTCCTTATTGTCTATTTTGGGTGAATCTGACTTGTGTGTTGAGATCTTTGACTTATTCTGCGGTTTCACTACAATATGTTAAGAAATGGGTTTATCCTTATTTATCTTGATTAGGAGTATTTGAACTTTCTGACCCTGATTTGTGTTTCAAAAATATTAGAAAATTTTCAGTCATTGTATATTTAAATATTGACTCTTCCCATTTTTCCCCTATATTTTCCTTCTGGGATCTCTATTAGATATTATCTTCATCCTTGATGTCTTTTCATCTTCTCATATTTCATCCCTTTATCTCTTTGTGAACCACATTCAGATCCATCTTCCTGTTTGCTAATTCTCACTTTGTCCTTTCTAATCTGTCTCTGGAGTTTTCAGTTTCAGTGCATGTGTTTTTCATTTATACTCGTTTTATTTATTTTTAGTCATCTTTGCAGTTTTATTTTTCTCCTATTTATTTTTTAATTTTATGTCTTTAATCATTTTTAAATAATCATATCTATTTTTCATCAGTGTCTGACTTGCCTGCAATTCTGAGGCACTTCATCATTCTGTTTGTGGTGTCTGCTAACTGTTGCTCATGGTAACGTGAATGTTTTATAAATTTAGATTATGAATTTATATCCAGCAAGGCTTTATCTGTGAGGATGTTATGAGGCCTAGATTAAGGATGTGATCCTTTATAAATACTTTATATTTGACTGTCAGATGCCCCTGGTGTAAAACATTGGGATCTGCTTCTATGTGAATTGTTCACATTGGGAGTTTGAGCCATAAGAGGTGAGTCCCAAATCCATGGGAGGGTAGATCTTAAACATGAATTTTCATGGTAAACTTTCTTTTTCCTCACTCAGAACCCAAAATAAAATAAACAAATTGCCTTTTCATATCCCTATCAGTAGGTAGATTCATTTAAGGACCTCTCACTCATTGAAAAGAAAATCTTTCGTGAGTCCATTGCAAGAGTCTCTGTTTCAATTCCAAGCCTTCCATAGAACCTGGGCCTCATCTGCTGACTCAATGTGTGCATTTTCACACACACTGACCTCCGAACTATTGAGCTGGTTCCTTCACCCTATCTTCTGGTTCCTTCCAAGACAGCTTTTGTACTGTTCTGATTTTCAGTTGCCTCTCAGTTTTATCTCTGGAACATTTCTCATACTATCTTATAAACTTAACTGTGCATTTAAAAGAATGTTTGGTATAATTTACCCAGTATTTCTAGGTATTTTATAATCAGACACTGTGTAATTTTCTATGTTGTTAAAAATTGGCATCCCTGCTTATGGAATGGGAGAACATTTTTACTAGCTACTCCAGTGATGGGGAATTGATATCCAGAATATACAAAAAGCTTAACACCAAAAACAAAATAACCCAATCAATAAATGGGAAAAATAACTAAACAGATATTTCTAAAAAGAAGAAACACCAATGGCCAATAAACATATTAAAAAATGTTCAACATCTCTAGTAATCAGGGAAATGTAAATCAAAATTACATTAAGATTTTATCTCACTCTGGTCAGAATTACAATGCTCAAGAATACAAATAATAATAAATGCTGGTGAGGAAAAGGTACACTCACACATTGTTGGTTGGACTGCAAATTAATGCAGGAGCCCTGTTTGGGGATTGACTTGATTTGCGGTTGACTATGAGCCGTGGAGATTTGGGCTTTGTTGCCTCCTGTAGTCTCACGGGACTTGTTGCGGGATCTCGAGTGACTTGGCCGAAATTGCTGATCGGGTCAGCGCCATTTTAGTGGTGTGTTTTGTCGTGTGTTAGTCGTTGTTAGAACCAGAGAGAAAAGTTATCAGAATAAAAAGCTGTTTGTCTCCAGTTCGCCTCTGAAGTTTTTCCCACGGCTCCGTTGCTCCAAGCGCTTCAGGCGGCAACAGGTGGCGGCCCATACGGGGACTTCGGAGCGGACAGGTAAGAACTGAAAGGTCTCTAAAGATGGGTTCGAATATAACTGAATCCCAAGTGATAGAGGCTATGCAAAGACTCCTTGATATACCTGACTCTGTTCTCAGTGAGGAGTATATAGACAAAAGTGAAAGTGATCAAAAAAGTGTAGATCTACACTGGGCCAACTGAGACCAGTAAAGAGAGTATTAGAAGAGACCCAAAAATGACAAAAATCCAAGCTATTAAAGCTATTCGGGAGTTATTGGTAAAAGCTGAAGGATACTTGCTCTCACTGGAACCTGGGCCTCAGGATATTGCTGTCAGTGAAATTAGCAGTGGTGAGGAATCTAGTAAAAGTGATCCTGAGAAAATGAGGAAAAAGAAACTAAAAAAGACCAAGAAAAAGGACGGTCAGGTAGAGCAGCCACTTGTGTCCTCTACTCCCCCATGGGTGGAATCCATTACAGAAAATATGAAGGGTATTACTAGGCATTTGCATACCCTAGAAACAGAAATAAAAAGTCTTTCTGATCGCTTATGCACTCTCGAGGACAACTCACAGATACATTGGGAACCGCCAGCATTTGAAAAGAAAAATGGACAGAGTGTCCATCAGTCAGTAGATTTCAAAACAATAAAAAATCTCAAAGAGGCAGTAATGACTTATGGGCCCCAAGCTCCTTTCACGTTGAGTATGCTGGAGTCCCTTAACACCTTTAGCTTAACCCCCTCAGACTGGAAAAGTCTATGTAAAGCAACATTAAGCGGGGGGCAATTCTTGGTTTGGCGATCGCAATTCCAAGAACTCTGTATAGAAACAGCTAAAAGAAACGCGGCTGCAGGGTTTAAAAACTATAATATAGACATGCTCACAGGAGAAGGGCAATTCGCAGACTTACAGGCTCAAACAGATTATGACCCAGATGTATATGCTCAGATAAATGCAGCTGCCTTAGAGGCATGGAAAACTGTACAAGGACCTGGGGATCTACAAGGTAGCTTGTCAAAAGTGATTCAAGGACCTAATGAGCCGTATGCCGACTTTGCTGATCGACTTTTGAGAACTGCAGGTAGTGTGTTTGCAGATGTTGACCAAGCTATGCCATTAGTTGTTCAATTAGCTTATGAAAATGCAAATAAATGGTGCCAAGCAGCCATCAGGCCATGGAGAACTAAAAAGGATCTTTCCGTATATATACAACTATGTAAAGATATAAATGACGCCTTTGTCACAGGAAATGTGATTGCAGCCTCAATGAGAGGTGCTTCCTCTCGAAATTTCACAAAGGCTAAACGTAGATATTATAATCAATCAGGATATTCCAGGCAAAATTATCATAATCAATCAGGCAATTCTAGGCAAAATCCCAAAAGAGAAATAAGATCAAGCTCATACGTGCCCCAGGCCGCTGCCCCAGGTGTAAAAAGGGAAATCATTGGGCCAATAAATGCCATTCAAAATTTGACATCCATGGAAATCCTTTGTTCAGGAATTCAAAAAACGGGGCACAGGGCCCAATACCCCGGGGCCCACAAATGTACGGGGCATTGCAGAAGGAGTATCCTCAAGCATCCACTCAGATGCTTCCCCGACACAATCCCTACTACCCATCCACTCCCTCGCCAGAGGAACAAGAGGAAATGCAGGATTAGACCTCTGTTCCACTGCCCGAATAGTGTTAACACCTGAAATGGGGGTTCAACTGATACCCACAGGAGTCAGGGGACCTCTTCCCTCAGGGACTGTAGGACTTATTATCGGGCGTAGTCCTAAAAGCTTATTAGGTTTGCAAGTGACCCCAGGTGTAATAAACTCAGACTACAAAGGGGAAATAAAAATAATGCTTAGCTCACCCCAAAGTATAAGTTCTGTTAATCAAGGAGATAGAATTGCTCAGTTGCTTCTCCTTCCCAATTTACATAATTCATTTAAAATGGGTATGCCTCAAGAAGGGAACAATAGAGGATTTTGTTCCACTGACTCAAGTCCCATGGCTTGCTGGGTTCGAGACTGTTCAAGGAGGCCTATGTGTAAAATAAAAATCCAAGGAATAGAAATGGAGGGATTAATAGATACTGGAGCTGACTCTTCCATTATTAATTTACGCCAATGGCCCAAGCACTGGCCTCTGCAAAAAGCTTCAACCAGTTTAAGAGGCTTGGGATATAATAACCTCCCAGATAAAAGTGCCGTAATTTTAAAATGGGAGGATGATGAAGGCCATAAAGGAACATTTCAGCCTTATGTTTTACCTAATCTACCGGTTACTTTATGGGGAAGAGATAATTTGCAACAAATGGGAGTACACCTTGCAACCAAGCCTGCAGATGTTAAATGTGAAAACCTACAGGGTAATCTTAACCATAAAAGAACTCATTATCAAAAAGTACAGAGTAATCTTAACCCTAAAAGTAATCATTGTCATAAAGGAAAAAGATATTTTTTTTCGGGGCCACTGAGAAAATAATTTTGAAAATACCATGGCTTTCTGATAAGCCAGTGTGGGTCCCTCAGTGGCCCCTATCTAAAGAGAAATTACAAGCGGCCCACCTACTAGTTCAGGAACAATTAGAAGCAGGTCATATAGAACCTTCCACCTCTCCCTGGAATTCCCCCATATTTGTGATCAAGAAAAAGTCAGGAAAATGGCAATTGTTACATGATCTTAGACAAATCAATAAAACCATGCAAGTTATGGGCCCTACTCAACCTGGACTTCCTAGTCCCATAGCTATTCCAAAAAATTTCCATCTTATTACTCTTGATATAAAGGATTGCTTCTTTTCTATTCCCCTACATCCTCTGGATGCCCCCAGGTTTGCTTTTTCCATTCCTTCTATGAACAATAATGGCCCTGATCAGAGATATCAATGGAAGGTTTTACCACAGGGAATGGCTAATAGCCCCACCATATGCCAAATATATGTGGACAAGGCTATCCAACCCATTAAAAATAAATATCCAAACCTCATGTGTCTACATTACATGGATGATATTTTATTGGCCCACCCTAATCAAAAAATCTTATTTAATATATTCAGTGATGTGGTAGAAAATTTAAAAAAATATGGATTATATATAGCAGAAGAAAAAGTTCAAACCAGATCTCCCATATTATATTTAGGATTTAAAATCATGGATACTTTTGTTAGACCCCAAAAAATTCTAATAAATAAAGAACATTTGACCACCCTCAATGATTTCCAAAAACTACTGGGAGACATTAATTGGCTTCGCCCTACACTAAATCTCACTACTGGCCAACTAAAACCTTTATTTGACATCCTTTGTGGAGATCCTGATCCATCTTCACCACGAACATTGACTCCTGATGCTAGGAAAGCTTTAAAGTTAGTAGAAAAAGCCATCGAAGGAGCTCATTGTGATAGATTTGATTTAACTCAACCGCTGATGTTGATTATTATTTCTTCACAATATACACCCACAGGAGTATTTTGGCAACAAGGGCCTTTATTATGGATACATTTGCCCGTCTCTCCTAAAAGTATAATTGAATCTTGTACCTCCATGGTGGCTAAACTTATTCTTCAAGGACTTAAGACTTCTACTAAAATATTTGGCATTCACCCTGCTACTATTATTACTCCCTATTCATCATCACAGATTGAATACTTATGCTTCAATGATAATGATTGGGCTATAGCTAAATGCTCTACTTCTGCAAATTTTGATAATCATCTTCCTAAGTCCCCTATATTATCTTTTTGTATTAATCATCCTATTATATTTCCACAGGTAATAAAAAATCAACCTATTCCTAAGGCATTTAATGTATTTACAGATGGGTCCACAAATGGTACTGCTACAGTAGTCACTAAAAAAGAAAATATGACTTACATAACTGCACATAAATCAGCTCAACTAGTGGAATTGGAAGCTGTGGTAAGAGCTCTGGAAAATTTTAGGGACCAGCCTGTAAACATTTTTTCAGACAGCCACTATATTGTAAAAGCCGTCCCAAAATTAGAGTTAGCAGGACCAATAGCACCTCATACTCCAGCCTTTAAATTGTTTTATCAAATACAAAAACTTTTGTGGGCAAGAAAAGAACCTCTATTCGTAGGCCATATTAGAGCACATACTAATTTGCCTGGTCCCCTCCATGAAGGTAATCAAAAGGCTGATGAACTTACAAAAACAATATTTATACTTTCAGTGCTACAACAAGCTACTTTATTCCACTCCCAGTTTCATGTCAACAGCACCACCTTGCAACGTAGGTTTAAAATCACAAAGGAGCAAGCCAGAACAATTGTAAAAGATTGTAAATCTTGTATGACACATTTGTCCAATCCTCATTTCGGAGTTAACCCTAGAGGATTAATGCCCAATCATTTGTGGCAGATGGATGTTACTCATGAGCCAAGTTTTGGAAAATTGCGATTTATTCATGTGACCATACATACATGCTCAGGCATGATTTTTGCTTCCTTACATTCTGGAGAAAAAGTTAAAGATGTTACATCTCATTGTTTGCAAGCTTTTGCTGCATTGGGCATCCCCAAAATGCTTAAAACAGATAATGGCCCCGCATATACGTCCTCATCTTTCAAAGAGTTTTGCACAAAATTCAATATATCCCATAAAACAGGCATCCCATACAATCCTCAGGGTCAGGGCATTATTGAAAGAGCAAACCGAACACTGAAAATTATGTTATTAAAACAAAAAGAAGGAAATTGGAAAAGTCCTAAGGACAGATTGGCAGTTGCCCTGTTTACCTTAAATTTTTTAACTTTAGACTCTAATGGTTATTCTGCTGGAGACAGACATTGGAATCCACACCAACAACATAAACCTTTGGTTTACTGGAAGGATGTTCTTTCAGGTACATGGAAGAGTCCAGATCCAGTATTAATTTGGGGAAGAGGATCTGTTTGTGTTTTTCCAAAAGACGAATCCTCTCCAATATGGATACCATCTAGATTAATAAAACAGGTACCACATCAAAATGATCAAGATGAAGTTATTGAAGTATCAAGATTAATAAAAAAGGTACAAAATCAAGAGGACCAAGATCAAGGTACAGAATGATTCCCTCAAAAGAGTCCTTCAAAATATTTCACAACTTAAGTGTCATTCCTCCTGGCCGGGACAAGGAGATCTCTCTTTAGTGCGCACACAATTGTATTTTTTTTTTTCCTTTTTATACATGTCTTTATGTCTGTACATTTGTCTACATTTCATGTTAATGTGACGTCACAAATATATGTTTGTATGTTTGTTCGTCTGTCCAGTGTGATGTCACAAATAACAAAGCGCTTATGAAAAAGAAAAATATATATATATATGGATCCAAATAACTTTAATTCATTTTAGGTTAAGAGTATTCAATTTAGGTAAATAATTTTATAAATGAAGGTACTTTCAATTTTGATTTATAGGTGTCCCTCGGACTTCTCTTTAGCAAACAATATGACTAGTGCTATATAACCTGATATTTTGGTGTTTTGACTTAAGATTGTTTATTTGTTATTAACTTCATTTGTTTAATAGCTCATTAATTTCAATTATCTCAATAGGTAAAAGATTGCTCTGTATACAGAGACTCAAGGGTTCCAGTTAATAAATTATTTCTCTAAAGTGCCTTTACCTTTTCTTTAATCTATCTTTAATGCAGTAATTACCCTCAGTCTTTCTTTGATTTGTTCTAAATATGATATTTTTCCAACTTATGTTTGTAGAAGCTCAACCAGCGATGTGTGTGAACAAAAATCAACTTTAATTTTCTAATCTAATTATTCTATTTTGTAGTTTGACAACTCGCCTCTTGACTCAGTGCTGCAATAGCACTGCCTTTCCTTTAATAATTGATGCTTGAGTTTCTAGGTAGCGGGCCCTGAAGATTTGCCGGTGGCATTGTCTAAACATAAAAAAGACGTCTGCTGCTACAGCTGCAGGGATCGCGGCCGCCGCAAGCATCCCTGCTGCTCAAACATCAAACAACCTCACCAACAGTGTGGCCTCTGCTCTACATGCATGGGGCCTCCTACATCAACATGTTATAACAAATGGACATTTTGATCTTTCATTGTTTGGGACTTTACGGGACAATGCCTTGCAGGTATTTGTCTAGAGAATTCAGTGTGTTACTTGATGGAACTTAGGGCAGCTGATTTGTTTAAACAATTTGATATGCTATGCAATTTGGCTCATCACCAAAAGGCTTGTTGCCTTAAAGCCGCAACATCTCCTCACAATTGGACGGCTGTTATCATCATATATAGTCGATCCTAAAGGGCTCCATTGGATGGCTGGTTAGCCAATGACGGGTAAGATCCCCAGAGGGGGACAACCTAAGACAGGCACAGTCGCACGGGACAGTCTCATGTGGCCGACATATCAACCTAAGACAGGAGTCAAGGGCACAGCCTTGATTATCCGATGACGGGTAAGAATGTTGGTTGCACATAGACGTCCTAGAGCATTACCTCTTTTAAAACAAAAAGGGGGATATGCAGGAGCCCTGTTTGGGGATTGACTTGATTTGCGGTTGACTATGAGCCGTGGAGATTTGGGCTTTGTTGCCTCCCGTAGTCTCACGTGACTTGTTGCGGGATCTCGAGTGACTTGGCCGAAATTGCTGATCGGGTCAGCGCCATTTTAGTGGTGTGTTTTGTCGTGTGTTAGTCGTTGTTAGAACCAGAGAGAAAAGTTATCAGAATAAAAAGCTGTTTGTCTCCAGTTCGCCTCTGAAGTTTTTCCCGCGGCTCCGTTGCTCCAAGCGCTTTAGGCGGCAACAAATTAATACAACTATTCTGGAAAGCAGTATGGAGATTTCTCAAAAAACTAAGAATGGAATCACCACATGACCCAGCTATCTCACTCCTGGGGATTTATCCAAAATATTTAAAGTCAGCATACAATAGTGATATGAGCACATCAATATTTATAACAGCACCATTCATAATAGCCAAATCATGGAACCAGCCCAGATGCCTGTCAGTAAAAGAATGGATTAAGAAAATGTGGTATACATACAAAACAGATTTTTACACAGTCATAAAGGAGAATGAAATTACAGCATTTTCCAGTAAATGGATGAAACTGAAGAACATCATGCTAAGCAAAATCAGCCAGACTCAGAAAACCAAGGATCAATTTTTTTCTCTCATATATAGAAGCTAGAGCAAAATAAGGGGGAAAATAGGGTGGGGATTGGATATTATAAAGATGGAGGGAAAAAAATCAGTGTAGTAAAAGAAGGAGACCAAGAAGGAGGAAGGAGGGACAGGAAAGGGGAAGAAATGTGAAATGAATTTAATGAAATCATGCTATGTGTATGTATAAATACATCACAATGAATTCCACCTTTATGTATATGTACAAAGCACCAACAAAAATAAATAAATAAAAAAATGAAAGGAGGGGCTGGGGTTGTGGCTCAGAGGTAGAGCGCTCACCTAGCACGTGCGCGGCCCAGGTTCGATCCCCAGCACCACGTAAAAATAGAATTGTGTACAACTAAAACAAATAAAAGTAACTTAAAAAAAAAAAGAGTGAAAGGAAAAATCAGTAGAGTATAGGAAGGAGAATAGGGGGAAGGAAGAGGGAAGGGGAAAAGCAGGGACTGGAGACTGAAATGGAATAGATCAAATTCCATGCATGTATAATTTTATCAAAATAAACCCAGCTACTATGCATAATTACAATCCTCTAATAAAAAATAAAATATAATAGCAAAAAAAAAAAAAAAAAAAAGAGAAAAGAGCCTCTCTATATACACTTCTAAGGAAAAGAAGTCACAAAAGGATTTTTAACTAGATTCAATCATTTTGTTATGTGAAGGGGTGGCCACATTAGCTGATTAATATGCTAAAGAGAATTAGTCATAGTTAAAACACTATTAATGTGAAAATTGACAACAGGTGACTTGAGTAAATACAGGACCCAATAGTGTATTTTAAGGCAAGAGATAATCAAGTAGAAAATTGCATAAGTGAAGGGGCGTTGGAGATTGATGTATTCATTCATTCATCAGTTATTTGATGTATGTTTATGTCCCAGAAACCACTAGGGATTCAGTACTTTCTCTTACAAATCTCATCTTCTGCAATACACAGTGAACTATAAACAAATGATTAAATAACAAAGTTGTAGATAGTGATGAAGGTTGCAGGGAAAGTTAGATGGGTCTGCAGGACAGACTGCAAGGGAGCAGACTCCATGAAGAAGTAACTGTTGAGCTGAATCCTAACAATGGGAAGGAGGCAGCCATGAAAAAAGCAGAAAGTTGTTCCTGGGCTGAAAGACAGTCTAAAATTCAAAGGGTGGAGAATGTAGGGAACCTGGGTAAGAATTCTGAGAAGACAGAGAGTCCTGGGAGCACAGACACCAATTTTGCTAGAGTTGGCCCCACATAGGACTCAGCTCATACCTTATCTATTCTCTAATTTCCAGCCCCTCACATCCCACTAATCCTCTTGTCAGCTGTCTTATTCCGCCTAGTCTTTAAGCAAGTCATCATCTACCACATCAAATGCTTCCAAGTGCCCATATGAGCTACAGGAATACCTAGAACACCTGCTTCTGGGGTATTTTGGACCTCTTGCTCCAAATCCTGAGCCTCTGCAGTTCATGAGTCTATCTATGATTTTTGCACCTGTTGTTTCTATGTAATTCTGTCTGTGCTCACTTGGATAGCCACTAATTATGTTTTGGTGTAATGAAATATTTGTTCTTATGGTTTTAGAAAACAAAGAAAGTGCTTGATATGTTAATAGAAAAATCTCTAGCCTTAATTGTAAAATTTCCATACATTTTTGTTCTGCACAGTATATAACTTTGCTCCAAGTTAGCAGCAAATATATACACATGTATGTATTTGTATGATATTTTTAAAAATTTAAAATTTATTTTAAATTATTGCTCATTTGGTTTTACTTTATTTTCATAAGAATCTTGTGAGGCATGTAGTAATATTTCCCTTCTTTTACAGATGACTTTAAACCTAAATCCAAAAAAGAGAACTGATTTTTCCATGATGTCGCAATGAAAAATAATTACTGATAATGGGTTAGAAAAAAATATGCAAATTAAGGTAAAATGTCCATCTCCGTTCTAAGTGAACACCACCAACATTAGTACATTAATTTGCATTAATTTAATATTTTAAGTAGCTATGTAATTTCCTACCATTAGTGGGAAAGCTGCTGTGCATGCTTTCCTTTAAAATAAGCATTCATTGACCAAGGTTCATTACTGAATTCAGTACCAAGAGAAAGTTTCAATTTTTATACACAGACATATTTTCCTTTTCTTGATGTTATTTATTGAAGGCCTTTCTTTAGGAATTTGTATCGCCTGTGAATTCTAGGATAGGATATATTTCTGAGACATTAATCACATTAAATGGAGTTATTTTCATTAATCCTTTGGAAAGCAACTGAAAATAGAGATGAGAATTGAAAACATTAAGCTCAGACATGGAAAACATTCAGTGGGAGGAGGATCCTAGCATAGTTATGTATTCCAGGGCGCTGTCTTAATTTAATTTTAATGCCACAAATAGAGCAGCTCTTTGCAAAGTTAGGATTTGTCAAGTGACTTTTCTCAATAGTGGTGTTGTGCTAGCGCTGTCATCTTCCTGCCCATCCCATCCAACTCTTGTCAGTACACTCTTTTTTTTTTTTTTTTTTTTTTTTTTTGGTTCTGAGGTTTTTTTAATTATTATTTGTAATAGTAGTATGTATTACAATTCATAATGCACATATATAGCATCTTTTTACATACAACTGTTTGTATACAAAGTATATAAGTACCATTCAGATCTTCAATCATGCATTTAGGATAATGATATCAATCTCATTCAATCACCAATTTTTTTTCCATTCCCCCCCTCCTCCTTACTCCCTCCCTCCCCCTCCCTTTCCTTTGACCATTCTAGTGTTCCTCTAATCCTCCTATGTACCCCATCCAACAACACTGTGAATTAGCCTCCTTATATCAGAGAAAACATTCGGTATTTGGATTTGGGGGATTGGCTAACTTCACTTAGCATTATATTTTCCAACTTCATCCATTTACCTGCAAATGCCATTATTTTATTCTCTTTTATTACTGAGTAAAATTCCATTTTGTATATACCACATTTTCTTTATCCACTCATCTACTGAGGGACATCTAGGTTGGTTCCACAACCTCCCTGTTGTGAATTGTGTTGCTATAAACATTGAAGTGGCTGTGTCACTGTAATATGCTGTTTTTAAGTCCTTTGGGAAGAGACCCAGGAGTGGGATAGCTGGGTCATAGGGTGGTTCCATTCCCAGTTTTCCAAGAAATCTCCATACTGCTTTCCATAGCCGTTGCACCATTTTGCAGTCCCACCAGCAATGTAAGAGTGTGCCTTTCTCCCCACATCCTATCCAACATTTACTGTTGTTTGTGATCTTGATCGCTGCCATTCTGACTGGAGTGAAATGAAATCTTAGAGTAGTTTTGATTTGCATTTCTCTAATTGCAAGCGATGTTGAGCATTTTTTCATATATTTGTTGATTAATTGTGTATCTTCTTCTGAGAAGTGTCTTTTCAATTCCTTAGCCCATTTATTGATTGGATTTTTTGTTGTTGTTGTTGAGTTTTTTGAGTTCTTTATATATTCTAGAAATTAGTGCTCTATCTGATGTGCAAGTATTAAATATTTGTTCCCAATTAGTTGGCTCTCTATTCTCCTTACTGATTGTTTCTTTTGCTGAGAAGAAGCTTTTTAGTTTAAATCTATCCCATTCATTAATTCTTGGTAAAAATTCTTGCACTACAGGATTCTTATTAAGGAACTTGGGGCCTAATCCGACATGTTGGAAATTGCAGCTTACTTTTTCTTTTATTAGGCGTATTGTCTCTGGTCTAATTCCTAGATCCTTGATCCACTTTGAATTGAGTTTTGTGCATGGTGAGAGATAAGGGTTTAATTTCATTTTGTTGCATATGGATTTCCAGTTTTCCCAGCACCATTTGTTGAAGAGGCTATCCTTTCTCCACTGTACATTTTTGGCGCCTTTGTCTAATATAAGATAGCTGAAATTATATGTATTAGTCTCTGTATCCTCAATTCTGTACCATTGGTCTACCAGTCTGTTTTGGTGCCAATACCATGCTGTTTTTGTTACTATTGCTCTATAGTATAATTTAAAGTCCAGTATAGTGATGCCCCCTGCTTCACTTTTCTTGTTCAGGATTGCTTTGGCTATTCTGGGTCTCTTATTTTTCCAAATGAATTTCATGACTGCTTTTTCTATTTCTTTGAAGAATGGCATTGGGATTTTGATTCGAATTGTGTTGACTCTGTATAATGCTTTTGGTAGTATGGACATTTTGACAATATTGATTCTACCTATCCAAGAGCAAGGTAGGTCTTTCCATCTTCTGAGTTCTTCTATGATTTCTTTCTTTAGTGTTCTATAATTTTCCTTATAGAGTCTTTCACCTCTTTCATTAAGTTGATTCCCAGGTATTTTATTTTTTTTTTTTTTATTCTATTGAAAATGGAGTAGTTTTCATCATTTCCCTTTCAGAGGCTTTGTCAGTGATGTACAAAAACACTTTGACTTATGGGTATTGATTTTGTATCCTGCTACTTTGCCGAATTCACTTACTAGTTGCAAAAGTTTTCTGGTAGAGTTTGTTGGGTCTTCTAGGTATATTATGATGTCATCAGCAAATAGTGCTAATTTGAGCTCTTCTTTTCCTATCTGGATCCCTTTAATTTCTTTCGTCTCTCTAATTGCTCTGGCCAGAGTTTCCAGTACTATGTTAAATAGCAGTGGTGAAAGGGGGCATCCCTGTCTTGTTCCAGTTTTTAGAGGGAATGCTTTCAATTTTTCTCCATTTAAGATAATGTTAGCTCAGGGCCTTGCATAAATAGCTTTTATAATGTTGAGATATGTTCCTGATATTCCTAGTTTTTCCAGTATTTTGAACATAAAGCGTTGCTGTATTTTGTCAAATGCTTTTTCTGTGTCTATTGAGATAATCATATGATTTTTATCTTTATTTCTATTGATATGATGTATTATGTTTATTGATTTCTGAATGTTGAACAAGCCTTGCATCCCTGGAATAAACCCCACTTGATCGTGGTGCACTATCTTTTTGATATGTTTTTGTATTCAATTTGCCAAAATTTTGTTGAGGATTTTTACATCTATGTTCATTTAAGATATTGGCCTGAAGTTTTCTTTTTTGGATGCATATTTGCCTGGCTTTGGAATTAATGTAATATTGGCCTCATAGAAAGAGTCTGGAAGAGCTCCCTCTTTTTCTATTTCTTGAAATAGTTTGAAGAGCATTGGTATTAGTTCTTCTTTAAAAATCTTGTAGAACTTGGCTATAAACCCATCAGGTCCTAGACTTTTCCTTGTTGGTAGCTTTTTGATGACATCTTCTATTTCTTCGCTTGTAATCTATCTGTTTAAATTGTGTATAGCCTCCAGATCCAGTTTAGGCAAATCATATGACTCTAGGAATCTGTCAATGCATTCAGTATTTTCTATTTTATTAGAGTACAAGTTTTTAAAGTAATTTCTAATTATCTTCTGTATATCTGAGGTGTTTGTTGTGATATTCCCTTTTTCATCATGAATGTTAGTAATTTGAGTTGTTTCTCTTCTTCTTTTTGTTAGCATCGCTAAGGGTCTGTCAATTTTTTTTTATTTTTTCAAAGAACCAACTTTTAGTTTTGTCAATTCTTTGAATGGTTTTCTTAGTCTCAATTTCATTAATTTCTGCTCCAATTTTAATTATTTCCTGTCTTCTACTGCTCTTGGTGTTGATCTGTTCTTCTTTTTCTAGTGCTTTGAGGTGTGATGTTAAGTCATTTATTTGTTGGGTTTTGTTTCTTTTAAGGAATGAACTCAGTGTAATGAATTTTCCTCTTACTACTGCCTTCATAGTGTCCCAGAGATTCCTATACGTTGTATCTGTGTTCTCGTTTACCTCTAGGAATTTTTTAATCTCCTCTTTGATGTCTTTTCAACCCCTTGTTCATTCAGTAGCATGTTGTTTAGCTTCCATTTGATGGAGTAGTTTTTTTTTATTCCTTGTTTTGTCGTTGACTTCCAATTTCATCCCTTTATGATCTGATAGCATGCAGGGTAGTATCTCTATTTTTTTATATTTGTTGAGAGTTGCCTTGTAACATAATATATGGTCTATTTTGGAGAAGGAGCCATGTGCTGCTGAGAAAAATGTGTATTTGTTTACTGAGGGATGAAATATTCTATATATGTCCGTTAGGTCTAAGTTATTAATTGTTTTAAGGAGGCCTAAAATTTCTTTGTTTAGCTTTTGTTTGGATGATCTATCCATTGGTGAGAGAGTTGTGTTGAAGTCCCCTAGGATAACTGTGTTGTGGTCTATTTACTCTTGAACTTGAGAAGGGTTTGTTTGATGAATGTAGGTGCTCCATTATTTGGGGCATATAGATTTATGATTGTTATATCCTGTTGATGAATGGTTCCCTTAAGTAGTAAGAAATATCCATCTTTATCCATTTTGATTAGCTTTGGCTTGAAGTCTACCTTATTTGAAATGAGAATGGAAACCCCTGCTTGCTTCCACATGCCATGTGAGTGATAAGACTTTTCTCAGCCTTTCACCTTCAGTCTATTGATGTCTTTTTCTATGAGGTGTGTTTCTTGGAGAGGGCAAATTGTTGGGTCATTTCTTTTAATCCATTCAGATAATCTGTGTCTTTTGAATGGCGAGTTTAGGCCATTAACATTCAGGGTTATTATTGAGATGTGATTTTTATTCCCATCTATTTTTATTTGTATTATGGTCTTTAGTTTGATTTGGTTTCTCTTCTGGATGGTATTTCCCTTAGTTTAAAATCTCCCTTTATTGATTTTCATTGTTATTTTTCTCTTCTTCTTCATGAAAAAATTTTCCCAGGATTTTCAGAAGTGCTGGCTTTCGAGTTGCAAAATCTTTTAACTTTTGCTTGTCGTGGAAGCTTTTTATTTCATCTTCGAATCTAAAGCTCAATTTTGCTGGATATAAGATTCTTGGTTGACATTCCTTTTCTTTCAGAGCTTGAAATATGTTATTCCAGGATCTTCTTGCTTTTAAGGTCTGGGTTGAAAAGTCTGAACATAGTCTGATTGGTTTCCCCCTATATGTAATCTGATTCCTTTCTCTTGTGGCTTTTAATATTCTCTCCTTGGTCAGTATATTAAGGCATTTTCATTATAATGTGTCTTGATGTGGATCTGTTGTGATTTTGTATGTTTGGTGTTTGGTAAGCCTCTTGAACTTGGTTTTCCCATTCATTCCTCAAGTTTGGAAAATTTTCTGTAATTATTTCATTAAATAAATTACTCATTCCTTTGGCTTGAAACTCTGCCCCCTCCTCTACCCCAATCACTCTTAAGTTTGGTCTTTTTATGTTGTCCCATAATTCTTGAATGTTCTGTTCTTGGTTTCTTGCCATTTTTGCTGTGTAATCTAGATTTTTCTCTAGGATATATATTTTGTCTTCATTGTCTGAGGTTCTTTCTTCCAATTGATCTACTCTGTTGGTGATACTTTTGATTGAGCTTTTATTTTGGTTTATTGCTTCTTTCATTTCCAGAATATCTGTTTGGTTTCTCTTTAGAGCCTCTATCTCCCTATTGAAGTAATCTTTTACTTCCTGTATTTGTTTATGGAGTTCTTTGTCAAAATGATCTTTGCTCCCTCATCTCATTTTTGAGTTCATTCTTAAGTTCCACAAACACTTGGAATATGTAATTTCTAAATTCCATCTCTGGCATTTTACCAACTGTGCTTGCCATGGAATCTACTGAGGAGGTATATTGATTTGTTTGTGTCACTTTCTTCCCTTGTTTCTTCATATTGCTTGTGTGTCTTATCTTCCTGCACTGTGGACCTTGACTATTTTGATTTTACCTTAAAGCCTTATGTTGCTCCTGTAGTACAATGCTATCAGATCCCCTTATATTTCCTTTACACTTTAAAATCAAACACTTTCTATTCAGAAAATCCCAGTTTTTGATCACAATGTACAGATTTAGTTAACCCAGATATTGTTTCCAATTTACTGTGTATGCTTCTGATGGGGGTTTTATAGTTTCAAGAGTTGGACACAGAGGTGATATGTTTAGGAAGAAGGAAGTGAGTATATTGAATTGTTATTTCTTAGAAAGTATGAGAAGAGAGTTTTATCGAAGTGGTTTAGTATCAGCAGACGAGAGAGGAAAGAGAATGGAGTGAATGCTTAGGTGGAAAGTCTGATTTATATATAAACCTAACTTATGCAGTGGTTGAGAGAAGAAAAGAAAGAAAGATGGAAAAGAGAGAAAAAAAGTAACAAAGGAGTAGAAATTAGTTTAAGAGAGAGGAGAGAGAGAGTGAGTCAAGAAAATAGAGAATAAACTATATATAACACCACTTTGCTATATATTTCAATTGTACCCGTTCTAAAAATCCCAATTTCTGCGTATAACTTGTTTTTGCCTCTGTTGAGTATGCAATGGCAGGGTGTAAATAGGGAATATGAAGGAAGAAGAAAAAATACAAAAGTGAGAAGGAAGAAAAGAAAGAAAGAGAAGAGGAGTAGAAGCAAACAAACAAACACACTGTCAATCAAAACAAAAACAAAGCAAAAACAAACAAACAAACAAACAAAAAAACCCCAAAACAAGAAAACAAACAAAAAAATGTTGAACCCAGGAACCAGTCTCAAACAAAATGGACCCTGGGAAGCCCTTCTTTTTTCCCTTCCCGATTAAGCCAATTGACTTGGTTCACGTCCAGTCAGGGATCCTGTTAGTGGAGTCAAGGCTGCACCTTTGGCCAGTTGCAGAATGGCACAGCGGATGAGTGACTCGGCAGGTGCCTACCTCTTGTTCTGGTCACAGCTGGGCAGGTCACACTTCCCCCAGGGGTGGAGGGGGCTTTTCCTCAGGTTGAGTCCTGGAATGCAGCACAGGGAGCTGCTACTCTGGGCCCTGGAGGCCAGGCAAACTGGCGGCTGGGTCTCTCCTTCAGGGCGGGTGCACTGGCAGTCTGAACTGGGAATTCCGTCAGTAGGTCGCAGGGCCTGTAGGTGGAACCAGGATCTCACACGGGCAGGCTGAAGTGGAAACTTAAGCCAGCCGCTGAACTGGGGACTCGGCCCACAGGTCGCAGGGCCCACAGGCTGAACCAGGATCTCGTCAGTACACTCTTAAGAGCAAGTTAGAACCCAACCCCAGTTTTAAACCTTTCTGATACATCTACATTGCATTTTGGGTTTTGTTTCACTTGTTATAGTTAAGACTCTTTACTTCCATGCAACATCTCATTTCCATACTATTTACCTACAAAATATATTAGTCAGAAAAATCAAGCTATTACAAAATCATGAGCATCTAGAGGGAAGAAAAAACCCCAAAAGGAAAAATATCTCTTGGAAGCAAAATAATGGTCAGTAATATAAGATCCCTCAATTGTCCTTTCCTTACTTATTGTCTTAGATCTCATGGAGACAAATCTCTCAGCCATTGCCACATTGCTATTTGATTCCTCCCACCCCAACCCCCAACCAAAAAAAAAAAAAAAAAAAAAAAAGACCATATCTATTACAAAGAAACTGGGGAGAGCAAATTCAATGCTACCATGTATAAGTTTTCTCCCTTAGTGTAGGAGCCCTGTTTGGGGAGATGGCTTAAATTGCGGTTGACTATGGGCCATAAGGATTTGGGCATTGTCGCCTTCCGTAGTCTCACCGGACTTGGCCTGGGATCTCGAGTGACTTGGCCGAGATTGCTGATCGGGTCAGCGCCATTTTGGTGGTGTGTGTGTGGCGCGTGTTAGTCATTGTTAGAGCCAGAGAGAAAAGTTATCAGAATAAAAAGCTGTTTGTCTCCAGTTTGCCTCTAAACTTCTTCCCGCGGCTTCGTTGCTCCAAGCGGCCATCGCTTCAGGCGACAACACCTTAGGGCATGATTCTAACACTTTAATCAGGGGAAATATGGATATAAGGATTTTTATAAGTTAATAGTAGTTACTGTTTACTAGGTGATTAAATTGTATATAAAATAAAATGTTTTTTTTTTTTTTATTTTGCCTAATCCTCCCAACTACCCAGCAAGCCCAATACCTCTGTTAGCCCTTCTTATAATTAAGGAGACTGAGGTGTAGAGAAATTCAGTACCTTTCCAAAGTCATATCAGAAAGTAAAGGCAGGATTTGAACCCAGTCTCACTGCTGAGTGCCTCATCATCACTAAGTGAAATGTTGCCTACCAATTACACAAAGAGCATCATTCTGGGTATGTCCTTGGGGGAATCTCCTACTCTAATGAGGAAGCAGTTCAAGAGTTTTGGAGGAGGAGGCTTGATGCGAAGTTCAAAATCTTTTGTTTAGTCTTCATAACCCCTTATTTTGTGATTCTACTTGTTCTCCTAATCCAATTGCCTACCACTCACCATGTTCTTACTTGGACTCTGGACTCACTGTAACATATCTAGAGAAGCCCTCACCTTAACAGCTCCATGCCTTTGTTTACCTGGGCATAAGATACTCTTCTTCATTCCCCATTTGAATCAATTTTTCGCTAGGTGAATCCTAACCACTCTCCATGGAGCTTCTTTATATTTCAGCATATGATATTCCTTCCCTCCTTTTGCAATGACACTGTGTCCTAATATTCATCCATGTGCTTTACATTATCTCTGATGCAAGCCTTGATGTTGCCGAGAAGTGTGTTCCAGAGCCTGGGAATGGAATATGGAAAAACCCAAGGCAGGAGTGTGCTAAGCACATATCAAATCTCAGGGAGGCCAATAGCATCTAAGAGATAATATTCAGCTCTTAAAGAACAAAAACTGAGCTATTTGAGTGCTCAAGACCAACAATTTCTGCACTCGTCTGGGCTCTTTATGATGACTCCACACTTAGGCACTTAGGCTGGACTACTGGAATGGTTATCTTAGTCCATTCACTTTACCTTAACAAAAAACCTTACCCTAGATGGCTTATAAATAATGGGAATTTATTTCTCACCATTTTGGAGATTGGGAAGTCTATAATCAAGTCACCAGCAGATTCTGTGTCTGAAGTGAGCCTGCTTCCTGGTTCTTAGTGCCCTCCACAGGGGCTCACATGGTCCAGGTAAAGAACACGCTCTTTTTTAAAAGGACACTAATCCCCTTTAGGAGGCTAATTACTTCTCAAAGGTCCCTTCTCTTAATACCATCACCTTGAAGGCTAGGATTCCAACACGAGTTGGGGGGATGTGAACTTCAGATCATAACAGTGGTTCTTTGGAATCCAATCAATGTCATGTGTACCTAAGACTGGATAGGGCTGCCACTGAGAGGAGAGGCAGGTTGTTCCCTTTCAGACTGACAGGAAGGAGACATGGGGAAAGTGATTGAGACTCAAAGGGAGAAGACAACCAAAACTGGAAAGGGTGGAATTTTATATGTAAGCGGATAGAAAGCATGTTAATAGAATGCTTATATAAATTTCTTCAAAATAAAGGCAAAAATAAAGAGATAATCTACTTGGAAGATATAACAATTCTAGTTTTGTGTGCATCTATGAGCATAGCCTCAAAATATGAAATAACATTTTCAGAACTAAAAGAAGAAATAGACACTAAAAACCATAATAAGGATTTATGTGTGTGTGTGTGTGGGGGGGGGGTATTGGGGATTGAACCCATGGCCTTGTGCATGCGAGGCAAGCACTTTACCAACTGAGCTATATCCCCAGCCCCATAATGAGAAATTTTAACATACCTTTTTCAGTAAATTATATAAACAGAATGAACAGACAAAAAAAGAGCAAAAATATGAGAATTTAAGCATCATGATTAACAAATTCGATCTAATTAATATATGCATGTTGAAATGTGTGTCCAACAATGGTAGATTACAACTTTACAAGTACATATAGAATTTATCAAAATATGGATTATATGCTTGACCATAAAAGAAAATCTTAACAAACATCAAAGACATAAAATAATACTGATTTTTTTCTTACCACATGTAATTAAGCCAGTAATAAATAACAAAAATGTCAATATCTAGCTCTACATTATTAGAAGTTAATAATATGCTACTAAAAATCTCAGTGGATCAAACAAAAAAATCAATAAAATTATAGGATATTATAAATTTAATAAGCTAAAAATGTGATGTCAAAACTTGTGGGCTGCTTTCAACCTACATGTGAAGAGAAATTTATAGGCTTAAAAACATCTGTCAGAGAATTAAAAAAAGAAACCGAAAATGAATGAACTATATCCATTTTAAGATGTAGGAAAAAGAATAGCAAATTTTAACTCAAAGAAAGTAGAGAAGACAAATTATAAAGAAGAAAACTAAAAATTAATGAAAATAAATATACAATGAGTTTTAACAAATCCAAAAGCTGTATCATTAAGAAAATACCTAAAATGACCAAACAAACAAACAATAACATAAAAACCTGACCAGTCTTACCAAGGTGAGGTGGGGAAAGAATGTCCTAATAAGCAACTTCAGAAATGAAAAAGAGTCTTTTTAAACATTCTTAGATGTCTATGTGAATAACTTTATGACAAGAATTTTGAATATTTAGATAAAATGGACAAATTCAAAGAAAATTCCAGTGTGCCAAAGTGAACTATGTAAGAAATAGAAGGATTTGAGTAGTCCTATGTTTATTAAAGGAATTGAGCCTATAATTAAAATCTTTCCCATTCTAGATGTTTTTCTAGTGAATTTGATCAAACATTTAAAGAAAACATCAATGTGACACAAACTTTTCCAGAGAATAAAAAAAGAAACAATTTCACAACTAATGTTGTAAGACTAACATAAATAATCTTGATACGCAAACCTGACAAGAATGTGCAAGAAAAGAAATAACAAGCCACTTTCTCACATGAGCATATATGCAAAATATATGCAAAAGTTCTAAAAATATGAGTCAAGTCCAGCGATAGATTAAAAAAAATATACAACATGACAAAACTGGGTTTGTTTTAGATGTAGAAGATTAGTTTAAAATTAAAACATTTGTGAAATTCACACCAGTAATAGAGCAAAAGAGGAAAAGTGACCATCTTTACAGATGCAGAAAAAGTTTTGGATAAAATTCAACATCCTTTTATAACATCCCTATATTTATTAAAGGAATTGAGCCTATAATTAAAATCTTTAAATACAATAAACACTTGCATTCACAAAAATTACTAGAAAAACCCATAAGAAACCTCTTACTTTATAGTTAAAAATTGAAGGGCTGGGATATAGTTCAGCACTAGATTGCTGTCCTAGCGTGTACAAGGCTCTGGGTTTGATCCCCAACACCACAAAAAGAAAAAGATCCCACCAAAGTCATACATTTAGTTTCTCTATATGATTTAGTTTCTATACACTAGTGACAAGCAGTAAAAAATTAAAATATAAACACAGTGCCACTTATCAACAATATACAGAAGTTAAATGTCTAAAAATGAATCAGAAACAAACATGCAAGACATCTGCACATAAAACTACAAAGCATTCTTGGGAGAAGCTGAAGAAGATCTAACTAAATGAAGGAAAATATCATGTTCATGAAATAGGTTACTATTACAAGTATGTTGGGTTATGTTACCACTCAAAAAAAATAGTAGCTTAAATAAGCAATAACCTTATCATTTCTCATATTTCTATGGGTTTCAGGTTCAATGGGGTCTTTCCTCTGCTGGTCTGGTTGTTGCTTTTATTGCAAATGAGGACCCTGTGGATCATCCAGAAAATAACTGTCCACACAGAGATAATTCCATCACTGCTCATGATTCTGTGGGTTTACTGGAGCTCAGATGGACAGTTCTATTTTTCTCACTTGGAGTCACACATGCAGCTGCAGTTGTTTGATGGAGCAGGAACATCCCAGGTGATTTCACTCACTGTTCAATACCACAGTAGGTATATCTGTGAAGCTGGACTCAGCAGTGATGCAGTGGACTGGGTTTCTCTCTCCTTTCAGATAGTCCAACACTTCCCCCATCTATAGAGAAAAGATATGGAAAGACTTCTTATATGGACTTCTTACATGACAGCTCCAAAGTACACAAATAGAAGCTGCCTGGTTTTCTTAAGGTTCATGCCCAGCACTGATATAAAATTACCACCACATTCTAATAGTTAAAGCAAATCACAAAATTAATCTGGATTTACTGTGGGAGGGGTTTACAGAGTATGAGTACCAGAAGGTATGGTTTACTGTGAGCCATTTTTGGAGATTAGCTATACAAGTCCACATTCTGGTCTTTGATGATCTATGTACTTCACAAGTGAAACACTTATACTTATTTCATTATAGACTCTCAGAGCCTCATTCTTTTATAGCATCAGTATAAAATCCAATCTACTTTCATATAACCATGCTCAAATTCAGATGGGCTCTTCAGATGTATTCTTTCTAGTACAACTCCTTGGGTATGATTCCTTGGGTACAGATACCAAATTGTGTAGATTGTGAATTAAAAAGGCAAGGTATTTCCCCTCTAGCCCCTGACATTCACACATACATATAGTCAACATGAATTCATAAGATAGGGATAGGATAAACAAAGTAAACACTTTCATTCAAAAGGAAGGAGTAGGAGGTGCAAAGCAATCACTGATCCATAGCAACTCTAAAATCCACTGGGATGAAGGTGAAGGACATCCTGTTAATCAAAATAATCCAGATAAAGAAGGGCAAATATTTAATGTTTTCTCTCATCTGTGGAAACTTTTTTAAAAATGACCCAAAAGTAGAAGAAGGACTATTAAGGAGTGGGAAGAGGGCCAGAGGTATGGGGGTGGGGAGTGAGGGGTGCAAGAGCAGGTAGAAGGGAGGATGGACATAGTCAATAAGTCATATAAGCATGTATGGAAACATCACAATGAAACCCATTCATTTGTACAATTAATATGTATTAATAATAAAACAATATCCACTGGGCACATGTTTCCAGCATTATTACTTGGGAGGGGTTCTCCATGGCTCTTGGCTCCCCCCTTGGGGTTCTTTTTCCTTTCCCCTGAGACATCTCCATTTTTCATTAGAATTGACCCACCTTTACAACTGAGAGACTATCTTAACCCACTTCCTCCTTTTAGAAATTTGAGGACCCACAGGCCTCTTTTCTTTTTGAACTGTCTCAGTCTCCTTCAGCCCAAGCTATTATAATTCTTTTTTTAAATGTTGTGGGTTTCCGATATATCAAATGATAAATCAGCTCCCTTAGATGAAAGCTTTTCTTTACTTTTCTGCTTCACTTGTCTATTGCTCTTTAATAAACTCCCAAAATAGGAGTGGCTCAAAATATAAATAATTTATTTTGTATGATTTTGGGGGTTTTCTGAAAAAATGCTGACAAATTGGATTCAAGTATAAAGAACTCCTGAGAAATTAGTAAGACCCACATAGCCTAATAAGAAAAAAATGGGGAAAAGATGTATACAGGTACTTCAGAAAATAGGTTCTTAAATGGTCAATGAATGTATATGCTATGAAAAATATGCTCAACTTTATAAGTTATCAGATAAATGCAAATTATTTTTACAAAGTGATACCATTGCATAATCAAAAGGAGAGTCAAATTTTTAAAAAGTGAATTATAAACAAAATTGTTCATGGCAGTATAAATTGTACAACTACTTTGGGAAACTCTCAGTATCTACTAAATTTGAACTTTACAAACCTTATGACCCAACAATTCCATTTTTAGGTATATATCCAACAGAAATGCATACCCCCTCCACACACACAGGCACCAAAAGACCAGTGCATGAATGTTCATGTCAGCATTATTCGTAATGTCCCAAAGTGGAAATAACACTAATGTTGACCTGCAATTTAAAAATACAAAACAATGCTTGTGGTATAGTCATAAGATACTATACAGCAGTGAACAAATTGGATTCAAGTATAAAGAACTCCTGAAGCTGGGCGCGGTGGCGCACGCCTGTAATCCCAGCACTTTGGGAGGCTGAGGCAGGAGGATCGCGAGTTCAAAGCCAGCCTCAGCAATGGCGAGGCACTTAGCAACTCAGTGAGACCCTGTCTCTAAATAAAATACAAAAAAAGGGCCAGGTATGTGGCCCAGTGGTCGAGTGCCCCTGAGTTCAATCCCTGGTACCACAAAAAAAAAAAAAAAAAAAAGAACTCCTGAAAATGAATGGACCACTATATACAATAATATGTGTAAACCTCACAAACACAACATTAAGAAAAATAAACCAAACACAAAAGGGCATACTATAAGGCTGCATCCATTGAAAATACCAAGTGATGATGATGATGATGATGATGATGATGATGATGAAGCACAACTGGCCAGTTGGGAGAGGACGTGGTAATGCTCTATTTCTTGGCCAGAATGCTGCATAAACCAGTGGTTCTTTTTGTATAGTTCACTGAGTGAGGCACCTTGAATAAAATTTTGCTCTAGAAATGAGGAAATGTTTAAAATTTTTTAGATTAGCAGAGCATATGAAGGGGAAAAAACGAGTTCTCCTGGGTTAATAGTTGGGTTATGATTGAGGAGAAGCACACCAAGCCAACGAGTGAGTGTCAACAAAGGTATCCTGGAATAGAAGGCATCCTGAAGCAAGAAGGAGTGTGTGAAACAGTGCCATAAACGGAGGCTCTGCAGGCAATTTTATATGGTAGGCTGGGATGAAGGGAGGGTGAGATTAAATGGGAGAGGAAAGTCCATGCCAACTATTTCTAGTTTTTGTATGCTTTTGGAAGATATTGAGAGGTTTTATGTAAGAGCCCTAATTGAAGAGATAGCTAAGATGGTGGCTAGCTGAGAGCCATTAAGGTGTTCAAGTATTTTCACCTGAATCTTTTTATGCCCATGAACACTGCGTGACGCACCTATAAGCTTGAGCTGTTAGCACGTGTCCTTGTTAAGGCAAAAAGTATTTAACTGGGTGAGGGTTAGTTAGTTGGTGGTTGGAGTTGGAGTTGGAGAGGTTGTTGGAGCTGGAGAGAGAAGAATAAAAGAACTTTTTCATTTCCATCCTGCCTCCGAATTTTCTCCCGCGGCGTCATTGCTGCAAGCAGCAATCGCTACAGTCGGCAACAAGTGGTGGCCCGTATGGGGAGTTCGGAATTGGCAGGTAAGAACTGCAAAATCTTTAAAGATGGGTGCGAAAATAACAAAAAGCCGAATAATAAAAGCCTTTTTTGACATCGCTGACTCAGTTTATAGTGAGGAGAAAAGTGATCAAGAAAGCATAGCCTCTGCTGAGTCAGATAAGACCAGTAAGGATAATATTGGTGTGAACTCAAAAATAAAGAAAATAAGAGCTGCTAAAGCTATCAGAGATTTATTAGAAATAGCCGAGGAATACGTGCTCTCAATAGAATCTGAAACTCAGGATGTTACTACCAGTGAAAGTAATAGTAATGAGGAGGAGCCAAATAACCATGAAAGCACAGCCTCCTCTGCTAAGTCAGTTAAGACCAGAAAGGACTGTCAAGTGGAGGAATATTTTGTGCCCTCATGGGTGGAATCCATTACAGAAACCATGAGGGGTATTTCTGAGCATATGCGTGCCCTTGAGGCAGAGATTAACGGCCTTTCTGAGCGCTTACAAGCCCTCGAACGCCAAAAACTGCAGGAACATTGGGACCTGCCAGTATTTGAAAAGGAAAATGGGCAAAGGTATCACTAATCCCTAGATTTTAAAACAATAAAAAATTTCAAAGAGGCGATAATGACCTATGGACCTCAAGCTCCGTTCACAATGAGCATGCTGGAGTCCCTTAACACTTTCACTTTAACCCCCTCAGACTGGAAGGAGTTATGCAAGGCAGTATTGAGCAGGGGACAATACCTGATCTGGAGGTCACAATTCCAGGAACTTTGTGTAGAAACAGCTAAAAGAAATGCGACTGCAGGCTTCCCAGACCGTAATATAGATATGCTATCAGGTGAAGGACAGTTTGCTGAACTACAAATGCAAATACAATGTGATCCTGGTGTATACGCACAAATAAACAATGCCGCTGTTAAAGCCTGGAAGACCTTACCAGGAACAGGTGATTTGCAAGGTAGCTTATCAAAAGTAATACAGGGGCCTAACGAGCTGAATGCTGATTTCGCTGACAGACTTTTAAGAACTGCAGGCAGAATATTCAGGGATGTGGATCAAGCAATGCCCTTAGTCATCCAGTTGGCATATGAAAATGCCAACAAATATTGCCAAGATGCTATAAGACCATGGAAAAATAAAAAAGACCTTTCAATATACATTAGATTATGTAAAGATATTAATGATGCCTTTGTCACAGGCAATGTGATTGCAGCAGCAATGAGAGGTGCTTCCCCTCAAAATTTCACAAATAGGGCTCAACAAAAAAATTATAATCAATCAGGATATTCCAGACAAAATTATTATAATCAACCAGGATATTCTAGGCAATATCCCCAAAGAGAAATAAGACCAAGCTCATACCTTGTTCCAGGCCGCTGCCCCAGGTGTAAAAAGGGAAATCATTGGGCCAATAAATGCCTTTCTAAATTTGACATCTATGGAAATGTTTTGTCCAGGAATTCAAAAAACGGGGCATGGGGCCCAATGCCTCGGGGCCCACAAATGTACGAGGCATTAGACAAGGAATATCCTCAAACATCCATCCAGATGATTCCTCGTCACAATCCCTCCTACCCATTGACTCTCTTGTCAGAGGGACAAGCGGAAGTACAGGACTAGACCTCTGTTCCACCACCCGAATAGTGCTAATACCTGAAATGGGGGTTCAACTGATTCCTACGGGAGTCAGGGGACCTCTTCCCTCAGGGACTGTAGGACTTATCCTCGGACGAAGTTCTAAAAGCCTATTAGGTTTTCAAGTAACACCAGGTGTTATTGACTCCGATTACCAAGGAGAAATAAAAAATAATGCTTAGTTCACCTAGAGGCATTATCTCTGTTAACCAAGGAGGTAGAATTGCTCAGCTGCTTCTCCTTCCCAGTTTCCACAACTCATTCAAGAGTATGCCGCAGAATAGGAACAATAGAGAATTTGGTTCCACTGGCTCGGGACTTATGGCTTGCTGGGTTCAGGATTGTTCATGGAGGCCTATGTGCAAAATAAAAATTCAAGGTATAGAGATGGAGGGGCTGATTGATACTGGGGCTGACTCTTCCATCATTAATCTACAACAATGGCCCAAGCACTGGCCTCTGCAGAAGGCCTCAAATAGTTTAAGAGGCTTGGGATATACTAACACCCAGCACAAAGTGCTGTAGTCTTAAATTGGGAGATGAAGGGCATAAAGGAACATTCCAGCCTTATGTTTTGACCAGCTTGCCAGTTACCCTATGGGGAAGAGATATTCTACAGCAAATGGGGGTACACCTTGCAACCAAGCCCGCAGGTGTTAAAAATAAAAATCTAAATCATCATCAAAAGGGTAAAAGATATTTTTTCTAGGGGCCACTGAGAAAACAATTTTGAAAATACCATGGCTTTCTGATAAGCCAGTTTGGGTCCCTCAGTGGCCCCTATCTAGAGAAAAATTACAAGCAGCCCACCTATTAATCCAAGAACAACTAGAAGCAGGACACATAGAGCCTTCCACCTCTCCCTGGAATTCCCCCATATTCATAATCAAGAAAAAATCAGGAAAATGGAGATTGTTACATGACCTTAGAGAAATCAATAAAACTATGCAAATTATGGGCCCTACCCAACCTGGACTTCCTAATCCTGTAGCTATTCCTAAAAATTTCCATCTTATAACTCTTGATATAAAGGATTGTTTCTTTTCCATTCCTCTACATCCTCTGGATGCCCCCAGGTTTGCTTTTTCAGTTCTTTCTATCAATAATAATGGCCCTGATAAAAGATATCAATGGAAAGTGCTACCGCAGGGAATGGCTAATAGCCCCACTATATGTCAAATCTATGTAGACAAAGCTATTCAGCCTATTAAGAACAAATATCCAAACCTTATGTGCCTCCATTATATGGATGATGTTTTGCTTGCTCACCCTAATCAAGAAATCTTATTTACCATATTTAGTGATATGACAGAAAATTTAAAAAGATACGGATTAAAAATTGTTGAAGAAAAGGTTCAAACTAGATTTCCCATATTATATTTAGGATTTAAAATCATGGATACCTTTATTAGGCCTCAAAAAATTTTAATAAATAAAGAACATTTGACCACCCTCGATGATTTCCAAAAACTGCTGGGAGACATTAATTGGCTTCGCCCTACACTAAGCCTCACTACTGGACAATTAAAACCCTTATTTGATATCCTTCGGGGAACCCTGATCCATCTTCACCGCGAACATTGACTCCTGATGCTAGGGAAGACTGAAAAGGCCATTGAAAGATCCCATTGTGATAGAATTGATTTTGCTCGACTGCTAATATTGATTATTATTTCTTCACAATATATACCCACAGGAGTATTTTGGCAACAGGGACCTTTATTATGGATACATTTACCCGTCTCTCCTAAAAGTACAATTGAGTCTTATACTTCCATGGTGGCTAAACTTATTCTTCAAGGACTTAAGACTTCTACTAAAATATTTGGCATTCATCCCGCTACTATTATTACTCCCTATTCATCATCACAGGTTGAATATTTGTGCTTCAACAATAACGATTGGGCTATAGCTAGATGCTCTACTCATGCAAATTTTGATAACCATCTTCCTAAGTCTCCTATGCTATCTTTTTGTGTCAATCATCCCATTATATTTCCACAGGTAATACAAAATCAACCTATTTCTAAGGCATTAAATGTATTTACAGATGGGTCCTTTAATGGTACTACTGCAGTAGTCACTCAAAAAGAAAATATGATTCATATTACTGGTCAAAAATCAGCCCAATTAGTTGAACTTGAAGCTATTATAATAGCTCTAGAAAGTTTTAAAGAACAGCCTATAAATATTTTTTCAGACAGCCACTATATTGTACATGCTGTCTCTAAATTGGAGCTAGCAGGTCCAATAGCACCACATACTCCAGCCTTTAAATTGTTTTTTCAAATTCAAAATCTCCTATGGGAACATAAAGAACCTTTATTTATTGGACATATCAGAGCTCATACTAATCTGCCTGGTCCTCTCCATGAAGGTAATCAAAAGGCTGATGCCCTCACTAAATCAATCTTTATATTTTCAGCAGTCCTACAAGCTACGTTGTTCCATTCCCAATTTCATGTCAATAGTACTATGTTACAGCAAAGTTTCAAAATCACAAAGGAGCAAGCTCGAACAATTGTGAAGGCTTGTCAATCTTGTGTGACACATTTGCCCAATCCACATTATGGGGTTAACCCAAGAGGATTAATGGCCAATCATTTATGGCAGATGGATGTCACTCATGAGCCAAGTTTTGGAAAATTGCAATTTATTCATGTGACCATAGATACATGCTTAGGCATGATTTTTGCTTCCTTACATTCTGGATAAAAAGTTAAAGATGCTACATCTCATTGTCTGCAAGCTTTTGGTGCATTGGGCATCCCCAAAATGCTTAAAACAGATAATGGCCCTGCATATACATCCTCATCTTTCAAACAGTTTTGCGCAAAATTCAATATATCCCATTAAACAGGTATCCCATACAATCCTCAAGGTCAAGGTATAATTGAATGAGCTAATCACACACTCAAAATTATGCTATTAAAGCAAAAAGAAGGAAATTGGAAAAAAATCCTAGGGACAGATTGGCAGTTGCCCTGTTTACCTTAAATTTTTTAACTTTAGATTCTAATGGATATTCGGCTGGAGACAGACACTGGAATCCACACCAACAACATAAACCTTTGGTTTACTGGAAGGATGTTCTTTCAGGTGCATGGAAGGGTCCAGATCCAGTATTAATTTGGGGGAGAGGATCTGTTTGTGTTTTTCCACAGCACGAATCCTCCCCAATACGGACACCATCTAGATTAATAAAACAGATACCAAATCAAAAGGACCAAGATGAAGTTATTGAGGAATCAAGATTAATAAAACAAGTATAAAATCAAGAGGACCAAGATGAAGAAATGGAATGATTCCCTTAAAAGAGTCCTCCAATAAATTCACAATTTAAATCTCATTCCTCCTGGCCGGGACGGGAAGATCTCTCTTTAGTGTGCACACAATTGTTTTTTTTTTTTTTTTTTTTTTTATATATGTCTTTATGTCTGTGCATTTGTCTAAATTTCATGTTAATGTGACATCACAAATATATGTTTGTATGTGCGTCTGTCCAGTGTGACGTTACAAATAACAAAGCACTTATGAAAATTTTAAAAAGTAAATATATATATGTATATATATATATATATATATATATATATGGATCCAAATAACTTTAATTCATTTAAGTTTAGAGTATTCAATTTGGGTAAACAATTTAAAAAGTGAAGGTACCTTCAATTTTGATTTATAGGTGTCCCTGGGACTTCTCTTCAGCAAAGAATATGACTAATACTGTATAACCTAATATTTTGGTATTTGACATGGGATTGTTTATTTGTAATTAACTTTATTTGTTTAATAGCTGATTAATTTGAATTATTTCAATAGGTAATTTCATAGAAGGTTGCTGTGTATGCAGAGACTCGGGGGTTCCAGCTAACAAATTATTTTTCAAAGTGCTTTTAGCTTTTCTTTCATCTATCTTTAATGCAGTAAATACCCTCAGTCTTTCTTTGATTTGTTCTGAATGTGATATTTTGCTTATGTTTGTGGGAGCTCAAGTAGCAATGTGTGTGAGCGGAGATCAACTTTACTTTTCTAATCTAATATTTCTATTTTTTAGTTTGACAACTCGCCTCTTGACTCAGTGCTGGAATAGCACTGCCTTTTCTTTAATAATTGATGCTTGAGTTTCTAGGTAGCGGGCCCTGAAGATTTGCTGGTGGCATTGTCTAGACATAAAAAAGACGGCTGCTGCTACAGCTGCAGGGATCGTGGTCGCTACAAACATCACTGCTGCTCAAGCATCAAACAACCTCACCAGCAGTGTGGCCTGCATGCATGGGGCCTCCTAGATCAATGTGTTATAACAAGTGGACATTTTGATCTTTTATTGTTTGGGACTTTACGGGAAAATGCCTTGCGGGTATTTGTCTAGAGAACTCAGTGTGTTACTTGATAGAACTCAGGGAAGCTGATTTGTTTAAAGAATTTGATATGCTATGCAACTTGGCTCGTCAGCAGAAGGCTTGTCACCTTAAAGACGCAGCATCTCCTCACAATTGGACGGCTGTTAGCCATCTTACACAGTTCGATCCTGAAGGGCTTGATTGGATGGCTGGTAGCCAATGATGGGTAAGATCCCCAGAGGGGGACAACTTAAGACAGGCAGAGTCGCACGGGACAGTCTCATGTGGCCGACATATCAACCTAAGACAGGAGTCAAGGGCACAGCCTTGATTATCCAATGACGGGTAAGAATGTTGGTTGCACATGGACGTCCTAGAGCATCCCCTCTTTTAAAACAAAAGGGGGGAAATGTAAGAGCCCTAATTGAGGAGATAGCTAAGATGGCGGCTAGCTGAGAGCCATTAAGGTGTTCAAGTATTTTCACCTGAATCTTTTTATGCCCGTGACCACTCTGTGACGCACCTGTAAGCTTGAGCTGTTAGCACGTGTCCTTGTTAAGGCATAAAGTATTTAACCGGGCGAGGGTTAGTTAGTTAGTGGTTGGAGTTGGAGTTGGAGAGGTTGTTGGAGCCAGAGAGAGAAGAATAAAAGAACTTTTTCATTTCCATCCTGCCTCGAATTTTCTCCCGCTGTGTTGTTGTTGTAAGCGGCAGCCGCAGGCGGCAACAGTTTTAAAAACGGAAACAGGTTCTGATGTGCCTTTTAATCTCTCAGGCTGACTGTAGGATAGACTGGAAGAGGGTGCCTGGGTAGACGCGTCCAATTTCACACAACTTTGTGAGGTTCTTTTTCATCTATCGCCAAAGGCTGAGTGAATGAGATGTCAGATCATGCAAACTAGTGAAGCTCACAGAGGCATTCTCAGCCTCAGTAAGTGTCCTTGATCTCATTAGCACAGGAAATCATCAGATAATCAGAACTGGATAACAAGTGCAAAATTCTCAGTGAAAATTGCTCCACCAAAGTGTCTCCCTGGTGATGACTGAGTGATTGTCCATAACCCAAAATACCAGGAAAGACAAGTATATGCTGAAATACCTGCCTATGAATTAATTTGCTACAACTAGCTTTTCCTGTCCTTCATCAAGTCAAAACTAGCTGTTCCTGGGCTTTTTCTTTTCAAAACCAGTTACACCAGTTATGATATTTTACTCTTATGGCTATATTTTTAAAGACATAATTTTCCTGCACATTCAAACTGAGAAATCTACCTTGTTAAAGCCAGACAATGGAGACCCCAATAAGTACATAAATAGATGCTCATCCTTACTATTAATCAAAGAAATAATAATTAAAATGGAATATTATTTTGCAGATATCACATTGAGAAAAATTTAGAAGTCTGATAAATACTACTATGGGAAAAAGAAAACTGACACATTGCAGATGAGATTGAAAATTGATTTGACTGGTCTGGAGTGCTATTTGTTAATAACTTCTAGAGCTAAAGATGCGCCTATATGTCAACCCAGACATTTCACTGCTAGATAGAGAGCAAGAAGTCTCAAATTGTCTATACTGAAAAATCAAGTTTTCTAAAAAAGTTTTCCAATCTGTTAAGGATCAGTATTTTTGCAAAAATACAATAAAAGTGAATTAATAAAACAAAACTTTAAAAGACAATACTCCCTATTATTAAATTCAATCGACATAAAAGCACTCAGTTGAATTGATAATACGGTGTCACGATGTTCTGAATTTCTGTACTTATCTAGTTATGAATCAGTAACAGCCTGTGTTCACATTTTGAGAAGCACTTTTGTCAATAACTCCAGTTCACAAAAACAAAGAGTTGTCTTTAAGGAAAATTACTCACTACAGCATTATTTTAAATATTAAAAATAAATTTAAATTTGCTGTCAAAGAAGAAAATAGATGTCATGGTCAACATGACAAAATACAAGACAACAATTAAAATGAGCAAACTAGACTCCATTATTAACATGAATAAATCTTTAATCCAAAACATTGGGTGGAAAAAAAAATGTTGAATGGATCTTTATGTATGATGTCATTTACATGTTTCAAAAATACTCAAAATATTATATGTAGGTCTATAGATATAAATAAATGTCTTAAATTAAGGAATGGAAGACTGAACTCCATCTTTAGGATAGTAATTTTCCTCTGGGAAGTATGACAAAGAATATGAGATTAAGAAAACACGATTTTACCTGTAATGTTTCATTTCTATAAAAATTGACATTCTGCGTAATGCAGAGATATTCATTAAATCTGAGTATCAGGTAACAGTTATCACATTATTTTCTATTTTAAAAATACACTTGAACGGTTTCATAATTTTTAGTTTAAAAAGACAGTGGGGGCTGGGAGTGGAGCTCAGTGGTAGACTACTTGCCTAGTATGTGAAAGTCCCTGGGTTCGATCCCCCACATCCTCCCTCCACAGACACACATTCACAAAGACAAGAAAATAGTTCAAGGAAATTCACTAAATCTTTGAAATATTGAAACAATTTTATTTTTATGCCATTGCTTGTTTGGGCAGACTATGTGTAGTTTTAGAGAAATAAACTTAATCATTTAATTCTGGGGATAATGAGTTCTTCCATTAGTAGGGATAAAGGAAGGAACTTTTCCTCCTGAACACAGTAAATGGCATCCCAACCTAAACTCTTCATGTGCTAATGTGTGTAAATATAAACAAGACTCAAGTTACAGGAGGGAACTTGGAGATCCCCACTCCAACTTCCTCATTGTAAAAGGAACTAATTCAGAGAGGTAATGAGTTGACCAAAGCACAGACTTATTGTTGGCATAACTAGGACTAGGATCAAACATCTCCATTGGAAAAGGCACAAGTCACTGAGAAACAGATGAACAAACAGAAACCAATAGTACAGTGTCAGATCACTGCTCCTTGTTTCCACAGGCCTGGAGGTTAGACATTTAAATGCACATAGCTGACACTACCTCTTCTTCACACACCAGTGGAGGGCTTTTCTGGTCCAGGGGAAGCAGGGGAAAGAGCACCAGCGATGAAGTTGGGCAGGCCTTGGGGTGAATTCCAGCCTTGTTCTATGCTGTGTGCTGTGATCTTGGGCCCAGCTTTACTTGTTTGAAAGTATGGGGAAGAATAAGTTATAAGCTACAGTCAGAGTTCCTGATATATGATGAACAAAATGGCTGGCTAATAAATGCTATTTCATGTACCTTCTTCAACTGTTAAGACACAGAACACAAAAGAACTCCATGTCTGCCTTGGGGTAAGGAGACAGACATGTAACAAATAATAGCAACAGAGTGAGATAGGAACCAAATTAGAACCTGTGGAGTACTCTAAGGCAGTTGAAGGAACAGCAGTTAACGTTCTAGACTGCTGTCATTTAACGTATCTAGGTTTCAATGCATTCACCCATAGAATGGTTCTCTGCTTACAAAAGTGAGAACATAAAAACATGGAAGTACTTGGTATTTTATAAAGGATAATATTAATATAAGGCATTGTTAACTTTTCTCTCAAGAACTATATGGTAGGCAGACTAATGGCGACTTAAAGATGTTCACATTCTAATCCCTGGCAATTATGAATATGTTATATATCAAGGAGGGACTAAGTTTGCTAACTAGCTATTCTTAAAATTAGGAGGTCAACTGTGATTATCTGGGAGTCCAGTATAGTCACAGGGTCCTTTCAGTGTAGAAGGAGGTGGAGTTCAGAATCAGAGGAAGATTTGAAGATGCTACATTATCAGCTTTGAAGATGGAGGAAAGGACGAGGGCCAAGCAATACAGTTGCTGACTAGAAGCTGGAGCAGGCAAGGAGACAGATTCTCTCCTAGAGTTTCCAGAAGGAATAGATCCATGCTGTCAGCTTGATTTTAGTACATAGCACTCATTACTGTTTTTTAATCCTCAGAACTACAAAATAATAAATCAGTTTTGCTTTCAAGCCACTAAAATTGCAGTCATTTGTTCAGGACAATAGGAAACTAATACAAGCCACACTCTCAGATCCCTGAAGATACTAGCATGGAGGATGGATTAGTGTAGAAGACAGCACAGAATGGGAGTCCTATTCTTTTTTTAAAATGTCATTGTCATCACAACAGAGATCTTGTGTTAAAACTGCCTCTGCAAAGTCAATCTGGGCCTAGTATCATCAGGATGAGGCCATTCATCAAGTGTCCTCTAGATCTATTTAGCTCTGGCATGCCTAAGGCTGGGCTCACTCCATGATAAGTACTGAGCATAGATCACCTAGAACAGCCCCAACTTCTATCTCCCAGAACATTCCTCTTAGGACAAATGCTGAGATTTCACCTAATAAATTCATAATCATCTTTCAGGATATAGATCAAGGTTTCTGTCTTGTTGTAAATTAAATTTTTGGCACCAATTCTTCACTTCCCTTTCAGAACATCCATACCTAACCATGACCTAATGGTAGGTCATAGGAATTCCCTGTTCCTTGACTTTGGGATTGACTGTACTTGCTTTGACCCATGGAATTTTAATGAATGGAACAAGAGCAGAGACTTGAACTATTTTTGCACTATTGGGCACTCTTCTCTTTAATGACCCACATACTGTGTTTGGATCACATACTCTGGTCCAGGGAGAAGGAGAGCCACGTGGAGCAGATCTGGAGTCAAGCACAGCCCAGTAGATTTGGTTGTTGATTGGAAGACCATGTGCCAGAGGATTATTGTTTTAAGTAACTGTTTCTGAGTGATTCGTTGCATAGCACTGTGGTGGCAATAGCCAACCAATACCTCCTAGATGAAGGCTTTTCCAGTCACTCTTTCCCAGTAGAACTAAACACATCCTCCTTTGTGTCCATAGTACTGATAAAGATTTATACATCTGGACTAAAGTTCCTTGAGGACAAGCATCAGGTATTATTCTACTTTGGACCAATGACTCCTAGCAGGATGCCCAGGACATAGTACATCATTTATGAAAAGAAGATCAAACAAATTTATAAATGCTTATAAATGGAATACACTATTCCAAGTCTGTGACCTGGTGGTGAGGGCAGGTACAGGGGAGGAGGAAATCACAAGTTTTTGAGCTACTAAAAATGTCATTAAACACATAAGCAGCCAAACTTTATTGATAGATTGAATAATTCATATTTCCCAAACATGTATGTTTGGTTTTTCAGGCATCTATAAATGCTATTGTGATTAATGAAACAATTTATTTCAAAGTGATAACAAATTTTAAGTTGCTTATTATTAATATGTGTTTCCTCAAAAGATGAATATGAAAAGAATAACTCAAGTGAGGAATGAAAAGTTTTGACATCAATAAGAGGCCCTCATATTTCAAAATGTTGGGAAATACTGTTCTAGACTATTCCTTTTAAAGAAGTCATAGAGAATTCAGCATTGTGCTGAGTCTCTCTTGCTTGTTGACTATTTGTCCATGTAGCAGTGACTTGGGTGTCTTTCTGGTTTATTCTCTCCTGAAACTTCAGGTTGCTGTACATTTACATCATAAGGGCAGGGCTGCTGTCAGACTTCAAGACACCTCAGAGAAAATTATAAGCTTTCATTCTTTCTCCACCCTTCCTATCACAAAAGCTGTCACATCACCGCATTTTCCAGCTCAGCCTTGGATTGTAATTATAGTCATTGCCATAAGAATTCTTCCAAACGAGAGGCTTATTAATAGGGAGAAACTCACATATACAAAATAAAAGGCTGCCAGCACAGAAGTAATGATTGAACACCGATAGTTTAAAATGTGAAAACTACATGCTGAATGTGACTTAAACCATGAGGCTTCCTGTCCTAAATGTTTATGGCAGAAACAAGGTAGATGTAACTGTTGAAACCCTTTCTTTCCATTTAAGTGCACTTTTTCTTTTATTGAAAATTTATTTAAAGGATGACATCTCTAATCTATAGCTGGAAAAATAGGAGTTTGTTTGGTTTTTGGTATTGAAAATTGAAGCTGGGGTGCTTAACCACTGAGTCACATTCTCAGCTCTTTTTATTTTTCAATTTGAGACAAGGTCTTACTAAGATGCTCAGAGCCTCACTCAGTTGCTGAGGTTGGCTTTGAACTTGCCATCCTCCTGCCTCAGCCTCCAGAGCCATATTTAAGGGTTTTAAGTCATGTTGTGAGGACCGGGGGTAGAAGTCAGAGAAGAAGTAACAGACCCACGGTGACTTAGAATCTTCAACTACTCACAGGAAATTTTTAAGGTCTTTAGTTAAGCCAAGACCCAGACATGACTTCTGGGGGCTGATAGAAGTAATAGGAGACTCCAGAAAGAACATTTGATTGGTATTTGTTGAAGAATGACTAAGTGGATGGATGCATGATGAATGTTTCAGCCTAACCCTTCACTCTCATTCATCTCCATCATCCTCTGCTGAGCATCCTACACTCCTGGGGCAGGGGACTGCCTTCTGTTTCTCAAACATCATTTTTTTGGATTCTCTATCTCCTCCTGCATTTCACCATAGCCTATCCAGTTCCTATTCAGCCTTCAAGTCTTGGCTCAAGCTGTTATAGCACCTTGTCTAGCAATATTTTATACATGTATAATGGCCCCAAACTCCTTATATTGTAATGTTCTCAATGTTGAGAACATTTTTTAATCATTGTAGCCTATATCAACAGGCCTCTTACCCAACATACCACAGGTATTCAAAAAGAAATCATTGAATAACCTATTAAATCATTATTATGCTACTTGGTTCTTCCAATACCTTCCAAACTAGACTGTAAATTACTTCGCTGTGGGATAATATCTTCTATAGTTTGTTATTTATATGTTCTTTTCTCCTAGCACACATCAGTCCTCCACCCTAACCCAGAATCCCAGCACAAAGATTAAGATAGAGTTCTAAGCACTGGGGTTAAGAGGAAGAAGGGGGAAACATGGAAGAATCTTACTGGGGAAGACGTCATTAGATTTACCTATGGAGAAGGAACATGATAATTTAGAAAGAACAACATTTCAATGTAGGTGAGAAGGTCATTGTAACAGAAATCTATTGCTAAACTTAATTTGGATCAGGACAATGGTAAAAGAATGGGGATATATATTATGGTATATATATTTCAAAGATCACACTTAGAACATTTGGTGGCTGATTGGAAATGATGCAAAAGGTAGAAGTAATCTAGGATGAGTTCAAGATAGTTATCATGGAAAATTGTATGTCCATCCCTACAATGGGAACATGGGAGGGACTGGTCAAACAGCAGAGGGGAGTTTAGCCTGAGTTTAGTATTGCTTTTATGCCAATAAAATGTTGATGTGGCTCACCTAAGAGATAACTGTCCATCAGTAGACAGTTGTTTGGGAACTTAGCAGAGCAATGGAAATGAAGATACAGAATTCAGTATCATTAGCAAGCAGGGAGAATTTAAACTTTAGGTGGTGATTTACCTTGTACAAGGATATTACATGAAGTAAAGGTTCTGGAGAACTTGGGTAGGATGGATTTACATAGGAGTTTCCCTTCCTGAGAATGGCAGAGAGCTGGAAAACTATATGCCTTCCTTTGCTAAGTACAAGTAGCAGCAGTTTTAAAAAATACATCATTGAGAGTCTTGTATCCCACTCCTGGGGATGGCTGTGTGTGATTTCAAAAGCTCCCTATGCATCCTGATGTAACTGTACATCTTGAGAACCACTATTGAGTATGATTCTGTAATCACAATACATTGACTTACACATTTGAGTTTTTCTTACTGGATTGCATTATTGGAGAGCAGGAATTTTATCTTGTTCAAATCTCTATCCTCGAGGCTGAGAACAGTGTCTGGCACACAGGTTCCCAATGTTTTATGAGTCAAATGATCTCATTTATTGTTGATCTCATAAGGAAAGTTTGTCACTGGCACTTTAAAGGTGAGGAAATGGAGACCACACCAGATGAAGTAACTTGGTCACATCACCCAGCTAGTAAGCAGTTTAGCCAATATCATGCCCCAAGTGTCAATCATTGTTCTTTTATGTCACCACTACTTATCCCCAGGTCTGCCCTGCCATCAAAAGGCAGAACAGCAGGGTCACTTATCCACTGGCTGCAGCATTTCTGAAAGCCCTGCTAAACTGAACTCAAAGTGCCCTCTATGATTTCTGCCCCTTGCCTTCAAGCTCCCTCTTAATAGACTTGTCGAAATATCAGGTGAACAGAACAGTAAGGGAGGGGATATTTCATGTTGTACTTGCTGTGGCGAGCTGGGAAAATTGAAGTGACTAACTGAAGAAATGTGTCACAGTGTGTGATAAGCCCCTCCCCTTTTATCTGGTTAAATAAGAAGTTTGTTTTCACATGTTTCTTGCATGAATAATAAATTTTTTTTCAAACAGGAAATTAAAATCTTTGCTATGCTGTAGGCCTTTTCTTAACCAAAAAAAAAAAAAAAAAAAGAAAGAAAGAAAGAAATTGATATGCGAATGCTGTATTTAATATGCAGAAAAAGAGGAAAATGCTTAGAAAGGAATAGAGGCTAGGAAGGAAATTTTATATTGGAAAAGGGTAGAAGAGGCAGTATGGACACTGGCTCTGTTGTGGTTTCCAAACATTCTCTGACCTGTGACTCTTCACACTTCCAAGGTGACCTTGTTTCTCAGCTGGCCAGAGTTTCTTCAGGAAAGCTGCTGTAGCAAGTCTTGCGGCTTTGAGAGCCTGTGGGTCTAAGCACCCATAAAGAAAGACCCTCAAAAACCAGAAAAGCTGGAAGAGCCATCTCAATGTGCATGTTCCCATAGAAAAAGATTCTAACTAGAGATTTTTCTGTGTGAAAGAAGCTTCAGTTAGGCAGAGGTACAAAACACTAGGAGGGTAAGGGCCAGCAGTCACATTATTAGAATTCCTAGTCAGTTTGCTTTCTAGCAAATCTCAGCTCCTCTAAAGCCAGGGAGTTGGGCGAGGGTGCATGGTCCACCCTGCCTGTTCCTCCTGGTCAGGGAATATAGGTGGGCTTAAAGCCTCAGGAGAATACAAAGGACAGAGGTAACATCAGGTAGAAAAGGGTTACGCAAAGAAGGGTGCCAAAAACCAGACTTACCACCTTGAATTTTTTTTCTAAGGGCTGACCATGCATCAGGAAAAGGGAAGGTGTTGTTTAGAGTAGACCTGGAAGACTTCTCTGAGCCTCCTCAGCTGGAACTATCCTTTCCCTTCTCTGTATTGTGGTTCTTTGTCTGTCATCTGTCTGTAATGGCTGTTTGTGAAGTTATCTGTCTTTGCCCTGGATTTCAGCTCCTAAGAGGAAAATAACATTCAGCATCAATCAAATGTACTGGCTATTTTGAAATTATTTTATTTGAATCTTGTAACAATCCTGTTATTATCCCCAGAAAACTAAGGCTTAGAAAGTTAAATATTTTATTCAGATTCACAAAGCATAAGGAGTATAGCAGAAATTAAATTTCAAATCTGTCTAAATCCATTTTTTTTTTTCAGAGACTCCCTGTCTCTCATGAGGCCCAGAATCATATCTTGCCTGTGGTTCTCCCTCATAGTACCTAGCATGGTAACTTGGATATGATAAGTGATCTTGACACATTTATTAAGTTGATTTTTGAGTTTGTCAATCTTTCTTTTGGGTTGCCAGTTTTGACTGAATTGACTTTAGGGTATTATGAGAACATGAGTTATTAGGGACATACCAGACACAGAACTTATCTACTTTATCAGATTCTCTCAGCCTTCTCCTTCCATCTCTTGAGTGGTGCCTCATCCACAAACCTTCACTCCACTCCACTCCAGATTTGGATGAATGACCACATTTCAGAGCATTGGAGCTGGCTCCCTAGAGTGGATGATAGGATAATACAACATCAGAACAAGGGGGAATTAGGTCCCAGAGTGATGAAACTCAATCAAGAGTAAGTGAGAGAGAGGGGAGAGTCAGGCAAATAAGTTCTCCATTCTTTCTTTTCTTGCACCCCCACTGGAGATTATTAGAGAAGAGGTCTGTGTTCAGCAAAGTACTATGCTTTCTGAGCTGGCTGGAAGTAGTGGCTAGCAGCAGGGAAGCTCAATTGCTTAAGTGGTGTTACATTTTTCCTTATCTCACTTCCTTTTTTACTTACCTGCCCTGCCCTGGGTTTGGACCTTCCCAGTAAAATTTCAGCATTAAGACTAGGGATAAAGAGTGATAATATTGGGCTGGGGGTATGGCTCAGTGGTAGAGTGCTCGCCTAGCACGTGGGCAGCCGGGTTCGATCCTCAGCACCACGTAAACATAAATGCATTGCATTGTGTACAACTAAAGCAAATAAATAAATATTTTTTAAAAAGAGTGATATTATTAAGTGAAGTTAGCCAATCCCCAAAAGCCAAATGCCAAATGTTTTCTCTGATATAAGGAGGCCAATTCACAGCGGGTTTGGGATAGGAGGATTAGAGGAACACTAGAATGGCCAATGGGGAGGGAGAAGCAGGGAGGGTGCAAAAGGGTGAAGAAAAAAAAAAAAAAAAACAGATGGTAGAATGAGATGGATATCATTACCCTAAGTGCATGTATAAAGACAAGAATGGTGTGAATATACTTTGTATACAATCAGAGATATGTAAAAATGTGCTCTATAAGTATAATATGAAATGTAATGAATTCTGCTGTCATTTATGACAACTTAGAATAAAAAAAATTTAAAAAAATAAAAATTTTCTTCTTAGCTTAACAAAATAAATTAAAAATTGTCCATCTACAATTAAAAATATTAATAAAAAGAGTGATATTATTTATCACAAAAGGAATAATCAAAGAAACTCTAGTATAAACATGTACTTATATGTACCCAGCCACAGTGACATGAAAGATATTTATAAAGAGAAAAAAAAAATCATGCCACAGGAAGAGATTGGCAAATTCTAAATCACAGTAAGACATTTTAATACACCTCCTCAGAAGCTGAGAGAAATATCTCAATACTCCTTTCTGAGAGATTTAAATGAGAAAAAGAATGCAAATTATCTTTGAAAACCCAAATAAACCATCATATTATGATTAAATAATCATAAATAATCATAATATGATGGGAATACAGGTTTGGTGGTTCAAAAAAATATCAACATGCAACATTTTGGGACAAGGTGGATTTGTACTAGGGAAAGCCCAATCCTCAAAGTCAGGTTCCAGTATTGTGGCATCTAAGATTCGCATGTGCAGGAAGCCATCCATGAATTGTGTGTGAACTAAAATGATGTTCAAGCCATTAGGCAGGAAAGCCTGGTATTGGGAACTCCCAGCAGCAATCCTGCTGGTTTGAGAATGCCTGGTTCATTTGGCTTCCTACCTATCTCCATCACAAGTTCAGCAGATCATTGGAGATGGGAAATGGGGTGACCATCTGGAGCCACACAGCCTTTTGGAGATGGGTGTGGCTTGCCAAAATGCCAATCAACCTGTTTACTGCAAGAGCCCCGCCACACTGAGAAGCATGCACCAAGCAAGCACTGAACCAAGACTCTTCCCACTGAAACCTTATCCCTGCCTTTGATGTACTCCCCCTTAAATAAAGAATGGAGGCCCTTTTACAGTTGTTCAGTTTCAACTCTTATCAGAACTGGAAGACCTATCAGGCACTCCGCTTTTTATATCTAATTTCTGGCTCTGTCTCTATTTCTTACTAATTATTTCAGACTTTTTATTTCCCAGGAGACTCACACCTACTGAGCAGGACCCTACCCTGGTGGGGTGCTGGTCACGCCACAATACTCTTGTGGAGGTGCTCATTGGCCCTGGGCCCCTTGATTCACCCTTGTAAATTCTCCCAGGGGACTCAACACAGGCGGTCAAGTCCTCACATGGGCTCTTAGAAAGGAAGGTGGCCTCCTAAAGGTTTATGGTTTTTACCCCGGCCCCTGACTTTAACTATATCCATATGATGAATCTCTCTATTTTCCAAGCAACATTAATCATTCAGAAATCAGAAAACTCTGAGAAAGTTGTTTTGCTGCCAAAGCTTTGTACTAAGTCATGTATCTGAAATTCTTGGTGGTCTTGTATGAGTGAATAAGCATAAGATTTCACCCCCTCATAGTTTTTCTGTTCTTGTTTATATTCACTTATTATTCATTTGAATTCATTCCTTTGTGAACATCTTGTATTTAGAGTTTCCAGTGACACAATTTATTAATTTAAAAAACACTTCATTTTTTCTCATTATAAAAACAATGTGTGTTCATTGTAGATAATGTGGTAAATACAAAAAAGCAGAGAAAAGAACATAAAATTGATCTTACCACTGAGTGATAGCCATTTTTTTAAAAAATGGTGCAGAGTATTAAACCCAGGATCTCACACATGCTAACCCCAGCCCTACCAACTTCCACATTTTTTCTTTTTAATCCTGCAACAACATTTTGAAACTTGCTGACCAGATTTTCCTGAAGTTCTTAGGCCTGCCCTTTTGTTTCCACTGTCCTCTTATCTTTCTGTCGTTCTTTCCCTTTGCCTCCCATTTCTTTTACACCTGCTGTCTCTTCACTAAATAACAGATATTCAGGGAAAAATTAAATTAAAATCTCATTACAAATATTTCATTAACTCAGAAAATGTGGTGTAAAATAGATCCACGCGAGAAGACTGGAATTTGTCCATTTAATTTTGACATTAAAGGCAGCTACTAGCACTGGTCATCTCAGGTATGAACTGGGTGAGAAGAACAGGAAAGAATCAACTCCTAGAGTTTCCCCCAGATCTCACTTCCCCCAGCTGTGTTGAGTCAACAGCCCAGATCTCTTTAGAGCCAAGCCCACCTCATTTTCTGTGTTCTAATAATAATGCACATAGCATACAGCACTTACTATGTGTCAAGCCCTGAGAGAACCACCTTACATACAGCAGTTCAGTTAGTTTTTACAATAATTCTGTGACAGAAATACTAACACTATCAATCCTACTTTGCGGATGAGTATACTGGAGGCACAGAAGGAGCACCATGAGTGCAGTCTCTGGGTGAACTTTTTAAATGTAAAGCCTTCTACTCTCCCATAAATAACAGTCCTGTTAGCTTATTAGAATTATATTGCCAGTCTCTGTTTCTTAGATTGGGGTTCCACATAAGGAGTAGGCAGGGAGCTGATAGTTGTTCCATGACTACTCTTTGCTATATTTTTGCTGACTTTCAGAGAAATACGTTAGAAATAACACAAGGTTGCAACTCTTGTAATCAAGGCCTCAGCTGAGGGCAGGACTTCCTGAGATAGCTATAGACCTCCTTTTACTGAAGAGCACACAGAACCTTTCCCTGTAAGAGTCAGGGTAGAGAAAAAGTGTTGTGGCAGTTCAGATACCATTATACAGTAGACCAAAACAAAAACAAAAACAAAAACAAAAACATGTATCCTGTCTGCTTTTCCTTGAAATTTATGCTCAGGAACTTGATGCCATCATTTACTTATTTTATTTAATCCATATTTTTATTGGTGCATTATAGTTGTACATAATGGTGGGATTTGTTGTTACATACTCATATGTGCATACAATATAATAATATAATTTGGCCAATATCATTCCTCTGCATTTCCTCTTTCCCTCTCTTTGTATCCCTTCCCCCCAAGTCCCTTTCCTCTACTCTATCCATCTCCCTTTGATTTTCATGAGATTCCCACCCCCACTTTTCTTTTCTTTTCTTTTTCCTCTCTAGGTCCCTCCTATGAGAGAAAACATACAACCCTTGACATTCTGAGTTTGGCTTATTTTGCTTAATATAATGTTCTCAAGTTCCATCCATATTCCTAAAAATGACATAATTTTGTTTTTCTTTATGGCTGAATAAAACTCAATTGTGTATATATACCACATTTTCTTTATCTGTTCATTGATTGATGGACACCTAAGCTGGTTTTACAGTTTGGCTATTGTGAATTGTGCTGCTGAAAACATGGGTATACATGTCTCACTGTAGTATGATGACTTTAATTCTTTAGGATAAATACTGAGGAGTGGGGTAGCTGGGGCCTATAGTGGTTTCATTCCTAACCTTTTGAGGAAGCTCCATAGTAGTTTCCATAGTGGTTGTACTAATTTACAATCCCACCAACAGCATAAAGGAGTCCCTTTTTCTCCATATCCTCTCCAGCGTTTATTGTTTGAATTCTAAATGACTGCCATTTTGATTGGAGTGAGATGAAATTTCAGTGTAGTGGTTTTTTTAAAAATACCTTTATTTTTGTTTATTTATTTTAATGTGGTGCTGAGGATTGAACCCAATGCCTCACACATGCTAGGCCCGTGCTCTATCACTGAGCTACAACCCTAGCTCCCTCGGTGTAGTTTTGACTTGTGGTGCCATAATCTCATGGAGCTTGTGGCTGTACAGAAGTTGAGGATGTTTTCCAATTTTTTTATGTGATCCTCTTCATAACAACGCAGGAGGCATTTTCTCTCTAATTTCAGTTACAGGAACAATAGGCCTGTTTTTATTTTATGAAATCGTGAATACACTCATTGTTTTGATATAATAAAATTTATAGCTCAATTAGTAGTCCTTGTATCTTGGCAACTAATGGCTGTCATATTCCAGATACACAGAACCTATAGCATGCAGTTTTTGCTCTCTGTTTAATTTCATTTTCCATTTATCTGGCTTATTTTCTTCCCTTTTTTATTTGAAATTTAGTTTTCTTCTTTGGCACATGTATCCATAAAACCAACTTCACTTCATCTCTTACAGGAAATAAACAAAATATAAATAAATAAGTTTAATGCCCACATGCTAAGTATTAAATAGAGTATGATTCACATTGGTAGACAGCAAAATTGTAGAAAATGTATTTACTACCAGTCTTTCTTAAACTGGATTTGTGTTCCCAACCCAATCTAGAAGGCTTTTCCAATCTCACTTCCAGGCACATGTATTACAGCAGCACTTGACAACATGTTTTTTTGTTCTTTCTGCTTTCTAACTCAATAACAGAACTAATTTTCTGGGTGTGGAGCCTATGCAAGTGAACTTTTCCACTTCTTTTTTCTATTCACATTGCTCGATCTATTTTAGATTGGGTCTGAGTATTTGTGCTAATAGGCATGATTCTCTATACATAGTCATTCTAAATCATAGATTTAAAAAAGTTGCTAAAGAAACACAGTACTCAGAAAGAAGAAAACCAAAGTGCTGGTCAAAACACTTTCCTACAAGTCACTTGTGAAGGCCCAAATAAACACCTTTGCCATGTCCTTGTAAAACTATTTTCAGTTTAGTCTTTTAATTAAATTCTTCTTAGTACTTAAAAAAAAATCCCACTCTGTCCTCTCTTAATTCTAAGGATGAAGGAAAATTGCTTATAGACCTCAAGATTCCAGCAACTTCTCTAGCCTTGGACACAGGGAGAGAATCTACATAGGGACTTCCAGAGATCTATGAACCCCATAATAGTGTATGCAGATTTGTGCTTTTCAGTACTAGAGGTTGAACCTTGGGCCTTGCACATGCTAGGCAAGCACTCTACCATTGAGCTACATCCCCAGCCCTTTTTGTTTTATTTTGAGAGAGGGTATCATTAATTTGCCCAGGTTGGCCTTGAACGTGCAATCTTATAGCCTCAGCCTCTTGAGCAGCTGGCATTACAAGCATTTTCCACCATGTCCAGCTGTATGCAGAATTTTTAAGGATAGAAAAATGATCCTATCTTTCATTAGGTTCTTAAAAGAGCCTGTGACAGGACTATCCACTCTAACAGCAATTTAAGGAACATTTATCTTTTCTTTGATACTAAGAATGTCCTTTACATCCAGGTTTTTTGACATTGAACCAGCAGCACACTCTAGTGTAGACCCAACTTAAAATCAACAGTTCCTAAGCTCACTCAGTCTGCAAGGCACTATTTGGTTTCACTGGGAAAATAAGGATGGTTCTAGTCTAGTCTAGGTCTTCTGGGAGTTATACCCTAGAGAAGGAGACAGACGAGTGCCTCTAACATCTCATGCAAGAGAATTAACCATGGATCTTATTCATTGCAGGTTCTAATTTATAAATTGTGGAATGGATCCCCCGAACTCTCCATTTTCTTACACAGAGAAAGAAATAATAATTGCTATCTGTATCAAATACTTTAAATATGTCTCACTTTAAGCAAAGAAAACCCAATGTTGACAAATCCAGGTTTATCTAACAGGTACACCAGAAGCTTATCAGCTCTTAAGAAATGTATGACTTAGCATCATACTGTGTTGCACATTGGAATCACCTGAGAATCTTTATAAACCACTGATATAAGACACCCACCACCAGAAATGCTGATTTAATTGGTAAAGGTTCAACCTGAGCAGAACATGGGATTTTTTTTTTTTTTTTTTTTTTTTTTTTTTTTTTTGGTACCAGAGATTGAACTCAGAGGCACTCAACCACTGGGCCACATCCCCAGCCCTTTTTGTAGTTTTATTAGAGACAGGGTCTCACTGAGTTGCTAAGTGCCTCACCATTGCTGAGGCTGGCTTTGAACTCAGGATCCTCCTGCCTCAGCCTCCCAAGTGCTGGGATTACAGGCGTGTGCCACCACGCCCGGCTCCAGAACATGGGGATTTTTATAAGCTTCAAGGAAATTCTAGTATGCAGCAGGGTTTAGAAACCATGAACCTAATAGCTACTGTCATTGTCTTTGTGTCTCATAACATACAAAAGTGATTAGCAAAGTTTTTGTAGAAAACTTGATCTGTCTAAGCCTTGAGTCTTCCTCCTAAATTAGGGAGCATCTGAGATTTTATCTCAGATAATTTACACCTATTTTCTGTAGTTTCTCTGGGTCTTAACTCATATTTTCCCACTATGAAAAGGCCAAAATCAAGCACAAGTCAAAAGAAATGAATTTTCTAAAAAAACATAAAATTTGTACTATAAGTATAATCTTAAATATTGTAAAAAACAAATAGTTCAAAGTAGCATGAAAATCTGCTGCTTAAAAATGAACAAATAATGGGAAAAAATTATTAAAATATGTAACATCTATATAAAAAGAATGATGAAATTTTATTAGATATCTAATGGAAGGCTTAAACTAATAGGAAAATATAGCATGGTACTGGAGAGTAGGACTAGAAATACAACACCATAGTTAACTAGATGGACTCCTATTTGAATCCTGGCTCTTCCACTGATTAACTCCTTGAACTTGTACCAGAACTTATGAAATACAGGAAGATACAGCATACCATCAGGCCTCACAGAGGCAAAGGGATGTTTTTCAGGATTCAACCCAGCTGTGGACTCTGGGTGATCTAGAGCAGTGAATACCAAACTTTAGGATGCAAATCACCTGCAGATTCTGGTTCCCTCAATTTGGAATTTGACTTGAGAGTCTTGCACAACAAGCTCATGGTGCTGCTGCTGCTGCTATTCTTCAGACCACACTTCTTTCTATATAAAGGGTCTACATTTCTTCTGTGTGAGAGTTATTGATCTCTTTTCTGGGCTCTGCTAACATTTTGCTTCTTTGTCTCTGTTCTATGTGTCTATGACTCCCGTCCCACTTCCAATCACTTATTTCATAATTATGGATTCCACAGGAGAGAAGATCAAATTGATTTATCTCAGAGCAATGGAAATGTATAGACATATTTTAAAATACTCTTTCAACCTTCTAGATGTTCTACAATGAGCTAGTTCTACTTATACAATAGAAAAATATTTATTTTCTACTATTTATAACTAACAGCTTTATTACTTTGGCCATCTTATATGCAATGGGGTGTGTGGCAAGGGAAGCCCTTCAGAGACCTACAGAGCAGAAACAAAAAATTCAAATTTGAGAATCAGGGAAAAAAATGCAGGACAGTAAAGAATACATGCTAATGACACAGTCCACATATTTGGAAGGAATTATTGAATTCCACTGGAGCCAGCAAACTACATCCAATCATGAAGAGCCCTGTTCTCCTGAACTGGGGGGATTTCTAATGCTCTTGGGGTCTAAACCTGCACTGAAGCTATTTGGGCTCATAATGGAAGGAGGCAGGGAGTTCGGTCACTCATATTTCTTGTCTACAATTGTGCCTTTCTTGAAACAAGCTTGCAGTGGCCCCGTTGCCTGCTCCACAAGGTCCCTTGTTAAGTGAGCACAGTTAAAAGAAGGAAGAGAGGCTTCCTGAGCTAGGATCAGTCTGTGGTTCATTAAAAGGTCTCATAAAATATTCCTGCAGATTTGCACTAATTACCAGCTCAGGATTTAACCAGCCCAAGAGGACATGTTTTGCTAGCCTTTTCTATTTTACACTGAAGTAACTTCATCAGAGGAACAATGGTGTAAGCCAATACACATCTTTTCCTGTCTAGGAAAAGCTCCAGAATTTGACTGAAAATGGTGTCATAAAATTATCCAAAGACCCCACTGGGCTTTTCATAGTTCAAAGATAAAGGGTGTTTCTCCTTTTGCTAGGCTTCTGTTTTTTCTTCAGTGAAAGAAAGGGATTGTCTCCAGGCTAAGGTGTTGGGTTCCCAGCATGTCATTTTAGATGTTTTCTAGTGAATTATATCAAACATTTAAAGAAAAAAAAATCAATTCTACTGCAGAAGATAGATGTTGATGACTTAAGAAGGGAAGAACTCACCATGGGTTGGGATTCCTGTACTAGGGAAACGTTTCAAGAAGGCAAAGAAAATTAGCACAGCCCCACAGCACTTAGACACGTAGAACTGGAAGCAAAGAGCATGGCCAGGAATAGTGAGCATCCTTAAAAACAAAGGGAAAAGAGAATTACATGAATGAATGAATTGACTAAGAAATAAAAAGTAGCTTACCAGTTCATCTAGGAGATCACATTAGCCACATACCTGCTCAGAAACTTCAGTGTTTCTTATTTCTACCGTGTTGTGTGAATTTGAGAGTTCCTCAAGCTCTGACTTTGGGGCCTCTCTTTCCAAACTACACTTCTGCTAGTTTCCTGACAAAGTCATAGATCTGTACTTCCTTTGTTTATGTTGCTTCCTTCTTCCTCAACCTAAGTAGCATACACTTTTGCCTAGTGCAAGTCAAATGGCCCCTCCCCCAAACTAACGATAGTGGTAATAGCAATAATAGGTAATATTTACAAAGTACATACATGCTGGGCCCAGGTGTTAACTCATTTAGTGCTTATCTTATAAAGCATGGACTGTTTTCCTTCTTTGTACAGGTGAGGAGGTTAAGGCTTGGAGATACTATGTGACTGGCCCCAGTTCATGCTGTTATGAAATGGTACAGCTGATTCAAATGGGTCAATCTGATTCAAAACCTTGGAATCCCAGGTGATTCCCAAGTATACCTGTCTCCCTTATTTGAAATCTTAGAATTTTTTTTTGTAATCAAACTTATTTTCTGCTTTAAAATCTTGCTCTTTACACATATATTTTATCTTTATTTGATTGAAACACTGTGAGTTCAAGAGCACTTCCTGGTTTATACTTGTGTTGTGTATATAAAAATTAGACTCCCGATAATTTTTATTGTAGAAATGAATAAAATTTTGATACCCCCCCTTAGTACTGCTCATGAAGGAATAGAGAAAAGAAAAGAGTAGGTAGCCTTTTGCTTTATTGTATTACATTATAATTGTCAGCCAGACTCTGTTCTGAATTGATTATGCATGCTACCACCACGGACCAACAGCATCAGCATCACTAAGGAGCCTTTTGGAAATGCATACTCCCAGACCCTGCTCCAGAGGTACTGAATCAGAATCTGACTTTTAGCAAGATCCTCAGGAGCTTCCTATGCACAATAGAGTTAGAGAAGCCCTGTTACAGACCTTTTTATTTAAATATTTTTAATTATTATTTTTAGTGCATGTAGTTGTACATAATAGTGAGCTTCATTTTAACATATTATAAATACATATAACAGTTTTCTCCATTTGAATCCCTAGTAATATCCTCTTCCCCCACTTCCTCTCTCCCCTGATCCCCTTTTTTACTCTGTTGGTCTTCCTTCTATTTACTTTTTAAATTGGTGCATTATAGTTATATATAAAGCTGGAATACTTTGTGATATATTCATGCATTCATATGGCACAAGGTGGTCAACTTTATCCCCCAGTGCTTCCCTTTGCCTCCCCTGTTTCCTCATCCTTGGTCCTCTGCTTCTGCTCTACTGTTCTCCCTTATATTTTCACAAGATTCCCCTCCATTATTTCTTTTTTCTCTCTAGCTTCCAAGAAAACATTTGACTCTGACTTTTTGAGTCTGGATTCTTTCACTTAGCATGATGTTCTCCAGTTCCATCCAGTTACCAGCAAATGCCATAATTTTATTCTTTATGGGTGAGTAGAACTCCATTGTGTATATACACCAAATTTTCTTTATCCATTCATTATCTATTGATAGGCATCCATGCTGGGATCATAACTTTGGGCTATTGTGGATTATGATGCTATAAACATTGGTATGCATGTATCACTGTAGTATGCTGATTTTAGATCTTTTGGATAAATAAAGGAGTGGGATAGCTGGGTCATTTGGTGGGTCCTTTTCTAATCTTTTTAAGGAATCTCCAAACTGCTTTCCTAAGTGGTTGTACTAATTTTCAGTCTCACCAAAAATTTATAAGTGTACATTTCCCCTTACATCCTCATCAGCAATTATTGTTATGTATGTTCTTGATGATTGCCATTCTGATTGGGGTGAGATGAGATCTCAGTGAAGTTTTGATTTGCATTTCCCTGATTGCTAAGGATATTAAACATTTGTTCATATATTTGTTGGCAATTTATATTTCTCCTTTTGAGAAATATTTGTTTAGATATGTCACCCATTTAGTGAATAACAAATTAGTTTATTTGCTATTAAGTATTTTGGGTTCTTGGTATATTCTAATTATTAATCACTCAACAGAAGAGTAGCTGGCAAGGATTTTCTCCCATTCTGTAGTCTCTCTCTTAATTGTTTCCTTGCTGTGCAGAAGCTTTTGAATTCAGTGCTATCCCACTTGTTGATTCTTGGTTTTATTTCTTGAACTTTAAGGGCTTTATTAAAGAAGTCAGTGCCTATGTCAGTGTGTTGGAGGGTTGCCCCTATATTTTCTTCTAGTGATTTAAGTGTTTCTAGGTCTTTGATCTACTTTGAGTTGATTTTTGGTACTGGGAATTGAACTCAGGGGCATTCGACCACTGGGCCACATCCCCAGCCCTTTTTTGTACTTTATTAGAGACAGGGTCTCACTGAGTTGCTAAGTGCCTCACCATTGCTGAGGCTGGCTTTGAACTCGCAATCCTCCTGCCTCAGCCTCCCAAGTGCTGGGATTACAGGCATGTGCCACCACACCTGGCTTGAGTTGATTTTTGTATAGGGTGAGAGGTAGGATTCTAGTTTCATTCTTCTGCATATGATTATCCAATTTTTCCAGCACTACTTGTTAAAGAGGCTATCTTTTCTCCAACTTACGCTTTGGCATCTTTGTCAAGGATCAGATGACTGTATGTATGTTGATTTTTCTCTTCGTCTTCTATTCTGTTCCAAGGGTCTTTGTATCTATTTTCTTGGCAATACCATGCTGTTTTTGTGATTATAGCTCTTTAACATAATTTGAGATCAGGAATTGTCATGCCTCTACATGTTACAGACATTTAATATCCACTGGTGTCATCTTTAAAATGAAAAAAAATAAAAAGTATTTTTAAAAATAATCCAGAGGGGCTGGGGTTGTGGCTCAGTGGTAGAGCGTTCGCCTAGCACGTTCGCGACCTGGGTTCGATCCTCAGCACCACGTAAACATAAATGCATTGCATTGTGTACAACTAAAGCAAATAAATAAATTAAAAAAAAATCCAGAAATCCTAAGGGTTCTGGATTAAAGATTATCCTACACCTTTGCAGAGCTCCCAAACTGCCTTCCATCCAGAGACACACCCTTGGAGGTTTTTCCTCTCGTTCCTTAAATCTTTGATAAAACAAGAGAAGCTTCTAGCTCCTAAACCTGTATTGCTTGTTACAGTGAGAGAAATCAGAACTATCCTCTGTGGATTCTCCTTTGGTGTTTAGAGGCTCCTCCTCCCCCTCCCTTCCTTCCCCCTCCTCCTCTTCCTCCCCCTTCTTCCCCTCTGTCTTTTAGTGTCTGCACTGGTAACCCAGTATTTGTCTGTCAGATATTTATTGAATGCTGGCTGTGTCCCAGTCACTTGCTAGACACACGATGACATCAACAGCAGACTCATATATAAATAAAACTGCTCTACAAGAGTGGAAACAGCATCAGCCTGAGCCAAATTGTAAGATAACAAGGATACTCTATGGCATTTCCTCTCTCTCCTTATCCCCTTTGGCATGAACTTCATCCTGCAAAAAGTCTGGGGCTTTGCTGCTGCTCACTGGGTTTCTGAAGCAGACACCATGTTAGGCAAAGTCAGTGGATCAGGACTCAGGAGACCATTCCTGATCCAGCCACTCTATGTCCTTGGCTAAATTGCTTTACCACTGGGGATGTCAGTGTCCCCAGCTATAAATGAGAAGTCATGTTGAGGTTACTTGAAAAATTCTATCAACTTTCATCTCTGTGTAAGTATCTCAGGACCTGGAGTAATCATTTTAGAGGGAACCTTTGAAATAACCTAGTCTTACTGGTGGTAGAATTGCTAAAGTTTCCAAAATATTTTGCTCTTCAAAACAAATCAACAGAAGGGGAATAATGTGGCATAACGATACAAGTTCTTATTTTTTACTTAATTTGTTTCTGGCATTTTAAAGTCACGCACTGTGGATAAATTGGCATTGTTTAGTCTATTGCACTGAGTGAGAGCATTCCCCTCCCTATTCCTGCTTCAGTTGGCTAAACTCTTTAGAAATCACTTTGAATTAACTCTGTAGATAAATAAGTTAGATTAAAAATTTGATTTCTATTATGCATTTATACAAGGCAGAGGCCTTGTGAGACTTTTTTTAGGAAAAAATAAAACCATGCAGTGCACACTACAAGTTGAGTACAATCCATATTACTACTTTATCAATTTGAGCAATGATTCTCATTGGGGGTCAGTTTTCACCCCCAGACGACATTTGGGAGTATCTGGAGATATTTTTGATTGTCACAGCTTGGCAGAGGGTATTACTGGCATCAGGTGAGCAGACACAGGGATGCTATTAAACATCCTACAATGCACAGGATCCCCAACCCCAACAAAGTGTTATCCATCCAAAATGTTAATAGTATTGAGCTTGAAAGCCCTTGATTTAGAGAGACATATAGGATGATTCCAACCCATTTTCTAGTTCCTAAACTGAAAAGCTTCATGAATATATGGACTGAGTTCTTGTTTAAAACAAATAAAAATGAAAGGCAATACATTGGGGTTCTCTGAATTTTGTAAGGCTAGGAGTGGTAGCATTCGGCTGATGGTAATGTAATCACCACTTCTGTCTTTATTTTGGAGCTCAGAGCTTAATTATATGTGATAGCACCCACAGTGAGAAAATAAAATTGTCAGGATGGTACGAGAAGAAATAACCATCCCCAAAGGTCCTGGAAAAGTTTTAACAACAAAAGTGGTAGCCAGGGGAAATAGAAGCAGATAACTGTCACCCTGTTCCTAAAACAGCTGAACCCTCCTGGGGGCAACTGCCTTCAGCCTGCTGTGTCAAAAGGATCTTGTCAAGTGAAGGCTGTAATTGCCAACAGGTTCCCTGGTAAAGAGGGGGAGAGAAAGAACTGAAAAATTTCCATCACTGTGAACTGCTCTAACACAGAGCACAAAGGGGAGGTGGATGTGACAGCTTTTAAGCAGACAGTACCTCTAGGTAAGCCAGGAATAGAGTGACCTTGCAGATGTTTAATGAGCCCAGAAGAGAACACTTTGCTCCACTCCACTAGATGTGGACTGTTTGCAACAAGAAGCCTTGACTTGATGTGCAAATGTTTCTGAGTGAGATGCCTTGTAATTTCTCTTGTTTTCTTATAATTATATTGCAAAATGTACAGCATTGCAGAGGTAGAGACTGTTAGAAACATAGGGAGATAAAGGAAGTGATGGTGGTTTCCATTTACTCTTGCCTAGGAGAGAAGAGACAAGATTCTGGTACACAGTACATGAAACATCAGGGACCTTAATGTCAGTAAACCACATGCCCCTACCCTTTCTTTCTTCGCACCAGAGAATACCCATAATTGTTTCTAGTATTGCCTCAATGCTTCTCCAGTAGATGGTAAAGAGTTGTAGGTAAGAAATTAAGAATAGGGGAAATGTGTCTGGTGGGACAGAGTTTGGGAAAGGAGGGGAATAGACCAGCTGCTGGAATTGTTTACAGAGGTTTGAAGGTTCCAAAGTAAGCATTCAGATATGGGGGTACATATTGCCACTAGCCTAAATCTAACTTGGTATAAGTTAGTACAGGGCCTCCTTCCCCAAGGTGTTTCCCTGCTGTCTTTCAGAAAATTGTCATCATTTTTATATTTTATATAAGTCTACAATGACTACTGTATCAAGGGCACACTTTCTATCCCCAAGAGTTGTGCAAAGCAAAATTCTTCAAAATTATAGAGGGGCAACTCTGGAGAAGGTACCAATAGTTGGTAGAAACTGAAGATTTTAAAATTTAGTGGTCTTACTACATCCGTAGAAAATGAAAGAAAACACTTTTCCACAGAAGAATGCCAACCAACAAATTTAGGAGGAATGACAGGGCTTTAAAGAAAGTACAATTTTTGTAGTTCCCACTGAAAGGACTTATGTTGGCAAGGATCATGGTAGAATATGGATATGGTGGTAGAATTGCTAATTCTATCATTAATTCTATAATTCATTCTATCATTCATTAAAATGATAGGTGAAAGTTTGTTAGAGAACAAAATATTTATGTGGTACCTATGCATCAATTTCCATTATAAGGCCCCATTGCTGCATCCTCCCCAGGGCACCAAAGCTATGCCCTCACATGACAGAAGAAATGGAAGGGCAAAAGGGACTGACAACTCACTGACACCTCCTTTGGACTGAGTTATCCATGATTACCCTAAATTCATGTATGAAGACACAATTGTTGTAAAAATACTTTATATAAAACCAGCAACTTGAAAAATTGTGCTCTTTATATGTAATACGAAATGAAATGTACTCTGCAAACATGTATAACAAATTAGAATAAAAAAAATAAATTAAAAAAAAAGAAAGCTGCTTTTAAAAAAAAAAGGCCATGAAGGCTGTCAATGAGGATAAGACCTACTGACTCAATCACCTCCTAAAGGCCCTACCTCTTAACACTATCACATTGATGACTAAGTTTCAACATACAAATTATGGAGGGATACATATAGATTTTAGCAAGCATTATGCCAAACTTCCTTTTTATAGGAATACCAAAGACAGGGAAACAAATAAAGATAAGATCATAAGGATAGCTCCAGAATGTAGGTCAAGTCTCCAACAAAGTTATGATCATGAAATAACAACAAACTAGCCTCTTAGTTGCCCCAACTTAGAGAACACATTATTCATGGATTTCTGCAGTTGTGATTCCTCCTTACCAAATGCTACAGATCCTTGTATATTTGATAATTATTTTCCATATTTTTTTCTTCAATATTAAAGTTTTTATAAAAACATATTCACTCTCTTAAAATACATATCAAATAATATAATATAAAAGTTTCTAATGAAATACTTTCTAATAAAAGTTCCAGTCCTTGTCTTCATTAATCCCCATCTCCAAAAATTGGTCACTTTCGTTCTTTTGGGTTTTTTCTCTTTCTTTTTTCCCTCTTTCTCTTTCTTTCTTTTGATAAGTATCATCATAGCTCTAAACAATTTGCTCACATATTTATCAGTTTATCAATTTGAGGAAATTTACCCTCTGCTAAGAGAGATGAGGATTTTATTCTGTTATTTCCATCTCATCTCTCCATCCTTCAACATTACATCATAATTTTAGCTAAATTAATGAAGAATAGTTGCATGTAAATGTCATTGCAGAATCAAGTAATTATCCTCTTTCTTATATGCCTTTTAGTTTCTTCTCATCTTTATAAGCATTATTCCTTTCTTTCTTAAATATCTTCCCTATGATTATTGGGAAAGAAAAATAAATTTTGTTGGTTTTTAAAAATTCACATGGTTGTTTTTCAAAATCACCACCATATTTATTTGGTACTGTTCTTTATTCCAATGAGACTCTTGCATAGCTCCAGTGCTGCTCCAACCTGTCCATCTCTAGGTCTGCTTTTGGGGGATGTCCTTTGAGAATCTCCTAAACTCTTGTCTTTTACTTTTGTGGTGTATGATTTTGTTTTGTACACCATATTTTCTGGAAACATCCTAAGACAGTTTCTGAGGCTTTGCATGTTGAAAAGTGTCTTTACGTTACCTCCACACCTGAATGTAGACTAGGGTTGAGAAACCACGTCCTTTAATGTTTAGAAGGTGTTGCCCCAATGTTAGGTACAATTTAATTTTCAGATCATTTTTTTGCAATGATAAAGAAATAGTGATTTATTTTTAAATATTTATTTTGTATTCTGCAGCCTTGCTTGACTCATTTCTTAGTTCTAATGGATTCCCTAAGATTATTTGTGCACAAGATGATATCGTCTATGAGTAGAGATTGTTTCATTTCTTCCTTTTTGATTTGGATGTCTTATATTTCTTTTTATTGCCTAATTTCCCTGGTTAGAACTTCTAGTGCAACACAGCGGGAGTGGACCTTCTTGGTTTTCCCCTAATTGTAGAGGGAAAACATTCATTCTTTCACCATTAAGTATGGTGTTTGCTGTGTGTTTTTCATTCATGTCCTATATCTGATTGAGAAAGTTCTCTTTTATGCCTATTTTAAGGACTCACCTGAGGCCTCGATTACAAAAGCTGCAACCTTGTGTTATTTCTAACATATTTCTCTGAAAGTCAGTGAAAATATAGCAAAGAGTAGTCATGGAACAACTGTCATCTCCTTGCCTACTCCTTATGTAGAACCTCAATATAAGAAACAGAGACTGGCAATTTTTCAAGGCAGAAAATTCTAATAAGCTAACAGGACTATCATTTATGGGAGAGTAAAAGGCAGTACATTCAAAAAGTTCACCCAAGACTACACTCATGGTGCTCATTCTGGGCTTCAGTATCCTCATCTACAAAGTCATTGTGAGAGTGCTAGTACTTCCGTCACAGAATTATTGTAAAAACTAACTGACCTGCTATATGTAAGTTGGTTCTCTGAGGGCTTGACACATAGTAAGTACTATATGCTATGTGCATTATTATTAGAACACAGCAAATGAAGTGGACTTGGCTCTAAAGAAGTCTGGGCTATTGACTCAACATAACTCAGGAAAGTGTTACATTTTGCAAATGCACTTCCTGTGTCTGTTGAGATGATCCTGTGGGTTTTGTTCATTTGATATGTACATTAATTGGTTTTGGGGATATTATAGAAACCTCACATTCACAGAGCAAGTCTCACTTTGTCATGGAGTATAATTCTTTTTACATGTTGCTTTTATATGTATGTATAATTCTTTAACATTGTTTTTATATATAAAATTCTTTTAGTATGTTTTATATGTTGCTTTTATATGCATTTTATAGATTTGCTATTTTTTAACATTTTTGCAATCATTTATAAGAGATATTTGTCTATAGTTTTCTTCTGTTATCTTTGTCTGGTTTTGGTATCAGCATAATACTAGCCTCAGGAATGATTTGAAAAATAATGTCTTTCCCATTCTGGGAGTAGAGGTCTCTGACTGGGACTTTAGGGGAGAGAGAAACTTCATTGTTGGTTGAAATCATCTGAGGTAGAGCTTCTTCTCACTGTGCTAGAAGAGGATAGAATAGGACTTAATCTATGTATCACAGGTTCTCACCGTTCTTATGGTGTTTTAGTAGATTTTTCTTAAATGATATTTCTTCATTTGCTGTATGCTCTTAGGACAATTTTCAGAGTTTAAAATTTTGACACATAATTTTTAGCAGCTTTGCAGACAGCGGGTCTGTGGAATCTGTTATGCTGTCATGATTGCATATTGTATTCCTTTCTATTTACTCTATTATCTTGTTTTCTATTATCTTGCTTTTTTTTTTTTTTTTCTATTCACCATCAAAGGCATTCCTGAAATATCATTATGCCTGGTTGTTCATTCATATTTCAAATTTAAGTACTGTGTCTTAGTCTCTTCAGATTGCTATAACAAAATACCTAAATCTGGATAATCTATAATCAATAGAAATTGAGTACTTACAGTTGTGGAAGCTGGGAAGTCCAAAATCAAGGTAGTTTAATATTTTGTGTCTGCTGAGAGCTTATTCCTCATGGATGGGGAGTGCCTTGTGACTTCACATGGAAAAATATGGTTAAAAAGCAGGGGACAAGGCAGCTTCCTGGGGTCTCTTTTGTAAAGACACTGATCCCATTAATAAGGGCTCCACCCTCATGACTTAGTCATTCCCCAAAGGTCCCACTTGTTGATACCATCAACTTAGAGGTTACAATTTCAACATATGAAATTGGGGAAGGAGGACACATACATTCAGACAATAGCACATTGAAAACTTAATTTCTCTCTAGAAGGATAATGCCAGAAACAGGGAGACCAGCATGAGCCAATTACAGAATTAACTCTAGGCTACGAGACCAAGTATGGTTTCAGAATAGGATATAAAACAACAACAACAACAACAACAAAATCAGCAGTCTGAGGGAAGGGTAAATGTGCTAATAACCTCATCCTTTCTAGTTAGAGAAGATCAGCACTAAATTTGAAAAATACAGCCTCCCCCCCTCTATTCTCTGTGATGTTCTCCAACCTTGAATAATTTTAATAACCATTTCTTTATTTTTAGAAGGATCTCTAGGAATGCATATCTTTTGGATAAAGAAATATTTACCTAAGTTTCAATGATGTTTAAAATCTCTCTCTTCTGTTTTTAGTTAAATTTAAGCAAATAAGTTCAATTTTTTCTTAAAATTTTTGTACAGTGTTATCCTACCTTTATAATTTATTTCAGACATGCTTCTCTATCTACATTGCTTACATATTCATCCACTTTTGGTCTCCATGTATGCAGTAAGAGAAGTCTGTAATAATGTTTGCCTATTGCTAATGCAGGCTATTTCTGGGTGGTAGGAATTGGGTGGTAAATTTTTACTTTTTTTTTTTTTTTTTGTACCGGGGATTGAGCTCAGTGGCACTCGACCACTGGGCCACATCCCCAGCCCTTTTTTGTATTTTATTTAGAGACAGGGTCTCACTGAGTTGCTAAGTGCCTCACCATTGCTGAGGCTGGCTTTGAACTCGCGATCCTCCTGCCTCAGCCTCCCAAGTGCTAGGATTACAGGCGTGCACCACCACACCCGGCTAAATTTTTACTTTTTAATTTCTTTTTATTGATCACCATTTTAAATAACAAGCATGTATCATTGGAGAAAACATCATTACAATGCAAAAAAAAAAAAAAAAAAAAAAAACTTAACCAAAGAGCCAACCAGCCTACCAATCAGGGATGGGACTAAGGTGAGGTAAGTGAGATACCTACAGTGCAAAATTTAAGGGGACACTCCCTCTCAGGATCAGGCAAGTGCAGCCTAGACTCCCCACTTGCCTCCCTGTAGTCTCAGACAGCCCTGCAAACAATACAGGGAGACTATAAATCAATATAGGTGAAGAATGGCATGTTTGGAATTCTGACTAGGTGAGTCAACCATTCTCTTTATTATGAATGATTATTTTGCACTGTTAAACTGTCTGCAAAAGAAATCAAAGCCTTTACACTTTAGAGGTTTATTGATCATCAATTTTGAAACAAATGTCTGATTTTCCCATTCTTTTCTTCTCCATTTGATACATTGGGATGCTGCAGACTCTGGGCAGGAGAGGGCCCTGAAGAGGCAGTGCTGCTGTCATCTTTAGCATCAACTGGGACTTTTCTGAGCACCTAGAGCAGCACACCACCCCTCCTACTTCCAGCCCATTTTCCTGCTTTAATGTTCTCCTAGGAATTATCAAAGTTTAAGTGTATTCGCACTTAATGTGTGTAGTTTTATTTTGTACATTTTGTGTTGTCTTGCCTTGTTAGAACATACGCTCTGCAATGCCAACCTTGGGAAGCAAGATGGGGCACAGTAGGTAGCAGTTAGTGTTTGCTGAATGAAAGAGTGAGTGAGTTAATTGAATGGCTGTGGGCCTGACATTGTTCTTGACAGCATTATTATACATAAAATGCACAGTCTTTGCTCCCTGCAGAGGGTCCACATGCTGGACTCCCTCCCTGTCCCTGCTCCCAGCTGTTCATTTCTCTCACACATCTTTATCTCACAAACACATAGGTTTGCTTTTACCCCCTTTTCCTTTTTCTATAGTCTCTGTCCCCTTTTCTTCCCTAAATTCTTGCCCAATTATGCAGGCTTTTTCTCCCCTAAAAAAATCAGTCTGGCTGATGAATATAAAAGGCACTACTACACATTTATAAGGAAATAGTCAATTTTGAAGACAAAATAGTAACACTATTATTATGAATTATGAACATCTACTAAATGCTTGCTGTATACCTATATCTGCCAAGTATTGCCTAATTTAATAAGTTCAGATAAGGAAACTATGACAACAAGAAATAACTTGTCTAGGTCACAGAACCAGTAACTGGTCTGAATCCATGTCCATCTGATTCCAGAGCCCCAGCTCCCCCAGGAGTAGAAGAGAGGCTGTGCTAATAATTTCTAGGAGAATCCTCTGTATGGAGGTTCCCCCATCCCCTCCCACACTACAAGCAGACTGAGATGTTGTTGTCTTCACACTCCCACAGTGCTCTGCTCTTACACCACTTGATTCCTTATCACATAATATGTTAGGCATGTGTCTGAAATGTTCAGCCGGTAACATTTTCTCTCTGTTCTAGTGCTACAAAACATTTGTTCTCTCTTTCATTGCAATCAGGGTTGAAGTAGAAGCAGGAATTCAGATTTAGATAGACCAAAGTTCAGAATCTGTCCTCTGTTATTGAGTAGCTGTGTAATGCTGGGAAGATCACTGAGATCTGGACCTTGAGCTCCTCCTGTGCAGCGTGAGGATAATGATGCCAGTGTTGCAGGGTGGTGGGAATAACTCAGCTATGTCGTCTGCGAGGGGCCTGATATCTTGTCTTACACAGCAAAGCTGCTCAGTGAGTACTGTTCTCTTTACCCCTCTCCTGCCCACCTTGACTCTGACTTTCCACTGCACCTAATATAGCATATCACTCTTATTTGTTGTCTGTTATGATCTGCATTAGTTATCTACTACTGCTCTATCAAATCACCCAAAACTTAGCAGCTTAAAACAGCAAATATTCATCGTCTCAAATTTTCTGTGGGCCGGGGATCTGAGATCAGCTTAGCTAGGGGTTTTGGGTCATCTCTTGCGAGGTTACATCAAGATGTTGGCTGGAGCTAGAGTCATCTCAAGGCTCTACATCTTCCTCCAAGCTCAGTGATGTGACAGTCAACATGTGTAGGAGATCTGCTTCTAAGCCTACTCTTCTTGCCTCTCCACAGGGCTGTCTCAGTACGTCACAGCTGGCTTCCCCTAGAGCAAGCAATTCAAAGGAGAGGGAACACTCAAAATGAGAGCTGGTCTCACAATCTAATCTTGGGAGTGACATCCTTTGGCTGTATTTTATTCATTAGAAACAAGTGAATAAATCCAACCAACACTGAAGGGAGGGAATAATACAAAAGCATGAACACTAAGAGACCCTTGGAGATCATGTTAGAGTCTGTCTATACCTCATAGTTTAAATAGTCTTATGGAGCCAGCCTGGGGTTGTAATCCATTCTATCTCACTTCATTACTCTTATTAGAGAAGTCATATTTGCTTTTACAAAAGGGATTTAGACACTCTGGGAACATCAGCATTGCCTTGCTGGATAATGGGCTATACCAACAATAGAGCTTCAACACAACCCACAAAATAATAGCAATAATAGTGACAGTAGTGAGGTCTTTTGCATAGTTTACAAGTTAACACACCATCTGCACCTTTCCATTTCCGTTCCATGGATGGCCATATTTTTCCTATGATTGAATTTGGTTCTTTAAAAGCATTGCCCCTTTAGCTGTCTCCTTGGTACATTTTCTACTTCCTTTTCCTTGATCTATAAATGTACACCTGCTCCAGCTTCCTTCCAAGTGAGCATCAGAGACCAGGTAGATAGTTATGGGGAAGTAAAAATACCACTCCTAGCCCATGCTTGGAGGGAAACTTGTTTATTATTTCCAAGTAAGTCACAATGAACTTCACCCACTCCCTGGCCCCCACAGAGGAGTGTCCTATCTGCCTGTGACTTATCTATTTGCCCCTTTTCCTCCTAGTTATGGCACTCTGTAGCTTTATTAGCATCCTGAAAGGGGATGAAATGGATCAAAATTGATATTTGTATCCATTTAGGTTTAAAATAAAACTACTAAAAATACTAAAGTATGTATGATATCAATAGTAAAATTTCATAAATATTATGTATTATAAATTCTAAAATTTTATTGTATAAGTATGGATGCATGTATTTTATATAAATATTACCTTCTTGGAAGTTAAACAGGTAGTAGATACAACAGTGGAAGTGTGACATTGTGAGTTCTTTCATTTCTATGGATTATTCAAAATCTACTTCATTAGAAACATCATTTAATTATGGGTTGTCTAGAACTGCCTCTCATTCCTAACAAATTCTACTTTTGCATTGTTCCTTTTCAGTAAAGTAAAAAGACATGAGGAGCCAGATGAATACGTAAAAGAGGAAGAGAAGGGGCTATGGACAGGTAGTATATAGGTTTGATGATGACAATTTGGGAAGTGAAAAAGTAAAAGTGATCAGGAAAACCAAAGGCATGTTGACTGTGAATTGTGAAAGAGAATGTTTACAAAACTGAAAACCTGACAGGATGATTTAGTTATGGTGGACTTTCTGCCATTTACTTATATTAAAATATTCCTAGTTGAGTTATGTTTTCTTTTTGATGCCAGGGATTGAACCTAGAGGCACCTAACCACTGAACCACATCCCAGATCATTTTTTATATTTTATTTTGAGACAAGGTCTTGCTAAGTTGCTTAGGGGTTTTGCTAAATTGCTGAAGCTGCCTTTGAACTTGCAATGCTCCTGCCTCAGCCTCCCGTATCTGTGGGATTACAGGTGTGTATACCATGCCCAACCTAGCTGAAATATTTTGAAGAAGATGAATCATAGTCCTTTCAGAGCTGTTGAGGACTTCATACCCACCTGCTTTGGAGATGGGAAACTAAGACGTGAAGAGGTGAATCCTTTGAAGTCCAGTGATATATTGTTGAAAAGCCAGGACTGAGACTCACTGAATTTCTAATTCAGTGGCTTTTATTAATAATTTTACTTTATATTTCACAAGACAATTGGTTTATTTTTACTTATAAATGTGAAGCCTTATTTTCTGTATCTCCTAAGATCTTTAAAAATTTGAGATCAGCTTGTCAAGATAATCTTCCATATATTCTATGTGTATGTGGATTTTAGCAAGTTGTACCTTCAGTGTGAATTTCCCCAAATTCTTGTTACACAGTATGTCTATTGAGGGTTCATATTCTGCTTGGCTTAGAATTTTCCAATATTGTCTTTACAAGTTTTGTTGGTTCAACTATTCATAAACAACATAATATATTCAAGACTAATGCATTTATGCTAGCTTTGTGCATTAGGTATATACTTATAAAATTGTGTGAAACTATGGTAAATGAACTTCAATTTCATTTGCATTATGATAACTGTCCATTGAAGCCTTTCAGTAAATCCTTTTGGCAAAGTAGCATATCCTAGGAGAGCAGGAATTATATCCCCACTGAAATTTGGTATATGATTAGGTAAACTCATGCTTGATTTTATTAAAACAGAACATATCTGTACAGTGGTCTTCCTATAAACTGATTCAGCTTGTCCCAAAGATAGATCAATAATTATATCAGATACTGATATTTCCACCCAACTATTTTTACCTCTTTCAAGGTACTAGTAGACTAAATTAAAAGAATATATTTGTTTATAAGCTACTCATATATTAGGAAAATAAAAATTTGACAATAAATTGGTGTTCTTTGAAAGTATTTCTCCTTTGTATTTTGCAGGAAAAATATGAGAGATAAAGATTTGTTAGTTGATATAGTAATGGAAAATAGTATGAATGAATTATAGTTGAAGGGATCTATGGATTCTCTGAATAAATATATTTGAATAAATATAAAAAATATAAACAAATATAAATAGTATAAATGAATATAATTGCATAAAGACTAAATATTATACTTCAAATATAACCTTTATTATCCTATTAGCAATATAATTGGGAAATGAAAATAAACTATTGGGTACTCTTAAACAATTTAAAATATTTTTTTAATCATCAGCCTGGAAGTTAAAAGTTTTTTTCCCCTTTACTTTACAGAAGTTTTGACAATAACCTCATGACATTTTAAGCCTCCCAGGTCTAAAGGATGTCTTATTCTCCAGTCAAGCAGTCAAGTTTGCAAAACTTTAATGAGTGGTACAAATTTGCCTGGAGAAATATGCCATTTTAAAGCTTATTTTAGCTAAATGGTAAAAATACTTTCATTAGTAATGGTCTTTGAATTATTCAAAAGGCACCTCTCATTAGAAAGGGCAGTTGTACTCATTGGTATCTTTTTCTTTATTATTGTGCAACATATCCTGGACATCTTTGCAAAGAGTGCCTATATTGATTAAATTTATAACATAGGAACTATAACTATAAAGTAAAAGAGATACAAGAGACATCTATATAATTTTTCTTAAACATTTTGTAGATAAAGGTGGAAAATAAATGAGTCATCTGTATTTGTTTAAATGACTAAACAATACATTTGATGAAGTGAGGTGATGCCTGCTAACCTGTTCTTTTAAATTGTAAAGTGTTCACACCATTCATGTCTCCATACATGCACTTATATTTTGTATATAACCAGAGATATGTAGACATGTGCTCTATATGTGTAATATGAATTGTAATGCATTCTGCTGTCACATATAACAACTTAGAATAAAAGGAAAAAGATTGTACATAGACATCATTGCGGCAACCTAGGGAAGGCTATTTGTGAGCCTCCCCTACATTTTTTTTACTAGAGAAGGAGACTGTGAAACTGAGGCAGAAAGAGGCCTTGCAAAAGATGGATTCAGTGGCAGGTGATAGGTTTTTATTTATTGGTGCATTATAATTATACACAATAATGGGATTCATTGTTACATATTCGTACATGCACACAATCTAACCACATAATTTGGTCAGTTTTGTTCCCTGGTACCTCCAGGTGCTAGTTTTGATTGGACTTCTTTAATGTGATCTCTCTTCTATTGAGACACTTTACAATGTTATATTTACTGATCCTATAATGTACATGTTGTTGTTAACCCAAGCAAAGCACTTTCATGGCTAGCAACTGAGCAAGGAGCATTTTTTAAAAATACATTTATTTATTTGCTTTAGTTGTACACAATGCAATACATTTATGTTTACGTGGTGCTGAGGATCGAACCCGGACCGCGCACGTGCGAGGCGAGCGCTCTGCCGCTGAGCCACAACTCCAGCCCGAGCAAGGAGTATTGACAATGATTATGCCTGTTGTGTAGTATTCTGTACTACAGACAGCTCTTTCTATCATATTAACCCATAATCTTGATCTCATCAGCCTTCTGAGGGTAGCTTATTTCATCTTTTTTTTTTTTTTTTTTTTTTTTTGTAAAACTAAAGAAAATAAATATTAGAGGTAAATATGACTTACCCAAGAGCTTATCACTAGTAGTGGCAGATGAAAACATTTAATGCAGAGTAAGGAGTTCTTTACACCACCCCACACAACAGATAGTGTTTGGCCCATTTCCATCAAGACAAATGTTTTTCAATATTTGACTCATCATTAGCACATTTATTAGGAGATTGAAAAAAATAGAAAAGTATATGAAACTCAAACTGCTCATTTGTAACTTCTCTGAGTTGAGGAATATATTAAAATTATTGTAATACAAAATTTTGGATTGTCCTTATGCTGTTATAATCTGTACAGCTAAATAAATAAATGATTATAATTTATAAAAGTCAAGAGACAGGGCTGGGGATGTGGCTCAGGGGTAGAGCATATGCTTTGCAGGCACAGGCCCTGGGTTCAATTCCTAGTACTTGGAAACAAAAATTCAAGGGATAGTTGTTTTTTTTTTTTTCCCCTTGCAGTAACAACTGAGAAGTTACCATAAGACCAGTCTTCTTACAGGTAACAGTTATGATGCTGGACAAAATATAAAAATCAACTATCTATAGGGACCAGGGAGTAACCAAAACTAGAAACTGAAGGGGAGTTTATACTGGGAAGAAAGGTAATTTTCCTGATTCTATGACTTTTACAAGCATACACATTAGTCTCCACTAGATCAGTTAAAACTCATCTGTAAACCAGTCTAACTGGTTTGTAGTATCATAAATCAGAGCTGGGGTGACCAGCTGGAGAACAAGTGGGAAAAGATCTAACAGTTATTGAATGAGAACAGAAACTCTGAAGTCTGCAAATAAACTGTCCAAATCCCTGCCTGACCTATAAATTATGTGCATATGGTTCAGCTATTAAGGAGCCTAATTAAGGATAAAATCATTGAATATAAAGTTTAGTGTAATTGCTGCCATTAACCACAATGAAAATAAGAGTTTGAATTTTATTTCATCCAAACTAATTGCCTGTTAAACATACAAATCAAAACAACAAAAATACTCTTTCAAGGAATATAACAATTCAGAGATTGTATCCTTCATAATGGACAGGACACAATTCAAAATTATAAGCACATAAAGAGATGGGAAAATGTGACTTACACTTGAAACAAAAAAAAAAAAATTAAGCAGTTGAGGGAGTGTGAATCTGATTTTGCCCAGGTGTAGGTATTAGCTTACAGGAGTTTAAAGCAGATATTATAAATATACCAAGTATGTAAAGGAACAGATGGTCTATGACTTGTGATGGTTCAACTTCACAATTGTTCAACTTTATGATATTATGAAAGTGATACAAATTTGGAAGAAATTGTACTTTGACTTTTGATCTATCCCTGGACTAATGATATTGAGTGTGATACTCATATAATGCTGGGCAATTGGTGGTGAGTTGGAGTTCTTATTTGGCCACATGATCATGAGGGTAAATAACTAATAATCTACAGTGCGCTGTGGTGCTGTGTGCTGTTTAGTGGGTTCAGTATTAAATGTATTTTCAACTTATGATGGATTTATTGAGATGTAACTCCACTTTAAGTTGAAGAAGATGCATTAACATAGAAACAACCTACAAAAATAAAAAAAAAAGAAACAAAAATTTTAAAACTAAAAGCTACACTAGAATCATATCACATGTGGGTTTTATATCAGCTTGAAGATGACAGAAGAAAGAACCAGTGAACTTGAAGCTAGACAAATATAAATTATCCAATCTTGAGAATAGAGAGGAAAAGTATTGGAGGAGGTCAACAGAACCTCAGATATATGTACAATAATATAAAAATATATAATATTTTAAAATGGGAGTGTTAAAAGAATGAGCAAAAATATGTGAAATAATAATGGAAAAATATCCTAAATCTTATGAAAGTTCATTCAAGAAGCTCAGTAAACCCAATTAGCATAAGTATAGACATACAAAATTGCTAAAAAGTAAAGATAGAACATTTCGAAAACAGAGAAAATGATGCAATACACATACATAGCTCCACTTTGGATTATTGCTGTCATTAAAAAAAAAAAAAAAAAAAAAACAATAGAAATCAGTAGATATTTTTGAGTGCTAAAGGAAAAAAAGTGAAAAGTCAGCCAGAATTGTATATTCACAGACAACACCTTTAAAGAATCAAGGTGAAAAAAAAAAAGACATTTTAGATTAAAGACAACCAAGAGAATCTGCTTTCAACAGACCTTCACTAAAAGGTAAAGTAAAATGATACCAGGCAGCAGGAATGTAAAGCACTAGAAATTATAAGCATATGAGTAAATATAAAAGATATTTTTCTCTCTTTCTCTTTAAAATACATATGACTGTTAAAAGAAAATTTTAAAATATTGTTGTGGGGTTTATAACATATGTAATCTGCATACCAATGGTAAGAGGGAGTTGGCAGATGATCCTGTTTTATTGCAGAAGGAGGCTGTGAAACTGAGGCAGAGGCCTTGCAAAAGATGGATTCAGTGACAGATGCTATTTTTTTTTTTAATATTTATTTACTTCAGTTGTACACAATGCAATCATTTATGTTTATGTGGTGCTGAGGATCGAACCCGGGCCGCCCATGTGCGAGGCGAGTGCTCTGCCGCTGAGCCACAACCCCAGCCCCCAGATGCTAGGTTTTAAAAAAAATTTATTAGCACATTATAATTATACATAATTATGGGATTGTTACAAATTTATAAATAATTGCAAGGGTCTTATGTTTTACATGAATTGGTATAGTTACCCTAAGTAGACTGTAAAAATTTAATTAAATATTATGTTAACAAAAGAAACCACTATCACTAATAAATAAAACAAAATGAAATTATAAAATATATTTATTTACTCAAAATATGGGAAAGCAGGAACAGAGGAACAAAAATCAGTTGTAGAAATAGGAAACAATAAAGAAGCAGATTTAAATTTAATCATTTTATAATTACATTAAACATAAATGGGATAAACATTTTAATAAAAAAGAAATGAAAGAGAATATAACTTCAACTTAAATAGTAATAAGAAATCTGAGAGATTGTAGTATAGTGACTTTGGTTCTGATTATAGATTATTGAATTCTAAACTAACAGTCACAGAATTTTGTAGGCCCTCAGGTTTCTTGAATGGTTTGAATGTAGCCTTTCCTTACAACAGGGATATACAATCCCTGGAAAATATCTTTAAATTCATATTTGGGGAACCATGGATTGAGGTCTGAGTGCTTTCCTTCCAAGAGGGCTCTGGCATTCTTATGCAAATTGAGCTCTCTTCTCAATGTCCCGTTTTGCATAAGATCTAATTTGTTAATTCTGTATATAAATAATCAGTGTGTCAATTGAATGATGTATTATAGGACAAAGAGGTCAGCTTCTTTATAGATCTTCTAGATTAGAGAAAAAATTTATATCTCACTATCATAGTGCTATGACTATTATAATTCCCTTTGATAACTGCCTTTGTTCTAGTTAGACTAGAAGCTGTCTTGTTTCTTTTTGTCATGCCAGCGAATTAACCCAGTGCCTGGCATTAAAGGACACTCAACAAATACTTGTTAACCAGCTACCACAACATGAAACCCCTAGCTTTAAATGTAATTTACAATTGCCTGTTGGATACATTTACCTGTATAGTATTTGCTAATTTTTAAAACCTAATTTTATCAATATGTAAATTTTATATAATAAAAGGTTCCTACTCTAAGTATAAAATTTTGAGTTTAATAAGTGTATATACCCATGTAACTACCACCCCATCAAGATACTTAGTATTTCTATCACTCCAAAAATTTCCCTGTCACTTGCAATGATCTGTCCCCTTACATTCCCTCTCCAAACCCAGCTGCATGTATCCATAGATCTAGGTTGTCATTTTATATTAGTTTTCATTTCCTAGAATTTTATATAAATGTCATAATACAGTGTGTACTTTTTTGTGTCTGGTGTCTTTTGTTTGGCATGGTGTTTTCGAGATTCATCCACATTGTTACACATCTTAATAGTTTATTAGAGTTTTATTTCATTGTTTCAATGTGTTACAGTTTAGGTAATATCTATTTATCTATTGAGGACTATTTGGGTTTTTTTTACAGCTTTTGGATAATAAAAATAAGACTGCTATCAACATTTGTAAACAACTGTTATTTGAACATATGCTTTCATTTTTGTCTGTGGAAATACCTAAGAATAGAATGGCTAGATAATTAGGGTAGGCATATCCTTAATATGAAACTTCAAATTATTTTACATAGTTCTTTTACCACTTTACATTTGTCCCACAATGCATGAATTCCAGTTGCTCCATATTTTCAGTAACACGTGGAATTTTCCTTCCTCCCTCCCTCCCTTCCTAATTCTAGTGGATAAGTGACAGTTCTCACTTTAAAATTCACATGCCCAAACCTCAAATTCATATTCTACCCACTCTTATCAGTTACCACTTTGGACTTTTACTTTAAAACAAAATGAATGATAATATTATGCTAGAAAATATTAGTGACAAAACAACAACAAACCATTAATTGAGCATTTATCATGCTCCTAATTTAGAGTATAAGCCTCATGATGGTAAGACATCTTGTTCTTTGTTGTATTTAGCACAATGCCAGAAGCTTAGTATGTACATTTATTAGCTATATGTTGTGGTGCAGTAAATTATTTGAAATCTTAGCAACTTAAAGCAAGAAACATTTATTGTCTTATACTGTTTCTGAGCATTAAGATTGGGGAGCAGCTTAGCTGAGTGGTTCTGGGTCAAGGTTCTTCAGTCAAGCTATCAGCTAGTGCTGTAGTCACTTGAAAGCTTGCCTGGGGCTGAAGGATTGGTTTCCAAGTCCTACTGTCAGGGCTACTGGCAAGATTCCTTGGTTCCTTGGTAGTTGTTGTCAGTAGTTTTTCATTCCTTTACAAGTGGAACTCTTCATCCGGCTGCTCCATGTGGTAGCTAAGCTTCCTCAAAATGAGTGAGCAGAGAGAGAAAAAGCTAGAAGTTACAGAGATCAACCAGGAACTGGGGATTGTTGAGGACCATCCTAGATGCCAGCTAATATAGTGCATAATGAATATTTGTTGATTGAACTGATGTGTGTTTGACACTCTGCTTAGCATTTTATATACACCATCTCATTTTATCCTCATAACAATCCCATGGTCCATTGTCCTCAACCCAGAAATGATGAAACTGACATTTATAAATTTAAGCAACCTGTCCAATTCCACAAAGTTCTTAGGTAGCAGCTAAACTAGAGTTCAAATGATTGTAAAAGTTATGAAAAATGGTTCAGAATGGTTCAGAATGCAGAAATGAAGGAGTAGGTATAGAGATTCAAAGTCCAGGTAGTCTTACTTGAGAATGTTGGAATCCAAACCGGAGAAGACTGGAATGATAGTTAAGACAGTACTTCTACCAGAAGTAAAATTGGGAAGACTCTTCACTCTAGGTAGAAACAAGCATTCTAGTAGAGTTTAAATAATTAAATGTCCCCTTCCCCACTTCATCAGGGAACCTGTCTTGCGCACAATTGGAACTGACTGGAGAGTCTGTGCAGAAATAAGTTTCAGACAAAACTTTGCCCTGGCCACTGAGCATGCTCAGCTTTCAGCCTTCTGCAGAAAGGTGAACACCGTGGCTCCAGATTTTAACTGTGGCAGCTTGGGGGCAGGAGTGACTGTGGTAGAGCTGGAGTGGTGTTATGGCAGAGGCCACAGGTGGAACCTGGATTGTGAATACACTTGAACGGGAAGGTGTAGGACGCGGGGGGCTAGGGAGGGGTAAACTGGGTGGGCATCCGCGAGGGGAGTCAGAGAAGACACCTAGAAAACAACCTATAAATGTATTTGGCCTAAACCTGACCGGCAACCCTTTGTGAAGGAGCGAGTTTGGTTAATCCGAGATGGGAATTGTGGTGCAAACAGTTACACAAGAGGGGCAGATCAGGGTTCTGGCCATGCTCCAAGAGAATGAGTCCGGGGCGAGGGGCGAGGTCTTTATCACTAAATAGCGGGCCTCCCAGGTCCTCTCCTGCTGCTCTTTGAGTTGCAATCTACCCTTGGTAAGGAACAGAATGTTGTTGCAGAGGCTAAAAACCACATGGCATCCTCGACTTGCCCCTTTTCCACAGTTCTCCGTTCCGAACCAGCTGGGGTTAGTCGCCAGGAGCCAACATCTGGCGGGGTTGGAACCGGCTCAGAAACGCACCTTTGCCAGCTCGCTCCGTACTTTTGGGTTCCTGGCCGGGTGCAACCACGTCCAGGAGAATCTTGCAGACTCTTAAGAGTCCTATGTTTTTGTTGGTATTAAGAGGACAGTTTTCTATTACGACGTATTAGAACAATGATTACTTAAGATGCGCTCCAAGGTTACAAATCCTAAGGCGGTGCCCGCGGACCACAGGGCACAGCAGGAGCCAGGGGAGCACTGTTGGGCTCGGAGCGCCCGCTCACACTTCTGCGGCTACCGCGATCAGCTAGCACACAAGTGGCCTAGAAAGAAGTAGCGAGGGCGGTGCAGACACCTCAAAACACCAAATCGCGTAGCTCCTGGCGCCCACAGCGCGCAAGGTACGCTTCGGGGCGGTCCTGCATGACCCCGGAAGAGAAAGTTGTTTTGGGGAAGGGGAGAGAAGAGAGCGTGATAAGTAAAACTAAACATCAGAAGTTGTTCTGCTCCCGTCAGGCCGCCTCTTCTCCGCCTCGTCTTAGCCTCAAGCCCCTTCAGAATCTGGGTTCCTCAAAGGGTTCGATGCTCCCCCAGTCTCAGCCGGAGTTGGGGAACGCTGAGCCGACCGCCTGCAGGTTTCTCGACCCTCTCCAGAACCCGGTCTCCAGGAAAACCCGGAGCGGAGCATCCCTCGGGCGGCTGGGAAACGCCCTCGGCGGGCGCCCAGCGGCGCGCATGCTCAGAGCGCGCGGCGGCAGCGAGTAGGAAGCTCCGCGCGGCAGCACCAGCGGCTGCCGGAGGGTGGGAGGGGATTAGCCGGCTGGCGGGCGGGGGCGCGAGGACGCGGGAGGGATCCCGGTTCCTTGGAGCGTTTTGGACCGCGGATCCCTGCGTTAGGAGCGAGTGAGCCTGGGACCAGCTACGAGCGCGGACTCTGCAGCGGGCGGCGCGGAGCGGGGCCCCCGGGCAGAGCGGGCTCAGAGCCCGGGGCTCCGCGGCTCGGGACCCGGCTCCGGCGGGGGCGGCGATGTTCCACTGCATCCCCCTGTGGCGGTGCAACCGTCATGTGGAGACCATCGACAAGCGCCACTGCTCCCTGGTCTACGTCCCCGAGGAAATCTACCGCTATGCTCGTAGTCTGGAAGAGCTTCTGCTGGACGCTAACCAGCTCCGCGAGCTGCCGGAGGTGAGTGGCCGGCCTTACCTGCTCCCTGGTCTCAGAGAAGCGTGCCCAGCCCTTTCCAATTCCTCTTTTCCTTTCTCCCCTGCTTTTCCACCTTTTAGATCCTGGCCGGCCGGCAGGTCCAGCAGGAAACACTTTTTTCCTGCATTCACCTGCTTCTTTCTTCCCTTGCTTCTCTAACTCCATCCTTCCCCAGCAAAAGTTCTTTTTACATTTTATACAAAGCAACTTGATTTCTTCCGAGTAGTTACTAGAGCTTGTACGATTGGAGAAACGTTCTGGGCTAGGAAGTAGCTTAGTTGCACGTCTAGGAACTAACACCAGGTACTTGTGCCCGGGCAGGTGGTTCGGAATGTTCCCAGCTGGAGGCTACCGAATGCCGCATCCCGCCCCCGGGCGACGTTACCCTCTTTTTGTTTCCCCATCATTGGCCAGGGCTCGTCTCCCCTTTGGCCAAGCAGGTAGGTCCCTGACTGAGTACCTTGGGACCTGGACAGCGCGCAAGTGAACCACACTATCTCGACATCTTTGCAGGAATGTGCTCCAGGCCTTATCGCGGACGGACTGTGCTCTGAAGAGCTGTAGCTTGGCCAGTTTGCAGTGGCCCTGGGAGCGCAGCGAGGTAGGGGGCAGGAGGAAAGATGAGTCTGGGGAACTGGGAACAGGTGCCCAGATACCCAGATGCCGGCCACCTGGGCCTTGCCTGCATGGACCTGTTGCGTGTTAGGCGCCGCGGTGAACGTCATCAGAGACTGCGGGTGGATCAGCGTGGCAGCCGTCTTTCCTAGAGCAACGCATTCAGCCTGCTTGCTTCTGACCTTTCAGTGATGTGTTAAACTCTTTAGAGTTGTTTACATAAATTAATCACTCCTCCGCATATGCAGATTTTTTTTTTTCCTTTTTCTTTATTGAAGGGTCAGAGAACTGCAAACTGTTAGTCCTAGGGTTTGCCTGGGGAATTCAGTTTGAGGAACTTGTGAGGAGGAAAATATCCCGAATTCAGGTGTGTGCAGGAAGTCGTTGTGTGCCTATCCAAAGGTGTGCAGGAAGTAGGGAGACTACTGGGAGGCGGGGAGAGGACCTGGAGGCCTAAGCGTCGAAACTCTAGTATCTTGCTTGGTCTTTTGGTTAAACACAAACCGCGTCCTTGTTACAGAAACACTGGTAAATATTCTGGCTTGTTAAAATGTCCTGATACGTTCTTCAGCGCTGACAGTGTTTTGAAAAATCAGAATCGTGTTTTTCTCAGTATTTCAAGCGTTGTTATTCTTCTTGGATGAACTTTCCTTGGTTCAGTGTGGAATTGATTGGATGGTTTGCTCAGTGTAATCACAGAGATTATCCTCACTAGGATCTTTGCAAAGCCCCCAGGCTTTATTTAGCTTAGAAGCAGAAAAGCCATCCAGTTCTCTCAGGCATTTATTATTTTGCAGGCATTTTCAAATACATGGTTTTGTCTGGACTTTAGCTTCCTTAAATGTGATTTAAGCGACACACTCACTGCTTTAAATTAGATAATTTTAGGCATTGAAATGTGGAGTATGTAATGTAATACTTTTCTAGGACTTCAGAATTAAGTTATTAAAGACCGAGTGAAAAGTTACTCAACTAGAAACGTTTCAGTCATTGCTCTTCCTGGTGGTTGCTTTCTGTTGTAGAACTGGAAGATTTCTTTTGACTGGGTTGGCTTTTCATTCCCTTCTGCTGAATTTGTGGGTTTTCCTGTAATGTTAGAGAATTTAGCTTGGCATGGGAAATTATAGGTTTGGGAAATGTCAGGTATTTCTACTGATCGTAGAAATGGAAACTCAAGAGCTCAAAATAAAGTCTTATGGCACTCTGTAAATATAGCAAATAAACATTTCAAAGGCTAGAGGTGGTCTTGCTTATTGGTAATTATTGCTCTTAAAGCTCCTAAGTTAGTAAGTTTTGAGGTCATGTAAGATCTGTTTCTCCCCTAACTTATAATTCACCATAGGTACTTGGGTGTGTACATACAAGAAATGAATAGCCACCTTGAAAGCACAGATACTTGTTCCATTCACAATCTTTCCTTCCATTGTTTCACCTCTGAGATCCGTAGCACTCATTGCTTCTGCTCGCTGTTGCTCCTGCTCTCTTCTTCAGACTCCTGTCTCCTCTCCTTGGTTGCTCTTTTGCTGATAAAACTCAAAGATCCTTGTGTGGTGGCCTTACCAGTTGTGTATTCTTCTCTATGTAATTTGGAAGCACAGCCAAAGGGGAAGCCTGCACCCCCTACCCTGACAACAGGCTTCAAGATAATGACAGATACCTTCTCTCCACAAAAAGGCCTACAGCCTTTCATTTGCTCCAACATCTTCATTTTACAAATTGAGACTCAGAATCGAAGTGACTCCCTCAGAGCTATTCATCTGGTTAGATGCAGTCATTCATTCAGGTGTGCACCAACTACAACTGCTTTGGGCACCTAGCAGGAATCTATCCTGTTCTGTTTCTCACACATATCAAACCTTCAATTATTCAGTGCTCCCTTTTTTACTTACCTCATTAAAACTTGGTCTTGTCAAACGTTTATTAAGCTTCCATGATTCACTAGTTATTGGGAATGTAGAGCTTAAAGGAGCTGTGATTCCTGTGTGCTTTGTGGGGAGGCAGATTACTTCAGTTACAGATGTGGTGAGTGTGCGGTGGGGAGGGCACCACACTCATCAGCAGATGTGATGGTCACTCACCTAAGGCCCAGCTCACCTGTGGCAACCTTTCCATACCAGAGGATGCCTCAGAAGCCTTGTTTTTAGCTTGCCAACCATTGTTGTTGTCTCACCATCCTTTCCCATCCATCTGCTGCTCCCCTCCTCTACTCCCTGCTGTGGGATCCTTTTGAGATCTATTCTAACAGAGATGATGTCACTTTAACCTCTTTGAAGTGCCTGCATGATTTTGCTCACCCTTTTGGCACCTAGTAGGACTTAATCACTAAGCAGCTGTATATTTGTTGAATGACTGTTGCTGAGTCTTGTAAAAATCTTCCTCTTCTGCTTCTTTCCCTTTCATTAAGCACATCTCTGCTCTAGCATCTATTCTTTTCTTAGTGTTCAAGGTGGAAGTGACCTTAGAAGTGAAGGCCATCCATGTAGGGAAGTTGTTTTGTCTGGCTTGTGCTATGGGATCTTGGCTTCCCCTCTGTGTGTCCCCATGTTTCAGATGTCATTGTTTTTTTCCTCAGTGTGCATCATTTCTCAAACATCTCCAAATATGTGTACTTTACTGTGATCTCTTTGTACCATTACAGTGCTTAGTATAGTAGGCAGCAAATACTTTGAGTGAGTGAGTTCAAGACTTCCCAGCTTAAAAAATTGAGTTTCATCTGTTACCCCCTCTTAGTGTTCAGTTGATCTTTTGTAGATTGCCAAATAACATTATCTCAAATACCAGCTCCCTCTAGTCATTCTTTCTCATATTTTGCTTTATTTTTTCCTCACTCTAGGGCACTTATCATTACCTAAGTTCATACTATGTAGTTATATTCTGGTTGCTTGTCTGTCTCCCCAAGTAGGACACAAGCCTTGCAAGGGCAGGGGTGCTCATGACTGAACCCAGGGAAGTACCTAGCACATTGTGAGCTCAAGTCCATGTTGCATGAATGAGTCCTTGTTATTAGTAGGATGCCCCCTTTTCTTAGCCATGGTAATTCACTTTCCTGTGGTCTGACAGTCAGTTGAAACTAATAATGACAAAAATCATTTTTCAGAACCTGGGAGCCTTTGTTGAGTCTTTATTCCATCCTCTCTTCTATGCAGGACAACTTTGACTGCCTTTGAAATAATTTTTACGCACTGTTAACATATATATATTTTTTTTTTTTTGGTACCGGGGATTGAACTCAGGGGCACTCGCCCACTGGGCCACATCCCCAGCCCTTTTTTGTATTTTATTAGAGACAGGGTCTCACTGAGTTGCTAAGTGCCTCACCATTGCTGAGGCTGGCTTTGAACTCGCAATCCTCCTGCCTCAGCCTCCCAAAGTGCTGGGATTACAGGCGTGCGCCACCGCGCCCGGCTTAACATATTTTTCTATGAATGTGATTTCAAGTGTACCATTTCCAGCTGCAGTCTGTTAAGGCGATACCCATTTGCACTTGGAATAAGTTCCTTTTGTCTTGACCCAGCCATGTTTCAGTTAAGATCTTATCTTCAGACCTGGCATCTCTTCCAAGCAGTTCCATGTCTGAGGGGAGGGGTAGCCATTCTTCCTGTCTCAAAAGTCCATGGATTTATCTTCGATCCTTCTTTCTGTTCATCCATCCTGTCAGCAAGACCTATCGTTTCTTCCTTCAAAATGCCATCTTTCTTCTCCTACTTGGCTGGTTTCCCCTGAATTTGTATTGTCCATTGCTGGTCACCTTTGGCCAAGACTCTTTAGGATTTGTCTTGAAGGGTAGAGAGCACAGGTGTTGGATTCAGATAGTTGAGGACAGTATTGCATCTCTTGAATATTCTCTTCCAGCTTTGGTTTCCTCAGGTGTTAGAGTAGTACTTACCCTATAGTGTTATTCTAAGAATTAAAAAGATCATATGTATAAACCACTTAAAATATCAACACAGTTAGATCTAACATGTCTAAAATCTTTCTGGATACTGTGGCAAGAACCTTTTATTACAAAACAGTGTTTTTTAAACTGAAGTTTGAAAATATTTTCCTGGGTGTTTAAGGTGTTTTTAAAACCAGAATTAAGTTTTTTAATGTTCTCTTTAATAATATTTTAAAAAACTCACCAATTCTGTAGCATTTATATTGAGCTTATGAATGATTTGTGCCATATGACTTTATTGCTTATGCTTCATTGAACACTCCTTTAATTGTAGTTAATGAGGAAAGAACAGATAAGGACATTTTACTGAAATGATGTGTTAGAGTCAGATGATGATGAAAAGTTCAGTGAGCAAAGATTTCGTGGCACTTTGTTAGAAAAAAGTGATGGGCAGTCAGAGGAGTCACAGGGCCCGTGGTGGTGTAGATGCTCAGAATGTGAATGCAAAAAGCCTGTGCCTTGTGAGTGTGGTGTGGAATACACTGTGAGTGGCTCTGCAGTGTCTGCAAAATCATATCATTGTGATGTCAGGTTCTTATTGGCTTTTATCAGATTTTGAAAATTGTTTCACTTTATAGTTTTATAAGAACTAAAGCACAGGAAGACATACCTCCCAGTTTTATGTTTGGGCTTACTTAAATAGCATAATAAAAAGGGAGTCAATTATTTTTAAAAAAGTCAATTTTAAGAAAAATAAAGATACTTAAGTCATTGCTTAGGAGAAAAGGGTATTTTCTCTTTATAGTGCTTGCTGATCCACAAATTCCTCAGGTTAGGGAAACAGTTTCATTTTCAGATGTCCTGTTATTTCTACCTAGTTTAGTAATTGCTTTTTGATTGCTTTCTGTGTTGGTCCAAACCCTCTCATTCTTTCCTGATACCTATTTTCACTCTCTACACTTAGAGATGAGAATACTAAGCTAGAGAAGTTATAATTTGTTCCAGGTTAGTGGAGATTAGAGTCTCTTTGATCATGAAACATTTAGTGAGTATCTGTGACATAATTATTATAGGCACCACCTATGGAGATTTTACTGAGTTCTAAACACTGTATTGAGTGCTTTACATAAACCATTTCTCTTAAACTGAATAACAACCCATTCTAGCCATAACAGTTTCAAATTTTCAAATGAAACTGAGATTTAAGAAATTTATTTAAGAGACTTGGGTCAAGGTTAATCCTGGAGGGAACTTTTGACTCCCTCTGCATGTGTGCGTTTATCTCTATGCTGTACTGCTTACCTGGGAGCCCACCTGGGAGTGAGGAGGCTCACAAAGTGAGCACTCTCAGGAGAGACTCTCTGCTGAAGCTGACAGTTTGGAGGAGTTTCACACTCTCTGGGGAGCTCAGAGAAGACTTATTCGTAGCCAAATTCAAACTACACTGGAAAGAGAGAAAAAGAGTGTTGTCTAAACTGATCATTTCCAGGTACAGTGACTGAGTGGTGTCTGAGTGGAGGGAGCAAACTAGAGAGCAGCCTGGAGCAGGTGCAGGTATGGGACCTTGTTGATTTTGCTGAGGAGGTGAACTCTGTCCTACAGGCAGGGGAGGCTCATGGAAGGTATCTAAACAGAGGTGCAATACAGCTTAATTTTTGTTTAGAAACATAATTCTGGGGCAGAGAAGAGGATAGTGTTGGGAGACCAGTCTGTAGTATTTGTAGAAGTCCAGGCCAGAGGATAGGATAGAGTACCTATTGGAGGAGTGGGGAGATGGCTCATTAGAGGTTTCTCTACTGGGAACCCCTGCCCTCCATCCAGTTCCTTCTGTGCTGACCCACTGAAGATGCTTCATTGATACTTGTAGGATACCAAGTATAAGGCATTCTCCCCCCTTTGTGGGCATGTTTCCTTGATTGTGGGATGTCTCTGCATTCAATTAAAACATGGCAAGCTTTGTATGTAGGCATTGGCTTAGGGAGAAAAATAGATAGCCTGATGCATAATGGGTGGGAAGAGCCTGTTTATTTTTGGTTTTGTTCAGATAAATGTGGTCATCAAGTTTATAAAACTGTACCCACAGTGACATTTGGGTTCTATTTTTCTGAGTAATATGAATGCATTCTCATGTGTGTATTATGTCATGAACTTTAGTTTCACCATTCTTTGCTGATGCTTTAAAAGCACTTGGAGAATATGTATTATTCTAGAGTACTTTGAAAGTAAACTCATTGCTGGGATGTCTGTAAAAAAGTAGCTAAAATCTTTGAGAAAGAGTCTAACTATTTGCATAATAAAACTTTTTTAGTATTGACAAAGATTGAATCATATTTTCAGTGTGGTCAAAGAGCAAAATGAGCCTGTACCACTGTCCTCACTCCCCTCTGTCCCGGGGCTTTCAGTGGGAAGGGAGCACCTTAACCCAACCTTAACCCCAGCCTTCTAGTGCATTATCCTCTCAGCCAGAATCTGCAGTCTTTCTGGTAAGTAGGTACTTGGGATTTCCTTAAAAATGGACCCTTTACCATAGACTTGAAATTTTAGGGATAATACATCACTGATATTTATACAAGAATATGAGAAATAGCAGCATGAACACTTTTTTTGCAGTAATGATGACTCTTACCCATGATCTTGCTGTGCCATGGAACTCTGTCGCATTCTTTTGGGTGAGGATCCAGTGAGTGCTACAGGCTTCTCACTGTGTTCATGGAAGGCAAGGTAAGTTTGCCTATTTTAGAACTCCACATGGAATGCAGGGCTAGAAATGTTTGTTCTCTGCTTCATAAGATAGTTATGAAGGGTGATGAGATCATGAGCCAGCTCTTGGTAAATGCATAGAAGAAACTTCTGGATGTCCATTAACTTTCTCTTAGATGTTATTTAGTGGACAGGAATGGTAATTACTGTTGCATGTGGTGTTTTAGAAGATCTAATGGTTTGTGTGTAAAATATCTTGGACTCCTAGAAATAATATATGATTTTTTAAAAACCTTTCCCTTATTATTTTTGAAGAATTTACTTATCTATGCTATAACTTCTTGATTCCAGAGAATTTGACTCAATTGGAAGGAATTAGGTTATTTTTGTTTCCAAGAACCCCAAGGAATGGATTTGTCTTATGTGGGTGGAGGAGGTGTTACACCTAATGACGGGGTATGCTTGACTGATTGCTTGAGTGGTTGGGTGGGGAGGACTGACTACCCTGACCACTGCAGTCACCTTTCTTTCCACAGTCCACACCCAGTTCCTGGGGAAAGATAACCCAGAGAAGCTGTCAGCTGACATGTAGTGGGAGCTAAGAGCTTGAGTCAGATGAGCAGTTGTGAGGGCCAGAAAGTAGCTTCCAAACCTCTCAGGATGTGACATGGGCTCTGCCTGTTTGACTTGACTTGGAAGATACTGAATAAATACCTTTGAGGTTCATGCTATTGTTGCAGCTGGTCTGATCTTGGGCTGTGGTATCACCTCATTTTTATCTGATTATGGAAGTAATATGTATCAGATGCTTCAAATAATTAAACAAAAAGAAGGAATTCCTTGATTCCCTTGAACTGATATCAGCCACTAACAATTTCATTTTATTTAAAAATTATTTTTCATTGATAAATGTGTAAATGTGGAGGTATGGTATGACACCTTGATACATGTATACATGGTGGAATGGTGAAATCAGGCTAATTAGCATAACCATCAGCTTACATATTTATCATTTTTTTTAAAATGGTGAAAACATTTAAAATACACTCTTTTAAAATAATGTGTTGTAATGTATTTTTTCCTCTTTGTTCACTACCATATGTTTATTGTTAAAACAGAAGAGGCATCCCACTATATTGCTTTGCTACTTAGTCTTTTTACTTAACACAGCATCTTGGACCTCTTCCACATCTGTAAGTGCGGGTACTGTTGCTGCTGCTGGAATATTCCATTGTATTGCACATATCATCATTTAACTGTTCTACTACTAAATATTTAAATTGTTTCTAATTCTTTGCAGTGACGAGCCATGCTGGATTAAATGTTCTGGTACATATTACTTTGTACACCTGTGCAAACATTTCTTTAAAATATATTTCAAGAAAGATAGTTGCTGGATAAAATGGTATGCATTTTACAAACCCCAATAGATTTTGTAAGAGTATAAAATATATGTATAAAAATGTATAAATACATACATTTTGTAATATATTTATTTTATTATAAATACATAAGTAATACAATATAATGTATATGTCTGTCTGTATCTGTATCTATATAGATACTAAGCAGAGGCCTAGAGATTGTAGAGATCTATCCATGCGACAGCTAAGCAAACCAAAGAGGTCAAGTGATATGACCAAGGAGAATGAAGATTTGGGCTGCACATCCCTGACTCCTCATTCCAAGTCCTATGATCTTGTGAGCACTGGAAAATAAACCTACGGGCTGGCTCAGTCTCTCTGCTCCCTTTATCCTTGACTGCAGTTCTTTTCTATTGGCCTGGAAAAGTCCTTGAATAGGCTTTGGTCAGTTGATCAGATATTTGTATCAGGTCTTTAGAAGACTGACATCCGTTTCTTGCCTTCAAGTAGTCTGCAGTCTTTAGTCAGGGAGAGAAGTCTAGAATGATTGATGTAGCTATGTGCCAAGAGTTGCTTGGAGAAGCTTTTTGTATTAAGCTTTAGGGAATTGGGATTCCACCTTTTACTGCATTTGGGCTTGGAGGAGCTGGCAGTGGGGAGGACTTTGCAGACAGTCATCTTTATCAAGGTGACACAGTGCTGTGTGTTATGGAGCATAGACTGCTACTCTAGGTTGACTTGGTTGTTTCTGGAGCAGGAGGGCAGTGGCATGTAGGATGTTTAGGAATACAAAGCTTGGGGTATTAACTTGGTGTGATGGCTGTCCAGGGAAGTCCCTTCCTCTACCCTTTCTGCTGAAGTCTCTGCTCGGGCCCGAATTTCTTTTTTCTTTTTTTTTTTTTTCTTTTTTGGTACCAAGGATTGAACTCAGGGGCACTCGACCACTGGGCCACATCCCCAGCCCCTTTTTGTATTTTGTTAGAGACAGGGTCTCACTGAGTTGCTAAGTGCCTTGCCATTGCTGAGGCTGGCTTTGAACTTGCGATCCTCCTGCCTCAGCCTCCCAAGTGCTGGGATTACAGGCTTGTGCCACTGCACCCAGCTCCGAATTTCTTACTTAAAAAGAAAGTGTCCTCTTAGTTGTGGCAACTTGGATAAGTATCTGACTTTACTGTTTCCCAGTTTGCTCACCTGTAAAAAGAAAGTAATGATAACCTCATGAAGTTGTATGAAGACTGTTAATATGTGTGCAGCACTGAGTACAGTGTTTGGCAGATAGGAGTATGCAGTGCAGTCTGATCGTTATTGGTATCAGCTGTGTTCCAGGTCCAGACTTCTTTATTCTTACCTCCTTTAAGCCTGCTTTCTGTACTTGGTCAGTGATCTTGCTAAGGCATGTGATGAGTGTCTGCTGCAGTGTTTTACCACACCTGCAGGATATAATCTGCCTACATTCTTGTGTTCTGCCTCCCCTTTCCATCCCTTTCCAACTAAAACCTTGTTTTTCAGAGGCAGTTAGTTGCCCTTAGTTGCAATACATTGTTTCATACTTCTGAGCTTCATTTTCATGATTGCTTCTATGGTGATGTGCTTTTGCCTCCTTTGCTGGCTCCCTTTTCTCCATCCCATTGGATGGAGCTTGGGGAAAAAAAATTTCTCCAGGAAGCTTTCCTGTCCCTCCTCTGAAGTCTCTGGGGATACCACTGACATCACTCTTGACTATAGTTTTTGTCCTCCATCAGAGTGAGCTCCTTAAAGCTGTATACCTTTTCTTCTTTGTTTTGCTGCTGCCTAAAGGGATGGTTAGCGCAAAGCAGACATGGAATACATATTTGAATGGCATTCATGGGGAAAGTTTTGGGGAATGGATTTAGAAATGGGTTCAGACCACACTTGTAAATGACAGATTGGAGATTATACCATGAAGCACTGGGCTCCCTGCAGTCCTCGCATGTCTGGGTACATCAATGACAAAGTGAAAGCACTGGTCTGGAGCTCTTGTCTTGCCCACTTTGCTTATCTGAATGATGAAGGGAGGGTGTGAGTGATGTCCAGGCTCCCTTGAAGTTCTGGCCTTTTGGGATGCTAACTTGGTGCCTTGCTGCCCCAGGGGAGAACCTTAGGAGAGTGGTGCTGCCATCATGCATGTACTCCCCGAGGTTGCCTTGTGAGGTTTAGTGGAACCACAAGCTAGGCTTAATCATTATAATCAAGGATTTGATAATAAGGCAAAGCTGTTCCAAACACTTACCCTCCTGTGGTCAGTTGTTGATTCCCAGAACCAATTAAGGAAAAAAGATCAGCAGATTTTTCTTGGTTAACACACACACACACATGTGCACACACATGCCAACCATTTTTGAACCCTGAATGTTTTCCTTCTCTATCAGTTGCATTTTCCCAGCTTTTAAAAGTGAGGTAAAATGGGCAATTTGGCTAGGATTATTTTGTGTCCTTATTATGTAAACTCAAGCAATTTAAAGATGGTTGTTTGAAACTTTCCCTTTTGGGTTGATTTGATACCCAAGAGACTGTATTTTGGGAAATGTAGTTTGTGGATTGACCATTAGGAATGTCTGTGGATCAGCATCAGACTGAGGTGGCTTTGCAGGGAGTGTGCTACGATCAGTCTTCAGCTGTCTGCTTTCCTGCTGCGCGGCTGGCTTCTCTGACGGGGTGTTGGTATCAGGCCTCAGAGCCTGCTGGTTTAGGAATGGGGACTACGGGAGGGTCTCTACTATATCTGAAAGGCCCTCCTTTCTCTTCTCATCTGCTTCACTTGCTTATTGAGTGCTGGCTCTGTTTCAGGCATTGCTCTGTCTAGCACTGCGATAGAATCTCTGTCCTTATGGGGTGTTCATCTAAGTAGGGGAGATAGCCAGTAACCTGATAAGCAAGAACAAATTTCAGATTGTGACAAAAGCTGTGAAGAAAACAAAACGGGTAGGTAGTTGAGAATGATGCGGGAGGAGGCTTGTATTTAAGTCTGAGAAGGTCTCTTTAAGGAGGTGACATCCTTCCTGAGGAGAGTGAGGCAGCTGCAGGAATGTGGCAGAGGTTCCCACAGAGGTTGGGGATGAACTTGGCGTGTTTGTGGGCAGAAAAAGGCCAGTGTGGCTGGAATACTTGGTGTGTGGGTCAGCAAAATTGAGGTGAAGAAATCGGTGGGGCTTGGAGACCCTCGTAAGGATATTGGATGGGTCTTCATCAGTTGAAGTATGGCACATCCTAAGTTCATGAGATATGTTATTTAGATGAGAGCATTTACTTTCCTTGCTGGTTAGAGATTAGACTGTGGGGAGGAATGGAAGAAGCAGGGAGACCAGAGGAGGAGCCTTTTATGGACAGGTCTCAGGAAGGTGCAGTGGTGACTTGGAGTCAGGCAGTAGGTTGTGGGTTGCATTTGGAAGGACAGTGGACAATACCTTCACAGTGTAGATGTTGGGTTTTATCAACTGGGAAGCGGCAGGACAATTTACTGAATTAGGGAGCAGTTGAAAAGGGAATATAGTTGAATAGAAGACTAATAGGTATTTGAGTTGAGTCATGGTGGAAGTTTTAACCAGAACTAGAATTGAGGCAGGGAGGCCTGGGTGACGAGAATGATAAGATGCCAACAGTTTTTGAGTAGTATGCTCTTAGATCTGTTCTAACCTCTCCCCATGATGAATGCATTCAATATTCACAACCACTGTGCCCTCATTTTACATAAATGGCTTTGTCTTATAGATGAGGAACACAAAAGATGATAAATAACTTGCAAATCTGGGATTTGAAATGGTATCATCTGTCTTAAGAGCCAGTGCTCCCAACCACTGCGTCTTCCTGCATTGAGGTCAAACACAGAGAGACAGTTTTGTCCACACCAAAAGTCCCCGGATGAGCCAGGAGTTGCATTTGTTCTGTAAAGCATAACAGAGATGCATTCATGATGCCTGGGTTACTGTTGCATCATTAAGAAAAAGAGCACTGAGCTGAAAGATCATTTTAAGAACCAGGTCACCAAATATTAATGAGCTCATTCAAGCATAATCTTTCAAAGAAGGTCAGTGGCACCCATTCTTTTGTGCTGTATTTCTTACCTTTAGGAAGTAACTTATAGTTGAATTCTTACTTATTCTTCAAGTAAAAGCTCACGTGTTTAGGAAAATGATAGGAGTCTTATCTTGAGTACTGGCTTTATCGTAGTAGTACCTATTACAATTCTGCTCATAATTCAGCTCTTATACTATTTTTCCCTGTTCTCAAAGCATAATATCAAGTGATGAGCTCATGGGGCAGTTTTGAGTCTTGATGTAAAGGTAAGTATTATAAAGAGGTCCTAATGTACTTGCAGGAAGTGTGTATTTCAGTACTGCTACAAACGGATGCTAATAATGTTATTGGAAAATAAGCATTTTACAATATCTCCACCTTATATAATAGCATGTTACACATATTTACATACCTTAATTTTCTATAACTTCATTCTAAAATGCAAGAGGAGAATAGAGAAGTGTTGTGTGTGCCCCACATTTCCGTTACTGTTGTAAGTCACAGAAATTGCACTGGTGCCAGAATCAAGCCCCTACTCTTTAACCTTACCCCTGGCCCACCACTTTAGTAGCTTATGTTTAAAAAGAAAATCAGTACAAATATGTTTTTGCAAAGTAAACACAGCAGAGAACATTTACATGGGATGTGTGCTTTGTGTCGTCTTTTAAGACATTTATGTATTCCACAATATTTTATCTCAATATTTAGGCTTAGGTCTAAGGTAAATGTGGTTCAAAAGAAACATCAGGTACCTTATGTGATTTTTCTTCATGGGTAGTTTTCCCTGGCTTGAGGGTTCAGCCCTAGAGAGACAGAGGGGTGTGTTTGCAGTGCTCTAGGCTACAAATAACAGAAATCTCCACCCCAAATTCTTCCAGTGATAGAGGCATGTGGTGATCTCACATTAGGAAGCCTGAAGCAGGTGGTGTTGGGGCTGGTTCAGCAGCCCGTCGAGCCGGGGCACAGGCATGACTTCTCTGTGGTCTGCTGGCCCTTTCTCCTGCTGCCCTGCTAGCATGGTGGCATCCCAAGCAAAAAGGAAAGACATGGAGTCTGAGGCCAGCCCCAGCTGTGAGAGGCTAGAATGACAGTTCCTGGCTTCGTGTTTTCTCCACTACAGTGGGAGGAGGTAGGCAAGGAACAGGAATAAGGAGGTTGGAAAGGTTGGGAATGGTGCAGGCGGGCATTCTGCAGCTTCTGCTGTGAGGAGGGAGGAAGGAAGGAAGGAAGGAAGAAGGCAGGCAGACGGAGAGCCTGCTTGGTTCTTGCAGACACCTTTCTTTCCCATCAGGGAGCAGTAGGTAGTTGTAGTCTCTCATTTAACCCCCTGTTTTCTGCCAAAAAACACAGGGACCATCTGCTCAGGAAGAAATTTCAGCAGGAATGATGACTTCTGTTTCAAAGTATTCTTAAAAAAAAAAAAAAAAAAAAGAAAGAAAAAGAAAAAGAAAAACTTGTATGTGTAGCTCTTTCCCTTAGATTTTGTTCTCATTGCATGACTGAGAAATTTTGTGAAAGCAAAAGCACAAGATAGATATTATAAAAGTTAAAGGGTGAATACACTTAATTTCTAACTTGTAACATTTCTGTGACTCAGGGGTCTTAGTTTGTCAGGCCTCTGTGCCTTTGCTCTCCTCAGGATACTCTTCTCCATTGCAAATGTCACCTCTGCTGCTAAACCCTCCCAGCCCTCCCACACCTCTGGGATCTCCAAGCCCCTCCAGCTTCACATGTCATGGTGTTTATCAGGGTGGGACTTACCTGTGTTTCTGTTTCTTTTCTACCAGTTTGTCATCAGGGACTGATTTTGTGTGTCTGTCCCAGGCATGGGGAAATTCAGTTCCTTAATCACAGGAAATACTAAAAGTTCATTACATTGAAAAAATGGGTTTTATTTATTTATTTTGTGGAGCAGTTTAGAAACATAAATCCCAAGGGGTTTGCACATTTCTCCTGTGTCTGCTCACTCCCTTTCAGTGCCTGGGTATTGGTAGTTATTCTCCGGGGGTGCCAATGATGCCTTTGTTTCTCTGGAGCCCAGGTCTGTCTCACCGAGGATCTGTGTGTGGGCACAGACTCAGCCTGGCCCCAGCTAGGCATGTTCACTTTGTTTGTTGTCCACCTGAGAGGGAGGTGGGGGGGGGGGTGTGGGCTGAGTCAGCGTGTCTTGCTGGCAGAGGGTCAACAGTAGCATAGAAAGATAACACATCATTAGTCATGTTGACAGAAGGACATTTCCTCTCCTTGCCTATTAGTAGAGGTGTTAATGAGGAGTAAAATGGCCAAAAGGCAGGAAGTGTTTCTGAAGCCCATGCTGCCCACACAGTGGATATCTGCCCTCACTCTAGGAAGAGTTGAGTGAAACCTCAGTTACCACTTTTAAAATGCCAGTAGCAGCTCTTCATTCACTGTCTGTAGTAGTCCAGATGCACGTCCAGGCATTTTAACAGACTTTGTTTGGTCCTCACATCAACTGTATGTGGGAGGTCTTTTATTTAATTATTTTTTAAAGTTATATTTTACAGATGGGAAAACTGGGACTGGGACACTCAGGTGGGATAAGACCAGGCTGGGTTTAAGTCCATATCTGTCAGACCCCAGTTGCCTATGCTTTTTTCACACAGTTTGGCAGACTCAGTCAGGAGGTGTTCTTGAGATCCTCACACAGTCAAGTGCATTGATGGCCCTGCTGTGTGCTAGGAGTTATTAGGTACTGAGAAAGGAGAAGTGAGTGCATAGTCTCTGCCCCTAGTGTCTGAGTTTAGCAGTGAAATGAGACACCTGAGCAGATCAGTTTGTGCTGAGGCCTGGCTTGTAGAGCTAGCAGCAGAATCTTCCTGGAGGTGCAGGGCCATCCATGCAAAGGAAGGGGACACAGCAGAGCCCTGTGTCATTGGAGGCTCGGTTGTTCCAGGGCAGGAATTCTGTTATTGGAAGCCTGGAATACAGGTGAAAGAGTGTCTCATCTGACATTGGTTTAGAGAGCTCAGCCTGACAGTGGCTTGTGGATGGATTTGAGGGGAACAGGAATGGAGATGGGTAATACTGAGAAGACAGATGACCAGAATTTGGTGACCAACTGGATTTGAAGTGGAGAGTCCAGTGAATGGGGGATTCTAGATAATGGTTGGATTCTTAGTTTAAGTGACTGTGTGTCACCCTGAGAATTCCAGGAAAGGGGAGTGATGAGTGCAGTAGATAAAAGGTCAAACCTGGTGGCTTCTGTTTTCTTGAGGCAGTCTGTTAAGGTGATGGAGGCAGGGGTTAGACATAGGTGCTTGTGGGGTGGTGAAGGTAGGTGGGAAGGATAAGGGAGAGAGCTATAGGGCACTGCTGGGGTTTGCATGAATTCTTGCCATGTTAGCCTTCATGGTTTCTTTTTATCTTTAGAGTGCTTAATTGTCCAGGCCTAGGATAGAGAAAGGTGAATTCCACATGCAGAATAGTGGATGGCAGGAGAAGAGGTATGAGGCCATTGAAGAAAGAAGGGAGTTCCAGCTGGGGCCAGGTCCTCAGAGAGGAAGTCCAACAGCAGTGGCCATGTGAGAGGTCACATCCAGGATATTGGAGTTGATGACTCCAGAGAGGAAGCAGTTTCTGGGTGAGGCCAGTATTCCAGGGTGTGACACAGGGGTGGATGGCAATGAGCAGTGGGGTGTGGAGGTCACTGCCTTTAAGGAAGCCCAGGAGTTGCTGAGATTGATTGTTGGGTGGGTCAGCTCTATTAGGAGCCAAAGAATCAAATACCCGTGGCAGGGCCAAATGGGCAAATTGTAGGGTGGGAGGTCTAGCTCTAGACAAACCCATGGCAAACCAAAGGGCCCATCAAGAGGACAGCGCCACCACCTGGCTCAGTACAGCAGGGTGGGAATGTGGGCCTGCTTCACTCCACATTTTTCTCCCTACCACCACCCCCCAAGCCAATTTTTATGTGAAGTGTCCTGATTTTTAAGTGTCTGACACTTAAAAACACTTAAAAACCGACAGTTATTCAGCAATTTGAAAAATGCACTGTGGGTTGCATGAATCAAGGGTATAGGTGGGTTTGGCAGTGTGGGCTACCTATTTGTGCCCTCAGTCTACAGTAGACACTGCTGATCCATTCCTAGGACAGTGGAGGAGGTGAAGTGGGGGGGAGGTGCTTGTGAATTGGGTGTCCGTCTTGGAACATCTTACATTTTTGTCATCCCATCCGGCAAGGAGGTTTTAAAGATAAAGAACTCAGTAAGCAGCTAATTAGTTTTTCAGTGGGAGCTAATAGGTCATGATAGTAATCTGAAGCCTGTGGCTCAAGGGAACTGCAGATTGTGATGAAAAACTTCCTGCATCCTTCTGAAATCCCTGTACCCTTACTCTTTTCTGCATGTGGAGTGTCCCCGCTGGCTCTCCTGGTTCGTTTCTTGATTCATATTTTCTCTTTTACCTATCCACAGTATCTTTTTCCCTTGCCACTTTTTTTTTTTTTTTTTCTCTTTTTCTTCACTTTACTTCTCTGTCTCCAATTTGTTTTCTTTCAGGATTCAGCTTAAGTTAGTTGGCTAAGGTAATGTATCAGTCAGTTTTTCACATTGACTTAGTAAAATTTTCTTTTGTTTACTCAGTGTTTAAACTCAGTGAGTTAACTATTTGAGTTGGGCTTATACAGTAGTAAAACTTCATTTTTATTTAGCAGGTTAGCAGGCACTTACACATCCAAAGGCTTGCTCCTCAAATTAGTCACTTTGTGAGTTTTACTTCAATTTCAAAATACCATTGAAACTTTTTTTGGGAATTATCCTCATGCCACCTATACCTTTTCACCTATTTCTGGGGTTTATAAATCTTTGTACCTTTGAAGGTTCATTTGATGATGAGGATGACTTAAGAACTATGTTTAAAGAGTAAGGATCAAGTGGAAAATATCATAGTTCTGTGTAAGAATGAGATGTAACCATGAAGTGTTGACACAGTACCTATTGTTCCCAAGTTAGTTCCAAACAAGGAAGTACACAGATGTTTGAATAGTGTAGTTGCTTTGGACTCTGTGTGACTTATTCACTACATTTTCAGCATGGCTTTAAAAACTGTGCTGTGCTGGCTGTGGTGGCACATACCTGTAATCCTAGCAACCTGGGATGCCCAGGCAAGAGGATTGCAAATTTAAGGCCAGTCTCAGCAATTTAGCATGGCCCTAAGCAACTAAGACTCTGTCTCAAAAATAAATAAAAAATAAATAAATAAATAAATAAATAAATAAATAAAATAAAGCCGGGCGCGGTGGCGCACGCCTGTAATCCCAGCACTTTGGGAGGCTGAGGCAGGAGGATCGCGAGTTCAAAGCCAGCCTCAGCAATGGTGAGGCACTTAGCAACTCAGTGAGACCCTGTCTCTAATAAAATACAAAAAAGGGCTGGGGATGTGACCCAGTGGACGAGTGCCCCTGAGTTCAATCCCTGGTACCACAAAAAAAAAAAAAAAATAAATAAATAAAATAAAATAAAAAAAAAAAAAAAAAAGACTGGGTATGTGGCTCAGTGGTTAAGCACCCCTGGGTTCAATCCTTTGCTACATTGTATATATATATGTTCTATTTATTCAGGGACCAGCAGTTACAATTTCTCATTTTTAAATACCTAATAGTTAGACCTTTAGTTAGTCTTCTGGAGAAAAATATGCAATTTCTGTTGGTCTTAGAAATACTAAAATAGACTGTGGAACTGTTTATCACCTTTCTGAGCCCATGGAGCTATGGAGACTGTAGATGAAGAATCATTGGGCTGTGGGGCTCCCTATGATGATGATTTAAAAAATGAAATGCACATGGCTCTATGGCAACATGACTATTAGGCAATACAGACAAATAAGTCAGGTTCATGCCCAAACCTCTTGTATATCTATTCAATAAAGAGCTAGGCTGCCTTCCTCTGGTTACTGGGTAGGGCACATCACAGTGGTTTGTACTGGTTCTTTATCAGAAGCGCCTGGGGAGTTCGTTAAAAAATAAGGAATCTAGCGTCCGTGTCCATTGATTCTGACCCATTACATTGGAGAATTTTTGTGAGGCCAGGAATCTGGTTTTAGCAAGTGTCCCAGGGGACTGCTGCTGATGGTCCTGGGGCCACATTATGAGAAACACTGGTGCAGGGTTTTGGGGTTGAATGGACCTACATTCATGTCCTGCCTCCACCTCTTATTGGTTATATGATCTTGCAAAGTTACCACTTCTGGGCCTCAGTTTTCTTATTCCTTAAGTGAGAATGATGATTCATCAAAGGCCTTGTAAAGAGTGCAGTGCATATACATAGAGCAGCTGTGTTTGTCACATGGATGTTACCTATCTATATCAGAAATAAAGTGATCTCATTCCTGTTCTAAATTTCTAACTTACTTGTCAGAGGGTCAGAGGGACAAGTATGTAACTAACCTGAGGGTAAGGATCACTTCATGCTTTTTCGTGCCTGTTGCACAGTGTCTAGTACTTTGTGAGGCACACGGATGATGGGGTTGATGGGGTCTTTCTTTTTTTTTTTTTTGGAACACTGGTGGTTAAAGATGGTACAGCATGTTGTTGCAAGTCGTGATTCTACCTTGGGCCCTTAAGAATTGAGATTTACAGTTCTCTTTTGTACTCTATTGTAGGGCCTCTTCCACCATGTATTTGCATGTGCACGTGTACACACACACACACACACACACACACACACAGTGGAGTGAGTCCTGAGCCCTTGCTGGATAACTGTTTATACTCTTGGCTTGCCCAGGCTGAGGAACTCTCCATTCTGTGAGAGTTAGCCTCTTTGTTGTGCCTGTAGGGAAGTTGAGACATCAGTTTTCTGTGGGCAAACTTAGGTGAGTTTTCCTATCCCCTGTGTTCACAAACACGAAGTCAGGATTCACTATCGGCGGGAATCCTTCCTGTGAAACTTTTTGCCTTGGCTGATGTGATCTTAATCTTCCTGGAAGACAAGCTAGTTTTTTTTTTTTTTTTTAAAGTTTTATTTTTATTTGTTTTTAATGCTAGCAGCAGTGAAAAATAATACTTTGGCTTTGGCCCATGGCTCTGTCAAAACAAAATGTTTCCTGTGTCTAGGATATAAGCAGGTTTGACAGGTCCCCAAGAATGTTGCTTTTAGTTTTCATCTCCCCTTTGTGACTTCTGAAGTGGAATAACTCCACATTCTTTTCTTGCTAATCATTTAAAATTTTAATTGAAAGTTTTGCTTTTATAACATGGGCTCTTTTGGCAAATGCATGAAGGTGTGTCTAATGTAATTCCAGTTTCAGAAGCAGTTTTTAAGTAAAAGAGTCTTTAATCTTTAATGCCTTTGGCTCTGGGCTATTTATTAGATATTTTTAGCATATAAATTATGGGGAGCATAATACCAAAGGGCACTTTTTTTTTTAATTGTTTGGTATGTTTCCTCATTCTTGGCTTGGTAATTATATTCAGGGTAATTTAGTCTTAGAATACAAAAGAGATGTTGAGTCTAAGTTCTCTACTTGTACAGTAACAATTCTGTGTTTGTTACCTGACAGGGTATATGGGAGCATTTTAGGATTGGAATGGATCCCCTTAGTAATATCTTTCAACAGGTTCTTGAATCTTGTGCAAAAGACACATGGGGTGGGGGGTTGGGGGGGAGAAATGACTGAGCTGGAAATGCTCAGTGCCTGGTGACTATAGAAATCAGTAAAAAGCCTTTTGTGATGATTTTGGGTTACTAAAATCAAAGCAGAGCTAAATTTGTAATCACTTTCTTCGAATACAGCTTTATAATAATCAGAATATATGAATGGTTTTAAAGTTCCTTATTCAAGATTTTACATATTTCCTAGGATACTTTATGTGTTAGTTAGCTTTCTGTTAACTGTAGAAAATACCTGTGATCATCAACTTATGAAGAGAAATGGCTCACAGTCTCAGAGGTTCAGTCCATAATTGGTTGGTCCAGTTGCCCTTAGGCCTGAGGCAGAGAAGTACATTGTACATCCAGGCAGTGGTGTGTGACAGAGCAAAACTGCTCACCACATGTCCAGGAGAAAAAAAAGAGGAAGAGGAAGGGGCTGGGGTGCTATTTTCCTCTTCCAGGACATGCCCCAGTGACCCGAGACCTCCCAATGGACCCCACCTCTTCACGGTTTCACCTCCCAGTAGTGCCATGCCGGGGTCAAGCCCTGAACACATGGCTTTGGGGACACCCCAGATTCAAACTATAGCACTTAAGTTAGACATTTCTTTGAAAGTTACCCCAGGAGGGCTACAGGGAAGGGTGAAGAACAGGGATGACACCTATTGTTCGCTGTGCTTTCTGATCCATCCACTACCTCCTGTGCATGCTTTCATATATATGCTGAACTATCAGACACAGTCTGAACTTCTTCTAAAAATCCAGCTCTCTTCTCTTTAAAATCATTGTAGTACACTAGGCTTCATTTAAGATCAAGAAGATAGAATTTTAATTAGTGCTTTATCTTTTAAGCTAAAAACATTCATTTAGGTGAGGTGAAGTTTTTTTCCCCCTCTATTATAGAAATAACATTGATGCCCCTTTTCAAACCTCAGCACATCCAGAAGTGTTTAAAAAGGTAGAAGAAAAAACTCACCCATAACCCCCACCTAAGATTCCAGCCCCTGATTTCATCAGATTGCCCAGTGCCACCTCACCTGCATACCCCACTAGCCGGCTGCAGATGAGCCGGCGGATGAGTCGGTGGACACCCTTCATCCAGCCACGTGGCTGGCTGCCACCTGGCACTGTGAACATCTGGCACACAGGACTTTTTCTTCACTGGACTCTGAGCTCCTGAGGGAAGGAGGCTTAATTTCTGCATCTACCAACTTTGTCATCAGGTACATATTCAAAAAACAATTACTAAGTTTAAATTAAATTCTGTGCATATACATTGAAGGATTTTTATATCATTTAATTGCCCAAAGCCAAGTAATATGTGCTGTGTGGTCAGTATTTTAAAAAGAATTTTCTACAGATATTTTAAGAGCGTGCTCTATTTTGGATGTGTAATGTATGGATGTGGAGAAAGAGGAAGCCAGCACGTGCAGGTATAGTAAGCACACTGGGGTACCGTCCCTCTTTCCAAGGTTGAGGAAAGCCATTATTTTGTTATTTCATATCTTTCAAGAGGTGGTCTGTATGTAGACAGGCACTGAGATATAGGGCTGTGGTAGGCATGTGAATGATGTGGCCCTTTTAAAAGTCAAGGTAGCAGGATGTAACAAATCTGAAGAGCTAGCCCCGCAATTCCAGTTCTGGCATCCTGTTTTAAAAATAGAAACAGTATGTCAGGATATATATTGAAGGATTTTTATCAGTGTGTTTTGTGGTGGCAGACAACAACAAAAAACAAATCCCAGTGGGGAAAAGAAGGTGAATGCCTGTCATTGAATTTGTCAGATAACTTGTGATGCATATGCACCTTGGTGTGGTGCAATCCTGACAGAGGTGAGAGAGTTTTATTAATTAGTTGTCATAATTTCTCAGTAGGTTTTTATGTAAGAAAAGAAAGCTATAGGTAAGATTGTATAACATCCTGTTTTTACCAAACAATTTTAATCTCTCTGTGTATGGCTGTGTGTGAATGTATGTTTATGTATGATGTTATGAGCAGAGAGAGAGAGAGAGAGGATGGAGAAATTAAGCAAGTGCTTTCTAAATTAAAAGTTTTCTTTCTTCTTTTTTTGCTTTTAAATATGCCCTTGATTCTTTCCTAGAATAGGCATCAAGGTCATTAAAGTGATTTGCCAAATCTACTTCCTGTCACTTCTAGGATATGAGAGTGGGTACTTAAATCCTCATTTAATCTCATTTCATGCTTTTATCTTTGAGGTATGAATCATTCCAGGCACAACATACAGACTCATGAAGAGCCACTAAATGCTTTGGTGCAAGAAATGTATCTTGAGTTTCCAGTGTCAGGGAGGATGTCGACCCTTGTAGTTGCTAAGGGTGCAGGACCGGGATGATTTGGCATAGCTCACTACTCTGCAGGCTGAGAGACTGCAGAGGTGGCAGCCCTGACCCAGGCAGAGAGGATGAGAGCCTGGATCAAAGCTCTGTAGGATCAGAAACAAGAAACAGCAAGAGCTGTGGAAAAGATAGGCAATTGAGTGTCCGATGATAACTGGAGTGTTTTGCCAGAAAGGTGAGTTGAGTGGCAGCGTGGTGCAGTGATGGAGGTTAAAAATGGAAAGGTGTATATTCACATCATTTGTGTCTTCATACATGTACTGAGGGTAATGATGTCCATCTCATTCCACCATCTTTTACTTTGTATACAACCAGAGATATGACAAATTGTGCTCTATCTGTGTAATATGAATTGTAATGCATTCTGCTGTCATGTATAACATATTAGAATTAGAAAAAATGGGAAAGTGTTCTGGAGAAATGGTGTCTGGATATCTCCTGCAGGCTTGCATCTCAACACAGCCCTTTGTTGTCTGTTGCATTAATCTTATTCTTTTTGGATTTGTGCTTCTGGCAGGTAGAATAGGAAGGAGGAGGAGATAGATGTTATTCAAATGGGACTTGAAAAGTACTTGAAGAAGAGAGTCGTTTCCCAACCCTGTTGTTCACATAAGGGCCTAAACATTTACTACCTGAGTATATAGTAAGCCATGGGGCAATTGAGTTGCTATCAGCAGGACCCTAAATTATTTAGTCTTAGATTGAAGAGGTAGGAAAGTTTCATTCTTAGACCAAAGAAATGTAAAGCCAGGCAGAAAGGAAAAGACTGGTCTTCCATGTGTTGAGGGCATGGAAGTATGCCATCATCTGCTGTGTCCCAGACCCACAACACCCCTTTCAGTATAAACCCATCTTCAATTAAGGACTTTCCTACTTTATTTAATCTCCCTGTTTATGATCCTATAGAAATGTTATTTCTCACCAAAGCCATTAAAATGTGGTGCGGCCAATGAGATTTATCAGTCAGAGCAGATAACCACCACCTGCTTCATGGTGGGCCTACATTTTTTTTTTAAAATTAAAAAAAAAATTTACTAATGAATAATGCTTTTATGAATGCAGCATATACATGCTTAAATAACTACTGGTTTGTGTTTGTGGTGTATACATAATTTGGGCATACGATTCTTGGATTCACATTGAGCTTATAGTTAAATTCATCCCCAAGCTTTGTTTATGGATATTGCCTTTGGGCCAGGTCTCTGTGATTCTGCACTGAATTTTAAGTTCTTTTGATCTAAGTGCAAGACTTCACATTTCTTGGGGCTAAGTCTAATCTCACTAGAGATAAGCACATCAGTTTTACCAACAGGTATCCTTAGAAGAACTCTATTTTCATACAATTTATTAGTTTCAGGAACCTGGAATGAGAAGTAAATGGGTCATCAAATGTAAAGAAAGTAGCAGCTACAGACGAATTTAGGCTTCTCTTTTGCTATGTGCTAGTTGTATGACCTGCAGCAAGTTAGATAACCTTTCTCGTTTCTTTCCTCATGCTGTTTCCTGGGTATAAATGAAACAATCTCTATCTCATAGGCTTGTGATATGGGCAGGATGGGCCAGAGTGCGTAAAGCACACAGAGCTTTGCAAACAGTAGGCACACTGCTGATAAATATCACTGGCATAAAATCATTAGTTAAAATACTGAATAGTTTGAAGCCCTGCATCATACCCTGTAGTCTTCTGACAAGCAGATAACAAGCCTACAGATGAGCATTTTTAAAATTGACTTTGATTGTTCAACCAGTTTGATGGACATCCCACCACCACCCACTCCATTTTATCCTTCAGCCCACATTTCTCTTTTTTTTTGTCCAGGAAACTATAAAAGGCATTACCACAAACCATACTGAATTCTTGGTGCTCTATTTAAGGGCATTGGACATTGCTTGTGGTAAAATACTGTAATGAAAAAGGTGAGACACTGAAATGACCATGTAGTAAAATCAAAATTTGGTTGAACGTTTTTAAAAAATGATATGACGAGGGGAATAAAGAAAAGCAACACGCTAAAATATCAGCACTTATGGGGGCACTATGGGCCACTGTTCATGCATCCCACAGTGTCAACTGCCTAGAAAGTTCTTAAGAACACATTGACTCTTGTTCTTTCTTCAGGTACCAGTGCTTGTTCTCTTTATTACTGCAAAAAGCACTTAAGAATCTGTCACCCACACCAAGCTTTATTTGAACAATTGAAAGCAAAATTTACTTTTTTTCTTTATGCCTATTGTAATATTCAGAATTCTTTATTCAGCTTTCACTGCAGAAAAGCATTTGTGTTAATGGTGTACGTCATTTGGATGCCCTGTGGGTTCTCTTGGCCTGCCTTGAACCCTGAGCAACTTGCCTTGCTAACCTCTACTTTTCTCTAAGCATGAAGGCACATGTGACGTCCCTGGGCCCTAAAAGGCATTTGCCTTCATGGACTCCTTTCTTCATAATGATATTCTAAGTTATATATGATGACTATGCTAGACATATATAATCCTGACTGGATTTATTATTACGTATTCATTATCATTAATTTTTAAAAGAAATGAAAGCATTTTTGAGGACCCTCCAAAGCATCTGGGCCCATGACACTGTGCCTTTTAAGCCTAATGGCTAGGTTGCCTGGCTCAGGGATGTGGTAGTGCTTGTGGTTTATGGTGGCGGTACCTCTGTTTCATGTCCTCATTTATTCTGAGAATACTGACTGGTCTTGACTATCATTTAGGAAGTAGTCACTTGCTTTTTTTCTTCTAAATGCATTCACTCTGTACTCTATCCCAGAGTATTATTCTGTGTAGATTCTTAGAACTACACTTAAAGAAACTGCTCTGGACCATGTTATCAATGCTACATTGTAAAATTGACTTTGGAAAGATGTGAAGATTAATGCTTTGCTTCCTAATGCTAGTCTTTTCCCATTCATTCCTTCTCCTTTCTTTCTTTCTTTTCTTTTTTTTTTTTTTTTAAATGTTGTGAGATTATGTTCTTTTGCTTTTTGAATGGGGCCAGTCAAAAGTACTTAGGCCTTGTCAGTGATGATTTTGAAATAAAACTTGCTAAAGAAAATATAATTATCATACTTGTCATGCATTGAGAGACTGTTTCTCTTTGTTCCAACCCCAGCTGTGTATTTCTGGGCCCTGTGAGAACAGCTTATCTACTGTTAAAGTGTCAGGTGGCTAGTAAGGAGTACAGATCCTTGATGAGAAGAATACAGCATCGAAGGGGGAAATTACTGGGAGCTGGAGACATAGCAAGAGCAAAGGCTCAGATGTTGGAAGAGACAAAGGAGCATGGTTTAAAATCACATCTTCAGTGTTTAAATTGTTGGGAAACTCTAAAATAAAGGTCCACATGAAGCCAGAGAAAGTGCATTTTAATGAAGTATACCCTTGAAGTGCAGGAGGTCAAAAGAGAGAAATAAGAGGAGGTTTATTCCATTGATGTTGCTGTAGTCTAACCTAGGAAGGTAGCTTTAGTATTTTGAGATCCAGGAATGTTGTTTGCATTTCCATTATTTTCTTAAGTAAGGGCATGGTGCAGTGAAAGCATGTCTTACTAAAGGTTGCTAGGGAGGGCACATTTCCAGTGCTCCTGTAGTTGTTGGGCGATAGGCCAGCTCCTACTGGACTTGTGGACAGTGATGCTTTTGGTTCTCATTTTAACTGTGGTTCAGTCAGGGTTACCAGACAAATGGCTACCTCATGTGTCACTCGCGTAGTATTGAAATCTCATTGACTGTAACTAAATTCTCTCTCACTCCATTTGTTCCATTCTAGGTCCCTGTGGAATATGCTTCTTCAGAATGTGGGGAAAAATGACTACACAAAGAACTCATTCTCTGTGAATTCCTGCAGACTTTTAACTGATGAGTGTATTGGGAGCTGCAAGCATATTCCCTTGAGTGAGGAAGGGTGAGCCCAGTTGAGGTGTGGGCCCTCCAGTGTGTGGAAAGGGCTATAGGAACAAATATTGTCACTGTGCTATCCTTCTGGCTCTTCCAGCACAACCACCACAAGTATACATACAGAGCTTGGGTGCTTGGATGTGTTTCCCAAGTTTAAACTTTCTAGGTTTTCCAAATTTTCTAGTTCTCCCTGATCTCATTGTAACTGCAGAGTTAAAGCTGTGCTGGCTTGCTCTAGGTCTGAGGTGTCTATCATAGCCCTTCGTGTGGGCCTGCCATTCCCACATAATACTATTCTCATCTATGAGTCCATTTTTTTTTAACTTAAAAATAAAATAACGGCTGGGGTTGTGGCTCAGCGATAGAGCGTTTGCTTAGCACGTGCACGGCCCGGGTTCAATTCTCAGCACCACATACAAATAAAAAACCCATTGTGTACAACTAAAGCAAATAAACATTTAAAAAAACATAATAAAAAAATAAAATAAGGTTCTTAATTTAAAAATAAAATAAGGTTCTATTAGCATAGAAATCTTGATAGGAATCAACTATATTTTTACTTTTAAAAGTTTTTGTAAATCATGAAGTGATGGACATAAATTCTTTTTTTAAAAAAAAATGTATTTATTTATTTAATTTGAAATTGTAGTTGGGTACAATACCTTTATTTATTTATTTCTACATGGTGCAGAGTATCAAACCCATGACCGTGCGCATGCTCGGCAAGTGTGCTCTACCACTGAGCCACAACCCCAGCCCCCGGACATATTTTTGTAAGGAACATATGTCATAGCAGGAAAAAGGTTGATGATAATGGTCTTGCAAAATCTTTTTCCTTCCAATACTCAGGAAAACTATTGCCGTGTGTTTTGCTACCTGACTTGGTCAGTGCTTCCTTTATTTTTCTTCTTACTTAGCAGGGGATGTGACATCATGTTATAACCTGAAATTTGTCTTATGACCCAAGGTAATCTGTAGATTATCTTGCTGGCTTCTTGTAAATGTTGTACTTGTGCTAGTTAATGATAGGCTGATGTGCATATTGCATGCTGCTACCTAAGAACCTTGGTAAATTTTGAGTGGGAGGAGAGTAGTGTGCATGGAATTTGAACTTGCAGAATCCTAGGGTCATGAGCAAGTCTAGTTCTTTTACCACAATAGGCCTTCAAATATTCATAGGCCATTTGCTGTTCTCTGCAGATCTTCGTGGACATGATTGATCTCATTAGCCTTGTTGTTCTGGTTATTCTGTTCCAGTATCTTGCACATTATTATTGTTGCTGGTAAACCATACATGGAGCAAGAGCATGCAGTTTTCCTTTGAAATTTGTTAATGACAGTAGGTTCCAAATCTTGACAGTAATGGGGGAGAAATGCACTTTAGATGGGGAATTGTATGGGTCTGTGTTAAGGAACAAATCTTTGAAAAGTGACCAGGTTCTGAAATTTAGCTGCTTTATCTAAAAAAATGTGATTATATAGGAGTTTGCCCATTTGGGCACCCTTGGCCAAGGTGCCTGCATGCAGGCTCCATCTGGTGTTCAGTGAACTCTCTCTACTGCCACTGTTTTGAAAATTAACATTGGAAATTGGTGAAATGTGAGTGGTATGGGAAATAGGGACTCATCAATATTATGGGTGTGGTTTTTTTGTTCCTGGAGTTATACAGACAAGGAAGGCACACTCTGCAAAGTTGATAATGACTTCAGACAAAAGATCTTTTTATTTATTTTGGAAATAGAGCCAGAAATCATTCAGTGTTGGCATTCAGAAATAGAGTGCCTGTGGTTGAGGAGTGAAGACCTTCCTATGGGGAAGAAGGGAACTGAGTTCTCATTTCAACCTTGCCCTCCCACCAGCTGGCTTCCCTGTCTATAAAACCAGGGCTGGCACTGTGTCTCTCAGACTTGGCTGCTCTTCAGAGTCATCTGGGGAACTTTACAAACTCCTCCTGCAGACCTACTGAATCAGACTCTCAGGGTGGGGCCCAGGAATCTGGTGGGAGAAGAGGTTGGCTAGCTTTGAGAACTATAGACTAGATAATCTTTAAACTGCACTCGAGTTTTGAAAATTTGATTTTTATTTCCTTTTTATTTTCTACTATCTTTTTATAGTGTCTCCCCCCCCCCCCCCATTGCCTTCCTGTTCTATGGCTGTATTCTTTTTTCCTTCTCTGGTTGTTGTTTCTTTAACCCATTTGTTTAAGTTACTGTGTCCTCAGAGTTTGCCCTCTCTTTTCCTTATTGTCCTGTGATGACCATTCTCTCTGTCCCTCTCAAAAGAGAACACCCTGGATCCAGGCATGCCCCGGGACTAACATGCATGCCTGCTGACACTGTGCCTGCACGTGATCTTTGTATCCCCTCCAAGTTACACACCATCCTTCCTGTGGATATTTCATCATCACAACTGGCCACTCCCTGTGCCTTTGGAAGGGCCTGCTTGTGAAATGGTTTGGATTTTTTATTTTCTTATTTTAAGTAGATGACAGCTTTTTCTAACCAAGAACCTCATTTTGGCATATGTTTAGAATAGAGGACCCTCCTCAGTCCTTCCAGGCCAACTCAAAATAAGAAGGGATGACCCATCCTGGCTTAGAGACTAAAAAAGGAGAATAAAGTGTTCCCAGTAGTCACCTCAGATAACATTAGAAGCTTGTGTTTGCTAAGGTGTGCTGCATTGAAGGTGCCCGTGTGCAGTCAGGCTCCTAGCATTCAAGTCCACACCGTCTTTGACCTACTTCTCAGAAAGCCCTGGTTCCTGGAGATTCTGCATTAATGGGTGAGCCCAGGAATGTGTGCGCTTAACAATTGCCCCAGTCATTCTTAAAGTCTGGCTGACTTGGCTCTCCTCTTCTGACAAAAGCGGCTCTCTGTCCCCATTTTCCTGACCAGGGATTGTGGGGATGGGGATAGGGTGCTTATAAAGCATAGATGTACTCCATATATACTGAATTGGGACTTCAGATGCATTTTTAGCAGTCCAAAGGTCATGTTACTTCCTTGGGCAACTGGGCATCAAATATCTATTGACTAGTCGAACTGTGTTAAGTGTGTCTTTAATGTGGCTTACTATTTATTACCACAGGGGGCTTGTCCACTTAGTGAAAGAGCAGAGAGGCAAAATGCTTTGGAGAAGCAACCTCTGTTTCGTCCCAGTAATTGATTGATAAAGGCTTCTGAGAGGTGGCATTTCAGGACAAGATGGTGATAGCTGGAGAAGGTTGTTGGGAGCAATAAAGTGATGACAACAAAAATGATTCGTTGGGGCTAGAACTGGTGGTGCATAGGCCTGTGGGTGTGGAACCTGAAGTTAGAAAGGCCAGCAGGGCAGTTAGGAAGGACATTGGACTTGCAGGCAGAGAGGCTGGCTTGAGGTGTGGCTCTGATGCTTTACATGCCACCATGCCTTTCTAAAGTTCATTGTGTAGCTGATTGCTCACTGGATGTTGTGCTGGTGGCATGAGACATGAGCAAGCACTTTATAAGCTCTTAGAACCTACAAAAATGTTAATGATGTTAGAATGTGCCAGATTAGGAGAGCCCTGAATGTGAAGCTAAGGAGTTTGTGCTTTGTTGTGTGACCAGTGCACAGCCATTGGGAAGCTTTGAGAAGACATATTTTTATTGCATTAGGGACCAAATAGACTTTCATAGACTTCCTTGAAGACTTAATTATACTTTGTCTTGTTTCTATGCATGCGGAAATGCCTTTTGGCTTTCCAACCCTGACCTACAAGTGAATGTTTGGAACAGACCTCATTGGAGAGTTGGAGGCTCTTAATTCAAAGGCTCAGGAAGTGAAACATGGGTAATTTGTCTTACCTGCTTTCCTTCCTTTTCATAATTAGAATCACAGGTTGTTGGCATTGGAAGGGAGCCCAAGAGGTCTAGTGGAGTCTGTCTGTTGTCTTGAGTGCCCTGGCTTGGTTGGTATCTTCAAGCACAGGAGTCCTGTCCCAGGGCAGCACCCTTCTGGATCTGAGCCAGGTAGATCACCTGAGCAGCTGGCTAACTAGAATGGTCTCCATCTCCTAGTGTACATGGCCATTTCTTCTATGCAGGCTTCCAGCTCCACTCCTGCCTCTGCTCCTTTTGTGCCTACTTTAATGCCACTCTTCACTCAGTCTTGCTTGAGTTTGCCCTCTAGGTTACTAAGCTCACCTGAAATGCTTCTGGCTCTTTCATGTATGTTTTAGTTTACTTTTACTTTGTTTTGGTTTTGGTGATTCGATTAGTTTGAAACACTTTCGAATGTACTTGCCATGTTTGGGTAGTGTCTTGAGTACTTGGTACACTGTGGGTTACTGGACTTGGTTATTGTTTTAAGATCTCTTCTTAAGGCTCCTTTAAGTATTTGATCCCAGCAGTCTGCTGATGTCTGTGTATAATGTCTTTTTGTGTGTGGTCCTTCTCTGCTTTTGAAAATGAAAGGAAGTCTTAAAATGTACCAGCATGACTCTTATTTAGCACTTACCCCCATCCTGACAGTATACTCCAAGGACAGCAAGATGTTATGATTGGATCAGAGTTTCTTCTACTTGATAAGTTTTAGTAACTTGGACACAGAGGAGGGTGTGGTATGTGGTGGTATGAGCCCTACAGTAATAATTGTAGATAAAGCACTAAGCATTTCTCAAATGCAGCCACAGTTTTGTCACCAGTATTCACTTACAGAATTGGGATAGGTACTATGCTATACCTTTTTCCACAGATGAAGAAACTGAGGCTTTAGACAAGTTAAGCAATCTGTATGCAGAGATGCAGACAGCCAGCAAATCAGGGGGCTTTATAGACTGTGGACTCCACAGTGCATCTTCTTTGCCCCGCTGTTGATAGCAGGTAGGTGTGGACTTTGAATATGAATATGAGTCTGAATCCTGGTGCTGACACACCTGTGTAATCTGGGCTCTGGTGTGTAACCTTTCTGTGCTTCACTTTAATCCTTTGTGAAATCAAAGTAACTGCCTGGCTCAGTGTTGTTTTTAGGATTAAATAAAATTATGTATGTAGAGCCCCTAGCCTAGTGTCTGGCACAGTAGAAACATTTTTCATTGTTATGAGCTGCTTTTGTGAAAATTATTGTCATAAAGATTTTGAAATCAGACTTTCAAAGGCTACTAGTAAAGAAGCATTTGAATTTTAAATTGCTTTAATCCCTGGATATGAGATTGTCTTCCTTAAATGAAGTCTGATGGGTCCTGGGCCTGGAATACCAGGTTGGGTAAGGTGCTTTCCAGAGAGAAAAGGAGGCAGTAATATTAGGACAGGGCAACCCCCCCCCCCCCCCCCATTGGTGCTGATAAGATTTAGTGTGGCTTCATTTCCTTATTTTGTTCAAATCTGGATAGAAATTTGGACTTTCAGCTGGGAGTAAGAGACTGGGAAATGGTAGCAGAGAAGCCACTGGGACCACTTAGCTACCTAGGTAAATTGCCCAGTGACCTGGGCAGGACGTGACATGCCCTGTGTCTGGATTCCTGAGAGCAGTTGCTTGCTTCCTGTAAGACCAGGAGCTGAAAGAATGCTATTGTCTCCATACTTCACTTGTAAATTATGTTTGGGAGTATCTTATAGAAGGCCTACATCTCCTTTTTCTTGAATATACTTTTTTTTTTTTTTTTTTTTTTTTGGTGGTACCGGGGATTGAACTCGGGGGCACTCGACCACTGGGCCACATCCCCAGCCCTTTTTTTATTTTATTTAGAGACAGGGTCTCACTGAGTTGCTAAGTGCCTCACCATTGCTGAGGCTGGCTTTGAACTTGCGATCCTCCTGCCTCAGCCTCCCAAAGTGCTGGGATTACAGGCGTGCGCCACTGCGCCCAGCTATTTGAGTATACTTTTTGATTGCAAGTCACAAAGAAATTTCTGACTGACAACTCTTGCGGTAATGTGCTACATCCGGTCTTAAATATATATATTTTTGTATGGAGGAACCAACTGGTCAGCAATGCAAGCACACAGCCAGAACTTAAAGAACTTAGTCACAGCGAAAGAACTATGTCCTTAGGTGCTGTGATAGTGGGGTGGCTCATTGTTTAGCCCCAGGCCACCACCCAGCACCTTTGTACATTGTTGTATTGAGTGAACACTGGGCGTGTTTCTCCTTTTACCTGGGCTGCTAGTAAACAGCAAAATTAAAGATTTCCAAAAAGAACAGCTTTTAACAGAGTGATTCTGGGAGAGATTTGCCTTCTCTCCTCACAAAGAAAGCAGACTTGGTAGACCTGAGCATTTAGTCAGATGTAACTGCAGAACAGGGGGCTGAGCGGAATCTGTTGGATACTAATGGCTTCTCTTGTTTCTTAAACAGTAGGGCAATTCAAAAAGTTTTCAGTTGGGCCTTGTGTTTATAGTTCTTCCATCTGGATTAATATTAGAATTTAATATTTTGTACAGTTTGTGGAGCTAAAATGTGGCAATCAGCGTGAGATCTGTTTTGTTTTTGCATCACTGTTTGTGAGTTGCTAGGGAATATACTCTAGTTTTTTCCATTTTGCTTTTTCACTTAACTGTTTTGGTCAACCAGTAGGAAACAGTGTGAATTTAGTATGTGTGAGAAATTTAAATATTAAAGAGGATTTGTTTTGAAGTTACTAGGCTTCTACTTATCAGACCTAGAATGCAAGCCTATCTCAGTAAAGAGAGACCCTTATACTAAAATCACACAGTTTTAATCTTATATCGTAATTATAGAAATGCTGTAATATATATTGTAGCTCATGTGTATTTAGAATATATTAGAAAATGTTCTGGGGCAAGTTAAGCCCTTCTTCTCCATTGGTAAATTCTATACTAATTATAATTAGATCATTGTATTTCCAAGTGCCTGTAATCTATTTAGGGCCAGACAGTCTTAACAAACACTATTGCACAATTAATCCAGTTCTCATGGCTTCTTAGTAAGTGCAAGAACCAAGCTGCATATTTAAATTGCTTGGAGTTCTGTGGAACTTCACTATGTATACATCTGATACTTGAATTATTTGTTCTTTTTGTGTTTGCTATGTTCTGTTGCTTGATGATACCCTCCCTTTGCTTTTGGAAAAGTACTTTGGCAATTCTTTGAAACCAACTTTCCAAAATAAATATGGCAATATCATGGCTACCATTGCAGGGCTTAATCCATTTTGCAGTTTGTTAGGAGATGAATCCTTGGCTGCAATATGTTGTATTAACTGGTTAGTCAGGTCCCTCCCTCGTTCTTCAAGATCTTTTGATAATGATTTACAACAGTTTGCTTGTCTTCAGCATTACTGAGAATATGAGACAAAGTCCTTTTCATATAATTTATATGCACTAAAAAGTGCCATTAAAGGTTGTCTTGGAAGATTATGGCCTGTTCTGGAGTGAATGCAATCTGTTAATTTAGACTAATTTTTAAAGTAATGTGTCAATAACTGAATCCTTCAATTCTTGCTTGTTGTCTAGACAGATCAAATCCTGGCTGGATGTGGTGTCAATTTATTGCTTCAGAAGATGAAAATATATTAGGTGGTAGTCCTATGCAATTCTGTTCATGCAGAATAAGGACTCATCTTACGATTTTTTTTCTTTGCTGAGCCTATCACTTCAGAAGAAAGAGTTCTCACCTGAAGGTTGGTATATTTACTGGAAAAATTCAGAGAGAATCTTCCTAATGCAGTTTTTATGAATTCACTCCATTGGATACCTGGTAGAAATCTTTGATCCTCTGGGTTTGGCATGATTGAACATCAAATAGCTTATTGCATTTTTTTTTTTTCCTGAGAAAGTATAACAGATGTAGTTATGGCTATTGGAGACATTTACTACCCTTTAATAAGAGCTTGAGTGTCATTTGTTAAGTTTTTTACTTCCTAGATTGTAGCTTATGTCACATCTCCTGGATGTCCTTAGGAGTCAGGAGCTATTGTTTGAACATCTTCTCTACTTTTAAACCCTACAGATAGTAGACACATAATACACAGAGTGCTTATTATTGCCATTAGTTTGGATAAATTGTTCAGACAATTTATGTATGACAGAATCCCCACTCAATAAAATGTTATTCCATTTGAATCATGCAGTGCTTTCCTGGGTACAATGTGTGAAAAAAATCAACCTTATTGAAGATCCTATGTCCAAATATAAGACCACTTCAGTAAACTTCGTTGACTATCTATTTAATTTTTTTAATGTTTAAGCAAATTTTTAAAAAATTGTTCTAGTTACTTATACATGACAATAGGATGTATTTTGACACATTGTACACAAATAGAGCACAATTTCTTCTTCCACTTTGATTTCTTATTGAAGTAACTCCTCTCTTCTCTTCTCTTCTCTCTCTCTCTCTCTCTCTCTCTCCTTTTATTTATTTATTTATTTATTTTGATACCAGGGATTGAACCCAGGGGTGTTTAATTACTGAGCCACATCCCCAGCCCTTTTTATTTTTTTACTTGAGACAGGGTCTCACTAAGTTGCTGAGGTTGGCTTTGAACTAGCAGTCCTCCTGCCTCAGCCTCCTGAGTCTCTGAGATTACAGGTGTGCATTACTGCGCCTGGCAATAACTTCTTTCTTTGCAGGTAAATTGATTATACTTCTTTTTGAGTTTTCCTTCATGATACAGCTGGCTAAATTGTCAAGGGACAATGATCCTTTTTACACATAAATAGTCTCTTCAGTTTTCTGTGACTCAAAACATCAATACCAAAAAAGTAGAATGATCCTTAATCATTTGGATTAACTAATTTCTTTCTTTGTTCTCAGCAGATTTTCCTTTTTAAAGATGGTTTTCCTTGTAAAATTCCTGTTACTTTTTTTTTTTTTTTTAAACAAACTAGGGCTGTGTAGAGTTTTTGTTCTTTTTTCTCTTGACCCTCAAACACATATATTTATCATTATGAAATATTATTTAGGAATGTGACTTTTAATGGCCTTGTAATATAGTTCGTTTTTTGCATTTGGTATCTGGTGTTTACTCTTTCCTTTATTGATAGTATTTCAGGTGGATATCTATTTATCCCTGATCATAGTTGATCTTCCCCTGTGCTGGCCAGCACTGCTTAGTCCAGCTCCTGTCAGTTCTCTGTCTGTGCCATCTGCCTTGTCTTCCCATGTCAATAACTGGTCCCCTCACTCAAGGTTCTCAGTAAAGTAAGGCTGTCCTAATCTCTCTTCCTCTCCAACCCCACAATACTGAGGATAGAATCCAGGGTCTCAGTAAACAAGTGCTCTACCTCTGAAACTGCATTTCCTGCCTTTTAATTTTGTTTTTATTATGAAACAAGGTCTTGCTACATTGCCCAGGCTGACCTCTAACTTGCAGTTATTGTACCTTAGAATCCTTCTACCCCAGTTACAGGCATGTGGCTTCTTTTACGCATTTAATAAGTTTCTTCTTTCCAAGTGATTACAAATACCACTACCAATCATGTCCGCTTTTCTGATCATAGTACAGTAAATAAAACATTTCTCTTTTCACATCAGCAAAGTGATTTATTTGCCCCTGGGCTATTTTAATTATGTGGGTATGGAGCCTTGAGACATTTACATCTTTATTTATTTATTTATTTATTTATTTATTTATTTATTTATTTATTTATTTTTGGGTACTGGGGATTGAACTCAGGGGCACTTGACCACTGGGCCACATCCCCAGCCCTATTTTGTATTTTATTTAGAGACAGGGTCTCACTGAGTTGCTAAGTGCCTCGCCATTGCTGAGGCTGGCTTTGAACTCGCGATCCTCCTGCCTCAGCCTCCCAAGTGCTGGGATTGTAGGCCTTTGCCACTTCGCCCAGCTCATTTACATCTTTATTAAGGATCATTAATGGTGACACTTGATAATGTGCAAGAGCACCTTGAAAGTATTAAAATACACTGCAAATGAGAGAGGCCAGAATATAGAAAACATTGGTGGAGGCCAGACTTTAGAAAAATTAGAGAACTATTTTGAGCAAAACAAATGTAGGTATCTTTGTTATAAATGCTCAAGTACACACTTGCTAGCACTCAGTGGAAAACTTATTTGCTTCTCTGAAGCGCCATGTAAGGAAATGAGTTGACAGTTTTTTTTTTTTTTTAATTGTTGTTGTTGTATAATGAAAAGGCTTCTTGTGCTGCTGAAAACATGAGCCTCTTAAAAATTGTGTTTTAGAGCAGGAGAAGCTTTTTTCCTATGATCTATTTTATTTATTTACATGTGAATATCCAGTTTTCCCAGCAGCATTTATTTTCTGAATAAATGGGCAAGGAAAATATCTCTCCCAATTTCAGATTATAGAACAAATGGTTAGTTTTATTGAGAAATTAAATCCTTTATCTCATTTCATATTTATTATCTATTACCTGTCCCAGTGGTATATAAATTGTCTATTTTATGCATCAGTATTTCAAACTTTTTTTTTTCCTATGGTAAACTGCGAGTTTATAATTGTATACATTTATGGGATACGAAGTAATGTTGTGATTTATGAATACCGTGTGGGATCATTAAATCAACCCAGTTATCATATCCATCACCTCAAATACTTAACATTTTTTGTGGTGAGAACATTTGAAATTTATTCTCTTAGCAATTTTGAAATGTATAATACTCTATTATTAACTGTATTCACTATATGCTACACAATAGGATATGTGTGTGTGTGTGTCACACCCTGAGATTTTGGTACCCTTTGACCATCATCACTTCATTCTCCCCACCCCCAGCACCCACTGTTCTACTCTGTTTCTATGAGTTCACTTGTTTTAGATCCCATATAGAGAGAACATCCAGTGTTTGTCTTTTTGTGCTTTGCTTATTTCACTTAGGTAAGTGTCCCGTTCCATCCATGTTACCACAAATGACAGAACTTCCTTCTTTTTAAAGGCAGAATAGTATGCCGTTGTTTATATAAGCCCCATTTTCTTTATCTGTTCAAATGTTGACAGGCACTTTGGTTGATTCCATAACTTGGCTGTTGTGAAGAGTGCTGCAGTAAATGTGGCATTGCAGACCTTGAGTCAACAAACTGGTTTTAAATCGTTTAGAAAAATACCCAGTAGTGGATTTGGATCATATGGTATTTTTATTTTTAGTGTTTTTAGGAACCTCCATACTGTTTTGTATAATGGCTGGACTAAATTACATTCCTACCAACAATGTGCAAGGGTTGCCTTCTCTCTGTGTCCTTCAAAACTTATCTTTCATCTCTTGAGGGTGGTGGTTCTGACAGGTGAGAGATGATCTCTTATGGTTTTAATTGGCATTTTCCTAATGATTAAGGATATTGCATTTTTTTTCTATGTTGGTTGACCATTCGTATATCTTCTTTTGAAAGAGTCTTTTCAGGTCCCTTGCCCATATATATATATATATATATATATATATATATATATTTTTTTTTTTTTTTAATTGGGTTTGTTTTTTTACTGTTGAGTTGCTGAGCTTCCCATGTAGTTTGGATAGTAACCCTTTATTGGATGCATGGCTTGAAAATATTTTCTCCTAATCTGTTCATTGTCTCTACATACTATTCTTTGCTGTGCAGAGAATAAGAATTTTTTTAATTTTGACTTAATCTTTTTCATTTTTTTTTTTATTTTGTTGCTTGTGCTTTAGGGGTCAAATCCAAAATATTATTTCCCAGACCAATGCTATGTAGTTTTTCTCCTATGTTTTCTTCTAGTAGTTTTATAGTTTCTGTTCATAGATTTTGTCCTTAATCAATTTTGCATTGATTTTTGTATGTGATGTGAGATAAGGGCCCAATTTCTTTCATTCTTCTACATGTAGATACCCACTTTTCTCAGAGCCATTTGTTGAAGAGCCTACCATTTTCCCATTGCATATTCCAGGCACCTTTAGAAAATCAATTGACTGTACACATGTGGGTTAATTTCTGGGCTCTCTGCTTTGTTCCATTGGTTGATGTGTCTTTTTCTTTTCCTTCTTTTTTTGAAAATACTATACTGTTTTAATTATTAGAGCTTTGTAATATAGTTTGAAATCAGGTAGTATGATTTCTCCAGCTTTGTGTGCATATGTCTGTGTGTGTTTTTCTTATGATTATCTTGGCTACTTGAATTTTTTGTTGTGGTTCCATTTTATGGTGAGTTTCTGTGAAAGTGAAAGAATTTTGACAGGAATTACAGTGAATTCGTAGATAGCTTTGGGTAGTGTGAACATTTTAATAATGTGAATTCTTCTAATCCATGAAGTTAGGATTTCTTTGCATTTACTTTCATCATCTTCAATTTCTTTCATTAACATTTTGTTGTTTTTAGTGTGCAGGTCTTTCATGTCTTTAGTTAAATTTATTCACAAGTATTTATTTTAAGTTATTGTAAATGTGATTGTTCTTCTGATTTCTTTTTCAGGTAGTTCATTTTTAGTCTATAGAAATGATACTGTTATTTATGTATTGAATTTGTATTTTGCAACTTTATGTTATTTGTTTCTTAGTTCTAGCAGGTTTTTTGGTGGATTCTATAGAGTTTTGTATAAGATCATGACGTTAGCAAAAAGTGGCGGTTTCACTTCTTTTCCTATTTGGATGTCTTTTATTTTATTTTTGTTTTTGTTTTCCTTTTTTCCTCCATCTCTGAAGTGCTGGGGATCCAGCCCAGGGCCTTGAATATGCCAAGCAAATGCTCTACCACTGAGCTATACCCCAGCCCTTGAATGCCTTTTCTTTTTTTCTCTTGCCTAGTTGCTCTGGCAGAAGCTTCCAATACTGTGTAGACTAGAAACAGCCAGAGAGGGCATCCTTATCTTCTTCACCTTTGAGGGAATGCTTCCACCTTTATCCCACTGAGTATGTTGTCTGTGAGTCTGTGATAATATGGCCTTTATTGCATTGAGGTATGTTCCTTTTATACCTAATTTGTTGAAATTTTTTTTGCATGAAAATATGTTGATGAACTATCATCCACGCATTCCAGAGATCAATGCCACTTGATCATGGTGGATGATCCTTTTTAATGGGTTGTTGAATTTGATTTGCTAGCATTTTGTTAAGGATTTTTGCATATATATTCATCAAGGATATTGACTATTGATGGATAATGTTCTTTCTTTTTCGTTTTGTAATATTCCTGTCTCATTTTGGTATTAGTGTAATGTTGCTTATAAAAAGAATTTGTAAATATTCTTTTGTCTTTAATTTGTTTGAAAGAGTTTCAGAAGGATTAATATTAGTTCTTTAAAGTTTGTAGAATTCAACGATGAAACTTTTAGGTGTTTGACTTTTCTTTGATGAAGGACTTTTTAAATTAGTTTTTCTTTCTGATTCAGTTTCTTTACTCATTATTGGCTGTCTAGATTTTTCTATTTTTTTTTTTTAATTACTTGGTCTTTAGGTTGTATGTATTTAGTAGGAGTTTATCCATTTTCAATAGGTTATTTATTCTGTTGGCATATAATTGTTCATAGTGGTCTCTTATGGTCCTTTGTATTTGTTGTATCAGTTGTAATGTCTCTTTCATTTCTGCTTTGGAGTCCTTTGTCTTTCTTTCTTTCTTTTTTTTTTTTTTTTTAAGTTTACCTAAAGGATTGCCAATTTTGTTTTTGAAAAACCAACTCTTAGTATCATTGACCTTTTCTATTGCTTTTCTAAGTCTCTATTTCACTTATTTCTGCCCTGATCTTTATTCTTTCTTTTTGTTAATTTTGTGCCTAGTTTGTTTTTCTTTTTTTACTTCCTTGAGTTGTAACATTAGATGTTTATTTGACGTTTTTGCTTATGTCTTTTACGTAGATGTTTATTGCTATAAATTTCCCTCTTAGAACTGCTTTTGTTGCATCTTTATGTTTTGGTATGTTGTGTTTCCATTTTTGTTTGTCTCAAGTTTTTTTTTTTTTTTTTTTTTTTTAGGTTCTTTTTCGTTTTTTCATGGATCCCTAGTTGTTCAGCGAGATGATAGTTTCCATGTATTTGTGAATTTTCCAAAATTCCTTCTGTTGACTTCTAGTCTCATATCATTATCATTAGAATAGACATTTGATATAATTTGGGTGTTCTTAAATTTGCTGAGCCTTGGTTTGCCCTTTAACATGTGATCTATCCTGGAGAATATTCCATGTGCATTCTAGGGCAGTGTACCTTCTGTTGTTGATCTAAAGCATTGCTCAAGTTCAGTATTTCCAGATTAATTTTCTGTCTGGATAATCTTTTCATTGTGGAAAGTGGGATATTGACCTCCCCTGCTATTATTATATTGCATGATATCTCTCCTTTCGGGTCCTTTAATGTTTGTTTTATATATTTAGATGCTCTGATGATGAATACATGCATATATATTAACCGTTGTTATATAATCTTGAAGAATTTACCTTTTCATCATTATATAATGTCCTTTTTTTGTCTCTTTTTTATAGTTTTTTGACTTAAACTCTAATATAACTATCCCTGCTCTCTTGATTTCCATCAAAATTTTCAGTATTTGTGATTCTGTTTTGTATTTTGTATTTCCGGATTTATTCCATGTTATCAAAATATCCTAATCCCTAGTTGAGGAGGAAGTATTGTCTTTCAGGTTTCACCAGGACATCCCCATTACTCAGAAATACCTCTTCCTTTTTCTCCAAAAACTAGACCAAGGCATTTTTCTTCAGATGCCCTTTGGCTATTTCATATTATAACCCGTACCAGATTCTGTCTTCTACTTTCCCTGTCTCTTTCAGCTTTCCTCTTGCCCAAGGTTTTTAATCTGGATATTTGTTAGGTCTGCACACCCATGCTTCTTTAGAATTTGATTCACTTGCTTATCTGTCTAGATTCCTTTCATGTCTACTTACTCTGCCTGGATTGATTGACAGCATTGCCACTTATGTGCTCTCACATGCAGAATTCATTAGCATGCTCTTTATTTCCTTTGAAACTCATTAATCAAGACAGAACACAGTACTGGCATAATTTTAGTAGTTATTTCTTTCCTAGCTTAAGATTTTCTCCCTAGATGACTTCATTTTACACGGCTAATTAGAATGTAGTTTCACAAATGTTTTTTGTTTGCTGGTTAGTTACCTGAGAATTTATACTTTGTGATACTCTAACATGGTAATATTTTGGAATCTTTTCTTAAAGAATGTAGTCAATCAATGTACTGTGTCAAAGAAGTCACTAAATGTTGCTGGACCTCAGTTTCCTTTTCTGTTAACTGGAGATATACATCCTTATCTCACTGATGATTATAGGGGTTCAGTTAAGTAAAAATATCTATGTATCTCCAACTTAGTGGTTTGTTACAAAAATAGGTTCCTTTTTCATTGACGTCTGTCAATTCTCTGCATTTTTATGTATTTATGGAGATATGATTCACAAATCATACAATTTTCCTGTGGGAAGCACATATTCAGTGGTATTTAATATAGTTACAGTTGTTCAGCCTCACTACAGCCTTTTTTAGAATGTTTTCACCACCCCAAAAGAAACTTTGTACCCATCAGCAATCATTTCCCATTTCCTAGGCAACTGCTAATTGCCTTTCTGTAATTTTATACATTTTAATGTCATTCTTAATATTAAATTATGTGCTGATAAGATTTCTATTTTTCTTATGATACATTGAAGCTATTTTGAAATGTAGTCCTATAATTTGTAGAATAAAAAGGGCCTTTTGATCACTTGATGTTTATTTTTTTTTACACAAGAAAACAGAAGACCTGAGGAGTCAAGTAATTCACCCAGAGCCATTCCTGTTCCACAACTCTTTACCAAAACACACAGGAGAAAAAAATATTATTAATACCTATTTAATTAACAGTTTTTATTTTTTAGTCTTTGCTAAAATCCTTTCTGACTCAAATTCTGGATATGAGATGTAGTTATTTGAATTCTCTGCTTTAATCAAACTGGTTCTTTCAGTATTCTGTTAGTATTTCTTGGGCTTTCTCCTTGTCTATATCATTCTCATGTATAAAGAATTATCTTAGCCAAATTTTATTCAGTATTTTATCTTTTATTTTTTTTAGAGAAGTAATCACTCTGTGATCAACCATGGACTTACGTAGCATAATTTAACTAGTTTTTACATGTGTTGTTTGGCGGGATATCTGAGATTTCTACCTTATTTTGTGGTAGAATAGTTGGTCTACCATTTTTTTTTTTAACTCCATGCCTCTTTTTTTTTTTTTTTTTTTTTAAGCCCCATGCCTCTTTTTAATGTATTTTTCACAGTTCCTTCCATTTACTAGTACAGACTTATTTCTCTGCCCCTGAATTTGGGCTGACTTTGTGACTTGCCTTGACCATTAGAGGGTGGCAGAAGTGGTATTATGCAGATTTCAAGGTGTAGGCCCAAAGAGTGTTAGCAGCCTCTGTCTTTACCCTTTTTGAATACTGCTCTGAGAACCTCATGTAAGAAAGCCCCTCCAACTTAAAGGACAGAGGCCTTGTGAGAACAGGAACTTCAGCTGACAGGTAGCATCAACTGCCTGACATGAGTGAGGCAGTCAGGATCTAATAGCCTAGCTGAATGTAGTTGCATTAATGAGAAAAAATTTTTAAAAGTTGAGCCAGAAAGTTTGGGATGGCTTATTATGCAGCAAAGGCTGTTATAACTGTAGTTAGTAGCATTGTTGCAACCTTTGAGGTGATTGAAGAATGCAACCTGCAAAGTTCTTGGCTGCACATAAAGAATCCTGCAGTAAAGGCTAACTGCTGTATCATTATTGTTACTGGTGTTGTAATTTGGTTATAATGGTCACTTTACTCCTCCACAACCTCCTCTAGATGCAATGCCATTGCTTTTCATTATCATTCACTCTGATGAATTAAATGATAATAAGTAATGATAATGATAGTAAGTAATATATGCAAATAGTTTTAAAGTAGTGCAAAGTAATATATGCAAATAGTTTGAAAAATCCAATAAGCTGTCCTTGGTGCTAATTGGTGTTTTCCTTCCTAATAGTAAGTAGTTTAAAGCATTAAAAGTTCTTCCTTATTGGGAAATAAAGCCACATGTATAGAAAAGTGCTTAAAATGTACATGGTTATGTTATGGCAAATTAAAGTGAGCACTTAGGTTAAGAAACTGAATATTGCCAGGTCTCCAAAAGCCCACTACATGCTCTTCCTTATCAGAGTCATCTCCCTCACATCTAGAGGTAGTTACTAACCTGATTTAAGAGTAATTACTTCTGGGCTGGGATTGTGGCTCAGTGGTAGAGCACTCGCCTAGCGCGTGGGCGACCCGGGTTCGATCCTCAGCACCACGTACAAATAAAATACATTATTGAATAAAACGCATTGTGTACAACTAAAGCAAATAAATAAAAATATTAAAAAAAAAGAGTAATTACTTCTTAGCTTTTCTTCGTAGGTTTTTACACCCTTTATGCATTCGTAAACAAGATGGTTTAGGTACTTTTCAACACTATATGATGGAATAATATAGTAAGTATTCTTTTGTATCTGGCGTCTTTACTGGGAAATGTCTCTAAAATAGATCCACATTATGACTAACAGCTTTCATTTTCATTGCTGTGTAGGATTTCATTCTAAGAATATACTGTATTAGATCTACTGTTGACAGGTGTTTGGATTATTTGCAGTTTGGGGCAATTATGAATAATTCTGGCAAGCACATTCTTATACATGTATTCTGAAAAAAAAAATATATGTATGAGAAATTTTTTTTTTTTAAAAGCATATGCTTAGGAGTAGACTTCTGAGTAATAAAGTCACAGTCACTTTTTGTGTCATAGAAAGAGCAGTGCCTCTTGATAACCAATGATGTGTGCTGCATTAAGTGTTCATCTTATATTGAGGTTAGAACCATTGGTTTACCTTACTTCTAAAGGTGGATGACCCTGGCAGTCTGAGTTGATGGGGACAAGAGCTATGTAGGATAGAAAGGGGTCAACACTGAGGTGAAGGGTTGGCATGCCTCCATAAGAGACATCTATGTATAAATTTTGGTGTCATTCTAGTTTGCAGTCAGTTTTTTCAGGAGCTAATAACATTCTTTACAATATTGTCCCCCGCGTGAACTTGTAACAGTGGTTTCTCTACATTATGAAGAAATTTGGGCATTGTGGGGACAATTGACTGATCATTGGCCATAGAGTAATTAAAAAAGGACACATCTCTTTTGGAATTGAGATTTTTTTTTTTTTTTTTTTGCCTCTTTCTAAAAAATAGAGGGGAGCTACTGACACTACCAAAAAGAGAAAGAAAACTAATCTTGTCAGAAACAGAGAATAGGAAAAAGAAGCATTTTGTTTAGTCAAATTAAAGAATCTGTATCAATTAAAAACAATGGTGGCCCCAAGAAGACTGGCATAGAGTAACAACCCAAGGCGATTTGGGTTTCTTTGCATATAATTGCACAGAATGTGCTCTAAGTGGGTCAGCAGGCTATAATCAACACGGTGGAGCTGAAGAATGGGGCCTGTGTGTTCTATCACATGACCACTCTGTGCTGAGGCGCCCTGGCAGGACGGCTACGTGAATTGTTCTTCGTGTGCCCTCGCTGATCTCAAAAGCAAGGCAGAAGGGTTTATGGCTTACTGAGTTCTTTTCTTCCACTGTCTGAGAAGTTGAAAAATTGAGGATTTGATATAATTTAGTGGCATCACATTGCTCTTAGAAGACAGTAGGTAATTTTGAAGCATTTAGACACCATATTAAGATCACATCAGAATAACGAAGGAAGAATTGAGGAGCAACTGGTTTCATTTGGGGATCATGTCGGATGGGGTTGTTTTTACATCTGGTGTGTTTTCCCAAGTTGACTTCAGTGAGGTGGTAGTCATGGCAGGCTCTAGTTGAGAATGCTTTGACAGGCAGAGCAAAACCTTAAATTTGTTTGCTGTTATGACTTGTAACAGCTGTGGGGATTTGTAGACTTTCGACAGATGTAAAGCTAACATACTGTTGTACTGTTCGCTGCAGATCTAACTACCTTATTGACTTGATTTCTTGTGTTATTTCTGAATGGTCCCTGAATGTATGGAATTGGTGATGTTTTTTGTACTTTTGGTATTATGCCTTTGCTGGAAAACAAAGTGAGCTTTTCATGCTTGAGTAAACACATTGATGTATTATGAAACTGTCAGACTCGTTGAACAACTGGCATAAGCTCAATTATTCAAATATGTGACTCTTTTGAATGGCTTTTGTGTTAGCCAATGCTTTAGTACAGCTAGCATAAAGACATCTCAATACCTTCTCTTAAGAAATCAGATCTCAACTATATGATTAAAGAAACCCAAAGGATTCATCTTTATTTATTTAGCAATTTCTTCATTATCATGTACAGCTAATTGGTAGTAGTCATTTGCTCAGATTCATAAGCCATTTTTTTAAAAAAAATCTATTAGAAAGTTATTTATGTAGTATCTTTGTTACCTAACATAAGTGTTTCCCTTGTGTTTTCTTATATACATATTCCTTTCACATAGTATATATGAAAATTTGAGGTCTTTTTTAGTTATGTTTGCATTGTAAATCTTTTTCAAATTCTGTGATCTTTATAATAGTCATTTTTATTATTTGCATGATATTGAATTATTTAACTATATGCTAATCATTTCCCTCATTTGAAATGTGTTTTGTACTTTTTCATTTTTGCAGATAATTAATATGCATGCTGCATTTTTTTTCAGTTACATTACTACAACAGATATTGCCCAGTTTCTTTCCAGAAGGCGGCACCCTCTTGTATGTTTATATAAATATCAATTCCTTTTTGCCAATAAAAAGGAAAAGAAGCCTACTAAATGTTATTCAGAATTAACATTTAGAGCATCCTGTAATCTGGTACAGACTTTTCCCTTTGTAAATCCAGTTTCTATTTTTAGCAAAGTAATATATGCAAATAGTTTGAAAAATCCAGTAAACTGTGTAGTGCGACAGTGAAGAACAGCAGCAAGAGGCTTCTGTTTCCCCACTCCTGGCTGTTGGTGGCTTTTGAGAATACCCAGCTCTTGCCTATTTGTGCAAATACATGGCTTTATATTGGTAATGCTTGATTTTTTTTCTCACCTAACAGTTATCTATTGATTTCCTTTTATGGAAGATGAAGCTTTAGTTCTTACAGTTCTTTTCCATCTTTCCAATATTGGCACAACTTGGTTTTATCAATATTGATATGCTTAATATTATGACTGTGTTAAGTAGTATTTGTAACTAAATCATATTTGCGTATGTGTATAAAATAAAATGATTGTATCTTCTTATATTTCATGTTTTCCTGGAATTAATAACCCCTATGTCTTTTTGCTTGCTTTATTTTCTGTATTCCTGTTTCTAGTTTTTCCATAAATGTTCTGACATAGTTGTAAAATTCCTCTTGATACTTCCAAACATGTCAGATAGCCCCTCAAATGTGTGTGTGTGTGTGTGTGTGTGTGTGTGTGTGTGTGTTTTCCCAAAACTCCCTGTGCATTTTGCTCATTTTGCTCCAGTATGCCCAGGTTGCTCTCAGCACCTGCTGCTCAGTTGATATGTTAGAATTCCCTTTGTGATATGGTCCTGGACATTTCTTTTGTCTTTCTCCGTCTTGTTGATTCTTCGATTCCTGGATCTTATCTGTATCTTTTAAATGTATGTTTATATTTTGATGGATCCCTGAGAAAAATGCAGGGAAGATATATTTTTTGAGACTGTGAATGTCTGGCAAGGCCATTATTTTGTCCTCACACTTGATTGACAGCTTGGCTGGGTGTGCAGTTTGGGGTTGGGAGTGCAGTTTGGGGTTGGGAATAATGATTTCTTGGGGTTTTGAAGGCAGTGCTCCACTCAGCATTATTGTTGAGCTCAGTGCCATTCTGATTTCCAGTTTTTTGTTATGGCCTTTTCCTTTATTTCTGCTTGTCTCTGGGAACTTTTAGAATCTTCTTGTTTTTGGAGTTCTCGTATTTTACAGTATTCCCTGGTTGTGTCTTTTTTCATTCATTTACTTTTCTAGCCGGGTGGTGTGCCTTTTTGAACCAGAAACATGTTCTTCAGTGTCCTGTGTTTTCTCTTTGAACGACATGTTACATAAATGTAGTGAATTGATTCTTTGGTTTTTCTACCTTTTTTCTCCCATTTCCCCATCTCATTGTCCTTCTGAGAGATTTTACTAACATTACTTTTTAACCTCTTTTATTAAATTCTTTTGTTGATGCTACAACATTTTTTTTTTTTAATTTCTAAGAGCTTATTTCTAATTCATGCTTCATATGAATTCATGCTGCTTCATCTGATTTTTCTGAGGATGGCGATTATATTTTTTGGTTGGTGAAGTTTTCCACTGTCCCTGTGTCATGTTTGCTTCCTCTGACGTGTATATGTGTGCTCATTCTCTTTCTTGCATATCATGGGCCTTCCTCAAGTGCCCAGACAATCTTGGCTCTCTCTAAATTTAAGTTCTAAGTGTTGGAGATGGGGGTGAGGTGGTGTGTTTGTGTGTGTGCACGCGCGCGTGCATGCATACATGGGTGAGGCTAACCTGGAGCTTCTCTGGAGGATACTGGCTTGGGTAGGTCTGTGGGCATGACTGGGGACTACCTGCGGGCAGAAGAGCAGGTATGAGCTCACTGATCAGACTATGACTGGGTCTCCTGGTTTTAGTGGGGTTACCTTACCCTTGCCCTCTGCCATGCTTAGCTGTGCTTGGAGTTAACTCTTTTGGAAGGAAGTTTCCAGTTTCCTGACTGGCTGTGCAGGGTAGAGAAGAGAATATGAGGGTTTAACTGTTTTTTAATATAAAATTTCAGACAGTTCCTCTGAGGTACCTGGATCTGATTTCCTGTTGGCTTCTTACCTCACAGAATTAAATTTCAGCTTTGTTTTGGTTCTTTTGTTAGTTACTATTCACCCATCTGTTTTATAGCTTCAAGGATTTGGTTGCATGTTGTTGCTTCTTGTCCCCTCTCATTTTTTAGTTGTCTTCATGGGATTATTACATGGTTTTATATTTATGTCTGTCTCTATATAAATGGCTGTAGTGTCATTTTAGTTCATTTAAAAAGGGTATAGAAGAAAAAAGGCATGTGCTCATTTTGCCCTGGTTGATGGAAGTGCAGACACTTTAGATTTTGGTCAAAAGTATTTCCCTCCAATATGCATTTGTGGAATATTTATTATATTTTGTTGTGTGAAGTCATTTCCTTAAAAACATTTAAAAAGGTATTTTAGTCTTATTTTTGCATTTTTAACATTGCAGATTTAACATCAATTTCCATATGTAGAAGACATAACTATAACACAGTTTAAAAGGGATGACTGTTAAACTCATAAAGTTGCTCATTGATTCTTATTTTTTTTTTTAATTTTTAAATAGTTATAGATTAATTGGGGGTTGTTAAAATACTACTGAGAGGTCCTTTCTGCATTTGTGCCAATGACAATATCTTCACGTGACTATGGAACACGACCCAAATCAGGAAATTGACAGTGGTACCATCTTAGTTTTAAAAGACACATTGTTTTACATTTCCTATTTGCCAAAAAGTTTATTCTGCAAATACAACTAAAATGTATGTAAAACTATTTTGTCTTTCAGCAATTTTTCCAGCTAGTCAAATTACGAAAGCTTGGACTTAGTGATAATGAAATTCAGCGGCTCCCTCCAGAAATAGCAAACTTCATGCAGCTGGTGGAACTTGATGTATCCCGAAATGGTAAGAAAAAGATTCTGCTCGGATTGTCCATTTGTCTCTTTGGATGCTGGAGGCATTTTTAATAAATGTAGGTGGATAAATCTTATTGGAGATGCTTTTCCTGGTAGTTATGAGAAAGCTATGCACATGTTATTTGTGGAAATTTATGCATTTTTAATAGTTAAGTCAACTTATTAGCATTTACCCTTTAATTTTTTCATAACATAATATTTAGCTGACAGATTTTTCGAGGTGTGTTCAATCTGACTCTTGGAGTAAAGCTTTGGCTGGGAAGTCATTTGACCTAACTGTTCATTGCACTGAACATGACCTTGAGGGCTGATAGTGAATGTCTGAGTGCTGCTGCAGGTGGGAAAGTCTGCCCTAGGGGAGGGTTGGTTTCTCTTGGCTCTGGCTCAGTGCCTTAGTATGCTCTAACTGCAGTCAGCAGACCTGTTCTGGCATCTTCTGTCATCTTAATTTATTTCTAATTAGGCTGGTGGTGGTTCTATCCACTTGATTTTGTGTGGTATGTTTATGAATTTAATTTGATTTTCAGATTTCACTATTATATTGCTTCCTTTTTATTGAACATTCAGCAGACATTTATATCCACACACCTTTTACTTTTAAACAGATACCTGGTTGAAATCCAGGTCAATGCCTTAAAGCCCCCTGTGTAGGCCTCCAGGCCTACTTCTTAGGGCATGCAGGATTGAGGAAGTCCCAATGGCAGCTCTGGCTGTCCTTGCTACTGAAGGAATTCAATTTTTGTAAGGACTCTGATAAAATTCCCTCAGGATAGATCCAAATACAGTCTGGACAGTGATTTCTCTCAGATTTGTTTGGTGCTTTGCTTTTGCTTTCCTATAGTAATTCTTTTCAGCGAGCCTTAGGTCTGTATGGTACAATCTGTTGTCTTCAACAGAAACCCCAGGGCCCAGATACCATATTCTTCTGTGGATCATTGTTATAATGCAGCAGTGATGATCAGTATTTGATCGAAAACACATTGAAGAAAATTGATCCCTTCCCCCTTTTAACAGCTTTTAAACTGTTGTCATCTATCTGATCCCATAAATTGACAGCTAGCTATCTTCTCGACAAGCTATGTGATATTGACATGGTATTTACTTTTACTTTTTGTGAAAATTATTTCTTACCTTGAAGGGATTTGGAAAAATAGGAAAACAAAAACAAACCTTTTTTTTTTTTTTTTGCTCATTTTAGAGTGGTTTGTGAGGTTACAGAAACCCAGATCAGCTTAGATAAGGTGGTGATGGAAAGGATGGGGGTGGAACTGGCACTCCGAAAGCACTGGCAATTAATTGAGCTCACGTTTGACATCATCTCGGGGGTTCACAGCCTCTGTCTTATAGTGCATCTGCTTCTGTTGTAGGTGCTCTGTCCTTCCCTCCCCACTGACCTATTCTTTTGGAATTGGTGTGCAGTGGCATCTCCACACTGAGGTCTTGTGACCTGTCTCTCTCTGCACTTTTTGGTTTCTTTCCCTGATGTGGTATTTGCCAACAACACATTTCTAAGTGAGGAACAGTTGACCCAGCTCATCTTTATATACCAACCATATGACCCAGGCTAGAAGTCACAGGCCACCATGAGGCTGCTGCCTTGGGAGGGGAGTGCAAGTAGTGCAAAGTATAGCCCTACCCCTCACACCAAAGTTGGTGGTGAGCACTTACCCGGGAGTTGGAGTGGTCAGGGTGGGGCAGACATTTGAGGCTGGCCTGGCCAGAAGGGCCTCTAAGACAGTCTTGAAGAGTTCCTGTAAAGGGGTGCATGGTGGAAACAACTCTCTTGTCTTAGTAGTGACCTCAGTTATAAAGAATGGGCTGTTAACCCCACAAGGAAGCAGCAACTATGTAAAATGGTCACTGAAATCATGAAATCTGAGGAAATAAAAACGGCAATTTTGAAATTGGCATTAGATAGGAAACATAAGTAGGGATCCAGGAATCCTTGAGAAAGAGGAGAAAGCTCTCGGTCCTATTATTAATTCTGATGGGATGCTCTGTGGGAAGTGGCACTGGTCAGCTGCCACTAGTCTCACCAGTTCTCAGCTCTTCCTTTTCAAACATTCACAGCTAGAAAGAAGGGCTCTGAGCCTTGACCCACATGTCCATTTTTGCCTTCCACCATGTTGATAAAAGAAGCTAAGCTTCTGGAAATTCAGTGTTAGAACACAAAAGTGGTTCCTGTCTTTGGGACACCTACCCTGTACATTTTTAACATTTTAACATTTTTTAACTTCCTCATTTCCAACCCTCACTGTCACAAGTGTTGGAGTTTTGTGAAGGATCCTGCAGATCTTGTACCTTCTTATCAGGCTTTTGGAAATTTTGAGGGGAGCAAACTATCCCCTTCCCCTATTCTCAGAGTCTTTCCCTGGCTCAGTAGCATGAAGGGTCTGTATGTGTGTGTGTGTGTGTGTGTGTGTGTGTGTGTGTGTTAGGAGTGGCGGGGAAGGGAGCATAGGTGGCAGGGTGTACGGCTTTCTTTGAGGTTGTAAAAAAAAAAAGAAACAACAACAACAAAAAACCCTACACGTATGACAGCAGAACAAGGCCACTGTTTACCCTAATCAACAGGGGTCTTGGGCTGTTTCCATGTCAGGCAAATCTCACTCTGCTTCCTTTCCCATTGTTTTGTTTGTTTGCAGATAAAAATCACATTAATATGACTTTCTAAGGCAACTGAGTTGGTACATAAAAGTCAGGAAGCCTGCAGCCGGAGAAGCAACGTGACAACCTTGCTCTGTGCAGATGCAGGCACTTATAAGGGTCTGGGGCTGGTGTCTGGAGGCCTCTCTGGCCTCTGTTTTTTCTGTTGCCCCAGTTGAAGATGCCTGTTGTCTGATTAGAGGCTGATTCTCTGCCTAGCCCCTGGGTTGTAGCAGGGCCATAATAAGGGCTGGCCACCTCTTGGTAGACCTTCAAAGACTCCCTTAATTCCTAATTTTCTAGAAAGCAATGTTTTGTTCATGGAGGAGGAAGGCAGGGTCTTGGTATCAGATCACTCAAATGTATTGGATTAATGCTCACCAGACTCGATCAGTCAACAGATTACCCGAGAATTTTGTTGAAACACTGATTAGCAGTAGTTCTGAAGTAGGTCTTGAGAGTCTGCCTTGCTAAGAAGCACCCATGGGTACTAATCCTGCTGGTCCGTCAACCACTCGGAGTTAGCAAGATCTTGGGTACCACCACTCACAAGCCTGCTACTAACTATCCTTCAGTCTTCATGTGGTTACGTGTCCAGGTTTGCTCTGTCTCTGGATCCCTGCACCTTCCCATGTGGAAGGTGGGAAACCTTCAGAATATTCCTGGTTAAAGGAGGAGATGCTAGAGCTGACTTAAGCCTAAGTTTGCTTTGATATCAGGAGCAGAATTAGACCTTTCCTGATGTTTCCTTGCTTCAGTGAGGGAGAAAAGATATATTTTATGTTTGTTTGTTTGTTTTTTTCTTTCTTTCTTTTTTTTAAGTCTGTAAATGAGAAAGAGTGAAATTTTCACAGGTTTATTTTCTGGGCGAAGGAGAACTACCAAGACTTCTAGACACTGACTTTCGTGGCTTTGTTTTCTGATACTTCAGGCACAAAGTCAAGGAAATTATGTGCTGTGTTATAAAAGAGAAGAGTGGAGTTTGGGAGAAGGAGGGCAGCTATGGGTCTCTGCGGCTATGTGGGCTGTTTCTGAGGTCCTGATAGAGAGCTTGGCAGGGAAGACCAAGGCCAGGCCCTGTGCTCTGACCTCAGTGCTGGCTCAACTGGGGCTGGCCCTTGATGTGGCCAGGCTGTGATTTGGGAATAAAAAGAAATTAGACTGGAATATAGCATATGAATTTGGTATCTGAATATGTTGTTAAAATTTTGTCTACCAAATTGTACAGACTCAGAATTAAGGGCTGAAGCTGTTTTTTTTTGGGGGACGTGCATGTGCTTTAATGCCTGGACTCTCTGTGTGTTCCTTCTGCTCACTGATTCTTAACTATTCAAGCAAAATGACCTCTGCTTGTCTGAGAAAAGACATTATCCCCTAGTAGGATCTTACTGTCCAAGGATCTAGGGCAGACTTTCTTAATGCATCATGATTCCTGCCCTAAGGGTTAGTAATTTGAATTTTATAGTCTATGCTGTAATTTGACTTACATCACAGTGCTATATCATTATCCATTTAGTTTAGTTTTCCCTGAAGTATAAGGCGTATACCACTGGCACGGCTAGAGAGGATTTTTAGTGGTACTGCAAAACTGCAGTTTTTAATATTGAATTTTTAATATTGAATTGAGAAAGTTATCTTTTTTCCCAATTCTAGTCTTTTTGAGTTACCTTCCATAAAGCTTTATAATACTATATTGTATTTTTGTTGTATTTATCTTCCATTTCTGGTAGTGATAATACCTTTGTGTTCATGTTGGTGATTTAAAACAATTTGCTTTCCTTAAAAATAAATCTTTTTCAAATTAAACTCAATTTAAAGAAAGAGACAAATAATAAGGAATATAGGGGACTATGCCAGTATGACAGATTATGAAGATAGGTAGCTTAAATTAAAGAAACACTGATTAGTATTAGTGTACCATACCAACGAAGTTGAGTTTATTTCTCTTATGAGAAAAATAGCACTGCATTTAGAGAAACCATGGCCAGAGAATGTGTACCTTGGCTAATTATTTTGCAAACTTGAATTAACAAGAACTTAAAAATAAGATAGTTTTGGCACAAATCATTGGCAGTTCCAGGATCACACTGCAGGTAAGCAGACCCCTACCACCAGGGCCATTTCCTGCTCTTTCCTAGAGGTTAGCTTTAATTAGATGCTTGGAGTAGTTGTCCTGTGTCCAACCTGGGAATGCTGATCAGTGTCTGTGGTCTATAGGTTTTGGCTAGTTGAATGAAATCTAAAACCAGGCGTGAGGGCTGCTGAGAGGCTCTTGTGTTTATTTCTGAGTATGCACTAAGAAAAGCTTTCTGGCAAGCAGTTAATCTAGTGTGCTTAGAAGTCCTCCTCCTTAGTTATGAACAATTTGCCTTCTTTTTTATCTCTGTAACAACTACCAACACCCACACCAGAAGTGTAGCAGAAGGGAGTTTTTACCCAGGCGGACTTCAAACTTACCACAGTGAACCATTGTTCCCTCCTTTCTTGCCGCCTCATCTGGGCCCAGGTTGAGCACTCTCTTTTTAACACATTGCCCAAGTAGCTGGACTTCATACATTACAGTAGGAGAGATTCCATGTCACCATCACTGTTAAAATTTTACAGGCAAAGGGAAGCATGTCTGTGTGCACACACTAGACGGTCTTTGGCCCAGAGCTTGCTCTCTCTGCAAGTACTTCTGCTTTCCCATTATGAGCCTTCTCTCTGCATTAACTGTTTTTTGCCTTTTCTTTAGTTAGGAAAAGAGGTTCACATAGGAAAAAAACAAACTATTGCCTTTACTCACTTACTAGTAGTGAAATACTACATACTTCAACTCCAGATTATAGTAATTATTTTTGAAGTGGAAAGGAACTGGACTACTGTGATGTTTTCTAGTCCCCGTTTTACACTACAAACTATATTTTTCAGGGAGCGTCATTTTAAATGTGAAGATGTATAGAAACCATTTCAAACACTGCAAAAGAAGGAATAAACTTCACAAATAGATTCCTTTTTAAATTTTTTTGTTCTAATTAGTTATACATGACAGTAGAATACATTTTGACACATCATACATAAATGGAGTATAATTTCTCATTCTTCTGGTTGTACATGATGTAGAGTCACACTGGTTGTGTAGGCATATATGTACATAGGGTAATAATGTATGATTCATTCTACTATCCTTCCTATCCCCATACCCCATCCCTCCCTTCACGCCCCTCTACCTAATCCAAAGTAACTCTATTCTTCCCTAGCCCCAGTCCTTATTGTGAATTGGCATTCACATAAGAAAAAAATTTCAGCCTTTACTTTTTTGGGATTTCACTTACCATAATATTCTCCAGCTCCATCCATTTACTGGCAAATGCCATAATGTCATTCTTCTTTAAATCTGAGTAATATTGCATTGTGTATATATACCACAAATATATTCCTGTTCGTGAGCATATCTTACATTTCTTTCTTTTTTTTTTTTTTTTTTTTTTTTTTTTCTCTCTCCTTGCCATTCCCCAGTCCTTATTTGCTCCTATGTAGGAGAGTCTATCTGGGTTGCCTGCCTTCCACATGCTAGGACAGAACATATGCTACAAACTGCTGTCACTCTTCATTCTGTTGATACAGTAATATTCTATTTTCAGGAATGTTGTGACTATACTGAAGAAATTGTAGGTTTTTATAACTTTTTTTATTTTTCTTTCTTTCTTTCTTTTTTTTAAATCAGCAGGTCTGCAATAGATCTGAATCTGAAAACAACACCTGAATGTAATTTTTTAGGTCAACAAGTTTTTCATTTAGTCACAGTTTCTCTAAATGTTTTATCTATTTTAAGAAGCTCCTTATCTTCCTCCCTACACTCTCAACCTACTCATTCACTCTTTATAGACTGTGTTCTGTGTTATATCCTGATTTTTCTACAACAATGGTGGATTTAACCTGAACAAGCTGTTATCAAAACAAAACAATTCCAACATGTGGATGACAGTTTCTGTTCCCATTTTAATTCAGCAGTTTCTGTAGGTATCAGTGTGATAATTTCCAGTTCTAAAAGTGAATGAGAATGAGCAGCCACACAGCTTGCTTCGTTTTGATTTTGAGGTCACCTGTTTTGTCATGTGCATCTGGCTGGAGCTAAGTGGTGCTGAGCCTCCAGCAGTTGAAGGCGGGATGGCATCTTTGTCCATATGGGGATAGTGCCACTCTTACCACTGTACACAGTGCTCCCTGCACATCAAGCTAGAAAAGACAAATCTTGAAAAGGGACTAAGGAGCCAAGAAAGAAGGTCCAGGGATGAGAAAGAAGCATCACTAAGAACTTAATCTGGTGTTTCTATGTAGAAATGCCTTGATTTTTAAATGAACTTTTTAAGTGTTGAATAAGTCCTCAGTCTAACTAACATGTCTACTCAAAGCCAAAAATGAAAATGATCCTGGATTCTTTTTAGTTTGAAAATACTTTGGACTCTGATACTTTTTTTTTTTTTTTTTTTAATGCTTACCATTAATAACTATAGCCCTTCTTCTTCTTCCCCTCCTCCTCCTCCTCCTCCTCCTCATCTTCCTCCTCCTCCTCCTTCTTCTTCAAGTAACATTTATTGAGTACCTCTTCAGTATAAAGCTCTATGCTACATTTCTTCTGTCGCTTAAAAAAGTAAATCTGTAGGCAAACAAAAAGACAAATATAAAAAACTACACATGAACAATTATTATGCTATGGTATAAATAAGATGCTAAATGCTCATGACACAGAAAGATGTCAGTAACTGGAGTCAGTAGGAGATGCCAGTAGCAATTGATTTGAAAGAGACTTGAAAGAATAGGGCACTTTTGGTTGGATGTTGAAAACAGGCAATCTTATACAATTCTTACATTTCAGAGCAGATTTGGAGGGAGTAGTAAATGAATTTCTCAGCAGGGTTGCCATTGTTATTTGCTACATATTTATTTCTAATGTTTGTTATAGCCTGATAGAATCAATGATATCATTAAAACTGCAAATGTCTCAGTGCTTTATCTATTAGGTATTCACTGAAATTTTTAATATGTGCCAAAAAAATCATAGGAGCACCTAGTACATGATAAGAAGAATTAAAACTGTACGAGTTGTCATGGTATTATTTCTCTTTTTTTACCCAATGGCTGACTACTATGTTATAAAGGGTTTGTTTGCTCTGCCAGGTAAAATGCTAATATGCTTTGTGCACTAGACAGAATAGAATAACTATTGATAAAAAAAAATCTCAGTGGCTCAACACAATGAGAAATTTTATTACTGCTCAATTTACAGTTTAGTGTGTGAATGAGAGGAATAGTACTGGGAAGTTGATGGTGTAAGATTCTGCTCCACATGGTCATTCAGGGTTCCAGGCTTCTTTCTTCCAGTGTTACCACATCTTCATTCAATTTGTGGGATCCAAGGTCCTTATAAGAGGGGATAAAATGGAAGATTATGTATGGGTGAGTTTTATGGGTCATGACATTTATGGGTGATGACATAAGTACTGTACATTATTTCTCTCACATTCTTTTGACCAATTTTATATCCCTAATGTCACTGAAAAGAGCTAGAAAATGCAGTTAACTAGGAGAGAAAGATGAGAAACATGGCTGTTGGTGAGTGCTAGATCATCTGCCACACCTGGCATTTAATGCAGGGCTGGAATTGTATAATTTTATGCCAGAGAAACAAGACCAATGGGAGATGTTCGTGTGAGAGAGCATGGGCGTGCACTTGTGTATGTGTGTGAGAAGAGATTTATTATGCGGAATTGGCTCATATAATCATGGAAGCTGAGAAGTCTCACATCTGCCCTCTGTACACTGTCAATCCAGGAAAACTGGTGATGTGATTCTAGTCTGAGCCTGAGACCTGAGAACCATGGAGCCAGTGGTACAAATTCCAGTCCAAGGGCTGGAAAGACTCGATTGCCCCAGCTCAAGCAGGTAGACCGGAAGCAAAAGGAGCAATTTCTTTCTCCTCCTACCATTTGTTCTACTTAGACCCTGAATAGATTTGTTGACGCCCACCACATTGGAGAAAATGTGAACGGATCTGTAACACCAATAGGAAGCTGTAGGTTGTATCGATTCATGATGTACAGGATGGGAATTTCCAGAAAAATATGGTAAATTAAAAGCCAACCAGACAGAAGAAAGAGGTGAGTTAACAGTTCAGAAGTCTCTACCTGATTTAGGATTCTTGTGTTGAAATAAGTCAGGGAGGCACAATTACCCCTACGGCCATGTAGTTACAGAGGTACAAGGGGAAAGAATGTGGGCAGAAACAGACCAAGCATAAATGTGCAGCAATCAGGTCTCTGTTTACCTAACATATACTTTGTTTGTGAAAGTGCTTGGCGAAAGTACTGTACTCATTAATAGTTCATGTCTTGAAGTATTTAACCTTGTTCAACCTTTGTTCGATGGTGTTGCAAAACATTAAGGAATAGACCTTCCATTCCGCAAGGCTGAAAAGTGCAGGGTTAAGATGAGCAAATGGGTCTGAGCAAATTAGAAGAAACTGCAGAACTGGGTGCCAGGAACTCAGTACACCTCCAGCACTGCAGGGCAGCTTGGAGCTGTGAGGCAACCCAGTGACACCAGAGTCCCAGGGGACTGAAACTCACCACAGGGGCCTGAGCTGAATGGGCAAGGCAACAGGCACCTGAGGGAAAGGAGTGACTCACTGGGGATCCTGGCTTCCTCATCTCACGTGGGAAGCACTGCCCACATCCCCATCTGCCTTCAGCTAGAGAAACAAGGAAGGAACCGACAGGGCATGCCATGGCAAGGACCTGTGCCAGTTTGAAATTAGCCCTAAATGGGGTCAGATGCTCCAGAGAGGTGCTCTATGACTATTGTAGTGAGGACCTTTGCTTTAAGAAGCTCCCACCCTTTTAGGTCCTTGCTCTATTCAGCAGCTTTGCATGCAAGTCATTAGGGAAGAGATTGCTTCTACTCTTCCTGTAAGTCAAGGCTGCTTCCTTTGGCTCTTGTCTTGTATGGTGAAGGGTTTCCTCCTTGTGACTTTATGGTGTTCTTTGAGCAGAAGCCTCCATCTTCTAGAGCTCTTCCCCACTGCCAGTTGAATTTATTCTTATCTCCAGAAAACCTTTGCTGTGCAGCAACTGTTTGGTCCTTTCCTAGGGCTTCAAATGGGAAACTCAAAAGAAATGCTCTAAATAAAGGTAATGCATTTTATTACATACAGGACAAGAAAGCACCAGTGAATATTTTGGCTAGATGGAGTCTCTTTCATTGAGATGAGAGACATAGAGCAGGAGTAGATTATTAGAATGAGTTTTTTTTTTTTTTTTTTTTTTTTAAAATATCAGGGTTTATTGAACTCAGGGACACTCGACCACTGAGCCACATCCTCAGCCCTGTTTTGTATTTTGTTTAGAGACAGGGTCTCACTGAGCTGCTTAGTGCCTCGATTTTGCTGAGGCTGGCTTTGAACTTGTGATCCTCCTGCCTCAGCCTCCTGAGCCACTGGCATTACAGGCGAGCACCACTGTGCCTGGTTTAGAATGAGTTTCATTTATTTCAGCCAGCACCAGCTCTTTGGTTTCTATGTTGGAAGATAGAGACAAGTCAGTTTCGTGGTGGTCCTCAAGGGATTTAGGGTAGAAGAGTGGAAGGATCAAGTTTAGCCCTGATGACAGGACGGATGGAAAGCTCTGTCTCTGAGGTATGCCTGAGGGAGTCCAGGGAGAGGGTCTCTGTCATTGTTGGGGAAGGAAGGAGTAGGAGGGCAACTTCCTGGAAGGATGACATTTACTCAGGCTGTGAGGGACAAGCAGCAGATAGAGGCAAAGTGTGGGCTGGGCTCTCCTGAGCAGACAAAATAGCATGAATGTGTGTTTGAAGGTTTGAAATGGCACTATGACTTTGAGGAATTGCAAGATAATACTGAAGCTGATTGGCAAAGATAGAGCTGGAGAGGTAGACGGCAGCAAGATCATCAGAGGCCTGTTTTGGCTAAGGAATATTTTCTTCAAGGCCCTGGGGAGCCATGCAGGGGAGTAGCTCACATAACTTCCTGCCAATAGCAGGGAGCAGGAAGTTGATAAAAAGACAGTCTGGATGCAAGAGGCCAGAGATCCACATCAGAGGTAGAGGGACTGGAGAGGGGAAGAGAGGAATAGAAGATACCACAGCAGGCATGAGGGTAACCAGCCAAAGCCTTGCTGGATGTGGTGGGGGAGGACAGATGAGAAGCCTGGCTCTGGGATAAACTCTCACTTCCCACCATGGGAGAGATGGGAGACACTGAAGAAATGAGCAGATCCAAGGGGAAAAGATGTGTTTATTTGTGGGCATGTGGAGGGCGAAATGCCTTTTAAATTCTAAATGGAGATGTTCAGAAGGCAGCGGAACATAAGGGTTTGAGGCTCATGGGGAGATTTTGGCAGGAGATACAGGTTTGAGAATCATCCATCTGCACTGATGGTTGGAGCTACAGTATGAATGAAGCCTCTTAGGGAGAGGATATGGAGTGGGAAGGGCAGATGATTGTATGTGACACTCCTATTTGAAGGAAAGCAGAGGAAGAGGAGGCCCTTGTAAGACAATGAGAAAGAATGGCCGGAGGCTGGTCAGAGGTGTTAAGCGGTACTATAGAAAAGGTCAACTAAGGGAATGACAGAGTGGTAGCTACCACTATCTAGATGTGATGCATCTCATGGGCCGGAGCTAAAGCTTGCAGATTAAGCTGAAGTTGTAGATAAGAATGTGAGACACAGCCTGTGGGAGGTACTGTCCAAGGAAGTAGCCTCAGCAACCTAGTGAGACCCTCTCTCAAAAAATAAAAAGGGCTGGGGATGTAGCTCAGTGGCAGAGTGCCTGTGGGTTTAATTCCCAGTACAAAACAAAACAAAACAAAACAAAACAAAACAAAACAAAACAAAACAAAACACCACCCCCCCAAAGGATAAAAACAAACTAGAGAAGGAAGCTGGGAAGGACCAGAATTGTAAGAGCCTCATCCAGAGGGGCTGCAGTATAAAATGGGGCAGAATTGTCCATCAGTGAGCACTGAGAATTTTCCATTGGGTTAGGCATTTGGGAGGTCTTCTGTGACAGCAAAAGCAATGTCAGAAGTCATTCCCAATGCATGCTGCTGCTTGTTTAATGCTTTCCCCTTGACATTTTGGGAGATCAGAGGAAGGCTTGAAAAGCATCAGCAATCACCATTTCCTGGAGGAAACAGGATCCTGCTGGATCTGCCAGTTCTAAGGGATGTGGGTGATTATGATGGTGGTGTGTGTCTTGGACAGCTAATGATGATATAATTGATGGAGGAATTTCCTGACATTCTGCTCATAACATGTTCATGTTTGATCAGTGTCTGGCATGGAAGGGAGCCGTCCAGGCATGGCTGCTCCCACAGTGAGGCAGACCCTGCAGGCAAAGAATGGGGTAAACAGTCACCAGTAATCTCTTTCTGGAGTCTAGTCATTGGCTATGGTTAGGATGGTGTGGGCTCTGGTCATTTTAGGCCCATTACTCCATGCTCAGTGTTGAGGACCACAGGCAGATAATGTCTCTTCCTTCTAAGGCCCCTTAATAATTGCATTTATTTTACTTTGGGAGTTTTTAGAATTAGAGAAGCATTGTGTGGTCCTTATAAAAAGCTAATGCAATTGAGTGAAGGCAAGATCAACCACTTGCCTTTTCTGCTTCCAGACTCTGCTCATACTGGCTGAGATTGCCAGTGTGGGGTTTCCTTCTACATTAGGCTTATTGTTATGATAACCCTCTATCCAACTGTTGTGTTATGAAATCGTAGTGGGCAAAGACTGTGCTTCTCTTATTCACCTTTGCCTCTGTACCTGCTGCCACATGGCCTAACATGAATCTTGTTGCTTAAATAGTTGGATTAGTGAACAAATGAGTGAAGGGGATGATCTCGTAGGCTTTACCCTTGGGACCATTGTTGCCATCCCTGATGTAATTTTAGAGAGAAACTGGGTAGGAGTGGAGAGCATTGTTTTAGTTTTCAATTTGAAGGAACAGTCATCGTATTAGGTGGAACTGGGTACCAGGGTATAGGGTCTATAGCTGCTTTATCCAGCCAAGAGTACAGAATTTTTTGATCATGTAAATAAAGTCAGTCTATTCAGAATCTGGTATATGACTAGCAGAGCACAGATCAAAGATGACCGGCTTTGCACTTTCATGAAATTAGGAAGTGTAATAATTACAATGCATTTTAAGTTCTTAGGACTTCTACATTAATTTGTAGTCTAGAAAATTTCTTGCACATCAGGCTGAGTGCTGTCACAGTAGAGCAGAAGGAAGAATCCTGGCCAAGAGGGGACAAGATGCAGTCTACTCCCAGAGATACTAAAACCATTTTGGCAAAACCACATTTGTCACTTTGAAAGGGAAGACAGAGAACAATATTTCAGAGGTCAGCAAATCAGAAGGCCTTAATGACCATCAGACCACATAGAAAGGAGCTTTCTGGAATAATGAGAGCAAATTTAGAAATTTAAACTTTGGATTCTGGTTCATCTTCCTTTTCTTGGAGCAGTTTTTCTCCAGATGGGCTATGGGACCACCTACATAGAGTCCTTGTTAAAACTGCATACTTCTAGCTCACCCAAGGAATATGCAATCAGAATTTCCAGAGCAAAATTCCAGAAGTCTGCATTTTAAATCCAAGAAAATTCATGCAACTTTAAATTTGAGCAGGGAGCCATTTGTAGAAGAACTTAACTGGACCTTTCTTCATCTCAGTTGTGGAACAGTGGCTGAACTAACTACATATGGATCATCCCTAATCCAAAACTCTGAAGTCTAAATTGCTCCAAAATCTAAACATTTTGAGTGTCATTGTGATGTTTAAAATGTTGTGGATTCAGCTCGTACAGAAAATTTTTGCCCAGTTTGAAATTCATATATCTGTTATAATGACCTGAACCCTGCCCCCCCCCCAAAAAAAAACACACACAAAGCAAACATTTCACCCTTTCTTTTCATTTGCACCTTAAATTCAGGTGCTTGGGAGGATTGCTTTAGGACACAGAAATTGATCTATTGTATCACAGCACATCATCTTCCAGGTGAGATTCAGCTGAAATACACTATGTATTTTATTCTGATTGCCAGTCTTGGATTTTCTATAATTCATAGAATTATATGAATTCATAGAATTCTGCAAAATTTTCTCACAGCATTGATTTTACTCATTGTAATCCTAAAAAAGGTACTCTGAAACATTTATCCAGTGACAATGCCAGAAAAATATATGTACATGCATTTGATGGATACTGTGAAGGGATAACATCAGTTTCAATGTATAACTTCTGATATGTTTCTTAAGAAATTTAAATGCATTGTAAACACCTCACCTTTACATTTTTTAAAAAATATTTATTTATTTACTTTAGTTTTACACAATGCAAATGCATTTATGTTTACGTGGTGCTGAGGATCGAACCCGGGCCACGCACGTGCGAGGCGAGTGCTCTGCCGCTGAGCCACCACCCCAGCCCTCACCTTTACATTTGTCAGTTGACAATTATGATTTTTAAGCTTTTAAGCTCTGTTTACTGTATTCCTTTGTGTAACATAAACATGTTTTTTTAATTCTTTTCAGAATGCCTTCTGTATTGTTTTTGGCTTAACCTCTTTTTTTAAGGGTTACTTTTGAAAAAATGCACTTGTATTACAGGTAGAGGAATTTAAAAAAATGAATTGTGTTTAAAAATGAGGAAGATGAAGTTAAATTTGTTGCAAAACTGCTCCCTTCCCATCCTCTTCCCCTACCTTTTTTCCCCACTCCTTTCCCCACCCTTAACTAAGCAACGAAACAGCTTTTACTTGCTGGGCTGCTGTTTTATCTCCCATTTGAGACTGTCTATTCAGTCCTTTCACACAGCTTTTAAAAGTGGGATCTGGCTGGGCAAGTTTGCGCATGCCTGTAATCGCAGTGGTTCCAGAGGCTGAGGCAGGAGGATCACGAGTTCAAAGCCAGCCTCAGCAAAAACAAGGTGCTGAGCAACTCAGTGAGACCCTGTGTCTAAATAAAATACAAAATTGGGCTGGGAGTGTGACTCAGTGGTCGAGTGCCCCTGATTTCAATCCTCGGTATCCCCTATCACATACACACACACAAGGTGGGATCTGTTTCAGTGTAAGAGCAGAAATAGCTTTGTGGGAGTAAATAGTGGACTTAAGTTTCAGATACCACACTAAAGTGGCCAGGGCTGTATATTAAGACTCACCTGAAGTAGGTTTTTGTTTGTTTATTTTTAACAATGCCCAAATTCCACCCCAAATTGCCTTTTTGAACTCTCAGGTGATGGTAGCCCCAGTAGATTCTGAGGTACTAGGTCTGAGAACCACTAAAGTTAAATGCCCTGGTATTTTTCAGAAGTTGGCATATGATTCCCTGTATTTACATCTGCTGAAGGGCTGGGTTAAAATGCAGGTTCTTATCCAAGTCCTAGATCTGTTAGATCACACCTTTCTTCATGGTGCCAGGTGATTTTTTTTTTGTGTGTGTTCTAAAGTTTGAGAGTCCTCAACCTTTGGGATACTCAGCAGTTGTATTAGATATGGGTTGGGGGATGTGCTTTGGAAAAAATGGTGAGACTGCCCCATTAAGCAGTACTGGGGATTGAACCTAGGGACACTTTACCACTGCACTCAGCCCTTTTAAATGTTTTACTTTGAAACAAGTTCCTGCTAAGTTGCTAAGGCTGGCCTCAAACTTCAGCCTCCCAAATTGTTGGGATTATGGCCCTGTGCCACCATACCTGACTCAAACTGTTGAGAATGCATTTGTCTAGTTTATCTGGCCCTGTCCTTCTGGAGAGCTGTTTATTCCTGGTCTTGTGCCCTCTCACCTTCTCTCTGTTACCCAGAGAATATATTTAGGTCTGAACAACTCATTCAGCCCATAGTGTAGTCTCTCAGTTAACTAACATAGTGCATGGTGTTAGAGATATAAGAGGCAAACAGAATTAGTAGGATGTTTATCCCAATGGCAAAGATAAGGAATACTTTAAAAAGTAAAACAGGAACTGGCACCATTCGATTCATGCCAAGGGCATAGGCTGGGCCACAGGGGATTCTGGAGAACTCAGAAAAGGAGGAGATGTTTGCAGTCTGAGGACGATGGGGAAGACTTGGGGAAGTTGGACTTTCTTTGTCAAAGCCTTCATCAATTGGGAGACTTCATTTCCTAAAGAATTTTGACATAGAAATACCAGAAGTTTTAATTTTTTCCATATTAAATGAGACTAATTAAAATAAGCTATGATTTTGAGTGAAAAATGAAGTGTCTGATGAATGCAACGTTTGTTTTTGATTTTTGGTTGCTATTTTGTTGAAGAGCAAGTAGCTATTAATCAGAATCATATATATTTTTCTTGGTTTTGGAAGGAGGTTAAGTACAAAGAATGCCAAAACTGCCCACATTATTATTTTTTTTTTCTCTTCACATTATTGCATACGATGCCTAACATTTAATATTCTGGAATTCTTTTTCACTTTTGGGTTAAGTGTGTGTGTTTGAGGGTGGGTGGTATCAGCAACTTGTGCCTAAGACACAGTTGTGTTGAAGCCAGCCCTGCATGGAAGGAGAGGCTAAGATGTAAAGGTTATTTTGGTAATTGTGGCTGGAATGAAGTAAAACCTTCTGGGTTGGGTCCCCCCGCCCCCTGCAGTACAAGCCCTAAGACTCGTATAAAATAAAATTTCACAAAACATTCCTTCTTTGTCTTGCACTCCTTCCTGCACCATGCAGAGCCCATACCAGTCAGCCTTCATGTGCATTGGAATTGCTGGTTGGAATTACACCTTTGTAGGGTTGGCTGCCTCCTGGGTAAGTCTCTAGTGCTTCAAATAATATTATAAATGGGATGCATTTGAAAAATTCTCCTTTTAACATTTTTTTCCCTGCAGACCCAGAAGAACAGCTGTGGCAGCAAAAGCAGAGTTGGATCATGCATTCATATTTAGTCTTGTTTGACAATCCCAGATATTTTTAAGCAGGATTGAGTCAGGCAGCCCTCAGCACAGCCTTCAGACTGTCATAATCAGCCAGCCTGTTTGGCACACAAGGACCTTGTTTTATCCCAGTAGTAAATAAATCTAAATGAAGCAATATGATGTACTGAATGTACCCAAAGTCACAACATTCAGTATTTTACTACAGCCTGTCAGCATCTCTTTTTACACGCTTGTTCTGTTCACTGCTCGTTGTTTTATTCCTTGTACTTTTGAATTCCGTCTGTGGCCAGGTCTTGATTCATGGTTTTTATACATAATAGGATCCTGTGTTCATGCCAGGGTGGCCCTCCCTTGCTCCCTCCCTCTCTCCCTTCCTCCTTCTCTCCTACCATGTGGCTTTGCCAAGCAGACTCAGTATGCATTTGTGCCCTGAAGGGTTTCATATTGTGGCAACTAATTTCCTTAAGATCATGGGATTTGGTCATTTCCCTCTGCTGGGTCTGTGGATCTCATCCATGAGCTTTCTCTTGAGTTAGGGGGTTTCCTTGCACTGTGGCCTCAGGCTTCCCTCTGTCCCTTCCATGTAGATGGGTTCTGAAGTCTTCATGCCCAGGTTCTGCTCTCACGTTGTGTGGCCCCCCTCCTTATTTCCCTCTGAGGAAGGACTTCTGTCTACTTCTCCGCAGACTGCTCAGAATTTTGAAATAAATGGATCAAACCCTAACACATTAAAGTGAACGTTCCCTTGACCTCACTGCTCTTTCCAAGCTATAACCCCTTTCTCTCTCCTCCTAGTTGCCAGGCGTATTGAAAGTATACTCTACCCCAGGTTCTCAGGCTTGGAGATTTGATGGAACAGTGTTTTTAAAAAAATATATATAAATTATATTTTATTCCTGTGTCATACAGAGATGTAAATATGATTTATATAAAGCCAATCACCTGCACACTCAAGCAGAAGGTAACGAAACTGGGAAATATATCCCTCCAAAACCACAGAGAATAGGCCTGGGCAGAAAGCAACCTCTTTTTTTTTTTTTTTTTTTTTTGGTGCTGGGGATTGAACTCAAGGCCTTGTGCATGTGAGGCAAGCACTCTATCAACTGAGCTATATCCCCAGCCCAACCACAGAGAATAGAAGGATGCAAGATTAAATCTAGTCGCCCCCTCCTGGGTTCCCCTTCTCAGGCACTACCATATAGTACAGCTGAAAGTAAGTGAACAGCTTTCTGTTTTCTGCAAGGGTGGCTGGTGATAGAGGTGTGAAGGGCTTTAGGGCACCTCTATAAATGAAGCACTTGATGGGAAGCATGACTGAGGTGGACTCAGACATGTTAGAACAAAACAGACTGGAATTGCCACCAGAGCATGAGCAAAGGGTCTGTTCATCTCCCAGATCTCTTTCCTTCACATGGCTTTTTGATGTGGAGGGAAGCAGACATGAAAAGGAACTCCACAGAAGGGAAAGAAAACAGAGCAACCACCACTGACTGGCCAGTGGCTCAGTGTACAAAGGCTTGGGAGTTGAATGATGCTGAATACAGAACTCACAAAGTTTTTGAATTCTCAAGGTTTAGATAGACTTTGGGACAGGTGAACTTGTATAAGAGTCATATGATTTGTTGGAAGGGCCTCAGCATTTGAAGAACTTCAGAAAAATCTTAGATTCTATAAGGAAATGTGACAGGAGACCATATACTAATGCACCAGGCTTTAGGGAGCTGGTAAGGTTTATGTCCAAAAGAATGGTGCTCATCCTCAGCAAAAGCCTCCTGCCGCTTCTCTTCATAATGACTCTGACAAAATTTCTGTATGCAAGTTGAGCATCCCTAACTAGAGAGTCTAAAATCCCAAACTCTCCAAGATCTGAAACTCTGACATGACTGAACAAATGGAAAATTCCATACCTTACCTCATGTGATGAGTGTCAATCAAATAAAAAAATACTGTATAAAATTACCTACTACATGTATAAGGTGAAATTCATTCATAAATGCATTTTGGGTTTTGACTTGGGTCCCCTCCCCAAAGTTTTTTTCTCATTGCGTATATGCCAAGTATTCCAAACTCTGAAAAATTCCTAAAACCTAAACACTTCGGACCCCAAGCATTGCAGACAGATGGCACTCTATCTGTGTAATGTTTTCTTACCTGTCACACCATCTACAGGTGTGTGTCTGTCTGCACTCTTGGCTTCTCAGTGATCCAGCTGTGGGAAGCACTATGGACTATAACTGAAGGCAGTTATCAAATTACTCTGTCTTAACTAGACAAAGTCCCCTAGCCTAAACTGAAATGAAGACAATTCTATAAAAGTCTCAATGCAATTGATCACAAATCTGGCTCCAGCCTCTTTGAGATTGATGCCGGCCAACCTGAGCAGTATAAATTCTTTAATGGGATCCAACAGGGTGGCAGAGTTTTTGACTAAAACAACAGCAACAACAACATAACTATTATCATCATTTAGTAAAAGACAGATTTCAACCTGCCAGTCCGGTTATAATGCCCAGCTAAATAAAAGTCCTTTACAATAAATAAACAAATAAATTTGGCTTCATGATTATCACATTCTCTCTGTTCTCATTTGTCAACCATGAAAACCGCGTCTCAGACTAGAATCTGGAGCTGCTGCTTTACACTCGTCCATGTCCTCCTCTTTATCCACTGGTTCCTCAAACTTTGAGGTCCACCTTCCCCTCAAACCTCTCTGCTCGCATCCTTTCAAAGGTGACGGCAGATTCCTAACAGCCCAGTCCACATCCTTCACACCTGTCACGTCGCTATGTTGATCCACACTCTGGGTGACGCTCTTTGCTCTCTTGACTTCTGTGGCTGCTCCTGCAGTTCTCTTCCCCTCTGCCTGCTGGATCTCCAGGGAAGCCTGTGTCTCTTCCTTGCCTGCAACAGCTGGGTCATTCCTTGCCCTCTTGCTCCTCTTACCTCACGCTGCTCATCCATCCCCATTTCTGGATAAGCTGACTGCCAGACAGCATCTCGTGTTTCTCTTCCGTTACCCTGTCTCCATGTACATTCCTCTGGCATCTCTAACCCCACCAGCTTGTCTGGAGCTGATCAAATCTGACTTTGCAGATCTCAATTGATACTTGTCAGTCTTCCCCAGGAGAGGAATGGAAATTCCAAAGTCCTGCTCTTCCACATGTCAGCAGGATAACCTTGGACAATTTAATGTTCTGAACCTCCTTCTCCATCTGTCAATGGGACTGCTACTGTCTGTCTCAAAATTTGTTACAAGGATTAGAGATGATGCATGTAAAATGTCAGTCACAGTGCCTGGTACTTCAAAGGGCCTCAAAAATGGCAGCTGTCCTTCTTTGGAGTAACATAGTCAGGTGGGCTTGGAGGAAAATGGTTCCTCTTTTTGGAGTCATACCTGTCACTTTATCTGATCTGGGTCTGTCCCCTGCTATTTGGCCAATGTTTAGGATTTATCACTTGTATCTAAGATGGCAGTGACAACAGCTATCAAATGACTAATTTCAATGGAGCCTTCTCTAAGCAATAATAGGGAGTTGGTTAGCGATTTCTAAGTTTTATGTAAAATAGAGGTATTGTGTTTAAAAAAAAAAAAAAAAGAAGAAGAAGCGTCTATATGGCTGAAAGAAGGTCTTTATGCGCATCCTTGATCCCATGGTGACTGGCTGAAGCATGCACATCAGCGCAGCATTGACCAGGAGGAGCTATAGTGGCAATAGTGCACATTTCCTCACCAGAAGTTGCTCTGGGATTTTGAGAAATCAGTGCACAAGCAAGAAAATTGATCTACTTCATTAATTCCTCTCATAGGAAGGGACAGTGTTGGATGGAAACAGGATCAAGTTATATAATCTTGTGTTTTGCTTTGCATCATCCATAGCATTTTAGTATTGTTGACTATAGAAGGTGCTCAGTACCAGTGTTAGTAGTTGATTGAAAACCAAGTGAGCTTACCTGAAGGTCACATTTAATATATTTTCTCTTTGTAGACCAAAAATGTAAATGTAATTAACTCATGACTGAGCCTTGAGGTGACTTACAGAATGCTGATGTGGAAGGTTAGCAGCCTCTGGTATCCGTGTGCTTACTTGGGAGTTGCTGATGCCTGTCAGGGTTGCTTCTGCCTCTGGACTTCTTTAAGAGGCAGTTTGTGAAGTAGCTCTATTTGTGATGATACCATCATCTGTTTATCTCATTTTTTTTTTTTTATATCTCTGATTTAGTTTTACATCATTGATGTGGCATTGACAGGGGCTCGCTAAGGGCCTTCATAAGTTGCTGAGGCTCACGATCGTCTTGTTTCAACCTCCCAGTCTGCTGGGATTACAGGGTTGGGCCACCACCCCCGGCTCAGCTCTTTTTCTTTTTTTAAATCTAAGATTGAATACTTATAAGAAAACCCTTAAAGACTCAGCTCTTATTACATGGGCAGACTTGATATTTTTTCCTTCTGGTCTGAGTATGTGCTCAGGATAAGAGGAGGGTAAGAAAATGTATGCCTCAGGCCCTGCTGGTTGATATAAAAAGTGACCCACGTTTCAAACCAACCTGGGCCCTTCAGCGGGGGTTCCCTTTCTTCCCTTCTTTCATCCTTTATATTTGTGGACTTTACCAAGCTATCATATACGTTATCTCATTTTACCACTCAGTAGACCTATGATGTGGATGAGACAGAGATTCCAAAAATCCCTTTCACGCGGAGGCAGAGGTCCAGAGTGGTTGAGATTATCTTTATCAAATGAAGATGCTGTCAGGAAATCTGCAATCTGTTCCAGATCTGGGGGTTAGTCAGTAGTGTCACTGAGCACCTGCCATGGCCCCATACCGTGGTAAAGATAGGAACACAGTAGAGGACAACAGAGGTCTTGTCCCTGACCTAGAAGATGGTATGTCTAGCGGGAGGGTTATTTAATAAATTTTTACAGATAACCACTATTGAACAAATGTTCAAATGAGAATTATTGGGTACTATGAGAGGCCTAATCTTTTTATTTGGGGGCATTTGTGGAAGATTTAATTGAAATTTTAAGGTACTATATTGCTTTTTTGTAAGTACAGTAAGCAAGAAATGATCATGAAACATTTTAGTATTTTGTGCTTAATCAAATACTATGCTTAATTTTAATAGCATGTCATGACCAGAAGTTATAAAGATTAACAATCCCAAAGATTTAAATAAGGGTAGAATTTTCATATTAAAATTTCTTCTTTATCACTTTGATATTTTTATTATGTATCTTGAAAATGAATTGTAATGTGGCTTGTTCAATCAAAAGATTTAGGTAAAGAGAACATTTACATCTGCCCTAAGTCAGCTTGGAAGATGTTCTTCCTGCCTGGTCTCTTGGACTGAGCTGCTGAGATCCAAGGCAGCACCATCCTGGGCACTCACAAGCGGTGCCCACCTCCTAACCTTTACTTGGTTTTTCTAGTGACAAGATAGTGTCGTGTTGAGGCTCATAGACTCTGGAGCAAGATGCTTTGGGTTAAATCCTGGCCCTCTCACTTGCTCACCACATTCACTTGGGGAATGTGCTTATCTTGTTGGTGCCTTAATTTGTTCCTGAACAGAGGAGATGAAGACGCACCTTCTTTGGAGTTGTTGTGAAGATTTAAGCCAGCAGTGTTTAGAAGTGTTACTGGTATATAGGAAGCATGAAGTTAGGTGCTGTTGCTGCTGGTTTATGATCACAGTGCTTAGTAAAGTGCCCCCCAAGTGCCATGAGGCTAGAACCAGGAGAAAGAAACTGGCCTGCTTTTCTTTGTGTAAGACCCTGGCCTTGTTAGCACCTTGTACTGGGTATGATGTTTGCCACCTTCCTGTGTGGATGGTAGTCCTGATGCAGGAAATGTAGATGGCTACTTGCTTAGCTCTTGCTCCACTTTTAAGAAAATTTCAACTTGCTAACTTTCCATATGATGTGTCCTGAGATTTAAAATGTTATTTGTGATTATGCAAAGACAGTTAATTGACAGAGATAATAATTTTCCATTTTTAAGCAGTTTTAGTCTCTTTTAACTTTCTATTTACTAATGCCATAAACATGAATTGTATAATCTTAAGAGAATGGCTTCAAAAATATTTTAAGTCTTATGTTTTGCTTTGCAATTCATGGTATTCTCAGTGGAAAGAACCCAGCATTGTAAATTACTAATGTCAGGTAGTTCTTGAACTGGGAAGAAAAGGGACTATTTATATAGAATAAGAAGAAATGACTGTGAATAATTTATTCATAAGAATTTATTATAATATGATAGACAACTAAGCTGGCTGTCCACATTCTCCATGAAAGGAAATGCCCAGGGTGTTTTCTAAAGTCTCACATACATGGGGGAAGCTGAGATGTTGTTTAGTCACCTGGCTCCATCACAAGAGGTTTCCCTTAGATAGTGATAGATTTTCAGAAAAGGTTGTGGTCCACCTTGAAAATCTTAGAGATGTGGGAATCCCTTGATTTCTTAAGTGTATAAAGTAAGCTTATGCATTCATTGCTTTTGGGGTGGGGTGGGGTAGAATCTCTGCTTGCTATGTTAAAAATGGACATTGAAGAAAGAATATGACTGCTGAGAAGGGAAGGGAATGCCGCTTTAAATAACTTCTTAAGTGACAATATCTGTTGTGAAAGCTATATTCTGTTTCACAAGTCCTCTGGCAAATGGTACCAGGATTGTTGTCAGCCTGGTGGTGTTGAAGGAGACCTTTTGTACCAATAGAACTTAGGACTAATTGTGAATGTCTTGTATGCATGCTGTAATTAGTAGTTATGTTGGCAAACTACCTATTGGTGGGGACCCCCTGCCCTTACAACTAAATCTTATTAATTGACAGTAATTCTTTTTTTAAAAAAAATAACATTAATGATGCCCTTTTGTTACATAAAGTACTCCTGAAGATTGAAAGCAAATAAAAATGCAATTTTTAAATATTTGCATGAGACATATATTAAATGATAGTAAAACAAAGAATCAGTTTATTTTTATAAATAATAATTTCAAAGTTTCTAATTAACATTTTTATTTGTTAATTGCCTTTTCAATTAAGAAATGCTACTTAAATTCTAACAAAACAATTTGTGGTTTTAGTATTACTTTACCTTGTTTCTTCCTCTTTAAAAACTAAAGAAAATGTGTTAATGAAATTCTAATCACTTTCTAGATACTTGTAGAAACTCATTGAGTTTTTTTTAAGGTTTCTTTTTTTATTAGAGCATTATAATTACTTATAGTATTTGGGTTCATTTTGACAAAATTATACGTATAAGGAATCAGTTCAATCCCTTTTCCTCCCTCTCCCCTTTTCTCCCTCCTCTATTCTACTGAGCTTTCGTTCACTCCTTTATTATTAATTGACAGCAATTCTTTTCTTCTATTTATGGTGCTGGGGATGGAATCCAGGGCCTCTCACAGACTAAGCAAGATTCAACCACTGGGTTACATTCCCAGCCCAATTGAAAACAATTCTAATCAGAAATAATGACAGCTTAAAGTGGATTCAAATTTAAAGATTATTTAGGAAATTTGTAAGGAAAATATTAATTTTACAATCAACCTGAGACATTTTGTAAATATCAAATTTTATGATTTTGTTTTTGGGTTTATGTGGAGTAAGGCCAGTATGAATTAATAAAGTATGATTTAAAACATTTTTCTTTTCTTTTTATCTTCATAGAAGCTTGAGCTGAGTGTTAGCAAGTAGAAGTTGTGTTATATACCTTAATGACTAGATGAAAATCTCATTAATAATACTAAGTATTATTACTATTATACTAATAATAAATATATAATAAGTATTTCTATTACTTATATGTAAGTAGATGCCTAGACAGGTTTTAATAAAAAATTTTTATTCATCAAATAATTTTTAAAAATCAGCAAAAGCCCTTGAAATCTCCTTCTGTTAATGATGCTGCTCTTGTTCAATTTCCTTGGCCTTCTTTATCCTTACCACAATCCTAAGTTGGAGGGTGCATCAAGGTCACATTTGTGTCTGGGCTTCTCCTCTGCTGTCACTGGTTCAGAGCACAGCAGAAATGGTGTTTGGTTCTAGTTGCTCTTTGCTATCGTGTGTGTACAGTTTAGCCTAGAGAGGGAATGCCTTCCTCCATTCCAGACCTCTGGGTCACCTCTGTCTGGATATGGTCCAGCTGTGTTCTCTGGCCACCACTGCCATTATCCTCTGATCCTTGGATTCCAGACCAGTCCTTATCAGAGTTTCTTGGAGTCACTATTCACATAGCCCTTGGTTGGCTCATCTTCTCAGGTTCATGCTTTTTTTTTGTTTGTTTGTTTCCTGTGACCATGTTTTATTTTTTTTCTTTATTTTAAAAAATTTGTTCTAATTATTTACACATAACAGTAGAATGCGTTTTGACATATTGTACACAAAGACTTCTACACAACTGACATACCTTTGTTTTTCACCCTTAGCTGATGCTGTATTTCTTTGATAGTGTAACAGCCACTGCAGCATTTGTGTCTTGAAGTGTGGCTGGACCTTCTTCCTCAGCACTTGTGAGGCACCTCTTTTCTCAGCCTCATATAGACTACTCTCTGGGACCCAAAGTAGTGGAGGAAGAGAGACTTTATGGAGTGTCCAGGTTGGCCAGTGCTTTTCAGACCGAGACAAGCCCATGGCATGTGACTGCCTTGCTTGCCTCAGCAGCGGTACTAATCCTGTCCATTTAGGTGTTTCTGTTCATTGTTGAACGTGGCAGTGCTGGACTTCAGCATGGGCAGCCAACACTCAGTGAAATAGGTAGCAACCAGATCTTTGAGCCTTAGTGCCTATTATGGACAATGGAAGTTAAAATAACATATTTTTTAAAGGGAATAAATAAGGTAATGTTTATCAAGAGGCTGCTGTTATATTTGTATCTCAGGGCCCCACAAATGCTTTGAGTTTTAAAATTCCATTCCAGACCCAATTGTGGACAACATTGTCTGTCTGCTTACCTACCTATCATATTTATGAAATTAGGATCATAATGTTTTTTCCCCACTATCTTACATGGCCATGCAAGGCAGACAATACTGTGAGAAAACATCACCATGCATTCAAATGTTTTAGGCTTTTAAATTTGCAATAAAAACTCTTATGTGGCATTTGATTACTTCGAGGTTGTTGGAGCAAGGCATCCATTTCTCCCTTTATTTCTCTCCTTTCCAACCCCCAATTTAGAAATATTAAGTATGTTTTGGCTCAGCCTGCATTTGTCAAACTGGTGGAAGAAACAGCATAGGACCAGGGGAACCATTTCTATTTTTGCCCTTCTCCATTTTAATATGTCCAAAGTAAATGTATTCTTGAAATTAAATGCTATGAACTAAACTTTTAAAGCCCTAAGAGCTATAATCTTCAGGTTTGTACCAAGAGAATGAAGAATTCAAAATAAGATTTTTGGTCATTTTAAAATCACAAATATTTAGTGGCCAATAAAGACAAAAAGAATCAGCCTCATTAGTAATAAAATGAATATAAAATAAAATGTTGCCAGACAATTTTACCGACAAAATTGACATTTTAAAAAATTGTAAACAAAAGGAAAGATTTTGAATTGGGCATCTTGGACAGGCTAATGAAGGTATAAATAGGTACAGACTGTCTCCCCTCTAAAGCAACTTAACAATATTTATCAAGTGCTGAAGAGATGTTAATGCCTTGGACACCGTAATTCCACTTCTGGGAACTTAGCCTAAGGAAATAATCAGAAATTGGCATAAATATAATTATAACATCAGGAACTTGGAAACAACCTAAATGTCCAAGAATGGGGGATTGATTAAATGAAGTCTGAAAATATATGCAGTGTGTTTTTCTGCCATTAGGAATGGAAGACTATTTGAAAAATGAGCAAGGAAAAAAGTTTGTAAAATAATGTAAATTGAAAAAATGTAATGAACCTGGTATTTTTTTAAAAAAATATTTATTTGCTTTAGTTGTACACAGTGCCTTTATTTTTACGTGGTGCTGAGGATTGAACCTGGGCCATGCACGTGCCAGGCAAGCCCTCTACCACTGAGCCACAACCCCAGCCCATGAACCTGGTATTTTGAAATACAACCTATTTACATACACATGTGTGTGTGTGTGTGTGTGTGTGTGTGTGTGTGTGTGTGTGAAAGAGAGAGAGAGAGAGAGAGAGAGAGAGAGAGAGAACTGAAAGTGCTTTAGAGTAAAACATTATCTTGAAGTGTTGATGTTTTTAATTTTCTTTATGCTTTATTTTCCAAATTCTTATGTTTGTATCAAAAGAAAATCCATAATTTAAAAATGCACTACTTTGGCAAACCTTGTACTCATAAAACCATATGAAAACGTAAGAAAAACAGTCTAATGGAAATTAGGACCTAATGCTGTCAGTGACTTGTGATAAGGTAGGACTTGGTGGTAATCAGATGGTGATTCTTTTAAATAATTTTTCATTAACGTGCTTCTATTAAGAATGTGTTTCTATTAGGAAAGCAAGAATAAGTATACAAAACTACTTTGTAATCTATGCCATGTTTGAATGAAGATAGTGATTTCTGAATATTCTCCCCCACCTACCCCAGTGTTGGAGGTGGAACCCAGGGTGATACACATGCTAGGCAAGTTCTCTACCACTGAGCTATATTCCCAGCCCTTGGATATTCTCTTTGACAGTGATCCGTCTTGAGAAATACGAAAATATTAACAATGGTGATAAATTTTCTTTACTCCTACAGATATTCCTGAGATTCCAGAAAGCATCTCATTCTGTAAAGCACTGCAGATAGCCGACTTCAGCGGAAACCCACTGACTAGGTAACCTTTCTTCTTGCTCTTCCAGCTATAACACTAAGGATATCATTTTTGAAAGCCAGGTGAAGGACGCTACGAGGTTACCTATCTTGGAGGTGCCAAATGCATTATTGTCTTTATTAAGGATGGGTGACTTATCTAAATATTTAGTTATACATAGTGCACAATGAGAGGCATACTGTCTATAGAAACACTGAAAGGATGTTATAGGGTTTAAGGGGAGGAACATAGGAGTATATGAAACAGGAGTGAGGAGTGCATTTCTGAAGAAATATGAAGAAATGTCATAGTTCATGTATCCCCCGTTGATCCCTCCTGTCTTATTGAATAAGACTAAAATCCAACCTCTCAGAGAGCTTATACCATCGTTAACCAAGGAGAAGTCTTATTAGACCTGTATTTCCCCCTCCAGTAATGAAACATTTGTAATCTCAATTTTCCTGTAACTCTCCTTTAAAAAATAAAACCCCCTCAAAACCATGATTTCCTTACGTTAGCAATAGCTATGGGGATTTCTTTGGGTTTATCCCACCAAATAAAGCCACCTGTTGCTATTTTGCTACTTACTCCAGTTCTGCCCTTCTGGCATTTCACAGCAGGGCTGAGTGTCATTGCTGTGAGCCTCTCCTTATGGCCCCTGACTTAGTCATGAGTCTGTTGTGACTGCTGGCCTCCAGGTGTCTGTGCTGCTATGGCAACTGAGTTGGCGCCTACATGGCAATATACTTCCCTCGGGATTATATTCTAGAGTTCTGTCAGGGCCAAGTGGGTCCACCTCTAGAATTTCTGAAGGCTCTGTAAGCAGCCTTAGCAGAATTGCATTCTTCCTTGAGATTGAACTAGAATTTGGAATTCATCTTACTTATTTTAGAATTGCTTGGGACATCTTGAGTCTAGAGTACTGGAGAAATACCCTGTTTACTTTTGTTTTTGTCGTGTCCTTATTTTCAAGAAGTAAATATGTTTTTTAAAACATTTCTGGTTTTCCTTTTTTTTTTGAATTTCAGTGACAGAGTTGCCTTTACCATTTATGATTGGAAAATAGTGATCCAGTAAACTGTGACCTGATAGTGTTCTAACTCATCCATGTCCTCAAGTCTTGTCCTCTTTCCTAGCCATCTTCAATCAGTTGCCTCTCCTCTGAAAACTATTTGTAGCTCCCTGTTTTAGTCAGCTTTTTTGCTGCTGTGACTAAAAGATTCAACCAGAACAATTTTAGAGGAGGAAATGTTTATTTGGGGGCTCATTGTTTTAGAGGCCTCAGTCCATAGACAATGGGCTTTATTCCTTGGGGCTCAAGGTGAGGCAGAACATCATGGCAGAAGATTGGCAGAGGGAAGTGGCTCACTTGATGATCAGGAAGCAGAGAGAGAGGTTTCCACTCACCAGATACAAAATATGTACCCTAAAGGCATGCCACAATGACTCACCTCCTCCAGCCATGCCCTACCCACTTTTAGTTACCAGTTAATCTCCATTAGGGGATTAATTCACTGATTGGGTTAAAGCTTTCATAACCCAATTATTTTTTCTCTAACTCTTCTTGCATTGACTCACATGTAAGCTTTTGGGGTATGCCTTACATCCAAGCCATCACACTGTCCCCATCAGATAAAGTCACTTCTAGATGTGCTATGCAAGCCTCCCCTGTCTGCACTTTAGCTTAGCCTATCTCTCCGCCCGTATTGTCTTCTGTTGCCTGTGTCAGACATCACTCTCTGCTGTAATAAAGTGCTTCTACTTAGTTCATTTTTTTCATATTCTCTCTTTTTATTTATTTATTTTTTTGTGGTCCTGAAGACCAAACTTTCTAGATAAGTGCACTACCACTGAGCCACACCCCTAGTCCCAGTTATTTCATTTCACACCTGTCTCTTCTTCACTGTACCAACCCTTCATCTCCCTACAATGCAGCCTGAGTATTGCACGTCTTCAGGAAGCCTTTCCTGCTTACTCTCCATGGCCCCCTCCTCTGAGCTTTTATCGGACCCTCTTGTGTACTTTTTTCATAACACTTTTAAGTGTAAATTTCAACTTATCCCTTTGACCACGACTTCCTAGTTGAACTGGGGAAGTTACTTGTTTTCCTTTATAATTTATTACTGTATTTCCAGCTCAACTATAATTCCTGGAATGGAGTAAGTGGTCAATAAATGCTTGTTGAACTGAACCAAGCTTAAGGCAGTTTGCAGGGTTAGGCAAGTGGGCAAATTCTCATTGGGCTGCTGTTCAGCCTTTTTTTTTTTAATATTTTTTTTAGTTGTCAATGGACCTTTATTTATTTATTGTTTTATACCTGGTGCTGAGAATTGAACTCAGTGCCTCACACATGCTACACAAGCATTCTACCACTGAGCCACAACCCCAGCCCACGCTGTTCAGCTTTTTTAACCACTCAGTTGCTTAGTCCCTTTTTCAGCTTCTTTAGTTTTCCTTCTTTAATGCTGGCTGACATTTGACTTCACCATTCTCAAAACTCTCCACTGGAACACACCCAGATTGCATGAGGCTTTTACTTGTCTTTTATCCTGGGCTCCTATTTGGTGGATTTCTTAAAGCAATCCATTTTTATTTGGCAGGTGTGCTGTGAATTGAAAGGATCCTGGTTACTGACTCTGCCCACTTATTTTATGACTGAAGAAGTGAAGGTTCAGATAGATAAGCTGGCCTTTCAGCTGGTGCAGCTAGTGAGTGGGAAGCTCAGACTTCAGCTTCTCTGGACTTACATCTCCCCTTCCTCCTCACCTTATACTAGCTTGGCTCTGAATGTTAACAGCCGGTAAAAATGCAAATCAGACATTTAGAACATTTGCTTATGTTTAAGAACATTTCATCTAGTTTTAAAGTTTAAAAAAAATGATATATACTATCTGGTAAAAACTCAGGCAAATGAGATGTGTTGAGTGTTTTGGAATTATAGTTAAAAATCTTAGCTCTGTAACACAGTTAACTATTCTAAAAAACATAATTCAGTGATTATACACATTCTAGTTAACACCCTAATCCTAAGGGCCTGAATTTGGTTTTGCAGTCAGGCTTTAACCTATGTTAAATGTCAAACTGTAATATATTTTATTCCCACCTTCCAAAAAAGAATCTAGAAGAAGAAAAATGAAAGATTCCAGTTTAGAGACTATCATTAAAGTCAGAAGTTTCTTCCTGCTGAAAAAGTAACAGATTTGTAGTTCTGTTGTCTATACTAACAGATTTATGTGTATGCATTGTGGTTCATTTCAGATGCAATGAGAATTTTTTGCCTTTAGTGATATTTTTTTCTTCTTTTTTATTCCTGCATGCACACTGGTAACCATAGGAATACTGAAAGTAAAATTTCTTTTTAAATTTTAAGTAATGATTTTATTTTGAAGCCTTACTATTCTGCAGAGTTTAAGGACATATGAAAAACTGCTTTTGTGTAGAAGAACATAGTGAAACACGTAATTATCTCAAGTGAGTGACATTTTGATTTAAAAGAAAAAAGTTAAGAAAATAGCAATTGACTGTCAGCTGATCAATTCTAAGTAATCCTTTGCTCTGGGTATTATAAGCTACAGAAAGAAACATTTTTGAGCATCTGTCCTGTGTTTTGTTCTAATCTTGTGGGCGGGTGAAATTTTCTCTTTATTTTCTACTAATCAATAAAGTGTTTTCACTCTTCGGCACTTTCAGCTACTGTTGCAATTTGTCATTTTTCTTTTCATAGAGTACTCAATAGTCCCACAATATTTTCCCTTTTATTCTTAGAACCTGCCTATTTGTTCTCTTTATGATTATTTCTGCATTACCCTATCAACAACTATTCTGTCATGCCCCTGTACCTCTATTAGGTAAATGAAACCTTTATTTTTTTCTTTCCAAGTGTCATATATGTTTATATATATGAAGACAAGGCATACGTGTCACCTACAATGTAATTTTGAAGAGGTTATTTCAGTTAGCACACAGAAGTCACCAGCACATTTATGCTTAATACACACTACTGTTCTTTTAAAATTAACATTTGTTGTTGTTGTTGTTGTAGGTTGCCAGAAAGCTTTCCTGAATTACAGAATTTAACATGTCTTTCTGTAAATGACATCTCATTACAGTCTCTGCCTGAAAATATTGGCAAGTAAGTTTTTATGTGCAGTTTGTGTTTATCAGACTAAAAGGACATCTGTATCATTAGCTCTATCCTCTTCCCCTTTTATAGCTCTTATTTTAAAAGCCATTCTTCACCATTACCTTTAAGAAAGATCATAGCTGGCCTCATGTGTTTTTGCATTCAGTTGCCCCTAAATCTTAATGGTTGAACTATGCTGCTACTTGTAAGACACCTAATGTGTTTGGAAGCTCTCTTTAATAGATTCCAAAGCAGTAGTTAACTTATGTAAAGTAATTAATTTACTTACTAGTACTTAGTAAATAGTACTGGAAACTACCATCTGATTATGGTAATTTTAAACCATACTAGGGAGGAGGGCCAACAAAGGATTCCACTGCAAACTTAAAGTATGTGCCCAAACAGCAGCTATGTCTGACAGCACTTGTGAATTGTAGCCCTGAGAACAGGGAGTGATGATGGATGGCATGTTTGGAAAACAGAAGTGAGAGGGGATGGCACTTTTTCACACTGCTAGTATACAAGTAGTGGGGGAGGTAGGCATAGCAAGAGATCAAGCCCTTTGAGGAAGGGATATGTGCTGGTGAGTAAATGCTGTTAGACACTCCCACAAATAACTAGTTGAATTATCTCAGCAGACCTTCTTCTTTTCTCTAGGACCTAGTGGTGGTGTAATGGTTTTTCTTTAATCATTTAAAATAAAAGCCCAATTGGCTGACCTTAATCAGGGACCAAGGGTCCCACTCCTATCTGGAGTGATATCCCACCTTTTACCTGTCCTGCCTGAGTTCTAGGACAAAACAGAAACCTGCCCTTTGAGAACCACAGTGGGGCAGGGGTGGGGTTGGGGGGGGGGTGTTGAACCCAGTTCTCTGACTGTGTCCTGCAAAGGTTTTCTCTCCAGAGGTCCATAGGCATTTTCAACAAGCACCTCTACCCCTCCTTTACCTCTGGGACCCTGTTTCAGACAGCAAGTCGATGTTTTTCCAAGGTGCATGCTGGTGTTTTAGCTTTGTACCAGTTGACTTGCTGATCAAGAATTGTGTCCTTAGCTTGCAAGGAAGGGCAGGAGATGGGAAGCTCACAGTGCACCCCAAGTGTATAGTATCCATGGCAGAGGAACAGCAGTATTCTACTGTGGAGTTCATGCACTCACACTTTACTTATATAAAATTTCATTTATTTGTAATTTAAAAATCCTTAAATATAGTAGCCACTAAACACCCCAAACTGACTCTGCCTCCTCCTGCTCCTCAGGGTCTCTGAGATTCAATTCTCTTAGTATGCTCCCTCCCGTTTATTCCCAGCTTGCTGCTAGCCCAGTGGTTATCCCATCTAGTTCCTGATTCCTCCCCCTCCCCCTTTTGCTTCATGTCTTTTTAGAAAGATTTAATGCTTTAAGAGAAAATATATTCTTGTTAGACCAGAGTTTGATTAAATACTCTACTGCCCTGTTTTAATGGAAAATGTTTAATAAACATTTTAGAATAAATTATAATATTCCTATTCCATCCTCAGTAATATCTGTACTTGCTTTTGTTCAGGATTTTTTGTGTATCTTCACTTTCTGTCAATAATAAGGGTAGTTTGTTTTGTTTTTAGATTTAATCAGCTTGTGTTTACTGTTAGAACATTACACCTACTGATTGGTGCCCCCCCCACACACCAAAAAAAAAAAAAAAGCCACTTTGAACTTGAACTAATTCTTATTAGGTTAGGTTTTGAAAATAAATGAGAAATAGAATGTTTCCTTTTGTGGTTATTAATATTTTTGGTACTATAGTAAGAAACATTATGATTTTTTCCTGTCGAATTTAAGATTTCTGCCTGTTCATGTCCTCTGAGTACAGACTGACTTAGTAGAAAGAAGTAATCAAAGAACAAATATCCTTTGAGAAGGCTGGGCTCCCCTGGGATCCTAGGCCACAATAAAGAGGTACTTGAAAGAGTTGAAGTAGGGAATTGTTGAGGAAGTCTCAGATTACATATAAGCAAGTCATTTTTGGAAAACTTAGGAACTTTCCTCAGGGAAGAGATTCTTCATTTTCATGAAAGATTCTCATCTGGTTTCATTACAGCATTTAACATATTGGATTAACCAAATATGTTAACCAGTAGAATTTCTCAGAGAGTGAATGGTTTTGTAAAGAAGGAGGAATGCCTATTCAATCTTCCAAAAAAGTTGAAAAGGGCATGAAATGGCAATTTGAATGATACTTACTTTTATAGAGTGTGAAGTATAATTTTTGCATAAATTTACCCTGCTTATTTAATCAAATGAGTAAACCACATTGTGTTTTTGTGTTGACCTTTTGAGCATCTATGAAGACAGGTCCTCTGTTTCTCCTCTTGGTACCTAATGCAATACTTGGCATGAGCATGGAGAGCTATGGATTTCTCAAGGACTTGGTCCCCCTGGGCATGGGCAAGAACACCCAGGCTGGGAGGAGAGGGCCACAGGCTGTATCTAGGACAAGCCAACTTCAGTGAGTGCCCTGAAGCTGGGCTCCTGCAAGCATCTCTCCCGTCACATGTTTCATTTGCCCAGCCTCAGTTATGTTGAAGAGGTTTTGGGAGTTGATGGCAGAACTGGAATTAAAATTTGATCTCCTGATCCCTGTCTATTTTTTCTCTACTTTGCCATCACCATAGACCTTGGTTCTGAGAGGCTTTATGGGCTCAGTAAGTTTTTCTTAGTGCTCCTAGAAATACCTAACATTCTAATTAGTAAATAGATCCAAACAACTTAATGAGTATTTATGTCCTAACAACCTTGTAACTATTTTTGCGGGGGTGGGGGTGGGGAGTATAAATAGTATGAATAAGTTAAAGGAATATTTTTATTTTATTCTTAAGTATCCCCAGTTCTTTTTTTTCCCATTTTTTATTCTAATTTGTTATACACGTTTGCAGAGTACATTTCATTTCATATTACATATAAAGAGCACAATTTTTCAAATTGCTGATTTAATATAAACTATTTTTACAACAATTGTGTCTCCATACATGTATTTAGGATAAACATGGATAACTCAGTCTGCTATTATTTCTATCCCCTTGTACCCTCCCTTCCCTCCCCCCTCTTTGTTCTATTTAAAGCCCTTTCATTCCTCTCATTCCCTCTCTCTTGCCTTTATAAGTTAGTATCTTCATATCAAAGAGATCATACGACCTTTGGTTTTTGGGGATTGGCTAACTTCACTTAGCATTATTTTCTTCAACTCCATCCATTTACCTGCAAATGCCATGATTTTATTCTCTTTTAGTGCTAAGTAGTGTTCCATTATGTATATATACCAAAGTTTCCCTATCCATTCATCTGCTGATGGGCATCTGGGTTGGTTCCACAATCTAGCTATTGTGAATTGTGCTGCTATAAACATTGATGTGGCTGTGTCCCTGTAATAAGCTGTTTTCAAGTCCTTTGGGAATAGGCCAAGGAGTGGGATAGCTGGGTCAAATGGTGGTTCCATTCCAAGTTTTCCTAGGAATCTCCATACTATTTTCCAGATTGGCTTCACCAATTTGCAGCTCCACCAGCAATGTAAGAGTGTGCCTTTTTCCCCACATCCTCGCCAGCATTTATTGTTGTTTGTTTGTTTTTTTGTTAGCTGCCATTCTGACTGGAGTAAGATGAAATTTTAGTTTTGATTTGCATTTCTCTAATTGCTAGAGATGTTGAACATTTTTTCATATATTTGTTGATTGTTTGTATATCGTCTTCTGAGAAGTGTCTGCTTAGTTCCTTGGCCCATTTATTGATTGGGTTATTTGTTTTTTTGGTGTTAAGGCTTTTAAGAGCTTTATTAATCGTTGAGGTTAGTGGTCTATCTGATGTGCTTGTGGTAAAGATTTGCTCCCCTTCTGTAGGTCTTCTATTCACCTCACTGATTGTTTCTTTTGCTGAGAAGAAGCTTTTTAGTTTGAATCCATCCCATTTATTGATTCTTGTTTTGAGTTCTTGTGCTATAGGGGTCTTGTTGAGGAAGTTGGAGCCTAAACCAACTTGATGGAGATTTGGGCCTACCTTTTCTTCTACTAGGTGCAAGGTGTCTGGTTTAATTCCTAGGTCCTTGATCCACTTTGAGTTAAGTTTTGTGCATGGTGAGAGAAAGAGATTTAATTTCATTTTATTATATGAGGATTTTTCAGTTTTCCCAACACCATTTGTTGAAGAGGCTATCTTTTCTCTAGTGAACATTTTTGGCACCTTTGTCTAATATAAGATAACTGAAGGTGTGTGGTTTCGTCTCTAAGTCTTCTGTTCTGTACCATTGGTCAACTGGTCTATTTTGATGCCAATACCATGCTGTTTTTGTTACTATTGCTTTGTAGTACAATTTAAGGTCTGGAATAGTAATGCTACCTGCTTCTTTCTTCTTCCTAAGAATCGCTTTGGCTATTCTGGGTCTCTTATTTTTCCAGATGAATTTCATGATTGCTTTTTCTATTTCTATGAGGAATGATATTGGGATTTTGATTGGTATTGCATTGAATCTGAATAGTGCTTTTGGGAGAATGGTCATTTTGACAATATTAGTTCTACCTATCATTGAACAAGGTAGATCTTTCCATCTTCTAAGATCTTCATTAATTTCTTTCTTTAGTGTGGTGTAGTTTTCATTGTAGAGGTCTTTCACTTCTTTTGTTGATTCCCAAATATTTTATTTTTTTAGAGGCTATAGTAAATGGGGTGGATTTCCTAGTTTCTCTTTCTGAGGATTTGTCGCTGATGTACAGAAATGCCTTTGATTTATGGGTATTGATTTTATATCCAGCTACATTGCTGAATTCATTTATTAGATTTAGAAGATTTCTGGTGGAATTTTTTGGATCTTCTATGTATAGTATCATATAGTCTGCAAATAGAGATAATTTGAGTTCTTCTTTTCCTATTTGTATCCCTTTAATTTCTTTCATGTGTCTAATTGCTCTGGCTAGGGCTTCAAGAACTATGTTAAATAGGAGTGGTGAGAGAGGGCATCCCTGTCTTGTTCCAGTTTTTAGAGGGAATGCTTTCAATTTTTCTCCATTTAGGATGATGTTGGCCTGGGGCTTAGCATAGATGTCCTTTACGATGTTGAGGTATGTTCCTGTTATCCCTATTTTTTCTAGCATTTTGAACATGAAGTGATGTTGTATTTTGTCAAATGCTTTCTCTGCATCTATTGAGATGATCATATGATTTTTATCTTTGAGCCTGTTGGTGTGATGAATTACATTTATCGATTTCCTTATATTGAACCAACCTTGCATCCCTGGAATGAAGCCCACTTGATCATGATGCACTAGCTTCTTGATGTGTTTTTGTATTCGATTTGCCAGAATTTTATTGAGAATTTTTGCATCTATATTCATTAGAGATATTGGTCTGAAGTTTTCTTTCTTTGATTTGTCTCTGTCTGATTTTGGAATCAGGGTGATATTGGCCTCATAGAATGAGTCTGGGAGTTTTCCCTCTTTTTCTATTTCATGAAATAGTTTGAGAAGTATTAGTGTTAGTTCTTCTTTAGAGGTTTTGTAGAACTCAGCTGTTTATCTATCTGGCCCTGGGCTTTTCTTGATTGGTAAGTTTTTTATGGCATCCTCTATTTCTTTGCTTGAAATTGACCTATTTAAATTGTGTATATCATTAAATTGTGTACATCATTGATTTAGTTTGGGCATATCATATGTCTCTAGAAATTTGTTGATGCCTTCATTATTTTCTATTTTATTGGAGTTTAAATTTTCAAAATAATTTCTAATTATCTTCTGTATTTCTGTAGTGTCCATTGTGATATTTCCTATTTCATCGTAGATATTTGTAATCTGTGTTTTCTCTCTTCTTTTCTTTGTTAGCATAGCTAAAGGTCTATCAATTTTATTTATTTTTCCAAAGAACCAACTTTTCATTCTGTCAATTTTTTCAATTGTTTTTTTAGTTTCAATTTCATTAATTTCAGTTCTGATTTTAATTATTTCCTGTCTTCTACTTCTTTGGGTGTTGATTTGTTCTTCTTTTTCTAGGGCTTTGAGATGCTATGTTAGTTCATTTATTTGTTGGCTTTTTCTTTTTTGAAGGAATGATCTCTATGCAATGAACTTTCCTCTTAGTACTGCCTTCAGGGTGTCCCAGAGATTTCAGTATGTTGTATTGTTGTTCTCATTTACCTCTAAGAATTTCTTAATCTCCTTCTTGATGTCTTCTGCAACCCATTGATCATTCAATAGCATATTATTTACTCTCCAGGTGTTAGTGTAGCTTTTCTTTCTTTTTTTATCATTGATTTCTAATTTCATTCCACTATGATCTGATAGAATGCAGGGTAGTATCCCTACTTTTTTTATATTTGCTTAGAGTTGCTTTATGGCATAATATATGGTCTATTTTTGAGAAGGATCCATGTGCTGCTGAGAAGAAAGTATATTGGCTCATTGATGGGTGATATACTTTATATATGTCAGTTAAGTCTAAGTTATTAATTGTATTATTGAGTTCTATGGTTTCTTTAACTTTTGTTTGGAAGATCTATCCAGTGGTGAAAGAGGGGTGTTAAAATCACCTAGAATTATTGTGTTGTGGTCTATTTGATTTTTGAACTTGAGAAGAGTTTGATTGATGAATGTAGATCCTCCATTATTTGGGGCACATATATTTATAACAGTTATATCTTGTTGATCTGTGATTCCCTTAAGCAGTACGAAATGTCCATTTTTATCTCTTTTTACTAACTTTGGCTTGAAGTCTACTTTATTTGATATGAGGATGGAGACCCCTGCTTGCTTATGTAGACCATGTGAGTGACATATTTTATCCCATCCTTTCACCTTCAGTCTATAGGCGTCTTTTCCCATGAGATGTGTCTCTTGAAGGCAACAAATTGTTGGGTCTGTTTTTTTAATCCAATCTATTAGCCTATGTCTTTTAATTGGTGAGTTTAGGCCATTAATATTCAATGTTATTATTGAGACATAATTTATATTACCATTTTTATTTTTTAATTATTTTTGGTATTTAGTTTGACTTGGTTTTTCCTTTGGTTGGTTATCCCTTTATTGTAGTTCTTCCCTTTGCAGATTTTCATTATTATTTTTCATTTCCTCCTTGTGGAATATTTTACCAAGAATGTTCTGTAGAGCAGGTTTTCTTGTAAATTCTTTTAGCTTTTGTTTATCTTGGAAGGTTTTTATTTCATTATCAAATCTAAAGCTTAATTTTGCTGGATATAATATTCTTGGTTGGCATCCCTTATTTTTTAGAGCCTGGTATATGTTGTTCCAGGCTCTCCTGGCATTGAGGGTCTGAATTGAAAAATCTGCTGAGATGTGAATTGGTTTTCCTTTGTAGGTAATCTGACTTTTCTCTCTTGCAGCCTTTAAAATTCTGTCTTTATTTTGTATGGTAGGCATTTTCATTACAATGTGCCTTGGTGTGGACCTGTTGTAATTTTGTACATTTGGCATCCTATAGGCCTCTTGTAGTTGATATGAAATTCATTCTTCCTGCTTGGGAAATTTTCTGATATTATTCCATTGAAGAGATTGTTCATTCCTTTGGTTTGAATCTCTGCACCTTCCTCTATTCTAATAAATCTTATATTTGGTCTTTTGATGGTATCCCATAGTTCTTGGATATTCTGTTCATGGTTTCTTACTATCTTCACTGTGAGGTCAACTTGATTTTCAAGATTATATATTTTGTCCTCATTGTCTGAGGTCCTATATTCCAAATGGTCCTATCTGTTGATGATGCTTTCTATTGAATTTTTTAAGTGGCTTACTGTTTCTTTCATTTCAAGGATTTCTGTTTGTTTTTTTTCTCAAACTCTCTTTCTCTTTCTTGAAGTAATCTTTTGCTATCTGGATTTGTTCTCTTATCTCTTTGTTGGTGTGATGGATGGTTGCCTGTATTTGCTCTTATCTCTTTGTTGGAGAGATCCATTTTTGCCTGTATCTGATCACTTAGGTCATTTTTTAAATCCTTTATCATTTTAATTATGTGTATCCGGAACGTCTTCTCTGACATTTTCCCTACTGTGCTTTCTATGGTTTCCATTGTTGTAGTATCTTTTTTTTTTTTTTTTTTTTTTTTTTTTTTTTGGAGCATTTTCCTCCCTTGTTTTCTCATGATGTCTATGTATTTTCCTCTCTTGCAAGGTAAGCCTGTGGTATTAGAGCTTCTGTCCTTTTGTCTTATAAGGTCCCTCCAGGTTACTCAGAACCTCACTTTTTAGGGAAATATCAATATTAAATCTTTCAATGTACCCAATGTGTGTCCATATATCAGTTGATTTCTATTTTTATATTTACAGTTTTGTCACTATAAACAGAAATGATGAGATCAGTTATCTTATACCGTATAGTCTCTATGTTTGCGTGGTGGTTTACAGTATCTAATGATAGAAGGGGGGACTTAGAGGTTGCCTTAAATGTGTATGAAGATGTAAGAAAATAGAGGTATTAGATTATTTGATTAGTGAGAGTATAATCATTAGGATTTGGTTGTTAGTAGAAGAAGCAAGAGATAGACAACCCCATGTAAGATTCCCTGTTAGTTCACAACATCATAACTGGTTGCACCTTCTGGTGCATCCTGGTCTCTAGGGACCTTAGTGATGTCTTACCCGGACCTTTTGGTTGTTCCTTGGTAGTGGCGTAGCTAACTCAGTTTTGTGGCAGTGGTAGCCTCAGGCCTATGATTATATTGGTGTTGGGTTGAGTAGCTATGGGATCCCAGTTCAGTTCGGCGTGTCTCTCCGGGCAGAGGCAGGTTGCCTCTCCAATTTGCGAGCATGGAGCGGGCCTCGCTCTCAGGATCACCTCTGGGGGCAGTGTGGTGGAGCAGGCAGTCTGGCTCTTTTCTCCCCACTCTCCTCCTCCTGGATCTCCTCCCAGTCTAGTTGTTTCAGTGGGGGTTGGGCAGGTGGGCAGCAGGGCCCTCCCACAGGGTGGAGCCTGCAGTTCCTGTTCCTGGTGATGGCTTGGGCCAGTGGTCAGGCGGGCTGGTGGCTGGGGCTCTGGGTGTCTACATCTTGTTCCAGTTGCAGCTGGGCAGGTTGCAGTAACTCAGAGAGTAGACAGGGCTTTTCCTCTGGTCCGGGCCCTGCTTGCAGCAGGAGCTGCTATTCCCGGCCTGGAGGTGATATCTGCATGAGCCGGGCCTCCCCAGTTTCTTTACTATGGGATGTGAGTATCTGTTGAGCACTGCTCAGTTTCCCAAACCATGCCCTCATTGCCCTTTCCACATGGATTTGTTACCTAGTACTTGCTTTTCATCACAGTAATCGCTAAAAACCCTTGAGAGGAACATAGTGATGCCTAATGTTGAAACTGAACTACTGAGCTATGTTCACATGGAGCCCAACAGATATTGAATATGCCTGTTTTTTTAAATATTTTTTTAGATGTTAATGGACCTTTATTTTATTCATTTATTTATAAGTGGTGCTTGGAATCGAACCCAGGGCCTCGCACATGCTAGGCAAGTGCTCTTACCACTGAGCCACTACTCCAGTCCCTGAATATTCCTGTTTTGCTCTCAGATTTATTCTGTGTTGCCCCTGTATATTTGCTGCTGCTTCCCTGGGTGTCTCTGTGCAGGTTGCAGTAAGTTGTTGCTGTGTTAAGTGCTTGGGGAGTACATGTGTCACCCGTTGGTGTATGAGAAGATATTTTTGTTTGTTTGTTTGTTTTTAAATCTATACAATCCAGAAAGAATTGCATCCTCCACTCAGTCCCTGAGCCACATGTGACTGCTGGCTATGTTTAGAGGAGGTTCTGGAGAGGAGATTGATCATCCCACAAGCAAAGGGGTTTAGCACCATGCTGGTGGGTGAGCTTTCAGTGCATTGCCAAGCGTTGCATGTCATGCCCAACACCTAGTGGCTACACTGCAGGTAACCATTAATCTGGTTTGAAAAAGTGAGTTTGTGATATAAATGCCTCTCAATTTACAGTGGAAATTATATTGCCATAAACCCACTCACTGTAAGTTGAAAGGGTCATCAGTCAAAAGGAATTTAATGCACCCAGCCTAGTGAAGATCATAGCTTAGCATCTCTGTACATGATAGTGTTGGGTGTTTCTCCTCAGGATCACATGGTCCAATGGGAGGGAATCCCAGCTCACTGCCGCTACCCAGCATCTCAATAAAGGGTCTGGTAGTCACTATCACTGGCTCAGGAAAAGATGAGAATGCATATCACTTTTGCACCACTTTAAAGTTAAAATTTTCAGATGAACTTTCTGGATCTGGCTATAGTAGAATCTTACAACACTTTGTAATGAGATGAGGAGGGGTCATGGAATCTTTTTAATTACGTGGAGGTATACTGGCTTTCTCATGCAAAACTGCACATTTCTCATTTGCCAGGATAAGCGTATCCCAAATTTGCTGACCCTTTTCTGTAACAGTAAATAGTTTTCAGCACATCCACATGTTACTCAGTCCTTCAGAGCACAGGTGATGTTCACCAATAAGTGGGAAACTCACTCAGTGGAGTTTTTAAACCTTTTGTTAAAAAATACAAAAGTGCAACATCTTCTGATTCATCTTCATGAACAAGTAATTGACATCAGAGAAGATGATAACTTACCAGTTGAATCTCTACATAGATGTTTCTGTAATTAGAAGAAATTTTTAAAATTAGTATGTTGATTTATGAAGCTGATGGGGCAGTTCTTCTTGAATCACTGTAGTTTTGTGAGGTATCTTTTTTTTCATCCTTTATAGTCACTAGACCAAAATAAACAACTTATAACTAGTTGTTTTGTCACCAAATGTAAAACAAAAGATTTTTTAAAAATAAAGCATTTTAATCCCATTGCTTTCACTAATGAGATGAAAAGATGTTTGTCTCTTTAATAAAATATTTTTCTTTTGTTTTTAAACTCTTCTATAAAATGCTTGTTTTGTGTATATTTTATGATGTGCACAATATATTGGCACATATATTTGTCTGTTTAAAAAAAATAAATGTAAGGATCATGAAGGCATATTCTTAAATGTATGGAGACTACCATTCTAGAATAGAATGGGGGGGGTCAGCTCAGCTCTGTTCTGGTGGTTCTCAGAATCCACTTTCTGTGCCCTCAGGGGTTCCTTTGATGTCTGTCCAGGGCTTGTGGAGAGTGAGAAGCAGTGGTCTTGTTGGAGTTTGGGGGTCTCTTGTTTTCTGTTGTGCCAGTGCAACTCTGCTGTTACCTGCTAACTTTTTGTATTGGGGCTATAATGCTTGCTTTAAAAAAAAAATCTGCCCCAACAATTTTTCTAGTTAAGCTTGGGGACTGCATTTTCAGACACTTGGTAATTGTAGTCTATCCTAGTAACATGCATGGTGAAATATTTACCATGCTATCTGTAGATCCTTGCAAGCTCTGCTCAAACCAGACTTCAAAGCCTTTCATAAAATGAACTTAAAATTTTTTACCTGCCTCCTCTCTCTCTCTCCTCTCCACGCCACCCCCTTCCAAATGTCTGGGCTGAGTCTTTTTATTTTTTTAATTAATCAATTTATTTTTGGGCCGAGTCTTTACCTCAGTTAGTGATTGAAATTCTACCTCTCTTTTGTCATACCTTACCCAATTGGAAAGGTGAAATAGATCCCAAACCTGTAGATTCCCTGGCCCACCTTTTACTGAGGAGTAAAAGCTGTAGTCTTTTTCAAGTTCTTCGTTTGTGGGTATGTAGTTGAGGTGTGTGCCTGGATCTCCTTGTACTCTGATAGAGCAGGATCTTGGTTGGTGTTTTAGTCAGATTTTTTGCTACTGTGACTAAAAGACCTGACCTGAACAATTTTAGGGAAGGAAAAGTTTATTAGAGGGCTCACAATTTCAGAGGTCCATAGAAAGCCAGCTCCATTCCTTGGGGCTTGAGTGAGGCTGAACATCATGGAGGTTTGAAGAGTGTGGTGGAGGGAAGCAGCTCACATCTTGATCAGGAAGCAGAGAGAGAGGTCTCCACTTTCTAGATACAAATATATACTCCAAAGTCACACCCTATTCCCACATCCTCCAGCCACACCCTACACTTCTATTACCACTCAGTTAATCCCTATCAGGGGATTAATTCACTAATTGGGTTAAGACTCTTACAACTCAGTCATTTCTCCTCTGAACCTTCTCACATTGCCTCACTCGTGCGTTTTTAGGGGACACCTCACATCCAAGCCGTAACAGTCGGTCAACTCCCTGTGTCTTCATGCACCTGGCATCTTCTCATCCTCAGCACCTGCAGGTGACAAGGCTCATGATGTTACCTCCTTCCCTGCTCTTCCTTCCTGCGGTGCATTATAGGCAGTCAGGTTAGATTCTGGAGTCTTGTGCTGGGACCCTGTTGGCCTGTTTCGGTGCAGTCCCTCTTCTGGCCTAAGCTGTATATTCAATTTCTATTACAATTAGTTAAAAGATGGTAGATTGAGATAGATATCATTACCCTAAGTGCATGTACGCAAATGGTGTGAATATACTTTGTATACAACCAGAGATATATAAAAATGTGCTCTGTAAGTGTAATATGAAATGTGATGCATTCTGCTGTCATTTATAACAACTTAGAATAAAAAAATTTAAAAACCCCACAAAATTTGTTATAAAGAAACAACTAGGAAAATATGGCTTCTGTTGCTCTAAACCCTTCTAATGAAGAATGATCATTGTCTATTAATATTGCTTTATTTTTCTGATATAAAGAGCTATCAGGAAGAGAAAAAGTTATTTTTAGGGAAAAAATATCTTGCCAAAAGAATGGTAAGCTTCTTCCTTTTTAATAACAGTTCTGACATTTATCACATTTACTTTTCTGCCAGGAAGCTTAGAGCTAATTCCGACGAGCAGCAGCGAGAGCAGCTGTATTAGCTTGTGTGTGACGCAGGGAGCTGAGGAGTGGGGGAGAGGTGTTGCTGGTGGCTGCGGTGAGGCAGGTGCTCTGCTGGGCACAGACACCGCCTCGCTGCAGCACCCGTACTCCGTACTCGTGAGGCTGGCGTTAACCACCCCAAGCCTCATCTGTGTCCTTGTAAGCTGGAGATAGGTAATCTGCCCAAGTGTACTCTGCTGGTGGGTAGTGGAGCTGGCACTGGCACTTAATTTCTTTCTTGAAATACCAGTTTCTTTACTGCGTGCTTTTCACAATAGGCACATTAGTTTCTTCAGGGCCCTTTCTATTTCATGAAGCTCTTTGCATATTGCAATTTTTAAAGACCCTTTTAGAAAAAAACGTTAGGGTAAAATTCAATATATGACTTTATATATCACTGAAGATACCAGGTAGCAGTGGAGGAACAGGAGGACATGCAGTGCAGGTCCTAGAGTTCCCAGTTTTGCACAGGCTTTAAGAAAACTATCTGATTAAAGATATGCCCTTGAAAACAATATGTCTAGTGAACAATGGCTTTTCACTTTACTATCACTAAAAACAAATGGAAGATTCCATTGGGAAAGCCAGGAAGGATACTTTTTTTTAAGGAGTGATCAAAAGCTGGTATAATGTGTAAATGAATTTGTCTTCCAAAGGTATACTTTAATAATGAGAATTTTGTTCTTAAGATCAGTTGTATTAATTTCTACTCAAGCATGTCACACAGTATGTTTTACCTTTCAAAAGTGGGTGATCTGGAAATGCAAACCAAAACCACCATGAGATAGCACTTCATGCACACTAAGATGATTATAATCAAAAAGATAAATGATGACAGGGATTGCTGAGGATTTAGGGAAATTGAAGCCCTTATGTGTTGGTGGGAATGTAGTATTGTACAGCACCATTGTAGTCCTTTGAAAAGTTGAACTTAGTTCCCATATGCCCCAGGAATTCCACTCCTAGTTATGTATACCTAAAACAATTGAAAATATATGTCCATACAAAAACTTGTTCACAAATGTTCATAGAAGCCTTATTTATCATAGCCAGAAAGGAAGCAACTCAATTTTCATCAGCAAGTGAATAAACAAAATATTGTATATGTATTCAGTAGAATAGTATTTGGCCATAAATAGGAATGAAGTTACCGCTATATGCTACAACACGGATGAACCTGGAAAAAACATGTTAAGTAAAAGAAGCCAGACACAAAATGTCACATATTTTCTGATTCCATTTGTACAAAATGTTTAGTCAGAACTATAGAGATGGAAAATAGATTAGTGGTTGCCAGAGGCTGGGGTGGGGCAGGGAGAGGATGAGGAATGACTTTTAATGAATATTAACCTTCTTTTTGGGGAGGTGAAAATTTTCTGCAATGAGATATAGGTGATGTTTGTATATCTTGTGAATAAAGTGCTAAAAACCACGCAATTGTACACTTCAAAAAAGGTGAATTCTATAATTTGTAAGTTATATCTCAATGAAAAAAAATGGACCTTAGGCAAACTTGAAGCCTGCTACTGCTGAAGGTTGGTGCTATACCTGGGAAGGTGCCCTAGGTTTTCTTATTGCAAATGCTCTGTACTGTAACTGTGAGTGATGGGCTGAGGTCATTTGTCCAGTTGCTTGCACTTGGCAGGTCCACGTGTCCAGTCTTTAAAATGCTCAGCTGATAGAGAGGAAGAGCAGGCTGGCCGGCAGGAGCAACCCCTGCATGAACTGCTGGAGCAGGTCGGGGTCTGGGAGCCTGTGTCCCTGTCTGGAAACTACTGCTTTGTCTTTACCTTCTGGAACTTTCTCTATGACAATTCTTGTTCTTTGCTGTTAAGAAAATTCATACTAAAAAAAAAAAAAAAAAAAAAAAAAAAAGACTAAATATTTACAATGCCTCTTTAATTAAATGTTGTCCTCAAAAACAGTGTTCTTAGAGGAGCAGGAACTTAACTGGCGAACTAGCGCAGTACCCAGGATAGCTATCAGCCACTAAATGGTTGTTATCAATAAACATTTAATTGTAAAAATTTGCTACTAGAAGTAGTGCTCATGAGTACGCCTTAGGCTCTTCAGCAGATTGAACTAGAGCATGCCGGTCAGATTTTGTGTCTGCTGCCCTTGGGAATGGTGACCTTAATTTGAGTGGGCTTAACCTAAGTGAGCCCATGGCCACTTCATGTGGGGCTGTGTTTCTATATGGTGTTAGAGTGTGACCTAAGAGGAGAAAATCTTTTTGATACCTATTATCATGATTTTGGGGGCACCTGGAAATTACTATAAAATACAATACAAAATGAATTCCAGAGCAAAGCCACCATAAGGATATTTGTAGCCAGAGATTTCTAAAATACTAATTTTTTGTTGAAAGATCAGAAATATGGAAGTGTGAATCCCTGTGTCCCCCATCAATATTGTTTTCTCCAGTCAAATATTGTGACCATAAATGTTTATAGATTCTTATATTTTGCGGTGTACTGCCATTTGTTTGCCTGGTCTGTCTTGATTTATCTTACTCTTTAATATCTTAATGATTTTGATCACCAAAATAAGGGGGGTGGGGGGGAACCCAAGTAGATTAAAAGGAGTTTTACAAACATAGTGGAGAACAGATGTAAATTCCTTAAAGTAACCACTCATCTAGTCCCTAAAATAGAACCCTAGAAATACAGTTGGCCTACATTCCAACTTACAAAAGAGTGTAACGTTCGTGCCTGCTGTTATGAACTGTGTGAAACAGTGTGCCGAGAGGCCAGGCTTCGGTCACTCTCTCCCTGAGGAGCTTGCAAGGTGGTGCCCCTCAGCTCCCTTGGCAGTGGAAGTAGTAGGAGTGGCAGGGAGGAGAAAATATGTTGTTTTGTTAGAGGAGGATGAGTGTGTTATTGCACATAAATTTAATCTATCAGAAATTAAAATCAAAGGGTAAGATGTCTATTGTTAAGGAACTGGTTTGAAAAATTAAGGTGTATAGAGACAGTGAGAGACTGTGCAACTGCAAAAACTGATGTGCACAAGATAATAAACAACACACAAATCTGATAATTGAGGAAAGCAAAGTGGCAGATGTGTACAGGGTGCTACCTTTCCAGTGAAGAAAAAATAAGACCATATTCATGCCTGCTTGCCTTTGCACAAAAGAAAACTGTGGATACATACATAATAAAATTTTTAAAAGGTTGTTTCCCACGAGAATGGTCTTGGTGGTAGGAAGGTGGATTGGTAGGGGATAGAAGTGAAAGGAATGCTTTTTACTGAATATGTGGATTTGAATATGTATAAATGTGTTGTCAGTCTCTGATGTTGACCTCACCAGTTAAAAGTGAGAGAAGGCAGAACATCATGGTTAGAAGTGTAGACACCCTGGTGAAGTGGCTTGCCCATTGCAATTGTGTGAAACCTAAAGTTTCCTCTCTGCCTTAGTTTTGTCATCCATAAAGTTAATTATGGTAAAGCGGTTATAACAATATCTGTTATATAGTAAGTTGCCAATATCATTTTCTGTAGTAGGACTGTTAAAGACTAGTAATTCTCCTACTGCATGTTAAGTACATTTGTGGAAGTATTAGAAAAGCCTGTTGCTTTCTTGTGTCTCCCTAATGTTGGGTTTTAACTGAGGCAGTAGACAAATGCATGCTCAGTTTGGGTCTCCTCATCTTTCTTGGCCTAGTGATTAAGATCCCTGGGCTTGGGCCCTGAAGTACACAGAATTAGGTTAAATCTGCCCAAATCCTGAATACTTCTCAGCAGCACATTCTTTATAAGGTACTATAAGAGATCCAGGGTGCTTGAATTGAATTGAATAGGTTGTCTTGACGGGGACGGACACTATCTTGAAGTCTCTACTGAAGATACTGTATTCTGAAAGAGCAGGAAGGAAGATCCTTCATTTTTGTATTAGAGTCACTGGTCCCACTCTGTATTTGTACAGACCCTGTGTGATGTCAGTGGCTGATACAGCAGTCTGGAGAAGCACATTCTAGAGTGGGCTGGTAGAGTTCTACACTTTGATGTAAGACTTTGCAAGGTGAGTTGTCAATGAGAACCAAAGTCATGGTCCCATTCTGGATTAGTCTTTAGTGCCCTGAACTGAGAATGACTTATCCAGGTTATACCTAAAGGGCAAAACATCACACCGGGGACAGCCGTGCAGCCAAGAGATTTATTCAACAGCCTTCGTGGCTGGTAGCAAAACCGGAGAAGAGGTGCTCTGGTCGAAGGTTGAAGAGGTGCTGGGAGAGGGGAGTCAGGGAGAAGGGAATGTGCAAGCTCTGGTGGGAGAGGGGAGTCAGGGAGAAGGGAGTGTGCAAGCTTTGGACAGAAGGTGGGTGCTTGGTCGCACCGGCTAGGATCTCTGGAGCTATCAGCTAAGGCAGCTGCTGTCTGGCTGGAGGCTGGAACTGTCAGCTGGGAGCGGCCGTCGGGCTGAAGGCGATGGGTCTGGAGCTGCCGGCTGGGTCAGCTGCCATCAGCTGAAGGCAATGGGTCTGGAGCTGTCACAGTGGCTTCCTCCTTTCTGCAGGGTCGAGCTGATATGTCTGAGTGGCTTCCTCCTCTTAGCAGCAACGAGCTGATGTGTGCATCTGTGTGTGTGTTCTGAATCTCTCGAACAGGGCTCTATATAGGGATTTCTGGTGGGAGGTGCACCAGAGCAACCCCAACGCCATAGGCTCTTTGCCCATAGAACAGGGCGACCTTTAAGCCTATTGGCTCTTGCCCGGGGAAAAGAAACATCCTGCCCTGGGAAGAAACATCCTGCCCGGGGAAGAAACATCCTGCCCGGAGTATGAAACAAGGTTGCTTCTCTCAGGATGTGGAAAACTCTGCAGGTGGTGGGGGGAGGGTTGCCCATCTATCAATACCCTGAGGTTTGGGCTCATACAGGAGCTGAGAGTCTGTACCAAAGCTATTTCTTTGCTTTCTATTCCTTCTTGTCTCATGGGTCACCAGTTGTGGACAGTGCATGCTAAGTTAAGAAATGGCCAGAGGTGGCAGCTCACTTTCTTTAGGGACCCTCTTTCAAGGAGGTCTTCAATGGCGGGGCTCACTGCTGTGATCTAAGTAGCCGTCTTTCTGAAAACCCTGACTTGGCACACATACTGGCAAGGTACCTGACTACACTTAGGGATGAGGGCTGTCTCAAGAAGATAAGGTTTAAAACTGGCTCCATGAACTTGAATCATAACAGATATGATTATATTTATTTTAGGGGGCATTGAGATCCAGCAATGAAGCATCTCAGGTCAAACAAATTCACTTTGTTAGTGAGGGACAGGTCAGGATTTGAGCCTCTCAAGAGTAGCTTTCATCAGTGGATCTATAGATATAGTCTAAGTATAATGCCCAAATATTTTTATTCTAAATAGTTTTAAAATAGTGGGAAACATTACCTGAGGAAGGCCATTCTTTTTATAGTCTAAGTATAATGCCCAAATATTTTTATTCTAAATAGTTTTAAAATAGTGGGAAACATTACCTGAGGAAGGCCATTCTTTTTATAGTTAATATAAGTTTTGTAAGTTACAAAGATATGACCTTTTTTCTGGGTTCAGAGGTGTACACTTACAGTGTCCCTGCTACTCAGGACCCTGAGGCAGGAGGATTGCTTGAATCCAGGAGTTTGAGGCCAACTTGGGCCACATAATGAGACCCTGTCTTAAAACAAACAAAAAAAACATTTGCTCTCTCTGGATATAGCACCCCTCCATCTGTGTTTTCCCCATTCTCTAAAAAACAGTAGAAGCTAAGAGTTTTGGTAGCACCACCATTGTACTTATTAACAGGATATGATTTGGGGAAGTTAGCATGATGAGGGTGGAATTGTGTCATAGATCTGTTGGCATTTTAGCAGTACTTTTGTCTATGTGTTAGTTGCTTATAGCAACTATGGCCTATGCCTTTTGCCCTCAAGACAGATTTAAAGATAATTTTAAAATGTGTGTCATATTTTTAAAATAACATAAAGTGATAAAAGTCCCAGTGTCCTTTTATGGTTAAGGAGATAACTTACGCATGTTCTCAAAATTGAGACGTGGTTTTAAAATTTAACTGGGACAGTTCTAGAGAGTGGAGAGCCTTTGAGAGGCCTCAGGCTACATGAGGTGAGGTAGGAGCTCTGGCCTTGCTCCAGGTGGGAGCTGTGACTTTGCCTTTTTCTTGTGTGAAACTGCTTTTAAACCCTTCTCTTGGTGCCCAACAAGTAGTTTTTGATGTGAAGAAGACTTTCCTTCTTTTATTAACAGATGTTTGCCAAAATAGGTGTGAAAGTAATGAATGTTGGATAGATAAAATGACAGTCCTACCTGTGATTTTTAAAAATCCAAATGTGGATATAGCCAAGGGCTTACTATCTCCCCAGTAAGACTGTTTAGGGGTTGTACGAATATTTAATACTTCAAACAAAGTTCTTTTAAAACCTTTACTCTTCATGTGTTGCTTACCACCATTCTTTGCAGGTTAGAGTGGCTTCTGAAAGTTGGAACTGGGTATCTGTACCTCTCAAACACCTTCCTCTTCACTTCCCCTCATTATTTTGTTCACAAAAACAGTTGGGCAAGAGAAAGTAGAACTAGGTAATTGTGACTTCTCAACTGACTACATTTTATTTGAAGAGCATTGGTCCTTGATTACCTATTAGCAAGGATTTTGTTGTATTAAAAAAAAAAAAACATACTGATTGTAGCTCAGTGGTAAGAGCACTTGCCTAGCACGTGTGAGGCACTGTGTTTGATTCTCAGCACCACATAAAAATAAATAAAGATACTGAGTCCATCTACAACTAAAAATATTTTTAAAGACATACACTTTGAAGAATTTGTTTGCTCTGGCCTTAATGATGAAAACTTACTCAGTTTTCTAATGCTGGAGAAGATATAGAATTTACATTTCATAGTACCATTAGGATATATGTTCTGTCAAACAGGTTTTAAGCTTGTGTATATAGTAATGCTGGAGAAGATATAGAATTTACATTTCATAGTACCATTAGGATATATATTCTGTCAACATATATAAGCTTGTATATATAGCTTTCATTTAAATCAGACTTACATTTTCTGATGTTACAAAACCAGTTTTGTTAGAATACAGGATTTTAGCTTTTTTGTTGGAAGGGGGGGGGATGGGGGATTAAGGCAGATTAAAATGTTGGGATAATAACTGATTCCTTCTCTATGCTCAGGAAAAAAAATTCCTCCAAATCTGGATGTTACAATGGTGGTATTAGCAAAACATGAGTTTGGGGTGGTGTAGAGCTGAGGGGCCTGTTGTGGTAATGGACCAGTCACTCCTCTTCTGAATCAATGTGTCATGCAGGGCTCAAATAACTCCAATGTGTGAGGGTCTCTGGTGATGCAGCATTGCCACCGCGTGACAGGATTTGACCCAGATACTCAGTCTGGGGAGAACATCTGTCTCATTCCACCATGCTCCTAACAGATGGGGCTATACCCAAGAGGCAGGAGGATCTTCTGCAAAGAGCACCGTCTAGGGTTTAGTGAGGGTAAAAGCAACATCACTATACCTGCCACTTATTAGGTCAGTCCTGAGTCCCAGGCACCATGCAAGGTGCATCACTCCATTATCCCTGATGTGTTTAAACAGGAGTTATTTCCCCAGTGCTGTGAGTCTGCGACCTTAGGTAGAAAGGGTTTTCAGAAAACCCAATACTTTAAAATAGGAATGGTCTCCTGCCCGTGTTGGAAGAGGAGCTCTGAGCTCTTCCTTGAGATTAAAGCTGTTACCATTTTTATGTTAACAGTACCTTTTCAAAATACTGAAGGTTAAGGCTTGCATTTGGCTTCTGTCTTGGTCCAGGGGGTGGTTATCCTCTAATGGTGATCTTTAGTGGTTATCTTTTAGTGAGTTATTTCCACATACCAAAATGTGTGAGATATTTGAGTGAAGGTACCTTGCAGTCATGACACACTTCACTTTTATTAGTTTTATCATCTCATGTTAACCTGTAGGAGGTCGAAATGATGTTGATTTCATGGTGGTGGTGGTGATAGATATTTTTACCCATGGAAGTGATACATGAGATTTTATTAAGAGTTGCTGCTAGTTGAGTGTGTATGGCAGAGGGGGAGTAGGAAGAATCTCAGGAATGTCCCTTATAGTTTTTTTCATCTGTTCCTTTCTAGTCTTTATAACCTGGCTTCTCTGGAACTGAGAGAGAATCTTCTGACCTATCTTCCTGAGTGAGTCTCTGGGGAGAATGGTGAGGGGGTGGGTGTGGACTAGGTGAATTGAAGTATATATATATATATAAAAGGACTGTTTTAAAAAAAGATCTGGTGTCCTTTGTAAAGTTAGTGAGGTGCCAGCCTTCTCATAATGATCCTTCCTGTGCAGTATCTACTACCATAAAATCCAAATGTGTGCTATTTCTAGAAACTACGAGTGAGGAATATATTGCCTTGCTCAGCAGGTCTCAGTCCACTCTTAAGCACTTTATTTTGTTGTTGTTGTTGTTTTTTTTTTTTTTTAAATAGCTCTCTCACCCAGCTGCGCAGGCTAGAGGAACTTGATTTAGGAAACAATGAAATATATAACTTGGTAAGTGTATCAAAGCGAGATGGGAATTTGTTTTTGTCCTTAGTTACAATCACAAAATATTTTGGGGAGGTCTATAAGGATGCTTACAAAGCCAGTATTTTTTTGGATGTGCCTGGGAACCCAGTTCTCAGGAGTTCAGAATTGTGATTGGGGTTCAGGGAGGGTCAGGACTGGGGAGTTGGGGCCTGAGAGGAAACAGCTGGGGCATTTTAGAAGGAGGAGGGCCTGATCTTAGAGAACTGATGACCAGCATCCTCTATCATGCCAAGTCATTATATGATTTCGGGTTGTATCTCCCTTAATGGAAGGCTGAGAATGGGATCTTTGTTACCATAACATTATTTTTGTTTGTTTGTTTTAGCCAGAATCTATTGGCTCTCTCTTACATCTAAAGGATCTCTGGTTGGATGGAAATCAACTGTCAGAATTACCTCAGGTAAGTAGAAATTTCAGTGTCTCCCCCAAAACACGGAATAGCAGTAAGCCTTTATGAATTTTGTCCTTGTTGGTTGTTTTGTTTTGTTTTGTTTTGGCACCGGGGATTGAACTCAGTGGCACTGGACCACTGGGCCACATCCCCAGCCCTTTTTTGTATTTTATTAGAGACAGGGTCTCACTGAGTTGCTAAGTGCCTCGCCATTGCTGAAGCTGGCTTTGAACTCGCGATCCTCCTGCCTCAGCCTCCCAAGTGCTGGGATTACAGGCGTGTGCCACCACGCCCGGCTGTTCTTGGTGTATCTTATAGCTGTTTTTTTTTTTTTTTTTTTTTTTTTTTTTTTTGTGGTCAGAATGTAGATTTCATGTTGTAGGTGCTTGTATTTTGAGGAAGTTTGGGTGCTTCCCCACTTGGCTGTGTCAACCTGTCATGGTGGACCCTGTGCTTTGAGTGGGGAATACAGATTGAGGCAGAGAAGTTTTACACCAGAAGAAAGCCCTCAAGTAAATTTTTAATTCATGTAGTTGTAGCATTGAAGTTACTAATGACTAATGGAATTAAGAAACTAATTATAGTCTATTTCTGAGATTTTGGCTGCAGTTGGGAAGACAGATCAACAACTATAGTAGGTAGAGTTTGACTAATATTTAGATTTCTCTAGGAAATATATGGAAAATCCTGATGGAGAGAATGCTAGTTAACTTTGGAGTCAGAGGATTGGGGGGGAAAAATACCCTGGTGTTATCAGGAGAGCAATAAAACATCAGCTGTGGGATATGAAAGGAGGAATGTGTACATTTATGTACAAATGTATGTAAATGGCTGTGGGAGATGTGATATCCCAAATACAAAGAGATTCAAGATCCAGTGGCCCATGTTAGAAATGGTTATTTAAAAATGCTATTTTCTGGGGCTGGGGTTGTGTCTCAGCGGTAGAGTGCTCACCTAGCACATGCAGGACCCTGGGTTCGATCCTCAGCACCACGTAAAAATGAATAAATAAATAAATAAAGGTTTAAAAAAAAAGTTAAAAAAAATGATCTTTTCCCCCGTAGCATAGACTTGTGTAAAACTAGTGCTAATCATCTTAAATTCTCAAACAGAATTATTTTCCTGTCTTCGCTGATAATGGAATGAAAAAGATGCAAAGACATTATTAAATTAAAGGGAATTAATGAAAAGTAGAATAACTTCAGGGGTCTGGCCTAAAATTAGTAGAATGTCATCTGGTTTCCTGTAGACAGGAAACACAGGGCGCAGGATGGTGAGGCATATGTTAGGCAGGAAATAAGTTGGAAAGAATAGGTCAGACCAAATTAAATATAGATTGAGGAATTTGTACTTATGTAGACATCAGGGAACCTCTAGGTGTTTTTTGAGCAGCAGGGTGGTATGATTATATGACTAGACCAGCTATGTTTTCCGGAAGGAAATTCAGACCAATGTGTAGAATGGACTTGGAAAGGAGGAGTCGAGAATGGAATCCAAGAGGCAGAGCTAACAGTCAAGGTAAGAGGATAAAGAGAATAGGAATTTAACGTAAGGAAATAGGGTTGGAACATGGAGGCAGTTATGACACTGAATGGGCATTTTGGGAATGAAGGGGAAGGTGACTCTTTAAGCAGCATGAATCATGCTGTTCCTAATTCTGGATAGATTGTTTTCATTAAAAGCAATGTGCTTCTCTTCTGCTGAGGTTAAAGATCTTGATGGCCCTGTGTGTTTCAGTTTTGCTGGGGAGCAGTTGCTTTGATGTTTGTGTTAACAAGCACTACCTGTCCTGGAAGGAGAGATTAAGTAGATGGTTTCTTACCAGAGACTATCCTGGAGTTCTGCTGAACTGTAAACTGCTTACTAGAGATTGATTCCAAACATGGAGAATCGGATTCTAGTCTCCCTCATTTTTCCTGATCGTGTGATCTTGCAATCATTTGTTCCCTCTTGGTGCCATTCTCTTCATCTCTTTTTTTTTTTTTTAAGTATTTATTTATTTGCTTTAGTTGTACACAATTCATTTATTTGTATGTGGTGCTGAGGATCGAACCCGGGCCGCGCACGTGCTAGGCGAGCACTCTACCGCTGAGCCACAACCCCAGCCCTCTCTTCATCTCTTAAGTGAGAATGATTCTTGGCTTGCTTGAGGTAGAGGCGTGGCCTCCCTCCCAGCTCCATGTCTGTGATTCATTGGAAGGAGGTCTAGGACTTTTTTTCTGCCTTCCCAGTGGATGTATGCTACAGATACATCCTTAGGACTCTGGAATTTAATTGTGAAAAATAACTAACAAATTCCTCTGTACCTTGATGGATTGAAACATGGGCTTCTCTTTTTATGCCATTGATGTAGGAAATAGGAAATCTGAAGAACCTGTTGTGCTTAGATGTCTCCGAAAACAGGTTGGAAAGACTTCCTGAAGAAATCAGTGGCCTGACTTCATTAACAGATTTAGTCATTTCCCAGAACTTATTGGAAACAATCCCAGATGGTATTGGTAAGTATTGAAAAGGACCAACTGCTAAGGTGCTGCCTGCTGTGGACTGAGCATTTGGAGCTCACCCTGATCCTTTTCGGAGCTTACCCTCCACTGCTGGCAATGTGACTTCTTTGAGTCTCCTTGTTGCTTGTGTTTGGAGATGGAATTTTCTCTCTCTGCAAGCATTTCTGTCATCCTGGTTTGGTAGCAATTAAGAAAATATTGTTAGTATTAAACGTTGACTCATATCTACTTTATTTGCATCTGGTTTCAACGATTTCAGTAGGGATTAGCCCAAATAATAGAAGGTGTTTAAGGCGTCTGAGCAGTCACTAAGGTATTTCTAATTCAGCATCCCAGTATGAGAAAGTTATTTGGAACTTATTGCATGACCTAGGGAGGTGATTTTAAAGGAGGAGTGCTGTGATTGAGTTGAATCTTTTCTAGTTCATTGAGAACAATCTTTTAACCATTCTAGGCTGTTTCCTTTAAAAATAATCAGCCCAGCCATTTCCTTTACCTTAAAGGAACTCAGTCCAGTGTGAGAAATAAACACAGAGAAGGTATAAACAGGTGTGAATTGGTAGTTCTACCATAGCAGAGCCGCTTAGAACTTGTTAAAAAAGAAAAAGAAAAAAGGACTATATTTAACCACAGAATTGTCAAAGGATTTTTGTCTTTAACTTTTACTCAAAACATCAAAGGAAGTGTTTAAAAGATTTTCAATAGTTGGAGAGGCTGTGTGACAGAGGACCGCTTCCTGTCTAGTATTTGGTCAAAGTGAAAATGGTTAGCTGCTAATAGCAACTCAATAGGAATGCAGACATTGCATTTTGGACACAGCTGGTTGGAAAATTGGTAGGGAGTTTGACTCCAAATAGAAATGTTCACTGAAGATCATAAATGGCATCCAAAAGCAGGTGTAGAAACTGGACATGGCCTGTCTCTTGGAATGGGAAGAAGAAGCAGGCATGAGTTGCTAGCTGACTTCAAGTATTTGCAGGGATGTCTGTTGAAGATTTAGTACATCTTCTAGTTCAGATGGGCAAAATAAAAATATTGTGAATCTCCATTTAAGAAAGAGCCTTAAAGAAACAAAGGTACTTGTCACAAATCAGGATTGTGCTGCTTTGTGAAGAAATGAATACTCTTATCCCTAGAAGTACTCCACAAGAGGCTGCATGCCTGTTTGCCAGGGCATCCTGTTGAGGAGACTTCTCTGTTAGGGTGCAGTTACCCTGCAGAGAACATTCACATTGCCTGATAGGAAGGGAGGTGGAAGTCCTGCAGGGGCAGTGGGAGTAGGTTATTGATTATGCTAAATAAAGAACTTAAGAACCAATTACTCCTTCCTTTCCCTGTGGCTGCACACAAGGCAAGGTACTGCTTTGAGCACTGCTCTCGTCCAGCTTTGTCTCTTTTTATGTCTCTGTTTGTAGAGAGGCTGTTTTCTGATTTAATGGGGAATGTGCCATTATGCTAATGGCTCTTGGTAGATAATGAAGGACCTGGGCTCTGCAGGCTGAGTCCACTAACTTGTAGTTGCAAGCCACAATCTGCATGACCTAGGTTTTCCATCTGAATGATCTGGGCCTCTGAAGAGGCCGCAATTAGATGCATTGTGTCAAGTCTTTGTGCCCTGATGTAGTAAAGTCAGTTCTTCCTATGACTTTTCAGATTCTGCCTTGTTCTGTGTATGTAGAAATACTTCATGGCAGGGATCTTCACTGAGTCACTTTCATTCACAGGTGATTTAATAAGTTACACTTGATTATTTTTAGTAAAGTTTATTCTTGGGGTAAGAAAAGGAACAACCCCTGCTCTTAAAGATGTGTCAAGAGCCAGCTGTTTGTTCTTTAAAATTTCTGGCTTTGATATGGTCTTTTTAGGTAGTGCTTTTTAAAATGATTTGTTTCTAATTGCTGTTTTTGATGTTCTGAGCATATTATATTAACCCATAACCTTAGTGATTTAGATGAGAGTGATGCAGTTTCATAATGTGAAAAGATGGGTGAGGAAAAAGTAAGTCACCGTTGAAAACATAAAAGAACGGCAGCTAGGAAGTACTAAGTGGTGATTAGGAAAACAATTGTAACTAATGGTTTAAATAACCCTTTTGCAGGAAAACTAAAGAAACTGTCAATCTTGAAGGTGGATCAGAACAGAATCACACAGTTGCCTGAATCAGTTGGGGATTGTGAAAGTCTCACGGAGTTAGTACTTACAGAAAATCGGCTACTGGTGAGTATGGTTTGCATGTTAAGATGAAGACTTGGGGCTGGGGTGGTGGCTCAGTGGTAGAGTGCTTGCCTAGCATGTGTGAGGCACTGGGTTCGATTCTCAGCACTGCATATAAATAAATAAAATAAAGGTCCATTGACCCATATATATATACACGTGTATAAAGTTGAAGACTTATTAGGGTAGAATCCACTTACTTGTAATTTGAATGGACTAAATGCCTATGTCCTCGTGTTACATCTCAAAAAGGGATTTGCAAATCAATGCGTGACCAGATGATCAATTTTTAGCCTACTTAAGCAAAGAAAATGGTGTTTAGTCTCCCCCGTCAGAGCTTGTGTTCTAGATGCATTGCTTAAAATGTAGGAACTGAACTGACACTTCAAAGAGGCAGGGAAATAAGCCACTGTCCCTGGGTATGTTGATGTCTCTGCCAGGGCAGCCAGAGACTGCCAGAGGATGCATTGATCAGGATTCTTCTGGTCTCTCCCTGAGTTCTTTGGGCAAATGGAAGAGCAGGGGAAGAAATTGTGGTTGGCCAGGGAAAGTCTTGGTGGGATCAGGGCTGGGGAATACCTTTTCAAGGGGAGCCAGAGTGTGCTATCTGGTGAGCTTTGGTTAAGCTTCTGTTGTTTCTACCTCAGAAAAGGGAGGCAAAGGTGGCTGCAGGTGTATGTGGCTGGGACCAGGCTTCACCTCCCTTCTGGGAGAGGGAGTGTGCACCACCTGCTGGGGTTGGGCCAGCAGGCCTGTGGGTCTCTCCCACTATATCCTGTGCCTCTCCAGTCCTCCTGCTGCACTTTGTCCTCTCCCTCTCTCTTCCTTCACTTGTCTTGTAGCCAAAATTCTTTTCTTCAGTCTATTTTCCTAGGAAAGTACTCTTCTTTCCTTTTTAAAGAAAATTGCTTTCTCTTTTCTTCATCTTCATTTTGACACTATTCTTTTTACCTCTTCTTTTTCTCTTCCTGCTTTCCTTTTCTCCTTTTTACTTATTTCAGTAAATAATAATAATCCTGAGGATTGAGCCCAGGGCCTCAGGAATACTAAGCAAGTAGTCTGTCACTGAGCTACATTCCCAGCCCTTTTTTTAAAAAAAAAAAATATTTATTTATTTGCTTTAGTTGTACACAATGCAATGCATTTATGTTTACGTGGTGCTGAGGATCGAACCCGGGCTGCGCACGTGCTAGGTGAGCGCTCTACCGCTGAGCCACAACCCCAGCCCCTCCCAGCCCTTTTTAAAGCAATTTTTATTTTGAGACAGAGTCTCTCTAGGCTGACCTTGAACTTGGGATCTTCCTGCCTCAACCTCCTGAGTAGCTGGGATCATGGGCCTTTGCCTCTGCACCTGGCACTTTTTTTTTTTTTTTTAAGTAAAATAAGTAGTGCTCTTTAGATGAAGAGAGCAGAAAAAGACAGCAGGAGAGGAATGGGGACTCAGACTTAGTGAGAGAGCCCAGTGAACTCCTTCCTCAGATTGCTCAAATAGCAATCTTTGGCAGGTATGGAGGAAGTTACCAAATCTTTCTGTCCTAGTTGGTGGTTTAAGGCTTACAAATACTAATAACAATAACATTCACCCCCAATTCCATTAGAGTGTTGAAAGCTTTCACGTGGACCTGGCCTGCTTCCTGCAGGGCTCTGCTCCCCACAGGGCTCTGCTAGCTCATCCCTGTGGAGCCCCCATCCCCTGTCCTGTTTGTAGAACCTACTTGAGGTTCTGATTTTCTGCCCCAGCACTCTGGGACTGTCATCAAAGCCACCATCCCAGCATGGTTCTCAAAAGTGTAGGCAGGGCAGTGATGAATTTTAAAGGAGCAAATTCTCACTTACTGGAGTTGAAGATCATTCATTTTCTCTTTACCAGATAATTTGCCTGTTCCCATGTCTCTGCCTTTGACTTCATGCCTTTGACACACACTATCATATCAACAAAAATTCAGAGTACTTCACTCCACTTCTCCCACATGATCATTACAAATATCTGATATTCAGGAAGAACTATTGCTTCTCTTGCTGGATATTCTATCAGTTCTTGCAAATGTTTCTTTGTCTCTGAGCTATGTGAAAAATGTGGTAAATTAATAATACAAATGTTATTTTAACAGACTTTACCTAAGAGCATTGGAAAACTTAAGAAGTTGAGCAACTTGAATGCAGACAGAAATAAATTAGTCTCTTTACCAAAAGAGGTATGTACTTTTAGAAAAATAATACAATAATTATAAAGAAATAATAACGACACACAAAGGATTGAAAATGTCCAAGATTTTTTTAGTGTTTAAAAGACTTCGGTGGTACTTTTTAAAAAGTGTGTGAGCATAAAGCTGAAAGGAGGGTACTGTACCCAAGAATGATCACCAGTAACATTAAAGAGGGTTAGATTTTGAAAGGAAGAGAGATGGACATTTTGGGTTTGACATATAGAGAATGGTGACGCCCTTGACAGAAATGGGTAATTTTGGAATTTGGCAAGAGGAAGTGTATGACTTTGGGTTTGACTGTTAATTTTAAATTTAATATGAAATAAAACTGTCCCATAGTCACGGGATTATAAAAGGGCATTGATGTTTCTGGGCAGAGAGTTGTACTGAGCCATGTACTTGTCTGGGATGAGATGAATGAACTCTTCACAAAGGTGTACATGCAGAAGAAGACTAGGGAGGGTCTACTGCCAGGTTTCTAAGACCTCCCTCCCTCCAGCTTTCCCTTGTCAGTGCTCCAAGCAGGAGAAGAGAGACAGTCACCATCCATTGTGGAGAGTAGCTGTGTGGACTTGGAGACATCTGAATTCTATCTAGAGAGGTGGAAATGCAGATAATGAGGAAGGAAGACATGGTAGAGCAAACCAAGAGGTGTCTGGCTCCTTTGAGGAATGTTTGCTTTCCATTGGGAAGTAGGAGAGTTTGATTGGAAAAGGGTAACACTGAGCTTGATTTTGTATTAGCCACATAGGCTACAATCAAGTTTATGTCACCTTCCTTCTCCCTCACTGAAGTGTTATAGATGAGGTTTCCCATTTGCTGGGTCCTCACATAAAAAGATTATTTCCTTATATGATAGGAAATAACTGGCCAGAGACAGTTTTCTTCATATTTCTCTGTTTTGTTTCTTTCTAACAACTGTCTTGGAATGATTTCAAAGCTGCCATACAACCAGCTAGAACTTGAGGTTCACTTATTTTCCTAGGCTGCTTCTGAGGGTGTCTAAGCTTGGCCTGGGTTCTTCTTTCCTTTCCTCGTGTTGGTTTTCTGCCCAAATGCCCAGTCTTCTCCTGGGTAAGATGGCCAAATGGCACAGATTACATATGTGCCATTGATCATAAATGTGGCACATATGTAATCTGACATCCTTAATATGAGCACTGGCATCTAAATTAAACTGTCTCCAGCAAAAAGTCTTAAGTCTGTATCTCAGCTAAATTGGGACACAACTGAGAGTCTGCAAATCACAATATTTTGGTTCTAGTTTCTAAGCAATAAACCAAAACACAGCTGATGTTCTGAACGTTAATTTTACTCTTGCTGAATAGCACTTGTAGATGGGGCATGGGCTGGACACACAGACACACACAGGAGTAGAAAAGATCAGTTATTTCCTTCCTCCATGTCATGCATTGTCCCAGGTGTTTCCAAGTGTGTTAACTCCTTGGATCCTCACACAACTTTGAAGTCATGGTGATGTATACCCTCATTTTGCATATGAGGAAGCTGAGGCCAATGGCTGTTTTTTGCAGGGCTCATAAAGCTAGGACGTGGTAGAACCAGGCTCCAGAGATGAACCTCCCAGTCTCCAGTCCCACTGCTCTTTGGCCAATAAGAACAGGCAATCCCGTAGTTGAGATTCCACCCAGCCTTTTCATCCATGTGACCTGGAGGTAGGCCAAGACCTCCATTCAGGAAAGAAAGGCCACATTACCTTTAGTTTGGATATTGTAGAAAGTTAATACTGTGCAGGGGTATTTTCAAGTTAAATGCTAAGGAGAGCTCTGTTAAGTTTAATGTTAATTGCTGGTAAGTTTCACCACCACCCCCAGCTTCTCTGGACCTCCTTTGGACTCTTTCTTTCACAGCTACACATTCTATACAAGAACTTTAGAAATTGATTATTATAAACTATTACCGTCATTTCAGCATGAGTCCTCTTTTCATTTTAAAAGAATGAAACCGACACTCTGTGTTTCTGATTAAAGGGTTATACCCAGTACATGCTGTGTCCACTTAAATTTACTAGAATAGCTTTTCATGAGGTGAAAAGTGAAAATATGGTAAAAATATTTCTAGCCTTAAAGCTGTATAGCTATCATATTTTGTCCATTTTCTGAGAAATTTTGTGTGGCCTTCAGGCATCTAGAGTTTTATAAAGGAATGAAGTCTATATATTTTTCTTCAGCCACCCGATAAAGCAGAAAACATTTTCATTTTTAGGAGCAGGGTCTTTTCTAATGCTCCTTCAGTCCTACTTAACACACACTGAGCTCCCAGAATAGAAAACACATTGAACACATGTCTCTGATTCTGCTGTGGGTCAGTTTGGTAGTCCAGCAGAAATGGTTTGCATGCTTGTCTCTGACCATCAGGATCTAGCAGCCAAACCACCAAGTGCCTCCTGACCTCACCTGGCGTTGCATTGGCCTGGACAGCATCCTCCTGTCAAGAGTCTCTGTGCAGTGTGATAGGCCTGTGACTGTGTGTGTGTGTGTGTGTGTGTGTGTGCACACGTGTGCGTGTGCCAGCTGTGCCTCCATGCTTGATATCATTTGATCAAATCCTGCATTTTCCTGACCAGGTTCTTTTCTTAAATTTATTACTTTCCCTTGAAATTGCATACATGACATATCTAAATGGAAATGCTTATATGTATGTGCCCAGAGTTCACAGTTGTGTTAATTGGCATTGGTTTAGTGTGCTCCGTAGTTCTTCCTATATTTTGTCTTTTTAATTTTAATTTGATCCTATTGTATATTGTCAGTTTTATGGCACATCTCCTTAGTCTGCAGCAGCATTTATTTGCATTTATTTTTCCCAAATGATTGAGGGGAAAATGTTTGTACTGTGTGGGTCACAATAATAGACTTTGTTTGTGTTTTGTGCTGTTATTTGTAGTAAACATTTGCAAATCAATGAATGTCTCTTGTTTTCTTAATTGTTAGCTGCTTGGAAATTTAGAAAAGTCAGGTAAACTTGTTACCTTGTAAGTATTGTTCAGACCATAGCTGCATCTTTAACTTCCATTTTGCTTTTTAAATGCATGAAGATTCAAATTGGCTGACTGCTTTGTGTGTTCTTCATTGTAAAGTATTGGACACATACTCAAACTTTTTTTTTTTTTAATGACTTGCATGGCTGGAACCTTACATTATTATGTATTTTTCAGATTTGTTCAGATTATTCTTTCTCAAAAGAATGCTTTTCTGTGAATTACACTTTTAAGTTATTCAGAAATTCTGAAAGGCCATCACTCACGTCATCTGCCTTCACTAAATCATAGCTTGTTGGCATGACTCTTGTCTCCAATGGAAAGGCTAGATGTGCTTCGTTTGCTCCCTGTGGCATGCTTCTGAGTTTGTAAGCCACTTACTGTATCTTTTATTTCTCATCCTGTTGCTTAAGTATATATGCTTCTGGGAAAGGGAGATTCTCTTAAAAACTCCTGTTTTTGGTGGAAGAGTTAAGACAAAGAGCCTATGTAGTGTAAGATTCATGGATAAGCAGGGAGTTGATACATGTGTGATCGTAGATATGAAGAACAAGAGCAATGACTTCTTAATATTCCCTAGCCATGTCTTACTTTGAAATAATCTGGACCACAAGAAAATTCTGGCTTGAGGAAATAGAGTTTATATACAGGTTTAGAGTCCAAGTTTAGAGGCCAGTTCTTTCTCTGCAGTCAGAATGAAGTGACCCCAACTATACCATATGTATTCAGTTATTCAATCAAATGAGACAACATAGAACTTGCAGATCATTTATAAAAGCCTTTTTTTTTTTTTTTTTTGGTAAATCAGGCGAGCTGTAATTTTCATAGATATTATTTTAATATTCAGAGGTGTCTGTGGTGATAAAGTTTTCATTTTGTGGATAGCTTTCTGCCTGTTATTGCACTTTAACATTATTTTAGTGTCAGTTTCCATTCTAGAATGAGTTATTGATAAAAGATAATATAAAACCTACTATTAGAATAAAATATAGTTGGCCTTCAAATTTCAAGATGCAGAAGGCATTTCTAAACTTGAAAGAGAAAACAAGACATAAAAGAAACAGTTGGTGGATTTGTCTATCTGAAAGTTAGATTTCTGATCTCCCAAGTATAGTCTGGGGGCAGGAAGACACCACATCTCAAATGAGGAGATTTCTCCTTAACTCTGTTAGAAATTCCTTCACAACATTAAGAAAGATGTATCTACTATAGAAAAATAGACAAAACCACAACCAAATAAATGATTCACAGAAGAAAAAATGGAAATGGCTCATAATATGAAACAGTTTCAGCCTCATCAGTATTCACAAAAATATTAAAACATTTTAGCTTATCAAACTTTCGAGATAACAGAAAACCAAATGTTTGCAAATGTGTATATTTTCATGTAAATATACATCATTAAGGTCTCTTGGGAAGAGACTTGGTAATATTAAAAACTTTAAAATATACATACCTTATTTGTAATTCCACTTCTAGGAATTTATCCAAAAATAACATCCATGGGTATACCCTAAGAATGACACATGAGAATATCTGTCACATTTCACATAGGATCGGTTCTTGGTAGGCACCAAGGATGTCTATGAGCATGTGCACAGACAGCTCACATGGGCTAGGCACTGTGCCAAGTGTACACAGAGGTAGGTAACCTGTGCCAGGCTTTGTGTTAGGTGCTTATTCTTGTCTAATTTTCACAATAGTTCTGTGAAGTGCAGGTAAATCATCATCAACATCCTACAGATTGTAAAACTAAGAATGAGAGAGGTTAATAACTTACCCCAGATCACACAGCAAAGAAGCGGCAGAACTAACTAGCAACATTAAACATGGGTGATTTGTTAAGTAATCTATGATACATCTTTAGGAAGAAATAATTATCAGTGAAAATACTTTTAGAAACATAATGACATGGGAAAATGTTCTTGGTGGCATATATGCTAAAGATCATGGTGTTGGTCCTAATTTTGTTAATGTATATGTGTATAATCACAAATGAATGGCAAGAATACTGAAAAAGTGTACCTCAGAATGTTAGTGCTGATTTTCCCTTTGTGGTAGGATTTGAGTTATTTTGCTTTATTGTGCTTTTCCTACATATGTATGGTTTTTATTTTCCAGCCAGCACAAGTTCCTTTATAGTAATCAGTAAATAGAGGACCATAGTGATTAGTGAATATTTTGATGTCAGTGGCCCAACAATTCAGGGGATCTCAAAGCCACATGGTTTCTAAAATATTTATGAATTCAGGAAACACTTGAATAATATACCACAGATGGTGATGGGATTCCAAAATTATGCATCATATTATTTCTGTTCAACTGGCATATTACTTTTTGTTAAGATTTCTTTTCTTTTTTTGCCAATGAAACATAGGTTCAATTCTGTTACAGATATTCAAGGGAAGATACTGAGAAGGAAAAAATGATGATTCCTTCATAGGTAGGGTAGGCATTTGCAAAGTGGAATGTAAGGGCTTTGAATTGAATGGGTCTCTTTACCTCCTCCTGGGCAGCTGTGACCTGCGGGCAGGTAACACCTAGTAGAAGCTGACCTTGTGAAACTTCACTCAGGGGTCCACTAATCTCACCCGGAGATGGATTAGATAGGTGCCAGACAGTTAAGGACAGTATCATTTTGAATTAACAGAGGCACCAAACAGCCGCATTCTGTAATCTTCGGAGAATCCAAGTCCAACCCCTTGTATTCTTGGAAGGTGCTATTATGTGGTTTAAGGGAAGTTTAAAAATACCAGCTGCCTACATAACTGGTAATAAGTTATTTAAATAGTGACTCTGCTTCCCAGAATTCCTGAATGATATGGACATTGTATCTTTTTTTTTTTAAAAAAATATTTTATTAGTTGTTGATGGACCTTTATTTATTTATATGTGGTGCTGAGGATCGAACCCAATGCCTCACACATGGTAGGCAAGTGCTCTACCACTGAGCCACAACCCCAGCCCTTGGACATTGTATCTTGATGACCACCATGGAACCTTCAAATGCTGCTTTCTGAATCCAAAAGAGAAAGCAAAAACACCTGTGAATGATATGCATAATACAATGCAGCACTCATGTCCAGTCTTCATTGATATTCATACAAAACGTCAGTGAGATGCATTGTCAGAGAGACAGTTTTTAAAGGTGGTCTCCCATATGTGAGCTCAGCATAGAGATGGCTAACATCAGCACAGTCCCAGAACAGAGTAGCCACCAACTGCTGATTGGACTCATCATGTGGATCTGGGACTTTCACTTCTTGGAAAAACAATAGCTACCACATTTATTTGGCAGCAGCAGTAGGTTAGGTATTATGATAGGCACAAAATTACACATATGGTTTAATTTAATTTAATTCTTATTGTTACTTTTGATGAAAATAATATATCCAAACCCACAAACATATGACTGAGCCTGAATTCTAACCCCTGCTTGTTGACCTTAAAGCATCCGCCGGCTCCACTGTACCGTATCCCCCTCTGAGGTCTGTAGTGAGCTCTATCTTTTATGAGTTATGGTTTCAACTACTTAATAATCTTTTCTGTTTTTTCTTTTTCTTTTTTTGGTACTGGGGATCAAATCCAGGGGTGCTGTACCATTGAGCTACATCTCTAACTCTTTTTATGTTTTGTTTTGAGGTCTCACTAAGTTGTTTAGGACCTCGCTAAGTTGCAGAAGCAGGCCCTGAACTTGGCAATCCTTCCTCAGTTAATAATCTTTTCTAAAAATCAAAGATTTGTGCCATCCCTGCCTGGCTGAGTTGGAAAGACGGCTCTGTGTGAATGTTTGCCTGGGACGGCATGTGCTTTTTAGGAGTTATTATGGCATCCCTAGCACACTCTGCAACAACATGTGCTCTTTGTTGGCATTGTTTTCCAAACACCTTAGACAATGGAGATCAGAAGGTCACACCGCCTGCTTTGTCAACCCAGAGGGCCTAAGAGGAGCTTGAACACAATTGCTTGCCACCCCTTGACATCCCCAGTGGGTGGGAAAGGAAAAGGTGGGGTGGGGGGGAGGAGACTATAAACACTCCACTTGAAGTTAATACTATTTCTCCTCAAATACTTAAGGGATATTAGCCTGTCCTGAACTTTTAGAGCCCTCTCTGGACCACTTTAATTAGTTAATTAATTTTTTTATTATATAGCATATATGCACGTGATACAAATTGAAAATATTCACATATTATAGCTGTAGGGCGCTATAATATGAAGAAATGTCTTGTAAGTGACTGAGACAGTGCACAGCTTCAGAATGAAACACCCAGCCCAGGATCGCTGTAGTCTTACTGTCCCCTGGGATGATCATATATGTCACTGATATTATCTGCTTTGCCACCTTCAGGTAGATAAGGCCTGTCTCTTCAAAGCTAGGCAAGGATGGCAGCTCAAGGAATCTCCAGCTGAGTGCTCACCTGGAATACCTTCCTCCACTCAGACCTATGCAGTACCTGGCTTCATGCAGATGCCCTTCCACTGGGGGGGGTGGGGAACGGCTCCCTGTGGGAACCCCTTCCCAGGAGGAGATTTTTTTGTCAGTACTATCTAAATTTATCAGGGAGAACCTGATAATGCCAGTCCTCAAAAGGATCAGTGTTTCAGTTCCTTTCCTTCATGATATTCCTGGGCCTCTGAGTAAAACTAATGATTTCCTTGTTCAAAGGACTAAAGAAATGCCAACCCACATGAAAAATCCAGTTGTCTGTGTCTTCTAGGATTATTTACTGGGGCTCTGTATTTACAAAACTTAGGAGAACCTACTGGTGTGACCCTTACTAGAACAAAGAAGAGTTTCATTATCTCTGTTGCCACATGAAGAAACAGATACCCTAAGTAGTAGTCCTTCAAAAGCAAGTAAATTTTTAAACACATTTCTAAATGGAAAATTTGGTAGATGTACAGGTTACACATGGCGGTAGATAGGATGGGTTCTGTACTTGACAAGCAGCTGATTGTATGCAAACACATACAAATCTAACAGAAACTTAGATGATCTTAAGAATCTTCAGGAGGTATTTTGTCCTGTCAGAGTGTTAGACTATAATTAGGAAAGAAATGTACAGAGCAATTTAGCATATTACAGACCAGAACATTCTAGAAAGACTTTCTGGAGGAATTAGGGGACATTGGGCTAATTGTTGATGATTGGTAAGATTTAAAAAGACAAATAAAAAAGCATTTTTGTAGAAAACAATAGGATACAAAAATACAAGGTGTATTTTAGAGGACAGTGAATAAACCAGGTTTCAGTTTTACCAGGATAGAAAATGTGAATATGTGAAAGAAAGGGGATAATCTCATAACCTTTCTACTATGTGAGTGCTTTCCACATGCCTAGAGACAGTGTTAGTCCTTAGTGTTTTAATGTTTATTTTCCTTTTTATATCCATTGTGGAAGTACTGTGGTTAAATAAATTATTTCAAAATATTTATATTCTTAAGGGAAGAAATGAAAAATTATTCATAAGGGTAACAATGCACTGATTTTATAAATATGCATTCTACTTTTTAGAGTATTGTATACACATATTATACATACATACAAATAGAAAAGTGCAGAAGATATGTTCAGATATCACCAAAGATTCAAGTCTCTTGATCCTCCTGCAGTAGGAGGTCCTGGAATAGTATTTTTCCATGTGTGGGAGAGACATCAATAGGTTCCTTCATAAGCCTTTTCTAGTGATCACTCTTGGGATGGCAAATACCAGAAGAATGTAGTACTTTATAGAGTCCTGCAGAATGTTGTGTCTGGAATCGAGTTATTTTTTTTCACCCTCTTGGTCCAGCTTTTCTGACTGTAAAACCACAGTCCATTGCCTAAAGAGAATCATTGAACTATATTCATGCTCTGTTTTGAAGACCAGACTCTATGCAAAGTTCAGTTACCTTCAAATTGCTTACTTAAAAAAAGAAAGAATATGATGTGGATGAAGATGTCAGTTTATCAGCAAATCGTAACTGAGGAGATGAATGTGTGCATAACCAGTTTTACTTTTTGCTAAGATATTGTTGGTTTTATACTCCTCAGGGGAAAGCGAATTGACCAAATCCATTTGTGAATGATCAAAAGCTATTAATAGAGGTATGGTAGAAATTAATGTATAGTCCATAAGACCTCTCCCCACCCCGGCTTTTTTTTCTTAAACTGGGGAATTGAGAACACTGAAGTCAATATAATGGGCAGGTCTTGAACTGCGTATGTGTAGGTATCAGTATCATCTCTGGACTCACTTTTGAAACTAGAATGGTAAACTCCCATATTACCAGATAATGTTTGTCTGGACTTGTGTAGTTCGGTTCATACATTTAACAGATGCAGTTGGATTAGATATCAGCAGTGGAAAATAATTTCCTTTCCAGAGTGAAGTTTTTAATGGTATAGTTTATTCTCTCAATTTAATTGAGAACATGTATGTTTAAGGTTTTGTATGATATAAATGAATCATATTTGGTCATCAATGAGGCTTCCAGTTAGGTGGTGTATTTTCATGCATCTTTTTCATGCTGTTTGCTAAACAAGATGCCACGCCCCCAATGTCCCTCCACAAAATTGAAAAAACGATGTGTTTTCTTCCCCACTGTAGATTGGCGGGTGCTGCAGCCTCACTGTGTTCTGCGTGCGTGACAACAGACTAACTCGAATACCTGCGGAGGTGTCACAGGCGACAGAGCTCCATGTCCTAGATGTGGCAGGGAACAGGTGAGCAAGTCTTAGTTTGCCTTGCTTTAGAGGAGAAGGTGTGCATACACCCAGTCTTGACCACGTTTGCTATGTCTTGCAGAATATTGTACTGATTAGTTGAATGGCCCAAGCTCCCGCAAGTTCTTAAAATGGGGACTGGAGTAATTGAGCCAGGTGGAGTAGAGAAGGTTGAGGATAATCTGAGCATGGGGTGTTTTAAAGTTTAAGTGGACATTTCTAAAGAAATGCTTCCTAGGATGACAGTACAGTAATGTAAGGGTAAGAGTGCTGGCCTGAGAAGGGGGCACTGAGGATTTCCCCTCGGATTGTGTAGAACTAGCCTTTGTAAGTCAGAATGGGCCTCAGTTTCCTCATCTGCAAGGAAAAAAGGAAACAGAGCTCAAATCAGTTTGAGTTCTTATTGTTGTGGTCTTTATTGTATTGGAGACAGGGTCTTGCCATGTTGCCCACGCTGGTCTTGGAACTCTAGGACTGAGGCCATCCTCCTGCTTCAGCCTCCTGAGTAGCTGGGACACCATGGGGGTGTGCCACTACATTTGGCCAAACTCATTTTTTAACCAGTGTTCTGAAATGTGCTGTGCTAGTGACCCTGAACACCCTGAAATTGTAAATATAATTGTATTTGTAGAGACATTGTTTGTGGTGAGAGTATCCACAGCTAATGTCAGAATGTCCAAATGATTCATAATTAAAAAAAAGAAAGTTAAGAATCACCCTTCCATCTTCCCTGAGGTCATAGCAACACTATTTCTCAAACTCTGGCTCACTTGCCAGTTTCTGAAACATGCCTGTTCCTTACATTTGTAGAAAATAACTTTGTTTCAATCATCTTGAGCTAGTTTCAGCACTCCAAATGTCCTATGTACTTTCTTCCACTTAAGCCTCGTACACAAGCATTCTTTAACCCTGGGCCCTCTTCTCTATCTCCCCACCTTTGGTCTTTATCACCAAACTTCCCTTCCTCTAGGAAGCCCTGCCTTGAATCTGTATTCAGGGACTTTCCTATGGTAGTGCTCACAGCACTGTGTGACAATTGCCTGTCTAACCCTCTGACACCTGAAGTAACCTCAAGGTAGATATTTTGCGTTCTGCGTCATTGTGTCACTTGCCCCTTCGTAGTGCCTGGCATATAATAGATGCCTGGTGAGAACTGATGACTAAGTGAAAATGTCAGTAGTTTTGCACAGAGAATAGCCTGGCACTATAGAATGTCTTATATCACAGGCTCCATAGCCAAAAGGAATTTAAAAATTGCTTTAGAATGTGAGACGGTTAGATAGGAGGAAATGTGTTCATTGAAGGAAAGCTGGTCAGTAATTTTACACGGTAAAGACCAACAGTGTAGAGTGTTTGGGGGACTATCCTACGTATTAATTAGCTGGCCACTCAGGTCGGGTGCAAGCCACCATTTTTCATTCTTGCTAATGGATCATGGACAATCAGGGCTAAATAAGCTAGGATCTGGAGGTGAGTTATGGCTTCAGAGAATGCTTGCCTTTTTAAAGGTTAATGCTTTCAGGACATCTTGACAGATTCTTAAGACCATTAAGTGGTTGCTAGAAACTCAAGATTAGTTTCTGCTGAATGTTGAGCCTTTGGAGCTGGAGCAGAGCTGTTCTGTCCTGACCTCTCACCTCCAGCAGGAGAAACTCAATGACTCAAGCATTCCCTAGCTCTTGCCACACTGGTGAACATGAATTTGCATTGTTCACTCTTGAGCAAAAGATGGTTCTGATGTCTGATTTCTAAAAAACTCTTTTTCACATGAATGGAGGCCTCATTCTCCAGTTCTCAGAAGAAAAGAAAGTTAAATTTTTATAATGCTTGGGCTGGGGTGGAGAAATCCAATTAAAAAGTTGAGTAACATAGCTGTCATCTGAGTCAGTTAAGTGTGACATTTAGTCCATGCACAGATAGGTTCATAACCAAAACTTAAGCCTACTAAAATATTTAATCACTACTTATTTAAAAGTATCAGTATTGAAACTAATTAAAAAAAAAAAAAAAAAAAAAAAAAGCCTTTCCAGAAAGAAAGGCTGCCACGTCAGCTCTATGACTTCCAGAAATGTCACATCCCAGGAAATCATACCAAATACAACAGAAGTTTTTGGCTCTTCTTTAAATATAAAAATAGCACATGCCAGCAGGGAAACTACATGTTAGTTTGCAGAAACTTTGTTTTACAGGTCTGATAGGATCAATTATAGCAAGGATGACTCTAAAGTGTACTTGGGAACTATATTAGTCAGGTTTTCATCACTGTGGCCAAAATATCAGGCAGGAACAACTTAAAGAAGGAGAAATTTATTTTGTTTCACAGTTTCAGAGCTGGCCCCGTTGCTTTGGGCCTGAGGTAAAGCAGAACATCATGGTGGAAGGAAGCTGTTCACCTCATGGCAGCCAGCAAGGAAGAAAAGAGAGAAAGGAAGGGACCAGAGACAAGATATGGTCCTCAAAGGCATACCCCTAAGAGTTCACTCCTTCAACTACAGTTTCCCCCACCTCCCAATAATGCCATTATTTTAATATTTGCATGAACTGATGCATTTAAATGATGCAAATGACTTTAATGCACTAATGAGGTCAGAGCCCTCATGATCCAGGCACTTCCCAAGAGCCCGACATTGCTGCATTGGGGACCAAACCATTAACATACAAGCCTTTGGGAGACATTCCAAATCCAAACCATAATAGGAACTAAATATCAAATGCCCCGTGACAGTAAGGAATCAGGTGTCTGGTATCATCCGCCACCCTTAACTTTTAGACTCTCGCCATAGGAGTATCCACCAAGTAAACAGAATTGGGTATTTGTGGATCTTCCTTGCAATATTGGTAGTACCAAGTACTAGAAACAGTGGTTGTTAATAAGGAAATAGTTTATACCTTTGAATTTTTTGCAATACACACATACACACACATATAAACTAATAAAACAATCAAAATATTAAAAGACAATGCAACAGTATAATCATACTCTGGAATGCTATGGAACAAAAAATGAGAGATTTCCATGTGAAGTGACATGGAAGGAGACCCATGATGCTGTGTCAAAAAATCAAGTGTTGAATGACATATATAGCATTCTCTCTCTCTCTCTCTCTCTCTCTCTCTCTCTCTCTCTTGTTTTGCAAAACAAAACTCATCTATGCAGTGTATCAAGATGTTAATAGTAGTCTCCCTAGAGGAAGGATGGAGACTTGAGGGTGTGGGTGGCTTTCATTTTAGAGATTCTGGTATCATTTAAATTTTTTCAATAATTATGTTCTCAAATGTTTTTTTGTGTAAAACTAAAAAAATTCTGGAAGGGGGTAACAAACAGATGAAACATTAAATTCAAAGAAGTACTCAACTGTAGGTTACTATTATATTAATTAGAAGTCTGTGCTTAGTTATTAACTAAGCTCGAACAAGCAATTGCTGTGGTAGTTCTGGGGCATGGAAGGTCACTGCGGGTTGGACTGGTCACAGATATACCTGGAGACCAGAGGCTCAGGGTTTAGTTATTCATTTGCTTTGGTCCTTGTAGCACTGATGTAAATAGTAACCACAGGCTTTTTATTTCTGGGCGATGTGATCCTAACTAGAGCGTAGAGATGTGTACAAATGGAGCTCTGGTTTCTTGTGTTGATTCTATTCATTCCGTAGTGTACATGAAGTACTGGATTTAACCAAACATGTATTTTTAACTCCTCTGAAAAGCTGGATGTATTTTTTTATTTTTTTATCTATTTTCTGATTGGGAGCTGGGATGGTTCACCTAAGAGAAACAGAGGAGTGTGTGTCTGTTCTCCCCAGGCCACAGTGAGTCACTGCGAAGCCCTGCCCCGCCTGCAGAGCCTGTATGCAGACTGCAGGGACGGGCCTGCTTTGCTCTCACATTACGGGTAATACTCACGTCTGTGAGAGTGTTGAGAACAAGCTGGGGTGTGTGTGCACTTGGTGAGCAGTGTTCATATCGAAGTTGGCACTTGGATTATTTGTGAGAAAACTGGTGTTTCAGACAACTCATTAATCAGATCTGTTGTTGTCGAGTCTAGTAATTTATTTTAGCTTTTATCATCGGGTTTGTTGTCCTTTGAAGCTGTCAGTGATGCTCCTTTTGCCTTTTACTTATACCTTTGCTTCAGCATTCAGCTGGGAAGCCAGTTATTAGTCTGAGGCGTTACAGTGACCCTGTTTGAGTATCTGTGTTTCATGCCAGCTTACAAGTCTTAATCTTTTTTTTCCTTCTGTCATCATGATTAAGAAAGGTAGGGATGCTGACTAGAAGCTTCTTGCCCAAGACTTGAAACTTTAAGCATTTTGGAAAATATTAGCTTAACTCCTATTCTAAAAGAAATATTGGAAAATTTTCAAAAGAAACTGTCTTTTTGTTCCACAAAATGAAAGGGTCTGATGTTCTTGATGCTTTCAAAATATATAATGAATATTCTTAAAAATAATAAAAAGAAAATCCCTGTCACAACTCCTGGCAAATATGTCTTTCACTTCTTTGCATTTGAATGTATGCATGACAGCCTTTGGCTGAAAGGAGAAATAATTTTTGTGTAAGCACATGAGATTTCACTTTCTGTCCCACTTGAAGAACAAATACTTCTGAGTTAGGAGCAATGGAGCTGGGAATCTACTTGGCCTATAATTCTCTGGGATGTCCTCACTGTACTGGGTGAAGTCTAGGATTGAAAAATACATATTTCTCAACAATGTGACCCTTATCTAGTATTCAATAAATAGTCTTTTCAAGGGCACTTCCACTTATGCAGTTTCAGTATTATTGTAACTTACATGAGAGTGTAACCCCACTTTTGAACCTCTCTCCCATTTAAGTTACAATAGCACTGTACTTAGCACTTCACCTTTACCGTGTGTGGAATGGACTAGCCTTTACCTCACCAATTAATGAGGAAAAGAAAATATTTTCTTATCTCTACAAGATAATACATTAGAAATGTTTTGTAAAACATGTTATTATAAAACACTTGTTAATATACTTGTTAATATTCTCTGTGCAGTGACTTTTTTTTACTTCATTTATTAAAGTAACTTAACCAGTTTATGCTTACCTTTTACTCAGATCCATTTTATAATATTGAAATACAATATCTCTACATGGTTATAGTATATTTCTCACAAGTTTTGTTAATTCAAAATGGTATAACTGTCTGATATGCAATATTAATTTATTGGTAAGATATAGGTAAGTTTCCCATGTAAGTTTGAGATAGGTGTGTTATCTCTCTTATAAATTCACTTCTGTGATTTAGTAACATGGAACCATCTTTAGAGTGAAAACATTTGATAAAGTATGACCTTAAATTTCTTAAGCCTTATATTCCTGGTATTCATAGAGGCATGGTTGTTTTCACAAATTAGTTGACTGGTGTGCAGCTTTGGTTTTTACTAAAGCATGTTTTCACTCTTGGCATCATTGACATTTGGGGCCAGATAAGTCTTCTTGTGAGATCTTCCCTGTGCATCATAGGATATTTACAATCTTCCTGTCCTCTGAGTACAAGATACCAGACAACAAAGATGTCTGTAGATATTGCCAAATCTCCCCTGGGTCAATCTTCCATGGTTGAAACCCAGTGCAATAAAGTGGTTTGTTTTTGTTTTGTTTTTTTGCAAATACCAAGTATGTGTGATTTCTGGCCATAATCTTTATCTAACAGATTTGACTAGTTGCAGCCAATTTGTGCAAACATCAGTATAAAACTAATCTTTAGGTGTCATGTTACAGTTTTAACATGATTTCATAGGGACAACCCCATTTGAAACAGCAACAGTCCAGTGCACATATTAATTATCACCTAGAAGTCCAGGAAGTGGCAGTGTCTAGAAACTGAAAGATACAAGTTTCAGATGGAATATGCAAAATAATCTCCCTAGAGGAAGCAAATGGAATCAACGAAAAATGATTCCCAATCTTTATTTTAGCTGCAACTTAAACTCTTTGGCACTTCAGCAGCTCCTTCCACTCATCCTGACTTGCCAGGTGCTCCTGCCTCATATCAGCCCTGTCAGTGAAGCCTGGACATTGGAGGTAGTAAGAACTACTGTTTCCAGGTCCTTCCAGTTATGTGACTGTTTTCTCTCCCTCTCTCCCTCCCTCCCTTCCTTCCTCTCTCCTTCTCTTCCTCCCTCTCTCCCCTACTTCTCTAAATTATAAAAGACCTTATATTGTAACTTGTGATTTCCTCCTGTTTTGCCCTGTGGCCTGGCCTCATGAGAGAACTGGTGTCAGTGAAGGGAAATGTGGTACCCTACTGAAGAATTGCCTTACGAAGAGCAAATCTAGTATCTTACAAAAGTCTAATTACACTTGGAACCCAATCTCAGGAAACTCTTTTTGGTTTTCTTCGCATTTTTGTTGACAAGAGCTGGTTTACTGATGAAGGTTAAGTTGTGATATCTCCTTTGGTTTGATATCAGGTTGTTGCATCTGCCTTTATCGCTGACTGCCTTGAAATTGAAGGCCCTGTGGTTATCTGACAACCAGTCCCAGCCTCTGCTCACGTTCCAGACAGACACAGACCACAGCACAGGAGAGAAGATTTTAACCTGTGTTTTACTTCCGCAGCTGCCTTCTGAACCTCCTTGCCAAGGTGAATTTAGGGACAGTGTCCACATGGCTGCGAGAGTGAGCTGGTGTCTTTGCATAAGGCCTCCCATCCCCACGGGTGATTGTGTTTTGTCTGATCTGCCCTGAGAGCCAGCCTGGACGAGGTCATTGTGGGGATCCTCTGGGAAGGTTCCCCTACATCCTTACATAAAAAGGGTTATTCACAACTGTTTATCATGTCTGAAATTCTGCAAGCAGCCTTTGATATTTGAATTTTAGTTAAGGCTGAAAAAAATAATACTCCAAAACAGGGTAGCAGGCTCTTAAAATCTAAACAGATAGTTTGGAAGATTAACAGCTAATACCACTGGCACACTATCCTTAAACCACTGAGTTATTTTGAATCATTGTATCTTTGTTTTATAAATCATGTGGTTTTAAAAAATGTTCACACTAATACCAAATTGCTATTTTATTTTATTTTTAGCTAATACATAGACTTTATTCTTCATATTTTATCTAAAGAAAGTTTACTATTTGCAGGCTTGACATTTCATTTGCCAAACGCTTTCCAGGAAATACCTCATTTAGATCAGTTTTCTTAAACACCAGGCAAACATCATGGGGCAGTTTTTCAAATGCAGTACCTAAGAAACAGAGGTTTACCCGGTTATCATGCAGTATACCTGATTTAATGCAATTCCTATTATGAAATCCCAATGACATTCTTCATAGAATTAGAAAAAGCAGTCATGAAATTCATTTGGAGAAAAAAAAAGAGACACAGAATAGCGAAAGCAATCCTTAGCAAATACAGTGAAGCAGGAGGCATTACAGTACCAGACCTTGAACTATACTATAAAGCTGTCGTAGCAACAGTGGTATGGTATTGGCACCAAAACAGACAAGAATACCAATGATACAGAATAGAAGACACAGAGACAAACCCACATAAATACAAGTATCTCATACTAGACAAAGGCACCAAAAACATACATCGGAGAAAAATAGCCTCTTCAACAAATGGTGCTGGGAAAACTGGAAATCCACGTATGTAGCAAAATGAAATTAAACCCCTATCTTTCACCCTGTGTGAAACACAAAGTGGATCAAAATGCTATTTTAAATCCTTTATGAGAATCAAGAGTTCCTATGCAGGGTGTTCCCAAACCACCTTGTGAGTCCCAGTGGTGGTAGATGAGCTTTTAAGACCCTAAGAGAAGAAATGTGGTAGAATGTCATTAAGGAAAGTACCAGGATCCAGCACGTACAGGCACATCACTATCAGAGAAATTTGAAGAGAATTGTGAAAAAGAACTCTTGAAGTTATGGACATCTTATAATGAAATAGTTAACGTATTCATTCACATTCATTTAGCAGGTGTTTCATATGATCTCAGATAGAATTACACATCATTAAAAGAAAGGGACCACCCTTCCCAGCACTTTTTTGTTGTTGCTTTATTTTTACTATTATTTTTGTTTTTTAACAGCAACAATAACAACAAAAAACAAAGACTTGGAACTGAGACAGTGGTTACGTTTCTTATGTCATATCCCTTGTTCTCTGTATGGATTCTGCCCAGTCAGCCACAGAATTGCAATATAGCGTTACCTGATAATGTGATCTTTGTCACCACAGAAAATCTGCCCCGCTGTGGTGCCCTGGAGAACTTGGTCAATGACGTCTCTGAGGAAGCCTGGAACGAGCGTGCAGTCAACAGAGTCAGCGCAATCCGATTTTTGGAGGATGAAAAAGATGAAGAAGACAATGAGACGGTATGGAAACAGGTTCTTTGCCTTTGTGCAAATTCAGAATTCAAAATTTCGAGACTGAGAGCGGCACCTAAGAAGGATTTTCTTCGTTTTCATACAGTGATTTTTGCCTTCAGCATTTAGGAATTTTTTTAGAAAACGAAACTGGGCACTTCTAGGTACTGAGTCGCAAAATGTAAATAAGACAAATGAAACTTTAGATTTTGTTTTGTTGTTGTTTGAATAATTTTTGATGCATTTTTTTCTTTGTGGTAGTTTCTTCTTCTCCCCCTCTTTTAAAATTTTCCTCAAAATGAGGACTTTTCTCTCTTTTTGGTAAATGAAGTGTCTTCCTCCACCCTGTCTTGTGGCTATGCCATGGTGTGATTTAGTGCCAGATCCCCCTTCCTCCTTTATATAACTGGGCCAACTGGCCCTCATACTACTTGTGATCATACTTGGACTACTTAACAAGTTGTCATTCAGAAATCAGGAATCTGAAATGTGAAAGAACCACTCACCCTTTCTTTCCTTCATACTTGAAAATGTCTCTCAGACACCCAACATCTGTAGGAGTCTGCGGTAGCTCTTGACATCTTCCTACCAGTTGACTTTGGCTTTTTAAATTCCTAGTACTAATTAGGATTTTCATTATCAGTTCTTAGAGGGAGTACCTGCAGCCCCCAAAACAAAGGGCAGTTTTTAAATTCTTGCCTACAGTCCTTGTTATTCCAGCTGTCACCAGATAGGATTTGGGGCATCTACAGTAGTAGAGAGCAAAATGGAAATTAGGGGTGACCAGACAACTGCAGCATCAGTGTCTGTTTAATGCTGGCCACAAGACTTGTTAAGGTGATATTTTACCAGCTATTTCATTGCCTCAGTAATGCTCTTCCAATATTTTGTTAACCTAGCGTGGCTCCTGAAACTCCAGCATTTAATGATATAAATGCTGTTTTATGAGCAGAGGGCATCAAACATTATAATACACAATTTAAAAAATCATCCATACCCTGTTACTTAACTTCCAGTGCTGTAGTATTTATTAGGAGAATGTGAACTTTCACCAGTAGGTCATATAAGTAGCACACTCAGCAGCAAAGTAAGAAATGAAATTCTTTTCTCTTTCTTCAACACCCATGCTTAAAGGGTTGAAGGAAGCCAGAACTACTTTGAGTGTAAATAGAATATTAAAGTGACTTTAATTTAGGACTTTTGAATTTATTCCTTTATTTTTTTCTTTCTCTACATCCCATAATTACATCTTAAATTTTTCTTTGGAGAAACTTTTATTTTATACTAATCTCATTTTTAAGTGTTTTTATTTTTAAAGTAACCCTTCTGTCGTGACTAGATAAGTTGCATGAAAGCATTTCATCTTCCATTAGCTACCAGTCAGCAGTGGATAATGCACAAAACTCTGAAGAAAGCTTTTCCACCCACACTAGCTCATAATTTCTAGGATTGTAAGATTTGTCTTGGAATGTAACACCTTGAGGCTGCATATTTTGAAAAAGTCATGGAATCAAACCAAAATTCTTACTCCACTGTTTGTTTTTAGAAAACACTTCTAAGGCGAGCCACTCCACACCCAGGGGAGTTAAAGAACATGAAAAAGACAGTAGAGAATTTACGGAATGATATGAATGCTGCTAAAGGACTGGATTCAAACAAAAACGAGGTCAATCATGCCATCGACCGAGTGACCACTTCCGTGTAGCGTTCGCCTGCAGGTCTTACCTCCCGTGTCTTCCCCTGCTGTTGAGGTGTTCCTGTCTGCTTCTGAGGAGCCGTGTCTTCACCAGCACCTGCTGTCACCTGCCGCCTCCTGTGGCCAGGGTCCGGGATGCTGCTCCCACCCAGGAAGTGCCTTACTCCTTCCTCAACCCATCATTGCCCAGCTGTCTCTTGGCCTGGTGTTTTGTTTTGTTTTTTAAATTTCAGTGGTTTGTAATAAGTAGAATACACTACTGTAAACATCTGGCCTTTGTTTTTCTCTTATGTGGGGAAGAGGTAGAGCAGGAAGGGGAATTTTTATCTTCTTCCTTTCCATATAGTGCTGGGACCTTTTGAACCCAAGTTCTCTTGGACCTACTGATGAGAGCTAGTTTTATGTCTGGGGAAAGAAAATCGATACTTTTTTTTAAAAAAAAAACCTTTTTTTGGCAGCTCAGATGGTGTAAATTAAAAAAAAATTTGTATAGGTATTTCATAACAAAAATATGTATTTCTTTTTTTGTTATTTTATTCTGAAGACGGTACATATTTTAGTATTTGTGCAGAAGACAAACCAGTCCTAAAGTATTCGTTTTTATTCGTACCATCCACTTGTGCCTTACTGTATCCTGTGTCCTGTCAAACCAGTTGTAAACAATGGCATCCTCAAGCAGTGAGATCAGAATAGGAATGTGGTACTTTTAAAGCAGTATTGCATTTTAATTAGTAATCTACCTGGTGGATTTGTTTTTAACCAAAAAGATGAATTATCAATGATTTATAAATTGTATCGGTTGATTTTTTTTTTTCTTTTTGAAAAGATGAGCCAAAGGATTAAACTGCTAATATTTTGTTTCTTACACTTTTAACTTTTCACCAGTCTCTTCTAATGAGTGCAGTATCAGACTGTGCCTACTCCAAAGGTGTGTGCCATTTGTATAACAGAGCAGAAAAGCACAAAAAGAGAAAACCAGTTCAGAAATTATGTACTGCAAAAGAAAGTATGATTCTTGTTGAAGAAGCTTTAAAAGTTTTATATCCAGATATAAGACCACAATAAAATAACTACTACCGTAATAGAAATGTCACTATCTTTATAAGTGCAATTTAATTTGTAAATAGAGTTTAAATCAAAGTCTAACAAAATATTGATTCAAGATTTAATTTTAAATCTGCTAATTTAAGGGGTGAGGGGTTTATTTTGGTGTATTTCTGTTGATTTCATTTTTTTGTATGCTGTGATAAAAGAGAATTGAAAATTGCCAGTCACTGTGTTGTGTCTGGGAAAATCATGTTTTTTTTTTGGCGGGGGGGGGCGGGGGGGGGGATTTCTCCATGAAATAAACTCACTCAGATGTTGGCCATATAGCTTTTTAAAATTAATTGCTACTTTGTTCAAATGATAGCAGGTAGCTGCGTTCTTTGATAGTGCACTCCCATCCATTGAATATGTTTCCAGTCATTTTCAAGTAGCTTCTGATAGGACCCATATTTCATATGTCCTCACTCCACACAGGCCAGAGCCCAGGACTGCCCTCAGTACTAGCTCATAATTTTGGGTTGTAGCTATCTGCCAACTAGACTCCTTGAAAACCTGTTTTTAAGCAACCCAATATGATACCTTCTTTTACATTTACTCTGGGTTCACTTAGCTTTTTAGGTTGTGTGTATTTTTAAAACCATTTATTGACCTGAAAGTACATGACATTTAAGTGGCTTTTGGCTAGTTGGTTTTATGCTTTGCTCCCTAATCCCTGGGTACCCATTTTCTTTCCTCCATTTTGAGTTTTTGGCATGTTCTGGTTTTGTCTAAGCCTATATAAATACAATGCCTCTAACACATGGGCTGATGATAGATAAGCAGACGGTTTTATTTAGGGACCTGGTGCTTCTTCTTAATCTTTTACACTGGGTGACCCTATAATGCTCTTTAACTTTGTATTCACAATGGAATCAGCACCAGTGGAACAGTCCCAACTTGAGAACGTACTAAGAATTTTTCAAGAAGGGAAAATGAATTATATGACAACATGCCTTTTCCTTTGAGGCTAAGTATCAAAAGTTTCTGGCTTTTTCTTGGAGAGTATTAAAACTGCCAGCTACCACCCTCCCTGTGTGGCCCTTCCTTTAGGAAGAGGAGTACAACAATGCCTGGCTTATTTTTGTTTTGTTTTTTTTTTGTTGTTGTTTGATTTGTTTATTTTTGTGGGAGTGACAGGTAGAAGCAGGAAAGGAGGTTAGTAGGATCTGTTCAACCACTTTTATTTCATAGTCCTTTATTCCCCCTTTTTAACAAGAATTTACACCTTGATGAATAAAATAGAAGAAAATAGAGGGAATGAAATCATCAAAGTTATTGATGATAAAAGGAGTGACAATAAGAAATTGCAAATTAATTGCCATATGTTGTTTTCTTTTTTTTTCTGGAAAGTTTGGAGGAATATTCCTAACTGTATCTAAAAACGTACTAGTTGGCTATCTGTGAGGGAAGGAAGGAAGTGGAATTGTTTCACCAGCCTCAGAGAGCAGCCCTTCTGCCATTTACGGTGAGATCTACCACACCCGCCTGAGAAGATGCACATAATGGATGGGGTGATGGCTGGGAGAAATTCTTTCAGTGTCAGAGAGTGACTCTGAACAGCCAGGCCCATCCTTATAAAACTGGACGGCACACTGCCACAGGGTTACTGGGCGTGTGATAAGGCTACACAACCTTTTTAAGAGGGACTGTGCACTGGATCTGCTTACTATTAGAAGGTGGTTAGGGATATTGCAGTTCAGTGACATCCTCAGAGAGTTGAAATCTCACTTCACCAATTATTGTTGACTTACCTCATCCAACTTTCCAAAGAGCCAATTAAGGAAAACAAAACATCTTTTTTATTATGGAAAAGTCAAAACATAACGAACAAAACTGCATAGTGGACCCTCATGTACCCATCACCCACCTTCAAAAATTATCAATAGAAGATCAGCACTGAGTCTTTTTAGAGGTACAAAATTATGTTTTAAAATACATCCAGGGGCTGGGGTTGTGGCTCAGTGGTAAAGCACTTGCCTAGCATGTGTGAGGCACTGGGTTCAATTCTCAGCACCACATATAAATAAATAAAATAAAAGTCCATTGACAACTAAAAAATATTTTAAAAAAACATCCATAAGAAGTGTGATGGCACAGTGAAATAATATATATATATATTTTTAAGAGCAGAGAGCAAGTGTGCCCTTTAAAATAGCACTTGGGAGTTAAATGTTTGAATCAACATGGCATGCCATTGGAATTCTAGGCATATGGAGATAGGTTGGACTCCCAGCCCGCCACACATATTTGGATAAACTGTTTGACCTCTCTGGCCTCAGGTCCTTCATCTCTAAAATGGAGAATACTTCTTAAAGGTTTAGAGGGAGAACTAAATGGATACATAAAACCTAAACTCTCAGGAAGTGCGAGGCTGCTGCTATTACAGATCTTGCTGCAATTAGTGTCACGTTAGTGGCTCTCTGGTTCCTGCCACCCAGTCAACAGTATATCATCAGGTGGGCAGTGTTCTCAGGAACAAGGACACATACTACTTCTGACAAGGAAGACTTTGCCTGAAAACTTTTTTCACCTACCGATTTTATCTGTAGACCCCTGGGTTATGTAATGTGTGAAGGAATCTTAATTTTTCCACTGGGCTTATTTAATGGTAAGTTTAGCAATGGTCTCTGAAACCTCCCCATTTTAACTGGACTTAATAACTAGTTCTCAAGATAAAACTAGTCTCTACCAAGAAACCATCTTACACTAGTTGAGAAAAGGCTCTGTGTTCCACAAAATGTCCCCACCTTTTCCACGTCCTCTGTGTCCTAGGCTTGGGTCTGTTGTGCTCCTTGTCTTTATTTAACCCCATATTTTCATAGCTTTCTCCTTTTCCTCCTCTTGCTGCATGACAGCAAAAAGCTCTTAGGCTTTTCTGGATCCAGAGGGACAAGTAGACTTAAAACATGGGTCATCCATGGAGAAAAACCTACTGGGAGAAAAAGCACACCCTGACTTGGAGAGTGGAGCATACTCCCATCTACCTGGGGTGTTTTCTCCTTTTAAAAGCAGACAGCTGATGGGCAAAGGAAGCCAACCAGAAGAACCTGATCTGGTTACTTCTGTTCATCAGGCTGTGTAGAGAGTTGGAGGTGAGTTTTTGTGCCTGCCAGTTGGCCAAAAGGACAGTGTAATTTTAAACTGTGAGAGTGAGCAGTCACTGTGACAAGCATGGCCCTTAGCCAAGGGCTCTCAGAGTTCTGACTTGGCGAGAATCTGATTGGATTGACTCTCCACATCTCTTTTGAGGCATCAATATCTAACTTCTAACCCTCATGAGCTGCCCAGGGTGTAGGAAGTGTTTCCGTGTACTGAGCACTTGCTAGGGGCCCACACAGCTCACTAAACATGATCGGTCTCAATTTTTCAGGACAATCTCATGAGTAGATGGTAGCATTTCCATTTTGCAAGGGAGAAAATTAAGACTCGATTTATAATTTGCCCAAGATCAAACAATAAATGACAAAGTTTGAATTTAAATTCACATCTCACTTGACCAGTATGTCTGTCCAATGAATTCTTTAATTTGCTTTGCCCTCCCCTAGACCAGCTAAAATACTGCAAACCTGTAATTAATTTAGAGTCATATTTATCATAGTAGTGATTGTTCTGCTTTAGTATATTGAGGTGATTTAGGTCTAGGTTATAGACAAAGACTGGCATGAACCTGAGTGAAATTTATGCAGAGCTGGGTCTTCATTTGCGTCTAGTTGTGTTTGCAAATGCTCTGACTTTGTACCCTCCAAGCCTCCCACCCAACCCCCATCCTGTGGTCCAAGGTAAATGCTATGGAAATGTCAGTAGTTCTTTGCTTTATCATATCGTGTTGTTAATCATAAGAAACTTTGGAAATTACTTATTTGGTTAGTGGGTGACCAGAAAAATATTGATATACATTTCAATATTCACTGAAGTGACAGTGCAGTAACCTGTTCTCAGAAAGCTTTGACATGTTCCCAAAATCAGCAGTTAGCTCTAGAGTGAGCTAATTAGTTAGGAATTTTTTTTTTTTTTTTTTTTTAACCTCCCTACCTTTAATAGCCTGCCCTTGGAGAAAAGACAGATAATGAATATTTGGAAATCTACAGTGCTTCAGATCAACCTTCATGCAGGTGGGGGTGAGGGGGATAATAAAGGTGACTAACTCATGGTTTATTATTTAAAATCCTCTTTTAAAAAATGCATTGTTGTGAAAGACTTGACAAATAATGATTGCTGTAATTTAGGAACTAGCTCTTAATCAAAGAAGCAGAAAATAGGAAGAATAGAAAACTTGTGTGACTAAGCAGTGTCATTTTATTTGAAACTGGCTCTACTGCTCTGGTGGTATCAGATAGAGGAGGCCTTGTGTAGTCTTCCCATGGCAAAGAAGCAAGCCTGTCCCAGGGTGTAACAGCATGACACCCTACACCCGATACCACATAAGTACAGTCTTGTAACACTCTCTTTAGGTGATTTCTCAAGGTAAGTCATAAAGGATGTTTTACTGCTTTAAAAAAGCAGCTTGCTAAAAAGTTGCCCAAGCAACCCATGGGACAACACTTCACTGAGCACCTGAAGAAAATATTCACTGGAAATGGATTCTCCTGGGAGACGTTTGTTCCTGTCTGGGTCCCCAGGTGTCCTGTGTTCCTACTCACACACCTGGCTGCAGTTTCCCGCCCCTCCTCCAGCTGTAGGTGTGAGTGCTTGTTTATTTAAACCTTGCTCAGCACTGCTTGGAAAAACAAAACAACACACTTACTTGTCCAGGCATTGAAAGTTCTTTCTGAATTTTGTCCTGCCCATTGGCCCAGAGGCATAATGGGTGGGGTGAGTTTCGGGGTTACTTTGGGAAGTTTCGAGAACAAGCTGTGGGCTGGGTCTGTTGGGTTGGGGTTGCCTGTGGTTCTAATCATTTTGGAACTTCAGAGGGTCAGGAGCATTGCCATAGATGGCTGCGGGAGTTGTCACACTCCCGACCGGGAGGGGGCATGTTGCAGAAGGTGACAGTTGTTAAGTAACCCTCATCCATGTTGGGTTCTCTCACCTGGACACCTGAAAGGTGGGCAGTGTAGAAAAATCACCAGCAGGTGAGATTCTTGTTTGACATCTAATCCCTTCCAAGAATGGCTTCTTGTCTTCATTTTGATACCTGTTAGGCAAAGGTGGTGTGCCCCTGGGACCTAGGTAGAAGCAGTTCAGTGAAACCCAGTGTTTGTCATTTGTGGTAATTTGACTCTGGGCACATTGCCTAACCTTCTATTCCACACCTCAAGTATAGCAAATCACATAGTAGGTAGTTTGTTAGAAGAAACAATGTCAAGAACAAAGATGAAGCTCTGGTGTGGTTCCTTTTCTCTCTTCACAACTATTTATGTTAGTTTTGCATTGCTCAATGTGAGGGGCCACGCAGCCATGTCTCTACCCTTAGCTCCTTAGGTTCCATCAGGGCTGCTTAGCATGGCTGAGCCTATCTTGCTCACCAACATAGAACTTGGCATCTGTTACAGTATCCTCTTTTTCTTGAAGATAATATTGCACAGTAGTGCTCAAACTTGGGCATGCATCAGATTGCTAAGCCCTATTCCCAAAGTCTCTGATTCAGTAGATCTGGGGTAGGGCCCAGGAATTTGCATTTCTAACAAGTTCCCAGCTGTTGCTGCTGCTGCTCCTCCTCCTCCAGGAAATACACTTAAGAGAACCACTGCTCTAGCGTAATAAAACTTGCACCTATTTGATGCTATGACCTGGGCGGGGGGGTGGGGGGGGGGGGGTGTCTTGATTTCCTCAAGCCTTGGTTAACTCATTTGCAAAGTGGAAATAATATCAAGACTATCTAGAAAAGTAGATGACAAGTATAGTAGAAGGTTCTCACTGGTTAACAGGTCTTTTGTTACCCTGAAGCATATGTACAATGGCTCCAAATGTTGGCATAGGAGCATTTAGATGCTCTTAGCCTTGTGCTGTCTTTTAGGCTCTTGTTAACATTTACAAGAGGCTGTGGATGCTGATGTCCAGATGGGGTTAAATTACATTCACACTTCCTGACTTGCCTGATGGCATATTAGCTCATATGCTAGTCTGCCAGTGAGCAAGAACCAAGTCTTATTCATTTGTGGGCCAAAGATCTCCAGATCCACAACCTGCCCTTAGAGCTGATGGAGAAAATTTCCCAATCATGGGTCTCAGACTGGGAAACACCTAGCTTCAGGTCCCCAAACCTCACCTGTGTTCTTCATGCAGCTTGACAGTCATTAGGAGCCTTAGTAAACCAAGTCAAATCACCTCATTCAACTGTTCCAAGTCTTCTTACTCTCCCCTAATCCATTATCCCCCTTCTCACCCTCAAAAAATTGGGTGTCTGATATGGAAATATATAGACTGATACATAAGTTTTAAAAGATAGCCATTTTTATTGTTTAAAGAAAAATCATAAAACTACCTTCCTAGAATTCTGAGTACTAGTGATAATCATTTAACACATCATGATTTCCAATTTGTGAATTTTTATTATGTGTGTAATGGATGGTCCCCCTGTAAATGATGTTCTTCCCTGTTCCACAATTTGCTTTGGGAGCATCATCAAACTTTTTCGATACCCCTACAAGAATTAAAAAGTCCCATGGTTCTTAAACTATTGATCGCTGACTGTGGTCTATATATATTTTTTTGTAAACAAAATTTTCTTTGAACATGTCCACACCCATTTTTTAATCTGGCTCTTTATAGACAAATCTCCTGTTACTTTTGCCACCAGGGGGCATTGGACGTGCTGCTTGCTTATTGCAGCTAGGTACACATTGGAGCACCCTGATCTTGGCTACCATGTCAGCTGACCTCAGAAAGCCTGTGCCTTGGACCCTGCCAACAGTATAGCCTACCCTGCCAACATTGGGATACTCTATGACACATACCAGGGTCTGTCCCCTTGTCATACTGTTCAGAAGCTGGAGTGTACCCTTGGCACCACGTCTGCGTCCCATGACTGTTACAGGACTGCCTGAGCAAGATCATTGCATGACTAGTAGGGGCCATGTACGAAAATACTTAGCATCCTGTAGGAAGATGTGCAATATTTTAAAAATGGTTAAAGCAGCCCATTGAGGTACTATCTGAATGTTATCCTTATTTTATGGATCAAAGTCAGGCTTTATCAAGCAAAATCACTCTTTTCTCAAGATCTTACTCCTCACTCCAATTAGCTCTTCCCAGCCACTCTCTTGATTTTTTCTTTCAGAGCTTGCTCTAACAATGATCCACTCTGCCCCACATCACCAGCTACTTCTATAAACATCTTTAAATCCCATCCTAAATAAACAAAAGAGCCTTGATTTTAAATCTATCCATACCCATCTCCATTTTTTATTCTGTTCTTTTTCTCCCTGCTTCCAACTTTCATGCACCCCTACAAAACCTCTCTCCATTCCTGAACCTCCACACTCTGCTCCTACAGGCAAAATGATGTTGACCCCACGTTCAATTCCCAGAGACCTGTGCTGGGTAATGGACAGGGGACAGTGGTCATCAGTATGGAACTCTCAGGCCTGAGCTGATCCAGGACACAGCTTAGGCCCAAGCCCAAAGCAAATCATTCTGCAAGTGTCTGAGGATCAGGCGTCTCTACTGCAAGGTTACAATGTTTTTTTATCTTTCTGTGCTCTATTTGTTAGTGAGTATCTCTCACATCAAATGGACTCACAGTTTTATCACCAATCTGTCAAAAAGAAACAATAGCTCCTCTTTACTGAGGCCTACTATCATGTGTCAGTATGCAGTTCACACACTAGCTCTATCCAGTTTTATTCTCACAATGCTGTAAGCTGGTGACATTATCCACATTTGAATGGTTAGGAAACTGAGGCATAAATGGGATAGTTGACTTTCCCACAGTTGCAGCTCTTGAAGCCAAGTTTGTTTAGGGATCCCAATGACTACTTGCAGGGGCAGCCCTGGTCCTAATGTTTGCAAAACTCTTCAGAACAAATTAAATCAGGTGTAGTAATGGTAGAGAGAGAGAGAGAGAGAAGTACAAACTACTCTAGTCCACTTCTTGATTGGTTCCACCAAGTTAGCTGTCTTCCAAGATTGGCCATTGACTGTGAGGGAGAGAAGAGTCAAATTGAATAAAAGGGAAGTGGTAGCAAATCCTACTAAGAAGCTTCTCGCCAGTTAGCATTGATGATGTCTTGCAATTGGTAAGAAGTGATAGAGGAACATCATTCACTTACGACAAGGTGGGAGGCAGGAAGGGAAAGTGATAGGTAGTGGGTGTTTGTGTTGATGGAGTGAGGAAGGTGCAGTGATGAAAGAGAGATTGGGTTTGTAAACAGGGTATGTTGATGATAACAGAAGAGACAAGAAATTTGCGTACTTGACAGGTCTATTATGAAAATTAACTGTTGAAATGAAAATACAGTTTCATAATGTCTTTTGTACTTTAGGGAAGAAAGGTAATATGATATTATGGAATAAGAACCTCATATGGTTTTTCCTCCATCCTATTAAAGATTCAAGGGAAAAGCTTCACCCAACCTGGGAGTGTTTTCAATAGAGATCCACATTTTCTTTACCGCCTGACAATGTATTTGGACTAGATTTCCCCATATTTATACATCACATTAGGTTAATCACTGGAGACCTCTGCCTGCTTCTTAGGTTACAGTATTTCAGGTGGAATAGAACCAAGCTAAGAAATTGGGGATTTTCCAGTACTATGGCTGAGATAAACTTTTCTGTGAACTTTATAAATTCTCAACACAGCCCCTCTTCTGAGGGTTGAACAATGTACAGGCATTGTTTCTAAATCCTTGGGTAGCTTGGTGCTCAGCTTTCACTTTCTGAAAAATTTTCTTTACAATCTCTGAAGAGAAAATAAGGAAATTGTTTCCTGATTACTTTTAAGAACTTATTCTAAAAACCTATTTACTTTTGGGTTTTGCTTTACTGTTGTAAGTTGAATCTCTGGGAAATAGACTGAGAGGTGGAGGTATGCAGGCAGGAGGCTTACTGGGGAATGCTTACAGCAATGTGATGATGATGATGATGATGATGATGATGATTTTATATTGGGGATTAAAACCAGGGGCACTTTACAATTGAGCTATATCCCCAGCCTTTACTTATTTTTGTTTTTGAGACAGATAATTGATAGATCCCATAGTTCTTTGGTTTCCTACATTCTCTGTTTCCTCCTTACAATTATATTAAAAAGCATGTGTGCCTTCAGCATTGTGCTTGAAATATGCCTGGGGAATTAGGGAAATAATCCTTTTCATCCTGCTAAAAAGTTCAAAGAAGCATGATCCCTTTGATTTTTGTCAAATTACACAATTACATTTTATGTGGATGCCAAACAATGTCATAAAATTAAAATTGACTTTATGCACAACAATTCCAATATTTAAACATTAAAAAATTAAAATATTTTTAATCATCCCTTGGCCTTCTCCTTACCAAAAGAGCTGGCTGGATGAATAAACATGTTTGTGCTATTTTCATTTCGTGGCAAAAGTTATCTTGTAAACAGAAATAGACACTCTCCTCAGCACAATCATGTGAACCACAGGGTTGTTTATGAGCACTGATAGTTCTGTAAGGAATTCTGCTGCCTATTGCCCCTATTTAACAGATGAAAATGTTTTTTATATCCAAAAACAACACTTTATGCAGTCCTTTACTACACAGTGGAGCTCATGCTTCTAAATAGGTCCCCAAATCAAAATTTGGAACATCCTCCTATTTTAAACTTAACTAAATGTAATTTTTCTATTTGAAAAATTAAACTTCTATGAGTTTTGAAGTGTATGGCTATTTGGTTTAAAGTTTGCCTGTTTTTGATGCTTTGTGTTTTTTGGTTGTTTTCATTGCTATCTTGTTTGTTTGTTTGTTTTTACTATGCTGGTTCCTTTACTTGTAAATGGTTTTGGGTCATCTGTAGATGAAAATGCAGATTAAGGAAATACTGCAGAACCAAGGAAGAAAGATGGGAAACAGAGGAGTGAAGGATAGGAAGAGAGACATGAGGGTATAAGGGGTGGGCGACAGACTGCACACAGAAGAGACAGGTCTACCAGGTGAAGCCATCTGGCAGGTGGAAAGAGCTCTGGCCTAGGTTCAAATTGGGGCCTAGCACCTCATTATGTGTGTCCACCAGTCAACCAATATTTACTAAGTTCCTTTTACACAATGCAATGACAATCGTGAGGCCTTAGTAAGTGCCCTTGACAAGTTACTTCAAGTCTCTCAACCTCATTTCTGCATTTGCATTAGATTATTGTATAGGGTTCTTGGAAGGAACCACCAATGTGTGTTATGTAACACACTCAGACCTTAGAGTCATTTCCAGTTTTATGAGTGTTTTTAGCTGGCTAACTTTGGTGCTATTTGTATCCAAGCTTCAAGGATCTCACCTTTCCTCCATCCATTCCCAACTGATTATTGAATGGTCTAGTTTCTAGATTATGTTTAGGGTGCAGAGATTCCAAATACAGTCTATCCCCAAATAGGTGAGTTTTCTTCCGGTCTCCCAAATGTATTGTGTGCGTGTGTGTGTGTGTGTGTGTGCGTGCGCACACACACACGTGCGCCTTCTGTTTACTTTATAGCATTGCCATACACGGTATCATCCTAGTCAGACACCAAGGTCCCTGCAGTCCCTGTCTCTCCATCCTACACCTTTACCTCCTCAGCTCTCATCCTCACTTTCCTGTCCCCATCTCCTGGTTCATGCCCTCGTGAACTCTCCCTCAATACCGTGCTGTGATATGTGGCCACATGGGTATAAATATATGGGGATCATTCTAACTGATATTTTACATTTATGTTTAATTATTTTAGAGGATGGGGCTTCAGGAAGGAGGGCCATAGGCACTGAGGCTACTGTAAGATCTGCAGAACTCTGTCCTGCCTCCTGCTTCCATACCCCACATGGCTCAAGAGTCATTCATCAATGAACTCAGACCGCACGCGCACACACACACTTTGGAAGGTGGTTTATGGTTCAAGCATGCCCCTCAAGGAACTTAAGTGTATAGCAGCTTGCAAAACGTTTATTCCGACTTTACTTAATCTTTGGGTGAATATTATTTTCTCAATCTTATAACACTTTTAAAGGATGTTTTAACACCTGGAGCAGATCATCAACCTACCCATTGGTATGTATTCTCCTTTTTCTCTTACCATATTTCGTAATATCTGAGATGCCATTTTGGCAAGATACATCATGGTTTTTTTTACCTCTAGAAGAAAAAAAAAATACAACCAAGAATAAGGAGTCTAAGAAGAAACCCCCAAAGGCAAGACACCTGAGGGCTGCAGGGCAGTGAAGGGGAAAGGAGAAGCACCCCCACCCACCTGCCCACAAAAAAAGAGGTTAGGAAGGAAATGTAGCATATTGGTGGAGACAGGGAAGAGAGAAATTTCCCTTGAGAACTTGTACCAGGGGCTGTTACTTGGTTTGTGGTCCAAATTTATACAAACTGTAGTTGAACAAAATCTCCAGCAAAGAATTTAATTCAGAGTTGTATCCTGTTGGGAATGCCCTTAGATTAGTGGAAGAAGTAGATGCAAGCCAACTTTGGAAAAATGCAATTTTAATCCAGGCTAACAGTGACTGTAAGATGAATCCTGATTTAGAGATGCCAGAAAGTGAATATATATGTATCTTAGAGCAGATGAAGTGTGGTTGTGATGAACTGCAGCTGGAACCATGGCCAAGCAGGTAGACAGCGCATTTCCCAGCCTCCTCTGTGGCAAGGTGGTGTCTGGTATCTGGGGCTGAGAGCAGGTGAACATTCTCTCCTGCTTCTTTTCCTTGGCTGGAAAATGGAGAACAGGCAGTGACCTCCCTGGACCCAGTGTGGAAGGTCCCTGAGGGATATATCTGAACTCACCATTCCAGCCTGAAGGCCTGGATGCCCTTAGGCTTGGAGACATCTATTTACCCTACATCCCAGGCTGGCTGTATAGTAAAGGGTCAGAACATAAATATTTTAGGCTTTTCTGGTCATAAGGTCTCTGTTGCAACTCTGTCCCTATGGAAGGGAAACAGGTATAGCCAACAGGGAAATTAATGGGCATGGCTGTGTTGCTATAAAACTTTACTCACAAAACAAGTGGCAGTCTGGAGGTGGCCCCAGGTTATTGTTGGCTGACCCCTGCCTCCAACCATCTTCAGGTTTGGAGGATGCTATTTGACACACACAGAAGCATCTGTATTACGTAAGTCATTATATTTTGGGTTTCCTTGGCATAGTTATCCTGTATCCTAATGAATGTGACCTTCATCACAGATTAACTCCCCAAGCAGATACACAACTGACCCAACTCAACCTGACTCTCCTCCTACCCAAGATGGGGCAGTCATCACTTGGTGTCCCTGCTTTCTGTTTCAAAATCCCATATACCCTTCTAACCTGCCAACCGGATGGGTGTTCCCAAAATACATGTCTCATTTGTTTCTCACTCCTTAAAATGCTCTATGTTTACTATTTCCAAAGGGTAAGGGGCAACCTCCTGGGGAGGCATAGGATTCCCTGCTCTAGCTACCCCATGCCAGCCTCTTCAATTTATGCTACAGGCACCACTAACCTCCAGAGGGGATTTGTTTGTGCAGTTCCCTCTGGCTGGAATAACCTTTCCAACATGGTCCTTCTGGTGCATCTCAATTATCTATCTCAACCTGCTTCCAGGGTCTCCTTTTCTGATAACCCTTGAGGTTTCCCCCATCTAAGAAATGAACTGCCTGTGAGCAGAACCACTGCTTGTTGGCTTCTATTCCTCCACGATCTAGCAGAGAGCAACCTCTGACCACGCTTGAATAAATGAGTAGCTCCTTCCTCTTTTGTTGCTACTAATAAGTAATAAATTTGTCTCTCTACTGAGGAACTAATATTATAAAATCAGAGAGCAGAATAGAATATTTCATTAGGAATGATAAAAGGAGGACTTCAGACTAGGTAGATATGGTATAATGTTTATTTATCTTTTTATTCATTCACCTTCATAACCCACCTGCTGTGAAATTTTACCCCTCTCCCTTTAATCAACCTGTTTCTTTTACCCATATCTGCAATGGAAATCTCCTTGTTTACTCAGTTCTGTCTCATCATCTGCCATGCTCTTTCTTTGAAAGAAGAGTGAGTGATTCTCCACTTCCAGCTTGGAGAAACACTCACTCCATCATTCCTTGCCTTATGTTATCTGTTCAGTTGCCCTAAGCACACCAAGCCCTGGCTGCCTTACTCATTACCTGGTGGGACAGGATGTCAAATGAAACTTGTCTGAGATCCTTAAGAGGGAACATAGTAATTTTGTGGGATTTGTGAAAAGTCAGTGGGACAGAAATGACTGAGGACTTCTGAATGTCATTCCTATGTGGAAGACATGAAATGCCAAGCCACCAGAGTGGGAGAGTGTGTAGAAAGAGCTGCAATGCTAGTGAGCCCCCTTCCCCCACCTGCAGCCACCAGGGAAGAAGAGTGAGGGGTGCCTGCCCCTGTCTTAAAGACCTACAAGAGAGGGCTGGGGTTGTGGCTCAGCGGCAGAGCGCTCGCCTTGCACGTGCGCGGCCCATGTTCGATCCTCAGCACCACGTAAACATAAATGCATTGCATTGTGTACAACTAAAGTAAATAAATAAATATTTTTAAAAAAAGGACCTACAAGAGAGGCTTCAACAGGACCCTAGACAGCTAGAGATGTGCCCCTTAGAGGTATAGGGCCAGCATGGGCTGAAGATGGACTCTCCTGAGAAGCCTGAACATCCTGAGGTAGACTGGGCTGTGGTGTAAAGAATAGCTCTTGGAAAAAAAAAAATTGGTGGTTGAATGAGATGGATATCATTATCCTAAATGCATGATTGAAGATCTGAATGGTACTTACTTATATACTTTGTATACAAGCAGTTGTATGTAAAAAGATACTATACTTGTGCATGATGAATAAGTAAATAAATAATAAAAAAATTAAAAAAAAAAAAAAAAAAAAAAGAATAGCTCTTGGGATGGACTAGAGCACTCAGAATTTGTCCCGAGTCTTCCTCTGGATGACATCCAGGTAACTTTAAAGATGCAGCATGGGGTCATCTCAGGTCTTCTCCAAGGTGGCCACTTGAAGGAGCTAATATAGCTCAGCAGAGAGAAGCTAACGATGGGCCTAGATTACTAGACACTTCGAGCAAAAAGCCAAAACAGAGAGACATATGTTTAAGTCAAGAGAACTGCAGGGAAGATCCACATGGATGGAAGGAGATCATCAAGAAATTCACACAAGTGCCAGGGAGAGAAACAGCAACCTTTTGCCATTGGCAAGCCTAGAGTGCAGGAAATAGCTTTCAATGGTGCCAACCAGGGCCTTCCCAACTTCCCTTCCCTCCCTCTTTCTTCAACACTGGGGGGAGAGGAAGTTCCACACCAGGTGAGCAAGCTGGCAGAGGCAGAGGAGAAATGCCGGCTGGTGAAAGAGGGGAGATGCTGACTCTGCCTTTTCTTGCAGGGCTGGAGTATGCCCAGGGCCAAGCCTTGCTGGACAAGGGAAGAAGGCACCGCTGTACATCTGTACCTGCTTGGACTGTGATAGGGGCCTGGAGTTTCAAATTTCTGTGTTGAGGATGTTTGCATTAGCTGAGTGACCAGGAAAACCATAGGAACAGCCTGCACTATCATCAAGAGCCTGGGGAAAGCAGAGGAAAACAACATAATGTTGTTTGATGATGACATTTCTCTACATGGGGCTCATTCAGTAGATCAGTTAAAATTTTCTCACCTGGGGCTGGGGTTGTGGCTCAGTGGTAGAGCGCTCGCCTGGCTCGTGCGCGGCCCGGGTTCGATCCTCAGCACCACATACAAATAAACCGATTGTGTACAGCTAAAGCAAATAAATAAAAAAAAAAATTTAAAAATTTTTTTTCTCACCTGTATTTTTCAATTGTGCAAACAGGGATGTGTTTGTTATTCCAAGTGATTTTTGCCAACATTAAAGAAAAAACAGTTGAAAGTCAACATGATGTGATTTTGAAAATTAAGTTGAACTGGGAATTGAGGATGTTTTAAAGTGAAAAAATACAACATGAGGAAATTAAGAACTAAGCCTATTTTCTGGTGAACTATGTTCGCACGTGCTTTAATAGTGTTTCATTGACTGTCTTTTGCACTTCAGATATTTCAGGATTAGGAACATGTGTTATTTTCCATTCCTCCTCTGCAGCTTTTTGGAGAGGAGAGTGAACAGAATCAGGGAATCTATTCAGTCAGCGAGAATCCTGTGGAAACAGAAGATGCTCTGGTGAAGATCAAAACCTGAGAAGTTTGGCTTTCGATTTCAGGTTCTCCTGAGCAAAGTGTCTTGATTTGAAATCCATTTCAAGTCCAAATGCCACAGAGGATAAACTATATCTTCAGAATTAACTTAGTTGAACTGCTTAAAGGAGTCAAGTGGAAAAAATCTTGCATTCTGGAATATTCCAGTTGAGGTTTGCTGATTTCACAGGTGTGGGAGTGACAATGACGTCAGTAGCTGTGGCCTCACCTTCGTTTTGCCACTGATCATTTGCAAAATGGCTTGCTTTCACAACACGGTGGGTGTGGAATAAGTACTCCTGTTGCTATGGAATTAGAAATGGGATGCCCTGGCTTTAGGGACCTAGTCTTGGTTTTAGAGGGAAGGCCTAATATCAGTGAGCTAGGGAAGCAGCTTTGAGAAAAGGCTCCTAATTTGTACCTCAGGGGGCCACCACCTCCCCATGCCCTCTGAGAATGCAGTAGAAGGCTGCTTTTCTCTCCAGCATGAGACTGCTGGACCAGCCAACATCTCCCCTTTTTCAAGCATACTTCTTTTTTTTTTCAAATTGTATTTATTCTAATTTGTTACATATGACAGCAGAATGCAATTCAATTCGTATTACACAAATAGAGCACGAATTTTCATGTCTCTGGTTGAACACAAAGTAGAGTCACACCATTTGTGTTTTCATACATGTACTTAGGGTAATGATGTCCATCTCATTCTACTACTTTTCTTACCCCCATGCCCCCTCCCTTCCCTGCCCTCCCCTTTGCCCTATCTAAAGTTCGTCTATTCCTCCCACACTGTCCCCCCTATTCCCATTATGAATCAGCATTCTTATATCAGAAAAAAATATTCGCCATTTGGTTTTTTGGGATTGGCTAACTTCACTTAGCATTATATTCTCCAACTCCATCCATTTACCTGCAAATGCCATATTTTATTCTCTTTTAATGTTGAGTAATATTCTATTGTGTATACATCCTACATTTTCTTTATCCATTCATCTACTGAAGGGTATCTAGGTTGGTTCCACAGTTTAGCTAATGTGAATTATGCTGCTATAAACATTGATGTGGCTGTGTCCCTATAGTATGCTGTTTTTAAGTCTTTTGGGTATAAACTGAGGAGTGGGATAGCTGGGTCAAATGGTGGGTCCATTCCCAGTTTTCCAAGGAGTCTACATACTGCTTTCCGTATTGGCTATACCAATTTGCAGTCCCACCAGCAATGTATGAGTGTGCCTTTTTCCCGACATCCTCACCAACACTTATTGTTGTTTGTATTCTTAATAGCTGCCATTCTGACTGGAATGAGATAAAATCTTAGAGTGGTTTTGATTTGCATTTCTTTAATTGCTAGAGATGTTGAACATTTTTTTTTCGTATATCAATCAACAAATATATGAAAAAATGTTCAAGCATACTTCTTACCTCTAAATTTGTTTTTATGTCAATCAATATACAACACACACAAATAGTTCATGTGTATGTTTAAAAGCATAATAATATAAACAAGATGAGCACCCACGTATGTACCATGCAGCTCAAGAAATAGAACATTGCCCATGTTTGTGAATTCCTCTGTGTGCCCTAACTGGTCATCATGTCCTCTGTGCCATTCTCCAGAGGGGTCCACACTCCAGAATTTTTGTTTATCAGTCCTTTGCTTCTCTAATTCTACCTCACAAGCATTTATTGCTAATAAGTACTTTGTTTAGTTTTGCCCAATTTTGAACTTCTTAATAATGGAACTATAGTATGTGCTCTTTTGGACCTTGCTTTTCCACACATAACATGTTTTTGAGCTTCATCATGCTGATATGTGTGCCTGGTGTTCCATCTCACCACTGCCTGATGTCCTGGGAGGTGAAGACATCAGTACTGGTATGTTTGTCCCCTCTTGGCTGACACTAAGGCATCACCATTTTTTCTTTTATGAGTGATGTTCCTGTGGTCATTCTTGAAGATGACTCCTGCCACTCATCTGCAAGGGTTTCTATTTGGTTACCATCCTTGCATAGGATTTTTGAGCGGTAAAGTATGTGCATGTCTGACTCATGAGGGGACACTTTTCCTAAGTAGTGTCAATTCATCATCACACTAGCAATGAATAACAGTTCCCATTGCTGTTTATCTTTGACTACTGTTGGTACTAGTAGACTTTTCATCTCTCTTAACCTACTGGTGTCCAATTACATGTGTGTGCATACACACATATGCATATATGAATATTTCACAACACACATGTGAAATAATACTCTGATCTAGTAAAGTTGGATAAATGTTCAGGAATTATAGGTATTCTATCCTCTATGAAATTCTTATACCGGTCTTTCAGCTACTCTAGAGATAAACTCATTTCTTTGTACTTTCAGCTATAAAACATGATATTGTTTGAATAGATTTCCTATTTGTCCTGTGTAGGATGGTTAGCACAAATTGAATTCAATTTATCTTCCATTATCAGAAGCAAAGTCCCAGTTTTATTTTCTTTTAAATTTCTTTTTCTGGCTTATAAAATCAAATAGTTTTTATGCCTTGCTCTTATATCCTGCAGACTTGCTAAATTCATTAACTTCAGCTTTTTATGTATAAATTAATTTGGATTTCTATGTAGATAAGCATGTTATTAGCAAATACTGAAAGATTTAATTATTTCTAGTCCTTACAGCTTATGTTTTTTTTTTCTTACTTGTACTGGTAAATATGTCAATGTAATGAATAGAAAATTTTTAGCAGTGGGCATCTTTTCTGGGTCCTGACTTTAAAGGGAATCCTGGAATGATTCACCAATAAGCAAGATATTTAATTATTATTTATTATTTTGGGGGGTATTGGAGACTGAATCTATGGGCATTTTACCACTGAGCCATATCTCTGAGCCCTTATTTATTTATTTATTTACTGAGACAGGGTCTCACTAAATAGCTGACACTGAGACTGTCTTGAACTTGAGATCCTTCTGCCTCAGCCTCCTGAGTTGCTGGGATCACAGGTATGCAACACAGCATCTGGCTTCATGTTTTGTTTTAATAGATAAACCTGACTAGATTACTGTAGGGTTCCTTTCTATTCCTAGATTGGTAAGAGATTAAGAAACAGAAATGGTTACTGATTCTCATCAGAGCTTGTTTTATATCTAGTAAGATAATCACATGATCTCTGTTTGAACCTGTTATTGTAGTGAATTACATCACTAGATTTTCTACTGTTGAACCCATTTTGTGCCTTTGAATAAATTCAACTTGACCATGCTGAGTCATTATTTTTATACCTTTCTTGATTTTGCTTGCCAATGTTCTGTTTAAGATTTTTGTTATCATGCTTCTAAGTGACCTGGAATTTAATTTTCTTATAATGTTCATGTCTAGTTTTGGCATCAAGTTTACACAAGCCTCATAAAATGAGTTAGGGAGTGTTTCCTGTCACCCTCCCTTTGAAAGAAGTAGCTAGCATAAACTTAGAATTATCTGCTCCTGAATACTCAGGAGAACTCGCTTCTCAGCCATTTGGGCCTTGTGTGTTCTTTGTGGGAAGACTGTAACTACTGATTTAGTTTATAGGCTGGGCGTACAGTCATTAAGGATTCCCGCCATGGGAGGGCCTGCTATGCACTGACCACAAGTAGGCCTCCAGTACTTGCTAGCCTCTGTCCCTCTCCACCTCCCTCAGGTAAATCCTCAGAGGCTGCGTTCCCCCTAGTGGCCACAGAAGGGCGACGCAGAAGGAGAATTCAGTGGGCAGCTTGGCAAACTAGGTAGGCACTGGGCAACCGCCTGCATGTTGGCATTCTGGAAAGGGTGCCATCTTTCCCACAGGGCTGCAGACTTGCTTTGATCAAGGGGAAGTGAAAGGACTGGGAGGGACAAGTGGGAACCCAGAGGCCTGGCTGGTGGGTGAGAGGACTGTTGTTCCCTGGGAAGGGTGGGGCACAGGGAGTGTGAGAGGAATGTGACAGTCCTGGAGGCTCACCACTGTGCCCTACTCTGACATCAGCATTCATTCTGGGAAAGAGGCTACTGAAGGCCCTGAGCAGGGCAGGGATCAAGGCAGAGCTCTTTACTAACATTTTAATGTCCATTTCAGCTGCACCAGCTCTTATCACTGGAGACAAATTTCTAGATTGACAGTTTTTTTTTTTTTTTTTTTTCCAGCTGTCTGAAGATATACTAGGCTCGGGCTTCATTATTCTGTAAGAAATTAGGTATTAGTTAAATTGTAAATTCATTGTCTTTTCTCGCTAATAAATTTTAAGATTTTTTTTTCTCTTTCGGTGATTTACAGGTTCATGATGATTTATCTAACCCATACTGCTCTTTATTTACCCTGCTGGGGTTTCCTGATATGAGGGTGGAATTTTTCCTCAGTATCAGAGAGTTGTCAGATAGAATCTCTTGAATGTTGCTCCTCCCCATTCTCTCAGTTACCTCCTTTTGGTTTGTAAATGGTATCCTCTCACTTTTTCCTCATATTTATTCATTGATTCATTTCTCTATAATGCTTTCTGGGTAATTCCTTCAGATCTAAATTCTACCTCATTGAGTCTTTAATTAACCTTATCTAATGTATTGTTCAACCTATGTAGAGAGTTTCCTTTCTAGAAGATCTGTTTTGTCCTTTTACAGAAATACCTGGTCAACTTTGATAGTCTCTTGCTTCTTTATTATACTTTCCATTCTCTTTTATTGCTTCAAAATCTTTAATAAGCTTGTTTTAGATTTTATACAATTGCTCCAGTTTTTGAGGTATTTGTGGGTCTGCTTCTGTGACCTATCACTTTGCTGATTTTCATTCAAGGTGGCATATTTCTTCTGTGTTTGCTGATTTCTGACGAGAGTCTGATTTTTTAAAAACAATTTTATCTGTGAGAAATCTTTAGGTTTCTGAATTTAAAGTTCTTGGGTCAGGGACCTCTTTAAGGTACAATTTCATATTGGAGGATTGGAGAATCACACAAGCAGTTATGAATTCTGTTGTGAGCTTGTGCAAGACAAATGGCTATGAGGAATACAACCACCTGCTTCCTCTGCTGGGAGGTAGGTTGGAAAGGCTGTGTTTGACAATCTCAGTACTGGGATCATGGTTCTCTTACCTAACCCCTTAGACTTCCCACTGGACTTGGGGCCTAGGTATTCTCCAGGCATTGGTGTGTGGCTGGTTTATTTTACCCAGATTTCTCTTTATGCTGTATCAGGTAAGTTTTCACCTTAAGATTCCCAGTCATATTTCTGGCTTTCCTTAACACATGACCTTTCTTTATTCTTCTCATTCCTTACTCTCCCTTTGCTCTGTCTCCCCTGTACTGGCAGACTTTAGGACTCTCAGCTGGAGTGTTGACTCTCCTCTGACCCCAATAACCCTGACTCCAAGGAGAGTTCAGGAACCTGAAAATGTAAGGACAACTAACTTACATAGTTATTTAAAGTTCTGAATGACTGCAGGAATCCCACTCGGTCCAATTTATTATAAAGATACATAGCCCCTGCTATATAATAGATATGGCTCTAAGTACTTTACATACTAACTCCTAGAATATTTGTAATAACCCTATGAGGTAGGTACAAATGTATTTCCCATTTTACAATCAGGAAATTGAGGCACAGAGTGATTAAGTAGCCAGTCCAGGACCACAGAACTAGTAAGTAAAAAAACTGGGATTGAGATCTCAGCTGCTGACTCTCCTGACCAAGTGCTTACAGCACACACAAGGCCACCCGTAGCCTCATATTTCTTGGCTTTCAGCATTGTTCTGGTGGCTAACCTAAATGGTTCTCCACCCCCTAGATATTACACATTTTGGGAAATATGAGAACACTCATTATTCTACACCCACTCCTGATATATTATCTTGGTTTAAGATGCCTCATAGGACCTAAGAAAGGAGGGGAGCCAGGGAGAGGGGACATGGAGTTCTGATTCAGTTGACAAGGGCAACACTCTGAGAGGGTGACCAGGAAGCCTCCTCTCCAAGGTCCTTGAAGAATTTTCTGAGTCAATGTTAGTTAATGAGGACTCTGAAAACAGAGTGACAGTCCCTGATGTTTTGTAAAGGCCACCTCTTCTCTGATGGCCCTGAGGCTTAGATGCTGCAGATGAACTCTGAAAAGCTTAGTCCTCCACCCCTATTTTCTCAGCTTCTCAAGCTGTCTGAATGCAATGTCCTGTGACGTTATGGGAACATTTTTTTTTTAATGTGGATTTAGAAGACCAGCAATCTAATTTCTATTTTTTACTAGCTCTGTGAGTTAGCAGTCAAATCCTTTTGAGTCTCAATGTCCTTGTCCACAAGAGGAAATAACAATAGCTGTCCTGTTTACTTACAAGATTTGTCCTTGTGCTGTGTGATTATTGTCAGTAATAGTACCTTATGTCCAAGTACCTATAATCAGTGATAAGTGGAGTAAAAGAAAGAAGGAAAACTCAAGCTCACATGCTCTGTTGCTTATCAGAAAATTTAAGTGACTCTTTTGTTGGAGTTAGTGGTTTATGTTTGTTTTTTCTCTTTTCTGCTCTTGGGCCCACTTGTAGAATATCACTGAACTTGCTTCTAGGGTATAAGTTTTTAACTTTTATAGTTATCTACTCATTTGTCATCTCCCCAGATAAATGTGCATTTTTGTCCCTGGATTGCCTTTTTGTTCACATGGAGTTTTTTGGGTATCACAGGCCTCTTGCATATCATCCGTCTTCTAAGAACCATGGGCTTCCTATTATACTCATTTCATAAATTCCCATAACTTCGCCTGATGGGCAAAAGCGAATAAGAATCTTCACTAAATGTGCCAGTGATTTAGAGACTGGTATGGTGGCTGTTGGGTGCCTGACAACTTTTTGATCATTTAAATAAAAATATACTGAAATATATGATGTTCTTTATTAGCTATTGAATCCTTTTATCTAACATTATTTGCTTTACAATGCTCTCCAAAAAATTTATCTTCTGGACTAGAGAAGCATGTTTGTGAGTGGATTATGGTTAAGGGTTGAGAATATCAGGATTTGACATAAACCTAGAAGAGTTGCATTCTTTGAAATTGCAAGAAATATAATTATGTTGGCCAACTTGTTACATGATATAGAGCAACCTAGTTCCTGTTTTTAGGAGTTCTTGTTCTCCTAGGAAACTGAGAGGCAAATTATGTGAGCAGCAACTTGTTTGTTTATATAGATGGTGTTAGGATCAAAACGTTTTTTAAAAAGTGGCAAGAGTTTTACATGAGTGTGTGTTTGTTAAAACTGATTATATGATAAGCTTGAGAATTTTGTATTTTACTGTATGCAAATTTTACCATACAAACTGTAAAAAAATCAAATCATGGTGAATGATATATATGGAAATACTTAATGTAAAAAATATACTTGTATGTATAACCTACTTTAAAATATATAAAAAATAATTGAATTGATGAAATAATAGATGGACAGAACTGTAATAAAGCAAATAAAGAAGTGTCAGCCACTGGAGATTCTAGGTGGTGGGTTGTCTTAGTCTGTTCCAGCTGCCATAACACAATACTATATACCGAGTGGCTTATAGAGAACAGAAATTTAATTTTCACGGTTAGGGAGACTGGGAAGTCCAAGATCAAGGCATGAGATAAAGGGCAAGGTGGGAGAGGACTCTCTGGGGTCTGAGGATACTGATCCCATTCCTGAGGACTCCACCCTCACTAGCTAATCAAGGACCCAAGAAGCTACTTACACCATCACACAGGTGACTTGAATTTCACCACATGGATTTGAGTGGGAGGCATTCAGTCTACAGCATGGATCTATGAGATTCATTGTGTAGTGATTTCAATTTCTTAATATGCTGAATATTTTCATAAGTACATGTAACCAAGAGGGGAGAAAAGTATCTGAGGGTGAATCTCTTCATCACTGTCAGTTTCTTTCAGGTGTCTCACTTTTGTCAGCAAATAGTAGGTTTTCTATACAGCTAATTCATGAAACACAGAAAACTAATATTCAGATAGGAAACAGGAACTCCACAGATTTAAAATCATGACCCTGATGAAACACGTAGCTATTCATGCAGTGCCAGCCGGCATCAAGTTCTGCTCTCAATGCTTTTCAAATTCTCTCCTTTTATTCTTCTCAATGATCCTCTGGGTAGGAGGCATTGTGTTCACATTGCTGATGGAAAAGGTGAAGCCAAGGAGAATGGAGTGATGTGATTGACACTAGGCAAAGATGCTTTTGCCATGAGAGCAGACTTAATCAGACATTTGATAACAGCAATAGCTTAAATATCACCTACATTTGAAAGTGCTTCAATGTCTAGCCAGTGACTGTCTTTTAAGGAAACCAAATGAAAGCCTGAAACTTGGAACTTCCTAGGATGGCCAAAGGAAGTAGTCAGTGATTCACCCATTCAGCAAATATTTACTGAGCAACTTCTATGGGCCAAACACTCTTCTTGGAGCAGGGGATAGAGTAGTAAACAAAAAGATAAGGTTTGTTTTCTGTGAACGTACATCCCAGTGGGCACCTGAGGAGCTGGCAATTGGCAGCCTTGGTTCCAAGAGGAAACTCCTTGTTGAGGTGACATCTCTGCCACATTCATATTCCTAGGACCCAGCGCTGAGCCCATGTGGCTTCACGATGATATTTGGCCTTACTGGCTCTAATCATCTAAAAGTTTTTGATGCTCCCCATACACCACACATATTTCAGAATAAAACAATACAGAGTTGAAAAAATATGGGTGAAAAGGTCTACCCAAGTTTAGATTTTTCCTGTGATGACTGTATTTCTATGAAATATGAAACCCTTGCTTACCAGTCTGACCAGTACATTTCTATATCTGCCCTGCTTTGCTTGCTCATTAAACAGGGACTAACTATGACAATTGGGTGGTCGGGCCAGCACCATAGGCACTCATATTGGTTAATCATGGAAAAAGTAGTTTTAGAGGGGACGGGCGTGCCCCACTCATGGTAGTGGGATGCACCTAATTTCAACTGGAGCTCAGATATCTTTTATTACTGTCCAGATAAATTCATCGTCACATTCTTATGAAAGCCTATCCTTGCCTGAAATCTGATCACCTTCTGTGTCATTTTAATATGTTGTGTTCCTATTACCTTGTCCTGTTTACCTTACTCACTTGCTAAAATTGCTTCTGGAGAACCTCGAGTGGCTTCTTGCTTTCCCAGGGGAAGCAGCCAATCTTTCCATAGAGAGGGAAGTGGCTCTCTAATTTTTCTCTGCCTCGTCTCCAGTTTTCTGCCACCTCAAGCTGTCAGCAATTTTCTAAAAACAAAACAAAACAACAACAACAAAAAAAACTTTATTTTTAGTTCAGGTATTTTACTTTTCCTATTAAATTTTAGTACTATTTTATTAGAATACTGTTTCAAGGGGCTGGGGTTGTGGCTCAGCGGCAGAGCGCCACCTCGCACGTGTGCTGCCCGGGTTCGATCCTCAGCACCACGTAAACATAAATGCATTGCATTGTGTACAACTAAAGTAAATAAATAAAAAATTTAAAAAAAGAATACTGTTTCAATATTTGATTGCTATTGACAAGTATGATTTTGATATGCGTGTGGTCCAAGGTAGGGGTCAGCCTTCTCCTCATCTTTCATTTTTCCACAGAATTACCTCCCACACTCTCAATCAAGTCAAGTTCCTTCACGTAGTTCTAGTCACTTGGATAAAAATGATCCAGGCTAATGAAATGTGGAACCAAAAATTCAGGGATCAGTTAACTTGAATCTTTTCAAATGACCGAGATTCTAACTCAGGGTGTTGGCCATGCTGTTGTCTGTTCAGAGGTTGGGGATGCAGGGACATGACTTTTCATCTCCATTAGAAACTCTCCCGTTGGAAGATGTGTGGATCCCTTCAGTCAATCATACACCAAAATTGCAGCAGGATGTTAAGTTGGCCATAATTGGTTTAATTTGGGATGAAATTGCCTGAGAAATCACTAGCTATTATCCCTCAAGTCATCTGTAATAGGGAAAGTATACTTTTTCCCAGAAACTACAATGTACTATCTTCATTGTGGAACATGTGAAGTTTGTGAGATAAGCAATAGCTAGGAAAAAATTTTAAACTTGTGTAGTATTTGCAACTCTTCAAAAAACATTCTCATTCACCCATGTCAACTAAGCAATGTTTTTGATTTAAATGTAATAAATATATACCAATATAAAGCTTGTTTTATACTCCTTATGAGTCATATATTCACTCGTGTTTACAGGTTATATGATCATGAAACTAAATTAGATCTACGGAATAGCTGATACTGTGTGAGATGGATAATAGTGATAGTTGTAAAGTTTTTCCTATGTTCAAGGTAGAGTCAAAGTGCTTTATGTATATTAAGCTCATTTAATGATCACAGAGGTGGGTACCATTGCAATCTCATCTGGTTTGCAGATGATAAACTGAGGCACTCAGGCCACTCAGCTACTAAGTGTTGGAGCTTTGTGCTAAGTGTTGGAGCTAAGTGCTCTTAACAATTAGGCTAAACTTCCCCTTTAAATGCCAGTGAATAGCATTAAAGTATCAGATGGCCTTGATATGTTAACATTAATTTGCTTGCACATGGTTTAACTGGGTAGAAATGTATATATGTATTGCCTTGACTTTTAGGATTTAGCGAATGCTGGACAATCACATGAGTTATTATCATGACTGTCATTATTTTATCTTTTCAACAATGAATGTTTTAACCCTGCATCTGTTATTTGGATGATCCAGTTTAATTTTTGTTTTACTACAAAACACAAAATCCAAAAAAAAGTAGATACGGGAAAGATGTGTTTAGAGGCAGGGATTCATACACTCTAGAGCGTTCTAGACCTAATGATCTGGTTCTCTAGACTTCAGAGGCCTGTACAGCGGCTCAGTTCTCTTACCAATTTTTTTTTTTTTTTTTTTTTTTTTGGTCACTTAATTCTAGGGAAACCTTCCTCTGTGTTATTATTTGGCCTTGTCCTGGGCACCAAAGTGATCATAAACATACAACCTAAAGGAAGGGGGACAGCATGGGTCACACTGCCATTAGATTATCATGTGAATTCTCTGGAAAAAATTTTTAATTACTTTTGAAATGAAATTATGACTTGATAATTCCTTTAAAAATGCTTTTTTTTTCAAAAATATATCTACAGGAGTTTATGATCTCTGGTTTAAAAGCCACTGGGATGGGGTATGACTCAGATTGGTATTTTTAAAAAAAAAATATTTATTTATTTGCTTTAGTTGTACACAATGCAATGCATTTATGTTTACGTGGTGCTGAGGATCGAACCCGGGCTGCACATGCGCTAGGCGAGCACGATCTACTGCTGAGCCACAACCCCAGCCCTCAGATTGGTATTTTTGTTTTATGTACATTTATTTATTTATTCTAATTAGGTACATATGACAGCAGAAAGCCTTTTGATTCATTGTACACAAATGTAGCATGATTTTTCATTTCTCTGTTGTACACAATGTAGCGTAGCACCATATGTGCAGTCCTACCTGTACCTAGGGTAATGATGTCCATCTTATTTCACCAACTTTCCTGCCCTCATGCCTCCCCCCCCCCCCGTCCCTTTTGCCCAATCAAAATTCTTCCATTCTTATGCTACCCCCCATGTTATGGATCAGGATCGACTTATCAGAGAGAACATTTGGCCTTTGGTTTTTTGGGATTGACTTACTTTGTTTAGCATGATATTCTCCAACTCCATCCATTTACCTGCAAATGCCATAATTTTATTCTTTTTTGATGCTGAGTAATATTCCATTGTTTATATATACCACAGTTTTTCTATCCATTCATCTGTTGAGGGGCATCTTGGTTGGTTCCACAGTTTAGTTATTGTGAATTGAGCTGCTATAAACATTAATGTGGCTGCATCATTATAATGTGTTGATTTTAAGTCAAAATGGAATTTGATCTGAGGGGGGAAGGAAAGCAAGCAAGTCCAGCAGGCTGTTGAGCTTGGTGGTGGCCTGCAGGGCTGAAGCCAGGGTGGGAATCTCTAGTATGAAAGACTAAGTGCTTCTACTCTCGCTGAGCCTCTTCTTGGGATTAGACTCTTGGCCTCTTTGGAGTTTTTCTTATTGTTTTTCCATAACTTTCCTGAGTATTATTGCTGAAGGTCAAGCTTTGTTTGTATTACATTAATTTATATAATCCTGTAGGAGGAATATTGTGTGCTTATCAGTGGATCCCTAACTTAAATGTTTCCTGTAAAAAGAGATTTATGTGATACTAACAGTGCCCTGACATGGGATGGTTGGAGGATACTGGTCCACACAGATCCCTGGTTTGCCTTTTCACTACTGGGCCAGTAGTACCTGGCAGGGCTCTGACTCCAAGCTGAGTGAAGAAATGACATCAACCCTTCTAGGGTCTGCGGAAATGTTTTTCATGCCATAAGCATGATATGATAATTTCAGGTATTTATAAATAAAATCCAGAAATTTAATAACCATGAAGGAATTTTTCTAAAAGCTGGACAGTCAAAAATGGCAGAATGATTTTCTGTTTTTGATCAATGAATTCTCTCCCCACTGCCCCCTCAGAGTCAGGGGCCTTGGACATTGCACTTCTATTTTAATATTCTCTTTATAAGTGTTCTAAACTCTTCCCAGTGCCAGCCTCAGCTACCTCTGGTGCCAGTAGTATTCCATGTAGGATATTAGTGAGGCGGCCAATCATCGGGCCTTACCTTTCCTCTTAGGACACAGTTAAGAGCCTTCTGAAATCTCCTGAGAGCTAACTTGCAAAGTTCCCACTGGAGCTCATTAGAGGGGAAGGAAACTTCATGGTTGTTCTCGGACAGACTCGGATCAGCTAATGAAAAACGGAAGGAAGAGTCAGTCCAGAGCAAGAAGCTGTGCAGACAGAGCACCCATGTGAGTATGTAAGAGACTGTTTCCTTTAAAATAGAATATGTTAGGTTTTAAGAAAGAATAGTTGTAGAGCTTTCTTTTGCAACTGTATAATCAAATAACTAAAGCCAGGTACTTCTGGTTTTAAAAACTGCAGTGTGGAAATGATTGTGTTGCCTAGCTATCACTTTTGAGGTGCTCCTGCCTCCTGCGAGTGGTGGGCTGCATGATTCTCTTGTCCTCTCAGGACTGGTCCCCTTTGTGTCTGGTAGGGTGTTGCCATGGCAGCATCAGGATGTGCTTTGCTGCAGGTGGATTTGTTAATGGGCTTTTCCATTCTCAGTATCAGGAAGGGAGTGGAGAGGGGGAAAGTATAATTTAACTACTCTATCTCTCAAGTAAGTTCCTTGAAGGTCAGTGAAATAACGGCATGATTGGCTATTTGTATGGAAAGGTGTGAAATGAAATAAGCCAGATTCAAAAGTGAAGAATCTTGAATGTTTTTTTCTTATAGGTAGAAGGTAGAGAGCAAAATAAGGGGGAACATGTGGGGGTGGATCCCATGACAATAGAGGGGTGATTACTGGAATAGAGGAGGGGGAGAGAGAGCAAGGGAGAAGCCACAGGGAAAGGGAGGAACTGCAGAATGAAGTGGACAAAATTATGCTACGGACACACATTAAGAGACCATAATGAATTCTACCCGTATGTTTATCTATAAAACACCAATTAAAAAATAAATATATAGAAGGAAGGCCAGTAGAGTAGAGGAAGGAGAACATGGGGATGGAGGAGGGGAGAGAAAGAGGAAGCACTGGGGACTGAAATGATGCAGATTTTATTCCACTTCTGTATGATTATGTGAAAATGAACCCTGCTATTATGTATAACCATAATGCACTAATAAAAGCATTTAATAATAACCCCCATAAGGCACCAATTATGAACATTGTGTGCCCCATTGTGCTTCAAAAATTTTTTTAAGTTTGAATTTTCCAACACCTGCTCTGTACTGGAGTTTATCTTAGGGGACTTAGACTTTTTCTCCCCCCCCCCCCCGGCACTCCCTCCCTTCCTCCCTTCCTTTTGCTTTTTCTCTTTCTCACTCCTTTTCTTTGTGGTGCTTGGGATGGAATCCTGAGCCTCACACATGCAGGCAAGTGCCCTACCACTGAGTGGCATCCCCAGCCTGGGCTTAGACATTTACCTCCTCCTTCTCAGATTGCACATAGTCCATGCAGTGTTGTTTCTTGTAGGACATTGCTTTTTATTTATTTATTTATTTATTTTGGCAGGTGGCATGTACTAGGGATTGATCCCAGGGGCACTTAACCACTGAGCCACATCCTAAGCCCTTTCTATTTTGAGTCAGGATCTCACTTAATTGCTTAGGGCCTCACTAAGTTGTTGAGGCTTGCCTTGAACTTGCAATCCTCCCACTTTAGCCTCCTAAATTGCTGGGATTACAGGTGTATGCCACTATACCCAACTAGGACATGGCTTTTTAGATGAAGCAAGTTATTTTGGAAAGAAAGATGCTTTCTTCATAGTGTTTGAGAATGCTTTATGTTCCTAAACTTCCCAAAGAAGTTTATTATTATCATTATTCATTATTCTTAGCACTGTCTAGCTTTTAAAACTATTTAGTGATTGTTGTCAGTAAATAGCTGTCACTTTGGAAAATCTAGCTTTAAAAATATTACAGTTCAAGTTGGGAAAAGCCTTCCAAATCACTTCCACTTTGAATGGTTTAAGGGGGAAAATTAGTTCTATTTCTAAGTAACTTACTTTCCACCCATCCCTGGTTGAAATTAAAAACAACAGTTAAACCTTTAAACTTGAATGTATAAAAAAACTAGCTTTGCCTAGGTATCTCTCTTCCAGACAGGGTAAAGCTATGGAAAGAGGGTTTGCATGCTGACAACTTCATACTGAAGGGCAGGAATGAAAAATGGCTGAGTGAAAATAATTTATTAAATATGTTCTCAATACCTTAAGGATATTGTTAACCAATAGGATGGAAAACATATTTTTAAATGAATGGTTTCACTTGTACAGTTTTAAAAGCTTACATCACTTAATTTTGCTCTTAAAATCCAAAGCAGGAGCCAGTACCTCGTGATCTCTTGGCTATTGGAATCAATAGCAGTGACCAACAAAATTCCTGGAAAGTTTTTCAGGAGAAATCCAAGAAGCTACCTACAGGAGAGGATTTTGTTTGTGACAAACGGTAAGAGGATTATTTTTCTGTTTCTATTTCCAGTCACATAGCAGGAGATACTAGTCACATCTCTGGAGACCCTTAGGGATACTTGCATTCCACAAGAGACAGAGCAAAGCAGCACTCCTTAAAGATAAGACATTCCATTCAGAAACACGTTGTTATCATGCCACTTAGAAGCATCCTGGTAGATGGCAGCTGGCATCATCAGATATTGGTGTATGCATATGGGGTGTACACATCAAGTGTGAGTGTGTGCACACACCCATGTATGCTGTGGTGTGTGATTTTAAACACAAGTTTAACCAGTATCACAGTTGATTTCTCTGGAACAAAATATTTAGAAACTACTAGCTACTTACAGTCTTCAAAAATGAATTTCTTTGTCTCTTAGTATAATGAGTTGTCTCCACTCACACCCAGAAACATCTTCACCTGTCACTTAGGCTGCGTAGGTCTAATGTGGGGATGGCAAGAGCAGAACTGTCTCTGGAGATGACAACTTGGTCTTTGTCTGAAATCACTGTGTGTCCTGAAATAGGTACCTTAGCAGCTTAGACTTTAGACTTGACCTTGACTGACTTCTTCACCTTGACTTACTTTGCTATTGAATTATAAGCCAGTTTTTTTTTTTTTATGGTCTTATACTTTCTTCATGGGCATTATGAGTCAAAAATTTACTTTTGCTCAAATTTTCTCTTGAATTAAGTCTTTATGGTTACTAAAAAGATTTTGAATTGAAACAGAATTACTCAGTGTGGAAAGGGCTAACTTATACTGAATGAAAACTAAAGAAATATAGAAAGAGAGGAGTGCATGGGTAGAAGAGTCAAAGGTGGTCAGAAGTTAATTTATTCAGTTTTAGAGATGACGTAGTTTTAATATGAATCAAACCTTCTTGTACATTATGACGAAAATAGCTAGAGTTTTTTGAGATAGGCAGTGTTATGTTATGCTGATTAGTTTTATATGGCATGGGCTTTTTTGAAAGCAATTTGGCAACATGTATCAATATCTTCAACTTTGAAGATTGTTCATACTTTGAACAATTCTCCTTTTAGAAACTGACCCTCAGAGAAAACTATAGAAAATGGAGAAGTATTTATTCATAAAAAATGTTTATTGCTAGGTTGTTTTAAATATCAGTCCTTTTACATTTTTACTTTGTTCCTTTCCAAGCTCAAGTCTGTAATCTATCATTATAATCACTTTCTTGGAAACACCTCTCTACTCTTCTTTTGTCTCACTTACCCGGCTAACCCTAACACTGAATGAGCCTGACTATCTCTGTGCTCTGTTGGTTCCTAACCAGGTTGAGCAGAATCACAATCAAGCAGAGTAGTAGCACTGTATTTAGGTGAGTACCAGCCTCAAGCTCTGTTTTTTAATGTGCTGCATATATATGCACAGTGACTCTTCTCTTGGTGATCCAAGGACCAGCACTATTTCTTCCCGAAACACCTAGAGCCTGCCTTTGGCTTTTGCATCATCATGTTTCCTGGTTTCCTTTCTCTGCTCTGGCCTTGGCACTGTCTCGTTTGACTGGCCTTCAAAAGTTTTCCATTTCTTTAGATGTCAGTCTTTGGGCTTTCCTTTTCTCTGTGTTCTCTTGCGTTTGATAACTGTGTGTATCCTCTGCCCTTAACCGAAGATTCTATGAAGCTGACATCCCCATGTATATGCTCATTCCAGCCCTCTCTCCACAGCCTCAGAATCCAGTATCCAAATAACTACTTGACAAAGCCACATGGCCAACCACCAGCTTCAGGGACTCTTGACATATTTTTGTCTGCCCTTTTCCTTCCCTTCTTTTCTTCTCCCTCCCTTTCTTTCTTTTTGAAAATGAAGATACTCCATAAAGAAAATAACAACTTCCCTTAATATTTTGGTGAATTTCCTTTTAGTTTCATTGTTATTATTTGTAAAGAGAAATACCAGTTTTAGAAATACCAATTTTACCAAAACATTTAGCGCACACGCGCGCGCGCACGAAACAAAAACCAAAAGACTAAAACAAAGCCCTGAGCCCTGAGAACTTTCTTATCCAAATTCATGACTTGGGATGTTTGCAGAGTTTGCTCTCCAAACTCCAGTTTAACAAATGTAAATGTTAGAAAATGCAAAACATGAAACATGGTTAAGAACTAATAGTGTACCTAACAGTAATTTGAATATTATTTTTCAAAAATCCAAAACCAAAACATGACCCTTGCCAGTTTCCTAGGCCCTCACATTTATAATTTGAACAAATAGCACACCAGGTGTGAAAGTGGGTTCTTCTCAGAGGAATAGATTTACAGATATTCCCATCTGCAGAAACTCACCGGGGATTAGCATCGTTAACACAGACATTCCACTTATGTGTAATGTATTTTAAAAACACCCTGAAACCTACAGGAAAAATAACTGCCTCTATTTTGTGTGGTTGTCCTTAGGGAGAAGTAGAGAGATGATATGTGAACATTAACAAGATGGATTTACTTTTGAAAAGTAGATCAGCTCCTAATTGTGAGAATCAATTTTCCAGCTCAGTGGTTCTCAGCCTTGGGAAGCCCCAACACCTTTGCAAAGTTTGAAAGGAGTTACAGATATCTCCTTCCTTCAAAAACACAGCAGGTTGAACAGAAACCTCACACGATATCATGATCACTATTGCATTTTTCTTTCTGTCAGTTGAGGAAGTAGCAAAAAGGTTACCATGAATTTGGAATTTAAGAAACTTATATTCCTTTTTCTTGCTTTTCTTCTCTATTCATAATTTTTTCGTATATGATATATATTTGATGTTTTGTATTTGATATGTCACATCAAATTCTTGGTGGGAAAGAATATAAACATTGAAAAGAAAATTAGTATTTTTTACTGGATAAATTAGTTTACAAAGATTATAAATATTTTATAAGTATTTAAAGCTGCTCATGAGCTGGGAGTGTATCCCTCCCTAGGTAGAGGGGCTTGCCTAGCATGTGAATGAATGAATGAATGAATGAATGAATAAAATAAATAAATAAAGCAAGCTACACATGACTGTAATTTAAGAAATTGGAAGCTCTATAAGGACTTTAGTGAAAAATAGCAATTCACTGAGCATCCCCACCTATTCTCTCAAATTTCCACTCCTCTTGTAGGAACCACTTTCAATTCATAGAGTGATTTCTTTTAATACTTATTTACTCTTTTGGTTAGATCAATATTCAATATTATGTTGGCTATAAAATGCCATTTATAATTGAGTATAAGTGTTATACTATGATTGATTTTTCTTGTAAAATATTTTATTTTCCTTGTAGTTAGTGGTTGTGGTTTGCTTATATGTTCGTCAACAGTACAATCCCAAATCTTCCATCAGTTGTGCAAACTTCCTCAGCTGTGGGAAGTTCTATCATACCATCTTCTAGAGGGACTCCCTCTTGGTATCTTTCAACTTGCTCCAAATTCTCCATCACTCTCAAGACCTGCTTCAGAGGTTTTTCTTGGAATTTCCCTCACCATCCTTCCTACAGATTTTCTAAATTTATCTATTATGTAGGATTACCTGATTTTTGGTTCCTTTGTCTTCCTTTTTCCTTCTTCATTTTGTTGAAAGATATCCTTTGATAGTTTTCTTAAAATGAAACATTCAAGAAATTTTCCCCCACCAGATATTACATTATCAGGAAATATTTTTATTTTATCCTGACATTTAATCAATATTTAGGGATAGAATTCTAGGATGGAAGTTTTTTTTCTTTGTAATTTTTTATTTATTTATTTTTTTGTTACCTGGGATTGAACCCAGGGGCACTTAAACATTGAGCCACATCACCAGCCTTTTTTTGTATTTTTTATTTTTTGACAGGATCTAACTGAGTTGCATGGGGCCTCACTAAGTTGCTGAGGCTGGCTTTGAACTCTCTATCCTCTTGCCTCAACCTCCCAAACTGATGGGATTACAGGCGTGTGCCACCGCACCTTGCTCCTTTGTAATTTTTATTTCTAGTTTAAAGAGTTGTTATTGAGTGGTCCGATGCTATTCTGATTCTTGGATTTTTGTAAGAAAAAAATTGTCAAAAGTTTTTAGGCTCTTCTCTATTGTTGTTCTGAAATTTTATAATATAGGTCTACTTCATTCATTATATCAGGATTTTTGTGTACCTTTCAATATGAAAATTAATTTCTTCAATTATGGGAAATTATTTAGTATTACATTTTTATTAGTTACTCTGTTTTTCTTTTCTTTTTTTTTTTTTTTTTGATTTTTGATTTTCTATTATTTGGATCTTTGACCTACTGGAATTTTATAATTTTCTTTTTTCATTTCCATTTTCTGTCTTTTGGTTTTTTGCTTTGTTTTCTGCAAGATTTCTGGTTCTTTTGAGTTTTTCATTTCTGCTACCATAGTTCTGACTTCTTGGAGCTCCTTTCTGTGGTCTACATTTTCATATATTGTCTTATTTTTGTTTCATGGGTACAATATGTTGTCTTCTCTCTTTGAGAACATTAATGATATTGTTATTGGCTCTGATCTTGCCTTTCCTATCAGATACTTTCCTCAGATGTCTGGTGATCCATATCTGCCTGCTCAGTTTTAAAAGTGGGGCATAGAAAAGCTGACTGGCAGCTCCAGGTCTGTGAAAGGGGCAGGTTGTTATATTTATGACTATAGGGCCATCTGCTATTATCAGGATCTTTAGGATTTTTTATTGGGTTGGTAGGAAATTCCATAGTAGTTTTGATCTTATTCCGGTAATATCTGGACCCAGTTTCTGGTAGTCTGAATTATGGGAGGGGTGGTTCTTAAAGTTCATACATAAACTTTTACTTAATTATAAACATATAGTTGCCTAGGGTGATTTTTATTAGGTTCTTTGAATGTAAAGGGAAAGGGAAACTCTGTGGGAACTGGGAAAGTTGTTAAGGTCACCTTGCAAAAAGGTCATCTCCACCAAAGTTTGGTTCAGATGAGGCTATGAAAATGTCTGTTATTTGCATAACTGAAGTCTCTGGGAAGAGTGAGACAGACCTCTCAAGCCTTCCCAAATGGCCTGAGAAAGCCATGAGAGAGTACCTGGGTTTTCATGGTCATTCTGGGATAGGCCAAGGTGAGAGTTCACTTGTGCAGAGGATTATATTGTTGGAAACTGTCGCTGGTGCCAAAGCAGAGAGCACCCACACTTTATTTTCAGCCTGCCCAAAGGTGGTACACGAGGGGAAAAGAGATGAATGAAGTTTAAAAGTAGCAGGCAAACATTAAAAAGTGGATTCAGAATCCTTGCTGTAGAAATTCTCTATATGGGGGGAGAGGAGAGGCAGAATATTTTTAAGATGGCTTTTGCTAGCAGAAAACATTCCTAGGGGAGATCATCTTACCCAGGTCTGAGATAGAGAGAATTTTTTTTTTTTTTTTTTTTTGGTACTGGGGATTGAACTCAGGGGCACTTAACCACTGAGCCACATCCCCAGCCCTTTTTTGTATATTATTAGAGACAGGGTCTTATTGAGTTGCTAAGTGCCTCACCATTGCTGAGGCTGGCTTTGAACTCGCGATCTTCCTGCCTCAGCCTCCCAAGTGCTGGGATTACAGGCGTGTGGCCACCGTACCCAGCTGAGATAGAAACTTTAAAAGCCTCAGATTTCCCCTTGTGTGGCTAATGGTGATTCTATGGCTAGGAAATCTTGCTAAATTCCCTTTAAAGCCATGATCCTCTCAGATTGTGGCAGATCACTAGCAGTCTCAGCAGATTTGGAGAATAATTTACAAAAGAAAATTCTCAGGCCCCACCTCAGCCCTACTGAATCTAAAACTCTTAGGGTGGGGCCCTCAATAATGGTTTTAACAAGTCTTTCAGTGATGTTAACACATGCTTGAATTTGAGGACTTCAGACAGAATGTGCAAGTTGGGACATATCTGGGGAAGGGCAGAAGGGCTAAGTGGCCTGGTATCAAGGGCATAACGAAGGGATAGGCCTTTTGGATTTTCCACTGGCAGGTAGAAAAGACAGGAAAACAGATCATTATCCCTGGGCAGGGCGGTACAGGGGAAGTTTCCCTGGAGAGAGAGAGAGAGAGAGAAGCCCAGCAACATGGCAGGAAGCTATGGTATAAGGAAGAACAGAGTTGACAAAAATTTCCAAGAGGCTAAGAATGCTCAAGGAACTCTCAGGAGTGGTGATGTGTAATGCTCTGCTTTACAGTCCATGTCGTACCATCCATCCTCCGTTGCATCTTTCAACAGAAATCAGTGAACACAGCTAAGTTGTTAGAGGTGCAGCAGGAATGAAGGGAAAGATGCCAAGGGGGGAAATCTCTTGTGCAGACAGAGTGTATCTTTTAAATTTTTTCTTACCAATGTATTTCCCAATGCATTCAGTATTCTCTGATTAAATCAATGAAATGTTTGGGTATTTTTAGAATTGATAGAAAGGAATTAGGCCTATTTTTTTTAAATAAGTAATTTTAGCCTTAAACATATTATGCAGCATTAAGAATGAAAATTAAAAATAATTGGCATGTATTTTATTTTTCTCCTTTAAAGTACAGATAAGAAATGTGGTAATTATTTTATGTAGGTTAGCTATGTAAATTATATATTTAAATTCCTTTTAAATAGATTATATTTATACCTTTAAATATTTAAATGAACTATCTATGATATCTACATTTTCCTTGAAGGTTGTTAAGAGGAGGTCTTATCCCTGTAGTCAGATGTTTTATAAACTTTTAGAATACGAAGATGTTAAATATTCTTGTTAGGGATTCCTGGAAAACAAAAATAATTGAAAAAAGAATAAAGTTCTCAATAATAACACCTCTGGGAATAAGCAGAATCATGTAAAACTTTAGAGTTGGAAGGGCCCAAATGTGTTAATCACAGAACCTCTTGTGATCCTGACTTACAGCCAAGGTCTTTTCCTCCACTCATTTGTTTATTGATTTAGATCAAAACATTATATCAGTTGTCATCTTTTATCACTTCCAGTATTTCTCTTTCATTCCCATTGTGGTAGGGAAAAAAGGTCAACATTTTTTCTTGGAGGTCAACATTTCTTCTTTTTCTGTCTTTTTTCCTCTGTCTTTCTATCCATTGACCCACTCTATGAATTCAGCATCCTCTGGCTTCCATGATCTGAGGATCCCTAACCTATTTTTCAAGCTAGATTTATTTTCTGCAGCAATTTCCTGTCCCCGTCTGTCCTTGTGAGATTTCATTTTGGGTGTTGTTATGTACCCTCTGAATTCTGTTTTCCTCTTCCCACTCCCCAAACCCTCAGGTTTCCTGACTCACTCATTTGAGATTTGTGTCACTGGTGCCATCAGCAATCTCCTCTCTCAGGATGCCTCCCAGCTACCTGTCAACTCTCATCTGTCCCAAGGCCCTTTTCTAGTTCTTTATGAGAGCATCTTGTGATTCATGGCTTAGCCCTTCCACCTGTAATAGTCTCATGAATGCCCTTCCTGCCTGGAGTCTCTGTTCCCCTTGCATCTGACTCCCAAGTGCACAGTGGTTGTCCTGGTACTCAGCTCCTCTATAACAAGCCTTCCATCCCTAAACACCATCTCCCCTTATTATTCAATGAAAAAAAAAAATCACTCTAACTAAAATGTCCTACTTCTGGTCCTCTGAAGGCTCCTGTTTTTTTCTACCTTTTATGACTTTGCTTATGTTGACCGAGGCTCTCCTCTTCAGGTCTTATTTCAGATAACAAAATTATATTTACTTTGAAAATATCTTTTTAAATTGATCAAACCAGAAACTTTTCTCCCTCATTTGAGGCTTGTTATGGTTTGAATGTGATGTGTCCCCCAAAAGCTCCTGTGTTAATGCTGGAATATTCAGAGGTGAAGTGATTGGATTGTGAGAGCTGTAACCTAGTCAGTCCATCCTAGGTGAATGCACTAACTGGTGGTAACTGTAGGCAGGTGGGGTGGCAGGAGGTGGTGGGGTGTGGGGCAGGGGGAGGGGTGTGTGCCCTGGAAAAGTGCATCTTCCCTGTGGCCCTGTTCCACCCGCCCCCTGCTTCCTGGCCACCATGAGTGGAACAGCTTCCCTCTGCCACGTCCTTCTGCTATGATGCTCTGCCTCACCTTGGGCCCAGAACAATGGAGTCAACTGACCATAGACTAAATCTCTGAAAACCATAATCTCTTCAAAATCAACTTTTCCTCCTCTAAGGTTTTTTTTTTTTTTTTTTTTTTTTTTTTTTTTTGTCAGGTATTTTGGTCACAGTGATGGAAAAAACTTGCTAACACAAAGCTCTAAAATTCTTCCTATTCCAGGCATTTTGATCTACGTTTTAGGGTAATAATATCTATTCTCTGAGCACCTGGTATATGCCAGGCACTGTTCTAATGTGTCCTTAATAATCATACAATCAGATGAAGTAAATATATTTATTACTTCTGTTTTGTAGCTGAGAAAAACAGAATCACACTGACAGGTTAAGTGAGGTCACAAGATGGCAGAACTTGGATCTGAATCCACACCATCTGGCTCAGAACCTGCCCTCTTCCCCCATAACTGCGATTCAGTCTCTGCTCGCTTAGATTGCTGCTGCACTCTCTCTGTGTGCACATTTTTGTGTGTTGCTTTCCCAAGTAAATCCTCTGTCCCTTGAAAGCAGGGGCCATGTCTGCACACATGCTGCAGAAGGCCCACCACAGAGCAGTGTGCTTAAATAGGCACTGCACATTTGTGTGAGTTGAAGGGACTGCAGAGCCCCTCCTCCCTGCATTTTTTTCCCTTCCCGAGATGATATAGTTAATTTTTACCTGTTGAATAGACAGTCTCAAAATTGAATTTGACTTAAGTCCTGACAAACGTAAGGTAAAAACCGAGGGTAGGCCAGTGTCCTGGCCTTACCTCTAGGGTTCACTGGAGACCAGTCATTTCACAAATTGTGCTGTGTCAATGTCTGAAAGGGAATGAGGACTGAATGAGCCCGCACATCTCTTGCTGCTCTCTCATGGGTGGAACGTGAACGTGTGGCAAGGCCTGCATGCCAGCAGGTAAGAATTATCCAGCCTTGACCCAGAAGTCGCAGCTGAGCGGGCCACCCTGGAGACACAATCACTCTTCCGCTTTTTTGTTTTTTCTTTTGAAGCCAAGTGCGAGTTGTGGGAGGAAAGTTTTGATACAATTTTTCTGTGTCCTCAGGGCCCTTCACTGACAGACTGCTCAAGGAAAACTCAACAAAATGCCTGGCCTACCAGGAAGAGGCGGACAGCCAGAGGTAGGGCAGAGGAGATGCATGTTTAACACCTTGAATTGTATTACAGTTACTCAAAACTGCATCCCGAGTTGGAGTTTTGATGTTTCTTATCCCTGTATTGAAACCTCTTCAGAAGCTTTTCTGGTTACCTAAATTGTTTATAAGGCTATGCAAATTAGTAAAACTGTCTTTCTTAAGAGCCATTCACTTTTAGAAAGTGGGTGCGGATCTCAAACTATATGCCAATGGAGTGTTTTAATAGCAGTTTCTGGAATTTTCCAAGTACTGTGGAAGTAAAAAGAACTACTTGTGCTTATTTTGTGATTATTTATTACTAACCTGAATGATATTTGCCACTTGTAAAGTCCTTGAACACACACAAACACTGTTTTAAAGAAAATTAATCATTGACATTTTCTGCAGGTCAGGAACTAGTCCTGCTAGGCCTTCTAGCGACAGAATTAGCGATTAAAAGAATCTGGGTTTAGTCCTACCTGGAGATGGCTACCTTCTGGTTGTGAAAGCCATCTCAGGCTGAGGCACACCTCCTTCAGCACACATTCCTCTTTCCGATATCACAACAATCTTGATAATATTCTCTTTGTTTATAGTCAGCCAGTAGGACTGATATTTGGTTTGTAGGCATGTTCTTCCTGCCCTGGCTTGGGAGATAATCACTTCCAAGGCTACCAGTTATGGTTTGTAGGTTGTACAGCAGCCTGGCACTTCGCAAGGTTGAAGAGTGCCCAGCCTGCACATCAGCACATGATGGTCCTGACCATTGTGTCTAGATGATTTTTTCAGATTGCCAATCTTATTTATTTATTCTGTGTTGATGTCATGTATTTTAATACTCAAAGAATTCTGAAGGTGTTGACTTACTTATACTCTTTTTAAAAAATATTTATTTATTTACTTTAGTTGTACACAATGCAATGCATTTATGTTTACATGGTGCTGAGGATCGAACCCAGGCCGCACACATGTGAGGCAAGCGCTCTGCCGCTGAGCCACAACCCCAGCCCCTACTCTTTTAATACCATTGAAATACAGTAAAATACATGTACATAAAACTTAACTCTAAAAGGAGTTTTTTGGGAAAAATGGCAATAGATGTGATTATATAAAATATAAACTAAAGAAGAACAAAAACCAAACAATATAAATACAAGACAGAAGTGTACTAAAAATTAAATGGCTTGTAAAATTCATTCTTAAATTTCAGAGGTGGAACCATAATATTCAGTGGAAATGTATTCTTAATGGTTAGAACATTTATTTTCTACTACAAATTGAGTTTTTGACTCTTGGTGAGTTATTTAACCTACTGAAGATCATAAAAGGAGAAAGAAGCACTTGGCCTACCTTGCTTCCCTAGGCTGTTAGGAAGCTCACCAGAGTATATGCAAGAGTGATACACAGAAATGCTGTCTGCATGTGTAAAGCCCCTCTCTCTCACAAGCATAGGATGTTCAGTCATATGGAAAAGTATCTCAGGGAAGGCGAGTCTTGAGTTGGGGGTAAATTTTTCAATCTTGTATGTTAGACAGGTTTTTAAAAGGCATAACCCTTTCTGCCTCACACATTCAGTATACTGGTCTGAACTCCATGTTTTGGAATGAATGAAACAATACATGAAATTCAGAAATCTAGAGTAAAATTGAATATACATTTATTTAAGTTCTCAACTTTTCCAAATCAACAAATATATTCTTAAAATGCTTACGATGTCCTCCTGTCCATGAAGATAGGCACTGAGGGTCGACAATGAGAAAGACAGACTGGTCCTTGCCTTGAGAGGGTGCACTGTGCTAGCAGGGAGGGGTGCTGAAAAAGTGATTTAAATGTTGTGGAGTGTTGTAAAGAGATCTACATGTACACGAAGAGGGGGTTGATGATTGCTACTTTGAATACCACTGAAATATATTGAAATACATATATGTAAAACTTGCCTCTAAAAGGAGTTTTTGGGAAAAAAGTTGACAATAGATGTGATTTGCTATAGATTCTCTTTATTTTCTCTTATAGGAGAGATTTTTTTGTAGATTTGTTATGGTGGTTTATATACAAAGGCCTAATGCATTATATGCAAAAGACTGATTTTCCAAGAAAACATCAAGTGACATTGTCCACTTAATGTTATTTATTTTTAAAGCATTTGTTAAACATTCACAAACAGCAGGGAGATAAGGTGCTGCAAGGTGATACCAGGTGCTGCCTTTAGAACTGCACTGTCCAAAGTGATAGCAACTAGACCTACATAGTTATAATGCTCTGGAAATGGGCCAGTCCCAATTGAGATGTGCTATAAATATCAAACACACTTTGGATTTTGAAGACTTAGTATTAAAAAGAATATAAGATATTTCATTAATAATGTGCTTATGTTACTGAAATGACAATTTCCAGATATATTGGATTAAATACAATATATTACTAAAATCAATTTTACCTGTTTGTTTTTACATTTTAATGGCTCCTGGAAAATTTAATGTTATACCTGTAAGTCATTTTTGTGGTTCACACTCTCTTCATATTAGGCAGTGATTCTTTGAAATTAATAGAATATATGCATATCATTATAAGTCAAAGGGACAAAGTGCTTTAAGGGCGATACCTAAGAAGTGTGCAGATTGGAGCTGAGGAGCTGATGGTCTCAAGGAAAGAGCCAAAGGGGTGGACCAGGAGGTAAACTTTTAAAGGAAAAATAAGAATCAGTCTTTTGCATATAATGCATTAGGCCTTTGTATATAAACACCATAACAAGTCTACAAAAAAGTCTCTCCTATATTTTCCTAGGAAATTTGTAAGAGAAGGCAAGCCAGGACAAGAGAAGTCTGCATAAGGCAGGGAAGAAAGACATGGGATTCATAGAAGAATCTACCTTTAATGAAGAGGGACAGAGGAAAGAGCCTAGAAATCACAGTAAACCATAGAAATACAATTTTCATAGTTTTTCTCATGATATAGTTCAAATTATGAGTAACTTAGAGAGTGTTTTTATTTATTTGTCCTGTTACTTGAACGACAAGAATATCTTTCTTACAAAAAATAACATGAATGCACTGTCTCAGAGTACCACCAGATGGCACTGTGTTCTAGGCTTGAAAGAGGCTGGCAAGAAAAAGTGGCAATTTCTTGGCTCAGTGGTGCCTAAATTTTTCAAAAGAGCACTCATGTCATTTTGAGCATGCAAATCTAATATGTGAGTGTCTATTTATTTGTAAATTATATGCCTAATCCTACACTAAAATATTATGTCAATTATAAGGCATATACAGGAAAACTGAAACACAGAAGGCTATAATAAACAGAAGTCTTAAATAATTTCTTCCTGATATCCAACAGATTTGTCTTTTTTGGATGCATATCCCTGAGGAATGCATCGCACCTTGGATGGCCTAACTCATGAATTTTAAAGATGAAACTGAACCCGCACCCCCCCAAAAAAATCTCTAGAAATATTTTGTCACATGTAGATATTAAAATATAGACCACAGTTACATGTCAAACCATTTAAATCACTGAAATTAAAGACAAAAAAGAAGAAAAATTGAGATTTGTTTGATTAGGACATTTATATTTTTTTAGTTGCAAACCAGATTTTGTTTAATATATCAGAATCATAAGTTAAAATAGCAGACTATGTATAGTAGATTTTCCTCTGTTCTAGAGTTTGTTGTTTAAAAAGTAAAGAGGTTGAAATTTTGAAACAATTAACAACTGTTGGAATAAAAGAATGGATATAAATAGATTAGTCATGGTATTCACTCATTAAGATCAAAAAAAGGTAGAGAGGGACATTTTCTGACTTTATTAGAGGAATACAAATACATTTTGCCTTCTCACAACTGTCTCTCTTTGTCAGAGAACAGGTGAGCCTTGCTGGCCTGTGATCGCTGCTGGTTAGGCAATCTCGTGATCAGGTGATTCCCACTTATCCCGTCAGCTGTGAGGGAGGCTGAGTATAAACATGAAACCCACTCTTGTGATTTGTGGGTGGGGGTCAGATTTCAGAGAATAGGATTATGAGCTTATACAGAAATCCCAATAGTGTTTTTAGAGGAGGATAATTCCTGGTGATTACGCTCATATAATATTTAAAATCCTTTTAATAAGGACTTATACAGTGTGGTATGGATGACGAGCTGGATTTAGGAGGTAGTAATTTCTGTAATTTTTGTGGTACTATGTAACCAGTTTACTCCATAGTCTTAATTCACCCGGATACAAATAAAACAGTGTTCTTTTTCTCTCAGCAGTGTCTTCACCTGCTCTCTCAAGCCTCTCATTCTGCCTTGTAGTGATTTCCTGGGCAGGTTTACCAACTTTGTAGACATTTTTGGAGTATTGAAAAGCATAAGTTCATTACAGTTTAAATTCTAATCTAATATCCGATTTAAAGTTCCCTTCTTTTTCACCCACTGGCCAGCCTGGCATCTAGGGGTCTTGGAGTTGGGATGGGTGCATGTGCCTGCCTCAAAGAGGGGTGCTCCCCCCATCTTTTTTAGTTTTCTGCATTATATTATATCATGTTGAAGTTTTGTGGAGGAGGCAGAAAGGAACACGTCTTCCTTTAACTGGTGCCCCAAAAGTAACCTCTGATAGTTGCTGCTGTTTCTCTGACTGGCCCTGACTAGCCATGGAGGCCTTCTGTGTGGCAGTCATAGATGGGCTGAGTTTCTCTTTGAGTGCCCCTGGAAGCTTCCCAAGGCCTCCCCAAAGCTCAGTTTCCTATCAGAAATCTGGCTTCACCTCTTGCTCTCCCAGCACCCCTTGGCTTACATCTCTAGAGTCTCACTTCAGTCCCTTTGCCCAGTTGGCAGCTTTCTTAGGTGGAGGACCAATAAGAATCTCAAGCTGGGTTGCCTTCCATGATGAGGATTTGGCCCACAGAAAGCCGGACATCCTTGCCTAGCCAGTGGCATGGGTCTTGTTCACATTTGCCATTTCTCTTTAATTTATTTTATTCCTGTTTAGGTAGTTGCAGGTAGCTAAGCAAACATTGAATTGTAAAACACACAAGCTCCCTTTCCTGCAGGCAGCAGTTTCTAGCAAAGATTCTACTGGAACCTTCCTCCTATTGATTTCAGGAGTAGGGAAAATATGAATCCTTCAAATGGAGGAGAGGGAGAATTCTAGAATTCTCCTGGTGCTGTAGTCTAATGCATTGGACAAATACATTCCTCTGATACTCCCTGACTTCCTCAGGTGTGGAGTCATGGGGGTCATTATTATTCAACACTGAGCATCCTCTAAATATATTAGTTCACTTAATCCTCATACCAATAAACGATACCTTTTAAGTATAATAAACAGGCACTGAGAGATTAAAAAGCACTTGAAAGTTAGACAGATAAGTAATGAATTGGGCAAGCTAAGGTTCAGAACCACACAGTAATTTGGGGACTGTGCCCCAGAGATTTTGATGTGGTACTGAGGGGCAGGTAAGGGCAGCTAAGGTGTATATATGTGGTGTTGGGTTTGAGCTGGAGGTGACAGTGTCAAGTGGCTGTGTCTTAATAAGACCCAGGGTACATCTGGCTTTTAGGTGTCTGGTTCTTTGGAGAACGTGAACCTGTAAGGACCTGCTCAGCATTGGGTCCTGTTTTCTACTTCTAGGACAAGAATAAATTAATGCCTATGGTATTCCTAACAGTACTTGTCACTTAAAGAGTTTTTTTTTTTAATTGCATGCAATAATATTTTAAAGTAGATAGCCATGACTGTATGACATCGAGGACCCTTAATTTAAAAGAATGCTCTAGCTCTAGCACATTTGATATCTATCTGGCTTTCCTCAATATCCAGTTTTGATGGATGGATGGATTGATTGATTCATCTTATGGAGGAGTTATTTTGAGTATATTTTCAAGTGAGAGGCAGAATTTAGGAAAGAAACCAAGCCAAAGACTTAATAAAAAAGCCTCTATTTTTCTTTCAGCCACAAACCGGGGTAAATTATAGAGTGTTAGGCAATGAAGTTGATAAGTAGTAATGATTTCTTGTCCATGTCCTTATATTAATCAGTAGCGTATTAATAAAGACACCATGTGAAAAACCTCTTGCAATTCATCTTTACCACACATGTTCTATTTGCACTGGTTCTTGGCAGTAGATGTGGAGTTGAATTTACAGTCCCCTTCACTAGTGCTTCACAGAGCAGGTCATACCCAGGGAATTTGGATATCCCAATTTTATTCATTGAATCAGGAGGAAGTCAACCTCTTCATAGCTTTCTGTCAGAATGAAGTAATGGAAGACCATATAGATAGTTTTATTTATTTAAATTCAACACCAGCAGTAATGAAATAAGAGTGACTTGATGAATTAATTTTGCCTCATAGGAAAGTTCTGTCCAAGAGCCTGGCCCACCCAGTGCTGCAGGTGACTCAGCCTCACAGGGCGTCTCATTCCCAAAGGCGGACCATGTGATAACTGTAAGTCACACACGTGACGGGGACAGGTGGCTCCTTGGTGCTGTAGTTAAGCCAATATCTTTACCATTTCTGTCTGTAATTCTACATATTTGTCAGATTAAGTCGATACAAAGCGCTGTACTTTTTGATAAGGATACAGTCATCGTCTTCTCTTGCCCTTAATAGTACCATTTTTGAGGATCAAGTTCTTGAATTACTAAGACTTTCAAATTGAAGATAAACTCAATGAATTTCCTTGGATTGAAAACAACTCAATGGTAGCCTTAAGTGGCTACAGTGTTCTTACACGATTTCTATTGAGAAATATAAAGTCTTATGTGGGATATTAGTATTTTCATGGCCTTGCATGGGGGTTACAAATGTGTTACAAGATGATGTCTGTAGTGCCACTAGACCAGGCTCCATTTGTTTTACTTTCAGCTGTGACTTATTTATGTTAATGGTTTTCACTATTTTACTGATCTCACTTACCATAAAAATTCAAGAATTTTAATATTTGCCTATGGTACTTACAAGCTTGGGACATAATTGATCCTTTAGAATCAACCAACATGACAGGCAACATGTGATTTTTTAATGTGACAGAATATTCTTTATTGTTTCCATGCTCTGTAAACATTTTAGGGATAAGGCATTGATATCAGTGAAAATTTTAATATATGTATTTATCATGTACAAAATATAAATTCTTAAAAGTGTGTGGTATGACTGTATTATGCACACCCTAAAAATATGGGATGCAAAATTATTACTTTTAAAATGATGAGGTAAACAATATAAATTATATTTAGGATGATTTCTTCTTTCCTGCTCCAAGATATGCACTCTCTACTTAGACTCTTTTGCCAAGGAGACAATCACAATTAGAGCCATCTTTCATAGAGCTATGGAAATAAAAAACAAAACGAGCATCAGCATTCTGGAAGGAACTATTCTGAGTCTGCTTGTTCAACTTTTTTTTTTTTAGGCACAATTGGGAGATTGTTTCTAAAGTAAAAATTAATATTAAGTGGTTTTCAGACTTCTAAATTTTAAAAGAACTTGCCCAATCATGTGTGGGAGTGTAGTTATTCCAATAACTGGAAAGATACATAATGGGTGACATCACTCTGTGATTCATCCCCTTCTGTGTGGCCACCCTCTGACTCCTTGGAGTCAAATGTTCCTTGAGAACCAGTGTTGTCTGGAACCTGGGAAGAATGCACCCAGGTCCAGGTCCCTGAGTCACATGCACACAAACCAGGAGTTGGGTAGAGACACACCCAAGATCCAGGCTGAAACCTACTCACAGGAGCAGCTTGACTTAGTCACTCTCTGTCAGCTCCTATACAGCCACTTTTAACTACAACTTGACTGAATTGTTCATGGTAATTGGAAATCAACCTGAGAACAGCTTGTCCAAATAAAGAATTGATAGGACATTTATTTAAATTAACATTGAGAGTCAGAGAGAAATTTTTGCATGCCTAGTATTCCCATCTGCTAATCATTTACCCAGGCCTCCTGACTGTGGTGTTCGAGAGCTTCCACCCAAAGGTCCAGTGTGAGGACAAGGTCCTTTTGGGAATGCTTTTTCTGCTTGGACATGGCTCTTGTTCAGCATTTTTCAGTTCTTCAAGCCTGTCCACTGCTCACCTGATCAGAAAGAACTTTTTTTTTTTTTCTATGATTCCACAGGTTTTAGTGTAGCCTAAAAAATTTCAGTGTTTTCATAATTTTTCAAGGTAAATAGAGTAGGTTGTTGGTGTACATATTGTATGGGCAAAGAAACAGAGTCAGTGGGCTTAAATGACTTCTTATAAGTGGCAGAGCTAGGAGAACAATCATCCTCTGCCTTCTACCCAGAATAGAGTGAAAAAAATGATAGCAAAGGGGGTGTGTTTTATCATAATTTCAAGCAAATTCAGAATGATTTGAGTTTATTTTTAATTTCAGCTGGTTATGTTGCAACTCCTCTATTGTTGCCCCCGGAGTTCACTTAGTTGGGGTCCCCTGTACCCATATATCTTATATCACAAGCCCTACATCTCCCCACATATAATAACCCCAGCGCTATTAAACGGATGATAAGAAAATGAAGTATTCCAAGCCATCTTACTCTAAGGAGCCCACCCCCTCCATTCAATGAAACCCTAGACTTCGTATTGTTGCTTTGAACTGTGTTCTTCACTATAGAGGCTGTTCAGCTTCTTGTGGAGGGACTTCAGGAAATTTTATTTATTTACAATCCTTCTCACCACAGGGTGTCACAAACAGAAAGGCGACAGCTCAAGAGACCAGCCAGCTCAGTGAGATGTGTGAGTCAACAGCTTAGATACCCTTGTTCTCCATTGTCAGGCAGTTCTTACTTGAGATCTCTCTTGCTTCCTCATTGAGGATTTCTGTTTCTGCTTTGATTCATATTTTTCTTTTTCTATATCCACCTTTTACTCTCCATCTTTATTTCTCTCTCCCTCTTTAAAATTTTTTTTTTTTTTTGTGGGATTCTCTTGTTTTGTCTTACATATGATCTTGATTTTCTATAAACACATAACTGTCACTAACAAATCAAAAAGATTTATAAATATTGAGAACATTTTGAAACAGTTGTGTTGGAGACTTTTCAATTTATTCTGTGCGAACGTGTATGTGAAAATGAAATTTATTTTTCCTTTGGACACCTTATCTCCTTATTCCTAATCACCTGGTGTGTAACTGAAATATTCCTGTGTCTTATTTACAACACCTCTCCTATATAAATGCCCCGAGGCATTCTTTTCCAAATAACTCTGCCATTCTAGGTCAGATACATTTGCACAGGTAGTGTTAAAATCTTGTAAAATTGACTCTTTCCCAAGATGGCTGCATAGGAGATGATGGCCAGCAGGTGTCAGTCTCACCCAGTAGAAGGGATAAGAATGCGTTCATTGTGGTTTTTCTTGATGGCAGTTTGCTTTTTCTGAATGAAATTTTGGAGAAGCTCAGTTAAGTTCTTATGTGTTTTGAGTAAACTCTGGATTGGTTTAAGAGAAACAGCATCTTAATCTCATACCATCCCACACCCAGAATTTTATACTGACCATTTTTTTTTTAATTAAAATCACTAGGGGATTGGAATATTATTTCATTATTATCTAAGCATCATTAATAGGTGATTCAAATTTTGCTTTTACTTGCAAGGTGATTGATTCATGATAGAGAATAAAGCTCCAACAGATATGTGCAGCAGCTCCTAGCACCTGGAATTTTGGAGTTAGTCATCATCTCTATCAATGACACACCCTTCCACTTCATTTTAGGCTGAGGAAACAGCTTACAGAAAGAATTCTTTCAAAGACTCACACCTGTAAGGAACAAGATCTTAACAAGAATTAGGAATAAAATCGAGAGCCAACAAATCTGGGTCTTCAGTCAATCTTAAAGATGGGCTGCTATTTGAGTCTAAAGCGACGGGTAATTCACTTGACCTTGGCAATTCTCTAGAATGTACGCTCCATTCTCAGCATTGCCGTGTTCAGATTGAAGGGGCAAAAGCAACATCAGGCTCTAGCAGCCTGTCACAATCTGTACATGTTCACAAATGATTATCTTCAGTGCAATCCCCATAGCAACCTAGCAAAGTGCCTGCTCGTAGTTGGGTGAAAAGATGATTATACTAGAGAAGGAAAGAAAATCCTAGGAGAGCTTGATTGACGAGGGCTTGGTGTGCGCGACGGCTTGTGGTGCTGCTTCTCCTTAGGCAGCTACAGCAGCAGTGTGTGAGAGGGGCATGTGGAGCTTGTTGTTTACATAATCAACCCTAAAGCACTTATCCACGTTGATCTGTGGATGGTAACTGACTAGCAAGCCAGGAATCACTCTGGTTTACATTTTTGTTGTTCCTGAAGATTTTTGAAGATGAAGGACTCACTGCCAGGAGATTTCCTGACATTTGCCATGGGGCTCACCAACTAGAGCAGGCTGCAGAGCCAAGGATCAGAAGCTAAGGGTTGTAGTATTCCCCAAAGGAAAATGCTTGCCAATCTTGGCTCGTGGAACTAGGCTGACAAACTTGGGGACAAACTCAAGGCAAGTCTCCTTATGAATTGCTGTCCCCATGATTTAAAAAATGGTTTAAGAATATTAAATGACACGTTTATAAAGCAGAGAATGCAAGTACCTCTGACAGAGGCAACTAGGTAGTCCCTGGTGAAGTTGGTTAACACCAATGTGGTAGGAATGGAGGTGCACTGCCCATATTCTTCTCTAAAAAAGGCCTTGCTGACCAGCTGTGGGGAGTGTGGTGGGCAGCCAGCTGATAGCTGTCATTCTTATCCTTCCGTGTCTCCCTGAGTAGCAGAGAGCACCTTGCTCTACATCTGTTTCCCTCTGTGCAGCAACCCAGCTCCATTGACTGTTCTGGGGAGGGGATAAATCATTTCCACACAGTGGGGCCAGCTCTGATGGGCCCTTCTCTTCAGAGCTCCCAGTAGGGTTGGTGGAGGCTTGTTCATCTTGCTTCGCATTCTTCTTTTTCCTTTGCCCAATCTGTCTTTGTTTTCAACTTCTTTTCAGGTGTTTGAACCCATACCCATCTCAGCATCTGCTCTTGAGAGACCCAACCTTCAACAACCAACATATCTCTTCCACTCAGAAAACAGTGGGGAAAAAATAAATGGGCCAATTAGGAAATGTCTAAAAACCTTTTATGAGAATTTAACTTTTCTATTATTCTTACGAAAGAGAGAAAAGGGTCATTTTCCCCCAAAATCTCAGAAAGGAAAAACATTGTCTAGTATTAGTACTATGAAATTAATTAGACTAAACTGACTCTGAACATATCCCACTTAACTATGTTTTACAAAGGGAAGAAAAGGCTCCCGCCTTATTGATTTATCAGGCTCCCAAAAAATCACACATTGAGCCTAGTGTGGTGGTACATGCCTGTAATCCTAGAGGCTCAAGAGGCTAAGGCAGGAGGATTGTGAGATCAGAGCCAGCCTTAGCAACTTAGGGAGGCCCTGTGTCTAAATTAAAAATAAAAAAGGGCTGGGGATATGGCTCAGTGGTAAAGCCCCCCCTGGTTTCAATCCCTGGTACCAATAAGCAAACAAACAAACAAATAAATCCCACGAAACCCCTCCCCCCAAAACCCAAAACCAATTAAAACAAACAAACCAACCAACCAACCAACCACAAAACAAACAAAAATCACACTCTGAAGGTTTTCAGGCCAGTCCCTTGTTAACAATTTTCCCAAATGCTTTGCCACATTTCTGCTTGTGCTTTGTGGTTTTCCCATCCTTTCTACCTAATCTCAAAGTACCAGACCATTGCCTTCTCCTTGCTGGGGGTGGGGTTAAAGTATCTTCCCTTGAGATTTCCTGCAGGGGAGGAGGTCAGCATACAGCAGCAGGTAGGGTATAGGGGTTCATCTCCAGGGCTAGCATACAGCAGCAGGTAGGGTATAGGGGTTCATCTCCAGGGTTAGCTCCAGGGTCCACTCTGCTGTGCTAACAACTTTGTTTATAGACCATGTTGAATCTGCACTTGATGTTTTCAATTACCTCGCTGGAGGTTGGGAACAGTTTGGAATCTAATAGATTGGATCAGTACAAAAAGATATCTGAAGGAATACAAGGTCTTGAAGGCGCTGCAGAGATGTGGAGCAGAGTTAATGAGTAACCGATTCTTAGCATTAGTAAGTTTACTTTTGAGTAATGAGGTTGATCACAGGCTAGATGTAACCTAAAAAGTAACATGTGTATTTAACACATTGGATTATATGAAGTCTGAAATGTATAATTTAAAAGTTACAGAGTTATAAAGTAACAATTCAGCCTAGGTCAGATTTAGAACTGGTTTTAATATGATACTGAGGAGTGATATCCTGGATCACACAGGGTCTGGATTTTTTGTGTGAATTAGGGCAAAAATAACATCTTGTTCTTATCTATATTTCAGGAAGCATTCTTATTAGAACCATCTTCTAGATCAAAGAAAGTAATATTAAAAAAGATTGAAACATGAGTCAGTTTTTTAGTATTGCAGAATGATGAAAAGCCAAATAGATGAATTCTGAAAAATTTAGCAAGAGTAGAAATATTAAAACAAATAAGAAAACATCACTAAGGAGAATTGATTTTCATTTCTAGTATTAACACATTTTTATAATAATATATGGATATAGTTTGTCACAAAAGTGTGGCTTAGATTTTACTCAGTAAGTTGGTGAAGCCTCTTTGCTTGCTCCTAATATGATTTTTTTTTCTAAAAATTTCATCTGATAAGTGAAAAGAAAAAACAAAGTTGCAAACTTCTTACAAAATGAAAATGTTCTTTTTCTCAGTGATGATTCAAAACATCAAAAATATTTCTTACAAAACCACCCATGGAATATACTCAGAATATATATTTTTAATTCAGTTTAAGTCCAAAATGGACATTATAGGCTTAAACCAAGTGTTGTCATTTTAGGTATACTCAAATTGGCAAAGCAAAGTTTTCCTTAGTTGGACATTAGGTTCTCACAGCATCTCTTAAAATATATTGGTTTTAGAATTAGTGGCTCCCATCACGCTTTGGCTGGGTTCCTTTGTTAGGTCTCTACTATAAAAATCAGAGAACATTTAGTCCCAGCTGGCCTGTTTTGAACAAATACCCCGCCTTCTCATTTCACTCTCTGACCTTTTAAAGGGTTTCCTCTTTTATTCAACATTAGTGTCCATCTCTGTTGGTCTTTCCTTCTTTTGTCCTCTCATTTATGGGTTTTATATGCTAGTTGGATGGTTTCTTTTTTTAATCTACTGAAAGAGGAAAGATTTTTTTTTATAGTGTTCCGTTAAAAAGTGCTAGTGGCATGTTAGAGAGAGTTCTTGATTAGACTAAATTCACATTTTAACTGCTAGTATTTTACTTAAGATAAATGTTATTGTTCAGCTGTAGCCTCTCTAAAAGATAGTGGAGTAGGGAGAAAAAGGACAAAATTATTTAGCAATTACCAAATCACAGAAAAATGTTCTTGCTAGATTACCTGGGGATATCCAAGGCAGTTTGGAGAAGTTTTTTTTTTTTTTCCTTATTGTTTTTCATTTATTTATGCCTCGAGTATCAATGCTCAGCTTTAAATTCCCATCGAGCATGTTCTCATTTTACCATAAAGGTTCAATCAAGTCTCTTAATTTTTTTTCTTAGATGTGTAACCCTAATGTCCAGAGCAGTCATTAAGAAGATTGTCATGAGATCCTAGTCCTCTTGATTTGCATCTCCTTTGGAATCTGTTTGTCCAATATTTGTGAGTCTCTTCATAGCAGTTAAGTATTGAGAGAGAGAGAGAGAGAGAGAGAATATGCCCACAGGCACAGCCCTATGCTGGCTTCAGTTGTCAGCGACTGACGTGTGAAGGAAGAAGCGCTATATGAACGCAATCCTTCAGTATTGATTTTTCCTGGAGAACTGGGTCCTCTGGAGTCTGAACTACGAGTTCTGACAGCTTTGGAGATGTTAGTACTTTCTCTTTCCCTCCCTATGGGTCAGTGGGAGAACTCATTGCATTAACTTTCATTTTGCCAGCCCTGATAAGTCTGATTCATCTTCTAATCTAAGGGAACATTTGAAGCTCTTCCTTCTGTTCATTCTACCTACATTTTGATGAGCCAACTGAGAGATCAAGATTTTTAATAAGTAAATGTTTATTTTGCCACAGACTATTATTTTATGTTTTCTGTATTCTAGAATTTGTGGGAAAGGAAGGCATCAAACAATTCTTGAAGTTCTATATTTTTGGACTATTTATTTAGAAGTAATTTCAAACTCACAGAAATTAATTGAATAAGAATAGGGTAAGAACAACAGCTGACCTTTCACTAGGACTCATGTATTGTTAACGCTTTACTAAATTTGCTAGACCATGTGTGCACTCTCTCACACATACAAATGTACAATAATGTATATGCAAATGTGATATTTTGTTTGTACTTAAACAATTAAGAGTAAGTTTCACTTATGGCTTTTTATTCCTAAATAATTTAGTTTTTTTTAATATAGATAGTTATGTTCTCTTATATAACTTCAGGGCAGTTGTCAATTTCAATAAGTATAACATTGATGTTTTCATGCAATTTGCATTTCAATTTTCCATTGTGAAAAAATGATCATTATAACTTTCTTTGTCCTCTAGTACAGGATCCTGTCTAGGGTCAGGTATTGCATTTAATAATCACATCTCTTTAATTTCTGAAACATTTCCATAACCCTTTCCCAATTTTTCTGATGTTGACAGTTTTAAAGGTACAGTCCCCCACTTTTTAAAAATAGAAGTCTCCTCATTTTTTCTGATGTTTCCTCATGATTACATTCAGGTTAGACATTCCTGGACAGAATACTGTATCTGTGTATTTCTCAATTTGTTTGGAGGCAAATGATGCCAGTCCACCCCTCACTGATGTTGTCAGCTTTCACCATGCAAAATTATTGTCCTATTTTTTCAATTGAAAATAGTTATTTTTTCTCCCTTGCACAATAAACATAAGCAGTTTGGGAAGAGACATTTTAAAATCATGCAGATATCCTGTTTTTCATTAAAATTTCCCCTTAGATTTGTATCCATTGATTCTTGCCTGAACCAATCCTTACTGTGATGCAACAAGAAGGAGAACCCACATCAGTATTCCTTCCATGTGTGCCAGTCAGCATGTGACATTCTAACCCAGGAACTGTCCCTTCTCCTTGTGTGTATATGTGTCTTAGTCTGTTCAGTTGCTATGACAAAATGCTTTAGACTGAGTAATTTCAAAATAATAGAAACTTTTTGCTCATGTTCTGGAGGCTGGGAAATCCAAGATCAAGGCGTCAGCAGAGTCTGTGTCTTGTGGACCCTTTGCTCATATATGGTGCCTTGTCTGTGTCCTCTCATGGTAGAAGGGATGAACAAGCTCCTTTGGACTCCTTTATAAGTACCCTAATACCATTCATTAAAGCAGAGGTCTCATGACCTAATCACCTCTCAAGAGGCTCACCTCTTAAACCATCATCTTAGGGGGTTTCAACATAGGAATTTTGGGAAATACAGACATTCAGATAATAGTAGTATGTATTATCTGCATACTCTCAAGGAGTTATGCTTTTCTATCCCACTCCAAATGGTCTAAAATTATTATCCTTATTTATTTTAGTGCCTTAGATTATCCCAGGTTTGACTAGCAGGAGTCCTTTCAAGCTGGCTTATGCACTTGTGTCATATATCTGTTACTATTTTGAGCACATCCTTATCTTCTGCTTTAACAAAATGTTCTGGGCTCATCTGTAGTTACCCTTCCCAAGCTCTGCTTTCAGCCACTTCTCCAAGGTCCCTGGTTCTTTTCGGTGAGGAATAATATTAGAGATTAAGATCCCTATACAGGCTGTGCTCATTGCTCGTGGAATGTCTCTTTCTAGACCTTTTTAGTTGACAGAGTCAAGAAAAAATATATACAAATACATACTTAAATATATGTGTATATATACATACATACACATATGTATTCACAACACACATATAAGCATGCACATGTACACATATAACACAGTACATCTTTTAAGTATATGCATATATAAATATGTCCACATCCGTGTGTGTGTATACACACACACACACACACACACACACACACACATATATGAGACACTGTGACTCCACTCTAATACCTCCAATTCCGATTCATCTTCATTGCCTTCCTTCATTGCATATTTGCTTGTGTCTTCTTTCATAGTGATAATCCTGATTTCCAAAGACATCAGCACGTGTCTTCATTTACTCAACTTAAAAATGCAACTAAAATAACTTCAGAATGGCTTCACCCATATTTTCTACCAAAAAAAAAAAAAAAAAAAAAAAAAGAAAAAAAGAAAGAAAAAAATCAAAACCAAACAAAAAACTACCAATAAGTATTCAAGAGCTCCTGTTTTCAATTCTCCCACTTGCCTACCCTGCCCAAGACTGAGAGCCTGTAAGGCACGAAGTCAAATCTGTTTGTAAGTTACTCTAATTAGGGCTTTTAAAAAATTTTGTATGTTTGGCTTTTGTTTTTATTTTTTTGGCCCTCCAGTATAATTATGGTATTTATTTGGCATGAATTTGGGTTCACTTGTTTCAGTTTCTTCTCATCCTTTTTATTTAGCATTTTGTGAATATGTGTAAAGTACACTCAGAAGAGTGTCTCCCTTCTCCATAGCCTTTACTCTCTCTTCTGCTTCACCCCATGGAGGTGACTGACATGATTGTTTCTGGTTTTTCTTTTCTGTGCAATCTATTTTGTGAAGATAAGTAGATGTATATGCTTTTTTGTTTCCCATTCTTTGTTTCTTTAACAAAGATAACAGTACTGTATCTGATCTTTGGTGCTTTGATTTTTCACTTTACAAGATCTCTTGGCCACTATCCTGCATCAGTTCAAAGAGAGTTTCCTCATTCTTTTTTTTACAAGGCATAGTGTCCATTGCACATTTGTTCCAGTTTATCCAACAATTTCCTATGCTGGGGCATTGAGACACTTTCTAATATTTTTATAATTACAAACTAATGGCCAAGAAATAAACTTGTACGAATGTATTTTTTTAATTGCTGGGGAAATATCTTCAGAACAAATTTCCAGAAGTGGGATTTCTGGGCTTAAGGGTAAATCATGTGATTCTGTTAGATATTGCCAAATTTTCTTCCATGGGATTTCTGTCAGTTTGTATCCCCAAAAGTAATGTTTGAAAGTACCTGGCTCCCCACACCTTCAGCAACAAACTATTGTGAAGCTTTTGAATTTTCCACAATCTGATCGGTGAGAAGCATATCTCATTGTAGTTTCAATTTGTGCATATTATTATCAGTGAAGCTGAACATCTTTTCATATGCTTAATGACACTTTTTTATCTTTTTGAAAGTTTCCTATTCATATGTTTTTGCCCATGTATCTATAGGATATTTTGTAGGTTCATTCTTCTTATCAATTTCTAAAAGTTTTCTTTTCTTTTCTTTTTTTTTTTTTAATATTTTTAGTTGTCAATGGACCTTTATTTTGTTTATTTATATGTGGTGCTGAGAATCAAACCCAGTGCCTCACACATGCTAGGCAAGTGCTCTACCACTGATCCACAACCACAGCCTATGTACTTTTATTTCTAATATTAGGAATATTAGCCTTCTACCTATGAAACATACAATATTTAATGTAATGCAGATATTTTTTCCTAGTTTATACTTCATTGTTTGACTTTGGTTATGTTTATTTTGTGGGGGTGGGGGTGGTGTACTGGGGATTGAAATCAGGGGCACTTGACCACTGAGCTACATTCCCAGCCCTATTTTGTATTTTTTTTTTAATTTAGAGGAAGGGTCTCACTGAGTTGCTTAGCTCCTTGTTTTTGCAGAGGCTGGCTTTGAACTCACAATCCTTCTTCCTCAGCCTTCTGTGCTCTGGGATTACAGGCATGTGCCACCAGGCCCAGTGGCTGCTCTGATTTTGTGAGGTTAGAAATTAGATTAAATGAGTCCACTTTGCATGGTTTAAAACTGCACATTTTATGGTAGAAACATTAACATTGCTTCATACAATGCTTCCTATCATCAGGAAAATCAGAAATCCTGGTATCTTCTTTCAAAACTAAGGGCCCAAATTGTGCATGGGAACAATGATTGGTATAACCATCCACCCAGCTTTGACTTTGAATATTTGGCTATGTCCTGTGTTAGGGAGTATAAGAAGCACTTGCTTCCCCATGTTTTTGAGCCTGATTCACTGAATCTTCTCAAGCAGATTTGGTTTCATCTGTCCATTCCTTTGTCTCATAGGCATTTATGATTCTAATCTCTGTTATGCAGTTCTGCATGAATAAAATTGCAGGTACACTGAGTGTCCATGTGTACATTTTACTATGAGATAGTAAAACCTCAGAGTGCAGGGACTGCCTGCTCAGCATGACCTTATGGTTCCCACTCTTTGCAGTTTTAAAATTTTATGTTAACCTGGCATCATGAAATGGGGATTTTTCTTTTTACTGTGAGTTCTAGTGGTGTATAGCAGCCATATGATAGCTAAATTTGAAGAGAATTTTTGGCAAAGACCTAAATATCTGTCCTCTGGCTTTTTCTGGTTCTCATCTGTATTTCATAACATAAAATTAATGAGGATTTCATTTTGGTGAAATCTGCCTACTAAATGATGCTTGCAAATAACACATTCATCCATTAGCATTTGGGATTTTGATTAAACCATTTTGCAAGTAATTTCACTTTAGTGGCTGTTAAATAGTTTGAAAGAAAAAATGTTTTGGCACTGAGCACTTTGAGATTCCTCTAGAGTTTATCAACATCTATTCAAGTTATAATGTGGCCTTTTGATGTACAGGCAAACCTTTTGATTCCAGTAATTTTTACCATCGGATACATAAAGCAATGCATATGTCATACATTTCTAAAAAGCATTAGAGTTGGAATGACATTCTTAAGGTGTTTAACACTGTTTTGGCTCACTATCCCCAGCTGGAGGTATTATCTTTATTTTCCCATTCTACTGCTTAAAATGTTTTATTTGTACCTACCTTTGACTACTCAGATTCCATGGTGATTCCTAGTATTTGGCTCATCTTTTCCCCATTAGCCTCCTTCCTTTTGAAATTCCTCCATGCCATTTGTCAACCACTTCTCATCATTTCAAAGGTACCTCGGATTATCCTGACTGGTCCTTCAGCTTCAGATGAAGACCCAGAGCCGGTTCCTCAAGATCCAGAGGTTTGAGACAGAAAATGGAGCCAGTGGTGATGTCCTTCTCTGTTCTGACTCTTTGAATAAAGTTTTTCATTCACCCTAATACTCTCCTAGAAAAACATTTCTGTATTTGTTCTGTTTGTGTTTTTTCCAATAATGTATATGAATCAATATGTTAGTCCTAGTTCAACAGGTTGTACTGAACAGAACAGAAAAATCCAACTGTTTAGGTTGTCTTTCATTTACAAATTCTAAATTGAAACTTGATCTGTATAACTTGGAATGAAGTCATCTTAATAAAAGTTGTTGACATATTAAAAAAAACGTGCTAATGTTGGGGCTAGGTTGTGGCTCGGTGGTAGAGTGCTCGCCTGGCATGTGTGAGGCACTGGTTTGATCCTCAGCACCACATAAAAATAAATAAAATAAAGGTATATAAAGGTATTGTGTTCATATACAAATAAATTTTTTAAAAAATATGCTAATGTTCACTTTAAATATATTTTATGAAAACTTCATAGTCAATGGCACTAAAGTAACTGCAGGTGTTTCGTTCATCATATTCCCCTGAAGAAATGATTATAGTAATTATATAGATTTTTCCTCATTGTTTTGTGCCCTGCATTACCAATTCTTTCTGTTATTTACAAATGCTTTGGTTCCTGAAGGTTGCTTATTTTTCAATGAAATAAAATACCCTTAAATTTAGTGAGTGACTTTGTATATATGTATACTTGTTTGGTAAATATTAATAATAATAATAATTTATTACATCCAGTTTTTTCCTATCACCTTTATCAATTCATACATGGTATGATAACTTTCATTCAATTTTAGAACATCTCTCTTCTCTTAGAAGATACTGTTTCCTCAAGTAAATGCCACTCCTATTTAAAGTACTTTAACTTACAATTAAAAAACAATAACAACAGTTCATTTTCCTCAAACAATAAGTCCATACATTATTGAGTGATAGAGTTAATTCCATGACAAAGATATCAGGTCTGACATCTCTGCAATGCTCTTAGTCTTTTGCTCATGGTCAAAGATGGCTGCATTCAAAGATGGCAGGCATTAGATCTACTTTTAAGTCAGGAATAAAGGAAAAGGACCCACTTTTAGTTTATAATTTGAGAAAATATATATAAGACTCTTCTCAAGAGGATCTGTTACCTGAAACTAATATGTATCTTTATTACATTAAATTTAGCATAAATTCATTTAAAAATATTGTTCACTATGTGCCACACAGTGTTTCAAAAGTCAAGCCTGAATGAAACAGACATTTTACCTTTAAGTAGCTTCTGGATGCTTATTAAGAAATGCAAGAAAATGGGTAAACACAGAACAGTACTTTGCAAGTATAAACCATGGAGCTTAAAGCTGAAAAAGCACAGGATTAGACTGTGCAGCTGCCAGCTAATAGCTGGAACAGAGGAGGCTTGATCTGGGCCCTGGAGTTGGAAGAAAAGATGACTGATGCAAGAGAGGACAGGTATGGAGGCTCTCCAGGCATGTGGCCAGCATGCACAAAGGCTTGGCAGGGACAGCATGTGGTTTATTCAACAACTACAAGGGATTCTGCATGGCCGAATCATGGGCAGGAGGGATGGGAATTTAGTCAAACATTTCATTTAGCACTTTGGTTTTCATGCCCTTGATAGTTTTGCTACATCCTTCTACTTTCTATTTTTAGTGGTTTTTATTGGTACATTATAATTATATGTAATAGTGGGATTTATTGTGACATATTTATGCTTGTGCATAATATAATTTGATCAATCTCATCCTCCAGTACCTCTCCTCCTCCCTCCCCTTGATTCCTTTTTTCTACTCTACTGATCTTTCTTCTCTCTCCCTCTTTAAATTAGTGCATGATAATTATACATAGAAATGGGATTCATTGTGGTATATTCATATAGGGACATAGAATAATTAAGTCAATTTAATTTAGTACCTAATCTTTCCCTCCCTGCCTGTTCACTCTTGATCCTTTTCCTGTATGCTTCTGTTTTCTTGAGACCCATTTTTCTCTTGACCTTCTACACACTAGAGAAAACATTTGACCCTTGACTTACTGAGTCTGGCATATTTTACTTAGGATAAACTTTCTACTTTCATTTGATTCTAATTCCCCAGAACTTTTTCTGTTTCCACTATCTTGGAATCCAGGGACCAATAAATAATTTTCTTATGTTAACATTAGTATTTACTAGAAGCTGTAAATACAGCTAATGACTTAATATAACCTATCAACATGGACAGTGGGTATTTCTTTTTGTTTTATCCTGTATTCCACACAAAATTGAATTTACTTCCAATATTTAAAAATTGGGACATTTTACGTATGAATCCAATATCTCTGGAAAACTTAGAAGATCTGGAAATACCAGGCCTTCATTCCTATATGGCAAAGATAGGATAGAGTGCAGTTAAGGGCAGATAGAATGTTTCCCTAGAGTCCTTCTTCCTTTTGTTTTACAGCATGCCCACTTAAATAATTTAAGGTTCTTGGTTGGTCCTTGAAGGCATTTGTATTTTGTACCTCTAGTGCAGATCATGGCACAATATAAACTTGTTCAACTTGCAGTTCTTTTTTTTTTTTTTTTTTTTTTTTGGTGGTGCTGGGGATTGAACCCAGGGCCTTGTGCATGCAAGGCAAGTACTCTACCAACTGAGCTATATCCCCAGCCCTCAACTTGCAGTTTTTAACAAGATATTGTGACATGATTGTATTTTTTTTTAAATATTTATTTATTTACTTTAGTTGTACACACTGCAATGCATTTATGTTTACGTGGTGCTGAGGATCGAACCCGCGCCGCACACGTGCGAGGCGAGCGCTCTGCCGCTGAGCCACAACCCCAGCCCTGATTGTATTTTTATTGACACAAGCTGACCATATTGTCAATGAGTTCACACTGGCTTGCTTGAGGGAACAGCAAACACTTCTGCATTATGAATCTTCTTCCTAGTTATCTATACAATTTTTGTGCCTCAAAAATTATTGCTCCTTGATAGACATTATAATCTAAAAATATAACAGCAAATTATAGCAAAAGGAACCTAACACTATGAGTCTGGAGGCATGACATCTAGTTACTGATGAACATTCTGATCGTATTGGCTAACTCCTTTAATTCCTGTGGTCCTCAGAATCTTCTTTTAGAAAATATCTAATGTCACCAGCACTATTGACCCATTGAGGTTATCACTGGTGTTCAAATGGAACTCTATGTCACAGGCAACGTGGATAATTACCGAGGACTTGAAAGGGCTATTACTAATTACTGTTAGGAGTCCTGGGATCTTAATGAAATGTCTTATCAGGAAGTATCCAACCTTAAACTTCAGTCCCTTCTCTTATGTAAAAAGAATGCCAAAGCATGGGGTTCCATGTGTATGAAGATTTTAGAGGCTGTGGTTGGTAGACAGACTGGCAGTAGACAAAGATTTAGAGACTTGCATAATGTTTTCCTCAGACAGTGTTTATTGAGCTCGTTACTGGGTCGGCTGTATTGGACTTCCATAACAACAACAACAAAAAAGAAGTGTGTGGGGGAGAGAAATTATTTAGTCTAGATCACTTATTTCAAACATTACAAAACAGATTCTAGAGGGACAAAGTACTAATTTTTATCAGTGACAAAACAAGAAGCAGTGGATGCCTGGACTTCCAATCCAAGGATCCTTCTGTCATGCTTGTGGTATCACTTAGAAAGAAGCTTTTGATGCTAACATGGGATTTAACTCAAAAGCTGATGGTTTTTCTGACTCACAAGGAACCAGAGAAGATCCTTTTCCTTTGTGTGTCTCGAGATTTATTTACTTTATGGGTCAAATAGAGAAGCCTCCATATGTGGTCATCTCAGGTGATTAGGGCATCAACAGGAACTGGGATATTTGGCTTATTGGTGGTTGAGCAGGATTACTCCATTGCATCAAATATTCTGGAAAGCAACAATTGCAATCGCATCTTTTGGCTGTCAGGGTTTTAAGTCTTCAATCCTCATAGTACAAGAAGGATCTTCACCACTGAAAGTGTGCCATGATTTTTCACACTGACAAAGAAACATGTTAGAGGTGAGTAAAATCAAGTATCAGTCTAAGAAATGTTCTCTTTATGAAAAGTTTTGATAGCGTTTCTGTAACACAGGGTTGTGTGAGTGCTGATGGGTTCTTGTCTCACGCACCCAAAGAATGAAGCACACAGATAATGGAAGGGGAGAATTCAGTAGAAGGTTTCTTTAGAGGCAAGCAAGAAAAGCTCCCACAGCATGGGAGGGGTCCAAAAGAGGTACCATGGGTGGCTCTCTGTCTGGGGGTTTTTTATACTCTTTTGATGACCAATTACCCTTTCATTGGAAAGTCTCTTTTGATTGTTCTTTTTCTGAATCAATTAAAGGTATACAATTTTGATTTATTATTCCCATAATGGTATGATTTAATGTATTTGGTAACCTGAGTTTGTCCTGTACTTGTTCCATAAAACAATAGAATTGCTAGGGTTTAAAACAACTCTTCAGGGTTGACTAATGTTAGGGTAGTCAAGGCAACTTGCGGCAACAACAGGATGAGTGGGCATCTGAGCATGAGTGAGGCCTTCCTGTCAGCAGCCAAAAACAAAACAAAACAAAACAAGCTTCAGCCTAGGGTTTTAATTTGGGATGGCGGGATCCCATTATCCAAGGTCCCCATTTCTAACTCCTGTCTCACTTCCAAATTATTGTTGTCAATTATAACTTCTTTCCTTTCTCCCTTCCTTCCTCCCTCCCTCCCTTCCTTCCTTCTTCCTTTTTTTTCTTTTTTCTTTTGGTACTGAGTATGAACCCAGGAACACCTAACTACTGAGCTACATCTCCAGTCCTTTTTAATTTCTTTTGGAGACAGCGTCTCACTAAGTAACTTAGTCTTGCGAAGTTGCTGGGGCTGGCGTTGAACTTGTGATCCTTCTATTTCAGTCTTCTGAGTTGCTGGTATTACAGGCTTGCACAATTGTGCCTGGCTATAAATTACTATATTTCTGACCCTAAAAATGAATTATTTACCTCTTTTTAGTCCATTTCCAGGTCCTCTTGATATATTTGTTTTTTTCAGTCTCAAATCATTTTCCCCCTCACCACTAGTGAGATATTGAATGGGCTTCTGTAACACAGTTTCCTAGCTGATTTTTCAGCACTCAGTCTTTGTATTGAATTGTGCCTTTTGACAACCTGATTAAGTTTGGAACTACATTCCCCAGAATTCCCTTCCTGTGGAGTTTCCTGTAGGGTTGGTGGAGAGAGGAACTTGCTGGAACAGCAGTGGAAGTACAGCACACACACAGGTAAGTGGATGCAGAGGTGCCTGGCAGAGGCCAGCTTGTTCTCACTATCCTGCACTCCAAGGTGCCCTTATCTGTCTGATGTCAGGCCTGCTGGCCAGCTGTGGCCCCCACCCCAGCACCCGATGCTTGACTCCAGGCCCACAGGAAAGTAGCTGCCAGAGAGAGCAGCTCTCCCCAGACCTCCAGGAGCTCTTTTAAACACCCTAATTTAGAAGCTGGCAGTGCTTGGGTGTGCAGGTCTCCCTGAAAGCTTTGTCTTGTCCCCTCAACCCACCCTCAAGTCAGTGCTTCCTAAGGCCAGTGACTCCAACTCCCCTTTCCAGGTCATTCCTTCACTTTGTCCTCTTACATTATGTAAACTCTAATTCTTCCAGTAAATTCCTTATTCCCATAATGACTCTGTTTCCTCCACTTAACTCCAGCTGACAGACTCTGAGCTCATCCATTGTCTTTCACTTTGAGAGTCGATGGTCAGGTATGGATCTAATCTTCCCCTTTCCATCCTAACCTTTGATCCTCATTATCTCCCTTGCCAAATTCCCACTTCTCAGGATTCAGAGCTCCATCTCCCTGGGTTGCACCCTTGGCCACACACCTGCATACTCTGGAGTGTGAGTCTCCTGCTCTGACCCACTCTCTAACACAGCAGGTTAGGGTTTGGGGTGGAGACATCTCGATTCACTTTATCATTCTCCCCTTTCTAGCTGGGCACTCAGGCAAGTCATTAGGTGCAACTTCCTCACCTGTGAAGGAGGATAATAGTAATGGCTACCTATGGAAGTGTCGTGAGATGTAGAAAGCAATCCTTAGAGCATCTAGCAGTGCTGAACACTCTGAACACTCGGGAATGTTTCCAGAAATATTGACTTGCTTCCTTTTTATTCTGTTACCACCAGTTTTTCCACTGCCTAAGCAGGAGAAGAAAGGTGTGATCCTGTGGTCCAGATGTTTCACTGCCTCTACCACCACACTCCCCAGTGGGAAAGACTATTGCATGAACCACAGACTGAAGCACTGAGGATTGATTGGGGTAGAGACATCGTGGCTCAAAGGCAAGGGGTTCTGTCTTTAATTGTAGATGATGTTCCCATTCATAATGACAGTGAAGCCGACATTAAAATATCTGCTGACATTACAGATATGAAGAATGGGCAGAATGAGAAGAGAGAAATTAAGAAAATGGACTTGGCTGTAAAAGTGACACTGATTATAGATGTTTATATTCATGGCTTATTATTTATACCTAAATTAGCAAGTGGCACAATAGCAATGATGCAAATTAAATATATCACACAACTAACTCATTTCATTCAATTGCAGAAATAAGTGCTGTCCACGGACACTTGGCCATTGATGTTGGCGTGCAGGCAACGTGTTCATCTGCCCACAACCTAGAACAAGGAGAAGAAAAGCAGTTACCACAAGGTAATGCTAATGTGCAGTTAACTATTCTTTTTTACACTTTATCCCTTAAACAATACTATAGGAAACTTGTTTTTCTTATTTCTATTTCTCTGATAAGAAACGAAGGCTCAGGGAAAGCAAATAAATGCCTCAAACCATAAAGATATACATTGGGCACAAATACTTTTCTTTTCCAAGTTTTTACCTGGCCCTATGTGGAAAAGCTGGTCTTTTGGAAGATGGTTAGTTCAACACATAGATACCTTTAATCAATGGTATAACGTAATGTATATATATATAAATGTATATAATATAGAATACATAATATATGTATATATAATATATAATATATCTATTAATGTATATGTAATATAATGGCATAATGTAAAATGTGGAGTAGGATGGATTTGTGTAAACCAGAATTTGCAGGTTCAGGCCTAAATTCTTGATTGTGGGCTAAGGGTGTGACTGCTTTTGTGTCTCTGGAGTAAGATTTCCTCAGATATTTTTGTTTTGGGATGCAATTTTTTCTTCTTTTTAAAAAACATTTTTAAATTTTATTTATTCCAATTCATTATATATGACAGCAAAATGCAATTCAATTCATATTACACAAATAGAGCACAATTTTTCATGTCTCTGATTGAACACAAATTAGAGTCACACCATTCTTGTTTTCATATATGTCCTTATGGTAATGATGTCCATCTCATTCCACCGTCTTTCCTATCCCCATGCCTCCTCCCTTCCCCTCCCTTCCCTTTGCCCTGTCTAAAGTTCGTCTGTACCTCCCATGTTCTCACCTGATCCCCATTATGAATCAGCATTCTTATATCAAAGAAGACATTCGGCATTTGTTTTTTTGGGATTGGCTAAATTCACTTAGCATTACATTCTCCAACTCCATCCATTTACCTGCAAATGCCATGATTTTATTCTCTCTTTTTTTTTAAATTTATTTTTTATTCTAAGTTGTTATAAATAACAGCAGAATGTATTACATTTCATATTACACATATAGAGCACATTTTTACATATCTCTGGTTGTATGCAAAGTATATTCACACCATTCATGACTTCATACATGCACTTGATTTTATTCTCTTTTAATGCTGAATAATATTCCATTGTGTATATATACCACATTTTCTTTGTCCGTTCATCTACTGAAGGGCATCTAGTTTGGTTCCACAGTTTAGCAATTGTAAATTGTGCTGTTATAAATATTGATGTGGCTGTGTCCCTGTGGTATGCTGTTTTTAACTACTTTGGGGATACACTGAGGAGCAGGATAGCTGGTTCCATTCCCAGTTTTCTAACAAATCTCCATAATGCTTTCCAGATTGGTTGCACCAATTTGCAGTCCCACCAGTAATGTAAGAATGTGCCTGCACTTTTTTAATCATAAGATTCCTAAAAGTTTCAAAATTTTAAATGATTGTTTGGTGTCCCCGGCATCTGATAGTGTCTTTTTTTTTTTTTTTTTTTTTTTTTTTGGTATTGGGGATTGAACCCAGGGGCACTCAACCACTGAGCCACATCCCCAGCCTTTTTTTTTTTTTTTTTTTTGTATTTTATTTAGAGACAGGGTTTTGCTGAATTGTTTAGTGCCTCACTAAGTTGTGAGGCTGGCTTTGAACTCACGATCCTCCTGCCTCTGCCTCCAGAGCTTCTGGGATTATAGGCATGTACCGCTGTGCCTGGCCTTCTAGCATCTTTGAGGTTCCTAACTGGCCTAGCCCTGTCTACAGTATTTCACCAGTACAATATTCTGTTCCAAACAAACAATAATGTGCCCTATGGACAGTGTGGTCCCTGGCCCTGGTGGACATTGAAACCTCACATCTGACCACTCTTGAGAAGAGGAGGCTACAATTGGTTGACCACAGCTCTGCCATTAGACCAATAGATACCCTGTGACTCTGACAAGGTGGTTCAGAGATTCATCTGCAAGGTGTGGAGGGGAATGAAAGCTGATCTGTCAAAATTGAATGAGGAGACAGTGGGACAAATGAGACTTTTAAAATGCTTTGAAGTCTTAAGTGAGCTGGATTGCATCATTCTTTCCCAGGGTTTGAGTTACTCTTTCTACATTGTGGGCTGGCAGTCGTTTTATGCCCCCTGAAAACAATGTACCAATTATCCAATGAACAGTGTACCAATTAATTTATGGACATGAAGATTAACATGCAATCTACTAATGCTGCGTTAACGAGTTCATGATTTCATAAATAGGTAGACCAATTTCTAGTTTTATCAACCTCAGTGGTTGAAATTAAAGTGGAAATAGCAACATTTGTTTTTATTCTCCCTACAAAGCAGCCAATTATTTTCTTCTGGGTAATGATAATTAACAAAATTCCTCTTGTATTCCTGAACAGGGCACAGCTGGTACTCAGATCATCTCAAAGACTTGCCTCTGTGTGGTGACATTAAACCCTCGTCAGACTGGGTGAGTACATTAACGGCATACTGTTGCCTGAGATTATTAATTCTAAATTATGCCACAGTGAACTTCGCAAATTGGGAGCAACATTTATATTAACAAATTGTAGTAAGAGTAGGAGAGAGAGCAATAGACAGAGATAAATCATAAAAGTCTACTAAAAGTGCAGGGGTTGTCTGCTCCTTATAGTTGGATATACAATGTTGATATGTTTGAACAAGTTCCAAAGGAATATCTCATCCACTCATAATTTTTTTTAAGAATTCTCTCCTTTCAGTTAATCAGAAACACACAGGTAACAGATTGACCTGGGTTCCAGGACTGAAAAGTGTTTGGAGTACCCATTACCCTTATTCCTTGGGATTTTATGAAGTACAGGTTTGGACCAGAGCTGACATGGAGCTTGTTAGGTCTGTGTCACCAACAGAGTTCCAGTGCTGTTTGGGGTAACCCTGAGTGGGATACAGAGATGCTTCTCCAGGTGTCTGTTCTCATGAAGACTGTCATCTTTTACATCCTTTGTGTAACAGTCCCTTTAGGGATAAGGACATTTTATCTATGTTATTTTATTTCTAAGTTTCAAACAGAACTTGACAGTTAACAGGTTCTTAATCAAGTGTTTCTGGATGAATGAAGGAGGGGTAAAAAGGAAGAAAAACATGTTTAGTCCTGGGTGCTAAAGGAGGTTTGATGCTAATTGGTCAATAGATGGCAATTGAACCTCTGCTGTTAAATAAACCATGTTTGTATCTCTAGGGTCAAATAAATGTTGTTTCCATCTTCAGTTTTCACTGTGGAAATTGCTACATACAATAATATTTTTATGTTAGTGAAGGTCTGTAAAGGGTACATTTATGCAACTGCTTTGGAAAGAAATTTTTCAAAATCTTTCAAGAACTTGGATAATATTTGTTTAATCTGATCTGGTGAAATTCAGTGTCTGGAAATCAATTTTAATTAAATACTTCAAAATAGAGAAAGAATTTTCTGCACACAAAGATGTTCATCTCAGATTTATTTGAAATATGGAAAACTAGAAACAATCTAAGTTCCCAGCAATATAGGAATGATCAGTGAAATGTAGCACATTTGCTAATTAGTGCTTTGTTTGCTAAATGAAAATTTCACAATTTTACAGTAATCTGTAAAGTTCTTATATTAAGATGTAAAGGTGATGACATATTATTATCACAGCTAAAATGTACTAGATATAGAAAAGGCCTGGAAGGAATAATTGTTATACACAGGAATAGAAAAGAGATTAGAAGAAACTCTAGCAAAATATTAGCATTTTTATTCTGCTTATTTTTATTGTCGTTTTCCCAAATTTCAATGTTCCTATTTATTTTCACAGTACTGGGAATTGAACAGAGGGATTATCTATCATTAAATTACACCTCCAGTCCTTTTTTTAAATTTTTTAAATTTATTTAAAAATTTTTTTTTGTTATTTAATTATTTATTCATAATGCGCAAGTATATCATCTTTTTACATACAACTGCTTGTATACAAAGTATATAAGTACCACTCAGATCTTTAATCATGCATTTAGGATAGTGATATCCATCTCATTCAACCACCATTTTTCCCCCCTTCTCCCCCCCCCGCTCCCTCCCTTGCCCTCCCTTTCCTTTGACCATTCTAATGTTCCTCTAATCATATGTACCCCCATCCAATCACACTGTGAACTAACCTCCTTATATCAGAGAAAACATTTGGTATTTGGATTTTTGAGATTGACTAATTTCACTTAGCATTATATTCTTCAACTTCATCCATTTACCTGCAAATGCCATTATTTTATTCTCTCTTATTGCTGAGTAAAATTCCATTTTGTATATATACCACATTTTCTTTATCCACTCATCTACTGAGGGACATCTAGGTTGGTTCCACAACCTAGCTATTATGAATTGTGCTGCTATAAACATTGAAATGGCTGTGTCACTGTAATATGCTGTTTTTAAGTCTTTTGGGAACAGACCCAGGAGTGGGATGGCTGGGTCATAGGGTGGTTCCATTCCCATTTTCCCAAGAAATCTCCATACTGCTTTCCATAGCGGTTGCACCATTTTGCAGTCCCACCATCAATGTATGAGTGTGCCTTTTCCCCCACATCCTCTCCAACATTTATTGTTGTTTGTGTTTTTGATAGCTGCCATTCTGACTGGAGTGAAATGAAATCTTAGAGTAGTTTTGATTTGCATTTCTCTAATTGCCAGAGAGGTTGAGCATTTTTTCATGTATTTGTTGATTGATTGTATATCTTCTTCTGAGAAGTGTCTTTTCAGTTCCTTAGCCCATTTATTGATTGGGTTATTTTCTTTTTTGGTGTAAAGTTTTTTGAGTTCTTTATATATTCTAGAAATTGGTGCTCTATCTGATGTGCATGTATTAAATATTTGTTCCCAATTAGTTGTCTCTCTATTCACCTCACTGATTGTTTCTTTTACTGAGAAGAAGCTTTTTAGCTTAAATCTATCCCATTCATTAATTCTTGGTAATAGTTCTTGTGCTACAGGATACCGGACTTTAAATTATATTATAGAGCAATAGTAACTAAAACAGCATGGTATTGGCACCAAAACAGACGGGTGGACCAATGGTACAGAATTGAGGACACAGAAACTAATACATATAATTTCAGTTATCTTATATTAGACAAAGGTGCAAAAAATGTACAGTGGAGAAAGGATAGCCTCTTCAACAAATGGTGCTGGGAAAACTGGAAATCCATATGCAAAAAATGAAATTAAACTTGTATCTCTCACCATGCACAAAACTCAATTCAAAGTGGATCAAGGACCTAGGAATTAGATCTGAGACAATACGCCTAATAGAAAAAGTAAGCTCCAATTTCCAACATGTCGGATTAGGCCCCAAGTTCCAGTCCTTTTTATTTATTGATTTTTTAAAAATTGAGACAGGGTTTTGCTAAGTTGCCCAGGCTGGCCTAGACCTTGTGATCCTCCTGACTCAGCCTCCTGAGTAGCTGGGGTTACAGGAATCAAATAGTCTCTTTTAATGATGTCTATTCACCTTCTTTGCATTGAGAATATGTGACCCTGCCCTGTCTCTTCCCTTCCCCACTCCCCACTGCCCACTGCCCACAGTAGATTGGGTCATGATGGATACCTCACTCAAGTGAGCCAAATTGGATTCTTTCTCCTGGCAGTTGGGAATTGGTAATTCAGAGAGAATAAGCCAGTTTATATGTGTGCCTTGTGGAGTGGAGATGCAGGAATCTTTCTTTCATAAAAAAAGTAAACTGTCTTAAAAATAAGAAAAAAAGCAAATACAGAAAGGAAGAAAAGGTAAGAGCTCATGGGACTCCAGAGAATAACTGGTTTCTGATGACTTCCAGTTTCAGGTTCTAGTTCTCATGAGGTCTGGCAAGTACTATGGGATATCCTTGTGCCTTTTAATATATTATTTCTTCTCAAGTCAATTCTGCTTACTTTTAATCAAGCAAATAAAACAACTGTAAAGTGTTTTAAAAAATCTGTGATGAGCATGTGTTACTACTATAATATTATAGGAAATATAACGATGTGTTTAGAATAGTATTTTATTAAGCTTTATTAAAAAATTTTACTTCCAACTTTCTTTACCAGTTTTTGCTCATGTATTTTTGATAATATTTTATTACATACATACATATTTATATGGCTTTTTCTTACTCATAGTTGACCCTTTTGATTTTTCTGTTTTCAAATCTATTTTCTCTGATATTAGTATAGCTACTTTAGTACATCTTTCTTGTGCTTTCTGTTTGCACAATACATGTATTCATAGTTTTTTAACTTTCAAAACATTTGTACATTGGAATTTAAAAGGTGACTCTTGCAGACAGTAGAGTTATATCATATTTATTATTCAGTCTAAAGATTTTGAGCTTTTGATAGGATTGTCTAATCAATTGGCATTTAATGTTATTATTGATATCAGTGAATTTTTCTGACATATAACTCTGTTATCTATTTTTACTCTTTTTTATTCCACTCTTTTCTCTTTATGGCATTCTTTTGCAATAGGTAAATATTTTCTATTATAGCATTTACATTTCTTTTTCCAGAGGACTATTATTTTTATTATTGCAGCATAACTTATACCTACATGTTCTATTCATGTTACACTCTTATTTTTTCCCTTGTTACTATTACCAACACATATTGATTGTGCAAATGGGATTCACTGTGATTTCCATACGTGCATACAGTGTGCACTGATCACATCTACCTTTCTGCCACCCTTCCCTTCCCTTTCACAGCATTCCAGTCTGTGGAAGTTCCTTCAAGAGATTTTTGACACATTATTTACAGCAACTCAGAGGTAGAGGTCCTTAGGACCATAGAATTACTGTGTTTCTTCTAATCTTATTTTTCTCATGTTTGGGAAATTTGATAATTTTATTTTCCTCTAACATGTGACTATTTGTTAATTTAAATAGATTTAATATAATCACTTTTAGTTTTAAAATGATAGAGGGAAGAACCATCCATTAGGGTAGGATGCATCATCCAGCCTGTTCTCCTCACCTGTACTGTTGTCTAACCTCTGTCCTCAAACTCTTGGCCAGGCTAGACAAAAAGTAGGCTTACCACTGTCCAACTATTAAAACAGTGATGGATAAAAGCATTCATGGCTGAGGAAAGTGTTCACAATGGACTGTTCAATAGAAACGTGGATTACACAACAGCATACTGGTACAATCCTAATGACATTACAAATTACAAATATATGAAAGAAATATGCCTTAGTGTTTACTGAGGTATATATTTGAGTTGTGGCTTTACAAAATTTTCCTTTTTTGTATTTTCCAAATTTTTTACATTGTACACAATTTAGGTGGTAATAAAATAAAAATCAAAGTTATATTTTTAATGAAATAATACTGTAGTTGCCACATGAAGAAATACCACGAGTTCCCTCCTCCTAATTTCATCAGGAATTTAAGAATCAGGGAGAAATGGAGCACAGGCTTCCTTGGGTGCTCTGCCTGTGGGACTCAGATCCTCTCATGGCTGTCTAGGGAGTATCCATCAGGATGGGGTCTGCTCCGCATTTAAGGCTTAGAAAGGATAGGGACTGGAACACTTACTAGTTTAGAATCCTGGGTCTGCTCTTTTCTGTTTGTGTAAACTTGGAAAGTTACTCAACCTTAGTCAGTCTTAGCTTTCTCATTTGTAAAATGATGGAGTTGTTGAAAGCTCCAAATGAGATGGCAATGTATCAATCATTTAGCAGAGACAATGTGTCATAGTAAACTGTCTTAGTGTTTTTTATTATTACTGGTAGGTGACAGACATAAATCTTCCCTATGTACTCCATAATCCTCCTTCTCTATCTGCTATTCTTCAAGCACATGGTGCATATATTCTGGCTTTCATTATTTATCTTGACAGCTGAGCTGTCCTTCCTCCTATATCTCTATCAATTCTAAAAGTAGTTAAATCAGTGATTCTCAAACTTTAATGCCCATAGTACTCACCAGAGGACCTTTCTAAAGTGCAGATTTGAACTCTGTAGGTCTGGGTTATGCCCAAGATTTTGAATTTTTCACAAACTCCCACATGAGGTTTGATGCTGTTGTCCAAAGACCACTCAAGGACTAAGTAGACCCAGCTTAAATCCAATATCTGTGTGAAATCATGCCCATTGTCCCTAGCAAGAATGGCTCTCAGAGCACATTATTTTACTTCTAATTTAGCAGTTACCAGACCTAGCCTGCTCCAGTGTATCACAGTATGTGATTCTGCTTACTCCCAACTAAGCTCCTGACAGTGGACTATGTCTTCAACTCTCAAAAGCTGCCAGAACCAGCACAGGAATGTGTATGTTTCCCTGACCAGTGATGATCAAATTATCAAACTGGGTGAAAAAGAATAAAAATGATCTCTTGAAATAACATTTTTAAAAACACAAACTAACGGGGGTGACAGCCAGCATCTCATCGGGGGGTTCTTCTTCCTGCCGAGGAGGGTATAAGCCACCTGAAAACTTAAGTCTAAAATAGTTAATGAAGAACAAAACATAAAGAGTCAGAAATATCTTTACAAAAGTGGAGCCCCTGATAGATCCAGTCCACACAAGAGCTGGAAGAGACAAAGGAAAGATGGCTCCGGTGTTTATTTAAGAGGGTACATCAAAGGCAGGGATAAGGTTTCAAGGGCGGAGTTTTGCTTCCTGATGTCTTGCAGTCAGCAGGTTGATTGGCATCTTGGTAGGTCACAGCCATTTCACTCGCTGTGCGGGACATGGCAGAGCAGGATAGAAATTCACAATGTCCCTGGGCAATTGACCAGAGAAAATGTCCACTGGTCATTCCCAGACACCAGTTGTTTCTATCCACTAGGCTTCAATCTGTGGTGACCCACACACAACCCATGATGGCTTGTGACAACAAACATTAGGTTGACATTAGAAATTGTCAACCTGAAACTCAATAGTGGAAATCATGGAAGATGGTAGGGATGTGAATTAGCATAATGGCAAATATATGTTATGGTATTTTTCTCCTTTTTAAAATGAGTTATACATTTTAGAATGCAGAATGGCATGATATATTGGGTGGATGACAAAGTCAATCTTGGATGATATATTTTTCACAGATAAATAAATGTGTAATGATTTGTTTTTTGAATTTTGAGTCCATTGGGTTATTCAATGGGGCCTTCAAATGGGCCAGAATCCAAAGTTGGATCCCCTTGCATAAAGCCTGGACGTGTAGTTTGTGATCTTCTGGGTAACATGGAATCAATTCTGCTGAAAGTATTTAGGGAATAAAACTTGTGGGTACTGAGGAAGGCAGGGTAGAGGTTTATCCTTTCTGGACATCTCTTGCTGGTTGGATTGCAGGCGATTGCCAGGCCTGATTGTGGAGTTCAGACTTGTTATAGCCACCTATTGTATAATTCTGATTTTCCTCCTCTGAAGTAGTTGGCATTTCATTTCAGGAGAAGATTTCCATTATATTTTAAAAATCCACTCAATATAAATAAATAGAAGAGAAATTCCATTTTCAGTAAACTTTTAGTACTCTATCACTTATATCCTTAGGGAAGCTTAAAGAATTTTCATCAGTACTCTAAAATGTAGATATGTTGCAAAAGTTTGGATATGTTGCAAAAGTTTTTCAACACTTGACTCCAAATCCCCACTAGTGCTAAGACATTCTTGTAAAAAAGTCGTTTGGGGGAAACTTAGCAACTACTGTTTTCAAGAAATGGTCCCAGTAGAGATGAAGCTGATGCCTAAATCTTTTTTTTTTTTTTTTTTTTTTAATTTAGTTTCTGTCTCTTGTGCCTGGTATCCAGTATTAGCTACAGAGTAAACAGTATTTTCCAAAGACTGACAGGGTCAGCTGCTCTGGGAATGTGGCTGGTGACCTCTTTGATGGATTAGCATGGTGCAGGCTGCTTCCAAGTGAGTTGAAAGGTAAGCATTCTTTCTGTGTAAGTGCAGGCTGCTTTGGAACATGGTTCCATTTCAACTGATAAAACTGAAAGTATATCCTTGATGCACCGGTCTCAAAGGGCACAGAGCTGTTACTTTGGGGGTAAAGTCATTTGTCATGTCAATACAACAGCTAAGCTGCTGGGTTTAGAGGAGGGGTGAACTACAGTGTTGAATCTGGTTGCTTTGATTAAGCAGTAAAGACAGGAAGCTTTCAATCCAGAATTCCTCTCTGAAGTTAGAAACACACATTCTAGTTCTATTTGAGTCCTTTTTCCTACAGTTTTGTCAGTTTAACTTGGCTAATTGTCTTCACTCCTGAAACACTTGAGCGTGTGTGTGTTGGGGGGGGTGAGGGAGGAAGAGGAAGAGAGGGGAGGGGAGGGAGGGAGAAGGAGAGAGGAGGAGGAGAGTCACAGAGACAGAGACAGAGATGACTAGTAGGAACCATATCTACTGTTCAAAGGGGTTGAAAATATGTCAAGTGTGAATCCAACAGCAAAAACCTGTTCAACTACCAGGCACTTCTGTGGACATCACCATGAACAAAAGAAAATATATTGAAGGACCCCTGAAAATTATACATTCCAAGTGTAAAGTAGTTGAGGAAAAAAAAAAAAAAAAAAAAGGAGTATGCTGAACTTGGATTCCCACTTGGTTTTAGTCAGCCTTTATCAACTCTGGAGGTATGAATTTAGTTTCATTTCCTTATCACCAGTATTTAGAAATTATCAAATATTTATAGCATTGGGACTTTTGAAATCTCACATTTTACTTTTCAATATGCTTTGATAAAAGAATTGCATTTTTCAGAGGTACACAGTTAAAAAATAACACTTTTCAAAGTTCTCACAGCTCTAACTTGATTAAAATATTTGCTGATGATCCATATAAACATTCTGCCTCAGAAGTGATTTTATAAAGAACATGCTCCTTCCTTTACATTGACTAAAAATTCTTTTCTACAGTCACTTAAAAATATGGCCCAGAATAAGAATAAGATAATATCAGAGGAAATAAAAACTATCATGTTCCAGTGGAAAGATTTGTTTTTAACTGAAGGGTGGTAATTATAAAGGTACAAATTTGTCAAACTGTCATTATAATTATCATATACTGATATTTTGAGGTTTGCTTTTGTATCCATTTGGCAGCTGCAACTTACTAAAAATGTTTATTATATAGTGATTAATTCAAGTTTAAGAAATTCCTTTATGGACATTATCTTTTCACAAGTTTTGGGCATGTACAACTCTTCCTGTACTGCTGGTCTATAGAACCTATGGTGGTGGTAGGAGGTTAAAAGTCTTCCAGTGTTTGCCTGACTTCCAGGCAAGCAGACAAGAAGGTAAGAGTCAGAGGCATCTTCCAGAAGAATTGACAGCTGCTGCTTGAAAATTTGAAGTCACCAAAGATGATAAGTGGACTCAGATAGGGGTTCTAGACAACCAGGAAGAGCTGGAACTCTTCTCTCATTCTTTGTATTTTGTTCTTCACTGCTTTCCCTGATGCTGTGACCATCAAAAGGAGCAGAGTCTTTTGGAGACATAGGGTTAAACTGAAGTAAGAGCAACTCTAACAGATCTGAAGATAGCTGTTTGCATGAGATCAGTTCTTGGTGCTGGGTCTGAGCTACATTTGCATTTAGATCTTGGGTACCAAAGATGCATTCTCTTGACAGGTTATGGCACTAGGAGGTATGCACTGCATGTAGTATTATGGTTCACCTACATCTAAATGAGTGTGGAGGTTACACATGCTTCTAGCTTGACTCCTGGAGAGCATATAGGACCTATTTCCTGGATGGGTTGTGAGGAGTAGTGAGAAACCAACCATGTGCCAAGTGCAAGGTCACATGCTTGTAATCCCAGCAGCTCGGGAGGCTGAGGCAGGAGGATCTCAAGTTCAAAGCCAGCCTCAGCAACAATAAGGTGCTAAGCAACAGTGAGACCTTGTCTCTAAATAAAATACAACAAAGAGCTGGGGATGTGGCTCAGTGGTTGAGTGCCCCTAAGTTCAATCCCCAGTAACAATACCCCTGTCCTCACAAAAAAGAAACCATGGGAAAGCACTGGTGGTTTCAGAAGAGGACCTCTTTCTTAGTATGATATTTATCCTAGGAGCATATAATGGAGAAGACCCTGGGTTGTCTATTCAATCATGTGATATTTTGCAAACTGTCATTCTTTAAAAGAAAGAAACAGCATTTGTTTTTCATGTATTGTCCATATCTTGTCTGCCCTGTGAGGTTTCAGCAGGAGAGCTTTGATTTGTCCTTTTGTTTTGGAGATGAAAATTTTTTTAAGTGGCAAGAGTGGGAAAATCACTATTAAAATGACCTAGTAGATGAGAAAGCAGTTTTAACAGCTATAAACTCCACTTTTCCCCGCATTTTGAATATGGACACAAAACCACTAACTAAGCATATGGTAGTGATACAAAGAAACAAAATGAGGTTTTAATATCTTAAAGTGAATATCATTTACTGAGGGTATTTTTTTTCTTTTTTTTTTTTTCACTTTTGAGTGGAGTGCTTGCTTGCCTACTGCAGCATAGATTTTAATTTCCTGTTTGGAGGGACCTATTGTACACATTATATTCCTGGACAAAATAATAAATTTCCAGCTTAAAAAGGGATTATGGATATTCCTGCTATTTTTTTTAAATAATAGCTTTATTGAGATGTAATTCATATAGCACCAAACTCACCATTTTCAGGTTTACATAGAATTCACCAATTTACAGTATGTTCACAGAATCATGAAATCATCAATATCTAATTTCAGAATGTTTTCAATCACCCCAAAGGGAAATGCAATTGCTTACATTCTGCTTCCTTCCCAACCCCTGGAAAGCATACATTATCTTTCTGTTTTTATAGGTTTGCATGTTCTGAACATATCTTATAAATTAATCATGTAATGTGGCTTTTGTGACTGACTTCTGTCACTTGTTACATTTTCAAGTTTCTTCCAGATTGTTGCAGGTATCAATACTTCATTCTTTTTTATTACTGAATAATATTTCCCTGTATGGGTATACCATACCTGTTTAACAACTCAGGTGTTATAGACATTTGTATTATTTCTACTTCTTGACTATGAATACTTGGGTCATGAACATTTGCATAGAAATTTTTGTGTGGACACATTTTTGCTTCTTGCCTGTATGTACTTTTGGTGGAATTACTGGGTCATGTGGTAATTCCTTATATAATTTTTACTGCACTGTCTTCAACAGTTATTGTTCTACTTTACAGCTCTCACTAGTGATAGATAGGGGTTTCCATTTTTCCTTGTTCTTGACAATGTTTGTTACTGTCTATTCTTTTTAATTTCAGTTATCCTAGTGGGTGTGAAGTATTATCTCATGGTTTTGAGTTGTGTTCCCTAAATACTATGATGTTGAACATTTTTAAAGTCCTTATTAGCCATCTCTTGTCCTTTGGAAAAATATCTGTCACAATCCTTTGCCCGTTTTCTAATGGAGTTATTTATCTTTTTATGGTTGAATTTTAAGAGTTTTTTTCTTTCCACATTTTTATTAATGCATCATAGTTTTACATAATTATGAGATTTGTTGTATATACCTCCATGCAACTTACTTATCAGTTAAATGACTTTCCAATTTCATTTTTGTTAATTTTCATGCCACATTTGTTAGGATTTTGATACTATTGCCTAAAATAAACTTTTTTTTTTTTTTTTAAAGATAAATATCAGGTAGCTCAGGGAAATATCGGCCAAATTCTTACTGAAAGCTGATGTAAGATACTGCATTAAGTTCGTTGTGTATTTTACCACAGTTAGTTTTGACAACAACTCTATGAGGTTGGTATCGTCCTTCCATTTAAGGGAAAGGAAACTGAAATATTGAGAATTAAGTGATTTGCTCAAAATAACCCAATTAGAAAGTGGCAGTTTGCAAATGAATCCAAATACTCCTAGCTTCCCAACTCCATTTATTTCTCTTTTACTCTAATAGTTGTTTGAGTAAGATTGGTATCTTGAACAATCAATATGACATTCATTGATAGCATGATTTGTGTTAGACAAATATGCATTTAATATCCTGTTTCCAACCAAGTCTTATAAATAATAATGTATTAAATGTTTTAAGCCTCATCCATTTGACACATTTCCCTCCTTTCTTCCTTTTTTTCTTTCCATCCTTTCTTTCCTGCCCTCTTTCCTCCCTGCCCTCTTTCCTCCATAAATATTTATTTATCCTTCACTATGTTCTAAGTGCTTATATAAAAATGATGAAAAAACACACCTTAAAGTGCTTGAACTCCAGCAGGTAAGACAAACTACAAATAATTAGCTATGGATAGAATTAAAATATAATGTGAAATCATTTAATGCCAAAGGTGACACATGTCTGAGGAAAGAGCAGATGAATGGATGGAGAGGGACAGGTTTGCTGTTTTAGATGGAGTAGTTGGTGAAGACCTGGATGAGAAGGGAGTCACATGCCTACCTTGTGGGAGAGTATGCCAGGAAGAAAGTCCCCAAGAGAGGAGCATGTCCATGGTGACTGATAAGGAGGCCAGTGTGGCTCAACCTCTTTTCTATTTCATCAGCAAGTAGAGGAGAGTCAGCCTGTGCATGGACATAATTTTACCTATGAAAATTCCTGTCCCTAAATCATATGAAAATATATTTAAGCATATCTCTGAAATTGGTAGAATAGGTAGTATTTGCCATAGAGTACTGCTAAAGTTGACCCACTCACCATGTTATACCTGTGACAAAATTATGTTAAGAGAAGCTAAAGTATGCAGTGGCTAGAGAGGTGACTCAAGTGCCACTCAGCAGTGGTGTATGTGTGCCTTGTCTTCTGATCTCCTCATTTTATAAAAATACTAATCTTATTGGATTAGGGCCCATCCTAATGACTTGGTTTACCCTTGATTACCTCTTTAAAGAACCTATCTCTCTGTACAGTCATATGCTAGAGTATTAGTGGATTCAGACTTCAACATATGAATCTGGGGGGATAAAACTGAGCCTATAACAATGGGTAAAATAAGAATATATACCTCCTAGAATTTTAAGAATTAATTAAGATAACAAAAATTTAAAGCCATACCTGGGACATGGTGAGTCACAGGAAGTGTGCCATCTGTGAGTATTATTATCCTACTCATATCCAGTCATGCATAGACTGTGAGTTTGCTGAGGACAGAAAGCTAGGAAACATATATTTTTTGTGTATGTCTGTTTTCACTTTTCTGGTGACTGAATCCAGGGCCTGTATATACTAAGCAAGCACTCTATCACTGATCTACACCCTAGCCCCAAGGATCATATTTTTAATTGTATTTTCACATATTATTTTAAAAAAGTCTACCTGCAACTAAGATAATCTGCCTTAATTATAGGTACTCAGCGAAGTACCTGAACATTTCTCCTGTACCTTTTAATCTCCCAATCAGCTTTGCACCACATACATCATTCCTTTTCCTCCTAAATGGATCCTGGATTTCATCTTCAGGCATTTAACTAGCATGCTGAGCAAGAACTGAGTTTCCTTTTTTGGCCACAGCATGAATTTCTCTCTCTCTTTTCCCCTAGAGAGATTTTGGAAGCTGCATTCACATAAATTTTCAACAATTGCCTTCCTTTTGAACATACCGATCTTGCATGCTAATAAACCTTTATGACTTTCATTTTCCAACTTGTTTGGGCAACAACTAACACATATAATTCCTGTTCTGGAATTCAGAGTTGAGCCAAATGTAGAAACCCCTTTGGCCCATGAATCTAATATGAGGTTTCTGAATTCATCATCCAAGCAAGGCCAGGTTTCTTTCTTTCCTACCAGATGCGTCATTTCTCAAGACCTCAACTCTTCCACGATGAGGTAGAATAAACTCCAGAGTGAGCCCGCCTGGTGTCAGAGAATCAGCTGCAATCACTTTTTTTTTTTTTTTTTTTTCCAGCTGCAATCACTTTTAAAGCGAGTCTCACAACACATTTTCCAAAATGTTTTCTTTAAAAAGCAAGGAAAAAAACTTAAAAAATCTGACTTAAGGTAAAAAACAGGTATTACAAGAATGTTGAACGTAAGCTGAGGGGTTAAGCCACCATTGAGATCAGTCTTAGCTTGTTCTGGAAGCCGTTTTTATTCCTTTTTTGCCATTCACATATCTGTTTGGCCACAAAACATAGGGAGATATAATTACCATTAGCTGCACAATTCATTTTCTTTAAGGCATGAAACATTTCCTAAAGAATTCTAACAACACTTATTCCATTGGAAAAATGAATTCCATCTCCCATATCATAACTTTATTCTCAGTGGAAAAGTTAGGAAAATACCACTTTTATTTCAAGGTATTTCTAAACATTATTTACCAACTTTTCATGGAATGAAATTGGCAACACACCTTAAATATATGTGTTGTGTCATTATAGTTTTAATGAGTCATTCTTTTGGCCTTTCCCTGTTTTTTTTTTTTTTTTGGCAAAGTAATGCATAGATGTTTATACTACCAGGATGCAAAATGGAATTTGGAAGAACTAAACTGGCTGATTCCCTTTTTGCTTTATGAGTATCACATTTGTCCTTTTTAACCTACTCACTAAGTCTGTATTCTAAAAGTATATTTTATTCTGCTCCAACAGCTATTAGTGAATTCTTTGAGAATGACTTTTTATCATGTACATCTTTCTGGGTTCAGGGAACCTAACCTGTTGGATAATTCTCCTGTTGAAGAGTTTGCTTTTATATTTAGTGACATTTATCATTATCTAAGGCCAGCTGCCTGACTTCTCTTCAGTGCTCTGTTTATGGGGTTTGAACATCTATAAATGGAAACACTAGCTAACCAGAAATTATCGCCAGGGCTTTCTGATAGTGTCCTAGGCTCTCACAACTTGGAATGTCCAGCAACATCTAACATGTAAGCAAGCCAAATCATTTTCTAGACAGAATCGGAACCTCTGTTTCTCTCTCTGACTCTCTCTCTCTTCTTCTCTTTCAACATGGAATTTGAAAAGAATGAAAAAGGAAGCTTATTAAACAAGAATTTAGAGGAGAAACTAATGGTAAGATTTATGAGATTTAGCATCTACAGGTTTATAATGTAATTGACAGGGTAAAGAGCAGCTGTCATAGATTGGAAAAGTTCTACTGGCCAGCCTCTGTGTCCATGTTTTGCTGATCGAAACCTTGAAATCAGGAAGTTCCATGGCTTTCCTGAAAATAATGTAACAAATTTCCATATTAAATCTTGTTAGTAGAAAGGGGGAAATTTTGACTTAAATAATGTGGTTTACTTCCATTTTAAAAACTGAAATATTTTAATTTTGAGCTCTTCCTGTGATTGTCTCAATACTGGAAATTGTTTTATTTATTGATATGAAGCTTAACAAGTATTCCAAGTTCAATTTCTTGTGGAGACACCAAGAATATGTGCCAAGGAAAAATATAAATGTAGAATATTTTAGTTTAATGGAGTAAGTGTAAGCTTAGTGAACTTATTCCTTAGAAATTCTTTTTGGTTTGTTTTTGTCATAGAAGTTGTAAAAGCAACTTTACCTTGATACAAAGCAGTGAACTATCAATGAATAATACTTGCCACTCAGATTTACTAAACACTGTGTACACCATACCCTTGAGTAAAATGTGCTGGCCACGGTTCATCTAATGGATGTAGCTGGCTAATTATGTTTGTAAATTTGCTGTGGCTACAGAATTAACATTATAACAGGTATGACTAATTGGAATAACATTGGAGTAAAAAAAGTAAAACTATATCAACTATAATAAAGCTGAACTTGTGGGAATGCACTGCTTTGGCTATTTGAAGTTGAGGTTTAGGTACTATTGATGAGATTAAAATTTGAAAAGTGAAAAGAAAATCCAATGGGGCTAAAAAAAATCCTAAAGTATATGAAAATTTTATGATCTTAGAGAAGTATTTTGGATAAAACATAACCTTTTCTTAAAGGATTCAGGTCATAATTTTGAATATCAACTGTGGACCTCTGCTCTAGGTGATTGTCCAAATATGTAATGGCCACGGACTATTTTGCTTTTTGACTATATTGAAAGGTCAAGTATTACAGCACTAACCAGGGATTTTGAATCAGAAAGGTCTAGGTGAAAATTCTTGTTCCACAACTTCTGAACAGAAGACTTTGGGATTTTATTTAACCTTTTTGAATTTCAGTTAACTCTCCTGTAAGATGAGGAGCAGTAATACCTACTTTAACAGCTTTTGTGAGGATTAAAAACTATAGTGTATGTGAAATCTCTAGTCTGAGACTGTTTTCAAACTGTTTTTGGCCTGACTTAAAGAGCCCGTATCTCAAGGTTATATATAAAGAGAAGTTGAAATGCTTTTCCAAGTAAGAAGAAAATTCAGATATGATCAGTATAAAGACTTAATGATCATAAAACCTTACGGAACCGGATAGGAAGTAAATAGATATGTGAATAAGGAGTTGCTATGAATTAGTGTGAAATTTGACCCTGAGCTTCCTGGCAATCTTTTACAGGAAGTTTTGCAAGTAAACATAGTGGACATGGGAGGAATGCACAAAATAAAAATGATCTCTAATCATTTGAATTTATTTGATGTATTTCACTTTCTGGAAGATCAGACCTTTTTTCTGCATATCCAACTCCACCTTGAACATAGCTATAAATCTTGAAGCGGACAAAAATGTCTCCTTAGAGGAAATAGCTGTCACAACACTCATGGACATTACTTTGCAGCAGAGGCCTAAGGCTAGCCTCTGATTAACTTCCAGGCGATTGGAGGAAAATATGGCAGCAGATCAGGGGAGTGAGAGCATCCAGCTTGCATCTTGCAGACAAGGTGCTTGGGGAGGGAGGGACACAGGAAAGTCCAGTATCTGGGGAAATTGTGTGGACAGACAGGTAGAGCTCATAACTCAGACGCCTTTTAAATGCAGGGATTCTGATATACTGTGATGTCTAGAAAAGATTAGCTCATGTTCAGAATTTTCTATTTAAGAGATTTGGAAAATACATACCTTTGAAAATTTCTAATAAAAAATAGTAAGGCATGTTGACTGCTTATGTGGACAAACATCCAAACAATTCAATTCATAGAACTTTGTTTTCCTTAATACTGATGTAATAGTGTATGACCGGCTAGGTTTCTAAAAATAGTCTGTATGTACTTTTGCAGAGTTCACTATGTTCTGAAAAAATTATTCAGTATATGTTAAAGCATGATTTTTAAAAGGAGAGAATATTCTACCATAAAATATTTAAAGATGTGTGCATTATAATATCATTGAGTTATAATATGCACCTTGTTTAAAATTAAAACTTTATTTCCTATATGGAGCTTTATCATGAACAATATTATACAATTATACAATATTATGTTATACATCATATAATCAAGCAATATAACTAGTTAGCTTTATTTGAAAACAATTCCTAAGATATGATCAATAGCAAATAAATAAAAACTTGATAGTCTACCAAATTTAAAAATTTATCAGTTTATTCTACCCTGAGAGATACATAACAATAAAATGGGATTCTTAACTGTGCATTCATTTTAAATCTTACCATACTCTGGGTGAATGAAAACCTACTTTTAAGTATTGATTTTTTTTTTTTTTGCCCCTCAAGTTTTTTGATGTTTGATGATTAAAAGTCAAGATTTTTCAGTTATTATCAGTTTAAGATGTGTCCTTTATGCCTTTTTAAAAAAGTTTTTACAATCTATCAATTGTCATATGAAATTTTCCCCAAACTGATATAAAATTTTTCAAACATAAACATGAAAAAAAAATTAGCAAGAACTGAGGACATTTCTACCCCCTGAAAAACCCAGTGATTAAATCATGTTGAATGTCTTTGTCATTGCTATTTTGTAACAATATATTTTTGTTTGGTTAGTTCTACAACAATGCGTGTTAGGCTGAATGAATCTTGTTTTTCTTATATACTTTCCAAATAGTATTACTAGGAACTCTGCTTTTCCAAATAGCTCCATAGTTCTGCTCCATGCTCAAGAACATTCAGGAAATGTTGTGTAGGTAATACACCATATTGTATATACTTCCTTTTGGAGAATCACATTGTATTTTAATATATTGAATGCTCTGAGATCATTTGGAGGTTAATCTAGTGTTTCCTAAACTCACCTACCAATATACTGCATCTTTTTAATTTTTTTGGGGGGGTGCAGATATTGGGAATTAAAGTCAGCATCTCACATATGCTAGGCAAGCAAGCATTCCACCACTATACATCCCTATCTCTTTTTAAGTTTTATTTTGAGACAGAGTCTCACTAAACTGCTCAGGCTGACCTTGAATCTGAGATCTTCCTGCCTCAGCCTCCCAAGTACCTGGGATTACAGGCATGTGTACTACACCCAGCCCAACATCTTATGTTAAAATGATAGTGAATATTCTTTCTTTTCTTTTTTTTTATTTTTTTGCAGTATTGGGAATGATGGTGAATATTCTGAGGAACTAGTGTTCTCTGGAAAATAATTTAAGAAATTATGTATAAGCGTATGGATTAATAATTTGGTTTTATTTATGAGTTGCATTTTCAGGAAAATGATACATACAGAAATAACTTCAAGCTAAGTGTTATTTGTTTCTAACATGAAATAACTTTTGAAATTGTTTTAAAATAAGTACTTTTTGGAGGGGTCAATGGCCAGAGTCTCATTGGGGTAGGGGGGTTCTACCTGCCCAGGAGAATCCAAGCCACCCTAAAACTTAAAATCTCAAATAATTAGTGAATAACAAAGCACAAATACTCAGAAATACATTTACAAAAGAGGAAGCCCCTGATAGATCTAGTCCACATGGGTTCTGGAACTAGACAAAACTCTGGTGGTTTATTTAAGGGGGTACATCAAAGGCAGGGATAAGGTTTCAAGGGAGGAGTCTTGCTTCCTGATGTCTTGCCATCAGCAGGTTGACTGACATCTTGGCAGGTCACGCCCATCTCAGGTGCTGTGTGGGATCTTTGACAGAGTTTGAGGGGGAAGTTCACCTATATCAGGTGATCAATCCTTGTAGGGGTGCCATGGGAGATTCCCAATGCCAGACTTATCCCCTCAGGAGGCTTCTATACACAACAGTCCACACAGCCCTCCGTGGGCTTATGACAAGTACTAATTTGCATTTAGTATTTTTTTTTTCAACCACTAAGCCACATCCCCAGCCCTATTTTGTATTTTATTTAGAGACAGGGTCTCACTGAGTTCCTTAGCGCTGCTTTTGCTGAGGCTGGCTTTGAACTTGTGATCCTCCTGCCTCAGCCTGTTGAGACACTGGGAATACAGGCATGTGCCACTGCACCTGGCTAGTGTGTTTTAATAAATAAGAAAAACTACTGCTAAAATCTTGATTACTCTCCATGTTATTAAATATATCAACACAGATTTTCACTTACATTTATTTTTAACTGAAACTTCATAATGAAAAAAAACTATTCATGTATTAATATAGCAAAAATGCTCTTGTCCTGGGTCATTCTGACATAATAATGGATTCTCTAAGAGATAGTAGGAACAAACAGATCTCACTCATAAATCTAATAATTTCTACTTTATTAATATCATATGTCTCAAGAGACAATTTCGTTGTCCCAAGCGGTGAAGTTTCAGTAAATCACAAAAATAATAACAAGAAAAGTATGTGCTTCAACTCATTTTATGATGAAACTTGGTAGAAGACGATCAAGATAGTATTTAATTTCTGAATGTTACATATATTGCTTCCTTGAGCAAAAGTAACTCTCTAGGAAAGGAAATATGTCATCTGACAATTAGTATTCTAATAGGATGTATTTGATTTAAAAGGTTGAAAACTTACATTTAAAATAGTGTGATTTTTACCTTTTACACTTAAGATATTTTGAGTTCTCTTGAATTTGAAGATGAAAGACTTGGCTACTGCTATGTAAATTTACTTATATCCTCAAAAATGAAAATATTTCTGAATTCCAGAAAATAGGGTTCATCCTGCTTATTTTTTTTTTACTGCAATTAAAAGAAAAGAAATTGAAATAATGGTGGGTAAAATGTAAAAATATAAAGAACTATATATTTTAAAATTCTGTGATAATTTATTGAAGTGTAGCTCTTTATTATGTTAAATTCATAGCTCCATTAATACAAATAAAATTAATTTCTAAGAAGAAATCTGTTCACAAATACGAAAGCACAGAATTAGTGCTTTAGCTGTAATTCCTGATGTCATTATCTGATGACAATTTGAGATTTGGGGCTACTATCTTTGATATATACAAAGTGCCTAGTAGGTAGAAATGTCCTCAAATAAACCAACAAAAAATGATTTCAAATTATTTTAGTCAGCTTTTTTGCCACTGTAACTAAAGGACCCAACCAGAAGAACAACTATCAAGGAGGAAAGGTTTATTTGGGGGCTCATGGTTTCAGAAGTCTCAATCCGTAGACAGCTGGCTCCATTCCTTGGGGCTCCAAGTAAGAAAGGAACAAAATGGTGGGAGAGTGTAGCACCTTATGTGGTGACCAGAAAGCAGAGAGAGAATCCACTAGCCAGATACAAATATATACCAAAGTCATGCCCCAATTCCCACCTCCTCTCCAGCCATCCAGCCATACCCTACCACTTCAGTCATTACTCAGTTAATCCCTATCAGGGGATTAAATTACTAATTGGCTTAAGACTCTTAGGACCCAGTCATTTCTCCTTTGAACCTTCTTGCATTGTCTAACATGTGAGCTTTTGTGGAACACGTCACATCCAAACCATAACTCTAATCAATGCATATTTCTGAATACCTATTTCAAACATGAGAGGGTATAAAGGGCTGCAGTAGAAACACAAGTGATAAAGTTCTATTCCTCAAGGTGATTATTATATTTTTGTTATTTTTAAGCAGATTAAAAAATAATGATCAGTTTTAGGAGCTTGGAAATATTCTAAGTGTACAAAACACATATGTTCCAATTCCTCACATAGACTCGTAGTAGAAAGTCTGTAATTACTTATTGGAATGTCTTAAGGATGGAAGCATTTGTAAAGCATTTTATTCAGTAAAGTATTTTCTTCTGTCACAATACCTATTTGCTTTTTTCTCTTTTTGTGTCTAACTAGATTAATTAGTAACAGACACTCAGCATTCCCTAAATAGCTAAAAAAAAAAAAAAAAAAAAAAAAAAAAGTTTATACTGCTGGTATTTCTAATAGTTTACTCAGATGTAATTTTCAATATGGCTTGAATGCTGTTTCTGATCTATACAACATTTATTACAAGGTAACTTCCTAAAATAACAAGTGATAAATTTAAATTTAGCTTATGTAAGTGGCCAATCTCTGAAGGTAAGGCACTGGGTTTATATACTAGGTCTGTGTATCATTGACAACCCTGGATTCTTAATAAGCTAATTTTGCTGATCAAATTGAAGGAAAGACAGAAACAAACAAATAATAACATTTCATTTTCTTCGTCATTGGGTTTTTGTTTTTGAAAACAATTTTCATTTCTCTGCTACTCATAATAAACCAGTGATCCTTGCAATGTTCTGGACTTGACTGACATATTTGCCTTGTATGAACATTCTGTCTGATAATTTTGATGGTAAGGATGTGAGTCAATTTATCCCCATACCTTAGCTTCCCTGTGCTGTTGGCTCATGGTGGTTGTTTTTGGGTGACACCACCATGGGGAATGGAGCATTCCTGTATCGTCAGGAAGGTGACTGTTAACGCTCTAATATGTTTGTGTTGCCTACTCTGTTCCACACTTCCCCTTGGCACTTCTCCCAGCGTGGCCCATCCACTGTGGTGTATTTTGAATTTATTATCCATTTCTCTCCAAAGAGTGCAGGAACTCTGTAATAAGTTGATGTCCAAAATACTCCATGGAAATAATTATTTTCAAAAAACAGATGGGAAGTAATGAACCAAAGTTCTTGGTAAGTTCCTCAATAAGTATCCTTCAACTGGAAGGCAAGTGGAGAGATTTCAGAATTTCAAAATGAGGATTCTCTGAATTTCTGAACTCAGTGTCACTTCTGAATTTTTAGTGATGATATTGCTAATTTTACTTATCTTTGCTTATTAATTTATTCTCATCTCTCAGGGAAATAAGAACTCACTGAAAAACCCATACAGGGATTTTAGGATTGATCCCTCTGCATCAGGTACTGGAGAGTTCACTAATTAAGATGATGCTGTCCAAAGAACTGAGACATCCCTCATCCCTCATGAGAAATAAGAAAATTCTGGTTTTACTCCAGCTGAAGATGTACAGTTGCAATCAATTTGGCAGACTGAAGTGAAAAAACTAGCTAGTTGTTCTTATGTCTCTTTTGCACAAGAAATAATTTCATCCTAACCTCTTCCAGCCTCCTCTCCATAGAGTCAGTAACAAATAAATTTTTTAAAAATTCTTGCAGAATCTATAGCATTAAATTAGAAAAAAAAAATGGAGAGGGGGGCGGTGGTGTGTCAGGATGATAGTGGACCATGTGGATAATTTTCAAATAAAGAGATGAGTGAAGGTAGGTGAGTGTGTGCAGGTGTTCTGAGTTCTGTTCTGACTTATCTTTAACAGTCAGAATGAAGAACCTGTTGTCTTGGGTTGCATGTATGTTGTGGGTAATGAGGACTTTGAAGAGTAATGCTGGATTTGAGTCCTGGAGACCAATATTTGGGAGAGTTGTATTTGTGTAGCCTTTGGCAAATCACTTAGACTGGTTTCCTTGTCTACAAAGTGAGGGGTTAGATTGGATTTTCAAAGACTGCTGTGCTCTCCAGCATTTTGTAAGTATATGAAAAGTGTCCTCTGGCTGTGGATTTATTAAATCCTTTCCATACCAAATGTTGCCTGGGTATACAAACATTAGGAACCTTAAAATAGTTTGTATTTTTTATATCATCACTAACTAAATTTAACACAGATATCATTATTAATGAAATCCTCCTCTTAGTCTATATAGGGAGTTCACAGTTCACTACTCATGGTTGAATCGCATATTTTTTCTGTTTTCACTGAGAAACAACAAAGACTCAGGAATTAAATCGTGGGTGAAAATTGTGTGGTAGATGAAGAAGTAGCATTTAAGTGCCTTGATATTAGTATAAAAATATCAAAATGAATCATTCTGTTTTCTCATAATGTTACCTAAAATAAAGCAGATGCAGTGGTTTTTTTTTTAATCAGGAATAAAATTTAGAATACATAAGATCTGTGTTTTAACTGTCATTTCTAAAATGGATTATATCTTATCTTCATTCCCTTTTGTCGCTCTTACCACCCCCTGCAATGCACCTGACACAGATCTTTTAGTCCCTTCGTGACTTTAATTTTAGCCCCTCTGCTTTGCCAAAGGTTGAGGGAAAAGTAGATGCACAGGAATGGCAAAACCCTAGCTACCATTTTCATATTGTTTCTTCTTCTTCTTAAAAAAAAAAAAAAAAAAAAAAAAAAAAAAAAAAAGAAAGAAAGAAAGAAAGAAAGAAAGAAAAGAACAGGGGCTGTAGCTATTAGAATCCAGGAAAGGGAGCTGGGAGTTGAGAAGTGAAACTGATAAGGATCCAGATTTCTACTTCATGGTTCAAATCGAGTTCTTGAAGCCATCCAGCCCTTTGAAAACCCCTGCTAATTAAAGCTGTGTCTGCTGATAATGTAAGTCTGAGATGCAGTGTTTGAATGGATCTTTTGATACAGCTCTGTGTGATGGTGCATAACAGAAGGGAGATGGATGTGTTGCAGTCTTTAACCGAGCTGTGCTTTCACAGTGACATTTGTAACACACTGTACTTTGGCGATGTATTTTTTAGGTTTTCATTGTGGGGATTGCAATTACATATCTAGTTGTTCTGTCCCAAGTATGGCTCCCCGAAGGGAATGACAGATAGAATGTGTCGGAAGTGCATTAGAGTCACTTATGCTACATGACCTTCATAAAAATAAGGTGATTTTGAAAAAAAAAAAAATAGAGGACATTTTGTGGTTTAATTGCTGTCTTTCACCATTACTTGTAACCTAAACATTTCTCAAGGGTCTTTTATCAATTTTCTTCTCTGTTAATGGGCATCTCCTTGTCTGTGTAGCCCCTAGGGAAGATATCATACCCAACTTGTTCTCCAAAATAGGCCTTGTACCCTTGTAGATGTCTGAATGCAGCAATTCAGAGACCACCTCATGATTTTAAATACAAACTCGATAGCATTCATCTTAGATGCGAGAGCCTGTAGAATTGCTTTCTCAAACCTGTTATAATTTTTCTGGGGATGTCATATCATAGTGGGAGGCAGAAGGAAGAAAATGTCAGAGTGAATGAATGAGCTTATCACCTAGAGGGGGCTGCTCTTTTACAAGGTGGGAAGGAAACAAGGGAAATGAAAACTTTTCCCATTTCTATTTTGGTTTTCTAGTTGAGCTCAGCTTTCAGGCATTCCTGCATCTTTTGCTGCACTTCTGCTCCTCATCCATAGTTGCATTCATTCATCACTTGGCTGGGGAGTCCTCTGCATGCTGTATGTCACTCCCTGGCTGCTGCTGATCTTTGCATGGGGTGGGGAAGAAGGAAGAGCTAGTTGGTCTTACACCTTCAGAGAATTCCCTTCTTCTTAGTGCTATTTCATAGTGAAGACTTTGTGGAATTGCCTTCCTTGATTCTGGCACTCTCTGGAAAGGCATTTTTCAAGGTCCCTTCTGAAGGGTTATGGAAAATAATATTTCTATATTTCTATAGGACAGACCCCCAGGAAAAATGGAAAAACAGTGTGGCTCTGGAGGAGGGAGGGAAATTAGCCAAACATTAAACGTCTCCCAGTAAATCCTTTCCCAGGAACAATGGGCCCTGAAGGAAGGAGGCAGATACTGAAAGCTGGGTCCTGGACTTTTACCCTTTCCCATTGCTGATGACTCCTGGAAGGAGAAAAGCAAATGGGGAAGCTCTGGATAACAATGGGTCCCAGAGGGAGAAGAAAAGCAGTGAACACCAAGTTCACTGTGACTTTTCCCAGTGACAATGAATTTCCCAGTGACAAAGAAGTTGCAACTTCTTCCCTGACTGTCCAAACCAACACATCTGCAGTTTCCAATGATTAAACCATGCTCATTGTAAACTATAAAACTCAAACTCCTTCCTTAACTGTGGGCCATTTTCATGCCCAGAAAATGAGGCCTTCCAGTGCCTGATTGATTGACTCCGATGCAGGATAAAGGAGAGCTTGCTGATCTGTTTGAGGTCTGCTTCTGTCAAGTTATTTGTGTTTTCTCCTAATGCTGGAACTGTGTTGGTTATTTTTGCTTACACTTTCCTGGTGGCTTGGCTTCATCTGGCAATGCATCTCCATTTCCTTTTCATCTTCCAGATATTTACAGTGTGCTGTTTCATAATACTTCCCCTTCCTTGCCAGAGCTCTTATTACTACAGGTGTATTCTTTCTTTTTTTTAAATTAATTTATTTTTTATTTTAAGATGTTATAAATGACAGCAGAATGCATTGCATTTCATATTACACATATAGAACGCTTTTTTACAAATCTCTGGTTGTATGCAAAGTATATTCACACCATTCGTGACTTCATACATGCACTTAGGGTAATGATATCCATCTCATTCTACCATCTTTTTTATTTACTTTTTCACCCTTTTGCCCCCTACCTTCCTCTCCCTCCCCATTGGCCATTCTAGTATTCCTCTAATCCTGCTATGCTCCCCAACCCAACCAGACTGTGAATTGGACTCCTTATATCAGAGAAAACATTTGGCATTTGGCTTTTTGGGATTGGCTAACTTCACTTAGCATTATATTCTCTAACTCCATCCATTTTCCTGCAAATGCCATGATTTTATTCTCTCTTATTGCTGAGTAATATTCCATTGTGTGTATATACCACATTTTCTTTATCCATTCACTACTGAAGGGCATCTAGGTTGGTTCCACAGTTTAGCTATTGTGAATTGTGCTGCTATAAACATTGATGTGGCTGTGTCCCTGTAGTATGCTGTTTTCAGGTCTTTTGGATAAAGACCAAGGAGTGGGATAGCTGGGTCAAAGGAGTGGGATAGCTGGGTCATAAGGTGGTACCATTCCAAGTTTTCCAAGGTATCTCCATACTGTTTTCCATATTGGCTGCACCATTTTGCAGTCCCACCAACAATGTATGAGTGTGCCTTTTTCTTCACATCCTCTCCAACGTTTATTGTTGTTTGTGTTCTTAATAACTGCCATTCTGACAGGTGTGAGATGAAATCTTAGAGTGGTTTTGATTTGCATTTCTCTAATTGCCAGAGAGGTTGAGCATTTTTTCATGTATTTGTTGATTAATTGTATATCTTCTTCTGAGAAGTGTCTGTTCAGTTCCTTGGCCCATTTATTGATTGGTTATTTGTTTTTTTGGTGTTAAGATTTTTGAGTTCTTTATAGATTCTAGAGATTAGTGCTCTATCTGACGTGCATGTGGTAAATTTTTTTTCCCAATTAGTAGGCTCTCTGTTCACCTCACTGATTGTTTCTTTTGCTGAGAAGAAGTTTTGTAATTTGAGTCTATCCCATTTATTGATTCTAGGTATTAATTCTTGTGCTACAGGATTCTTATTAAGGAACTTGGGACCTAATCAAACATCTTGGAGATTAGAGCTTACTCTTTCTTCTATTAGGTGTAGTGTCTCTGGTCTAATTCCTAGATCCTTGATCCACTTTGAGTTGAATTTTGTGCATGGTGAGAGATATAGGTTTAATTTCATTTTATTGCATATGGATTTCCAGTTTTCCCAGCACCATTTGTTGAAGAGGCTGTCTTTTCTCCAATGTACATTTTTGGCACCTTTGTCTAATATAAGATAATTGAAATTATATTTGTTAGTCTCTGTGTCCTCTATTCTGTACCATTGGTCTACCTGCCTATTTTGGTGTCAATACCATGCTGTTTGTGTTACTATTGCTCTGTAGTATAATTTAATATCTGGTATAGTGATGCCACCTGCTTCACTCCTCTTACTAAGGATAACTTTAGCTATTCTGGGTTTCTTATTTTTCCAGATGAATTTCATGACTGCTTTTTCTATTTCTATGAGGAATGTCATTGGGATTTTGATTGGCATTGCATTAAATCTGTATAGTGCTTTTGGTAGTATGGTCATTTTGACAATATTAGTTCTGCCTATCCAAGAACAGGGTAGATCTTTCCATCTTCTAAGATCTTCCATAATTTCTTTCCTTAGTGTTCTGTAGTTTTCATTATAGAGGTATTTCATGTCTTTGGTTAAGTTGATTCCCAAGTATTTTATTTTATTTTTTTTGATGCTATTGTAAATGAGGTAGTTTTCCTCATTTCCCTTTCAGAGGATTTGTCACTGATATATAGAAATGCCTTAGATTTATGGGTGTTGATTTTGTATCCTGCTACTTTGCTGAATTCATTTATGAGTTCTAGAAGTTTTCTGGTGGAATTTTTTAGGTCTTCTAGGTATAAAATCATATCATCAGCAAATAATGATAATTTGAGTTCTACTTTACCATTCTGTATCCCTTTAATTTATTTCGTCTGTCTTATTGTTCTGGCCAGCATTTCAATTACTATGTTGAATAGAAGTGGTGAAAGAGGGCATCCCTGTCTTGTTCCAGTTTTTAAAAGGAATGCTTTCAATTTTTCTCCATTTAGAATAATATTGGCCTGGGGATTAGCATACATAGCTTTTACGATGTTGAGATATGTTCCACTTATCCCTAGTTTTTCTAGTGTTTTGAGCATGAAGGGGTGCTGTATTTTGTCAAATGCTTTTTCTGCATCTATTGAGATAATCATATGGTTCTTATCTTTGAGTCTATTGACTTGGTGAATTACATTTATTGTTTTCCTTATGTTGAATCATCCTTGCATCCCTGGAACGAACCCCACTTGACCGTGGTGTATTATATTTTCGATATGTTTCTGTATCTGTTTTGCTAGAATTTTATTGAGAATTTTTGCATCTATGTTCATTAAAGATATGGGTCTGAAGTTTTCTTTTTTGGATGTGTCTTTGCCTGGTTTGGGGATCAGGGTGATGTTGGCCTTAGAATGAGTTTGGAAGTACTCCCTGTTTTTCTATTTCCTGAAATAAATTGAAGAGTATTGGTATTAGTTCTTCTTTGAAGGTCTTGTAGAACTCAGCTGTGTATCCATCTGGTCCTGGGCTTTTCTTTGTTGGTAGGCTTCTGATGGCATCTTCTATTTCATCGCTTGAAATTGGTCTGCTCAAATTATGTATATCCTCCTGCTTAAGTTTGGGCAGATCATACAACTCTAGAAAATTGCTGATGCCTTCGGTGTTTTGTATTTTGTTGGAGTACAAGTTTTCAAAATAATTTTGAATTATTTCCTGTATTTCCATAGTGTTTGTTGTGATATTTCCTTTTTCATCACATATATTAGTAATTTGAGTTATCTCTCTCCTTCTCTTTGTTAGCCTGGACAAGGGTCTGTCAATTTTATTTATTTTTTCAAAGAACCAACTTTTTGTTTTGTCAATTTTTTCAATTGTTTCTTTGCTTTCAATTTCATTAATTTCAGCTCTGATTTTAATTATTTCCTGTCTTCTACCACTTTTGATATTGGATTGTTCTTCTTTTTCTAGAGCTTTGAGATGTAATTTTAAGTCATTTATTTGTTGACTTTTTCTTCTTTTTTCTTTTTTATTTTTTTAGATTATTTATTTACTTATTCATAATGCACAAATATATCATCTTTTTACATACAACTGCTTGTATACAAAGTATATAAGTACCATTCAGATCTTTAATCATGCATTTAGGAAAAAATGGTGATTGAATGAGATGGACTTTTTCTTCTTTTGAGGAATGAACTCAATGCAATGAACTTTCCTCTTAGAACTGCCTTCATAGTGTCCCAGAGATTTCGATATGTTGTGTCTGTGTTCTCATTCACCTCTAAGAATTTTTTAATCTCCTCTTTGATGTCATCTGCAACCCATTCTTCATTCAGTAGCATATTATTTAGTCTCCAGGTGTTGGAGTAGTTTTATTTCTTATTTTATCATTGATTTCTAATTTCATTCCATTATGGTCGGATAGAATGCAGGGTAAAATCTCAACCTTTTTGTATTTGCTCAGAGTTGTTTTGTGGCCTAGTATATGGTCTAGTTTAGAGAAGGTTCCATGTGCTGCTGAGAAGAAAGTGTATTCACTTGTTGAAGGATGAAATATTCTATATAAGTCAGTTAAGTCTAAGTTGTTTATTGTATTTTTGAGTTCTATAATTTCTTTGTTCAGCTTTTGTTTGGAAGATCTATCCAGTGGTGAAAAGGGTGTGTTGAAGTCACCCAGAATTATTGTGTTGTGGACAATTTGACTCTTAAACTTCAGGAGAGTTTGTTTGATGAACATGGATGCTCCATTGTTTGGGGCATATATATTTATAATTGTTAAGTCTTGTTGGTGTATGATTCCCTTGAGCAGTATATAGTGTCCTTCTTTATCCCTTTAGATTGACTTTAGCTTGAAGTCTACTTTATTTGATATGAGGATGGAAACCCAGCTTGTTTCCTCTGTCCATATGAGAGGTAGGATTTTTCCCAACCTTTTACCCTTAGCCTATGGATGTCTTTTTCTATGAGATGAGTCTCTTGGAGGCAGCATATTGTTGGGTCTGTTTTTTTTGATCCAATCTGCTAGTCTATGTCTTTTGATTGGTGAGTTTAGGCCATTAACATTCAGAGTTATTATTGAGATGTGTTTTGTATTCCCAGCCATTTTTGTTTATTTTTTGGTATTTACTTTGACATGGTTTCTCTTCTGATTGTTTTTTTGCTTTAGTGTAATACCTCCCTCTGTTGATTTTCATCATTGTTTTTCTTTTCGTCTTCATGGAATATTTTGCCGAGGATGTTCTGTAGTGCTGACTTTCTACTTGTAAATTCTTTTAACTTTTGTTTATCATGGAAGGTTTTTATTTCATCCTCAAATCTAAAGCTTAATTTTGCTGAGTATAAGATTCTTGGTTGGCATCCCTTTTCCTTCAGAGCTTGGAATATGTTGTTCCATGATCTCCTAGCTTTGAGCGTCTGAATTGAAAAATCTGCTGTGATATGAATTGGTCTCCCCCTATATGTGATTTGATTCCTCTCTTTTGTGGCCTTTAAAATTCTATCCTTGTTCTGTATGCTAGGCATTTTCATTATAATGTGTCTTGGTGTAGATCTGTTGTAATTTTGTACATTTGGTGTCCTATAAGCCTCTTGTATTTGGTTTTCCAATTCATTCTTTATGCTTGGGAAATTTTCTGATATTATCTCATTAAAGAGGTTGTGCATTCCTTTGGTTTGAAACTCTGTGCCTTCCTCTATCCCAGTTATTCTTAGATTTGGTCTTTTGATGCTGTCCCATAGTTCTTGGATGTTCTGTTCATGGTTTCTTACTATCTTCATTGTGTGGTCAACTTTATTTTCAAGATTATAAACTTTGTCTTCATTGTCTGAAGTTCTTTCTTCCAGTTGATCTAGTCTGTTGGTGATGCCTTCAATTGTGTTTTTTATTTGGTTAATTGTTTCCTTCATTTCAAGGATTTCTGACTGGTTTTTTTTCAGAGTTTCTATCTCTTTTTTGAAGTAATCTTTTGCTACCTGTATTTGCTCTCTTATATCTTTGTTGTAGTGGTCCATTTTTGCCTGTATTTGCTCATTTAGGTCATTCTTTGATTCACAGATCATTTTAATTATGAACCTTCTGAACTCTTTCTCTGACATTTCTTCAACTTCGCTGAGCATGGGTTCTGTTATTGTAGAATTCTGGTTTGTTTGGGGTATTTTCCTCCTCTGTTTTTTCATGATGTCTATTTGTTTTACTTTTTGCAGTGTAAATCTGAGTTATTACAGATTCTTCCCTATATTTTTTTAATACCATTGCAGGTTGTCTGTGCCTCCCCTTAGGGCTGGACTATCAGAACCTGCCACTGACCCTCAAAGTATGCTACCTGAAGCTGGGTTCACTCTGGTTGTTGTGGGCCGAACTGGTTGAGTCTGAGCTCCTGTGGTGGTCTTGGGCTAAGTGCACTGGGGTGAAGGTCAGTGGGATTGCCCTGGGCCCGCCTGTGCTCAGGTAGAGTTGACAGTTCTGTCCTTGCTGTCTCCTGCTCTGGGGTGGAGGTCGGCTGGACTGGATGGAGCCTGGGCCTGGCGGCACTCAATGCAGGACCCCGGGACTGCCCAGGGCCCGCCTGCACTCTAAGCAGAGTTGGGGGGTCTGTCTTTGTTGTCTCCTGCTCTGGGGTGGAGGTCAGTGGGGCTGGCTGGAGGCTGGTTGCACACCAGCGGGCGTTGGTGGGACTGACCTGGGGCTGGTCGTGCTCGGGTGAAGGTCTGCGGGACTACCCTGGGCCAGCCTGGGCTCAGGCAGAGTTGGCAGGTTTGTCCTTGCTGTCTCCTGCTCTGGGGCGGAGGTCGGAGGGACTGGATGAAGCCTGGGCCTGGTGGCATTCTGATGTAGGACCCCTGGACTGCTCCGGGCCTGCCTGCACTCTAAGCAGAGTTGGCGGGTTTGTACTTGCTGTCTGTTGCTCTCTACAGGTGTATCTTTTAAATTCCTTTACTCTCACTTTAATAGGGGCAAGAGCAGGATATGGGAGAAAAGTCCATCAGCATCTTGAACCAGAAGCCCCCTAATTTATTTTTAAAGTTTCCCCCCAGTGATTTGATTGTGTTGAAAATGTCTTTTCAGTAGGTGATAGCTGTTGTGGAATAATATCCTCTCTTCTTCATTAGAGATGCTTGTGTCCTCCAAATTGGTATGTGGAAACTTAATTGCCAGTGTGATAGTAATAAGGGCTGAGGCCTTTAGAGATGATTAAGTTGTAAGAGTGGAGTTCTAGTGGATGGGATTTGGAACTCTTAAAAAGGGTTTGGGGGGAAAAAAAAAAGGGTTTGGTTTGAGAGAATGGGTTGTTCTTTTGCTTTTCTACTATGTGTGGACATAGCAATCATCCCTTCCACTGTGTGAAGATGCCTAGAAGTCACTATGTATGATACATGGGTCTTCACCAGACATCAAACATAGCAGTGCCTTGATATTAGACTCTTAACTTCCAGAACTGTGAGAAAATAAATTTCTGTTCTTATAAAGTACTCAGCCTCAGATATTTTTTTACAAATGGACCATGATAAGAGATAAATGGCACCATGTGAAACCATTGTATATGCTATGTCATATGACATGCCCAAAATATTTTGCTTATATAACTAGAATTATGCCATCTGTAGAGGTTTGAAAATTGCAGCTTGTATGGCAATAATATCATAGTGATGACTTTTTTGTGCCATAGTTATTTGGGTGGTTCAAATGCAAAGACTCTAGGGTCAAGATTCAAATATAGACTCTTAATATGCTCAACACAGATGAGCGGCAATTTTTTTCATCTGGAAAATGAGGTAGGACTTGCCTCACAGGGCTGTTCCATAGATTAAATATGAGGAAATATTTGAAAACTGTCTGCACCTACTAAGTACTCAATAAATTATAGCCATTAGGGAAATGAGAATCACAGTGACAAACAGATTACTTCTCATGTCTAGAGAAGCCCTGAACTTATGACTGGGGATTGTTCTCTTCAGACAGAACTACCTGTGATTTCACACTGTCAGAGCAGAGACTATGCTTACATTCCCACTAGGAACTGTGCTGTCATTAAAACATTATTAAGTTTTGATTTTTTTCTCTGTCCTATAAAGAGTGACAATGTTCCAAAAACAAGTGCTTAAAAGATGTTGCCTGTTCCTAATGACATTAGAGACCAGTGTCAGTGGAGACTAATCATATGGATGCAAGTACTATATAAGTAAGAATAAATGGATAAATTGTGAATATGCAAATAATTAAGATCATACCTAATGTAGTTCATAGAATTAATTTTAAAAGCACTGAAGCTGCAAGACTTACCAAGTGGGATGTTTGTAGGAGGGAAAGAATATAGGTATAGAGGAGGAGAGTTAGGGAAGCATCTTAGTACATGTGTGTGTGCGCATAGAATGTTCAAAAGAAGGACATAAATACAGTGAATAGCATTGTCTGATTCAAAGACATTTTAAACCCTGAAACTATTTGGTTCATAGTATCTGAATTTATGTCTCTTACCTTCAACTGGCATTTTCCTTCCTTGTACAAAAGATATTCTCCTAGCAAAGGAACATTTCTAATATTTTTTATTTAAGAAATTTTCTATAAAATACATAATGTCATATACCAAGGACTACAATGATTTAAATTGGCACAACTTTTCTGGGGCATAATATGTATTGAGACCCATCTATTGGCCTCTATACCTCCTGGCCCGGTAATTTTACTCTAGTGATCCATTTGAAGTAAAGAAACATAAACATATTTAGTTATAATGCTGCTTGTTGCAATACTGTTTGTAAAATAAAATTAATGCACACAGTAGAAAAATTACCTATGATAACATGATATAAGGAGATTTAAAGGCATTGGGGTGGTAGACAATGTATTTCTTTTCCCCCACAAAGTACCAATGTTATACAAAGTGGAAAGTCCTTTTACAATCATCTATGTTGGCAGAACATTAACATGTAAATCAGTAAAGTATTTGTGCAACACAACTTGATTTGCTAAACCATAGACTCTTAATAGCCCCAATAAAGGCAACAGTATTGTGGGATGAATTGTGTTTTTCAGTCTTATTAAAATTTCAAATAGCTCAGAATGATTTTTTTGGTAATGATCTCATATTTTTAGAATCCTACTGACTGGATAAGATTGGGTCAGAGAGGAATGCAAGGCCTCTGATACTTGGTGATTTATTCTTCATCTGACAACAGGTTGATGGAAACCTTTAGTGCCTCCATTATTCTTCCCACAGGGTCCTGGCCACCAGCAGACTGCTAGCTCCTCAGGGCCAGGAACTTTATGATTTTTGGCATTTTGTAGCCTGATATATGGGAAGTGGTACTCTTGAAACCCTGGCTGAACTGTTCAGATATGGCTTCATTTATTTATTTATTTATGGTACTGAATATTGAATTCAGCCCCTCACACATGCTAGGCAAGTGCTCCACCCCCAGTTCAGACATGACGTTTATGTGTCTGTGTGTGTGTGCACAGTCACGTGTGTATTGCACCTTCTCCTATTTGATAAGTGGCAGGGATCCCAAACCAAGGCTTAAATTGAATTCCCCTTAGAATTGAGACATGTCTGTAGAATTGGTAGTTTGACATTGTCAATGGATTGTTTTTAAGGGACGCCAAGGGTCAGACTCTCAGGAAGAGACTCAACCTGAGGGAAGAAGACAGGTGGGATACTGAAGGTTTTCGTTCATGGAAAATAATAGGTTGCCCCCTCCCTTCTGATTGACCTCTTCACTCGTGATTGTGAATAAAGATTGTTTTTGTAAAACCTTCACAGGATATGAAGGGCACTAAATGTTAGCATGCTTGGTGTGGGCAGCTTGGCAGATGTGCCAGTGTCCCTGGACATGTTGGTGTGACAGGCCATTGGTAGTCATCTGTGGCGCTAGTGTCAGAATTGTAGATTTTGGCATTAGCAAGAACATCACCAGAGTGTGACAGTGAGCTATAGTGTGTCAGGAGAAAAATGGCAGACTCCACCTGTTAGCCAATGTGCTAGACACAGAGCAATGGAAGAGGTATAGAGTGGGTAAAAGTATAGCCACAGAGATATTATTTTAAATACTGTTTTTGATGGTTACTTATTTTTGCCCCAGGAACAACCCTCTATAATTCAACAGTACGTTATATTTAGTACTCCCTTTTGAGAATTAAGTAATACAAAAAAAGGCTTTTAGTATTAAGTAGATATATTTCAGATATATGGAAATTCTTTACCACTGGCAGTTATGATTACTGAGATGCTTGTGAAATCGGTAAAATCCAAGTTGTCCTTTGAGGGTCCATACTTATTTTGGAGGAGTTCTCAGAGTAGATTATCTTCTATCCCACTCTGCAATGACAACTGTACAGTGTGGGTGAGGTGAGCAGAGTACTTCAAGATATCTGGAATTTTTATGCATTTGTTATTTATTTATTTAATAATACTTGGGAAGGAAAAGGAATGCTGCCCCCTCTTTTGGTCCCCCTTGTGTTTAAAGTCTCAGGCAAAAGTTTTAGGTTGACATCTTTCTATTATCACAGAAAGGAATGAGTTTATGATTCTGAAGGCAACAGGCACACTATCATTTTTATTATCACTCTGTTTTTAGTGATGTTTTCACCATTAAAAATAGAACAGCTATTGATGTTTCAATAGTCTATAAATATTTCAGGACATGTTCCTTACAAGTCATTTTTAATTGAATTTTTGAGTTCAATTTTTAATTGAATTAATGCAATATCAGAATTGAAAAACAAAGCCCTATTGATTGATAACCTAAGGTAACCTTAGTAATTTTTCCCAGATTATAATGATATTGATAACAGACAGAGCACATCCATGTTTCTAGAAGCACATGAAGCACTTTACTTGCCATCTTCATCACAACTCTGGGAGGGAGATAATATTCCCATTTTACAGTTGAAGAAACTAAGTCAGGTCAGTTTCCAGGGCCCACAGCAAGTCAGAAGAGGAGCTTGGCCTCAGGGAGGCTGAGTCCAGATTTGATCTCCCAACCAGCACCTATACTGCTCTCATGACAGACTCAGGACCTTGCCCTTCCGTAGCCCCTGTGAGATGATTTCCTGTTTCCCTCAGAGCAAACATGTGCTTTGTGTTTACGCTGATGTATAACAACTAATTATCAAGGATAACATTTACCTTGGGTGGCCTTTATTATTCTTTGTTCTTAAAAATTAGACTATCATAAACTATAATAAAATACCACCACGATAGACTCTAAGTAATAGTTCTTTAACAATCTCCTAAATCCAGTTATCAGTTGAAACAATTTCCCTCTAAATAAGGAAATATAGTCAGACAATGTTTTGAAATTTCACGAGAAATACAGATAAGTGGTAACTTTTACATCACCTGTAATAAGTTGTCTTTAGCAAGATTGGAGCCAATGTTTTCCAAATGGGGAGTTTGTGATATTTCACAAGTCTGAACTTCATAGGAACTTACATTGAAATTATTTATCTTGTTTTATGACCATTCCCCGATGCTACTATTGGTAGTCTTTTATAAGTATCAGAGTTCTTCATATGATAAGCAGATTTATTATTTTTATTTAACCATGTAACTTATTATCAAACAGGGATACCTTTGGATGTGAAAGGGGAGGCCATTAATAAATGCTCTAGGATAGCTGGCATAAACCAGGGCAGACCAGGAGAAGCCAGAGCACAAGGCACCCAATATTTAATCTACTCATAGATGGAAACCAGGAATCAGTGATTCCAGGGATCATGGCTTCCAGACTCTAGAAATTGAAAGAATTCTCTGACAGAAGAATGACTTTTGTTCCTGTTTTTAGCAAAAGGGATGGAGAACACTAAAAGGGCTGTTTCAGTCTACTTCCTGACATTCTTTTTTAAGAAGTTAAACTTATTTTTCCTTTGAGTCCCCCCCCCCCCCAATGTGTCTTGTCAGTTTGGACTGCCATAACATAATACTGTAGGCTGGGAGGCATATAAATAACAGATTTGTATTTCTCCTGGTGCTGGAGGCTGGCAGTCTGAGATCAGAGTACCAGCATGGTCAGAGTCTGGTGAGGTGTGAGGGCCCTCTTCTGGGTTATAGATTGCCAACTTCTCATTGTGAGAGAATTCTTTGGGGTCCCTTTTGAAGGGCACTAGTTGTATTCACTTGGTCTCTACCATCATGACCTAAACACCTCCTAATGCTGTCACATTAGGGATTAGGATTTTAATATAAAAGTTTTTGGGGATACACAAACATTCAGTATATAACCTCATTTTTTTTTATGACAGGAAGAAGAATTATTCCAAAGCTAAAAGGTCAATAGTATAGCCAGTGCCCTTGACCATGAGGAGAGAAGGGAAACTCAGTTCAGTCCTCCTAAATGCTGGTTTATTTTGCTTGTTAAGTGAGACTATAGGGAAAGAAAGATAAGGGCTATGGATGAGTAGCTGCTGTTTTATCAGCTTCCCCATGGATAGAACATTGTATTATTTTGTTCAAAGGTGTGGAAGTATTATGTTCAAAGGTATAAATGGTATTCTTTTTTTTCCTATTGTCATAAATTTTATCACAAGGTTACTAGGGAACATCAACTGTTCTTATCCTTGGCCTTCCATTGTGGTTGTTCACTTAGTCTGCAGTGTGCTATTGTGAGAATAACAAAGCAGCCTTGGAGGCCAGCTTACTTAAGGCTGAGGCAAGTTGCTTAGCCTCTCTGCGTCTCAATTTCCTTATCATCAAAAGAAAAATACTGAACCAGTTTGAATTAATGCAGTCTTATAAACTCCTGGAAGGGTAGAACTTACTAGAAAGTTCTTACTTGGGTAATATCAGGCCTAGATGTCATATTTCATCTATAGAAAGAGACAAATCCAAAATAATTCTGATTATTTTTTAAATTGGGGAATATTATACTGGGTATATTTAATTATTCAAGTATCTTTGAAAACATATATCTGCATATAGTAAGATAGCCATGTTATTGAGGTCCTGAATTTGAATTTTATAAGGAAGGACAGTACAGACTAAGTATTGAGTAAAGATTAAAAAAAAAAAAAAAAACATTTAAAGGAATAATTTGTTCATTAAAAAAAAATTTCCAGTTACTTTCTCAAATATTTGAGTTGGCTTAGCACTGTGTACCTAGAAATGAAAGAATTACATAGTGGTGAATCACTGGCTTGAGAGTTGTGTTGTGTGCAATTCCTGGCTGTGACCATTCCTCAGCCATATAACTAGGGAGTTTATTTGCTTCTCTACATATTAGAATCATTGTATATGAAGTGAACATAGTTATAGTCCCTATACCAAAGGAATATTGTGAGAAATAATGTATTTAAACATTTTCACAGTTTATTTCTCTGTAATTCTAGTTGGTCAGCAAAATTTAAATGGAAAAATATTGGGCTAATTGAATATTGAGCTTATCTTTATAGGGTGGTCTAAATTATAAGTAGACCAAATATATTGAATTAGTTTAGTAAAGATCCATCTTTTCTTTCAAACAGTAGCTCTGAAACAGGGCATGAGGGAAGTGGGGTCTTGAATATATTTTACTCAGTAAAAAGTGAAAATTGTTTGTTTGTTATGGGTGTGTTGGAGATAGGGGAGCAACATATATGAGTTCTTGGGAATTTAAGAAAAATGCCAGGACTTAAAAAATGTTGCTTTAATGTTACCCTTTGAGAGGTAAAAAATATAGTAAATGCTTGTAATACTTATTACTCTTGTCCTTGGTTGACATTAGAATATGAATAATCGATGAATTTGGAAGGTCAGAAAGGGATCTGTAATAGGCTGCATTTTCCCCCATGTCAGGTGCAATTTCAGTCTTTGATAAGCCTGTGTATGCTCTGTAAAGTGTTGGTGATAATACCCATAATATTTCCATGATCCTAAGAAACCAGGGCATGACATACAACTGTAACTTCATATACAGTGATTCCAGATTTGCTATCTGAAATCTTGCCAATAATCATTCATGACTGGATTAACTCTATAACCCAGGATGATTAAGTGGCTCTATATAGGGGATTTCTTCTCAAAGAATGTTTTCAGGACAGCAAAACTGGGTGGATACTTCTCTCTCTTTCTGGTGGTGGTGGTGGTGGTGGTGGTGGTGTGTGTGTGTAAGAGAGAGAGAGAGAGAGAGAGAGAGAGAGAGATCTAAATATAGTGAAAGAGGCCTTGATAAGTGCCCTCCAATAGTAATATTGTCCTCTATTATGGTCTTAGATAAAGCATTGTTATTGTGAAACGGAGATGTCTATCAAAAGGGGAGGGGTAAGCCTGGTGTGGAGATGCATACCTTTAGTCCCAGCTACTTGTGAGACTGAAGTAAGAGAATCACTTGAGCACAAGAGTTTGAGACCAGCCCACAGCATAGCAAAACCCAATTTCAACAACAACAACAAAAAAAAAAACAAACAACAAACAAAAACTTTAAGAAGTATTGGCAAATTTGCAAATGTTTATCAGATTTGATAAGAAAGCACCATCGTTGGCCTAGGGCATGGTAGTTGGGGAAAGATTACTTTGAAAAAGAGAATGATGGTCTTCACAGGGGAGGATTGTGGCTGATGGTCCAAAAAAAAAAAAAAAAAAAAGTCATCAGTGCTGAATAGTAAAACATCATGTTGGGTTCAGAGGCTAAGATCAAATCCCTCTTCTGATGCCTTCCAGCTGTGGAGATATCTTTGACAACTTCTCTTCCACGAACCTCAGTTTTGTTATTGTATTGTGACCTCAGTGTTGTTGTTAACTACAATATTTTTGTGACTTCACTTGAGAGTAAGTAATGAAACCACCTAGATGAATGCATGCGGGGTTCAATCACCTCACTCTCCAGTTTCCCAGAGATCTACCAAGGGTCTATGGCAACTCATCAGTGGATGTTGTACCTCTCATCTGAGTCCAGTCTAAATGGAAGTTATCAGTTTCATGGTAGGAGTTTCTCTTTCTTATATTCAGAAGACCTGAAACTCCTGGAAAAGGGATCATTTAAGGCAAGGAAAACACAACTCAGAAGCACCTCATTTATTCATGGCATTGTGTAGAAAACTGAATGCCAAAAATTATTTGTGGATTATTGTGTCTCTGGGCAAGATTTTACTCATTCCAGAGTAAATAAGCAAAATAAAAACAATGGAAATTTTCCCATACAATAATTTGTGTTCATTCAATTTATTTAAGGATTATCTTTTGTGTGATTCCATTCTTTTCCAATTATTTGGCTTTAAGATTTCCTGTATATTTATGAAATTATAATGATTCCTCAAAAAAGCAATTATTGATCCATGAAGTCAAAAAGCCTAAAAACCTACTGTTTTTGACATTTGGACTCTACTTTCAGTTGGCCTCAAAAGGTCTGCTGAACTTTTTGTGTGTGTCCTTACCAAATGGACTTCTTTGCATGTATTAGATCTCATTTTCTTTTGTTTATTTTAGAATATAATCTACTTATCCAGAAAATACATCAGTTTTTACTATACACAAAACTCAAAAATATTTTTCCATTTCATCATTCTTGTCACCTGTGTAAGTAAAACCATTTATTTTTCACATAAGAAAATTAGATTTAAAACTAACAAAGATTTTTTTTAACACATACCCAACCACAGACCACAGCTCTGTCATATGTGTTAATAGAAATAGAGTTTACTGTGAGGAAATTTTCCTGTGGTTGGGGTAGAAGACACATAATAATCATAAAAATCTGTAAAACCAATTTAAATAATTTCTTAAGATATCTTTCAGATCTTTGAACAGTAAAAGTTTCACTCAATGATATGAATAAGACTGCATAAAATCTTTGGAAATTGGTATTTCCAGTAATTTTGGATAATGTGTGTAAAATGTTTAAATGGTTTAAGTTTAATTTTCGTTTTGGTTTCCTGGGTAATTTGTTAGAGAAAGTAGAACTGTGTGATGACATTTTATGAACTTTAAATCATTCTCTTCTGAAAATCATGCTGGGAGCTGCCATTTAAAAACAAACAAACACAAGTAAAATGACTCAAGAGGAATAAATGTGTTGGATTTAAAAATGGGTGAATGTTATTGAAGTGTATTAATGGCTAACACTGGTCTCAAAGCCAGAGCTCAACTGTCTTTCAAAATGAAAGACACCATGCACCTTTGGCATGGGGCAAATGTAGGCAACCATATGTCTCAGGTTTAAAGATTTAATGAAATGAATGTTGGTAAATAAATTATGAAACTCAGTGGGACCCTGTCTCTAAATAAAATACAAAATAGGGCTGGGGATGTGGCTCAGTGGTCGAGTGCCCCTGAGTTCAATTCTGGGTGCCCAAAAAAAAAAGAAAAAAAAAAAAAAAGAATTAGAAAATTCTGTTTGGCATGGTGCGGCACTGTAAATTTAGTTTCAGGTGAGGGGATATGTACTAGCTTCATGAGGGACATTTTAAGGTGCTTGGCTACTCACTGACCTAAGCAAGTAAGATACAAAAATTAAAGATGCCATAGTTTAATTCTGTTCTAAAATCATAAAATCCATAAAATAAAACCACAAATTCATAAAATGATATTGAAAAGAATAGGGGCAGCTGAATGCAGTGACCCATGCCTATAGTCCCAGACACTCAGAGGCAGAGATAGGAGGATCACTTGGCCCATGAATTCTAGACCAGCATGGATAACATAGTGAGACTCCAATCTCAAAATAAAAAAGGAAAGAGAAGGAAAAGAAAGAAAAGGGGTAATGTAACAGATTCAGCAAGAATCAACTGTGTCTATCTCTTTGTGTGTGCTTTGTGTTGTAGTGGGTTGTATGCAGAACTGCTCAGCCATGCTAAAATATCAACTATCTTTAGATCAACACCAAGTAATAATGCAGAGGTCTTCTCTTTCAGGTAGCCCAGTATTTGAAAATACAAAAGTGCCTGTTCAATGGACAGTGACTACAGCTATGCAAACATAATACATTTGGTCTAAAAGAGAAATTGAGAGACCATAAGCACGTTTTAGCAAGGTATATTTTTGTATTGAAAAATAATAGAATCATAGCAATTTAGGTAATGCTTTTTATTTTCATTCTTGGGAAATTAATGTGTGTAAGCCTGCTCAATTTTATTCACTGGAATTCACTTGTCTATTTAAAAAATACCTTTTGAGCACCTACCATGCATCAGGCATTGTTCTGGATATTGATAGTACAGGAGTGGGCATGACTAACAAGAAGGAAGCCTTTATAAAACCATCATTAAAGTAGTGAGTGGGAAGAGGCTGATGATAATCCATTTAATAAACTAATAAACAAGTAATTTCAGGTAACAGAAAACAAAATACAACGAAAGGGGTGAGTGTAAGTGGTGACTGTCAAGAGTTCAGGAAAGCCTTTTAGGATCTGATGTTTGGTGAGGAGATTGACTGGAAAGCATTCTTCAGAAAAAGAGATGCATTGGGCTTTCAGCATCTTACTTTTGTATGTTTCTCATTTACAAATGAAGAGACAAATTGTACAAGGTTGACATGTCCAAAGCAATGTAGTGAGCAACTGGCACATTCTTTCCTTAAAGTCATGTTTGGTTCAAAGTCTTATGCTTTTAGCTCGTAAGTTATAGTGTTTAGTGAAGTTGGGCCATTGATGAGAGCTCTACTTGTTCTGGACAAACAAATAATCAAACACACTTTAATTCTGTGACCAGATGCCCCATTTGGGTTCCTACCATGGAGATCCCTAGCTCCTAACTCATATTGTAGACCCCGGTTGTTCACACACAGAACCTCCAAAAGGAAAGTGAAGTCCAGTTAAGAAATAGTCACTTCTCTCTATTCATATAGCAATCAAAAGCAATTGCCTCTTTGAGAATGTTCTATGGATAGAATCAGATAGTAAATAACTTTTTTGAGACTGGCTGCTTTCACTTAGCCTAAAGGCTTTGATGGATTTGAGATTCAATCAAGTTGTTGCACAACTCAATAAATCAATACTTTGTTCCTTTATTCTATTGTATGGGTGTTAAACAGTTTGTTTAATTATTTGCTCGCTGAAAAGCATTTGGGACATTTCTAGTCTTGGGACTTTCAGTCTTGACTGTCATGAATAGAGCTATTATGAACACTAGTGTACCGGTTTTGGTGTGAATTTAAGTTTTCATTTCTCTAGAGTAGATAGCTAGGGGAGAACTTCTTGGGTCATATAAATGTATGCTTCATTTTATAAGAAATTTCCAAACCATTTTTCCAGAGTGAGCAAAACTTTTTTTTTTAATTTCCACCATTAATGTGAGAATCCCAGTTGTATGGCATTTCTATGTGCATTTGATGTCTTCATAATTTTTTATTATAGGCATCCTAATTGGTATGTGCTTGTATCTCATCTTGGTTTGAAGTTGCATCCCTGATAGCTAATGATGCATTTAACTCAATAGTCTACATATCTTATTGTGGTGTACTCAGAACCTTTCTCTTCATGAAGAATGGATGGCACTCTCCTGATATGTAATGAAGGTTTTATGGACCAAGTTTCTCCCATTTCCTGAGGTGTTATTTTGATTTTCTAGGCAGAACAGGTAGAAAAGTGGTGTAGCTATTCCTGTCTGTCATTGTTGCTGCTGCACCATCTTTTTTCTCCTCCTCTTTCTCTTCCTCCTCTTCTTCTTCTGTTTCAGAAAATATGTTTACTGAATTTATGGCTGAGCTTTCAGCTTGTTTCCCTAGCAACTGAGTTTTGGATCCTGAACAAATTATTATTTTTTAAAAAGTCGTGACTTTATGACAACAGAAGGTATTAAATTGAACAATATAATAACTAAGATTATCACTGGGAAGTCACAGTCTAGTTAAGGATAAAAGGGGAAATTATATTTAAAAAATTATGAAACATCTATAAACTGGTGTTTTGTGATAGAATCTAAATGTGCTGAGGATAAAGTTTCATAGACAAAGTTTTAGAGTGAAAAAACAGCAGATCTAGAGTCATAAGATTTTCAATGTCAGGAACAATTTACCTAATCTCTCTTTCCTTTTGCTCACACATTTTTAGATTGTGTAAATTACCTTCTTTTTAATTTGACAAGATCACTGCTGACATCATTATGGTGACATATACCATGCAAGTGTCTTGAAATGACAAAGGGTGGGAATCTATCCATCACTACCACCACCACCATCTTCCCTTAGTACTGACGTTTTTGCTGACTCAGGACCTGGGAAGGTGATCATGAATAGGAAAGGAGACATGAAAAGTAATTAGGGATAAGGTGACACCCAAGAGGACTTACACTTGGTTTTATGTGTTCAGTATAAACTAAAAAAAAAAAAAAAAAAAAAAAAAAAGTCTCAAAATACTCAAAAGTTTCCTTTGAGTGTACTCTGAGATTTCAGTGTAGCTCTTCACCAACACCCCACCACACACTTTTTTTTTTTTTTTTTAACATCCTGAAGGCTTCTTTAGACCCAAGGCTGCTGCCTTTGAAGTAGCCTTACTAGAGAAGTGGAAACAAACACACCCACAGACATTGATGTAACCTAATGAGATCTTCAAATTGAAACTTTTTAGAAAATGTCTTCACTTGGTTTTAAAAAGTGGTTGTGAATCTTTTGTTTTACTTCCTGATATTTACATTTGTTTTAAAAGTAAACAGTGGCATTTTAATTTAATAAGAATACTTTTTACCTCTACTCCCTGTAGTTTATTAAGATGTAGTAAACTAAAATGATTAGTCTTGAAAAACTGAGCAGAACTGAAGGAGCTTAACACACCTTGTTATTTAAATAATTTCTCTTCTTGGTGTTTGAGTTCATTCTAAATGGTTTTATTCATGCCTACCCCAACTTTCTCTAAGGAAATCTGCTCCACCCACAGTCCCATGACTTTCTTGTTTTCTGTCAAATATGTTCTCTACCCACCAAGCCAGGGGAGCTGGCCCACTCAGAACTAGCTCAGTGATCTCTGTCTGGTACAAAGATAGTCTTATAGAGTTAGGAATATGATTGATACCTGTTAAAGATGGGAATTACCATCTACAAAGAAGCAAAGATTTACATGGGAGAGCACAGCTTAAGTAGCAGAAGCTTATAGTCTTAAATAAGGAAAAGTCAAGTTTGGGACTGCAATGGTTTGAGGAATGGATGAGACTGGAGAGAAACTGGAAGTTCAAGGCAATGTAGTGTCTATGTATCCGTCCATTTTCTGTTATTATAAGAAAATATCTGAGCATGGACATTTTATGAAAAAAAGAATTTTATTTTGATCTCAGTTTTGGAAGCAGAAGTCCAAGATCAGGTGGCCCCATTGGTTTAGCCTCTAGTAAGACCCCCCTAGGTTGTGTCATATCATGGTAGGTGGCATCATGGTGGGAGTGTATACATAAGAGAGAGATGACAATGTGTAATAGGAAGCCAGAGACTAGGGAGGGGCCAGTCTTGCTCTTTTATAATAGTTTGATCTCACAATAACTCCCTCCAAGAGAGCAGCATTATTCCATTCCAAGGATAATGGCCCTAAAAACCTAATTACCTTCTACAAGGCCCTGCCCCATTTTCTTTGTTTCTTTTTCTTTTTTTCTGTCTGGGGAGCACATTGAAGATTGAATCTAGGGCCTTGCACATGCTAAGCATACACTCTACCATTAAGCTAAACCACCAGCTTCCAGCCTTACCTCTTAAAAGTTCTACCACTTCTCAATATTACTACGTTGGGGAGTAAGCTTCTAACATGTAAGTCTTTGGGAGATAAATCACATCCAGACCACAGTACTGTGTCATCACAAAAATGTGAGGTGAAGGTTTCCTGGATTGGGCATTTACCATAGAACCAAGATGATTCAATCTATGGGAAGTTGTGTGTTTTGGTACTTTATCTTAAAGAGTCACTGAAGAGATGAAAACTTTAGTGTTTCTTCCTTTGCAAGTAGAGTCAAAGCTAAACTTCTGCTGTTGCCTCATCCTCAGGGTAGATACAGGATTAAGTGTGCATGAAGGATTTTATTGATGGGATTAAAATGTTCTAAAGTCGATTTAAGGTGATGGTGTGTCACTCACTAAAGTTATGAAAAATCATTGAATTGTATACTTGAAATGGGCAAATATTAGGTCATGTAAAATAGATGTCAACAAAATTTTTTTCTTTTTAAAGCCCAACTTCTTAGACTTTTTTTTAAAAAAGAGCGCTTATATTATCATTCTGTTCTTCATGCAGATTCAGCAACACATAGCAAATGCAGTAAACAGCCTGTTTATTTCAGATATTTAGTCCTTAAATTTGACAAATGTGCCAATTACCTTTGTCTTCGATTCCGGGTTCAAGAATTAAAAGCCACAATCAATTTTAAAAGCTGCCACAGTTCTTTAAGAGTGAATGAAAACAGAATGTCAAGCAGCCCGCCCTCCCCTGACTTGCCTCTAGTTGCTGTCTCTAAGCATGATGGACTGAATGCTGTGTCTGGTGTGATTCCTCATCTTTTCCCCATGTCTGATTGCTCTTCCCTAAATGCAGTACCCTGTTTCAGGATTTCTCAAAACTGTTGGAAAAAACACACCTGAGGGTTGTGTGTATGTGTGTGTTTTACAAGACTGTAGCATTTAGGAACCATTTCCAGCAATTAGCCCTTGCTCATTGTTGCTCAAGCATGTAGGTCGGTTAAATAAGTGGCTGCTTTTGCCAATTTTTTAGACGTTTGGAAGAAATCTATTCTATTAATGGTATTGCTTTATTCAAAAGACCTTGAGGTTTATTCTAAAACTATTACTTAATTTGTACTTCACTATGAAGCCATTAGGAGGCATTAAGTCAGTGAAATTAATGCCACATGAGTTGGAGAGAAACAGCAAGGACCGACCAATGGAAAGAGCTCAGGGATTTAAGAATATCTACTTGAAAAGTTTCCCTAATAGTTTTTCTCTAGAACCTCTGAGGTTCAGCTTGCTTCCAATCATCTGTAGGTAAGAGCAGAGTAAAATTTCACATTAAAGTTGTGTAACTGGAGGTAGTTCATGGGATTACACATGATATTTGACAGGTAGGGAATTTTAGATTTCCATTTAAACATAGCTAATTTAAACTTGGCTTCAAATTGTCAAATAATCCTTCCTTAATTAGAAATTCATGAGGCATGGTGGTCCAATGTACAAGACCAAATTGTGAGAGCTTTAAACTTCTCAAGGAATATACTAGTGGCAAAAATGTGAATTTGATGTCCCTGTGAATCACCATGGCCTATTTTATTATGAAGGTAGAGTCACCATGGATGTTGAGAGAATAACAGTGCATTTGGCAGAGACCTCTAATTTTGCATTTCTTTAAGGTCAGTTGTTTTGGGTAGCAGGCCCTCTCTATGTAAGATTATTAAGTGGGGAAGCTGGCATGTTTACCTTCCCTTTGTTTGACTAGCCCAGTCATTGGTGTCTGTAGTTCACTTTGTGCCAGTTTTGTCAGAAACTTGTATCTGCTCTTTACCAAGAGTCCATCAAAATATGTTTTCCACAAATGTTAAATAACCTAATTCATATTAACTTTAAACATTGGCCAATAAAGACCATCTTTGAAGGCATACTTTTCTGGGTTGACTGTCATTTATAATGCTAAGAAAATACCTTTTTTAAACTTCCTGTAATTTAATACATTTTTATTAAATAGGATATAGAAAATAAAATTAAACAAAAGGAACAAATTCCCATTATATTATGTCTGAGAATACCCAGGAAAATCTTGGTATATATTATTTGTAAACAAAATGGAATCATCTTTTGTGCACATTTCAAACTGTACATTTTTCTCTTGATATATGGTGATATTTTTATGACCTTTTTACATACTGATAAAGTCATACTTAATATTTCCATGGTTTTGCATTATATGATTGCCTTCTAAGAGATTTAAACAATCCACTATTTTTTGATGGTCATATTTGTGTTCCTATTTTATTATTATAAGTTGTAAGAACTAACACTCTTTGATCAATTTCTTTAAATACAATAGTGACCACAGGGCAAATAAACTTTGATGGTGATACCTCATTTCCATGAGCCAGGGACCTAGAAATTTCTTGTCCCTTAAAATTGTATCTAGTTACTGAGGCATTTTCTCTGCTTGTTGCTGAGGATAGTCTTGTTTGTCAGCACTTGAAAATCAACTAAAACAGAACTAGTTTTGCACTCAGTAAGGAAGAAAGGTAGTAGCAAATGGTTGAAAGTGTAGAAGCGTTTTTATTAACTTGAAAACAATAATTAAATTATCAGACCCTTATAACTCTGATATTTGGAAACACAGCAATCAAACAGAGTTTAAAGCATTTGAAATTAGATGCAGAGCCTTTCACATGAAAGTTGTTCATGACAGACATTCATGATTCTTGAGTGGTTTCTCTGAATCTGTAATTCTTGGTCTATGCCAGTTAATCAGTAGGTGAATGAGAGACTTTGTTGAAGGCAGGTGCTGGGGAACTGAGCAGAAGAAATAGTCAGTGAATAGAAAGGATAAGGGTGTTTCAGAGTAAAAATTTGTGGGTTTTGACACATCATTGGCTACTAGGAGACAGAGAAATGTATGATAGGAGCCTGGAGGTAGGAGGAAGATCTGCCATTCATTGTGGAGGAGCAAGTTCTGTGGATATTGGACAAATTCCATGGCAGGTGTTTAGCTTGAGTTTCTGCCAGTTTAACCACATGGAGATGTTAGAGTGCAAAATTGGATCTAAAAACTAAGTGTGTATAATTAATAGTTTTAAGGAACAAGTCCCTATAGAGAAAGAATACTGAAATTTGCATGTTGAAATGAAAAATAGGCTGGCAGAGAGTGAGCAGGCAGGGAGGTGGAGGAGAGTGTAGAGTCAGGTAGAGCCAAGGAAGGAAGAAACTTTGAGATAGATGAGGATTGAGACCTGCTGACCCACTGACTTGGTGTCAGTATTGAACTTCCATTGATCAGTTCACAGTGAATGTGCTGTAGAAGTCAAATAAAAATTAATGTCAACAAGAACAAGAAAATATAACATGTGTGAAGAATTTACTATGCCATAGTTACTGTTCTAAAGGCATCCATTGCATCAGATAATTTAATCCTCATGGCAATGATATGAAGTACAGGTATTCATTGCCTCCTACTTTTTTTGTTTTGTTTCTGCTACAGGAGATTGAACCCAGGGGCCCTCTGCCACCGGGCCATATCCCTGGCTTTTTATATTTTGTGAGACAGGGTCTCACTAAATTACTCAGGCTGGCCTTTGACGTGTGATCGTTTTGCCACAGCCTCCCAAGTAGCTGGGATTCCATGTGTGTGCCACTTTGCCTGGCTTTTTCCTGTTTAAATCAGCTTTTTCACTGTTGTGACCAAAGACCTGACAAAAGGAAGTTTAGGGGAGGAAAACTTTATTTGGGGGCTCTCACTGTCTCTGAGGTCTTAATCTATAGTTTGCTGACTTTGCTTGGGGCTCACGGTGAGGTAGAACATCATGATGGAAGGGTGTGGCAGAGAAAAGTAGCTGGGAACATGGCACTAGGAAACATAGAAAAAGAGAGTTCTTTTTGCTGCAGACAAAATATAAACCCCAAAGGCACAGCCCCAATGACCCTGCCTACACTGTACTGCCTCCATTTTATCCTTGATAGATTCAGGTTTTATAATCCAATCACTTCACCTCTAGATTTTCTTGCATTGTCTCATAGAGGAGTTTTTTTGGGGTCGCCTCATATCAAAACCATAACACTTTCCTTTTGACAAAGTCTGCAAAGATAAAGTATTTTCTGCCAAGATTATGCAGTGTGCCACACAGAGTATACAAACCCAGGACTATGCCCTTAATTTCTCTACTAACTATCTTAGTCAGCTATGTGGTCTCCAACTTATTATATACTAAATGTTTGTGAGAGAGTGGGGGCAGCAAATGGGGCCACTCTTTGAGGAAGCTTAGCTCTTTATTGAAGAAAACCATGGCAGAGTCCTGCAGGAGGAAGTAAGGTGGTAATGTCAGACAGGTACTTCTACAGTTAGGCTTGCAAGAGGAGCTGTTCCCAGTGAGAACCTAAGGTGTGTGGTGACCTCTTTGAGTAGCTGGCTGAAGTGCAGTAGAAACTAAAGCCATTTTTGCTGAAAAGATCGGGTTCTACTTTGAGGTTAGGGTTACGGATAGGCTGTCAGTGTCAATACCAAAGGGACATAGAGGAGAATGAATTGAGAAGTAAAATGCTGAAATCAGCAAGAATGATGGGCAATTGTCTTACATCCAGGTGATGGCAGGAAAGAAGCTGGGAAGAGGCCTTGCTTGGGGTGAATGTGGATTATGAGAGAACAGAGGTTAGTAAGAGGTGGCAAAGAACAATGATTGGAAAGAGTATCAGTGACTGGAGGTGCTGGCCATGCTTCGGGTTTCCAGTGTGTATGTTGTCACAGAGGAGTGTAAGAGCCACTGGCTTCCATCCACTCTGCCAGAACAATGTTAAAGGAAAGTAGGCCATGAGGCAAAGGCAGACTATAGTTACTGAGGAAGAGGTAGGAGGGATGCTCAAGGCACACACTAAGTACATTTCTCCTCAGAGAAGAGTGTTTCCGCAGGGCACAGAAGAAGGTTGCAAGCTGAGCCTCTGGTGGCATTACTGTGCATGAAGTATTTGTGGGTGGGGTGTTGGAATAGGCTGGGGAGCCCCTCAGTGGTGGGGAGATAGGAGGATGGGAAGGAGTCTTGTATTGACTGAGTCTTAGGCCATATCCCCCCTTGCTGACATTTCTAAAAATAGTTGAGTTTTTGGTATTTGAAATATGTTCATCCACAGCCAGGTCTTAGTACAGAGGACTACTCCCATGAGAACGTTAAGGGACAGTGAGGAAGGGTTGGGATGCCACACTTGACATGGAAATTCTGTTATTGCTTTGGATCATTTGGGTACTGTTAAGATTTTCCTTGAAAGTCTATATAATAAATTGCATTTTTTTCCCTTATAAAAAGAGAACAAGACATTCCTGCTTCAAGTGCGGATACCCATATTCTCAACACCAAGTCAGAATTCTCAACCTTGGGGATTTTCAGGAAATATCTGGAACCCACAGAAGATCAACAGAAAGTTAGTCTCTGAGGGTGGGTCCCTTGTATGGTATTCCAACAGGACTCCTCAGGTGTTCCTGACCATTGGTCAAAGCTGAAGGCATCTGCTTTATGTGAGGAGCAGAAATCCAGGAGCATAGTGAACAGCCCTGTTCGATGTGTGAACCCACCTGCATGCTTGTACTGCTTGCTGCTGTGTCAGGGGTCTGGGGTCATTAATAAGACTTGATGTCACTATTGCTGGTTCGTTATTTACACTGGAGAAATTGATATATATGCAGGGTTAGTTGCTGATGGTGTTTGCTTTACTCTACCCTCCATCTCCCACAAAAGTAAACTCTTGGCACAGGGAAGTAGATGGGGAAACCCCTGTTCACTTGTGGAGGTAGAGGGCAAGGCCTGAGTAAGGTACAGAATCAGCATGTGGAGCAGCCACTGACCCTCCAGGATGGGTTCTGTGGTGCTCTGCTAGGTGACACCACCCTCCCTCACCCTACCTCCAATCCTTCATATCTTTTTAAAAACTTTTTAAATTTGTTTTAATTAGTTATACATGATAGTCGAATGTATTTATGACTTTGATATATTATACATAGAAGGGATATAATTTCTCATTTTTATGAGCGTACATGTTGTAGAATCATATTGGTCATGCAGTCACATATATACATAAAGTAATAATGTCTGTTTCATTCTACTGTCTTTCCTATCCCCACATCCCCTCCTCTCCCCTCTGTTCACTTCCCTCTACCTAATCTAAGGTAACTAAATTCTCTAGTGCCCCTGCCTTACTGTGAGTTAGCATTTGCATATTCGACCTTTGGTTTTTTGGGATTGGTTTATTTCACTTAGCATGATATTCTCCAACTCCATCCATTTACTGGCAAATGCCATAATCTCATTCCTCTTTAAATTTAATGCATTATTTAAAGTTTGTATAAATTGAACTCTTTTGCCATACAATTAATTATCTAATGTAAATGATTTGTGGTTTCAGTGAAGTGATGATTAAATAGTTTTGGAGTCTCCTTGTGAGGGAATGTTCAAAGGAAATGAAAGAGTTTAATCCTGTCTTCCAGTTATTTAAAAAGTAATGTGAAATTTGGGCTGTAGCTGTAGCTCAGTGGCAGAGTGCTAGCCTAGCACATGTGAGGAACTGGGTTCAATCCTCAGCAACACATAAATAAATAAAAGCATTCTGTCTATCTACAACTACAAAAAAATCTTTTAAAAAAGTAATGTGAAATTTATGATGCTAAAGTTCAACATTGCATATGCTCTGACTGAAATGTTGATAAGAGCTTCAAAATTGTCTCAGATTTAAATAAAAACATTTAAATTTGCTTAAAGGATGTGATTAAATTGTGTAGTGGTTAGGGAGTTTTTCACATGGGAGTTCTTGTTTCAGGAAAAGAGAGCATTCATTGATTCATTGATTTTCTTTTTGAGTAAACATCTGAAGCCCAGTGTCTAGTTTAAATTCACTTTTCCTCAAGTAAAGAATTAAGCCTTATACATACATAATTATATATTTTTACATATATACTTTCCCTCTACAAGAGTAATACCCACTTTTTTTTTTTTTTTTTTCCTGTAAAGGTTCAAAGCATAAATGAGCACAGGGAAGAAAATAAAAACATTTACAAAATTTTTTACCTTATAATCTAGCCATAATTACTGTTAATGTCTTCAAGTATAATGTTGCTTTACAAACACACACATGCACATAGAATTAATTGTTTATAATGTTTAAGATCCCCTCACTCGACAGCATATTTGAACATTATGTTTTCATGAAATGTTCTTCTACAATTGAATTTGGATAGTATTTCATAGCTTGGACATTATAATTTTATTTGACAATCTGTTGCTAGGCATTTAGATTGTTTATAATTTGGGATTTTGGACATGTTTTTGTTTTTGATTCTTTCCAACACAAAGAGTGCTAAATTGAATATCTTTTTAGAGTCAAAGTTGTATTTTAAAATACATATTATTTTTAGTTGTAGATGGACACAATACCTCTATTTTATTTTTATGTGGTGCTAAGGATCAAATCCAGTGCCTCACGTGTGCCAGGTGGGCTCTCTACCACTGAGCCCCAGCCCTAGCCCCTTTTCGAGTCAAAAGTGTTTAATGCTGAAGTATGCAACAGTGGAAGAGAAAGCTATTTTGCCCTGATTGGTGAAAATAGGAAACTGAGTGCATTTTTGTACATTAGCACATTGTTTGGGCATTATTATATTATTCACCTAGACTGAGATTTGGGGGATTTTGAAAGCCTGTTGAAGACAGTAAGACCTTCTCCTGATAGTCTCACCTGACACTGTTTTCATACACTTGTCTTTTACATGAACTCTCAGGGATCCATGACCTCTGCGTTTACAAAACATCCTGGGAGCCTTTCTGTAGGCGTGCTGTTTACAACATCTGGAATGCCTTTGTTCCACCACATGCCTGGCTCAGGCTTTTGAAATCCAGCCCTTCAGTAAAACTAGCTCTGAGGTCACTTTTTCAAAGAAATTCTCCCCTAGTCATTCAGGAAGAATTTGTCTCTGTGACCTATGTTCCTGCTCTATTGCCCTCTCTCTCCCATTCTTAGCCACCTTGTGGGACCTTGTCTACCTCATGCACATATGTGCTGAGCCATGCCCATAGTAAGTACATGTTACTCATCTTTGCTTTGTAATACAGTATACCACACTACTTGGTTACTTGAGTTGAATTCACATTTTTTGAATTGAATTGTTTAATAATTTAAGCTGAAATAAGCCATTTCATATATTGAGCTGCTTTCTTTTTGATTGCTACACAAAGGTAGGGAATGGATAGTAATAGCAACAACAACAACAACAGAAACTCCTAAATTTCTGTTATTGCCTTAATCTTATTTGAAAAATGTACAAAATCCCAACATACAACAAACCCCCAAACTCAGCTCGAAAATAGGCTCTTTAGTTTTAGTCTTCCTATGCCTGAAATTTCTTATGTCTAATTTAGGCCTTAATTAATTTTCACAGTATCTATGCTGTAGATAACTTTTAGGGGGCATATAACATGTGGAGGAAAAACAATACTGGGTTTGGATCCCAGATATGTAAATAAAGAATAATTTTATTGTAAAAAATTCTAGCTTCCCTGTGTCTAACTTTCTCCAGACAATGAGGGATAAGGGATAGAAGATCTTTATGTTGTTATTAATCATATTAGCATGTAATTTTAAAATCACAATTGTTGAACTATATGTATTGCTAAAATTCAGAGCACTTAGTATGGACCAGCATTATGCCAAGCATTTCACTTTTTTTTTTTTTTTTAAATTTTCTGGCAACATAAATCCAAATCAAATAGCTATTAATAAAAAGGCACTTGGTTCATGTAATTGAAAAGCCCCAGGATCTATGAACTACAGGTGCAGCTGAATCCAGGAGGTTCAGTGGTGTAATCAACAGTGTTATGTCTCTGTTCTGTCCTGGGAGAATAGGTGTCTCCCAAGAACGGTCTGAGGAGTACCCAGAGAGAGGGGGAACTTGAATCAGGACCAGCAGATTTCTTGACTATGTGATGGAAAAGAATTTCAGCCCATGCCAATCAAAGGCAAAGACAGAGGTTTATTAAGGAAAGTAGATATATATACTCAAGGTAGATCTGGGAGGAAGGCCATCTCAAGAGAGACACCTTTGGGGTAAAGCAAGGAATATGCATTCAAGGGAGAATACAAGCTGTCTCCAGAGGGAGAAATGGCCACCCATTGGTGTGGGTGTTAATACTTATGAGGGATGGTGCTAGGGGCTGGGCTAGAGGTGGAGCCAGGGCGGAGTCACAGAATTTAGTGTCAATTTTCCCTGTGCTTGTTGTGCATTGCCCTTGTGTTAAAGGGCATGGGTGAAGGGTGTGGGCCAAAAGCATGTTGCTCCAGAGTTGGAATTATTCTTTGAAGCTCTCTGCATTTCAGTGGTTCATGGGTGTTCCTGCATTTATGGACATGGTTTATGGGCACTTCCATTGAGACTCAGTGTCTCTCTTTTTATTCCTAAATTCCTGTCTCAGTGCCATTGCTGTTCTTCCTTTCTCTCCATGTCCTGGATTCTCTGTGTTGGCCTCACTCTTAGAGAGGTTCCTGGAATATAATGTAAAAGATAGATGGTGACAGATGTATGCTAGAGAATTGTGGTTGAAGTCTCCACCTTGCCTTGTTTAGACACAGGCATAACGCTTTGCCCAGTTATGGAGACCCGTGAGGGGTGGGGCATGTATCCTGGTAGGCTTAGATGAGTGTCTAACCAGGTAGTCATGGGATAAATATGAATAGAACCAGGACCAATAAAGTGGGGGAGAAGGTAAGAGAACAACAATATCAGGAAAGCATATTAAGTTCCTATCAAAGTCATGGCTCTTCCATGCAGAAAGAAACCAAAAGCTCATCTATCCTTTGTGCGGCTATCCATTGAGAACTTCTGTATTCCTTCTGCAAGCCTAGCAAGATTCAGGTTATATTTACCAAAACTGATTTTAGAGACTCATTTAGAATTTTTGTTGTTAACGTAAGCTCTAAAAGGCACAGATAGCTATTTTTCTTTTACACAAAATAACTGAAACAGTAAATAACTATCTACATAAAAATGGATAAGCACTGTCAGAAAAAGTTAGTATGATGTACTAACAATCCTCGAATGGTAATCACTATGTTACAACACATTCAAGAGTGTTCTTCTCTTGCTATTTCTTTAGAAAGAAACTCTATGAGAGTGACAGTCCAAGATAAAAATATAAAAAAGGATTGTGACAAGTTATGACTAGTCTAGAAGAATAGGATAAATTGGAGTACAATACCAAGTCTTTATTGGTTTTTTAAAGTGAGTCTGACATTCACTTCACAGAAAAGGGGATGGGGGTGGGGACTCATGGTCATATGCTTGTTTCCTTTGATTATTGAGGGTAAATGAATAGCATATGGTGGTCATTACAGAGCATTGATGGCTGACAGTGGGGCGGGTGCTCTGGTCAGTGCCTTGTACCTGTCATCCCTCACTAAAGGGAACAGTGATGTTAGGTCCACGTAACAATAAAAGGTCCTATGCCTGAGAACAGCAATGACACACCATGGTCACAGAGCCAGAAACTGGCAGCAGCAGGGTTTGAACTTAGCTCTGCTAGTTCTGATGCCCACAATTTAAGTCTTATGAATCTATCTAGTGGATTGGATCAGGTAGAATTGTCCTCTTTGTGTTTCAAAACAGTAAAATATGATTATTTCATAAGGTAAAGGGATATGCACAGCAGCAGAATATTTGAATGTTATTGAGAGATGATCCACATATATATGTGTGTGTGTGTGTGTGTGTGTGTGTGTATATATATATATATATATATATATGTACATATATATTTTTTTACTTTTAAAACCTCATGTGAACTGGGTGCAGTGGTGCACACCTGTGATCCCAGAAACTGGGGAGGCTGAGGCAGGAGGATCACAAGTTTGAGGCAAACTTCAGCAACTTAGTGAGATCCTATCTCAAAATAAAAATTAAGAGGGGCTGGGGTGGAACTCTATGGCAGAGGCCCTTTGGGTGCAATCTCTAGTATTGTAAAAGAAAAAGGAAACCTGTGAGCACTCATGATGTCTCTTCTTTGATGGTTTGGAGGAATCCTCTTTCTTTTCTCTTTCTAGGCAAATGCAATATATGATTTGAATTAATAGTCTTATTTACTATAAGCAGGAACTTGTGTAAGATTTCATTATGAAATTCAAGTGTCATGATATTAATTTTTTGATTTACCACAACAGTAGTTGTGAAATTAAAATAGAAGAAAGTAATGCCAAATTGCAAAATACCATCATAATAACTACTTTTGTGATTGTGGAAGTCACTGAATTTCATTTAGTCATAATAATTGAATATACCTTGTAATGTTATTGGGAATATTAAATTTGAAAAATGCATGGAAAGGGCTTTGCACAGTGCTTAGCTGTGTACATTTACCTATTATTATTTTCTTTGTATTTCCAAATTTTTAAGTGTGTATTTGAGGATTGTATTCACTTGGATATTCTGAGATATAAGGCTGGTACAAATGTCCTAGTGAGTAATAAAATATAATACAGGAATGGTTTGAAATGAGGAATACACAAACACTTCTGGGCTATTTAAATCTTGGCTCTTCTGTCTAAGCCTGTGGTGATGTTTATGACCAAAGCTCAATTCAGGATTGAAGTTATGGAACCCATCCAGCTTTGTTATCAGAGCTGCCTGGGAGAAGCTTACCCATGTGCCACTTGCTGATGCCCAGGAATGTTGCCTATCTACAAGTTTGCTCTTTTTCACAAAAAAGTCTGAAGTGGTGGAAGTTCTTAGAAGCCTAGCAATCCATTAAAAAGCCCTCTCTCTTCCCTTGCTGAAAGGCTTCTTCTTTATCAGCACTCTCACAAGAATGTACATCCCACAGTGAGTCACACAGTAACTTTAGCGCTTCCCAGCAAGTGACTTAGAGTCAAGTTCTGCAGCTATTCTTAGCTGCTCCACACCCTGTAATGGATAGAAGATACAGGATGAATTTGCAAATGACACATTGTACTGATGACAAACAGGGTGGATTGTGTCAGATTGAGTTTCTGAGTCTGTGTTGGCAGGAGCTGAGAAAGGGGGAGGACAGAAAGAGATGGCTCTGCTTGAGATTTCAGTAAAGTAGCAGATGTAGTATCATGTGATAGAATGCGCACTGAAAGCAGAAATATACTTCTTTGCAATTCACTAGATCTACACATGGATTTCATCCATATTCAGGGTTAGAGTAAAAATATCACAGCAGTCATTCTCTGTATTTCATTTGCAATATCTCATTGTGATCCTGAATACTATAGCAGCGTTGCTCTTGGATGGCAATTAGAAATTTGCATCATTATGTACATCAATAAGGTGATGTTTCCCCTGGTGGCTTGGCCAGTTAAGTCAGCACGTGGGTAGACAGCACCTTTTCTCTAATGACATAACTGTGGTCACTTTTTCCTAGCCATTTTTTCAAGGCTAAGAGACTGATGTCTCTCAAATAGAAAGGAATGTTTACATATTTGCTACTATGCTTATCAAATTGTGTCATCACTATCTTTTTATATGCCTCATTACTGAGTACATTTTTCCCTAGCGCATGTGTCCTAGCACATGATATAATTCCAGGCACATAGCAGGGATTATATGTCAATATAAATATATAAATATATGCATGTATGTGTGTATGTCATATACACATATAATTAGATTATATCATATATGTTTTGTAATTTGACTTTCAAATTCTCATAAAGTTCTGGTGGAAATTTTATGTACATACAATTAAACACAAAAACACATATTCTAAATATATTTAATTTATGGAAATATTCAGTCCTCTCTTGCTGTATACATGGTTTAGAGTTATTAAGAAAGATATTACACTGTAATGGGATTTTATTTACTATATAACATGGAATCAAGGTAATCACTTATGATCTTTTACTTCTCTGGATATATGTTATACAGGAATAAATATGATTTCTGAAAGCATATATATTATGTTCAAGGGTAATCAGTATTATGGAGAATATTGGATAGGGGTTATTAGAGGGAAATTTAAAGCAGGGTGATCAGGGACTGCCTGAGAAGGTGACATTTGAGAAAAGCCCTAGAAGAGGGTCTCCTCCTGACCTCCTTGAGGGCAGAGGTCATGTCTCTTTTACTGCCCCTTATATGGCAGTCCCTGTCCTCGTGGAGCTTGGACTCTAAGGTCATCTGGATTAACACAAAGTTCTGAGACATAGTGATTTTTGTATTTTACATATTCACATATATTTAATATTTTAAACTTCTCTCCACTAACCACATGCCATTTTTGTAATAAGAAAAATTGCATATATATGTGTGTGTATATATACATATCCACACATACATATATATTCAGTGCTAGGGATTGAGCCCAGGGCTTCTCACATTCTCACATGCTTGGCAAGCACTCTACCACTGAGCTATATACCCTAGCTCTATGGCATTTTTATATTAAAATTTTTTATTTAGTTCTTTTGTTAGACTCATCCTACTATGAATGTATGCCACATGTACTAGCAAACTACCCCTGAGCCTTATTCATGTGAACTGCTATTTGAACTAAGACTCGTCTATTATGCATGTAGGTGATACTTTCTTTGGACTAAGGGCTGAATTTTGCATTTGCATCTTTAAGTTTTGGCTTTAAGTTGACCAAGTTTGGAAAATTGCAAGATTTCACTGAAAAACTGAAATAGGGCACACTGAACATCAGCTTGAACGTGAAAGGTCAAGCAGACCTTTGGGAGCAATTCATAGAGGCTTATGCTCATCTCTTGTCTTCCCTCCTCCATTGTTGGGAAGCCAATGCCTTCTCCCTTTGCTGGAGGTCATTCTGATCCCTGCATCTTTGATAGATAACTCTGGAGAATTCTTGAAGAAGGAAACAGTGGGAGACTCAGGAGTGAGAGACCTCTTTCTGTGTCTCAGAAGACGCTTTTATATATTTGTATAGCATGTTTTTGTTCTTTCTGGGAGACTAAAAATGTTCTATATGCTAAAAATGCTAAAATTAATCTATGGAAGCTTACCAGCAAGACTGCATCTATTTCTACATTTATTGTCTTCACTGATGGATAATTAATTCCTACCTCTTTCTAGTGAAATGTTTCTCTTAGAGTGAAGAATAAGTTTAAAAATTACTTTTTTTTAAATTTTTGGTACTAGGAATTGAACTCAGGGGCACTTAACCACTGAGCCACATCCCCAGCCCTATTTTGTATTTCATTTAGAGACAGGGTCTCACTGAGTTGCTAAGTGCCTCACCATTGCTGAGGCTGGCTTTGAACTAGCAATCCTCCTGTCTCAGCTTCCCGAGCTGCTGGGATTACAGGCTTGAGCCACCATGCGTGGCTAAAAATTACTTTCAACTGAAGGCAGGAAGAAAGGAAATAATTTTCTTAGCAGTTTATAATATTAGTTTTATTCACCCCTGGTATTTGCATAGAAGTTGATATATTCTAAAACATTTTTACATTTCTCCTGTGATTTTCACAATGCTCTAAGGTAGCAGAGTTATTTTTGTGTACGTTTTATAAATGAGAAAATGAAGACACAGAAAAGGCAAGAAATTTGCCTAAAAGCATAGGACTAACATTTATTGAGTGCTTAACTGTGTCAGATGTGGTTCTAACTGCTTTATATTTATCTACTTATTTATTCCTTAAAATAGTTCAGATGATTTTGATATTATTTCTATCCCCAATTTTTAGATCAGGATATTCACAGCTAGTTAGTGCCAGAGATAGCACTTAGCTCCACAAACCCCTGGTCTTCACCCAGCACACTTACAACACTATTATATTTGGCCGCTCCACTAGGTAGTTGGGAGACTGAGACTACTCATGGAATCAGCTCTGGAAGATTTCTAAGTTCAATAAATACAGCCATGATATGAGACAAACTAGTGTCAAGATTTTCATTCCTATTGCAGCAAACTTACACAAAATACATTCTTAATAATTCTACTCTATTATTTTGTCCATAATGAATAATAAATTAATAAATGCCTGCAAATTTGCTTTCAGGAGGACAGTAATTGCTTTCTTGGTAGCAGGTTCTGCATTCTTAAGAAATACTGAGAGTGTAGACATTCTTAAACTTTTCTCATGCAAGAATCTCATTATAACATCCTTGGTCAATACTAACCCATTTCTGCTTGTCATGGCCAGTGATGGCAAGTTCACTAATTTTTTGAGGCATTTTATTCTATTTAGGGATAAATGGATTGATGGGAATTTCTTTTTATTTCCTCTCTTAAATATTGGAGTGAAATCTCTTTTCTTTAATGTAGGAAAATAATTTGCTTTAAGGATTCCAAGATACAGTATAAATTCTCTGCACTTAAATAGAGCTCCAGTTTTATCAAGGGATTGCAAGAGACCTTTACAAACTGTTCAGGACAGGGAGGTAAAAATAGAGACTAAATGTTCAACAAATTTATTAATAGTATTTGGTAGGAGAAGAAAATCCAACCTGTAATAATACACTGTGTTAACTTGTATAGTTTCTTCCACTTTACCTCTGAAAGTTTCATTTCAAGTCTAGGTTACAGTAGTCAGACTCTATAGTGGTTATGGTTAGACTAAACAAATACTTTTGAATGACAGGCTTAGAACAAAAAAATAACTTGTACTGTTTATAGAGATTGTGTGTGTGTGTGTGTGTGTGTGTGTGTGTGTGTGTGTGTGTTAAGGGGAACAGAAAGAAAAATGTAGGGAAATAAATTGGGCAAATTAATTGAAAAACCTAATATTTACAATTGGGTCTTTTTTTTTCAAATGTCAAAATTTCAAGATCAATGATAATTATTAAGCATTTTTCAGGTGCCCAGATTTGTGTTAGGTGCTGGAGATGCCCTGGTAAGATCACAGCCATGATTTCTGCTTGCAGGCATCGTTTGTGGCTGTGGATGTTCACTGCCATGCATGGTAGTGGGTCCTGCTGTAGGCAGCCTTCCACTTGATGAGCCCAGCACCAGTCACAGGTTCCATCTACCTAGAGGAGGGGGACTTGTCAAACAGCACAGGTGTGCTGTATGGGCTTCTGGCCATCTGCCTGCTTTTACGGGTTACATTCCAATAAAAAGTCAGTCTTTAAACAAATGACTTTGTGATCAGTTTCACAGAAGGGAAGTATAAGTCACAAGACCATTTAATTTAGGTCGAAAGGCCAGGAAAGCTTCCTTGAAAGGTGACATTAATATGAGCACTAAGAATATGACTAGGAGCTGAAGCCATGTAGGAAGAGCCAGCTCAGGTCTCAGTGCCTCACCTAGAGCAGTTATCAGTGAAACTGGACCTTCAAACAAATATTGACTGTTGGCTCAAAAAACAATTGTAATTCACAGTTAGCTGGAGAGAGAAAAGGTAGGGATTCAAGAAAGTTATGTGTACATTGATCTGCCTTCTTCCACTGCTGTGAATTGAAGCTTTAAGCGGTGTAGTTGAAACTGGTTAGTTTTTTTTAAAAAATTATAATAATGGAGTTCATCATTGCATGGAACAGGAGCACAATATAGTAATATAATTTGGTCAATTTTGTTCCCCAGTACCTCCTCTGTAACCTCCTCTCTTCCTTTTACTCTTCTATCCCTTGATCTCCTTCCTCTATCCTACTTGTCTACCTGGATAGTTTTAACGACAACAACAAAGTCTTACAAGTTCACAAGGGCAGAACTGCTATACTATCTGTTTCAGTCCATTTTCTGCTGCTGTAATTGAACACCATGGACTGAATAAATTATGAACCGTAGAAGTTTATTGGACTCACAGTTCTGGAAGAGGATGGGGAGTCCATGACTAAAGGGCTGTATTTCGTGAGAGCTTTTGTGCTGTATCATAACATGGTGGAAAGGACCATGTGCATTTGTAAGACACAGAGAGGAGGCTGAATTTATGACAAACCCACTCCCTCCATTACTAAACTACTTCTATAGCATTAGTTCTTTCATGAGGTCAGAGTCTTTATGGCCTAATCACCTCTCAAAGTCCCACCTTGTAATACAGTTACACTGGTGATTAAATTTCAACAAGAGTTTTGTAGGGGACATAGCACTACCATTTAGAAATTGATGTATTGGCTGGGAAGATGTTGTCCTGGCAGAGAAGAGAGAGGAAAGGAGGAGAAGAGAGATTCTAATCAGTGTCTTCAGAAACCTTTCTCTATGGACCTTGCTTGGTTTTTCTTGCGTTCCTTTCAACCCACATATGTTGGTTCTACTTTTTTGATAAAGTAAAAGCTTATGTTTTAGGGCCTAGATGGGGAACCTCAGTGCTTGAGCAGTTGTTAGAATGTTACCTTGATTTGTCTTTGTGGCTGTCTGAGAGCTCCTTGCAATGGAGGAACTGGCAAAAACAGGTGTTCCTGTGTGCCTTGCCATAATCCTGTCACCATTCTGCTTCTAGTTCCAGTTAATGCTTTTTCTTTATTCTCAAAATTGAGAGGTGACTAATAATATGTGAGAAGAGAAAATACTTGAGTAATAGGAGAGGAATTAAAATTTGTTGACTTTTAGAAAATGAGAGCAGTGGAATGTTATTTTTAAATAAGGACAATCTAACTTTGTTATCTATTACTTAGGTTTATAAATGGAGAAATCAATCTATTAGACAGGAAACATTTAGTTTCATTTTTTCCCAATGGTTGTTTCCTTCCTACTTCTCAAAATATTTTGAAATTTGATTGAAAATGAGATCTTTATCCATTCATAATGGGGGTATATTAATTTCCCCCAAATCGAGTCAACTGAAGTAGACTATTGTTTAAAGACTTTTAAGACATTGTACATTTAATGATCATGTATAATGCGACTATACTTACTTTATAAATATAGAAAGAGTGTTGGGAAGGTGGAAATGACATATTAAATTACTATGTGTCTGGAGAAATTTTATAGAGCTTCAACTATTCTCCCTGAAATGCCTTGATGCCTTCAGAGCTGCTGAAAGCTATAGTTATCTACTCTACTTCTTAAGGATGACAATATTATGTCTAAAATAAATGGCATTCCTGCCAATATTTTCAAGTGCTTCACACTTGAATGACATTTTCCTGATCACAGTTATTTTAGTAACTCTTTCTTCTTAACAAGTTCAACTGAGATATAAGAAATCTTAATGGAGAATTTATTTACCTGTGCCATAATTTGGGCTTTCACTGTGAAAACCAATATTCCTAAATGTCTTCCCAGGTCAGAGAAAACAGGAAGCACACCTCAGCTTGGTGAGAATGTTTGTTATCCACTGCTCAGTGATTGGGGTTTCTCATTGTGCACTTGAACCTGAATCACAGTTTCATGTACTATCATTTATTATTCCTGTCATTTAGTGAATCATGTGTCAATAGTATTTTGATATCTTTAGATGAAAATGAAAATCTATGAAATGGAGTTGGGAAACACTTTTACCATTAAGGGCAACGAGTCAGTCAAGGGTTATAGAAATAAATAATAGTTCTAATTTCTTTTTTTTTCCTTTTTCTTTTTTTTTTTTTTTTGGTACCAAGGATTGAACTCAGGGGCACTTGGCCACTGGACCACATCCCCAGCCCCTTTTTGTATTTTATTAGAGACGGGGTCTCACTGAGTTGCTAAGTGCCTCGCCATTGCTGAGGCTGGCTTTGAACTCGCGATCCTCCTGCCTCAGCCTCCCAAATGCTGGGATTACAGGCGTGCGCCTCTGCGCCTGGCTAATAGTTCTAATTTCTTAGTTTGGGAATTAAATGGCTGAAATAATGATGAAGAATAAAATTATTTAAATAAGGATGATAAGTTAGCAGGAAAGGAGTTAGAAAAAAATGAACGGAGGATCAATTAAAGTACAAGGTTGGAAAACAGGCATGCAGAGAAAAATTAGATATGTATATTTGAAGAGACTGATTGTTATTTTGCCACAACAATGACTTAGGGAGAAAATCAGACAAATAGGGAAGACAGATCTAGGGACTTTGATTAGGGACACCATGGAGGTTTCAACTTCAATTGATTTTTTTTGGCTAACGAATTAAAAATATGTTTCACACGTCTAGCCATAGTTCAAGCAGATAATGGTGCAACATTTACAAAAGCTCCAAAGGGGTTGAGATGTCTGGGAGGAATGTCTGGGACACTAGAGGCATCTGCCAACAATTTGTTTATTCCAACAGTCAGAGCAGTTTTCCTGACTTGTTTTTGCTTTGCAAATATTTCACCATATAGAAATAATAAGGAAAGAGATGTTAAAAAAAAAAAAAAAGGTGAAGGCTAAGTTAACAGAATGAGTTGTCTTCAAAAGGGACCAGATGAGCCACGGACAGAACTGAATAAGGACAAAGTTCAGTTTTAGACTATATTCATCAGCTGTGTTGTCCAGACTCAAGTTACTCAAAGTGTGAGCTTGTTTCCTGTCCAGTAATGTGAGTGAAACCTGGACTTATGGATTGCTTTGAGGATCAAGTGTGGTAGCTTATGTTCTTTTCTAACTGTAGAATGGACAAAATAAGCAAGTAATCACTGGCTCTCTCATTTTATTGTGCCAGAGCTTTACGCGAGGCATCAGGCTCCAACCTTTGAAAAATGTATATAATTCTAGAGGAAAAACATACAAATTGATTTTAAATGGCATTGAATAAATGAAGACTATTTTGTGTCTTAAAAACCATGCTATGTCAGGATACAAGAATGACTGCATTACTCATGCCCTCAGGCAGTTTGTACTGAAGAATTAGTGTAAAAAATGAATATAAAGTGTGTTATAATAATATTAAAAAAATGCAGAAAGAAGTGTTCAGAGTATTGTAGGGATAAACAGGAATATCTCTGAAGGGGTGAGAAGATAAAGCAAAGGTTAGTTTAGAAGTCCCAATTGGGTTATTGCTCCAGGATTGCCTAAGGATTTGTGTCAATCCCATTTCTTCCTCAAGTTGGTTAAATTTTTTTTTAATTTTTTTTTTTTTAATCCAAGCTGCTGCCTTTTCAAAGTCTTTGCTTTGAAATGTACTTATTTTCACTCATCACATTTTAAACATTTCACTTTAGGAGATTTCTGAAATCTTTTCCGGTTGACCTGATTTTACATTAGACACCTTGGTGATCAGAAAGGTAATTGCAGTCAGGGACATAAATTCCAGTCCTTCCCTATCTGAGTGACAGGGCCAAGGAACCAAAGCAAAGAACCATTTATTTTCAATATTAGAGCTCTGTGGGTTTTTTTGTGGTACACTTTTTTTCTATATTATTTCTCTCCAACAAATTGTTCTTCCTGACTCTTTCTATTCGGGATACTCTCATCCCAAGAACAGTGTTCACTTTGCCCCTTTTCCTATCCCTCACTTCTCTTGACAAAACTTTCTTTTAAGGTTGTTTGAGTTCAATTCGTCTACTATCCACAAGTAATATCTCAGGATGTTTTAAAGGTGTTTTGGCACATGTCTGCATTCCACTGTGCATAGCAGCTCTTAGCCAATACCTTGCCAGGCACCTTTAAAATAAACCAGGCTATTGCTTTATTTTAAAACAAAGGATCTCCTCTGTGATCAAGTCGACACCCTTTTCAAATGTTAAGATCACCTACAGTGCAGGCTAATCTCCAACTACTCACTCTTCTGAACTCCTGTAATCTGATTGACTCACCAGAAAGTGTGATCCTTTCATTTCCTGTTCTCAGGAGTGTTGGGGGAGGAAGGGCAAAGGAGAGAGAGGTGAAGGACAGGAAGTTCCAAGGTGATATGTACTCACCACTTGACAGCATTCTGCTTTAAGACTCTGCTCATTGTGACTCAACCTTAATATATATTTTGTAACTTCTTAAAATGAAAAAACAAGGAAATTATCCACAGTAATCAGAAAGCAAATGGAGATAAGGAAAAAAACCCAAGTTTAAGATTAATTTCTCATATATGTTTTGAAGAGCGATTGGGTCATGTGCTTACTACATAGTGAGAGCACAATAATGCTGTAAGGATGAATTAAGGAATGTGCAGGACTACAAATAAGTGGCTCAAATTGTGAGGCTTTCTTCTTTCCCCTAGATCTCTCAGTCTTCCCCATACATAGTATTAAATCTTGTTTCAAATTTTATTGCTCAGGGCAGATATTTATACTTACAAGAATTCATTGTGTGCTTTTGGAATTCTATGCCAAAATGTCATTGGTATGACTAAAGAGTTAGAAAGGGCCTTTATGACTAATTAAATAATTCGTTTTATCCAGAACTTCCAATTCATGCTCCATTGGAAACAAGTTAACTCTGCTTGAGACATTGTCCTCATTTGGACTTCCTTGCTTGAAATTACAGTATTGATAAGCTCTGATTTTCCAACTACTAAAAACGGTTGGCTTTAGTTTAGAAATAATTAAGGAATTTGTAGATAATCTTGATTAAAAAGAATAGAAAATCATAAAAATAAGAGACAGAAATGATGGTGGATTATGACTAATTTTGATTTGTCTGTTTTGTAAATTTAGCTCCAATCAATCCCCATGGTCAAGAGTTAACAATAAGGCACACATTTATTTATAGTCTATGGCATGTGGTTTGGCTTAGGAAAGGAGCATCAGAAGTTTGAACATCTTCATGGTACCATCAACTGATCACTGATGGCTAAAACATAGCGGCTTGGAGGTTTGCTGCCCTCCCACTTGCTCCCTAGTACTGCCAATATAGTTGCTGCCCAATATATTATGGTATTTATCATTCAGCACAGTAAGAAAGACTGTGTGATCAAGAAGATTGACACTCCAAGTCTCTTAAAAAGCCTTTCAACTTTTTTAAACTATAAGCTACACAATTCAAGGTCAGTTTTGGCCTTTTAAAAAAAGATTTGTGGAAATGGAGATTTAAACACCTGAGATTGAGACTACGGTGTCAGTGTACACTAATTCAAGTGACTCGTCTTTCACAATGGACAACTTTTGAAGTAGTAGGGAGTTCAACTGTATACACATGCTGTTCCACGGTTGCTTTTGAGTTCAGGTTTGGGAGAACCTGGAATTAGCAAGCAGCTGTCTAATGGGGAGTGATCTCCTTACATATGTATATTCAATGTTCCTAAGACTCACCATCTTTTTTTTTCATTTTTTTAATTTAAAAATTTTGTTCTTTTTGTATATACATGACAGTAGAGTATATTTTGGCATATTATACATACATAGAGTATAACTTATTCTAATTTGGATCCCATTCCTGTGGTTGTACATGATGTGGAGTTTCACTGGTGGTGTTTTCATTTATGTCCATAGGAAAGTTATGTCCAATTCATTCTACTGTCTTTCTTATTCCTATGCTCCCTCCCTTCCCTTCATTCCCCTTTGTCTAATCCAATATACTTATTTTGTGTTAGTATCTGCATATCAGGGAAAACATTTGGCTTTTGGTTTTTGGGGGATTGGCATATTTCACTTAGCATAATACTCTCCAGATCCCTCCATTTACTGGCAAAAGTCATAAAATCATTTTTTTTTATGGCTGAGTAATACTTCATTGTGTATATATATATACCACAATTTCTTTTACCATTCATCTGTTGAAGGGCACCTACGTCAATTCCATAGCTTAGCTATTGTGAATTGAGCTGCTATAAACATTAATGTGGCTGTGTCACTGTAGTATGCTGATTTTAAGTCCTTTGGGTATATACTGGGGGAGGGGAAAACTGGGTCAAATGGTGGTTCCATTCCAAGTGTTCTGAGGAATTACCATACTGCTTTCCAGAGTGGTCATACCAACTTGCATTCCCACCAGCAATGTATGAGTGTACCCTTTCCCCCACATCCTTATCAACATTTATTGTTGTTTGTATTCTTAATTGATGTCATTCTGACTGGAGTGAGATAAAAATCTCAGTATAGTTTTAACTTGCATTTCTCAAATTACTGGAGATGTTGGACATTTTTCATATATTTGTTGACCATTTGTATTTCATTTTATGTGAAGTGCCCATTTAGTTCCTTTGCTCATTTATTGATTGGGTTATTTGTTTTTATTTTTATTTTTTATTTTTTTTTTGGTGTTAAGATTTTTGAGTTCTTTATATATCCTAGAGATTAATGCTCTGAGGTGCAGGTAGCAAAGATTTTCTCCCCTTCTGTAGGCTCTCTTTTCATGTTTTTGATTGTTTCATTTGCTGTGTAGAAGCTTTTTACTTTGATATCGTCCCATTTATTGATTTTTGATTTTACTTCTTGTGCTTTAGGAGTCTTATTGGGAAAGTCAGTTCCTAAGCTGAGAGGATGGAAAGTTGGGCCTACACTTTCTTCCAGTAGGTGCAGGGTCTCTGGTCTAATTCCTAGGTCCTTGATCCACTTTGAGTTGAGTTTTGTGTAGAGTGAGAGAGAGGGGATAAATTTCATTCTAATACATATGGATTTCCAGTTTTCCCAGCATCATTTATTGAAAAGACTATCTTTTCTCCAATGTATGTTTATAGAGCCTTTGTCTAGTATGAGATATCTACATTTATGTGGGTCATAATTTTTATTTTATTTTATTTTTAGGATTCTTTTGTTCTAGTGTTAAAACTTTCCTTTTAGTAAATTAGCTTAAGAATAACAAACTAACATACAACAATGACCACAGAAAACACAAACCGATTTCCTTTCAAGCCATAATTTTATAATTCACCCATTTTAGTATAAAACTTAAGAAGGGAATTAAGTACCTAAGAAAGTAGAATTGAATTATCTAGCTCATCATTCTCACTCCTAGTTCTGCTGGAACTGATTTGTAAAATCTTGAGCAATGAGCTTTTTCCCCGCTTGATTCCTTAAATGAAGAAAAGAATAAATAACTATTCCAAATCATATGATTGTTGTGCAACTAAAATAAATTGATCCATGTTAAACACCCAGAATCATACTCAATTAGTATTTGTTATGTGTTTGCTGTTGTTATTAAGACTAAATTATAAAGGATCATCATTTCTAGTTACACTGAAGCCACCTCTAGTTTAAAAAAAAATCAGGAATAGAGTTATTCTGTTCTTCAAAAGAGGATTTAGAAGCATATTGGACAATACTATGAAATATATAAAGAATTTTGCACCAAGGATGAATGTTCACTAAATCATTTCTTCCCAGGAAAAAGCAATCACAAAAGTCTTACCTGCATAGGGAGTTTGAAAAAAAAAAAATTATAAGGAAGAATATATCAGTGAGACTCATGATTAATTCTCAATGAGATAAGGAATTCTTCTCCACTAAAAAATATCCTTTAGTGGATGCTTCTCTGGAATGCTCCAGAAAGAATAGTCTATTATCTGCAATGGTTGGTTTGGTTTGGGGGCCCTTCATTCTCTTGTGTCTCCATTGATCCCACCCATGAGCTACCCAAACCCTCCCTGGAACATCAGTCTAGGCCGTAGTGACTCACTTAGTCAGTGTAAATTTTCATTCACCACTTCTTGATCTGTCAAACTTTTTTTAAAGATTTATTAGTTTTTACTAATTTAAATTTTTTTTTAATGGTAGCAAATGCATTTCTGACTCTGAAAACCACAATGGCAGCCTTTTTTTTTGTTGTTGTTGTTGTTAAATCTCTTCCATTTTCATGAACATGAAATAATGTGTAGTTGTGATCAAAATGTATACATAATTTTATATTTTACTTTGTCTACTCAACATCATTCTGTATATCTTTTCAAAAATATTTGTTTAGCTGTAGAATCATGCATCAAATTGCTACATAAATCTTCTTTAACTATTTCCCTAGTATTGACTCTTGGGATTTTTTTTGTTGTTGTTGTTGTTTATTGTTTTTCTTTTAAAATGTGATAGATATCTTTGCTCATTTCTAGATTTCTAAAAATTACTTAGAATGAGATCCAAATTTGGGGTTATCAGGTAAAAGGCTTAAACATTTCTGAATATAAAGATAAATATGACATGTATGTGCACACATATAGCCTGATGTACTTCTAAAAAAACAATATGCAGATTCCTATTTCTTTCAGAATTAAATGTGTATGGCATAGTTGACTTGTAAAACCCCCATTATTCCAATTCTTGAGGTTTTAAGAAATAAATAAGTTTATTAAAGTAACAGAAATTGGCATGTGAATGGCTGATAGACTTTCCCTCCCTCATTTTAGAATAATTCTAAGCAGTATGAGTGTGTATACATATTGTTAAGATTTGGATCTTAAACGTTCTCCAAAGGCTTGTTCACCAGCCTGTGGCCCACTTGGGAGGGGATGGAAACTTTCAAGTATTGGGGCCAAATGGAAGGAAGTTAGGTCGTTGGTGTGTGCTCTTCTTCAAAGGGATATTTGGAACCCTGGTCCTTGCGCCCCCCTCTATCCTAGCACCCATGTGGTGAACAGACCCTCCACTGCCCCATGATCTGCCATGATGTACTTACTGTACTGCAACAGGCCCAAAGAGACAGGACCCAACAACCATGGACTGAAACCCTTGAAATCATGAATCAAAATAAACTTTTCTTCTTTTTATGTTGATTATCTCAAGTATTTTGTCATGGTGATATATGCATAATACACATGTGTACAACCATCTGAGTATTTGGGACAAGTGAAATTTCTTTTGTGTTTAGACACACCATGTAAGAGAGTTTAGATAGTTATTGATTGAGGAAGGCAACAGATGTATCTTCCAGCAATATGTTATAATTCAGTGAGAAATAGATTGGTTTTGCTTGTTACTTGTTAACTTGGCAAATGCTGTCCAAGGCAATGAGTCAGGTGTTGTGGCAGCTATAGAGATACATAAACCATAAGCATACCCTTCAGTGGTTTCATAGTTAAACAAGGGAGATACCATATGACCAAGAATCAATATAACACTGACGAGAAAGTGAGACTTCATTCAAAAAATGTGGGGGTTTATGGAGAAAGAAGTTATTTTGATAAAGTCATGATTTGCCTAAACCAAATTTAACATGGATACTATTCAGAGGGAAAAAATTCCATTTTCATTTCCATATTTAGCCCATGAGACTTATTTTCATACCTAATTATTTAAGTTTTTCTGCCTTAATCAGTGGCATTGATACATGAAAATATTTGGGATACTTAAATTCCAACATTCTTATGAAAAACAAACACATTGTAATTTACTAAAGGCATTTATTTATCAAGGCATAATCTATTCTAGGGAACAGGGAGATTGAGATTAATGGAGGAACCAACATGAATTTAAAAATTCATGAGTTGGCATTTGATCTTTAGCATGACACTAAGATTAATTTAGTGTATTATATGTATGTGTAGCTGAATTAATCATATGTACTGAAATTGATAAAAAGAAGAGAGAAATTGCATTTGACATACAGTTTAATAGTTGCCATTAATTACATGTCCTACAGTTAGCATAGAAATAAAACTTTAATTCTTTCTTTTAGAATAGTCCCTCATTAGTTTTCAACAGCTTCTGCAGAATCTTTATAAAGTGGTAGATATTTTAGAAATGGACATACAACTGTCACTTTTTTAGAATCATCAGCTTGTTCCAATTCACTTTCTAGATTTATATTTGATCATTCTCTCCAAGTCAAGTCTAAATTGTACTACTCTCTTCTAAACATGTAATCAGCATGTTGAGCTTCTTTGAGGTTGAAGGGACTTGTCTTCTGAAGCAAATTCTGTATTTTAACATTCAAGACACAAAGGCAGGAAAGTTAAAAGCTGTCCTGTGCATACCTTGTACCTTGCAGGCGAAATCTGAGGAAATCCAAGATGCCATACAACCACAGGTATCTACACTGAAGTAATCAAGATGGGATGTAAGTGATAGAAATCAAACTGTACAGTTGAGGCAAAACAGTATTTACTAACTTACACATCCAAGCCAAGTCTGAAAATTCAGATCTCAGCTGAAACAAAAGCACAGGCCCTTAGGGACATTTGAAGCCAGGATTTGTAGTGGCCACACTGTTTCCCGGGCACCTATCTCTGGTTCCTTCTTGATAAGCAGTTTCTTTTTTCCCACTGGAGATTAGGGTTGTCACTAGCTGGAAACTGGCCACCAGGAGCTCCTTAAATTTGCATTTTAACATCTTGCTAAGAAGGATGGGCTTCAAAACTCCACTCCCCAATTTAAAAAGTACTAAAGTTCTCATTGCTTCATTTTTCAGTTAGACATTAATACAGAGCAGAGTTTAAGGAAATGATGGAGCACTTTCCATCAGACAGAGTCTTAAACACTTCATAGGTATTTTTCTTTTCTTTCCTTTTTCTTTCTTTTTAACCTATCAAACCTGTTTCCCACAATAAATATAGGAAATGGGAGTTATGATTTTTATTTGATACATGATATAATTGAGACTTAAAAAGTTAGGTAATTTTCCCAGATTTACCAGCTAATAAATCTTAGAGCCAGGATTTGAACCCAGGATCTGATTTTGGGTCTATCTTTTTCCAGATTTCCCTCCATCCTCCACTGAATATCTCTGTGGTTGACTTTCGTCTAGATGAGCTCTTAGGGGAGAGAGGCAGTGAAGGAACATGCCAACTCCCGGTGTAGTCAATGTAGAAGTAGCAGGGTGGAGGGGAATTCCCGGGAAAGGGGACAGTATTACAGATGTCTTCAGCGTTGATACTGACACCCACAGCCATCCTGTGGTCTTCTACCCCAGCTGGCGCAGTGATTGTCCTGATGTAGGGACACATGTGGTAAGTCACTTTGTGTTCGATGGCATTGCAAGTGTCCTAAGAGTCCTTGCTGTGTATCCAGATCTGCAAACTGGGGTCACAACTTCATTTAAGATACATTTAAAAAAAATTTTTTTTTTTTCATTTGCTTATTAGAATTAGAAAATGAATTTGTTTTCAAAAAATGTTATCCTTTCTTTCTCAACTGAGCAGGTTAGTATTTCTTGTTAGAGGTTTATAGATAACAGAACACATATATTTACATATGCATGTTTAGCTGGAGATAGTTTGCTAAATGATGAAGATAATGTTTTTTATTTCAAAATTGAAAAAAACAATAAAATATGACTTCCAAAAAAAAAAAAAAAAAAAAAAAGAAGTTCTTTTCTTTCCTTTTTCTTTCTTTTTAACCTATCAAACCTGTTTCCCACAATAAATATAGGAAATGGGAGTTATGATTTTTATTTGATACATGATATAATTGAGACTTAAAAAGTTAGGTAATTTTCCCAGATTTACCAGCTAATAAATCTTAGAGCCAGGATTTGAACCCAGGATCTGATTTTGGGTCTATCTTTTTCCAGATTTCCCTCCATCCTCCACTGAATATCTCTGTGGTTGACTTTCGTCTAGATGAGCTCTTAGGGAGAGAGGCAGTGAAGGAACATGCCAACTCCCGGTGTAGTCAATGTAGAAGTAGCAGGGTGGAGGGGAATTCCCGGGAAAGGGGACAGTATTACAGATGTCTTCAGCGTTGATACTGACACCCACAGCCATCCTGTGGTCTTCTACCCCAGCTGGCGCAGTGATTGTCCTGATGTAGGGACACATGTGGTAAGTCACTTTGTGTTCGATGGCATTGCAAGTGTCCTAAGAGTCCTTGCTGTGTATCCAGATCTGCAAACTGGGGTCACAACTTCATTTAAGATACATTTAAAAAAAAAATTTTTTTTTTTCATTTGCTTATTAGAATTAGAAAATGAATTTGTTTTCAAAAAATGTTATCCTTTCTTTCTCAACTGAGCAGGTTAGTATTTCTTGTTAGAGGTTTATAGATAACAGAACACATATATTTACATATGCATGTTTAGCTGGAGATAGTTTGCTAAATGATGAAGATAATGTTTTTTATTTCAAAATTGAAAAACAATAAAATATGACTTCCAAAAAAAAAAAAAAAAAAAAAAAAGAAGGGGAAGAAGAAGAGAAGAAGGCTTGAATCAGCTGTATTTTTAATTCCAGTATAACAGACTGAACCACAAGGCAGACTTTAGCTATATCTTATTTCTCTTTTATACCATAATATTTTGTCATGAGGGAAAAAAAGAAAAGAAAACCAGGTAAGATGTGAAGTGGTTCAACTCAGGAGCAATTCCTTTCAGCTTGTTCAACCATCTATTTTGTTATATTGTGTCCATTTTTGCAGTTCCTCATTTTGATATATATTTTTTCTTTTTCTTACTTTTGAAGGCAAAATACACCAAGCAATTGTTAGCTCTCTTTAGTGAACTTTGAAGGATGGGCCATTCCTGATACCTACACATGCATGCTTTGTTATTTATTGGGACAGGTACCCACTTACCCATTATTCTTGTCTCTGCCTCACTATTTTTGTTGTTCCTCCTTCAGTTTTCTCAATAACTGAGTATCATGCTAGCATTACATCAATGACATTGCTTGATGTAATGTCAGATTTTTCATTTCTTTCTTTTCCCACTTCCTGTACAATTGATATCTTGGATAATGGTAAATTTCCAAACTAGATTGCTTTAGACATAGATTCTCTGCCAGTCACTGGGGCACACAACTGTGATCCCAGTGTCTTGGGAGGCTGAGGCAGGAGGATTGCAAGTTAAAGCCAGCCTCAGAAACTTAGCAAGGCCCGGAGCAACTTAGTGAGACCTCTATATAAAAACTAAAAAAAGGGCTGAGGATGTGGCTCAGTGGTTAAGCACCCTTGGGTTCAATCCCCATGTACCACCAGTACCACTACCACCAACCAACAACAAAAATCCAAGCAGAAAACAACTTTAACTCTGTCATTTTTTTTTTTTTTTTTTTTTTGGTAATAGAGAGATACTATGTTGATCCAAGACGCAAAGAAAAGACCACCAACTCCAATTTTAGATTAAAGCAAGCTTATATTGTATACATATAAAGAGAGCTGGCCAGGGCTGCCCCTCCCAAACACTGGGCTTGGGGTCAGCCCCCGCTCTCCGGGAAGACAAGGTTTTTATAGTTCAAAGAGTTACAGAAAATCTTGGGAACTTACAGCTAACAAGGTCAGACAGGTGTAATTCAAAGCAAGTAGCAAACTAATATCTACATGGCATTGCATTCCAAGAAAAAAAGGGGAGTAATAGTTAAACCCCACATCAAAAGTTTATGAGGCACCGTTAGTTTGAGAGAGAGAGAGAGTTGTTATCTGGTCAAGGACAGCCAGGCCTGAGCGAGCTCAAGGCCTGGGAATGAATGCCAGACAATAAGCTCAAGCCAAATAAGAATCCTAGCATTTCATAGAAAACTGAAGTGGGCTTTTCATAACTTTTTGACAGGATGGCTCCCAGTCTTAAGATGGAATTAGGCTGGTTTATCAACTAGAAGCATCCAGCTATTGATTTCCAACCTCACAGCTTATGTAATGTGCCTATAGAACCATTTTGCTGCTTTTATTTCTGGAAAAGATAAGGCATGTCAAATTTATTACTGGCAAAATTTGCATTCTAACCTTTAGGAACCCTTTCCACAGCTATAATGATACTTTGTGATCTTTTGTTGTCCTGGTTATAGAGAAAATAAAATAAAAAATGAACTCAGTATATAAGGTAGGGATGTCTACTCTTTTATGAGCCACATATCTGTTAGCAATTTGAGGAGCCTATGGCCTTTTTTCTTAGTATATTATTTTTTCATGCACAATATAAATATATATTTAATGAAGAAAACCTCTTATATTGAAATATAGGTACTAATAAGTTAAAAAATTATATAGACATATGAGCTTCTTAAATTGATGTATAGTCATTAACAAGATTCAGAGATAGGCTAATGACTATTATAATTTCAAATTAGTGATATTTTGCTGAATTTGCAACACTGTAACATGATATAAAGTGTCTATGATTTTTATAGGTATTGCTATAGTTTAGATCTGGAATGTCTCCCCAAAACCCTTATTCTAGAGGCTTGGTCCCCATCTTGTCACTTTTGGGAGGTGGTGAGAACTTTAAGAGGTGAGGCTTAGAGAGAGGTCTTCAAATCATTGGGGGTGTGCCATTGAAGGGGTTAGTGGGCCCCAATCCTTTTTTCTTCTTTCCTCTTTTTCATTTCCTAGCAAAGAGTTGAGGGCTCTTCTTCTGCAACACACTCCTTGCAGTGATTTACTGACTTATCACAGACCCCAAAGCAACAGGGCCACTTGATCATGAACTAAAACTTCCAAAATTGTAAGCCAAAACAAACCTTTTTTTCTGAATAAATTTGTTATCTCAGGTATTTGTTACAGTAACAGGAAGTTGACTCACACAGGTATCAAACTCACAGTGCTAATTCTATTCTGGTTGATTGAGGGCATGTTATATCTGGGTTAGAGATTAATAAAAGCAAAATGTAATATTTTCTCTTTCCTGGGCCTCTTAAATTCTATCCAAGGACCCATTTGATAGAGCTAAGTTAAGCACTTTGAATACAGTTGAGAAACGCTGTTATAAAATGTAGGTGACAATGTATTACTTTTTCCTAGATGTTTACATTTTTATAAAACACTTTTAGGCAGAGAAAGTTGATTTATAAAAATAATACATTTTTTTAAGCCGGGCGCGGTGGCACAAGCCTGTAATCCCAGCACTTTGGGAGGCTGAGGCAGGAGGATCGCGAGTTCAAAGCCAGCCTCAGCAATGGCGAGGCACTTAGCAACTCAGTGAGACCCTGTCTCTAAATAAAATACAAAAAAGGGCTGGGGATGTGACCCAGTGGTCGAGTGCCCCTGAGTTCAATCCCCGGTACCACACACACACACAAAAAAATAATAATAATAATACATTTTTAATAATGAAATTCCAAGCACTGTATGGCCTTTTATGAGAATGTATCTGCTTTGTAATGATAATGGTATGTTTTAATGAGCATGATGAACTTGTATATGCATAAATACTATCTCTACCAATGTTTTGACCTTCATTGGTTATGATTATGTTTGCATACATTTATTAGTTTCTGAAACTAATAGTTCATAGTCAGACTATACCTCTTTTGAATCCATAAATCATTGTCTGTCAGTAGCTAGATTTTATATTTAAAAAGAGTCAAAATTCCTGATGTGTTAATCTAAAGCAATGGAAGCCATTTTTAAGTATAAATTAAAATTTTTTTTTTTTTTTTTTTTTTTGGTACTGGGGATTGAACTCAGGGGAACTCAACCACCGGGCCACATCCCCAGCCCTTTTTTGTATTTTATTAGAGATAGGGTCTCACTGAATTGCTAAGTGCCTCACCATTGCTGAGGCTGGCTTTGAACTCAGGATCCTCCTGCCTCAGGCTCCCAAGTGCTGGGATTAAAGGCTTGCGCCGCTGCGCCTGGCTTAAATTAATTTTTAAGAGAGAAATTGTAAACATATTTGAGGACAAGTGGTATATTAAAAAAAAAAAACATTTGGACTTCTCATGGTAACTTATTTATTTGTTTTTTGTGCTTGGGATTAAACCCGGGGTCTTGCACCTGTTAGGCAAGCACTCTTATCACTGACCTTTATCCCCAGCTCCCAAGGTAATGTCTTTGAGGGTAAGAACATTCACATGAATATAAATTTTCTTACTTCATGAACCATGTCTTGTAATTTGCAGATGGAAGGAATTTCCCACTGAATTTCAAGTTCCATGATGTAGGCACCTGTCTTTCCTCTTTCAGAATGAGGCTGGGTTGGGCTCCTTTTGATTCTGCTGCAGTCAGAATGAAGGAAACACTGCTTATGGTAGTATCCATTGATGTTAGGTAATATCCCGGAGATTCCTGGGATTCTGCTGCTCAAAACACAATGATTTACATTGAGATGCTGCTGTGAGACCTTTAGGCAGAATGGAAACATAAAGTTTTGCCTGAAACTATGTGCTAAGTAATCTTGTCCACCTTCTCTCTGTGAATGGTTTTTGTCAGTGTATTTATTGAGTAATTGATGATCAAAAGTTCTTCACATTTCATTCCTCCCTGCTCACAAATGCCTCAGTAACAAACAGCCTATTGATGCACTTAATGCTTTTCTAGCATTCCTTTTTTCCTTCTGGCTTGGAAGCTGATGCTTTGTCAGCCTCTGGTGAAGTCCCTGGAGATTTTTGCCATCCCTCCCCAATGTTGCCTCACATCATCAGCGGTCCAACAGTGGCAGTCACCACTGACTTTTTCCTCTTGTCAGAGGGAGCCCTGTCTCAAACCCTCTCCTGCCACCTTGCCCAACTTCCAAAAAACTCCATCCTCTATCAATTGGGTCAACCTGAAAATGGAGGTAGGAAGGTGGGGAGAGGTAACTTTAAGTGTCTTTTTGCAGTTGATACTTGCTATTCTACCAGTTCCAGGTTATCAGCCTTCAGGTTTCCATGGTTACCTGTGTGGCAGGATATTCTATTAGAATATCTATTAAATAGCACTTTTAGTATGATAGGTCTAATTTCATAAGGAGTTGACTTTATGGGTTTGATTTAGAATTTTAGTATATTAATTTAGTATATTCTTATGGAAAACAAATATTAGTAAACTTTTAGTTTTTACAAATTGAAAGTTGCTATAATTCACTTTTCCTTTGATTAGTCCCAAATGCATACATTTTAATAAATACTTATAAATTAGACCACTAAATATATGGATCCTAGAATAGATTTTAGGATTTTCAAATTTCCTAAAGGCCTATAAAAACAGACTACCCGCCACCCCATTTCCAATTAGCAAGTCTGGGGTAGAGCCTGAGAATTTGCATTTCTAATAGAACAGAAATTACTGTCAATCTCTGCTGAAGCAGCCCCAATCAGGGAGATGGCTATTGCGGCTAGCTGGAAGCCATAAGTTCCACCTGATAATAATCATATGCACGTGATGCACCTGTAAATGCACGTGAGGCACCCGCAAAGCTAAAGGTATATAACCGCAAAGCTAAAGGTATATAACCAGGTGAAAGCGGTCAGAAGCGGATTTCATTCAGTCAGTCGTTCAGTCCGTCGGAAGAAGAGTTCGGGTTGGAGAAGAAGAAAAGAGAGCGGCCAGAACGTAGTCAGAAGAAGAAATAAGAGTCAGAGCGGTTAAAAGTTCTGTCAGAAGAAGCTAGAGAAAGAAATGAGAAACCAAAGAGATATATAGAGAGAAGTAGTTGTTGCTGGTCGGAGTCAGGCCGAGGCTGCCAAAGAAGAAAGAAGAAAGAAGAAGCTCTCTCTCTCTCTCTCTCTCAGCTCTCTCTAAGAAAGTAAAAGTAAAAGAAAGTAAAGTAAAGAAGTAAAGTAAAGATGTAAAGTAAAGAGTCAATAGTCAGAAGAAGTAAAGAGTCAGAGAGGTTACTGAAAGAGCCAGTGTTAGAGTTTTGAGAGATTGCTAAAGCCAAAGAATAAAAAAACCTTCTTTCATCTTCATTCTGCCTCTGAGTTTTTCTCCCGCGGCATTGTTGCTCCAAGTCAGGAAGCAACACTCTGCAAATTTTAAAATAATTTGAATCTCAAATTTCCCCCAAACTGTTGAGTTCTAACAAATATACAAATAAATGGAGATGCATTTGCTCTGTTATCTTTACTTGTTTTCAAGCTTGCAATTGTCACTGGAAAAGGTCCAATAAGTTAGCAGAAAAGGGGACCTCAACCCAGGATAAATACAGTTCTTGACAAATGTCACAGAAAGGAATTTAAGGACACATCAGAGACACAGATGGAGATTTATTTAGGAAATCAGAGACACATTCAAGGGAGAATTTGGGCTATCTGGAGAACGAGACACTTTTGGGATAAAGCAAGAGTGTACGTTGAAGGGAGTGTGCTGGGCATCTTGAAAACTCTTAGGGTTCTCAGGCTCATTTTAAAAGGAAACTTGGTAAGGGCGGGTATGGGAAGGTTCATGGGGATGACATAAGTATGGTAATCACAAGATGGCTTATGATGGTCTGGCAATTCTCGAGATCCTTCGGTTGATGTCTCCTTTATTACCTGATCAATAAATAACATTGGGAAAGTACCAATTATAGGTTTCTTAAAATATTATACCTCTCTTTGCTTAGTCTATTTGCTATAGGCCAATTCCAGTGCACAAGGTAATTTTAAAAAGTAAGTGAATTTATTTTAACTCTAAGATTTTGATTGAACATCTGTAGATTTCCCAGAAATTTGGGAGTGACAACCTTGGGAAAGAGATCTGGCTTTGGGGGACAGGTATGCGGAACTTCAGCATAAGGCTTTCAGATTAAAGCTACCTGTATCCTTGTCTTTTCTTTTGTCTCCTTTTTACCCATCTTCTTACTTCTTCAATACTACCTGACAATCAGATATTAATTCCACAATTTGTAATAAAAAGCTTTTATGAACTGGGACTGAATAGGCTAGTATTATGAATTCACATTTTTAATATGTATTTAACTAACCTGAGCTTACTTTTTTTGTGAACAATTTTATTTTAAGCCATTTCTTTTGCCTTTGAGTCATCCCTTCATTTCATGCCTTTTGAACACTTTTAAAACTAAATTTGTTATCTTTTTAATTTGAAGTTTGTAAGTTTTGGTGTTTTTTTTTTTTTTTTTTGTTGTTGAAGCACTATTGATAAATGGCTCCCAGTATGTTCCTACTATGATAAGTGGAAAAATGTAATAGATTTTATTGTAGTGCCAGTGCTCAGCTCTGGAACCTACCTGTACTTTGCAGATGTGTGAATTGAATTGCAGTGGGAGAATTCTGTTGCTTATCACTCAGGTCTCCAGAGGTGAGTGAGCATAAGATTTCTTTTCCTTTCTTGAGGAAGAATGAAATCAAACATATAATGTGTTTTGTTCTGTTGGCTCTTATGTTCTTACTTTAAAAAAAAAAAAAAAAAACATGTACATTTGATTAAAGTGCAGGTATCTTAATTCAGTTTTCTTCCTGAAATATTAAGGATTTTAGTATTTGGGTTTGAATAGATTTGCACATAAGTGAAAATAGTAAGGATTTTATTTTGCAAATTATTGGGGTGTTTTACCTTTCCAGTGTACATACTGGAAATGTTTGTGTAATATGAGGCACTCACACAATTGGGGAAGCAGGGTGGTATCAAAAAGAACAAGGCCAAACCTCAGGGACATGGGTCTTGAGTTCAAGGCCCAACTGTGTCCTTCTGGTAGCTCTGCTACCTTGGGCAAGTAAGTATTCAGCTTCTGTTTGTCGAGAGGGAAAAGTAATATACAGCCTTTCAGGCTTGTGAGGGATTAGAAACACTACATGCAAAACAAACACTTGGCCACAGAAAGTAGACAATAAATGGAACTTGTTATTATAAATACATTTTATTATTAATTCCAAATTTTACAACTTCTTCATTTGCAAAATTATAGCTACTGTATTTGAGGGAAAAAAAATAAAAAAGAATTCCTGAATCCCTGAAGGATAATCAGGACATGCCTAAGTGCCTTTTACTGAATTTTTAGTCAAGGTGACTTATGCTTATTCCTCCTTTCTTTTGTTTTCTGTGCTGAGGTGGATTTGTGATTGGTTTGTTGGATGTTAGTAACAACATCAAAACTTTTATTAATTTCATGAAATTCTTCAAAGCAACTTGTAAGTATTAAGTGGAGTTGCTATTATGAATCTGATACATGTTGAAAATCTTTACCACCTTTGCTTAGCACATACATTTGCTCAATAAATATTAGTGGTTATGTTAGTAACTCTAGTATGCCATCACATGTGCTTCTAGACTGCAAATTATTTTAAAAAGCAAAAGTAATATTTTTTTCTGACCACTACTTATATGCATCTCTCCAGGATGCAAGTTAAGATGTCACCTCAGAGAGATTGCAAAGAACTGGTGCCTCTTTTATTCCATGCAGCTTCCTGGTCTCCCAGATCACTAGGGTAGTTTTCCCAGCACCAAAGCTTTCGCCTCCTAGGAACTTCTCCACTCTGAATTTAGCTACAAATCTTGTGTAGATATTGACAATGTCTAGATAATGTATAGTCCCAATTCAAGCCACACTGATGTTCTGGGATGTCTAAGCAGAGAGCACTTGATGCCTTCCCTGATCCTTCTTCAGAGGGGAGGAGTGGACATATAATGTGAAAGGTTACTGGACCATGTTTCTGGAGGAAAGTGGATGAGGAGCTGTTATGGTTTGGATGTGAGGTGTCCCCCAAAACCTCACGTGTGAGACAATGCAAGGAGGTTTAGGGGAGAAATGATTGGATTATAAGAGTCTTAACCCAATCAGTGACTTTTTTTAATGTATATTTTTTTGGTACTGGGGATTGAACTCAGAGGCACTCAACCACTGAGTCACATTAGTAGATATGAAAAATGACAAACCCCCAAAGTAGTGAGTCCCTGGGAAAGGGGAGTGAGAAGGAAAGCCATACATTGAGAGCACTGAGCCTTTCCCAATACATTCTTTCCTGGTGATAACACAAAGATGGAAGAGGTGTCCATCAAGCCTGGAAAGGCAGTCTTTGGGAAGAGGCCAAAGCATTAATCATTCTGTAAACAAATCCGTTCCAGATAACAACCACTGACCCCAGGCCCTCCATTAGGTCCAGCACAATAAATTCCAGAAACTGACCACTGACCTAGATTCCCTCCTATTTTGCCCTGTAAAACAGACCCTAAATTCCTCAGCACTAAAACTCACTCCTTCACTGATTGATAGAACAAACTCCAAATTCCTGGGTGCCCAAAGAAAATTTGATATGCTCACTAGACCACCTCTCAGAATAACCTATATAAGCCCAGGCCCTTTTTTTATTTGGGGGCTCATTTTCCACCAGGAAAGTGGGTCCCACCATGGTGTCATTTCATCCCTGCATTCCCTGCTCCTATGTGAAACTTTGTTTCTGAATAAAGCACCGAGCTGATTTGTGAAGTTTACATTCATCCCGGTCTGTTTGTGGTAACACACATCCCCAGCCCTATTTTGTATTTTCTTTAGAAAATACAGGGTCTCTGTGAGTTTGCTTAGTGCCTTGCCATTGCTGAGGCTGGCTTTGAACTAGTGTTCCACCTGCCTTAGCCTTAACAGGCATGTGCCACTGCACCCCGGCCCAATCAGTGATTTAATCACCTGATAGAGTGATTTAATCACCTGAATGGTAACTGAAGTGGTAGGGTGTGGCTGGAGGAGGTGGGAATTAGGGCATGGCTTTGGTGTATACATTTGCATCTGGAAAGTGGAGTCTCTCTCTCTGCTTCCTCAGGTGAGCTGCTTCCCTCTACCACACTTTCCCCCCATGATGTTCAGCCTCACCTTGAGCTCCAAGGAATGGAGCCAGCCTTCTATGGACTAAGACCTCTGAAACTATGAGCCCACAAATAAACTTTTCCTCCTCTACAATTGTTCTGGTCAAATCCTTTATTCTCAGCAGTGAAAAAGCTGACTAGAACAGGAGCACTGCAAGTAGGGTTTAATTAATAGAATTGCAGTGTTATATGCATATTTTGTGGAATGAGTCAGGTCTGTAACCAATGTTTGTATGATTTCCTGTTGGAAATAGAAAGCAACCCAATAGATGGCTTCTGGGTGGCTTTTCTCAGGCTTCAAATAATGAATTTTGCATAATGTCCTAGAGGCACCCCCAAGAAGGAAGCCTGAATACAATTTCACCTAAACAGCCTTTGTTGAATAATGTGCATCTCCTGTATTCGCAAAGTGAGCTCATACCAAGTGATCAGGGGGAATAGTTGGTGTTATTTCTGGGCTTGGTCTAGGTCAGTGTATTCTAGGAATGCATGTGAGATTTGCCAGAGGCTAGAACTTTAAAGGATGTTTAGTTTAAAAAAAATAAAAAGAGAGAAAGACGAAATCAAATTGGATCATTAACTTGATTCTTACAGCAATATATAACTATTTTCTAATTCTTTCACTGAGAACATCTTTTGTATTAGAATAAATAAGGAGATTTACTCTTCTTGATACTTTGCTAAACTTTTTATTGGTGGGGGTGAAGGTGCTAGGGATTGAACCCAGGGCCTCCAACTTGCTAGGCAAGCACTCTACCACTGAACTACAGCCCCTATACCAGAAACCTTTATACTGACAGTGCTTCAGGATTTATTTCTCTCTGCTATATAAAACCTAAATGATCAAGGCTGCCATCCTTGATATCCTAAATATATTCAAACCAGCCTTGGGGGAGTGATCAATATACTTTACTGTTGTACATGTCTATTTAGAGTAGGGTTTGGAAAATCTTTTATCTATAGAACCATATAGTCAATATTTTAGACTTTGTTGTCTACAATTACTCATATCTGCTTCTGTAGCAAAAGACAATATATAAATGAAAGTGTACTGCTATATTCACAAAAAAATTCCACTTTCAAAAATAGGCAATGGGCCAGAATTGGTCTGTGGATCTTAGTTGAGAGACCCCTGATTTAGACCACAACTAAACAATCTATAAAAAGCAGACTACAGTATAAGCTTCAATATTCAAATGATTATCAGGTTTGATCTTGCTTGGAAAACATACCAAACTCACTTTTTTTTCCTTTAAAAAATTAGAAATGGCAAAGGCTTTTGAAACCATACCCTCTATAATAGTCAGAAACTCAGTATCTTATTGACATGAGGAAAAAGCAAATGCCATATATCATCTTGCACTGGAACAAATACCTGTATGAACTTACAACACAGACTGATGCTGACATACCATTTATAAAGTTTGCAAGCAAGCAGACACTTTAAGAAGCAGATGATAATCCTCAGTCAAGAACATTTATCTTCAAAATATGTGGTTCTGAACATAGGTTTTTTTCACCAGAGATATAGTTGTATTACTTAAACTATTATTTAGGCTTATGGAGCATTTTTTTTTTTCATTTATGAGAAAAAAGCTTTGCATGCAGGTCAAAATTAACAGTTTTCTATATCTGGAATCCACTTTGCTGTGGTCCAGGCTGTTCTCATTTTCACTCTGCAATTTAGCAGAGAAATGGAATAATGACCTGAATAGTTTGTATGCCCACAAGACTTACTGTCATTTTGGCCAAAATGTTTCAACTGGCCCCATTTACCTCTCCTGACAGGCGGAGGGCTCTTTGCAGTATCAAAACTGCTGCCTTTGAGACATATAGTGTTTCTTACTGTCACTGATTAGGTTAACAGTATTTGAAAATGGATTTATAATCAATTAATTTTCTCTATTTTCTACCTAAAAATTGGTGCTCATAAAATACCATACAAGTAATAAGTAGTCTAAGTACTTCGCTAGCACTTGTTTTACTGTCTTAGCACAAGACACAGAAATAGCACTGCCTGATTTAGCAAATAAAAACAGAGGTGGCCCAGTTTAATCTGAATTTCAAGTAAAGGACAAGTAATTTCTCAGTGTATTAAGTACAGAATATTTGGGACATACTTATACAAACATATTCATTCCAAATATTTGATGGGACATAATTATACTAAATACTTATTGGATGTTTATCTGAAATTCAAATTTAATTAGGCATCCTAACATACTGAAGCATGCTGTAGTAAGTGGAGTTTTCATTAGATACAATATTTTATATAGAGTATTACTAACGTTCAAAAGTGCAAATGCTTCTGGCAGACAGTCTTCACCGGAGAATCCATGGAAGGTAAGTGCCTACTCCTATGCCATGCTGCTGGCTTTGCTGGGTGAGATTTGTGTTAACTTGGCAAAGTACATCTTTTTTCTTTCTTTTCTTTCCTTTATTTTTTTTCCCTCACAACTCGGGATGGAACCCAGGGCACTCTATCACTGAGCTATATCCCTAGCCCTTTGTTATTTTTTTTATTTTGAAACAGTCTCATTAAATTGCCCAGACTGGCCTCAAACTTGCAATCCTCCTGCCTCAGGCTCCCACCTAGGATTACAGGTGAGCATCACCATACCAGGCTTGCAAACAAATCACTTTTTTTTAAAATGAGAACATTATAATCATACATAGTATTTGGATTCATTTTGATGAAATAATATATGTCAGGAATTTGATTTCAATCCCCATTCTCCCTTTCCCTTCCCTTCTCCCTCCCACAATCCTCTGTCCTTTCCTTTATGGATCTTCCTTTCACTCCTTAATTTATTTACTTTTGATTGATATTTTCTACATTACATACAGGTGAAATTCTTTATGCTACATTTGTATATGTATGTAACATGATATTGTTAAATTCATTCCACATTTCTATCCCCTTCCCTTCTTTCCTCCCTCCTTCTTATTCTCCTTCTTCTGCTCTACTGATCTACTGTTTATCTTTAAGATATCCTATGTCCTTCCCTTCCATCTTCTATGGAAAGCAGTGTGGCAACTCCTTATAAAACTAGGAATGGAACCACCACATGTCCCAGGTATCCTACCCCTCAGTATTTATCTAAAATAATTAAAATCAGCACAATATAGTGATACAGCCACTTAAATGTTTAGAGCACAATTCACAGTAGCCAAATTATGAAATCAACCCAGATGCCCATCAACAGATGAATGGATCAAGAAAATGTGATATATATACACAATATAGTTTTACTCAGCCATGAAGAAAAACAAGTAATGGCATTTGATGGTAAATGGATGGAAATGGAGAAAATCACACTAAGTGAAATAAACCAGACTCAGAAAATCAAGAGCCAAATGTTTTCTCTTACATGTGGAAGTCAGAGAAAAATAAGGCAAGATACCTCTTAATACAAGCATGGGAAGATGCTTTCACTCTTGGACATTTGTTTTCTTCATGATGGGCAGGAGAAGTTGAAAGTGATGCTTGTGTTTAATGATATATTTAAGTTTTTATTACATACTAAGCTTTAAAGCATATTATTTGGATATTAGAAAAAAAGGAAATAAAAAAATACCAATACCTTCTTGATCTAGGGAAAACCACTGTAAACATATTGGGATTTATTGATCCAGTTTTTACATGCATATGTAAATATTAAATATATAACAAATAGAGTATATATATGTCAAATATATATACCAAATAGAGTATATCTGATATCTTAGATTTCACCTCCAAAATATCATCTTTACCTTTAATATCCAAATAAGTGGTTTGATTTCTTTTCTCCCACATGACAGGAAGTACAGGCTCCCAGAATGTTTAAGAGGATTTGCCAAAAGTAAAAGTAACCTCAGTTAAGCATAAACTCTTTCTCTCCGCCTCACAATGAATCCTCAACCATCCCTCTGGTTGTCCCACTTCCTCTTTTCATGTTGTTTAATCTTATATTAATAATGTCCCTCTAACTACATTCCTTCAAATATCATTACCAGGAAACTGTCATACGGTGTTGACTTTAGTAAAGGTGGGTTGCAGCATAGTGCTAATGGAAAATTACTGCATATGGGGTACTAGACTTTCTGTTCTTAGAAGGTTCTCTGGTGTCACCTGGACTCTGGCCACCTGTCATGAGCCCAATGTCCATTCCCTAAGATTTCTTCTAGAAGATCTCCCTTCTCATTCTAGAGCCCTGGCACTCCCTTCCCCTGCTTGAATTTGCTTCCCTTACCTTCTCTAGGTACTAAGCCTGAAAATTCAGAGTCTTTAGAGTCTAAGCCTGAAATTCAGAATTGCAGAAGTCCACTCTGTGGCCTGGACTTTCCAGGGGTCTTAGAACTCCATATTCCCAAGAAAAATTGCAGGAACTCATACCTTCTTCCCCATCACAGAAGAGGAGGTAGCAACTGATCAGACATCTCAATAATTTTAGACTATAATAAGCTCCTTGAATGTGTACATTATATTTTTATGATAATTTTATTTAGCATTTAATGACACTGAACTGTCTGATTTAAAAAATTATGAATAGCCATATCTTACAGAGACAGAGTTTTACATTTACATATAAATATACCTGCATGATAAAAATAATATTTTTCTCTGAGAAATTTGTATATATGCATATACTTTATATATGTGTAATTTTATTTATCTGTACAATTTTATATATATGAGATAATTATGTATTATTTATGTGTATATATGTGTGTGCAAAAGTACAATTTTTAAACTTGAGTCATACCAATTCTTGGGAAAGGCTTCCCTCCCTTTCCTCCCACCAGTCATCCCTGTGGGTAAAAGAACATTTATTCTTTTTCCTTTATGTTCCCCTCCCCCCACTTCCTTTTCCAGACATTACAGAATTTTTAAAAAATGAACTATATCTCACTTTTAAGATTCATAATTTTGTGATTCTGCCTAAAGTGCCCTTCAAGATCGAAGCCACAAGCTTTTTATTGTATTTTGTTTTAATTTTCAGAGCAGTTTCCTTACCTCCTCATTTCTCCTGGCACTGATGTATTACTCTCCACTACTCTTATTTATTCATTAGTCTCTCCAGGAACTTCTTGCAAGCTGCAGATTATGTTGAATTCATCTCTCTCTTTCTGTTCACCCCAGTGCCTGGAACACAGTAGGTGCTCAATAAATATCTGCCAACCTCAGTGACAAACCACTGCAGAGAGGCATCAACGGACTAGTAAAATTTCCCTGCTCTCTCTTGTCTATCCACTGGTATGACCAAGCACTGCTTATTGCCATAGAAAAGATTTTTCCCTGAAAGGGAGTTGCTGTCAAGTAGTTTCATTCTGAGGAGGCCAATTCTGGTAGTGGTCGTGGTGGTAATGGTGGAGTTTGTTACCTTCAAAATTCCCAAACATTCCCAGATCTCTATAGTGGAAGTGGAAAGGGAACCTTAGCTTTGTGCAAACTGCACAGAGTGTTTGATGTTATGTTCCATCAAGTTTCAGTTGCAAGGAAATTAATAGCAAAGCAGTAGAACCTAGAAATCAGTGTTTGAATCTGCATATTTTTATAACGAATTCTAAGATATTTTGACTTTTCTCCAGCAGATTTTAAATATTTATAATGATTCATGATCATTTTATTTATTTAAATTTCAGTGTTATTTGTCTTTAAACTGAAATCAATTGCTCCCTTACCTGTGTTTCTGTAGCATTTTTTAGTTTATTTATTAATATTTAAAAATATTTCAGACACATGATGGGAAAAATATTAATTGAAACTTCCTGTTGTACCCATCCCTATTGCTTCACTTTAAGTTTATCTGGAGTTCACTATGACAAATTTATTTTTTATAATTCTTATGAGCATTTTATATTAGTGTCATATATAAAAGCACCTATAAAATTATATATGGTTGCTTTTACGTTTTTTGAAACATTACACATATGATATCAGGGTGGTTATTCTTTTGCAATATTGTGTTTTAGAGACGTAGGTATGTTAGTACATATAATTCTATATAATTCATTGCTTTGTACACTATCTCACTAATGCGTTACATATAGTTATCTGTTCGGTTGATGGGCATTTAGATTTCTTTCTTTCTTTTTTTTTTTTTTTTTTTTTTGGTACTGTGGATTGAACCTAGGGGTACTTTACCACTGAGCTATATCCCCAGCCCTTTATGGTTTTTCTTTTGAGACAGAGTCTTGCTAAATTGCTGAGACTAGCCTCGAACTTGTGATTATCTCGTCTCAGCCTCCTAAATTGCTGGGATAATCAGTGTATACCCATGCTCGTGCCATATTACTTTCTTGTTTTCCTCTAATGCAAAGCATTAATGAAATATTCATGCACATGATTTGGCCCAGTGCAGATGTTCTTTTAGAGTAGATACCTAGGACTGAGATTGCCGAATTATAGAAAGCATACATGTTCACCTTTCCTCTGTTATTACCAAATTGCTCTCTAAAGAGGATTTGCTAATTTATCTTTCCTATGGATGTTGCTCTACATTCTTGCCAGCATATGTTATTGCTAATAAGTGGGCAGGAAATGATATTTTACTATGGTTTTAATTTGAATTTTCCTGAGACTTAGTAACATGGAATATTTTTCTTTTTTCTTTTTGCCATTCATATTTCTTTCTCTGTGATTTCCCCTCATTATAATTTTCTAATTATTTTATTGTTTTTTAATAGCTAAATTGTAAAGCTCTTAAATATATTTCTGATTTGTAAATCCTTTTAAAAGTTTATTTGTGGCAAATATCTTCTCTTCATCTGTACTTTAATACAGCATGTTTTCATATATCTCTGGGAAAGTATTATGTATGGTATTTGTGTTAGTCTATCCTTTTCTCATAAGTTTATAAGTGAGAACAGAAACACCCTTTATTTTATTTCCTAAGTTCCTGGAACATAGATGACATCCAGTGAAATTTCTTTTATGAACTTTAGAGTGTCACTTAATTTAATGTAGATGCTATTGTAAATTTGAATTTTCTACAACATAAAGGCATTTCTGTATCTCTTGGTCATATGATATATGTATTCTTATCATATGATATACATATGCACGTATTCATTGCATATACACAAACACACATGCATTAATACATACACACTCAGATATCACTTAAAAATGACACTTTTGCTGCCAATACAAATTAGGCTCTTTTATTATTTTCAAATAGAGCTCTCCTCAATTTCGAGGCAAAATTTCTCTTAGAACACTGCAAAGGTCAAGATAGGTTAATATATTCTGATGAGATTGAAATAACCGATGTATTGCTATTTCCCGTCCAGAGTTGTAGAAGCAGGGATGATGGAGGGCATCATTTGTACAATGCTTTGTCATCTTTGCAGATCATCAATATCAGCAGCTGACATGGGCAGGTGTTTGTCAATGAGTTCTGTTGGTTGACACCGACCTTGTCATTACAACCACTGCTTTCTTGACATCTGCTAGTTTGACACATACCATTGGACAGCTGGTGCCTTGACTTGAATATACCAAGGTCTGTGGCATTATTAGTTCAGTTCCTTGAAATTGTTACAATGTCATGTCTTTTTTTTTTTTTTTATCAACAATAGCTATGTACTGTCTTTGTGTATCTTTTTTCATATCATAGTAATTATGTTTTAGGTGATGTGTCTGTTTATAATGCTAGCAGATAGAAACTAAATTAACTATCATCTCAATGCATGTTCAACTTTGCAATTGCTCCAGGAAAAAGTTGATTTTACTCTAACTTTATATAATGAGAAATAACTTCAGTAAATTGTGGGTAGGAGTAAACATTGTGGATTTGAAAAATTATTTTGCATTTAAGCTGTAACTGTTTTTAAGAGTAAATTTGAGATTATATATATAAATTAAATTTTCAGTAGGAAGAAATTGGACATATATAAATGTATCATGATTTAAATGATTTGATCTTGAAACAGGTTTAAAAAAATTCTAACTTCTTAATGTATTCTTAGTTATGTATTGTGAATACAAAATACAGAAACCAGTTCCTATTTTTTCCTCTTTGTCCTTGCTTGAACTTTCTCTCTCTCTCTCTCTCTCTCTCTCTCTCTCTCTCTCTCTCTCTCTCTCTCTCTCCTCCTCTTCCTTTTCCCTTTCCTAACCTGACATCCAAATATTCTTATACTCCTCTGGTAAAGTTTAGGATGCTATTTATGAAGTTTCATCCTCTGTTTGTTTATAGTAGTGTCCCTTAAAACCAAGAATTATTTACAGTAGTAACTGAAGATAACAATGTTGTTCATGGTGCTGTACAAAATTGTATTTAGGGCGTGTCAAGCCAATGATGATGGAATAATAAATGGGTACTGAATGTTCTTGTGGCTTTTATGCAATGCATTGCTCTTGCAATCAGGGTCACATTACCTAGACGTAGGCAAAATAAGACAGGGAGAGGTGGATTTATCTAATCCAGCATGAATGTATTCCACAGTGATTTGATTATTTTTCAGTGCCTTCAAGCAGGTGGATCTTGGTACATGTGCAATATCTGGGAACCTTTTTCTATTTAGATTACTAAGAGGAGAAAAGTACTCTTTGCTTTGCAAATTCAAGTCTTTTTTTCGTTCTTGAATTCCTCACATAGAGGAGATTAGTGTGTTTTTAATGTTTTTTTTCAGCTTGTTTCCCCAGGGTAGCACAGTTTTAACTGTTCCTGATATACTCTGGTTATTTTAAGGAACTTTTTTAATCTCAAGAGTCAAGGGAACAGTTGAATAGTGAATAAAAGCTCTCTAAAAATTTAGCTGTCATGTATTTCTATAAATTTTTTTCTGCCTCATTTATTTTCTGTCTAGAAGTTATATATGGGAAGACCTGAAGGTTCTTTGAGAGGAAATTTCAAAGAGTTACTCTAGAAATATGTTTAGATTTTATAGAAAACACCTCTTAGGAGACTCAATATCATGCATAGATCTGATTTCATGTTCACTGCATTTATCTCACATGTAGCTTATCACTAGGAATTGTATCCATGAAACATTTTTTATCTTTAGCAAATCATGGTCTCCAAATATAAGTTCCTTAAATGGATAACTGAGGCACATGGCCAGGCAAATGACAGTTGCACACCTCCACCCTCCTCCTCTGAGATGCGTATCTCTGAGAAATATTGCGTGGTGATAGTTAAGTCCATAGTATTATGGAGTCAGAAAGACCTAGTGCCTAATTCTGAGTGCTGGATCTGTTCCTCACTTGGCGTATGAGGTAACTCAATCATTTTTTAGCCTCGAAATTTCCACTTATTAAATAGGGATAATAATATTATCTACTTCATAGAATTTCCATGAGGACTACTTCATATTTTGCACACAGTAAGCACTGAATACATATTAGCTTTGAACTTCCTATTTTTTTTATTCAATGTTGTATATATAACAGTAGCATGCTTTACCATTTGTAATACACATAAAGGGCATCTTTTTACATATCACTGTTAGTATACAAAGTATATTCACATCATTCATGTCTTCAAACATGCATTTAGGGTAATGAACTTCCTATTTATGATGATTTTGTCATTATCATCATCATCCTTGCTGTCATGTCAAAATTCTCTGGGGGATATTTGAAAAGAGCGGGTTTCTCCTTGACGGCTAAAATGTAGGTAAACAAAGGGAATCAATGAGATTAAAGGGTCAAAGCCCTGCCCAGCGAGTCTTGACTGTCTTGTAAGTACAGCTGCAGTGTTCTGTGAGAAGCCTTCAACTTGCCAAGTGCAGCTCCATTCCTTTGAAAAGGTCATTGCGAGAGGAACTGCCTACCCATGGTTGTCCTCATACAAGTGTCTATTCATGCTTGTTTTCTTATTTGTTTCCTTGTTCTTGCCCCCAGAGTTCTAGCCTTATCTCAAGGCCTTCATTTTTTCCCCTGGAGCAGTTTCATCAGCTTGTGGAGTTTCAGCTTTTTCATGTTGATGACTCCAAGTCTACAACTTCTGTTTTCACTTATGAATTTTGAAGGAAAAAAAAAAATGGAACATTTCATTTCAGAAGCTCTTCATTCCTTTGTGAACATGCCATGCAACTTGAACTTTCACAGTTCAAAATCATGTGTCCTAAGCCGTAGAAAAATCAAACGATTGCCTGTTTCCTCTGAACTCTGTATTTTTTCAGCCTTCGCCCTCCTCACAGATCCTACTTGTGGGTTGGTTCATTTGTTTTCTATCTATATACTCTTTGGTCAGTGGATATAATTTAATCCCATGGCTTTCAAATGCTCCCCATCTCTTGATAACTTCCACATTTGTGTCTTCAGACCTTACATTTGGGTCTAGACTCCTACATCCAACTTCATACTGAACATCTTCATTTGAATATCTAAAAGACCTCTCCCACCTGACATGTCCAGAATGGAGCTCTTGCATTTTTTATCCCTAGCCCACCTACTATGTGTAACTTTTAGTGTTAAGTTGTACTTGAATTCTTGGAATCTACATGAAACCCTGGCTCATCTGAGGGAGTACAGCATATAGGAACCAACACTTGGGTACTTGAGGTTCTCCTTGCTATTGGAGAGTGAGAAAGTCCCGCAGTTTCCCCTGAATTTATATGGCTTTGCCCCAGGATCATGTGCTACAGCTACATCAGTCCCTGTTTCTCAAATGTGCCAGATAGACCCTCACCTTTGGGTCTTGGCTATGGCTATTCCCTCTTGCTGGAGTATTCTTACCTGATATCTGCATGATTTATTTTCTCACTCCCCTAAAGCCTCTTCTTTAAAAGTCACCTTCCAGGAGTCCTTCTCTGTTCAATGTATTTGAATTTATTGCACTTCACCTATACCTTCTGGCACTCCTCATCCCATCTTCCACACTCAAGTTTTTTTCAGCACTGTCACTTCTTTTTTTTTTTTTTTTTAAAGGTGCAAGAATAATGTATTAGTTTTATATTGCTGCTGTAACAAATGACCACAAATTTGTGACTGTACACACCACACATTTATTCTTACTAAAGTGTTGGTTGGCTGCTTTCCTTCAGGAGGTGCTAGGGAAGAATTTGCTTACTTGCCTTTAGAAGCTCCTAGAGGTCCCTGCCTCCTTGACTCCTGGCTCTCCTCTCCATCTCAAAGCCAGCAGTGCAATAGCACTGTCACTTCTAATATACCACTTATTTATTTTAGTTATTGTCTATCTTCTCTTTTAGAATAGAAGCTTCGTGAGACAGGGGGTTTGTGGGTTTAGTTTAGGGTTGAATCCCCAAGATCTAGAATAATGCCTAGCACCTAGTTACTGCTCACTCTATATTTATTGAACAAACAATGAATGAATGAACGTACCTGAAATAGTCTCTGGAAGGTCCATACTAATATGTCAAGGCCAAAAATAACATCCCTCAGCTGTGGCTCATCTGCACCTCTGAGGGAGGAAAGCGAGAGGTGTTATGAGATTTGCCCTATGTACCTGAGCTGCTGAGGGGGTGAAGTTTCAGAGTTACAGAAAATAGCTTTGGGATTTAGCCTGCTTATCTATTAATAAGAATGAGTCCATTTTAATGAGTCAATGACTAAATCCAGGTGGGTGGTTTTATAGAGTAAAAGTGTTTTTTTTTTTTTTTTTTTTTTAAAGAAAAAGTTATTTTATGAAAAAAAATAGATGATATGGAAACCACAAAGAAGAGATAAAGGCAAAGAGGAATGAATTGAATGAAAGGGGCCAAGAAATTTCAGATAACTAAGGCTGTCCTTGAAAGCTCTTTATGGTTATTCTTTAGTACTCTGGTTCTTCATCAAGGGGCAACTGCCCTCAGAAGTGCATGAGTCAAGGAGAAAGAAGAGAACCCAAGCTCTGACTGCACTGGGCACATTTGTCAGAAGTGCATGAGTCAAGGAGAAAGAAGAGAACCCAAGCTCTGACTGCACTGGGCACATTTGTTGTGAGAACATTACTTGGTTTAAATGGAACAGATTTGGACTGGGTGATGCTGCCATTTTGAATTAAGAAAAAAATTTTAAAAGAACGTATTTTCAGATACTTATGAGAAAAAAAAAAAAAAAAAAGATAACCTCTTTTGGATTCCTCTGATGGGTGAGATCCTTGCTGTTTGCCAGAAAACCTGTCTGCCAGAAGGGAGAATGCTTAGAAGGACTGAACTTCCTCATTATTTAACTCCACTTACTGGGTAAGCTGCTCCCTTCAGGAGTCTCCAAAAAGGGCCATGGTGTTATTTTCACTTTAGCTTTTGTTCCAAAGAGAAAATGTGTATATTCTTATGCTAATGCAGTTTTCACATTTCACATATTTAGTTTAAGCAAGATGGTTTTAGAATTGAGGTAGAATAATTTGTCTTTTTTGAAGAAAATTCAAGGGAAAGAAAGAAACTTCTGCTAGGTCTCTGCAGCATCAGACTTCCTGAGTTTGTCAAAAGTCAGTTGATGGAAGGAAGAGGTGAGACTCTGACCTAAGTGGGACCCAAGGGACAGGCAAGGCACACATATTGGACTTACAAAATTATTGATTTGTTTTACTCTTCTTTGTGTTTCCTGGCTACTGTGATTTGAATATCTCCTCCAAAACTCACGTTCAAATTTAATTGCTGTTGTAACAGTGTGGTGAGGTGGGACCTTTAAGAAGTGATTAGGTCATGAGGTCCCACCCTCATGAATGGACTGATGCATTTTTTTTAAAATATTGTTTAGTTTTCAATGGACCTCTATTTATTTATTTATATGCGGTGCTCAGTATTGAACCCAATGCCTCACACATTCTAGGCAAGCACTCTACCACTGAGTCACAACCCCGGCCCCTGGACTGATGCATTTTTATGGGAGTGTGTTAGTGATTATAGGAGTGGACTTCTGATAAAAGGAAGAGTTTGGCTCTTTCTGTCTTGCAATGGGTCCCTTGCCCTTTTGCCATGTGATAATACAAGTGGGTCCTTGCTAAATGCAACCCCTCCATCTTGGAGTTGCCAGTTTTCAGAACCATGAGCCAAGGAAACTTTAATGTTAATGGTATCCTGTTATGGCAGCATAAAAAGGACAGAGATATTGAGGTTATGTGGCAGATGAGACCATCTTAATGCTAGAGTTGAAAGAGGTCAAAGAATATGACCAGCTTTGTCATGCAACATTATACATGAAAATAAATCCCACTCTTCTTCCTTTAGCCTGTTCTTTTAATAACAGGGTCATCAAAGAATGCTAAAGTACAACTCTCTCAGACGTTAGGACAGTCTGGCTTCTCATCTTTGGTGGACATTGTTTACCAGTTCCTATTAAGCTTGAAGAACAATATTTAAGTCATAAAAATTAGACACTGCTCTTGAATAGCTCAAGTTGCAAGTATTGCATTGGTCTCATATTAGGTGAGCACATCTCAGTAGTTGTGCCAAATAATCCATTAAGGCCAGAAAAATATCTGTATTAATCTGAGCTTTTATTTCTGCCATTCTAATTTCTCCTTAGGTGTTTTACATTATACATTCATGCAAAAGTACACGTGCATGATAATAAACAAAGAAACAAGCATTAGTATAGAGGAAGTATGTGCTCAAATTATTTTGTCAAGGAGTACATACTCCAGAAAATTTGGAGTCCATGATCCCAGAATGGCCTTCAACTTAAATAGTCCTTTCTCTGAGGCTTCACCTTTTAGTAAGTGTTTAATAAACACATAAAGTGCTTCCTGTATCCCAACATGGTAAAGGACATTGAGCTACTGGAAGGGATGTTCCTCATCTTGTTTTAGTGAGCATGCTCATTCTTTTATTGTGAATGATAATTCAATAAATTAAAAATATTTTTGCTGTGCTGGGGATTAAGCCCAGGGGCTCATGCATGCTAGGAAATTTTTTTAAAAATTAGGAGTCCCTCCCCCCACCAACTAAACAATTTTTTAGGCTAAAAGCAAAGTACCTACACTATTTCTAGTGAAACGAGGGCAGTGGTGGTTGTGGGTGTGTGTGGGTGCAGAATAACAAATTTAGATTTAAAATTATGGTGGATTTTAAAGAAAAAAATTGTGTTCCCCAAACTAAAGTACAGCATAAACATATTTTCAAAGAAAACTGTTTTTCTGTATGGGTTTTAGTTGCCTTAACAAATTGACTCAGGATTCAAAAGACAGGAATTTATAGAGATTCTCTACATATATATCTATGTTGAGTTAATGATTAAAAATAATCATCCCATCAAAATAATAACATTTTAGCGTAGCTAAAATACTTATTTTTAGGATATGAACACCATTGGGAATTGCCTTAGCTAAGTGTGAATTTTGGGTCACCTGGTATTTTATATTACCTGATTAGTATTATATCCCAAGACCACAGGATAATTTTACTTGAGGATTCAAAACCACACTTTTTCCTTTAATGAAGTACAGAATGTGTTGACTGTATATTTCTGTTTACAGTAATGCCAGATTAGCTGAAGGGCCTGAGTTCTAGGACAGTCCTCTTTCTGATGAAGAGCTCAGAGAACTAGTTCTAACACTGTTATTATCTTTCTTACAGAAAGCTTATCTTGACACTTTGAGTCTTTCAGGAACAAGTACTAGAATCCATCTCAAAAAGCAAAATAAATTGAAATAGAACAAAACACTATGTTCCACAACACCAAGTAAAGAATTTGCTAAAGCTTGAATTAGGCCCAAATATTGAGTTTATTTTTTAAACTAAAATCTGTACTGAATATACTTCAGTATGTTTTTAAAGTATCTAGTTCAAACTGCTGCCAAACTTGAACATTTTCAAAACTGTGGTACTATAACAAAACTAGGCCATCAATATATTCTTCGAATGAAATTGAACTTGCTCCAAGTCTTTTGTCTAGCTCACACAGTGGGGTTTTCATGGTGCCCATACCACTACAACCCATTTTCTCATTAATGTTTGCTGACAGTAGCTTCCCTCTTTTGAAAAACCTTGTCCCTCAATTGGAAGTGTCATTCTTAGAGAAATTAAAAGTAGTTGCATGATCTATCAGTTTTAATATACTTTCTCATTATTTATTTCTTGTGCTGTTGCATATTAAAAGTGCTTCTGCATATGAAGAAACTTAAACAGTAGTTCTCATACTTTTCCTCTCTATCATCAGAGGAAATCTGATCCTTTCCATTTTTAAATTTCCCCCTCAACTTTTCCATTGGTGACAGTCTCACAGCATGACTTAAAACAGAAAATGCTCAGAAAGCTGTATAAAATGCATCAACCATTTTATATCTGCCTCAGATATTAAAGTTCTACACAATAATTAATATGAAGATACTGATTCTCTGGTAGAATCACCTAGGCTTAAAAATTACTCAATGCCTCTTGGAAAGACATTTTTACCTCTTTAACTGGTCAGCCTTCTTATGGGTTTTCCACTTTAATATATTTTATTTTTACTTTCTACTCAGGACAATTTCCTTTGGTCATTAGGACATTAATCTTTCTAACTCTAAGACTATTATTTTGATAATCTATCTCAGCAACTGGTTGATATGAGAACTGACCTTCACAATGTGATGAGTACTGTTTCTGTTCACGGCCTCTGTCTATGTTAAATACAGGATGTGTGCATGCAGAGAGAGAGATGGTGATATACTCCCCTACTTGTGAGTAATTGGAGTTTTGCATGCCTGACTTTAAAATTCTCAGGCAACCCTAGAGTTCCAAGTCAGGTACTCATGGAGTGATCTGTAATTTTGCTAAATGTGAATTTGAATCCCTCTTATTAGAGATTAGTGCAGGGGAGCAAGCCACTTTATTAATGATTAAGCCAACTGTACAGAACAAACTACAGCATTGTTCCAATCATTTTCCCCCACATTTTTGCACAGGAAATATTGTAGAGCAGTGTTTCTCAACTTCAGTATTACTACATTTGGAGCCAGACAGATTTTTGTTCTTGGGGACCATTTTGTTTAGGATGTTTAGAAACATCCCTGTCCTCTACCCACTAGATAATTCTCCCCTTTTTGTGACAACCCAAAATGTTTCCATACATTGCCAAATGTATCCTGGGAGGAAAATTTACCTGAGATTGAGAACCACTTCTATAGAGGAAAGCCCCAGTTCATGAGTAAAAGCTGAGCCATTATAAATAGTACTATATTTCTTATACATATATTGTTATACATTAATTTTGTTCTTGAGATCACATTCCATCCATGAAATTACAAAGCTGATTTTAAAGTTTTTGTTTTTTAGAGACAATTGTTAAATGTGAAAAACTAAGTAGTATAAACTTCACATTCCTTTTAAGGAAGAAACCATAGCTGAGGCCCCTTAAAATATACTCAGTGAAGTTTGAACTGCATACTATTTTCTTTTCTTGTTGAAATCAGTGCACACGCTATAGGCATTCTTCTTTAACATTGTCTGAGAGAAATTAGTTAGCAATTGAACGAGGGATGAAGTGGTGAGTGGGAAAATTTATTCAAGGAAAATGTTCTAGAGAGTATTTGTATTAGCCTTGCATGTAAGACAGGAGGAAGGATGAATTTCAAGAACTCATGGAAGAAAAATTGATGATTTCCAGATAAATGACAATATCTCTGCTATTGAAATCTAACCATCCCCCACCTGCAATGACCTGCTCCTTAGTGTCTGGGAACAGCTTGGTGAGCTCATTCACTGCTCTCAGGATAAACTCTTGTGATGCTCCTAAACCCCAGGCTCCCAGTCATAGATCTCTTTTAATCATATTTGCACCTGTTGTTTGAGAACTTGTAAACATTCAGCACATTAAAAAATTCCTATTTGCTGTCTTACTTTTTTTTTAAACTAATTTTATGATTTCTATTTTTAATTCTACAGTTTTCAGAGTCCTTTCTGTATTCATCATGATCCGTACCAAACTGAGCTTGTGTTTCTGAATACTAATCCACAAAGATAGTTTCTGAAGGGAAATTGCAGCTAAGTGAAGCACTGATAATTTGTCAACCTGGATACTTTTTACAACATGCCTTGACTGGGATCTGGAATTAAATACCCGAGAGGGAGGATTAAAAATAAAATGGGTTTCAATTTCAGAAAGTGCATTCTTGAAATGTCTTTCCTGTCCTTTCCATTCAATTTATCACACTCACACTGGCACCACCATTTCTGCAAATGGGGCAAGGTTTCCTCTAGGGCTTCCAGATTGAAATGGAACCCAAAGGACTCAGTTATTTTGGCTGGATCATTCTACATACTGGTGGATTGCAATTTCAGTGCAAATTGTAATTACGGACCTAACAATAGCATATACTCTATTCTTCAGATGGGAACAAGAACTGAAAAGTTTTGCCTGTTTTATACATTTGGGTAGAAGTCTGCATCGTTTCAAAATGGTTCCATATTTAACAGGTTGTGAATGTTCTATTTGATCTTGTTGTTTTATTTATAGGTAGGCAAGTAGTTCCATAAGTGTCAGGTGGGTTTTGGAGAACCTACTGTTTGACAGTATTTTTTAAATCAAAATATATTTAGATATAAGTATAATCACATATACTGTAATATATCAAAACTGTCATTACTAGTAATATACTAATTACATTATACTAGCATTATAGTAATGATATAAACAGCAGTGTAATAGAATTCATAGTGTAATCACAATTAACTTTTATAGAGGGACTGGGGTTGTGGCTCAGCGGCAGAGCACTTGCCTCGCACGTGTGTGGCCCGGGATCGATCCTCAGCACCACGTAAACATAAATGCATTGCATTGTGTACAACTAAAGTAAATAAATAAATATATTAAAAAAAAAACTTTTATAGAGTTTTACAACAATTACAAGACTTTTTGATGCTGAGAAGATTTGTAAGATTTGAAATTCTATTGGCTTTCCATCACTTCTCTGTGTGGTTTGACTGGTTTTATTGCAATGAGGATGGACTATAGAGGTACTGAATCTTAAGAGCTACATAGAGCTCTTAGGTCATCTGGTCCAGTGACTTTCAAATGGGTGAACAACAAAAAGATTGTGTATGTGTGTGTTCTTATGTAAACCTGAAATAATCCCTGAAATGGTTATTCAGATTTTTTATTAAGTTTGATTCTGTTCCTGTTCTTCTCTTTTCTAATTTAATTTTTGAAAATGGACAATAGGAAGCACTAGTAGTCATAACTCCTGGTTGAAAAGCACCATCTTGGCTCGTAGCTGTGTTTTATAGATGGGGAACCTGAGGCCTGGCAACTTGAAGTGATTCGTCTAAGGTCAAAGAGCACATTAGCAGCTGAAACAAGAGCACTTTAAAAAATATAGATAGAACTTCAAATTCAAGTCATTTAGCATTTAGTGCATATAAAAGTATTTATTTATTTAGTCCAGAAAAGACTTTCAGACTACTCTGAACAAAATTGGGAGGTGATCCTGGGCTAGTAGCACTGTGCCTGGGCACAGGTGATATAATTGCTGTGTTACTGGCCTTGTGATGTGGAAGCCAAGAGGTGTATTGGAACACAGGCATGCTTGCCTGTTCGCATATTTTCTATGGCTGCCTTTGCCTTACAATTACAAGGCTAAATGGTTGTGAGAGACACAGTATGGTGTGCAGAATATTCACTAATTTGACCCTTCCCATAAAACTGGGAATTATCGGATAAAGCACTTATAATTTCTAGAACATGGTAGATATCAAAAGATGAGCAGTTATTTTTTATTATACAGTGGTTGGTAATGATGATTAAGATGAAAAGAGTTATAATGATAATGTTGGTAATGGTAATAATAATAACACATTATGATGGTGTTAATGATAATGATGATGACAATAATAATAATGAAACAGCAATATAATAATAATATATATATTTTTGGCTATCAGCTTTGAATTATTTAATCCTATTGTAGAAACCACATCTTATATTGCCCAGAGATCTAAAACATATGGCTTTTTCTTGCTCTGGGAAATTCACTCTTAGGTAAAGATCTAAAACTTGCTGTAAAATCAGAGTATGGAGATCCTGATGTTTAGGTCTAATCAGCAGGTGTGAGAGTGTCTTGAGTGGACACTCAGGCCTTCTTTTTGTCCATTTCTGGATAAGTGGCCTATGATCTCTTTGTAATTCTTTTTTTTTTAAATTATTTTTTTATTCTAAGATGTTATAAATGACAGCAGAATACATTACATTTCATATTACACATAGATAGAGCACTTTTTTTTACAAATCTCTGGTTGTATGCAAAGTATATTCACACCATTTGTGACTTCATATATGCATTTAGGGTAATGATATCCATCTCATTCTACCATCTTTTTTTTTTTTTCCCTTCACCCTTTTGCCCCCTCCCTTCCCATCCCTCCCCATTGGCCATTCTAGTATTCCTCTAATCCTCCTATGCTCCCCATCCCAACCCGACTGTGAATTGGCCTCCTTATATCAGAGAAAACATTTGGCATTTGGCTTTTTGGGATTGGCTAAATTCACTTAGCATTATATTCTCTAACTCCATCCATTTTCCTGCAAATGCCATGATTTTATTCTCTCTTATTGCTGAGTAATATTCCATTGTGTGTATATACCACATCTTCTTTATCCATTCATCTACTGAAGGGCATCTAGGTTGGTTCCACAGTTTAGCTATTGTGAATTGTGCTGCTATAAACATTGATGTGACTGTATCCCTGTAGTATTGCTGTTTTCAGGTCTTTTGGGTAAAGACCAAGGAGTGGGATAGCTGGGTCATAAGGTGGTTCCATTCCAAGTTTTCCAAGGTATCTCCATACTGCTTTCCATATTGGCTGCACCATTTTGCAGTCCCACCAACAATGTATGAGTGTGCCTTTTTCTCCACATCCTCTCCAACATTTATTGTTGTTTGTGTTCTTAATAGCTGCCATTCTGACTGGTGTGAAATGAAATCTTAGAGTGGTTTTGATTTGCATTTTCTCTAATTGCCAGAGAGGTTGAGCATTTTTTCATGTATTTATTGATTGATTGTATATCTTCTTCTGAGAAGTGTCTGTTCAGTTCCTTGGCCCATTTATTGATTGGTTATTTGTTTTTTTGGTGTTTTGATTTTTGAGTTCTTTGTATATTCTAGAGATTAGTGCTCTGATGTGCATGTGGTAAAAATTTGTTCCCAATTAGTAGGCTCTCTGTTCACCTCACTGATTGTTTCTTTTGCTGAGAAGAAGCTTTATAATTTGAGTCTATCCCATTTATTGATTCTTGGTATTAATTCTTGTGCTACAGGATTCTTATTAAGGAACTTGGGACCTAATCCAACATGTTGGAGATTAGAGCTTACTTTTTCTTCTATTAGGTGTAGTGTCTCTGGTCTAATTCTAGATCCTTGATCCACTTTGAGTTGAATTTTGTGCATGGTGAGAGATAGAGGTTTAATTTCATTTTATTGCATATGGATTTCCAGTTTTCCCAGCACCATTTGTTGAAGAGGCTATCTTTTCTCCAATGTACATTTTTGGCACCTTTGTCTAATATAAGATAACTGAAATTATATGTGTTAGTCTCTGTGTCCTCTATTCTGTACCATTGGTCTACTGGCCTATTTTGGTACCAATATCATGCTGTTTTTGTTACTATTGCTCTGTAGTATGATTTAAGGTCTGGTATAGTGATGCCACCTGCTTCACTCCTCTTACTAAGGATTGCTTTAGCTATTCTGGGTCTCTTATTTTTCCAGATGAATTTCATGACTGCTTTTTCTATTTCTATGAGAAATGTCATTGGGATTTTGATTGGCATTACATTAAATCTGTATAGTGCTTTTGGTAGTATGGTCATTTTGATAATATTAGTTTTGCCTATCCAAGAACAGGGTAGATCTTTCTATTTTCTAAGGTCTTCCATAATTTCTTTCCTTAGTGTTCTGTAGTTTTCATTGTAGAGGTCTTTCACGTCTTTGGTTAAATTGATTTCCAAGTATTTTATTTTTTTTTTGATGCTGTTGTAAATGGGGTAGTTTTCCTCATTTCCCTTTCAGAGGATTTGTCACTGATATATAGAAATTCCTTAGATTTATGGGTGTTGATTTTGTATCCTGCTACTTTGCTGAATTCATTTATGAGTTCTAGAAGTTTTCTGGTGGAAATTTTTGGGTCTTCTAGGTATAAAATCATATCATCAGCAAATAATGATAATTTGAGTTCTACTTTACCTATCTGTATCCCTTTAATTTCTTTCGTCTGTCTTATTGCTCTGGCCAGCATTTCAATTACTATGTTGAATAGAAGTGGTGAAAGAGGGCATCCCTGTCTTGTTCCAATTCTTAAAGGGAATGCTTTCAATTTTTCTCCATTTAGAATAATGTTGGTTTGGGGATTAGCATATATAGCTTTTATGATGTTGAGATATGTTCCAGTTATCCCTAGTTTTTCTAGTGTTTTGAGCATGAAGGGGTACTGTATTTTGTCAAATGCTTTTTCTGCATCTATTGAGATAATCATATGGTTCTTATCTTTGAGTCTATTGACATGGTGAATTACATTTATTGTTTTCCTTATGTTGAACCATCCTTGCATCCCTGGAATGAACCCCACTTGATCATGGTGTATTATATTTTTGATATGTTTCTGTATCCGTTTTGCTAGAATTTTATTGAGAATTTTTGCATCTATGTTCATTAAAGATATGGGTCTGAAGTTTTCTTTTTTGGATGTGTCTTTGCCTGGTTTGGGGATCAGGGTGATGTTGGCCTCATAGAACGAGTTTAAAAGTACTCCCTGTTTTTCTATTTCCTGAAATAAATTGAAGAGTATTGGTATCAGTTCTTCTTTGAAGGTCTTGTAGAACTCAGCTGTGTATCCATCTGGTCCTGGGCTTTTCTTGGTTGGTAGGCTTCTGATGGCATCTTCTATTTCGTCGCTTGAAATTGGTCTGTTCAAATTATGTATATCCTCCTGCTTAAGTTTGGGCACTTCATACAACTCTAGAAATTTGTCGATGCCTTCAGTGTTTTCTATTTTGTTGGAGTACAGGTTTTCAAAATAATTTCGAATTATTTCCTGTATTTCCGTAGTGTTTGTTGTGATATTTCCTTTTTCATCACATATATTAGTAATTTGAGTTATCTCTCTCCTTCTCTTTGTTATCCTGGACAAGGGTCTGTCAATTTTATTTATTTTTTCAAAGAACCAACTTTTTGTTTTGTCAATTTTTTCAATTGTTTCTTTGGTTTAAATTTCATTAATTTCAGCTCTGATTTTAATTATTTCCTGTCTTCTACCACTTTTGGTGTTGGATTGTTCTTCTTTTTCTAGAGCTGTGAGATGTAATCTTAAGTCATTTATTTGTTGACTTTTTCTTCTTTTGAGGAATGAACTCAATGCAATGAACTTTCCTCTTAGAACTGCCTTCATAGTGTCCCAGAGATTTCGATATGTTGTGTCTGTGTTCTCATTCACCTCTAAGAATTTTTTAATCTCCTCTTCGATGTCATCTGCAACCCATTGTTCATTCAGTAGCATATTATTTAGTCTCCAGTTGTTGGAGTAGCTTTTATTTCTTATTTTATTATTGATTTCTAATTTTATTCCATTGTGGTCGGATAGAATGCAGGGTAGAATCTCAACTTTTTTGTATTTGCTCAGAGTTGTTTTGTGGCCTAGTATATGGTCTAGTTTAGAGAAGGTTCCATGTGCTGCTGAGAAGAAAGTGTATTCACTTGTTGAAGGATGAAATATTCTATATAAGTCAGTTAAGTCTAAGTTGTTTATTGTATTTTTGAGTTCTATAGTTTCTTTGTTCAGCTTTTGTTTGGAAGATCTATTCAGTGGTGAAAGGGGTGTGTTAAAGTCACCCAGAATTATTGTATTGTGGTCAATTTGACTGTTAAACTTCAGGAGAGTTTGTTTGATGAACATGATGCTCCATTGTTTGGGGCATATATATTTATAATTGTTAAGTCTTGTTGGTGTATGGTTCCCTTGAGCAGTATATAGTGACCTTCTTTATCCCTTTTGATTGACTTTAGCTTGAAGTCTACTTTATTTGATATGAGGATGGAAACCCCAGCTTGTTTCCTCTGTCCATATGAGTGGTAGGCTTTTCCCCAACCTTTTACCCTCAGCCTATGGATGTCTTTTCCTATGAGATGAGTCTCTTGGAGGCAGCATATTGTTGGGTCTGTTTTTTTGATCCAATCTGCTAGTCTATGTCTTTTGATTGGTGAGTTTAGGCCATTAACATTCAGAGTTATTATTAAGATGTGTTTTGTATTCCCAACCATTTTTATTTCTGGTATTTACCTTGACATGGTTTCTCTTCTAAATTGTTTTTCCTTTAGTGTAATACCTCCCTCTGTTGATTTTCATCATTGTTTTTCTTTTCGTCTTCATGGAATATTTTGCCGAGGATGTTCTGTAGTGCTGGCTTTCTACTTGTAAATTCTCTTAACTTTTGTTTATCATGGAAGGTTTTTATTTCATCCTCCAATCTAAAGCTTAATTTTGCTGGGTATAAGATTCTTTGTTGGCATCCCTTTTCCTTCAGAACTAGGAATATGTTGTTCCATGATCTCCTAGCTTTGAGCGTCTGAATTGAAAAATCTGCTGTGATACGAATTGGTCTCCCTCTATATGTGATCTGATTCCTCTCTTTTGCGGCCTTTAAAATTCTATCCTTGTTCTGTATGCTAGGCATTTTCATTATAATGTGTCTTGGTGTAGATTTGTTGTAATTTTGTACATTTGGTTTCCTATAAGCCTCTTGTATTTGGTTTTCCAATACGTTCTTCATGCTTGGGAAATTTTCTGATATTATCTGATTAAAGAGGTTGTGTATTCCTTTGGTTTGAAACTCTGTGCCTTCCTCTATCCCAATTATTCTTAGATTTGGTCTTCTGATGCTGTCCCATAGTTCTTGGATGTTCTGTTCATGGTTTCTTACTATCTTCATTGTGTGGTCAACTTTATTTTCAAGATTATGTACTTTGTCTTCATTGTCTGAGGTTCTTTCTTACAGTTGATCTAGTCTGTTGGTGATGCCTTCAATTGTGTTTTTTATTTGGTTAATTGTTTCCTTCATTTCAAGGATTTCTGACTTTTTTTTCCCCCAGAGTTTCTATCTCTTTTTTGAAGAAATCTTTTGCTACCTGTATTTGCTCTCTTATATCTTTGTTGTAGTGGTCCATTTTTGCCTGTATTTGCTCATTTAGGTCATTCTTTGATTCACAGATCATTTTAATTATGAACCTTCTGAACTCTTTCTCTGACATTTCTTCAACTTCGCTGAGCATGGGTTCTGTTATTGTAGAATCCTGGTTTGTTTGGGGTATTTTCCTCCTCTGTTTTTTCATGATGTCTATTTGTTTTACTTTTTGCAGTGTAAATCTGAGTTATTACAGATTCTTCCTATATTTTTTAATACCATTGCATGTTGTCTGTGCCTCCCCTTAGGCTGGACTATCAGAACCTGCCACTGACCCTCAAAGTATGCTACCTGAAGCTGGGTTCACACTGGTTGTTGTGGGCTGAACTGGTTGAGTCTGAGCTCCTGTGGTGGTCTTGGGCTAACTGCAATGGGGTCAATGTCAGTGGGACTGCCCTGGGCCCACCTGGGCTCAGGCTGAGTTGGCTGGTCTGTCCTTGCTGTGTCCTGCTCTGGGAAGGAGGCCGGCGGGACTGTATGGAGTCTGGGCCTGGTGGCACTCTGATGTAGAACCCCTGGAGTGCCCCGGGCCGCCTGCAGTCTAAGCAGAGTTGGGGGGTCTGTCCTTGCTGTCTCCTGCTCTGGGGCAGAGGACAGTGGGGCTGGCTGGAGGCTGGTCTCACACCATGGGGCATGGGTGGGACTGACCTGGGTCTGGCTGTGCTCGGGTGAAGGTCCGTGGGACTACCCTATGCCGGCCTGGGCTCAGGCAGAATTGGCAGGTCTGTCCTTGCTATCTCCTGCTCTGGGGCAGAGGTCGGCGGGACTGGATCTCTTTGTAATTCTTATTTTTCAATCTAGATAGCTCTCTCGACAATATTGGTGGAAGAATCAAGGGGACCTCTGTATTTCCCCAAGATCTCATCTTCCATGTTTCTCAGAGTCCTTCACCTATGTGGGCTTGTGAGTGAGTCTTGGTCATTTTTCTGGGTCCCACTAGTGCCCTGGGAAGTATGTTTACAAAGCTCAGAAGAAGGAAAAATTTCAGGCTATACTAAGAAGGTTTTCCCTCAATTAGATAATTTTTCTATCTATAGCCTAAAAAAAAGTATCCCCATTCCTTCCACCCATACACCCCAAATGTGTTTCAAAGTAAATTAGACTCACTCAGAAACTTAGCATCTGTTTCTTCTCTCAGTAATAAATTCACAAATAGGATCTGTTTCTCCTTTTAAAGTGGTTTCCCTAGCAACTAAACCATCCTTACATGATCAGAGCCGTTTGTCACTTTTGAAGTTTGACTTTCTGACAAGGCCTCTGGCTCAGAGAGATGAAGAAAACAACATCTAAACACAAACATTTCCAAATACTCAAGTGAAGAATTACAAATGGAAATTACATTTAGGTGACTTTTCTGTAGATAGTATGTCAGGCCCATCACCACCACCCTCCTCAACCAACCAGCAAAGATAACCATCTCTTCAAGTAGCTATCTTTGTAGCAGAGAACAGATGGGAGTGATTCTTAAAGTGGATAAATTACCATAAGATATATTCTGGGAAGCAGCGGGTAGACAGAGATACAGGAAGATTTGCAGCAGGCAGCCGCACAAAGCAAATTCACTCTGAGATTGCTCGATCTTGCTTTCCTCTAGGCTAAAATAAACGTATGGGTCACAACTCATATATGTCATGGGGACAGACTTCCACTCTTTCTACTTGCAGAGGCTGGAGAAAAGTGAAAGCCATGAAGTTTTATCTAATCCTCAGACCAACTTTCATTGTTTTCTTATCTTAATAGTAATAATAGTTATTTTTTATCGCTCATGTTTTTCACCCTGATACTGTCTTGATTACCAATGACCAAAGTCAGAAATTCATTCAATTCTCAGTTTCCTTCCTCTCTACAATCCTTTTCCAGCTCTTCCTATAACTGGAATGCAATGAGTAACTGGGGTTGGTAAGAAAGGTACAGTAAACAGAAACCTTGTCTGCTTCCTTATGTACTTGCCTAATGATCCCTTAGCAAAGGGAAGAGAGAAATTTATGAGACCTGTAGAAATTTGCATTCTCTTCAGAGATCCCCCACCTGAGCTTAGAGTGAAAGAGCCTGTGAGATTAAAATGGAAACCGAACAGTAGAAGCCAATCACAGTTTTCTCATGATGGATTTACTGTCATGTGCTCAAGATGAACAGCAGGTTCCTTCCCTGGAAGATCTTTTGCCAGAGCTAGTGTTTCTTACAATCATCAAGGCCAATGGGCAGCTCTCTCCCACTCACTGGGCCTTCAGATGGAGGGTGTCTGAGGCACTTGCAGCATCTAACATGGTAGTAGACATCATATAGTTTAGTGTAAAAGGCGTCTTCTGCAGGACAAGGGACTTAAATCTTATGCAAAGTGAAAGTTATCCCAGGAAGCAAAAATGTTTTCACAAGATTTTTGTTTCTGATAAAGAAACATTTTAGTGCTTTTGTTGCTTTTGTTGGGGACCAAGGAAATTCATTTCCTGAGCTTTGTTAAGATTATATTTCTTAGCTTAGGCATGGAGTAAACTTTAATGAAGGTTACTGTGAATGTTTATTAAACATATACTGTAGGTTTAGTATTCCAATTGGTATTTTGGAAGCATATCAAATATGAATACAATATGGCAGACTCGGGGGTATGGTACACACATGTATGAAGTATGGTTCACACATCCCTTGAGAAAAGTCTTAGTTGAGCTGTGGGATGTGTGGTTGGCAAGCCTCCAACTGTCACCTCCTTTGGGGTCTGCCCTATCTGTAGAGATGCTTCACTGAGGTCACACCATCCCAGGGCAGCCACTATGGGTGAAGCCCTGGTCAACTTTGGGTGGATATGGGATGCTCTCACAGCCAATATTTCTTAATGCCTCATATTAGAAGATATATCCATTAGCAAAATCCTGCTCAGTTAGCCCAGGCTCTGTTGGGTCTTCATCCCAGTTCAACGTCTCTCTCTGCTCAATCCTGCTCTGGCCCTGTCATCTTGCCTGTATTGATGTCTCATAAATATCTAGCATCCTGAACTCTGTCTCAGGATGTGTTTCTGGAGAACTCAACATGCAATACTGTTTACCAATGATCTTATACATAATTCAAGAGAAAGACCATCCTATGTGGATCCTTGAAGAGTTGGATATAAAAGCTATAGAGTATTCAGATGAGGAGAGGTTTGAGATAGTTGAAAATCAGAGATGGCTCTTTGCAGATATGAGCCTTCTGGGGTGGGCAGACCTTAAATACTAAAGGGTCAGAGGGGAGGACAGGAAGAGGAAGCAAACAGACAAAGCCAACAGTGAGGCTCTGAGGAATCTGGCCTGGCCAGAAGGTAGCTTATATATTAAGGAAGTGTTAGAAATTAAATAGTTGTTAATACCCTTAAGGTTAGAGAGAAAATTACAAGATGTGGATCTACCACTCTTTCACATTAAAAGTTCAGAGGTTGTCAGTCCTGATATTGTTTGTGGTCACTTCCTATCAGTTCATTTATAATTTTGTCATTTCTTGTGTGAAGCCCTATAGTTAGGACCTGATATGACTATTAAAGATCCTGCTATCATATCCACATTCCAGTGAGCAGGGTGGAGGATGAGATAAAGAAAATCATGTTATGTATATGTGTGTGTGTGTGTGTGTGTGTGTGTGTGTGTGTGTAAACATAAATATACCATGGGGAATTTTGCCTTTATGCATGATTAAAAAGAACCATTCAGATATAAATAAATAGATGAGTGAAAGGAAGTCTAGTAGAGTAGAGGAAGGAGAATGGGGGGGGGAGGTGGAGAGCATAGGAGGCATCTATGAATGAATTTGTTGGGATGAACAACTGTGTACCATATGTATAACTACAAAGCTCTAATTTTTTTAAAAAGGGCATGCCACACCACATTTAAGGAGATTTACTTCTAATTATATCCCATTGGTTACAGCTTAGTTATGTGGCCCTACCTACTAGTTAAGGGGGTTTTAGAATATAACCGTCAAATGAGGTGGAATGATACATGGCTTAAAACTGCTGTTTTCAGTTACGATTGAATTGTATTATCACATATTTTTTTCAGATAATGGAAGCAGGTGAAACAAAATAATAAAATATTAAAATATGGCATCTTGAAAAAGAAGATGGCAATAAGATTATTCTACAAATTATGGAGAAGAATTATTTTTTATGTGTATGAAATATCAAAAGGTTTTGGACAAATTCCACTGGTGGTTATTAATGTTAATAATCACATAACATATATGGAATGTTTTCCATGTACCAGGCACTGTGCCAAATATTTACAGCTGTTGTTTTATGCTGTGGAGCCTATGAGGTAGTTTTTATAGCTGATGTATTACAGATGAGGAAAAGGAGATTTTGAGAAATGAGGGAAATGGGTCACATTACTTGTGAATGCAGAGCCTGGCTTCAAACTCACGCCCAAGAGGCCTCCCACTGGCACTGTGGTACTTATATTAGAGCCAGAGGGTGAAACATCCTAGAGAAGTCAGTCACTGGAGCAGAAGAGAGCAGATGTGGAGGTGGAGGTTGACTCTGAGCATCAGCCAGCTTTCATGAGTGTTGAAAATGGGAGAGGAAAGGGTTTGAGTGGGCATTCCGCGAGGAGGCCAGCAAAGGAAGAGGGAGGGTGCCAAGTGCTGGTTGGGCTCTTTCTCTTGGAAGAGGAGGGAAAGCAGAGGAGTAGCCAGGGCAGGGAGGTGATGGAGAGGATCAAGAGAAAGACTTTCATGAAGATGCAAAGAACCAATAATATCCATAACACAGTTTATCCAAATAAAACACAACAACAAAAACAAACAAGAGGTTCAGCGCCGACTCTGAGTGTAGACAGTGGGATGTAGGAAGGGAGGGGGAGGGCAGAAACAGTGGATGAAATGCTGAACATAGGATTGAAAATCCTATTGCTAGTAACATCTGACAAGTTACTGAATGTTTACTAAGGCCCAGGTGCTGTTCCAAGGGCTTCTGTGTACCAACATGTAGAACCACACCCTATACCATAGCTACTTTCATTGTCCCTATCTTACTGATGAGAACACTGAGGAGCAAGAGGCTAGGTAATCTGTCTGCGGTCACAAGTAGGTAAGTGGCAGGGCTGGGCTTCAAGCTCAAACAATCTGACCGCTGAACTCTTGCTTAGTAGTCTGGAAAAGCTGAAGTTTTTTTTTTTTTTTTTTTTTTCAGTTATATTTTTTATGTTGGTGCTGCAGATCAAAGACAGGGCCTTGCTCATGCTAAGCATGTATTCTACTATTTAGCTACACCCCCAGCCAAAGGTTATTTTTCTTTTTAAATTAATGAATTGGAAAAAGACCACATTTTTTTTCAAATTATAATCTTAGGTACATTTTCGTAGGAAGTGTTAAGCATATTTATTGATTTTCTATTCTTCTTTTCCTAAAAAAAAATCTGTTTTGAATAGGGATTAGTTTTGTTGTATTTTTCCATGTTGGTTTTTAAAAGAAATATATTTATTATTTTTAAAAATAATATACATGAAATTTGAAATTCTGAAAGAAATTATTGCATTTTTACTAGTAAGCTTATTTAGAGAACTAAAATGATACATTATGGAGCTTGGTAAATATCCTGGAAAAGAAAGAAGGCATTCTGTTTTGGTAGCAAAACATTTTATAACAACTGTACACTAGAACAATGGTTTTTTTGTGTCTTGAATTCCTTTATGCCTACAGACTGCTCAACTGAATGTCATTAGAACCTCTAGAACTTATTTTCACATAGCTTGAAGGCTTACCCATCTCCTACACAGTCATGTTGATTTGAAAAAAAAAAATACCTGTATATATAGTTGTGTGTGACACAGTTGGGCAGCATCTTGGAATCTGAAGATTACAGATTGTCAGTCTTCTTTGCACTCCTAGCCCTATTCAGGTAATCAGATTTATTAATACCAATGTGTGCTTTCAAAATACTGATTAGTGATTCTTAATAATATGTTTCCACCAGGAACACTGCAGATTGGAATAAAATAGTACTGTTATGTTTAAAAACAAAGACTTCCTGAAAAGAGTTTGTTCAGAGTTTAGTGGTAATTAGAGTTGGAAGATTTGATAGGAATAGGTTTGCTTTTCCACATGGACTTACCAATTAATACAATCATAAGTGAGAGTAGAGTTTCATTATATAGAGATGTAAAGGCATAAGTATTAAGAAAAAATAATAAAAGTTGATCAGGAAGCCAAAAAAACTACTGATTTTAAAGAAAAGTACTTTGGAGTATGTTCACTAGTAATGTTTTTTATGAAATTTAAAAAATGATGATTATGTCACTGCTAAGTATTGGTTTTAACTATATACTTCTGTTAAATTTTTAGTTTCTTTGGGAAACTCAGTATTATACTATAGGGCTACAACAACAATACCCATTGTTTTTACTGCAAAGTGGGCATCATGTAGGGAATGTCTCATGTGGAATTGTATTTAATTCTCACAGAATTCTAATGAGTTAGCTGATCTAGTTTCTTTCTGGAATCTAAGGAGTCACTCTTTATTATAATTTTTTTGTTGGGGGGGGGTACCAGGGATTGAACCCAGGGGTGCTTAGCTACTAAGCCATATTCCCAGTCCTTTTTATTTTTATGTTGAGACAGGGCTTCACTAAGTTGCTGAGGGTGGCTTTGAACTTGAGATCCTCCTGCCTCAGCCTCTGGAATCCCTATGTTGTAAATTTTAAATGGTATCTGTTTTAGTCTGTGAGCAAGTTGGAAAAGTGTGAAGAGTACTTTTTTCAGGTGAAATATAGTTGCTCTTCCAGTTTCTTTTTCATGCTACGGTAAATATCTTTAAGCTATTATTTTAATAACTTGAAAGGTTTTCTCCTTACATATTACATTTTTATTTCATTACATACTATGAGAAGAAAGTAATTTTCCCCTCATGTTATCTTCTATATGGCTTCTTACTATCTTACATAGTATCCATTTCTGAAGCTTTCCATCATCTTATGTGGCTTAGTCAGAGAAGTGCTGTGGAGGGTGACCTTACGGTTGTGGCTACTGATTTACTACCAACTTGAGTGGGTCATGGGGAGAAATGATTTGCCCTTTACTTTCTCTTTCATACCTTGACCCATAGCACCTTTGTTTCTTATCTTTTACTTTTTCTAGAGTATGCATTCACTGTTAATTCACTTATTCAATAAACAGACATAGAGCATCTAGTGAGTGTTAAGCAATAGGGATTCAGTGATGATCCAAGGAGCATCATTAATCCTGTCTTCATAGAAGACTGCTTTGGTCCCCAGGATACCCGCCCCCCCCCCCCCCCAGACTGTGAGAACACACTGGCAAAGTGTACCCACCAACCAATTTGAAAGATACTGTTTCAGAAAAAAAAAAAAAAGAAAGAAAGAAAGAAATAGAAAGACCATCCCAAAGTAATTTCATTTACCTGCATACTTATAGTCAATCAATCTTTCACAAACACATAGATATCTTCACTTAGAACAGCCCTTTAACCTGAGTGTTGATCCATTCCAGAGGACACGGATCAAGTGTGAGCCCTCTTAACGTGCCGATTGTTGTCTAACTCCTGATGAGTCAAGTGTTCAGCTATTGTGGACAAGAGTGACAGGGCTTATCAAAGATCTTTTGGATAATGGTAGACATAGGTCATGATTATTAAAATCTGCCTGTTTTACTTTGGAGTAAAAACATTAAGGAGAAAAAAGGAGGAAATCATATAAGTAAATATTGCGATACTTATAGCAAGTACGTATTTTTGTTAAATCTCATATGTTTAATCTATTCTAAAAGGAAAGAAGATAATATTTATTGGGTACCTACTTAGCATATGCCAGGGGTCTTATGTGTCATCTCATTTAATTTTCACATCTACCTGATGAAGCTTGGATGCTTTTATTATGACCGTTGTATAAATTAAGTTCATGGCACTTAATTAACTCACAAGGGTCATCAGTTAATATGTTGATTTATGATTTGAATCTGATTCTGACCCTGCATGCCATAATTTACTTTGGTATAATTAATAAATTGATTTATCAAACATTAACTTAGAGCTCACATATTACCTCAGAAATTTTTTAAGGTAAGTTTTGCTTACTAACTACTTATGGTAACCTCATGTAGTCATTCAACAAAATTTCTTTATGCCCATGTTGGACTACCCATATTGAAAGGTGTGTAGCTTTGGCACTTATATCAGAGGTGATATAATTTTATCTTTTGGTTTTATCCCACTTGAATTTTAAAGTTTTGTTCCAAAATAACCCTGCATTGCTTTCATAGCTAGAACTGACAGAGACAGAATAACAGCTCTAAAAGGTAGAAAAGCAATGGCATAAAACTGTATTCTGAACACTGGAATCTTGAGAAAAGTGTTCATTGGATCTCAAGTCTCCTGGGTAGCAACCATGTTAAAACAAAATCCTTGTTGGCTACTACATTGTAATATATCCAGTTCTACCATCTTTCTTATCCTGTTTCTATAAATGAGTATGTCTAAGATAAGGCTGGCAGAAGCTAGGAGCAAAGAAGAGGCAACACAAACCCGGGTTCTAGCCAAGCAGACCTAAATTCAAACCTAATTGCATCATGTGCTGGTTCAGCAAGTTATTTAATTTTCCTGAGACTCATTTTTCTTCCTTGTCTAATAGACACATAACTCTCTTGCTGGCATGTGAGAAATACAAAAGATGATGTATTAAGTATCAAGAGCAGTGTCACATAAAATTCACTAAATGGTATTTATATGTATTATATATAGGATAAAATCTGTTTTCCAGATGAGTAGGTTAAGTGTTTGAGGTGGCCAGGGTGGAGAGAGTGGCTGCCAAGGGCGGGAGACGTGATCTAGACCAGAGTCGCTTTTCCTTTCTTCATGCACTAGGCCCTTCACAAAACCCTTTGAAGCTGGTTCATTTCATACATTCCTAAAACATCCAAAGCTCTGGTTTTCGATGTGGGTTGCTGTTTTTGTGCTCTAGATCTTCATAGTGAAAAGATGTAGACTCTCATTTCTCCATAGATCCTGTCACTGAACTTCTTTTTTTTTTTTTTATAAGTAGGTCTTTATGATTATATATAGTACTTAGATTCATCCTGACAAACTCAGACATACATGGAAATTGATTTCAGTTCATGATTGCCCCTTTTCCCTCTCATCTCCCCTGCTCCCCTAACACTGAACATCTGGAAACAAATCCTTCCTGTCCTCTATAACCCTCCCCAACATCTAGTGTAAATATGTGCAGTCATTCATTTATTTAGTAAATATGTATTAACCGACCCCTAGTATGCAACAAGCACTATACTGGGGGCATAGAAGAGAACAAAACAGAGAAATTTCCTGTCATTCTGGTGCTTATGTCTCAATTGGGGAATTAAAGAATTTGTTGTTTAATTGTATAATATTGGAATAGCAAATACCATGTGGAAGCCAAAGGTGCTGAATGAGAGCACACAGGAGGCTGTACCTAACTTGTGGAGTCAAGCAAGCCTTCTTCAGGTTTTATAAAGCATGCTGTGTGTCTGAAACTTGTTATCCTCATGATTCAAATAAAAATATTCACCTTAGAATCTGAATGTCTTAGAGCTCAGGGAAGTAACAAGGGATAACTGGGGAGAAAAGTTGTGGGAAAGCATTCCAAGCAGAGGAAGTAGAATGTCAGTCATCATCTTGCCCCACTTTTTAAAAGATAACACAATAAGTCCCTCATACCTCCCTATCTGTAACTAGCACCCAATTTCCATGATAAGCCGGGGGAAATAACTGGTATTGAACACATGTATGTATCAGACTTCTCATATAGCAATTTTAGACTTTACAACACTACTGAGATATTTCAGCATTGCACATAAGTAGGTTGATTATGTCTTGGTTTGCTCAGTATAATACCATTTCATGCCTGTTATCCTAAGGATGATTACTAATAGTGGCCCCCTTTCACTCTTAAGAGTGTTCCATCCAGTTTGGTATTATAGTTCTATGGTCATTAATAAATGAAGCTCAGAGAGATTAAGAATCAGCCTTATGGGGCTGGCGTTGTGGCTCAGTGGTAGAGTGCTTGCCTAGCACATGTGATGCACTGGGTCAGCACCACATAAAAGAATAAGTGAATAAAATAAAGTTAAAAAATTAAAAAAAAAGAATCAGCTTTAAATGGCTTATGAGCACAGTGTCATGATATGTCAACCAGTAGTATTGGATCTGAAGCTCATGGAGTCCACTATACTTTGAGTGGTTTTGAACTCTACTCTTACATTGCTCTATTACTCTTCCCATCAAGACTGAGTAGCCAAAGACAAAATTGGCTCCCTGACATCTGCCTCCACTAATTCTGCTGAGTGCCACGTATTTCAATAAAATGTGAATGAAAAGAAATGATAAATTAGCATTTAGTACAAAATATGTATTAGTAGTAGTCTGTTCTTGATAAGCATGTCTTTGCACTTCTGTGTAGCTTGTTCCTTCTGGTGTGGTTGCTTCTGGAAATCAAGATATGACTCAAATGACAAAACATTGGTGATCTGTGTTCTTTTCTGTGACATGCTACTCTGTAAGCCTCGGAGATTCATGAGTCATCTTGGTGACCAGAGCCTGAATGTAAAGAGCTTAGAGTTATTTTTCTGTTCACCATAATTGGGATTGAACACAGGGGGCTCTACCACTGAGCTACATCTCTAACCCTTTTCATTTTAAATTTTGGGTCTCATTAAATTGCCTAGGCTAGCCTCAAACTTGTGATCCTTCTGCTTCAGCCTCACAAATCACTGGGATTAGAGGTATGAGACACCAGGGCTTGCTAGAGTTTCTTAAAATAATCAGTTAAACTTTTTAATGTTTGAGGCATTTTAATAACACTTTTGAACACAGTTTTAATCAAGACTAAAACTGGGTAATAGAGATAAAATGTTTTCTGTGGAATCTGATGAAAACTTCTTGCAAGCATTCTTTATATGGCAATACACTAGGAACATAAAATAGGATGTTGTTCTTCCTCTTTTATTTTAAATAAAAAAATCAGATTATACCAAAGTCATATTGAAAATAAATATCGTATTGTCAGTTCTTTCATAGAATTATGGTGCCACTTCAAAAGATGCTAGCTTCATTCTATTTGCTCAAAAAATAAGATTTCATAAATTATATTGTGTGTCAGAATTTAAGTTTCCCTTATGATGCATATAGAAATGATTCAGTGTGGAATCTCTGAGCATTTCCATTAAATAACATGCTTTATTTCTGACCATTTTCCACATACCTTATTTGTCTCTCTTTGAATGTATTTCCAGATCATCCAATCAATTCATCATCCATTCATTCAATTCATTTTCCTGTGCTACTGACTGTGGTGTGCAAAAAAATACTGTTGGCACAACTAGTTTTATAGTTGAATTATATGCCACCTCTCTTCCCCTTCTTTAGAATGCAGAGAAAATTTGCTGATCTACATCTGTCTCACTGTGCACTCTGTATATCCCAGGACATGTATAGAGTTTCATTTAGTAATTTTGTAGAATGCAAACTACCTTCTTTTCATGCATTCATTAAAATATCATGGCAGAAGGGAGACTTAATGAATTGTCCAGTTCAGCAGTTCACACTGAGTGGGATGATGGTGTGCATTGTATAAGCAATGGACTCTGTTGTCAAATAAATGTGGGACACTCTGGGCTAAGCAAAGCCTAAAGAGCATCTTTCCTGGGAGAGTCCTCTAAACATAGGATTTGGAATGTACCAACTCCTACATTAATTTGGCCAAGAAACACTTTTTCACTATTCCTCTTGCAAGACTGGTATTCTAGGAGAGCACACTGAATAATAGTGACCTAAAACCCATTTAATGAATAAATTGCCCTGAGAAATAAAGACTCATTTAAACATCATAGCTCTTTGGTGGAAAATCTAAAAACCAAGACCTATTTTGTCTGCTTCTGACATCCTATGGTGCTGAGCTACTGCTGTCTCTTTCTAGATGCATTTGCATGTAAGAGTGGTAGGGTGGGAGATGATTACAGTTACTTCTTATCTGATATTCTATTTAACCCCTATGCTTATAGCTCTTAATAAGTACCTGAGGGATTTAGTTATACTGTTCTAGTTGAACTGAGAACTTTGAGATGAGGATTATTCTGTTTTCTTCTGGACAGTCAATTCAAAGTTTATCATTTTCATTGAAAGAAAACATGTTTAAGAAATGTCCACAAATAAATAAATCACTATCAGTCAAGAGGTTGACTGGACAAATATTTATTGATTGCCTATACATGCCAGAAACTATTCTAAGTACTACAAAAATAGCAGTAAAGAAAATCAAATACTTGACTTCATGAAGCTTAAAATCCAAGGAAGGAAATCAGATCATAAAACCACATCAGAGATTAGTAAGTGCTCTGGAGAGACATATGTGCTAGGAGGTACAGAGATGGTTGGCAAAGGCAAGGGTTGGGGTTGTAATTTAAATAGAGTGGTAAGGGATGCTTTATGGTCATCAGGACATTTGAGCGGATACATGAGGAAATGAAGAAACAAGCCAGAGAAGAACATGCCAGCAAGTGGGATTAGCATGTTCTAGGAATGCATAAAGGTCATTGTGGCTGGAAGTGAGGAAGCAAGGGGAAGAGTGGTGGGAACCAGATCATGTTGGGCTGTAGGCCATTATAAAGGCTTTGGATAGTGGAATGATTACACCACAGTGAATCTCCACATCATTTACAAGACTGGGATCCTAACTAGAATGAATATATTGCATGCTTGTATAATTATGTAAAAATGGATTCTACTGTCATGTATAACTAAAAGGAATAGACAAAAACAAAACAAACAAACAAAAAAACCTTTGGCTGATATTCTGGGTGACAAGGGAAGACACTGGAGGCTTCTGCATAGAGAAGTGACATGTTCTGACTTAGGTTTTAAAAGTCCCGATCTTGTGATCCTATGGAAGATGGAACATTGCTGATCTGAGATGGAGATTGACAGGCAGGGTGTTTACTAGAAAGTGCTCATAGGAGTAATATTTGTGGGAGAAGGGAAGGAGGCAAGAGGGAGGAATGGGAATAGGATGTTGTCTCAAAGCCTAACTGACTTCATAAGGAGGTCTGAAACTGGGATGCCCTTCAGAGTGGCTCCAAACTCTAGTGAGGGTGCCAGCCTGTATACAGGTGTCCCTGAGAAGGGGAGTGGCTTTTGCAACCAGCTTGGTTCATCCGAGAGGAACTCCTGGACACAGCTGGCAGCTGAGCAGCCCTCAGCATTCCCAGCAGCTGGGGAGTAAGTCCTTCAGCCAGCAGAGGATGACAGGATCCACTGTAGGAGGAAGTGTGGAAGCAGGGAGGCCATTTAGGGGCAGTGATTCAGGATAGAGATAATGATTGGTCCTGCTACTAGGATGTTAGTAGCAAGATACATTCATTTTCTGAATTTGTTTTGAAGGGAGAGCCAATAGGATGTACTGATATATTGATGGGGGCTTTCTGAGAAATCAAGAAAAATCAGTATAATAACTATAAACCTATGATTTCTGCCCAAACAACTAGTAATAGTACCTATTTTCAGATGGAAATAGGAAGAAATAGGTAGCCACTATGTGCTGAGGTGGGGAAGATTTGAGGGGTTATGGAAAAGTTTCAGGAGACATGCAACCAATTCAGCTTTAGACAAAATGATTTTCAAATGTCTATGAGATAACCAACTCAAGATGTTAGTTATATGAGTACCTTATCCAGGGAAACCATCCAGGTTGAGAAATAAATTTGGAACTTCTTGGCTTCTCAAAGCTATTTAAAGCCAAGGAACTGGATGGGATTACCCAAGGAGTGACTGCTGGGCTATTCCAAAGCTTAGGATCTAAGGGCACAAAGCATAGAGAGCTAGCTGTCCAGTGGGTAGGCAGAGGACCAAGAGGAAATGGTCAGGAGCCAAGCTAAGAAAGTGGTTCAACAAGGGCAGACTGAAGCACATCTTCTGCATGGGTAAATGTTTCTTATCATTATCTCTGTTTCTTTTTCAAATTCTATCATATGTAGGGTTTGTTCATTTCTTCTGAATATCTAATCATGTCCATTTCTTCTATTGAATATGTGAAATGCTTACATGTTAGATTTAATTGAAACTTTCTGATTAACCAAGGAAGGCAAGGAATGTTGATTTTAATAAGGTGGGTATTCCCCAAGGAGAACAGAAACTACTAGCAGTAAAAACTGAGGTAGAAGCAATGCAGATGTCCAACTGAAATGAAGCCAAACTAATGCTATGATGGAATCTCGCTCACCTTTAATGAGATGTCAGGATTCACTTTAAATATTATACACTCAGATATGAGTCTGCAAATTGGGATAAGCCTGATTGGGACCCCTAGAGTTATCCATTACCCAGGAGGCAGGGATCCAAACTCCTGGTGCTTACCATCTCCTAAGGGAGAAAATAAAACCACCCAGGGCTGAAACAGAATAAGTGTCTTAATGCTAGTCACCAGACATGGGACCAGGAGTGCTAAAGCTAAGAATGAATTGTCCCTGGGGACAGTCAGAGACCACTTCCCCCCACAGCCTCCATCTCCTTTTACCCTCTTCTAACTTCACTCATCCCTGATGTCACTTGTGATGTTGTCTCGATCATGAGACTGTAAGCCATGTTATAGGATAGTGTCTAACATTCAACAGATGTATATGAAAATAAAAAGTGAGACTTCTGTTCCCTTCTTTTTATCAAACATGAGGCCTTAGAATAGACAAATAGCTGTACGAATAGCCTTGGCAGCTGGATCTCTTCAATCACATGCTTCTTGACAATCTTATTATGGTGTCACATATTTTTTCCTCAAATTGGTTTCCCATGTCAGGAAGAGAGATTATTTGTTCTATATTATATGTTTTAAAAGCAATATCTTAAGAGCTTCTTGGCTTGAAGGTTTTACAGTAATATCTGTTTAGTAAGAAGGGTGAAGGATGCCTGCTTCCACCATCAATAATGCCAGACTTCAGAAGGAATTTTGGATTGTATTTGTTTGTTGCAAACTTCAACACACTTTTACTTTTTCTGTACTTGGGAGATTATTCACCAGAGTAGTGGGAGAGAGGATGTCAGGATTCACTTTAAATATTATACACTCAGATATGAGTCTGCAAATTGGTTGTGCCAGTTTGCCTAAATATTGCTATATGTTTTTAATTTTTTTTTTTTTTGTGGATGAACACATACCTTTATTTTATTTATTTTTAATGTGATGCTGAGGCAAGTGCTCTACCACTGAGCTACAACTGCAGGCTCCTAAATTGCTATATGTTTAGGGGAGAGAATGAGAGAAAGAAAAGATCAGAGGGGGAAGAGCAGACAGATGAGGGAGAAGAGCATCACCGTTGTTTGAATCCACTTAAACAGAACATGTTTTAGTCAGGTTTTTTGCTGCTATGACTAAAAGATCTGACCAGAACAATTATATTTTTGTTTCAGTTAGCTTTTTCGTCACTGTGACAAAAAGACCTGACCAGCACAATTGTAGAGGAGGAAAGGTTTACTTGCAGGCTCATGGTTTCAGAGGTCTTAAGTCAACAGAAGGCCAGCTCCATTCCTAGGGACTCAAGATGAGGCAGGACATCATGGTGGGAGAATAGTGGAGGGAAGAGTGGCTGGAGGAGGTGGGAATTGGGGGCGTGGCTATGGGGTATAAATTTGTATCTGGTGAGTGGATACTCTCTTTCTCTGTTTCCTGATCATCATGTGAGCTGCTTCCTTTGCCATGCTCTTCTGCCATGATGTTCTGCCTCACCTCACGCCCCAAGGAATAGAGCTGGCCTTCTATGGACTGAGACCTCTGAAACCATGAGCCCGCAAACAAATTTTTTCTTCCTCTACAATTGTGCTGGTTGGGTCTTTTAGGCACAGTGGTAAAAAAAAGCTGACTAAAACAGAACTTTTGACAAAGGACTGGACTGCAACCTTCACTCAGGGAGGCCCACTCTAGAACTTCATGATAAGAATGGTATCTATGGTGCCCTTTTGGTTTTTTACCTCTCTCTCTATATATCTAAATATCTACCATCTAACTTCATTCCTACTCCTCACTGAATAAAGAATCTAGATTTAACCTACTTTTCTAGTCTTATTTATCTTTATTCTCATTCATCTTATTTTTCAAATTGAAAAACAACAGTACTAACCAAAGTAACGTACATGAAATATTTGCCTGACATGGAGATATGGGCTTCTCATGCTGGATCTAACTTCAGTCCTCACAAGAACCCTGTGAAATAAGTACTATTCTTATCCATGTTTCACAGGTGACAGGGCTGAGTATTTGAGAGGTTCATAACTTGTCTGAGCTCCCATAGTCAGTGAATGATCTGACCCCAGGGTCCTGTGCTTTACAACTACACCTGCTACTTAGTGTTCTTGCTGTTCAGATAGATGCCTTCACTACAGCTTTTCTCTCTGCTTGAAAGGAATAAGTGCTACTCCATCCTGCCTTCATCTGTCACCATTCCCCCGTCCTTCTAAGTGCTGCCTAACTGCCACCTTCTCCAATTACCCCACTCCAGGTGGCTGTAATCTCTCTGCCCTTTGAAATTCCTCCAGTCAAAGGTCACAAACCAGCAATAGGTGTCACCTGTGAATTTGTCGAAAATGCAGAATCTGAGGCCACACCCCAGGTTTCTTCAATCAGAATTCACACTTTAAAAAACTTCCCAGGTTGGGCTCCTAGGTTGGTTTATGTGTGCAGTAAAGTTTGAGAACTATACCATAGGCTTTTGTCCCCCACCACTTTTTATCTCTGTTATTTGTATACCGTTCTTAATTCTCAACAGGATTGTAAGGTTTTTGAGAACAGGAGGATATTATATTCTTTTTTGGGGCATCTATAAATATACAGGACTTAGAAGAAGACACATAATTTGTTTAGTGATATAACACAGCACTTATATTCAGAAACTTAGGTCATTTGTATGTCAAGAAGTACTATGTTATTTGGAATAGTTTTTCCAATTTGTTAATATGATTACTTAAAATTATTTTACTCAAAATGTTTTCACAAATCCAGGACTTTGACAATGGTGAAAATCTTAACAGGTACAATCTAGCTCTCAAAAGTATAATCTTCATTCCTCCCATAGCCTTTGGTCTATACCTAGTCCTTTTAACACCACATTTTTTTTTTTTCTTTAAAAGCCCAATATAGATAGAACAGATTAGGAGAAAAATCAATACTTAGAAAATACAAATACTGAAAACTGATGACTGCCATCAATTTCACATGTGAAATTTTGAGATTTGTTTATCTGCAGTCAAGATACTCGCTGTCTTCCAGGAACTTTGGAATGAAATTTTTGTTTTGACAACTATTTGATTCCAGGGTTTATTTTAGAGCTAATTTTGTTAACAGCAAAACTTCAGTCACTACAGATGCTCTATATCATTGCTTGTACTTTATACACCAAAGGCTGATAATTGGAGTTATTGATTCTTTGAAATATCACTGTGCTTTCTAGTTCTTTATTTAGACACAGCGTTTACACCTATTTGTACCTCTAAATGTTCTCTGTGAGTCTGACCAACTGATCGCTGAGATTGGCAGATGCTAGAGCCCTTCAGTCAGCTTCTCATTGCTACACAGTCTGGCTTCTCTTTTCCTTCATAGAATATATAATTGGAAACATGCATGACAAGAAAAGAGGGCTAACACATGTAGGTGGTAATTTTTTTTCACTTCTACTGATCCCATTTCAGCAGCCAGTATGACCTCGCATGAGGTTCCAAATCTAAAACACTGTCAAAGCATAAATGTAGTCTTTGGATCGGAAAAAAGATTATTCAATTCAGGGAGGATTCTGCTTTACCTCTTTTTAGAATTCCCTTTTTTTTCCCCCTGATGTGAGTGTGTGTGTGTGTGTGTGTGTTGTTTTAGTAACAGGCTCCCTTCCCACCTCAGTCATTGGTTTGCTCACTCCCTTATGTGATGAATCAATGCTTCCAGAACAGGGGCTTCTGAGTGACTGCGGGAACAATTACTTCCAAATGAACTCGTGCATCTTAGCAGGGAGCATTCAGACCACACCCCAGGTAAAAGGAAGCCTTTGCTTAATGCTTTTAATAACTTTTAAAAGCAGCGCACTGTGTTTCTGGCATTTGCTGCAAGAGGGTGTGAGGGAGAGCTACCCGGGTGTTGATAGATTTGTCTGTAAAGCAAAATGAAATGCTATCTACAGTTAAAAGATGAACTGATGAAGGTAAAACTGCTCATTGGGCAAAGAAAATACTCAGGACTGCCTTGGGCATCATGTTAATGCTAACAAACCTCATACTGCCTCTTCTCAGTAAGGGGCTAGTGGCCATGTGTGAGTCGGGGTGTCAACATCGGAAGGGTGAGAACTTTCAGGGAAATTTGGGAAGGGAGGCATTATAGCCTGAGACCGAGCAAAGGAGCAGTTAGCCTGCATGGCATTGCTTAAAACAATTTTTCAAATTATAGGGCTGTCTGGTGAGAAGGTGTCAGTTTTAGAGATAGTGAGCATTTCAGCATATTTAGGAAAATATTTTTATCCTTTTAGTACTTGTTTCTAATACTAAAATAGTTTCCCAATGATAGGAACTAAGATGATTAAATGGCATTGGCAACGGAAAGTGTTAATTGCCAATTAACAAGTGCAGTGCTATTAACTTGCATCTGTTTCTGCTTTATGAGGAAAATGATTTTTCATCACCATAGTAATTCATTTTGGGGCTCCATTGGAACTTGGCCACACAGTATGCAGTAAATAGCAAATATTTTTTTTTCCCCTGAACAAGGAATTCAACAGTCTACTGGCTAACATGTGGTTCTTCATCTGATTATTGCTTAGCATGGTTAGTGTCCTTTCAAATTCTTTTCCATCTGAAATTCTTTACAAATGAATATTTGATTTTTGTTTAAGATGAGAGTATGCCAGGCAAAAGTCCTGGAAAGAACCCCATGCTAATTTTGTACTGTTAGCTTAAAAGGAATAACAAACAATTGCCATTTTGATGATTATTATTCTAAGGATATATGAGTGCATGGGAATTTATCCCTGATCTTTTAACTCCCCAACAGTAATCTGGGAAGATGAATAAGTCTTTAGTCCTATTATATTTTCTATTTTTATGTTTTCTGGAATGACATCATATATTGGTTCAACTAAAGTAAGAAATCATTTTCCTACACTGGCCCAGAAATTGTACATAGGACATGGATGTTTCTGTAAGAAAATATAACAATAAGGTGGAAGGAAATAATTTTGCTTCCATTCAGTTGCCTTCATTCTCATCATGTGGTTCTGTTTAGAAATTTCTTTGAAGGTATTGTGATAAAAGCACACCTTATTCTTTGAAGAATCAGTTTTTATTCATATTTCATTCCTGTCTTATTCACTAAAATTATAGCCATCAACCTGTAAAAAGTGTAGTTTGTGATGTGTCAATTGCGGTGCTCTATTTATATTTTAAATTCAATGCTTGTGCAAGGCATTTGGAGAAGTAAATTCTCAACATCGTGTGTGTGTTTTAAAAGGTCAAGCTCCTTTTTATGATGGTTGTATGTATTTTGTAGCATGCATGGGATGCTCATACGGGGAAGCCTTTCACATATCACAATTTAGGTTTCATTTGGATAGACCTGAAACAGACTGATGGTCATCACATGGGAAGATGAGGTCTACCTGCAAAACCTCAGGGCAAGGTCACAGTTTCATCTCCTCTTCCCAAAGTTTACTTTTATTCCGTGCTCAAATGAAATTCTAGGATGGGTTGTTTGAGCTATCCTTGAGGATCTACTTACCCAAACCACATTCCATTCAATCAGGATATTGATAAGATTAGTCATGTCAAGAAACCTTCCCAGAAAATAATATCTACAAGTCCGTGGTGTTGTGAATTGCTGATCTGCCTAGGGGGCTCCCTGAGCCTCATGAGGGATCTGATGTTCCTTCTTACAAAGGAAAGCAGTGATTTACTGCTTTCTGATGAGAAGCTGCTACCTGGGAATTGGGACATGACAGTAACAAGGGAATAAAGGCAGAAAAGAATGTTGAAAAATGAAAGTTGGTTCAAAAGTGTTTGTCTATGTGCTTTATATACCTTAAGGAATATACATTGTTTCTACAAGGCACAGGTGCTCTAGTTAGCAGAAAGTTATACCCTATAACCAACAATCCAGAATTATTTCACTTGGCCTCTCTAGAATGTGGGTGAAACCTACTAGAAGGATATTCAGTTCTCCTTGTTTGACTTCATGCTCACAAGGAATGTCTCCAATGAATAATCTAGTGTCCCATGTATTCTGTTTAGGGGACACTTCTGACCCCAGTGTCACACTTATCCAAGATTGTTCTGCTGTGCTGTCAGTCTGTCAGCCTGATCTTGCCATCACCCAGTGCAGCTTTTCTTTTCACAAAGATGGCTCTGTCGACCTTCTTGCCTCACAGTTTCTTGACATTTACAAGCTCAGTGCCCTTCCTCTCCCATATTTTTCTCAGGATTGAAGCCTAGACTCTATAATCATCCAGAATCACCATTCTTCTAGTTATTAAACACTCATGTGCCATGTTATAACTCCAGAGAATTCTCTCAAATAGTCACCACTGTATCAGATCTATTTTCTGGGCCATAGACCTCTAGTTTTTTGAACTTGAGATCTTCCTTCCTTATTGATTCAAACTGAATTCTGCAGTTGATAATTTTCTCAATTCACACCAATATTCTTATTTTCTTTATGCTCACAAAATCCTTCGGCTAAAACCACCTCCAAATATAAACTCTGTAAATGCCACGATTTACTTTCTCTGTTCCTTGGACAGTCAGGTCAGTATCCCCCCCAGAGACTACTGAACATCCAAGAAACTCACTACAGATTCCTGGATTTACATTTGGGCTGGGAATTCAGTAAAGTCTGTCAATCCCTTTGTTTTGGGGGAGGTCTCTTTCCCACTGCGGGCTATGATGCTGCAGGCCTTTCCATCTTTCTTGAAATATGCATGCCATCTGTACTAGTTCTTTCTCATCTGTTGGAGCATGAAATGGTAGAGTCTAGGAGTTTCAATCATGGACCTCTTTTTCGTATTTGTATTTATTCCCTTGCTGGTATCATCTAATCTCCTAATTTTAAATACCACCTAGAGTTAACAACACTAACAATTTTACCTCCAGCATAGGCCTCCCTCTAAATTTCACACTTGTACCCACATTTCCAACTTGAATGTATATTGGGCATATCAAATTTGATCTTAGCCATTATTCTCAAACAAGTTTCAATGGTTGTTTTTTCCATTTCAACGAATAATGTCTCATTTCCTGCAGTTATTCAGGTCAAACATTTTACAGTCATCTTATCTTTTGTCCATCTCTCATATTTCACTTCCAGTTCTATGTTTTTCCTTTGAATTATGGCCAGACTCAAACACTTCTCACTACCATCATTGCAGAAATCCAAGTATAAGCCACCGTTTTATCTCCCATGTATTATGTCAATAATCTTATGGCAAATCTTCATGACACTTATAAAACTACTTTATTTTACTATATGTTTTGTGTATTTATTTGTTTACTGGCTGCCTTCCTCTATGAGGGTTGGGATTTTTGTTCACCCATCACTGGAATAGTGCTTAGCATTTAGTAGGCATTTAATAAGACTTTGTGGAATAAGCAAAAGTGAATAGGTAGCCACATGTTCAAATGAAAGTTGATTTTAGTGAGAGCACAGTAGCAGGACTGAATACCATGGAAAAGGACGGAGATTCAGATAGATAAGTAGGTGTGATACTGGACCTTCAATGGTGTGGGTGAAATGGGAAACAAAGTCACCAGTTCAGAGTGAGAATGGGCAAGATGTTAGGGGTTTGAAGAAAGGGAAAAAGGTGTGAAAGAGTTTTTTAGGCCAGTGGAAGAGTGAATGGGCTATGAAAGTAAAGTATGATTATGAGCATTGAGGAGGCTGCTTGAGGCTCAGAGTTAGAAATTTGAAGTGAGACCAATAAGAATGATTATATGCTTTTCCCTTAGCCATGTGTATCTCCTGATGCAGGAATAGGATAGGTAGAAAGTTTAATTTAGTAAGGACGGTGATTTAACAGGATGATGATGTAAGAGAGGCCAAGGCATTTGAGGGTGCCCAAGGAATTAATTGTAGTCAATTGTTCAATTTTTATTGAGACTGGTTAAAAAGATATTGTAGGAAAGCATGATGTTGAAAAAATCAAGCAGATGTTGGAATACTAGAGCGAGTGATTTGGAGAATATAGGAAATGGTGGTCAGAGAATAACAGACTTATAAAGGGTATGAAGCTATTGATCTAGCCTAGAAATGTGAGAAGCAAGGAAGAATAAAGTTCAAGAAAACACAATATTAGAAAAATTGTCCCTTGCAACATTATATTGATGATTTAAAAAGCCTAGTTTTGGAAAGAGTGGCATTGAGCCAGGAACATCTTCAAGGAAAGAAGGGCTCAAGGTATAGATGGGCAGATGGCTGCTACTGGGAACTGTATGAATGGAACAGACTGATGACATGAGAGGTTCAAAGCTAGAAGTGTTCAGGTAAGAGGAAGAATGGTCTGGAAGAAAAAAAATTAAAAAAGAAAAAAAGGAGCAAAGAGGACCTCTATCCTCCATCTGAGCAGTGGCACAGAAGTGTGAGAAAATGCCACCAATGTGAGAGCTTCTTGGGACATAGACCTCCTTCAGAGAGAAGCATGTTTTTGTTAGAATGAGAAAGTAAAGGAAATATTTAGAGAAGCTAAGGACATGGAGGGTTTTATAATGGCTGACAGAATACCAGAAAGTGCGCAGTGAAATGGTTTCAAGACTTGGAGCAGGGCGCAAGATAGGAACAAAACTAGGGATGGGCAAAGCATTGAGGGAGCAAAGGATGACCTAGAGCCTGGGCTTCTCATCGGCACTAACATGAACCAGGTTAAAGGTCATCCCCATAAGGACATACAGTCTGAGGGGTCCAAGGCATCTATCTTCTGAGGAAGGCATGAGGTGGCATAGGGGCAGTGCTATTGGACTACATGGGGGCTGATTTTATCATGGAAATTAGTTAGATCAAAAGTGATTCCACTGGGCTTGGTGGTGCACGCCTGTACTCCCAGTGGTTGGGGAGGCTGAGGCAGGAGGATGCCGAGATCAAAGCCAGCTTCAGAAACAGTGAGGTGCTAAGTAATTCAGTGAGACCCTGTCTCTAAATAAAATACATAAAATAGGGCTGGGGATGTGCCTCAGTGGTGGAGTGCCTATGAGTTCAATCCCTAGAACCCCTCTCCAAAAAAGTGATTCCCATCCACTTCCCACTCTTCCCATTTTCCCCACCGCACAATATTTGTGAGCTTTTATACATCTTAGTTCACTTACTGTAGTCTCAAAGGAGACCCTGCACCTCCTTGACTCCATTTCCCTCTCCAACTACTCTCTCTCTGTCTTAACATCACATCCAAATTTCTTAAAAAAAAAAAAAAAAAAAATGTCTACATTGCCATTTCCTTTGCTTCCCTTCCAATTTAGTCCTCAATTTATGGCTTTTTGTCTTTGGATTTGTGATTTTGAATGCCAGATTCATCTATATAAAAATCTAATATGACCACATCACCTCTCAATCAACACTGCTTAAACAGTTCTCTGATGCCAACGGGACAAAACCCAAGTTTGAGTCACGCCCCACTGTGACTGTTCCACCTTTCACTCATTAGCTTTTCCCAGCCTGGGGTGCCCTTAGCTTCCTTTCACTGAGGCTTACATCTCAGGTGTTGCCTTTTATGACTTCCTGTGTTAGGTAGGAACCCTTCATTACTGCTTCCTTAGCATTCTGGAGATACCGTTTTTTTTTTTTGTTGTTGTTGTTGTTGTTTGTTTTTTTAAAATGAGTAGTGTGTGGTTTCTTAGTTTGCCTTGTATCCCTGGCTCCTGTAGGCCTGACATACAACAAAGTCTTAATAAAATTATTTTTAATGAATTAAGAATAAGTGAAAGAGAAGGTATATCCTTCAGAGAAGACACTGTGGATAGGTAAGCTTTCAATAAATCCATACTGTAACATTCTTGAAAGTGATTAATAGTTGGATTTTTCTTGCATGCTTTTTGATCATGAGTCAATTAATGGAACCTGCTAACCTAGGATTAAGGGGATAAAAATCAATTTTCAAACTGACCCGATACTGTATTTGTGATGATCTCACTAAGGTAGAGATGCCCTATAAAGTTCCAGCTGATCAACTTGCCAGCCCACTGTGTAATTACCATCGCTTACAGCAGGATCTTCCTGGGGTGAATTGCTTTCTCTGGTAAATGGTAATATAAAAGAAGTTCTGATATACTCTGACTATTTTTATTTTTTTTTTTTTTTTTTTTTTTTTTTTTTTTTTAGCAGCCATACACATGGTAAATGGGCAGTTTATCAAAATAAATGAGATAAATATCATGGTATATAGAAAATAGAGTCAAGATAAAATTTGACAAGGCTGAAAGTCTAATTTATTACATATTTCATAGGTCTCTTCTGGTGATTCTGAAGCTAAACCTCTGATCTTCACATTTGTCCCCACTGTCAGAAGACTACCAACCCACATTCAGTTGGCTGACACTTCTAAATTTCTTGTTAAAATTCCCGAGGAACCAAGTGATAAGAGTCCAGAAACTTTAAATAGGGTAGGATTATTTTTGTTCTTTTTTTCCAAACAATTATGTTACATTGTCCATAAGAATGACTTGAAAAATCTGTATCAATGTTTATTTCCTCTGCTTAAAGTTAGATAACTGAAATCTAAGGTTGATTAAAAATTTAATTATGAGATCTGGGGTGTAGCTCAGTGGTAAAGTGCTTTTATAGGATGTGCAGGGCCCTGGGTTTATTCCTTAGCACTGAAAATGTTATATATGTATATTATCTATTTTATATATAATTATACACTAGGAGTCTAAATGTTACCAAAGCCCATATTCTCTCTAATGCATTATTTTCAACTCTTATTTTTTGGGGGGAGGGGTTACTGGGGACTGAATTCTGGGGCATTTGTCCACTGAGTCACATCCCCAGCCCTATATTGTATTTTATTTAGAGACAGCGTCTCACTGAGTTGCTTAGTGCCTCACTTTTTGCTGAGGCTGACTTTGAACTTGTGATCCTCCTGTCTCAGCCTCCTAAACTGCTGGATTATAAGCATGCACCCCCGTGCCTGGCTATTCTCAACTCTTTTGAGTTGACATCCTACATACTTACTATTCTCAGGGACAAATTATACATCCTGGGATCTTTTCCCAAATGCATCTTAAGATAGTAAAGAATCTTAAGTGTTTAAATTTATCTTGAAAGAAAATGCAAGACAAAACAGAGAGATATTGTGATTTATTATGTAATAAATTAGCAAGATTAAAATGAGTAACACCCAATGTTGATGCAGTTGTGGAAATATTGACATGATAGTACTTTGCTGCTAGTTTTGAAAATTTGTAAAATTTGGTTGGAAATCTTTATCCACAGTCATAATACTATTCATAACCTTTCCATAATCTACTTTTGGAAATACATTTGAAGGAAATAGTACAAAAGAAGGAAAACGTCATGTAAAAAATAATTAGGAAAAAGTGAAATAGCCTAATCTCTAATAATCAGACAAAAATTAATAATATGCTGGTGTGTAAGATTGACAAAGTTATAATTTGGGTGATTATATAATTCAATAGAAAATATCAATTAACCTTATAATATTAGGTGATAAAGTAGGATATAAAATTTTATTCCTCATATCCACCTTGATTATACCTGCGTAAAATAAGTACTAGGGAAGAAATTTTAAAAATTAAAAAATATGAAAATGATGTGTATTAGAACAATAATAGTTTGGGTAAATTTTTTCTCTTTAAAGTGTATTTTAATATGTTTTTACTTATTGTTCTAATAAAATGAGATTATAAGTATTTTGTGTTATTCTTGAGTCAACTGGAAGGGGATGAAATAATAGGATTCATCTTGTATATATGGAAACATATTATCTATAAAGCAGTAATTTGCCAATGATTCTGAGATTTTCCATGCTATTATCTTATTTCAAAGAATATTCTGTAAGACACTTGTGGGAAGTTTCTCTCGAATAGTTCTCAACTACATATAATATTTTTATGGAATACTTTGTCATTAGTCTCTGTGAACAGTGTGACTGTAGGTATGTGAACAGATCTTGGTTGTAAACCTCCAAAACTGCAAATATTCATCAGGCAATTGCAATAATATATATGCAATCACATCTGAAAAAAATTAAAGATTTTTTCCCCAGTTTTTCAAACTGTTCAATATTAGGATAGGCTGAAGTAATAGGCTGGTTCTTCACAGAACATATACTTTGTCCTTGGTTCTTGTATTCCTTGTGAATAAAGAGAGCTCACATGGCTTATTTGTTATTGGGGAGGGATAAAATGAGAAAAGAAAAACCAACAGAAAGAATGTAACAAAATATGAGGTAGTGCTAAATGCTTCAGAAATAAAAAGTAAGAGTAAGGGAACAGAGAAAGTTGGACAGAGAAATCCTAATCTGAGGTAGTTTCTGCTTTATCTTAAGTATATCAGCAACAACATTTGAATATTGTGGGATGGGTGTATAAAATTATTTGTTGGCCTATTCATGTCTAATCCATCCTTTCCCTTCTAGCTTCACACAACATATATCACACGTTGTCACATATTAAATTGGCCACCATAGTTGAAATTGTTATTTAGTGGCTCAACTTTTTATTTTGAAATAATTTTAGCCTTCTAGAAAAGTTGCAGAGAAAAAGAGTAATCATAGAATAATTATCAAAACAAGGAAATCAATGTGGATCTTTTAAACACAATCTTGGTGTATATGGATGAAGTATGGTTGCTTGATAAAGCCATATTAATTCTGGTTTTGGAACACTTCTGTGTATTCAAAGAAAATCCGATAGGAAGAGATTGAGAATTACAAATCCAAATAACACAGACTTTGTTCTAAAAATGTCCATGTATCTTTTTGTGTCCTATTCATGAGCTCTTCCCAATTTGTTTAGATTGTTTTGTGTAACTGTCTCTGCATTTTGTTCCACTTTACTTTTCCTTTCAGACTTTCAGAGAGATTTATATTATTGTAGATTCTTTCAATGGAATTTTCTCCACTCCTCTGTGGGATTATGAAAGATATACAGGTTATATGACCATTAAACTAAGCCTTTGATTAATCTCCATTTGTTTTGTGAATATCTTTACGCACAACATTGCTTGCTCTCTTTCTCTATATCAAAAATCATGCTATGATGACTCAGGAGACTGAGGCGGGAGGATTGCAAGTTTGAAGCCAGTCTTAGAAACTTAAGGAGGCACTTAGCAACTCAGCAAGACCCTGTCTCTAAATAAAATATATAAAAAGGGTTTGGGATGTGACTCAGTGGTTAAACATCCCTGGGTTCAATCTCCAGTACAAAAAAAAAAAAAAAAAAAAAAAAAAAAAAAATCATACTATGATTTTCTAGGAGGCAGTTAGGTTTATTAGTTGTTGTTGATTCTGAGCCCTAATCAGTTTGGGCTTGGGCCAGGACAAACAGGTGGGCTAGTAAAAGTAAACCATTAACTTCAATCTAATATCTCTTAAGTCAGCTTGATTTTTAAATAGTTTAAAAAAACTTTTAATAAGCAGGTAAAACCTTGCAGTGTATATTAACAAAGAAGAGACATTTTCCAAGCCAATATCAATGTTTTTTATCTCTTTGTGTTGCAGTCTAATTCCAATGACCACCTGACCTTTAATCCTGGGAGCCAAGAAGAGAGAAACCAAGGGACACTGACTTATCCATCAGAGGCCAGTGGAAAGAGTATACAAGGAAGGGTATTTGAAACAAACCAACCTCAAGGCATGCAGCAAAGTGACCTCTTCAAAGCAGAATATGTCTTTATTGTGGACTCTGAAGGGGAAGATGAAGTTACAAGCAGAAAAGGCGAGCAAGGTCCCTCAGGGGGGACGGGCAACATGGCTGTCCGGCCCAAGTCTCTGGCAATCTCCTCCAGTCTGGTCTCTGATGTGGTGCGTCCCAAAATAAGGGGCACAGATCTCAAGTCCTCATCATATTCTGAAATTTCTCATGGGACGGCTTCTCAGCAAAAGCATGGACAGGTAGGTTTTGTCTTCTTGCTCTAAGGAAAAGAAAATTGTTTACATGCCTTTTGTCCTGGGCTGTCTGTTAAGGCCTTCTAGTTTAAGGTATACAAAACTTTCAAAGAGAGATATGTTAAAACCCCCAAATCTCAAGATCATAAATCATCACAGTATAAACATTGATAAAATGATGAGATAAAAATGACATACAATTATACTGTGAATTGGCTGAAAGAATTTGTGACACAAGGTAGATTTGGGAGAATATCACCTCTTTGAATAATTCTTGGCGAAGGTTATATTGGCGGGTGTCAGGAGAGAACACTTGGTGAGTTGGTTGCATTAAGAAGCACATTTTGGACATTAGAAAGATCTAGTGAGGAGGCATCCAGTGGCTATTAGACGTGGACATTGCTTTTAAACTAGTAAAAGAGTAGTGAAAGCCTAATCCAGGAAATAAGTGTACCTGAGGACAATCATTTCCCCCAGGTGTCTTAAAGAAAATATCTTTGTGATACTGGAAGCCACCAGGATGGAACTGTCCTCACTGAAGTGTATGTGTGTGTGTGTTTGGGGGGAGGTGGTGGTGGTGATATTCCACTCCAAAATTTACAGCAAGATTGGAAACTTCTTTGAGGTGCACAGCCTCTACTGGCATAGGATACCCACGTCTGTGACGGCAATAGAGAAAGGGATGGATGGAGAGGAATTTTAAAGGAAAAACAATAGGGAGGTTTAACTGTCCACAGGTGATTTGGTATAATTAAAGTAGAAGATGACTTTGGCAAGGTTTAGTTAGAATGTAGGAAATGCAGAGGCTGACTTTGGAGAGTAGGTAGTGGAAGTAGAGCTTTGACTCCTTGACAAGGGAGCATGAGCTGATACTGAGATGCAGTCTTGAGGATCTACTAGACAAGCACTTTGCAAGCTTCCCAAAGTAGTTTGAAGGAATTTTTTCCCCCTTATTGATAAATTGGTCCTTTTGTACTACATTGTGGAATGTTCTTTCCCTCTGAAACCACCTCCATTTTGTCCTTGATTGCTTGAGACTGTGCTCAGCTCAAGTTGGACCTTCTCTTAGACATGTTCCCTGTGAGGAGCTATTGCTATTCCTCCTGCATCTTTGTGATTTTCTTTATTATTTTGTAGCTTTTTCTAAAAAAAAAAAAATCTCCATCACAATTCCTTTTCATTTTGTTGTAAGAATTTTTATTTTTCTTCCTTACTAAACTGGAAACAACTTGAAGTCATGGAATGTCTCTTACTCATTTTTGTATTCATAGTACTTAGTGTAGTGCTTTGCACCTAAGTGGGCTGCAAGAATGTGTGTGGAAAGAGTATTTAACCATTCACATTCTATTCATCTCTGATGTCCTTGCTCAGATTTCAACTCATTAACAAAGTCTGCTTGGGTTCCTTCAGTTGAAGAAACCACTCCCTCAGTATAATTTTGATGGATTTTTTAGGTATTAATTTTATATTCATCACATTCCAGCATGTATTATAACTATTTAAGTACATATATTATTTCTCCTAGTCCACATTAAATTCATTTTTACTAAGCATTTTCTGCCCTATAATGCACAGTGTGTCTTGAACACAGTAATACAAATGTTGTGGATTGATGTGTCCCAAATACATTCTCTGGGGTGGCATATTTAAGCAAAAGTACCTTATGTTAAAAATCACTAAATAATTTAAAAGTGTAAATCAAACATGAAAATGCTATACAAAACAATCAGTTAAATAAAAATCCTCTTATTTCCTCAGGAATAAGAGATTTAAATGTTCATAGAAAAGCCTAAGGATTGTCTTATCTACAGATAGTATTAGAGTTAAAAGAGAAATGAACACACAACAGATAGAGCGATTTGTCTGAAAGAACTGTGATAAAGCTTAACATTAAAACACTGCCAGTAGGAACAAGAAGAAAACCATATGGGGGTAGAACTAGTTGGACTTGTTCACTGACAGTAAATGGAAAAATAATCAATCATGAATGAAGCTAATAACCCAGGACTTTGAATGAATGTTGGCATTATTCATAGAGGAAAGTGTAAAAGGTCTTGAAAGAGGGTAGGAGGAGATCAGATTTTGGATGCTGAGCTTGAGTAGCTTTGGTGGCATTGCAGGATGACATCTAGAAAGCAGCTGAAAGTGTGAATCTGGAACACAGGGGAGAGGTGGGAGATGGAGACATTAGGTATTCAAGTAAAAGTGATAGGTGTGGAGATAGTGACCTCAGGAAAAGAATGCAGAAAAGATGATGGCAGATGCAAGCCAGGAAGTCACAAAATTAAAAAGGACTTGTGCAATAGATGAAAATAAAAGGTAGAGGGATCAGGTGTGGTGGTGTGTGCCTGTAGTTTCAGCTACTCATAATGCTCACTTGAGCCTGGGAATTCTAAGACAGTCTGGGCAACACAGTAAGACCCTGTGGGGGGAAAAAGATTTATAGGGTTTTCAACAAAAAGAAGAGTCTATTGTGAAAATAATAATAATTTAAAAACTCAAAATAGCCCCTTTAAGCACATTAAATATGGAAATTAGAACGTCATTTGATGAACTTAGTGGGAACAGTGTGACGGTGATGTTAAGGATAGTAATAATGTTGAGTTGTGAATGGAAGGTGAGGACAAGGAGGTTCGTGGTAGGAGAGGTTGTGATATAGAAAAACAAAAGTGATTCAGGACACTTACTGGCTATGCTGTTTTGAGCAAGTTACCTGAAGTTGTGAGCCTTAGTTTCCCCTTTTGTGACATGAAGTGTAAATATCAAGCTCCTTTGAAATTGAGACAATATGTGCAAAGAGCCTCGAATAGTGCCTGACTCCTGATACAATCTCAATCAAACATATTATGATTGAAAAAGTTTGAAATGGCAGCATTTTGGGGCACAGAGTAAGAAACAGGTGAAAAGGGAGGGGTAGTCTTCATTTGTTAGCTGTAGCTTGGATATTAGAACTGGGGAGAGGATGTGTAAAATAAGATCAGAAGAACTGGATGGGGTGGAATAAAAGAGTTTTTTATATAAAATTCTGGGAAATTTGGATATCAGCATATATACTTATTAAATACAGTTTCATGTTACACAAAATTGATGGATGGCATATATGATGGTGGTTCCATTAAGATTAGCCTAGTGTCATCGTAGCAGTCTTAGTTTGTGTAAGTACTCTCTATAATGTTTGCACAATGACCAAATCACGCAATGATGCACTTCTGAGAATGTATCCTTGTCATTAAGTGACATATAATTGTACTTTGACTTCACAGATCTACAGAAAAAGAATTACAACAAAAGTATTTGTGTAAGGCATTAGGCATAGAAATGTTCCTTATATTCCTCAGGCTTCGATTTATGATAAAATACCAGATTCGTACCAGCACATTTTATTACAGTAGCCTTTATGTGTCTCTCTCACCTAGATTTGTAAACCCCTCAATGACAAGAAGTCCTTTGCTCATTTCTGGTCCCTATCATTTAACACAATGCCTGAAACACTGTGGGTGCTTAGAAAATATCTCATGAATGATTGAATAAGTTACCCTCCTTTTCACATGATCCTGTGATATAAGACAAAGACATTATGATATGAACTTTCTTAGTGGCATTCACAGCTGAGAAAATAACTGTAACAGGGTAGGGAAGGGAGCCTAGGACTCTTCTCTCGTATAGTCGGTGACGTCGCTTATTTTGTTCATTAAGACAAATCATCCACAGGTTTTAGGCTCAGGGATTCAGAGGTTGAAGACCTTGAAAGAAGTTGTGGTATTCAGTTTCCCTGTGGTATTCTGCTAGCTGCAGAAAGAAGATTGGAATGCCATAAGTGCTTCCCGAAACATGGCATGTTTATGCTGAAATGCTAGGAAGAGATGTGCATGAGGTCATCAGATGGAAGATTCTGACTGCATGCCTATCAGAGCCACCAGAGCCTGACAGCAAAACAAACAACAACAAGAACAAAAGAAGTTTGACCTTACACAAATAGATGAGAGGTGATTCATGTAGTAATAGATTCTAGGTAGAACCTCTTGATCATATAATTGCTTGAGCAGTTGAGGGGCATAAAAACTTAGAGACCTCATTCTTTTAATTGAAAGAATAATCTTTGATCAAGTGATTTTATTCATCCCAATAACCTTTCTGTAGTGATCTGCCACCTCTCCATTTCCCTTCTTGCTTAGGATGAGTATATGATTCCTTCCTTTGTCTTTTTGTCTCTTGCATGGTGAATGAGACTGGACACACTTAGGAGAATTTTTCTAACTCAGTGGGAGGCCCCAGGCTCTGCTCTGATGCTGTCAGAACCCCTGGGATTCCTGAATATGAATAATGTCTTGTTGTTCCCTCTGGGTGGGCTAATTCTTATCATTAGCCAAGTGCAAAGGAAGTACTTAGGAAGAAATCAAGTTGCTTTGAAAATTCCAGCAGAAAGGTGGTGCAGCTTTTAAGAGGAGGCTCTCCTGACTTAATGATGTCAGAACTTTGGTTTTTCTCTGGCTGGAGAAAGGAAGAATCAGATGTCAGAGGCAGCATTCTCACTCCTGTCCACCTTCACTCACCAGAATCCAGAGCAAAATAAGAGGGTCAATTGCAGTGTTGTGTGAGCTGAGATTTGGTATGTGAACACAAGATTTCTTGGCATTCCAGACAATGAATGGCAATTGGGCAAGGAAGTACCAACACATCTGAAGAGGGTGGAATAAGGGAAGGAAGAGGAAAAGGAGTCACCAAAAGATAGCAAATCAACTAGGAGAGAGTGATGAAACAGAGGCCCCAGATAAGACACTGTTGAAAAAGAGAGAAAAATGGAAAGAATTAGGATCCATAGAGAATTCAGAAAAAATAAGGAATCCAAGTGGCTGTTGATTTTTTTTAAAAAAGAAGTTATTGTAGACCTTGGTGATAATGGTTTCTTTGGTAGAGGATGTGAGGGGATTAAGAAATCAGTGGGGAGTTCAATTGCTTTCTAATGCATAACAGATCACCCACAAATTTAGCATCTTGAAAAATATTAAAAATATTATCTATTTCCTCTAGTTTCTATAGCTCAAGAAGTGAGCCTGGCCCTTTGCTGAGGTGAAATCAAGGTGTCAGGTTGCATTTGCTCTGGAGTCTCAATCAAGGAAAGATCCACTTCTAAGCTCTTTTATGGGGTCTGCAGAATTTTATTTCAATGAAGCTGTAGAAGTCAGGCAGCTGGCTTCCTAAATTGAGCAAAAAGAGAAAAGGAATCTATTGCATTGTCTCTACCCTTTAATCTTCTTTTGAAGAGCTCACTTGATTAGGGCACACCCACACAGGATAATCTCCCTTTTAATTAACTTAGAGTCATCTGTTTAGGGTCCTTAATTACATCTGAAAAATCTTGTCACCAGTGTCAGATTCTATTAGTTAAGAATCAAGTCACACTTTCCTCTCCACTCACAAGGAGGGAATTACATAAGGCTGAAACTCTTAGAGGGGTCATTTTAGGGTATATTGGCCACAGAATTAAAGAAATCAATACAGTGATTATATTGTATAGATGTGACCAAGGAGAGCCTGTAACTATGGGAACACAAATTTTGATGTATGTATGTGCACTCATTTTGATCAGTTTAAGTTTTGCTGCTTAACAAACCAGGTGAAATTTTAGCACTTTTAAACAAGACCATTTATTTAGCTCAAAAATCTGCAGGTCAAAACTGTTGGCTCTGTTCTATTGGGTGATTCCACAGGTGTGCATCAGGCTTGACTAATCTTTGCTGTGGGTTCACCCATGCTTCTGCAATTGGCTTCTGGGTTGATTGATGGCTGGTGGGCTGTCTGGTGGTTGTTTATTTTTCTGCTGAGACGTGGTCTCTCATTGCCCAGTAGAGTATCCAAGGCTTTCACATCATGATGACGTTCTGTGCCTCGCAAGTCAGTTAACCCAATGTACAAGTACTTTTCAAGGTACTGTTTCTTGTATTGCATTTGTTAGTTTTCCCCTGGCCCAGATTAAGGGATGAGGCAAAGGACTTTGCTTTTATTATGTAAAGAATAGAATATTATAGGCATTTTTTACTGTCTACCACAATGATATTTATTATATTTTTAAAAGAGAGAATATTTCTGACTTATGTCAGGATGAGTGAGCCAGTGGATATATACAAAGATGAGTACATAGGACATGGGGAATAACTGATGAAATGAAATTCCTAAGAAGGCCAGTGCTGCCATGTTTCAGAGTACACAGGAAGAATACACCTTTTAAAAAGTGAAAGGTCTGCTTCTCCTTAGAGTGAAGAAAGGAGAATGAAAGTGAATCTAGAAGTTTGGTTTCTTGTTAATCTCAATTTTCCTTGGAGAAAAGAAATCTGTCTGTTGAGTTAAAGGGGGAGGTGGTGGAGTAAAAGTTTGTGGAGAATATGAACACTTTGGAAGAGACAGGAAAGGAAGCCAAGTTCCAAACAGGAGAAAAGGAAAACTATCCAACAAAAAAGATGAGAGACAAGGGACTCAGCTGAGAATATAGACTTCAAATTTGTGAGGAAGCCTTTCAGTGATGCCTCACCTACCCCACATGTGAATGGAGAAAGGTGCCCCTCTGCACAGGTGCAGGAAAGGCCCACCCCGTTTGAGCTGTGTCCTTCTACAGAACAATATTTGTAAGTCAAATGCAGTGATCCAGTCAATTAAGAGGGTGCTACCAATTTTTTTTCTTGTAGCAGCTTTAAGTAGACCATGTCCAGGAACATAATGACAGTTAGTGGGATTGATTTAAGAGTAAGGATTTGCCAAGTGGATTGGCAAGAGGTCCAGATGGCTAGAAGGTTGGCAATGCTGGCCAAAAGGTTGAGTCTGAACAAAATACTGCTGAAACCTAAAATGAAACACAGTAGGAAGTTAGGAAGATGAGATCAAATAACAAAAGAAGAGCTCTGTCATAAAGGAAAAATATTTAGTTCCTGGTGGAAAATCATCAGCAAAGTCTTGAGCATAGGTGAACATTGATTAGATATCAAAAATTCAGTCTGGTGCTGAGTTAAATGGGGAACAGTTACAGGTAGGAATGACAGAAAAGGTTATTTAATTTGCTTAGATAAGAAAGGTTGAAATTCTCCTTGTAGAGTTTTGTGTATTCCAGAGAGTAGAGGACAGATCAATAGGTAGGAGGTCAACCTACCTTAACATAATGGTTAGGAACAATGGAGAATCTAGGATTTTTTTTGTACAAATTCAGAAGGAAGAGTACAACTATCAGGCAAATATTGAGAGCTGTTCAAACACTGGGACCCGATTCACAACATCCATTAGCAGATCACTCATCTCAGCTTTTATTCAGTTACTCTGGAATCTCATAGGTGTATTTGAAAAAAAAAAAAGAATATATATATACAGATTTAGCTAATTTTGGATTTAGTAAAATTACAAGGCAGCTTTACAATTAATTGATTACTCAAATAACTAAGTGTTTCTATGATACAGGATGCAAGGGTTAAATTATGATTGAGAGAGTCACAGCCTTTGGGATAGGAGTCCCCTGTGTTTCTCCTTTGCTAGCAAAGCAATAAATCTTTTTTTTCCTTTTTCTCAAAAAACATCATGATTGAGTTCATCTACTCAGTGAGAGCAGCACATTGCAAGCATCTTGTCACTGAGATTATAGGGATTGTCCAGAATTCAGACAGTCTTTCTAGAAGAGAGTCTTGAGAATGACTTTGGGGTATGTCTGAGGGGAATGGGCTCAAAGAACTAGAATAATGCTGTAGACAATCGCAGATAGCTCTATAGAGGTTTTTAAGCAAAGGACTCAACACAGCTGGGGTAAGAAGCAAATTGTAAAGAAGACAGAATAGTCTTGAGGAAGGAATTAAAGCATCAGTAATAAACATGGACAATAGAAGAAAGGGATGGAAATAATTTGTGGATGTTAATTAAGAAGTTTAGCATCACTGTCAGGAGATATCAGGGAAGAGGTAAAGTGAAGGATGATTCTGAATCACTGAGAATTTGACATATGCCCTTTCCTTTCTCTCTATATGATATTATTCATTCATGTGTGGACCTTTTCTTTAAAGGAAAAACTTATTCATGAGAGGAACTCAGGGAAATGAATCTTTTCCATTACAAAATGAAACTTCACCCTAGAAATTTTATAAAACGATGGGGGTCACACTTTTTTATTTGTATAACTTAGAGTAACATCATGGTGTATTTGTAAGCTGGAAATGAATATATTGTAACTCATTATGAATATATGGAATAAAATATAATGAAATTATATATAGATTGATATAAGCATAATAAATATTCTTAGACTTTTTAGAGTCTCTCTCAGAAGTTATTCAATAATCAATTATCTAAAAGTATGGTAAAATTATGAGTAACTTATGTTAAATGTAATATCATTTAATATAGCAAAATGATTGATAATTAAAAGATTAGGAAGTTGGAGGGAGCAGCTTTTTCCTTTGAATAAGCCTCTCAAAAGTTCTTAGGAAAAGACAGACTGAAAGGTGATAGGATTTTTGTGGTTTTGGTATTAATTTACAAAATTCTTTACTAAACTGTTACTCTAGGCATGGCTCAATGTGCAGGCACCTGCAGAGCCTGGGAATGGCTCCATTCCTTCTGTGAGGAGAGATCAGTCATGGAAACAATTGGAGAAGACCTTTCATTCACCATTAAAACAGACGAACAGGCCCTGGCTATACTGTTAATTCTAAGAAGATAACTTATTAAACATTAAATACTAATTCAAATACAAGTAATTATATAATTTCTTGTACTGACACAAGCATTACGCTGACATTTGGATATAAATATATTCCCTAATCAAAGGTATCAGTCACATAAACACTGGTTAAACAGAGTTCCTTCTAAGTAAAACTTGTGCACATGAATTGTTCAGCTTTCTTTCTCAATTTGGTGGAATTCTGCTTGATTTTCAATTATCACTGATTTTCGGACACTCAGGATTATGTCAATTTAATAAAATATTTTTTATTTGGAGAATGCTGTGTTGCAAATATGCATATTGATTTACACATAACAGAAAGATATATTTTGAGTATATTTCCTCAGAAAATAAAAATTTATTCCAATCTGTCAGTTTTCAGTAGTTTTAGAGTTCAAAACTATATGTCATAAAGATCTTTGCCTTAGCGCTGATGGAAACGTTCTTAAAATGTTCTAATGCAAAACCAAAAAGTATCTTTTACTCTATTTATAAATCAAAAGTTTGCTGTTTAATTGATATATTCATATACATTTTTTACCTATGTGCTTAATGCAATATGTATCTATCTTAATATTTGAATAGCTAATATTCTCCAAATTCTTTATTAGACATGCATATTTATTTTTTTATCATATAGACTGACAGAATTAAATTTATTTGAAGAGAAGTCTCTGTTTCTAAGATTTTGTTGGAGTCATTTATGATTCCAGTACTTGTCTTCAAGTACTGGATGACTTTTAAAATAGCACAAGAATACATACAACTGATTATTTTATAGACTCTTTCTAGCTCATCTGTTAGAAAAGCATTAATTGTTTTTTCATTGCATCTTTATTTGGTGTGGAATTGGTGGGTTGCTTGTTTCAGATGAATTATACTTATAAGTACTGTGACTTTTTTTTTTGATATCAAAGAGAGCCTATTCCTTCCTGCACAGTCCAAATAATTTGTTAAATGTTCATTAAATGTTACTGTTAAGCATTCATTCTGGCAAGTAATTAGGGACAATAATCTAGAGCTCCCTTTCTATTCTGGACATTGCATTGACTCTTTCAATTTATCATTCTGTGTTGGTGCTGGGTGCTCTGTCATTGAATTCTGGGCACATTTTCAGGTTCATAACATGTAGAAGTAAGTAGTTTAAATGCCTAGAATTTTAAACACTTGAAGTATGCTAATTTTTTTAGGATTGTAGTCATTATTCTCACATTATGGTTTATATACTTCCAATGGAAGAAAGTCTATTTCATTTTCCAAAGTGAAGTTTGAAATTTATATGGATGTTGGCTTATATCTTTCCAAATCACACCATTGCAGATTAAGATAAGTATTTCAGATATGGTCAATGAATTATTTTCTAAATGGAAACATAAAAAAATTTATATTGGTTTTCAAACCAGAGAATCAATCATATATAGGATACAAATCTTCATAGCATATTTCAAATTTGTAGCAGTACCTCATTAGCAAAACAGAACTTCCTTCATTTTCATGGAGGCTTATGTTGTCTCCTTTTGTGGAAACTAGTGGAAAGACTATTTGTTTAGTGACACAGTAATAAGAATATATTAATAGTTTCACAAATAATGTCCTATTTCAATCTGTCTGTTTCTCTCCTCTAGTTAACTTCTTCTCCCACTACCTCTGAGCAGCTTGCCTATAAACCACCTGCTTTCTCCTTTGTTTCTCCAACTAATCAGAAAACACCACCTGTCCCAGCTAACCTCGACGGAGCCTCTGTCCTAGAGGAGTTCCACACTAGGAGGCTGGATGTCACTGGGGCCCAGGTAGAAGAATCGGCTACGTATTTTCAAACTACTGCTCACTCTTCACCCTTTTCTGCATCGAAGGGCGCCTCCTGGACATTGCCGTTTCCCCATTCCACTCAACTGCCAGGTTCTAATCTATCCAGTCCAAGTGCAGCAGATCAAAACCCTGGACAGGCACCTGAAGTTCTGAAGAAGACGATGCCTTTAACCTCGAATGTCCTTAGTCCCAGAGAAAGCCTGAAAACCACTTCTCCTTCATCTTCCTCCTCCAGTGCTTCCCTGAAGTCGAATTCAGCCTCGTACATACCAGTCCGCATTGTCATGCATTCACTCTCTCCAAGTCCAAAACCACTTACCTCCTCTTTCCATGGCTCTTCTTCTACTGTTTGTAGCCAAATGTCATCTAGTGGAAATCTTTCAAAGTCAGGGGTGAAATCCCCAGTGCCCTCCCGGCTTTCCCTTCTCACTGCTATCCTCAAGTCCAACCCTTCTCACCAAAGACCTGTATCCCCTGCATCCTGCCCCACCTTCTCCCTCAATTCCCTGGCCTCTTCCACACTAGCCCTTGACCAAAAAGTAAAGCAAACACCACTTACGCCTAAAAAAGTCTCTCTCAAGTTGTTCCCTAAGAGCACAGTCTCCAGAGCAAGCACAACACCAGGTTTCTGAGCTGGTCCAGCAATCCTTCCACCTCCCTGTCTTTACCAAGTCTACTCCCACCTCTCAGGTGTCCTCTATCTCTCCTACTACACCTGTCAGTAGCAGCCTTGCTTCTATGAATGTAGAGAAAACACCGTCTCCCACTTCTTTGAAGAGTAGTACAATGCTCTCCCTGCTACAAACCAATGCCTCTAGTTTTGCAGATCTTCCTCCTGTCCCACCAAGCTCTTCTCCTTCTTCTTCAGAAAACCTCAGAGGTTCCGAGAATCCCAGGAATACATACACACACCCTTCTACATTAGCCTCATCTGCATTATCTCCTGTATCTCCTCCTATCAATCACAGCACCATGCCCTCCTCTCCAGAGAAATGTTTCCATCCATCCCCAGCCCTTTCAAACCTGATAGACAGATCCAAGAGAGCATCAAATAAACCCTCAGGCCAGGGACTGAATCCTTCAGCTCTTTCTTCACCTGCTATCTCCAGTGCTAGCTGTGCCTCTCTTCCCAACTTGGGGTCCTCCTCACTCCCACCTGCTGCTCTGCCCACCCCAGCACTCCATCTCAGTCCCTCCATACTGCACCCAAATTGTGGCAGTGGTTCATTGCCTTCAAGAATCAGGAAATCTGAAAGCACAAAACCCAACCACATGGCACCCGTTTCAACCCCGTCACTTCCTGTCTCTCTAACAAGAACCAAGGAGATGATTTCACCTTGTGCATTGTCCCTGCCAACAGGCCCTGAAAACAAGAAACCCAAGGTATTGTTTTTGCATGGTGCATGCTAATTTCAAAATATGGATTTTCAGGGGAAGATCAATAGTTATGACATTTATTCCACTCTTATGAGAAAGTGGAGAAAGTATGGGGGGAGATCCTCGAATTTGGTATATTTGAATGTAGAGATGAATTGTGGTCTGTCTAAAATTACTTATTTCTGTGAAACCCTTTGATTTGACTTCCTCTTAAGGTAACCTTTTATGTATCACTCCAAGGGCATTTTTAAATTTAGGTATAATGTGAATTATAGCATTGATCCCAATTTCAGAATCAAAAGCATCTAGTTGAGATTTTGGAATATGATACATTTCTGATTACTTAATAATGGGGACCCTATTATCCATCAAAATATACCGTAATGACAGTACAGTTGACAGGATTAGTCTACAGGGGAATAATATCACAGATACAATAACATGGCCAAGCCAGTTTGAAAACTTCTCATTCCTCTTGCGCACATTAATTTATGATTATTAACTTTCTTTCCCTCCTGCTATGTTGATTTTTTTATTGTTCCCAATACAGTAAGCTAAATCGATATAGATAAGTTATATACATGTAGGGCAAAAGAGAGTAGACATTTCCTTTATATTTGATTTGATTTATTATAAACACTAAATAAAATTATTTGATTTATTATAAACATTAAATCCTTCTCAATTATGAACTTCAAAATGAATGAACAAACTAGGTAAAAGGAAATAGAATTAAGGGAAGAGAAATGTCAGTTTTTAAATGCTCTGAAGCAGCCCATTGAGCAAGGATGTGAAAACAGCATTTATTTTAATATGAGAGGGAAACATCTCAAGGAGTGAGGCCTTGCTTCAGTTCTCCTGGTGGAAGGCAGTTTACTCTAGGGTGGGCCAGCTTCTCAACTATTCTCAAAGAACTCAGGGTACAGGTCATATAAAAGCAGAATTAGATAGTTGTTATACAAATAAAATTATGAAAATATTAGAAGAAATTTTAGAATTTTTATTTCAGCATAAATGGAATTTTTAGTTCAGCATATTGAAATAACACAGTTTTAGAGCTCTGAAATGTCATGGAAAGTGTTTAATTTTGTCACTTTTTCAGATGATGAATGTAAGGTTGGAGAAATAAAGCAATGCATATGATCTTATTATGGATATTGGAATAAAATTCAACTTAAAAGCATGCATCAAACACCTACTATATGTCTACCACTGTATTAGCTTTCTTTGGCACACAAGATTTTTAAAGTGGAAGAAAGAGATAAAATCTGCAGATGCTCAAGTCTCAAATTTAAATGACATGGGCCATGTGCGGTGGTGCATGCCTGTAATTCTAGCAGCTTAGTAGGCTGAGATAGGAGGATCTCTAGTGAAGCCAGTCTCAGCAACTTAGCAAGGCCCTAAGCAACTCAGTGAGACCCTGTCTCTAAATAAAATACAAAAAAAAAAAAAAAGGTCTGGAGATGTGAGTCAGTGGTCTAGTGCCCCTAAGTTTAATCCCCAGAACCAATAAGTAAATAAACAAATAAATAAATGACAAGGGATTTTACCTATAACAAAACATCTTCCCATAAACTTTAAATAATCTCTAGATTACTTATAATACCTAGTAAAAGGTAAAGACTGTGTAAATGACTATCACACTGTATTTTGAATGGAATAATGGCTAGAAAAAATTCTGTACATGTTCAGTACAGACACAATTTTTCCCAAATGTATTTAATCTGTTGCAGAACCTATGGATACAGAGGACCAGTTGTATGCAATCAAATTAACATTTTGTAATTTAGATTATAAATAACGTAATTGTTGACTGAGTTCAATAAAACAGGAATATTATTACAGGATATGGCTAGTAAGGGAAGTTATTATAAATGTCAGTCTTGTTGGAAATGTTTAGGATTTAGCTTAATGAAGAGGAAAGGAGTTGGCATTTTAGAAATGAAAAAAAACCTGACCAAATATACAGAAGATAATCCCAGAAGACTATATGTGGAGACACAAGATTTGAATAGTAATAGATTTGAATAATGGTAATGATAATTACAGCTACAGTTAACAAATGCTTTCTGTGAGTCTAGAACTATCTAATAGTTACATAAAATAATTCAAATTAATTAAAATGCATAGCTTTTTGCTTATTTTTATAACCATAGGAGATTGGTAATATTTTTATCCTTATTTGTATATACCAAGAAATGAAGTTCAGTGAATAACTTGTCCAGGTCAAATATCTAGTACAGAGCTAACATTTATATTAATTTAAGTCTGCTAATTCTTGAAGCCCTGTTATTTATTACTATGATTTATTGCTACAAAAAGTAACTCATATTAATTGCCAAGTTATCCTACTTTATAATTCTTATGAAGAAAAAATCATTATTATGGAATAATGACCAGAATTTTCAATTTGTATAATAGAGACTAAGTATTGTCTTTTAGAGACTAAGTCCTTATATTTCAAACTTTCACAGCAAATGAATTGGATAAAATTAACTTTTTCTATGATACTAAATTTAAAATTCCTATTTATTTGAAGTGAAATGACCTTCTTAATGACTTTTCAACACCTATGTGTGATTATGAAATTCGTTGCAGTATATTAAAAATCCTGGCCATCTAATCATTATTTCCTGAATTTATTGAAAATCATTTTTAAAGCCTTGCTGCCATATAAATTATTCATTACCTTTGTGAAAAGTGATTTTTACTCCATAAGCCTCTTCAAAGTGTTCCTATTTGTGGTTCACTGTGCTTTGTTCCTGTTTTGGACACAGAAGAGGGAGTCCAGAAAGGCTTTTGATAAATTAAAGGCCGGTGTGTTGAAGACCTATTTTCCCCCTGACTCCCTTCCTGCTCCCACCATGGAAGAATTTCAATTGCTAGGGTTTTCTTTCTGTTTTATTTTCTTTATTTCCAAGTTAAGAAAATTAAAGCTTATAGAAATACGTGCTAAAATTGATGAACATGAAAATAAGAATAAGTACTATCTACCACCAGTAAAAACACTAATCTATTTCTTTGAATAGAAAAAAAGTTTCTTATCATGGGTTAAATTTATAATTGCAAAAATAGTTGCTCTCTGAGGCAGACTGTTTCCTTTCATCTTTATTTCCTACTTGCTTCTTGCTATATTATCTCTCTGGATTAAAATCAGTCTACATTTTTTTTGTTACAAACTGTTATTTTTGAGAATTATACCTTAAGTATGAAAATCATTAAAATTGGTGTCGGGAGAGATAAATCCTACCCTAGTTTCTTTTGACATTTGACTTTTGTTTAAATTGGTATGATTATTTTATAGAATGATAGGAAAAAAGAGACAAAAGCTTCGTGAAATCAAAGAATTTCTATGCTTTCATAAGTTGTTTCTTGACTTGCTCCTTCCAGGGTGGTGCTAATCCAAGCACAGGGCTCTTTTTGAAGTCAAAGAGCTTCAGATTTAGATCAGCTTCACTCATTCCCAATTCCTAAAGGATATGGGGTCCTAGAACACAGATGGCCGTCAAATTAAAACAGAAATGCTTGAAGGATATTAGTTCAAAGTCTGGGCCCTACTGTCCTTTGATATTAAAATAAAATGGAACAGCCAGAGTATGCTGAGCTAAATTCAGAAAAAGAGCAGGTTTGATGTTTCTTTTTCATTGATAGGTCTTATAGTTTGAATCTGTTTGTATTAGTATAATTGTTATGTTAATTTCAGATGTAGGCCTTTTTTTTTTTTTTTTTTTTTTTTGTGTACAGCAGCTTGAACCCAAGGTTGTTTTACTACTGAGCTACATCCCTAGTCCTTTTTATTTTTATTTTTTATTCTGAGACAGGATCTTGCTAAGTTGCTGAAGCTGTCCTGGAACTTGTGGTCCTCCTTGGTCTCCTGAGCTGCTTGGATTATGGGTGGGCACTACTGTGCCCAGACATCAGATATGATTTTAAAATATTATTTTGTTTTATTAGAGTCATGGCCTTAGGCAGGATAGACATCTATCTGAATGTTGCTCAGGCTACTATTTGATCAATATTTATATTGTCTAAGACATATTTTTTCCCCATGAGAAAAACTGGATATCATAAAATTCACCCATAGGGTTGTGTTTGGGTTCCGAATATATTTTGCCTTAATTTATACAATAATTTAAACTTTTCTCCTAGTAAGTCATCATGGCATTTCATATAGAAATTGGAGTGACCATTACATCAGAATCTCGCTAAAAGAAGTTTGTAAAAGGTCTGAAGATCTCTTTCAATTATAAGGTCCTCCAGTGATGGGCTTGGCCTCAAAACTATTTGGACATGTAGCTTGTTTAGGAAAACTGCTGGGAGCTTTGGATATTTCATGAGTCTTCATAGCTAATATTCTGTTTATTAAACTCTCACTCATTTATCAAATAATTTCCAATTATGTTACATTGATGAATTAGTGGCAGCAGTCAGTATGTGACCTTCTCCATTTCTTCAGAATTGCATAGCATTTGGGAAATGAACAATATGAGATATGTCTCCATGACCTAAAATAATTAGTTTGGGTTCAAACAAATCATTCAGTCAATAAATATGTAATGAGTACCTAATATACATCTTTCCGAGCTGTAAGAATATCACAACGAACACAACAGGCAAAAAGGTCTGCTCATTATATTCCATGGTGGAAGAGAAACAATCAACAATAACTTTCAAAACAATAAGAAAATAATCTTTGAGAAAGCAATGTCCAAAGAGGTGATGCTCCTTAAGAGAGCAGAGTGAGGAAAAAGTTCTGAGGGCAGAGGAGAGGCTAGGGCCAGTGTGGGGTTTCAGAGTGAGTGACAGCACTTGGAGGTTGTCAGAGGGAGACCTAACTGGGAACCAGATCCAGTGGGGTCTTGTAGGCCACTCTTCAGTCTTGGATTTTTACTTTGAGGAAGACAGGAAGCCATTGGAGAGTTTTGAATAGACAAGTGACATAATCCTGGCTGTTGTGTTAAAAGTAGACTGTAAGAGGATGAGAAGGGAAGTAGAGAGACTTTGGTTATTATAATCAATCAGCTAGGATAGTGTGATGGTGGCTTGGGAGGTGATAGCTATGAAAGTGAAGATAAGATTTCTGTGTTATTTTGTAGGTTCAATAACAAATATTTAGCAATCATCCGAGGGACTATACGGAATGATAAAAAGGCAGCTAGACTTATATACTTTCTCGTTTCCTTTTTATCTCACTGTCTTTTATTCCACCCCCTTCACAAAGGTCTTGGTGCTTTTCTGAGGACTCCTGACATTCCACAATTCTTCCACGTCTGCTGTTTGTATCACTTCACTTAACACTAACCAGTTCATGTCCTGTTCCCTTGGCTTCTCTCCAGCTATATTGATCTTAGTAATAACTCACACTCAAATGTCAAGGATTGTCAAGTTTTCCTTTTATCCTGGGTAAGGAGTATTTGCATTTTAATTGGGGGACTGTACAATTTAACTTGAAGAAGAGACTTTTAAAGGATAAACAAGCAAACAAACACACAAATAGCAATCCCATCACAAAACAGGGATCAAAGTTCATGAATTCAAACAATGTGCATCACAAAGAAGGATGACTTCAAAATCATAGCATTTAGAAGTGCCCTCAGTGCATTCTTGCAGAGGGGAAGAGCGGGTGTCAGCCAAGTGGGTCTAGGGCTGGATCAACAAATGAAGAACTAAAATTTGTGTTTTTTTCATGAATCTTCTGAATCTTACTGTAATCTTGAATTAAATACTTCAATTAAATATCTCAAGTCAACAAATTCTTGCTCAACATTTGTTCTCTGGCAGGTTTGTTAAAAATAAAAAGAGAAAAAATATAAAATATCCCTTCTAAAAGACTTCGTATTATTTATTTTATTATTAAATCAAAGAGGGAAATAATAAAATTGGAATCTATGGAATGCTGAAAAAGAAATATGTTCCAAATTAGAATAAAGAACTTCATGTTTGGGTTTAACAATATTGTTGAGAGAACTCAAAGGAAAGAGAGTGGATCCAAAAAGTATCCTTTATAGCAATAATCAATATTTTCAGATTGAAAAGGAAAGGATGTATATGTCTTAGAGGACTAGTACATGTCATAGAGTAGTTACTCAATAAATATTTGTTGAATGAATCCACTGGTTGAACTGGGCATATCCAAACAGATTTTCAGGACCGTTTAACATCTACCAAATTGGGAGAACCCACTAGTAAAAACTTCCTATCATTAGTATGTAACTTGAATGAAGATTAAAAATGACATGCCCACTAAAAACAGTTCATTAAATATTACAAAAATCTTCACAGTTTACAATAAGAAACCAAACCTAGTAAGATGGAATTGGACAGAGATCAATTAATCTTTCCTAATGAATCTTTAATTGTAGGATTTAATTATAGGATTTCTATAAAATTAAAAGAGGTCATGCATATAATTTGCCTAATAATAAACGTCCATTCCTATTGCTCCTATATGAAGAGGTGACATTGAATTTTCAGTCTTTATTCAAATATCTTGTTGTCTGGAGACCACAGTATTTTAGGGTCAATATGGAAACTTAGTGCACAAAGGGACCTGAGATACCCTCCAGCCATTGCCCTTCTTGTAGGAGATGGGAGTGCAGGACCCAAAAGAGTGGAGAGCCTGGCAGAATGTCACAAAACTTCTTTTAATGAGGGAGAAGAGCTATATGAAAGAGAGAAAATAGAACATAAGTAAACATTCAGAGTTTATTTCATGGAAAAAAAAGGATATAACTTCTGAGATCTTTGCATGCTTTGTTGAGTATGTGTTTGCACAGGTGCAAGTGTGTATATATATATATATATATGTGTGTGTGTGTGTGTATGTGTGTGTGTATGTCTCTATGTGAGTGCATATGAATTTGGGAGTCTGTGCACATATGCATTTATTTGTGTGTATGTGAGTATATAAAGTGAGAATGTGTGTGGGTGAACGTGATTATCAGGATAAGGTGGTTTTCTATGTCAAACCAGCTGGCACCCAGGTGTCAGATGGCTAAATTCTTTTCATTATATCTAACATAGTACACAGAAAGTTTAAAAATGAAAAAAATGTGTTCTGTTTTTAGCTGGACACTGACATCTTCCTCTAAGTTCGGCACTTTCTTTCTACTTTAGCTTCTTTCTAGGACAGCAAATGTGTCATCCTCTTAGTTTTATCCCACCAGTTTAATGAAGGTTACTTTAATTATGCTCATAAACTCAAGGTTTAAATTTGTTGTACTACCCTGTCTTCTTCATTAAATGCTTTGGTTTCCTTTCCAAGGAACTGAGGTACCCTATAGCTCTGTGCCAATTTCCAGTTAGCTCTGAGCCACTGGGGACCCTGCCTAAAGCAAGGACATTTGAAGAGATAGGAGCCTTGAACTTAATCAGCTTGAGACCCAGCGTAATGTCAAAATTGAGCTTTTGATTATTTTTTTTTTTATCCTGCTTCCTACAACTTCCTTACACTTACCTCTGTTCTCCAAATAGTCCACAAAACTGAACTATATCACAATGAGTTTTACTTAAAACTTAAGAAGTTTTTTTTTTTTTTAATTTACTTTATCAACATCACTGTATTAGAAAGTGCAAGAGATGATGATGAGGTAGAAAAAATGATCAGGCGCTTGTACTTGTTTCTCCATTATGAAGTTATATTGCTGATATTACTTTTATTAAAATTATTGACTACCTTGCTTGTTAAAAACTTTTGTTCAGTTTTATGTATTATGATCTTTGTTTTTATGAATGATGCAAAAGTGTATCAAGAGCTCAATTAAATTTACTGCCATACTATTTGTTAATTATGGTACTATAAACAAGAAATATTCCTTTGAGTATCAACAGAAAAAAGCCTTGCTCATTTATAGAATAGTACTCCTATGAGGGCATGCAGCTAATGAGAAATTTATATGTAACTTTGTGGAAATGAATGTTTTCAAGTTGTGAAGCTGTGTAGAATTTAATTGCCTCTGATCTTTAGGCTGATATTTTACTGTAGCATTTTTTGCTTCTCATTCTAATAAAATATTAACATGTGAGCTAATTTTTTTTTGTCAGAAGCAAGTTGTTCAAAATGACTCTTTTCTTCATTTGATAACATGTCATTTAACTTGATAGAGCTGTCTAAAATTGTCATGTTCTTCCATTTTTCATCTCCACTCTTGCTTTCTGGTTACCTGTTCTAGCAATACAAGACCAAGTCAAGTTACAAGGCTTTTGCAGCAATTCCTACAAACACATTACTTTTGGAACAGAAGGTCAGTGTTGGCTCAAAAACAGAGTGAATTTTATGTTGCTAATGTCAGTTTTATTATGTTTTCTGAAATTTCTGTTGGGAAGATTTGTATTTTAAAGTTATACATTTACTAAAATAAAATTGCTCTTAGTTTAGGATGATGTGCATGAAAGCATCTTGGTTAATATAACTGGATACATCATTAATTTATCCTTAAGGGCTCAATATGAGTTTAGATATATTGAGTCCACTGTCAAGCTGACTTGGGGAGCTTGATTCAGACGTGGATATATACCTGTCTTCTGGAACTTCAAATAATTTTTATATTCAAGAACTTCTACCTCACTCATATTGATAAAAGAATCAAGGTGGAATGGGGTTATATGGCAACTGGCCACCTTGGTCATTGAGTGGTCAAGACTTGATGATTAATGTTGGCTTCCACCACTACACAATGTGGATTCTACACTACAGTTGAGAATCCAACTTAGTATCATATACCTCATGATGAGCTAAACTTCTTCATTCATTTTTGTTAGTCACTGATCCTACCTCCGTGGATATGAGGGAGGATTGAGATCACTCATAATGACCCAGCTGCTTTCACACATGGCTCTAGGACATTTTTGCTTTGCTATTGAGATTATAAAATTATGTTACTTCATTATGTAAATTAAATTAAAGTGTCTTGTTTAATAAGCCCACCACATTTTCCTGAATGAAAGTCAAATGAAGTGTTCATATCAGAATCAAAGTGAAATCAGTTACCATGTCTGTCAAATTATACATTTCATACATTGTTTTATGACTATTTAGTCTATTTATCTTATAGTGTGTTAAGCCCATTCCCCCACCCCCGTGTAATTGTAGTGTTTCAAATACTGTTACTATCATTTCTCAAAACGTTAGTTTGTCAACTAGGTAGTATTTTGATCACTGGTTTATGAACTAACATTCTTGTTCTATTAGCATGATCTACAATGAAACCTTTGTATGAGATCTTATCTGATAGTAAGAACTGTTAGTGAGAAATGCTAACAGCGTATAGGTGAATATCAAGTGGACAGCATTTCTTATATCTCTGGTAATAGTTTCAAATTATCCACATATGATCTAGAATCTATGTTCTATATAGCTAAATGCTTTGTCTTGAAAGGTCACTAGTCTTCAAAGACATCTGTAGGCTTTTCTCTAGTTTTCCTGAATTTCTACCTTTCGTAACTTGTTAAAAGATGGGATGGTACTAAACTTCAGGAGTATATGGGAAGTGTCACTTCCCCAGGTGCCCCTTGGCTCACTGTCTAGGGCCATCATGGTGAGTCATGGTGACCACAGGCCCTCTGCTGGTTTCACATGGAGATCTCCAGTCTCTGGTCTTCAGTGTCTGCCTTCACAGATATGGGACAAACTTTTTCAGCAGTGAGGCAAAGAGATTAGAAGCCTCCTACATCCTGGTGTCCTCTCTACATACCCCATCTAACTGAAGCTCATTCTCCTGGAGTAGTGCTACAAAGCTAATTTTCAATTGAGAAAAGTTGCAGCTAATACTTCCTGAAAGTCTGTGAGATAAGGCTGTATGCAGAATCTCTATCTTCCAGCTTTTTCTCTTCCGATTAACTGGATTATAGAGATTACCACCTGTTTGTAATTAACAATGAAGACTCATTCATTTAATTTCCAGTTTTCTCACAAACCCATTTCATAAATATGTATGGTGGTTTTGATGTATATTCAACCCATGCAAGTTTATTTGGGAAAGGCATTGATTTTAATTTTAAATAAAATATAAAGTTGTAGAAAAGTTACTATTTTTTTATTTTGGTGCAACTAAATGTAAATATTATGATATCTAATTTACAACAATGCTATTTTAAGAAGGGACAGATTATTGTATGAACACTAGGGTAGGTAATTGTTTTTTGGCCAAGGTAAAAATTTTAGGACCATAAATATTTAAATTACTCAAAAGTCACAAGGTATAATATGATTTTTTTTCTTCTTTAGATCTTTTGTATAAATTTATAAATTTTCTACTCTTTTTTCCATGTTATGTATTTCTTAATCAGATAATTTGCTTTGTAAGAATTTTAAAATAACAGACATCTAAAGATTTCATGAGTTTATTTCCTTTTCAATATCACTTATTTAATGGTATTTTGTTGCTCTTTCAATGTCCTATGTTTTAAAAGTAAATCTGGCAATTTAGTCTTCTTTACACGTCTGTTTACACAATTCATCCTATGTCACTGAAATCAAAGGGATTTATTTCTATATTCAGTGGGAAAACTAGGACTATAATCTTCAGAAATTTTCTATTTTGGAAAGAATTAACATTTTGGAATATTTTCAATCACAGAAGCTTTTTTGAGGTCCCTTTGATATTGCACAGAACTCAATTAAGGGGCAAGAAGATGCAGTCTTATTATAATACTTGGTCCACTCTGTGTAATGCCTTGAAGACAGAGCTTGGATATATAATTTAAGTCTTAAATATTTCAACAATTAATTCTATCCTCAGCTGGATTATTGCCATAATGGCTATTTTGTGCTGCAAAATTGTTCCACAGCATATTGCATAATTAACGAGAAACTGGAATTACTTTGAAAATAATACTATTTTTAAAAGCAAGATTTTCTGTAAATTGAAATACAGGCATCTCTTGCAATGAGACTTTAAGCTATCATTAAATTATTGGCTTGGTTTCAGCTGTAATCACTCCTGGATGAAGCCCATTATTTTCAAAAGAGTACATTTTGTTGGCAGGGGACTTGAGTTTTCTGGTGCTTCTGTAATTTATTGTCTGCATCAAAACTTAAATTTATGGCTTATTCCATATTCTATCATTTTCCCTCTGTGAACGTTTGTGAAGGAAGCATTTTTAGCTTAAGTCCTAACTAAGGCTTTATAGGAAGAAACAAATATAAGGCATCATATTTTAATGTGTTGGCTTCAGGGTCTTTGGCTTAAGTTTCCTCCAATAATCATCTTCTCTAAGACAGACAGGAGGATTAAATAAAAGTGACTATAAAGTAAACTTGTATTTGTGATTCTCCACAGAGTCTACTTTAGCATGTTGAACAACAGACTGAGTACTGTGGACAAAATAACTTTGATACAACATTATTTTCAGTCTCTATGCCTGCACTGTCATCTATTTTAGGGAATATTAAAAAGGTCTCTTATTGACTAATTTTTCTTCCTATATGAGTTTGAGAGCAATGTGTAAAAAATTAAAATTAAGCTGTGGGAACCATCTAATATCCAAGTAAACTGATTATTATTTTTATTGTGTAATTATTTTAAGGAAAGACACATGAAGGAAGGAATATTTACATGATGCTAAAAATATGCATTTTATTGTCATATAAATGATTAATAGTTTTGCAAGAAAGAATAATGTTTCTTTTTCTTGAAGGAAGTTCAGATTCTCTGTTCCCTTCATTATAAATATTTTAATCAAGATAAAATCAGAAGAAAGGTAAAGTACAATTTACCTAATAAATGTCATTACTGTTTGCCATTTTCAAGATAAATTTAATGTACAAGTATGTTTGTTTCAACAGAAGAATTCTAGAGCACACAATTTTACAGGTATCAAATAAAATTATAGGGTTAGTTATTTAAATAGAGAGTTACAGGATAAATTCTTCTGTTTCATGATAGAAGAAAGATAAATAATTGTTTTAAGACCATAGCGAAGACCATTGTATAATAATAGAAAGGCAAAGATTTGGGATATCAAGTCAGTTGTTAAATCAATTTATTCTAAGCTGACTATTGAATTTTTAAAAACATGATTTTCTAAACTTCAATCTGATTAAGCACATGTTCTTGGGTGAGAATATTTTAAGATCTTTGCTTATTTAAAAAATTTAACAAAGTATGGTTGCTAATTTAGCAATGACCTCTACCAGAGAGGCATCACTTAATTTAGATTAGTACGGGAGGCAATTGTGTTCCCGATTTCTTTGGCAATGAACACATCTCCAGATTTCAAACCCATGCTTAACTGATTATCCTCAGGTGGTTGTCTGCATGTACCTTCTACATCACATTTAATTATTCATACTTACTGGTTTCTTTCGCCATCATGAACATTTTGAGTAAATATAGTAGTTTTCTTTTTTTTAAATGTTCAGTGAATGAATGTATTTAGTTTGGGGCTGGGTAGGTTTCTAAAATTTGCAATTCCATCCCACAGAATCTTAAGGCCAGTTTTTACTCCTAGGAGTATAAAGGGGCCTAGTATATGATATTTGAAATACTATTACTATCATTACTACCACTGGAGAATATTTAGGATAGAGTAAGCCTAACCAATTCTATATGCTATTGAAAAGCTATAAAAGGCCTTCTGTTAGAAGAGAAGCAAGTTGGTTTTTGACTTGATGCATTTGGGCAATTAGACGATAAATTGCAATGGTTGCCTACTGATTACTCCAGTGGTTAGGCACCAAACTACATGCTTTACCATCTTCACAACTCTGTGAAGGGTTAGTATATTTTGAACCTCACAGGAGATCTGATCTTTCAGCATTACCCTGCTCTCTATGTGGTGGTGACATCAGATTGCTAAATTGAAATATTATACAAGAGATGATGGTTTTGGAACCCTGTCTTCAACATTTTTTTAATTACTTGCTAAAATGTATTTAAATCCTCATTGAATCATAATGACAAAACACACACACACACACACACACACACACACACACACACACACATATTATGAGAAACAATTAAAGGGAATAGGAAATAATTTAGCTTTGAAGATATTTGAAAAAAAAAAAAAAAAAAAAAACCCAGGGATTGCAAATCAGTCCAATTCCTGGAGCTACTGAAAGAAATGGGGCAAATTACAGTGAAGGAAATCTTGACTGGAAATAAGGAACACCTTTCTGATAACCTTAATCAAGTGAAGAAAAAGTATGACTGTTCCTGTGTTCCTGTGATTGAGCCTTGATGCAATGGGTCGGAAACCCATTGTAATAGTTTGCAAAAACCCCTCTTTTCTGTGTGGGAGGACCAGGCATTTAATTCTCTTTCAAATCTCATGGGACTAAAACCACTGAGTCCCTTGGTTATTGAAAAATTTATATTAATCACAAGAAAACAATCTATTGGTAAATAGTCCTAGATCTTTAAAGAAACTAATTTTTAATATATCTGCAAACTCATTTGACTCAGAGTGTACTTTCCCCTCTTTATTTAAGACCTAATTCCCCTACTAGATAATCAAAATAAAAAATATATATTTTTTTGAGAATATCTACAATCCTACAAATGGTATTGTATTCCTGAAGCAAGTCTTCTGTCGTGGCCAGGCGATCTATTCTACCAAATGGTTGGTCAGATTAAGAAAGTATAGGGGCATTTAGGTTTAACATAAATCATTTTTAAAGGTTCATTTGATCCTTACTAAAATCCAGTAACTCATGTACAAAAGTTTTGAAATTCAATTCAATAGACAGTCGAGGTATAACAAAAAGTTTACAAGTCCTTTTAGATCAATCTTCCTTTGGAGGCAGTTTGCTTTCTAATTTCATTTCTAGTACAATCAATTCATTCCATTTTCAGATTTTTAGAACTTAATCCCATTTTCCTTGGGGAACAGTTTAGACTGATTCAATACATCTGACTGAAAAGTACAGTTCTATCAGAGGTGCTCCTTTTCAGTGGGGAACACCTATTTCAGTTTATTGGCATATTTTCTCATAAGGATGAAAATATGATCTGCAATGCTTTTTCATAGCATTTGGCTCTTAATTATAATGCAGTGCTATGTTCCGAAACTATTTTCTGCTGAAAGTCAGATTCACTAGGTCTCTTTTCAAAATCTAGGCTCCAAAGTTTGCTCATCTGTGTAAACTATAAATATTTCTAGTAAGAATATATCTGAAAATTTATATTGGTAAAGAATCTTTTTAAAAAGATTCAAACAATATCCCATTTATGCATCAGTTGCTATAGTGCAATTTGATGAAAAATGTTTTTAATAACAATATTTTACTGGAGAATATTTTTAGAGACTGACTCACAATGAACAAATTTAAAGAAACCTCAATACAACCCTGCTAACTTGTAAAACAAACAAAACATAAATATATATATAAAAATATAAATATAAATATATAAGTTTTTTATATATATATATATATAAATCTATGGTTGGGCTTATTAAGAGAGATTTAGAATATTTTCTTTTAATAAATTTTGGACAACAGAGAAAAAGTATTTTTTTTAATTGCTGTTAGAAGTGAATCAAGATGATATATATGCAAATAACTCCTAGCCAAATGAAATATCAGGTCTAGTAAATTTCAAGGTTATCTAATCCAAAATAAGCCCCTTCACATAAAAAATAGTTTTAACACAGTCTGACTATTGCTCCCCTTTCAGATTTGGCATTTCTTCTTAAAACTATTATCTTGCTTAGTTTTCCTAGGGACATAAGTAGATAATTTTGACATTCTTTGAGTGAAGTCTAATATTTTGAATAGCCCAACAAAAGTTGTTTTTGCCTGCAGTAATTTTCCAGTTTAGTTAAAATAACAACCACATCTGGTTTTGTCTGAGAGAAAACAAATTATCTCATTGTACCAATACTGATCACATGCTAAGATCTGATCATTGATAAGAAGCAAATTTAATTATATTATGGAAAAATAAATAATTTATTTATTAGTTAAAGTCCTTAGAGTTTAAACTACTTCTTTAAAGCATTTTGCTGTGGAGTACTAAAATCACATTTATATCATCTATTCACTTATTTAAATCCATTAATTCCTGAGTTCACTCTTCAATCCATCCTAAAGGTTTTTCCTGAGCCCCTATCATAATCTCTACCCTGGGGCTACAAAGATAATACCATAATAGAACAAATGGTCCAGTACAGTAAAGATACAGTTTTGGAAAATATTACCATACAGTATGCTTAAGCAAATGATGCCCAATCAGGGAATGGCCGACTTTGGTCTTAGGTCCAGAAAGACATTATAAGGGAGTCTGATTTGGGTCTTCAAGATGAATAGGTGAAAACACACACACACAAAGTTCTACATTGAAAAGCAAAGAAAATGAATAGGAGTTCTCTAAGTGAACTGAGATTCTGTCTTCCAAGTCTAGGGAGAGTTGATAACAGATAGTACAAAAAGATCACCACAAGTTAAAAAAATGCGAAGTGGTTCTTTATGGTTCAAGAGCAGCCTACAGGTGAAAAGTGGATGGAAGGCGCTTTTGGAAAGGGGAGGAAGGGCCAGAACAAACTTCTCTCACAAAGAGTTTGCTCTTGCCCTGATTTTAGTTTCTAGTATTTTTCTTCCTCATAGTTATTACAATACTAGAGTTCCTCGCATAAGGCCTAAAATTAAGGACCCATGTTGTCTGCTGCCTCAGTTACCATCTGGTGAAATTAGGAGAGCCTTTCATGGTTTAACTGCAACTTCCCTTCCCACTCTGCTTCTGTGGATGAGGCCCATGGACTGCACACCCTCTTATCTGTGAGCCAGGTGCAGTTCTTGCTTACACTTCAGAACCAGCTTTTAGGCCCTGTGGAATTCTTCGATGGGGACACCTCACTTTCTTGATACTATGAAGCTGGACTCCACCACCCCTGGTTGTTCACTCTGTACCTTAGTTCAAACCTTGTGTGCCCTGCATAGTAGTTGGTGTCCTCCTTTCCTGGACTGTGGGTACTGTGAAATATATACACTGTATATAAACTATTGTGACTTCATTAGTTTGGTGTAAGAGCCATGTATTTGTTCATACTGATAACACTGGGGAAGGAACCTCTTCCTTACCTACAAGGTGAATAGGAACTGATGAACACCTCCTATCAGGGAACTATTAAACTCTCTGAACCCCAGCTAGGAGATATTATATAAAAATTTTTGTTCCCCACCAACCATTTCTCATGATTAATCATAATTTTGGAGGAAGAAGGAAAATACATAAGACATTATTTTTGGTAAAAAAAACATTTCTTCAGTTATCGTAACTAATCTAAATTTTGTTATGTAATAGGGAAAAGTGGATTTTGGAAACAAAAGTTTTCAGGCAATATTTTCTTTTGTGAACTGTTAAAATAAAGGGATGGTAAGAGCTTATCCTTTAGATACCATTTTTATGAATTCTAAGGAGTATAACCTGTGCTAAATGATTCTAGCATCTGATGTGGGGCCTATAGGTGAAGGCTAATAGGTGTAGATCTGTTATTTTCCTGGCTTTGTACAAAGGAGGAAAATAGATTCTGACGAGCAATGAATTCCACAGTTCCATGGCCTGGTGTGACATGTTTAATTGAGGATATAGCTAAATCAAGATGACAATGAAGAAATGAGAAATGGGAGAAAAATCTAAACAAGAGGACAGGGCAGAATGGAATTCTTAAAAAATTGTATAAAACATTATAATAGAGAACTGATTCTTTTTATTTGTTTACAAATTTACCAGAACATCTATATTCAGATAATCATTTTTTTTTTCCTTTGAAAATGACTGCCTTGAAGGACCAGTTACTTAGTCTGTAATTGCATATCACATTTGTAGTGACTTCTTTAGTACCTGTCTTGGAAACTCATGGCACATACTTTTGAATGACCTTAGGTGTGGTAGATTGTTGAAATTTGAGCTAGATAGCTTGAAAAGCTTCCTGTGGTAGAACACTTAGAATTAATGACCAAAATTCTAAAACCAGGTAGAATATGTGAAATTACCATCTTTGCAGGTCATTTTTGGTCAAACACTGGCAAGTGTGGTCCAATTCAATAGAAAACTGAGCACGTAAAAAAGTATGGGAAATCCCAAAGGTCCAAATACCAAACCAGACTGAAATTCAGAATGCTCATCTGCATGCAAATGCTTTGGTTGTTCTAAACTCACTAATCACAAGTATGTGCATTTATTGTTAACTAGGCAAGGGGAGAGAAAGACTTGGAGCTGAGCAAGATAGAGAACTGAAATTGCACCATTAACATAAAGCCAGGATTTTTGAAGGGTTGCACTTTCAAGTACAGGATGGATGAGATGAGAAAAAACATTTACAAAAGAAAAGACAAGCACATTTTCTTATATTAATCTAGGCTCAGGGTAGGAAAAAAATAACTTTAACCACACGTTTGCTCTCCAAGGTGGGTTTAAAATTTGAATCCACACAACTCACATCATGCTGCTTAGAAACTCTGTCCAAATCTTTGGATAACTATTGGATAATTAATACATGTGACCATGGATCCCAGTAAAGGATAAAATCATGGAATAGTTTTCGTTTGCTGCCTATGATCAGGCAAACAGAGTTTGGAGTCAAATTAACTGCATGTTAAAACTAATTAAAAAAAAATTCTCATGAGACCATAAAAGAATCTGGAGTTGTTATGTCATTCAGTCTCTAATCCATAATATCTGGACAGTAAAAACAAAAAAAAAAAAAAACAAAAACAAAACAAAACAAAAAAACAGAACAATGCCATCCATACTCAAGGGTAGAAATCAACCCCAAGTTTTTCCAGATGTTGTAATTATCTGGTAAGGATTTTAAAGCTGTTATTATAAATATGCTCAAGGATGTAAAGGAAAACATGATCATAATGAATTAACATGTAGGAATTCTCAACATAAAAATAGAAACTATAAATTAGAATCAAATGAAAATGCTAGAATTGAAAATTAAATATTGAAAATAAAAAGTGCACTGGATTGGCTTAAGAGAAAATTGGAGATACAGACGAATCAGTAAAATTGAAGATAGATTAATAGAAATTGCCTGATTTGAAAAATGGGAGAGACAAATACTAAAGAATTGAACAGAACTCCAGTGATGTGTGAGGTATATCAATGCATAACTGGAGTCTCAGAAGGAGGATAGGAAGAGAGAGAAAATGGAGTGAAAAAAAAATACTTGAGGAACTAATGGCAAAAATTTTTTGGTGAAAGACAAAACATGTATATTTTCAAGAATTTCAGATACTCCCAAAAAATTTTAATACAAAGAAAACCATGCATAGACACATGACAAACTGAAAACAAAAATAAAGAGAAAATCAACACACTATAGACAGAGCAACAGAAATACAATGATGACTAACTTATCAGAAACAATGGAGACCAGAACATGGTAGAATAAGACCTTTGAAAAGCTGACAGAGAAAACTCTACATTCCATATTTCTTCAAGAATGAAGCAAGATACAGAAATTTATAGCTAAAAGAAAACTAAAAGAATTCATTGATAGCAGAGTTGAATTACAAAAAAAAAAATGCTAAAGCAAGATTTTCAAGATGAAGGGAAATAATGGCAAATGGAATCTGAGAACTTCAGTAAGGAATGCAGAGTGTAGGGACTGGTGGATATGTGGCTAACCAGGAAATATGATTCTATTAAAATTAATTTAAAATACACATAACTACTTAAAACAAAGTTTACACCACAGTATTGTTTACAGCACATTTAAATGAAATTTGCATAGCAATTAGAGCACAGAAATAAGAGGATGAACTGAACTGTAATTGCAAGCTTCTTGTTCATTGTGTGACATGATCTAAGATTTTGTGTTGCTTGAGTTATACATCAGTATGAATGGAAAAATTTCATGGATAATTTCCCCAAAAAAATATGGCAAAAATTTAGCCTATAATGCCTGTATTATTTGGTGTAAGGAACACCAGCTGCCACAATAGACAAAATTGACATTTTAAAGACTTGACAAGATTGATGTTTTCTACTTTCCCACATTATAGTTTGTTATCACTCGGTTTGGCTCTCCTACACAGCCCCCCTCTAATAGTTTGGCTCTCCTACACAGCCCCCCTCTAACGTTGTCTACTTTCGTCTTGCATGTCAGTTATCTGTAGAAGATGAGGTTGGGGGGAGACTGATGAAAAGTCATATCCATTCCTAACTGCCTTTCACCAGAGGTTACCCATCATTTTTTTTATTGCATTCAGTAAAAATCAGTCATAAATCCATACATAAATTCTTGAGGCTAAGAAGATGTTGTACAACTGTGTTCAAGAAAATAAAAGAAAGTGATGAATACTTGGTATTATCTCTGCCACATGCCCAAATTAGTGGATAGAAAAAATGAATAAGGAAAAGAACTTTAATTAATTAAAATGAAAAAAAAATTAAAACAGAAAAAGCAGGTCAAAAACAGAACAAACAGCCTCCTTTCTTTATGGTAGCACTTTATATTAGAGAGATTATTTTCACAGGAGAAATTGGATGAAAGTGGAAAGTGTCTTCATATTAGAGAACAGCTCATCAAATGGTTCAGTTTTTTTTTTTCCTCAGAAAAATTAAGATATATAGGGTTTACTTTTCTACTACATTGGAATTTGATTGGAAGCCTCACATGAGAAATATTTCATTTATCACTAGGCACTAGATGAACCAGTCAAGACTGAAAATGTCTCCAAGGACAGCACATTAGACCTTCCTGTGGAGGTAATGACTTCAGATTACCCTGCTTGTGGTATGCAACCCTGGAACTCATTGCTAACCCAGTACCTGGTTTCAATTTTTCCAGTTGTGTTACCCTGCACAGCTCAGGCAGAAAACTGAAGAGCTCTGTGCTACCATTGATAAGGTCTTGCAGGATTCCTTGTCTATGGTAATGCCTTAGAATAGAATGTGCTATTCAAACATTTGCTTGGCTTCTCTTCATTTCCCTCTACTTTAGTATGGTGCCTCACAGGCCTTTCCTTTTCTTTTCTTTCTTTCTTCTTTCTTTTTCTTCCAGCATTCTTCTGATTCTCCTTCAAGGTCCCCACAGACATTGTTGGGTTCTGAAACAATCAAAGTATGTATATATTTATTATAATTTACTGATCCATAGATTTGCTAGGTCAGTGATTTTCCATCTGAGTCAAGGCTCAATAGTTGGGAAATTGGTAGCTAGTAAACTGGTATATAAAAATGCCACCAGCATTTTAAAAATAGTATAATATCAGGTTCTATTTCAAGTACTGTATAGCTATTATTGACATTTGTTTCTGTTTGTTTACATGTTCACCTGTGTACAAACTTGCAAAGTAAATCTATTTCTAACTTGGGTCATGTTCAAAACAGTTGAAAAGCATGTATGTAGTTGTATCTTGGCATTTTATGGAACTGATTGTAGAATCTGTGACTTATCTCAAACCAGAGCTTCATTATTAATGTGATTACAGCTACTTAGAATTGTTAAAGTGGAAAATGAAGTAGATTAAAATAGCACTATTCTAATAACTTTAATATGGGCATATTTCTGGATTTTTAAACATTTTATCGACCAAATTTATTTCATTCTTCTTTGGGACAGAACACTGAATATTTTAGATTGCTAAAATACTATTAGGCTATTTGTTGTTGTAATTGAATATGTGTTTCCTTCTTAAAATGTAGTCATTTTCATTTGTTAAGATGAAATATTACATTCCTCCAAATTATTTTTCAAATATTTACTATAACTTTACTCACCCAATTTTCAAAATGCATGTGGCTTTTCCTTTATTAGTAATTATTATTATTATTATTTTTGTCCTCCTTATTTTTTGTCTTGGAATTAGTATAAGTACTTTCTGCATGTCTTTTCAAAAAATGGAACATTGTATGTCTGATGTAGGTTTTAAATATGCAGAATTGTTCATAATTAGAAGAATTATTCCAATTTTCCACTGGAACATTATTGACAAATATCCATTATTAGTAAAATAGAAGCCTGGTAACTGATTGTTGTAAATATCAATAAAATTATATTTTTAACAGAGGGAACCCACATAGTTTCTGTATTTGGACTCTATTTTGTTGTATATCCATTAAGTCTTTTAATTCAAAATTTTGTTGTACCAAAAATAACATTATTTTATAAAAATAATTATTATTTAAGATAATTTTTTAAAATTTAACTTGTTGAACATGTAAAATATGTATTATATTAAGTATAGTAATTGGATTTAAGAAGTTATATGTGAATAGTAATTTATTTTGGTGGTTTAACAAATATCTAATGCTCATTGTATTAAAATATGGTATTTTAGGTCACTAGATTTTAGGCAATTTTCATTGAACAATTTTTAAAGAAAATTTTACTTGACACATAGAATTTGTACATATCTTTGATGTATAAGGTAACGTTTTGGTTCATATATACAACTCAGTAAGTTATTGATCACCTTAAGCTTTTATCAATTATTTATGATAAGTGCATTCATATTCCTCCTTTCTTACTTTGAGGTATATATAAATAATATATATAAATAATTTTATTGATTATATTCACCCTACTTTTCCATAGGACACCAGGACTTATCCCTCCGTCAAGCAATTCTATGGTGCCATTGATTGGCCCCTCCCCTTCATAACTCAGTTTAATCAACAATCCCTATTCTTCTCTCAACTTCTATGAAATCAAACTTTTTCAGATTCTATTTAGAACTCAGATCATGTGGTGTTTGTATTTCTGTGCTGGTCTTATTTCACTTTTCTCCAGTTCTATTCACAAAGAATTTCATGTTTTTTCATCCTTTTTTAAAAAAATTCTAAATTGTTATATATGACAGCAGAATGCATTACAATCCATATTACACATATAGAGCACAATTTTTCATATCTCTGGTTGTACAAAAAGTAGAGTTACACCATTCCTGTCTTCATACATGTACTTAGGGTAATGATGTCCATCTCATTGCACCATCTTTCCTACCGAATGCCCCCTCCCTTCCCCTCTTTCACTTTTGCGTTATCTAAAGTTTGTCTAATTCTCCAATGCTCCCCCGCCACCCCATTATGAATCAGCATCCTTAGAGAAAACATTCAGCATTTGTTTTTTTGGGGATTGGCTTACTTCACTTAGCATTATATTCTCCAACTCCATCCATGTACCTGCAAAGGCCATGATTTTATTCTTTTTTAATGCTGAAGAGTATTCCATTGTGTATATATACCACATTTTCTTTATCCATTCATCTACTGAAGGGCGTCTAGGTTGGTTCCATAGTTTAGCTGTTGTGAAATGTGCTGCTGTAAACATTGATGTGGCTGTGTCCCTGTAGTATGCCTTTTATAAGTCCTTTGAGTATAGACCGAGGAGTGGGGTAGCTGGATCAAATGATGGTTCCAATCCCAGTTTTCCAAGGAATCTCCATATTGCTTTCCATATTGGTTGCACCACTTTTCAGTCCCACCAGCAATGTATGAATGTGCCTTTTCCCCCACATCCTTGACAACACTTATTGTTGTTTGTATTCTTTTTTTTTTTTAGTTTTTTTAATTCTAATTTATTATACATGCTTACAGAGTGCAATTAATTTCATATTACATTTAAAGAGCACAATTTTTCAAGTCACTGGTTTTACATAAAGTATTTTCACACCATTTGTGTTTTTTATACATGTATTTAAGGTATTAATGTCTAACTCGTTCTGTCATTATTCTTGTCCTCTTGCCCCCTCCCCTTTCCCCTTCCCCCTCCTTTTGCTCTATTTAAACTTCCTTCATTCCTCTCATACCCCCCTCCCTTGCCATTATAAGTCAGTATCATCCTAGCAAAGGAATCATTAGACCTTTGGTTTTGGGGGCTTGGATAACTTCACTTAGAATTATTTTCTCCAACTCCATCCATTTATCTGTGAATGCCATGATTTTATTCTTTTTTAGTGCTGAGTAGTGTTCCATTGTGTATATATACCAAATTTTCCCTATCCATTCATCTACTAATGGGTATCGGGGTTGCTTCCACAATCTAGCTATTGTGAATTGTGCTGCTATAAACACTGATGTGGCTGTGTCCCTGTAGTAAGCTGTTTTTAAGTCCTTTGGGTATATACTGAGGAGTGGTATAGCTGTGTCAAATGGTGGTTCCATTCCAAGTTTTCCAAGGAATCTCCATACTGCTTTCCAGATTGGCTTCACCAATTTGCAGTCCCACCGGCAATGTATGAGTGTGCCCCTTTCCCCACATCCTCACCAGCATTTAATGTTGTTTGTATTTTTGATAGCTGCCATTCTGACTAGCGTGAGATGAAATCTTGGAGTAGTTTTGATTTGCATTTCTCTAATTGTTAGAGATTTTGAACATTTTTTCACATATTTGTTGATTGATTGTATATCATCTTCTGAGAAGTGTCTGTTCAGTTCCTTAGCCCATTTATTGATTGGGTTGTTTGTTTTTTTGGTGTTAAGGTTTTTGAGAGCTTTATATATCCTTGAGGTTAATGTTCTGTCTGATGTGCTTGTGGTAAAGATTTTCTCCCATTCTGTAGATTCTCTATTCACCTCACTGATTGTTTCTTTTCCTGACAAGAAGCTTTTTAGTTTGAATACATCCCATTTATTAATTCTTGGTTTTAATTCTTGCACTATAGGGGTCTTATTGAGGAAGTTGGGGCTTACCCCAACATGATGGAGATTTGGGCCTACTTTTTCTTCTATTGGATGCAGGTCTCTGGTTTAATTCCTAGGTCCTTGATACACTTTGAATTAAGTTTTGTGCATGGAGAGAGAGAGAGGTTTATTTTCATTTTATTACATGAGGATTTCCAGTTTTCCCAGCACCATTTGTTAAAGAGGCTGGCTATCTTTTCTCCAATGTATGTTTTTGGCACCTTTGTCTAATATAAGATAATTATAGATGTGTGGGTTAGTCTCTGTGCTTTTTATTCTGTACCATTGGTCTACTGTTCTATTTTGGTGCAAATACCATGCTGTTTTTATTACTATTGCTTTCTAGTACAATTTAAGGTCTGCAATAGTAATGCCACCAGCTTCACTCTTCTTGCTAAGAATTGCTTTGGCTATTCTGGGTCTCTTATTTTTCCAGATGAATTTCATGATTGCTTTTCCACTTCAATGAGGATTGATATTGGGATTTTGATTAGGATTGCATTGAAATTATATACTGCTTTTGGTAGAATAGTCATTTTGACAATATTAGTTCTACCTATCCATGAACAAGGTAGATCTTTCCATCTTCTAAGATCTTCCTTGATTTCTTTCTTTAGTGTGTTGTAGTTTTCATTGTACAGGTCTTTCACTTCTTTTGTTAGGTTGATTCCCAAGTTTTTTTTTTTTTTTTTTTTTTTGAGGCTATAGTAAATGGGGTGGATTTCCTAGTTTCACTTTCTGAGGATTTGTCACTGATGTACAGAAATGCCTGATTCATGGGTGTTGATTTTATATCCAGCCACTTTGCTGAATTTGTTTATTAGTTCTAGAAGATTTCTGGTGGAGTTTTTTGGATCTTCTATGTATAGAATTATATCGTCTGCAAATAGTGATAATTGGAGTTCTTCTTTTCCTATCTGTATCCCTTTAATTTCTTTTGTCTGTCTAATTGCTCTGGCCAGGGTTTCAAGAACTATGTTAAATAGGAGTGGTGAAAGAGGGCATCCCTGTCTTGTTCCAGTTTTTAGAGGGAATGCTTTCAATTTTTATCCATTTAGGATGATGTCAGCCTGGGGCTTTGCATAGATGGCCTTTACGATGTTGAGGTATGTTCGTATTATCCCTGTTTTTTCTAGCATTTTGAACATGAAGGGATGTTGTATTTTGTCAAATACTTTCTCTGCATCTATTGAGACGATCATATGATTTTTGTCTTTGAACTTGTTGATATGATGAACTACATTTATTGATTTTCTTATGTTGAACCAACCTTGCATCCCTCGAATGAAGCCCACTTGATCGTGGTGCACTAACTTTTTGATATCTTTTTGTATTCGATTTGCCAGAATTTTATTGATTATTTTTGCATCTATATTCATTAGAGATATTGGTCTGAAGTTTTCTTTCTTTGATTTATCTCTGTCTGGTTTTCGAATCAGGGTGATATTGGCTTCATAGACAAGTCTGGAAGGGTTCACTCTTTTTCTATTTCATGAAATAGTCTGAGAAGTTTGGTGTTAGTTCTTCTTTAAAGATCTTGTAGAACTCACTTGTGTATCCATCCAATCCTGGGCTTTTCTTGGCTGGTAGGTTTTTGATGGCATCCTATATTTCTTTGCTTGAAATTGATCTATTTAAATTGTATATATCATCCTGATTTAGATTGGGCAAATTGTGTAGTTCTAGAAATTTGTCGATGCCTTTGTTATCTTCTATTTTATTGGAGTATAAATTTTCAAAATAATTTCTAATTATCTTCTGTATTTCTGTAGTGTCCATTGTGATATTTCCTTTTTCATCACACATATTGGTAATTTGAGTTTTTCTCTCCTTTTCTTAGTTAGCATAGCTAATGGTTTATCAATTTTATTTATTTTTTTTAAAAGAACCAACCTTTTGTCCTGTCAATTTTTTCAATTGCATTTTTGTTTCAATTTCATTGATTTTGGTTCTGATTTTAATTAGTTCCTGTCTTCTACTGCTTTGGGGGTTGATTTGTTCTTTTTCTCAGGCTTTGAAGTGTAATGTTAGCTCATTTATTTGTTGACTTTTCTTCTTTGAAGGAATGAACTCCATGGAATGAACTTTCCTCTTAGTACTGCCTTCATAGTGTCCCAGTGATTTTGATATGTTGTATCAGTGTTCTCATTTACCTCTAAGAATTTTTTAATCTCCTTCTTGATGTCGTCTGCAACCCATTGTTAATTCAGTAGCATATTATTTACTCTCCAGGTGTTAGAGTAGCTTTTGTTTCTTATTTTATTATTGATTTCTAATTTCATTCCATTATGATCTGATAGGATGCATGGTAGTATCTCTACTTTTTAATATTTGCTTAGAGTTGCTTTATGGCATAATATATGGTCTATTTTAGAGAATGATCCATATGCTGCTGAGAAGAAAGTGTATTGACCCATTGATGGATAATATACTCTATATATGTCAATTAAATCTAAGTTATTGATTGTATTATTGAGTTTTACAGTTTCTTTGTTTAGCTTTTGTTTGGAAGATCTATCCAGCGGTGAAAGAGGTGTGTTAAAGTCACCTAGAATTATAGTGTTGTGGTCTATTTGACTCTTGAACTTGAGAAGAGTTTGTTTGATAAACGTGGATGCTCTGTTATTTGTGACATATATATTTGTAAACAGTTATTTCTTTTTTTTTCTTTTTTTTTGTTTATAAAAGTATGTATTACAATTCATAATGCACATATATAGCATCTTTTTACATACAACTGTTTATATACAAAGTATATAAGTACCATTCAGATCTTCAATCATGCATTTAGGATAATGATATCCATCTCATTCAACCACCAATTTTTTTTTCCTTTTATCCCCCCTCCCTCCCCCCTTGTTCCCTCCCTTCCCCTCCCTTTCCTTTGACCATTCTAGTGTTCCTCAAATCCTCCTATGTACCCCCATCCAACAACACTGAACTAGCCTCCTTATAGCAGAGAAAACATTTAGTATTTGGGATTTTTGAGATTGACTAATTTCACTTAGCATTATATTCTCCAACTTCATCCATTTACCTGCAAATGCCATTATTTTATTCTCTTTTATTGCTGAGTAAAATTCCATTTTGTATATATACCACATTTTCTTTATCCACTCATCTACTGAGGGACATCTAGGTTGGTTTCACAACCTACCTATTGTGAATTGTGCTGCTGTAAACATTGAGATAGCTGTGTCGCTGTAATATGCTGTTTTTAAGTCCTTTGGGAATAGACCCAGGAGTGGGATAGCTGGGTCATAAGGTGGTTCCATTCCCAGTTTTCCAAGAAATCTCCATACTGCTTTCCATAGTGGTTGCACCATTTTACAGACCCACCAGCAATGTATGAGTGTGCCTTTCTCCCCACATCCTCTCCAACATTTATTGTTGTTTGTGTTCTTGATCGCTGCCATTCTGAGTGGAGTAAAATGAAATCTTAGAGTAGTTTTGATTTGCATTTCTCTAATTGCTAGCGATGTTGAGCATTTTTTCATTTATTTGTTGATTAATTGTGTATCTTCTTCTGAGAAGTGTCTTTTCAATTCCTTAGCCCATTTATTGATTGAGTTATTTGTTTTTTTTGGTGTTAAGTTTTTTCGAGTTCTTTATATATTCTAGAAATTAGTGCTCTATCTGATGTGCACGTGTTAAATATTTGTTCCCAATTAGTTGGCTCTCTATTTACCTCACTGATTGTTTCTTTTGCTGAGAACAAGCTTTTTTAGTTTAAATCTATCCCATTCATTAATTCATAGTAATAATTCTTGCGCTACAGGATTCTTTCTAAGGAACATGGGGCCTAATCCGACATGTTAGAAATTAGAGCTTACTTTTTCTTCTATAAGGTGTATTGTCTCTGGTCTAATTCCTACGTCCTTGATCTACTTTGAATTGAGTTTTGTGCATGGTGAGAGATAAGGGTTTAATTTCATTTTGTTGCATATGGATTTCCAGTTTTCCCAGCACCATTTGTTGAAGAGGCTATCCTTTCTCCACTGTACATTTTTGGCGCCTTTGTCTAATATAAGATAGCTGAAATTATATGTATTAGTCTCTGTGTCCTCAATTCTGTACCATTGGTCCACCAGTCTGTTTTGGTGCCAATACCATGCTGTTTTTGTTACTATTGCTCTACAGTATAATTTAAAGTCTGGTATGGTGATACCACCTGCTTCACTTTTCTTGCTCAGGATTGCTTTGGCTATTCTGGGTCTCTTATTTTTCCAGATGAATTTCATGACTGCTTTTTCTATTTCTTTGAAGAATGACATTGGGATTTTGATTGGAACTGCATTAAATCTGTAAAATGCTTTTGGTAGTATAGACATTTTGACAATATTGATTCCACCTACCCAAGAGCAAGGTAGGTCTTTCTATCTTCTGAGTTGTTCTGTGATTTTTTTCTTTAGTGTTCTATAATTTTCTTATTGAGGTCTTTCACCGCTTTCATTAAGTTGATTCCCAGGCATTTTATTTTATTTTATTTTTTGGATGCTATTGTAAATGGGGTAGTTTTCATCATTTCCCTTTCAGAGGCTTTGTCACTGATGTACAAAAATGCCTTTGACTTATGGTGTAGTCGCCTGAAGCGATGGCCGCTTGGAGCAAAGAAGCCGCGGGAAGAAGTTTTGAGACGAACTGGAAACAAACAGCTCTTTATTCTGACAACTTTTCTCCCTGGCTCTAACTACACCCCGACACGCCGTCCACGCTCCTCTAACCTCTCAAATGGCGCAGACCTCCTCCGCAATCTCGCTCAAGTCCCTCGAGATCTCCGGCCAAGTCTCGCAAGATCCCGGGCCAAGTACGGAAGGCGCCAATGCCCAAACATGTCCAAAGCCAAAGCCCGTAGTCCACCGCAATTTAAGTCATCTCCCCAAACAGGGCTCCTGCATTTCCCCCCTTTTGTTTTAAAAGAGGTAATGCTCTAGGACGTCTATGTGCAACCAACATTCTTACCCGTCATCGGATAATCAAGGCTGTGCCCTTGACTCCTGTCTTAGGTTGATATGTCGGCCACATGAGACTGTCCCGTGCGACTGTGCCTGTCTTAGGTTGTCCCCCTCTGGGGATCTTACCCGTCATTGGCTAACCAGCCATCCAATGGAGCCCTTTAAGATCGACTATGTATGATGACTAACAGCCGTCCAATTGTGAGGAGATGTTGCGGCTTTAAGGCAACAAGCCTTTTGGTGACGAGCCAAATTGTATAGCATATCAAATTGTTTAAACAAATTAGTTGCCCTAAGTTTCATCAAGTAACACACTGAATTCTCTGGACAAATGTCCGCAAGGCATTGTCCCGTAAAGTCCCAAACAATGAAAGATCAAAATGTCCATTTGTTATAACACGTTGATGTAGGAGGTCCCATGTATGTAGAGCAGAGGCCACACTGTTGGTGAGGTTGTTTGATGCTTGAGCAGCAGGGATGCTTGTGGTGACCGCGTTCCCTGCAGCTGTAGCAGCAACCGTCTTTTTTATATCTAGATAATGCCACCGGCAAATCTTCAGGGCCCGCTACCTAGAAACTCAAGCATCAATTATTAAAGGAAAGGCAGTGTTATTTCAGCACTGAGTGAAGAGTCGAGTTGTCAAACTAAAAAACAGAATTATTAGATTAGAAAATTAAAGTTGATTTCTGCTCATACACATTGTTGTTTGAGCTCACACAAACATAAGTTGTCAAAAATATCATATTGAGAACAAAAGAAAGAAATCTGAGGGTATTTACTGTATTAAAGATAGATTAAAGAAAAGCTAAAGGCACTTTGGAGAAATAATTTGTCAGCTGGAACCCTCAAGTCTCTGTATACACAGCAATTTTTTACCTGTTGAGATAATTGAAATTAATCAGCTATTAAACAAATGAAGTTAATAACAAATGAACAATCTTATGTCAAAACACCAAAATATTAGGTTATATAGCACTAGTCATATTGTTTGCTAAAGAGAAGTCCCAGGGATACCTATAATCAAAATTGAAAGTACCTTCATTTATAAAATTATTTACCTAAATTGAATACTCTTAACCTAAAATGAATTAAAGTTATTTGGATCCATATATATATATTATATATATATATATATATTCTTTTTCATAAGCGCTTTGTTCTTTGTGACGTCACACTGGACAGACGAACAAACATACAAACATATATTTGTGACGTCACATTAACATGAAATGTAGACAAATGTACAGACATAAAGACATGTATAAAAAGAAAAAAAATACAATTGTGTGCACACTAAAGAGAGATCTCCTCATCCCGGCCGGGAGGAATGACTCTTGAGTTGTGAAACATTTTGAAGGATACTTTTGAGGGAGTCATTCTATATCTTCATCTTGGTCTTCTTGATTTTGTAACTTTTTTATTAATCTTGATTCCTCAACAACTACATCTTGATCATTTTGATGTGGTACCTGCTTTATTAATCTAGATGGTATCCATATTGGAGAGGATTCGTCTTTTGGAAAAACACAAACAGATCCTCTCCCCCAAATTAATACTGGATCTGGACCCTTCCATGTACCTGAAAGAACATCCTTCCAGTAAACCAAGGGTTTATGTTGTTGGTGTGGATTCCAATGTCTGTCTCCAGCAGAATAACCATTAGAGTCTAAAGTTAAAAAATTTAAGGTAAACAGGGCAACTGCCAATCTGTCTTTAGGACTTTTCCAATTTCCTTCTTTTTGTTTTAATAACATAATTTTCAGTGTGCGGTTTGCTCTTTCAATAATGCCCTGACCCTGAGGATTGTATGGGATGCCTGTTTTATGGGATATGTTGAATTTTGCGCAAAACTGTTTGAAAGATGAGGACGTATATGCGGGGCCATTATCTGTTTTAAGCATTTTGGGGATGCCCAATGCAGCAAAAGCTTGTAAACAATGAGATGTGACATCTTTAACTTTTTCTCCAGAATGTAAGGAAGCAAAAATCATGCCTGAGCATGTATCTATGGTTACATGAATAAATCGCAATTTTCCAAAGCTTGGCTCATGAGTAACATCCATCTGCCACAAATGATTGGGCATTAATCCTCTAGGGTTAACACCAAAATGAGGATTGGGCAAATGTGTCATACAAGATTTACAATCTTTTACAATTGTTCTGGCTTGCTCTTTTGTAATTTTAAACCTACGTTGCAAGGTGGTGCTGTTGACGTGAAACTGGGAATGAAATGAAGTGGCTTGTTGTAGCGCTGAAAGTATAAATATTGTTTTTGTAAGTTCATCAGCCTTTTGATTACCTTCATGGAGGGGGCCAGGCAAATTAGTATGTGCTCTAATATGGCCTACGAATAGAGGTTCTTTTCTTGCCCACAAAAGTTTTTGTATTTGATAAAACAATTTAAAAGCTGGAGTATGAGGTGCTATTGGTCCTGCTAACTCTAATTTTGGGACAGCTTGTACAATATAGTGGCTATCTTAAAAAATGTTTATGGGCTGGTCTCTAAAATTTTCCAGAGCTCTTACCACAGCTTCCAATTCCACTAGTTGAGCTGATTTGTGTGCAGTTATGTAAGTCATATTTTCTTTTGTAGTGACTATTGCAGCAGTACCATTTGAGGACCCATCTGTAAATACATTAAATGCCTTAGGAATAGGTTGATTTTTTATTACCTGTGGAAATATAATAGGATGATTAATACAAAAAGATAATATAGGAGACTTAGGAAGGTGATTATCAAAATTTGCAGAGGTAGAGCATCTAGCTATAGCCCAGTCATTATCGTTGAAGCATAAATATTCAATCTGTGACGATGAATAGGGAGTAATAATAGTAGCAGGGTGAATGCCAAATATTTTAGTAGAAGTTTTAAGTCCTTGAAGAATAAGTTTAGCCACCATGGAGGTATAAGATTCAATTATACTTTTAGGAGAGACGGGCAAATGTATCCATAATAAAGGCCCTTGTTGCCAAAATACTCCTGTGGGTGTATATTGTGAAGAAATAATAATCAATATCAGCGGTTGAGTTAAATCAAATCTGTCACAATGAGCTCCTTCGATGGCTTTTTCTACTAACTTTAAAGCTTTCCTAGCATCTGGAGTCAGTGTTCGTGGTGAGGATGGATCAGGGTCCCCTCGAAGGATATCAAATAAAGGTTTTAATTGGCCAGTAGTGAGGTTTAGTGTAGGGCGAAGCCAATTAATGTCACCAAGCAGTTTTTGGAAATCATTGAGGGTGGTTAAATGTTCTTTATTTATTAAAATTTTTTGGGGTCTAACAAAAGTATCCATGATTTTAAATCCTAAATATAATATGGGAGATCTAGTTTGAACTTTTTCTTCTGCTATATATAATCCGTATTTTTTAAAATTTTCTACCATGTCACTGAATATATTAAATAAGATTTTTTGATTAGGGTGGGCCAGTAAAATATCATCCATGTAATGTAGACACATGAGGTTTGGATAGTTATTTTTAATGGGTTGGATAGCCTTGTCCACATATATTTGGCATATGGTGGGGCTATTAGCCATTCCCTGTGGTAAAACCTTCCATTGATATCTCTGATCAGGGCCATTATTGTTAATAGAAGGAACTGAAAAAGCAAACCTGGGGGCATCCAGAGGATGTAGGGGAATAGAAAAGAAGCAATCCTTTATATCAAGACTAATAACATGGAAACTTTTTGGAATAGCTACAGGATTCGGAAGTCCAGGTTGAGTAGGGCCCATGACTTGCATGGTTTTATTAATTTGTCTAAGATCATGTAATAATCGCCATTTTCCTGATTTTTTCTTGATCACAAATATGGGGGAATTCCAGGGAGAGGTGGAAGGTTCTATATGTCCTGCTTCTAATTGTTCCTGAACTAGTAGGTGGGCCGCTTGTAATTTCTCTTTAGATAGGGGCCACTGAGGGACCCACACTGGCTTATCAGAAAGCCATGGTATTTTTAAAATTATTTTCTCAGTGGCCCCGAAGAAAAATGTCTTTTTCCTATATGATAATGATTTCTTTTAGGGTTACGCTTACCCTGTACTTTTTGATAATGATTTCTTTCAGGGTTAAGACTACCCTGTATATTTTCACATTTAACACCTGCAGGTTTGGTTGCAAGGTGTACTCCCATTTGTTGTAAAATATCTCTTCCCCATAAAGTAACTGGTAGGTTAGGTAAAACATAAGGCTGAAACGTTCCTTTATGTCCTTCATCATCCTCCCATTTTAAAATTACTGCACTTTTTTCTGGGAGGTTATTATATCCCAAGCCTCTTAAACTGGTTGAAGCTTTTTGCAGAGGCCAGTGTTTGGGCCATTGTCGTAAATTAATGATGGAGGAATCAGCTCCAGTATCTATAAGTCCCTCCATTTCTATTCCTTGGATTCTTATTTTACACATAGGCCTCCTAGTACAGTCTCGAACCCAGCAAGCCATGGGACTCGAATCAGTGGAACAAAATCTTGTATTGTTCCCTTTTTGAGGCATACTCATTTTAAATGAATTGTGTAAATTTGGAAGGAGAAGCAGCTGAGCAATTTTATCTCCTTGATTAACAGAACTTATACTTTGGGGTGAGCTAAGCATTATTTTTATTTCCCCTTTGTAGTCTGAGTTTATTACACCTGGGGTCACTTGCAAACCTAATAAGCTTTGAGGACTTCGCCCGATAATAAGTCCTACAGTCCCTGAGGGAAGAGGTCCCCTGACTCCTGTGGGAATCAGTTGAACCCCCATTTCAGGTGTTAACACTATTCGGGCGGTGGAACAGAGGTCTAATCCTGCATTTCTTCCTGTTCCTCTGGTGAGGGAGTGGATGGGTAATAGGGGTTGTGTCGGGGAAGCATCTGAATGGATGCTTGAGGATACTCCTCTTCCAATGCCTCGTACATTTGTGGGCCCCGGGGCATTGGGCCCCGTGCCCCGTTTTTTGAATTCCTGAACAAAGGATTTCCATCGATGTCAAATTTTGAATAACATTTATTGGCCCAATGATTTCCCTTTTTACACCTGGGGCAGCAACCTGGAGCACGGTATGAATTTGGTCTTATTTCTCTTTTGGGATTTTGCCTAGAATAGCCTGATTGATTATGATAATTTTTCCTGGAATATCCTGATTGATTATAGTGTCTAGGTTGAGTCCTTGTGAAATTCTGAGGGGCAGCATCTCTAACAGCTGCTGCAATCATATTCCCTGTGACAAAGGCATCATTTATATCTTTACATAGTTGTATATATATGGAAAGATCCTTTTTATTTCTCCATGGCCTGATGGCTTCCTGGCAATATTTATTAGCGTTTTCATATGCTAATTGAACAACTAATGGCATAACTTGATCAACGTCTCCAAAAACTCTACCTGCAGTTCTCAAAAGTCGATCAGCAAATTCAGCATATGTTTCATTAGGTCCTTGAATTACTTTGGACAAGCTACCTTGTAGATCCCCAGGTCCTTGTACAGTTTTCCATGCCTTTAAGGCAGCTGCGTTTATCTGAGCATATACTCCTGGGGTATAATATTTTTGAACCTGTACGTCTGCGAATGGCCCTTCTCCTGTGAGCATTTCTATATTATGGTCTCCAAACCCTGCATCTGCATTTATTTTAGCTGTTTCTATACAAAGTTCTTGAAATTGTGATCGCCAAACCAAGTATTGTCCCCCACTTAATGTTGCTTTACATAGACGTTTCCAGTCTGAGGGGGTTAAGCTAAAGGTGTTAAGGGACTCCAGTATACTCAACGTGAAAGGAGCTTGGGGTCCATATGTCATTACTGCCTCTTTGAGAATTTTTATTGTTTTGAAATCTACTGACTGGTGGCCCCTCTCTCCATTTTCATATTCAAATACTGGCAGTTCCCAACGTATCTGTGAGTTACCCTCGAGAGCACATAAGCGCTCAGAAAGACTTTTTATTTCTATTTCTAGGGTATGCAAATGCCTAGTGATACCCTTCATATTTTCTGTAATAGATTCCACCCATGGGGGAGTGGAGGACATAGGTTCCTCCACTTGATGGTCCCTTATCTTGGTCTTCCTTAATTTCCTTTTGTTCATTTTTTCAGAATCACTTTTACTTAATTCCTCCTCACTACTACTACTCTCATTGGTCCTAACTGACTCAGTAACATCCTGAGTCCCGGATTCAATTGAGAGCATGTATCCTTGAACTATCTCTAATAAATCTTGAATAGCTTTAGCAGCTCGGATCTTTGTCATTTTTGAGCCCGCACTGATACTATCCTTACTGGCCCTAACTGACTCAGCCGAGGCCAAGCTTTCATGATCACTTTCACTTTTTTCCAAATTCTCCTCACTAATAACTGACTCAGCTATATCAAAGAATCCATCAAGAGCCTTGTACACTTGGGTCTTAGTTATTTTCGAACCCATTTTAACCGCTCTGACTAGAGACTCCTGCGAGGTTCCTCAGTTCTTACCTGCCGTGTCGATTCCCCGTCCGGGCCACCACCTGTAGTCGCCTGAAGCGATGGCCGCTTGGAGCAAAGAAGCCGCGGGAAGAAGTTTTGAGACGAACTGGAAACAAACAGCTCTTTATTCTGACAACTTTTCTCCCTGGCTCTAACTATACCCCGACACGCCGTCCACGCTCCTCTAACCTCTCAAATGGCGCAGACCTCCTCCGCAATCTCGCTCAAGTCCCTCGAGATCTCCGGCCAAGTCTCGCAAGATCCCGGGCCAAGTACGGAAGGCGCCAATGCCCAAACATGTCCAAAGCCAAAGCCCGTAGTCCACCGCAATTTAAGTCATCTCCCCAAACAGGGCTCCTGCATTATGGGTATTGATTTTGTATCCTGCTACTTTGCCGAATTCATTTACTAATTGTAAAAGTTTTCTGGTAGAGTTTTTTGGGTCTTCTAGGTATATTATGATGTCATCAGCAAATAGTGCTAATTTGAGCTCTTCTTTTCCTATCTGGATCCCTTTAATTTCTTTCGTCTGTCTAATTGCTCTGGCCAGAGTTTCCAGTACTATGTTAAATAGCAGTGGTGAAAGGGGGCATCCCTGTCTTGTTCCAGTTTTTAGAGGAAATGCTTTCAATTTTTCTCCATTTAAGATGATGTTAGCTCTTGGCCTTGCATAAATAGCTTTTATAATATTGAGATATGTTCCTGATATTCCTATTTTTTCCAGTGTTTTGAACATAAAGGGGTGCTGTATTTTGTCAAATGCTTTTTCTGCGTCTATTGAGATAATCATATGATTTTTATCTTTAAGTCTATTGATGTGATGTATTATGTTTATTCATTTCCAAATGTTGAACCATCCTTGCATCCCTGAATAAACCCCAGTTGATCATGGTTCACTATCTTTTTGATATGTTTTTGTATCCAATTTGCCAGAATTTTGAGGATTTTTGCATCTATGTTCATTAAAGGTATTGGCCTGAAGTTTTCTTTTTTGGTTGCATCTTTCCCTGGCTTTGGAATTAATGTAACATTGGCCTCATAGAAAGAGTCTAGAAGAGCTCACTCTTTTTCTATTTCTTGAAATAGTTTGATGAGCATTGGTATTATTTCTTCTTTAAAAGTCTTGTAGAACTCGGCTGTATACCTATCAGGTCCTGGACTTTTCCTTGTTGGTAGCTTTTTGATGACGTCTTCTATTTCTTGGCTTGTAATCGATCTGTTTAAATTGTGTATAGCCTCCAGATCCAGTTTGGGCAAATCATATGACTCTAGAAATCTGTCAATGCATTCAGTATTTTCTATTTTATTAGAGTACAAGTTTTTAAAGTAATTTCTAATTATCTTCTGTATATCTGAGGTGTTTGTTGTGATGTTCCCTTTTTCATCATGAATGTTAGTAATTTGAGTTTTTTTCTCTTCTTCTTTTTGTTAGCATCGCTAAGGGTCTGTCAATTTTGTTTATTTTGTCAAAGAACCAACTTTTAGTTTTGTCAATTCTTTGAATTGTTTCCTTAGTCTCGATTTCATTAATTTCTGCTCTGATTTTAATTATTTCCTGTCTTCTACTGCTCTTGGTATTGATCTGTTCTTCTTTTTCTAGTGCTTTGAGGTGTGATGTTAAGTCGTTTATTTGTTTTTTTTTTTTTTTTTTTCCTTTTAAGGAATGAACTCAGTGCAATGAATTTTCCTCTTAATACTGCCTTCATAGTGTCCCAGAGATTTCTATACAATGTATGTGTTCTCATTTACCTCTAGGAATTTTTTAATCTCTTCTTTGATGTCTTCTTCAACCCCTTGTTCATTCAGTAGCATGTTGTTTAGCTTCCAGTTGTTGGAGTAGTTTTTCTTATTCCTCGTTTTGTCGTTGATTTCCAATTTCATCCCTTTATGGTCTGATAGAATGCAGGGTAGTATCTCTATTTTTTTTTGTATTTGCTGAGACTTGCCTTGTAATATATGGTCTATTTTGGAGAAGGAGCCATGTGCTGCTGAGAAAAAAAAAGTGTATTCGTTTACTGAGGGATGAAATATTCTATATATGTCAATTAGGTCAAAGTTATTAATTGTTTTAAGGAGGCCTAAAATTTCTTTGTTTAGCTTTTGTTTGCATGATCTATCCATTGGTGAGAGAGGTGTGTTGAAGTCCCCTAGAATGACTGTGTTGTGGTCTATTTTACTCTTGAACTTGAGAAGAGTAGATGCTCCATTATTTGGGGCATATAGATTTATGATTGTTATATTCTATTGATGAATGGTTCCCTTAAGTAGTAAGAAATATCCATCTTTGTCTCTTTTGATTAGCTTTGGCTTGAAGTCTACCTTATTTGAAATGAGAATGGAAACCCCTGCTTTCTTCCGCAGGCCATGTGAGTGATAAGACTTTTCTCAGCCTTTCACCTTCAGTCTATTGATGTCTTTTTCTATGAGGTGTGTTTCTTGGAGACAGCAAATTGTTGGGTCATTTCTTTTAATCCATTCAGATAATCTGTGTCTTTTGAATGGCGAGTTTAGGCCATTAACATTCAGGGTTATTATTGAGAAGTGATTTTTATTCCCATCCATTTTTATTTGTATTATGGTCTTTACCTTGATTTGGTTTCTCTTCTGGTTGGTATTTCTCTTAGTTTAAAATCTCCCTTTGTTGATTTTTGTTGTTATTTTTCTCTTCTTCTTCATGGAAAATTTTTCCCAGGATGTTCAGAAGTATTGGCTTTTGAGTTGCGAAATCTTTTAACTTTTGCTTGTCGTGGAAGCTTTTTATTTCATCTTTGAATCTAAAGCTCAGTTTTGCTGGATATAAGATTCTTGGTTGACATCCCTTTTCTTTCATAGCTTGAAATATGCTATTCCACGATCTTCTTGCTTTTAAGGTCTGGGTTGAAAAGTCTGAACATAGTCTGATTGGTTTCCCCCTATATGTAATCTGCTTCCTTTCTCTTGTGGCTTTTAGTATTCTCTCCTTTCTCAGTATATTAGGCATTTTCATTATAATGTGTCTTGGTGTGGATCTGTTGTGATTTTGTATGTTTGGTGTTCGATAAGCTTCTTGAACTTGGTTTTCCCATTCATTCCTCAAGTTTGGAAAATTTTCTGTAATTATTTCATCAAATAAATTACTCATTCCTTTGGCTTGAAACTCTGCCCCCTCCTCTACCCCAATCACTCTTAAGTTTGGTCTTTTTATGTTGTCCCATAATTCTTGAATGTTCTGTTCTTGGTTTCTTACCATTTTCGCTGTGTAATCTAGATTTTTCTCTAGGGTATATATTTTGTCTTCATTGTCTGAGGATCTTTCTTCCAAGTGATCTACTCTGTTGGTGATACTTTCAACTGAGCTTTTATTTTGGTTTATTGCTTCTTTCATTTCCGGAATTTCTGTTTGGTTTCCCTTTAGAGTCTCTATCTCCCTATCAAAGTAATCTTTTACTTCCTGTATTTGTTTATGGAGTTCTTTGTCAAAACGATCTTTCACCTCTTGTATTTGCTCCCTCATCTCATTTTTGAGTTCATTCTTAAGTTCTGTAAACACTTGGAATATGTAATTTCTAAATTCCATCTCTGGCGTTTCACCAACTGTGCTTGCCATGGAATCTACTGAGGAGGTATATTAATTTGTTTGTGTCACTTTCTTCCCTTGTTTCTTCATATTGCTTGTGTGTCTTATCTTCCTGCACTTTGATTATTTTGATTTTACCTTTAAGCCTTATGTTGCTCCTGTAGTACAATGCTATCAGATCCCCTTATATTTTCTTTACACTTTAAAATCAAACACTTTCTATTCAGAAAATCCCAGTTTGATCACAATGTACAGATTTAGTTAACCCAGATATTGTTTCCAATTTACTCTGTATGCTTCTGATGGGGTTTTATAGTTTCAAGTACTGGACACATATGTTATATGTTTAGGAAGAAGGAAGTGAGTGTATTGAATTATTCTTTCTTAGAAAGTATGAAATGAGAGTTCTATGGAAGTGGTTTAGTATCAGCAGACGAGAGAAGAAAGATAATGGAGTGAATGATTAGGTGGAAAGACCAATTTATATATAAACCTAACTTATGCAGCGGTTGAGAGAAGAAATAAAAAAAAGATGGAAAAGAAAAAAAAATGACAAAGGAGTAGAAATTAGTGTTAGAGAGAGGAGAGAGAGAGAGTGAGTCAAGAAAATAGAGAATAAACTATATATAACACCACTTTGCTATATATTACAATTGTACCCATTCTAGAAATCCTAAATTCTGCATATAACTTGTTTTTGCCTCTGTTGAGTATGCAATAGCAGGGTGTAACTAGGGAAGACGAAGGAAGAAGAAAAAATACAAAAGTGAGAAGGAAGAAAAGAAAGAAAGAAAAGTGGAGCAGAAGCAAACAAACACACTGTCAATCAAAACAAAAACAAACAAAAACAACAACAAAAAAAAAAACCCAAAACAACAAAACAAACAAACAAACAAACAAAAAGTTGAACCCAGGAACAAGTCTCAAACAAAATGGACCCTGGGAAGCCCTTCTTTTTTCCCTTCCAGTTTAAGCCAATTGACCTGGTTCACGTCCAGTCAGCGATCCTGTTAGTGTAGTCAAGGCTGAACCTTTGGCCAGTTGCAGAATGGCACAGTGGAAGAGTGGCTCAGCGGGTGCCTACCTCTTGTTCTGGTCGCAGCTGGGCAGGTCGCACTTCCCCTGGGAGTGGAGGGGTCTTTTCCTCAGGTCAGGCCCTAGTGCAGCAGCAGGGAGCTGCTACTCTGGGCCCTGGAGGCCAGGCGAACTGGCGGCTGGGTCTCTCCTTCCAGGCAGGTGCCTACCTCTTGTTCTGTAACAGTTATTTCTTATTTATGTATGATTCCCTTAAGCAGTATGAAATGTCCATCTTTATCTCTTTTGATTAACTTTGGCTTGAAGTTTATTTGATATGAGGATGGAAATCTCTGCTTGCTTACGTAGACCATGTGAATGGTATATTTTATCCCATCCTTTCACCTTCAGTGTAGGTGTATTTTCCTATGAGATGTGTCTCTTGAAAGCAGCATATTGTTGGGTCTTTTCTTAATCCAATCTATCAGCCTATGTATTTTAATTGGTGAATTTAGGCCATTAACGTTCAGGGTTATTATTGAGACATGATTTATATTACCCGTCATTTTTAAATTAAATTAAATTTATTTATTTATTTTTTGTATTTAGCTTGACTTGGTTTATCCTTTGGTAGGTTTTTCCTTTATTGTAGTTCTTCCCTTTGCAGATTTTCATTGTTGTTTTTCATTTCCTCCTTGTGAAATATTTTGCCAAGGATCTTCTATAGTGCTGGCTTTCTTCTTGTGAATTCTTTTAGCTTTTGTTTATCGTGGAAGGTTTTTATTTCATCATCAAATCTAAAACTTAATTTTGCTCGATATAAGATTCTTGGTTGCCATCTCTTATCTTTTAGAGCCAGGTATATGTTGTTCTATGATCTACTGGCTTTGAGGGTCTGGGTTGAAAAATCTTCTGAGATACGAATTGATTTTCCTTTGTAGGTTATCTGCTTTTTCTCTCTTACAGCCTTTAATATTCTATTCTTATTTTGTATGCTAGGCATTTTCATTATAATTTGCGTTGATGTGGGTCTGTTGTAATTTTGTACATTTGGCATCCTATAGGCCTCTTGTATTGGGTTTTCAAATTCTTTCTTCTTGCTTAGGAAATTTTCTGATATTATTTCATTGAAGAGATTTTGCATTCCTTTGGTTTGATTCTCTGCACCTTTCTCTATTCCAATAAATCTTATATTTGGTCTTTTGATGGTATCCCATAATTCTTGGATATCCTGTTCATGGTTTATTACCATCTTCACTGTGAGGTCAACTTTATTTTCAATATTATATATTTTGTCCTCATTGTCTGTGGTCCTGTCTTCCATGTAATCCAATCTGTTGGTGATACGATCTATTGAGTTTTTAAAATGGATTATTGTTTCTTTCATTTCAAGTATTTTTGTTTGTTTTTTTTCCTCAGACTCTCTATCTCTTTCTTAAAGTAATCTTTTGCTACCTGTATTTGTTCTCTTATCCCTTTATTAGTGTGATCATTGGCTGCCTGTATTTGATCTCTTATCTCTTCTTTGCAGAGATCAATTTTTGCCTGTACCTGCTTGCTTAGGTCATTTTTTAAATCCCAAATCATTTTAATTATGTATATTTGTAACTCCTTCTCCAACTTTTCACCTACTGTGCTTTCTATGGATTCTATTGCTGTAATATCATGGTTTGTTTGGGGCATTTTCCTCCCTTGTTTTTTTTTATGATGTCTATGTGTTTTTCTTCTCTTGCAGTGTAAGTCTGAGGTGTTACTGCTTCTGCCGTATTGTCTTATAGCATCCTTACAGGTTACCCGATGCCTCACTTTTAAGGGAAAGCTCAATATTACAGCATTCAGTGTACCCAATATGTTGCCATATGTCAGTTAGCTTCTATTTTTATATTTATATATTTGACACTTTGAACATAAATGATGAGATCAGTTATCTTCTACTATGTAGTCAGTATGTTTGCATGGTGCTTTACAGTATCTAATTGTAGAAGGGGGTATATAGGGGTTGGCTGAGATATTTGTGAGGTAGGATGTGAGAAAATAGAGGTATTAGATTATTTGACTAGTGAGAGGGTAATCATGAGAATTTGGGTGTTAGTAGGAGAAACAAGAGATAGTCCTCCCTATGTAATACTCCCTGTTAGGTCACAACAGGATAACTTGTAGCACCTCTAGTAAAGAATCCTTTGGTGTAGCCTGGTCCACAGGGCCCTTAGTGATGCCTTATGAGTGCCTTTTGTTGTTCCTTGATAGTGGCAGTGCTTTCTCAGTTTTGTGGCAGTGGCAGCCTCAAGTCTATAATTATCTTGATGTTGCACTGTGAAACCACTAAACCCTAGTGCTGAGTGCCTCTCCCGGCCAGCGCGGGTTGCCTCTCTGAGTTGTGGGCATGGGGTGCACCTCTCTCAGGATCTCCTCCTGGCCCCTGTGTGGTGGAGCAGGAGGTCTAGCTTTTTCCTCCTCACTTTCTTCCTTCTGTGTCTCCTCCCCATTCAGGTGTGGTGGAGGGGGTTGGACAGGTGGGCTTCTGGGACTTTTCTTGGCCCAGGGCCTGCTCCCGACCTGTAGGCAGCTTCAGAGTGGGCAGGCAGAGCAGGGATTGTGTGGTGATCTCCATGACCCTCCTGGGCCGGGGCCTGCTCCCTTACCTACCAGCGATGGCAGCTACTGGCTGCTCCAGAGTGGGCCGGCGGAGCGGAGCTGGGGACACGCAGGTGGGCAGTGACGCCTTCCTCGGCCTGTGCCTGCTCCCTGAACTGCAGGCAGAAGCAGTGGCTACAGGTGGCTCCAGAATGGGCGGGCACAGCTGAGGACACAAAGGCGGTCATTGTTTGTGTTCTTAATAGCTGCCATTCTGACTGGAGTGAGATGAAATCTTAGAGTAGTTTTGATTTGCATTTCTCTAATTACTAAAGATGTTGAAAAATTTTTCATATATTTGTTGATTGATTGTATATCATCTTCCGAGAGGTATCTATTCATTTTCTTGGCCCATTTATTGATTGGGTTATTATTATTATTATTATTTCTTTTTTGGTGTTAAGATTTTTGAGTTCTTTATATACCCTAGAGATTAGTGCTCTATCTGAGTTTGTGTGGTAAAAATTTGCTCCCAAAATGTAGGCTCTCTATTCACCTCACTGATTGTTTCTTTTGCTGAGAAGAAGCTTTTTAGTTTGAATCCATACCATTTATTGATTCTTGATTTTAATTCTTGTACTATGGGAGTCTTATTAATGCAATTCCAATCAAAATCCCAAAGACATTACTCATTGAAATAGAAAAAGCAATCATAATATTGATCTGGAAAAATAAGAGACCTAGAATAGCTAAAGCAATCCTTAGCAAGAAGAGTGAAGCAGGTGGCATCACCATACCAGACCTTAAACTATACTTCAGAGCAATAGTAACAAAAACAGTATGGTATTGGCACCAAAATAGACTTGTAGACCAGTGGTACAGAATAGAAGACACAGAGAGAAACCCACATAAGTACAGTTATCTTATCTGGAGACTCCTTGGAAAACTGGGAATGGAAACATCATTTGACCCAGCTATCCCACTCCTCAGTCTCTACCCAAAAACATACTTTGGAGCAATGATTGCCTCTTCAACAATCAATGCTGGGAAAACTGGAAATCCATATGCAACAAAATGAAATTAACCCCCTATCTCTCACCATGCACAAAACTCAACTCAAAGAAGATTTCATGTTTTTAATGGCTAAATAGTATTCCATTGTGTATATTGACAACATTTTCTTTATACATTTATCTGCTAATAAAAATTTATGTTCATTGCGTATTCTGGTTATTGTGAATAGTGTGGCAATGAACTTGGTAGTACAGGTGTCTTTCTGACATGTTAATTTAATTTCTTTGGGTATATGCTCAGGATTAGGGTTTCCTGGATCATATAAGAGTTCTATTTTTAGTTGTTTGAGAAATCTCCATACTGTTTTCCATGTTGGCTATACTAATTGATGTTCCCTGTTGACAGGATTACTCTTTCCCCACATAACTCATTAACACTTTATTATTAATATTATTATTATTTGTCTTTTTTGGAGACAGTTGCTTAGGGGTTCACTAAGTTGCTGAGGCTGGCTTTGAACTTGTGATCCTTCTGCCTCAGCCTCCAGAGCCACTGGGATTATAGGCATGCACCACCACACTGAGCTCATTAAGGATTAGTAATATTGACTATTTTTTCATTTGTCTTTTGATCATTCATGTGTTTTCTCTTGAGAAATGTTTATTAAGGTCTTTAGTCCATTTTTAAAATTGGATTTGTTTTTGCTACTGAAATAAGTTTCTTATATGTTCTGAATATTAACCCTTTGTCATATGTGTGGCTTGCAAATAATTTCTGCTAAGAGAAAGAGCACACTAAGGTTAGATAACCATGTATGTTATTGGACTTGCTCTGTTGATCACTTCCTTTGTTTAAACAAATATTTATTATGTGCCTACTATGGGTCTTGGGCTGTGAGGCACTGGGAAGAGATTGACAAGCCAGGCAGAGCAATCTGAGGAGAATACTTTGGTTGTAGTAACCAACAAGTAGAATTCAAGTTGAGACTCAAACATGTAAAGAAACCAACCATAGAAAGACCGGGCATGAGTGAATTTCTTGAGGCAAGAAAGAGCTTGGTTGTGTGAAAATGAAGAAAAAAACCAATGCATCTGAAGAATAGAGATCCAGGGTTTAACTGTGTAAAATGAAGTTGAGAAGGACTCATGATAGTACCTTAGGTCATGGCATGAAGTTTGGATTCCATAGAAAATGGAAAGACATAAAAACATGCTGGGGAATAATGTGGAGCATTGGGAGCAATCACTCTGTCTTCTGTGAGGAGGCATTGCTGTCAGGGATTGCCCTCTGTGCTTGTGGCCTGGAGAGAGAGGGGTTCAGAGCAGCCATAGAGAAAGATATGGGTTTGAGACTTGCTGTGAAATTGGATGTGAGTAGTGAAGGAAAGAGGAGCCATGAAGGAGCCACAGGTCTTTGCCTTGAGGACAGACAACACTGGAAGAGGTCCAGTGGGGTGGAGGGTAGAGGGCTATATTAGTTCTGGACAAATTTGTTTGAGGTTAGTGGCAGGGTAGCTAATGTTAGAGATCTGGAGGTCACAACATAGATGTTGAGAGTGCCCTGTACAGAGCTCCAAGCAACAACACATCATAGGTCGATGGGGGAGGAAACAGTAAAAAAGAATGAAAAGGACTTTATGTTAAGAGGAAAGTAGGAGTGTGTGGTGTGGTGTCATGGAAGCTATATGTGAAGTGTTTAAGAGATTATATCATGTTGATGCTGCGAAGAGAGCACACTAAGGTTAGATAACCATGTATGTTATTGGACTTGTACATGTTAAAACTATATTGCTGATGCTTATGTGTAGGTGTTCGTTCTCATCTGTGATTTTTTTTATGACTGTTCTTAGCATATATTTTTGTTTTGAACCTAAGGCTTTTGTTATGAGCATGAAAATAGTTAAATTTAACATTTTTAACTCAACCTTTTCTAGATGATGTCTTTTTACCCCTATACTTTTATTTTAATCTTTTAAAACTCCCTTGTCTAATTTTCTGCAGGAAATCATAATTCTATATTCAATCAGTTTTATAGTCAGTCTAAAATTCTATTTGTTAGGGACCTTAAGCCATTTAGAGTTATTGCAGTACTTATTGTATTAGGGTTAATTTCCATTTAAATTTTTCTATTAAAAATGTTTCTTCCCTTTGTTTTTTCTGCTTTCCTTTTGGTATTTTGACAGTTACTGATGGCAATTTTGAATTTTTTTGTTAGATTTTTTTAATTTACACATATATTGCTAAAGACAAAAATTATGTTATTTCCTATCAGTTTTCAAGCTTATAAATATCTTTTCAACATTATGGAAGTACTATAGCACTTTTCAATTTTTAATTGTTTTTTGTCATGCTAAACAAACATATATAGTTTATTAGTACTTTTTGGAATTTTGTCTGCATTTATATGTTTACACTTTTCCTTGATCTCTTCTTTATTTAGGTCTTTGATATTCACACATTCAGAGCTTTCTACCTTTTTTTTTTCTTTATTGGAATCTTGCTGAAATTTTTATTAAATAGACCTATTTGTGCATGTTTGGTGTTCTCTATACACAAGAGTATGTCTTATTTTGCCCTTACTTTAAACTATAGTTTTACTGAACATAAAATTGTAGGCCTTCTCCAGTTAATATGTTTCTTCCTAGATTCTCCCTTTTGAACAACATACTTATGAACTATTTTGTCAACATGATATTTGTTCTTCTGAAACAGTGACCATTTACTAAGTGGCTATGTGAGTTTTTAGAATTTTATCTCTACATATAAGAGATAACTTGTCTCGGTTGGAATTTTATCTTCTGCCTCTTGATTGGAACTATCTATAGCCTTTCATCTAGTATCTAGGTTGGAATTTTATCTTCTGCCTCTTGATTGGAACTGTCTATAGCCTTTCATCTAGTGTCTTCGATTTTCCCTTCCCCTTAAATTCTGGAAAATTTTTAGTCATTATTTTTCCAAATACTTCTTTCCCCCTGGAAAATCTTAATACTAATTTTGTAACTTTTGATTCTGTATTCTGTCTCTTAATCTTTATATATTTTTTTCTATTTGTTGTTTCCTGATTCCTTCAAGAGGATTTCTTGTGCTGATATTCCAATTTAAGAATTTGTTCAGTATCTATTCTGTTTTTTTAATCCTTATATTAAATTCTTTCTTGTACCTTACATATTTTTTTCTTTTAAAGTCGTGTTTACTGAGTTATAATTTAACCATAACAAAATTCACTATTTTCTCATACAATTCTATGAGTTTAACAAAATTGTATATTTGACCACTACCACCACATTCAAGATAAACAATATTTCCTTCAACCTAAAAAGTTCCCTTGCATTCCTGTGTGGACTAGCTCTCTCTCCACTCTAAATATTAAGTACTCAATGATCTTTTTTGTTTTCCCCCATATTTTTGCCTTTTGAAGTATAAGGTACACATGTCTGCCTACATAAGGTATTTGACATCCACATGCATTATGTATCAGTAGTTCACTTCTTTTTATTGTGGAGTGGCATTACACAGTATAGGTATTCCATCCTTTCTTTAGCTCCTCACCAGTTGATTGGACTATTTCTTATTTGGACCTACTACTACTAGAGCTGCTAAGAATATTTGTAAGCAAGACTTTGTATGCACATGTATTTTCATTTCTCTTGAGCAAATACCTAGGAGCAGAATGGCTGAGCAATTGTTTTCCTTTGCAGTATTTACATTTTTCAGATATCTTATTATTTTTCCATGGAAATTAAAATTTCTCTTCGCTCATCAGCCAACTTGGATGTGTGCATGTCTAATGCCTGGAGTGGCATTTACTAAAGTCCAGGTTGTAGGATTTGCCAATTCTGGTAAGGTGTGTATACTTCTGTAAGAGTAGGAGGAGCATGTGTCTCAGAATGAAGGTGCTCCCTAGTATCTGCACCTTCCTCCCCACACTGGTGACCTTGACCTTCACCTCTACCTCCTTGCACCTCTGGTTATGACAATTTTGTCTTCTAATAGTTGGAATTTATCATCAGTAGGGTTCAGGGGAGTGATTCAGCAGAACCTAGCCTGTTGTCCAAAGCTGTAATTAACTGTTATGTTCCCCTCAACCAGGCTGAAGGACCAATCGGATTTTATGTTCACAATGAATTTTTTTTTTTCTGTTTTCAAATTTTACTCCTTTACATCATCCCTTTGCTGTCCTTACTTCTGATATTGCAAAGTATTATAAGAAAACAGAGACAAAATTTCTAATAATAATCACAAAGCAAAAACTAGAGAGCAAAATTTTAAAATATTTACAAGCTTGTTTGTTTGTAACTGAGGATTGGAGCCAGGGGTGCTTAACCACTGAGCACGTTTCCAGCCCCTTTAAAAAAAAAAAATTGTAGTTGTTGATGGACCTTTATTTAATTAATTTATTTATATGTTGCACTGAGAATTGAACCCAGTACTTCACACATGCTAGGCAAGTGCTTTACCACTGAGCTAAAACCACAGCTCTCCTTATCCCTTTTTATTTTTTTAATTTTGAGACAGGGTCTTGCTGTGTTGCTTAGGGCTTTGCTAAATTGCTGAGTCTGTCTTGAACTCATGATCCTCCTGCTTGAGCCTCCCAAGTTGCTGGGATTATAGGTATATACCACCACAACCAGCTCACAAGTGTTGAATTTTGAAAGGGAAAAGGAACTTGAGTCAGTAGTGGGATCAAGGAAGAATTTTTTTGTTTGCTCTTTGAAGTACTATCAAGTTTCTATACTAGTGGGGTTGGTTTTACTAGGTATTACTGATTATGAAAAACAAAGGGAGATATTGAAGGACAAAAATTCCTAAGAACCAGAGTCTAATTCAAATAAGTATCTGTGATGGTCTGAAAACTTTTGCTCTGCTTCCTCCTCCAAATTCACATGTTGAAGTAATCACCAATGTGATGGGATTAGAAAATGAGACTTTTAAAAGGTGATTAAGGACAGAATCTTCATGAGTGAAATTATAAAAGAGACCTGAAAGAGACCTCTTAGTCCTTCCACCAAGTGAGGAAATAGTAAGAAGGTGCTGTCTACGTATATGAAAGTTTCACCTTGCCAGTCACCAATCTTCAATTCCTTTATCTCGGGACTTTACAGCCCGAAGAACTGTGAAAAATAAATTTCTGTTGTATATAAGCCACCCAGTTGGTGGCATTTTGCTACAGTGTCCTAAATGCACTAGCACATTATTTTTGTTTTTGTTTTTGATAAGAAGGTAGAAATGTCATCACAGGACAGAAAATAGATGACCTAACTGACACAGATGCAAGAATGTTTGTAGGTTGGTGTGTGAGAATGAAGAGTTTCATAACTGATATCTTAAGTTATTTCATAATTAACACCTTTCAATGAAGAAAATTTCAGATCATTAAGATTATGAAGGCAAGGTATGATGTGGAAGAGTTTGAAAAATTGAAAAACATTATGTATTATTGATTTTCAATTTTCTTATCTGACTCCCTTTTCTTTCAAGCTGCCCCAAACACCTTTTCCAAGGTTTCTAGCAGCCTACCTACTGCTGTATACTCAGTCTGGATCTGGGTTGACATAACAACAGAACCTCAGACAGTTGATTACTACCTCCTCGTTGCTATGTTTTGCTGTAATCCTCTTAGAGTTCCATGCTTCCTCAGTTTTTTTTTAAATATCACTTTTCCATTATTGTTTCTTTATCTTCTTTGATGTTGATGGTTCATATCCTTCTTCCAAAAATATGAATGTTGGAGTATCTAGGGATCTGTCCTTGGACTTCTCATATCTGTCTGTATTTGTTCTCTTCATACTCTCACCCAGCTCATGTTTTAAAATGAAATGTATGCTGCTGATAATTCTTAAATGTGTATCTTTAGCCCAGAGTTCTCTTTCCAAATTTTATTTCCATTTAGATTTATAATAAATGTCTCAAACTCAATATGTGTAAAAATGAAATCTAGATTTCAGATTTCCTCCTACAAAAATGATTCGATATGCAACCTTCCTTTTCCCATTAGAAGAATTTCAATCTTTCATTTGTTCAAAGCCAGAAACTTTGCATCAAGTTTTATTCCTCTCTTTTTCTCACATTCTGCTTCTTTCTGTTACAAATCCTATGTTATAGCTTCAAAATATATGTAGAATATAATTATTTCATACCTTCTGCACTAATAAGCCAGCACAATGCTTTGCTAGATAGCACAGAATCCCTGTATGCTTGACTCACTATACTGCATTCTGTTTTCTTTTTTTCCAGTGCTAGGGATTGAACCCAGGGCCTTGAGCATATTAGGCAAGTGCTCTACCACTGGTATACATCCCAAAGCCTGTTCTGAGACAAGATATTACTAAGTTGCCCAGGATGGCCTTGAACTTGTGATGCTTCTGCCTCAGCTTCCTGAGTCTCCAGGATTAAGGCATGCACCACCATGGTAGTTACTTCACTGCATTCTTTTTAAAAAATTTTTTTAAAATTTATTTATTATTTTTAAGCAGATATAGATGACAGTAGAACGCTCTTCAATTCATTGTACACAAATGGAGCAGAATTTTTCACTTCTTTGGTTGTGCATGATAATCAGAAAGCAAAGAGAGAGGTCTCCACTTGCCAGATACAAATATACACCCTAAAGCCATGCCCCCAATTCCCATCTCCTCCAGCCACACCCTAACACTTCAGTTACCACTCAGTTAATCCCTATTAGGGGATTAAATCACTGATTCATACCATTCAACTACACTCCATTCTTAACACATAAAACATAATTCCCTTTAAAATATCTGTCTGATTATGAATGTATCCTCCTCTTATGGTTTGGATGTGAGGTGTTCCCCCAAAGCTCACATGTGAGGCAATACAAGAAGGTTCAGAGGAGAAATATTGTGCCCTAAGAGTCCTAACCGAATCAGTGATTTAATCCCCTAATAGGGATTAACTGAGTGGTAACTGAAGTGTTAGGGTGTGGCTGGAGGAGATGGGAATTGGGGGCATGGCTTTAGGGTGTATATTTGTATCTGGCAAGTGGAGACCTCTCTCTTTGCTTTCTGATTATCATATGAGCTGGTTCCCTCTGCCATACTCTTCTGCCATGATATCCTGCCTCACCTTGGGCCCTGAGGAATGAAACCTGCTGTCTATGGATTGAGACCTCTGAAACTGTGAGCCCCTAAATAAACCTTTCCTCCTCTACAGTTGTTCTGTTCAGGTCCTTTCATCACACTGGTGAAAAATCTTGCTGAAACACTTCCTCTACTTAAAACCAGCAATACCTACACATTCCCTCAGAATGTAAGACAAAAATCCTTACAGATCCCAGAAAGACGTTATGTTTAGGCCTCTCAATACATCCATGTTTTCTTTTCACTCTCTCTTTACTCATTCTGCCATAGCCTGGGGAGCATTCTTGCTGTATCTTGAATGTGCCAAATATGCTACTACTGTCTTACTATTACATTTAGTACTTTTTCAAATCAGTTTATTACATTTTATAGTTACCAGTTTGGTATAAAACTTTTAAAATAAACTTTTATCTTCAAAAACATGGTTAGGTATTATGGTTATTAGCTTTTCATCACTGTGACCAAAATACCCAATATGAACTACTTGGAGGAGAAATGCGTACTTTGGCTCACAGTTTCAGACATTGAGTTTGTGGCTGATTGACACCATTGCTGTGGGCCCAAGGTGAGGCTGGGCATCATAGCAGAATGGCATGGCTGAGAACAACTACTAAACTCATGGCAGCCAGGAAACAGAGAGCGGGGAAGGTGCCACGGGGAAGATGAACCCTCCTAGAGTGCATTTCCAGTGACCTACCTACCTCTAGCCACACACCACCTCCCTACAGTTACCATCCAGTCAATTCATTCAAACTACAATGGAGGGTTACAGCCCTCAAAATATAATCAATTACCTCTGAACGTTGCTGCATTAACACAGAACTTTTAGGGGACACCTCATATCCAAACCATATTATTCCAGACTTGGCTCCCAAAGGATCATGTTTGTCTGACAATGCAAAATGCATTTAGTCCGTCTTCAAGAATCCCATAGTCATAACAATTCCAGCATTGCCCCAAATTGAAGTCTAAAAAGTCTCCTCTGAGACTCAAGGCAAACACTTGGCTCTGAGCTCCTATAAAACAAAACAAATCAACCAAACAACAACAACAACAAAAAAAACCCCAAGTTACATATATCCAATATACAGTGGCACAAAATAAACATTCCCATTCCCAAAGGGAGGAGTCAAGGCATAAAAAAGGAGAGATGAGGCCAAAATAAGTCTGAAATCCAGGCAGAAAAACAGGTTCTATAACTTCATTTACAACATCTGGGACACATGGTAGCAATATGTGGTCTCCCAAGGGCTTGGGCAGTCCTTTCCTTTTGACCTTGAGAGTAGCAGTGATAATGGAAATAAGATCTTACCAGAGACTACATTATGTTCTCAGCTCTTGTGTCTTTGCACGAGAGGATTCAAGAAAAATGTTTGACTTAGTAAGAGTATACAAAAGTTTATTAGCAGAGAAAGAAAGAGGAGGACCCTCAAGATAGAGAGGAGAGTGATAACTCACTTCTTTGTGTCCCAGCACCATTGTTAGAAGATCCCACTCAAGTATCACCTCTTGGCTCTGGATCAACAGACTGTATTAGTTAACAACCTAAGGGAAGCTGTTGGACATCTTGGCCTAGCTGACCTGGCCAGGTCCTAATTGGAATTGGTTTTATAGAATTTAAGGTCTGTAGGTTCCAGTCTTAATCATCCTGTTTACCTAGGTCTGGGAATCTTTGGTCTGTGTTATTTGTGTAGGGTCTTGCAGAAGATGTCTTAGCAATTAGGCCCTTCTGAGAAAACATATCTTTTCCCTTCCCTGAATTTATCCATCTTTCTCTGGCTGTAAGAGAATAATCTATAGAGCTGAAATCATGCAAGGGGTCTGAAATAGCTATCTAGTCAGAACTTGTGATACCATTGAGGCAGATCTGATTTGCTCTGTACTAAGTATTTTCTTAAACTCCTGACTGATTGCTCATGTCTAACTGCTACCTTACAGCAGTGCTTACATCCTCTCTCTTGGCCTGGCTCTCTCTGAAGCCTGCAGCTCTTCTTGGCAGACAATCCATGTTACTGGCATCTCTTAATTCCTAGGGTCTCCATTCCAGCTTCAGCTTCACTTTCACAGCTTCACATGTCACTCTCTCAGGAGCATTCAGTAGGGACTCTGACTCTGCTACATCTTGCCTAGTCTCCCAGACCCTGCTTTGAAAGTTCAGTGATTTCTTAACTCTAGTATCCTTCATTCCTACAGAACCAGCACCATGTGAAGCCACCAGCTTGCACAGTAATTGGGTCCCCTGGGATCACAGCTGCAGTGGCCTTTAAGTGTCTGTGTGGCTGAGCAAAGTGAAGAAGCTTCTTAGGCCCCCCTTTGCAAGAAGGATATCTCAAAAATCTTTTCTCAAAAGATTTTTCCTTTCTACATCCTTGAGTCTATACTTGGTGTGGTCTTGAATATTTCTGAGATATCCTCAAGACGTCTTTCCTAGTGTCTCTGTGCAAAATACTTAGCATCTCTCTATTTACCATAATCTCTTTTACAAACATGCATTTCCTGCTCCCAGTTTTCCACACACTTTTCTGGCCAAACTACATTTTAAAAACCCTTTAGCTCTGCTTACTGCTTCTAATTCTCATAGTAAATTGGCTACTGTTTTTTATCGTATTGATCACCATCTAACATATAATTTACTTATTTATCATTTTACTCTTTATTTTTGCTTCTGCTAGAACATAAGTTCCCCAAGGGAAGAGTGACTTTGTCTCTTTTGTTCATTAATAGGTCCCAAGGGTTTATAACAGTGTTTGGCACATAGTAGATATGCAATAAATATTTGCTTAGTAGATGAATTAATTGAACAGCCATCTAATTTCAGAAAGTGGACCTATAAATGAAAATTTAGATGTTTACCAGGCAGTGTGGAATGTACATTTGAAGTAGATAACCATTTTTTAAAAATGAAATCAATTATTATGATTGAGTTTCCAAAGAGATGTTTTGGTTCTCAGGTATAATGGAGAAAAAATGGATTATAAAGCCCAACTAGTATTATTGTTGTTTTGAAAGTTAATTTGTCACAAGAAGGGAGGGATGAAAAAAGAAAGAGATAAAAAGAAGGACAATTTCAACATCAGAAAATGAAATATATGCAAATTAAAAGATAATAAAACCAGAATATGTCTTGTGAGGGTCAGTGATTTGGAAGTTCCAATGAAGCAGATGCTGTATCAGGGCATCAGGAGTACCAGACAAGTGAGGTTGTGATGGAGATAGAGTTCTGAGACAGGCACATCTGAAATTGCAGTTTAAGAGGTTTTCTATACCATCTGTGAATGTAAAGTCCAGCAATGGTTTTGGAAGTGGCTGATTGCAATGCAATGAATAAGGATATCTTTGGATTTGAGCAACTCAAAGATCTGAGAGAACAGAGATTTCTATGGGAATTTTGAAAGAGCCAAAACTATGAGAGAAACATGCTGAGGGAATTATTATGACCCATGAACTAGCATCATCAATAATAAGGGGGAAATCAACAGAAAACAAATAGGTAACAGCAATGAAAAGAATAATAAAGTGATAAAGTTTGATATAATCCAATGAAATAATTTTTAAAGGTAAAGCAGAATTAATATAGGAAAGAGGGAGTAATGGTTAGAAAGTCTTAATGGAAAATAAAGGAGATTAATTATCCAGGATGCTAAATATTTTATTATTTACTTATTATTCAGAAGTATAATTATTCTTATTTTCATACAGACTTCTACAACTCTTCCAAGAGCAGCTGGTAGAGAAACCAAATATGTAAGTACTTTTGTAACTATACATAGTGCTTTAAAAATGGATGCCAAGTATCTATTTTGGCAGGAACTCAAGTACACAATCATTTAAATTCAACTAGTTGGTTTTTCCCTAAGTGGAAAGGGGTAGGATGGTCTGATTGGCCCAGGCATGGAAAATCAAGATTATGTCAGGGATAAAACATCAGGTAAGCTTATCAAGTGAAACCTAATTTGATTAATTTAGCTAAATAAAACAGAACTGTAACACCTGCTTTCTGTCTTTTTAATTATCCAAACTTCATTTTATTTTTGTAATAGCTTGTTGTATTTGTTATAAAATAGTCAATTCACATACTTGAAGCATTAAGATTTGTCCATTTCCAATGGAATTTCCAACTTAATCTACTGACTTTAAATTTAATCTCCTGCATTTAAATTATGAACTAAATCAATTTCTGTGTATAACAAAATAGTTATGATAGACTGACAGTGGCTATGTACATATGAACTACACACTTAATTCAAAAGACCCTGGTAAGCTGACTCTGAGTGTCTTGGGCACAGGAACTCAAGCACACCCACCGTCCCCATTCTTCACTCACCAGACAGCGACTTACTCATCATAGACCCACTCTTGCATCTGAACAAGCACATTCTAGTACAGAAGTGATTGTCTTCCAATCAAGTGCTTGAGTGTTCAGCCTAAAACAAAGCAGTAACTTGTTCCTTTAAATTGTACATTATTTTCCTAATACGTAGTTTTTGTCATCTTCCTCCTCAAGAATAATTATTAAATGTGTATTTTGTGCCATGCCATCATTACAGCTTATACATTTGTGCCTTCATTTGAATCTCCCAAAGGCAAATAATGAACTCAGTGAAATTATTAAATGTTATCACATTCAGGAAATTATGTTTACAGGACGTGGGCAGGAACACTGCTCACAGCATTTCCTGAAATCTTTCACTGAGGCATTTCATTATTATTGGGAACCCTTTGGAGTAATACTTAAAAAGAGTGGAGGCATTTAGTAGGCTAGACCCAAGTCTAAATCACAGATAAGTGCCTGTTTCGGGGGAAATGGCTTACTTTACCTTGTGTCTGAAGAGTATATACCTGCTGGGGCTCCAAGTGTCATCAACTTTGTAGAGATTCGTAGATTAGGTTCAAAAGCAGGAATTGTATAGTTTACCAACTCCTGTACCACAGAGGAGGTCGAACAAACAGAAGAGTAAAGTAGAACCAAGGAAAAATGTCTGTTACACTTGAGGATATCCTCAGCAAGTTAGCACTGACCATCCCAAAGCCTTAGTTTTTGAGCCTCATAAAAAGATTCACATACTATACATGGATCATTACCAGTAAAATGCTAGTTTGTATTTTTCTGTCTCCATTATTCAATTTTCCATTTTTGTGCATTGATTCAACAAATATGTTTATTGAGGATCTGCCATGTACCAGTCACTGAGGAGTCACTGGTTTGAAAGGGGCAAACACAATAACAAGGTCCTATTTCTGAAACATGTTTTGTTTTCCAGTGGAGGAGATAGAAGGTATGCAAAAAAAAAAAAAAAAAAAAAAAAAAAGGAAAAATGAGCAAAGTACTTTGTAGAAAGAGAGGAGAACTCTCCAATGGATATTAAAACAAACTTTCAAAGTTGTTAGTTTTTAATGTATTGGTATGTTCATAGGATTTACAATTTTCCTCGAACGATTGTAATGGTTTAATTATAGGAAATTGTATAATGATTCATCCTTATGGGCTTTGGGCAAAAGGATGATTTTTTTCTTAAAACAAGGAAAGGAAGGAAGAAAATTAGAAAGAAAGTCAGTGCAAAACAATATTACTTTACTTCTTGTTTGAACATTTTGTGATATTTTACAATGTATGTTTTAAGATAAGCCAGGGTCAGTAATCCATCAATTCAGATGAAAGTCAAGATTTTCTTCAATTCATGGTGTGCTTGAATGATGATTTTAAAATAATTTAATTGATATTCTCCTAAATGTAATATAAATAAAATGAGGCTAACAATACATTGAATAGGTAGCAGTTGTTAGGCTACTTGCAGTCAATTTATTTATCATCAGTGTTTTGCTTGATTCTTCTTAGTGGGTACTAAATTAATAAATGTTTTGAACTCTTGTAAATAAATCTCATTTAAACCACAATCCAGTCATGTGAGGTAGGTGTTATCATCACAGAATTTCCATTTTACAAAGAGAGAAAACAAGCCTCAGAAGTCACAGCGTAGGCAAAATCCAACCGATGCTCCATGACAAAACCTCTGCCATTAATGATTCTGAGCTTACAGAAGCTAGAAATAGTTGGAGTTTTTTTTTAAAGAATTTTATCCATTAGTATTATTATTCTTGGTTTAAATTATATCTTAATGCCTAATAACCATTAGTCTAAGCCTGGAGTGAATACTATCTGGTCATGTTAGTAATTAAAATGATAATACTTTCATGTTTCCAAGCTGTTAAATCACTTGGTTTATGTTTATTAACTCATAATTTATCAGATAATAGATGAGTGATTACTTCTCATGACACTCAGTTTTAAGTAGTTTCTTTGCCCCTATGTAAAGGAATGATTTTTTTATTAAAATTTATATTTTATTTTCTGCTTATCAGTTTTGGAAGGGAATCCCTTTTGGAAGGGATTCTTTTTTTCTGTGTTATGATGGCCTTTGTAAATGTTTATTATTCTTATTTACTGCCACCAGCTTAAATTCATTTCATTCATATAATTCAAAACCACAGTATGCTTTCTTAATAAAAAAACAACCTCTAAAAAGAGAACAAATATTACTATTTATCAAAATACCCTTGGTTGGAATCACATTTTATTGATAACAATTTATTCCATAAACTCTCTATATTTCATGAATTGCTTTTAAGTGCCAGAGAAATAAATGAGACAGGCTTATTGAATATTAGTATACAGGTAAGATTTCATTTTAATGAGCACAAGGGACAGAAAATGTCATCACAATGAAAGTATACTGCTTTCAAAATATCACAATATATTGAAAAATGTGTCAAACTTTATTAAGAATATTTCCCACTGTATGTACAGGTATTCAAACAAAGGTCATATTCTCCAATTTAGCCAGCTTCCATGCTTCTCTTGTTGCTATGCTTGGAAACGTTGCTAAGCTGGGGTATTTCAGAAGCAAAGTGCACTAATGCAGTCATAGATCTTAGGTGACTTAAATCCAACTCCATTAGATCTGCTTCCATAGGATAAGGGTAGAGGTTTGATGAGTTACACGAAGAGCTGTGTACAATTTAAGCAAGAAATTCTAATCCATGAACCAGTCTCATTTATTTATGTTTTCATTGTTCAGAAGTTTTTCTGAAGTGTGTATGTGGGTAGAGGACTTGACAGGGGATTGGAAGAAAACTGGGCTCTGCGAAATGAGGAGGAAGAGTAGAGTTTGAATGTAAAATACTTTAGGCCTTATCTCATTTTCATTATGGTTTTAGATTATCAAACATGAATTGCAAGGAAAAGCATCTCAAGAAAATGGCCAAAGAGCTGAAATAAGGTGTCGCCTCAGAAAATACACAGATTAGAACAAATTAAAACACACAAATTAAAACAAATTAGAGAGCTTTAGTTACCTGAACAGGGGCTGTCACCCACCCATAGAGACTGAAGCTCTGTGGGAGAACAGCAGTTTTTCCTGGTTTTCCTTAGGAATTTAAAGATGAAAACTACAACTTTTCAGCATCATGCAAGCAAGCCAATCACAGAAGCTAGAACAGCAGTAAGCGAGTCTTTGCAAACCCAAATAGAACTGGAATTTTCCAGGTGACAAGCAAGCAGGCCACAGAAGCTAAAAAGTAGTGATTTTAAACACCTTAGACAACTACAGCTCAGGTCCGAGCAGGTGCTAGACAACCATATCCTGAGTTTGGGTGGGGGCAAGAATCTACTTTAAAGTCATGTAGACCCACAAATGCACTCAGACCTAGGATGTCCTGTGTTGGGTACACTTTATGGGGTACAAAGTACAAAAAAATAATTTTTATAAGAAAACAGCTTTCAGTTTAGTTTCTTAGAAATGGGCCCTGCAGTTCCCTCTTCATAGGAGCAATCACAGGAAAACTAAGATGGAGTCTAGAACAGCTAAAATGAAGTCTCTACGTCCACACCTGTTGTAACCATAGTTGAAGGAGCCCTAATTAGGAAGGGCTGTTGTAGCTAGCTGGAAGCCATAAGTTCCACCTGATATGTATGTGACGCACCTGTAGGCACCCGCAAACCTGAAGGTATATAACCGGGTGAAAGCGGTCCGAGTTAGGAGAACGAATTCATTCAGTCAGCCGGGCAGTCACTCGGTCGGTCAGAAGAATCAGAGCGGCCAGAACGTAGGCAGAGCGGTTACAGAAGAGAAACCAGATAGAAGAAGTAATGACTGGTCAGAGTTAGGCCGAGACTCCTGAGGAAGACAGAAGACAGAAGAAAGAAGAAGGAAGAAAGAAGAGAGAAGAAAGAAGCTCTAATCTTTCTCTAAGCTAAGCTCTATCTTTCTTTACTCTAAGCTACTCTAAGCTAAGACTCTAAGCTAAGAAGACAGGAAGAAAAGCTCGCTCTAATCTTTCTCTCTAAAAATCTTTCTTTCCCTCTCTAAGCTCTAAGACAGAAGAAAGAAGAAGGAAGAAAGAAGAGAGAAGAAAGAAGCTCTAATCTTTCTCTAAGCTAAGCTCTAAGCTCTAAAAGCTTTCTTTAATCTTTCTCTCTACTCTAAGCTAAGACTCTAAGCTAAGAAGAAAAATCTTTCTTTCCCTCTCTAAGAAAAATCTTTCTTTCCCTCTCTAAGCTCTAAGAAAGTAGCAGTAAAAGTAGTAAAAGCTTAACTCTGCCTCCGAGAGTTTTTATCCCGGTTTACGGTACCAGGCAGCTTACACATAGTGACTCCATTTCTGCGGCCCCAGTAATGAGAGAAGTGTTACAAGTAATCATATGGTTTTACTACAGCAATAGCCTTATATAACCAGTATCAGTAACTTATTTAATGCTTGCTACAGTTATTTTATGGCCTACGCACACATTTACCTATCATTACTATTGATAGCTATAAACTTTATGTACTTATCCTATGAAAAGCTACAAGATCATGTTAATATATTTGTTTATGGCTATATTGATCTAACCTTTTCTATGTCTATGCTAACCTTTTGACCTACATTTGTTTGTAACTGGTTTTAACTCACTAACTTATACTTATCTAGTACCTTATTTCCTATGACTAAAATCTTAGGTCTTACTAATGCTTATCTTACTTATCAAAGTCTTATTCCTATAGTTTATAACCTATGCCTATGACTTATTGATTATATTGATCAGTTCACCACAACAGAGCTTGATTGTACTTTGTGTGAATCTGACATTATGGGAAATGAAGATGATTTCACCAAAGCTAGCTTGGTACAGGTGGTGGCCCTGTGTAGCAATTTATTTTTTAGTGAATTTCAAATCCTTGCATTTTTTCCCTTAGTCCTTAAGTCTTTTAGTTCTTTTATAACCTTACTCTATATTTTCTTTGAAGTTAGAAAATTTATTTCCATAATTTTGACTGCTTTTTAGTTTTTAAGTCTTGAAAAATTGTGCTTCTTTTTTTTTTTTTTTTTTTTTTTGGTATTGGGGATTGTTCTATTTGTTTTGGATTGGCAATAATTGTGTATATTTATGGGGCACAATGTGATGTTAGATCTATGCATACATTATACAAAGATTCAATCAAGCTAACTAACAAACCTATCACCTCATCAATTTATCACTTTTTGTGATAAAAATGTTTAAAACATATTTTAGTAATTCTGAAGTATTAGTATTTATTTAAAGTTGTCACAATGCAGTACAATAATTCATTGAACTTGTTCCTTCAGCCCAACTAAAACTTTGTACATCTTTGTTTCTCTCAAGCTCAATATCTTCTTTCATTTTCCCTTCTGCCCTTCACCTCCCCTGCCCCCAGCCTCTGCTAATCACCTCCCCTGCCCAGTACACCTTATTACATAAGGTCATGAAGAAAAATGTTAAACAATAACCTAATGTAAACACAGAAGATCTTCCAAGTTATGGCATTCAGATTGACAGAACCAGAGCTAGTGGGAAAGTATCTTCAAAAGACTGAAAAATACATTAGCTAGAATTCTGTGTCCTGTTGAACTCTCATGCGAGAATAAGATAAAATAAAAACATTTTCAGATAAAAAATGCAAGACAGTAAAATCTGAGAAAAACTATCAAATAATTTACTTCAGTAAGAAGGGAACTGAGGTGGTGAAGTGGGAAGTTAGCAATCAATGAACATCAAGTTTTCAGTTGTACAACTGAAAAAAGATCTTGTGATCCGCTGTACAACAGTGTACCTATAGTCAACAATACTGTATTATTAAAATTTTATTAAGAGGGTAGGTCTTAAGCTAATTGTTCTTATTAAAATAGAATATTTTTTAAAAAAGTAAGGAAATTAAATTCAGATGGAAAGAGTAAGATACAGGGATCAATGATGAAGAAATGATATTAATCTGCTCTTTAAATGGTTTAAAACCAAATCATTTCCATTCTCAAGTCATGAAACTTTAAGTTTCCTTTTATGTAAAGAAAATAGAAGAACAAAAAAAAAGTATTTAAAAAATTGTATAAATGTCAATAGTGTTCATATGTGTAAGCAAAATATAGAATGCAAAAAATGAAATACTAGGTAAACTTGAAGAATTTTTGATGGCATGTGATAGTACTTACATTAAGAAGGAAAAGCAGTGTATTAAATACCATATTAATTCTGTGTGAATTGAATAAAATGTATAGAAAAATATTGTATGTAGGCAATGTACCAAATTGTTAAAAATCATTTTTTGTTGTTAGATTGTTTTTATTTCTTCTTCATAGTTTTCAAATGTATCCTATAAAGCGTATACATTACTTTAGTAATAAATAACTTCAAAATATTTAAAATACAGATATATTATTTTACTAAGTTGTACTGTTTGTTTTGCAGGCAAATCTCTCATCACCATCCTCCACAGTATCTGAGAGTCAACTGGTATGTATTTTCTTACAAAGTCATAAGCCTACTTCTAAAATTTTGATTTCTCAAGACAAGTTTATCTGAGGGAAAGTGAACTGAGAATAAATTTACTATATATAAGTTTGTTCACTTACTCGTCTATTAAAAATTTGCTGATGCTTTAGTGGTTGTTTGGTCAGGACACAAACTTGCATAAAACCACATACATAGACCTACTTGCCAATGAATTATGTTCAAGTTGTAGTGTTAGAAGGGGTTTGATTGGAGGAAAAACACTACTGGAATTTACATAAGAGAGTTCACTTCTTGATGAGGGAAATCCATGAAGGATTTGAGGAGAAGGTCACAACTGATAACATAGGGTGACTTTTGGGTTTGTGGAAATGAGGAAGGAGATTTCACACAAGAGGATTAGCAGGTGAATGGTCTAGCCCAGTGCTGAGCAACAGAAATATAATGTAACTTGATAAGTGTAAACCACATAAGTAATTTAAAATTTTCTAGTAGTCTCATTAAAAAATAAAAAAGATAACATCAATTCCAATGATATATTTTATTTAATGCAAGATAAATTTTTGCATGGTGGGAGGACTCTTTCTTTGAAACCTGTGTATTTTACATGTATAAAGAATCTCAACTAGTCACACTTTAAGACCTTCACAGCAGTGGCTGCATCAGGCAACACAAATCTAAACTCTAGAATCTATTATTTGTTATAAATTTAGATTGAAGAGGAGAATTATCTTATTTTAGTGTTTTCCATTTCTTATTCTTATGGTGATAAGTAAATTAAAATTATGAAATAAGTTTCCTACATATTACTGTTTAAAGATTATGTTTTCAATTTTTTTTGTCTAAAATATTATATGGTCCTGAACAATAGATACCTTCAGTAAAATTAATGCAAATTTCTAATAAAGCAGTTTAATACTGACTTTTTCCCCTTTTCAAAAAGTATTTTGGTGTCCTGCCAAAAAGGCAATGTTTTTTATTTGTAATATCGAGAAATCATAAAAAGTATAGACTGATTCTGGAAATAGCAAGTGTTCGTGTAATTTTAGTGTCATTTGGGGGGACAGAGGAAACAGTAAGCTATACTTGAAAGAATGATAGTTTGGGTGTCAGAAAACCCAGCTGATGGCAAGGATGTGGGGAAAAGGCACACTCTTACATTGTTGGTGGAACTGCAAATTGGTAAAAGTAGTATGGAGATTCCTAGGAAAACTTGGAATAGAACTACCATTTGACCCAGCTATCCCACTCCTTGGCCTATTCCCAAATTACTTAAAAACATATTACTACAGGGACACAGCCACATCAATGTTTATAGCAGCACAATTCACAATAGCTAGATTGTGGAACCAACCCCGATGCCCATCAGCAGATGAATGGATAGGGAAACTTTGGTATATATACACGATGGAACACTACTCAGCACTAAAAGAGAATAAAATCATGGCATTTGCAGGAAAATGGATGGAGTTGGAGAAAATAATGCTAAGTGAAGTTAGCCAATCCCAAAAAAGCAAAGGTCGCATGATCTCTTTGAAGGAAGATACTAACTTATAAAGGCAAGAAAGAGGGGATGAGAGGAATGAAAGAGCTTTAAATAGAACAAAGGGTGGGGAGGGGTGGGGACAAGGGGATAGGAATAATGGCAGACTGAGTTATCGATGATTACCCTAAATACATGTATGAAGACACAATTGTTGTAAAAATACTTTATATAAAACCAGCAACTTGAAAAATTGTGCTCTTTATATGTAATATGAAATGAAATATACTCTGCAAACATGTATAACAAATTAGAATAATAAAAAATTAAAAAAAAAAAGAAAACCCAGCTGATACTTCCTGCTCTGACCCTAACTACTGGGCTGACAGTGGGTAAGTCACAAGAAATCAGAGTTGGGTTTCAATTTCCTAGCTGAACACTGAGAGCATTCAGTTATGTCCTTTGCAGCCCCTCCAGGACTGTGATGAGAATCTATGGATACTAACATGGTGAATGAAGGAGCTGCTATGGCAACAAGCACTGCAATAGCATAATGAAGTTGAATAGCTCCCACTTTAGTATGGAAATATTACTAATTTTTAAAATAATGACATTTGTTGCCTGAGAGTAATGTATGGGAATCGAGAACATTTTGGACATTTTTTTTAATGAAATTCTATTTAACATAGTATAATAGAGACTTACAAGTTTGTTGGTGAAATAAATGTGTGTGTGTATTAATAGATGTAAGTTCCTGGCTTAATACTTAATAAATTATTTCAAAGAAGCAAATATATATATTTTTCTATATATACATGTATATATGTATGTGTATATACATAATGATTTTATAAATTGAGACATAGTGAAAACAACTCATTGTGAATTAAATACAAACTATGTTTTCCCTAATAAAATAATCCTGCATTTATGTTCTCAGGGAGATGAGGCAGGGATAAAATGTTTTTGCTTTGACTGACTTTAATGATTTCTTTGCATTTACTTTAAACATTTTCTCTAATGAGTTCAAGGCATTTCTTAACCAAGTTTTAAATTAAGTTTTAATCTCAAAATGCCCATGAGATATAGGTAGGTTTGCAAAGGAATTATTATCACCCAAGCTTATCATGCATAAAGTCCATATCTCTTGGATTAATATAATTATTCAATTCAATCACTTTGATTTGCATATCATGACATTAAACTTGTACTCACACTTCTTGGGAATAAGATAAATCAGTGGAAATCAGTGAATGCAATATTGTATGTTACTCTTAAGTAATACAATTTATGAAGCTATAATGTTTTTCATTTTTCATGAATGAATTTTCAACATTTGCCATCATGAATGATGTTCAGGATTAAGTTCAAGATAACATGAGTAAAAAAGATGTCTTTGAAAAATAAAGCTATGGTATACATACATGTGTATTCATTTATATTTATATATGACTATTTATAACACACATAAATAACACGACAGGCAATTCTAATTAGCTATATATATCTTTTCTATATGTATGTATAGTATGTGTATATAAACACATAAAACAAAATTATTAGAAATTTATGATATAATAGAGTTAAATTACATAAATAAGCATAGTAATTTTGTATAAAACAAGCAGTTAATGTTAAAATTATTTGTCTTCTATTTTATGGGAGAAGCATAGTAAATTGGCTGGAGTGAAAGTATATGAAATTGGTATCATAGCACAAGCTCAATACAAATCTCAAATTAGTTTTGAGATTTGACGTTTTACAGACACAATATATCATTTATTTCAAGAGTTTTTATTTTTCAACTTGACTTACCTATTTGCTTGTTTTTATTGCAAAAGTGTCAATTCAATATTGGAAGGAAATAGGACCAGGACCCTAGCTCTTAAAATATTTTCAATGTGAGCTTGGGGAAGGGCACTTGCCTATCATGTGTGAGGCATGGGTTCAATCCCCAGTATGGAGAAAAAAAAAATCACTGTTTACTCTGGAAACCAAATGATTTAGTATCAGGCTCTGGAGACAATTTCAGGGACTATTATGAAACTGGTTCACCAATCTTAATTGTTCTTCTCTTAAACATCAGTGCAGTAGATCACAACTGGAAAGAAGTTTCCCACATACAATCTAGAGGTTGGAATTACCACTCTGTCAACCTGGATAGGTTATTGTGAGTCTCACACTTCCTAGTATGTGAAGTTATCGATATTGTCCTGTAGACAAGGAGGGTGTTATTGCACCCCAAATCTCTGAATTATGAAGAGGTAATATGAGCAATCATTTGACAAGAAAGAAACAGGGGCTCCCAGAGTTCGAACAGATCTGCCAGGGTCACAGTGTTTGTGCTCATCCTTGTTCTGTGTGGCTTTCAAAGAGAAATCAGTGTTGTTGATTTTAAACAATTCAAGGAGAATAAGAAAATACTGATGAAGAAGTTGGAAAATTGGGCCTTTGTGGAAGTATTACTTTTATTGAGCAGCTCACATGTCTAGCTCTGCTGGGTATTTTTGCATTGCGTGAAATATATGGTTACTTAATGAAGAGGGAAAGTCTGAGGTCTGGCATCTGTGGATAGTGTTTGTTCTAGTATGTTAAAAAGAGTAAGACAAAAGGGAAGATCTAGGCTGTAGATAAAGCTTTTCTAATTCCCAAACAGAATCATTAAAGTATTAAGAAAGACTGGTGAGGTCTCTTTTTCTGCCGAAGAAAACAAGTTAGGCTAGACAAGATGGGTAAGTTCTGGTCTTCCTTAGCAACAGGGGAGCCCAGTTTAGATGACATTTGGCTTTTGCTTTTGAAATTTCATGCCATTATGAATGTTCATTATTGTCCTGGATAGAATACTGAATTTAGAGAGTAAACAACAGTAGATATAAACAAAAAAAAAATAAGCGACATGGCTATATACAGGTAAAAGCAAAATGCAACTTACTGGAACATTATAAAGAAGAGTGCTTAAACTCGCAGAGACTTTGTCCCTAGTTCTGAATGCCAGCTGATGTGTCCTGCTGTACTGAAGTATGAGTCATCCTTCTGAGGGCCCTTAAAGTCTCTGTTGTTTAGAAAATTCCACCCTGAAAGCTTTTTGTGTAGAGCTGATGTCTTCTTCAAGCTCAAAGGCAGTTTCTCCTTGACCACGTTTTTCCTGACATAACACACTTGAGAGCAACCTCATTTCTCATGTACGCCTCCTGAGGGTTGAGTCATGCCATTGTCTTTTCTTTAATCACTGAAATATTTCAATTAGGCCAGTCTGTTTTGTATATATTCCACAAAGTGTTTCTTGAGCTTATAATTATTGAAATCCTATGTATGTTTATTTTTTATACAACCACTATAGTAATTACAAAAGTTTTTTGAAAAAAAGAAACACAATAAGTAGTCACTTTCCTTTAGATTATTTACAGTCAACATTCAATATTTATAAATAGAATGTGTGTCTATGTGCGTATGTATACATAGACACACACATATTTTTCTCCCTGTAAGTTTCTTTTATGATTTTATTTCTTTATAAAGCTCTGTCATGTATATTAGCTCATTGGATTCTCATAGTCACCTTGTGTTATTTTGCCAAAAAGTATTTTTATTTTTCTGACAAAAAAAAAAAAAAAAACAACCCTGAAGTTCAGATGTTTACAATACTATGTCAATGGTCCCATGATAATGGATGGCATAAAAGTCTTATTACTTTTTTCAATCTTGGGAGCTTTACCCTACACCATAGAATTTTGAGATATTTGAGGTTATTTGTTTGGATAAAAAGCTTTAAGTATTTGCTTCAAGGATATACTATTATTAATTTTAACGTAATTAGAGCCAATAAGTATTTATTAATTAAACAAGTGAGTCAGTGAAATAATTTAGATAATGCTTTTGTCTACAGCCTTGTGTGGTAGAATGCTTTTGAGTTTCTACAAGCTTTTTGCCATGGAAATTCTAAAGAAAAAAAAATAACATTGGAGAATGAAGACAAGACAGAAGCAAATGGATCAAAGAAACAACCAGGGCACTTTCACAAACTCTAGTCCATCACATGAGTAGAATTTTTCTATCCAGACTCATAAAATTTGCTGGATGCAGTTGTCTCACATTCTTACTGTTTTGGTATACAATTTATCTTTCCAAAGGGAAAGTTGAGGTTAAAAAAAAAAGATCTTGAATGCTGGTCCTATCTTTTTTTTACTCTTTTTACCTTATCACATCACCTTAGAACTTACAGTGTAGTCATAGGTAATTAAAAAACATCAGTCTATTAGTTGAAGTTACTAATTTAAGAAAAATGTTGCTCCTTAGAGCATCATTTTAAAATATTGAGAGTGAACTTACTAGGTCGATGCTGGTGGTCAGTCTTCTTCTACTCTGGTTTCCAGTCAGAGGTAGTACCAGTTTACCATCATAGAATTATGATTATAAATTCCCAAGAATGAGAAAAATATCTACTTTTACAGTGCCCTTAGTAGCAGTGTTCAATGTAAGTGTGTATATGATGGATTATGAGCACAAGCGAACAGTAGGCTTATGCTAGTGTCCTTCAGCCCATTAAAACCTGCTCCTGAGGCCCTGGAATTGCACTTAGTCTAGCTCTTAGGCTTTTTCTCCTAAAAATAGAGTCATATGTGATCTCTTTATCCCCACTCCACTCCTCACTCTTGAATTCTCCACAAATATGACATCATTGCCTTTTGGAGCTGAGTTTTATTGCTCATCACCTGTGAACAGAAGGAGGATGACAAAATTTTCTTAAATGGGGAAGATTAAAATCTTGTCAAGTCTGGCTTTGACTTTCTCTGTCTCTCCAAGATGATAAATTCAGTTTTCCACATTTGTCTCTGAAGGGGGAGCACACCAACTCACTTTCCTTCTTCTGGTCCTTATTTGTGAAGGGTCACGAGGATCCCTTATTTTGCCAAGACCTTCTTCCTAGGTTGCACTGTAATCAGAAAGTCAATAAATCCAAGAAAAATTATGGGACACTCCAAGTTGTCAATCTGTAACTCTTACAGCCTTCTTATTAGATAATAACCAGCATACTAGGCTTCTGCCTATCAATTAACTTATTTATTCTGCAAATATATTTATTAAAATATACTAGGTGCCAGGCATGATTCTAGGTGTTGGGGCTGTAAGAGTGGATGGAACAAAGATTTGTGACCTGACAGAGCTTACATTCTACTGGGGAATGCAGGACAATGAGTACAAAAACATCTGTCAGATGGTGGCAGTGCCTCTAGAAAAAAAAAAAAAAACAAACAAACAGGTATGTGAAGGAGTGGGGATTGCTATTTTATATGCATCATTAGGAAAGACCTGCTCAATAAGGTGAACAGAGACTGAGGAGGTGAGAAAGGGAGACCTGGAAATGAATGAAAAAAAGTTCCAGACATAGGGAAGAACAAGCACAAAGTCCAGGAAAAGGGAGTATCACAGTGTGTGAGGTAGAGTGAAGAGAAGTAGGGGCAACAGGGAGCTGGTAAGACCTAAGGTTGGAAATGGAGAGGCTGGTAGAGGACAGGAACAATAAGGTCATATAGCACCTTGCAGGCATTGCAAGGGTTTTGGACTTCACTCTGAGTGGTAGGGGAAGCCTGTGGGAGTTTGAGAATTCAGGTTACATGATTTGACCTGGAATTAAGTACATCACTTAGGAGATAAATGACGTGATGTGACCCATACTGTAGTTGTTCTACAATTTATTCAACTAGGTTGAAAGGCCTCTGAGAACAAGAGTTGAATCTTATCTCAGTAGATATTATAGTTTATGACATAGACTAGGTCTCAATTGGCAAAATGACTCCGGAGAGCATCTGACAGAGGTGTGCTTCAGAGTTGCAAAGCAATTCCTTTTTCTTGGAGGCACTTCAAAAATGTTTATGCCCAGCATGAATCAGTTCTCAGTAAGTTCATCACAATGAATTGACATATTTCATTGGTAGAATCCTATTGTTCTTTCTGTGCCTTATTTACTAACTATGAGAATAGGTTCTTTAAAAAAAAATCCTCTTAGGCTAGAAAGAAAATTATGGAATCACTTTTCCTGACATGATGAAACAAAACATTGTGTCATGACTCTAGCGCTTCTACAAATGCTAAAGCAAATGAAAATGAAAGATGGGACTTTTGGGGCTAGTGAAGTTGTAATAATATTGGGCAATGACAATCTTATAGTAACTCTCTTATAGACTCTTCTAACTTGATCAATCTAATTTCCTTTGTATTTATATGGATATAAATTTAGCAAATTAGATTTGCCAAAATCCAAGTAGCACTTCAAGAGAACTTCTACTAGAAGTTCAAAGAAAACAGGTAGCTATGAGCAAAGAACACAGTGTAGATTAGAAATTAATAAAGGACAGTTTATTCTAAAGGCTTCTCTTCCATCTGGAGGCAGAAAACCAAAGAAATAGATGTCTTTGGGATGATAACCCAGGAAAGATCTATATCTAGGCAAACAACACATTTTAATGGGATGAATTACAGGACATTGCCTTTTAATTTTTAATGTGCACATGAATCACTTAGGGATTTATTAAAATGCAGATTCTCATTCATTTGATCTAGAATGGGACCTGAGATTTGACACTGCTGGCCTACAGACACCATTTTGAGTGGAAAGGTCCTTACCTGGAAAGAATCATTAGTTTACTTTGTGTTGCAATTTAGGCTTTAGCAAATACACATTACATGACCATTTGACATCGAGGAACAAGGTTTGAGGAAAAACAGAAAAGAAGCTTATATTCCAAAAGAGCCTTATGTGTGCCAGCAATTGAACCAGTTTTTTCATAGTCCTATTTTATAAACTTTCTAAAATTTGCTTTGAGACTTATGGATTTGAATATGTAGAAATAAGCCATATGCAATAATTCTATATGGTATGGTCCCTGAGGGGGCAAGATAATAAGGAATAAAATGTGTCACTATCCATTATTAAAGGACATAATCATGGAATAGAATTACAACCCTTTAGCAATAGGTCTAGACATGTCAAATGGCTTTCCTAAGGTCAATTAACAGCATTTTAAAAACTGACATCTGGTCTTTGATACTCTCCCCATACCAATATCATGCTACTTCTTGGGAGTAGATTTTTATCAAATCCAGGGAGACATCAGTGTAAATTTTGAGGTCTTGGCCACATGTTAACAGTCTTTACAAGGTGGAATAGTGTGTGTGTGTGTGTGTGTGTGTGTGTGTGTGTGTGTGTGCAAGTGTTTGTATGCATAAAAGGAGGCAGGTGGATGAGTGGATATATGAATATGTATATTCATAAAGACTTAAAATCTTCAGGGTCTGCAGTGCTCTATAAATATTTAGGAAAGCCTGGCAAAATGAAAATTGAAGTGACGTGGAAAGAGGTAACAATGGCTACAATCAAGGATATGGCAGTTGGCAGTGAAAATAAGCAGAAGCAACGAATTTAAAAGGAATCAAAAGTATAAAAATACTTTATAAAAATACTAGTCTTTGCTGTTAGAACAACAGAAGTTTTAAAGAGCTGGTTATCTATGAGTCAAGTTTCTATCTCTACTATTCTTTGTCTCTCCCCACTTTGGAATAATTAAAAGTACAAGTTTGACAATCAAACCAGACCTTGCTTTAAACCTTGACATCACATATTAACTACATGACTTTGACATGTGACTTACTGTCTTTAACCTCTCACAGAGTTTATAAGGATTGATGAGATAATCCATCTAAAACATTGAGTATAGTCCTTGATCCTATGTAGATAGGTTGTGGAAGGATGTGTAGATAGGTCTATGGAAGGATGATGGTATCACTTGCAAAATGGGTCCTCAGGGGGTTTAAAGCTGATTTTTGAAGCATGTAGAACAAGAGCAAGGTGCAGAGGCTTCCATGAGAATGATTTGCTGTGTACTGTGCTTTATGGAGGATTCATTATTTGATTCCTAATTTGACCTATACCGAGGGGCATGGGTGGAATTGAGCTTAGAATTTATGGTTAAAGATTATGAGAAGGGAAACATAAACAAAGTCAAAGGCAAATTATGTCTAGTCTTCTTTTGTCTTGAGCTGGCTTCCATGACTATGAGATACTGACTACTACACCCATGAGTTAAGGTGCAGAAGCAAAACAAGACTAAGAAAAGAGGCAATGGTAGAACTTAATAATGAGAGCAACTGTATGAAGACCAAAGTAGGATGAGGAAGATTCACAGACTTCAGGTAGACCAAAATGTGGGGCACAGATTCCAAGAAAAGAGCATGTGGAAAATCTGGTAGTGGAAATAGGGCATAGTCTTTGCCTAGTAGATGGACAACCATAAAATCCAGGAAACTCATAGGAACCAAGGAACATAAAAGCTGGCAGATAAACAAATATTAAGCATCCATAATGGGTTCCGATATGAAGTACTTAATATCTAACCAATCCCAGCAGTCTCTTTTCTGATCTCATTCTGGTGGATGCTGATCACAATTCAGATGATCTGAGTGAAAGGCTCCCAGCCAATATAAATCAAAACATCTGTCTTCTAGCAGGACAGGGACCAGGCAGTCATGTTTCCCTAACAGGGAGATCTTTGACCATGGCAAGTGCTGCTGCTGGCCAGATTTCTTCTCTCTGCACTCTGACACGTCATGACCTGAACTCCTAGCATTCCATGTTAGTTTTAGTTCCTTGCAGGCCCTGGGCATTAGAATTGCATTTATTTTCTGTATTGAGTTCACAAGGGGATAGAAAAAAAGGAGAAGTTTCAGGAGTAGGAGTGGAAGAAAGTGGAAATTAATCAGAAAGTCAAGTGGAAAAGGGTGGCAGGAAGTCTGTACAGTTGAGGATCATGGTCCAGATATCAGGCATCTCCCTATCATGGGTGGTTGTATAAATCAGTTATGGCCTGGACTTTGTTCTTGTGCTGCTTTTATTGAAAGAATATCGCTCTCATACATATATGTAACTGTGTGATTTCATGAATCATTGCATGTTACTTGCTCATTTATTTTTCCCTTTGAGAGAATTCAAATTTTTAAAGTAGGAGATATTCCTCAGCCAAGGAAAAAAGACATTTTTCTCAATCTGTATTTCCCCAGTTGACATATACATGGAAGAAAACTGGGAAAATATCAATTGTAAAAGGTATTGCCGAGCGACATTTGTTCAAGAATGAAAATACATCAGGTGTTTTATAGAGCAGAGATAGATGTAGGTCCTTAAGGCTTAACTTGTGAACATCAGAATTGACTGAGAAGAGCTAATTTACTGTTTTCCAAAAAAGTGGCTCAACTTTTTATTGAATTATTGTTAGGGATGCTTTTGGAAACTTATCAATCATTTTGTGACATTTTACAGTATAACAAGGTTTTAGAGTCTGTGAAACATCATTTTGAAATTGCCTCAAACCAGAGCTAGCGCGCTCATGTGCGCTCTCTCTCTCTCTCTCTCTTTTTTGTCCAGTCAACCTAGGGAACAGGTTATGAATCTTGAGAGACTCACATAGAAACTACAGCTCTCCTGATTTGCAAGTTATAGAAAAAAACTTTAGATATAAAAAATGGGGGAATCTAAAGCCGGGTGTGGTGGTGCATGCCTGTAATCCCAGCACATGGGAGGCTGAAGTAGCTGAGATAGGAGAATTGGGAGTTCCAAGCCAGCCTCAGCAATGGCAAGGCACTTAGCAACTCAGTGAGACCCTGTCTCTAATAAAATACAAAAAAAGGGCTGGAGATGTGGCCCAGTGGTCAAGTGCCCCTGAGTTCAATCCCTGGTACCAAAAAAATAAATAAAATAAATAAATAAAATAAAAATGTAGGGGGAGTGGAATCTATTGTACAAATAAAGAAATAGGAAATCCAGCTGGATCCCAGGAAATGTGTGGGGACTCAATCCTGGAAGGCCTTTCTGAGCTGCTTCTCCTTGTGCTATTCTTGATTTCAGTAGATCCACATTTTAAGTTGAACTAAGGCTTTTCATAGTTCCCACACTGACATTATAATTTCTATTTCCCAGTGATAGGGGATTTCTATTTCCCTTATATCACATTGTGGGGAGGGAGAATCTATTTGTTAGTCACCCCCATGTTGTCATATATGGCTTCTGAAGGCCCTGCTCTGTGCATTTGGGGACATGGGAAATGGTTTCTGGAAAAGGAAAGTTATAATAGACTTGGTAGATATTCCAAGGTCATGTATCCTGTCAGGCCTGGAATGAAAACTGGCAGAGAAGGGTCTCAGTAAATATTTATCAAATGAAATATTGGTTGAACAAATGTACTGCCAAGGAAAGAATAACATGTTTGGCTTGATAAATGAAGAGAATTTACATTTTCAATGTCATGACAGATGTGTGTGTGTGTGTGTGTGTGTGTGTGTGTGTGTGTGTGTGGTGGGGATCAAACCCAGGCCCTCATACTGCTAGGCAAGTGCTATAGTGCTGAGCCACCACCACAGTTTGAGAGTAGATCTTTACAATTTGAATGCTGTCAAAATCAAGCAACTAATTGATTATGATTAGTTAATAATCATAATTAACTTCCAACTAAAGTTACATTAGTTAAAACCATTTGCTTTCCAGGCTGCTTTTAAAATATTTGTAAAGTCATTTTTAAAATTAAAAAAAAATATATATATGCATATATATATATATATTTTGTGACTTTAACGGTGTTTATTTCTTTATTTTTTAAAAATTTGTCATTCATGAAGACTAAGCCTGGAGTAATTCGCCCAGTACCTGTAAAATCCAAAATATTACTGAAAAAAGAAGAGGAAGTCTATGAACCCAACCCTTTCAGTAAATACCTGGAAGATAACAGTGACCTCTTTTCTGAGCAGGTGAGCATACACTTGAGAAAATATTTGATATTTTGACAAATGACTACATAAAGCATAAATGCCTTTATCATCATACTATGTGCAAGAAGTGTGCATTTAATTAGAGTATCCTTGGTAATAAAAAAATCATTTTTGAAAAATAAATAGGAATTCTTATGTAATTCCAGGATATTATGAAGCATCTCCATTTTTGTTTTTATGGTTGTTTTCTGGGAAAATTTCTATGTAGTGCTGTTATTGTTTGTGAGACCAAGACATTAATATCTATAAAAACATCAAATCACTGGTTGGGTGGGTCATACAAGTGGTGCATTATTCTAAGATACTGCTTCCTTCTGAAGAGAGAAATAAGTACTTTACATTTGATATATTAGAAAAGACAAATTTCCTATTGTTTGGGTTTGTATTAGCATGGTATAAATGATGCAGTCCCCTATATTATGTGGAACTAGTTACAGGATGGGAGCTCCAGTCATCTTAATGCTGCTGTCATTTAGTTTGTGTGCGAAAAATTTATATTATGTTACCATTATGTATGCTGTATGTTGGAGAAGGGATAATGGAAAGTTGTCACTGGGGGCTTTGTAAGATATTTGGGAATGCACTTATATGCAATATAAAACTTCATAAATGATAGCAAAGAGAAACTTTATATCATTGTCTTACTAAAATGCAAGAAAAAGGCATGGGCTCTACCTTGTATATTGTAAGCATTGTTAAGTGGATAAGCAATGTAAGACATCCAGAAAAGTTTCTGGATACAACCATGACATGTAAGATTAAATTTTAAATTTGTAACAAAATAGATTTATAAAGGAATATAAACTCTTATTTAAAAATAATGACTAGCAGTGTTCTTAAAATATAAATTACTGTCATATTTGTGAAATTTAAGGAAGATTTTATCTGCTACATTATCAGCTTTATCACCCTGGGCAAATTTTTTCATCTCTCTAGGCTTCAGTGTCTTAATGTTTAAAAGAAGTACTCAGATCAGGTACTTTAAAGGATCATTGAAATCCTAAAATTTGGATTACTTTAAATCTATGATTAACCCTGGTTGGACCTGAAATTCTATGTCTTGGAAAAGTTCATTTTAAATATTTCTTCATGATTTACCATAGGTTTTATCTATGCAATGGAGATAACACTGGGTGCAACAGTGCATGCCTCTAGTCTCAGCAACCTGAGAGGCTGAGGTGGGAGGATCACTGAGCGTAGGAGTTTGAGACCAACCAGGGCATCATAGAGAGTCCCTACCTAAAAGCAAAAACAAAAATGAAGCCGGGCGGGTGGTACACGCCTGTAATCCCAGCACTTGGGAGGCTGAGGCAGGAGGATCGCGAGTTCAAAGCCAGCCTCAGCAATGGCGAGGCACTTAGCAACTCAGTGAGACCCTGTCTCTAATAAAATACAAAAAAGGGCTGGGGATGTGGCCCAGTGGTCCAGTGCCCCTGAGTTCAATCCCTGGTACCAAAAGAAAAAAAAAGTGAAAAGATGAAAATAATTTTTTTATTTATTTATATTTACTTTGTGAGACTGCTATGATTTTGATAAGTGTGAATATTTTAAAAGGCACTAATATCATTAAAATGATACTTAGGGCAATTAACTTCTATTCTGTGGAAAAAATATGATACTCAAATAGAGAAATCTTATTGATATATAAGTTATCTTCATTAATTTACACAACAGAAATGAAAATTCTTGTTAGGAAATCATATTTCATCATCAATAAAAATATCTATAAAATATATATTTCTTGCTTGAACTAATATTTTAGAAGCCTAATGTGAAGTTTTAGTATGAGATCCTTATAAAACTTATAAAAGCAATCTAGTACTTACATGAAAAGCAAATTGCCAGCAATTCAATTTCATTTATTATCCATGTAGCTTACATTCCTCAAAGTATGATCTAATGTTATAAAATAATAATTTTATTCTTCTTAATAATTTAAAATTTTGCATTTTACTTTAATCAAGTGTCCTTGCAGAATATCAAGTTGATCTAACTATAATTTATCAGCATTTACTATCTTCTGAAATAATGAGTTCCATTTTCAAGAGCAGGAAATTCTTGTCACTGGAAAGAATTGCCATTTCTTTTCATGACTCTATAACAAGTTTACAACTCTTGTTACAACAATTGTTACAACAATATGTTGCACCATATACCTATTATTTTCAAATAATTTGTGGAAAATGTCACCTATTTTGCAAATAGGAAGAGGCCACAGAAGTAATATTATTTATGTTTTCTTTGAACCAATTTATTTTTGTTTTACTTGAGTGTGGGATGTTGAAAGTAACTTGAGACTGAAGATTGTAAAAATTGAAATAAGTCTATCATACTACTTAAAAGTGAATTAGAAGAGTTCACTGTTCTTTTTTATTGGCCTCCTATGAGAGAGAAATGTATGATTGATCCTGGGGCCACAGGAAATTGCATATTAACTATCAACTGGCTTCTTTATATTGAACTCCAGCTACCATCTAATTGTGCCCAGAATCTATGATGGAAGAAGATACCAAAATGTAGGTACTTCAGTCTACTTAAAAAAATAAATTGAGTAATAACAAGTTATCATCTCAGCATAGCTACTTCATCAGAACTCCAATAGAAGGAAGTGTACTCAAATTCGGCTGTAGTCACTTTCCTGTTCTCTTACACTGTTGCCACAGAATAAATTGAATGGTTCCAAACTTGGTTGATCTCACCCACCCATGTAATAGAAAATTCTTTTGCCAGACATTTGGGCCAAATTGAAGCAGCTCACATTCACTAATCTGCCTTGTACTGGGGACAGTTCCACATGACAGGAGATGTTGGATGGGATTGTTAAGTCAATAAATTTTCCCTAGCAGATTCACTGCCATAAAAATATGATTTCAAAACTCTCTGCTACAAAATGTCAGATGCTAAAGATGATGAGACTAGACAGAGATGTATTTATTGTAGCTCAGAAAGGTACAGCTGGGCAGCCTTTTGAACTGATTATGAACTGAAAATTTGCCTGGAAACAGCCTCTCCATACTAAAAGCAAAGTTTGAAACCAAAAGCATAACCACGTAATTGAGACTTATTATTTAACAACTTTTACATCAAAATGGCATAAGCCAGGAAGCTTCCTTCTATATTAGGTGGATGGATTTTTTAAAATAGATACTCTTATGAATGAAGCTTATGCTTTTCTGAAATTATCTTCAAATTCATTAGTGCATCAATTTATGGTCCTTTAGAGTTATTACAAAACATCTTTATACCCACCCTAAACAGATGAGATTTAAATGATGATGATGTGCTTTGAAGCATGTTTCTATTGATAATTTAAGGCAGAGTTGGAAAATAGTTAATAGAATCAATTGGACAAATGGGCATCAGAGGGTATAGTTTCAAAAAATCAGTTCACTGATGGAAATGAAGATACTCAGGAGCCAAATGACTTTTAGTTTAGCCAGGTGTGGTGGCGCACACCTGTAATCCCAGCACTTGGGAGGCTGGGGCAGGAGGATCGCGAGTTCAAAGCCAGCCTCAGCAATGGCGAGGCACTTAGCATCTCAGTGAGACCCTGTCTCTAATAAAATACAAAAAAGGGCTGGGGATGTGGCCTAGTGGTCGAGTGCCCCTGAATTCAATCCCTGGTGCCAAAAAAAAAAAAAAAAAAAAAAAAAGCCAAATGACTTTTAGTTTATTCTATTTGCAAGTGTGTGAAATATGTTGATTGCTTTCTGATCATTTAATGTATCTAATTAGACAAAAGTGAATTCTTCACTAAAGATTTTCAATTCAGTAAAAAAAGTAATGGCTAATTTCATTTATATAACTTATTATGTAAAATGGTCTCTTTCTCTATCACCTCATATTAGCGATGTCCTTACTTTCTTAAAGCTGTAGATAACTACATAAGGAAGGTTTGGGGGTAGAATTAAATGTAGAATCTGATTTTTCCCAGAAATATTTTCCTCCTTTTTTTTTTTTAATGAGAAAAAATGCTGCCCAGCATATATGCCTCTTCATCTTTATTTTCTATCACTTTCAATGAAGTAGTAGACATATTTTTTGTATTAAAATGACAATTTAGAGAATTTCATCCATACCACTCAGAGAGAAATGAAAGGATAATTATAAGGAATTTTATTCCTTGTAGTATTTTCATTTGTTGTTTTCTTCTTATTTTTTCTTAGACATCCAACTTACCTCCTTTCCTTACCAAATTCTGTTTGATATTCAATTTGATTTTTATGTGAATGTTTTTCATCTTTTCATCTAATGATTCATCAAATTATAACTGTGACCTTCCACGTCCCATGCTGATATCACCCATGTGTTAATATTGCTTTTTACACTGAATGACACTGACTTTTTCACAAACTACCACTTTTTCAACATTTGTTTTTCAATCAAAATGGCTCAACTTCTTTGGTTCTAACTTATCTTTTATCATTGATAAACTAAGAAATTGATATACTAAGAAATATTTTTAAGATAAAATGTTTAAATAAGCTTTGTCATTTAGAATAATAATTAAGGGACTTGCTGAATTGTTTTAAAAAGAGAGAAACTAAGGCTGGGAGCAGTTGTGCATGCCCCTAATTGCAATGACTCAAGAGGCTGAGGCAGGAGGATTGAGAGTTCAAAGCCAGCCTTAACAGTTTTGTAATTCCCTAAGCATCTTAGCCAGACCCGTCTCTAAATAAAATACAAAAAGGCTGGGATATGGCTCAGTGGTTAGGCACCCTGGGTTCAATCCTTGCTACCAAAAAAAAAAAAAAAAAAAAAAAAAAAATAGAGAGAAAGAGAGAGAGAAACTAAAATTTCTTGTGGAAAATTTAAGAACAGAGGTTTAGCTTCTCAAAGTTTTACTATGCTGTTTTGTTTATTCAAGAAATGTAGTCCTTGTTAGTATTTCTCTACTTTTTCCTTCCTTCCTTCCTTCCTTCCATCCTTCCTTTCTCTCTTTCCTCCTTCTCTCCCTTCCTTCCCTCCCTTTATATGTGTGAGGTAATAGACAATTTATCATGAACAAGTTATGTACTACATGTAATAGTTAATTTTATCAACATCACAATAAAATAACTTGGTTATTTGTATGTATTTTTAAAATTCTCCTTTTGAAACAATATTTGCTTTTTCTTCCAAGATATAATTAGCTAGGCTTACTTTTTCATACTTAAAATTTCATCTTTTCTTTTCTTTCTTTTTTGACATCAACTTTCTCTTGAACTTGTGTACACATCAAAATTGGAAGGTCATAAATAAAATATTGCAATCTTTCTTTGCCATTGCCCATGATAAGGGAGACCTCTTTTCTTTCCTGTCTTTACCTGACTTACATAAGGATAAGAATCTCAGAGAATTTTACTTGCTTAAAATAAATAAATCACACAAAGAAGACCTATTTGCCATTTCTAACATACTGATATCTAAAGCATTAGTTGCTTAACAGATAGTTGATGGATATGTAGCAACCTGAAAGCTCCTCAATCCACCAGAAAACAATGACAATTTGAAAGTTTTGTGCCAAGTATGTCCTTCTGGACTTCGTTAACTCCAGATGTCCCTGCACATCTTCATTCAGCCCTTGCCATGTTTAGAACATCTCAAGTAGAGTAAACTCTGGTTTTGAAATAAGGCCTCATTAAAATAGAATTTATAAAGGCTCCATCAGTTTTTATTCTAAAAATCTTACACAGAATTTCAAAAGAGAGAGGACTACTCTGTAAATTTGAAGTAATATCTAAAATAAATGTTATTGAAAGACTAGAAAGTTAAAGAATTTTATTTCTTGGCAAGGAAAAAGATGTATTCTATATTTTGCTTCACAGGAGTCTCTACTTCAAAACTTTCCCTTGACCTTCAAGTCAAGTTCACCCTGTGAATAGATAGTAGCTGGGCAACAACTGCATGCCTCTGGCATGGTTTCCTCTATCAGGATATAAGATGTTTTTGGTGAAACTAATGCTTCCCTCTCACTGCATGTAACAACCCGCTTCTTCCCTCTCTACACAGTCTCAGTTTCACAACTTCTTTGGGGTGATGCCAGAGATGATTGTTAACAAGTATACTTAGGTAATGCAATCAGCAAAAGGTCTGTGATTTTTTTTCTCTGATGCACATTTTCTTTGACACATGAGAGGAAGAATCAAGGCAGAATGCAAAGGAGAGTACATGAAAAATTTGGAGGTACTTTTGAATATGAGTACTAAAATTGATGTGTTTGAAACACATTTATAATCTCTAAACATTAGAGAGATTGTTGCATATTTTAAAATGTCTGTGAGATTAGATAGACTGATGAAAAATGTAGAGGTCACAACCAGACATTTAAGTTTGAGGATGAGTTAGCTATGTGAGGAGAGATGGGAACTTTCTCTTCCTTTTTGTGATACAAGATAAATAAAGCAGATACTTTATACAGGGAAATAGTAAATCTGAATAAGAAGAGCCCTTAAAAAGAATGCATAGAAGTGGGGAACTAAAGCTGGTAAATAAACTTTTTGAATTTCATTTAAAAATATGAAAGGCAGCGTGGGAAGTCTAACCAATAGAGAGTAGAAATTGGGCTAGGGAAGTGGGTTATTTGAAATAAACATATATAGGAAAAAAGAAACAGTATTAAAAATAAATATGTTTTTCTCTGTTTCAAAGACTGCATGGAAAGTGAGGTTTGTATTAAGTTTCTAAGGTCAAAATTGGTGATTCTTTAGAGATAAGAAAAACTGGTTGACTTTTAGTGTTCAAAAACAGTAATCTAACATCCAAATATGGGAATCCTAAGTGAAATTTAATCTGTTTCACCTCAGGCATCCAGATAGCAACTTGTCTTATGGATCTTAAGATCGTTATTATCATTTTTACCTTATTTTTCCTTGCAAATAGAAAACTTTATTTGATAAGAAAATTAACAATTGTCCAGAAGTAGATTGTCAGTTAACTTTATCTAGTAAATACGGAGGCTTAGCATATTTTGTCTGCTCAAATAAAAGCAAATACATACGACATTTATTACATTGGGTATGTTCAGGAAAATGGAGTTGTGCTTCATCATTGGAGGCTTAGGTTTCTGTGGAAGGCATGCCGTTTAAGACTGGTCCATTGCAGGCTGTGGCAGTCAGGTTAGTTTTACCTCCCCACTTCAGAACCTTCTTCGTTCTGATGTGCAATAGAACCACAGGGACACTAGAGAAGCTCAGTTTTGCTGCAAGAACTCTGAAGTGTTTTCTGGTCATGTCTGTGAGGTTTCCTAGCTTTTTGTAAAACGTGAACCTCATTGGTGAAATGAAAGGATTGGGTTAGACTATTGGTTCTCAGCTGAGGATGATTTTGCCTTGGACATGACTGGATGTCACATAACAGAAGGAAGGGTGCTACTGGCATCTAGTACTTAGTTAGAGTTGCTGCTAAATACGCCACAGTGCGCATGATGGGTGCCCACAACAGAGAATCCTCAGACCAGAAATGGCAATGGTGTTGGAGTTGAATCCTGGACAAGGATGTCTTCTGGTTCTACTACTATGACTAAGGAAGTCATTACTTTGTCCTTGCTGCAGATTTTTGATTTACTGATTGGGTGCCTTCTTTTTGTTTCCTAAGAACTTTTCCCTATTTTATTTACACAGAAGAGGTAAACCTCCCTATATGGAATTGGCCACATTCCAAATATTGTCCCATGTAGCTTCTTCTCATAATGATAGCCCTATGTGATAAAGAACATATGTTTTCATTGATTCTGACTATATTTGCAAAATTATGACCTTACCCTCTTTGTGGACATTTCCCCCTCCTTTTAATATTTCCCCAGTTACTGGGTTTGGGGATGACCAATTAAAAATTAATAAAAAATTCAGACAACCTGTGTAGCTCTTAAAATGCATGTTTTTGGATGAAGTCATTCCTGCTACTAGACCATATTGTCTTCATCTGCAAAATGAGGGTGTTTGTTGCATGAGGTGGTACTAAAGTAAAGGTGCCCTCTTTTCCTGAAACTCTGTTGATGTCTTAATCATAGTTTTAAGTATTACTAGAGCTCTCCAGGATATTTTACATCTTTTGATTATTCAAATAAGGAGGGAAGTAAGTAGTACTTAGGCCACAGGTTTGTAGAGATGAAAAGTCTTCATCTACAGTTAAGTCAATAATGACAAAACCCATCCCCATATAGTTTATGGTGTGTGTGTGTGTGTACATAGTTCCAGCCCCTGATTTGGATTAACCATTTAGATAGGAAATCTTTTCCTATTTTGACTATTTTTTTTCTTTTAATATCAATTCCTATTCACTCCCTCTTTGTGTTGAGAAATCATCAGTGCCATTTATTGTTACTATTTCCCTTTGAGTAGCTATAATTTTGTTTTGCTTTGCCTTCTACTGAAAATGCTAGGGGAAGAGATCATTTCTTTCCAAATTTGTGTGTGTGTGTGTGTGTGTGTGCACGCGCGCCAAGGACTGATAAATGTATACATGTGTATGTGTATATTTAGCAGTCTTTTTAAGGGTTCTTGTATTTGCTACTTAAGATATTTCTTTTTCTTTTCACATGGGCAAATTTCCCAACGATTTTTGGTACAAATATCTTGTAGAAACAGGCTAAGTAGGCAACCCAAAATTTTAATGAAGAGACTTTTCACAATGAAAGCAAAGATGCCTTTGTGAATCTTTCCTGTTTCAGATTTACTGTGTCTGCATTCTTTTTGTACAGTACACACTGCACTTTGATTCACTTGTTTCATAATCATGAAAGACTCTGGGATAATCCTTGCAATAAACTTTGGACTTTTTGCTTTTTAAAATCTCCCTCTGAAAATTGATGTGGGACTGTGTGACAAGTTCTGTATATAAAACATAATTTCATTGCAGAACATCAACCATTTCATTTAATTTCCTTGTTAAGACACTAGTAGTTTCAAAAGAACAAAACTCCAGTATATTAAAAACTGTAAAATCATTTTAAAAATGTAATACTTCATTAACACAGATGATATAAATCCTACATTGAATATGCCTAAATATATAAATGTCATAACATGAAAAATTTTGTAATGCTGTAATATAAAGCATAATTTGTGCATAATATGTTCAGAACTTTAAAATAGTAAATTCAAAGGAATGTAGATGCTTTTAGAATCAACAAGGTAGGAATTTGTGAAATTTGTGTATAGGGTGTCTCTGCTTCAAAATGTTTTTCACAATAATAAAATGACAATCTATTCCTGGTTGTTTTAACAGAGACCAGGAAGTTCCTCAAGTAAGTGCTGAATGACATAGGAGTTGAGAATAGCATAAGTTAATCTTTAGTTGTGCTTTTATAAAGAACATCCTATCTCCTTGCTCTAAGTCAGTGATCTGCAAGAATTGGTCAAGTAACAGATTGTTAAGCAACTTATCCTAGTTATCCACTTAGAATTTGTCTATCATTCTGTGAAATGGAAGAGTTCTAATGCTCAGCAAATCTTTTATATTTTAAAAATCAAGCCAGTTCTCAAAACGTTTTAATCTCAAAATAATATTTGTTGTAGCACTGTTCCTCCTTTTTTTTTTTTTTTCTTAAGGCATTTTTTTTTTTTTGTAGACATATGCAAAGCATTTTCTAGGCTATGATTTCCATAGGACACTAGGTACAGGAATGCTTATGAATCCTGCCATTTCTTCTAATTTGACTTGGAAATAGAATGCATAGATCCTCTCTACCTCTGATTACCCAGATTTATCAGGGATTATTTTAACTGTCCGGAGTTCCACCCTGGGACCCAGCCCAGTTGTGCTATTGGGGTATGGGGACCTTTCTGGATTACACACTGGGACTTCTGATCTCTTTTTTTTTCCTCTACTTCCACCCTTCTCTCTCCGTCTCCTGCCCTCATCCAAGCACTTTGCACAGTCTCATTCTGATCAACTATGTACTCTTTCAGAATTTTGATGTCCAAGGTCCTACATTTTTGAAAGCCATAAGTTTTCCTTCTCAAAGTATTACTCTGCTGTATGTTAATGAAATCTAGTTTGAAACCTAAAATAAGAAAAAAAAAAAAAAAAAAAAGAGTTTCATTCCCCTTTGCAATTCTGCTTTAACCTATCCTAGGACCTTAAGATGGAATTAATCCTTAGCTGCCTTGATTGGTGGAAGTAACACAGAGCACAGGACTGAGTGGAAAAAAGAATTGGGCATTACTTTTCCCTGATATATGTTCTCTGCCAAGTCACGTTGGCTCATGATGCAAGGTGCTACTTTCTCCACTCTTACCCCATACCCCTCTACTCTTAATATTTAACCTTTGGACATTTGTGCCAGGCCCTGAAATAGGCCTGAGTGATTCCCCAAGCAATAAAGCAGACAACATCTCTGCTCCAATGGAGCTGGGAGTCTACTGAGTTCTGAAAATTCTAGACCTTCATCTGTGTCTCCTTCCTTCAGCCCTTACTTAACCTTCTGCACCCTCTAAACTTCCTCACTCAAAATAGTCCACTTCACTTTCAGGCTGCACTCTCCATGGCCTCCTACTAGAAAGAGAGGTGGTATATATGCTTAGTCTTTGTTTCTCTGATCCATTATGGGACCTTATCTTGGGTGGTACTTACTGCACCCTTTGACTTTTCTGCTTCCTGAAAAAAGTGAGAAACATGATGATAGAATTCAGTGGAAGGAACATGGGCTCATATGACTTGGGGAAAAATCTGTCTTCTCATGGAACTTCAGTTTCATCTTACAAAACTTTGGTTACTAATTACAAGTTCTAATATCCATTCTAATATGCATTCCTGATTTTTTAAGAATTATGTAATTTATGTTTTAATAATTTTCCTACGTTTTTTAGCTTTATTGAAGTACAGTTGACAAATAAAACTATATATGTGTGTATAATACAATGTGATGACTTTGTATAAGTATGTTTTGAATAATGATGACGACAACCAAATTAATCAACACATCTGTCACTACACATGGTTACTGTGTGTGTGTGTGTGTGTGTGGTGGGAAGGGTGAGAGTGGGATATACTCTCTTCTCAAGTTTCAAGTAAACAATACAATGTTATTAGCTGGAGTTACAATACTGCTCATTAGATATCCAGGAATAAATTATTTTTTTTTATTTAATTTTTTTTTAGTTGTAGTTGGACATAATACCTTTATTTTATTTGATTATTTTTATGTGGAATCAATTATCTTTTAACTGAAAGTCTGTGCCCTTTGATCACCATCTTCCCATTTTCCCCAGATAATAGTCCAGTCCCCACACACCATCCTGCTCTCTGTTCCTATGAGTTTGGCTTTTTTAGATTCCACATATAACTGAGATCATGTAGTACTTATCCTTCTGTGACTGGCTTATTTCACTTAAAATAATGTCCTTTGGGTTCATCCCTCTTGTTGAGAATGACAGTATTTTTTAAGGCTGAATAATATTCCATTGCCTACATACCACATTTTCTTTAGACCTTCATCCATTCATGGGCACTTTGGCTGTCTTGGCTGTTGTGAATAGGTCTGTGATGATTACAGAAAGAGCCCCTATGAAAGGGCATTGAACACTTTGAAAGGAAAACCAATTTAAAATGTTTACTGTTATTTTCTTTAAAATCACCATAATTTTGGAAGAAAGGAGTTGATTTCCAGCTAAAAGGTCACCAAATATATTCCTCTCCATTTCCTTTCCCTTCTATGGAAAATCATAGAAGCTTCTTTTCCATGTTACTTTCTGACTTTTTCAGTTTAAATTGCTTTCCTCCCACTAAATATATCCACATGGGCAATGTAAGATGGGAACTAAATTATATGTACAGAAAAATATAAAACTCAGCACTTTAACTCATGTCACTTTAACTCATTGCTCATGTGATTGTGACAGGCTTTCTTTTTCTTTTCTTGAGTTCCTCTCTCAAATATTTTCACATGATCCATGCCATCTGCTCTGCAAAACTTACTGTCAGACAACCATTATTCTCTAAGCACTACATTATCCAAAGTCTATCTTGAAGATTACGTTTTAATTATTTAAACTTTTTTTTTATAGAGGGTTCAAAATAGCTAAGCATATGCTAACTTTTTTCCTACTTCACGAGTTCAATATTTTTTAGCTCAAATCAGAATTCAAAATAGATAAGTGATGCTTTAAATATGTCTGTTTTAAAAATACATATGGATTCCTCAAAATCAGGGATCATAAACAAGAATTTATGCCATGTTCAAAATTAAGACACCTAATTTATCGCATTGATCTTAATGCCATGTAGATAATTAGAATCGATTATTTCTTAGTAATTTGTTTTTTTCTTCTGGTCATAGCTGTAAAGTATTGATATATCTTTGAATAAAATTCTTCACTTCCTGGACAGAGTGTTGTTTTAAGTTTAAAACTGCAGCTGAAATGCTATGATTCTGATTTTAAATTGTTTTAAGTCCCAGGCAGCAAAAGAAAGCTAAGGATAAGTGCTAAAATGAAATAAGTGTTGCTTTATGAAAAAGGTGGGAAGATGAAAGTTAGGATGGAGTTAGAGGCTCTGGTAGTTTCACCCAGTGGTGCTCTGGGTTTGCAAAGGTGTCATGTACTCACTCACACACATAAGTACATGGATGCAGGAGGGGACGGCATGAGCAAAGAGAAAGAGGATTCTCATCCTTTCCAAACCAGGAAATGAGGTGACTCAAAAATGCTAAGGTGGAACAAAAGAATCTCAGATATGCAGACGTTAATGAGAAGAACCCAAAATGCTTTAAAATGCCCTTCAGTGTTGCCTTGGAAGCAGTGTTTCAAGTTCAACAGTTAGACTTTACAGTGAAGTAGGAAGGGACCTTTTCCTGGGAGTGGGGGGAGAGGGGGGCATTAATGCATGGCTATAGCATTAATTTTCTGATGTCTCTGTCAGTTAATCAGAGCTAAATTAATTTATTCACTGCACATTTGCTATTTTCTCTAATGAACAAAGATATTATGTGCTTCATAAGTTCTTGTCTTCTTGAAATTTTGTAGGATATGGTATTATACATAATCAACTAAAATAGTTCCTTTTTGAAAGTCAAACTGTTAAGTAAAAATTTTGAATTTTTGAAAAAAATTTTGAAAAAATTTGTTTTAATTTTTTCAACATATTTTTATGTTGAAGAAGATGATTCTCAAGAGAATAAGAAGGGGTTTATAACTTTTTTATATCAGAAATAGCTCAATTTTCTATTTGATAGAAACACGTATAAGACGGTTTTATGATCCCTGCTCATCCCTCAAAAAGTTAAACATTAAATTCATATATTAAATGTGAAAGCAGTGTAGAATGATATGCCTTTGCAGAAATCACGTAGAATAGCAACTCCTAGCCAGGCAGTGATGGCACATGCCTGCAATCCCAGAGACTCACAAGGCTGAGGAAGGAGGACTGCAAATTCAAGGCCAGACTTGGCAACATACTGAGAGCCTATCTCAAAATAAAAATTAAAAAGGCCTGGAAGTATAGCTGAGTGGTAGAGTGCCAGTGGGTTAATTCCCCGTACCCCTCCCCCCAAAAGTAATCCCCAAAACATATGTACTAAGTTCAACATAATTCATCAGAATGTGGGTGGGGCACAGATCTGATATGATAGACATTTTATTAATGTGTTTTTAAAGAAAAATCTAAAACAAGGGTCACAAACTATGGCCTATCACAAAATCTTGTCCACTGATGATTTTATAAATAAAGTTTTATTGGAACACAGCCATACCCATTTATTTCTGTATTGTCTAAGGATGCTTTTATACTACCAAAGTAGGATTAAGTAATTGTGACAGATGTGTTTCCAAAGCCTATAATATTTACTAGTTGGCCCTTTATAGAAAAATTTTGCCAACTCCTCACCTAAAGCAATAACAAAAGAATTTAAACTTTGTCCATTTATATGGGTTTTTATGGGGGTCCTTTGGTAATCTGAGTCCTGGAAAGTTGAAACTTATGTGTATTCATACTAAGGTTTCCTTGGAGTGTCAGGGCTCTCCATCTTGCTGCAATGAACAGTGAGCACTTGGAGGGTTGTTCCTTAAGCCTGTTGTGCCTTATTGCAATGCAATTCAACTGTCTAGTTAGCTAGATAAGTTAGTCTTCATTTTATCTATTTTTAACCAAAATAACATAGGCAAACAACTTTATAAAAGACAAAAAAACTCCCGAAAAACAACCTAGATTGAATATACCACTACTGATATAAACATAACCAAGAAACAGCAGATGTGACACAAGGCCTATGTAGAGAAATTTATCAGTCATAAGTATAAATTTTAAATGCTTTTAATCTACTTGAATTTGGCATGAAGTAGGCCACTTTCTTGGAAATTATTAAAACGACTTTTATATCCATTGTCAGTGTGAATATTTCTAGCCCTAAGTTTATAATTGTGCTTGAGCTTTAGTTTGTTAATAGTATGGTGATATCATAATTAGTACAGCATTTACAATGTAAGGTATCAGCAGACATGAAGATGTTGTATAATTTTTAGTGTTGTTTAAAGACAGGGTACTCAACATTATGAGGTTTAAAGTATTGCTGAGGTAAATGATAAAATTCTCTTTTTAGGAATCTTATTTATTTATTTTTATTCTAAATTGTTATAAATGACAGCAGAATGCATTACATTTCATATTATACTTATAGAGCACATTTTTACATATCTCTGGTTATATACAAAGTATATTCACACCATTCGTGTCTTCATACATGCACTCAGGGTAATGATATCTATCTCATTCTACCATCTTTTTTTTTTTTTTTTTCTTCAGTCTTTTGCCCCCGGCCAAGATCTTTTTAGGGAAGTAATAGAGGATACTAGTTAAAAACCTAATTTAATTGGGGATACATGTGTTCTTCTTGTCCAGTAAATATTATAAAATATACATAGAAAACAACAGAACAATGAGCAGAAATGTATTCCTTTGGTATAAAATGCTACCAGAAAATGTATAGAAAATACCTCTGAAGATTTGAAACAATTGGTATTGAGGAAATCATGATATTTTGGGGGTTTTATTTTATGTTTAAATCAAAGTATTCAATTTTAAAATGTTCTTAGTTTATGACATTCATGTCTTAAATATAAAGTATACAAAAGTTGGCAGTTTGAGCTTTAAGGGAAAAAATAGAGAAATTTGTTCTCTAAAGTAAGTAGCTTCTTTAACAAAAGTACTATTTTACAGGAAACATTGGTGACATAATAGCAATGGAATATATTAAAAAACAGATTGTGGCATGAGGTTGCAGGTACATTGATATCCATAGGTAAAATGTGATGACAAAGAAGGGAACACACAACATGTGCATGCACACACACACACACACACACACACACACACACATACACACATTGGTCTCTGCAATAATGAGATGGAGAAGGACCAGGAAAATCTTTTGGATCATTCGAAGGTTCTCAAGTTATCCTGTGGCAAAGCACTTTATAAAGAGGCCAAATTCAAGATGCACTATGAAAATTTGTGTTTGAAGAATTACTAATGGGGTTCTTGGTTTGAATATAGTACTTCAAAATTTTTATTAATTACCATTTATCATTCTGATATCATTTGAAAGCAAAAGGAGAAACAAAAACACAAATTCCAGTTAATCCACAAACAAACAACTAGGTTACAAGAAAAACTCCAAACTATAAGAAAAATGTAAAGACTGCTAAAAAACAGTGAAGAGAGTGAGAAAATGTGTTTTGATGAGGAAATGGAATGAGGATACAATAACTGCAGATTCAGCAAACAGTCTTCACAGAGAGTCAGGATGCACCTTAATGAGCAAACCTCAAATCCATGGTCTTCCAATGGGTACATGTGTTGGCAACAGAAATCCCCTGTCCTGATTTTCTTCTGAGAAGCAGAGGAGTTGAAGCTTTCTGCACATTGAATTATAGAAAATCATATTTGTCAGGGACTCTCTCTTCCTCTGGCAGGCTGGACACAGACAACTTACTGTGTAGAGTACCATATAGCATAGCCTTTCTTACTTGGGGCAAAGTGAAGGCTAAACCAACCCATAGCCCAAACACTGAGCACAAAGATAATCCCAGGCAGTGGGCCCTTCCACATATGAACCTATTGCCAAAATTTCTCATGCAAGAAAGGTATATTTACCATGGAGATACATGAGGTGAGAGAGAAACAAACAAACAAGCAAACAAAAAGGATCCCTTGTTTGATAACAAACAAATAATCTCTAACTTGAGACTTTAAAAATAATGTACTGAGAATAGTTAAAAATGATAAAATATTTCAGGTACCACAATCAAAAAGAAAGACCTTCATAATGGGTAAAAATCCTTTAAGTACAGGAAGTGAGACTATTGCAATGCTAAAGAATATAATTTATAAGAAAAATACATTCACTAGAATATCTAAAGGTCAGAATATAATATCAGGATTCATAGAGTAAAAGCAAGAGACAAGATTAAAATAAATGAAAATATATTACTGGTAAAAAACTTTATTAATTATTTTTTTTCAGTTTATAATAGATCAGGCATAAAAAAACAAGTGGATCATCTAAAATAAATCTATTAAATGTATTTTTTGATTCTGTATCCCACAAACAAAGAAAAGCATAAAACTAAAAACTACTTTTAATATCTGTGGGGCCCTCATAAAAATTGGTTACATATTAGACCAAAAAAAGAAACTCCATTAATTGTTAAGGTAGATATGGTATACACAAATTTACCTGATCACAAACTTTATAAATTAATAAGAAACTAAGAAAACAAAATTGTTCCTCTCATCTATAAGTGGAAATTTTTGATTTTCAATGAATCTTTGATCAAGGAGGAAATTCAAGATAAATACTCTATTTTGTTCTCCTTTTTCCCCAGCTTTATTGAGATATAATTAACAATAAAGTTGTGTATACTTAAGGTATACAACTTGATGTTTTGATATGTATGTATTATAAAATGATCACAATCATGCTAACATATCTATGGTCTCACATTATAATTATTATTTTGTGATAGCATTTAGAGTCCACACTTATCAATTTGTAGCATTCAGTACATTTTGTTAATTATGGCAATATTTCTATTCATTAGATATCCAGAACTTATTTATCTTGAATAACCAAAACTATATAACCTTTGACCAACATCTCCCCCCTAACCCAGGCCTGGCAACTACTATTCTAATCTCTTCTTCTATAAGTTTGAGTATTTTACTTATTTTATTTTAATCTGACTATTCTAAAGTCCACATATAAGTGAGATCACATGGTATTTGGCTTTCTATGTTTGACTTATTTCACTTCCAGTTTCTTCCATGTTGTTACAAATGACAGGATTTCCTTCTTTTGTAAGGTTGATTAATTTTCCACTGTAGGTTTATCTACTACATTTTCTTTATATCTTGACATCTAATGGGATATCTAAGTTGTTACCATATCTTGTATTTTGTGAATAATTTTGCAGAGAACATGGGAGTGTTGGTATCTCAAGCTACTGATTTAATTTCCTTGGGAATATATCAAGAAGTGAAATTGCTGGATCTTATGGTAGTAATATTTTCAATTTTTCAGGGAATTTTGCTACTGCTTTCCATACTAAGCTTTGCAATTTACATTCCCATGAACAGTGTACAAAGGTTTCCTTTCCTTCATAATCTCATCAACATTTTTACCTCATGTTTAAGGGTAAAAATTTTTACCTTACATTTTTATTAACATATTTTAAATTTTGTTAATTAGAAATATTTCACTGGTAAAAAATGTAATAATTATATGTATTATTATGGTACCCTGCGATGTTTTGCACATGTTCATATTGTGTAATGTTAAAATCAGATGACATATTTATTTCCTCAAATATTTTTGATTTCTTTGTTGTGAAAAATTTCACAATCCTAGCTTTTTAAAATGTACAGTACATTATTGTTATCCCAGAAATTCTTGCCTCTATTTAACTGTAGCTAGTATCCATTAATCAACATTTCACCATCCCTCCTCCTTCCTACTCTCCCCAGCTTCTGGTAATTACTGTTCTATTATCAACTTCTTTGAGATCAATATTTTAATATTCTACAAGTTAAATGATGCAGTACTGTCTTTCTGTACGTGGCTTATTTCATTTAATATAATGATCTCTGGCCCAATTCATGTTGTCACAAATGAAAAGATTTTGCTCTTTTTTAAGGCTGAATAGTAATCAATTGAATACATATGCCACACTTTCTTTATCCATTCATTGGTTGATGGACACTTAAGTTGTTTCCATTTCTGTGCTGTTGTGAACAGTGTTGCAGTGAACATGGGAGTGCAAGTGTCTCTTCAATATACTGATTTCATTTCCTTTACATATATACCCAGTGGTGGGATTGCTGGCTCATATGGTAGTTTTAGTTCTAATTTTATGAGGAACTTACATCATTTTCCATAGTGGTTAAACTAATTTACATTCCTGACAATAGTGTACAAGGGTTCTCTTTTCTCCACATTCTTTCCAATAGTAATCTTTGGTGTTTTGGATCATCGTCATTCTAACAGAGGTGAGGTGATATCTCATTGTGGTTTTGCTGGCATTTCCCTGATGATCAGTAATGCTGAACATTTTTTTCATATCCCCATTCACCTTTGCACCTACTCATTAGCCATATCTTTTGAGAAATGTCTATTTAGGTCCTGTTATAGTTTGGATATATGGTGCCAAAAGCTCTTGTATTGGTACAGGCATGTTTGGAGGAGAAGTGATTGAATTATAAGATCTGTAATTAATCAGTTTGAATAGACTGGGTGGTAGCTCTAGGCAGGTGGGCTGTGACTGGAGGAGGTGATCACTGGGTGCATGTACTGGAAGGGTTCATCTTCCTTGCGGCCCCAACTCCATGTCCTCTCTCTCTGCTTCCTGGTCACCGTATCCTGAGCAGCTTCTCTACCCCACATTTTATGCCATAACGTTCAGCCTTACCTTGGGCCCAGAACAGTGCAGCACACTGTAACCATGGGCCTGAGTAAACTTTCCCTCCTCTGATATGTTCTTTTCAGGTATTTTGATCACAGCAATGCAAAGCTGCCTAAAACAAGTCCCTTGCTCATTTTAAAATCAGAATATGTGTGTGGGGGAGGGGCGGATATTATTCTTATTATTGTTACATTGACGTGTTTAGGATATTAGCCCTTATTGGGTATGTAGTTTACAGATACTTCCCCCTATTCCATAGATTGCCTTTATACTTTGTTGATTTTTTTTTCATGCATAAACTTTTTATTTTTGTTGCCTATATTTTAGGTGTTATATGCAAAAAAATCATTCCCCAAGCCAATGTCAAAATAATTTTTGCCTTTTTCTGTCCCCTCCCATAGTTGTTTTATAGTTTCAGGCTTTGTGTTTAAGTCCTTTATCCATCTTGAGTTGATTTCTTGTACATGGTGTGAGACAAGGGTCCAATTTTATCCTTCTGATGTGGATATCCAGGTTTCCCTTATTAAGAAGTCTATTCTTTTTCCATTGTATGTTCTAGCATTGTTATAAAAAATCAGTTGACTGGTCATAACGAATGGATTTATTTTTGCAATCTTTACTCTGTTCCATTGGCTTACATGTCTATTTTTATGCCAGTACTTTAAACCATTTTGATTTGTTGTTTTGTAATATATTTTGAAATCAGGAAGTATGTTTTTCCCTCACCACTCCAAAGAAGGATATTTAGAAGATTGTCTTTAGGTCCATAGGATTAAAAATACTTTTTAATATTGTCTTTTTAGCTTGGTTATATTTTCTAATTTTTCTATAATGATTATATGTTACTTTGTATAATATTAAAGCCAACTTCTCAAACTAATGAAAAAGAGATCCAACTTGAAAAAAAAAATGATTTCTACCTGAAGAAAAAAGGTAATAAGATCATCATCCTTATAATTATTATATTTTAGAATATACAAGATATAGATAAAATATTCTTTGGAAGAAAATTTATAGCTTAATGAGTAAATATGGGAGGAAACCAAGAAAAAGAACCTGAGGATATTGGAAACTGGAGGTTGAATACAAGAACAAAGTAGAGAAAATTCCCAGGGTAGTGGTAAAGATAATGGCAGGATAACACCTTGATGTGAAGCCCAGGAGATGGCTAGCATAGATGGAAGAGGAAGCTTAGGTGATATAGATATGAAGAATCTTTTCTCCTTTATCCTGCATTATAAACCTGGCAGTACTCACATGAGATTGGCCCAGACTCTTTGTTCTCTTTGGCCTGTCCTATTGGTGATAAAATTCTGCTTTCCCTCTCTGCCCAGCTGCAGAGAGGGTAAGTTGGGTATACCACATGATCCTACAAAGGGTTCAGGTTTGACTTACTCCCATGAGATGGAGTTTAGCCACAGTGAACTCAGAAGTATGAAACACAGAGCTGTACACCCTAGGCAGACATTTTCCTCCTGACTGCATTAAATTAGACCCTACAGGATCCCCCCATATTGTGTACCCTTTGTTTTCCATGAGTTACTGCAGGCTTGTCCCTGGACATCCTGCAGATGGTTCCTGGAACCCACCAAGAAAAATGAAGCCTAACCAGAGACTGTTTGGGGCCACCTTTTTCTAAGCACCTTCAACTATCAAAAGCAATCTACCCTTTTCTTGGATAGCTAGTTTTGTGCTTGCTATTCAGTTTTCATGTTAATCATTTTCATACTGATTAAGATGTGTAATGAGTTCTTAATAAAACTATAAAATATTTGATTGAAAAATAAGACAAAGCAGAATATATTTCAATATAAAAAGAATGAGAAGTATTGGTTAATGAAATTAGACTAAAGAAAGAAATGAAAAATGTATTAAGTGGCAGAGAGGAAATAAGTTTATCAGTATTAGGTGATTTGATTTTAAGTGATGCACCTGGAATTTCTAAGGGAATCAACTGAATGACAATAAGTAATTATGAAATTATTAAATAATTAGGATAACTCAATAATGTGTCTTGGTCGAAAAGGAATAGCTTTAAAGTAATGATAAGTATTCCAAAATTGTTGTTATATGAAAAAAAAATGTGATGCAGGATATTGTATACAGGATGTTATCTTTTTTATAGTGAGTGTATGCTTGTTGTGTATGTGTGAGATTGGAATACATATTTGTATTTTTGCTAAGGAAATGCTTGAAGGACAAATGAAAAACTAGTAGAAATAAAACACAGTCATTCTTTCAAGGTACAGAAGGTTGAAACCCATCATTCTGCAAATGTAAGATTTTTAACTTACTTAAAAATTTACAAATAATTTTTAAAGTAAATTTTAACCCATTATTTGAAAACATTTTTAAAACATAGGAGATATTCTGGTATAGCAACACACTAAGTGTACATTTTTAAAAATCATTAGTTGCTTAAAAATATATTGTTTGGAAAAGTGAATTCATGTTACATTTAAAAAGTACATACATATATATGTACATACATACGTATAGGTTCTTTTTGCAACTTTTCTTAATAGACTGAATTCTCATTCTTGTGATTTCCTTGTTCATTCACATCATTCATAACCTCATTAAATAACTCTGACTTCCATGGAGTTTTTTGGGTTCATCCCCTTTCCATGTTGAAGACCCACCCTAGTTTAGTGCTGTTACCTCTCTTTGTGGTGAACTCATCTATTTGCTGCACTGCTAGGTTCGCTCCAAGAAGACACTGCCTGGAATTGGAGTCCTCCTTCATTCCTTCCAGATTCACCTTTCCCCAGTCCTTTTTCTTTGCTAAATTAAACTTGAAAACTCACTCTTCTGTGAACTAAACCTAGTACCTCAATCCCTCCACTCAGATCTTAATACCCTCTTCAGTGCCCTACCCTTTCTCCTCCAGTTTCTTTCAGAGCAAGTCAGAAGCATCCTTGAATTAATTTCCACTGCTATTACTTCCTCAAATAACCCCAGCCAACCTCTTTGGATAGACTCACTCCTTCCTTACACATTACTGCTCTCAATACTTCCCAAAATAACAAACTTCTTCCCTTCAGGAGAAACTGTGCAGGCCCTTATTTTGCTCTGCAAAGAGGTTGGAGATGGGGGATAAAAGGGAATTATTGAAAGAGACAAATAGTACACTCTGAAGCAGCTGTCTTGTGAGTGATACCTCCTTATGAGAAGTCTTTACTTCATACTAGTACATCTATAATAGACCTAAATGTGTGCTCGACTTTTGTCCACTAACATACTCCTTATGCCTTTCTTCTTCCCAGGATGTGACAGTGCCTCACAAGCCTGTTTCGCTCCATCCTTTATATCAGACTAAACTCTATCCTCCTGCTAAGTCCCTGCTGCAGCCTCAGACCCTCCCACATGCTGATTGTCTTAACCCAGGACCCTTCAGTCATTTGTCCTCCTTCTCACTGAGTGATGAACAGGAGAATTCTCACACCTTCCTTAGTCACAACGCCTATAATAAGGTGAGAATTCTCTGCCCAAACGGGGGATTATTGTGTGCTGGGAACCTTCTCTATGGTTAACCATTAAAACTTAAATAAGGAAGAAACTTCTTACAGATTAAGAATATTTAAAAATTTAACATTAAATGTGCTAAGAAAACCAAATATTTGTGTTGAAGAATATTATTTATGAGCAGATAATAATTGAATTTGGGAAATAATAAAAATTTACTTTTCTTTTTAAAGTCATTTTCTGATTTGTGTTTCTCATTTTTAATGTTCTGACACCAATGTGGAGATGCCAAGTTTTCTAAAACTTTACAAGAAGCCGGGCACGGTGGCGCATGCCTGTAATCCCAGCACTTGGGAGGCTGAGGCAGGAGGATCGCAAGTTCAAAGCCAGCCTCAGCAATGGCGAGGCACTTAGCAACTCAGTGAGACCCTGTCTCTAATAAAATTCCAAAAAGGGCTGGGGATGTGGCCCAGTGGTTGAGTGCCCCTGAGTTCAATCCCTGGTACCCCCCCCCCCAAAAAAAAAAAGAAAAAAAAAACTTTACAAGATGCCATTATGAATTTGTTATAGTTTTAGTTCAATGATCTTAAAAAGCTTCTTTAAATTACAGTGACTTGATGAGGAGGCACTTATAATTGCAGTCAATGGGCAAAGAAATACTTAGAATTTCAGCAGGTATCTGAAAAATAATATTAACATTGCATTTTTAAATGGTCCTAGCTGTCTCATTACTGCAGAGTAATGAGATATGTAAAAAGTCATGAAGTGTTTGGTACCTGGAGGAATATGTGTATATATATATACATATTTATATATACACATATATACATTTATGCATAAATGTACATATGCATGTGTGTATACATAAAATATATGTATGTATACATATAGGAAACAAAGTAAGTATTAAATATTTATGAATTTATGATTGGCTCTAGAATAAAATCATGTGTTCTATTAAAAGCCAGCAGTCAACACTATATGGTGCTTATGTAAGGTCTCTGTGATCTTTTGAGTGCTATATTGTAAGGGCAACCTAGCTAGTGCAGATTCTCAGACTCTGAAAATTTCCTAAAATAATAATTTACCAGTAAAACTGGACCTTCAAATAAATTTTCTTGAATAATTCAAAATCTTGTTAAACATTTATCTTACAAATTCTCTATAACTAATGAAATACATCAGTATAGTTGAAAATCAATGAAGGCCATCTTCCAGGAAACAGGTGAACTATACTCCCTGGGCCCAAAGGCATTGTGTACAACTAAGATAAATACATATTTAAAAACAAAAGAAATAATGGTCACAAACTCAGTCTAAACACAACCAACCATCTAAAAAGTGAACACTGTACAAGAATGAATGAGCTATTTATATTTTATCCCATCTTTGAGAGCTGAGTGATCAATTCTGATTAAATAAGGTCTAAAGCATCCATTGTCTGCCAACAAAGTTCAGGATAACATTTTTATGACTTTTGGTTGTTTTTTACTCTTGATCTTGAAAAAAAGAGTATATCAGGGAAGGAACACTGATATTTAAAAATTATTTTATATTATTTGAAATTCTCTGTGAATTAATGTTTACCAACATCTATGAAATCCATTTAGTTATTGAAGTTAATAATTCTTATAATAATGTAGCCACTTTCTTAGAAATTGTCATCTGTGACAGGGTTATGATTATATTTCCTAGACATGAATTACATGCACTATCCCATTCTTTTTATTTTTAACGGTGTTTTCTGGAACTGTTCAACAAGGATAACTCAGCATTTCATTCCTATGTTAGCCCTTGCTTGTTCACTAAGTCATGTGAATCCAGGCATGGTGGCTAATGCCTAGAGTCCTGGCTGTTTGGGAGGCTGAAGTGGAAGGATCTCCTGAGCCTGTGAGTTGGAAACCAGCCCTAGAAACATAGTGAGACCCTGCCTAAAACAAACAAACAGAAAAAGAAATAAAAGAAGAAGAAAAAAGTAAAAGCCAAGCCATATGAATTTGGACAACTACTTTCAGTTCACATACAGATTTTGTCTTTTGGAGTCTGAGATTAATTGATAGTGAATAAGGAACCATTCAAATCCAAAATAATATTATTTATAAAATCACCATATTGGTAAGACAATATTTTTCTAGTGGAAGACTCAGTTGCTTAGTCTTGGATATCTATTGCTCCTATTAAAATACATGGATCATCCAGTGTGATATGTAGGTTTACAAACCTTGTGTTGTTGATATTGAGCCAATACCATATCAATTTAGCAAAATTATTTTTACTTGAAATTGTTTCTTGTCTGAAATTGTAAAATGTAATCTGCCATCTACATTAACTTTTCTCCAATACCCTAACATTACTCCCAAGACCGACGTTACAACTTTACCCACTGAGCTCATCTCCAAACTCAGATCTTCCACCCTTCCTCTGGAGGACCACACTGATCTTCACTTGTCAGTCGTTAGGGTACCTCATCAGCAGGGGCTCTAGAAGGTGTCGCACAAGTTGTATCCTTGTGTTCAGTCTGTAGTGCATTCTTCTGAAATCCACAAACTCCTCAAGTACTAAGTCCTCAACCAACCTCTTCCCTTCTTTCTTAGTTTCCAGATGGAACTCTAGAATATGATGTCACACCTCACATGATGGTCTCAGGTGCTTTCATTTTCATTCTCGCATACACCAGTATGTCCACCTTCCTTTCTTGCTTCCATCTCATGAAGAAAGTCATCCATTTACTTCCTCTATTATCATTGAAAGTGATATAGCCCAGTGGATAAGAGCATAATGCTTCTAGTCATTTAGCCTAAATTCATTTTTGACCCCAGGCCTTCCAGATGGTGATGTTGGGCATGTCACTTGGCCTCTGCATGCCTCCATGTATTCATCTTTAAAACAAAGATTATAATAGTACCCAACTTTTCAGAGTATTATAAAAAGGATGGTATAATATGTATAAACTATGCAGAACAGTGCCTGGAACACCAGGAGATAGGTTAGCTCTTTTTATTTCTAAGCCTTCTGGAATTGTTATTCCTATTGCTCTCTTGAATCTTGATTGTTTTTTTTCCCAAAAGATGCTTTCCCTTAGTGTGCAGAAACATCAAACATAAAAAATAAAACAAAAGGAGTTCTTCACCCTAGTCCTTGATGATGCTGTAAATCTAGCAGTTTCATAATTTTATTTGTCTTGTAATGGTCAATAGCAATTATCTTTTCTTCTCTATCAGCTAACTCTTTAACCCATTCTCAAAAGAATTCCTTTACCTCTACCACCGCTCCCACTAGAATAATCTCCTCAGGAAATTCGGCTGTAGGTCCTTGGTCTCTGTCTCTTTTTTCCCTGTCGGGCATTTCATGCTGTTGATGTCATTCCCTCTTACATATTGTCCTGACTCTTCTTCTGGGATAGATTACTTTCCAACTTCCTGACAGCTCCTTCTTTGTTTTCTTGGTAGACACTTCTTCTACTTTTTTCTAATTGCCTCACATCAGATATTCACCACTCACAGTCCTCAGTAATTATCTCAGTACTGATAAGTCTCAAATCCACATTTCCAATTTTGCTTCTCCGCCGAGATCCAGTTTCTCATCTTCAGCTGCTTGCTTATCACTTCCCTGGATGTCGTGTGTTGTCACCTCACATTCGTTTTGCCTGAAACTAATTCTGCACTAGCTTCCCTACTTCTGTCATTAATATCATAATTCTAAATTCCCACACTCAAAACTAGATTTGTCTTTTATGATTCATTCATGCTTTTCTGCTTTGTCCTCATAGCTAGTCATTCACCAAGTCAAATGCACTCCTCTTATGCCATGCTTGTCATATTATCTCACACTCTTCTTTATTATTATTCAACTTATTTTAAACAGATCTACTTATTTTCCTCCAGGCATGCTTTGAGCATGTTCAACTCCTTGTGCATTCTTCCCGTAGAAAATACTTTCCTACTATTCCCCTTATTGCATCTCTCTCTCTTTTTCTGTCTCTTTTAATATGAGAGTTTGCTAAATTGTTGAGGCTGGCCTTGAAGTTGTGATCCTCCTGCCACAGCCTCCTGAGGAGCTGGGATTATAGGTATATGTCATGGCACCTGGTCTTTTTTTCCTTACTTGTGCAAACCATTGTTGTACATTAGTGAAGTTTACTTCAGTGAAGTTTCTCCATATATCAACATTAAAAGTGGTCTTTATTTTTCACCCTTCAATTACTGTAATCCTTGCCTGTGCCAAAGCATGTCAAGCATTTTATAGGTCATCCTGTATTTGCTTATTTGTTGGGCGTGCCTTGGTGTCCATCTAGGACGGGACACCTTTAATATAGTATTCTTACCTTTTAGACATGGCAATAAATATGTGTTAATGGTGAATGAATACTAAAATGACTCAGCTCTTTACTATAAATCCCCAATGTTTGATAATCATTTCTATTTTAAGCATATCCTAAATCTGAATTAATTTATGGGTTCACCCATACGTTTAGAATAATTTTAGTCAAATAAGGATATCTCTTCTATTGAGAAGTGCATCTGATTTCCAGCTTTTGGAGCACCTGGGTATGGAGCACAGGTGGATTCAGGATGTAAAGGTAGGAAGCATCTGATCTCCTTCTGCTATTTATAGACTTGGGTATCGACCAGGGAGTTCTCATTTCTGTCTGGTGTCCGACCACTAGTTGTATAATACCTGGCTGCATCTTTCTCAGCATTCGTGGGAACACATTGTCACCACATGCTAGAAGCAGGTAAACTCTTTGTGGCTATCTCAAAACCATCATTTTAGATGACCCACATATTCTTCTCTTCTGTTCCTACTCCCTTTGCCAGAGGGATTCTCCAAAAGAATTCATATTTGTGAGTTCATCTACTATTTGAAATTCATTTATAACCCTGCATTAATACCTTCTTACTGAATTTGCTCTTTTGGTCATATATGGGCATGCACAGAACAGGGACAAATTTGAGTCACTTACATACATGTTCTCAGTTGAGGTTGAACAGGCAAAGCTCTGCTTTCTTGTCTCAGCTATCACACTGTAAACATTTGCCCTTTTTGTGATCTTAATTAGTACTATTTTTGTTTGTGTGTATTTGCTTACTAATTTTGTTATTGAAAATGAACCTGAAATCTGGGGTTGAAGTTCAGTCTAGGGTTCCTACAAACAAAGAGGAGCATGTCAGGTAAGCTTTTAAGTTTTAGGCATGAATTACCATGCTGTAGGCCATGAGTTGTCAATAAAACTATAGAATAGTAAATAAATGTTTAAAGCAGGACCATACATAAAATAACATTTTTATTGATTGATAAAAACGTGAATGCTGAGAATCATTTGTATTTTTGTTTGGGCTTCTCAAGCAAGGAAGAGAATTCATATATTAGAAGTTACTTTGGAAGTGGTTCCAGGACGAGGCAAGGCGGAGAGGATCTCATAAAGGGTGTGTTAGCAAGCAAACTGCTACTGGGAACTGGAGCTTAATTTTAAGTGGGGGAACTCTGAAAAGCCAATGGAGGACAGAGCTCAGAGCTTTGCTATCAGAAAAGAGGGGAGAAAAGTTCTGATAGTCACTAATTGAGGGTTGTTCCTGGGAGAGGGGCAGCATTAATCCCTAGAAAATGCCCTAAGGCATGAAAAGTAGAGGTAGGTAGTTTGAAGTTCAGGGGCTAGATCCTGCTAAACAGATCCAAGATGACATAGCTAGATCGATGATTTTGTATGTGTGTGAGTGAGTGTGTGTGTGTGTGTGTGTGTGTGTGTGTGTTTAAACATACACAAATATACACATGTATATTTCCCAATCTCCTATTTTATGATTTAAATTTGAAACCCAGGCTCCTGCAGATCAAAACTTTGGCTATGGAAACATAAGGGTATTTCTTCATTTTTGCTATGTCATGCATTGGGCTATGCATACTGCTGAAACCATGAAGGGCACAAAAGAACAGTGTATTTGAGTATGTGGGGGTTGCTATCTTAAAATCGTTTCTTTTTAAAATTTTTTTAACTTTTTTCTTCTTTTTTTAAATTCTAATTTGTTATACATGTTTGCAGAGTACATTTCATTTCATATTACATATAAAGAGCACAATTTTTCAAGTTGCTGGTTTTATATAAAGTATTTTTACAACAATTGTGTCTTCATACATGTATTTAGGGTAATCACCGATAACTCAGTGTGCCATTATTCCTATCCCCTTGTCCCCTCCCCCCACCCCCTTCTTTTTCCTATTTAGAGTTCTTTCATTCCTCTCATTCCCCTCTCTTGCCTTTATAAGTTAGTATCTTCATATCAAAGAGATCATTTGACCTTTGTTTTTTTGGGATTGGCTAACTTCACTTAGCATTATTTTCTCCAACTCCATCCATTTACCTGCAAATGCCATGATTTTATTCTCTTTTAGTGCTGTGTAGTGTTCCATCTTGTATATATACCAAAGTTTCCCTATTCATTCATCTGCTGATGGGCATCAGGGTTGGTTCCACAATCTAGCTATTGTGAATTGTGCTGCTATAAATACTGATGTAGCTGTGTCCCTTTAGTAAGCTGTTTTTAAGTCCTTTGGGAATAGGCCAAGGAGTGGGATAGCTGGGTCAAATGGTGGTTCCATTCCAAATTTTCCTAGGAATCTCCATACTGCTTTCCAGATTGGCTTCACCAATTTGCAGTTCCACAAACAATGTAAGAGTGTGCCTTTCCCCCCACATCCTTGCCAGCATTTATTGTTGTTTGATTTTTTTTTTTTTTTTTTGATAGCTGCCATTCCGACTGGAGTAAGATGAAATCTTAGAGTAGTTTTGATTTGCATTTCTCTAATTGCTAGAGATGGTGAAATTTTTTCACATATTTGTTGATTGTTTGCATATCATCTATTGAGAAATGTCTGTTTAGTTCCTTGGCCCATTTATTGATTGGGTTATTTGTTTTTTTGGTGTTAAGGCTTTTGAGAGCTTTATAAATCCTTGAGGTTAGTGTTCTATCTGATGTGCTTGTGGTAAAGATTTGCTCCCATTCTGTAGGTTTTCTATTCACTTCACTGATTGTTTCTTTTGCTGAGAAGAAGCTTTTTAGTTTGAATCCATCCCATTTGTTAATGTTTGGTTTTAGTTCTTGTGCTATAGGGTCTTATTGAGGAAGTTGGGGCCTAAACCAACATGATGGAGATTTGGGCCTACATTTTCTTCTATTAGGTGCAAGGTCTCTGGTTTAATTCCTAGGTCCTTGATCCACTTTAAGTTTTGTGCATGGTGAGAGAAAGAGATTTAATTTCATTTTATTACATGAGGATTTCCAGTTTTCCCAACACCATTTGTTGAAGAGGCTGTCTTTTCTCCAGTAAGCATTTTTGGCACCTTTGTCTAATATAAGATAATTGTAGATGTGTTGGTTAGTCTCTGTGTCTTCTATTCTGTACCATTGGTCAACTGGTCTACTTTGGTGCCAATACCATGCTGTTTTTGTTACTATTGCTTTGTAGTAAAATTTAAGGTCTGGAATAGTAATGCCACCAGCTTCATTCTTCCTGCTAAGAATCACTTTGGCTATTCTGGGTCTCTTATTTTTCCAGATGGATTTCATGATTGCTCTTTCTATTTCTATGAGGAATGATATTGGGATTTTGATCGGTATTGCATTGAATCTGTATAGTGCTTTTAAAATTGTTTCTTGTTTCTAGTCATTTTTTCAATTTTCCTCTGTCTTGTAATGCATTTAATTTTTTTTATTATCAAAGATAGTAAAGAATCATGTGTTTATGTCTAGATTAAGGCCGTCAAGTCTTTCCTGTTAGAAAATTCAGTTATTTTAGAAAGGTGATTCTTGATAGGCACCATTATTATGTTGCATCAGGCATTTTAACTGCTTTCTTGGCCCTCAGGTGGAAAAATTTATACACACATAAAGTAAATAAGTTATCTCTCTCCATAACTTTGATACTTTTCTCCATCTGTTGTCTAACTCATTTCTTCTATCTTCTACTCATAATTTTGGAGGTGTACCTGTCTACTTAAATCAACCCCAAATTCCAATTCTTCTGGTCGGCTTTAAATATTCCAACTTAATTATTCTCTCATATGCACTGTTTTCTCTTTTCTCATCCCAATTACTGCCATCCCCTGCTTTTTTTTTTTTTTAAAATCAACTACAGGCCATCTAGACAGGAAGTTATCTGGAGTCATCTCTTACTGTTTTCTCCCTTGAGTTCCTACTCTGCCAATTTGCATCAGCTACAAACAAGAAAACACATGACCAGTCTGTGTATAGAACCCAGAGGAGTGAGGACTAAGTCTTCACAGTCAGGGTGACTTTTCTGATCTGCTGGAGGGAGGAAGGCTAGGATTTCTGAAGCAGGAAGTCTCTATTTACTGTGAAAGCTTGAAAGGTTTTACAAGCAAGAATAGGATCTTTATAGACAGAGAGACAGCTTTGAAGCCCCAGGAGAAAATTCACAGGCATCCTTAAGGATCTCTTCTCTTTATTTTGATGCCTAGTTTGTGACCATGCAGCCATTTTATTTTACATTCAGTTTTCTAAAAATGCATTATCATTGTGTCTTGTTTGTAACCATACACCATTTCAATTTGAGTCTGCTCATGTCCCATGAAAGAGACAAATAAGTAGAATGGAGTTCTTTGCAGATATATCATCCCATTGGTCCCACTGCTGTTAAATTCTATTGTACATTTTTTATGCAAGGGCTAGCTTTCAATATGAATATTTCAGTGCTTTTCTTTGGAATGTGCTCTTGAAAAATCCCTTTCACTATAACTTTCACTTCAGGACCAGAGAGAGTTGTTCAAGCCACCTCTCTTCTCCTCCACCCAGAACCCCTCATAGGCCTAACCATACCCACTGCCATTTGCAAGACCCCCACACTGATATCATTGCTAGAGCTCAGGAGAAGGCCTTACTGTCTCTTATGTAGGCAGGAAAATCCATATTTCTATGTGAATGACTATATATCTCCATCAGTCTGGGGTATTTTTAAAACGTATACTAATATGTGTTTTCCTTTTTTTTTTTTTTAAGGGAATTTTATTTTTAAAAATTGTTATTTGAAAAGAAATATTTTATGTCTACCACTCTAATAAAATATTTCAGTCAATAATTGTTTTAAAAATGATTTGACTTTAATTATTTTTAGTGCCCATTTTCATTTTCAAAAATGTCATGATTTGATTAGTAACTACATAGTCACTCAACTTATAGTGAAATGCAAGTTGAAATTCATCTGCAGAGTCTTTATAATAAGGCATCATTTGCTAAATTTCTTTCATTGAATAAAATGTTTTATGCCTATATTTAAAAAGACAAGTCAAACTGTTGCTTTTAGGCTCCTTCTTTGTAAAAAGACAACAAAACAAAAAACAAAGCAAAATAAAACAATGGGGAAAAGACCCTTCCATTCTAGAATTTTAAAACTTTTGTGTTCCAACTTAAGTACTCAATTTTGTAAGTCTTTCGGCATCTGCCTTTATTATTAGAGTTTGGTGCTGGATTGCAGAAATAACCCACCAACATAACTTGTAGGACATTACTCTCACTTTAAGTGCCTTTTCCTTTTTACTGTGGCATATAATGAATTCCAATTTATTTACATATGTATTCCCTTTCATTTCCACTTCTCATCCTTTTTTGTTTCCCAAGTGAACTATTCTAAAGTATTTGATATGTTTTTTTTTTTTTGCTTTTGTCTGTTTTGTCTGTTGTTTGTGTACTTTCTCTCAAAAGTTGCCTTGATATTTTGTGTGCATATAATTTAATTTACATAAATGCTTTGCCACATACTTTATTATTTTTCAGTAAGTTTCTGTCTCAGCTATAATTATAGAGTTTTGGATTTGTTTTAAAAATTCTGACTCTAGGACCCAAACTGGGCTGACTGCATTATAATTATCTGGGAGCTTTAGATAAATGCAAATTCATGACCCCACTTAAAATTTCTAAACTCAGAATTTCTGTCAGTGGATTTGGTGACTGCAAAGTTCTTACTTCATAGAAAATTTTATGCTTTCCTTTGAAAACAAACTTTCCCTCTTTTTCTTTTAAATTCTGTAATGATTCACTAAGGAAATGAACTTTATTATGACAAATAACTTTAAAAGGAAACCATTTATATTTGCAGGTTGATAAGTGCTTGGTTATAATTGAACTTTTTCTTTTCTTTTTTTCCTCATAAAACTCCTAGTAAGGGAGGGGTGGAAAAAGATTGGCAACAGTACTTAGCTATAGATCAATACGAGAAACAAGTTTTGGCATTCTTCTGCACAATAAGACAGCTATAGAAAATGATAATGTAAATTTGTCAAATGTACAAAAGGATGCTGTACATTTAAAAAACTCTAGAAGAAAGGGCTTTGAATCTTTCCCCACAAATAAATGATAAATATTTGAGGAGATAGATATGCTTACCCTGATTTGAAATTCTACAATATATATATGCATTGAAACCTCACAGGATACCTCACAAATATGCAGAATTTTAATGTCTATTTAAAAAACTTTAAGTGCTAAAAAAATTAAAATAACCCAATAAGTAAGAGGAACCATAACTGTTAAATAGTGTACTCATTAGCTTAGGTAACAGATTTTTTATTACATTTTTTATTAGAGTAACTTATAAAATGTTAGGTAGAGTTCACAATTGATATTGTCCACATGTGTGTGCAACATTTACAATTGGATCTAAGTGTTTAGATTTCTAGTACTTGTGGACTTACTATGTATTTTCTTTTCCTGTGTACTACTTCAATTATTAAAAGTAATTTCTCTGAAAAAATACCACAGCTTCCCACTTGTGCTTTCATATGATTTACTCTTAAGAAATTGAAGTGCCTTTTTCATAAAAATATTTTAAATTACAACAATCCTTTATATTAGAATCATGTTTTTGCTAAGAAAGACAAAGCATTTTACTTGAAATGTATTTTATCTTTATAATAATGGATTATTTACTGATCAGTTTTTATAGCCTTTTCTCTGAGCAGCTGCTCTTGAGATTATAGATTGAGAATAAAGAGGAAAAAATAAATAAAGAGAAAATAGAACTTGTCTGCAGTGAAAAAAATGGAAGAATGAACAAAACACAGGTGTTTTTCAGTCCAATTCCATCCAGTGCTTGTTTTTACTACCTAAAGGACTACTGCACTTATCATGAGCCATGGCTGAGTCATCTGTTAGAATAGCAGGGGAACCTACTTAGCAAAATATATTATGAATGGGAAGTACACAGTTTAGTGAATAGGAGAGGAAAACAAATCAGTAGCAATGGACAGACATCACAACTCCCTTCGCTTCCACATAATATCGTATTAGGAGATGGCGTATCCACTTCCTACTCCAGAGTCTCTGAAGTTTTGTGGTAGAAAGGTGCTTTGTGAGCAAGGTAACAGGACAGAAGGCAGGAAATGGGCCTTCATGTCCAGGATGGGTAGGTGGGAAGGGCCCCTTCCCAAATGGCTCTAGCCTGCTTCCAGGCCATAGGCATACATTCCTGAGACTATTTGGATATTTTGCCCTATAACTGTTGATTTCCTTTATTCCATTTCTTTGTCTTCAATTTTTTTTCCTTTTACTTATTGGTTTTCAAATTTAGTACATTTGTAAAGTTTGTACTGTTAACATTATTCAGAACATTGTAACTGGTATTATCATTACATTGGTATTTAGAGAATTGATGCCATGAATCTATAGAAATCCAATCAATGAATTTAAATATTACTAATCAATGAATTAAAATATTAATGTCATAGACATATTACTGAGCATGTTTTGATTTTTTTTAGTAGCTCTTCTAGACGGAGATTTTTTTTTTCCTCTGAGACTTCTCTTGATACTTTATTAATGATCATTTAACCATAATAAGGCAATTATGGTTTGTCTGGAGATAAATGTCACTCCAACCTTCACCTACTGGTTCAAAGGCTGAGGGGGCTTTGAAATAACAATTTGTTTTTCTAATGTAAGTTGTACATGTTTAGATTCAGAGATGTGAAAGAATGTTATAAGTATACTTATAAATAAAACAAATGCAGGCGTGGTGGCATATGCCTGTAATTCCAAGCTACTTGGGAGGCTGAAAAAGGAGGATCACAAGTTCAAGGCCAGCCTGGGCAACTTGGTGAGATCCTGTCTCAAAAAGAAGTAAAACAGCAAAACAAAAATAATGTACTGAGGCATCCACTTAATAAAGAAGGTCATCTTGAATTTGAAGGCAAACCTCTATCTACTTCTTAATAATGTCTGATGGGCTCTAACTGTAAATACAATTAGAAATCATTCTCAGTGAATGAGCCTAGGTAATTTATTTGGGTTTATCATAAAGATAAAGTGTTTTGCTCTCAATTCTAAAATGTTTTTGATAATTTTTGGAAGTAATGGGAACTGGATATATTAGAAGACATTAGAAGAGAAAACCTTTGAGGTGGGTGGAATAAGAGAGAAAAACTTTATCCAACTCAAAATGGGTTTTTAATGTTTTGAGATTTTTCAGGAAACCAAAGCACAAGCACTATTTTATGATGCCAAGTTATTTTCATAATATGAATTTGTTTAGTGTGTTCATTAGGAACATTCTGTGCAAATGGCTAAATGCAAATTAATTGGACTTTTAACATTAAAAAATGAATACGTGTAGGTATTTGAAGAGAAACAGTTCTGCAAAATGGAAGTATCAATCCTATTTAGTTAGGGTCTCCAACAGAGGGCAAAAAAGAGCATTTCAACACAATATATTTCAATAGCTGCCTTATTGGCAGGTTGGCATTTGAAACTGGACATGTTTCAGATTACCTAATTACCAGTCATCATTCTTAAAATGTACTTAATATAATCACAAAACGGTTGACTTTTAAATTTCTTCCAGGAAACTGAGAACAATCAATTTCTTATTCATATGTCTCTTTTGCTTCAATCTTAGTGACAAAAACATTTGTCCCAGAACTCATTTGTTATTGGGAAATGAATGCATAGTATCTAAATGAAGGATTTCATTGTGCATTTTTAGTAAAATCATTATAAAAATTAAGAATTTGCTAATTGGAAAGAGATGTGTGGCTGGAGGCAGGCAGGATGGCATTTTTAGGAAGGCAAAGTCTACTTTGAGAAAGATAATTTTTAAAGCTCTTATAACATGCTGGCCCCTTAAAATTTATTAATTATGTGTGTATTTTATAGGCCTAGGGGAAAAACAAAACCTGCTATCATTTGGCATTTTTTTCAGATGGAGGCACCATGGGCAAGTGAGTTCCTTGCACTTCATAGCACACGGCTGCCACTGCCCAGTCAGCCTTCTTGTAAGCCATACACTCTATGTGTTGTATGAGTCAAATGGAAATCTGCTTTGGGCGTAAGAAAGATCTCTGTGGGTCTGGGCCCTTAGGTTGTATAGAACTATTTATTTATCTCCAGTTGGACATTATTTTCTTATTTCTTATACCCATGAAGGCATTCAAATGAAGTGTAATGCCTCTATGCCCTTAAAGTATTAATCAAACATTGGAACATACAATATTTGGAGGCTATGTTTTTAGAAATATATGTTCACAGTGGTCATATTTTTTAATTGGTTTTTTATCCATATATAATGTCTTTTTATCCTTTATGATTTTTTCCCTTGAATTCTGTTTTTCAAGATAATGAGGTTTCTATTCAGGTTTTATTTTGATGCATATTGGAAAGATAAATCATTTTCCTCTTTTGATTTTTTAATTGCCCTGTGACTTTTGTTTGTATACCTCTTATTGGCCACTCTTTTTTTTGACACTGATTTTTTTTTTATATTGACTTTTAAAAATTGCTTTGGTGCTGGGGATTGAACCCATGGCCTCATGTATGCTAAACACATGCTCTACCACTGAGCAAGATCTAGAGCGGGAGGGAAAACACTGAGTGGATTGGTAGTTTAAAGTTATCTAAAGCACATGTAAAGTGTTAGGAAAAGTTGACCAAGCTGTGAAACATTTTTTTTTAATGTTTATTTATTTGCTTTAGTTGTACACAATGCGTTTGTTTTTACGTGGTGCTGAGGATCGAACCTGGGCCGCACGCGTGCTAGGCGAGTGCGCTACCACTGAGCCACAATCCCAGCCCTGTGAAACATAGTTTGTAGCAATGCATGGAAAGATGTGGAGCTGAAGGAATGGACCTGATGCCAGACCCTGATCTTTATTATTTTTTATCTTGAGAAATTTCTCTTAATACATAAAATTATCTCAAAACATGGCCTTAATTATGTCATGTTGGGTTTGTTGTTGTTGTTGTTTTGGTACTGAGAATTGAACATAACGGCACTTAACTACTGAGCCACATTCCCAGACATTTTTTGTATTTTATTTAGAGACAGGTTCTCACTGAGTTGCTTAGGGCCTTGCTAAATTGCTGAGGTTGGCTTTGAACTCTCTATCTTCCTGTTTCAACCTCCCAAACTGCTGGGATTATTGGTGTATGCCACAGCACTTGCCTGTCATGTTGTTTTTACATGCTTCATAACTTTTATTTATCTTTTATTTCCAATTTCCCATTAGAGATATGTGGTTTTAACTTACTGGTTTAGAATGTTATTCATCCTATTCTGTTGTTATGATTGCCCTTGATTTAGGGTTCATGCCCATGTTTATAAGTTTTAGTATCTGCATCTCCTCTTAGTAAGACACTTTAAATCTCATGTCCATATTGTTTAATTCTAGATATTTTTTTCTTGCATGTTGTGGTTATAGATACTTTATTTTTCATGGTATTTCATTTTGTTTCTGTTTTGTTTGATGTCAAGAACACACTCAAAATAATTTATTATCCTTTCTTCCTATATTTCTTGGAGAATAATCCTGTATTTCTTCTCTTCCTATTCAAGTCATTGATGCAAGAAAGTTTTTAAAACAGGTCTTCATTTGGCAAATGTTCTGAGGCTTTGCATGCCTGATAATATATTTTATGCTCCTACATTTGAATGAAATTTTAATAGTTTGTACAATTCTAAGTGATATTTTAGAAAATTTGATAGTATTATAAGAATTTTTATCATAATTTACAAAAGATCTCACTCTTTGGAAATGTTGAAATTTGTTGACAGTACAGAGTTTTTCTATGGGCTTCTTAGTAATCAGTAAATACCACACCTATATGATGAAGTTTGAATAAAGAACTACCATGGCTGTGAGTTTGTGGTTCTAGCAAGAACATAGCTGGGAGAAAAAGAAGATGACAGATTCTCCTTAAGGGAGGTCTTAGTCTCCCTCAGATCACTCAGGAATAGCCAGAGTCTAAAACCAAGTTGGAGTGCCTGGAAAGGCTATACAGTGGGCAAGGTCTCGAGGAGGAGGGAAAACACTGAGTGGACTGATAATTTAAAGTTGTCTGAAGCACATGTAAAGAGTTGACCAATCTGTGAAACATAGTTTGAAGCAATGCATGGAGAGATGTGGAGCTGAAGGAATGGACTCAAGGCCAGAAAGATCAGGCTGGCAGGTATCACAAAGGAGGGAGCTCTGGAGTTATGGTCTGCTCCCATGCCTTTTACCATTCACATACCCTTTCCCTCCTTAACCATCACTGCCCTACCCCACACATCCCTAGTGATACTTCTAGGGGTGTAGTGTTAGTAGAGAGCAGAGTGGGGTTTAGTATGCAGTCTCTTGGTGGTGGGATGGGGCATGGCTTCAATTTATCAGGGTCATATCTATTCCTCCTCTTAAATCCTCTTCCAAATCCTTGCACTAGATCAGTTAACAGCGGTTGACACAGTGCTGGTTTATAATGTACAATTTGGAGTTAACTGACTGCCAATGAAGAAAGGCTGGGATGGAAATAAGGCAGAGGCAGGAATTGAAAAGTATTTATGAAACTGAGAATCTTAATATAGAACCATTTACTTTCTTATTATATGTCACACTGAAATACAAGGCAAATACCCCTTGTCTTCCAAAGAAGATATAGAAAGAAAGCTATTTATTATCTTTTGTGAAGAAATAAAGATTTGGTTTATGATTGTACTAGACCAGTATAATATTGAAAACAATTGAATATGATGTTTTGTCGGTAGTAGTAAGCAACTAATTGTGCCCTTAAAGGACTGACAAAGAGAACAACTAATATGCTTCCTTGTCAATTTCAATTTCAATTTCTGCAATTTATTTTGAGTTCTAAAATGGTGCTGGAATATAGCTTTTGCTCCATTTTCATTACAATCTGGGAGCTATGCACTGAAAAAAAAAAAAAGTGAGTGGTGTAGTTGATCCCCCAGGGAAGTGGTTTTCCAGCTGAAAATGAAAGAGCTCTACATGAAAAATATGAGTAAAGAAAAGGATATGGTATTTGTTTTTTAAACAGGTTGAACATATAGCAGACAGAACAAAATTCTATTATGATATTTTTTAGAACTTGGTCTTTGGAAAGCAATCCTAATGTGTCCTAAATCTCTTGCCTCCTAGCCTGGAAGAGGAAAGGTTAAGGTTAAAAATATAATAGTTTGGGAGTTTTCAGTTATAACTCAGAAACTCTATTACAAAAATCAGAGCAGAAAATGTACTAATTTATCACTGTTGTTCTCAGAGTGTAGACCCAATATAATATATACTACTACTACTACTACTACTACTACTAATAATAATAATAATAATAATCAGCACTCAACAGTGAGTGTTCTGTGGGTTTATAAAACAATAAACATGTATACCAACTGACATATTAATTAACATGTATTATCAATGAGCATATGGTAATACTCAGGGAATACACAAAGGAATGCTGTGAAACTTAACAGTGTTTATAAAAGTTCAAAGAATAAGTGGCAGAACTGAGAACTGATAATAAGGATCCCAGGTTATGTTATCTAGGGAGTTTATTTTGCTGTCCCCATGGGCACAACTTCTACCTCAACTGTGGCATACGGCAGGAAATTCCAAAAAGAGATAATTTTAATTCTGAGACAGCATAATTTATCAACCAATAGTGTTTTGCTTAAGGATTACAGAACCAATAAATTAGTCAACTAGAAGAGGAACGGGAACACACCTACTCAGGACCATATTTTAAAGATGAAAAACCTAAGGTGCAAAGTGATTTTTTTCCAGGTCACACAGGGAGTTAGTGGGATAGACATTGTTTTAGTCTGCTTTTTTAGCTGCTATAATCAGAAGACAAGAATAATTTTAGAGGAGGAAAAGTTTATTTGAGGGTTCACCAATTTAGAGGTCTCAGTCCACAGACAGCTGGCTCTGTTTCTGGAGCTCCAGGTGAGGCTGAACATCAGGGAAGAAGAGTGTAGGGGAGGGAAGTGACTCAGGTTATGATGATCACCAAGTAGAGAGAGCGAGTGAGAGAGAGAACGAGAGAGATACTGACCTGACAACAGAGCAAATTGTACCCCAAAGGCACACCCCTTAATGACCACCTCCTCCAGCAATACCTTACCTGCTTTCAGTTACCACTCAGTTAATCCTTATCAGGGGATTCATTTCACTGATTGGGTAAAAGCTCTAATAACCCAATCAGACATATTTGTAAATCTTTGGTCATTACCAAAAATAGATTCTGTATTTTTAAATGACAAAAACAAATGTTTAAACTACTCATGTTTGTCTGTAATACCTTTTTAAAATATTTGTCTAATGAAGATTAAATGTTTAAGATGTATAGCTGATTCACTTTTTGATAGGAGTGGCATGTTTTTGCCTATCACAGAAGCCAGCTTTTCCCTCATAGCAGATAACATGAATGGCCTCATCAAAAGAAAAACTCAGCACTACCCATATTTTGTCCAAAGGCATAGAATCATGAGCCATAAAATAAATCGACTGGTGTTTGGTGTACAACTGCTAAGACATGATGAACCTTATCATCAAGCAGCTTGCAGTCTTTTGGGAAATGGAAAAAACTCATATTTGACAGCGTTCATTCATTTAATAAGCATTTTCAAGAGCTTGAAGTGCAGTTGGTGCATGCAAATACCTGCACAGTACTTCTCTTTCTGTCTCTACTTCATTTTGCCCATCTACTCTGAATTTTTTCCCTATTTTCCAATCAGCCTAATTATAATATATATATATATTTTTAGTGACTAACTCTGTATGAACTTAATATATTCCTTATTTCTCTTAGGTAACTTATCTTTTCAATTTCAGTGTTTTGAAAAAAAAATCTACTTCATCCTTCTAGACTCAGATTTATTTGTAATGAATTCTTGTAACACTCAGTATTTTTGTTTCCTAACACATTATTTTGTGTTTGTTTCTATATGTTCCTGATTATATAATTAGTATCTGTCTCTCCCACTAGATTGTAATCTCCAAGGGCAGGGACATGGTCACTAGCCACTGGTATGTCCTTGACATCTAGAAAAAATGCCTGGCACATGAGCAGGAACATAATAAACAGTCCTGCGGCAAATTGTTTAATTATACAACTGCAGTACAATTTCACTGATTAGGACATTTTGAGTGGAGTCTTAAATGTGACTAGATAAATGTTTGAAGCATATCAATTCTATACATTCATACAAAGATATTGGCCTCACTACTACACCTATGGCAGCAGTATCATTTGCTGAGACCCTGTTGGAAAGCAGACTCTCAGTCCCCCCACCCCACCCCCCGCCCCTACTGTGCTAGAATCTGAAATTTACAAAAGATGTCCTGGGTATTTCCTGTGCACTGAGATATTACAAATCAGGGATTAAAGCTAGCATTCTTTGTTTGCCCCGGAAGGTCTCCAAAATGAGTGAAGCACTCCAGATATGTAAATAGAGCATGATAATAGGTCACCTCTGATCTTTGGGCTCCTTATGGTAGGAGTGGTGAGGCCTGTGCTCACATGGAGATCTCCAGCTTCATCTGAAAGATACAGGCTGTTATCCAAGATACAGAACACTGAAAGCCTTGTGTTGCAAGACCTCTGAACAGTTCAAGAGAAACCAGAACTATGAAACTGCGTGTAGAATCCGTGTACTTGAACATTGACAAATAGACTCAACTCTTGAGTCAAAGGAATTATGAGAATCCAACAGAACTCATTTTGGGGAGTTAAATGGCTTCCAGTTTGCAAAGTCTCATATAAATGAGGATACCATTTGGTTGCAATAAAAAAAAATTCTAATTCTTCACTAACTCAGAATTCTTTAATTTTGAAAGAAAATGCTTTATCTGTCCTCTAACCATTTCATTCTTTCTTTCATTAATTTATTTTTTTCCATACTCACACAGTGTCTCCTCTGTGCTTTGTGAGCCCCCTGCCAGGTGCATAAATGACCTGAAGATGAATGACACATGATTCAGGACTCCCAGTGGCTGATGGTCTCATCATGACATTATAATTATGAATCAGACAGCATCTTACGTAGGCATTGCTACAATAATTTTTCATGTGTACTTTTGAGAGATGTTCTTAAGAAGGTCACACTCTGTCTTGAGTAGTTCACAATTCTAAGTAGAGAGATAGAAGTGGAAGGTATAGCTTACTTAGACAAATGGTGTGAAGGAGGTTTACAAGAAGATGTGGTTGAACACAAAAGCAATCCCAAAGAAGTAAATTCTGGACAGAATGTGTTCTCTTGAATTTAAAATGTTAAAACTTCCTGCAACATTTCCTCAGCTTTAGAATTTCTGGCAGTTGGGAAAATCTGCTCCATTTTCAGGCAGGAAGTATCTCACAAATGCTAGAGCTTTGAATTCCATTTCTCATGTACACTTGACTAATAAACATATCTCCTCCTCCTCCTCCTCCTCTTCTCAATCCATCCTCCCTCCATGTTTCTTTCCCTCCCTTCCTCTCTCCTTCCCTCCCTCCCTTCCTTTGTTGGATTCTTGTTTTCTCCAATGATTTGAGTGGATTTTGCCTCTTTCCTTAGCTACAGAAAGCCATATGACCTCTGGAGAAGCAGTAGCATTTGTGAAAAAGCCCTATACTGGTATCAAGAACTTCACAGGCTTTCTGTGAATTTGTTGGCAGCTGTGTGCAAGAGTGTACTACAAATCAACAGAAAACTTTTTATTTGAATACTGCTTGTTGATTTTCCAGCAGTGACAAGTAAGGAAAGGTCTAGGTAATCTGTTACACAATATCTAGAACTGAGTTTTCCATCCAAGATGAAAGTAAACTTTTTTCTCATTTCCCCTGAGCTTTTCATTTCATTCATCCTTCTACACTGAATAATACCCTGATAATAAAATTAGTGGCTTTTCAATTATGTTTTGTTCTTTGAGAAAAAAAAAAATAGTATTCATTCTCTAGAACACTTACCCCAAGTAAGTGTATATTGATGATGCCCTGTCATTCAGCACCACAAACTCTTTCAATAACAAGCCATTTATCTATGTAAAATTTATTTTAATGTTTAGTTTTTTTGTTCTGACCTTGGCAGGGTTTTCATACCATGTTTTATTGTCCTTCCCACTTGACAGCTCTATTCTTCATGCATTAAAAAATCTCTGCACTTAACATTATTTCTCTCTAACATTTCTGAAATTTTCTTCCCTAATCAGTTTGTCTGCTGCTTTTTCACTCATCCTAAGAGTAGGAGGGCAAGAGCCACTCCGAAAAACTTGATCCTGTTCTATTCCCTTGGGCAATATTTTCATTTAAACATTCTTCCCCTTCCTTCCTCCCTTCCTTCCTACCCTTGTTCTCTCAGTCACAGATTACTTAAATATCTTTTAATCCTCCATCAATATTTTGCACATCAGTCACAGTGAAATTTTTTAAAAAATAAAAGTCTGATCACATGTGCCCCTTTCTTGCTTATAATACTTCAATGACTTCTCATTGTCAAAGAGAATAAAGATCTGCACTTCCTTTAACATACAAGCACCATTGTATCATGTCTCCTATGAGGCTTTTCAAAGCTGCACCAGCCACTCCTGACTGCTTCTGATCTATAAGTGGGACACCCTTGACTTAACTACCTGGCTTTCTCTTTTCCAAGGGCAACTCCCTTCTCTTGTCCTTATCTACCTTCCCTCTCTCCCTTCTCCTATTGTCTTCACAAGATCTCTCGCTCTCTTTCTTTCTCTCTCCCTCCCTTTCTCCCTCCCTGTCTCCCTCTTTCTCTCTTTCCTCTCAGTACCTGGGGATTGAACCCAGGGCTTTACACATGTTAAGCAAGCCCTGCACCACTAAGCTGGTCCTCAGCCCTTTTTATTTTTTATTTTGAGACAAGGTCTCAGTAAGTTGCCCAAGCGGGCCTCAAACTTGCCATCTTCCTGCCTCAGCTCCTGAGTTCACAGGGACATTTTTACTATCTCTATAATACAGTCTCTGGAAACTCTCACCCCAGATTCCATTCACAGCCCTCCCACTTTCTAGTTCTGTATCTACATAAATTATTCTTTCTTTTGATGCTTCAGTTTCCACATCTGTGAAGCAAGGTTATTCTTGTCCTCATCTCCTCAGGTTGTTGTGCAAACTAAATGAACAAATAAAAATGAGCATAATGATTAAACCCATAAATACCACAAAACGTTAATATCACATTTCGGTTAGCTTAAGAACAATAAAAAGGCAAACTTACTATGCTGATAAATAAAAGAAAGCATTCTGAAGCTAAATATAGATAATTTGGAGCTTGATAATTATTTAAGATCAATAATTTTCTGTTCTCTTTTGATTCTTAGAATAATAAGCACATAATCTGTGTGTGTGTGTGTGTGTGTGTGTGTGTGTGAGAGAGAGAGAGAGAGAGAGAGAGAGAGAGAGAGAGAGACTGAACCCAGGACACTTACCACTGAGCTACTGTGATACATCCTCAGTCCTTTTTTTTTAATATTTATTTATTTGTTTTAGTTGTACACAATGCCTTTATTCATACGTGGTGCTGAGGATCGAACCTGGGCTGCGCAGGTGCTAGGCGAGCACTCCACCGCTGAGCCACAACCCCAGCCCCATCCTCAGTCCTTTTTAAAATTTTTTTGAGATGAGGTCTCACTAAGTTGCCCAGGCTGGCTTCCAACTTGCATCCTCCTGGCTCAGCCTCCTAAGTTGCTAGAATTACAGGTGTGAGCCACTGTACTAGTTTTGAATGCAAGATGATAATGAAATGGATTTGAATTAATGAATGCCTATAGTGGAAAGGGAATATAAAAGTAAACATCATATAATGACTCAGTTACTTTTCTACTCTCAGTTGAAAATATTTTGGGAATATTGCCAACATTTAAAACTTTCAGGATAATTCTTTTTTCCTATATTGTGAGATTAGAATGAAAGTTTGATATTGTACAAACTCTGATGATGCATATAAATACTGTGCTACTTAGTTTAAATATATTAAAGACTCTGCTGTGTCTAGGACCAATTGCTTGGGTTTGAGGTTTGAAGTGGTACAGAGGGTCAGATCCATAGCCATGCATGCTTAGGATCTCTAGGGGACTAATGAATGGGAGAACACAGGTACCTTCAGTCATTTCCTGGAATGCTGTTTAGATCTCTAGTTGACTCTGCTTCTATTTAAAGCAATGGTCGTGGGTAGCTAGAAGAAATCCTGATGCTAATACACAAAAGATTTCATAGTTGGGAACATAGTGTAAGGCCAGGAATTTAGTGAATCTGTAACTTTAAATAAAAGCAGCCTCCATTTCTGAAAGGAATGGGAAGTCTGAGGAAATGTCAGGCAAGGACTTCTTGGCCTCCCCAGCAGCCAGGGTTGGAGTTCTCCTGGGACAAAGTCTAAATTATTGACCTCCTTGAAATTGCTCTTGAGGATTTGGAGCTAGTCACTGTCCCATTTATTTACTGCCCAAAGCAGGATTCTGTTGAAAGAGAAAGGGGTCTGGTTATTTCCATAGCCCTGATTTCCCCAGGGGAATAGCAGAAGTAAGGAATGGTAGCAAATGGTCTTGTGGTCACTCTTAAGTTGGAGCAAGGAGAGATGGTGAATACCAAAAAGCAGTAATCAAATGTCATTAAAAATTGTTGCTCTGCCCCTCTCTTTGTCTCAGTCTGTCTCCTTCTTGCATAAGGTTTAAGGGTAGGTATAGTGCTCAGAAGATCCATGCAATAATAAAATTTTCCACATAAGAAAAAAAACCTCCCTTCTGTTAAAGTGTCATTAAATTGTAAATTACATGATAATAAGATCATGGTGAGATTGCAATGTTTATGAAGTCTCTATTGATATTTGAATAATTCACAATAATATACATTTTATCCTAATAAGTATATTCTACTTATAGATTCATCTGCATTTGCTGTGGGACTGAACATGATTTGTTGCTTTAGCTTTTGAACTTTTTTTTTTTATGAAAGGCCAATGTGTGAGGGTTGAAACATAGTTAGTTTCCTTTCTGTGAAGTCAGTATGTTTTGACAATTCATTTATTCGATAAATGATAGTCTGTGGTGCATGCTAAGCCCTGTTAGAGTTTATGTATGATACAGAAATAAATAAGATGTGCACTTATGTTCAAAATATACACCATCTGATAAAATATGCTCCATGTTTTTTTAATGACCATCAAATCTTAATATATAATATTTACACTTGGTAGAATCTATTATTATCTGCAATAATATATTTATGCCATTACCTATCTATTTAAATGAAATTTAAATATGTATTTCTCCTTACTCCTACTCCTGATTACAACCTGGGCATCTTTTCTGTGAAGCTGAGTCATCCAATGGTGGCTATTCCTGAACACGAAACTCTTGATTCCAAAGAGGTAAATGTAAGACACAATTGGAGATCTCGTTATGAATTTCTTGTGTGATATGGGTTGTAGAAATATATTTATTTTTAAATGCTAGAAAAATCATGGTTTTGCAAAGAAAGAGGTATAATTTCCTGGCCCACTGTGTTGTTTGGAAGCATCTGACCATTCAATAAGTGTATTCTTGCTGCGTGTAGCACCTTGACCATAAACTAACTTTCTTGGTCCCCCATGTCTGTCTTTGTGATTTTTCTCTTTGGGTCCATGTGAAACCACTCAGGTCTTCTCTCTCTACAGGGCCAGGGAATGTACCATGATACTAGGGTGTTTTTCTGGACAGGGTTGCAATGTTGATGGTGTTTCCATTTCACTTCATAGGAGGATGATGGTGTCAATGAGCACCCTTATCCTCTACTAGGAGAATTTGTACACTGTGTGTGTCACACATAGGCAAAGTGCTCTCGGCTCAGTCACAGCCTGTAAGTTTAATGCCAGTGTTTGTTCACTTTCATGTTTGGAGGTGACAAACAAAAATAAATTAAAACCCTCCTCCTTTTATTTTTTGCAAATGCTATACCATACAAAGAAAACAGTTCTGTAAAAATACTCTCTGTATGGTTTAATTTTGTGTTCAAGAGAAAGGATAATTGAACAATGTTTTCTTCCACATCCTTTTAGATAAAATGGAAAATGTGAGGAACAAAAGGCAACTTTAAAGGACTTCTCTTTAAGAAGGAAATGGATTCACACATTCATTTTAGGTACATTCACAGATGAAGTATGCTTAATATTGCAGTCTCCAAAGTTAGAAAAAACAAGCATAAAACAAAACAGAAGCAGAAATAGTAAAATTCCAAATAAAACTTGAATTTACCTTTCCAATATATATTTTACACAATTTAGAGTATGTTATACACTTTTCATAAGCTGACATCCTTATTCTATACATTTAAAATTTTCTATTATACAAGACCAATGTGGTTTTCTGCTGTTACATTAGTCTAAAATGCAAAGGAGCATTGTAGTAGGTATGCATTAATACTTAACCATATCTTTGACTGTTTTGAAGATATCCTAAAGACATGAAACTCTTATTATTGGCTTATTAAGTGTGAGCATGTGGCAGACTTGTAACACACAGACACGTTACTATTCCATAAAGTGTAGCAATTCACCTCAGCAAGTGTGTGTTATAATACCTGTCACTGTATATTCTTATTATTATAATGATTATTATTATTATTAGTAGTAATAATGGTAGTACTGGGATTGAACTGAGGGATGCTTAACCACTTAGCCATATCCCCAACACTTTTTATTTATATTTTGAGACAGGGTCTCACTAAGTTGCTTAGGGTTTTGCAAAATTGCTGAGGCTGGTTTTGAACTTGTAAACCTCCTGCTTCAGCCTCCTGGGCATCTGTGATTACTGGCATGTGCCACTGTGCCAAGCTTGTCTCCATGTATTCTTGCCATCATTAAAATTTAATTGCAAATTTATTGAGAACTTAGTATATGTTATAAATAGTGCTATGCAGTTTATCTTAATCTTTACAAAACATACTAAATTAAGTAATCTTATTTTTCTGAATTTACAAGCGAGGAAATTCAGGCTGAGGGAAGTCCCTCTATTGCCTACATGTAGTCAAATAGCTGGGAAGAGTTTACACAATCAGGAATTAAATCAAGATCTGACTGTGCTTGGGCTCTTAAGTGCTCTATTATACATTATCCAGTATCTAAATTAAAGATCTTAATTTAGAAAAAGATCTTTATCTAAATCTGTCTATCTTTATCTAAAAGTCTATCTATACTATCTAGGTCTTTCTGTGTTTTAATACCGTATTTACAAATATATGCCAACTTTTAAAAAGGAAATAATTTTTCATATTTTCATTTTGAAAATTCTGCATTTTTGCCTTTTTTCTAGTTTTCTTTTGCATTATATTATGCATTTATTTACAGGTATATTACTATTTTTATTGAGTATTACATCCTTTTATATATTAAGAATATTACCTATGTCAAATATGATAGCCTTTTCAGTATATAATGATGGCAAATTGTATAAAAGTGAAAAATTGGACAAACTTATATGTCCAAAATAAAAGAAGAATGATTGAATAAATTTTGTACTTTTCAGATGAATGTAAAAACAATCAAATGTCATTTATTTTAAGCACCATAATTTTGGAGCAAGTTCATTAGAAGATATCTACAGGATAATGTTTCTATATAATAAGAGAAAATCTGTTGGTATTTGAATAACAAAAGCATTCCATTCAGATTATAAATTGAGAACTTTTGAATGTTAGGTAATGTGAAAGACTTTGTGTTACCATCTACTCTGAGAACACAGTAGATGCAGTATTTGAAATTATTTTTTCATCAATCATCACAACCCTGTAGATGAAACTTAAAATTAAGCTAGTGGATAAGATTGCCAAAAAATGATCTTGAATCAGGTTCGGATTATATGAAAAATTCCACAAAAGAAGCTAAAATTTAATGTTTGTCAGAGACAAAAATGTTTACTGTTAAAAGAGATGTAAATAATGAAGCAAACAGCCCTTTTATGCTTCCAATGTGCTATGCTATTTGTTAGTAATACTGGCATATTTTGTAGGAATTTAACAACTTTCTTCAACTCCTTATAATATACAGTTAGGCTGCAGTATTGGTCCCGTATATTTCCACAAAACTCATTCTCTGTCATTTATTTACTTACAAAACATCACCAGAGAAAAATGTGTGATTTTATAAAGCAATTCTAATTCTATCACCATGTGGCCTAGAAGAATAACTACTGGTCCAGCTACTTATGCAAATAAAGAATTATGGAAGAGGGCTTGATTGGATCTTGGAATTCCCCCCTTGATTTTTCTTTCAGTTCCTAAAGACAGTAGTTATTTCTTGAATCTAATCATGTTATTTGTAGATAACCAGCTTTTAAAATTAAGTCAGTAATTTATTTAAATCTATATAGATCTCAGATTTATTTAATTTGACTGATTGCTTTTATAACTCACCTGATTTCTAAAATTTATTTTAAAGGAACTAACTAATAAGTACAACTGCACTTATTATCTAGCTCAGGGCTTAACTTGTTAAGCTGAACCATAGAATCACCTGTAGTGACTTTTCCAAGGAGCCAATGGTAGGGCTCCACTCTAGGCAAATTGACTTGAGTCTCTGGTGGTGGTGGGGGTGGGGGTGGGGTGACAAGGTTTTTGGCTTGTTTTAAAATCTCCCCAGTTGATTCACATGTGCATCACCCTCTTCATTGGCAGTTCAGGAAAGTGAATCATATCAGCTATTTAATTTTGAAAACATAAAAGGGAAACTAATAGCAATACATGTTTTAAAAAATCATCACAGTGAATGATTTCAAATATAAAACATGGGGTCACATACTCCTATCCAGTGGCATAAAGTTATACCAGGTGCTTTAGTTTATGGTGGATTAACTTTAAGAGATGTGTTCTGAGATTCACTGTAATTTCCTTAGTACCATCTGATATTTTCTGTTTTCCTTGACATCCTGCACAGGGTTTGGATGCTGCTTAGGCTGAGGCTGGGTGAAGCAGGATGGCAAGCTGAGTCTGGGGACTTAGGACACTCCGAATAATGTTTCATTTTTATTTTATGTGACGTATGCACAAAAAATACTTGGCCACTGATGAACCCACATATAAACAGATACACCTCCTAAATAATCAATTTAACTACTGTATCAACTGATTACCTTTCATAGATTTCTACTTTCACACCAGTGCAGTAATCACCAAGTGGGTGAATATTTAACACCATGCAGGGTGCGCATGTCCTCAATAAATATTTTCTGAGTGAATTTACTTTGAAGAAAATTGAATTGTATTAGACAACAATTATTTTATCATATTTATCAGGTCTTGTGAATTCAGCACAAAATACTCCATAGCCACTCTTTAACTCAATTCTTTTTCTACATGATTAATTATGAAAGTCATACTGGAGAATACAATAATCAGAACTTCCCTTTTTCCTTCACCTGCTACATGAAGCCTATGTACTATTTCATTTTCACCTTGAGGGTCAACTAATTTCCAAAAACATGGTTAGATGCATCTGACTCTGACCTCTCAGATTCACACAGCTTGAGAGTTAATCATTCACTAGCTGCCTGTAAAACACATACAAGGCAAATTCTTCTCCTGTTTTCTTATTTCTTCTTTGCGGATTTTTGATAAACATTTAAGGGTTGTCAAGATTACAATTCTGACAGCAAGGTGACTATGACTGATTTGCTACTTTGTGGTATATAAGCATCTCATGTTCATTTTATTTTGAATTCCAGAACATCTATTGATGTCTGTTTCTGATTTTATGACTAGCTTCCTGTTGTTCTGTCTTTATTCTGTATATGAGAATATGGAAAAGAGAAAATGAGTAACTTGTTTATAAAAGCCACTTTTACTTTCTGGTTTGATCAAGGGTTAAAATCAATCTTCACTAAATCTTGGATTGCTGAGAGTTCAAGGTTATGATCTCAGACAAGAACTTGGAATCTGAATTATTACCTGCTGGTTAGAAAAGGTTCATATACTTTGATAGATAACTGCCCAGAGAACCAGGATAAAATTGTCTTATACAATAAAGACAATGAATACAGGCACCTGAATGTACAGCCAGCCACCTTGACTAGGCATCCAGAAGGATATTTTCATTTATTTTTATTGATGCATATTAATTATACAGCATGGTATGTTTCATTGTGTCATATCTGTCTATACATAAAACATAATTATGAATATTTTATAAAACCTTAATTATTGAATATTTTATAACTCCTGCCTACAGATACTAAATTCTAGTACTAGGCCTTATGTTTTTACATTAAAGATAATAGTTACATACATGTGCAAAATACATTTAAAATCTTTCAGAAAAAAGATAACATAGCATTTAATAATAGTATGATATATATTTCTTGAAATGGCTTTTTGTTTTGGGTGCATGAAGCCTGGTTTTCATATCTTTAAAGACATATATGTTGATTACGTTGCTTTTGCTTGACAGGAAAGAATATGCATAGCTGGTTTTGCATTTACCAGAAAATGAAAAATCATTTTACACAGCACATTCTTTTAAAAATACTTTCAATAATATTGGCTTAAAGTTTCACAAGACTACACTCACTTATTAACCAAAGTTAACTTGAACCAAAAAAGATTTTGGAATTTGACTCTCTTCAGAACTATGATTTTCAAAGTGCCTTAAGTTCATTCTTTCTTATATTTTCTTAAAACCCAAATGAGTGTATTGTTCCATTGGTAACAAAATAATGAAACTTTGCTGCCAGAGTGCTAGTCTGAAGATGAGGATTTATTGGTTGACTTATTTAGAGGTCTTCATTTTTCCTTAAATGTTTGCCTTTGTTTCTCTCAAGTTATTTAGCTATTTACTTATAACAAGATTATCAAAGAAAGTAAAAACTTAATAAAATGTCTAAAGTGATGGCTCTGTCATAATATATATTTTCCTACCAGATGCTGAACTGGGAGGTCAAACATTCTTTTGATCTGCCAGTGGGTTCAGGGAGCGCTGAGAGATCTTGCTGACATGGCCAGTGTGGTGGCAGGGCCACCTACTCTGCTTCAACCTGATTTAATTATTCATTTAATTATCAAATATTATGTTTGAAAGGGAATGAAGAGGGAAGTTAGTCCAATATTGTATTTAATATGACAATCCTGCCTACAGCACGTCTTTATGTATCTTCTATTGAAATTCTTCTGATGACAGAGAATTTACCATCTTACAAAGCTCAATATATGCTTTAGTATGACAAGGAAAATCTGATGACTATACAAACAATAAAAACAATAAACTAGGGTTTAATTTGGAATACTGGGGCCTTGGTGTGATATCTAGTCCTCTTGAGCATCAATTTCATTCTCTGTAAAATGGGATCAAAGGGTCATGGTGAAGATCTGAAGCAATGTGTATAAAGTGCTTAACATATAAAATATGTAGCACTTGATAAATTTTAGACAAACAATGAGGATTTCTTTAAATCTCTTATAATATTAACTACTATATATTGACATTTCCAGTAAAGTCAAATTGATAGTATTTTTTTATTTGTTAGAAAAATGAAGGAGGAGATATATTTTATTCAAAGAAACCTTGATGATGAAAGTTGCATCTTGCTTACTCCTGACTGTTGATTTTCTATGGCTAGAACAAATCAGTGCAATCATGGAGCTACTCTAGTCTTAGTGTGTTTTCTCTGCAGTTTTTACAAATGATGTGCAACACACACATGCTTCTCGGTGCTGCTTAGCAGCTGAACTGTACCCTTCTCTGGGTTCCTTTCTGCCTTACTTACCCCTTGCATGTAGCTATGGTCCTCCTTCAACACAGCTCTAAGCCACAGGTCTCTCAGGCCACTGCTTCTTCATTCTAGTGATCTGGCCCAGGGTGAAACAGAGAGAGTTGGCTCCAGAAAATCAACTGAGCTCTTCTATTTTCCACCTGACATTTGGAATGCTCCATTGTCAGCCATGAGTTGGCATATGCAATAAAAAAAAAATTTCAGGTCATTTCCTCCAACGGTGCCTTTCTATCACAGTGTTCTATCAGAGTAATGTTTTAGAAAGAAATTTCTCTTCTCATCTCTGATGCTCTCTTTACACTTTTTTTTTAAATATATGTAATCTGACTTCATAGTTTCTAATAACCATCTCCACTTGGTTAAGTTTATCTTATCTGTTGCAGACAGTCTAACCCTGTCAAAGAGGAACACACAGTGGCTGAATGAATAGAGAAATTATTGGAATCTTTCCTTTGCCATGTAGCAACATTATAAAGCCAAGAAAATCAATATATGCAGAAAAAGCAAGAGGTCCTTTGTGTGTGCTCTCTTTCTCTCTTGCAGTGTTCTGTTTTGCAAAACCTGGGACTTAATCCAATTTGTATTTACTTTACCTCCTTGTTTTAGATGTAACATTTTAGGGAATGAGGCAGTCAGTACTAAAGGAATGTAGGCAATAGCCAAGCCATTGAAGGGTAAGGGGGATTTGTGTAGGATACTGCAGTACTGTCCCTTAAGCCTGCAACAAGTCCATCAATGCCACCCCAACCCTTGGTAGGGGACTGGTAGTATTCTGACGATTTCTCAAAGAGATCAGAATCTGATGTGAAGATGTAGCTCCATGTCTTTACCAATGCTGTTAATCAGGTAACAAGAAAACAGCTACTGAAGAAATAAAAACAATTTTTTTCCTACAGCAAAACTTTCTTTTTTTTCTTTTTTTTTCACCATGGGATGAATACTGTGCTCAAATCTTAGTGTATAATTTTCAGGTTCATTTTTTTATTCTGATGTATTCATCTCCACTAATCTATTATTTCTTCTCATTTTGTAGCAATGAAGTTGGAGCAGAAATGAAAACATGGGCTGCTGAAGTCTTTTGGAGTGCTGGTGCTAACTACTTGCTAGATTTAACTTTTATTTTTTTTCAGAAAGAGTGCTCCCTTTATGAGCAGCAGAGAAACTAAGATAATTTTGCTGCAGACATGCACCATCGCAGCACTCTACTAAACCCAGCATAGGAGAGATTCACCTGCAGCTTCTCACATTGCTGCACAAGCCTTTGATGCCTTCTATTAAGCTGATAGCAATACTTACTTCCCCTGTAGTTAGCAGGCAAATAAATAAGAATCATGAGTAAATACAAGAATGGCTGTGACTATTTTTTCAATACTAGTTTTATTTAATCCATATACTACTAACGAAATCAGGTTTTATCCCTTTTGCTTCATTTTTTACACGTTTAGAAGAAAAGAAGGAACATTTTTTTTTTTTTTTTGCAAGAGTTCCTGCCTACTTTTGGGGGATGCTTGTTACATGGGTTCATTGGGGAAATTGTGAACATGATTAAGTTGTTATTTCACATAACATGCTGCTTGCCTATACCTTTGGAGTGCTGTGTTGTTGGGACAGACTATGTGCTAGGAACAGTCCTGGGAAAATGATCATGATGTTGCTGGTGTGTCTTTACTGTCTCTCTGCCTGCTGCCATGGGGTTCTTCTGCAGGTTACTGCAGAGTGAGATTGTTCTCATACTCTTGAGAACAGCAAAAACCATAGAGCAAACCCACACTGTGAGTATAGTCATGGGAGCCCACCAGAGGCACACCAATGCCCACCCATTGTGGCCAGGTCCCATTGTTCCCCAGTTGTCATCCTTAGTAGTTGGTCTAGTTGGTCTTAGCCTCCTCTAGTGATTTCCTTCTCCCTCCATCTTGGAAGCCCAGGATAACACCCACTAAAGAAAAATCCATAGCAGTTTTGCGCATAGCTCATGTTCCTTTTGGAGCCCCTCTGAGCCACAGCCACTCTACTGTTATGGCACTCCAATTGTTCTGCCAGGAGAGTTTCCTACAGAGAAACAACCAGGCTCTTTCATTCTCCAATATCCTTTTTAGAACATCCCATTATCAACCGTGAGTTGGCACCCAGAGACACAAATCTCCTCTGTTGGCATTGGGAAGACAACGAATCACAGGAAAGCACTCTCCTCATCTCTCTTTGCTCAAACAACTGCTTCTCCACCAACCTTCTAAAATGTGCGAAGAATCCCTTAGGTTACTAATAATTATCTCTAATGTTTACTGTGCTCTTATTATGTACCAGACACCACACCAAGTGCTTTACATGAATTTAATCTTCACAATGATCTTGCAAGGGGGAGCAATATCATTGTTGATATTTTATATTTGTGAAAACAGATACCTCCAAATGCTTACATCAAGTTAGTATGTGGCAGAGGCAAAATTCAAATCCAGGTAATCTGGTTCCAAGACCAAGATATTTAATCAATCATTAGTTTGTTCATTCATTCATTTTTGGACTTCATGTGTAAAAGGTGAGTTGAACACACTCCTTAGCTCATAGCAGATTATTATTTGTGTATATTTGATGATTATTATTTATAGCAATTTTATCTTCCTTTCCTTGCTGTAGGAACACATTCTTATGTGTTTCATGTTTACCTTTTGCTTATGTGTGCATTTGAAGGTGTGCATTCTTTTGTTTGCATATATATTTAATAAATGTAAATGGCATTGCTTTTGCTTATGTTGTTTCTTTTTATTTCCCCCACTCATCACTGTTTAAAGCTCTATACAGATTGCTTCCTCAGAGCTGCATGTTGCGGTCACATTGCCTTTCACTTATTTACCTGCCCAGCTTTGGTCTCTTAGGTCTCCTCCCTATACCACAAGCTGACTTGGTGCATACCTTTCTGTGTGCCAGTTTGTGGATCTTTGTGAGAATTTATCTGCAATATATACCTGTGACTATGAATGTTTCATATGAAAGCAGTCATGTACTTCATTTCACTAAACTTTCCCAGATTGCTGTCTAGAGGTATGTCCATTCTTGTTTCCACCAGAAATGCATCAGGGCTCTAACATCTTCAAGTCCCTCTCCACCTTTGAATGCCTGAGCTTTGCAATGTTCAACTATACCATCACTGAAAGCAACTCTTAAGATGGGAAGGCTGCTTAAAGGTAGCACCCTAGTCATCCTAAGTTTTCAAATTCTCAAATGCTTCTTGTATACCCTTTAAGTGCAATTGTCAGGTAAGTATTATCTCTTTCATTGATGAAAGCCTTGAACATGAAATGTTCTTTGAGTCTACACATCAGTGGATGATAAACCTAGCACAAGACCTTTTGATTCCTCCACTATGTTAATTCTTTAATAAAGAAAAAAGCTGCATCAGAATACTGTGTTCTAATTTATTTTGTTTAATTTCTTGTCAAAGATCAGAGTCTTAAAATCGTGAAGAAAGGAGGAGCAAGTATTGGTTATAGAGAGAATATGGGACACAGAGAATGAGCTGTTTGGGGGTTCCCAGGATGTTGGAGTACGATGGATATTTCTGAGGAAGAAAGAAATGGGAAAAATGTAGTATGGAATATACAAATATTGAGACCGTGTCTCTATTTGGGTTTACCAGGAAACTTACTCTAAGACAAGAATTTGACATGAGCAGTTATTTGGGAGGAGATCACCAGAAGAACCCTGCTAAGGTATTAAAGAAGTGTTCTATTATAAAGCCACTTACTAAAATGTGCAACTGGAACTAATTTCCACTGAGGGATTTGAGGACACAGGTTGAATGAGCATGCATCAGAGTTCAACTTAGAGGAAACAAAATTGGGGTATTTATTCTAAAGATTGATTATTAACCTTTACATTGTTATGCCCTTCCTCTTTGGGACATTTTTTTAATTTGAAAAAATATTTCCTTATTCATGTTCAATGGGACTTGTTATTTTATTGTTGAATTTTAATTTGGGGAAATAGGTAATCTATTGAATATGGTTCTTTATAATTTTTAAAGCAAAGTGCAGGGAGAAAGAGCTAATTAATAGCTTAAGTAGCAAGGGGGGTATTCTTAGAATGTTATCTATTGGGAAAGAAGACAATACTGCAAGTAAGAAAGAGAAAAAAAATCTTTCTAATGTAGACTGCTGTGGATTGCCACATTTGAAGCCTTTATTTATTAAAAATTAAATCAACTGTGTGAGAGAATAACTTGGTGTGTAGGGAGAAAACATGTTTTGCTTAGATGAAGCCCAGAGGCCTTCAAATAAACAACTACTAATTAGGAAATATTTCTGGGTTTGTTTAAAAGGTATATTATATTTTGGGGATCTTCTGTGTTTTCTTGTGGTATGTTGTAAAATTATACATTATATTCCCCCAATGCTTTAGAATGTATTCTCAATTTATTTGACTAGAAATCAATTTTTCTTTATTTTATACCTTAATGAACACATTTTAATTTCCTTATACAATAGTTTATCAATGTATTTTTATTTTTTGAAATTGCTCAGCATCACTTAAGTACCTGAGCCCATATTTTTTCTTCTAGCTCTCAAGGTAAATTTAAAACTGAGACTACACAATAGGCAAAGGAAACCTCATAAATAATGAAAAAAAGAAAGGAAAAAAAAGACAAAAATTTCCAATGGTCTACATATTGTGATTCAGAAATATTGAACAGAATCTCTAAGGTAAAAGCAGTCAGTAGAAGAATCACTAAAAAGAAAAAAAGAAAGAAAGAAAAAAGAAATCCTTATGCTCTATTTAGCCAAGGGCATGTTTTGTAGAAGAACTTAGAGAGGCAAAGGTTCACATAATCATGTGAATGGGGCTGGAAATCATTCCTCAGAAAGCTTAGGAAGTATTTTTAAATTTAAACTGAGCTAAATCATTCAAAGGAGTAGGAATTCCAGAGATTTTGCTAACTCTGCTTTTGGGTGACAGTTGAGACTTTCTTTTTCTTTTTCTCTAAATCTATAGTAGGTTTAGTAAACAGCATAAATTGTGGAGAAATGAAAATTAGTAACAGCTTCTTTTTTTTTTCCGATGAGCAAATGAAATTTATATAAAAACTTGAGTCATTAAAAATTAGAGAAAGAAGTAGATTTTGAGGAATATGTGGTAGGCCATGCTCTGAATTTGTGTAAAATTGGTCCTCAGTTATAAACACATTAGGTTCAAAAGAATTTGGGGAAGTACATCAACAACTCAAGCTTTTGTCATTTATCATATGTTTAAAGTAATCTAGGATGGAAATTTCTCTTTTCCAGGATCTCCTTTTTCACAAAAGTAATGAAAATTAAAACACATTTGCCTTTTGTTATGGTTTGGATTTGAAGGGTTCCCAAAATCTCACGTGTGAGACAATGCAAGAAAGTTTAGAGGAGAAATGATTAGATTATGAGAGTTTTAACCCAATCAATGAAATAATCCCGTGATGGGATTAACAGAGTGGTAATTGAAGGTGGGTAGGGTGTGGATGGAGGAGGTGGGTCATTGGGGGCATGCCTTTGGGGTATGTATTTTGTATAGGCCAGTAGAGTCTCTTTCTGCTTTCCGATAATCACGCCCACTTCCCTCCATCATACTCTTCCTCAAGCCTCAAGGAATGGAGCCTGCCGTCTATGGATTGAGACCTCGGAAACTGTGAGCCCCTAAATAATTTTTTCCTCCTTAAAATTGTTCTTGTTAAGTCTTTTAGTCACAGCAGTGAAAAAGCTAAGTAAAATACCTTTGACTTTCCAATCCTATCACTACTCACATATTTTTACATTATTGCCCCAGTCATACTACGAAGGGAGATTAAATCCCAGTGTTAGGAGGTGTCAGGATTGGATTGAGTTTTGGCTATTATTGCTTCAAAGTTCCCTTTTTATCCTATCATGTTTCAAAAAGATAATACTCCCATGGAAAGTACATCCCCTTCTGTAAGGTTGCATCACTAAGTACCATGGAAGGGATATCATGAGAGATTAGGAGCCCATAATTTTGGGCTGCAATAGCATCAAGGTTTTTTTTTTTTTTTTTTTTTTTTTTTTTTTTTGGGGGGGGGGGTGGAAGGTTAAACTTTCAAGACTTCACTTTCCCTATGAGCAAAAAATCTAAATGGCAACATTTTGACACCATTCTCTGGTTCCCCTTGACCAAAGCCTCTATGTAAAATGAAGGACCCCTTTAGGAACTAAGTTCCTCTTCTCCCAAGCCCATCTTGATGGGCACAATACTACTCAAACAATTCTTCCTTAACTAACAAAATCTGCTTTGAGTGACTTGTTTATTGAACTATAGACAGTGTTCTGTATTTTGTTTTCTCTTTATAAAAAAATTCTGCCTGACTTGGCATCCCATCATGAAGGAGGAGGATTTAGAGTTTTATATATGTCTCAGAAGTGTGCCAGCTGTACTTTATCATTCTCTACTTGCTTGGGCTTCGCCATTCTGATATGGAAAACTTCTGCTACATTGGGTTGTTTCCTAGATAGTCAAGAAAACCTAGTGTGATTTGTTTACCAGTTTTTGAACACATGTGCTAAAAGATTATTATTTTAGTCAGTTTTTCATCACTGTGACCAAAAGATCTGACAAGAACATTGTAGAGGAGGAAAAGATTATTTTGGGCTCATAATCTTAGAGATCTCAGTCCACAGATGGCCAACTCCATAACTCTGGGCCTAAGAGGAGGCAGAATATCATGGACGAAGGGTGTAGAGTAGAAAAGTAGCTCAGGATATGGCATTCAGAAAGCAGAGAGAAAGCTCTGATCCCCAGTGACAAAATATATGTCCTACCTCTCCAGCCACACCCTATTTGCCTACAGTAGTTACCACCTAGTTAGCTTACAACTCTCTTAATATAATCATTTTACCTCTGAAAATTCTTGCTTGTCTCACAAATGAGCTTTTGCGGAACAACTCATATCTAAACCATAACAATTATTAGTATATGGAGAATGCTGCCTCCAGATTGACTTAAATATAGACCTACTTGCTAAGAAAAGTACAGTGTACTCTCCAAGATCTCTGTGAATTCCCAAAGACAGATAGTTGTTAACCTTGAAAATAAACTCCCAGCTTCCATGTAACATTCATGCTGTACTTTGCATCTTATTGCTACATTCTTAGAGTGTCCTCAGTGTGGGTCACATTCCTTTACTTGATAATTCCTCCTAAAGTCTACTCCAACAAGATGTAGATTAAACTTTTACTGGAGATTTGTGGGCAATGGTGAGGACTTTTAGTATCAAATGGCAGACTATTTAAGTTGAATTACAGTCTTTTCTTAAAAGGGAATGAGTAATCATCACAGATTGGAGTCTTCACTTTCTACCTTGGGGCCTAAGAGTCTAGGCTTCTTCTATCTTCTCTCTAGCTGCACTTCATCCACAGATTGCCTCTTAATTTTAATTAAGCAACCATCTATATATCTTTCTCAGATCTTCTCACTATACAATGAAGTAGCATATTGATTTTCCTCAATAAGAAGTTTCTGTCTTCAGAACGCTACAGAAGGGGTAAAATAAGTTATGCTATTAGTCCTCAAAAAAATAATATCCAAAATTTTAGCTAAAAATATACCACAGCTCCCCCTCCACTTTCTTCTTGGATAGAAAGTGAAAATATCACAAAACTTGAGCAAATTATAATCATCATCATGAAAACAAAACAAAACAATCCCAAACAAAACCCCCAAACTGTTATATTGGTCTACTTTGGAGTTAGTCATTCAGGTATCCTGTCTAAAGTGGCAGTAACTAGTTGGATACGCAGATTCAATGACCAGCAGCTCTTTCAGTTCCTGTTTTCAGTTTAGTTCCTTTTACTCAAATCTCCCATCTTCTCAGCTCCTCTTGGTCTTTAACATGTTTAGATTTTCCTTATTGCCAGATCCCTTTCAGACTAGCAGCCTGAGTTTGGACTACATCCTGGGTTCTGATCTGATACTTCTCCAAGAGGGGATCCCTTAGCTTTATGATTCTCTATCTGACTTGGGTCTCTGTGTAGCTGGGAAATCTCAAGCCCTCCCACTAATGTATACAGGAAAGTAGAGGGACTCACTAACTGGATCCACTTGGGAGTGTCCATTAGTAATCATGTATCGATAAACTATAGATGTAAGCTGCCTGTCGTGGCCAGCCACAAACGCCGCGGGAGGAAAACTCTCGGAGGCAGAGTAAAGCTATTACTACTTTTACTTCTACTTTCTTAGAGAGAGCTTAGAGAGAGAAATTAAGATTTTTCTTCTTCTTAGAAAGAGCTTAGAGAGAAATATTAGAGATAGCTTCTTCTTCTTCTTAGAGCTTAGAGAGAAAGATAGAGCTTTTCTTCTTAGAGCTTAGAGAGAAAGAGAGAGAGCTTGAAAGAGAGAGATTTCTTCTTTAGAGAGAGAGAGAGCTTAGCTTTTAGAGCTTCTTTCTTCTTTCTTCTTCCTCTGGAGCCTCGGCCTGACTCTGACCAGCAATTACTTCTTCTATCTGGTTTCTCTTCTGTAACCGCTCTGCCTACGTTCTGGCCGCTCTGATTCTTTTCTTCTTCTCCGACCCGAACTCTTCTTCTGACCGAGCGACTGCATGACTGACTGAATGAATTCATTCTTCTCCTGACTCCGACTGCTTTCACCCGGTTATATACCTTTAGCTTTGTGGGTGCCTCACGTGCATTTACAGGTGCGTCACATACATACTTATTATCAGGTGGAACTTATGGCTTCCAGCTGACCGCAATAGCCATCTCCCTAATTGGGGCTCCTTCATATAGAGATGGTGATCTACTCTTTCCACTCTATCTTAGATGTAGAGAGTAATATTGAAACACTAAAAAGCGTTGTTGATGGAAAATGCATTTGACTTTCTGGAAAAAATGCTCAGAAATATTTTCAGTTCCTATTGATTGGCTATGTGAGAGTCATACATACTTTAGAAGATATAATGGAGCAGAATGAGGCGAAGCTTCCGTACCTCTGAAGCCCAAAGTCATTTTAGTTACATAAGACATCTTTTTAGACTTATTAAAAGTATTTCACATCAGATCATTTCCTAAGTGAGTGCTTTATCTCTACAATTAATAAAAGATAAAAATGGAAACCTGTAACTGATGAAGTATCCTTTTAGCTCATAAGCTACTTCAATTTATGCCTACAGTCAGAACTTAACTATAAAGTATTGTTTGTACTCTTGATAAGCTTCTGCTTTGTTGAATTGCCCTGGGGAAAGAGTTTGAGACATTTCCTACAAAGAAATTTTCCTTGCACTGTCAGAGCTGGTCCAAACACAGCTTCAGTGAAGGTATTCCTGGCAAACACTTTCCAGTTGGCACCCAGTGCATGACAGCTGATCACCCAGTCATCTCAGGCCTGTGACCTTGGAAGTGTCATAGTCCGCTAGTACCCTTACTGGATTTCAGGATGGAGGTGCCTGGGTGAAAGAACAAAGGTAGAGGGATGTCAGATCAGTTTTTCACTTTTAATCCAGTCACATTCTCCCACACTCTGAGCTTTGTGACTTGCTTCCCAATACATCACACACACACACACACACACACACACACACACACACACACCTCCCTCTCATACAGACTCATATAAATAGATACACTGATTTCTTTACTGCATCACTCAGTTAATTATAAGCATTATTTTGTCTCTCTGATGGCTCAATAATAATCTAAAGTTCAAGCAGAATCATGAACACCAATATGATGGTGTATGTAAGTCTTTACAGAAGCCCCAGGTGTAAAAACCTGAGAAAATCTTTTCTGGAGAGAACAGAAAACATCTGATATCAGTCTCCTGTTTCCTATCCAGTATGCAGAATACTTTTCTGACATGATATCAGAATCCTCTCCTGATCATGGTCTATGAAGTTTAGGTTTGGCTTCACAATCCCTTATACTGAATTCCAGGTAGCCGTAATCAAATGGTTATTGGTTATGTTTAAGATGAAACCTGTTACCACTTCTGAAGGGCAAAAATCACACCGGAGACAACTGTGCAGCCAAGAGATTTATTGACCAGCCTTTATGCCTGGTTGGAGGTAGAAGAAGTATGGGGGAGAGGAGTTAGGGAGACGGAAGTGTGCAAGCTCTGGACGAAGGGTCGGTGCCTGGTCGTGCCAGCTGTGGTCTTTGGAGCTGTTGGCTGGGGCAGCTGCCATTGGGCTGGAGGCTGGAGCTCTATGCTGGAACAGCTGCCATTGGGCTGGAGATGGTGAGTCTGGAGCTGTTGCAGTGGCTGCTTCCTCTCCACAGAGACGAGCTGTTGTGTCTGAACTCCAGGCAGGCAGGAGCTTTAAATAGGGATTTCTGGTGGGGGTGTACCAGAGTGACCTTTAACGCTATTGGCTCTTTTCCCAGGAAATAGGGCGACCTTTAAGCTGATTGGCTCCTGCCTCAGGAACAGAACAACATTTAAGCTGATTGGCTCCTGCCTGGAGAAAAATAAAACCAGGCTGCTCCTTATGGAAATTTCTATGGGGGAGGTGGCCTGTCGGCCCAAGCCTGCCTATCATTCTCCCCTTTTTGTTTTCTTAGGAAGTGGGACATCGTGTGTCTGTCTGGCTATTTCCTGCTGAAATGGGGCAATGTGGGGGTGTTATGGGGGGATATGACAAGACAGGTAGGTCAGGCTCTAGGGTAAAAAGGATTCTCAGGAAGCTGGTGCCAAAAAGATGAATCTCTGCAGGTGTGGATGAAGGTTCCCTGAAGCCATAGGTCAGTGAGGGTGTCCTCCCAAAGAGAGGAATTGTAGGCATGAAGGCAGCATCTTATAACAAAGAGAAAGAAGGAGAGAGGGATTATTGTCCATCGGCCTGTCCCTAAGGAGAAGGTGGTTAAAGGTTCAGAAAAAGAAAGATGGAAAGGATTATTTTTGAGTTGGTATTGGAGACTCGAGAAAAGTGAATTTTTAGGGGATCGGTGGGAAGGGAAGAACAAGTATACTGGGGTAGGTGGCTGTCGTCCTTTTGTGGATCCTCAGCTGACTGGGCAGCTGGTTTCAGTCTGGAGATATGAATCCAAGATGTCAAGTTCCCTGAGGTTTCACGAAGCTTAGCAGCTGTGGGTGTGCACAGCACAACCTGGAAGGGGCCTATCCACTTTGGGGCAAGGGAGACTGATCCTGTGTCCTGGGGAGAGGAGAAATATACCTAAGAGCCAGGTGTTAATGGGAATGAAGTGGAAAGTCAGCTTTTTTGATTCTTGTAGAAGTAGGTAAGCAGCAGCCAGAGCCCGAAGACAGGGAGCCCATCTGCAAACAGTGGGATCAACTTGTTTAGAAAGGTAGGCAACAGGAGCAAAAGTGGAGGCCTCATATTGGCCTAAAACACCTAGAGCCAGACCCATCATCTCATGGACATAAAGGGTGAATGGCTGAAGAAGGTCTGGGAGATGAAGAGCTGGGGCCTGTAATAGTGCCTGTTGCAGATACCTAAACTCAGCCTGAATGCTTTTGGGGAGGGGCTTTTCCTCAACACCTATAGCTGCCTCATATGGGGAATTTGCATAAAGAGAGAAATTGGGAATCCAGGCATGGAAATATCCCACTAGCTCCAGGAAGGAAAGAATCTCTTCCTTTGTCTTGGGACATAGGAGAGCCTTGATGAGCGCCTTTTGGTCTACCGTAATGGCCTTTGGTTTGTGGGAGATCTGAACTCCTAAATAAACTACCTGGGTCTGGGCAAGTTGTACCTTAGATGGGGAAACGCGATACTTGCAAGAAGCAAGGAAATTTAAAAGGGTGTAAGAGTCTACACGAACTGTGGAAAAGGAAGGGCTGCAGAGGAGAAGGTCATCTACATATTGCAGAATAGTGGAGTCAGAAAACTCAAAATCCTTGAGGTCGGCAGTCAGTGTCTGTCCAAAGATATGAGGGCTATCGCGAAAACCCTAAGGGAGGACTGTCCAAGTCAATTGTTGGGACTGTTGCGTATCAGGATCAGTCCAGGTAAAAACAAAGATGTCATGTGATTCCTGAGCTGAAGGGACAGTGAAGAAGGCATCTTTAAGATCAATGACCAAGAAATGGGTAGATAAGGAAGGAATTAGGGAGAAAATAGTATAAGGATTCGGGACCAGAGGGTGTATGGGCATAACAGCCTCATTGATGAGACGAAGATCTTGGACTAGCCGGTACAGCCCATTGGACTTCTTAACCGCCAATATGGGAGTATTATAAGGGGAATGGGTGGGTCGGAAAAAGCATTTCCACAGGAGATCTGAGATAATAGGTTGGAGACCTCTGAGGCTAGCGGCCAGGAGTGGGTACTGGGCTCTGTTGGGGAAATGCTGGGGATCTTTAAGGTGTATTTTTTGTACAGGGTCGTAGTGAGCAAGGGAGGGAGTCTGGGTACCCCAAACTTTGGGGTCTACCAGATGAGCAGGGGCAGGGTAATGGGAGGTTTCTGCACTGTTAGAGCATTGAGAGGTCTTTTCAGGGTTATCAACTCCTAATATGGTGAGGTGAAAGATGGAGGAGGAGATGAAGATGAGTTGGGGAGCACAACTGAGCAAGGCGGGTCAAAAAGCACAATTGAGGCCTGAAATTTGGCTAGTATATCTTGGCCCAGTAAAGGCACAGGACATTGAGGCATTACTAGGAACTGGTGGGCAAATGAATGGAGGTGGAGGCAGTAAGACAGCATGGGAGTCTTGCGGGAATGAATGGTGTGTCCCTCTACCCCGACAATAGGGGATGATATGGTGGTGGGTCCCCCAAACTCCCTCAAGACAGAGAAAGTGGCTCCCGTATCTAGTAGGAAATTTATGGGGTGACCATCAACAAGAAGGGTGACCCTAGGCTCCTGTAAGGTGATGTCAACTGTCGGGAGAGAGACCCCAGGGCCCTATCAATCTTCTGCAGCCAGTCCTAGCAGGTCGGGTTTCACGACTGATCCAGTCCCCCTGTGGGAACTGGGGCAGTCGAAACTCCAGTGGCCCATCTTGGAGCATTTAGGACATCGGTGCATAGGGAGCCTGGGATTGGGGCAAGCTCTGCCCAATGTCTTTCATTCCTGCACCTGAAACAGGGCCCTGGAGGTCCCCTCTGCGTGGGGTCATGGCCCCCTTGTTTGTGAAGCCTGAGCATCGGTGCCCCGTAAGGCCTGGGCCAGCATTTGGAATTTTGTTCGTTCGCCCTTTTCATATTTCTGAAACCTACAGCTCGGTATCCTTATCTCTGTTATGATAGACCTTAAAGGCTGTGGCCAAGATCTTGGTCTGAGGTGTTGCAGGTCCTTGCTCTAATTTTCTCAATTTAACCAGTATGTCAGGGTAACTTTGGGACAAAAAGTAAGTCATAAGGACCTGACATCCCCCTGGAGATTCAGGATCTAAATTGGTGTATTCTTGGAGAGCTTTGGTCAGTCGATCTAGAAATTTAGAGAGGGTCTCCCTTTTTGTATGATTTCCTGCAGCTTGTCAAAATTAACGGCCTTTTGTGCTGCACGCTTAAAACCAGCTAGTGTACAAGTGGAAAACTGATCTTGCAAGGCTACATCCCCTGGGGAATTATAGACCCAGTTAGTGTCCCTTTTGGGGACGGCCTGAGGTCCAATGGGATAGTTAGGGTTGGTTCTATGGTTCTCATCAGCATAGGCCCTTGCCTGCTCCCAGACTCACCTATGCTCCTCAGGAAGGAGGGTATTTACCAGAATTATATATATATATATATATATATATATATATAGTATATATATATATATATCATGGAAGGTAAGGCTATAAGCTTAGAGGTCCCATTGAAATTCCCTGAGGTATGTAGTGGGGTCAGTGGTACAAGAGCCCAACTGTTTCTCAATTTGCACCACCTTGGTCATTGAGAAGGGAACGTGGACACAGACAATTCCTTCTGGCCCCGCAACTTCCCGGAGTGGGGCCAGGACTTGGGCAGGAGCATGTGAAGAAGGGTGAGCAGACATTATGCGAGATCGCGTGAGGGGTGGGCTGAGGGAGGAGGAGGTGGCAGGAATGGGTCTAAGTGGGGCTGGAGGGGCCGAGGGAGGAGGAGAGGTTTCAGGTAGAGTCCGGTATGGGGGTGGCTTGTCTGCCGGAGTGAAATCAAGAAAGGAGGAGGATGGTAGGGGACCAGCCAGTTGACAGGCTAGGAGGATACTATTGGAGCTGCAGTAGGTACTGAGTGAGGGATTTGAATGGAGGAGGGAGAAAGCCTGAACATATGGAATCTCTACCCACTTTTTTGATCGTTCGCAGAAGTCGAAAAGATCTCTCAGTATAGAGGGATCCAGGGACCCAGAAGCAGGCCATTTATTTTGGTTATCTAAGGGGTATGTGGGCCAATCTTGGGTACAAAACTTGATAAGTCTTATTGGTTGTATATCGGGAGTTAGGCCAAGAGTGTCTAGGTTGTTTAAGAGGCATTGTAGAGGGGAGTTGGCTGGGAGGGATCAGAGTGGGTACAAGAGTGACAAAGAGTGAGTTATTGCAAAACCAAAGAAGAAAGCCAGGATGAGAGTGAAGAAGAGAGTGATCAGAGAGTAGTTGGCCAGGAGGGATGGGAGTGGTTCAGCCAGGAGGGATGAAGGAGGAGGAGGAGGAGAAGAAGAAGCCCCCATTTTCCCGTTCCGAACGGGAGAGATATATTATCCTGAGGAGCGTCCCCCTCAAGATATATATCAGAGAGATCCAAGTCCATGAGACTCAGTCGTCACTGGAGTCAAACAGACATGGGGTCCAAGGGGACAAGAGGACAATGGGCCACCCTGCGCAGGGGTTTTTGTGTCCCATTCCGAGAAGGTGAGATAAGACCCAAGTCTGGACTAGGCCAGAGGCCGGAAAGGGCTTTCTTCAACTGTTCCCAGGAAAGAAAGAGGGAGATAGAGAGAAAGCGAGAGAGAGAGAGCGAGAGAGAGAGAGAGCTTCATGAGGTTCACTGTGACTGTGAAGGTCTAGGTGGGGTGCAGTCCTCCCTGAACGGGCCACCAGTGGGGCTGCAGGACAATCAATGGTCAGTTCCCACTGTGAAAGGCCCAATGGGTTTAGGAGCTCTGGGGACAAGGAGACCTTCCAAGGAAAGTGGGGGGGGGGGAGTGGGGAGAGAAAGAGAGAGAGAGAGAGAGAGAAAGAGAGAGCTCCTGAGGTCCACCGTGACAGTGAAGGTCTAGGTGGAGTGTGGTCCTCCCCGTACAGGCCACCAGCAGGGCTGCCAGATGATCAATGGTCAATTCCCACTGTACAAGGCCCAACGGGTTTAGGAGCTCTGGGGATGGGGGGGTGAGACTTACCAATCCGATGGCTGGTGGTGGATGCGTCAGAGCGGTGATCAAAACATGGGCGAAGGCTGAGCCAGTTCCGGTGATTATGCCCTTTGGCTTGGGACAGGGTCCCGGGTTTCGGCACCAATGAAGGGCAAAAATCACGCCAGAGACAACCATGCAGCCAAGAGATTTATTCACCAGCCTTTATGGCTGGTCGGAGGTAGAAGTACGGGGAGAGAGGAATCGGGGAGAGGGAGTGTGCGAGCTCTGGATAGAGGGTGGGTGCCTGGTTGTGCCAGCTGTGGTCTCTGGAGCTGTTGGCTGGGGCAGCTGCCGTTGGGCTGGAGACAGTGAGTCTGAAACTGTTGCAGCAGCTGCTTCCTCTCTACAGGGACGAGCTGTTGTGTCTGAGCTCAGGGCAGGCAGGGGCTTTAAATAGGGATTTCTGGTGGGAGGTGTACCAGAGCGACCTTTAACACTATTGGCTCTTTTCCCAGGGAATAGGGTGACCTTTAAGCCAATTGGCTCCTGCCTGGGGAACAAAACGATCTTTAAGCTGATTGGCTCCTGCCTCAGGAACAGAGCGACCTTTAAGCTGATTAAGCTCATTGGGAAAATCAAACCAGGTTGCTCCTTATGGAAATTTCCATGGGGGAGGTGGCCTGTCAGCCCAAGCCTATCTATCAACTTCTACTCTGAAATACTGCAAGTACTTCTTTGACAAATTTTTCCTCTGGGTTCTTTATTTTTCTTCCAAGGACCATTCACTCTGATTGTCTACATCAAATAAGATCTCTAGTACTCATTTATCCTCAGGTAAATTGGGTTTATGCCTTGCTTTCAGTGCTTCAGGGGGTCCCTGGATTTGAAGAACCTTCCTTAAAGGTGTTTACACAGCTCTTCGATAACTGGAATGAGTGGAGATCAGGAGTGCCATCAGAACAGAGCACTCCAAGTTTGGACAAGGAACTGCATGGGCCCTAACTCACATTTATCCCATGGAATACCTTGACCCTTTTATCCTTTGCTTGGCTCAACCAGGTACTCAAAAATGTTCAGACTCATGTCTTAAATGATACACAAGTCTATCCTCAGTTCCAGGAGAGTGGTCTGGTGAGTTGATCACTCTAGCTGTAGAGTATTATTTTTTTTTCACACACTCTTATAAGATTGGAACTCCACATGCCAGTTATTGTGGACCCCAAAATACTTATATGGACAAAATTTTCACAAAACGTAATCTTCTTGCACTGTTAATGTCATTCATGTATACTCATCTTTCCCTCTTATCAATTTCCCAAAACCTCTATTTTCTCTTATTTCACAAAGTGCATAAATATTCTTGAAATATTTGCAAAATTAAAAATTACCTTTCCTTTCCGAGTGCAATGAGACCAACTATGATTGACTGGTATCACATAGGACATGGACCTAATTATGAAAGATTTAAGATAAACTTTATTTAGGGACTTCTACAAAGGTTTCTGAGGCCTAAAAAAGAAACACAATAGAAGAATTATGTCAGAAAGATGAAGAAATAGGAAGGCCCATATTCTCTTTCCTCCCATGAAAACATTGCTTTAACCACCATATATGTATTGATTCCCTTTGTAGGAAATCAGGAAGCCAGTTAATAGGCTCATACACTCTAGGCAAGCATTAATCCAGCTGCATGAAACAAAGTAGAAAAATTTTTGGCGCCCTCTCACCATAGTTCCTCCCTCATCCCAGCACCACACAGTTAGGAGGAAACCTGGAGCCATTAACTACTTCCTGTGGAGGGAGAGTGAAGACTTTGCCCTATGTGTCATGTTATGAGTCTTCAAAAGGTTTCTTAGGAGTCTTGTTAAAGAAGTCAGGGCCTAATCCAACATGAAGAAGATTTGGGCCTACTTTTTTTTTTCTATTAGGCATAAGGTCTCTGGTCTAATTCCTAGGTCCTTGACCCACTTAGAGTTGAGTTTTGTGCATGGTGAGAGATATAGGTTTAATTTCATTTTGCTACATATGGATTTCCAATTTTCCCAGCACCATTTGTGGAAAAGGCGATCTTTTCTCCAATATGTGCTTTGGGTGCCTTTGTCTAGTATAAGATAACTGTATTTATGTGGGTTTGTTTCTGTGTCTTCTATTCTAAACCATTGGTCTACATGTCTGTTTTGGTGCCAATATCATGCTGTTTTTGTTACTATGCCTCTGTAGTATAATTTAATGTCTGGTATTGTGATGCCTCCTGCTTTACTCTTCTTGCTAAGGATTGCTTTGGCTATTCTGGGTCTCTTATTTTTCTAAATGAATTTCATGATCACCTTTTCTATTTCTATGAGGCAGGACTTGGAGATTTTAATTGGTATTGCATTGAATCTATACAGTGCTTTTGATAGTATGGTCATTTTGACAATATTAATTCTGCTGATCATAGAGCATGGGATATCTTTCTATCTTCTGAGGTCTTCTTCAATTTCTTTCTTTAGTGTTCTGTAGCTTCTTCTCAGCAAAAGAAAGAATCAATGATGTGAAGAGAGAGCCTACAGAATGGGAGCCAATTTTTACCACATGCACACCAGATAGAACACTAATCTCCATAATATACAATGAACTCAAAAAACTTAACATCAAAAAAAACAAATAACCCAATCAATAAATGGGCTAAGGAACTGAACAGACACTTCTCAGAAAAAGATATACATTCGATCAACAAATATATGAAAAAATGTACGTCTCTAGTAATTAGAGAAATGCAAATCAAAACTAAGATTTCATCTCACTCTAGTAAGAATGGCGGTTACCAAGAATACAAGCAACAATAAGTGTTGGTGACAATGTGGAGGAAATTGCAAATTGGTGAAACCAACCTGGAAAGTAGTATGAAGATTCCTTAAAAAACTTGGAATGGAACCACCATTTGACCCAGCTATCCCACCCTTTGGCCTATACCTAAAGGACTTAAAAACAGCATATTACAGTGACATAGCCACATCAATGTTTATAGCAGCACAATTCACAATAGTCAAACTATGGAACCAACCTATATGCCCTTCAATAGATGAATGGATAAAGAAAATGTGGTATATTTACACAATGGAATATTACTCAGCAATAAAAGAGAATAAAATTATGGCATTTGCAGGTAAATGGATGGAGTTGGAGAATATCGTGCTAAACCAAGTAAGCTAATCCCAACAAACCGAAGGCCAAATGTTTTCTCTGATAAGTGAATGCTAATCCATAATGGGGGGGTGCATGGGATGAGTGGAGAAATTTTGGATTGGGAAAAGGGAAGAGAGGGGAGCGGTGGGGGTATGGGGATAGGAAAGATGACAGAATGAGATGAACATCATTACTCTAGGTACATGTATGATTTCACAAATGGCGTGACCTTACTTCATGTACATACAGAAAAGTGGAAAATTGTGCTTCATTTGTGTACATAAGAGCATTCTGCTGTCATACATAACTGATTAAAACAGATAAAAAGAAAAAAAAAAAAGGCTTCCTAGGTGTCTGACATTGTCTTAAAGCACTGATGGTACTTAACAAAATCTAGATATCTTGGCACCACTGTAAACAAAAAAGAGCTGGGCAGCATGCTGCCACTCCCAGAGACCTGATAGAGCACTCAGAGCTGATATAGCTTGGTGAACTCACTTTCAGAAGAAATGGAAAAGTGGCATGCACATCTGACATTCCAGTTCTTCAGAAGGCTGTCCAAGGATCTGGTTTCTGCCTGTATTGGAGTAAAGATGGGACTTGGCAAATTCTAGATGCCTGGATGGAGGACACTGAGAACAATAAAAGCTGAATGGTATGTAGCTGCTTCAGAGAACCTGTGATACAGCACACAAACACCAAAGGAAACAAGATGTATGAGCTCCTAAAAAAAATGAACTACAAACCCCTCTAATTAGGAATCTAAACACAGATTAAGAGAAGACATATCTACAGAAGAAGTTTGAGACACACCCACCATCTCTAACCACCTGTTGGTGAAGTTCTTTTCTTATAAAAGCTGCTTTTTAAGTACAGGTGGCTTTTTTTTTTTCTCTCCAAACATCTGTATACCAACACAGAGTAATGAAGGGGCAAAGAAATGGGACAAGTGGTCCAATAAAAGGAACAAAGTAAATATTCAGAAAATGACACTCAAGAAAAGGAAGTGTATGAATTACCCAAAAAGTAATTCAAAATTACCATCATAATGATTTCCAATAAGCTCAGGAGAATGATACACAGACAAAATTAAAAAGCCAGAGATAACAATTAGTAAACAAAAGATATAAAATATAAAAAAGAACCAAAGAGAAATTTGGAGCTAAAAATTCAATAACTATCTTTTTCTGAGAAGTGTCTGTTCAGTTCCTTGGCCCATTTATTGATTGGGTTATTTGTTTTGTTTTGTTTTTTGGTGTTAAGATTTTTGAGTTCTTTATATATCCTGGATATTAGTGCTCTATCTGATGTGCATGTGGAATGCTATGGTCATCATTACCCTAAGTATGTGTATAAAGACACAAATGGTTTGACTCTACTTTGTGTACAACCAGAAATATGAAAAATTGTGCTCTACATGTGTATTATGAATTGTAATTCATTCTGTTGTTATATATAACAAAATTTAAAATAAAAAATAAATTAAAAATATTCAATAACTAAATAAAAAATATTAGATCCAATCAATGACTTCATGACGAAAAGAATGTTGTACTTAAATATAGGTAATCATTCGAAATTATCTTGTTAGAGGAGGAAAAAAAAAAACAACAAAATAAAATTCTGTTTTGTGTAGGTCCCATAGTAACTACCTAGAAAATACCTATAGATTATACAATAGGAAGAATGAGAATTGAACCAAAGAAAGTTACAACAAAAATCAATGAAACACAAAGGAAGAGAGTAAAAGAGGATGAGAGAAACAGAAGAGCTAAAAGAAAGATGGAATACAATGAACACAGTTGAGATACTAAATACTTATCTATCAATAATTGTCTTAAATATAAATGAATTAAACACTCTAATGGAATGGAATAGAATGGCTGACTTGTTGAAAAAACAAAAGTCAAGCATAAGATCTAGCTATATGTTATTTATAAACAGATTCATTTTATATTTAAAGATAAAGATACAAAACTTGAAGATAAAAGTACAAAAAATTAAACTCAAATGGTAACTAAGACAGCAGGAGTGGCAATATTTTTATCAGGCAAAATAAACGTTAAGTAAAAAGCTGTCATAAGGAAGTTTGGGCCCTAATCTGACATGATGGAGATTAGGGCCTACTATTTCTTCTAAAAGGTGGAGTGTCTCTGGTCTAATTCTTAGGTCCTTAATCCACTTTTGAGTTGAGTTTTATGCATGATGAGAGATAGGGATTTAATTTCATTTTGTTGCATATAGATTTCAGTTTTCCCAGCACTGTTTGTGGAAAAGGTTATCTTTTCTCCAATGAACATTTTTGGCAACTTTGTCTAATATAAATACCATGTTGTTTTTGTTACAATTGCTTTGTAATACAATTTAAGGTCTGGAATAGTATGTTGATACAACTTAATCTTCCTGACATTTCTTTTCCTTTTTCATGGAATAATGAAGGTTTTCCTTTAAATACACTAAATGCAATAAATAATGTTATCCCCCCCCTCCAAAAAAAAAAAAAAAAAAAAAGAATGGATTTGGCCCACAAATATCTAAATATACTTTTATGAATACGGCAATAGAGTGTTAAACTCTATTGTATTTTCCAAGATAAGTCATCTTACATTATAGCATTAAACATATATTAACATCTTGCAAACATTGCAAGTGATAAATAAAATATTTGAGATACAAGAGGCTTGTTGTGTTTAAAGTTTAACAGAGTTAAACTGATCATTTATACATTTTGCAACTGTTCTTAAACATATCAGTGTAAGGAGACTCAGTATAATACATACAAATACAGATGCAAAAATACAGCACACACCTTATAAGGTTAACGACACTTTCTTTTTTAAAATATGTGCAGTGTTAAGTTCTTTGTTAGGCTTAAATCTGCAATCTACTGGTATATGACTTTTATGACTATTCTACTCTACTAATCAGCACCTCAGATTCAAGAAGAGTACCACACATACTTTAATTTTTAATTTTAATTTTTTTAAAATTTTAATTGCCTTGTAATGGAATTATTGAAATAAATTCTCAAGGATTAGACCCCCACCCCCATCCCCCAAAAAAAGAAATAGAAAAAAAAAATCAATGAATGTAAGATTTGGCTATTTGAAAAGATGAATAACATTGTCAAACTTTAGCTATATTAAGAACAAAGAAAGATGGCTCAAATAAGCAAAGAGAGGACATTATGCCACACAAATATAAAGCATAGAAAGAGATTACTATGAAAATTTATGTGACAAAAATTGGATAACCTAAAGGAAATAAATTCCTAAAAGCATACAAACCTCCAAGACTGAATCAGAGAGAAATAGAAAGTCTGAACAGACCCATAGCTAGTAAGGAACCCAAACAGTAATCAAAAGTATTTCAACAAAGAAAAGCCCAGTACCAGATGGTGAAAGTGGGGAAGTTAACCAAATTTTTAAAGAAGAATCCTTCTCAAGCTATAGCAAATAATTAAAGCAAAGGAATTCTTCCAAACTCATTTTATGAGGCTGGCATTACTTTGATGCCAAAGCAAGAAAAAGATACTTATAAGAAAGGAAAACTAAGGTCAATATCCTTGGTTAATATGGATACAAAAATCCTCAACAAAATGTTATCAAACCAAATTCAATGGCACAATAAAAGAATCATACACCATGACCAAGTTCAATTTATCTCTGGATTGCAAGGATGTTTCAAGATATGAAATTCAATCAATGTGGCATACTACCCTAACAGAAGGAAGAATAAAAGTCACATAATAATCTCAATAGATACAGAAAAAGTATTTGATAAAATCTAACACCATTTTATGATAAAAATACTTAACAAACTAGGAATAGAAGAAAATTGCCCCCAACACAATAAGAGCCAGATTTGAAAAGCCCATTGCTAACATCATAGTGAATGGTTTTGTTAAAAAGTCATTCCCATCAGATCAGGAGCAAGTGTTTTCCTTTTAGATTAAGTCAAGGATATCCACTGATGCCACTTTTATTCAACATATTACTGGAAGTCCTAGCCAGAGCAATTTGGCAAAAAAAAAGTAAAAAAATAAAAAATAAAAAAAATAAAAGGCATCCTATAGTAAAATTATCTCTGTTACTCTGTTAGCATGTGACATGGTCTTAGATGTAGAAAAGTCTAAAGATTAAAAAAAAATAACTAAACTTCTCTGAATTTATCTTGTTTTAATAGATTCAAATCCAACTATATAAATACATAATTGTAAAGGTAGTAAAAATGCTTTTAATCTACAAAAATAAAATTAAACCAATTAGCAAAAATCTAAACATAAAAAGTTCATTATTTACAGGGTACAAAATTGCAATAAAAATCAGTTGTATTTCTATAGACTAACAAAATAATTTGAAAAGAAAATTAAGAGTAAGAACATACTTACAGTAGCATGAAAACTCCTTAGGAATACATTTAAGAAAAGAGGTAAAAGACTTGTTCCCTGAAAACCATAAAAATTAATTTAAAAAGAATGCAAAATGAATTTAAAAAGATACCAGTTAATAGAAAGATAACACACATCCAGGGATAAGAAAACTTCATATTCTTAAAATGCCTATACTACCCAAAGAGCTTGACAGATTCAATATAATCTTTATCAAAAATCCAATAGCCATTTTGAGAGAATACAAAATACAAAAATAATTTAAAAATTTATATGGACCCACAAAGGACCATGGACAGCCAAAACAATCTTGAGAAAGAGGAGCAAAGAAGAGGCCATACATTTTTTTCTGTTTCAAAACATATCAAAAAGCTACTGTAATAAAACCAGTGTGAAACTGGTATAATACCAGACTAATATACAAATGAGACCAAAGAAAGAGTCCAGAAATAAAACCATGCATGTATAGTCAATTCGTCTTCCACAGGTGTGCCAAGAACACAAAATGGAAAAAGGATAGTCTTTTAAACAAATCATGTTGAGAAAAATTGATATGTAAAAGAAGAAACTGAACTCTTACCTTACACCATATATGAAAATCAATCTACAGGGATTAAAGATTTAAACATAGGAACTGAAGTTGTAAAACTCCTAGAAAAAAACATATTGGAAGAAATTTATGACACTGTCTTGGCAATAATTTCTTACAAGACACTAAAATTACAGGCCACAAAAAGCAAAGCTAGACAAATTGGACTAGATCAAACTAAAAATCTGCACAGCAAAGAAACAATCAATATATTTCTACATGAAAACTTGTACATGAATGTTAATAGTAACAGTTTTAATAGATTATAATTGTACTAAATGACATTACATAATTATATTGTGCTAATAATAACAGTATTATTACAGTTAATAGTAACACTATTATAATATTCTAGTAGCCAAAACATGGAAATAACTCCATTATCCATCAACTGATGTATGAAGCAACAAAATGTAGTATGTTCATGATGGAATGTTATTTGGCTATAAAAAGATAAAATTTACTCTTACAGGCTACAGCATGGATAAACTTTGAGAATGCTTTGTTTCATGAAAGAAGTCAATAAAACTGCCAATATTGTTTAATTCTATTCATTTAAAATGTGCAGAATAGTAAATCCATGTAAATAGAAAGATCAATAATCTCAAGGGATTTGAAGGAGGGGAGTGACAGCTAATGGGTCTTGGATTTCTTTTGGGGTGATGAAAATATATAAAACTTGAGGTAGCAATAATATTTGTACAACTTTGTGAATATATTAAAGAAACCACTCAGTTGTATACACTTTAAAGGGACTTTTATGGTATGTAAATTACATGTTAATAAAGGCACAATTTAAACACTGAGGAAATTAGAAATATCTCAAGGAAAAGTGCTCACCAAAAAATAACATTCAGGAACTCAGAATCCCACCAACTCACTCACCACTCGCACACCTCCAAGAATCAACCCCTTTGGGCAAGAAAAGCATGTGGTACATGAAGAAATGAAAATTAGATTACCTTCTCAGTTCCCCACATTAGTGTAGAAAATTCCAGGAGAATTCAGGAAAATGGAGTACAAAACTGTCCTCCAAGCAGGGCGTGGTGGCGCATGCCTGTAATCCCAGCAACTGAGGCTGGAGGATCACGAGTTTGAGGCACTTAGCAACTCAATGAGATCCTGTCTCTAAATAAAAATACAAAAATGAGCTGGGGATGTGGCCCAGTGGTCTAGGGAGCCCCTGAGTTCAATCCCTGGTACCAAAAAAAAAAAAAAAAAAAAAAAAAAAAAAACCCAAAAAACAAAAAACTGTCCTCCAAATATAAATGATGAGTCAACATTCAGGAACTCAGAATACAATTGCTACTAGAAGTCTGTTTGAAAATGGAATGTACTAATGAGTGAGATACAGACCAGGAAAGACTAGAGTGGCATAAAATGAAGCACAAGAAGAGAGTGGTAAATAGTACATGTTGAGTTAGTTGTAGAATTAATACCAACAATCCCTATTTGCTGATGACATGATTCTGTATTTTTAGAAGGCCCAAAAAACTTCACCAGAAAGCTTCTTGAATTCATGAAGAAATCCAGCAAAGTAGCAGGATGTACAATTAACACCCATAAATCAACTGCATTCCTATACACCAATGATGAATCAGCTGAAAGAGAAATCAGGAAAACTATTTCATTAATAATAGCCTCAAAATATAACTTGTAAATCAATCTAAGAAAAGAGAGAGACCTCTACAATGAAAACTACAGAACACTAAAGAAAGAAATTGAAGAAGACCTTAGAAAATGGAAAGATCTCCCATGTTCCTAGATAAGCAGAATTAATATTGTCAGAATGGCCAAACTACCAAAAGTGTTATACAGATTTAATGAAATTCCCATTGAAATTCCAATGACATTCTTCATAGAAATAGAAAAAACAGTCATGAAATTCACTTGGGAAATAAGAGGCCCAGAATACCTAAAACAATTGATAGCAAGAAAGGTAATGCAGGAGGCACCACAATACCAGACCTTAAATTACACTACAAAGCTACAGTAACAAAAATGGCATGGTATTGACACAAAAAGAGATGTGAAGACCAATGGAACAGAGTAGAAGACACAGGGACAAACCCACATAAATGAAGTTATCACATACTAGATAAAGGCACCATAAACATTAAGAGAAAAGATAGCCTCTTTACAAATAATACTGAGAAAACTGAAAATCCATATGTAATGGATAAACTTAAACCCTTATATTTCACCCTGCACACAAAACTCAACTCAAAGTGGGTCAAGGACCTAGGCATTAGACCAGAGACCCTATGCCTACTAGAAGAAAAAGTAGGGCCAACTCCCTATCATGTCAGCTCAGGAACAGGCTTCCTCAATAAGACTCCTAAAGCACAAGAAGTAAAATCAAGAATCAGTAAATGGGATGGTACCAAACTAAAAAAGCTTCTTCACAGCAATAAAATTAATACCAAATGAAACTTAAAGTAACAGAATATGGCATGAAGTAACTACAGATTTTGAGAGGGTAGATATAGAAAACCATTTCCAAAATGTCAAGAAAGTGGGAAATGCATGTGACAAAATTGCTTTAGTTGTGTTTAATAATCACATTAGTTATAGTAGTTTTAATATTTTAAAACTACATTTAGGGAGCTGGGTGTGGTGGCACACATCCCATAATCCTAGCAACTCAGGAGGCTGAGGCAGGAGGATTGCTAGTTCAAGGCCAGCCTGGACCACTTATTGAGAAATAAAATAAAAAGGGCTGAGGACATAGCTCAGTAGTAGAGCATCCCTGGATTTAATCCTCAGGTCAAAAAGAAAAAAAAATAAAAACACTATTTTTAGTGATCATATTATTAGTATTAATTGTACTGCTATTCTGAAACTGTTGTATATATGTGCAATGTAAGATAAAACAAATGAGTAAATGTGGACTATTCTATTATTCCTGTTATCTTACAGAATCAGGTTCTCAGTGCAGAAGAACAGATATACAAATGTAATACAGAAAACCAAACACACTGCAATCCTCAGTTTAAATTGGAATTTTTGTTCAGATTCCAATCTCGGTTCACTGAAGATGCCTGTAAACAATGACTGACCTCAATATCAACAAACATCTCTAGCATCCTGATTATAGTTTCAAATACTAAATCCCATCAAAAGAAACCAGAGACTTTGGCATAAATTAATGATCTGAATTCTGGGACAGAAAATGTACAAAATGAGCAAGGAAGCTGTCAAGATAGACTACCAGAGTGGTTTGGAGGCTGAAAGGACTCAGGAGCCAACTTGAAGAGGCTCTCACTGGCCAAAGATGGAACCATTTAAGTTTCAATAAAGATGACATGGAAATGGATTGAAATCCATGAATCTATAATACATTAAAAAGTATATTCATCATTTCAGAAGATGATAGGTAACTAACTCATTACTCTGTAAACTGGATAAATAAAAAGGAAGAATTTTTTCTCCTGGCTTTCTTACAGGAATTGCAGGATGAGTAAGAAGTAGGTGAAGGGAAGCATCTTATAAAATAATTCTAGTTAATAAATAAAATATCAGAATACTGTCATTTTGTACCTTCAGTGTATTAATGGATCTAGGAATTGAGAATCATTGGCTGTAAACATCACAGAGAAAACCTGGACATTATGTACCTTGTGATTAAAGAACACACCACAACCCTAGAATCTTTTTGAATGGAGTGAATCTGAGTCTGATCAAGTCATTGCAGCCAGCTGCTATTTCCAGACCATGTAAAAGGTGGAGTAACATGTTGAAGGGTCCCATGAAGATGCAGTTGACAAAATATAGACTGTGAGAAACTGTACAACACAAAAACACAAGTTCTTCAGAAGATATATTCTAAAAACAAAAAAACAAACAAACAAAAAACAAAGAAAGGTATGAAGAACCAGCCTGTAGACTAAAAAATAAACTTAAAAATATTTTGAAGGAAAAACAAAAGACAAGAAGAGGGTCTGGGGATGAGAACACATATGCTAAATCATGAAAAAACACAAGGAAGCAATGACTTGAGGTCCAGTTACTCTTGGAGGGAGAGAGGATGCTGTGATTGGGATGGGAAACCTGGAGGGGATTCTAGTGGGGTCAGCAAAGCTCTGCTTTTTGACCTGGCTGTTTAAGTTTACGCACCTTATAAAAATTTGATAAATGAAAGAAAAAAGAGAAAATACTCAGCATATATCTTTAAATCTTGTTAATCATAACACCCCCACCACCCTCCAAAATAATAATAGTAATAATAATGATAGTTCAAATTAATTGCATTATTACTATGTGTGAAACATCACCCTGAGGTATTTATTAACTTGTATTAATTCATTATTTATTATTGTTATTTCCATTTTGCAGGTGAGAAAGCTGAGGCACAAAGATTTTAGGGAACATGACTGAGTTCTCCCAGTTTCTAAGACCCTTGGAGTAGAAGATTTTTCACATAAGAAAGACTTCTGGCTGACTGAGGTAGTAAAAGTGTTTTGTAAAGAGAATGGTGTGGAAAACACATTTTGGATTTATTATTCAATTGGTTCATTCAATCATTAATACTGTAGTTCTTGAGCTTTTGGTGGGATCATAGTGGCACATGAGTCAGACATTTCCTGTTGCTTTCAGACTGCTACAGACAGCAGGTACTGCAAAAGTGTTCAGCAGATAGATGGGCATGGTTTCATTGAATGGAGTTTAATCTGAGACCAGGATGAAGGACAGTTTAACAGACTGAGTATGGAAGTATTAACAGACAGGAACTGCAGGTGTGTGAGTTTGGGGGTACACAGATGAGGAGGGTACATTCCAGGAATGTGGAAATGTTTTTTTGAGTTTTCCTCAGCTCCACCCATACAGATCCTATTTAAGGACTAGTAACCACAGGAAAACCAAATCAAGCCTAGACAAATCTAAATCCAAACATTTGTATCCAAAGTGAACCCAGAACAAACTGAACTTATTACAAATGAAAAACTCTCTCTCCTTCCTCCCTCCTTCCAACTATCCCTCCCTCCCTCTCTTCCTCTCATTTATTAATAAATTTAGGGAAGAGAGGACATATGGCTCTGAACCTATTTCAACTAAAATCAAACTGCATTCAGCCTTGTTCAGTGTGGAACTAGAGGGCGGAATCAGCCCCAGTGTAAGGGAGTTCACAGCATCATGTGTTATAGTATTATTAAAAGTTTTAGAAAATGGAAGTATCAAGTTTCTATCACAACTAGAATTTGAGAAATGATATCATTTTATGGCAATAATCCCTGTGTTGAGGAAATCAGCCTTGATGAACTCAAAAGTTTCTTTGTAACCATCTTTTTCCTTAAAATAAGAACATTGGATTATTCTCAGAACTGAAAAACAGATGAACTTGACTGTTTCATTATATATAAGTACAACCCAAGTCTTCCAGCTCTATTTTGATAACTAGCTTTAACCCCAGAGCAGCTGATTTGAGAAAAGTCCCCTCTGACCACAGGAAGGCATGAGGTCCAGGGTCCCTGCGCTGCTGGCACAGGGGTGGCCTCTATTTGGGGACACACTGGCTCAGCCCTGACTCTGGCTGGGGCTCATCACCCAGTACCTGCCAGGTTTCCCTTCTCTCATGGTCACTTCCCTCCTTTGGGCCTTATTTCCTCCTCTGTGAAATGAGGATTCCCCTTCAACTTCCAGCCAGTGATACACCAGAGCCCTCAGGACATCTACACAATAAGATTCTCTGATTAGAATGTACCAACCAATATTTTATTAAGTAAAAAGATTGAAGGAGGTTGTTAACCCTCCTGGTTGTAGGTCCAGAGAATTTTGATCAGAGCTTCAAAGTTAACTAACAAACAATTCATTAACCAAGACCTCCAAGACCTGAGTGATGTGATTATTATTCTCCTAGGCAACAGGCAATGGGATTTCTCAACTGTGAAAAAGTGTCTCATAGATTCCATCATTGCACATAGTTGCCTATGTGGGAAATCTTGCTTTCACCCTTCATGTTCATAAGCTTTAGAGCTTTCCCTCTTTTTTTTTTTTTTTTTTTTTTTTTGCCCTGACATTAATAACATATCTTCACTGATATAATTTACATATTATTTGTATTTTATATTGTGCCACAAAATTCTTCTGAGCTTGAGGTTTCAGTAATGTGGTTCGCAATTAGCGAGACAAATAGAGGAAATGCGTGGTGGAAAACAGCAATGAGGAGGCTTAATCTGAATCCCTCCTGGCCTCACAGGCACTGCTTCCATTGTTCCTAAAGGGATATCTGCCTCCCTGCCTTCATAAGCTCTCCATGCACCCTTCCAATGAAGGTCCCCATTCTTGCTCAAACTAGTTTAAGTTGGATTTTGTTACTTGTAACCAGAAGAAGCTTAATTGACTGGTAGTGATTTTAAAATCCCCAGCTTGATAATCTGGGGGTGGGGACTGCAGTGTGGTACTTGGAAAAAAAGCTTCTTTGCAAAGATTTCATTGTGTGTGTGTGTGTGTGTGTGTGTGTGTGTGTGTGTGTGTGTGTGTGTGTGTGTGTGTGTGTTTCCCGCAGCATTCATTACTCCTAAAAGCATGTCTGTGTTCTAATAATGTTCAGATATGAATTTTCCAACTCACTTTTTATTTAGCTTAGGCTTAGTAAGGAGTGTGGATCATAGAATAAATTGGAACAACTTGTGACAATTTCTGTTAAGGCCTGTTGCAAGAAGAGTTGCACTGGCTTTAAGACAAAGAAATTCTGATGGGTTCAAGCACCGAGCTCTTAGGATCAATTTAAGCAACCTCCCTGTGTGAAAACCATACTCTTTTATCACATTGGATAACTAATGTGGGGTGGGGGATGTGAATGGTAAAGCACTTGCCTAGTGTTCATGAGGCCCTGGGCTCAGTTCTCAGCAGCATAAAAAAATGCTTCCCAAAGCTAATGTGTATGACAGGAAGAGTGTTTCATAGTAATAATCAAACTATCATTCAGATAATATGGAAAGTAGGAGTGTAAGTGAACTCGTTGAGTTCTAGATTAAATTCAGTTTGAATCATGATTTCAACACTTAGCAACTGTGCGACTTTGAACAAATTATCTAGCTTGTTTGAAATATACTCCTTGACTCAGTTTCAAATCTGTAAAAAGGGAACAAAATTAGTAGTAACCTTCTAAGATGCTGTGAGGATAAATGAAATACTACATGTAGGATGCCTAATAATTTTTCTGATTCAGAGTAATAGCTTAATATATGTTATTATTTTTATTCTATAGATATTAATCTTAGTTTAGCATAAAATTCTTTTGTATCTCAATACCTATTTGGAACCAATATTCTGAAGTTATTTATAATTCTCAAATATGACTACTTACATATTTCTCCATGCTAGCTAACATTATTTTTTAATCGTATGCAGAACTTTTTTATACCAGGCAAAGACAGGTAATAGAAAAGGAAACAAGAAATGATTTCCTACCTTTAGAAATTTGGAGTCTAATGGAAGATCTGAGGTAACTGTGGAAGAAGATGAAAAATAATGAATAAACATCAAAACCAAGTAATTAGCTTATATACTGCAAGTCAAATTAAAAGTGAATGGAGGTCAGAGTTTATAGAAATGAACCAGATGGCACTCTTCAGGAGAGGAGAGGCATCCTAGCAGTCCTAGAGTAGGAGGCAGAGCTATTCTGAGTGTCTTTTCAACAAATAATAGTTGAGCACCTGCCATGTGTTTTTGTGCTTAGTCACTGAAGTTTCCAAGACAAATAAAAACACGACTGAGAGAAAACTAAGGCTCTTAAGTGACAGACACAAAAAGCTGCAATGGCAAATGGGGACAGTTTTTCACAAATATGAAACCCATACACTTTCATATCCTTCTTAAACATATTTATGTAAAGCTCTTTCCCAGGATGAGCCTCCAGCCTCCTTTTCCCAGGAAGAAGGAAAGTTTTGTTTAGAAAAGAGGCTACTACTTAGCCTTTCTGAGCTTTTCTGGAAGTCGGTAACTCTGAAAGAGGTCATAATAAATGAAATAATTTTCTAAATTACTTTATCATCCTTTAGCATATCAAAAGACTGGATTGAAGAGGTAGACTCTATTCTAGGGGTAGAGAGATCTCAGGATAATGGGGGAAGACATGGGAAGCCAGCCACCACCCTTGTGGTTGGTGATATGAAAAATAAAGATGTAACATGAGAGAAGACAAAGACTCCTTGAAGAATTCTAGTCTTTGGCTTGTTTCACATTCTGATTGGTTGCGTGGAGATACAGCAGGAGGAATCCATGTAGCCTTCTGGCTCCCAAGGACCACATTCAGAATTCAGAGAACAAGCAGAGGTCTATATTCAGAATAAACGTACTAATGAATAGGACTAGTCAAATGACTAGGATCACCGATTTTAATGGAGGACTTGATGTGTCTTCTCAAATACATTTTCATTGTGTTCCTGAGAGTCCTTATGATTCCACTACACAGGGGACTACATGTAAAGCATCTTGGCATAAAGAATGAATTGCTCAATCTGAATAAGAATCTGGGGAGGGGAGATATATATGTGGTGCCTACTAGGGAGTTGATGAGAGGGCTTCTTTATGATGTGATGTCTAGGCTAAGTCCTAATGGGTTAGTAGGGATTACTCAGGTGAAATTAGGGAGGTGAGATTGGCCCTCCAGTCCTCTCACACACATATGGGACGTCTGGGAAAAGGGAAGAACATGTTCTGCGTGCTGTATTTCAAACAGCTGCAGCATATTGAAGTTGAAGTTGGAGGCATGTCTTAATAAGAGCCAGGATGGATATTGCAGTGAAAAAAATTATCTGGAAGTGTTTCAATGACAGTAGCCACTAGGGAGTGAAGGAGATAGGATTGGCAGTGGGAGAAATTTGCCTGTGATACAATTACGAAAGAGATCTCATTTGATAACCCCATAGTGAGTTCTGGCCCTTCAGATTTTCCCAAATTAAGGCAAGGGGCGGAACTCTTTATACTCCATTGTTCTTGGGTAAAGGTTCAGAGATGGAGGAGTCATCTTGGATAAGCACAGCATTCACTACAAGGTATAAATTTGCACTAGAAGAAGTTAAAGAACTAAGTACATACTAGGTAATACAGGGCCTTATAAATCACATTTACAGGTTTGGGTATTTACTTTAAAGCAACAGTTATTGAAGGGGTTAAATCAATACAATCATGTTTGTGTTTTTAAAAGATCACTGTGACTGCTATATAGAGAATTGATTTGAGGGTCTGAATACTGGAGTCAGGGAGACCATTAAGTTGTTTCAGGCACCAGAAAGAAATGATGACAGTTTGGATTTCTTGAGGGGAGGTGGGAATGAAGAAGAATGAACTGATTAAGGGGATATAGAGAACTTAGAATTAGTCACATCAACTTATCAACAAATGGGATGTGAGTTGATGGAGAAAGATGGATGAAGCCAGTTTCTGACCTGGAAAATTGAAATAGGAAATTTGGTCACTGACAATGTTATGTGGTTTTCATTTCCTACGCTTCCTTTCTGGCACATAGAACACTATACTTGGCAATACCTTTGCAGTCAGGAGGGACCACGTAACCATCTCTGGCTAATGAAGGATGAGTGGAAATGATGCATGCTCCTCCTGGGATGAAGCCCTAGAAGACACTGTGCTGATTTCTAGTCTTTTGTTTCTTCTTTGGCAGGAGAGAGGGACACCGTATGTTGAGATGCAGAGCCACAGAGTCAAGGCAGCTGGGAAGACTGAGTCACCTCCTGGAGGACAGCTGCTTTGGATTGTTGCCCATTCAAGAGAGGACTTTGTAAGAACTAGAAATAAACTTTATATGTCATGTTTTTGAGATTCTGGTGCTTTTTGTTCCTACAAAATAAGGTTAGCCTATTCTGACACATGCAGGAACAGAGAAGGAGTTTGTGCGTTTGTCCTTGTGTTTGTGTGTGGTTGGGGACTTAAAGAGAGGGGACTGAAAGGGAAAGGTGTGAATTTTATTTTAGAAATGTTGAGTTTATGATACCTGGAAGATGTCTAAATAGACATGTCCAGTAGTGAGTTAAAAATACAGGTGAGGAATTTAAAGCTAAATTGAGATTAAGGATATAGGCTTTGAAAGATATCGTAGCTACTAAATGAGACCAGGTAAGGGACAGGGATGATTCCTAAGCAATCTGGTATAGAATGGTTCAAGAATATTCTTTTCCTGGTATCTAGAAAACAGTGGAATTCCAGTTATATTTACCCTTTTCTTTTAAAATCTCACATACTATATAAGTCAACCTCAATATTATTGTATATTACGAAGCTATTTTCATTTTTGTTCTACCTCCTGTAAGCCTTCACAGTGCCCTGCTTGAAAATTAGAGGAGCCAGTTTCTACCTCATAGAATAAGCCAAGCAGTTATCAGGAAAAGTCTGCAACTAACTTCTATCCCTCTTCAACTGATGTCTCAAACTCAAATTAGGAGATATTTGAAAATTTATCTAAGGAGTCCCTTTAGTTCCACAAATGTAAAATACACATTATCATTGATGCGTATGAAGTCATCGAATATATTTATTAGGCTATGATAGCTATTTGGTAACATAAATTTTAGATAATTGAACCAGACTTCATAATGCTAAAAATTCTGTTACCTTTTGTAGACATATATATACGGAATCTGATATAAATTCTGTCTGCATTGGGCTTTAACTGTCTCTGTACAGTTTGTTGTCAGATCCCCAAACTGAGATTCTGTAGCAAAACATACAGCCATGAGATCTTTGCAGGAGGTATTTGGTTGCAGGATGTCCAGAAACTAGGAAGTACTATGGACATGGCTCAGTCTAATGTTCTCCAAACTATTGATGTCCTTCACACAAACAACCTAAATCTAAGAAAACATACTGAACTGACATATTGATTATTTCACCAATCAAGTGAAAGAAGGCCCAAGTTACCTCTAAAAGGAAGACTTTGAAAGATAGAACCAACACCAGAGCACATAGTTGATTTTGATTCCAAATACCATATACTCTCTCTTTTTTTTTTTTAAATTTTTTTATTATTTATTTACTTATTCATCATGCACAAGTATAGTATCTTTTTACATACAACTGCTTGTATACAAAGTATATAAGTACCATTCAGATCTTCAATCATGCATTTAGGATAATGATATCCATCTCATTCAACCACCAATTTTTTTCCAACCCCCCCCTTACTCCCTCCCTCCCCTCCCTTTCCGTTGACCATTCTAGTGTTCCTCTGATCCTATGTACCCCCTTCCAACAACTCTGTGAACCAGCCTCCTTATATCAGAGAAAACATTCGGTACTTGGATTTTTGAGATTGACTAATTTCACTTAGCATTATATTCTCCAACTTCATCCATTTACCTGCAAATGCCATTATTTTATTCTCTCTTATTGCTGAGTAAAATTCCATTTTGTATATATACCATATTTTCTTTATCCACTCATCTACTGAGGGGCATCTAGGTTGGTTCCATAACCTAGCTATTGTGAATTGTGCTGCTATAACCATTGAAGTGGCTGTGTCACTGTAATATGCTGTTTTTAAGTCTTTTGGGAATAGACCCAGGAGTGGGATGGCTGGGTCATAGGGTGGTTCCATTCCCATTTTCCCAAGAAATCTCCATACTGCTTTCCATAGCGGTTGGACCATTTTGCAGTCCCACCAGCAATGTATGAGTGTGCCTTTGTCCCCACATCCTCTCCAACATTTATTGTTGTTTGTGTTCTTGATAGCTGCCATTCTGACTGGAGTGAAATGAAATCTTAGAGTAGTTTTGATTTGCATTTCTCTAATTGCCAGTGATGTTGAGCATTTTTTCATGTATTTGTTGATTAATCGTGTATCTTCTTCTGAGAAGTGTCTTTTCAATTCCTTAGCCCATTTATTGATTGGGTTATTTGCTTTTTTGGTGTTAAGTTTTTTTAGTTCTATATACATTCTAGAAATTAGTGCTCTATCTGATGTGCATGTATTAAATATTAGTTCCCAATTAGTTGGCTCTCTATTCACCTCACTGATTGTTTCTTTTGCTGAGAAGAAGCTTTTCAGTTTAAATCTATCCCATTCATTAATTCTTGGTAATAGTTCTTGTGCTACAGGATTCTTATTAAGGAACTTGGGGCCTAATCCGACATGTTGGAAATTGGAGCTTACTTTTTCTTCTATTAGGCGTATTGTCTCTGGTCTAATTCCTAGGTCCTTGATCCACTTTGAATTGAATTTTGTGCATGGTGAGAGACAAGGGTTTAATTTCATTTTGTTGCATATGGATTTCCAGTTTTCCCAGCACCATTTGTTGAAGAGGCTATCCTTTCTCCACTGTACATTTTTGGCACCTTTGTCTAATATAAGATAGCTGAAATTATATGTATTAGTCTCTGTGTCCTCAATTCTGTACCATTGGTCCACCAGTCTGTTTTGGTGCCAATACCATGCTGTTTTTGTTACTATTGCTCTATAGTATAATTTAAAGTCCGGTATGGTGATGCCACCTGCTTCACTTTTCTTGCTCAGGATTGCTTTGGCTATTCTGGGTCTCTTATTTCTCCAGATGAATTTCATGACTGCTTTTTCTATTTCTTTGAAGAATGACATTGGGATTTTGATTGGAATTGCATTAAATCTGTATAATGTTTTTGGTAGTATGGACATTTTGACAATATTGATTCTACCTATCCAAGAGCAAGGTAGGTCTTTCCATCTTCTGAGTTCTTCTATGATTTCTTTCTTTAGTGTTCTATAATTTTCCTTATAGAGCTCTTTCACCTCTTTCGTTAAGTTGATTCCCAGGTATTTTATTTTTTTTGATGCTATTGTAAATGGCGTAGTTTTCATCATTTCCCTTTCAGAGGCTTTGTCACTGATGTACAAAAATGCCTTTGACTTATGGGTATTGATTTTGTATCCTGCTACTTTGCCAAATTCATTTACTAGTTGTAAAAGTTTTCTGGTAGAGTTTTTTGGGTCTTCTAGGTAGATTATCATGTCATCAGCAAATAGTGCTAATTTGAGCTCTTCTTTTCCTATCTGGATCCCTTTAATTTCTTTCGTCTGTCTAATTGCTCTTGCCAGAGTTTCCAGTACTATGTTAAATAGCAGTGGTGAGAGGGGGCATCCCTGTCTTGTTCCAGTTTTTAGAGGGAATGCTTTCAATTTTTCTCCATTTAAGATAATGTTAGCTCTGGGCCTTGCATAAATAGCTTTTATAATGTTGAGATATGTCCCTGATATTCCTAGTTTTTCCAGTGTTTTGAACATAAAGGGGTGCTGTATTTTGTCAAATGCTTTTTCTACATCTATTGAGATAATCATATGATTTTTATCTTTAAGTCTATTGATGTGATGTATTATGTTTATTGATTTCCGAATGTTGAACCAGCCTTGCATCCCTGGAATAAACCCCACTTGATCATGGTGCACTATCTTTTTGATATGTTTTTGTATCCGATTTGCCAGAATTTTGTTGAGGATTTTTGCATCTATGTTCATTAAGGATATTGGCCTAAAGTTTTCTTTTTTTGGATGTGTCTTTGCCTGGCTTTGGAATTAATGTAATATTGGCCTCATAAAAAGAGTCTGGAAGAGCTCCCTCTTTTTCTATTTCTTGAAATAGTTTGAAGAGCATTGGTATTAGTTCTTCTTTGAAAGTCTTGTAGAACTCTGCTGTAAACCCATCAGGTCCTGGACTTTTCCTTGTTGGTAGCTTTTTGATGACATCTTCTATTTCTTTGCTTGTAATCGATCTGTTTAAATTGTGTATAGCCTCCAGATCCAGTTTAGGCAAATCATATGACTCTAGAAATCTGTCAATGCATTCAGCATTTTCTGTTTTATTAGAGTACAAGTTTTCAAAGTAATTTCTAATTATCTTCTGTATATCTGAGGTGTTTGTTGTGATATTCCCTTTTTCATCACAAATGTTAGTGATTTGAGTTTTTTCTCTTCTTCTTTTCGTTAGCATTGCTAAGGGTCTGTCAATTTTGTTTATTTTTTCAAAGAACCAACTTTTAGTTTTGTCAATTCTTTGAATTGTTTCCTTAGTCTCAATTTCATTAATTTCTGCTCTGATTTTAATTATTTCCTGTCTTCTGCTGCTCTTGGTGTTGATCTGTTCTTCTTTTTCTAGTGCTTGGAGGTGTGATGTTAAGTCGTTTATTTGTTGGTTTTTCTTCCTTTTAAAGAATGAACTCAGTGCAATGAATTTTCCTCTTATTACTGCCTTCATAGTGTCCCAGAGATTTCTATATGATGTATCTGTGTTCTCATTTACCTCTAGAAATTTTTTAATCTCCTCTTTGATGTCTTCTTCAACCCCTTGTTCATTCAGTAGCATGTTGCTTAGCTTCCAGTTGTTGGAGTAGTTTTTCTTATTCCTTGTTTTGTCATTGATTTCCAATTTCATCCCTTTATGGTCTGATAGCATGCAGGGTAGTATTTCTATTTTTTTTTTATATTTGCTGAGATTTGCCTTGTGACATAATATATGATCTATTTTGGAGAAGGAGCCATGTGCTGCTGAGAAAAAAGTGTATTCATTTACTGAGGGATGAAATATTCTATATATGTCCGTTAGATCTAAGTTATTAATTGTTTTAAGGAGGCCTAAGGTTTCTTTGTTTAGTTTTTGTTTGGATGATCTATCCATTGGTGAGAGAGGTGTGTTGAAATCCCCTAGAATAACTGTGTTGTGGTCAATTTTACTCTTGAACTTGAGAAGCGTTTGTTTGATGAATGTAGGTGCTCCATTATTTGGGGCATATAGATTTATGATTGTTATATCCTCTTGATGAATGGTTCCCTTAAGTAGTAAGAAATATCCATCTTTGTCCCTTTTGATTAACTTTGGCTTGAAGTCTACCTTATTTGAAATGAGAATGGAAACCCCTGCTTGCTTCCGCAGGCCATGTGAGTGATAAGACTTTTCCCAGCCTTTTACCTTCAGTCTATTGATGTCTTTTTCTATGAGGTGTGTTTCTTGGAGACAGCAGATTGTTGGGTCATTTCTTTTAATCCATTCAGATAATCTGTGTCTTTTGAATGGCGAGTTTAGGCTGTTAACATTCAGGGTTATTATTGAGATGTGATTTTTATTCCCATCCATTTTTATTTGTATGATGATCTTTAGCTTGATTTGGTTTCTCTTCTGGTTGGTATTTCCCTTAGTTTAATATCTCCCTTTGTTGATTTTCATTGTTATTTTTCTCTTCTTCTTCATGGAAAATTTTGCCCAGGATGTTCAGAAGTGCTGGCTTTCGAGATGTGAAATCTTTTAACTTTTGCTTGTCGTGGAAGGTTTTTATTTCATCTTCAAATCTAAAGCTCAATTTTGCTGGATATAAGATTCTTGGTTGACATCCCTTTTCCTTCAGAGCTTGAAATATGCTATTCCAGGATCTTCTTGCTTTTAAGGTCTGGGTAGAAAAATCTGAACAAAGTCTGATTGGTTTCCCCCTATATGTAATCTGCTTCCTTTCTCTTGTGGCTTTTAATATTCTCTCCTTGCTCAGTATATTAGGCATTTTCATTATAATGTGTCTTGGTGTGGATCTGTTGTGATTTTGTATGTTTGGTGTTCGGTAGGCCTTTTGAACTTGGTTTTCCCCTTCATTCCTCAAGTTTGGAAAATTTTCTGTAATTATTTCATTAAATAAATTACTCATTCCTTTGGCTTGAAACTCTGCCCCCTCCTCTACCCCAATCACTCTTATGTTTGGTCTTTTTATGTTGTCCCATAATTCTTGAATGTTCTGTTCTTGGTTTCTTACCATTTTTGCTGTGTAATCTAGATTTTTCTCTAGGATATATATTTTGTCTTCATTGTCTGAGGTTCTTTCTTCCAAGTGATCTACTCTGTTGGTGATACTTTCGATTGAGCTTTTATTTTGATTTATTGCTTCTTTCATTTCTGGAATTTCTGTTTGGTTTCTCTTTAGAGCTTCTATCTCCCTATTGAAGTAATCTTTTACTTCCTGTATTTGTTTATGGAGTTCTTTGTCAAAATGATCTTTCACCTCCTGTATTTGCTCCCTCATCTCATTTTTGAGTTCATTCTTAAGTTCCGCTAACATTTGGAATATGTAATTTCTGAATTCCATCTCTGGCATTGCACCAACTGTGCATGGTATGGAATCTACTGAGGAGGTATATTGATTTGTTTTGTGTCACTTTCTTCCCTTGTTTCTTCATATTGCTTGTGCGTCTATTCTACCTGCACTGTGGGACCTTGTCTACTTTGATTTTACCTTAAAACCTTATGTTGCTCCTGTAGTACAATGCTATCAGATCCCCTTATATTTCCTTTACACTTTAAAATCAAACACTTTCTATTCAGAGAATCCCAGTTTGATCACAATGTACAGATTTAGTTAACCCAGATGTTGTTTCCAATTTACTCTGTATGCTTCTGATGGGGTTTTAAAGTTTCAAGTAATGGACAGAGAGGTAATATGTTTAGGAAGAAGGAAGTGAGTGTATTGATTTGTTCTTTCTTAGAAAGTATGAAAAGAGAGTTCTATGGAAGTGGTTTAGTATCAGCCGATGAGAGAGGAAAGAGAATGGAGTGAATGAATAGATGGAAAGACCGATTTACATATAAACCTAACTTATGCTGCGGTTGAGAGGAGAAATAAAGAAAGATGGAAAAGAAAAAAAAAAAGAAGAGAAAAAAAATAATAACCAAGGAGTAGTAATTAGTGTAAGAGAGAGGAGAGAGAGAATAAGTCTAGAAAATAGAGAATAAACCATATATAACACCACTTTGCTATATATTTCAATTGTACACGTTCTAGAAATCTCAATTTGTGCGTATAACTTGTTTTTGCCTCTGTTGAGAATGCAATGGCAGGGTGTAAATAGGGAAGATGAAGGAAGAAGAAAAAAATATAAAAGTGAGAAGGAAGAAAAGAAAGAAAAGAGGAGCAGAAGCACACAAATACACTGTCAATCAAAACAAAAACAAACAAAAAACTCCCAAGAAACAACAAAACAAACAAACAAGCAAATAAAAACAAAAACGTTGAACCCAAGAACAAGTCTCAAACAAAATGGACCCTTGGAAGCCCTTCTTTTTTCCCTTCCAGTTTAAGCCACGTGACCCAGATCATGTACAGTCAGCAACCCTGTTAGTGGAGTCAAGGCTGCACCTTTGGTCCGTTGCAGAGTGGCACAGTGGAATAGTGGAAGGGACTTATCCTCAGGCTGGGCCCTGCTTACAGCAGTAGGGAGATGCTACTATGGGCCTTGGAGGCCAGGCAAACTGGCGGAGGGTTCTCTCCTTCCAGCGGGCAGGTGCCTACCTCTTGCTCTGGTTGCAGCTGGGCAGGTCGCACTCCCCCAGGGAGTGGAGGAAGCACTTCACCAGGTCTGGCCCTGCGTGCAGCAGCCGGGAGATGCTACTCTGGGCCCCGAAGACCAGGCAAACTGGTGGCTGGGTCTCTCCTTCCAGCGGGCGGGAGTCTACCTCTTGCTCTGGTTGCAAATGGGCAGGTCGCACTCTTCCCGATAATGGAGGAAGCCCTTCCCCAGGTCTGGCCCTGCGTGCAGCAGCAGGGAGCTGCTACTCTGGGCCCAGGCGGCCAGGCAAACTGGTGGCTGTGTAGTCGCCTGAAGCGATGGCCGCTTGGAGCAAAGAAGCCGCGGGAAGAAGTTTTGAGACGAACTGGAAACAAACAGCTCTTTATTCTGGCAACTTTTCTCCCTGGCTCTAACTACACCCCGACACGCCGTCCACGCTCCTCTAACCTCCAAAATGGTGCAGACCTCCTCCGCAATCTCGCTCAAGTCCCTCGAGATCTCCGGCCAAGTCTCGCAAGATCCCGGGCCAAGTACGGAAGGCGCCAATGCCCAAACATGTCCAAAGCCAAAGCCCGTAGTCCACCGCAATTTAAGTCATCTCCCCAAACAGGGCTCCTGCATTTCCCCCCTTTTGTTTTAAAAGAGGTAATGCTCTAGGACGTCTATGTGCAACCAACATTCTTACCCGTCATCGGATAATCAAGGCTGTGCCCTTGACTCCTGTCTTAGGTTGATATGTCGGCCACATGAGACTGTCCCGTGCGACTGTGCCTGTCTTAGGTTGTCCCCCTCTGGGGATCTTACCCGTCATTGGCTAACTAGCCATCCAATGGAGCCCTTTAAGATCGACTATGTATGATGACTAACAGCCGTCCAATTGTGAGGAGATGTTGCGGCTTTAAGGCAACAAGCCTTTTGGTGACGAGCCAAATTGTATAGCATATCAAATTGTTTAAACAAATTAGTTGCCCTAAGTTTCATCAAGTAACACACTGAATTCTCTGGACAAATGTCCGCAAGGCATTGTCCCGTAAAGTCCCAAACAATGAAAGATCAAAATGTCCATTCGTTATAACACGTTGATGTAGGAGGTCCCATGTATGTAGAGCAGAGGCCACACTGTTGGTGAGGTTGTTTGATGCTTGAGCAGCAGGGATGCTTGTGGTGACCGCGTTCCCTGCAGCTGTAGCAGCAACCGTCTTTTTTATATCTAGATAATGCCACCGGCAAATCTTCAGGGCCCGCTACCTAGAAACTCAAGCATCAATTATTAAAGGAAAGGCAGTGTTATTTCAGCACTGAGTGAAGAGTCGAGTTGTCAAACTAAAAAACAGAATTATTAGATTAGAAAATTAAAGTTGATTTCTGCTCATACACATTGTTGTTTGAGCTCACACAAACATAAGTTGTCAAAATATCATATTGAGAACAAAAGAAAGAAATCTGAGGGTATTTACTGTATTAAAGATAGATTAAAGAAAAGCTAAAGGCACTTTGGAGAAATAATTTGTCAGCTGGAACCCTCAAGTCTCTGTATACACAGCAATTTTTTACCTGTTGAGATAATTGAAATTAATCAGCTATTAAACAAATGAAGTTAATAACAAATGAACAATCTTATGTCAAAACACCAAAATATTAGGTTATATAGCACTAGTCATATTGTTTGCTAAAGAGAAGTCCCAGGGATACCTATAATCAAAATTGAAAGTACCTTCATTTATAAAATTATTTACCTAAATTGAATACTCTTAACCTAAAATGAATTAAAGTTATTTGGATCCATATATATATATATATATATATATATATTCTTTTTCATAAGCGCTTTGTTCTTTGTGACGTCACACTGGACAGACGAACAAACATACAAACATATATTTGTGACGTCACATTAACATGAAATGTAGACAAATGTACAGACATAAAGACATGTATAAAAAGAAAAAAAATACAATTGTGTGCACACTAAAGAGAGATCTCCTCATCCCGGCCGGGAGGAATGACTCTTGAGTTGTGAAACATTTTGAAGGATACTTTTGAGGGAGTCATTCTATATCTTCATCTTGGTCTTCTTGATTTTGTAACTTTTTTATTAATCTTGATTCCTCAACAACTACATCTTGATCATTTTGATGTGGTACCTGCTTTATTAATCTAGATGGTATCCATATTGGAGAGGATTCATGTTTTGGAAAAACACAAACAGATCCTCTCCCCCAAATTAATACTGGATCTGGACCCTTCCATGTACCTGAAAGAACATCCTTCCAGTAAACCAAGGGTTTATGTTGTTGGTGTGGATTCCAATGTCTGTCTCCAGCAGAATAACCATTAGAGTCTAAAGTTAAAAAATTTAAGGTAAACAGGGCAACTGCCAATCTGTCTTTAGGACTTTTCCAATTTCCTTCTTTTTGTTTTAATAACATAATTTTCAGTGTGCGGTTTGCGCTTTCAATAATGCCCTGACCCTGAGGATTGTATGGGATGCCTGTTTTATGGGATATGTGGAATTTTGCGCAAAACTCTTTGAAAGATGAGGACGTATATGCGGGGCCATTATCTGTTTTAAGCATTTTGGGGATGCCCAATGCAGCAAAAGCTTGTAAACAATGAGATGTGACATCTTTAACTTTTTCTCCAGAATGTAAGGAAGCAAAAATCATGCCTGAGCATGTATCTATGGTTACATGAATAAATCACAATTTTCCAAAGCTTGGCTCATGAGTAACATCCATCTGCCACAAATGATTGGGCATTAATCCTCTAGGGTTAACACCAAAATGAGGATTGGGCAAATGTGTCATACAAGATTTACAATCTTTTACAATTGTTCTGGCTTGCTCTTTTGTAATTTTAAACCTACGTTGCAAGGTGGTGCTGTTGACGTGAAACTGGGAATGAAATGAAGTGGCTTGTTGTAGCGGTGAAAGTATAAATATTGTTTTTGTAAGTTCATCAGCCTTTTGATTACCTTCATGGAGGGGGCCAGGCAAATTAGTATGTGCTCTAATATGGCCTACGAATAGAGGTTCTTTTCTTGCCCACAAAAGTTTTTGTATTTGATAAAACAATTTAAAAGCTGGAGTATGAGGTGCTATTGGTCCTGCTAACTCTAATTTTGGGACAGCTTGTACAATATAGTGGCTATCTGAAAAAATGTTTATGGGCTGGTCTCTAAAATTTTCCAGAGCTCTTACCACAGCTTCCAATTCCACTAGTTGAGCTGATTTGTGTGCAGTTATGTAAGTCATATTTTCTTTTGTAGTGACTATTGCAGCAGTACCATTTGAGGACCCATCTGTAAATACATTAAATGCCTTAGGAATAGGTTGATTTTTTATTACCTGTGGAAATATAATAGGATGATTAATACAAAAAGATAATATAGGAGACTTAGGAAGGTGATTATCAAAATTTGCAGAGGTAGAGCATCTAGCTATAGCCCAGTCATTATCGTTGAAGCATAAATATTCAATCTGTGACGATGAATAGGGAGTAATAATAGTAGCAGGGTGAATGCCAAATATTTTAGTAGAAGTTTTAAGTCCTTGAAGAATAAGTTTAGCCACCATGGAGGTATAAGATTCAATTATACTTTTAGGAGAGACGGGCAAATGTATCCATAATAAAGGCCCTTGTTGCCAAAATACTCCTGTGGGTGTATATTGTGAAGAAATAATAATCAATATCAGCGGTTGAGTTAAATCAAATCTGTCACAATGAGCTCCTTCGATGGCTTTTTCTACTAACTTTAAAGCTTTCCTAGCATCTGGAGTCAGTGTTCGTGGTGAGGATGGATCAGGGTCCCCTCGAAGGATATCAAATAAAGGTTTTAATTGGCCAGTAGTGAGGTTTAGTGTAGGGCGAAGCCAATTAATGTCACCAAGCAGTTTTTGGAAATCATTGAGGGTGGTTAAATGTTCTTTATTTATTAAAATTTTTTGGGGTCTAACAAAAGTATCCATGATTTTAAATCCTAAATATAATATGGGAGATCTAGTTTGAACTTTTTCTTCTGCTATATATAATCCGTATTTTTTAAAATTTTCTACCATGTCACTGAATATATTAAATAAGATTTTTTGATTAGGGTGGGCCAGTAAAATATCATCCATGTAATGTAGACACATGAGGTTTGGATAGTTATTTTTAATGGGTTGGATAGCCTTGTCCACATATATTTGGCATATGGTGGGGCTATTAGCCATTCCCTGTGGTAAAACCTTCCATTGATATCTCTGATCAGGGCCATTATTGTTAATAGAAGGAACTGAAAAAGCAAACCTGGGGGCATCCAGAGGATGTAGGGGAATAGAAAAGAAGCAATCCTTTATATCAAGACTAATAACATGGAAACTTTTTGGAATAGCTACAGGATTCGGAAGTCCAGGTTGAGTAGGGCCCATGACTTGCATGGTTTTATTAATTTGTCTAAGATCATGTAATAATCACCATTTTCCTGATTTTTTCTTGATCACAAATATGGGGGAATTCCAGGGAGAGGTGGAAGGTTCTATATGTCCTGCTTCTAATTGTTCCTGAACTAGTAGGTGGGCCGCTTGTAATTTCTCTTTAGATAGGGGCCACTGAGGGACCCACACTGGCTTATCAGAAAGCCATGGTATTTTTAAAATTATTTTCTCAGTGGCCCCGAAGAAAAATGTCTTTTTCCTATATGATAATGATTTCTTTTAGGGTTACGCTTACCCTGTACTTTTTGATAATGATTTCTTTCAGGGTTAAGACTACCCTGTATATTTTCACATTTAACACCTGCAGGTTTGGTTGCAAGGTGTACTCCCATTTGTTGTAAAATATCTCTTCCCCATAAAGTAACTGGTAGGTTAGGTAAAACATAAGGCTGAAACGTTCCTTTATGTCCTTCATCATCCTCCCATTTTAAAATTACTGCACTTTTTTCTGGGAGGTTATTATATCCCAAGCCTCTTAAACTGGTTGAAGCTTTTTGCAGAGGCCAGTGTTTGGGCCATTGTCGTAAATTAATGATGGAGGAATCAGCTCCAGTATCTATAAGTCCCTCCATTTCTATTCCTTGGATTCTTATTTTACACATAGGCCTCCTAGTACAGTCTCGAACCCAGCAAGCCATGGGACTCGAATCAGTGGAACAAAATCTTGTATTGTTCCCTTTTTGAGGCATACTCATTTTAAATGAATTATGTAAATTTGGAAGGAGAAGCAGCTGAGCAATTTTATCTCCTTGATTAACAGAACTTATACTTTGGGGTGAGCTAAGCATTATTTTTTATTTCCCCTTTGTAGTCTGAGTTTATTACACCTGGGGTCACTTGCAAACCTAATAAGCTTTGAGGACTTCGCCCGATAATAAGTCCTACAGTCCCTGAGGGAAGAGGTCCCCTGACTCCTGTGGGAATCAGTTGAACCCCCATTTCAGGTGTTAACACTATTCGGGCGGTGGAACAGAGGTCTAATCCTGCATTTCTTCCTGTTCCTCTGGTGAGGGAGTGGATGGGTAATAGGGGTTGTGTCGGGGAAGCATCTGAATGGATGCTTGAGGATACTCCTCTTCCAATGCCTCGTACATTTGTGGGCCCCGGGGCATTGGGCCCCGTGCCCCGTTTTTTGAATTCCTGAACAAAGGATTTCCATGGATGTCAAATTTTGAATAACATTTATTGGCCCAATGATTTCCCTTTTTACACCTGGGGCAGCAACCTGGAGCACGGTATGAATTTGGTCTTATTTCTCTTTTGGGATTTTGCCTAGAATAGCCTGATTGATTATGATAATTTTTCCTGGAATATCCTGATTGATTATAGTGTCTAGGTTGAGTCCTTGTGAAATTCTGAGGGGCAGCATCTCTAACAGCTGCTGCAATCATATTCCCTGTGACAAAGGCATCATTTATATCTTTACATAGTTGTATATATATGGAAAGATCCTTTTTATTTCTCCATGGCCTGATGGCTTCCTGGCAATATTTATTAGCGTTTTCATATGCTAATTGAACAACTAATGGCATAACTTGATCAACGTCTCCAAAAACTCTACCTGCAGTTCTCAAAAGTCGATCAGCAAATTCAGCATATGGTTCATTAGGTCCTTGAATTACTTTGGACAAGCTACCTTGTAGATCCCCAGGTCCTTGTACAGTTTTCCATGCCTTTAAGGCAGCTGCGTTTATCTGAGCATATACTCCTGGGGTATAATATTTTTGAACCTGTACGTCTGCGAATGGCCCTTCTCCTGTGAGCATTTCTATGTTATGGTCTCCAAACCCTGCATCTGCATTTATTTTAGCTGTTTCTATACAAAGTTCTTGAAATTGTGATCGCCAAACCAAGTATTGTCCCCCACTTAATGTTGCTTTACATAGACGTTTCCAGTCTGAGGGGGTTAAGCTAAAGGTGTTAAGGGACTCTAGTATACTCAACGTGAAAGGAGCTTGGGGTCCATATGTCATTACTGCCTCTTTGAGAATTTTTATTGTTTTGAAATCTACTGACTGGTGGCCCCTCTCTCCATTTTCATATTCAAATACTGGCAGTTCCCAACGTATCTGTGAGTTACCCTCGAGAGCACATAAGCGCTCAGAAAGACTTTTTCTTTCTATTTCTAGGGTATGCAAACGCCTAGTGATACCCTTCATATTTTCTGTAATAGATTCCACCCATGGGGGAGTGGAGGACATAGGTTCCTCCACTTGATGGTCCCTTATCTTGGTCTTCCTTAATTTCCTTTTGTTCATTTTTTCAGAATCACTTTTACTTAATTCCTCCTCACTACTACTACTCTCATTGGTCCTAACTGACTCAGTAACATCCTGAGTCCCGGATTCAATTGAGAGCATGTATCCTTGAACTATCTCTAATAAATCTTGAATAGCTTTAGCAGCTCGGATCTTTGTCATTTTTGAGCCCGCACTGATACTATCCTTACTGGCCCTAACTGACTCAGCCGAGGCCAAGCTTTCATGATCACTTTCACTTTTTTCCAAATTCTCCTCACTAATAACTGACTCAGCTATATCAAAGAATCCATCAAGAGCCTTGTACACTTGGGTCTTAGTTATTTTCGAACCCATTTTAACCGCTCTGACTAGAGACTCCTGCGAGGTTCCTCAGTTCTTACCTGCCGTGTCGATTCCCCGTCCGGGCCACCACCTGTAGTCGCCTGAAGCGATGGCCGCTTGGAGCAAAGAAGCCGCGGGAAGAAGTTTTGAGACGAACTGGAAACAAACAGCTCTTTATTCTGGCAACTTTTCTCCCTGGCTCTAACTACACCCCGACACGCCGTCCACGCTCCTCTAACCTCCAAAATGGCGCAGACCTCCTCCGCAATCTCGCTCAAGTCCCTCGAGATCTCCGGCCAAGTCTCGCAAGATCCCGGGCCAAGTACGGAAGGCGCCAATGCCCAAACATGTCCAAAGCCAAAGCCCGTAGTCCACCGCAATTTAAGTCATCTCCCCAAACAGGGCTCCTGCATGGCTGGGTCTCTCCTTCCAGCGGGCGGGAGTCTACCTCTTGCTCTGGTCGCAAATGGGCAGGTCGCACTCTTCCCGATAATGGAGGAAGCCCTTCCCCAGGTCTGGCCCTGCGTGCAGCAGCAGGGAGCTGCTACTCTGGGCCCAGGCGGCCAGGCAAACTGGTGGCTGGGTCTCTCCTTCCAGCGGGCGGGAGTCTACCTCTTGCTCTGGTCGCAAATGGGCAGGTCGCACTCTTCCCGATAATGGAGGAAGCCCTTCCCCGGGTCTGGCCCTGCGTGCAGCAGCCGGGAGCTGCTACTCTGGGCCCAGGCGGCCAGGCAAACTGGTGGCTGGGTCTCTCTCTCTTTTTTTTTCTATTTTTTTTTTTTTTTTTGCATGATAGCTGTACATACTACACTGATGGAATTTGTGGTTACATATTTGTACATGCACACAATAAATAATATAACATAATTTGGCCGCTATCCCTCCACAGCACTTCCTCCCTCCCACCCCACCTCCTACCTCTTGATCCCTTTCTTCTACTGATCTCCCTTTGATTTTTTAGAGATCCACCCACATCTTTGTTTTCCTTTTCCTCTCTAGCCTCTACACATGAGAGAAAATATATGTCCCTCAGAAGACTAGCTAGTAAAGTCTTTCTCCCATTCTGTGGGTTCTCTTTCCACATTCCTAATTGTTTTCTTTGCTGTGTAGAAGCTTTTACATTTGATGCTATTCCATTTATTAACCCTTGTCATTATTTCCTGAGCTTTAGGCATGCTACTGAGAAAGTCATTGCCTGTGCCTAAAAGCTGGAGTGTTGACCCTACATTTTCTTCTAGAAGTTGCATCGTTTCTGTCTATTTCTGAGGTTTTTGATCCATTTTTGTATTGATTTTTGTGCAGGGTGAGAGATAAGGGTCTAGTTTCATTCTTCTACATATGGATAACAAGTTGTCCCAGCACCATTTGTTAAAAATGCTGTCTTTTCTCCAATGTACATTTTCAGCATCTTTGTCAAGGATCAAATGACTGAATCTGTATGGGTTTGTCACTGTCTTTTATTCTGTACCATTGGTCTGTGTGTCTGGTTTTTATGCCAGTATGATGCATTTTTTGTAACTATAGCTCTGTAATCTAATTTGAAGTCAAGTATTGTGAAGCCTCCAGCATTACTTTTTTGGCTTAAAATTGCTTGGACCATTCTGAATCTTTTATTTTTCCAAATTAATTTTAGGACTATTTTTTAGTTCTATGAAGAATGTCATTGGTATTTTGATAGGGATTGCACTGAATCTACATATTGCTTTTAGTAGTATGGCCATTTTAACAATATTAATTCTGCCTATTCACAAACATAGGAGGTCTTTCCATTTTTTGAGGTCTTCTTCAATTTCTTCAATTGAATAGATTTTTCACCTAGGATAGATTTGTTCCCAGATATTTATTTTATGTTTTTGAGGCAATTGTGAGTAGAATTGTTTTCCTGATTTCTTTTTCAGCAGATTTATTGTTGGCATATAAGAAAGCTATTGATTTTTGTATATTGATTTTTGTAAACTGCTATTTTGCCAAATTTGTTTATTAGCACTAGTAGCCTTTTTGTTGAGTGTTTGGATCTTTTAGGTATAGGATCATATCATCTGCAAACAGTGACAATTTGATTTCTTCCTTTTCTATTGTTATCCCTTGTATTTCCTTCTCTTGCCTAATTGATCTGGCTAGAATTTCTAGAGCCATATTAAATAGGAGTGATCAGAGTGGACATCCTTGTCTTGTCCCAGATTTTAAAGCAAATGCTTTTGGTTTGTCCCCATTTACTTTGAGGTTGGCTTTGGGTTTTTCATATGATGACATTGAGGTAGTTTTCCTCTATTTGTAGTTTATTCAGTGTTTTTATCATAAATGATTATTGAATTTTGTCAAAGGCCTTATTGGCCTTCTATTGAGATTAGTAAGTGATTTTGTCCTTGTTGCCGCCGGAAAGGGATTGCAGCCTGGAATGGCAGCGCCGCGGGAAGGAGTCCGGAGACAGGATGGAGACGAAAATATTCTTTAATCTTACAAGAAACTACAATATGTCTATACAATAGCGATAACCCTGTCTTTTCTCTCTCTGGTCTCTTCCCATGCGCCCGAGCAGCAATGGCGCTCGCTCGATCTGCTGGGTCACCGTTCAAATCTCTCGAGATCCTCGACCAAGTCCCGCGAGATCCCAGACCAAGTCTCGTGAGACTACGGAAGCCGGAATTGCCCAAAAATGTCTATGGCCCAATAGTCAACCGCAATCTTAGCTATCTCCCCAAACAGGGCTCCTGCATTTCCCCCTTTTGTTTTAAAAGAGGGTATGCTCTAGGATGTCTATGTGCAACCAACATTCTTACCCGTCATCGGATAATCAAGGCTGTGCCCTTGACTCCTGTCTTAGGTTGATATGTCGGCCACATGAGACTGTCCCGTGCGATTGTGCCTGTCTTAGGTTGTCCCCCTCTGGGGATCTTACCCGTCATTGGCTAACCAGCCATCCAATGGAGCCCTTTAGGATCGACTGTGTAAGATGACTAACAGCCGTCCAATTGTGGGGAGATGCTGCGGCTTTAAGGCAACAAGCCTTTTGGTGACGAGCCAGATTGCATAGCATATCAAATTCTTTAAACAAATCAGCTGCCCTAAGTTCTATCAAGTAACACACTGAGTTGTCTAAACAAATACCCCCAAGGTACTGTCCCATGAAGTCCCAAACAATGAAAGATCAAAATGTCCACTTGTTATAACACGTAGATCTAGGAGGCCCCATGCATGCAGAGCAGAGGCCACACTGCTGGTGAGGTTGTTTGACATTTGAGCAGCAGGGATGCTTGCAGCGACCGTGATCCCTGCATCTGTAGCAGCAGCCGTCTTTTTTTATGTCTAGACAATGCCACCGGCAAATCTTCAGGGCCCGCTCCCTAGAGACTCAAGCATCAATTATTAAAGGAAAGGCAGTGCTATTCCAGCACTGAGTCAAGAGGCGAGTTGTCAAACTAAAAAATAGAATTATTAGATTAGAAAATTAAAGTTGATTTCTGCTCACACACATTGCAGCCTGAGCTCCCACAAACATAAGCTGGCAAAACATCATATTTAGAACAAAACAAAGAAAGACTGAGGGTATTTACTGTATTAAAGATAGATTAAAGAAAAACTAAAAGCACTTTGGAGAAATAATTTGTTAGCTGGAACTCTCGAGTTTCTGCATACACAGCAGTCCTTTACCTGTTGAAATGATTGAAATTAATCATTTATTAAACAAATGAAGTTAATAACAAATAAGCAACCTTATGTCAAAACACCAAAATATCAGGTTATACAGCCCTAGTCATATTTTTCGCTTAAGAGAAATCCCTGGGACACCTATAAAACAAAATTGAAGGTACCTTCACTTATTAAATTATTTACCCAATTAGAATACTCTTAAACTTAAATGAATTAGAGTTATTTGGATCCATATATATATATTATATTCACAAGCGCTTTGTTATTTTTGATGTCAGACTGGACAGACAGACGCACATACAAACATATATTTGTGACGTCACATTAACATGAAATTTAGACAAATACACAGACATAAACACATATATAAAAAGAAAAAAAAATACAACTGTGTGCACACTAAAGAGAGATCTCTTCGTCCCAGCCGGGAGGAATGACACTTAAGTTGTGACGTATTTTGAAGGACTCTTTTAAGGGAATCATTCCATATCTTTATCATGGTCCTCTTGATTTTGTACCTTTTTTATTAATCTTGATTCCTCAACAACTTCATCTTGATCCTTTTGATTTGGTACTTGCTTTATTAATCTAGATGGTATCCATATTGGAGAGGATTCATGCTTTGGAAAAACACAAACAGATCCTCTCCCCCAAATTAACACTGGATCTGGACCTTTCCATGTACCTGAAAGAACATCCTTCCAGTAAACCAAAGGTTTATGTTGTTGATGTGGGTTCCAATGTCTGTCTCCAGCAGAATAACCATCAGAGTCTAAAGTTAAAAAATTTAAGGTAAACAGGGCAACTGCCAATCTGTCCTTAGGATTTTTCCAGTTTCCTTCTTTCTGTTTTAACAACATAACTTTTAGTGTGCGGTTTGCTCTTTCAATAATGCCCTGACCCTGAGGATTGTATGGGATGCCTGTTTTATGGGATATGTGGAATTTTGCGCAAAACTCTTTGAAAGATGAGGACGTATATGCGGGGCCATTATCTGTTTTAAGCATTTTGGGGATGCCCAATGCAGCAAAAGCTTGTAAACAATGAGATGTGACATCTTTAACTTTTTCTCCGGAATGTAAGGAAGCAAAAATCATGCCTGAGCATGTATCTATGGTTACATGAATAAATCGCAATTTTCCAAAACTTGGCTCATGAGTAACATCCATCTGCCACAAATGATTGGGCATTAATCCTCTAGGGTTAACACCAAAATGAGGATTGGGCAAATGTGTCATACAAGATTTACAATCTTTTACAATTGTTCTGGCTTGCTCCTTTGTGATTTTAAACCTACGTTGCAAGGTGGTGCTGTTGACGTGAAACTGGGAATGAAATAAAGTAGCTTGTTGTAGCGCTGAAAGTATAAATATTGTTTTTGTAAGTTCATCAGCCTTTTGATTACTTTCATGGAGGGGGCCAGGCAAATTAGTATGTGCTCTAATATGGCCTATGAATAGAGGTTCTTTTCTTGCCCATAAAAGTTTTTGTATTTGATAAAACAATTTAAAACCTGGAGTATGAGGTGCTATTGGTCCTGCTAACTCTAATTTTGGGACGGCTTGTACAATATAGTGGCTATCTGAAAAAATGTTCATGGGCTGGTCTCTAAAAATTTTCCAGAGCTCTTACCACAGCTTCCAATTCCACTAGTTGAGCTGATTTGTGTGCAGTTATGTAAGTCATATATTTTCTTTTGTAGTGACTACTGCAGCAGTACCATTTGAGGACCCATCTGTAAATATATTAAATGCCTTAGGAATAGGTTGATTTTTTATTACCTGTGGAAATATAATAGGATGATTAATACAAAAAGATAATATAGGAGACTTAGGAAGGTGATTATCAAAATTTGCAGAGGTAGAGCATCTAGCTATAGCCCAGTCATTATCGTTGAAGCATAAATATTCAATCTGTGATGATGAATAGGGAGTAATAATAGTAGCAGGGTGAATGCCAAATATTTTAGTAGAAGTTTTAAGTCCTTGAAGAATAAGTTTAGCCACCATGGAGGTATAAGACTCAATTATGCTTTTAGGAGAGACAGGCAAATGTATCCATAATAAAGGCCCTTGTTGCCAAAATACTCCTGTGGGTGTATATTGTGAAGAAATAATAATCAATATCAGCGGTTGAGTTAAATCAAATCTGTCACAATGAGCTCCTTCGATGGCTTTTTCTACTACCTTTAAAGCTTTCCTAGCATCAGGAGTCAATGTTCGCGGTGAGGATGGATCAGGGTCCCCTCGAAGGATATCAAATAAAGGTTTTTTCATATGATGACATTGAGGTAGTTTTCCTCTATTTGTAGTTTATTCAGTGTTTTTATCATAAATGATTATTGAATTTTGTCAAAGGCCTTATTGGCCTTCTATTGAGATTAGTAAGTGATTTTGTCCTAATTCTGTTAATGTGAAGAATTACATTTATTGATCTGAATATATTAAACCATCTTTGAATGTCTATAATAAAAGTAACCTGATGGTGCTATAGAATATTCCTAATGTGCTGTTGAATATGATTTGCTAATATTTTATTAAGTATATTTGCACTTAAATTCATTGGGGCTATTGGTCTATAGTTTTCTTTCCTTGATGTGTCCTTATCTGATTTTGGTATGAGTGTGATACTGGCTTCATAGGATGTATTAAGAAGTGTTCTATGACTTTGTATGTCAGGGAATAATTTGAGGAGTATTGGCATTAATTCTTCTTTAAAGTTTTGGTAGAATTCAGCTGAGAATCCAGCTGGTCCTGGGCTTTTATTTATTGAAAGACTTTTTAAAAAATATTTTATTATTCTAATTTGTTTATACATGTTTGCAGAGTACATTTAATTTCATATTACATATAAAGAGCACAATTTTTCGAGTTGCTGGTTTAATATAAAGTGTTTTCACAATAATTATGTCTTCATACATGTATTTAGGGTAATCATGGATAACTCAATCTGCTATTATTCCTATCCATTTGCCCCCACTTCTCCCTACCCCCTCTTTGTTCTATTTAAAGCTCTATTGAAAGGCTTTTTATCACTGCTTGTATCTCATTACAAGTTAATTTAGTGGTCTGTTTAGGTTTTCTACATACTCTTGATTCAATTTTGGCAGATTGTATTTGTCTAGAAATGTATCCATTTCTTCTAGGTTTTCCAATTTATTGGAGAGTGCTTTGTTTTGCTTTGCCTTTCTTTTCTTCCTTCTTTCCTTCCTTTCTCTCTCTCTCTCTCTCTCTCTCTCTCTTCTTTCTACCAGGGATTGAACCCAGGGATGCCTAACCACTGAGCCACATCTCCAGCCCTTTTTATTTTGAGATGGGGTCTTGCTAAGTTTCTTAGGTCTTTGCTTAATTGGTGAAGCTGGCCATGAACTTGTGCTCCTCCTGTCTCACCCTCCCTGAGTTGCTGGGATTGCAGGTGTGTGCCAACACACCTGACTTGAATTATGCTGTCTTTTGACCACAGTTCAAAGGGAGATTATTTCAAGTTTGTCATTTATTTTCCTCCACATTATGTATAGGATGTATTCATTCTTTTGGCTTCAGATGTGGAAATTCTAAACATTTTCCAAAGAATTATTAGTTTTCATTTATTCTCCCCCCCTTTTTTGTGACAATGAAAATGGTTCCCTTTTCACTTTTCTGAGATTCACTGGAGCATTTGTTCAAAATGACTCAGTCTTTCTGGTGAGCCATGTTTCCTACCTAATGTTCAGGAGGAAAGGACCCACAATGTAGCATCTCCATGATAAAATACCAAAAGGTCTCCTTCTGATGAAACAGAAGCCCTGCTACTATAGGGAAACGTCATCCACCCCCCAACCCACACACATCCGTCTCAGCCAGTGTTTCATCTTATTTTCTTTATTCTGATCTGATTAAATATCATCATTTTTGAATGGGTTGTTATCATCATCTCTATGAGTAAATGGAATGTGAATACCCTGAGGATCCCCACCCATGAATACAAACTCTCTTCTGTTCTACACAGGGAAGAAATATGACGGTTGAACGTTAATAGCCCATTAGAGATTAGAATTTAAGATTAGACAAGATCATCCAATGTATTTATTATCTGAAAGTGAATTATAGGAAAGGGAAAGGCAGAGCAAGAAAATAATTGAAGGCAGAAACCAATATATATATTGACAGCCTATTATGTATCCAATACAAAAGCTTTTCAACTGGTACATTTTCAATTTTTGGACTTTGTGGACAAATTTATACTGCAATTAAAAAGTACCCACTGCCCATGGATGGGGTTAGTAGTAATGTTAGTTCATTTTAGTCATTTATCTCTTGAGTCATACAGGAAGTCTGCCATCCATGTGTTAGTTTTGAGGTAATTTATGGTTATGATTAACCACATTATAACTGATAAGTGCAAAATAGTTACCAAAAATGAAAGGCATAGTAGAATGGGAAGTAAATAATTTTTATAAAACAAAAATGATAAGGAAGAGGATAACTATACACAAGTGTAAGGGGTGAATCATTGTTCAATAAGAATGGATTCAAATGACATTTCACTTATGAAATACATGGAGGTTCCTAGTCTATACTGTTGAAATTAATAGGCAAAAAAATGAAGAAAAGTGACTGAAAAATAAAAGAGTTTTTGAGTGACTCCTGTAGTTGTTTTTCAACTGGCTCCATCTCATTACATACAACTAAAAGAATAATGTGTAGGGATAAGATTTGGAAACTAATTTTCATTTTTTATAAATTTGTTCTCAGGTGATTGTATTCATAGCCAGTGTAAAAATCACTGAATTTGGAGTCTTGAAATGAGACCGCAGGTTTGTAACTGAAAGGGCTTTTAAGCATTGAGAGTGTGCTAGTGAAGTAAGTTTAGGAGGATTCCCTCAAGCTAGTGATGATTCCACAGGTTTACAGCACCTTCAAATGGAGACAGTAAAATCAGTGACCAGGGGGTTGGGGTTGTAGCTCAGTGGCAGAGTGCTTGCTTTGTACGCGTGAGGCACTGGGTTTGATTCTCAGCACCAAATAAAAACAAATAAATAAAGATATTGTATATATAAAAAAAAAAGACTTTAGTTTAAAAAAAAAATCAGTGACTAGGCAGAAAATGCTGATTCCATTGCTGAGAAGTTCCCTTTCACAGGTGTAGAGATCACTGAGAAAGTGGTGGGTCTTGTTTTGAAGAGGATTTCCAGTTGAACATATATCAGGAAAGAAGAGAAGATTACACTTGATTTTAAGTCATTTTAGGGGAAATGTATCTCAGAGTCATATGGTAGAAACTTTCAAGTCCCTTGGAACTTCAAAAACACATCTACTTTAGATCATCCTTGGGCAAACTTATTTTTTGAAAATAAAGGAGCGTCTGTATTATTTAATCCTCAAAGCAACTCTGTTAGATATTATAGTTCCTATTTTGGTATTTGAGTTAGCCAAGTCTATAAGAAAATAACTAACTTGACCAATATCACATAGCTACTAAGAAATTCCAGTCAGATTCTGATTTAGGTCCAAAACAAAGAATCATTTTGTTATACTATGTTTTTCATAAAACAAATACAGGAAGGACATTTGGAATTTTTATATTGTGTATGAAAGAAATCATTAAAAAAAAAAAAACACTTTCAGTAGAGCCAATGAGTTCTAACATAAATGCTTTTTTTTTTTTTTTTTTGGCACCAGGGATTGAACTCAGGGGCACTCGACCACTGGGCCACATCCCCAGCCCTTTTTTGTATTTTATTAGAGACAGGGTCTCACTGAGTTGCTAAGTGCCTCGCCATGGCTGAGGCTGGCTTTGAACTCGCGATACTCCTGTCTCAGCCTCCCAAGTGCTGGGATTACAGGCGTGCACCACCACGCCTGGCTTAACTTAAATTCTTTGCAGAGGATTTTACAAATATATTTAGATTGTTTAATTGTCTTAATGACAGAGTCATACTTTAGTTCTGACTGATGGTATTTAATGCCATTTACTTCCACAGTTTTTACCATCAACTATGTGCTGGTGGCTTCCAAGTTACACTGTAGCAAAGATGGAAGTCAGTTTCTCTTTAGACATCTCTGTCTGGCTAATCCACCAGAAAATCAACCTTAACAGGTTCCAAACTGAGTTCATCTTTGCCCTAAATTTCTCTCCTAAGCCAATGTTACTATCTAGTAACATTGAAACTCACCCTAAGCAACCTGTCCTTTTTACCCTCACATCCAATTAATATTTTCAGAGTATCATCTCTTAAATACCTCCCCTAGAACTCTTTATTCCAGGACCATTTCTCAAGGGCAAGATCTCATCAACTTTTGCCCAGACTACTGTAATCATTTCTTGAGTCATTTCCCAACTTCCAGTGTCACTGTCATCCAAACCCTTCTCTACTTGGCTAATACAATGATCTATTAAAAATGACATTCTGTCCATATCCTTGTCTTGTTATGAATTTGGAATAACTTCTGTCTGAAGAATTCTTTGGTTACAAACAACAGAAACGAATTTGTTAGAAGAATGTTGGTATACACAGAACTAATGTGACTAGGGATCTTGGTCTGAACCTCAAGATCAATTTTAGGAGCCCTGCTATCTAAATAATTCAGTTCTCTCTGCTCTATACACCAGTCACTCCACTCAAGATGTAAATTGTCAGGACAGAGTAACTAGTTCAGCTTATGGCATGTGAAACTCCAGGAACTGGTGAAGGGGAAGACCCGTGCCCGATGACCTCATCAGGATGTCATGGAATGGGAGGAGAGCAGATCCCTGTCCCAGGAAACAAACAAACAGAAACAAAAAACCACACTGATGGAAGAGCAAAAGCAGCAATTGACTCTCCTTTTTAAATTTTAAAGGGAAAAGTATCCTTCAAAGAGTCCAAAATCATCCGGCCCCTACTAGCTTTCCAATGTGCTTATAGAATTATATTTCCCAGTCTACTAATTATATCTACTTTACATGGCAAGTATCCTCCTTACTTCAGTGTTGTCTTCCCTAATTCCACCAGGAAGGACTGATCACCCCCCGTGTCCTTTACATGTCCTTGTAATAAGACTTATGAGGTTCATTGCAATGATTTCCTTACAAGTTGGCTTCCTGGATACATGGGGTTGATCTTTAAGGATCAGGGTCAGGTTTAAATAATCTATGTGTCTGCCCAACACAGATCAATGCCTGGAATATGTTTAGAGTTCACCATTCTATTTATTTATTTACTTAATTTGAGAAAGAAAATGAGTGATTTAAACTGTTTTTTTCCTCAAAACATTATACTAAAAGAAGTGTGCTGAGCATGAGATAGCAGGCTATTTCTTATTTTCAAGTGCCTCTTCTGAAATGAAGTACTAATTAAAGTTTTTATTAGCTATAGAAGTAATGCTTTTGCATTCTCTAATGTTTCTTGCTTAAATATATTGGATTATAATTTTGATGTGAAAATAAAACTTTATTTTTAATCTATGCACAAATTTTTCCTCTAATAACATTTCCCTAATAGTTTTTCATCTATCATAATCTTTTGTTACCCTTTGTTTTTATGCATTTTCTTTCTATTTAAATTTTTTGTTTGTTTGTTTCTTTTAGGGTTTTGTCATGATAAGTTTGAGGCACTCCTTACCAGTACACATTGTGGCAAAAAAAATTGGCAACCTAACTTCTATGGGAGGTCCTTGAGCCAGAGAATAGTCTGGGTATGAGGTAAAACAAGGCTTTTGTTAGGGCTTCCTTTTTTCCATGCTCAAATGGATGCATCTTCTTGTTCTATTAAAGTTTTCTTTGGTGCTTGATGGTCTAGACCAAACATCTTTTGCAGGCTGTTTTAATCTGCAAATGCACACATCACCATACCATGCAGTTCTTTGTTGGGAAATAAATGGAAAAAAATGTTTACAAAACAAGAGGAGAGTGGAATACAAAGTACTTCTTAGTATTATAATAAGATGTTAGAGGGCGTGGAGTAATTGCTAAAAGCCTTGAACTTGGTCAGCATCCTGAACAGTTGTCAGTTGGAGATCTACAGAGCAAGAAGATCCTCTTTTCCATTTCATGGGTCTGTTAAGTTTTTAATTTTTGTTCAATTTTCTTGGCAATGTATAATTAGAGACAAAATCAGCAACAACTGGTAAACATAGAAGAGAGCAGTTTTACTTATGTATTTTTACAATACACAACCAACTAGTGAACACCCCATTTTCATGTCTACTGATCTCTACCTCTGCCTCCCACCCCTCCTATGCTCCCTCCACCTCAGGAATCACCAGGTTGGGAAAGTACCTGGAAATATTTTCCAAGTCATGGGTTGAGGCCAGGCTTCAGATAAGAAATCCAAGTGAATGTGTGACATACAGGCAAGATGAGGCAGGGAAATGATCATTCAGCTTGGTGCTGAACATTCTGTGTGACCTTGCTTAGTCACTAGAACCTGAGTCCTTCAGGTGTAAAAACTAAAACAGGGATAATAGTTATAATCTCTGCTGTCACCTTCTGGGCAAGGATCACACAAGATTAAACACACATGCACACACACACCTACACACACATACATTAATACACAATGTACATTGTTTCTGACATAGACATATATATGTAGATACTCACATATATCTTGAAATTATAATGCATCAACTCCTGTAGTGTCCCTCAGCAGCTTCATCCAAAGACAAATACATCTTGTGGCTAGAAAGTTTTCTTTAATCTCATTGAAACCTTTTAACCTAAAATTTGAATTAACTCAGTGGAGTAGAAATAAGACAGCAGCTTCAAATAAAAATTGACAGCTGGATGTGTAAGGAAAGAGCCCTTTGCCTTTTTCAAGTTTTCTCTAAACTTACCCTTTCCTTGATGTCCCCATTGGCCCTCAAAACCTCATGAGGCCATCCTAGATCTCTTGTCGCAGTGAAGGGACTGGGCCCTTAATTCTCAAGGGTGAGTTACTAGTACTCAAATTTCCTCAACAAAGAGCACTTAACTACTAAACAGAATTTTTGCCTTCTCTATAATTCAAAGTAATTCATCTTTAATGACAGAATTTAAGACAACCAGATAAATTATTTTCAACAAGCCTATCTTCTTATTCTGTCTGTCTTCTCTCATAAGACTTTGTTCTACATTGAAAAAGGGACTATTCCATTTTCCAGCAAAAACACAGATTAGGGAGAGTTGTTTTGGTAGAATACAATAGTATCCCTTTAGAGTTCATATGGTATATGTTTAAATATATCTAAAAGCTGACAGTTGAAGACAAAACTAGAATTTCTACTGTCCATTTTATTTTCATGGCATCCAGCTAAGACCTTGAGGTGGAAGATCTTTGCATTAACTTTATTCTTCTCCAGGTGAAATCAGGAGGTTACTGATTGCCTTCATGGTTCCTTGTGTAATGAAGATAGTAAAAAGTAAAAGAATAAGCATGGCAGCTCTTTTCTTATCATCTAAAATGTGGCTCATCCAAGAAGAATGATTAGTTCTTTAACACTTTTTGACATGTGTCAATCAGGATTTATCAACAATGACATTATTACCATTTGAGGTCAGATAATTTTGTTGTTGCTGTTGTTCAGGTTATTTCCTGCACATTCCAGAATAGTTAGCAACCTCCCCTCCTCTTCTCACCAAATACCAGTAACATGCCCCCAGTCAGAGCAATAAAACTGTGAACTCCCTAAGAGGTACAAAACCACCCCACTGAGAACCACTGGTCTAAGGGAATGCAGAAGTTGTAGAACTTGTTGTCAAATATGTCACTTTTAATGTGAAATTTATTTACAGGGGTTTTTAAAAGCTTTTTTTATTTTTCAATTTTGAGAGGGCAAATTAGATAAAGCAAGATACTGTAATCACTAGATACAACTTAGACGGCACTGGTGAACGGAAGTATAAACAAGTGGTTAAGATGACACCACCATCCCTCTCACTGTAGAACCCTCACTATTACCACAGGATATGTGTTAGATAGATGTATGTGTAGGAGACTACCCATCCAAGGGCAGGGGAAGTATGGTAACTATATGCCGACTTTTAAAGGCATTGTTTAAAGGCTGCATCTGAAAAGCTCCATGACACTGACACTGGCCTGGACAATTCTTTTACTTATTTATTTATTTTTTTTGCATATGCAAAAACTCAAGCAGCAAATCAAAACTTGACAAACTGGAGTATATTACATTGAAAAGCTTCTGCATAGCAGAAGAAATAATTGACAGAGAGAAAAAACAACCTATAGAATGGGAGAAAATATTTGCAAACTATGTATCTGAGAAGGGGTTAATATTCAATTATATAAAAATTCAAATAATTTCATACCAAGAAAACAACTAAACCCCATTTAAAATGAGCAAAGGACATAAAGAGACATCTCTCAAAATAAGATATACAAGTGATCAACAAGTATATGAAAAAATGTTCAACCTCACTAATCATCAGGAAAATGCACATAAAATTACAATGAATGATCATGCCAGATCTGGCAGGATGGGGTGATCAAATGGACAAAAGAAAACAACTGTTGGTTGGGGTGTGGAGACAAGGGAACCCTTGGACACACTCTGTGGGATTGTAAGTCAGAACAGCAATTATGGAAAACAGTGTGGTGACTTCTTAAAAAATTAAAAATACAATTATCAGGTGGTCTATTGATCTCACTTTGAAGGATATGCATGTAATACATAAATGCTTGTGTGTGTGTGTGTGTATGTTTGCTTATATTTGTAGGTGAAGAGAACAGCAAGTGCAAAGGTTCTAAGAAAGGAGCTGCCTGGCATATATACTTCAAAGGATATGAAGTCACTATGTTCAAGAGACATCTGCACTCACATGTTTATTGCAGCACTATTCACAATAGCTGACATAAAAGTATCCACACCTAGGTGTCATCAGAAGACGAAAAGATGAAGAAAATATTGCATACATACACAATAGACTATTATACAGTCTTTGAAAAGAAGGAAGTTTTGTTATTTGAAACATCCTGGATGAAAATGAAGACATTATATTAAACAAAATAATCTAGTCACACAAAGAAAAAGAGTGAGAGATTGAATACATGTGGGAACTAGGAGGTAAGGGAAGGAATTAGATAAATGGTGGTAGACTAAAAGTTATAGATGGAGAAATTATCTGACACCTGGATGTCACCTTACCTTCTGAGTCTGGAAAGAAGATTGGAAGGATGGCTGCAAAATAGATAGGCTTATGAGTTTGATGATAGGAGGGTGTGGGACTAACTTTTATCTTTGTTTTCTTTATAACTTCTGAGAGAAACTCCTCTCTAGAAAATGAGGGAGTGGGTTAGGAAAGCAAGTAGATTTGTTACAGTTGTTAAGAAAAAGGAGAGAAAGTTTATATCAGCACAATTCACAACAGCTAAGCTATGGAGACAAACTAGGTGCCCTAAAACAGATGAGTAAATAAAGAAATTATGGTACAGATACATAATGGAATATTACTCAGCCATTAAGAGTGACTTTATGACATTTGCCAGTAAATGAATGGATCTGGAAACTATCATGTTAAGTGAAATAAGTCAATCCCAGAAAACAAAAGGTTGAATGTTTTCTGTGGAAATTAAACCACAAAAAAGTGGGGGTGGGCAAAAGAAGTTCAGTTGATTAGACAAAGGGGAATGAAGGGAAGGGAGGAAAGATAGGAATAAGAAAGACACTGGAACAGATCTGATATAATTTTCCTATGTACATATAGAAAGGATACCTAAGTGAATCCCACAATTGTATTGATACACAAGAATAGAGTCTTCATTAGAATAAACATAATCTATGTTTGTATAATTTTTTATCAGCCTATAATCAAATGGATTGTGGTTCTTGAAGGAGCCTAATAATCAAGGAGATAGTTATTTTTTTTTTTTTTTAAAGATTGCTTGTGGTTAGCTGAGAAAATGATATCCATCTCATCAAACACCTTTTCTTTTCTTTTTCCTTTTCTCCCTCTCCCTCCCCCCTTGTCCCTCCCTTACTCTCCCTTCCCTTTGACCATTCTAGTGTTCTTCTAGTCCTCGTATGTACCCTCCCATCCAACAATACTATGGGACTAGCCTCCTTATATAAGAGAGAACATTTGGTACTGAGTGTGCCTTTTTCCCACATCCTCTCCAACATTTATTGTTGCTTGTGTTCTTGATAGCTGCCATTCTGACTGGAGTGAAGTGAAATCTTAGAGTAGTTTTGATTTGCATTTCTCTAATTGCCAGCGATGTTGAACATTTTTTCATGTATTTGTTAATTAATCGTGTATCTTCTTCTGAGAGGTGTCTTCTCAATTCCTTAGCCCATTTATTGATTGGGTTATTTGTTTTTTTGGTGTAAAGTTTTTTGAGTTCTTTATATATTCTAGAGATCAGTGCTCTGTCTGATGTGCATGTACTAAATATTTGTTCCCAATTAGTTGGCTCTCTATTCACCTCACTGATTGTTTCTTTTGCTGAGAAGAAGCTTTTTAGTTTAAATCTATCCCATTCATTAATTCTTGGTAGTAATTCTTGCGCTACAGGATTCTTATTAAGGAACTTGTGGCCTAATCCGACATGTTGGAAATTGGAGCTTACTTTTTCTTCTATTAGGCGTATTGTCTCTGTTCTAATTCCTAGGTCCTTGATCCATTTTGAATTGAGTTTTGTGCATGGTGAGAGATAAGGATTTAATTTCAATTTGGTGCATATGGATTTCCAGTTTTCCCAGCACCATTTGTTGAAGAGGCTATCCTTTCTCCACTGTACATTTTTGGCACCTTTGTCTAATATAAGATAGCTGAAATTATATGTATTAGTTTCTGTGTCCTCAATTCTGTACCATTGGTCCACCAGTCTGTTTTGGTGCCAATACCATGCTGTTTTTGTTACTATTGCTCTATAGTATAATTTAAGGTCCGGTATGGTGATGCCCCCTGCATCACTTTTCTTGCTCAGGATTGCTTTGGCTATTCTGGGTCTCTTATTTTTCCAGATGAATTTCATGACTGCTATTTCTATTTCTTTGAAGAATGACATTGGGATTTTGATTGGAATTGCATTAAATCTGTATAGTGCTTTTGGTAGTATGGACATTTTGACAATATTAATTCTACGGAAGGAGCCTATAATCAAGGAGATAGCTAAAGATTGCGGTTAGCTGAGAGCCATAAAAGATGTTCTAGTTTCCACCTGATAGTAATACATTATCCAAAGAATCTTTGTATGCCCGTGAACACTGCGTGACGCACCTGTAAGCTCGAGCTGTAAGCACGTGTCCTAGTTAAAGCTATATGTATATAACTGGGTGAGTTTAGTTAGTGTGTGTGGGAAGAAGAAGAAGGTGGTGGTTGGAGTTGGAGCGTTTGGAGTGATTGCTGGAGCTGGAGAGAGAAGAAGAATAAAAGACCTTTTTTCATTTTCATCCTGCCTCCGAATTTTCCTGCGGCGTTCGTTGCTCCAAGCGGCTTCCGCTTCAGGCAGCAACAAGTGGTGGCCTGTATGGGGAATTCGGCGGCAAGGTAAGAAAAAAGAAAATTTAAAAATATGGGAGCGAATATAACAAAAAGTTGGTTTATAAAAGCCACGAATGAAATTTTTGATATCGAGAACTCAGAGGATAGTGAGAAAAGTGAACAAGAAAGCATATCCTCTGACTCAGTTGAGACCAGCAAGGAGAGTAGTAATGTAAATTCAAAAGTAAGAAATGCAAAAGCCATCAGAAGCTTAATAAAATTAGCTGAGGAGTATGTACTCTCCTTAGAAGCTGAAACTCAGGATACTAGTGAAAGTGATAATAGTAACAAGGAGCCAAACCATGAGAGTACGGTCTCCTCCACTGAGCTGGTTAGGAATTATGAAGCTAGTAGTGAGGAGGAATCAAAAAGCGATTCGGGGAGCACAGTCTCCAATAAAAAGAACAAAAAGAAATTAAAAAAGAGAAAAAATCATTCAGATCTTCAATCATGCATTTAGGATAATGATATCCATCTCATTCAACCACCAATTTTTTTCCAACCCCCCCCCTTACTCCCTCCCTCCCCTCCCTTTCTGTTGACCGTTCTAGTGTTCCTCTGATCCTATGTACCCCCTTCCAACAACACTGTGAACCAGCCTCCTTATATCAGAGAAAACATTCGGTATTTGGATTTTTGAGATTGACTAATTTCACTTAGCACTATATTCTCCAACTTCATCCATTTACCTGCAAATGCCATTATTTTATTCTCTCTTATTGCTGAGTAAAATTCCATTTTGTATATATACCATATTTTCTTTATCCACTCATCTACTGAGGGACATCTAGGTTGGTTCCATAACCTAGCTATTGTGAATTGTGCTGCTATAAACATTGAAGTGGCTGTGTCACTGTAATATGCTGTTTTTAAGTCTTTTGGGTATAGACCCAGGAGTGGGATGGCTGGGTCATGGGGTGGTTCCATTCCCATTTTCCTAAGAAATCTCCATCCTAAATGCATGATTGAAGATCTGAATGGTACTTATATACTTTGTATACAAGCAGTTGTATGTAAAAAGATACTATACTTGTGCATGAAGAATAAGTAAATAAATAATAAAAAAAAAATAAAAAAAAAGAAAAAAGAAACATTGGAGGAATTATTAAAATTTTATATATAGATCTAATAAAATAATATTTCAACTAAAAAAAAAAAAGAGAGAAAAAACCATCAAATAGAGGAACCACTACTGCCCTCTGCTCCTTCATGGATAGAATACCTAACAGAAACAATAAGGAGTATTGATCAGAATGTACGTGCCCTTGAGGAAGAAATTGGCGGCCTTTCTGAGCGCTTATATGCTCTCGAACAACATAGACTGCAGGAGCACCTAGAACTGCCAATATTTCAAAATGAAGAGGGACAAAGATATCACGAGTCCCTAGACTTTAAAACAATAAAGAATTTTAAAGACGCGGTAATGACCTATGGGCCTCAAGCTCCGTTCACATTAAGTATGATAGAGTCACTTAACACCCTAATCTTAGCCCCCTCAGATTGGAAAAGTCTATGCAGAGCAGTACTAAGTGGGGGACAATACCTAATCTGGAAAACTCAATTCCAGGAACTTTGTTCAGAAATAGCAAAGAGAAATGCTGCAGCAGGTTTCCCTCAACGCAATATAGATATGCTCACAGGGGAAGGTCAGTTCGCCGAACAACAAAATCAGCTACAATACGATCCCGGTGTGTATGCCCAGATACACACTGCAGCTTTGAAAGCCTGGAAGACAATATCAGGCACAGGAGATCTGCAAGGCAGCCTATCAAAAGTTATACAAGGGCCTAACGAACCTTACGCTGATTTTGTAGATAGACTCTTAAAAACAACATCTAGAGTTTTTGGCGAAGTCGACCAAGCTATGCCTCTAGTTGTCCAATTAGCGTACGAGAATGCTAATAAATATTGCCAGGATGCAATAAGGCCGTGGAGAAGTAAAAAAGACTTATCAATTTATATCAGACTGTGCAAAGACATTAACGAGGCTGTTATCACAGGCAACTTAATTGCTGCAGTGATGAAAAATTCCTCCCCTCAAAATTCCCAAAGGATTCAACCTAGAACAGGATATTCCAGACAAAAGTATTATAATCAACCAAGATATGCTAAGCAATATCCCCCAAGGGTAATAAGATCAAATTCATACCGCGCTCCAGGCCGATGCCCCAGGTGCAAAAAGGGTATACATTGGGCCAATCAATGCCATTCCAGATATGATATATATGGAAATGATTTATCAAGTATTTCAAAAAACGGGGCACGGAGCCCAATGCCCCGGGGCCCACAAATGTACGAGGCACTAGAGGAGGAATGCGCACTAGAGGAGGAATGCCCTCAGATCCAAATGATTCCTCGTCACAATCCCTCCTACCCATTAACTCCCTTATCAGAGGGACAAGAGGAAGTGCAGGATTAGATCTCTGTTCTACTGCCCGGATGGTCCTGACACCTGAAATGGGGGTTCAGCTGATTCCTACGGGAATCAGGGGACCTCTCCCTTCAGGAACTGTGGGACTAATCCTTGGGCGTAGTTCCAAGAGTTTATTAGGCTTTAATGTTATACCAGGGGTTATTGATTCAGATTATAATGGAGAGATTAAAATAATGATAAGTACACACAGGGGCATCATCTCCGTAAATCAAGGAGACAGAATCGCACAGCTGCTCCTCATTCCCAGTCTCCATAGTTCTTTTAAAAGCATACCACAAAATAGAAATAGCAGAGCATTCGGTTCCACTGGTTCAGGACCTATGGCTTTCTGGGTTCAGGATTGTTCACGGAGGCCAATGTGCAAATTAAAAATTCAAGGTATAGAGATGGAGGGGCTGATTGATACAGGAGCTGACTCTTCCATCATAAATCTACAACAATGGCCTAAGCACTGGCCTCTACAGAAAGCCTCAACCAGTTTAAGAGGCTTGGGATATAGTAATACCCCAGCACAAAGTGCTGTAATCTTAAATTGGCAAGACAATGAAGGCCATACAGGAACATTCCAACCTTATGTTTTAAACAGCTTGCCAGTTACCCTATGGGGAAGAGATATCTTACATCAAATGGGGCTACACCTAGCGACCAAGCCTGCAGGTGTTAAGAATAAAAATCCTAATCATAATAAAAAAGGCAAAGGACATTTTTTCTAGGGGCCACTGAGAAAACAATTTTAAAAATACCATGGCTCTCTAATAAGCCAGTTTGGGTCCCTCAGTGGCCCCTATCCAAAGAAAAATTGCAAGCGGCCCATCAATTAATTAAAGAACAATTAGAAGCAGGACACATAGATCCTTCCATCTCTCCCTGGAATTCTCCCATATTTGTAATTAAGAAAAAATCGGGAAAATGGAGACTATTACAAGACCTAAGACAAATTAATAAAACAATGCAAATTATGGGACCTACCCAACCTGGACTTCCTAATCCTGTAGCTATTCCAAAAAACTATTACCTTATAACTCTTGATATAAAGGACTGTTTCTTTTCCATTCCCCTCCATCCTCTGGATGCCCCCAGGTTTGCTTTTTCAATTCCTTCTATCAATAATAATGGCCCTGATAAAAGATATCAATGGATAGTATTGCCGCAGGGAATGGCAAATAGCCCTACAATGTGCCAACTATATGTGGACAGAGCTATACAGCCCATTAAAAACAAATATCAAGACCTCATGTGTCTACACTACATGGACGATGTTTTATTAGCTCACCCTAATCAAAAAATCTTATTTAATATATTTAGTGAAATAACAAAAAATTTTTAAAAAATATGGATTATATATAGCAGAAGAAAAAGTTCAAAGCAGATCACCTATACTATATTTAGGCTTTAAAATCATGGATACTTTTGTTAAACCCCCCAAAATTCTAATAAGTAAAGAAAATTTGACCACCCTCAATGATTTCCAAAAATTATTGGAAGACATTAATTGGCTTCGCCCTACACTAAGCCTCACTACTGGACAATTAAAACCTTTATTTGACATCCTTCGCGGGAACCCTGATCCATCCTCACCGCGAACATTAACTCCTGAGGCCAGGAGAGCTCTAAAATTAGTAGAACAGGCCATTGAAAGATCCCATTGCGATAGATTTGATTTTGCACAACCACTAATATTGATTATTATTCCTTCACAATATACTCCAACAGGAGTATTTTGGCAACAGGGACCTATATTATGGATACATTTGCCTGTCTCTCCTAAAAGTACAATTGAGTCTTATACCTCCATGGTGGCTAAATTTATTCTTCAAGGACTTAAAACCTCTACTAAAATATTTGGAATTCATCCCGCTACTATTATTACTCCTTATTCATCATCACAGGTTGAATATTTGTGCTTCAATGATAATGATTGGGCTATAGCTAGATGCTCTACTTCTGCATTTTGACAATCATATTCCTAAATCTCCTATACTGTCCTTTTGTATCAATCATCCTATCATATTCCCACAGGTAATAAAAAATCAACCCATTCCTAAAGCATTTAATGTATTTACAGATGGATCCTCTAACGGTACTGCTGCAGCAGTCACTCAAAATGAAAAAATGATTCATATCACTAATCAAAAATCAGCTCAATTAGTGGAACTCAAAGCTATAATAATAGCTCTGGAAAATTTTAAAGAACAGCCTATGAATATTTTTTCAGACAGCCACTATATTGTACATGCTGTCCCTAAATTGGAGCTAGCAGGTCCAATAGCACCACATACTCCAGCTTTTAAATTGTTTTCTCAAATCCAAAATCTCCTATGGCAACGAAAAGAACCTTTATTTATAGGTCACATAAGAGCTCACACTATTCTGCCTGGTCCTCTCCATGAAGGTAATCAAAAAGCTGATGCCCTCACTAAAACAATATTTATATTTACTACAGTACAACAAGCTACTTTATTTCATTCCCAGTTCCACGTTAATAGCACTACCTTAAGACAAAAATTTAAAATCACAAAAGAACAAGCTCGTAGAATTGTAAAAGAATGTCCATCTTGTGTAACACTTTTGCCCAATCCACATTATGGGGTTAACCCACGAGGTTTGATGCCCAATCATTTGTGGCAGATGGATGTCACACATGAGCCAAGTTTTGGAAAATTATGATTTATTCATGTCACCGTAGATACATGCTCAGGCATGATTTTTGCTTCTTTACATTCTGGAGAAAAAGTTAAAGATACTATATCTCATTGACTGCAAGCTTTTGCTGCATTGGGCATCCCCAAAATGCTTAAAACAGATAATGGCCGGGCATATACATCCACATCCTTCAAACAATTTTGTACAAAGTTCAATATTATCCACAAAACAGGTATCGCTTATAATCCTCAGGGACAAGGAATAATTGAAAGAGCAAATCGGACACTTAAAAATATGTTACTAAAGCAAAAAGATGGAAACTGGAAAAATCCTAAGGACAGATTGGCAGTTGCCCTGTTTACCCTAAATTTCTTAACTTTAGATTCTAATGGACATTCGGCTGGAGATAGACACTGGAACCCACACCAACAACATAAACCTTTGGTTTACTGGAAGGATGTTCTCTCAGGTACATGGAAGGGTCCAGACCCAGTATTAATTTGGGGGAGAGGATCTGTTTGTATTTTTCCAAAGCACGAATCCTCTCCAATATGGATACCATCTAGATTGATAAAGCAGGTACAAAGTCAAAAGGATCAAGACGAAGTTATTGAGGAGTCTAGATTGAATAAACAAGTACAAAATCAAGAGGACCGAAATGAAGGTATGGAGTGATTCCCTTAAGAGTCCTCCATTAAATTTACAACTTAAATTTCATCTTCCTGGCCGGGACAAGAAGATCTCTCTTCAGTGTATACACAATTGTATTGTTTTTTTCTTTTATATATGTCTTTATGTCTGTGCATTTGTCTAAATTTCATGTTAATGTGATGTCACAAATATATGTTTATATGTGCGTCTGTCTAGTGTGACGTCACAAATAATTAAGCGCTTATAAAAAAAATAGGTAGATAGATATAGATCCAAATAACGTTAATTCATTTAAGCTTAGAATATTCTAATTAGATAATCAATAGATAGATAGATAGATAGATAGATATTCATATAAGTTCAGAATATTCTAATTAGATAATCAATTATAATGATAATCAATTTTGATTTATAGTTGTCTCCGGGACTTCTCTTCAGCTGTGAATATGTTTAATGTTGTATAACCTGATATTTTGGTGTTCCGACATAAGATCGTTTATTTGTTATTAACTTCATTTGTTTAATAGCTGATTAATTTGAATTATTTCAACAGGTATAGGATTGCTGTGTATATAGAGACTCGAGGATTCCAGCTAACAAATTATTTTTCCAAAGTGCCTTTAGCTTTTCTTTATCTTTAATGCAGTAAACACCCTCAGTTTCTCTTTGATTATTTCTGAATGTGATATTTTGCCAGCTTATGTTTGTGGGAGTTTAAACAGCAATGTGTGTGAGCAGAGATCAACTTTTATTTTCTACTCTAATAATTCTTTTTTTAGTTTGACAGCTAACCTTTTGATCTCAGTGCTGGAATAGCACTGCCTTTCCCTTAATAATGGATGCTTGAGTTTTTAGGTAGCGGGCCCTGAAGATTTGCTGGTGGAAATGTCTAGACATAAAAAAGACGGCTGCTGCTACAACTGCAGGGACCGCGGTCGCTGCAAGCATCCCTGATGCTCAAGTGTCAAACAGCCTCACCAGCAGTGTGGCCTCTGCTCTGCATGCATGGTGCCTCCTGAATCTATGTGTTATAACTTATGGACATTTTGATTTTCCATTATTTTGGGACATTACGGGACAATGCCTTGCGGGTATTTGTCTAAGAGAACTCAGTGCATTACTTGATGAAACTAAGGACAGCTGATTCGCTTAAAGAACTTGATACGCTATGGAAACTTGACTCATCAGCAGTAGGCTTACCGCCTTAAAGCCGCAGCATCTCCTAAAAATTGGACGGCTGTTAGTCAACACACAGTCGATCCTGAAGGGCTCTACTGGATGGCTGGTTAGCCTATGACGGGTAAGATCCCCAGAAGGGGACAACCTAAAACACGGCACAGTCGCACGGGACAGTCTAATGTGGCCGGCATGTCAACCTAAGCCAGGAGTCAGGACAGCCTAGACTCCCATGATGGGTAAGAATGTTGGTTGCACATGGACGTCCTAGAACATCCCCTCTTTTAAAACTAAAAGGGGGAAATGAAGGAGCCTATAATCAAGGAGATAGCTAAAGATTGCGGTTAGCTGAGAGCCATAAAAGATGTTCTAGTTTCCACCTGATAGTAATACATTATCCAAAGAATCTTTGTATGCCCATGAACACTGCGTGACGCACCTGTAAGCTCGAGCTGTAAGCACGTGTCCTTGTTAAAGCTATATGTATATAACTGGGTGAGTTTAGTTAGTGTGTGTGGGAAGAAGAAGAAGGTGGTGGTTGGAGTTGGAGCGTTTGGAGTGATTGCTGGAGCCGAGAGAGAGAAGAAGAAGAAAAGACCTTTTTTCATTTTCATCCTGCCTCCGAATTTTCCTGCAGCGTTCGTTGCTCCAAGCGGCTTCCGCTTTAGGCAGCAACAGATTCTACTGTCAAGTATAACTAAAAAAAAAAAAAAAACCAGTAAGAAAAAAGGGTAGACACATTAAATAAATGTGAACTTTTAAGAACATTTTTAAATGTTTAAGACATTAAAAAAGTCTTTAAGATACATTTAAGAACTCAGAAAGAGATATAACCACAAAAACTTTGTAATGGTGCCAGTTCTGTGCCCTAGTAAATCATCTTCAATAGTACTCAATAGATTTATTATCTGAGATTACAGGGTAAAAAAATACAAATTGCAAGATTCATTTACTTATTGAATAAATATTTATTGAACACCTATTGAGTACCAGGCACAGTCATAGATGCTAGAAATAAAGGAACTAACAGAATAGACAACATTTTATGACATTCAGAGCTTACTATCTGGAGAGGAAATGCAAAGAATCATAAGACCAACGAATACAATTATGATATCAGTGGTAAGTAGAAAGCTGGAAATGGGAGTGCTGGTTCAGAAGAATGGTTGTCATTTCTAATAAGGAGTGTGGGCAAGACCTCTTTGAGAAGGTGCCATTTTCAAAATGACTTGACAGAGGTGAGATGTGGAGCTATGTGAATAACCGAGAAGGCATTCAGTAGGCAAGTGTAAAGGTCCCAAGACAGGAGAGTGCTAGGCATGTTTGGGGAATGGCAAGTACCCTAACAGGAAGATGAAACCAATATAAGGAAGGGATAAAGTGATATGAGTTGAAGTCAGGGAAATCAGGTTGAGGAATCGTCTTGCACAAGGTCTTAGGGCCCATGGCTATTAAATGGATCCAGTGCTTGAAGTTTGAGGGAATATGAGGTGTGGGGACTGGTGCAGCAGAGAGGGTTGAGATTGTTAGTTAAAGTAAAGGAAGAAGTGGATCCAAGAACAAGCAGGTAAATTGAGAGCCTTATGAAGAATTAGATGAGAAACAGGAGAGAATGAAATCAAAGAAAGCAAAGGAGAAAAGTTTCCATGTGGAGGATAGACAGTAATGATTAAGTGATTACAACTGACACTTGACATGTGATATATGAAGTATCTTATGTAATTTCACTTAAATTTCCCATGTACCTACAATATTGTCCAAATATATCATTACTCTAATTTTACCAAAGAGGAAAGTGACACATTGAGGTAGTTGTCATTTTCCTGAAGACATGCTGCCAGTAGGTGGAAAGACTTGAATGAAAGAATTTGAATTCCATTAGGATAACACTTAGGCAACCTATTTTTGTCCCCCAGATTGAGGTGTAACCAACAAATAAAAATGGTATATATTTAAAGTGCACAACTTTGTGTTTTGATGGACACTGTAAAATAATCACCACGATCAAGGTAATGAACCTCACACAATTGCTATTTTTCTCCCTTCCTTCCAGTCTCGTCTCTCCTCTCCTCTCTTCTCCTCTCCTCTCCTCTTCTCCTTTCCCCCTCTTTCTTTCTTTCTGAGTATGCGTAAGATGTAAACTTTTAGAATGCTGTAAAAGATTCATGTATCCTAAAGATGGATGTGAGGCAATAGGAATTGGATATTAGGACATCATTAGTGGAAGTATATGGCAGTGTAGACAATACTTTGCAGTAGTTTTGCGGCTTCCTGGATGGTATGTGAGTAGAGGAAGCATTTCTTGGGTTAAAGAGATAGGGGAATAATGGATAGTGACACCAAGATGCAGAGTTAAAAAAAAAAAAAAAAAAAAAAAAAGAGAGAGAGAGAGAGAGACACCTGTTTATATTGTGAGAAGGAAGTATCAGAAAATAATTGACACATTGAGGATAAAAGTGAGTTGAATAAAATGTGAAGCCAGAAATCTGAAGGATTAGAATTATGAAATAGCCTTGGAGAGGAAGACCCTTGTTTTATAGGAAAATAACTGAGAGCCAAAGAGGTAAGTGCTTATCCCAAGGTCATACAGCCAATTAAACAGTAGCTTGGGGACTGGAGTCCAGGTGTCTGATTGCCAAGACAGCTCCTTTCTAGGAGTCTACCCAGCCACACTTGCTGAATCATCGTCTGCTGGTTACTTATTCCATAGCCAAGTTACTGTAGTTAATGAATAAATACAATTTAGCAAAATCCACTCTAAATGCACAGCTCTACAGAAAGACTAAAGACATCTTGACCTTTGAGCTTCCTTTACAACTCCCCTCTCCCACAGCCGTTTAGCAGAGAATACTGACTTTTCTTGGTTATGAGTTGCCTTCCAGATACTGCAAGTTTTTCTTTATGCTAAGTAGGAACTCAGGTGGGAGAAAAAAGGTCACCCTCAGGGAATTTCTAGATGAATCAGTCTCCACTAAGCCTTGAAATCAAAATGCTTTTGGTATAAATGGTGTGCAGATGGAAAATCAAGCCAGTGTGTGACTGGGCATAATTTAGAGCAACTGTTATTGATATGACAGATCCTAGCAGGCAACTTCATGACAGCCTGGATTTTAGATGCAGTGCAAATAGGTGAAATGAATAATTGCATTTTTGACTTTTGAATTTCTTACACCTTGCCAGTAGGTATTACAGCCATAATTTGGGCCCTGGACATACTATAGAAGTTTTTGATTTAAGAACCTAGACTTATTAGGGGCAGGCAATCTTCCATGTACCATTTATACATAAGAATTTAGGTATTATTTTGAGGGTAATACAAATTTTTGACATTATCTGAAATATAAACATTTAATTTTGGTTTAATTATAATAGTCTATTTCTAACATTTGTATTATCTTAGGCAAACATTGAAATTCTTGATTAATGTTTAACTGTAGGAAGTATACTCAGTTCACATGAAGGCTCAGTTTCAGGGGTTAGGCTGAGGTGTCTTGATAATCAGAGTTCACACTCCAAGGAGAAGCCCCCAAGACCAATAGTATTGGATATAACTGAAAGAGAGAGAATTACTCAACCTCCAGAGAATGTGGACCGGATATAAGATCTTAATCTTTTCTTATCTGACTACAGAAATTTGGATGGAAAAGCGTTATTTGTCTCAAAGAGCAGTGGACCTAAGAGCCTATTTCACTAGGAATCATACCACTTTGGAAGGTACTCGGTTCAAAAGAGCCATTTTCCAAGGACAGTACTGTCAAACTTTTGGTTGTTGTGAAGGCAGAGATGATGGTTGTGTCACTGAGTTCCATGAAGCCAATGCATTGTGTTACTGTGATACATTCTGTGAAAGGGAAAATTCTGATTGCTGTCCTGATTACAAGTCCTTTTGCGGGGAAGAGAAAGAATGGTCTCCTCACACGCAGTCTTGGTACCCAGAAGGTAGGCTTTGGGGATGGGATTACACATTGTCTTGGTGCATGACAAGATCTGACAACCTTTTCTGTCTTCCTTTCCTTTCTTTTCTTTTCTTCCCCCTCCTTCCCTCTTACCCTCCTATTTCTTTTTCTCTTCCCTTTCCTTTCCTTCAATTAAATGAACACAAACATTATGAATGCCAGAATATATTTCTTTGGATTATTAAAGTGCTTTGGTTCAGATGCAGGACATCTACATCATACTGGCACTTTCAGGAAAGTTCTGGTCTGATGGCAGTGAGCACTCATCTGTCTCCAGTTTTGACACTCTTCTTTCTTTATAAAATGTGCTGACATTAGAACTCTCAAGCTTTATTAAGCATAACCTCCAGGAGACTCTCACATACCTGTTCATCCGCAGATTCATGTAACATTTTTTTCTTATTATTTCCATGGACAAATGGATCCCTAGCATTAGAATCTGTGGTATTAGAAATGCTGTCAAAACCAGAATATAAGTAAAATACAGTCTGTCACTCTCCCTACCTAAGTAATACCAAATAGATTCTTCATGTGTATTTTTGTTTTGTTTTGCCAGGGTAGGCTTTTTAGATTATTAAAAGAAAAGAGAGCTTCATATAGAGTAGTGAAAGTATAATGTTGAATGGTTAAATGCGCATGATTCATGAGGAGAATAATGGACTTTACCACTCTAATTATATGAGAATAGCTAGTGATTGTGAGTAATTGATGTAACTAAGCTCTGGGAAAAACACTACATATACACTTATATCTGAGATTCTTTCTCCCTGTCTCTCATCGTATCAGATCTCCTCAGCAGAAGACTAGGGTTAATTAGAACTCTGTCGTACTACTTACTATAAGTAGGTGCTCATGACAACAAAGTTTAGTTGGAACATAACATATATAAACCAGGGACTTGATATTCTTACTTCAAAACCCAGATCTCATTTCAAAATCCAAACTCTATTGCCTTCATTTTCAATAATGTCATCTTGTTTGTCAAATTGAAAAAGAAAAAAAAAAAAAAACCCTCCATACATTTGTGTTTAAAATTTTCCACAGAGTTGCTGTTTATCCCAGGTTTTGCATTTTATCAATTGACAGCAAACATTTATTTCATCCTATAAAGTGGCAGATACTCCACTAGGAATGGGAGAACTAGTCCTTCATCAACAATTATTCACTCAGTATCTGTTCTGTGGTAGGCAATGTGCTTGGTGCTGCTGACATCAAACAGGAAATAATAATAATAAAAAAAGACAAAAATCTCATTCTCATAGAAGTCACAGTCAAGTTGGGGGTGTGCATAAGATACTTATTAAATTTGCTGTACAATTGCAAGTTGTGATAAATTCTCTGAAAAAATATTTAGGGTGCTATGAGAAGGTATGACATTAAGATGTAATGTAACATATAATGTTAACCTGAGTGGGGAGTCACCAAGGGAAAAACACTCAAGCTGACACTTGAGGAATAGGAATGAAGTGAACAGGAGAACAGTTGATAAGAGTGTTGCAGATCTGAGAGAGAGGAGCTTCTCATGGTCTTGGAACTGGACAATATCCATTGTTTCCAGAAAGTAATGATGAGGAGAGGTGACCTGAGATGAGATTTGAGAGGTGAGTAGAGGTCATACCGTGACAGAACTTCCTGACCATTTTAGAGATTAGAGGTTTTATTTAATTGTGAGAAATCTTTGAAAGATGTTAAAACAGAATAGGGTTGGCTTCTTAGATGTATGACATGCAGTCACAAAAGACCCCTGTGCTCAAAGGCATACCATGCTTGGTCTAATGCTCTGAGTTTACTATCTTAAAATACTTAATAATTTTTGGACAAGAGTCCAAATTTTAATTTTTTGGTTGTTCCCACAAATTACATCTATATTACATTTTGAGAAATACTGGAAGAGGAGAAAATAAAGTAGTATGGACTAGTTTTGTAGCAATTATAGAGTCAGATGGCACTAAAGTTGAAACTTCATAAGATGTGGTCTTCCCCTTGAGACCTTACTAAAGATAAAGACACATAGGAGGGATTGCTACGGGAGCAAAGTTCTGAAGATGATTGGACCCAGGACATTAGAACTGAGTCATGAAGCACAAGTGGATGTCATCTAGGGACTAGAGTGAGGGGGAATAGGTTTAAGAATGTAGTAGGTGCAGCATGAATTTATAAGAAACTGCAGAGTCAGTAATTAGGTAGGAGAATAAAAGAGGTAAGAAGGATTCAATAAGGAATATTCTTGAATGCCAACACTAGTGGTGGTATAAGAGGTCTCATGTGGAATTCTGCCTGTTGAAAGATGTGGTTTGTTTGACTCACACAGACAGTATATTTTTAAAAAATTAAATGTATTATATAAGGCTGATGCTTTACCCCCTTTGGTCTAGGGAGTTGAATTAGCTAAACTTTATTTAGGTCACAGTATCATCTTTGGTCCATGAAGCTTTATGTCTTATCTGTGGATAGATTTCTTTGCTTTTCCCACCCCCACTCCTTTCCTAACTTCCCCTCTGTCCTTTCTTCACTTCTTCCCTTTTTTTTTTTTTTGTTGTCTAAGACTCATTCCCATCTTCCTCCACAACCAACGTGCCCTTCTTTTGCTTTCATGTTTCCTTTTAAAGTGTGAAGCCTTATTTTGTGTGTTTGAATTAATAATTTATATAAGCTCTACCATGCTAGAGACTAAATTCTGCTTCTGGCCTTTTTCAGTAAGCACCCTATTGAGGGAGCTCTCTATGTCTCCAAATACACACATAGATCTGTTGCTTTTGACTGATGCCTAATTATCTGTGATAGTCCTCCCTGTCATTTACCAATCTGCTTTTTTCATGATGGGTGAGCAATTGTCTACAGTCTCTGGTACCATAAAGAGGTCCATGATGGATGGCTTGACACATGTCTTCTTATGGATCTGTGTGCCAAAGATAACACTGGGATTTCTAGGCTTCGCATATGCATTCCTTTAATCTAAGTCCTGCCACAGGGCTCTCAGGAGTGACTGCATCAGTCTATAAGACCATAATGCCTTGTCTATCCCACATCTTTAGTCCTTTGCACCATCTGGCATTGTAATCTTTATTTGTATGACCAGTGAAACTTGATTTCTCATTGCTATTTTAATGTGCATTTCTCTGATTACTTATAGATTTGAACTTCTCAGTCTCATTAAGTACTGGGATTTCATCTTGCACCATCCACAGACATAAATATACTTTAATATCTAGCAAAGCAAATTCACTTATTTGCACCTAGTTGTAGGATGACTTAGGGTATGTAGACATTTAATCTTGCATAAACACTTTTTATTATCTTTTTTTCTACTGGGGATTGAATCCAGGATTCTATACATGCTCAATACACACTATGCCACTGAGCTACATCCTCAGACATATATATTTATTAATTTTATTTGTTCCTTTTAGTTATACATGATAGTAGAGTCTATTTTGACATATTTGTACAAATATGAAGTGTATCTTATTCTAATTAGGACAGGGTCTCAATTACAGCCTCAAACTTGTGATCCTCCTGTGTCAGCCTCCCAAGTACCTGGAATTATAGGCCTCCCAAGTACCTGGAATTATTTTCTACTACTGAGCTTGGCTCCATAAATAGTTTATTTTTCTTTTCTTTAAAGAGTTTATCTAGTTCCTCAAAACTTAAGTTAAATTTTGAGTACTACTTCATAAATTTATAATTTTTACTTATATTTATTTTAATTTCTATATAAAAGCAAAAAGATGTTTTCATGAATGCATATATTGTAGAATGCTTAAATCAAGTTAAACATATTTATCTACTCAAATATTTATCATTTCTTTATGGCAAAAGCTTTCACCTTGCTTTCTTCCACCTTTTTGCAATACATATTCTCTATCAACATTCTGCTATGCAATAATAGTACACTTGAACTTCTTGCTCCTATCTAAGTGAAACTGAGTGTCCATTGATTGACTTTTCCCCATTCCTCTCTCTCTCTCTCTATTCTCTGAAGCCTTTGTTAAGCACCAGAATTTTAAAATGTATTTGAACACAACTGAACTCTATAATTTTAGTCTTAAAATTACATCTCCAGGGACATAGAATATCTCTTCCCTTGTTCTAGTCATTAAAATGTCTTTAAATGGAATTAAATTTTTTTCTTCTTAGTGAACTTAACTGTTCTATTAGTTTTTGGCTATTTTAAGATTCATTTTGAATTGTATAGTTAAAAAAATGTATATTATATACTAGTTATTACTATTGTAGATAAATGCCACTTATTCATGAAAGGTCATATATTATCTGGCAAACTTTCTCAATTCTCTTATTAGAAATATTAGTATATTTTATTGTTACAGTAAAGATTTTCACATCAAAGCTCTAAAATAGGGCTGGGATTGTGGCTCAGTGGCAAAGTGCTTGCCTCATGCATATGAGGCACTGAGTTCAATCCTCAGCACCACATAAGAATAAATGAAGTAAGGTGGAGGTATTGTGTCCATCTACAACTAAAAAAAAATTTAAAAAACCTCTAAACTAAACAGTATGGATAATGACAAATTGTGTATGTATTTCCTTTAAAATTAGGAACAAAATATGGATGTTAACTATTTTTGCTACTGTTTAACAAGAAGGTCCTTTTAATACTCTAATAAAAAATGATGTGATATAATCTGAAGGAAAGAGATAAAATCTCATTATTGATACACAGATCCATGGAAAAATTAAATAACAGAAAATAGCATTAATATGTGTTAGAAGCATTTAAAATTCAGGAGTTTTCATTTAAAAATCCAGATTTGTAGTCACTTTTTTTTTTCTTCGAGAAGTTTCTGTTTGTTTTCCATTTTTTAATTATAATTTGTTATACTTGCTTGCAGAGTGTGATTCATTTCATATAACATATAAAGAGCACAATTTTTCATGTCACTGGTTTTACATAAAGTATTTTCATACCATTTGTGTCTTCATACATGTGCTTAGGGTAATGATGTCTAACTCATTCTGCCATTAATTCCTATCCCCTTGCTCCTTCCCTTTCCCTCCCCCCCTTTGTTCTATTCATTCCTGGCATCCCCCCCCCTTGCCATTATAAATCAGTATCTTCATAACAAAGAAATCATTTGACCTTTGGCTTTGGGGGCTTGGCTAACTTCACTTAGCATTATTTTCTCCAACTCCATCCATTTACCTGTGAATGCACTAAAAGAGAATAAAATCATGGCATTCTAGTCACTTTTGAAATGTTGGAAGAACTGACAATCATGGACTCATTGTCATGCATGACAACCATTAGTTGGAGTTGTTGATGTCACCTTTCGGGAACACATGTACTTTCCACTTGGCCATTTACCCTACTATTTGCTATTTCTTTTCTGGTCCACTCCTCTCATTTTCTGCCAATACCAATGTATCTGTAATTTTTGTCAGTAGAAATCCTCACTGCTATTCAATATCCAACCTATACAAATGTACATGAAAACCCTAGGTCACTACTGTTGTATATATATATTTTTAGTTGTAGGTGGACACAATACCTTTATTTTATTTATGTGGTGCTAAGGATCGAACCCAGGGCTTCACATACGTGAGATGAGCGCTCTACTGCTGAATCATAGCCCTAGCCCCTATATTGTGGATTTGAAAGATAGTGATCACTTTGAGTAATACTTACATGTTTTAATTGAACTTCTCTATTTTATCACATTGGCATGATCATTGAAATAATTGGTGACGTTAAGTAACACTGCTGTATTGATACCGCGTTTACTGGTGATGAGTTCTGCTCCCCCAAATGTTGAAGTTTGAACATTAGAGAAGCATGCCTAGGCAAGCATATAAAGCAGGGTTTATTTAAAAGGGGTAACATAGACTTCTTCTGGGAGGGAGAAGGGGGCCATTACTGGTATTCTGGTATCCCAAGAAGCAAGGCAGGCTGCCTTTTTTATATGTCCCAGGGCTTCCTTTGTTCTCCTGCTCTCTTCCCCTTATCTCTCTCCTTCCGTGTAAGTGACCAGGCCTTGTGGGATGGCCAAAAGGTGGGAAGCAGAGAAGGGGGAAGGGCAGGATGGTGCAGCCCAGGACACATTAACAACTTTAAAGCTCCCTGTAGGGAGGGGCAATTCCTGGAACAGATTACCTTGGCAATAGGTTGGGGCAGGGGTCAGGTTCTTGATAAGGGTGGAGAAAGGGCTCTGAAGGAATTAACATTCCAAATCTCTCAGGGGACAGTCTCCCAACAGTCTTCAACTTCCCCAGATTCACTCAAAATTGGATTTCTTGATCCGACCTGACTTGATTTACCTATCTATACTACCTGCCTATTAGATTCTGGCTTCATATGCTAATGATATGATATTACATGGCATTGGGTTCCATATGATACCCATGTATTATCATCATGTTATTACTTGGGGATCATATTCTTGTGTAAGAATAATTCCTATTAGTGACACAGTCAGTCTCTGTAGTCAAGGTAAATTCACCTCTTACAGCACCTTGCACATAGTAGACAATTAATAGATCTCTTTTTACCATGCCTAAGTAGTATGCTTTTTATCACTTTACTGAAACTACTATTCCTTTTCCCAACTTAAAATTTATTGAGCACTTATTATGGAGCCAATAACTGTTTCAAGCACCCTTCTGGTGCCTTCATTCATTATTTCATTATTTGTTGAAAAGGATTAGTTATTTTATATCAACTACATAGAAAGCTGCTTAGGGGAAAGTATGGTGTCTTAATTATTGTGCATTAATTACAGTGCCATGAGATGGGAGAATTTTAGTAAATATTGGTTGATTTGGATTGAATTGATAGCTAGAGTATTTTTAGGTTTTCAAGTTCAGTGTTTGCTAAGTTAAATAATTTATTTCTCTGCAATTTTAAAGAATAAAGTATTTTCAGAAGTATGATTTTGCATACATGAAGTAGTGTTAAAATATAATTGTAAAGTATCAAAGTATAATTGTTTACCCACTGTTTCAATAGTTAGTTCTTGCATTCATTTGGAAGTTGGCATCTTCACAAGAATAATTTGTATTTAAATTTGTTACGTATCTATCATTGAATTAAGCATTGTGGTGATAAGAAAAGAGTATTATAAAGCCTGGGATTTTGAGAAACATATGCTCTATGTGTATAAGAAGATTTAGGTATGTGAAACAATTAGATATCATTGAAATTAAGTAATAATCAAATGCCACACTTGTGTTCATTGTGGACATTAATATAATCCAACAATCTCTACTGGGAAGTAAAGTATATTAAAATGGTTAATACTTATTCAACAAATACCACCTACCAGAGAAAATTGTATCAGATTGCTGACAACATTAATTAACATACATATTTTAACACATGAGGTTGTTTTGGTCTAGATTCTTCATGTTATTGAAGCACCAGGCTCCAGTGAGCTTTCTTCTCCCACACAGCACTACAACATAGCCCCCATGTTGTGTGGTTCCTTGTATTCCATACATCACAGTTAAGTCCCAGTAGATGAAATTGAGAAGGAGGGTTTGTTCCCCACATTATATATGTTTTGCCAGAATGTAGTCACATGGCCATGTCAATCATCAAGAAGGTCTGGATACCAAAACTGGTTATATTTTGCTGTGTGGCAATGTGCCTCCCCATGAATGGGGTTCTGCTACAGGATTAAAAATAGTAAAGAATGATAATGAGAACAACCACAGCAGACTATGCCCCAAATTAAGAATGTATAATTCTCTAAAAACAATGGCTATCTAGATGATTGCATTTTGACTTAAATGATTACTTCAATTTAATAATATCTTCTTTTCCCCCTTTGAGCTGGTAGTCTCACTATGTGGCTCAGGCTGGACTGGAGCTCCTGGGCTCAAGTGATCCTCCTACCTCAGCCTCCTGAGAAGCTACCACACCTAGCTTCAATCTAGAGTCTTGACATCATAGTACAAGCTGTAGTGCTTTTGATGTACTAAAATGTATTTGAGTCTTTCCTATTTAAGGCATATGGTCCATTCAGAAGAGCAGTTAGCACTTCTTCAACATCCAATTTTGCTTAAGAGCTAGAATTTTGTGAAGATTGCAGTTTAGGTTCATATTTTAGGTAGAATTTATATACCAGGTATAGTTCTTACTCCTTTCATTACAGAGTCAAGCAATTAATCATTTTATTTAGTGGCAAAAAGTTCACATGAGACTCTAATTGACTCTCACAAAGGTAATTTTTCCTTTTGTTTTATCATGCTTTGAGAAGTAATTGGTTGAAAAGAAAAAGAGTACTATACAAAACTGAGAAAAATGTGCAAAATTAAAATAAAAGACAGTGGTATATTATTTATACAGTTTTTTTGAATTTATGAAGAACTATCCTCTGAGATGCTATGCTGATCTTTCATAATCTATTAGAGATTATTTTCAGTGATTTTCTTAGATGCTACTTTCTAATTCTTTTTCTTATGCCTGTCCTAAGAACTCTTCAAGTCAACAAGTTCAAACTATACATTATCTTAAGGATTAAAAAATAAATGTATCACTTCTCCGTAACTGGAAGTAGAACATATCAAAAAAATAGCTTACTTCTGTGTTTGTCCCCCAAATCTGATGGTAGTTTCCAATAACTGAATAGTCAAATGCCAGATACAGAAAACCAGTGATAGAATTTGAAACAGAGCCAGAGGGGACTTTCTAGGCATAACCTTTTGGAGTAGCAGATCTTAAGGAAATAGCCTAGTGTACCATCTGTGACCAACAGACCTAAGCTAATTTGATAATGTGCAGTTCTGTGTTTGTGTAGGTAATAAAAAGCATGTAAGCCAGTGACACATTTGATTCACTCCTTTGCAACATCCTTTAGCATATTATAATGAAGAAAAATCACAGTTCAAATTCTGCTACACATATTGACCATTGCAAAAATACACTTTGGCAAAGAGAAACTATCCAATTCATAGATCCTCTGTAAGCTTCATGAAAATTCAACTTTTTCTCCTTTTAGGTGTTCCCACATCTATATTGCATGAAAAAACTTCTTGGAGATACCTGTAATATTATGACAGAGATAGGACTGTTACTTTATGGTGGGTGTCAGGGAAGGAGAAATTGTCCTTCTCAGTGGCTGACACAGGACACTGGACAAAGATCAATTCATAGGCACCAGGACTAATGGTTCAAGACTTTGACCTGAAGAGATATATATGAACTGTGTGCACAAAGACAGACTATGATATAATCATTTAGCTAATCCACATAAATGAATATTATCCATTTAACCAATGAGAGCCAGTTACTTAACAACTATTATGCTGATTAACAAGCCACTGATGTTTGCCAAAGAGAGCCCGTTTCTGATATTCATTATACTAACTCTAGTGCTGATGAAAATATGGATAATGGAAGCTCTTCCAGCAATGACCCTGAAGGCTGGCCTTTCAGAATAAATGCCTCTGACCACCCGTGGGGTGTACACTCTGATTAAGGCAAGTGGCTGCTTCCCTACTGTGCAGTTTAGACCAGCACAGATAATTATAACATACTCTGATGAAATATTTCAAAATACATTGTACCACCATGTACCACCATCTTTCCTCAAATCTACAGGACCAACTGTTTCACTCTCCAAATATTGGTTTGCCTAGTTTTGATTTAAAGGCTTTTAAAGTTGCAAAACTTCCCCAATTTCAGTAGACATTAGTTTAATATTTTGTTTTGTTTTTCAGTCAAGATGCTGTGTGTGCAATCAATTTGACTAACTCCCTCTGAAGATGCTTCATATATATTTTACTGAAAAAAAAATAAATCTACCAGACTGGAATTTTCTCTACCCACCATTGTAGTTTTCAACTTACCTCCATCTGGGTTGTTGCCACCTTAGGCAACGATACTGATACCACGGGAAAGAAATCAGAGACAGGCTGGGAATGAGTAGTTCCTTTATTCTTGCTTCTTCTTCTTCTCTATCTTCCCTTCTCTAACGCCCCCAGTCTGCTTAAATACTCTATACCCTTCACAGATACATTAGTACTCTTAACAAGCATACACGTGTCACAAACTCAACTTACAGGTGTGGCACGCAGTGCCCATGGGCACAGAAAGATTCTTAGTCAATTACATTAAGGTCAGGTGTAAACAAGTAAACGCCTCCTCTTGGCTCTCAGCCAGCCGCCATCTTAGCTATTTCCTCATTAAAGGCTCTTACACTGGGTTGCTGCTTATATCGAGCTGATCTCCCCTCTTGAGCTCTGAATCCCATCTTCTCTTGTCTTCTCAAGTTCATCACTAATGATTCTCCCTATGTCTGTCTCTCTCTCTCTCTCTCTCTCTCTCTCTCTCACACACACACACACACACACACACACTTTCCTCTCTACATACACTTTTTTCCCTTTTCTGCTGACCATCCCATTCCCATTTCCTTCAGCCCTTTAATGGTAATATCTGAAAGTTTGCTTCCTTACTTCCCAGCCTCTTATGGACTTATTCCTACGGCATGCCACTCTCAGTTACTCTACTGAAACCTCTCTTGGTGGGGTTATTGACAAATTACATATAATTAAATGCAATACTCAGATGTCTGTCTTCTTGTTCTTGATGTCTCAGCAGTACTGAACAGAGAAGACCGTATTGCTTGTGTAAAATACTTCTCCCGGTTTCCATGACACCACCTTCTCCTGAATTTGATACTTGCTCACAGTCTGCCCCTTCCTGAGTCTACCCTCTTCTGAGTGTCTGTCAGCTAGAGTGTTTTGAGCTCAGTCCTGGACAACCTTTTCTTTCCTATATATACTTCCTCCAATAGACACTGACTTGGTCCCAGATTTTAGTATCCATGAAGTTCATGCTCAGTTTTGTCTTACCTCTGGACTCCTAACAACTAGTGTCAAATTGACATTTCTGTTAAGATGTCTGCCTTAGATTTAATCTAAGTCTAAAATACGCAAAGCAGAACTCTGGATTTCTTCCCACAAGACTTTATTTCTTTCAGTAATAACTGTCCTTTTATAGCTCAAGCTAAAATCCTAATGAAGCAACTTAATTCCTCTTTTTCCTCATTCCCCAAGATCAATCCATGAGTGAGTTCCATTTGCTTTCGCTCCAAATTATATCCATCCATTTCTTTCTCTCCTTACTATTTCCATGCTAATCTTTCATTCTTCTGGGGAAACCCATCCCAGCCAGCACAACAGGAGTGATTAGGGCAAAGATTATGGCAGAGATATTTTGGGTAAAACCCTATAGGTCATGGTAAAATTTGACTTTATTCCAAATTTTATGAGAAATAACTCGAGGATTTTTAAGCAGGAGGTTACATGATGTATACTTTAAAACATTCTTCTCAGTCTGTGTGGGGAATGAGAAACACATTGGATTGGGAAGGAGTGTAGCAAAAGATGGAGAGGACCGTGGCTGTATTGAACAGAAGCCTGTGTCAGCAGCTTGACCAGAGTCAGAGGTAACTGGTTATGGATTTTGTTCAAAATACCAATTCTCAAGTGAGAGGAAAGTGAATATAGTTTTTCCTGGTACTCTGGCTTGACATTAAGGAAGGATGAACAAGAAATGCTTTGGTTTACCCTAGATTTAATGCTAATGATGTGGGGCAGACTTCATGGTGGACTTCTCTTGGCTTCCACATTATTAGCTGGAGTACAAGTCAGAGAAGGGACAGTCTTCTTCCCTTATGACTTTTGTAATTTCTGTTCCCTTTATCTTTGCAAACAGTATGCCTAATGCTCAAGATTCATGAGGTATGATTAAAAAGCTTCTGTTTTGGGCCCCATTCTCCTTCACAAACAGCCAGGGAAGTTCTTCCCTTACATTTATGCCAAAACTTAGATTGTTCTAAAATTCTTTATTGCTCATAGGTAGTAAAAACTTCTACAGTCTCCACAAACAGGGTGTCAGTTATTAAAAAAAATATCTAATTCTGTGTAGCAATTAAAAATTTGAACTTGAATGAAAGCGAATTCTTCCCCCTTGCCTGAGTTTGCTGCATTAAGAAATATGTGGTCTCTCTCTCTCCATGATTGTGAAAGATCAAATTTGATTGGAAAGGGGCAACAGATACAAACATTAAAAGCTTAGATTCACTAAACAGAATATTAAAAGTGGCATGACCTAAGCAGGGGCAGTTGTGAAAAGTTTTCCATGAAATAATTTTTTGAAAAAAATCAAAGGAGCTGGGTGAGGTAGGCTCAGGATGCTGAGGCAAGAGGATCATGAGTTTAAAACCAGCTTCAGCAAAAACAAGGCACTGAGCTGTGATTGTAACTCAGTGGTTGAGCGCTTTCCTTACATGCATAAGGCACTGGGTTCAATCCTCAGCACCACATAAAAAAATCTACAAAAAAAAAAAAAACAAACAGAACAAACAACAACAACAACAACAACAACAACACCCAAACAAACAGCAAGGCACTAATCAACTCAATGAAACCCTGTCTCTAAATTAAAAAAATAAAAAAAAATACAAAATAGGGCTAGGGATGTGGCTCTGTGGCATAGTGCCCCTGAGTTCAATCCCCGGTACCTCCTCCCCCAAAAAAAGAAAGGAAAAGAAAAGGAAAAAAAAAATCAAAGGATAGCTATTTCTAGAAGTGGTTTTTGTGATACTGCAAGTAGGAGTTAAAACAGGTCCCTTGGAGAGTTTTTGAAGTACATACTTTCCCCTATGGTATTATGAATAAGTTAGGGACCATTTATATAGTACATAAATTACATGTTTTTGTTAAAAACAACTTTTTTAAAAAAGAGTTTCTTTTGCTAATTCATCAAATAATATTTTCAAAAATTATTTAACTTGTATCTGGGATACTAGTTTCACAGCAATTTACTGATAGTTTTCATATGGTGGTGATTCACTATAGGTCTCTTGAGTAGTCAATTTTATAAAACAGTTATCAATTAATTTCAGTTGATAGTTAAGAAATATTTGGACTTTGAAGACAAATGGCTACAGTCTTACTGATTTCATGAACTTTTCTCCTGATCCAAATCCTGAAGAAAAAAAAAAAGTAGAATTTATCTTTGTAAGGTAAATTCAATGAAATGTTTTTGTATTTTGGGCTACACTATGAACTACTTGCTCTAGTTATATATAACTAATTATACTCAATTATTGAGACTTGAATAATTTTTTAAAATAAGTACTATAAACTGATTCAAATAGTTACACTCAAATACTTATATTTCTTACCTATTTAAACACTAATTTTTGCAGCATAGTTAGTGATTAATTCCTTGTTAATCTAGTTTTCATGCTTTATAAATCTTCTCTGTTGAACATAATATGCAGTTTAAAGATAAACAAGCCCAGACGATTTATCAGCCTCGACATGAACAAGATGTGGATCTATCAGATTGGCACTAAATGCTTTCTCATGTTTGAAAAACTAACCACACTCTTACATTACTTGTAATGCTAATGTACTTTATCCAGTTTAGAATTTTAATTTGTTTACATGTTACATTGACAGGTTGCTTCAGAGATGGTCAACATTATGAAGAAGGATCAGTAATTAAGGAAAATTGCAACTCCTGGTAATGAAATTAAGTGACACAGAATAGAATTGTACTGTCTATATATTTTTTCTTCAAATGAAAGGGAAATTTTTTGAAACAAAATATATATTTAAATACATATAGACAAAATTAAGTATGTATACACAAAGTCATATGCCATAAGATATCACATACCTGTAAATTCTGATACACCTATTTATTGAATGTTGAAAATATAGTCATGTATGTATCTTTTAATACCTAAGCTTAATGTTTTTGATAATGAGACTTGATCATACAGCAGTTTTGCATTAGGTATATATCCTGATAACAAACATTTAAATATACATCAGATTTTAATATACTACAGTGTTTTTTAGCATGGCTACATAAAAACATGCTACTTAAAAAGACTTAGCCTACAGAGAAAAATTCCTGTATAAAGACATCAAATCTACTGCCAAATGGTCCTGTTTTAAAACTTCAGTGACTATGTTGCCATATCATTTATTATTTGCTGAAGCGGAGGTTAAGAGCCCATTGAGTGGTAGCTAATATGTGTTTTGCCATATATTTCACCAATAATCAAACAGCCATATGGTTAGCATTAATCACGAAATTATGTTTTACATCTTCACAATATACAACTCTTGATGCTAATTCTGAAATGTACTCTATTAAGGCCAGGCCACATTTGTAATCCTTGTATCTTTGTAGCACATGCTCAGGACAGCAGTGGAGATGTTCCCAGCGCACCTGCCTTGTTCGTCCAGAGTTAATTGAGCATGTCAATCAAGGAGACTATGGGTGAGCTGAATCTTGCTTTACCAGTTTCTTGGCTTTCGTAATTACTCCTCAGGTCTCAAACAACTTTTTTGTTTACTCCTAAAAATGGTCATTATTTAAAAAGAAAGAGTGGGGAAATTGGGAAGGGAGATAAAAGGTGTGTATGCTTAGGATGCACAAGGTGAAAAATAATTAAATAAAAATGAACAAATAAAAAGGAAGAATGATACAATCTAGTCTTGAATCACTTAGGAAAGAGAAGTATCATGGTGTGGGTGTGGGGAGTAGATGAAGTTTTACACTGAGTAAGTATTTAGGCAAAATTAGGATATTGGCAAAATTGATTTACTTATGCTCACCAATTTCTTTCTGTTGCTGTATTACCAAGCCAATCCTGTGCTCTGCTATCCTGGGTAGGATACAACCTTCATAGGACAGTATTCTATCTTGAAAATCCTTCAAATAACAAGTTAATTTAGATAATATCCCTAAAATGACTGATATTTAGCTAATTTCATTTATAGCTCATTCAAGAGACAGACTGAACCACTTTGCTAGTAATATAAAGTTAGGAATGACTTACACTTAAACATTGGAAAAAACATTTAAAGATCTCCCATGGATTAAAAATTAGGTGGCTTCTCCACTTATATAGAGAGAATGAAGATGTAGGCACCAGCACTATTCAGAACTGAGAGAGAGGGATAGGCTGGCTAATACCTGCCTCAAACTTTCTCCACTGCCATTCATCAAATCTCTATATATCTGTATGTATCCCTTGATAACATCTTCCACATTCTGTACAAGGCTTCATCTAAAAAGATCCATTGTCCAGCCGCTACAAAAGTGAAGTCATTCTGAGATGTAGTTTTTAAAAATAGAAGTCTCATTCTCTTCCACACATAAGACATTTTGTTTCCCAGCACAATGGGAACACTGAAGCTCAATGTGCCCAAAGTATTTTCATGGAAGACAAAATATAGAAAGTCACTTTTTTTGACATTAACATCTTTAAATCATTCTCAATTCTTCTCTCTGTGTGTTTAATATTTTAGATGATAACTTGATTACTGTTAAATATTTCTAGGAAAAACCAATTACAGTTTTCTGTAGCTAGATGATACATACATTTTCAAGGAACATGATTCTTGACAAATGAATTGAATAAGGTTCCTAAGAGGATTTAAATGCTGGACCTAACTAGCACATGCTTCCAAGAAACTGTGGCAGAGAAGCCCAGATTCCCATTGTCATAGAGTACACAAGAATTCACAGTCTAAAAACAGTGGGAAAAAAGTACACTTAGGAGCACAGAAGTTGTTGGGAATGTTGCTTTCCTTGGAAGGAAGAACTTTTTTTCCCCCATAATTTGTTTATTTTGAGAAAATATATATATATATAAATGGTACCGGGGGTTGAACTCAGGGACACTTGACCACTGAGCCACATCCCCAGTCCTATTTTGTATTTTGTTTAGAGACAGGGTCTCAATGATTTGCTTAGTGCCTCACTTTTGTTGAGGCTAGCTTTGAACTCTTGATCTTCCTGTCTCAGCCTCCTGAGTTTCTGGGATTACAGGCATGTGCCACAGGGCCCTGCTGTTTTAGGATTTTTTAAAAGGTATGGAATTTGCATTTTCATAGCAAACATTAAAAAATTATGTGACTTAAAAAGAGTAATAAGAGAAGGATATTGGAGCAAAAGGAAATATGCACAGACCAAGAAGAAAAAGTTAAAAGAAACAAGATATGAAGAAAATGAATAAAAGTAAAATCATTCACCAGGAAACAAAAGGGGGAAATTCCTTATATTTAAAAGAAAGTTTTAATTTTCTGCTGTTTGTTGTTCTCTGTTCAGGATGCTCAAATTTTTTTATGTGAAAAAAATATGATTATAGTATATTATTCAGTATTTATTAGTGCTTTTTAAAATAGCATATAAACCTTTGCTTTAAAATATTTCTTTCCCAAATCTTGGCAGTATTTTAGATTCCAGCCTTTATTTATTCCACATAATGTCTATCAGGGCTTATTTAGTCCCTGTATTATTTTTCAAGACAATCAATTAACATTAATAAAATCTGTTCATTTGTGGCATTGTGGAGGATGCAATAATTTCTGTCTTGGAGGAGTTAATTTAGCTGAGGTGCCAACATGTTAAGCTTTTGTAAAAGAATTTCTAATGATAGGGCAGAATGTAGGACCAAATCGATGGCACAAATAATAATCTGCCAATTAGTAGAATAAAGGGAGACCCACAACTGTTTCTGTAATTTTCTCTGTGCAAGAAACCCCTCCGAACTTAGCACTTTAAAGCCACAAGCTTTTCTTCATTTGTTAATGCCAGTAATTTGGAATGGGCTCAGCTGAGGCTCTTGCTGGTCTCTTCTGGGCTTGTTTATATATCTATTGACATCTTTGAGAATTGAAACTGAACTCTCAAAGATGGCCTTACTCCTGTTTTTGCCTGCTGGTGCTGGTTGCCATGTGTCTCCCAGCTGGCTTGCATTGGCTTCTTCACATGAAGGCATTGTTCCAACAGGGTGTGAGTGGAAGCTGTGCAAGTCCTGTCTTGAAGCTTAAGCTTGACAGCTACACAACATCAGTTCTAATCCTTTCTTTGGGCAAAGCAAGTTAGTAAGCCAATCTACATCCAAAGTCTAGGCAAGTAGATTCTATTTCTTGATGGAAAGAGCTATAAATAATTTGTGGCCATTTTGAATCTGTCACATGTCTAAACTTGATTTATTTATTTTTTTAATGAACTTAAAATCTATTATAGAGGATAATTTGACCTAGATTTTACACTGGTTTCTCAAAATCAACATATCCCAAACTGAAGGGGTCATCCTTGGTGACTGTTATCTGCTTCCATCTGGTCAACCAAAATATTTGAGGTTAGTTCAATTTTTTCCTATTTTTTTTTTACCATGTCACCACATCCTGCTAATTCCCATATGCAATGTTTCTCTCAGATATTTATTTCCTCCATTCCTAGCTTCTATTTTAGTGCATTTCCTTATCACGTATAGTTTGAAATGACCTGACTTATCTGTGTTCAGTTTGACTAAATTCCAATCTGATTTTTATATTTTCATGGATATCCTTCCAAAATAAAGCCTTGATTCTGCTACTCATGTTCTTTTTAAAAATCCTTCATTCTATTCCTTCTGAAAAACAATTATTCTTAGCATGAATGACTGTCCGGTCGAAACGGTTCTTCACTACCTCATTTTTTTACACCCTTTCCAGCCCCAGTGTCCTTATCCCTTCTCATCATTTCCAAATCTTCATGTTTTGCTCAAGAGTTACCTCTGTTTAAATGTTCATTTTTTCCCCCCACCTTTGGCCTCCAAACTCATTCTCATCCTTCTAGACTAAGCATTAAATTCATTTCCTATGAAAATGTGCCAACTCCTTCAGGCAGAGTTATGTTTGAATCCTCTGTTCTGATCACATTTTGACCTACTGCTAATAAAGTTCCCATATTGAAATCATTTCTTTCTTTCTAGTCTTTATTAGGGTAGGAGCACCTCTAGGGTAGAGAAAGTTTTTCATTTTTTTATGTTTCTGGTATTTACCAGATAAGATGACAGATAAATTAAGAAGGTTCTATAAAAGCTAAATTGGATTAAGGAAAAGTGATAAGTCCAGTTCAAGGAGGACAATGCAGGTTAACAGGGCCTTTCACAGTTTTTTGAAACTACATCACAGTAAAACACACATTTTATTTTGTGATCTAGTATACATACATATACAGGTACATAAGATGGTTCTTAAAAATAAGGTTCATAAAAATAGGGTTCCTCCACCTTATGATCCAGCCAACCCACTCCTCCGTTTATACCCAAAGGACTTAAAAACAGCATACTACAGGGACACAGCCACATCAATGTTTATAGCACCACAATTCACAATAGCTAAACTGTGGAACCAACCTAGATGCCCTTCAGTAGATGAATGGGTAAAGAAAATGTGGTATATATACACAATAGAGTATTACTCAGCAATAAAAGAGAATAAAATCATGACATTTGCAGGTAAATGGATAAAGTTGGAGAATATAATGCTAAGTGAAGTTAGCCAATCCCCAAAAGCCAAATGCTGAATGTTTTCTATGATATAAGGAGGCCAATTCACAGTGGGGTTAGGACGGGGAGCATAGGAGGATTAGAGGAACACTAGAATGGCCAGTGAGTAGGGAGGGGAAGGAAGGGAGCAAAAGGGTGAAGAAAAACTAGAAATAGGTGGTAGTATGAGATGGATATCATTACCCTAAGTGCATATATGAAGTCACACAGGAATGGTGTAAATATACTTTGCATACAACCAGAGATATGTAAAAATATGCTCTATAAGTATAATATGAAATGTAATGCATTCTGCTGTCATTTATAACAACTTAGAATAAAAAATAAATAAATTTTAAAAATAAAGGCATTTTGTGCAACTAAAACAAATAAATGAATATTAAAAAAAATAGGGTTCCTCCCTATATTTTTTTGGGGGGTGGGGAGACACTGGGGATTAAACTCAGGGGCACTCCACCACTGAGCCACATACCTAGCCCTATTTTTTTTTTTTTTTTAATATTTAGAGACAGGGTCTCACTGAGTGGCTTAGCTCAAAAAGCCTGAGACGTTTTGCTGAGGCTGGCTTTGAACTTGAAATCTTCCTGCTTCAGTCTCCTCAGCCACTTGGGTTATAGGCGTGCACCATGGCACCTGGCTCCTCCCTGTTGTTAATAAGACCTAATATTTCCTATTGTTTTCCTATCTTCTATTTAATTTTGTTTATTTGTGTATTTATTTAGTTTTTGTGGCCTTGGGGATTAAATTCAGGGCCTTGTGCATGTTAGGCCAGTGTTCTACCACTGAGAGCTCTGCCATTGAGCCACCTCCCCAGCCTTCTTCTATTTTTATTTTATATTTTAAAATGCTTATTCCTACTCATTCAATTGAGTGCTTAATGAAGTGACCCGCAGATGTCTCTGACCTGATACCTGCAAGCTGCTAGTGTAGGACAATGAAAAACATAATTCACTGATGTCACAATTTTTTCGAAGGTGGATCCTGTTAGTTTCTCAAATAATACTACAGTATCTAATATATTCAGAGGTTTTCTTATTGAAATTCCTCTGGTGATGGAGATTTTACTTTAAAATCATAGCTATAAGGTGGTTCATAATTTATGACCTAGTGGGCCTTATAAAAGAAGAGCATTAACTTGCCAGGCACATTATTAAAAATTGAGTAGCATTTATAATCATTTGTAAGAACCTATTACACTGTAGATAATTTTGATTATAAACAAAACAGAATAAAATTTATACTTAAGTAGTGAAACTATCTTGCATTTGAGTTGTATATGATTCAAATAAGCAATAAATAAATTACTTTTATCTTTCTCAGTTTTTATCTACTATCATCTTTTAAAGAAATTTTGTCTTCAAATGTCAATATTAAACTTGGAAACAGTGCATTTTTTCTAAGAAAACAACATATATTTCTAGAAAAAATATGCATTTTGTTACCAAACTTCATATCAGTTATTTTATATTATTAGTAGTCATGAATATTATTAAGCACTTTACACAAATTAACTCATTTCAACCAAAAGTAAACCATTTCAAGATCTAATTAATCATCACTGATGTAATTTTTTTTTAAAAAGTAACTATTTTGCTTTCAATTTTTTATGGTACTTCTTTTTACTAGCAAATTTATTTTCAAATTATAAAGAAAACAGGATAGCCTGCTTAATCTGCAAGTGCATTTGTGTGTATGTGTGTATGTATTTTCGTTTGTAAGGCAGATGGACAGCACAGAACTACAGCCAATTCTGGGGAATGACTTTAGAAGAAGGTTTCAAATTTCGCCTTGGCACCTTGCCACCCAGCCCCGTGCTTCTGAGCATGAATGAGATGACAGTAAGTGCTTTTCCTGATTCACATTTGTGCATGTGTTTGCATAGGGGTATTTCATATGTATGTCTGAAGCAATTCAAAGTAACTAAAATATTAAGTTCTAAGCCTTCGAAGTCACAGAAATACAATTATTTTTTCATGTCAACATGAAAATATTTTCCCAAAATGGTTGTTTTATCCCACAAAAGTCTCATATGAACTTTGAAAAGTTCAGCTACACATTGTGTCCTTTAATAATGACGGAGTGTCGCCAATAGTTTCACAGAAATGCATATTTCTTATGACAGGTTGTTCAGCTTGTCAGTGCTTTATCAAGTCCCAGCACCCTTATTTTATTTTTAACTATGGAGTAATTCTGTGAATTTATCTAAACTCTGTTTTGATGCCTATCAGACTACTCATTATCATATAAGATTGAAATAAATGCTGGCATCTTCAAACATGTTTGTCACGATGATTAACAAAATCTTCCAAATCTTCAAAATTTTCATTAAGAAAATACCTTCACTTTTGCAGAGTGACCTGGCAAACTCCTTTGTAAAATTACCTCGGGTGTCCAACAGTCTTACGCTTTGTACTTTGTATTGTTTTTTTGTTTCCTTTGTAAGAAGTATTAACATCTGCTAATGGAGTAGGTATCTTGGATAAAAAAGTTTCTGTCTCTCTAGGTACCACAAACCTCCTCTCACTCAGAGTGCTGCAGCTTTCCACCCCAGTGTGTGGTGGTAACCGGTACATGCACTTTTTGTTGAGATGTTGATTCTGTGCAAGGCTGTCATTGATGCCCAGGGCAGGGTGAGACTTCCAGGCCACTAAGCACAACTTCTCGAGTCTACAATGAAGATGTCAGGCCCTGATTGCCTGGAAGTTCTCACCATCTGGAGACAGCAGGGTTTTTGTTTGCAGTTGGATGAGTTGTAAACCCACTGGTGTCTCATGAAACACTCCAACTGAACTTGACTTTACAGAGCTTTGATCACCTGAATTATTGTTCCAATTCAAATTCTAGTAGCAGGATCTGCTAAATTATAACTAATCTCAGAGAAGATAATAATAACTGACTTTTACTGAGTCGTGTGTTAAGCTCTTTTATACTTTATCTCATTTAATTTCCTCAGCTGCTTGATGTCATCAGTACTATCATTATCCACATTTTAAAGACAAGCAAATTAAGATGAAGAGAGGTTAAGTCACAATGATGTGCAGGGAGGCTGAGAGCCATCACAGAATTAAATTGCAGATTCAGGACATCTAAAAGGTTCTGTTCCCCAAAATAGTCCTTAGCATTCCAGTAGAGTCAGTTAGCTTTGGCCAATTCAGGTTCAAAGCAGCAAAAAAGGCTTTTAACCTCCTAACCAGAGCTAATTTTCTGAAATGATCAGTTTAGAGATATTTTTGGACCTTTCCTACAATCAGCAAGACAAAATCTTTGGCGTGATAGTTCAGATTCATGATTTTTTAGTGACCTAATTAAAAGATCAGTTGGAAAAAAGTCATTTTTATTCTAGCAGTTTTATTTTCTCTTTTTTTGTCCCCATCTGGGAAAAAAAGCAGCAGCATTGTTAAAGAAAATACTTATCCATTATAAGGCCTGTTCTCCAACTTTCTTTCCATGTTGGGCCAAACACTTATTTAGGAGCTTCCTCAATATTATTCATAACATTTCCCTTTTAAATTAAAATTTTTGTAGCTTGGAAAGATTTATAGTCTAGAGAAAATGAAGTATATTTCTTTCTCAAGTTACCATTCACCATAGCAGAAAAAAATCTAATTCTAAATCATTTATTGGCTCCTAGGGATTTATTTGCATAAAAGCTTCTTTGTTGATATGTAAGTGAAAATCCTTAATGATAGATACTTTAAGAAAATTTAAATTATTAGTGCTATAAATTAATGCATATGGTTGCCAAGTAATTCCAAGAAAGCAATAAGGAAATTCAGCTGGCCTATCAGGAGTTCCATTAGCTACTGATGATGTGAGGCAAGAAAACAGCTTATTTCTAGGGCATGGTAGCTTATGGACTATTTCTGAGTGTTGGAGTTGTCCTAATGAAGGGCAAAAATCACACCAGGGACAGACGTGCAGCCAAGAGATTTATTCAACAGCCTTTGTGGCTGGTTGGAGGTCGAAGAGGTGCTGGGATAGGGGAGTCAGGGAGAGGGGAGTGTGCAAGCTCTGGTGGGATAGAGGAGTCAGGGAGAGGAGAGTGTGCAAGCTGGGATCTCTGGAGCTGTGGGCTAAAGCAGCTGCTGTCCTGCTGGAGGCTAAAGCTGTTGGCTGGGCAGCTGCCATCGGGGGTGAAGGCGGTGGGTCTGGGGCTGTTGGCTGGGTCAGCTGCCATCGGGTTGGAGGAGATGTGTCTAAGGCTGGTGCAGTGGCTTCCTCCTCTCCTCGGGGATGAGCTATTGTGTCTGAGTGGCTTTCTCCCCTCTGCAAGGACAAGCTGTTGTGTGTGAGAGTCTCTCCAATGGGACCCTATGTAGGGATTTCTGGTGTGGGGGGGTGCACCAGAGCGACCCCAATGCCATTGGCTCTTTGCCTGTGGAACAGGGTGACCTTTAAGCCTATTGGCTCCTGTCTGGAGAACAGAGAGACCTCCAAGCCCATTGGCTCTTCCCAGGGGAAAACGAAACAAGGTTGCTTTGCTCAGGACACAGAAACCTGAGGGCCTGGGGGAGGGTAGCCCATCTATCACCTAATAACTGGTCAAATAAAAGAGATTCCTAGAAATATGACAAGTATTTCTGGAAAAAAATCTCAGGTTCATAGGATCTGAGTTGAGCTAGAAGCCACAGAAATCAAAACTGGTTTAATTCTTAGCCTGGTGGCTACATAGAAAACACCTAATACATGATGTCAGACTCCAACCATAGTGAAAATAAAAATGCTTCAGGAAACTGAGATTTTCCCTCACCTCCCCCCATTTTACAATTTTGTTAGTTTGTTTATTTTTGTGTTGCTATAAATTGAACCCAGGGTTTTGCACATGCTAAGTGGGCACTTGAACAAGAGCTACAAACCCAGTCCCTTCTAAAAAGAAATATTGGGCTGGGGCTGTAGCTCAGTGGAAGAACTCTTGTCTAGCATGTGCAAGGCCCTCGGTTTAATCCCTAGCATTGCAAATTAAAAAAAAAAAAATACAGGATGGACTGATTTATATGTATAGTGTGGGTATACAGTTACCAATAGTGGTATGATTTCTAGCCTGCTGAGAAATTCCGCTGTCCCCAGGTCTCTCCCTTTTCCTGGCCACATTGCTAGGATGCTCATTGACTCAAGATATTTTTTTCTCTGGGTAGGAAAAATGAGTGATGAATCATCTTCAATTCCTGGGAAAGCTCTTCTCTCCCTGGCTAGTTTGGCTAGTTTGCTGGTTTCATTGCTTAGCATAAGTCACTATTGCCCACAATGTATCTATTGTGCATAAGTTAGAGAACTATTAATAGGTGTTGTGCAAAAATGTCCTTGATTATATAAATGTGAAAACTCTTTTTAATCTACACGAGTTAGTTCAATCAAAATACGTTTTTGCAAAGTATGATTCATAACAGTGAGGAATAGAAATATGTTTATAGTGAGGAGAACAGGTAACTTGGGGACTTTGGAGAGGTCTTTCTTGGAGGGTAATTGTTTGGTTTAGATATGAGGTGTCTCCCAAAAGATCACCTGTGAGACAATGCAAGAATGTTCAGAGGTGAGATGATCAGATTATGAGAGTTGTACCCTAATAATTGGACTAATCCACTGATGTGGATTAAATGGCTGATAACTGTTAATTAATAGGCAGGTAGGGTATACAGCTGGAGGAAGTAGGTCATTCCTATGGAGGACATTCCTATGGTGTTTATATTCTGTCCCTGGTGAACAGAGTTTTCTCTCTTTGCTTCTTGTTTGCCATGTCCTGAGCTGTTATCAATCACCATGACTTTCTTGCATGATGTTCTGCCTCACCTTGCACCTGGAGCTATGAAATCAGTGGATAGATTGAACCTCTGAAACCATGAGCCAAAATAAATCTGTCCTCTTCTAGCATGTGTGAGGCCCTGAGTTTGAGCCTCAGCACTGCAAAAACAAACATCCTTAGAGGCAGTGTGTTCAGTGCAGCCAGTATGCTTAGTTCTTATTCTAGCTGCTCTACTTGTGTCCTGTCTCTTATAAAATGGTGACTGTGGTATTACCTAGCTCTTAGGGTTGTATGAGTTCCATGAAATGCTGGGTGAGTGGTGCTTATCAAAGTACTTAGGATACTGTTAGGCATTAAAGAAGTGTTATTATCTAACATTAAGCATTGTTTCACTCCCTTGTATTATTAACTTCTAGAGAATAGCAGGGTTCTGGAACAGGTCAGTTCTTCAAGAACTTAAGTATGCGAACCTTCATTGTTTGTGTAGCATTTTATTACATACAGAAAGGTGTAGGCATTGATTCATTGGTTCTGATAGAGATAACATATTTCTGATGAACCTGGAAATTTTTCTGTTGTGCTCTCAGATCAAATCAAATCAACTCTGTACCTGATTGTTTTCCAGACATAGCATATAAGTGCTTTTGAATTTGGAAGATAGCTTTGAAAAGCCTCACTGTGTTGTATTTCATTATAAATCTTGAAAATATTTTGAATGAAAAAACACAATTTTCATGCAGAAATGTGGAAATCAAGAGGTTACTTTTATATGTGGCTCAGTTAAAAATGTAATAGGTTTGTTATTGTTGTTGATACCTCAGAAAGAATAATTAGGCATTATGTCTAAAATAGAATGATTAAAAAAATTAAGAAGACTGGCATAATATTTAAAACCTATAGACCTAAACTATGTCATGTGGCATAAGACTGGTGTAAGTAAAAAGGTTCTAAATGTTTTTTAAGTTAACCTCAGTTAACAACCACCCAATATGAATGAGTTTAGTTGGATTAATTAATAAAGAAATATGTTATAATTTTTCTGTGGTTTGTTAGAAGTTAAGCTGAAATAACTTTTTTTGTATTATATAATAACTTAAAAAAATCATCAATTTTTTAGGTAAGAAATTTAAGAAAATCATTGAATCATCTGGATAATTTATCATTATCTAAATAGCACAGTTGATTTACTGGATTTATTTCTCTAGTCATTAGTTAAAATAGGAGAAATTTGTTTGCTTTTTCATACCTCTTTGAAATATATTTCAAGGATAGCAAATACTAAGATTTGAGAAATACCTTTGGGAAAGTCAAATAAAATATTTCCATGTTTATGTTTTGACTACTCTTAGATTATTGAAAACAATTTTTAATTATGAATAACTGACCAAATTAATATATGCAACTTAACTCCAATAACATGTACCCTGTGTAAGTAGAAGCCTCTATAGAAATCAAACACTGACTATATAAGTAAAAAATACAGTTCTGTAATTATGTATTTTACATAACAGTGAAAAAAACCATATTTTCCCATAAAATTTATATTTGGCTCCCACATATGTGCACATAAGGCATATGGGCTCAGACTTCCAAAACACAGTCAGTGCCATTGGTGCTGCAGGGGAGGACATGGGTAGATTTGGTAGAGCCCTTGTTTACATATATGTTCACTGGGCTCACTTTATAATCTTCTCACATAGTTAGGGGAAAAGCCAACGACAGAGGAGGATGACAGTTATTTTTACTGACATGGAATTAAAGATTTTAAAATTCAAAAATCATCAAAACATTTACTTATGTCTCTCCAGTCTCTTTTCTCCCCACCCCTCCCCCCTTCTCAGAGTGGAACCCTAAACTTTAGAAAAGACACACACCACCTCACTCCTTATTCACAAGAATGAATGTCTTGTCTCTCAAATCAGTTTTCCAGCTTTCAGTTTTGTCCTTCTATACTAGTCACAGTCAGATGCGTAACACTGTGATATAATCGAACACGACTTGACCAACGCAGTGGGACTAAATTGATCACTGCAGGACAAATCTTCAAAAAGAAATGTGAAAATTTATTTTTTCGTCTGTATGAACAAATACCTTGGGCTGATAAAAAGTAGATTCCTGAGGTGATTTGGTGTGTTGATTTAACAGGTACCTACTCTGACTTCCCCATGCCTGGGTCTGTCTTTTCCATGCATACTGTTTCTTCCCAAGGTCTATTGCACAAAACACTAAGACTTTGATCTGCTTCATAACAGAAATGATATGAAGTGAAAAGAAATAAAATATTTTGTATTAAACAAAATCATGAACATTATTTTCATGTTTTAGAGCCTCACATAAATTGGCAGTTTATAAAAACACATTGCAGAGAAGACAAACATCTATTTAATTTTCAAAAACAATTGTTCCTTAGAACTGTTTGATTAATTAGCTCCTTCTTTTTAAATTACCTATTAAAATCCCTCAGTGGTGGTGTTCTAAGGAACTAATTATAGGAAATGTAGTTCATCCATTTTCAGATGTACATATTCTTCACTTTTTAACACCTCTGAAATCGGAATGCTTTCTTAACATTTGATCACGTGATGGGGTCAATGCAAAATAGCATTACCCTAGCAGCTTTAATAATTCTGTGTGCTATACTGGTCATGATTGGGCTCTGCTGTGAGGCACAGCACAGAAACTGAAAGTGACAGTGACATAAACAAGGCAGACATTGATATCTCACTAGCAAATCTGGAAGTGAGTTGTTCTGCACTGGAATTTGAACTCAGTGGGGCTGGATGTCCACACTTTTTTCTTCTTGTTGCTCCATTGCACAGGGCCTTTATGTCCAAGGTCATGTGAGGGTTCAACAAGCTTGCCCCATGTCTGTCTGTACTGCCCAAATTCCTGCCAGCAACAAAAAAGAAAAGATCAAGAAAAAGCAGTGAAAGTCCAGGGTCAGTTGCCTCTTAAAGAAACGTTTCAGTGGCTGTCAGTTGTACTTTTACATAAGCCTGAAAATGGTAATAGTAGCACAGGGGGTCTTACACCCCTGTGTTTCTTACAAACAGTCATTGTGCTGTCTTTAGAAGAGGTGCTAGCACCTGCCATAGAGGAATCACCAAGTATTGATATTTGCAAGATCATTAAAAATTACTCTGTAATTAGAAACCAGAGAAATATCAAAGGATAAGTCTTTAAATGTTAAGAAACGAAGGCAAATATCATTGAAGATGAGAGATTCATTTAGCCACTAGCAACCAGAAAATTAGCCCTTTCTTTCCTAATATCAAATAGTTTAGAAAAAAATTCTTGATATTCATAGCCACTGACCTTGGACTGTAATCACAACAGAATTACATTTTCTGTTGCTTTATTTGAGTCTCAGATATCTCTGATTATCCAATAAAAGTGGAGCAAAAGTACCACTGGAGCTGGAGGGGGCAACCTGCATAATGGATTGTGTGTAGGTATAGGCTCAACAGTAAGAATGTACAGTTTCTTCTGAGGTGGTTGAGAAAATTGATCGGTGTGTCTCAAGCTGTTCTCTGATTGCATTCTCATTACTCCTTCAGAGATTTTACTTTAATAAAATGTGGGAGTTATTGGAAACAATTTCTCCAGTGTTTATCACTGCACTTAATTCTCATAGTTGTCCAAATAAAAATGTTGAAGCAAGGGTACTATTAAATTTAACCTCAAATTTGGCTAATGCATATTTGAAAATATAATTAAATTATGATTGAACTTTTTTCAACCTGATAATATAAAGAATTGAAAATTCTCACATGGAAGAGTGGAAATTTCACTTAAATTAAATTTCTATTTTATTTGAGACACCAATTTTGGAATTTCTTTTACTCTTAGATGGCTCTTTTGATTCTTTTACTTTATTATCACAAATATAAATTGTGTAAACTTAAAAAAATGTATCATTCTTTGAAGCCAGATTTCTATTACCTGTTCCTAAAAGTTGTTATTTTGTAAGGCTTACCTTTACTTGCAAGTTATACAAACAATCTTATTTTTTAGAGGATTACAATATGTATGAATAATGGGATGTAAAATGTTCTCTGTGTTTACTATATTAGATTATCTGATATCATGAAAGAAAAATAATCTCAAGGTACTGTGTACCTGATCCACTTAAGTCCTAGAGGCTTATTTTTAGAAAACCCAATATTAAGTGATTGGTAAAAATCTTTAAAAATCCAATAGATGAACTTTATGAATTCACCTGGATTAGTGGATTCATAAATATGTTTTCAATAAAAATGTCATTTTGATTGTTGTTTCTCTAGTGCCTTATCTTATTGAGAAGGATTACCCACTCATACTTTTTATTTTTAAGGAATAAATCATAAAAGCAACAAATGCATGCTGATATAATAATTTAACTTAAAGTGCCTTCAGGGGAAAACACATTTTTAAGAGATGAAATTTACCTGACATATATATCCTATTATTATTATCAGATTGAGTGTCTCCCATGTGCAAAGCACTGTGGTAGTCTTTGAATGGGAAGTCACATTCTAAATAGCTTAATGCCACTGAAATGTGTATGTAGTAATAGTTATATCTTTATTGCTTCAGCAGAACAGAAGGGATATATCCTAGCTGTTATTAAATTGGAATTTTAAAGTAGTAATATAACAACTGACGCTCCACCTATTTTTCTGGAAACTTGAGGCAACTTCATATGATAAATGCCTAAATGCACACTGATAAGTTGATAATAATAAAATGGGAAGATATGTATATTTCTGCCCCATTTAGAAAGATACCTTGGAGACAGAATTTTTAATCTCTGAAACTATCCTACTCAGAGCAATAAATTTGTTCTCCTCCAACTTTGAGGTTCTGTGTTAACATCCATTTAATGGCATTAGAATCCTAAATCGCTTGTCTTTTTATAAAACCACTCTTTAAGTTATCATTCAGGGACTTTACTGTGATCTGCTGATGTTCTTGGCACTTTATTCCAGTATCTAAGTAGCAGTGTCTTTAGTAATGGATGTAAGATTTAATAACTTTCTTATCAGGTGGTAATAGTTCTCTAAATCAAAACTGAATGCTTCTGTTAATGTTAAAATTTATAAATTATTTTGGATGGATGCCTTTGTAAGAGATATGTAAATTCTAAACCTTCCTGGCTTTAGACTTAGAAGCTATTATGTACTTGTCAGAAATAATTCTTTGCAAGATATCAGATCAGTAGCTTCATTTTTTCAATTTATAATCAGAAAAATTTAAAATATGTAAAATTTTATCTTTTACAGACACTTTACTTCTGCTACAAAGTAGAATATCTATATATTTTTGATAGAGTAGAAAAACTATAGAAATGGAGAATGATGTTAAGAACTGTAAAACCTGGATCTAGCTTAGAGTCCTTAGCATGGCTTAGCTTTCAGAAGTCAGTTATCTTATCCATAAAAAAGAATCAATAATATTTGCTCTAATTATGTCACATAGGGATGTTAAGAATATATAGGAAAATAAGGAATATTGAAACACTTAAAAACTTTTAAAGTACTCTCAAAAATTTATGAGCAAGCACATGTGTATGTATGTATGGGTGTGACATGTAACCTAAGTGAAGAAAAGTTAATAAACAAATCCTCATTTGGTTTGTTTTCTGATTTTTTGTAAGTGAAAGTCATCACTCTCTAGTACAGCTTAGAAGAGAATATTGTATGGTGCTATAGCTTTTCTTCGAGATATAAACAGAACAAATTCCATAACATTTAATGTGCAGTCTTGGAAAGACAGCAATAAAAATTGACTCATGCCGGGTGCAGAGGCACTCGCCTGTAATCCCAGCAGTTGGGAGGCTGAGGCAGAAGGATCGCGAGTTCAAAGCCAGCCTCAGTAATGGTGAGGCACTTAGCAACTCAGTGAGACGCTGTCTCTAATAAAATACAAAAAAGGGCTGGGGATGTGGCCCAGTGGTCGAGTGCTCCTGAGGTCAATCTCCTGTACCAAAAAAAAAAAAAAAAAAAAAAAAAAAAAAAAAAAAAAAATTGACTCAGGATTTTAACATGGACTTTTAGCACATTTGGTATTACACACTTAATGTGCTTTTAATCTCCAAGAATTTAATAAACATCAACCAATTCATTTTGGTTTAGTTTCCCAATAACTGGTGTAGAATTGATGTGTTCCTTGGGGCTCCAAGTGTGTTAATAGGTAGTTACTATAAGTGTATCAATTCAAGGCCAATTTCACCTCAGAATCACACTTACTTTCCAAAATGGGAGAGACAGGAAAGTAAGCATTCTTTAAGAGGACAGATTCAGATAACCTCATGTGGTCTTTCAGATGGATGAACAAACTCTGATTCAAGATGACAGAAACTTTGGCTGAAATTTTTGCACTGCATGGTAACCCAGAAAAAGCATTCTATGTATTGTTCTTGTGATTTTGTATTCTAATTCCACACACAGAATTGTCATTTTTAAACACAGAGTGAAGTAGACATTCTATATAATTATGCTTCATTCAGAAACTTGAATATAAAAGAAATCAAAAGACAATTATAAGTTTTATTAAAGGGCATGATATCTTCTTATAATGGCTGTTGGGATACGTTTGAGAAAATCTGATTTATCCAACTCTGTTTCCTCTAGGCTTCTTTACCTGCCAAGACTGATCTTCCAGAGTTTTTTATTGCTTCTTATAAGTGGCCTGGATGGACCCATGGGCCATTGGATCAAAAAAATTGTGCTGCATCCTGGGCATTTTCCACCGCAAGTAATAAACATTTTAATTACTTCCTCATAAACTCCCTTTTCACTCTAGAGCCTAAGAGGGTAATTAAAAAGTTTTTTCAAATTAAAATATTTAAATATTAACATATGGTCAGTTAAAATAAAACCATATTCTGGCCAGAGAAAACTATCTGAGGATTATAATTTTTAGTCTAAAAATTGATCATTAACATCTAATTTTAGATAGAAAATGAATTCAAAGTTCAACAAATAAAAGTTGCCAGAATTTGTTCAGTTTTTGAGAGTTAAAGCCAGATAATAAGAAGAGTATTAAGGTTCCTCTGCATCCATAGTATTATCTGTACTCCTGACATGAACATACACATCATCACATATTTCTTACATGTTTTCTTTTTGTAAGTTCCCCATATATATATGTATATATATGCATATACACCTATATATGTATATAGCTATTAAACTATTTTGAAGTAAAGCTTTAGAATTATGTAATCAAAGGTGTCTTATCTCATTTGAAATAAAAACAAGTAAATATACAAATTCTGACTCTAAAGTGATGTAATTGATTTTTAAATAAGATAATTTATAGCTTCATATTAATATTGATCCAAAAATGTAAAGAATACTTCTCTTACAGTTACTTTAATAGAAGTTCACAAGTCCAATGAATAAATTACTCAGGCTTACCCTAAGATTTGATGTTCAAAATTATCATCAAAGAAGTACAGATCGTATTTTAGCAATTAAAAAAAAGTGACACGATGAGAACTGGACACTATCAAAGATCCTGTGTTTTAGGGTTTATAGATAATTACAAAAAAGTGCTCAGAAACACTCAAAGCACTGAAAACATTGTAAAGTAAATGCATAGGCTCTTGGAGGAGACAGCTGTGAAGTATGCTGACATCTTTGTCTATATGTCATTGCTTCATAGTATCAGTGAGTCACTCCAGAGATGCCTTTGGCAGAACTGGAATGTTGGCCAGGCTCGCCTCTGGAATGGCTTCATCTGTTAACACTGCTGCCCAGCCTTCCTGTGTAAATGCTCTCTGAAGCTCTGCTGTTTGTACTTCCCAAGTTAGGGAATTTTCTAAGCCCTATTTCAGATGGGTTGGGAGAGATTTAATCATTTAAATCATTTGCCTGCTTTTATTCATGTGGTTAATGACTTATACCTCCGTGATGATATATAAGAATTTTGACTTAAATTTAAGCTAGATTAGTATTTTGGACATTTAAGGAAAGTTGTTAACAGTGAAAACTGAGAGAGACTTGTTAGGCTGGTTTGGAGGCTGTATTTTGGTGTCTCTAGGTCACTGCCTCACAGGTAGATCAGCACAGGGCCAAGTCTAGACTGTCCTCCCACTTAATTCACTAGATCCCCACAGAAACTATTTGAAATTATTTTGTGCTTTCAGAGGACTCAGTTTTGAATTTCATGTAGTAAGTATGGTAAATTAGATCTATTACATTTGTGTGTGTGTTAAATAAAAAAAATGAACTAATTTCTAAAGATCTAGAAAATTATATCAGGAAGTAGAAGTTGAAATAAGAAAAATATTTTTTAAGAGAAACTAAAAGCCACAACATAGAATAGATGAAACACTTAAAGTATGTACTTATATAGAAAAAGTTATATAACCAAATAAAATTCAAGCTGTCAGAAGCTGAAGAGGTAAAGGTGTTGGATGGTGGGAGTTATATGTGCCACAGGGTAAATTTGGAAACAGAATAAAACAAACAGGGAAAATAATAGTGTGTCTCAGAGGTAACATTCAATAAAATTTTCAAAAAGAGAATAGAAAACAATAGGCTAAACTGAGTTATTCCTAAGTTTCCTGACCTTTTCCAAGTATTTCAGGCAAATTTGGATGAAACTTTCTTTGAGATCCAGAAATGTCTATATAACTTGAAGCAAGATATTGCATAACATTAGGATTTAAAACACTTAACTTTTAGTGGAAATCTAGATTGATGGGGCTGGAAGAAATTTTAGAGGTCCTCCTTTTCAATCCTCCCATCTTATAAAGGGAGCCCCGTAGGTTAAGTGACTTACCTAGAGCTAAAACAGGAGACACCACTACTGCTGATACCATGAAAGTATGTGTTGAACAAATTAAATTTCACTAACATTTAAAAACTTTATATTTGATTCTGAATCCTTGTACTGAATGTCAAAGTATCAAAGGATTTCTATTTTCATTTATGATACAGGGAATTATTCTCTTGAAGATTTCAGAAATATTAGCGTAGTGCCGTTTGCTCCTAATGAAATGTATCCTATTGTCTATTGTCCTCTTATATTAGACAAAAATTGACAAAAACTGAGAAGGAAGTAGAGGTTATAGATTTAATTCTTATTAAGCATCTAAACTGTGTTAGCAATTGCACTATGGAATGGTACACATGCTGTAGTTACATAAAATTCATATACAGAGCTACATATGTAAATGCATTATTTAAAATGAATTATTTTAGAAAAAACTTAAATGAGTACCTTGAGGGGTTCCAGCACACACATAATTCTGATGGGAAGAAAACTGACTTCCACTGAGAAAAAGAATGAATACCAAAAAAAGCCATCTTTTTGGGCTTTAACTAAAAGTAAGTAAGGGATAGCCTGATAGAAAACATCAAAAATGATACTGTTGTAGGTATCCAACAACAAAAATCTATTATTAAAATACTACCCACCCTAATTTTTTCATGGTCTCAACATTTATAGTATCATGAAATCATGTTCAAAATGATGACATGTAGATTTCTGCTACTGGTTGGTTAGTTTTTCTAGTCTATTATTCTATGAAGGCAGAATTATGTCTTTTTTATTTCTTGTTCATTATTGTAATTTCTAATGCTACCATGCTTTTGAGCTGCTATGTGCTCAGTAAGTGTATTGAGGGGAGGAATGAACTTATGACAACTACAATGCCAAGGAATTATTTAAACAGAATAGTCACTCATAAATCATTACTGTGTTTATCTATATAACTAGTAACATTAATTAATAGCCATGATATTAAGAATAGTTATAATTGTATTATGAATTTATATATAATAATACATATCACCAAGCATATGTAGTATCATATATTATATACATAATTACTGTAACTATATTATGTGTGTCACTGACTAGTAATATTAATTAATAATTATAGCAGTTAATGATAGTTGTAAGCATATTTAACCAAAAACATACTCACTTTGTACATAAAAAGTGAAGTCCATATTTACTGAAATAAGATTAAGATAATTATTTTCAACATATTACAAGCATTAAAGTGTGATATGTAGCTTTTAGGTATTAGATAAGTTTATAATAGTTTGAATTAGCTGAAGTATGTTCTCCTGGGTAGTTAAATTAGATATCAATTTAAAAATGAAGGATTCAATTTATTCCAATATATCAAATTAACATGGATGAATTTTCAGTTAATATTTTTAAAATCCATTTTTTAAATTTCTCCAGTTCACTTACATTCATTTAAAAATGTATTTATCCATAATTACAGGTAGGACACTGTGTTGGAGATAGAAGTATAAGTAACATAAGGCTCTTGCCCTCACGAAAATCTGCCACTTGACAGACAGGGTTTGAAAGTATATGGAACATGAAAGGAACAAGTTAGAAAACCTTTCAGTTCCATAAGTTAAGGTAGTAATACCAATAGAATACAAACACCTTGACTGAAATTATATTGCTGTGGAACTGGCTGAAATACATAGATCTATTAATGACCTTTGTTCTTAATCTCAAATTATGTACAATTTTGAAAACTAAGGTTCCAACAAAAAAGGATATGTAAATTACTAGAAGCATCATGTTTTGTGCCATTTCTATTCATCAGTATTCTATTTGAAACAGGTGTGGCTGCTGACCGAATAGCAATTCAGTCGAAGGGTCGATACACAGCCAATCTGTCCCCTCAGAATCTGATCTCTTGCTGTCCTAAGAACCGACATGGATGCAACAGTGGAAGCATTGACAGGGCCTGGTGGTACCTGAGAAAACGTGGGTAAATAGCTGCCCAACATGTGTTTCTAGGATTTTTATGGGTGTTGTCTTAAGTGAAAATAAGGAAAAATGTTTTGAGGTTTTTTTTTTTTTTTTTTTTTTTTTTTTTTTTACCAAAAAAAGAAGAAAAATCTAAAAGTGTGACACATACACATATATAAATACAAATAAATGTTGCTTTTAAATATATACTGTATGTGGTATGTTCTGAGATAAGAAGCTATTGGAAATAGTTACTGAAGAATGTGTACATTTTTATCTATATTAACATAAATTTCTCTTTTGGAGACTCAAACAAGCATTTTCTTCTTGCTGTTCTGTGCCTATTGGTTCTACTGAGTTCCTTCTGGGGGAATGTAGTAATGAATGTTGCTTATAATCGATTGTGCCTTTTCGTTAGCTAGGTTGATGAATAGAGAGATAATTCTAGGAAAAATCAGATTAAAAACCAGAAGAATAACAACAAAAAAAGGAACTTAGAGTTGCCTCAGCTCATCAGTGTCATTACTGTGCTCATCCCCTTTGGTGAAAAGTCTCAGGTTGCAAATCCTTACTCTCATAGCTAATACCAGTACAGCTTCCATGTGTCTGTCTACTGGACAGCTGATCTACTTCAGAGCTGATTATTTGGCTAAGGACTGCACCGGATAACTAGTAGGATGTACCATCCAGTCTGTGCCCTTAACCTGTTATAGAACAGTTTCGTGGTATTGTAGAGTTTGGCTTCTTTTTTATGCTATGATAAAAGCTTTTCAGGAGTTTCAAAATATAAATTATCACTGAGATTAAATTAAATCCCATTGTATTAGTCTGCTTGTGCCATCATAACCACATGTATAGTCTGGGAGGCTTAAACAAGGATATTTTGTTCTGGAGACTGCTAGTTCCAAGGTCAAGGTGAGGGATGATTCAGTACCAGGCAAAGATTCTCTTCCTGGTTTGCATGTTCATGTTCTTGAGATGTCCTCACATGGTGTGAAAGAGCTCTGGTGCATTTCCTTTTTCTTATGAGGACACAGAATACCATCTATGAGGGCCCCACTTTTATGCCCTCATTTAAATTAATTATGTCCCAAAGGCACAACACCAACTACCACCACGTGGGCCTTACATCTTCAACGTATAAATTTTAGATTCACACAATTCAGTCTATACCACTCAGCATTTAATATAAATGTAAATGTGGCATATTTTATGTTTTGTTTTCATCATGTTTCTTGTTGAGATTTTCATACTATGTTGGACACTGTCACTTTTTTTGAACCAATTTTAGGATTTTTTAACAGTCATTTCAGCATTAAATATTGATAAAATCAATTATGTAGCTTTAGTTCCCTTACTATTGTCCTTTGTATTCAATACAATTATATTATATTTGGAACCAAATAATTTGCACTTTGCTAAGTTCACTTTCAAAATCAGAATATTTACTTTTTTGTGCATTGTATACATCTGATAACTTTCTACTTTAAGTGTTATATATAATTATTATACTATTTCCCCAAAGTATCATGAACTACAGACATATAATCATTAAAGATGAAAGATGAAAGATAGTATCTATAACTTAATAAAGTGTCAACAAATCATAAAAACACTTAATTCTTAAATGTGCACAATTTATATATAAATAATCAAATTGTCTTTTAATATTTAATTTGAATTGTCCACATTATTATACATGATTATAATGTATGTATTAATATTACCACCAGCTTCATTAATGCCTACTTTTCATCCTCAGGAAATCCTATACTGAAGATAGAATTATTTATTAAAATTGGATTGAAGTAAAATTTCAGAAATAATAGTGAAGAAATAATACAGGGGTAGAGAGCAATGCAATGTCATTGAGCTGCAATATTGGAGTCAGTTGATATTTTAAAAATTATGCATGTAGGTAACCAGCAAAATTTATGCATGTTTAGTACAGTAAAATTGAATATAGACAGAATATTATGGCATTTCTCTAAATACTACCTTTGTTTTTTACTTATTTCTCATAGACTGGTATCTCATGCCTGCTATCCACTATTCAAGGACCAAAATAGCACCAATAATATCTGTGCGATGGCTAGTAGATCTGATGGGCGGGGAAAAAGGCATGCCACCAAGCCATGTCCCAACAGCATAGAGAAGTCTAACAGGATTTACCAATGCTCTCCTGCATACAGAGTCTCTTCCAATGTAAGTCTAACAGCAAGAACTAATGATGGCTGACATCCTCAAATATATATAGTTCTGTTGTTAAACTATTTAAAAACTTTAAAACTATTAAAGACTAAATATTATATTTTCAGATTTTTTCTCTCAAAGGTAATGGTAAAGACTTTGAGTACAATTTCTATTTTTCCTAATATTAGCAGTGTAAAAGATGGGCTTAATTTAAAATATGGCCAGAAAAATAAAGTTCCTAAATTATGTTTTGTAGTGTGTGTGTGTGTGTGTGTCTATGTAGGAACTTGATATGTAAAAGCTAAGTCAAACCTGCTTTCACTGAATTTTTTGTGGTAGTGCTAATTTGATCAATCCTTTACCTTACTCCCCAAGATAATTAAAGTGAGCATAGCCACAAGGTAAAAATACTCTTGGACTCCAGTTTGTCATGTTAAAATACTAGGCAAGGTTTATTCCTTCATACCAGTGTCACCTGGCCTTCTTGATTCCAAAATATCTGACTCCTCAGTGACTTACAAATGCAGTCCAATATTTTTACCATGGTAAACAGGTCTTCTGAGAATTGATTCTATTCTACTATTTTTACAGATTCATGTCCTGCCAGCATTTACCCTTTCTGCATACAATACTCCTGATGTATCTGACTGTCTCTTTTCTCCAGATACACCACACTCATTCATGCATGTCTACTTAGCTAGGTGATAATTTCTCTGACCCAAGGTGTTAACCTACTGTTCCATCTGGTGAAATGTTACACAAATGTCAAGGCCTAGAGCAAAATTTCATCATTTTTGAAGTTTTACTGGACTTCTAGTTCAGATGAATTTCCTTTTGTGGTTTGTAGCCATGTCAATCTATGCTTCTCTCGATACTAGAACTTATTGTATAATAATAAAATTAGTTGTGTGAATGTCTGTTTACATCATTGAGATATAAATACCTTAAGGATGGGTGCATAGTCAGTGTTTGTTTCTATCATAGTTTCTAGACTGTACTTTGTGCTTAATATGCACAGAAACTAGGGTGGGAGGGAGGTAGGGAGTCAGGGAGGAAATTCCCTACTTCCCTACTGAGGGTACATTGGGTGGCAACACAGAAATATTTGTACTGAAGCTATAGAGGGACCTCATTAAACATCTGAGATAGCTGTTGTGATCAAAATAGTGGAGGTAACACTAATGTCCACTGATTAATCATGGCTTGAACTTAGCTTTGATATTTTATGTTTGTCACAATAAAAAGTTAATACACTTCCTCTCCACTCCAAAATTATTATTTAGTGGTAAAATTCAACAAAAAAAAAAAAACGAGCGCCTTTAGCAACTTCATCAATGTTGTATTTCACATGTGAGTATTTCAAAGCATGGTTAAGAGTAAATAAACTGCAAGTGATCAAATCATTTCAGATTATATAACACCTAAATTGTACCACAGCTAATATTGCCTGTCAAACAGTAGATGTAGTTTTTCTGATAATGATGATGATGCTCATTGATATTTCCCATTCCAGGAAACTGAGATAATGAGGGAAATCATGCAAAATGGACCAGTTCAAGGTAAACTTGCATGATATTTAATAAAAATTGCTTTAAGAATCTTCATAAGGGTTTAATAATTCTAAAATCAGTTCAGTTATGAGATTTGCTCAGCTAATCACTTAATTAGATGCCATTTTACTTTAAGAGACAGACTTGCTTATATATTGAACTCTTAAATATTAGTGATTAAGTTCATGAAAGTGCTAAGTATTTTCAAGTGATCATGGACCAACAGACGTTCAAACATGAAATGCCAAGTAATTAATTCGCAAGGAAGCTCACTTTATTAATTCAATCATATTTAAGAGTCATACATAATGTTAGATATTTTGTCACCTTAGGTAACAGATTGGACAAAATGAGGATTAGTAATAGAAACAAATTAGATATGTTTCTTTTATATTAGCTCAAGGAAAATCAAATAAGCCAATATGATTTTCATGTCTTACAAAAGGCCTCAAAAATTTGACAATTGTATAAATGTGTTCTTTGAGATAAACTAATAGTAAATAACAAAATTATGTAGTGACTCGCTGTATATTGACTTTGATTTTTAAAATATCATCTCTGATAATAGTTCCCTTTGCTTGTTTGTCGAATTTTATTTTGTAACAGTGACATGGATAAGAATAAAGGCATAGAATATATTTTCCCTATAAACAAACAGCCTTGAAGTGCATGGAAGAAAAAAAATTCAATGAGGCATAAAGTGGAATTCAGGTTGTGAACATGAAAGGGCACAAGTCTTTATCAGTGCATTGGAATAAAAAATTAAAAAATTAATTTAAAATATTTGATATATACTTAAGAAACTGTTGGGAAGTTTTTTTCTTTTTTCCTGAATACTGATTTGATTAGTTCAATATACAGCAGAAATCATGGATGCTTCTAATTATGTTGAAATATTGTAATTACTGAGAAAACAAACTTACACTAAACAAACATGTTTTGAATTTAAGAAATCCTGGGACCTTACACAAAATCTGAAAAAAACATGAGAAGTTTTTTTCTCCTTTACAGCTATATAAATTGTTGGCTGTTGTAAGAGTGGAAATTCATGTCTAATTCCAATGTTTCTTTTGTGACAAATTTGAAGGATCCAAGACATTTGAACACTAGATTAACTTAAAGCTCCAACTTTGACATTTGCCACTTAAATTATTTTGGCAGTCTATTTATCCCTTCTAAATCTTCAAATCATTGTATTATTGCTTGAGGGGTTTCTTTCTCTCTCTTTAATAACTCATAAGAAATTTGGATCATAATTATTTAAAGTTGAGAACACCTTAGGCTTGTTTTATTGCCATATATATAATATTCACATAATGAATCAAAAATAAAGATAAAAAATTCAAAGCAATAAAATAAAAATGTGAATTATTGAATACCCATTTAGCAAATGTTTGTTGGGAACCTGCTTCTTGCCAACCCAAGCCAAGGGTAAGACAACAATAATCAAGACAGCTCCTTCCTCTCCTCGTGCAGGAATGTTATAGTTATTCATAATGAGTTTACTGCAGTTTTCCAAGTGTAGAACTGCACTGCAGTAGTTTATATACTTAAGTGTTAGTGGATTCCTCAAATCCGGTTTGGTGTCAGAAACTGAAGAAAATATCATCTGTGCATAGATTATGATGGTTTCTCACCTTGTTCTTTAGTTAGCAGTGTTGTCAACAATGGAGGATATATTTTATTCATGATGTTTAAGGCAGAACTAAATCATAAGAATTAAAGAAGTCAATGGAAAAGAAAAATCACTAGCAATATCTTCACATTTTTATGAATGGATAAAAAGCTGTTTGGCTCTTGCTGTAGATGCAGTGCAATTGTGTGCTCATTGTTGCCTGGTCTAACATTCAGCATTTTCCCCATCTCAGTACAAAAGAATGTCAAAAGAATAGAATGTTGAATAAATAAAACTGTGCATGCTTCTAAAATCTGTACAATTGAAAATAAGTATAGGTGATGAAAAGAGAACAAAAGTAGAAATCTGCATGGAGTACAGTTATATAAATTCTTTAAATCCTATGGGAATGTGTTTTAGAGTAGATAAAAAAAGTTTAACCTCTTTTGAGACTACTTGAACAACATCAGAAAAAATGTGTAACATTTAAAAATGAAATAAAAAGTGTAAGACTTAAAAAGTTATATTTGACTTCGGGATATAAATTTAATTTTAGTATCTACCAAATGCTAGTGACATTAGTTCTTCTTTTTTTTTATATAACCCACATCAAACTAAGATAAGTGCTGTTTATCATTATCAGATTATACATATTTAGTCCCAATTAGAAAATCTTCAATTCATGCCCTTTGGAAAAGAACTTTAAAGTGTTCACCCTGAACTGTCCAATCCCTCTCACAAAGAGGCACACGATATAGAAAAGAAGTAGTGAAGGTGAGGGCATGAAGGAGAGCTTTAGGAAGCATCAGTTCTGCTGTTTAAATAATACAACATTGGCTTAACTCTCTAGAGCTGGGAGGATGAAATCCTGTCAAAGTATTCTTTTGCCAGGGTTTTGCTTTTAATTCAAACTCTGCAAAGAAAGGTTTGTATTTATTATAAGGAAAATTGCTTTAAGCCTAGTTTGCTGTACTCACCTTTCTCTGCTAGCTTAATTGGGATTTTGAGAAGCTTGTGGTGAAGCCCAGCGTTAATGGAGAGAGAGCAATCGCTGATCAACTGTAGTGGCCCTTCCTTGCAAGGGGCTGCATTCCTGGTAATAGTGCCTTTGTTGATTAAGATTTGAGTGGCAGTTAAAGGTATAATGTATAGTCAAGTAATGTTCTAAGTAGGTAAATTTTGTTTTTATAAGAGAATAGGAAAGTATTGTAATCAATCAATTAAGTAGGAAAGAAAATTAGGGGGAATTGCACAATCCCTTCATAGATTCAGCTCTGTGCAATTTATTCATTCATTGTTTGGGGAGAATTTCTGGAAACTTTTCAAGATGATTTTTAAAAACTCTTGTCATTTCTCCTCTTGGGTTTTATTTTAGCCATAATGCAAGTCCACGAGGATTTCTTTCACTATAAGACAGGGATATATAGACATGTTACCAGCACAAATGAAGAATCAGAAAAATATCGAAAATTTCGGACACATGCAGTCAAACTTACTGGGTAAGGCAGTTTTTTAATCTTTATTGTTTGGAAGATATTGGTTCATTTATAGAAAATGAAACTGAAAATAATAATACATAATGCATTTAGATATCAGAATTCCCCTTTGTGTGAAAGATTCTGTTACCAATTCAAAAATTATCCAAACCTTGTCATTAAAGACAGTGGAATGAATCAGACATAACTTTCCTATGTTCATATGTAAATACTCGACCAGTGAAACTCCACATTATGTACAACCAAAAGAATGGGATCCTAATTAGAATAAGTTATACTCCTTATGTGTATGTCAAAATACACTCTACTGTCATGTATATCTAAGAACAAATTAAAAAAAAAAAAAAAAGAAGACCTTTGAAGGCTAATTCAATATTCTGGAAAAGATGATCATTTCCTACTTCTCACTTGTGAATATGTCCTTAAGAATCTGTTCTAAGGGCAAGGGAAATGTATTATTGGAGTAAATTCTATATACGACATAATCAAAGAGAAGGTGAAAGTCTGAAGTGTATTATGATAAAGGGAGAAAAATTTTAATGGAATTACAAATGTTAGCTTTTGAGTAGGAAGAGAGGGTAAGGTCATCTTTAGCTTGACATAAGGGTTTTAAAAATATCTATATGAGAATTGAGGAAATAGAATTGATCAAATATGAAAGTAAAATACATTCACCTATGCAAGGGCAAGAAACAAAGTTCAAAATTTGTTTGGTGGCTGGGTCTCAAGGGTAAATAACTTCACAAATAGGCCTCACTCTGGAAGACAGAACTGTTATAAAAACACTTCCCCACTGAACTTTCCCAGTCTCATAATAATTATGTCCTAGTCTCCAAATTCCCAAAATATCTCAAGGGAAATGTTACAGAAAAGTTTTGTTTTTGTTGTCATCTAAAACTCTCTCTTTTCTCATCTTTCCTCTTTTGTAAATAACTTCATTCTTAATTGAGCTTGTCATTTCCAACAAATTTACTGAGCCTGCAGAAAATAACATCACCTATAACTAAATTGTTATCTTCTACTGATTTTGGAAACCTGAGTAAATTCTAAGGTATATAGATAATGTATCCATTGGGTATCTTGTTAACCCTCAGTTCTCATTTATTTAAAATACTCCAGTCTTTCAATTACAGAATTATCACGTCTTTAATCAAGGATACCAAAGATCTATGACTTGTCTTGATTCAGGAAAGTGAAAATATATGCATCCCAGAATTGAAAAATACAGTATTTCATGTTAATATAGGATATTGATTTTTAAAACTACAGCTGGAGAAAATAATAAATATATATGATTTTGCCATCTAGAGATAACCTCTATTGAAAATTTGGAATACTTTTATCTACATCTTACTTAAATAACAATAGGGAAAAGAAAGACAGAAAGAAAGAAAAAAGAAAGAAAGAAAGAAAGAAAGAAAGAAAGAAAGAAAGAAAGAAAGAAGGGAAAGAAGGAAGGAAGGAAGGAAGAAAAAAAGGAAAAAGAAAGAAAAGAGAAAAAAATTCATGTGAAAATAGGGTACTGTAGTATTACAATTTTATGGAAGGAAGTTTTTGCTAATGTTTTTATTAACAGTATACAAAAATGGTATTTTCTCAATATTCTTTCAAGTGATGGGTGTTTCCCTTTTTCATTTTAATAGGTTTATTCTGCATATGCTTACCACTAAAATTAATGAGCTAAAAAGAAAATAAAAAGAAATTATAACAAACCAAATCTTAAAATAAATAATTATTAGCATAACAATTGGTGAAAAAAAGTCAAAAAAGTTCTCTTACTTTCTGTTGATTGAAAAAGTTAGAAAGACAAACTAAAGTAGAAAAAAATAGGATATGGCATTTTAAAATAATGCTATTCAGGTTAATTTTACTTCAATATAATAATGTTTAATATACTGTTATGGAAATTAAGTCTAAGACACGTGTCAAAAGAATTAGTGATTGAAATAATAGCTCACTTTAGCTACATATTTTAATACTTATTAATTTGCTGTCAACAGATGAGTAAATTTGTCACTCTTATCCTTCTTCCCACATCTCCTACTATCATATTCTAATATTGGTTAGTTACGCTACGCTACTATTTGTGCACATCAAAACAAAGGATTAAAAAAATCTGCATTCTATTGTGAAACGTCAAAGTACACAGGGTTTATATGTTACTGTATACAAAACATTGTGGATTCAATAATAAGCAAGTACTTTTTGACAGTGGTTTTTCTATCCTTAGGTTAATTTTTATTAATTATTTATTAATGAATTTTATTTTCTAGTAACTTGTTTTTGTATCAAGAAGGGCTCATAAGGCTTGAGTTACCTAATTTCTTGTATATTCAAATAAACAGTTATATTGATAAATAACATAACTGGTATAAAATCTTGGGACTATTAACCATCAGAATTTTGTGGATGTTGCAGAAAGTCTCAGGATACCAGATGTTTTTTTTCTCTTTGTAAAAAATCAGATGACTCTTTCTACTTGAACACTCCTTAATATTTATATATATATATATATATATATATATATATATATATATATATATATATATATTTGTTACCCGAGATTGAACTCAGGGGCATTCAACCACTGAGCCACATCCACAGACTTATTTTGTATTTTATTTAGATAAAATACTTATTTTATTTATTAAAAAATACTTATTTTGTATTTTTATTTGTTTAGCGCCCTTGCTGAGGCTGGCTTTGAACTCATGATCCTCCTGTCTCAGCCTCCTGATCCTCTGGGATTGCAGGCGCGCACCTCTGTGCCCAGTTCACTCATTAATTTTTCTAATTCTTGAATTTAATATATTTTTACTTATGCCAGACTTTCTATATCTCCTATTATTTTTCTTATAATGATATTTATCTTATAGTTCTTTAGCATTTCATTGTATATGATTTCTCTACTGCAATCTGCCTATTCCCAAACTTTATTGTATTTGCTGTTCATTCTCCAAATGGCTCTCGCTTTTGAAAACTTCTTAATTTTTTCCTTTCCTCTCATCTGGTTGTCACTTAAGGTCTTATTTGGTTATGTTTAAAGAATTCACGTTTGTAATTTCTTTAAGTCTTTATCTGACTTCTCTAATTTCTTTGAAAATTTCATGTTGAGCTTTAGATTCTTCACTTGTCTCTTCCTGCAGTTTTTGGAGAGGGGGTTCTCTTTAGTTATACATGACAGTAGAATCTATTTTGATATATTTATACAAGCATGGAGTATATCTCCTTCCTGCATTCTTTATAGAAATTTAATCTCAAATTTATGCATTTTATTCTCTAGTACTTCCTATTTTTCTACACATAACCTCTTCTCTGAAGCCAATAGTTCTTCATATGCTTGAAACGTATTATTCTATTCAACTTGACCACTATTTGTTTCTGTTCTCCTTCATGCCCACATAGTCTTCTTAACTTGGTTAAAATCCCACAGTGAATCTTCACTCTCCCCTTCCACATATGCCCTGGACTCTTGTCCCTTGTTTGACTTATATTAGCTTGCAGACCTCAATTCTGGTTTCAATTTGAATCATGCAGGTTTGTACCTGCAACTGCACATAGTTGATAAAAATTTGCAACTATGTTGATTCATTTTAATTCATAATGACACATTTCAAGTAGATGTCTAAGACTATCAGTTAATCATGTTCTGAATTATTATTTTGTTTATTATCCCACTCTTTAGGTGATTATCTCACAACTTGTTCTTTTTCCTTGAATCTCCAACACCTCCCCGCCTCTTGTTCTGGATGATAACCTCATGTTCTATTTCCCTGAAAAGACTGAAGCACTCAGAAAACACTTCCTGGAAACAAAAGTGCCACTACCAGCACATACTCCCTTATAATCTTTCTTCTACCTTTTATATAATTGAACCATCCATGCTCCTGTCTGAATTCCTCCTTGCATATTGTGTACCCTAGCCCCTCTCAGTTATGCAGAGGCAATTTCCCCTTTTTCTTCTCTGTAATCAATTTTATTTACGTTGTTACATACTGGTGTTTCTTAGGTTAGAAGAAGAAAAAGCTCCTTTTCTCTTGACTTTACCTTTTCCATACTTAAGTTGTTCTCTCCTTACAGCAAACTCCTTGCAAGATTTGTCTGTACTCACTTTCTTTAATAATTCTCCAATTCTTTGTTAACAATCTCCCAATTGCTTTCTCACTATCCCCTTTTTCCCCTCTTCTCAATTATTTCAAGGTTGTCAATGGCCTCCACTTTGTTAAAATACACTGGTCATATTCCAGAATTGCCCATCCCCCCCATGTGGTTTTTCCTTATTGTTCACAACTTCTCAGTGTCCTTTGCTAATGCAATTTTTTTTTTCTTTTCCTATCTATCTATGCTTCACAGGGCTGGCATGCCCAAGTCTTGGGCATTGGTCCATCCTCCTCTCCTTTCTATCCTTACTCATAATCTTGTGAACTCATCAGTTCCAAACTCATCCTGGTTTTAAGCACCATATAGGAGCTAGCACCAACTGAATTATATTTCTAGCCAAGACTTCTCTCCAGCATTCCAGATTTGTATGTTCCAAGGTCTACTTAACATCTCAACCTGCATGAACATTATTAGGGCAAGAGATGCTTCAAATTTAGCACTTCTAAAACAGAACTCCCAATTTTCCCTTTATCCTCATGAAATAGCATCATTTTTTCCATTCTAGTTGGTGACAACTCCATGTTTCCCTATGCTCTGGTGGGAAACCTTAGAATTGTCCTTTATTCCTTTCCTCACAACTGACTTTCAATATGTCATAAACTTTTGACTCTAGAAGCCAACCACTTTTCCCTCTCTGAACCTCCACTGCTGTGCCTGAGTCACCATTAGTCAATATTTTGTACCTGGATTTCTGAAGTAAGTCACTTCTAGCAGGTCTTTCTGCATTTACTTCTTTCCTCTGACAGTCTATTTGCAACATAGAATCAATGGTGTTCCTGTTAAAACATTACTCAAGTAGAACTTGTCACTCCTATGCTCAGAACACTACAACAATTTCCCATTTCCCTCAGTGTAAAAGTCAAGATTTTTACCATGGTCTACATGATCTGAGAACCTACTCCCACTCCCATCAAATTTATGATCTTAGCTTCTACTCACCTGTACCTTGTTCTCCCTGCTTTAGTAGTTCTGTACCCTGTCAGCAACACCCACCTCAGGATCTTGTTTAAAATGCTCTCCTACCAGATATTCAATTCCTTAATTTCTCTGCCTCCATCTCATCTCTGCTCAGATCTCACTTCTCAGTATATCCCCCTCTTTGAATTCCCTATTTAATCTGCTACTTGTCCTTAGCTCCTGCAACCCTGAACTCTCTCACCTGCATTATTTTTCTAAATGGTCACATAATTATCACTTTCTAACACAGTGTATATTTTAATTATCTTTTCATGTTGATCATATACCATCTATCTCTAGTATTAGAATGAAGCTCCAAAGAGCAGATGTCTTTATATTACGCACAGGTGTTGCCAAATCACCTAATGCATGGGGAATCCATAATACACTTAATGCTTTTTTCTATTCAACAAATTAATTATTTTTTAGCTTGTATTTTATGATAGTTCTCCTTTGTTATTACTCATCTTTAAGTAAGGTAACTATTTCTCCAAAAATAGAGTAGGCAGTGGTTGGACAGAGCTAATGCTCTCCTTAGCTTTGATTCAAGTTTGTATATGTTGGACCAAAACTCATTAGATTGACCCTTGCTTTTGTGCTGGAAATATTTGGTCCTTCATTTATAGCTCAGAAGGCTTGGTGGGACTTATAATAACCCTCTTGCAGATATCTGCTGCCATGTGCTATTCTTTGCCTTCCTTTTCACTTCACCCTGTGCCCTCTTTCAGACATTGTCTCTGGAGAGCTGGTTGGGACTCTGTCAGTCCAACGAGCTTCCCTGTGATTTTTTTTTCAACTAACATGGGTAGTATGAATGGGTTATGGCATCTCATTGTCATAGCCTGAAAATGGTCCTTGCAAAGATCTTGAAAAGTATTTCTGAAATGTCTTACATCTCTTTAGGTCCTGAGGTGGAGGGAGAGGATAATGGTGAATGCCATCTCTCACCATCAATTCTTATTTTTGGTATTGCACAAAATGAGCTTTTCTATTATTTCTCAAAGGTAGGTTTTATGATTACATCTGCTGCTTGACTCATTAAAGATAGAAAAAAAGATATTGAGGATTTGAAATTTGCTTCATTTTTCTGTTCTTAATTGATTAGTGACTTTTGAGGAAGATAAATGGAATAAAACTTCTTCATACTGTGTCCGGTACTTGGAAATTCAACTCTACTTTGATTTCATTTTTAATCAGTTTGAAAGTTGCATTTTTCCAAACTCCCTATGTATGTTTCATAATTATTTTTTGTTTTCTCTTAATGTTCTTAATCTAGAAAAAATTTCCTACTACACATTAGGTGATGGATATAATTCTTCCTGTCATCCCACGAATTCCGTAAATGCTAACATTGACATGGAGCCTCTCTTGATTTATTAAAACTGATCCTTGGTCATCTCTACCACCTATGTAGTCATGTTGGTCATATGTTCTCCACTCTACTCGTATATTCATTCATGCTCAGTTTGAAAAAGATATAAATCTGTTTACATTTAATCTCTCTGCCATTGTTTCTATATTCCTCATATCCAGTGTGTCAGTTGTATTAGTGTTTTTTCTATTTACTTTCAAAAACTCCTAGAAAATTGGGATCTTTATAAATTTGCCTCACATATGTGACAATTAATGAGGCTAACCTTCTTACTAGGAAATTGCTTTGGGAGATATCTTTTTTAACAAATATTTTGAGTCACCTGGGCAATGTTAGGTGCTCCAGAACAGTAGATTTTCATTCATTTTCCATTAGCAATTTCCTTATTTGGTAATTACTACTTTCAGGAAATTAATGCATCAGTGAATCAGAGCATAATCAAATAGCTCAAGGAGGTTAATGTTCCTTATCAAAGGGCTTAATATACTCCTATGAGGTACCTGACAAATTTATCTCAATAAATTGTTTTCTGCCCTTTCTGTAGGAGACAAACCTATTAGGTTTTACTTAAGAAGAAAAAAAAGAAATGAATTTAAGCTTTTATCAAGTGCCCAGCACTGGGGAATACAAGAAGGATTAATAGTAGTTAGCCTTAATATTAAGGAGTTTAGAGAATGAGGCAGATACATCCACAACTGATTCCACCATAAGATGATACAGCTTTATGCTTTATGTATATGTTCCCACATATGTAAAGCACAGGATGGGGTAAATTGCACAAGATGCAAACTTGTAATTCCTTTCTTTGCTCCTTATTGCTGTTCTTTCTCTTCTCTCCAAAACTTCTGTCCATCCTAATTATAGATGCTATATTTATAAAAGCATGTAATTGAATAAAACCCCACCTATTTTGAGACTTGTCATTATATTATATGCTAATTATATGAAGAAAATATTACTTATTAAACGAAAAAGTTTTGATTGTAAGATGAATCCCAATTTTACACATGTGAAAAAGTTGTTTTATAATCCACATTATATGGTATTTGAAAATTTCATTGAAGCTGTTATTCTCTGTATTATGATCTTATTCAACATCTTTATGCCCATCACAATTTATCCTGTGTCCCTTGTCCATCCAAAATTCTGAGTTTTCCTTAACCACCTAGTCTGAAGTTGGTAAAGTATTGCATAAATTCCTTTTGTTTTGCATATGATTCTCAAGAATCACTGCTGGAATTCAAATGAGTAAATTCAGCAGGTTAAAATTTTAGAACATTAGGGACATAATTGGGATAAACATTGATTTTTCTTTATATTGTCATCCCTGCTCATGGAATAGAGTTGTATTGAAAATATACTCCACATGTCACAAGGAAGAAAAATAAAATAATTTAAAAAGTATTTTCACCATGTTCAATAATGTTTTATTCAGCAAGTATTTATTGAGTATGTATGTGTGTGTCAGGTATTGTTTTAGGTACTGGGGTATGTTCATGAATAAAATAGACACAGATCCTGGTCCTAATCAAACTTATATTCTACTGATTGATGTAAAACTTTTATAAAAGTAGGATATTTTATAATGGACAAAGTTCTGACACTGAACTTTATGTGTGTTTCTAACGTCTGAGGTCAAAAGTATCAATGTTTTGTTGTTCCTTTGTTTTATGTATGAATATTGAATAATTTACTGAAGGAGAGAGGAGACCAACTATTGTGAGATGTAGGCCAGAAGGAAAACAAATATTAGAATAATCAGTGAAGGACAAATTTAAGAACAACAAAGATATTTTTCAAGTATAATTTGGATAATGATTGCAGTTTTTAAAAAATTTGAATTGAACACCCCCCAATACAGTTTTAAAATGTTGTTGCAAAATGATAGAAACTGGTTGTGTTTCCAATAATTACTGTGAAGAAATTTGGTTTGAGTGAGTCATCAAAATATGAGTCAGAAATTTCTGTAAACTTTGATATAAATCCATTATATGACTTCAAATTGGGCATAATAGAATGATTTATAAATTATTCTTTTTTGTATGCCCAACAAATATTAAAAGCTAATCCACAGTGTTCCTGATACTATGCTGAGTACTAGACATTAAATAAAAACACATAAAAGTGTAAAATTATGAGACCTTTTACAAAGGAAAGAGAAAAAAAAATTTTGAGCTGAAATTTATGAATTGCATAGAAACAAAGGGGAACAGATTGTATCAAGGCCCTGCAACAACAATGCAGACATTTTGTGAACAAGAAGGTCGTGTTTGCTGAATCTCAGAAGGCAAAATTTGGAGGCCATTATAAAGATTTCAGTTAAGTATATTAAATATTTGATTAATAATCTAAGGAATAATGGGAAGTTATTAAACTTTTTAAGTAGGAAGGTAGTGTGATTTTTTTTTTTTTTTTTGTACCGGGGATGGAACTCAGGGGCACTCGACCACTGGGCAACATCCCCAGTCCTTTTTTGTATTTTATTAGAGACAGGGTCTCACTGAGTTGCTAAGTGCCTCGCCATTGCTGAGGCTGGCTTTGAACTCGCGATCCTCCTGCCTCAGCCTCCCAAGTGCTGGGATTACAGGCGTGCGCCACCGCGCCCGGCTGGTAGTGTGATCTTTATTTGCATTTTTAAAATATTGCCCTGACTATAAAGAGTGAAATAAAAAGAGGCAAATTTTAATACTCTAAATAAAAGATAATATTCTGGACTGAGTAAAATGGTGAAAAAGTTCGGGACACATGGGTAGAGCAAGCAATAGTTAAGAAGAAAAGTTAGTGGACATGATGTGGGGCTATAAAGGAGCATGGTAAGGGAGGAGTCCAAGATGGTCCACTCTTAGAATTATATTTTCATAAATTGGATGAGGCATGGTATCATACCAGGTGATAGGGAAGGAATGCGCTATTGGGCCCAATGACTTGAGGATCACTTTGACACATAAGATGAGGGCTGGGGATGTAGTTCAGTGGTAAAGCACCTGCCTAACATGCATAGAGTCTTGTTTTAGATTCCCAGCACCCTCATTCCAAACACAGGTGAATGTCAGAACAAGCAGATAGATACTCTTGATCTCAAAGCCAGGGGATATAAGGTTTGAAGATGAATGAGATGTAAGAATAATAGTTGAGACCAAGTCATGAAAAAATCCAGTATTTAATGATGGACCACAAAATGGTGTGTGTAGAAGACAGAGTAGCAGAGGCCAGGGAAGTTAACAAAAAAGAATAAGAGAAAGAAAAGTAGCCATTGTGAGATTCCTTAGAAATCTGCAAGGCTGGAAGGGTTGGAATTCAAAGAGTATGAGTAGAAATGGACCTTATAAGGGACTGTGTGGCGATTCTTCTGTATTTGGATAGAAGGTGAGGTTAGGTGAAAAAGTTTTAGCATTTAGGATGTGGTACATTGACAAAAATTCTTATCACACTGTGTCGTTTATCTTCAGGAAGTAAAAGCTGAGGTTACCTGTAGAAGGAAGAGATGGTGGGAGGAATGCTTTGTCAGAATTTTGCTGAAAATAAAGAGGATTTTTCAATGCCATCTGGATGTTCAGGAGAGAAAGGAGCCCCAGAGGAACCCCAAGGCCTGCCATGCAGTGGCAGCAGTACCACTCTGCCCTCTGGTGTGTGCTTTCTACAGTTGTGGCCAACTGCTCAGTAGGACATAAAAAGAAAGGGAGTTGAGTTCATCTAATACTGATGTTTTTCTAGCTGGGCTTTTAAAGAGTCAGAAAAACAAAGTGGCTAGGACACAAAAGCTGATGTGCTACTAAAATGGCAGAAAGCTTAATAAGGTATAAAAGGAGAGGATTTAAGGATTTAGAGAAAAATAGAAAAATTACTGGGCTAGAGGCTTTGGTAATTCTAGTCTTGTTGATTTTATGATTCTTTAATATCCTTTTCTTATTGGTTCAGTTTTTTTAAATATTTATGAGAAAAATAATCAGGCAATAATAAGTAAGTAATATTTTACAGGATAAGAAGACAGTCTTATTGCATGACTAAAAGCCATGATTGTCTACATTAGTTTCCTAATCATGTTGTCATACAACTTGGTTACCATAAACCTTTGATTGATTGATCGATCATATCTATCTCCGTCATCCATCTATCATCATCCATGTATCTATCGATAAATATACTTGCTCCCTAAAATAGCATCAAACGAAACTTTAAAACTGAAGTTCTGATATATTTCCCCACATTTTCTGTAGACATAAATTTCAAGGATTCAGGGAGCATAAGGCATTAATAAGGGCAATTACACAATTATCTGACACAGTTTTATTAGGGCCAATACTTGTTCTTCCCCATTCATCATTTTTCCCTTCTGTCTCTTTGAATAATAACTTAATACCAAGCATGAATTTCCATGCTATGCTATGTTTAACCCCTGGTAAATTGGTAAATTTTGAGCAGATGTTTTAATTAGATGTTTATAATGCACAAGGAAGTCTAAGACAACTGAATGAACACTTCTATAATGCTTATTTAGCAAATGCAAATGAATGCATGATGATTAGTATAGACAATGAAAAACATTTAAGTATTATGGCGTGTTTCAACTGCAAAATACTTAGTTCTTTCCTATACTTTTATTCCTAATGGGAGGTATGCATAGCTAATTAAACTCTCTTCCTAAATATTCTTGAGAGGAAACTGGTTTGTAATACATTTATTTGAAGTTTTGTACATTTTTTGCTTCATGCATTTGAAACATATATAAAATATAGTATATTGAACAAATTATATGTAGGTATATATATTTAAAATAATGCTTATTATTCTTTAATGTCAAAAAGTAACAAAGTAGATCTTTGACTTTAATGAAATTAAATTTCTTGTTTTTATAATTTACAAAATAGTCCATAAATTCAAGAGCTTTTACAATGTACAATATTGCTATGATTCAGATGTGAATCATGAGGTGTTCATTTGGCAAACAGGTTGTAAGAAGGTCATCTAACACAATTTCTCTTCATTAGCTTGGTTATTTATCTTCCCATATGCACTGATTCACAGGAGAAAAATTTAAAGCCTTTAGTTGTAGCTGATCAAAAGATCACATTGAGGACCTCGGTGACACCATCCTGGCTTGGGAAGGCAGGGGAACAAGTTCCAGCCTGCAAGAGTTCCAGCTAGGCCCGCCCACCTCAGAGACGCCATCCCAGCTCTGGTGGGCAGGGGAACAAGCCTTGGCCTGCAAGAGTTCCAGGTAGGCCCTATGGCATGCTTTTCCAGCTTGGCCCACCCACTCAGGAGCCACAGGTATTTTCTTCCTCTGCCTACAGGTCAGGGAACAGGCCCCACGCCCAGGAACAGGGAATATTACATGTGGATACGCATCTTTTGTTTCTCCTACTAACAACCTAATTCCCATGATTACCTTCTCATTAATCAAATAATCTAATACCTCTATCTTCTCACATCCTACCTCACAAACATTTTAGCCCACCCATAAGTCCCCTCTTCTACCAGTAGATACTGTGAACCACCAAACAAAAATACTGACTAAATGGTAGAAGATAATTGATCTCATCATTTATGGTTAAAGTGTCAAAATTGTAAATATAAAAATAGAAACTAACTGATATATGGCAATATGTTGGGTACTTTGAATGCTGTAATATTGATCTTTCCATTAAAAGTGAGGCATCAGTTACCTGTAGGGAAGATATAAGACAATAGGACAGAAACAGTAATACCTCAGACTTACACTGCAAGAGGAGAAAACACATAGATATCATGAAAAAACAAGGGAGGAAAATGCCCCAAACAAACCAAGATACTACAGCAATAGAATCCATAGATAGCACAGTAGGTGAAATGTCGGAAAAGGAGTTCCGTATATAATAATTAAAATGATTCAGGATTTAAAAAATGACCTAAGTGAGCAGATACAGGCAAAAATTGATCTCTCCAACAAAGAGATAAGAGATCAAATACAGGCAACCATCCATCACACCAACAAAGAGATAAGAGAACAAATACAGGTAGCAAAAGAATACTCCAAGAAAGAGATAGAGAGTCTGAGAAAAAAACAAACAGAAATACTTGAAATGAAAGAAACAGTAGGCCATTTAAAAAACTCAATAGGTAGTATCACCAATAGATTGGATCACTTAGAAGATAGGACCTCAGAAATGAGGACAAAATATATAATATTGAAAATAAAGTTGGCCACACAGCGAAGATGGTAAGAAACCATGAACAAAATATCTAAGAAATATGGGATACCATCAAAAGACCAAATATAAGATTTATTGGAATTGAGGAAGGTGCAGAGAATCAATCCAAAGGAATGCAAAATCTCTTTCATGAAATAATATCAGAAAATTTCCCAAACAAGAACGAATTTGAAAACCAAATACAAGAAGCATATAGGATGCCAAATGTACAAAATTACAACAGATCTACACCAAGGCACATTATAATGAAAATGACTAGCGTACAGAATAAGGATAGAATTTTAAAGGCCATAAGAGAGAAAAATCAGATAACCTATAGAGGAAAACCAGTTCGCATCACAGCAGATTTTTCAACCCAGACCCTCAAAGCAAGGAGAGCCTGGAACAACATATACCGGGCTCTAAAAGATAAGGGATGCCAACCAAGAATCTTATATCCAGCAAAATTAAGCTTTAGATTTGATGATGAAATAAAAACCTTCCATGATAAACAAAAGAATTTAAAACAAGAAAGTCGGCACTACAGAATATCTTTGGCAAAATATTCCACAAGGAGGAATTGAAAAACAACAATGAAAACCTTCGAAGGGAAGAACAACAATAAATGAAAACTAACCATAGGAGAAATCAAGTCAAGCTAAATACCAAAAATAAAATGGAATTAAATAAAATTTAAAATTACTGGTAATACAAATCATATCTCAATAATAACCCTGGACGTTAATGGCCTAAACTCACCAATTAAAAGATATAGGCTGATAGATTGGATTAAAAAAAGACCCAACAATATGCTGCCTTCAAGAGACACATCTCATAGGAAAAGACGCCCACAGACTGAAGGTGAAATGATGGGATAGAATATACCACTCACATGGACTACATAAGCAAGCAGGGGTTTCCATCCTCATATCAAACAAAGTGGACTTCAAACCAAAGATAATCAAAAGAGATAAGGAAGGGCATTTCATACTACTTAAGGGAATCACACATTACAAGAAATAGCTGTCATAAATATAAATGCCCCAAATAACGGAACATCCATGTTCATCAAAGAAACCCTTCTCAAGTTCAAGAACCAAATAGACCACAACACGATAATTCTAGGTGACTTTAACACACCGCTTTCACAATTGGATAGATCTTCCAAACAAAAGCTAAACAAAGAAACTGTAGACCTCAATAATACAATCAATAGCTTAGATTTAACTGATATATGTAGAGTATATTATCCATCAACGAGTCGGTACACTTTCTTCTCAGCAGCACATGGATCATTCTCTAAAATAGATAATATATTATGCCATAAAGCAATCTAAGCAAATATAAAAAAGCAGAGATAATACCCTGCATACTATCAGATTATAATGGAATGAAACTAGAAATCAATGATAAAGAAACAAAACCTACTCCAACACCTGGAGACTAAATAATATGCTATTGAATGAATGATGGGTTGCAGAAGATATCAAAAAGGAGATTAAAAAATTCTTAGAGGTAAATGAGAACACTGATACAACATATTGAAATCTCTGGGACACTATGAAGGCAGTACTAAAAGGAAAATTCATTGCATGGAGTTTATTCCTTCAAAGAAGAAAAGGTCAACAACTAAATGAATTAACATTCCACCTCAAAGCCCTACAAAAAGAACAAGTTAAACCCACAAGCAGTATAAAACAGGAAATAATTAAAATCAGAGCTGAAATCAATGAAATTGAAACAAAAAACACAATTGAAAAAATCAACAGAACCAAAAGTTGGTTCTTTCAACCAACTTTGAAAAAATAAATAGAATTGATAAACCATTAGGTATGCTAAGAAAAGGAGAGAAAAAACTCAAATTACCAATATATGTGAAGAAAAAGGAAACATCAATACGGACACTACAGAAACACAGAAGATAATTAGAAATTATTTTGAAAATCTATACTCCAACAAAATAGAAAATAATGAAGACATCAACAAACTTCTAGAAATATACAATATGCCCAAACTAAATCATAATGACATACACAACTTAAATAGATCAATTTCAAGCAAAGAAATAGAGGATGCCATCAAAAACGTACAAACCAAGAAAAGCCCAGGTCCAGATGGATACACAACTGAGTTCTACAAGACCTTTAAAGAAGAACTAACACCAATACTTTTCAAACTATTCCATGAAATAGAAAAAGAGGGAACCCTTCCAGACTCATCCTATGAGGCCAATATCACCCTGATTCCAAAACCAGGCAGAGACAAATCAAAGAAAGAAAACTTCAGACCAATATCACAAATAAATATAGATGCAAAAATCCTTAATAAAATTCTGGCAAATCGAATACAAAAAAAATTTTAAAAAAGTACAACACAATCAAGTGGGGTTCATTCCAGGAACGCAAGTTTGGTTCAACATAAGAAAATCAATAAATGTTGTTCACCACATCAGTAGACTCAAAGATAAAAATCATATGATCATCTCAATTGACGCAGAGAAAGCATTTGAAAAGATACAACACCCCTTCATGTTCAAAACTCTAGAACAAATAGGGATAACAGGAACATACCTCAACATTGTAAAGGCCATCTATGCTAAGCCCCAGGACAACATCATCCTAAATGGAGAAAAGCTGAAAGCATTCCAACTAAAAACTGGAACAAGACAAAGATGTGTTCTTTTGCCACTATTATTTAACATAGTTCTTGAAATCCTAGCATTAGACAGATGAAAGAAATAAAAGGGATAAGGATAGGAAAAGAAGAACTCAAACTATCACTATTTGCAGACAATATGATTCTATACATAGAGGTCCAAAAAACTCCACCAGAAATCTTCTAAATATAATAAATGAATTCAGCAAAGTGGCTGGATATAAAATCAATACCCATAAATCTAAGGCATTTCTGTACATCAGCAACAAATCCTCAGAAAGAGAAACTAGAAAATCCACCCCATTTACTGTAATGTCAAAAAAAATAAAATAAAATATTTGGAAATAAACCTAACAAAAGAAGTGAAAGACCTGTACAATGAAAACTACAACACGCTAAAGAAATCAAAGAAGATCTTACATAGAAAGATTTACCTTGTTCATGGATAGGTAGAACTAATATTGTCAAAATGACTATTTTACCAAAAGCACTATACAATTTCATTGCAATCCCAATCAAAATCCCAATGTCATTCCTCATAGAAATAGAAAAGGAAATCATGAAATTCATCTGGAAAAATAAGAGACCCAGAATAGCCAAAGCAATTCTTAGCAAGAAGAATGAAGCTGGTGGCATTACTATTCCAGACCTTAAATTGTATTACAAAGCAATAGTAACTAAAACAGCATGGTATTGGCACCGCAATAGACCAGTAAACCAATGGTACAGAATAGAAGACACAGGGACTAACCCACACATCTACAGTTATGTTTTATTAGACAAAGGTGCCAAAAACATACATTGGAGAAAAGACAGCCTCTTCAACAAATGGTGTTGGGAAAACTGGAAATCCTTATGTAATAAAATGAAATTAATCCTCTATCTCTCTCCATGCACAAAACTCAACTCAAAATGGATCAAGGACCTAGAAATTAAACCAGAGACCTTGCACCTAATAGAGAAAAAAGTAGGCACAAATCTCCAACATGTTGGATTAGGCCCCAATTTCCTCAATAAGACCCCTATAGCGCAAGAACTAAAACCAAACATTAATAAATGGGATGGATTTAAACTAAAAAGCTTCTTCTCAGCAAAAGAAACAATCAGTGATGTGAACAGAGAACCTACAGAATGGGAGCAAATCTTTACCACATGGACATCAGACAGAACATTAACTTCAAGGATATAAAGCTCTCAAAAACCTTTACACCAAAAAAACAAACAACCTAATCAATAAATGGGCTAAGGAACTGAACAGACACTTCTCAGAAGAAGATATACAATCAATCAACAAATATATGAAAAAATGTTCAACATCTCTAGCAATTAGAGAAATGCAGATCAAAACTACTCTAAGATTTCATCTCATGCCAGTCAGAATGGCAGTTATCAAAAACACAAACAACAATAAATGCTGGTGAGGATGTGCAGAAAAGGGCACACTCTTACATTGCTGGTGAGGCTGCAAATTTTGCAGCCAATTTGGAAAGCAGTATGGAGATTCCTAGGAAAACTTGGAATGAAACCACCATTTGACCCAGCTATCCCACTCCTGGGTCTATACCCAAAGGACTTAAAAAAGCATACTACAGGACACAGCCACATCAATGTTCATAGCAGCACAATTCACAATAGCTAGATTGTGAAAACAACCCCCGATAATGCCCATCAGCAGATGAATGGATAGGGAAACTTTGGTATATATACACAATGGAATACTACTCAGCACTAAAAGAGAATAAAATTATGGCATTTGCAGGTAAATGGATGGAGTTGGAGAAAATAATGCTAAGTGAAGTCAGCCAATCACAGAAAACCAAAGGTCGATTAATTCCTTTGCTAGGATGATGATACTGAATTATAGTGGCAAGGGAGTGGGGATGAGAGGAATGAAGGAATGTTAAATAGAAAAAAGGGGGGAGGGGAGGGGAGGGAAAGGGGCAAGGGGATAGAAACAATGGCAGAAGGAGTTTGACATCAATATACTAAGTGCATGTATAAAAACTCAAATTGTATGAAAACATTTTGTGTAAAACCAATGACTTGGAAAACTGTGCTCTTTATATGTAATATGAAAGTAATTGCACTCTAAAAGCATGTATAACAAATTAAATTAATAAAAAAGATCACATCGAGTATAATTTTTTAAATTATTAATTTTTTATTCTAAGTTGTTAGAAATGACAGCAGAATACATTACATTTTTATATTATACTTATAGAGCACGTTTTTACATATCTCTGGTTGTATACAAAGTATATACACACCATTAGTGACTTCATACATGCACTGAGGGTATGAGATGGATAACATTTAGAGTAAATTGAGAAAAGGAAAATAAATTTGTGTATTGATATGTACAGATATATACAGAAATGTGCTTATTAAATTGCCCAGAACATCTAGAACTCACTAATTGGAATTGAAGAGTAATTGTTCTTTCCCTGTTTAAGGTGATTCAACACAGATTGTTTTTATAGTCATCAAGGAGTATCCCTATAATTCTGGTTTTCTCAAGTATTGTCCATGCACAGCAGGTTGCACAGATGTGTTATTTATTGATATATTGATATGGATATGATGAATATAGAAGGAGGACCAAGAGTTTAATTTAGATATATTGAGTTAGGGATTTGGGGAGTATCAAAATGAAAATATCAGGTAAACAATGATATATATCTTAAATAGATATATATATTTTTTTGAGTAAAAAAAGTGAACTTTTAGCAACCACAGCAAAACCATTGAAAAATGATCAGCATTTAGATGGCAATAAAGTGGTGGAATTGGAGGATTGCCCATGGGAAAGAATATGGAACTATAAAGGGAGAGCTCAGGACCAAAGCCTGAAGAAACCCAACATCTAGAGGTTAAGTGGAGAAGGTATATATAGCTGACAAAGCAAACTGAGGAGAAATGACCAGACAGTGAAGAAGCAAACCAGAGGATTTTATGTTACTCAGACCTGGGAGAACAAATGTTCTAAAAAAGTAGAAATGGTTAGTAGTGTAGAATCATATTGATAAGTCAAGTAAAAATGGTACTGGAAAATATTCTTTGAGCCTGGTGACATGGAAATCTGCAGAAAAATAAAGAAAAATGACAGCCCTTCTCACCAAATCTGTGAATTTGTATCTGTTGTTATGACTGTATGTGAAAATTATTTTATTTATACCTTAAATCCTGACAAATTTGATTTCTCTTATGTGGGTTTTCTTGACATTCATATATTTCCATATTGTGTGTATATTGAACTTACTTGATGTAAGGGAAAAAAAAAAACTAATTAGTTTCAATTATATGAAAGCAAAGAAAATTTTTTGGCTATTCTGTTGAATGGCTTCCAAAAATATTTGAACCTTCGTGGAGGGTGAAAAAAATGTGATCATTTAATTCACATTGATACTTCTCACATTCATTTTCAGCTCAAACTTTTAATAAATTTTATTGAGCAATGATGTTAGGTGTTGTTAGGTACTAGAAATACAGAGGTGACTAATATGAACATCCTTAAAAAGTAATATAAAAGAAAATAAACTATGACCCATTGACTTGATGTAGCTATCAGTCAGTCACTTAGGGAAGCCATTGGGAGGTCCCCTAGGGCTGCTGGAATCCTTTGATATGAACTTACTGCCATGAAAGTAGATGTGGAAAGGCCCTATGTAGGACATTGAACTCATAAATGGGTTTTATTTTTGTTGTATTTGAGCGCTGATTGAATCCTCTTGTTGTGTCTGTCAGTACTGAATCAAATTGACAGGACAGTTTGTGTTCCACTTTTTTCTCTTGTTTGACTTTGGTCTTTCACAGATTTGTTATCTGTAACAGGGACCAGCTGTGTTCTACTCTGTCACTGGTATTACTAACAACTGCCTTTGACACAGTACAAGACAATTAAACAAAAAAAGAAACCATTACAAAACGAAAAAGGCATTATTTTAATTTAGGGAAAGGTAAGGTAGGAGTGTTATAAAAGAAATTCTTAGAAAAATATAGTTTATGAAACTGTGTGTATGTGTGTGTGTGTGTATGAGAGAGAGAGAGAGAGAGAGAGAGAGAGAGAGAGAGAGAGAGAGAGAGGGAGGAAAGATCTTTTTGCTTCAGGTCAAGAGCAGACTCATCTTGATTGTGAGGGAAATGCTATACAGCAGAAAATAGGAAGGAACTGGAGTCAAGCTCAGATTTAAACTGTAGTGTCCTCCCTGGGTGATCCCTAGGAGGTACTTAATCTCTACATCTCAGTTTTCTTAGCAGTTCCACTGATATCATAATGCTTTCCTCACTGCCTTGTGGTGAGAATTAGATGGAACAGTGAGTCTGTCACATCAAAACCTGCCCATTATATACTTAAAAAAAATTGAATTCATAATTTCTCCATGTTTTTTCTCTAGTACTTCTAAGCTATTTTCATTCAAGATTATTTTTAAAAGTGCAATGTGGAAGTGATTTTAATTATGGTATTAATGAGGATTTATCTGTGATGTGATATACTTTCATATTTTTTAATTTATCATTTATCTAAGTATTTACTATCTAGTTTACTATGAATGTAGCTAGGTAGATAAGGACAATAATGAAATGTGACTATAGGAGGAAATGATTTCTTTGGGAAATGCGATGTAATTTCTTATGATCTTTATATATATATATGTGTGTGTGTGTGTGTGTGTGTGTGTGTGTGTGTGTGTGTATCTTTATTTTATTTGTTTATTTTTATGTGGTGCTGAGGTTTGAACCCAGTGCCTTATATATGCCAGGCAAGTGCTCTACCACTGAGCCACAACCCCAGTGCCTTTCTTGATCTTAGATAATATGATTCTATTTGTAGCAAAAAAGCCATGTGATAGAAACTTGGTCATTTACATTTTGTATCATTTAAAATCACTATAGTTAGAAGTTATAATTTCCTAGTTGGGAAACATCAATTCATTTCAGGAATGATTGTAGACAATCTCTTAGATACACAAAGAACTGAGAACTGGGGACAGTGGATTGTACAAAGTTTGAAGAAATGCTTTAGTTTTCCCATGGAATGTTCTTCAACTAGTTTTAATGTCCATAGACACTTCAGATTGGTGAGCATGAGAAGAAATTTCATTAGGCTTTCCTACAACATTTCCTTCCAAATTTATCTTTGTTAATTCTTTTTGCTCTTTTTTTTCCTTGAAATTGAATATATTTGTGGTAAGTATAGCCCTCAAATTTTCAAATATAATGGAATTCATATGGAGATTTGGGAAAGTTTATGTCTGTGAATTTCCAGAGATTTGGTTGTGGCGGGGGTATCGGGGTACAAAGTTAAGAAGGCTTCTGACTTCTGTCTAATAACAGCATAAGGATTGGTTGTCCCTTGAAAAAGAACACCTTCAGGGTCGCCACTATATATCTGTATATAACACATGCTGCAATGTTACTATTTCAGAATCTGGCATCTAGATTTTATCCAATTTCCTATTTTTTATATGTGTATTTTCTTAAATTTATTTATTTATTATTCTAAGTTGTTAGAAATGACAGCAGAATGCATTACATTTCATATTATACTTATAGAGCACATTTTTACATATCTCTGGTTATATACAAAGAATATTCACACCATTCATGACTTCATATATGCACTTAGGGTAATGATATCCATCTCATTCAACCATATATTTTTTTTCTTCTTTACCCTTTTGCCCCCTCCCTTCCCCTCCCTCCCCATTGGCCATTCTAGTGTTCCTCTAATCCTCCTATGCTCCCCGACCCAACCACACTGTGAATCAGCCTCCTTATATCAGAGAAAACATTCAGCATTTGGCTTTTTGGGATTGGCTAACTTCACTTAGCATTATATTTTCCAACTTCATCCATTTACCTGTGAATGCCATGATTTTATTCTCTTTTAGTGCTGAGTAATACCCTATTGTGTATATATACCACATTTTCTTTATCCATTCATCTACTGAAGACCATCTAGGTTGGTTCCACAGTTTAGCTATTGTGAATTGTGCTGCTATAAACATTGATGTGGCTGTGTCCCTATAGTACTTTTTTTTTTTTTTTTTTTTTTTTAAGTCTTTTGGGTGTAGACCGAGGAGGGGGATAGCTGGGTCATCAGGTGGTTCCAATCCCAGTTTTCTAAGGAATGTCCATACTGCTTTCCATATTGGCTGTACCATTTTGCAGTCCCACCAGCAATGTATGAGTGTGCCTTTTCCCCCACATCCTCGCCAACATTTATTGTTGTTTGTGTTCTTAATAGCTGCCATTCTGACTGGTGTGAGATGAAATCTTAAAGTGGTTTTGATTTGCATTTCTCTTGTTGCCAGAGATGTTGAACATTTTTTCATGTATTTGTTGATTGATTGTATATCTTCTTCTGAGAAGTATCTGTTAAGTTCCTTGGCCCATTTATTGACTGGGTTATTATTATTATTATTTTTTTTTTGGTGTTAAGATTTTTGAGTTCTTTATATATTCTAGAGATTAGTGCTCTATCTGATGTGCATGTGGTAAAGATTTGTTCCAAATTAGTAGGCTCTCTATTCACCTGATTGTTTCTTTTGCTGAGAAGAAGCTTTGTAATTTGAATATATCCCATTTATTGATTCTTGATATTAATTCTGTGCTGCAGGAGTATTATTAAGAAACTTGGGGCCTAATCCGACATGTTGGAGATTAGAGCTTACTTTTTCTTCTCTTAAGTGTAGTGTCTCTGGTCTAATTCCTAGATCCTTGATCCACTTTGAGTTGAGTTTTCTGCATGGTGAGAGATAGAGGTTTAATTTCATTTTGTTGCATATTGATTTCCAGTTTTCCCAGCACCATTTGTTGAAGAGCCTATTTTTTCTCCAATATACATTTTTGGCACCTTTGTCTAATATAAGATAAGTGAAATTATATGCATTAGTCTCTTTGTCCTCTATTCTGTACCATTGGTCTACCAGTCTATTTTTGTGCCAATACCATGCTGTTTTTGTTACTATTTCTCTGTAGTATAATTTAATGTCTGGTATAGTGATGCCACCTGCTTCACTCTTCTTGCTAAGGATTGATTTAGCTATTCTGGGTCTCTTCTTTTTCCAGATGAATTTCATGACTGCTTTTTCTATTTCTATGAGGAATGTCACTTAGATTCTGATTGGAATTGCATTAAATCTATATAGCACTTTTGGTAGTATGGTCATTTTGACAATATTAGTTCTGCCTATCCAAGATCAAGGTAGATATTTCCATCCTCTAAGATCTTCCATAATTTTTTTCTTTAGTGTTCTGTAGTTTTCATTATAGAGGTCTTTCACATCTTTGGTTAAGTTGATTCCCAAGTATTTGATTTTATTATTTTTTTTATGCCATTGTAAACAGGGTAGTTTTCCTCATTTCCCTTTCAGAGGATTTGTCACTGATAGAAATGCCTTAGATTTATGGGTGTTGATTTTCTACCCTGCTACTTTGCTGAATTCATTTATGAGTACTAGAAGTTTTCTGGTGGAATTTTTTGGGTCTTCTAGGCATAAAATCATATCGTCAGTGAATAGTGATTATTTGAGTTCTAGTTTACCTATCTGTATCCCTTTAATTTCTTTTGTCTGTCTTATTGCTCTGGCCAGTGTTTCAATTACTATGTTAAATAGAAGTGGTGAAAGAGGGCATTCCTGTCTTGTTTCGGTTTTTAGAGGGAATGTTTTCAATTTTTCTCCATTTATAATAATGTTGGCCTGGGGCTTAGTGTAGATAGCTTTTACAATGTTGAGATATGATCCTGTTATGCCTAGTTTTTCTAGTGTTTTGAACATGAAGGGGTGCTGTATTTTGTCGAATGCTTTTTCTGCATCTATTGATATAATAATATGGTTCTTATCTTTAAGTCTATTGAGCTGATGAATTACATTTATTGATTTCTGTATATTGAACCATCCTTGCATCCCTGGAATGAACCCCACTTGATCGTGGTGTACTATATTTTTGATATGTTTTTATATCCGTTTTGCCAGAATTTTATTGAGAATTTTTACATCTGTGTTCATTAGCGATATTGGTCTGAAGTATTTTTTTTTTTTTTTTTGATATGTCTTTGCCTTGTTTTGGGATCAGGGTGATATTCGCCTCATAGAATGAGTTTGGAAGTGCTCCCTCTTTTTCTATTTCCTGAAATAAATTGGAGAGTATTGGTACCAATTCTTCTTTAAAGGTCTTGTAGTACTCGGCTGTGTATCCATATGGTCCTGGGCTTTTCTTGGTTGGTAGGCTTCTGATGGCATCTTCTATTTCATTGCTTGAAATTGGTCTATTTAAATTGTGTATATCATCCTGCTTTAATTTGGGCCAATCATATGACTCTAGAAATTTGTCGATGCCTTCAATGTTTTGTATTTTATTGGAGTACAAGTTTTCAAAATAATTTCAAATTATTTACTGTGTTTCTGTAGTGTCTGTTGTGATATTTCCTTTTCCATCATATATGTTAGTAATTTGAGTTTTCTCTCTCCTTCTCTTTGTTAGCCTGGCTAAGATTCTGTCAATTTTATTTATTTTTTCAAAGAACCAACCTTTTTTCTTATCAATTTTTTCAATTGTTTCTTTTGTTTCAATTTCATTGATTTCAGTTCTGATTTTAATTATTTCCTGTCTTCTATTGCTTTTGGTGTTGGATTGTTCTTCTTTTTCTAGAGCTTTGAGATGTAATGTTAAGTCATTTATTTGTTGACTTTTTCTTCTTTTGAAGAATGAACTCAATGCAATGAAGTTTCCTCTTAGAACTGCCTTCATAATGTCCCAGAGATTTCTACATGTTGTGTCTGTGTTCTCATTCACCTCTAAGAATTTTTAAATCTCCTCTTTGATGTCATCTGCAACCCATTTTTCATTCAATAGCATATTATTTAGTCTCCAGGTATTGGAGTAGCTTTTATTTCATATTTTATTATTGATTTCTAATTTCATTCCATTATGGTCTGATAGAATGCAGGGTAGTATCTCTATTTTTTATATTTGCTAAGAGTTGATTTTTGGCATAGTATATGGTCTATTTTAGAGATGGATCCACGTGCTGCTGAGAAGAAAGTGTATTTGCTTGTTGAAGGATGAATTATTCTATACAAGTTAGTCTAAGATGTTTATTGTATTTTTGAGTTCTATAGTTTCTTTGTTCAACTTTTGTTTGGAAGATCTATCCAGTGGTGAAAGGGTGTGTTAAAGTCTCCTAGGATTATTGTGTTGTGGTCAATTTGACTCTTGAACTTGAGAAGAGTTTGTTTGATGAACATGGATGCTCCATTGTTTGGGGCATATACATTTATAATTGTTAAGTCTTGTTGGTGTATGGTTCCCTTGAGCAGTATGTAGTGTCCTTCTTTATCCCTTTTGATTGACTTTAGCTCGAAGTCTACTTTATTTAATATGAAGATGGAAACCCCTGCTTGTTTCCTCAGTCCATGTGAGTGGTAGGATTTCTCCAAACCTTTCACCCTCAGCCTGTGATGTCTTTTCCTATGAGATGAGTCTCTTGGAGGCAGCATATTGTTGGGTCTATTTTTTTGATCCAATCTGCTAGTCTATGTCTTTTGATTGGTGAGTTTAGGCCATTAACATTCAGAGTTATTATTGAGACATATTTTGCATCCCCAGCCATTTTTGTTTATTTTTGGTATTTACCTTGACATGGTTTCTCCTCTGGTTAGTTTTTCCTTTAGTGTAGTACCTCCCTTTGCTGATTTTCATCATTGGTTTTTATTTCCTCTTCATGGAATATTTTGGCGAGGATGTTCTGTAGTGTTGGCTTTCTAGTTGTAAATTCTTTTAACTTTTGTTTATCATAGAAGGTTTGTATTTCTTTTTCAAATCTAAAGCTTAATTTTGCTGGGAATAAGATTCTTGGTTGGCATCCTTTTTCTTTCAGAGCTTGGTATGTGTTGTTCCATGATCTTCTAGCTTTGAGTGTCTCAGTTGAAAAATCTGCCATGATACAAATTGGTCTCCTCCTAAATGTGATCTAATTCCTTTCTCTTGTGGACTTTAAAATTCTATCTTTATTCTGTATGCTAGGCATTTTCATTATAATGTATCTTGGTATAATGTATCTAGGCATTTTCATTATAATGTATCTGTTGTAATTTTGTACATTTGGTGTCCTATAAGCCTCTTGTATTTGGTTTTCCAATTAATTCTTCATGCTTGGGAAATTTTCTGATATTATCTTGTTGAAGAGATTGTGCATTCCTTTGGTTTGAAACTCTGTATCTTCCTCTATCCCAACTAATCTTATATTTGGTCTTTTGTTGCTGTTCTATAATTCTTGGATGTTCTGTTCATGGTTTCTTACTATCTTCACTGTGTGGTCAATTTTATTTTCAAGATTATATACTTAGTCTTCATTGTCTGAAGTTCTTTCTTCCAGTTGATCTAGTCTGTTGGTGATGTCTTCTAGTGTTTTTTGTTTGTTTGTTTGTTTTTGTTCTTAATTGTTTTCTTCATTTCAAGGATTTCTGACTGGTTTTTTTTTCAGAGCTTCTATCTCTTTTTTGAAGTAATCTCTCGCTACTTGTATTTGCTCTCTTATATCTTTGTTGTAGTGGTCAAATTTTGCCTGTATTTGCTCATTTAGGTCATTCTTTAATTCAGAGATCATTTTAATCATGAACCTTCTGAACTCCTTCTCTGACATTTCATCAACTTCACTGAACATGGGTTCTGTTATTGTAGTATCCTTGTTTGGGGTACTTTCCTCCCTTTTTTTTTTTTTTTATGTTGTCTATTTTCCTTCTTTCTTGCAGTGTAGATCTGAGATATTATAGTTTCTACACTATATTCTTGTAATATCTGTGCAGGTTGTCTGTGCCTCCCTTTAATGTTGGGCTTTCAGAACCTGCTGGTGTCCCTCGAAGTATGCTACCTGAGTCTGGGTCCCATGCAGGTTGGTGTGGGCCGAACTGGTTGAATCTGAGTTCCTGTGGCGGTCTGCTGGTTGGAAGAGGCGGTCCTCTGAACAGAGGTCAGTGACGCTGTACTAGGCCTGCTTGAGTTCCACAGGTGTGGGCTGGGTTGACCTGGGCCCACCTGCACTCGGGTGGAGGTTGGTGGAACTGTCCTGAGCCTGGCCACACTCAAGCGGATGTCAGTGGGACTGACCTGAGCCTGGCCGCGCTAGGGTGGAGGTCAGCAGGACTGACCTGGGCCTGGCCACACTCCAGTGTTGGTCTCCGGCCACCTGCACTCAAGCAGAGTTGGGTGGGTCTGTCCTTGCATCTCTTGCTCTGGGGTGGAGGTCAGCGGGACTGACTGGAGCCTGGTCGCACACAAGGGGAGGTCAGCAGTAGTGACCTGAGCCTGGCCACGCTAGGGTAAAGGTCAGTGGGACTGACCTGGTCTTGGCTGCACTCCAGTGTAGGTCCCCGGGACTGCCTATATGTGTATTTTATATGTGCGTGTGTATGTATACACATACATATACAACATGTGTCACATATATATATATATATATACATATATATGTATGTATGTATATATAATGATTTTGATATATGTGTGAATCAGAATTTCTGTTAAAAGGAATGTGTTTCTACGGTAATTTCAATGTCTTCTTTGCACAGAAACATTTAGTATATTACTAACTACTTCAATAAGATGAAAAAGAAGGCCAATGTGAGTCTTTGCTACAACAAAAAGGGGAGGTTTGCAAAACAAAACAAAACAAAACAAATTTTGCAGATTATGAATGAGTATAACCTGTAACACTAAGTGATAACTTTGACTTATTTTTATCCTCAAAATATATGCATTCAACATTACTCTTCTTCAGCTCCATCATTGTAATAATTATGTTCTTTACATTTCTGGATACAGATGAGACTGTTGGATGTGATGAACCTAACTCTGATTAGAATATTCCTGTTAGGACCTAAATGTTCTCCCTGCCTCCAACCCCATCTCACCATTTACTAATCCACTTTATTCACCATCACCAGCTTTATCTTCCTATGACCACCTGCAACCTTCTTCCTTCCAAAACTTTTATCACTTCTCTGAGTTTATGAGGCCAATTCCTTACACTATTTCATGATCCTCTTAGATGTGTCCTCATTTCTTAGTGGCATCTTTGACAAAATATTCAAAAACACTTTTGCTTTTCTTCCTTATCACAGCCAGAAATGTTTTTACCCTTTCCTTCCTTCTTCAGATCCTAGTTTTGATTGCTGTGCTATTACTTGCTTCTCAGACACTTGTGAGAATTTAGCCACTTGACCACACCGTCTTGTAACAGTGCTACTCTTTTGGGGTCTCATTCCCTCTTCTGTGAAATAAAGAAATTAGATTAGAGTCAGATTAATTTGGGGGGGTCATATGATCTTACTGTATTCAATTATGCCATTAGCGGACATAATATTTAAATGAATGAGGATATATTCCCTAAGATATTATTTAGGAAAACTGGACATTTTGCCAGATATAGGCTGTAAGCCATAGTTAGCCAACTCACAGAGTACACTATAATCTCTGAGACTCCTTCTAGTGCTAAGATTCTTTGAGCTTTGTCTAGTCCTAATCTTATTGGGCTAAAGTTCTGCATTACAGAAACTCTTCAGAACACATTACCCTAGCTAATTATCATTAATGGTGATTTATTCTGTTGGCCATTCCCTGTAGTAGGACATGATCTCTGAGTCTCCTTCCAGTGCTACAATTGTGTGAGAATATTTTAGAAAGTAATTTCTATTCCTACCATCAAAAGGCTGAAGTGCTCCCTTAAAATTCTCTTCATAGGTACCACTTAGTTACTTGTCATAGGCAATAATAGATGGTTTTGCTCTTTTCTCCCTCTCTTCCCCCATTCATTTCACATAATCTTGTACTTTTTTCTCTTTTTCTTTCTTGTTTTTTTCTCAGTATGGAGGTTTGAACCCAGAGCCTGGCACATGATAGGTAAGCATTCTACCACTGAGCCTTATCTGCAGCCTCAGTTGGACACATTTTAGACACACATCAGTCAATATATTAAATGCAGAAGGATAGTTATCTTTGTCATACAACAAGTCATTCTGGCCAGGTCATAACCTGGGTACAACCTTTCATCAATTTTCTCTATATTTCTTTTGATAGGGCAAATTACAGATGATATGAAACATGTGAGTTTTTTGCTTCTTGATATATTAGATATGGCAGGATATTTAATATGTAGGCACTCCAGAGTGTTAGTTGGATGATTAATTAATATTAGATATACATAATAACTTCCAATATTTTATGCAAAAACTATCTTTTCAAAATCTACATCTGCTTCTCAAATCTATGATAGAATTTGTAGTTTCTTGGCAGAACATCCCAATAAATAAACTCAATCTTAGAGTTAGTGAACTTTGGTTTGATTTATGTTTTGCTTAAGTAGAAAATAAATTTTGGGGTGCGGGGAATGCTCTCATTTCTCTTTTCTTTTCTGTGAGGTCTATTTTCATTCATCTTTGATCTAGCATTAATTAGCACTTTTTGATAGCTCCTTATCATATTCAACACTGCCACACTCACTAGGCATGAACATTTTTAAAAATGAAGTTTCTAAGCATCTCTGGTAGAATATTCATAAGGAAATAAAAGCCTGCATATCTCTGCCTCATTCTTACTGCAGTTATCTTTCAAGTCTTTATGCACAGGGAGCTGAAATTCTATCTTCAGTCTTACCTCTAAAAGCAAAATCCTATGTCCAGAGTATTATATTATTGTTATTGACTCAAAGCCTGTCTGATGGTCTCTTTATACTTGCATTCTATCTAACATTAATTTCATTGATAAGAAGGGTTGTAGTTACACATCAAACTCTCTGGTGTATTTCTTCCCTATTTACTCCAAAATTTCCTGTTCAACTGGACTCTACTACATAAATTTTCTTTATGTGTACATTATTTATAAACTATTTTTTATCTGTATTTGCTAATACAGAATTGGTCTACAAAGAAAACATAAACTGGAATTCTTGTTTTCAATCTATTGGGCATGTTTGAGGACCCCAGAAACAGCATATTTTCAGAGGCATTGTAACATTTTTGTCTGGGTGATCCTGTACAATGTGGTATACTTACCATAGATATAAAATAATACTTTTTTAAAATTATTATTGTTCCAGATTATTAGATGTGACATCTACTGTAAGGATCCCAATTCTTAAGCAATGTGATTTTGATACATAAATTAGAAAAAATAATTATTCTCATCACAAAAGAATTTCTCACTGTGTAGAATGGCTCTTTCTGAATTTCTTTTAACAATCAACTTTCCTTGCTTCTTTGATGAATTCCCTTAGCTGAATTCCTTGTCAGTGATCCTGAAATGCCTGTATTTAAAGGTTAATATGCAAAACCACCATCAGTGGAAAGAACCCAACAGAAGGTGAAGCAAATTTTTAATTGCAATCTTCGGCAATATTAAAACACCCTGATCATGAGGAACATGTCTCTGTGTAATGTGAAGTCCACCTCACATTGGATGGACCTACTAATTTCACCTTGAAACCTTGGGTAGTCCTTGATGCTTTCTTTTTCTTTCCTGTCCATATAAACTAATCAACAAATTTCATCACTTTTACTTCCTAAGTAGCTCTTAAATGTGTGGATTTTTCTTCATTCCCATTGCTACCATACTTTAATTCACCAGCTCCATATCTATTTAGAGTCAAATATTGAGAGTCATTATTCTAGTGTTGGGAATGTAGCTGTCAAAAGAATAAACAATATTTGCTTTAAGGGTTTTATAGCCTTAAGCAGAACTTCTCTAGTTTTTTTTTGAACTACATATTCATCCTTTGTTTCTATTCTCCCCTCCCCCAAATTCATGCCTCACACCAACATCAGAAAGCACATCTGGATTGTGTTGCATCCCATATCTGGATGACTCTTACTCACTGACATTGTAAGAGCCAAGTTTGGTGACCCCGGGTGTTCTTCACAGCTGAGTTACAGCTCTTCTCACTCACTTCCTGTTCCTGCCATTGCTGTTCCACACAGGTCCAAGTGCTGCTCCTAGAATACTCTGAGATGGGGTTTTGCATGCCTCTCTTGTGACCTTGCACCCATCATGCCTCAAATTCCACACTCCCATTTCAATCTGAAAAGCTTCTCCTAGGCTCTGTGAAGGAAGTTGCCTTTGCCATCGGCACAGTTCATATCTTCATATACACCTGTGGACATTTTAATAAAACATGCTTGTGTGAATTCTAATTACTTCTATTCGTGTTTATTTTCCATTTCTCAACATCACTCTCATGAGATGCTCTATTTCTTAAAGGCAAAAGATGTATCTTTTCTGGACTAAATTGTACTTTGCTGAATAAAGTACAATTACAGAAATTAGTGGATGAAAGGCATAAGACATTCTGTGCCCCCTTCTAAGGGATACGTATGGGAATGTAAATATTACTTCAATAAAGTTGTATCTTCAGCTATCTTTTATGTTTACTCTTACTATCACTAGTTATATGGGCCTCAATGGCAAAATCTACAAAAACCAAAAGGGAGAAAAAACTATTGTTTAAAATCTCACCCCAATTAGTTATTCTGTTCTGATCATTTTTCTACCTAACATAGCTTAAAATAGGATTTTAAGAAGTTTAATATCGTTTAATGTTGTTATCTAAAAAATGTCTCATAAAGGGAATGGACATAAAGACATCAATAACCTTAGAAATACAAAATCTTCTATCATTCTTTTTAGGCATTTTAAGGCTTTACTCTGTAGAAACTTCATGGAAAAGTCTTTCCATAAAGGCTTTTCATATTATACAATAGAATTCTGTTTTTTAGATATTGAAAAGTGAAGAGTAAGGTAAAACCTGATGGACACAGGCACTGAGTGAGGCGATGTACCTGCAGCTCAGTGCAGGGAGGAAGGAGGGCCTAGACAACACTCATGGAGTGTGGTACATGGGCTAAGAGCTACCCAGATTTTTTCAAAACCAGCATTTCCCCAACTGTTGCTAAGTTTTGAGATAAAGGAAGAATTAATGAATCTTGAATACTGAAAATTTTTAATTTAATGAAGTAGAAAAAATTCAAAAGAACAGTATAAAGTTCAAAGTATTTCGATTCCCTTAAGGCAAGAAAAGTCAGTGTTAAGATCTCTCAAGCTGGTGAACCAACTTAGCAAGGTTATGGAAACAATCTCAGCAGAATGAGGTGCTAGTCTATCTGAACACATGTTTGTAAACAATTCTTAAAAGGAGTAGGAATATAAAGAGAAATAGTTATTTTTACAGCAAATATAAATGTAACCAAAATCATTATGTCCTCAAAGATAGTCACTAGTTTACAGGTGGAGATTGGGGAAATATCTGTGTATTTCTAGAATTTTCAGCCCATTGGTATAAAAGTAAGTAAAATACACAATTCAGGGGCATATGTATATTAGGAAAAATGTTTTCTACAGATTAAGAAAATATGGATTTTCTTCTATAAATGAATAAGTAATCTTGCTTTGCACTAGTTAACCTTATTTGAATAAAGGTTTGAACCACATGAATTTTCTGTAATACCAACAGGAAATCATCTGGGACAAATTCACTTTTCCCAGTCTTTCAGAGCATGGGATATTTAGAAAAACATCCACAGGTTTATTTCTTTACAACATCCCATTGTAATTCTATGGGATACTTGCTTACCATCTTAGGAACCATCTTCAGAAGATGGGAGACAGAAGTGACAGTCAAAGGCCGCAGTGCAGATGTTAAATTCTGTGATGAATGGATCTTGCTTGTCATTTCACCGAGAGACTATAACATAGGTGAACTGAACAATGTCTTCTATAGTGATATTTTTTCTGTTTGTGGTATTTTCTTTCTATTTGAATTTTGAATAATGGTTAACAGTCTTTGTTTAAATGTTTCTTTTACAAATAAACCTCTAAAACTATTAAAATCAACTGCTTTACTTTCTTTTTCTTCTCTCACTTCTAGTTGATTACTTGACTAACTTATTTTGTTGTCCATTTTGAGAAAGTTTATAATAATCTGAAAACTGATGTTCTCTCTGAGTTTAAAATGAGCATATTGTTCAATAAATGCTGGTGAGAATACAAGGAAAAGGGAACCCATGTCGTCATTGGGATGTAAATTGTTACAGCTCCTATGGAAATTGGTATGGTGGTTATTCCAAAAATCAAAAATGAAAGTACTATATGCTATCCACTCCTCAGAATCTATCCAAAAGAATTAAAGATAGAATTCTTTTGAAAGATATGCATTCCCATGTTATAGCAGCAATATCAATAATCAAATTATGTTACCAGTGTAGGTGTCTATCAAGAGATGAATGGTAAAAGAAAATTGGCATGTACAAAAAAGAAATTTTATTCAGCCATAAAAAAGACCAAGATTATGTGATTTTCAGAGAAATGGACAGAACTTAAGAGCATTATATTAGGTGAAATAAGTGAGACTCAGAGAAGTGTTGGTATGTTTTCTCTTTTATGTGGAAGCTAGAGAGAAAAAAAGGTGGGGGGATTTTGTGAAAGTAGAAGAAAAACCAGTAGAATAGAGCAAGGAAATTGGGGAGGGAGAAGTACAGATAAAGGGGAAGTCCTGGGGAATAGAATTGACTAAATTGTCATAGGCACTTACAAATATGCCACAATGAAACCCACTATTTTGCATAAATAATATGTATCAATAAAAATATTAAAAATAAATTTATTTTAAAAATAAATTGGTTTTATAAGCACTTTAAAGTTATAATAAACACCTGTCTTGAAAAGAAAGAGTTGATAGATTTGTAAGATAGGAATTATTGCAGTATTTTACATCATTGAAAATATTGTTTAGATAATCACAATGAATTATATGGGAACATAATGAAAAATGTTGGCAAGTGGACAGAATTTCATATTTTTTTAAAACCCCAGAACTAAGGTAATTTATTTCACATTTAATTTATTTAGTAATCCCAGAATAAAAAAATATATATATACAAGTATGTTACACAATACATCTTCCCCTTTGTGAGGAAGTGTTTTGTTTCCCTAGTATTGGTCTTTAATTTGTTGATAGAGGAATTATGTCTGGTTTTTATGTTGCTGAATCTTAAGCCATATGATATTATGGCTCTTCATCCTCTAAATATTATCTCAATAGTTTTGCGAGTCCCTAGGAGTACATCAAATGGGTATATTTGTAAATGCATCATTTATTCTATGATGTATTTTTCTTGTTCATTTTTTTCTCTTTCCTCTGTTAAATATTATTTTGTCCTCCAGTGCTTCACTCTCAATGCACTAGAGTTCAAGAAGTTTAAACAGTCTTATAAAGAGGGAAAGAAACATTGATCACTTTTGGTTTACCCTTTATTTGAGTGTTATTAAAGTATTTCACAAAATATAGTATTTAGTGAAATAGCTTTTTTAGTTCTTAATGACAAGTCTGAGTGTTCCTTCCCCAACTCCTAACTTAGCTGAATCCAAAGTGGGAGTTGAGCCTGGACAACTCTGAGTGATAGACAAGAAATTGGAGTCTCAGTTGCTATTCTTTCCTTTAGACCAAGGCTTCATTACTGGGCCAAGCTTGTCATGCTGGATAGCTGTTCCTTAATTGAGAGATCTTTCTTAGGAGGCTTCTTAGTGCCTTAAGCAGGACTTTCCACAACTTCTTACCCTTTTTGTTGGAATCTCAGATAGTATGAGGTCTCTGCCCAGCCTGTATAATCTCAGCATTGAATGATTCCTTAAATTGTTCTGATTTAGCCCTGGATTTTGTATTTTATGCAAACAGCTCTGTGTGAGATCACCTGAAAAGATCATCCAGATTACCTGAAAAGAAAGTTTGACTAGTAAAGACTTTTGGAAATTGTTTTGAAAGCTGTTTTATAAATACATAGAAAATAAGTATTTGAAGAATTCAGATGTGGTCTACTAGTCCACATAGGCAACGGGCTTTGAATATTTGGGGGCACTTATTGAAGGGCAAAAATCACACTGGAGACAACCGTGCAGCCAAGAGATTTATTCACCAGCCTCTATGGCTGGTCGGAGACAGAAGAAGTATGGGGAGAGAGTAGTCAGGGAGAGGGAAGCATGCAAGCTCTGGATGGAGGGTGGGTGCCTGGTCACACCGCTGAGGTCTCTGGAGCTGTTAGCTGGGGCAGATGCTGATGGGCTGGAGGCTGGAGCTGTCAGCTGGAGCAGCGCCGTCAGGCTGGAGACAGTGAGTCTGGAGCCACTGCAGGGGCTGCTTCCTCTCCACAGGGAGGAGCTGTTGTGTGTTCCAGCTCCAGCAGGCAGGGATTTCTGGGGGGGGGGGGGCGGGGGGCGGGGTGCCTGAGTGACCTTTAATGCCATTGGCTCTTTTCCCAGTAAACAGGGTGACCTTTAAGCCAATTGGCTCCTGCCTGGGGAAAATGAAACTAGGCTGCTCCTAATGGAAATTTCCATGGGGGAGGTGGCCTGTCAGCCCAAGCCTATCTATCACTTACATTATGACTGATCAATTTTTTTCCAGTGGTGATGACTTTTTAAAGAAAAGTTACAAAAATGTTAATGCACTTATAAAACTATAAAATGGTTTTAGAAATTGAACCAAACCCAACTTACATATCAAGCTGCCCAGAACATTTTGAACAGTGTGACAGAGAATAAAAAAGAGATGTGATCAGTACAATTACCACTCTGTATCAGGATCAAGACAAAGGAAAGCAAAATTTGTCTTTAGAGTTTTTCCATCCCATTACTTTTTGTCCCTTGCTTTTATGATAAAGGATCCAAAAGATCTCCTGTCATCTTTAGTCTGTAGCTTTTGCTATAATTCCATCTTTCTATTCCAAATTCCATCAAAGACAGCCTTCAAAAAACTGACATATTGAAAAAAATATATATTTTTAAGTTTCTATCTGTCCTAGGAATGGTTGTAGTGTAATGGTGGGTCATAGTTTAGTGCAAAGGAACTCTTATGATGGCATTTTGGATATGAGGAAGAGGCTAATGAGATGACAAATGACAGAATTAATTATATTCTCACAATACATCAAACTCCATGAAAGTGGTACTCCATGTTCTTTCTCCATTAAAACTGATGTTGTTTAGGACATATTGCAGTTGGACGTTGTATATGGAAAAAAAGCAATATAATACATTAAGAAGAACATGAGATTGGGTTCCTGGCCCAACATTTCCTACTATGTGATTTTGGACAAATGTCCATTACCTCTGTAAATAGAACATGTGAATAATACCTACCTTATCATATTTAGTAAATAGAATGAAATATTAAAAGTTTAGGTTCTTTACAAACTGTTATATGCTATACTGAAAATGGACTAGTACAGTCAGACATGAAGGGAAGGTTTATCCCAGCAACTTGGGAGGTTAATGCAGGAGGATCCCAAGTTGAGCCAGATTAGCAAAACAATGTTTCAAAATAAAAAGGGCTTGGGATGCAGCTCAGTAGTAAAGCACCCAAGTTCAATTCCCAGTACCAAGAAAAAAAACAAAAAGAAAATGAAAATGAATTAATAAGATTCACATATATACTGATGGATACATAAATTAGGCATATTACCAGTTAATTAAAGAATACACAAATATAAATATTTTATACAAACTCCCTAATCTATAACAATTATCTACATTTCCATTATAATTTTCATTAGTAGTCTTGGAGATTTTTTTGTTTGTTTGTTTGTTTTAGGGTAGCATTTCAGAGGGCTAAATAGAGAGAGGGGCAATATTTAAGTATTTGAAAAATCTCTGTACCCCATTGCTTTAGGACTTCTCTCTTTTGGTCAATGAATTTTATTTCAAGCTATTTGGATATAGATGAATCTCTTATGTGTGCATAAATGATGTTAGAATAAAGAGGAAAATTATACAAAGACTTTTCAGAGGACAATGATAATGTCTTCAATGTAAAACACGGTGGGGCAAAGGACAGTTAAACAACAATAAACTGCATACAAACAAAACATAACTGCACTAATGCCTATTATTATTGTTTGTAGATGGGGAATACTGAGAGGAGCACAGCAGAGGAAAGAAAAGTTTTGGGTATGTAACTCTTATCAATTGAATCTCTGCTGTGAAGTGTAGACTCTTGGGTCTCTATGCTCTCTGCTTTGTATTATCTAGTCATATCTTAAATCACTGTTCTATTGTTAATAACTTTGGTGTTTTCTCCAGCACAAAGTTCATTGCAATCATCTACACTTTAGTAATGGTTTTCCTCACGTCTTCTTATTTCAAATTGTAACAAGAAGAATCAGGGTTTTTTTTAAGTTGAAAATCAATAGAACAACTCTTAGTTCCATTGTCGTATATGTTATAATAATGCTTAAGCTTCCCTCATATATGCATATGCACATGCCAATCAACTTGATGTCTTTGTTATAATAATATCATATATATATATAGTATTATATATGTATATATATTTACTAGAAATTAATTTTCTTTTTCTAAACATAAAATACACTTACATCTTTATTGAGGAAGAACCAATGTCTAGTTTCAAAAATAGTATAAAGGTACAGGTAAGAACTAACTTGAAAAATGTTGGAATATAATAGTGCAAGCATTCAGTTAATTATGAATTTGGACAATTTTCTCAAATATTTATATACTTTTATTGCAGAAATAGTATAAAGTCTAGGTAATGTTCTTTGTCATGAACTTGTCACTAGCTCCAAGTGTCATTCTCTAACAACCTATACAGTACACACAGTACAGAATGTATTATAGCTTACAAAACACTGGGTAACAGTATGCATACTCACCAGAATAACTTGGTAGGTTTCATAATAAAGTAATCCCCATAATCAATCACTTAAGTATGTAATCATAACTTATATTTGTCTGTTTGATATATGAAGGTATTATATTTTAAGTATAAAGATTCTTTACACATAAACTGAGATTTTAAAAACATTTTTCTCACTAAAATAAAACTTTAAGTAGATAATAATTAACGTCTAATAGTTAACATAAATGGTTATAAAAGAAGATACATTATTTGAATACTTACAATTCAGTTTCTATATGGGATTTTTATTAAATGAATTTGAAAGTTATTTGATCTGATGATATTGTATTTAGAGACAAAAATAAAAACCAGCAAGTTCTTTGATTAATGTATTTTACTTGCAACAACTTGCAACAGTTTTTAGCACACAGCACTAAGTAGCTATTGGTTGAGTGAATATGAGCAAATGTTCACAGGAAAACATTTTGTGATCCTCTCATTCTGAACCTGACAATTTCTAACCAGAGCCCATAGGTGTTGTACATGTACCCCGCCCATCACACACCTGTGCTCATACTCACTGTGCTGTATTTACCACATACCTGCAAACTATCCTTTAAAAACATTTTGTTGTTGCTACTATAAATTCTGAAGTACTGTTTATCAAGCATTTTTCAAAGAAAACTTAATTCATGGGGCGAAAGCAGGATTTTCTTCTGCTGTTATTCTTTTGGATAAATTGTTGAATGTAAGTTGCATAAATATAAAAATCAGGCAGAAATTTGCAATAGGCTTTTAAGTTGCACATTTTGGCTGGATTCTTCCTCCACTACACTGTATACTCATGTATATTCATCTTGGATTAGGGTCATGTTTGCGTTATTCACCAATGTATCCCAAGGGCAAAGTTAGGGTGACACACAGTGGGAATATGAACAATAGTCATTGAATAAGTGAATAATTTTGTGCATTTGGGAAAAAATAATCAATTCATTAACATAATCTTAATTTGATGTAAAACTTATTAGTGATTTAATGAAAACATGAAATCTTTAAGTATTATAGAACTGTTGTATAAAAAAAGTTGTAAAATGTCTGAGATGTTATCCCACACATGTACACACACACAGTACCTGGATCAGAAACAAAGCATTTGTAATTGATACTAGAACCAGATCAATAGGAAGAACAGCATCACAGCATTGCATTGTGGGTACCCACACAGTAGTCATGTAAGTGATGTGATGACAGCCAATGAAAGTGTTATATTCAGGTAGCAGTATGTATCCTATAACTGAGGGACAGAGAACAATGGATTTTCAGCTGTATAATGAAGAGAAATAGTTTCCTCCTTTCCCCAAGTAAAAGAAAAAAAAATTATTCCATTAAGATGAGATGGGAAGGATCCTGTGTTCTCACCCTCACCTTTAGAAACATAAACATGTCTTTCTGAAAGCTAGATAAACTCCAGATAATGTGTGCAAATACTCGGTTTCCTCCCATTTGACATGTAAATACTGAGGGAGATAATGTTCCAGTACTTCTGGCACCTTGGGGCTTAATTTAGGACCTTGTTTGTGTTTGTTTTAGCTCTCCAGAGGAGATAAGAGAAGTTTCAATATCTCTTCACATCAGATTAGTTAAGGAGAGAAATGGCTGTATGTTTGATTCCCCTGATATGCAAAGAGTAAATATTTCTAGGACAAGTTAAAGCAAACATTCCTCATTTTTATATATACATTTTTGTTTGTCATGAGTCTAGGACTTTATGCAAGAGCACTAAGAAACTCAGACAAGTTTTATTTTCCCAGTTATACACAGATGTTTCAAAATAATTTACAAATAGATCTACAACATAGGCATTTTTAATAATAAAATAATTAGATAACTTCTATTGCTGAATAAAATATATAGGATAATAACAAGCCATTAATTCCACTAAATAGGAAGATAATAACAGCATAGTTTCCCAAAGCTGTGTATTTAAAGAAATGAGAGAGTTGAATCTGGAGTTTTTCTGTCTTGGGAGAGTTTAGTAGGTCTGGCTGAAGCTGAGAACTGGGTTTGTAAATCCAGCTGGACTGGAATCCAGAGGAAACAAAATACATAGGCATTGCTTCCCCTAGACTATTTCCTGGGTGCAAGAATAAAGTGAGGAACTAAGGAGAAGGGATGGAAAGGCCAGGAGAAATCTTCTGCAGCATAACAGAGCCTAGGAACAGTTTTACCTGAAGAACCTAGAAAAAAAACACATACCCATAAAACATTTAAAATCAGATATGGACTGTGTTTAACAAAAGGTTATCTCCAGTCCTAACCTGATTTAATTCCTGATGATGCAGAGGTGATCAGCCCTTGGCATATGTACCTGGAAGAAAGTGCTAACCTTCTTTTCATTAAAACAAAACAAAACAAAACAAAAACATTCAAAAGGAGTCTCTAAGTTACCATAGAAAATTCCAGTATACATTTAAAAATTATGAGACAAGTGAAGAAGAAAAATGTGACCAATAATGAAGATTAAAAACTATCAAAAGTAATAGATGGTACTTTTGATGTTTTGATGTGGGCTTTAAAATAACAACATTATAAAAAATAAGGAAAATACAAATGAAAAGATGGAGAAGCTCGATCTATGAAAAAATTAAATCAAATGAATGCTTTCTGGGTGCAGTGGTGCATGCCAGTAATCTCAGCAACTCAGGAGGCTGAGGTAGGAGGATTGTGAGTTCAAAACAAGCCTCCAAAATTCAGCGAGGCCTTAAGTAATTTAGTGAGATCTTGTCTCAAAACGAAAGATAAAAAGGGCTGGTTCTTTATATATTCTAGAAACTAGTGCTCTATCCGATGTGCATGTATTAAATATTTGGTCCCAGTTAGTTGGCTCTCTATTCACCTCACTGATTTTTTCTTTTGCTGAGAAGAAGCTTTTTAGCTTAAATCTATCCCATTCATTAATTCTTGGTGTTAATTCTTGCACTACTGGATTCTTGTTAAGGAACTTGGAGCCTAATCTGACATGTTGGAAATTGTAGCTTACTTTTTCTTCTATTAGGTGTATTGTCTCTGGTCTAATTCCTAAGTCCTTGATCCACTTTGAATTGAATTTTGTGCATGGTGAGAGATACAGGTTTAATTTCATTTTGTTGCATATGGCTTTCCAGTTTTCCCAGCACCATTTGTTGAAGAGGCTATCCTTTCTCCACTGTACATTTTTGGCGCCTTTGTCTAATATAAGATAGCTAAAATTATATGTATTAGTCTCTGTGTCCTCAATTCTGTACCATTGGTCTACTAGTCTGTTTTGGTGTCAATACCATGCTGTTTTTGTTACTATTGCTCTAAAAAAATTAAAAAAAAAAAAAAAAAAAAAGATTAACAAGGATTTCAGACAAAAGAAACTTAAATGAGCTGATAACCACATAAGAAGATGGTAAGATGGTCAACCTCAGTAACAAGCATAGAGAAAATAAAACCTCAAAAATACATTTATCAAGACATGGAAAAATAATTTGAGAATGTTCTTTGCTGACAATGCTGTGTCTTAAATCTTAGTCACTTGTAATACAGAAATATTGTGACATTATTATTTACAGTTGAAAATGTGCATTGCCATGGACCACAATCCAGTGTGAGATTTATAGCCAAAAGATGACTTGCATATGTTCTACTGGAGACTAAGAACATACATAACAACATTGTTTATGATAGCAGTAAAAATGGAAAAAAATTATTTTTAAAAAAAAAGGGCTGGAGATGAGATTCAGTAGTTAAGCACCCCTGGGTTCAATTCCTGGTACCAAAAAAATTAATTTAATTTAATTTAATTTAATTTAAACGAATTTTTGAATTTGTAAATGCCATGTCTCATGGTATGGGAGAGAATTAATGCTCCTAAATTAGGTTCAATGAGATATATCCACACTGTATTATAGAGAAGAAAATGTAATAGAATGAAGAACAAAATAAATCTGGAACAATGTGAAAATACAGGTTGGACACAATCAGATGTTTAAAATGACACATAATTATAGTCCCAGAAGGACAATACAAAGAGGGAGACATAATTAATATTTGAACCCCTACTAATAAATTTTTTTAAAACTAGAGATATCATACAAAGGATTCAAGAAGCTCCATAAACTCCAAGCAAGAGAAGTAAAGAAAATTATCCTCCAAAATGTCTCAAGCAAATAGTTCAAAATAAAAGATATAGAATAAAAGTTTAAAATAGCCCAATTTAAAAAATAATGCATTACCCTCCAAAAAGCAACCTTAGAGCCAGGTGTGGTGGCACAAACCTGTAATCCTAGCAGGTCAGGAGGCTGAGACAAGAGGATTATGAGTTGAAAGCCAACCTCAGCATGGTGAGGTGCTAAGTAACTCAGTGAGACTCTGTCTCTAAATAAAATACAGAATAGGGCTGGGAATGTGGCTCAGTGGTTGAGTGCCCCTGAGTTCAATCCTTGGTACCCATAAAAAAAAAAAAAAAAAAAAAAAAAAAAAAAGCAACCTTAGTCTGTAATCCCAGCAGCTCGGGAAGCTGAGGCAGGAGGATCCCAAGTTCAAAGCCAGCCTCAGCAAAAGCAAGGCCCTAAGCAACTCAGTAAAACCCTGTCTCTAATAAAATACGAAATAAGGCTGAGGATGGGCTCAGTGGTCCCTGAGTTCAATCCTTGGTATCCAAAATAAATCAACTTTAGAACTGATAACGGACATTTCAACAGAAAAAAACAGAAGGAAACAATATGTCCAGGCTGAAGTGCTGAATAAAATAATCAATGACAATGATGATGATAATGATGATGTCTACCTAGAATTTTATATCTGGTGATAATTTTCCTCAACATAAAATCAAAATTAAAACATTTGGAAACAAAAGCTGAAATAACAGTTTTAAAACCTATAAAGCAAAACTTACAGAACAAAAGAGAAATAGATACAAAATTTTAACACACTCTGTCATAGAAAGGGAAACTATTATCTAAATAAAGATATAGAACATTGGAAAAATAATTAGATAGTTTATGTAACCAGAAACCACAACAGAGTTTTTCCTCTTAAATTGCACTTGAAATATTTGCCAAAATTGACCATATGTTAGGCTGTAAGGCAAGTTTGATTAATTAAAAGGACTGAAATTTTACAGAGCATGCCATGTCAAAACTTTGTTATTTAGCTAAAGCATTATGAAATTTAATAGAAATATGGATGTATTAGAAAATATGAAAGATTCATATTGGTGTATTTTTAAAAAGAGATTTAGATATTGATTTTATAAGCTAAAAACAAATTGAAGATAGAATGAAAGACATGAAGTTAAGAATAGACATTCATGAGAAAGAAAGCAGACATGTAATACAGAAAATCAACAAAATAGAGTTGATTCTTTGAAAAGGAAGACTAAAACAGAAACAGAGAAATCAAATTAACCCAGATATGGGGAAAAAAGTATTACTACATACTCAATAGATAGTAAGTAAATAAAAAGAGGATATCATGAAAAAGTTATGACAATCTCTTTGAGAATATAGATAAAATAGCTAACTAAATTCCTTGGAAAAGAGAACTTATCAAAAGTTTACAAGATGATAATAGAAAGCCTTAACAATTATGGATTGGTATAAAAAACTCCACTTTATCTAATATTCTTGTAAATAAACCCAGGATCAAAATATTTCACTGGCAAATCTTTCCACACATCTGAAAAAAACAAGTAAAAACAATTTTATACCTAGAGCAATGGAAAATAAATATGCATTCTTGACTCTTCATGAACCAACATGACACCAATATCAAACTTGTAAAGGATATGCAAAAGAAGAAAATTACAAGTTGACATTTCTTAGGAGCATGGAATTGCAAACAAAATATTACAATTGAGAAATATATTAAAAGAATACTATACTTTGTCCAAATGAGATCTATCTCAAGAATGCAAAGATGGTTTTTAAATATTGAAATTTATTTAGTTTGCCACATAATCACAGTCAAAGAGGGGGAAAAATGTGTTTATCATAATTTATGCATACAATGAATTAATAATAAAACTCTGTACTTGAATTAATTTTCTGTTGTGCAAAGAATGATCACAGATATAGCAGCTTGAAATATCATGCATTTGTCATCCCAGATATCCATGGGCCAAAAGTCCAGTCAACTTAACTGGGTCCTGCACTCACAGTGTTACAAGGGTAAAATCAAGAGTGGTGACTGGGATGTTTTTCCTTCTGGAGCTTGAGGTCCGCTTCTAAGCTACATGTTGTAGGTAGAATCCACTTCTTATGGGAATAGGACCAAGACCTCTTTATTTGCTAGCTTGGAACTGTTCTCAGGTCCTGGAGGATGCTTGAAGTTCCTTTCATGTGGTCCCTTCATGGATATTCTCATAGGTGCTCTCACAAAGCAGAAGGTTACATCTTTTAGAACATTAGGGAAAACATAGTTTCTGACTTCAAGATGCTCTTTTCAAAGTCCTGACAAATTTGGTTAGGTTTGCACAGAACAATCTCACTTTTGGTTAAGTCACAGTCTATTTTTGGCATTTGAATCATATCTTCAAAATCTCTTCAACTTTGCAATATAACATAATCTAATCACAGAAGTACATCCCACTGTATTATACAAATCTTGTTCACACCCAAGTGAAAGAGACCATACAGGTAATGTACACCAGGCACAGGAATTTCGGGGTCTATCTTAAAATTCTGTATACCACAGAACCTATTTATGATCTAAAATCTCAACCAATTAGAAATAGAATGGAACTACCTTTATCTTATAGTCTATCTATAAAAACTCTACAAACTAATATCAAATTAATTATGAAACACTAAATGCTTTTACCAGTGAAAAGTAAAGTATGCACATTTATTATTATCACCTCCATCAATATTTCACTGGAGTTTCAACCTAATGGAATTAAGCAAGGAAAAAAAATAAAGGAAAAGCTTGATGAAAAATGAAAAACTGACATTATTTGCAGATAATATGATCATGTATGTAAAAAATGCAAAAATAATATAGAAATAAATTATTGGGAATAAGAAGCATATTTAGAAAGGTTTCTGGATATTAGGTGAATACACAAAAATAAATTTAATTTTTCTATAGTAGCAAGAAACAATTGGAAATCAGAATAAAAAATAAACACTATCTAAAATTACGTAACTACTTGAAATTCTAGGAAATATTCCAATGAAATTTGTGCAATATCTTTACTGTGTTGAGAGAAATAAAAACAGACTGGGAAGATAGAAGAAAGACATCATGTTCATAATTGAGAGTTCCATATTAACATGTTCCTTTTCACCAAGTCAATCTATAATTTAATGAAATCTTAAACTAAGTTGGACCTCAGTGAAAATGAATAAAGTTGGAAGATTTAGACTACCAGATTTTAAGATTTAATGTAAAACCTCAGTAATTAAGAAGATATTCTATTAACACAATAATAGAGAAACAGACTGATGTAATAAAATAAATAATGCAGATTTGATACACAAAATGTAGTCACTTCTTTAACAACAAACACCATTGTATCTCAAATGAGAAAGGAGAAAATTTTTAGTAAATAGTGCTGGTGCAGGGGTCTACAAAATATTTTTTGGTAAATATTTTGCCAGCTGATAAATATTTTAGGCCTTGAGGTCACATACAGTCTCTGTCACATATTGGACTTTAAAAAATATTGACTCTTTAAAATATAAACAAACGAAAAATATTCTTAGCTTATGATCTGTACTGAAACAGGCCACTGGCCAGATTGACCTATGAGCCAACTTTCTTTCTATAGAAATTTACATATGTAAACAAACTAACTGGTTCTCCTGCCTTAAAATATATACACAAAAATAATTTTGGATGAAGAATATTACCTGAATATTTTTGCAAATTAATTAAGTCTCTCAAAGAAAACAGGCAAATACATTAATGGTATTGATTAGGCAATGCTTTCATAAACTAAACACAAAGTGAATTAACTTTATAGGAAAATGTTATCTGACTGCATCAAAATACGAACACCTACTTCAAATACAGAATTTTTAAATAGAAAAGGTGAGCATAGACTAAGAGAAAGTCTGTCTGTGTGTCTACTTACCTACCTACCTACCTACCTACCTAGAAAGGTATTGGCAAGAATTCAAATATAGAATATAGGGAAATTCTTACAAATAAGTAGGAAGATAAAAAAGGATTAAGTAAAAATTAGACAAAAGTTTTCAACAGAAATTTTATAAAAGAGAAAATTCAAATGGCCAACATATGAAATTTTGGTCAATATTATTAATTATCAGGGAAATGCTCATTTAAAAACACAGATATCGCTACATAAACACTACATTGGTAAAATTTAAAAGATAGATAATACCAAGTGTGATGATAGAACATAACAAGAACTCCCATATTACTGATGAATGCGAAGATGGTGCGAATATTTCTGTTTATTGTTTATCAACAGGAGAAAGGATAAGAAGTCTGTGATACAGTCACACAATGAAAATACACAACAAGGAAATGAATGAATTGCTTGGACATCCTTAAACATGGATAAATCTCAGAGACATTTTTAAGACATAAAAGAGTACACACTACATTATTCATTACTATAAATACCAAGGATGGATACAAGTGATAGAAGAGAGGAGGGTAGATGTTGATAGGAAGGTAACATGGTAGATGTGGGCACTGCAAATGATTTATATCTTGATCTGAGTGGAGATTACACAGACATAAACTTCATGAACACATGTATGAATTCACTGAACTGTACACTTGAGATTAGCACACTTTATACATGTGACTACAATACAACTCAGTGCAGAACTATTTGTAATGAAATATAAACAAATTCAGGTTTTTGAAAGAAATGAACAAAACAGTTAAGTAAAGGGAAGAGATGAGAGTAGGAAGGGTAAGATGAAATACATGTCTTGAGATGCCTTTTATTAGTGCTAATTTACAAAGTCACATTCTTTATCTTTATGTTGACTTTCTTGCAAATCCATGGCTAGCTCTCAGTAATATGAAATTTTTAAAAAAACCTTCAGATACCCTTCCCAGACTGGTCAAAGTCGTAGTGATGAAATTTTGGATGTCAATAATCTTCAGTTTCAAGAATTGAACAGTATTGATATTCTTAAAATTTTATATTAGGTTGTGACTGTTTTTATTTAACTTCTTGGCCTTTGGAAATATGTATATTGGTACTGACTAGAAAATATGGAAATTGTAATTTAGTTTAATTAATTGTTGCTAAAGCTTTCACACACTTTGATGCTGTCCCATTTCCATCCATTCAAAGTCCATTTCATCTTTGAAGTGGTAAATTGAATTCATAATTTTAGACACATCTTTGAGAGTGTTCCATAAGGTGTCAGAGCTGATTAAGGAGGCAGAAAGTAAAATCTTAAAAAGAAATACTGATGGTAATCTGCTCTTTCTTAAATCGATGTTGTCATGACAATTTTTGAAGTTGAATGGATCTGTCTTCTTTTGCGTGGTAGGAAATAGAGAGAGCTCAAAGCACCAGAATATGCCTTGAGAATATCAGCGTAGATCATGCCCTAGATCATTTTCCCATTTTAGGCCTAGTGCAGGGTGAATGTGAGCCAGTGTGGCAGCTGTTGTGAAGTCTCTGATTTACTGGGCTTCTCTGTTGCATTAAGCTGTGGTTAGCTAACTCCCTCTGGTGCGTCTCTTTGGCCATCGTGATATTCTCCACACAGTCCATTAATGTCTTTGCTCCAACATGTACTTACTCACTAAAACTTTCAATCCATGAGATATTCTGGACCACTCCCAACTCTATAACAATCATCATAGTTTAAAAAGAAAAAGAATAAAAAAAAAAAAATTCTAATTCCTATGATTAATTAATTCCTCTAATTCCTAATTCCTATAATTTACCTTCTGAATTTTTCTGAAATACTTATTTTCTCTGCCCCAATTAGGTTACCCATCTGAAGCATTATAAGCATTCACAAGCTAGTCTCCCTGCCCTGTCTCTCTCTTAAATCTGTCCACCTCATATCATATAGGATAATGTAATAAAAATGTAAAATTGCCCTGTTGGGGAGAGCTCAATGACTTCACATCATCTTTACCACTGTCTCTCAGTATCCATGTCCTTACCTCCCCTTTCCACCTCATAACTGACTTCCGTCTTAGGATCTAAATATAACAAGCTCATTACCTCAGTTCACTACTTCATGCTGCTTCATGCTTTTGTGCTTGTGTTTTTATTATTTCCTTCCCCCAGAATCTCCCTTTCTCCTTTTTTAATCTGGTGAATTTATGTTTAAGCTTCACTGTGCGTCTCATGTGGCATTTCTTCCACAATGATTTCCTGAACTATCTGAATAAGTGAGATGGATTTACACTGATTTCCGTAGCACTCAATGCCCATTTCTTCCTTACCACTTGCCTTATGTTGCCCATCCTTTATTAGATTATAAATTCTCTGAACACAGAATCATATTTCTTTGGTCTTCCAGTGCCTAGAACAGGGTTGTTCATACAGGAGATTTCTGTATCTGTAGCTTGTGTGTTATCTTCTGATGTAACATTTCAAACTCTCAAGCATGTGTTAAGTCACACCAGCTCTTGCTAATGCCAACATACACACATATGCCCATATTGATATAATACAAGTAATAAAACTGATTATTATTTTGGCAACATTTTATTATTTTGGCAACATTTAATTATTAATTATTATAGCCTATAATGTCAAAGGCAGTTAAAGCTATATATGAATTTCTTGTGTTTTTATAGATAGAATTTAAAGATACCAAGGTATTATACTCAACATTCTCAATTTTTGTTTTTCTTCAGATTGCTGCCAATTCCTGGGGAAAGTCATGGGGAGAGAACGGCTATTTTAGGATTCTTCGTGGAGTAAATGAATCTGACATTGAAAAGTTGATTATCGCTGCTTGGGGCCAACTGACAAGTTCAGATGAACCATAATATATTAAATTTCCATAAGGCCATGCATTTAAGTAACTTCTCAAATTGAAGTTTCACAATGTGGAACTCTGTCTCTTCACCCTATGCATATAATGTGCCTGTTTGCTTGTTTTACCCCAGGCTCTATACTTCTGCTTTCTTTATATTACTGAGTATATGAGAACACTAATAAAGGGCAGCAGAGTGGCTAAATGCCTTTAAAGTTCCCAGGTTGTCTTTATTCTTCTCTCATGGTAATGTCCCTTTGTCTTCAATTGTTCATAAGCAAGATTACCAAATCTATCTTAAAAGTTCATAGTACTCATTTACAGAAACCATGTGGCTGCTCTCCTGGACCAATGAGGACTTCAGACAACAAAAAGCAAATTGGAAACTCATCGATATGTCATCTCTATGATTTTCTTTTTTTCAACTAAATAAGCCTTTCTTAATTTAAACTTGCTTATGAACAATTGAAGACATGATTTGCTGAAAGCAGTGGAAATAGATTATTAGTTGTTTCTCTCAATAAGCTGACATCTTGTTTCTTTTCATTTACCTAAACTTGCAATCTGGTCACAAGAGAAAAGCAACTGTGCACAGGAAATAGCTACTATTCACGCACGGTCTTATGGAATGGTTTCTGAAGCAGAGAAGATGTTGAGTAAGGAAAGCTTCAGTGCTAACAATAGAAGTACAGTCTGGACACACACCCACTCTTACTTTTGGAAGCAAGTATACTTCGTTCAGCCTATTAAAATTAGTTGCAAAACTGTATTTAGAAAGATGACATATTTACCTCTGAAAACAGCAACATGATACAATGAGTTAGAAAGAAATAAATACACTTTTATCACAAGTGTTTCACAGTTCACTGCTTGAGATTTTTTAAAGGAAGCTAAATTGGCACTAATTTGCATCTAATTGTGATTTTATTTCTCTATATTCAGACAAACAAAAATAGCAACATAATAATGGTTGGGAAAGGATATAATCTTTTAATAATTCACTGCCATTTAAATGGCAAACTAGTAAATGAAGAAGTAAGTCTGGTCTGTAAGGGAGCTCAGCCATCTATAGTTAATGGCAGGACAGTCAGGACCTGAATTTCTGGGCATTCTATCATCTTAATTTTCAGTTTCGGGATTTTTATGTTGTTTGTCCAAAGTTACCCTGATTAGATAAGCCAGGCATGCTAAAAATGTGAGGAAGCAGAGAAGAAAAGTGATGGTTGCAATTGTTCTCTTCATTAATCATTGAAGCTTTATCAGAAGAAGTATCTACTCACTTTGTTCTCCCATAGAAAACTTACATGAGGGCAATTCACCTTGTCAGCATTGGCCAACATTCCCCAGAGGACTGAGAAATAATTTGTTTTTTTCTCAGTCTGGGTTCCTGTAGAAACAGCCCCTACAATAAGGTTTTGTGTACAAATAATTTGTTTGGAATAGAAGAGAGTGGGGAGTAACTATCTGTCATTGCTAGTGATAAAGGGTGCACTGGCAGGTAAAATCCACCCTGGGCAACTCATTCTTTTCTCACTGGGGATTGTTAATTACATTCCATAGATCTGTGCCACCTAAGGAAAGGGCTGTTCTGGGGTCCATGAATTCTCCTCTTTTCAAGCATGGCAAAAGAGCAGAGAAAATAGGTTCCAGTCTCCCTCCCTCCCTCCCTCCCTCTCTCTCTCTCTCTCTCTCTCTCTCTCTCTCTCACACACACACACACACACACACACACACACACAAACACAAAGCAAGCAAATAGCAGCAAGTCCTGGTCCTTGCACTGAAATAATACAAACAAGGCAAGCAGGCAGGGCTTTGTATGGGTAGTAAAGCACTTTAAAAAAATATTCTTCAGATGCGGGAAAATTTGAAAGTAACAAATTATAATACACGAAAGCACCAGATGACTAATGTTTTTTTAAAAAACACTTATGGGATTAAGTGACTCCACTTCTATCTATGTTATTCAAATGGATAAAGGTATTAAAATCAAGTTTTACATTGTGGTTTGTAGGCCCTTATTATGCATTTTAAAATTTCCTACCTTTCTAATGATTCCATATAAGGAGACTGCACTTAGTCAGAAATATGTGACAGTTACATGCTGTTTATGGGGTGTAATTTAAACTAGTTATTATGTAGAGGTTTTGGAGAAAGATGAAATGCTAATCTTATAAGACTTTGAATTAAAGAAGAAGAAAAAAGAAAGAAAGAAAATTCCACCATAGTCAACCTCATAGGAGAGCATGGAGTGTGCAAGAACTGAAAGACATTGACACTAACTGGGACAGGAGTGTACCAGTGGGATAAGAAAGGTGTTAGAAGTTTGTTGAGTCAGAGCCTTCCCTTCAATAATGTTGCTTCTCATTTTTACATTTTTCTTTCTCTGTCTCTTCCTTCCTCTCTTCCTCCCTCCCTGTCTCCCTCCCTCTTTCTCTATCTCTTTTTCTTTCTTTCTTTTGCAGTAATGATAAAACCCAGGGCCTTATACATGTCAGGCTAGCACTTTATAACTGAACCATATCCCAGCCCCTACCCAGCTCTTTTTATAAAAGTATTTCTTGCTATATTATCCAGACTGGCCTCAAATCTGTCCTCCTCAGCCTTCTGAATAGCTGGGATTACAGGTGTGCGCCACTCTACTTGGCTTCATTTTTGTAACTTTAAAGATCATGTTTGGTTCTATTTATCATCCAAGGACCTTGATTAACTTTCAGAACTTAGCATTGGCACATTCCTTGACCCAACCTAGGAGCTGAATTACTATCAGTAGAATTGATTCCACTGATGCTTATGTGGTCTTCTCTTGCACTGTGGTTTTTGTGGCCTGCAAGTGGTCCCTGCTCACTTCAGCTTAGACTAGGCAATGAAAGGGACAACACATTTGGTGTATGCCACTTCCAGTTTCTGCTTTAATTTATATTCATGAGATCTTATCATTTCACATCATGAGAACTGGGGAAAAACACTGTCCATAAAGATAATTTGATTTTTCAAGGATAACATGTCTCAGATTGGATGACACTGTGGACATTAAGACCTGGTTTTCTTCCTGCTTAATCATAAATATGTGACATTTACATGATTTTAATGGGGTGTAGTTTAAACTAGTTACTACATAGAGGTTTTCTTGGGGAAAGATGAAATACTACTCTTATAAGACATTGAATTAAAGATTAGCCACTCCCTTGAGCAAATAATAACTCTTCAGGTATCACTAAGAAATTATGCAAAAGGAAGATATAGAAAAGATCTTGAAGTCAGGGATCTTGCCCTGCTTGTTTCACTGCATTTATATCTTATCTCATTTGATTAAACAATGAAAAAGGCTTCTTCAATTTTTTAAAATGCTTACTTGCAAATTCTCTTGATCATGCATAAATTGGAATGACGTTTATTAGTTGGGGTACAACCAGTGAAAAGGAAAGTTTTCTCAGTGTTTCCAATAGAGGGAATATAGTGAAAGGAATTGGTTACCTGGGTGATGGAGGAGCCAAGAAAGCAATCAGGGTTGGTCAATCAGCCCAGAGATGAGCAACAGTGGGAAGCTGCTTTCATTCCTAGAGTGAAGGACAAAATGAAGACAAGGCGGGTTGCTGGAATCTGGGGCTGGGTTTATCACAGCAGTATCTGTAAGCATGACCGGCCTGTCTGGTGGAGCCATGGAAAGACATGGGGCTGTCAAATTTGCCACTTGAGGCAAAAATGGAGGAGAAATAGAGGCTTCTCCACACCTTACACTTTCCAAACCCTCATCAACAACTCTCATTGAGCTGTTGAAAGGCAAGTATAAAAGGGGTTACGAAATCAAGCAGTCGGAGTCAGCTCCCATACTTTATCAGGTTCAGAGTACAGTGAGGGCAAGATAAATCAGAGGGTAAACATGGAAAACAAATTGTTGATTCATCCCATATAGATATTAGAAATTAAGGTTGTATAAAGGAATAGCTTAATCAGTATTTGACTTAGTTTCTGAATTCAGTCCCTAAGTTAATACATGTGTCTTAAGTAATGTAATGTCTGAGTAATGTAATGCTTGTTATTACATGTTTTTATTCTCTTGACATATGGGGAATAAATTATAATCTGAACAGAGAGAGTTTTTATTCAACTTTCTTTGCCACTGTTTCTCAGGATTTATTATGATGTTTACCACCATTGCCTATCAGAAAGATTATGATCATCTGTCTCAGGACATTTATTTTTCTTTGGATGGAGATTGATTCTATTTCTTTTTTCTTTTGTGGTACTAGGCATGAATTTATGAACTACCTCAAGGTAGGCAAGTGCTCTACCTCTGAGCTATATTTACAGCCCTTTTTATTTTTTGGGGGGGACAGAGTCTTGCTAAGTCACTGAGGCTGGCCATGTACTTGTGACCTTCCTGTATCAGACTGCCAGGTAGCTGGGATTACAGGTGTGTAATACTATGCCTGGCTCATTTTTAAAGATAATGAAATGGAAGAAAAGTAAGTGGAAACTCACAATCAACCATTTTATGAAATGTTTCAGGAGAGTAAAACATTATTCTTTCAGGTGCCATTGTACCAGAAAGGAAACTGATGAAGAATTATAGAAGTCTCCTCTCCAGAGATGTCAATGAAGGAGTGGAAATCAGCCTAACACCATCAAGAAGGGAATGATTAAATTATGAGGAAAAGCTTCACATTTTCAACAGTGAATATTATTGTGCACAACTTTAATAAAATATATGATGGAAATGTTTAAAAAATACATTAACAAGGAAATTTAACAAAGTAGGATTTCTCCTCAGAGACACCACCAGTAGAAGCCCCATTGGTTAGAAAATGAACAGCAATAATTATTCCCTCTGACTACAGCCCCCATCTCCCACACCTTCTAAGGTAAGCAGCTTAGTTCTATCTTTCCCAAGATCTGGTCCATGAAACACTTGTCTTATGAGATTATAGAGGAAAAGTTGTAGTGACTATAATATCTTTAATATATTATCTACTGGAAAGATCCATACTTTATAGTTAGGCTGCTGAGGAATTCAGCAGTAAAGTTTAGCTCCAGCAGTTTTTCTATACTCACTCACTTCAATCATATACTCTGTGGTGATCAGTATGTTCAGTTACACACAGTAGTTCCACATATGACCTCAGACACTTTTATCTCTATAGAAGAGTCCCATTAAGCAGGCTATCCTTACAACATGCTTGCAATGTGGTAGCCACAGTGCCAGGTGCTAGGCCTATAGCTGGCAAGTAGCAAGACAGTCTTACTCACTAATTACTCTTTTCTAAAACACATTTTTGGAGATACTGGCCTAGATACAGTGGAATAGAAAGTTCCTTAATGAGTGTTTAGGGAGATGCTGGAATACTCTCCTCTCTGAGTTTTAATATAGCAGTGAGCATTTACGATTTTCTAAAAATTACCTTTGGTGCCACTCTCAAAACGGAGCCTTAGATGGAAGTACTTCAGGTCTGAGTTGCTATGAAGTTTCTTATGACAATGCACTGGTGTATAAAGTTACAGATAGTGCTGTATTCATTTCATGAAAGAATATTTTCCATTTAGACCGAAGACTCATTTATGCAAATAAGTTACCCCAAGGATTTACTCTTTGTAAATCCTAGAACCTAGACTTGCCAGGTTTTAGTGGGCCATTAGCAAGGGGCATATCAGCTTCAGTTCCATGAGTAATCATTTTCATTGGTTCCCAATGTCCTTATATTAGAAATGAGAAGGCCAGAGGAAGCTTTTGGAGGTAATGGTTTATGGTTTGGGGGATGGGTATTCTTATTGCCAAACTCTTCAAGTTAAACAATGTTTTGTACATTGATCATACTTCAATAAGTAGTTGCAGAAAGAAAAGATTCACTTTAGTTGTAAGAACCCGTTGTACAGTAATCCTATAACATTGTTAACTTAGCAATCATCATATTGGCCAATATTATTTTATATTATCCTCTGTAGCAGTTTCCTAAAATGTATTATGTTTTTAATATGTAATAGAACATTTGCTACAAGTGCATAACTAGTGAAGCATAAAAATAAAGTGAACATTTGACAAACAAAATAAAAACACTAAAAATATGATTTTATCTACCTGAGCTCTGCTATTCTCAATGCCTTGTTTCAGCCCCCTTGTTTCAGCCCTAGGGGGAACCACAATCCTGAGATTTGTTTATTAGTTTAAATAGTTTTATTATATATTTATGACATCTAAACAATATATTGTCTAATTTTTACTTCTTTTAGTATTTCAAAATTGCAGTCATACTGTATATAATTTTCTGCAGCCTTCCAAGATTTACCTGTGTTGTGTGTAACTGTAATTAATACATTATGGTGTTCCATGCCAGTGAATATTTAGCATAAATCTAGATTTATTGCCTGTTATGAACAATGTCCTCATAATGTCTTTTGGCTTGTGATTAATTTCTTGAGTGCAGTGGTTCTAAAATATGGTTCTGGGATCAGAAGAATTAACCCATTTCATACCATCACTCCAAATATGAAATACCTTTACAAGCATAAATTAAATAAACAATATACCACTTGTGGTAACTTTGAAATGACATTTGAATATTTATTATGCTTGCAAAATTGAAAACTTGGGGCATATTGAGGGATAGCACCCATGTGCTTGGTAGAAATGCAAATTCATAGGTCTCTCCATGAACTACTGCATCAGAATCTTTGAAGGGGTGATCTAGAAAACATTAATAAATCTTCCAGGTCATTTATGCATTTTAATATTTGAGAATCACTGCTTTGGTATGGGGGAGTGGGTATTGTATATGTTATAAAACCAGCAGGTCTGAGGCATCTAAGTGTTAAGCTTTATAAGACAACGACAGATTGCTTTTTATTCATAGTCTCACCAGCAATATATGAATTCCCATTAATCCTCATTCCTGTCAACACATGGCATTTTCAATTTCTTAACATTTTCCATTATTTTAGCTATAAAATAATAAACCATTATGCTTGTAGTAGGGGAGAGAGAGAGAGAGAGAGAGAGAGAGAAGAAAATGAGTACTATTTTTGATGGTCTTACAATGTATGTTGTTTTGTAATCTACTATTTTCATTTATCAATCTCTTTCTATATTAATAATTTTCTTATAATCATTCTGTATTTAAATTTTCCTATTTATTCCCAATATATTCAAGACAGCTTCTTTGCCACATTTGGGTCCAAACTAGAATGAGGCATTATGTTTATATAGTCATCACTTTAAAAGGTTTGTTGGTGCATTATTAATTATACAGAATAATGGGTTTCATGGTTTCATATTCATACAGTCAGGTAATATAATTTGATAAAGAAGAGGTTCTGGGAAGTGAAGTCAATCAAATTAGTCATACCACTTTGAGGGATCTTTTTTTCTTTGTTTCATTTTTAGTACATCATAGTTATACATAATCCTGGGGTTCATCTTGACATATTCATAAATGCATATAACATTGTTTTTTCTAATTCAGTCCCCAGATATTCATGGCACTAATTGTTGAGTGGTAAGACCAGTCATCATGTGCCTGGAGTTTTTCTTCTTCATGTGTTTTTGGATCATTAATGGGTATCTAATTTTTATCAAGTGAACTTTTCTCAAATCAAAAGAGATGATTATATATTTTTGTTTTATTCTATTAATGTGGTAAATCATACTTTCATTTTCTATGTTGATAATCTCTTTTCTTTTCAGAATTAAGTCAACTTGGAAATAAAATATAATTTTCTAAATCTCTAAAACATCTTTTTGTTTTGTGTTGAGGATTTCTACATCTCAGTGCATGAGATTCTCCTATAGATTTTCTTTTTTAATATATTCTCTCCTTGACAGGTTTTTAATAGTAAGAGTATTCTGATTTCATTGAGTTGGAAGAATTTTCCCTTTTCTGTTCAATTATTTTGAAGAGAGGGTATAAGATTTTAATTTATTGATAATGTAGTACAATATGTCTGTAAAATAACTTAGACATAGTGTTTATTGAAAGTAAACATCACTTTTTACTCATTTTTGTAAAATGAGTAAATTCATATATATATTTCCTGAACTACTTTTAAAAAATTCATATATAGAAATAAATTTATTTATTATCTATGGTATTACTATAGATAGTATTATTAATATTGGTATAATCTTTCTTAATTTATTTTTGTTTTCCTTCTAACATTATTCATTCTTTATGGGTTCTTTCTGTGTTTATTACTTTCCTGAACAAGCTCATTAAATACTTATCCATTCATTTTCTCTTTCAAAGAAACTGGTTTTATTGATATTTTTATGGACTTTTATTTCAGTTCTCATCTTGGTTATTTTCTTTGAAATTATTTTGCATTTATTCTGACATTTTTTTTTCAAGACTATTAAGTTGGACTCCCTTCATTAAATTTGAGCTTTTTTTCTAAGTTAGGCATTTATGTAGGGTTCTCTGTACAGGATACTTTGCACTATAATTTTTATATCTTTTAGCTATTTAGAAGTATAATTACTCTTTTTTTTTAAAAAAGAACAATTGAATACTTAAATCTGGAGAAAAGTTGTGTTCATTCAACTACATGTATTTCTTTTTTATTTTAATTTTTAAATTTATTTATTTATTCTAATTTGTTATGTATGACAGCAGAATGCATTTAAATTCATAGTACACATATAGAGAACATTTTTCATGTCTCTGGTTGTACACAAAGTAGAGTCACATCATTCATGTCTTTTTTTTTTTTTCAGAACCTCTATCTCCTTAATGAAGTAATCTTTTGCTTGTTTATGTAGTTCCTTACTGAAATGATCTTTTGTTGCCTGTATTTTGTTCTCTTATATAATCCTTTAATTCACAGAACATTTTTGTGTTTAGTGTAGGCAATTTTTTAAATCTTTTTTTGATTCAAAGTTGTTGTATATATAACAGTAGCATACATTACAATTCATAATACACACAGCACCTTTTTACATATCACTGTATACAAAGTATAGTCATACTATTCATGTCTTCAAACATGCAATTAGAGTAATGATATCCATCTCATTCTACCATCTTTTTTTTCCCTTTGTACTCCCTTGCCCCCTCCCTTTCTCTCCCTCCCCATTGAACTTTCTAGTGAACATTTTAATTATGTGCATCCTAAACTTCTTCTTTGACATTTGTTCTTCTGTGCTGGCCATGGATTCTAATAATGTGTATCTTGGTTTGTTTTGGGAATTTTCTTTCCTTGTTTTTTTCATGTTGTTCCTGTGTCTTCCCTTCTAGCACTGTGGATCTGAGGTGTTACAGTTTTTACCCTATAGGCTTATAGTGTCCCTGCAGGGTTCCAATACCTCTCCTTTAAGGGGGAGAACAATATTAACAGATCCCAATACAAGCAATATACAGCCTTAAACCAAATAGCTTCTATTAAGACCTTTATGGTTTTGTCACAATGTACAGAAATGGTGAATTCACTTATTACCCATAATATAAACAATAGGTTTGCAAAAGGGTCTACAGTTTCTGATGGTAGATAAAGAGAGAATGGGGATGGGGTGCAGGATGAGATGTTAAGGAGGTAGGAGGTAAGAATATAGAGTTATTAGATCTTAGGAAGCTTGAAAGAAAAATCTAAAGAAGTTGGCTAGTAGCAGGAGAAAAGAAAGAAAGTGTATTTGGGGAGATAAGTAAGTGGGAAGACAATAGAGAGAGTACAAAAATATATAAAAATTAGGAAAAACAACAAAAAATGTAAAAATAGGAGATAAAAGAATACACAGCACAACTGTAATATACTATTCAGACATCCCAGTCCTCAGTAGCCTAATCCATGAAAATTACTTGGTTTCACAAATGTTGGGGATGTGAGGGCAGGAGAAGAGAGAGAAAAGAAAAAAAAATTCTTGAAGGAAAATATAAGGATTGTTTCAGAATCTTTCCAACTTCCCTTCTCATCCAATAAATGGAGTTGTCTGTTGTTTGCTGGTATCTCCACCCTCAGGATGGTGAAGGTTATTAGGTGGGAGGGTGGGTCTTGGGAACAGAGCTCCTGGAGATGGAGTATAGCACTTGCTGGCCCTGATGGGACAGTGCACCCCAAGGATCTTCTTTGGGTCTCGCTTGTATGAGGTGGTGCTTGATCTTACCTCCTTATATCACTTATAGACCTCACAATTCCTGGTCTCTAATTTAGTCTCAAACTGTATCTCACGTACCCCCATCCCTTTCTGCTTCCCAATAAGGAAACTCTCTCTCTCTCTGGAGGTCTTGTGGGCTGTGCTCTGGGGGCTGTGTATCTATCATGGAGAGCAGTTTTGTATTGGGCAGTTCAGGACCAGGCTTTGCAAGCTATGGGCTGGCCATATAACTGTACAGGATTAATGGCTATGGAGAAGAGGGGAGAATTGGGAACTATAGGTACTGTGATATTGTTTCTAAGATGGGAGTTTCCCCAACTAAAGATGGTGACAAAGGTGTCCCAAGATGGAGGCGCCTGCTTTCAGAGATGGAGTATTGGGTCAGGTAGGGTTGAGTGGTGGTGGTGGGCAGCAGTGTTCAGAGATGCAGCTTTGTGGCGTGCGGTGTTGTGGCTGGCAGCTATCTCCAGACCCTGTCTGGTGTCCCCAGGTGCTGGCTACCATGTGTAGGGGGTCATGGGAGTGCTTACAGTGTCCCAAGATGGAGTCCACCGTGGGAGCCCCATGTTGGTAGATGGGAGTCCACATGGGAGTGGTGGCCAGATCTTCTGTGTGTGGGCAGTGACCAGGATTCCTGTGTGGTGGGCAGCCAGGCATCCTGTGCAGGCACTGATGCTGGTGGAACTGCTTGGCAGGAGGTCCTCAATGGGTGAGCAGCTGGGGATCCTGTGCTGATGCTGAGGCCTGGGGACCTGTGCAGACATAGCAGCTGGGATTCCTATGTGGGAGCAGCTGTCAGGGGTCCTCTAATAACTTGCAGTATTCCCACTACTTGAATCCCAGGTCAGGGAGCAACACAGATTGCAGCCTCCCTCTATCTGGCCATCTTGGATCTCCAACTACATGTATTTCATGTAGTCCTCAGATAGCTCCTCTCAGCAAGTTTACAAATACAATGTAAAAATAATTCAATAACGTAATAAGCAGTGATTTGATTACTTAACTTCATTGGTGTATTTTGTTCTGAAAGAAACATGTTTTATTTATTTAGTTCTCTGATATGTATTTGAAACTAGAAAATTCACAATAGGATAACTCTTGAAAGTGTTCACTCATAAAAAGCAATGTTTCCAAGAGAATTTCACTGTCTGTGGCCAGATGGTTAAATAGTAGTTTATTAAGTTAAGTGACTGTAGGAGCCCTAATTAAGGAGATAGCTAAGATTGTGGTTAGCTGAGAGCCATAAAAGATGTTTAAATTTCACCTGATATTCATACATTCATCGAAGAATCTTTTTATGCCCGTGAACACTGTGTGACACACCTATAAGCTCAAGCTGTAAGCACTTGTCCTTGTTAAAGAAAAATGTATTTAACCAGGTGAGGGTTAGTGGCTGGTGTGGTTAGAGTTAGAGTTGTGATAGTGGTTGGAGTTAGAGTGGTTGAAGTTGTGTGGTTGGAGTTAGAGGAGAGTTGGAGTTGCGGTTGGAGTTTGAGAGGTTGTTGGAGCCAGAGAGAGAAGTTAGAAGAGAGAATAAAAGAACTTTTTTTCATTTCCATCCTGCCTCCGAATTTTCTCCTGCGGTGTCGTAGCTGCAAGCGGCAGCAGCAGGCAGCTACAAGTGGTGGCCCGTATGGGGATTTCGGTCGGCAGGTAAGAAATAAGAAATTTATAAAAATGGGTGCAAAAATAACTAAGCACCGGATAATAAAAGCCATGGATGCGTTTTTTGACATCGCTGACTCGGTGGATAGTGAGGAGGAAAGTGATCAAGAAAGCATAGTCTCTACTGAGTCAGTTAAGACCAGCAAGGAGAGTAGTGGTGTGAACTCAAAAATAAGAGCTGCAAAAGCTATCAGAGACTTATTGAAATTAGCTGAAGAGTACGTACTCTCCTTAGAAGCTGAAACTCAGGATACCAGTAAAAGTGATAGTAGTAAGAAGGAGCCAAATAACCATGAAAGCACAGCCTCCTCCACTGAGCCAGTTAGGAACAATGAGAGTAGTAGTGAAGAGGAATCAAAAAGTGATTTTGGGAGCACAGTCTTCAATAAAAAGAACAAAAAGTAATTAAAAAGGAGAAAGGACCGTCAAGTAGAGGAACCACTAGTGCCCTCTGCTCCCTTATGGGTAGAATCCATTATGGAAACCATGCGTGCCCTTGAGGAAGAGATTAACGGCCTTTCTGAGCGCTTATGTGCCCTCGAACACCAAAAAATGCAGGAACAGTGGGACCTGCCAGTATTTGAAAACGAGAATGGACAAAGGTACCACCAATCCCTAGACTTTAAAACAATAAAGAACTTTAGAGAGGCGATAATGACCTATGGGCCTCAAGCTCTGTTCACGTTAAGTATGCTGGAGTCCCTTAACACTCTAACCTTAACCCCCTCAGACTGGAAGGGGTTATGCAAGGCAGTATTGAGCAGAGGACAATACCTAATCTGGAAGACACAATTCCAGGAACTTTGTTTAGAAGCAGCAAAGAGAAATGCTACAGCAGGTTTCCCAGAACATAATATAGATATGCTAATAGGTGAAGGACAGTTTGCTGAACTACAAATCCAACTACAATATGACCCCAGTGTGTATGCACAGATATACACTGCCGCTGTTAAAGCCTGGAAGACCTTATCAGGAACAGGTGATTTGCAGGGCAGCTTATCAAAACTAATACAGGGGCCTAATGAACCGTATGCTGATTTTGCTGACAGACTCTTAAGAACAGCAAGCAGAATTTTCGGGGATGTAGAACAAGCAATGCCCCTAGTCATCCAATTGGCATATGAAAATGCTAATAAATATTGCCAAGATGCAATAAAGCCGTGGAGAAATAAAAAAGACCTTTCAATTTATATCAGATTATGTAAGGACATTAATGATGCCTTTGTCACAGGCAATGTGATTGCAGCAGCAATGAGAAGTGCTTTCCCTCAAAATTTCACAAGGGCTCAACATAGAAATTATAATCAACCCGGATAGTCTAGGCAATATCCCCAAAGAGAAATAAGATCAAGCTCATACCGTGCCCCAGGCCGATGCCCCAGGTGTAAAAAGGGAAATCATTGGGCCAATAAATGTCATTATAAATTTGACATCTATGGAAACGTTTTGTCCAGGAAATAAAAAAACGGGGCATGGGGCCCAATGCCCCGGGGCCCACAAATGTACGAGGCATTAGAGGAGGAATATCCTCAAACATCCATTCAGATGATTCCTTGTCACAATCCCTCCTACCCATTGACTCCCTTGTCAGAGGGACAAGAGGAAGTGCAGGACTAGACCTCTGTTCCACCACCCGAATAATACTAACACCTGAAATAGGGGTTCAACTGATTCCTACGGGAGTCAGGGGACCTCTTCCCTCAGGGACTGTAGGACTTATCCTTGGGCAAAGTTCTAAAAGGTTATTAGGCTTTCAAGTAACACCAGGTGTTATTGACTCCGATTACCAAGGAGAGATAAAAATAATGCTTAGTTCACCTAGAGGAATTATCTCTCTTAACCAAGAAGATAGAATTGCTCAGCTGCTTCTCCTTCCCAGTTTCCACAACTCATTCAAGATTATGCCGCAGAATAGGAACAATAGAGGATTTGGTTCCACTGGCTCGGGACCTATGGCTTGCTGGGTTCAGGATTGTTCATGGAGGCCTATGTGTAAAATAAAAATTCAAGGTAAAGAGATGGAAGGGCTGATTGATACTGGGGCTGACTCTTCCATCATAAATCTACAACAATGGCCCAAGCACTGGCCTCTGCAGAAGGCCTCAACCAGTTTAAGAGGCTTGGGATATACTAACACCCCAGTACAAAGTGCTGTAGTCTTAAATTGGGAAGATAATGAAGGGCATAAAGGAACATTCCAACCTTATGTTTTGACCAGCTTGCCAGTTACCCTATGGGGAAGAGATATTCTACACCAAATGGGGCTACACCTAGCAACCAAGCCTGAAGGTGTTAAAAATAAAAATCTAAATCATCATAAAAAAGGCAAAGGATATTTTTTTTCTATGGGCCACTGAGAAAACAATTTTGAAGATACCATGGCTTTCTGATAAGCCAGTATGCTATCCTAAAGTTAAGATCCCAAGGCTTTCTGCTTCTCAGATCTGGAACCTTAATCCTGTTTTTGGAGGATCTGGGCCTGCTCTTACTGGACTTCGTAATTTGGGAAATACTTGTTATATGAACTCAATATTGCAGTGCCTATGTAATGCCCCACATTTGGCTGATTATTTCAACCAAAACTGTTATCAAGATGATATTAACAGGTCAAATTTGTTGGGGCATAAAGGTGAAGTGGCAGAAGAGTTTGGTATAATCATGAAAGCCCTGTGGACAGGACAGTATAGATATATCAGTCCAAAAAACTTTAAAATCACTATTGGAAAGATCAATAACTAGTTTGCAGGATATAGCCAACAAGATTCACAAGAATTGCTTCTGTTCTAAATAAAACTGATAATCAAAAGAGACATAAAGAAGAAAATAATGATCATCTTGATGACTTTAAAGCTGCAGAACATGCTTGGCAGAAACATAAGCAGCTTAATGAGTCTATTATTGTTGCACTTTTTCAGGGTCAGTTCAAATCCACAGTACAGTGCCTCACCTGTCACAAAAAATCTAGGACATTTGAGGCCTTCATATATTTATCTCTACTACTAGCATCCACAAGTAAATGTACATTACAGGATTGCCTTAGATTATTTTCCAAAGAAGAAAAACTCACATATAACAACAGATTTTATTGCAGTTATTGCAGAGCTCAACGGGATTCTCTAAAAAAGAAATCTGGAAGTTACCACCTGTTCTTATAGTACATTTGAAATGTTTTTCCTATGATGGCAGGTGGAAACAAAAATTACAGACATCTGTGGACTTCCCTTTAGAAAATCTTGACTTGTCACAGTATGTTATTGGTCCAAAGAACAATTTAAAGAAATATAATTTGTTTTCTGTTTCAAATGGAGGCCACTACACTGCCTATTGTAAAAATGCAGTAAGACAGTGATGGTTTAAATTTGATGATCACAAAGTTTCTGATATCTCTGTTTCTTCTGTGAAATCTTCAGCAGCTTATATCCTCATTTATACTTCATTGCAAGCACAAGCAACTGATGTAGCCACATGAGTGGGAGCTGTGTTACTAGCACTATACTTTAGTGTACACACAATTGTATTTTTTTCTTTTTACATATGTCTTTACGTCTGTGCACTTGTCTAGATTTCCTGTTAATGTGACGTCACAAATATATGTTTGTATGTGCGTCTGTCCACTGTGACGTCACAAATAACAAAGTGCTTATGAAAATTAATATTATATATATATAATTGGATCCAAATAACTTTAATTCATTTAAGTTTAGAATATTCAAATTAGATAAACAATTTAAAAGTGAAGGTAAATTCAATTTTGATTTATAGGTGTCTCTGACTAATACTGTATAACCTGAGATTTTGGTTTTGACATGGGATTGTTTATTTGTAATAGACTTTATTTGTGTAATAGCTGATTAATTTGAATTATTTCAACAGGTGATTTCATAGAAGGTTGCTGTGTATGCAGAGACTTGGGGGTTCCATCTAACAAATTATTTTTCCAAAGTGCTTTTAGCTTTTCTTTAATCTATCTTTAATGCAGTAAATACCCTCAGTCTTTCTTTGATTTGTTCTGAATGTGATATTTTGCCAGGTTATATTTGTGGGAGGTCAAGCAGCAATGTGTTTGAGCAGAGATCAACTTTAATTTTCTAATCTAATAATTCTATTTTTTAGTTGGACAACTCACCTCTTGACTCAGTGCTGGAATAGCACTGCCTTTCCTTTAATAATTGATGCTTGAGTTTCTAGGTAGCGGGCCCTGAAGATTTGCTGGTGGCATTGTCTAGACATAAAAAAGACGGCTGCTGCTACAGCTGCAGGGATCGTGGTCGCTACAAGCATCCCTGCTGCTCAAGCATCAAACAACCTCACCAGCAGTGTGGCCTCTGCTCTGCATGCGTGGGGCCTCCTAGATCAACGTGTTATAACAAGTGGACATTTTGATCTTTCATTGTTTGGGACATTATGGGAAAATGCCTTGCGAGTATTTTTCTAGAGAACTCAGTGCGTTACTTGATGGAACTTAGGGCATCTGATTTGTTTAAAGAACTTGATACGCTATGGAACTTGGCTCGTCAGCAGTAGGCTTGTCGCCTTAAAGCCGCAGAATCTCCTCATGATTGGACGGCTGTTAGTTATCATACACAGTCGATCCTGAAGGGCTCGATTGGACAGCTGGTTAGCCAATGACGGGTAAGATCCCCCAGAGGGGGACAACCTAAGACAGGCACAGTCAATCCGGATGAGGTCGTCACCCATCCACAAGACAGTCTCATGTGGCCGACATATCAACCTAAGACAGGAGTCAAGGGCACAGCCTTGATTATCCGATGACGGGTAATAATGTTGGTTGCACATGGACGTCCTAGAGCATCCCCTCTTTTAAAACAAAAGGGGGTAAATGTAGGAGCCCTAATTAAGGAGATAGCTAAGATTGCGGTTAGCTGAGAGCCATAAAAGATGTTCAAGTTTCACCTGATAGTCATACATTCATCGAAGAATCTTTTTATGCCCATGAACACTATGTGATGCACCTGTAAGCTTGAGCTGTAAGCACTTGTCCTTGTTAGAGCAAAATGTATTTAACTGGGTGAGGGTTAGTGGCTGGTGTGGTTAGAGTTAGAGTTGTGATAGTGGTTGGAGTTAGAGTGGTTGAAGTTGTGTGGTTGGAGTTAGAGGAGAGTTGGAGTTGTGGTTGGAGTTCGAGAGGTTGTTGGAGCCAGAGAGAGAAGTTAGAAGAGAGAAGAATAAAAGAACTTTTTCATTTCCATCCTGCCTCTGGAATTTTTCTCCTGCAGTGTCGTAGCTGCAAGCAGCAGCAGCAGGCAGCTACAGGTGACAACATTCTCTTTTTTAAGAACTGTAAGATATAGACCTTTTTAATTTTTTTCCTTAGCAAACTAGGTGCCCACAGAAACAAAAGAAGAAGAAGAATAGCAAAAAGTCATCTGAAATGTAAATGACTTTGGCATTTACCGTTCCAGATTCTGCAGCATGTTATATTTTCTTTGAAGCTATTTTAGTATTTTGCTACGTTAATTCTCAGTTATGTTTCCAGCACGGGAAATTTGGCCAAAGGAAGTAAGTTTATTCTTAACTTTGCAATCATTGCATATAATTGCCATTTACAATCTCTTTAGTGTTTAATGAACTCTGTCTAATTTTTTGCTTTTGTTCATGATTTAACATGGCATGAGATATGTTTCTTTGGAAAAAATATTGGTTTAGATTTGGAAAAGCTCTATGTGTAGATCAGGCCACATTTTGATTGTTTGGCAGAATATTCATTTATTTGCATGCATATGAACAGTGCTGAGAAGGATTATGGAATGATTTAGATGGAGACATAGTGAAGCAATAAGATTAGCTTTTTTCCTATTCTAACCCAGTGTTAAAAGCACCTGTGAAATACAATAAGACTCCTTCTGTGTATTCAATTACCAGGAAACATAGCTTTGGAATTTTAGGGAAGTGACTAAACTTGTCTGACTTGTTCATTTTATTGTTCAACTCAATTATTACACTAATTGTATTAACATTCATTGGTTGTTGCTGTATACTGAGTGACATGATAAATACAGCTCATAAAGTTTATCACTTAATTTAGGAGGTGTTCCATGCATCTGAAGAAGATATAATTTCATCATCACACAGACTGTAGCACCTCTGATGACAGAGCTTTCTCCCCATCATAACATGGTACCAAATGCATATATATACATATATATGTATATGTGTATAATGTGTATATATATCTGCATGTATATATATATACATATATATGTACATGTGTGTGTGTGTGTGTGTGTGTGTGTGTGTGTGTGTGTATGCCAGGGTGCAGACGGAGAGTAAAGAGAAAGAAAAACTATGTTTATAATGTATATTCTTTTCATTGTTCATGGAAATCCTGAGAAGGGAGATTTGTATCCTCAATAATGCTTAGTGTAGTCTTTGTTGTAGGCAGATATTTAATATAGTGTCACTGATGAATACCCAATATTTTAAAGCTCAGATAATATAAATGAGCTATTGCATTGCAAAGTTTTGGTGTGCATGCCAATATTTAGCCAAATTTTTCCCTTATCAGTAATGTCTGTGGAATGAGATAACCATGATTAATCCTAAGGAAACAAATAAAAGTTGAGTTTTAATAGCACAGGGAATTTGCATGATGCAAATATGTTGCAAGCCATCCATGGGCTGTGTGTGGGCCACCACGCATTGAGCCTAGTGGATAGGAACATCTGGTGCTTGGGAATGACCAGTGGACATTTCCTCTGGTTAACTGCCCTGACACATTGTAAATTCCTATGCTGCTCTGCCATGTCCCACACAGCTCCTGAGATGGGTGTAACCTGCTAAGATGCCAATCAACCTGCTGACTGCAAGACATCATGAAGCCAGACTCTGCCCTTGAAACCTTATTTTTGCCTTTGATGTGCCCCCTTAAATAAACCACTGGAGTCATCTTTCCTTTGTCTAGTTCCAGCTCTTGTGTGGACTGGATCTATTAAGGGCTCTGCTTTTGTAAATATGACACTTTGTCTTTTGTTCTTCACTAATTATTTTAGACTTTAAGTTTTCAGGTGGCTTACACCTTCCTCAGCAGGAAGAACCCCCCCCCCCCCAATGACATGCTGGCTGTAGTTCTCTATACAAATACATAGAAAATTGTTAAAGAATTTAGGTGGCTCATTCCTTGATTACATACATAAATATTCCGTGTTGATGACACTCTATATATCCTTTTGAAATCTGGACAAGAATAAAATGTCTAATTTTGAGTACTATCAAAACCGAACACTTTTGATATTTTGGGTTTAACAAATGACAAACTATAAATGTGTGATTTAAAAAAAAAAAGAAATAGGGAAATAAACTTCTGAACTGCCATGCTTCTTGGTTTATATACATACTAAGTAAAATAGCAGAACAGCATGAGCTCTGCCTTTTGACTTTGTAATGCTCTGTATGAAATCTAATTTAGACTTGGGAGAAATTATATCATCACCAGAGCAAGCTTTGTACTTAAAGCATTAATGAGAAATGAAGGACTTTTCAGTGAAGTGTAAAGAAAAGATCCATGAAAAGGGGGCAAAATAAAAGATGAAAAGGCTTTGATTTTAGCTCTGTGGGGGAATTGAGAACTCATGCAAGGAAGGCATTCTTACTGTGTTAATTAACTAGCAGGATCATCAAAATTCTTCTGCCCTTCTCTGCATCACTCTCCCATGTCCTCCCACCTTGCTTTCTGGAAATGAATCTAGACTTCTGTGATTGGAGTCACTTGAAAATTAGTTAATCAGATAGTGCAAATATACAAAAATAACAGATTCTCCCCTTATTATGGGCATCTTCCAAAGCATGGTGCTGGAATGTGTATAAGTAAGTGAAATATTACATATACTGTCCCTATATTATTACAATTTGAACTTTGCCAATAAACTCTTTCAATATCAAATTGAGGTAGAGAAGCGGAGAAAAAGATGTGTTGAAATTAAATATTACTTTAATGGTAATTGAAAATAATTATGTGTATCTGTTTCTTAAGACATCAGTCACCAGTGAGCTAATAATACTTTATACTATGAATATTTGTGACATGTAAAAATGGTAAACCTATTGAAAAACTACTTTGGAATGAAATATCTTCACATATAAAGTTGTGTGTATATTTTCTTCCTACAGAATCAAATGTGGACATAATACCATACATTTTCACAGGACATTTCTTAAGTAAAATTTAAATTATTAAATGGCATTACCATCAAACTAAATTTTCTTGTTTTTAAAACTTTAAAATAAATGGATAAATTAAAAAACAATTATGCGGGAAAGAGTAGATTACAGACTGGATTAATTTAGCAACAGCAAAATAGTATGCCTTTATTGATGAAGAATATTTTCTAAAGTAATTTACTTAGAAATAACTGCACTCAATAAAGTTTTACAAAGCAAGTGAAAGCTGAAAAGTATATATTAGAGGTAAACAAAGTTTAGTATTATATTTTAAATCCACAGAAGTTCAGCTCTGAAAGCCTAGAAAGCAGTATACTTTATTAATGGTATCATCATCAGACAGATTCATTTCAGTATCCAATGATACTTCAATTTTTAAAAGCACAGTTTTAGAAATCTGCTTTGGCTACCTCTCAAACAACTACAACTAAGATATATGAACACTTAAACTTTACAATTTAAAAATAAATTTTCCTCAGAACTTTTTTCCAGGGAAGTACCTGAGAATAAATGAGCTATGGGACATTTGCACAAAAACAAAATAAAACAAACAAAAAATTGGAGGATGATTAGTATTTAATTTTTTTCTTCTAAATTTTCTATATATGTTTACAAATAAGACTGATTATTTTTCACAGATGTAATGATCACATATCACTCATATATGTTTTGAATCATTTGAAAATTTCCTCCACATTTTGATAGGCCTCCGTATTTGAATTCTCTCTTAATTGAATGCTAGCCCCAGTCCCCTTCTCACTAAGATCAGACAGAAGATTTAGTTTACTCCAATGTATCACAACCTTCCTGCACTTTGATTTATAATTTAACTGTGTGAAGAAATAGGCTCAACATAGAAAATGCATGTCATGAGACTTGATTCTTTAACATCAGTGACAAATCCCTAATCGAGCCAGTTCAGTATGAAATTTCTGAGGCTGGAAGTTTGTAACATGACAGCATTTCAAATTCTGACCCTCAGTTGTGGTATGATGCCAAAATTGTTCTAGCATTATAAAGGTCAGAAGGAATCTTCTCAATCCGGTTCTGTAGCAGGAAATGTTTGTTACCGGTACTGGAACTGGAATCCAAGATCCAGTGATTCTGTGAGATTCCAATATGGATTAATATATTCCTTTCTGCATAAACCTTAAACTAGCTAAGTTGTATCCTGTTGACAAAAGCTAAGAAGTCTGAACAATATGAAGAAGTGAGACATTTTGACAGATGGTTGCATATTTAAGTGTATTATAATTGATTTTTATTTTCCCCAGCGCTATGTAAGTGCATATGTTGAAATTAATTGGATTAGTTTTAAAAACTGAACATCAACAGGGATGCCAAGGCAATTCATATATTTTCCAATGTATTCTACTATAAAGAACTTACCTCTGCTCTATCAAGGACTTGTATATTGTGTATTTCTTTTGCCTCTTCTGTTGGACTGATATAATATGATACCTTTTAATGCTGATTTTTCTCATAGATAAGGATCAAAAAGAATCATGATAGAAGGGGAAATAAACCAGAATTATAATAGCATAGGTTCAATATTGCCATGAGAGTTAAAAAGAAATGAGATTTCATAAGATATTTGTTTAAGAATTATAAATGTCTATCTTATTCCTGCTTCATGCTTTTGGTTGAGTCACTTAACCTCCCTGGAACTCAGAGTGCTCATCTATAAAAATAAGAATGATAACTCATTTTTTCTTCTATCTATTGGGACATTCTGATGAGAATTGGCTTTCAAAGTATTTGGCATCAAAAAATAATATAAATTATCCTTGTGTTTAAGTAGCATATCCTCTACAAAACAAAAGTCTCTATTTCAAAACCAAAACAAGAAAATGAATTGTTAAAAAACTGAGGGCAAATATTCCATATTGTCTTTTAAAAATGTAAATATTTTTTGTAGGTGAAGGAATATGATCTGATCTCAGAAAAAAATATAAATTATTTGGAAAATGTACTTGAATGTAAGAATTGATTAGATCAAAATCACCTAGCCTATTATGAAAAAATACCCTGTACCAATAATAAAACAATGTGGAAAAAAAAGAAAACCAAAAACTTAAAAAGAAAAAGAAAAGCTTATGTGTGTATATATATATACATAATATACACATAATATATATACATATATATATGCACATATATATATACACATAATACATAATATACACATAATATATATACATATATATGTATATGCACACACATATTTTGGTTGACAAATAAAATTTGTAAGTATTTATGAGGTAAAATGTGATTTATTTTTGTGGGGTACTGGGGATTGAATGACCACAGAGCCACATCCTCAGCCCTATTTTGTGTTTATTTAGAGATAGGGTCTCACTGAGTTGCTTAACACCTTGCTTTTTTTGCTGAAGCTGGCTTTGAACTCAAGATCTCCTGTCTCAGCTTCAAAGCTGCTGGGATTAAAGGCAAGCAGCACTGCGCCAGGCAGAATGTGATGTTTTGATCCATGTAGGAGTTGGGTAGTGGTGGTGATCAACTAGAATAACTAGCATACCATCACCCTTAAACTTTGATCATTCCTTGTGATAAATATGTACAAATTCCTCTACTGTTCATTTCAGTTTTGACATCTTAAACAAAAATAGAAATTATGAATTGATAATCTTTCATTTGCTGATTTATTTTTCTGCCATAAGAATTAAAATCTTCATATTTTTATGTGGTTTTAAGGACATTATTTTGATTATGGATACAATGCAAAATCCTAAGAATAAGTAGTCTCACACACCAGGCAGGAGAAATTAATTTTCATTTGATGGTAACTTTCTCATATGTATCAAAAAATTGTCTATACTTAAATAAAAGAAACAAATTGAAATAACTTCAGTTATACTCTATTATGAGTCTTGTGAATGTAGGATGATCAGGGAAAGTGGGGATAGGAAGAAATTTTTGAAAATTCATTCCTTAAAAAGTTAAGAACAAGAAAAGCTCTGTGATATAGATAAAAAGTTAAAAATATAGTTAAATTAATAGTAAGTTTAAAATTATACCATTTTAAGTCTCTGAAAATGAAGATCTCCAGTAAAAAGCCAAATAAAGAGAGAAAAAAAGAAAATGACAGGAGGTAAGGCCAGAAAAGGAAAGATACTGTAGAAAGGAAGTAAAAAAATAAATAAATAAATAAATAAATATGAAGAAAATGCAGCTTAATGAGAGTGGAATGGTAAAGGTTTAGGTGTGTGATTAAGATAATGGGGCATTTATCAAATTTTTGGTGCTCAGACTTAAGTCCTTTCATTCCTTTTTATTCATTCTATTCAAAAAATATTTATTTAGTGACTATGCTAAGTATTCAATGTGAAGATGGACAAAACACCACTGCTGACCACATATATTATCCAAATAAATGTCCAGAACAAAATTCTCTTATAATCTTTCAGGGTGGCATAGGTTTTATCAAAATAGTCTCTCCATGGAAGAAACATGCAAACAGACATTGATTGAGAAGTTGGAGTTCTTCACACTCAGAAATGGAATGGAGAGGAGCCAGCAAATGAAAAACATGGCAGAAAGAACAGTTACAGAACAGGTAAGTTATTTATCTATGTTCATCTTTGCCTATGCTGCCTCTACCTATGTCCACCTCTTGTTTTTGTGTCTATCCCTCATTTGACTACACTTTTGCCAATTTATTGAAATTCATGGGAAGACTATAGGATCAAATATTTGAAGCTGAATCTTTTCCATAATTCATTAATTGTCCTCACTCCCTAGCCCCAAAGAACCTCATCTGAATATTCAAATTCATCATTTTTTTAGAGAGGGCCTTCAGGGATAGGGTGGATAAGAACTTTGTCAAAAAACACTATATTGTTCTTATAAAAATATTTATATCTATTGACACAGCTTGTACTGTGATATATTTTTCACACATATATATTATAAGATATAATTCTTCTGGTTCTATGAATACCCATGTTAACCATTCGCTGTTTCTCAGATGTTAATATGAAGGTATAAATATTTAACGGGACGTCTGAACGGATATATGAGCCCACATATATTTCATCTTCTCATCTGTCCTTGAGCCAACTAATTTTAGTTATTGGGCAGATTCCCTCTGCTACTTTTTATAGACCATCCCTCAAATCCTGTTCCAGATCTCTCCACTCTTGAATCCTTCCTCCTTCACCAGATATTTATTGGTTGTAGAAACACCTATTGGGCTAGAAAAGGACCAAATTCAACCTTGTTTCTGTTGGCAAAAGAAAGGCACAGAAGTTTCTCCCCACTGAGATACTTGTCAATCAGGAACAGCTGGTTGCCTCCAGAAGTTTTGATCTATTATCCAAATACTCTTTCTTTCCCTTCTCTCATATTTTCTGTACTTCAAGTCCGATAGAGAAATTTCCTGGTAACATGGTACACCTAAATTGTATTTATTTAGGAATATAGGCCTTTTATGTGTTCTTGATATGAAAGGAATTATCATCATTTGAAATTATAAATTTCTTCACTTTCCTGCTTAAAAATTGCTTTTCTAACTTTAAAATAAGACACCAGAAACAGTTCAATAAGTACTATTAACATGCATAAAAATATTCTTCATTTTATGTAACTGGGCAGACACCATGCATTAGAGAACAAAACTAAATGGACATTGATTACCCATAAATGTGGGGAAGGAGAACAGCATGCAATCCTGTTTGCCCTTTGATGGAGCTCTATTTCTCACAGGGCTTGGGCTTTATATGGAGCTAAAAGGTCCACACAGTTGATAAGACCTTCAGCACAAAAGGACAAAGTGGAGGCAGTTAGCTCCCTGTAGACAAGAGAAACCACAATCAGGCCCACAAGTACTAATCACCATGACTTTCACAATCACTAACTCTGAAATAAAAAAAAAATGTCTGAGTCCCAATTAAAATTCACCCAGCAATGTTGGAAGACAATGATAGCTTTGGGTCAGTATATTATCAAAGCATAGTCCACTCACAGAATTAAATCCTTTTAAATTAAATAGTCTTGAGAAACTTCCAATGTTTCTCTGGTACAATTTTAAGGCAATTAGACACATCATTGGAATCATTTGTCCATACATTTTCCCAATGGTAGACAATTAAGTTACAATAAACTGTACAACAAGCTCCTCTTCACAATTTAGAATGAAATACATATGGTTATGCCATGGACTGGATTACAATAGAATTGATTTGATAACGTTTGTTTTGCTAATAAATAATGCAATTTGTTTTTCTTCACCTCATTCAATGAAAAATGTCTGATATGACTTAGTATATATACATTCTTGAATTCAGCTGAAAAAATGAGGGATAATTATAAAGTTTGAAATATTACTAGAAGAATGAACAAATCCTGAAAATTGAAGCTGAGGACAATCTTAGATTACTGCTCAATACATTTCTCAAAAATCACTTGATATAGTTTTATTTCTTCTTTTTAATAATAAATGCCATGCTGGTTTTATTTAGAATGAGTGACCTATTGAGAGAGCTGTGGCTGTGTAATAATTCAGTTTCTCCTTGTTGAGAAAGAGAAAAAAGGCAGAATGGGGGAATGTAGAGTCTTCAGGGAGGGGCTCAGATTCACAAATCTAACAGTACAGGAGGGACCTAGAGTGGGGGCTGGCCCAGATGAGATCCAGTGCTGCATTCTGGCACTAAGAAGAAAGGTTCTGTACACCATCAGGAGACACTGCAGGAGTTACAAAGTGATGTCAGATCTCAATCAGCTCGTGTGCAGTTTTGGGTCCCTGATGTTTTACTTTCTTTTAGTGTCAAAGTATAATATGAATATTTATTATTACTATAAAGATTGGCTGCAGTAGTTGGTTCTTGGTAATCAAGATAAACATTTGGTTTGTGGAGTTTGAGGATAAAATCTTAATTCATATTCATTTATCCTTGAGAAAATTGCTGTTTTCTTTGAACTACTTCTAATTTGAGCACATTTATAAGGAAATCGAAAGCTTTCACGGTTTGAAAATACTTTGCCTGTCTGTCAGGAATGTGGCTCTAGTGGAAAGACACTGATTTGACACATCTGATTGCATATTCATGAAGCATCCATAGTGAGTCACATAATATTTTAGAAAAAACATTGTAACTAAAATTATAATTGCATTTTTTCAAATAAGGATTTAATTTCCCTGATAGAAAAACATGAATCAAGATATTTAAATTAGTAAAACTTACTATAAAAATCATTGTTTTAAAGTAAATCATTTACTTAATCATTTCATGTGGACACACCCAGAATCATGATAGTAAAATTTTTTCATTATATATAACACAGTAGATTTATGAAGATCTGTCCAGGCGATATTATGCTAGCTATTTTCAAAAAGTCTTATGTTTTCCCACCTTTGTGAGGTCATATTTTTTAAAATTCCATTGCCCAGATTTCCTTCTATTATTATTAGTGAAATCTGCTTATCATTCACTTCCCACGCAAGCCTCCCCTGAGTATTGCTTACAAGAAACCCTCCCCTTTGCTTTGCATCACCTTGTATCTTATCCTGTCTTGTTTTATGACACTTAATACATATTTGCAAATCCATTATTCTTTAATAAACTTCTTTGAAGACAGAACAAATGTCCTATACATCCTTGATTCTTTTATAGTCCTCCTACATAATTGATGTAAAAATATTTATTATGTAAATGAATACATCATAAACTTATTTTAACAATTAAATAGTAGTTGTTGTTAAATGAATGTTTATCATTTTTAAACTAATTATTTGAATGTTACAATAGTGACTAACATTTCACCTGTATTTTCAAAAGGCTCATTTTGCACAAGTATGTTTCATTCTAAAAAGTAGTGACACTTATTGTTCCCATGTCCACTTCAATTTTTACTTTTCTCTCTTCTCACTTTTTCTTCATATCAAATTTCATGAAAAATTTATCTATATTCATGGTTTGTACTATATCAAAATATTCAGTTTCTGATTCACTCTGCTGTGGCTTCCAATCTGACAGTTCCACCATTAGCTAGATATTTCACTCTATGCACATTAAGTCACAACATGAAAAAAAAAGTAGAGTAAACAAACAACAACAACAACAAAACCCAGAAAACAAAAACACAATGTTGCCTAAAAACTTTAATGGTGGAAGAAACAACTTATAACCTACAAATGCTATAGTCTTATAACTAGTAAAAAGAAAAATTTAAAAAGAGTTAAAAATACTTCAGAGAAATGAAAGTATGTTATTGCATATCCACACTAAAGAAAATGCTAAAGTATATACGCCTCAAAAATAATAAAAATAATTTGGTATAACAAAACCAAGTATATCTGTTACCCTAATAAATGTAAATGGCCTAAACTTTTTCGTTAAATACAAACAAACATATTTGATAGCTTGCCATTTATTAAACACCTATATTATACAGGAAAATATTGGTAGTAAAGCAAACATGTTTTGAATGTGGAGATATATATCATTCCTAAACTAGACAGTAAAGAATTAAAATCATAATTAATCATATCTCAATATGAGTAGGGTCCATACTGACTCTTATGGCACTATGACCAGAATAGGTCCCAAGGAATGGCAATGGAACCTGTTATGGTTTGGTTGTGAGGTGTCCCCTAAAACCTCCCATGTGAGATAATGCAAGAAGATTTGGAGAAGAAATGATTAGTTATAGCCTTAACCCAGTCAGGGAATTAATCTCCTGATAGGGATTAACTGAGTGGTAACTGAAGTGGTAGGGTGTGGCTGGAGGAGGTGGAAATTGGGCATGACTTTAGAGTATACATTTGTATACATTTGTATTTGGCCAGTGGAGACTCACTCTCTGCTTCCCTTTGTCACATTCTCTCACCAAAATGTTCTACCTCACCTTGAACCTTGAGGAATGGAGCTGGCCTTCTATGAACTAAGACCTCTGAAACCATAATCCCTTAAATAAACTTATCCTCCTTTAAAATTGTTCTGGTCAGACCATTTAGTCACAGCAGCAAAAAGGCTGAATAAAACATAGCCATTCCTGAGGCTTCATAGACCCCAAATCACATTGTGTATCTTTTGTAAAACAGGGTAAAGCAAACATCATGAAGTTTCTTTGAGGCAGGAGGGAAAAAGAAGAAAAAGAAAACCCATGGGTGTTGCCGCCTGAAGCGATGGACGCGTGGAGCAACGAAGCCGCGGGAAGAAGTTTAGAGGTGAACTGGAAACAAACAGGCTTTTTATTTTGCTAACTTTTCTCTCTGACTTTGACAACAACTCTAACATGCACCACACACACCACCAAACAACCAACAACCAAATGGCGCCAACCCGATCAGAAATCTCGGCCCAAATCTCTCGAGATCTCGGGCCAAGTCTCGTGAGACTACTTAAGGCGGCAATGCCCAAACATCTCCATGGCCCGTAGTCAACCGCAATCTTAGCCATCTCCCCAAACAGGGTTCCTGCATTTTCCCCCTTTTGTTTTAAAAGAGGGGATGCTCTAGGACGTCTATGTGCAACCAACATTCTTACCCGTCATCGGATAATCAAGGCTGTGCCCTTGACTCCTGTCTTAGGTTGATATGTTGGCCACATGAGACTGTCCCGTGTGACTGTGCCTGTCTTAGGTTGTCCCCCTCTGGGGATCATACCCATCATTGGCTAACCAGCCATCCATTGGAGCCCTTTAGGATTGACTGTGTATGATGACTAACAGCCGTCCAATTGTGAGGAGATGCTGCGGCTTTAAGGCCACAAGCCTTTTGGTGACGAGCCAAATTGCATAGCATATCAAATTGTTTAAACAAATCAGCTGCCCTAAGTTCCATTAAGTAACACACTGAATTCTCTAGACAAATACCCGCAAAGCATTGTTTTCTAAAGTTTCAAACAATGAAAGATCAAATGTCCACTTGTTATAACACGTTGATCTAGGAGGCCCCATGCATGCAGAACAGAGGCCACACTGCTGGTGAGGTTGTTTGATGCTTGAGCAGCAGGAATGGTTGAAGCTGTAGCAACAGCCGTCATTTTTATGTCTAGACAATGTCACCAGCAAACCTTCAGGGCCCGCTACCTAGAAACTCAAGCATCAATTATTAAAGGAAAGGCAGTGCTATTGCAGCACTGAGTCAAGAGGCGAGTTGTCAAACTAAAAAATAGAATAATTAGATTAGAAAATTAAAGTTGATTTTTGTTCACACACATTGCTGGTTGAGCTTCCACAAACATAAGTTGGCAAAATATCATATTTAGAACAAAACAAAGAAAGACTGAGGGTATTTACTGCATTAAAATGATTAAAGAAAAGCTAAAGGCACTTTGGAGAAATAATTTGTTAGTTTGAACCCTCGAGTCTCTGTATACACAGCAATCTTTTACCTGTTGAGATAATTGAAATTAATCAGCTATTAAACAAATGAAGTTAATAACAAATAAACAATCTTATGTCAAAACACCGAAATATCAGGTTATATAGCACTAATCATATTGTTTGCTAAAGAGAAGTCCCGGGGACACCTATAAATCAAAATTGAAAGTACCTTCACTTATAAAATTATTTACCTAAGTTGAATACTCTTAAACTAAAATGAATTAAAGTTATTTTGATCCATATATATATATATATATGTTTATATATGTTTATATATATGTTTATATATGTATATATATGTTCATATGTATATATGTATATGTGAACATATATATATATTTTTTTTCATAAGCGCTTTGTTATTTGTGACTTCACACTGGACAGACGCACAAACATACAAACATATATTTGTGACGTCACATTAACATGAAATGTAGACAAATGCACAGACATAAAGACATGTATAAAAAGGAAAAAAAAAAAATACAATTGTGTGCACACCAAAGAGAGATCTCCTCCTCCCAGCCGGGAGGAATGACACTTAATTTATGAAATATTGTGAAGGACTTTTTTTGAGGGAATCATTCCATATCTTCATCTTGGTCCTATTGATTTTGTACTTTTTTTTTTTTTTTTTTATTAATCTTGATTCTTAAACAACTTCATCTGGATCCTTTTGATGTGGTACCTGCTTTATTAATCTAGATGATATCCATATTGGAGAGGATTAGTGCTTTGGAAAAACACAAACAGATCCTCTCTCCCAAATTAATACTGGATCTGGACCCTTCCATGTACCTGAAAGAACATCCTTCCAGTAAAACAAACGTTTATGTTGTTGGTGTGGGTTCCAATGTCTGTCTCCAGCAAAATAACCATTAGAGTCTAAAGTTAAAAAATTTAAGGTAAACAGGGCAACTGCCAATCTGTCCCTAGGACTTTTCCAATTTCCTTCTTTTTGTTTTAATAATATAATTTTCAGTGTGCGGTTTGCTCTTTCAATAATGTCCTGACCCTGAGGATTGTATGGGATGCCTGTTTTATGGAATATATTGAATTTTGCGCAAAACTGTGAAAGATGAGGATGTATATGCAGGGCCATTATCTGTTTTAAGCATTTTGGGGATACCCAATGCAGCAAAAGCTTGCAAACAATGAGATGTAACATCTTTAACTTTTTCTTCAGAATGTAAGGAAGCAAAAATCATGCCTGAGCATGTATCTATGGTCACATGAATAAATTGCAATTTTCCAAAACTTGGCTCATGAGTAACATCCATCTGCCACAAATGATTGGGCATTAATCCTCTAGGGTTAACACCATAATGAGGATTGGGCAAATGTGTCATACAAGATTTACAATCTTTTACAATTGTTCTGGCTTGCTCCTTTGTGATTTTAAACCTACATTGCAAGGTGGTGATATTGACGTGAAACTGGGAGTGAAATAAAGTAGCTTGCTGGAGGGCTGAAAGTATAAAGATTGTTTGGGTAAGGTCATCAGCCTTTTGATTACCTTCATGGAGGGGACCAGGCAAGTTGGTATGTGCTCTAATATGCCCTACGAATAGAGGTTCTTTTCTTGCCCACAAAAGTTTTTGTATTTGATAAAACAATTTAAAGGCTGGAGTATGAGGTGCTATTGGTCCTGCTAGCTCTAATGTTGGGACGGCATGTACAATATAGTGGCTATCTGAAAAAATGTTCATGGCCTGTACTCTAAAAATTTCCAGAGCTCTTACCACAGCTTCCAGTTCCACTAATTGAGCTGATTTGTGTGCAGTTATATAAGTCATATTTTCTTTTTTAGTGACTACTGCAGCAGTACCATTTGAGGACCCATCTGTAAATACATTAAATGCCTTAGGAATAGGTTGATTTTTTATTACCTGTGGAAATATAATAGGATGATTAATACAAAAAGATAATTTAGGAGACTTAGGAAGATGATTATCAAAATTTGCAGAAGTAGAGCATTTAGCTATAGCCCAATCATTATCATTGAAGCATAAATATTCAATCTGTGATGATGAGTAGGGAGTAATAATAGTAGCAGGGTGAATGCCAAATATTTTAGTAGAAGTCTTAAGTCCTTGAAGAATAAGTTTAGCCACCATGGAGGTATAAGACTCAATTATACTTTTAGGAGAGATGGGCAAATGTATCCATAATAAAGGCCCTTGTTGCCAAAATACTCCTGTGGGTGTATATTGTGAAGAAAAAATAATCAATATCAGCGGTTGAGTTAAATCAAATCTATCACAATGAGCTCCTTGGATGGCTTTTTCTACTAACTTTAAAGGTTTCCTAGCATCAGGAGTCAATGTTCGCGGTGAAGATGGATCAGGGTCCCCGCAAAGGATGTCAGATAAAGGTTTTAGTTGGCCAGTAGTGAGGTTTAGTGTAGGGGGAAGCCAATTAATATCTCCCAATAGTTTTTGGAACTCATTGAGGGTGGTCAAATGTTCTTTATTTATTAAAATTTTGGGGGGTCTAACAAAGGTATCCATGATTTTAAATCCTAAATATAATATGGGTGTTCTGGTTTGAACTTTTTTTCTTCTACTATATATAATCCATATATTTTAAATTTTCTGCCACGTCACTGAATATATTAAATAAGATTTTTTGATTAGGGTGGGCCAGTAAAATATCATCCTTGTAATGTAAACACATGAGGTTTGGATATTTATTTTTAATGGGTTGGATTGCTTTGTCCACATATATTTGGCATATGGTGGGGCTATTAGCCATTCCCTGCAGTAGCACTTTCCATTGATATCTTTTATCAGGGCCATCATTATTGATAGAAGGAACTGAAAAAGCAAACCTGGGGGCATCCAGAGGATGTAGGGGAATGGAAAAGAAACAATCCATTATATCAAGAGTAATAAGATGGAAATTTTTGAAATAGCTACAGGATTAGGAAGTCCAGGTTGAGTAGGGCCCATGATTTGCATGGTTTTATTAATTTCTCTAAGATCATGTAACAATCGCCATTTTCCTGATTTTTTCTTGATCACAAATATGGGGGAATTCCAGGGAGAGGTGGAAGCCTCTATATGTCCTGCTTCTAGTTGTTCCTGAACTAGTAGGTGGGCTGCTTGTAATTTCTCTTTAGATAGGGGCCACTGAGGGACCCACACTGGCTTATCAGAAAGCCATGGTATTTTCAAAAATATTTTCTCAGTGGTCCCCCCCCAAATATCTTTTTCCTTTATGATAATGATTACTTTTAGGGTTAAGATTACTCTGTACTTTTTGATAATGATTTCTTTTAGGGTTAAGATTACCCTGTAGATTTTCACATTTAACACCTTCAGGATTGGTTGCAAGGTGTACTCCCATTTGTTGCAAAATATCTCTTCCCCATAAAGTAACCGGTAGGTTAGGTAAAACATAAGGCTTAAATGTTCCTTTATGCCCTTCATCATCCTCCCATTTTAAAATTACTGCACTTTTCTCTGGGAGGTTATTATATCCCAAGCCTCTTAAACTGGTTGAAGCTTTTTGCAGAGGCCAGTGCTTGGGCCATTGCCGTAGATTAATGATGGAAGAGTCAGCTCCAGTATCTATCAGTCCTTCCATCTCTATACCTTGGATTTTTATTTTACACATAGGCATCCCTGAACAATCCCGAACACAGCAAGCCATAGGTTCTGAGTCAGTACAACAAAATCCTCTATTGTTCCTTTTTTGAGGCATACTCATTTTAAATGAATTATGTAAATTGGGAAGGAGAAGCAACTGAGCAATTCTATCTCCTTGATTAACAGAACTTATACTTTGGGGTGAGCTAAGCATTATTTTTATTTCCCCTTTGTAGTCTGAGTTTATTATACCTGGAGTCACTTGCAAACCTAATAAGCTTTTAGGACTTTTCCCGAGAATAAGTCCTACAGTCCCTGAGGGAAGAGGTCCCCTGACTCCTGTGGGAATCAGTTGAACCCCCATTTCAGGTGTTAACACTATTCGGGCAGTGGAACAGAGGTCTAATCCTGCATTTCCCCCTGTTCCTCTGGTGAGGGAGTGGATGGGTAGTAAGGATTGTGTCAGGGAAGTATCTGAGTGGATGCTTGAGGATACTTCTCCTCCAATGCCCCATACATTTGTGGTCCCCGGGGCATTGGATCCCGTGCCCCATTTTTTGAATTCCTGAACAAAAGATTTCCATGGATGTCAAATTTTGAATGGCATTTATTGACCCAATGATTTCCCTTTTTACACCTGGGGCAGTGGCCTGGGGCACGGTATGAGCTTGGTCTTATTTCTCTTTTGGGATTTTGCCTAGAATAGCATTATTGATTATGATAATTTTGCCTGGAATATTCTGATTGATTAGAATATTATAATGTCTAGGTTGAGCCTTTGGGAAATTTCGAGGGGAAGCACCTCTCATTGAGGGTGCAATCACATTTCCTGTGACAAAGGTGTCATTTATATATTTACATAGTTGTACATACATGGAAAGATCCTTTTTAGTTCTCCATGGTCTGATGGCTTCCTGGCAGTATTTATTAGCATTTTTGTATGCTAATTGAACAACTAATGGCATAGCTTGATCAATATCCGCAAACACTCTACTTGCAGTTCTCAAAAGTCAATCAGCAAAGTCAGCATATGACTCATTAGGTCCTTGAATCACTTTTGACAAGCTTCCTTGTAGATCCTCAGGTCCTTGTACAGTTTTCCATGCCTCTAAGGCAGCTGCGTTTATCTGAGCATATACACCTGGGTCATAATCTTTTTGAGCCTATAAGTCTGTGAATTGCCCTTCTCCTGTGAGCATTTCTATATTATAGTCTCCAAACAGTAGCATTTCTTTTAGCTGTTTCTATACAAAGATCTTGGAATTGCAATCGCCAAACCAAGTATTGCCCCCCGCTTAATGCTGCTTTACATAGACTTTTCCAGTCTGAGAGGATTAAGCTAAGGGTGTTAAGGGACTCCAGCATAATCAACGTGAAAGGAGCTTGGGGCCCATAAGTCATTACTGCCTCTTTGAGATTTTTTATTTTTTTGAAATCTACTGACTGATGGACCCTCTCTCCATTTTTCTTTTCAAATGCTGGTGGTTCCCAATGTATCTGTGAGTTACCCTCGAGAGCGCATAAGTGCTCAGAAAGACTTTTTATTTCTGTTTCTAGGGTATGCAAACACCTAGTAATACCCTTCATATTTTCTGTAATGGATTCCACCCATGGGGGAGTAGAGGACACAAGTGGTTCCTCTACTTGACGATCCTTTTTCTTGGTCTTTCTTAGTTTCTTTTTCCTCATTGTCTCAGGATCACTTTTACTAGATTCTTCACTACTGCTAATTTCACTGACAGCAATATCCTGAGGCCCAGGTTCCATTAAGAGCAAGTATCCTTCAGCTATCACCAATAACTCCTGAATAGCTCTAATAGCTTGGATTTTTGTCATTTTTGGGACTCTTCTAATACTCTCTTTACTGGTCTTAGTTGACCTAGTGGAAGCTACGCTTTTTTGATCACTTTCACTTTTTTCTAAATCCTCCTCACTGAGAATGGAGTCAGGTATATCAAGGAGTCTTTCCATAGCCTCTATCCCTTGGGATTCAGTTATATTCGAACCCATCTTTAGAGACCTTTCAGTTCTTACCTGTCCACTCCAAAGTCCCGGTAGGGGCCGCCACCTGTTGCCACCTGAAGTGATGGCCGCGTGGAGCAACGAAGCCGCGGAAGAAGTTTAGAGGTGAACTGGAAACAAACAGGCTTTTTATTTTGCTAACTTTTCTCTCCGACTCTGACAACAACTCTAACATGCACCACACACCACCAAACAACCAACAACCAAATGGCGCCAACCCGATCAGCAATCTCTCTCGGCCCAAATCTCTCGAGATCTAGGGCCAAATCTCGTGAGACTACGGAAGGCGGCAATGCCCAAACATCTCCATGGCCCATAGTCAACCACCATCTTAGCCATCTCCCCAAACAGGGCTCCTTCAAATGTCATAGCCTAAAAGATAATAAATGTAGCACTTGACTCAACTGCAGCTCACAGAATCAACTCCTCACTTTTTTATCTCCTCTATCTTTCAATACAGCCAAATGGAATACAGATGTTGGGTTAAAAAAAAAATATTTTTAGAGGAGACATCAGGCTGGAAGATGTTATCATATTCAGCTGTATACAAACCTCTATAAAATAAAAGGTCTTATAGTGCTTGGATAAAAATCTTCTATCTGAAATGGGAGCACAATGATGGATGCATGTAGTTCTATATGGAATTTTGGTTGCAGTTGAAAGCACAAGTATGACAACCATGTTTTGAAAGTTTTTGCTTTTGTCTGATGCAAGAAATATTTGATTCATGCTGGAATCATTGCACAAATATTAGAGCAATATTGTAATCCAGCATGACAAATCTTATTCTCCTATAGAGGTGATTGAAAAAGAAAATATGGGCCATTCTTGGAAAAAATATAGATAGGTAATCTTTAATTTAATTTCTGCTTTTTATCTTTCTTCTATCATTTTAATGTGTACAGAGTATTCTCCACACTCACTGGAGGTTTCAGTCATGTCCAGTGAATATTTTCTTATCAATATAATAAAGTCTGCTTTAAGAAATACACCCTGAACCTCATTTGGAGTGTCTTTTGAATTACCTTCATTTCCTTTGAAATTTATGACTATCATTTATGTACTTTGTTTTTTCAAAACCTTTTCTTTACCAAAATAATTTTAATTTAGACCAAATGCTAAGTTAAATTTTAAAATTTTTTCAGGTCTGAGCAAAAGTGTACTTCCTCAGAGAGTTTTCCTTGACAACTCCATTCATAGTAGCCCCTTACTTTCAGGTCAACTTTTTATTTTCATAGACCCCATCACAATAGAAAATATATGTATTAATTTATTTCATTAGATTTTCCTCCTATAAGGATGTCAATTTCTTGAGATTAAGAACAATTTTTTTTTGGCCATTCTTTATCCTCAAAACAATAGGCATTGCCTGATACACAGTAGGTATTTATGAATTAATGAATAATTTATATATTAGTTAAATTAGTATTTATGAAAAATTAATTGTCACTGTATGTAAATAGTCTATTTTAAATTATATTGTTTAGACAACTTTTTATAGAGTTTTTTTGGATGACGCCTCCTTAGATTATAAGGTAATATATTTCAATTAGATCAGCTGGACCCAGTTTTCTTAGAATTTATAGAAATATAATTTGTTTATAAGGATGTCAGTATTTTCTCTCTGCATGCTCTAGATTAGTGGTTCTGCTGTTGGAGGATTTTCAGTGGAATAGGTCTTGATGTGAAGTATGATCTGATAAGAATATATCAACTAACTAGTGATTAAAATTTAATAAAAAGTCAGACTTTGTCTTTTTAAGTTCTCAGATGGAAGTCAGAAAAGTAAGTATATAACTGCAATAAAATCTATTTTGTAGGAAGCATATGGAAATTTGAGGGTCTTTCCCAAAATATAAAGAATTTAGAATCCTACATTTAATAAAGTTGTTGATTATTGGAGGAAGTGAACTGTTGATTAAGACAAGAAGGCACTGGAACACAAGGAGAACATAAATTCAGAAATGCCTGATAATTTTGAAAAAAGAGATAGCAGAGAAAAAATTAAGAACTATACTGTCGCCAGCTGGTCCGTTGGCGAGATGAGATGAGCTGGGTATAAAGGAGCTGGCTGTATCAATAACTAAGCAAACAGCAAAGAAACCAGGCAGCAGGCCAACATAAGTTTCTAAGATCAAGGGTGGGACTGCTCTGAGACCCCAATGGTCAGTTACACGCTGGGCAGTGCTGGAAAGAGCGTGCACCTGGATTCTTTTTATTTTATAGGGTGGACTTACACAAAGAAAGTTCTATGAAATGTTCTTCACCAAATAAGGAAGGGAATAGGCTTTCGAAGATGGAGTATTGCTTTGTGATGTCTTGTGATCAGCAGATTGATTGACATCTTGGCTAGTCACACCCATCTCAGGTGCTGTGTGGGATCACAGGCAGAGCAAGAGGAAAGGCACATTAGCATGGCACAGCCCAATCAGCACGCAAGGCCAGACCAGTCCCCTCACACACTCAAATGTGCATAGCTCACACACACAGCCCATGGATGGCTCGAGACACTATATATATCCAAAAGTAGTCCTAAAGTACGAAGGAGGTGTGGCAGTACCTCTGAATTTTAGTTTTGGACCTTTTAACTCTATTGATGTTCAAGTATCCTGTAAGAATACATTTTATTATGAATAAATTCATAGGAACATATGACCTACAAATACTGAAGAATGAAGAAAAAAATCTGAAGGGACAAATTGTCGCCACCTGAAGCGATGGCCGCTTGGAGCAGCAAAGCCGTGGGAATAAGTTCAGAGGCAGATTGGAAACAAACAGGATCTTTATTCTGTCAGTTTCTCTCTCTGGCTCTAACAACTCTAACACGTACCACACACCAGCAAACAACCAACAACCAAAATGGCCCTGAACCATTCCGCGCGCTCGGCCCAAGTCTCTCGAGATCCCGGGCCAAGTCTTGTGAGACTATGGAAGGCGGCAATGTCCAAAACTCCATGGCCCAAAGTCAACTGCAATCAATAGCCATCTCCCCAAACAGGGCTCCTGCAACAAATGACAAGCAAAGAGATTGAATCAGTATTAAAAAAAATATATATATATACTAAGCCCAGGATTTTTTATGGATAAATTCTACCAAATGTTTAAAGAAGGATGAATATGATCTTCTCATTTTTTCCTGAAATTGATAAGAAGGGAACATTTTCAAACTCATTTTAAGAGGTAAACATTACCCTGATACCCTGATACCAAAGCTAGATAGGGACACTAAAGAAATGAAAACTATAAAACAATATCCCTAAAACAAACAAACAAACAAAAACAGCTAAAAGCTTTTCCTCTAAGATCAAGAATGAGAGAAGGATTGTCCTCTCATCTTTTTTAATCCTCAAGGTACCAAGCATCCTAGTCAGAGAAATCAGGCAAGAGAAAAAACAGAAGACATCCAAATTATAAAGGAAAAAGGGAAATTATCTCTGTTTGCAGAGTACTTGGCTGTATATATAGATTATAAATTACATATAAAAAATTCTAAAGATTCCATGAAGATACTGTTAGAACTAACAAACAAAGTCAGTTTTCAGGACACAAAATTAGCACAAAAAATTAACAGTTTCTATAGAATTTATATAGAAATATTTGAAAAATAAATTAAGAAAATATACGATTTATTACATCATCAAAATACTTAGGAATAAATTTAACCAAGGAAGTAAAAGATTCATAAACTAAGAATGATAAAACACAAATGAAATAAATTGAAGAAGACATGAGTGAATGGAAAGGTAGCCTGTATTTCTGGATCAGAAGACTCAGTTTTGTCAAAATGCCCGTGGTATTCAAAGCATTTATAGATTCAATAACAATTCCAATGTTATTTTTGACAGAAGAAATAGTAGAAGTAGTTTTAATATTTATATAGATGGAAAGCAGTATGGAGATTCCTTGGAAAACTGGGAATGGAACTACCTTATGACCCAGCTATCCCACTCTTCCGTCTATACCCAAAAGACTTAAAAAAAAAAAATACTACAGGGACACAGCCACATCAATGTTTATAGCAGCACAATTCACAATAGCTAAACTTTGGAACCAACCTAGATGGCCTTCAATAGATGAATGGATAAAGAAAATGTGGTATATATACACAAGAGAATATTACTCAGCACTAAAAGAGAATAAAATCATGGCATTCACAGGTAAATTGATGAAGTTGGAAAATATAATTCTAAGTGAGAGTTAGCCAATCCCAAAAAGCCAAATGCTGAATGTTTTCTCTGATATAAGGAGGCTGATTCACAATGGGGTTGGGATGGGAGCATAGGATGATTAGAGGAACACTAGAATGGCCGATGGGGAGAGAGGGAAAAGGAGGGGGCAAAAGGGTGAAGAAACAAAAAAGGTGGTAGAATGAGATGTATATCATTACCCTAAGTGCATGTATGAAGTCATGAATGGTGTGAATATACTTTGTATACAACCAGAGATATGTAAAAGTGTGCTCTATAATATGAAATGTAATGCATTCTGCTGTCATTTATAACAACTTAGAATAAAAAAAGATTTATATAGAACCATAGAAGATCCTATATAGTTAAAGTAATCTTGAGGGAAAAAAGCAAATCTGACGACATGATGGGGCTGACTTTAAAGGAACTACAAAGCTATAATAATTAATATGTCATGATGCTGTCATAGAAAGGGAACAGGAGAGAAACCCAGAAATATGACCACACAATATGAAACAGGGAAAGAGTAATCTCTTCAGTAAATGTTGTTGGGGAAATTGGATATCCACACATGGAAAAGAAAATAAAAAAAAAGAAATTGCATACTATTCTCAACAATTAAAAATGGATTAAACCCTTAAATTTAAGATCTAAATCCATAGAATTATCAGGGGAAAAAAAAACACAGAGGGGAGCTTTATAACAGTGGTCCTGTCAATGATTTTTTAAGATATGTCTCAAAAACCACAGGCAGCAAAAGCAAAAATAAACCAGTTGGAGTACACCAAACTGAAATGTTTCTTCACATCAAAGAAAATAATCCACAGAATGGAAAATTAGCCAGTAGAATGGAAGAAAATATTTCCAAACTATATATCCAATTAGGGATTAATATTCAAATTTGGGCAGAGACCCCTAATAAACATTTCTCAAAAGAGGACATACAAAAGGCCAACAGATATATGAAAAGGTACCCGATTTCATAATCATCAGAGAAAGACACAATTAGGAAGGGGTAACAGCTTACATCAATTAGGATGGCTATTTTTCAAACTGTCAAAATCTAACCAGTGTTGTTAAGGATTTTGTAAAAAGAAAACCTTTATATATTTTGGTGAGTATGTAAATAGGTAAAACAGTAATGCTGAAAAATGGCATAAAATCTTCTAAAAAATTAAAAACAGAACTATCATATGATTCAGTAATCATTCATATACATAGATACCTGTCATATACATAGATATCTATCATATCTCTTTGGATATATCCAAATGAAACTAGTATAGCAAAGAAATATCTGTACCTCATGTTCCTTGCACCTTTATTCACAATAGTAAATGTATGAAATAAAATCAAGTGTCTATCCACAGATAAGTGGATGAGAAAATATGGTACAAATACAGTGAAATATTATTCAGCTATAAATAAAGAAAAATACTGCCTTTACTACAGCATGGATGAACCTTGAGGACATTAAGTGAGATAAGCCAGACAAAGACAGAAAAATATTGCATGATCTCACTACAGTCTAAAATTTAAAAATGTCAAATTCATAAAAATAGACAGCAGAAGGGTGTTTACCCGAGCTCAGGGGATGGGACATATAGGGAAGCATTGGTCAAAAGGTACAACTTGCAATTTCAAAATGCGTAACTTATGGAGACATAATGTGCAGCATGGTGACTATGGTTAATAATTATTTATTGTATGCTTGAAATTTGCTAAGAGAATATGTCTTAAGTATTCAAAATATATGTGAATATGTCTTAAGTATTCAAAATATATGTGAGGTGATGGATATATGATGTGGCAGTCATTTCACAATGTATACATATATCAAAATGTTATGTTGCACATGTTGAATATAAACAATTTTTGCTAACTATACTTCAAAAAAGCTGAAATACAAACAGAAATCTCAAAGAAAACACACACACACACACACACACACACACACACACACACACAATGTGGATCTTATTCTCTTTCAAGATTCATTTAAAGAAATAATCTTTCACTAAAAATTTTGGACATGATCCTTTATAAATATTGTGCATTCTTTACTGTTATCATAAAAAATCATATCTTAAGAGACAAGTAGATGTATTATGACAAAAAGCTGTGGGGGAAAGGAAGAATGGTGGAGTAGAGGAAGCTGCATTCTAGGCTGTGCTGTGGTATAAGACCAATGCAGCAGGTGTTAGCTTCTCGGCCAGGTGGATGATAGAGGGATTTCACTAAAGTTGAATACTAAGCCACCTTTGGCACTCAGAAATTTGGGGATAATAAACAAAGAATACATTGGAGCTGACCCAGAGCTCCACAGGTGCTAGGGTGTGGATACACCACAGGCAGAGGGAGGGGAATAACAGTCTTGGTACACGTGATACCTGAGATAAAAAATGCTGCCTAATCTTAGCTGATCTAGAGGCTGCACAGCATACCGGTACTAGAAAAGAGTATTCTATATCTCAAATGGGCAAGGAGAGCTGAAGTATTCTATATCTCAAATGGGCAAGGGAGCCATCAGGGAAAAACATGCTGCTAAGGCATCTGTAGAACCCAGGATATCAGGAAAAAAAAAAACAAAAACAAAACAAAAACAAACACAGCCACAATATCCTGGCAGGCACTTATCCAGTGATCTAGGCTGGGCATGATGGAATGTGAGTACAACAGATATACAGTAGACCAAACCCAAGGGGATTCCAGTCAGAAGGGTGAAGGGGAGCCCAGCTTGCTTCTTCTTTGTGTTGTGTGTCCCATGCAACCAGCTGGAGCAGCCCAGGAGTCCAGGTGTGAATACACTCAGGGACTAATCCAGGGAAGGCTGTGCTCAGAGGCAGCAGTGAGTGGAATATCTGACCCCTCTGCCCTACAATTGGATTTAGGGGGAGACTCCTGAGCCTGGGGGAGAACCAAATTGGTCTGACTGGACAAAATGACATTGTTTCCTAAACCATCACACCTCATAGTGGTGAGAAGGGAAGCTGATGCGTGTATCAAACATCTTCAATATTAGACCACTCTAATTGGCAGCTCAGACAGAAACACAAAAATTAGAAGGGGTAACACCCCTCACCCCTTGCTCTATCAGTAATAATTCAAGAAGAATTGTAAAAAAGGCTGTTGTTGGTCATATATAGTGACCATGCAATCTGGTCAAGGAGGGCCTGCAATGAGCTATTCCAAGCTCTAAGTAAACACGACTCACAGCTAAGTCTAATATAAGCAGCAAAACTCAATTTCAAATTTGCAGAGAAATAAAAACTTTATACTAAAGACTAAAGTAAAAGAATTCATAAGTACCATGCCAGCACTGTAAAGAATACACAAAGAAAACCTACAAGCAGAGGAACTAAAACACAATTCCCAAAGCTCGCAAATAGAGGAAGTTCAATAGAAGAATAATACACTAAATGAGAATCAAGACTTGATAAAGTATAGCATAAAACCAAAATGGCAAGAAACCACAAATGCATACCCATACTATCATTGCATGTTAATGGTCTCAACTCCCCAATTTAAACACACAGATTGGCAGAATGGATCAAAGAACATGTTCCAACTATACGCTGTTCAGAAGAAATTCATTTCATTGGCAAAGACAACCACAGGCTGAAGGAAAAAGACGACAAAATACATTCCAGGAATATAATCCAAGAATATAAAGAGGAATAACTATTCTTATATCTGACAAAGCAAAAATTAATCAGAAGAGACAGAGAAGGCCACTATATCCTAGTAAAGGAAATAATCCAACAAGAAGATATAACCATAGTAAACACTTATGTCCCAAATGTCAACTCACACAAGTACTTGGAAAAAATACTCCATGACATTAGATTCCACATAGGCTCCAATACAATAATACTGAAGGATTTCAATGCAACCTTATAACCAATAGACAGGTCATTAAAACATAAAATCAGCCAGGCACAGTGGTGCACACCTATAATCCCAGCAGCTTGGGAGGCTGAGGCAGGAGGATCACAAGTTCAAAGCCAGCCTCAGCAAAAGCAAGGCATTAAGCAACTCAGTGAGACACTGTCTCTAACTAAAATACAAAATTGGGTTGGGAATGTGGCTCAGTGGTTGAGTGCTGCTGGGTTCAATCCCTGGTACTACCTCCCACCCCCCGCCAAACAAAAGCATAAAATCAATAAAGACATCTTCAACATAAACAACACTATAAATCAAATGGAACTAATAGACATCTACAGAATGTTCCACCCCAAAACAACTGAGTTTACCTTCTTTTCAACTGGGCATGTAACTTTATTCAAAATAGACCATATTCTAGACCACAAAGAAAATCCTTAGCAAATACAAAAAAAAAAAAGGAATAATTCCATGTATCATCAGACCTTAATGAAATGAAGCTAGAAATCAACAGCAAGAAAAATAATAGAAATCACATTAACACATGATAATTAAACAGTACTCTCTTTAATCAAAAATAAAGAACAAATGAAATCAGAAATTAAGAAATTCTTAGAAAATAATGAAAACAGAGATACAACATATCAAAATCTTTGAGATAGTATATAAGAGGAAAATTTATAGCACTGAGTTCCTACATAAAAAATTTAGAGAGATACCAAATATATAATCTTATGATCCATCTCAAGGCCTTAGAACAAGAAGAACAAACTAACCCCAAAACCAGTAGAAGAGAGGATATAATTAAGACCATTGCTGAAATCATAGAATTGAGAATAAGAAAACAATAGGCAGTGATTGAGTGAAGGCATAAATCAGGAAACCATCTCATTCACAATAACTCAAAAAATTAAATATTTGGGAATTAATCTAACCAAGGAGGTCAAATACCTCTACAGTGAAAATTATAGAACACTGAAGAAAGAAATTGAAGAAGACCTTAGAAGATGGAAAGACATCCTATGTTCTTGGATAGACAGACATAACATTGTCAAAATGGCCGCACTACCAAAAGCAATATTCAAATTCAATGAAATCCCCATAAAATACCAATGATATTCTTCACAGAATTAGAAAACACAATTCTTAAATTCATTTGGAAGAAAAGACTCAGAATAGCCAAAGCAATACTAAGCAAGAAAAGCAAAGCAGAAGGCATCACAATATGATCTGAAATTATATTACAGACCTGTAGTAGCAAAATAGTAAGGTATTAGATCAAGATAGACACGAAGACCAATGGAATAAAAATACACAGAAAAAAATCCACATACTTATAGTCATCTGATATTTGACAAAGATGCCAAAAATATACCTTGGAGAAGAGATAACCTTTTGAACAAATGGTGCTGTGAAAACTGGATAGTACATGTAGAAAAATGAAATTAGATTATATCTCTCACCCTGAACAAAACTCAAATACAAATGGATTAAAGACTTAGGAATTAAATCAAAACTTTACAACTGCTGGCATTAACTTCCTTAACAAGACCCCCAATGCAGAAAAAATAAAACCAAGCATCAATAAGTGGGATGCCATCCAACTAAGAAGCTTGTGTACAGGAAAAGATTAAAGTGTGAAGAGAGAGCCTACAAATGGAAGAAAATCTTGGCCAGCAAACTATCTGATAGGGGATTAATATCCATAATATACAGAGAACTCAAAAAACTTAATACAAAGAAAGGGGGGGGGACCAATTAATAAATGGGCAAAAGATCTAAAGAGAAACTTCTCAAAAGAAGAAACACAAATGGCCAACAAATATATGAAAAATGTTCAACATGTCTTAGCAATCAGGGAAATGAAAATCAAATCTACACTAAGATTTCATCTCACTCCAGTCAGAATGGCAATTATCAAAAATATTAACATCAAGCCGGGCGCGGTGGCGCACGCCTGTAATCCCAGCACTTTGGGAGGCTGAGGCAGGAGGATCGCGAGTTCAAAGCCAGCCTCAGCAATGGCGAGGCACTTAGTAACTCAGTGAGACCCTGTCTCTAATAAAAATACAAAAAGGGCCGGGGATGTGGCCCAGTGGTCGAGTGCCCCTGAGTTCAATCCCCGGTACCAAAAAAAAAAAAAAAAAAAAAAAAAAAAAATATATATATATATATATATATATATATATATATATATATATTAACATCAATAAATGCTGGTGAAGTTATGGGGGAAAAGTAACACTTGTTCATTTTTGGTGGGACTGCCGACTAGTACAATCATTCTGAAAAGTAGTATGGAGATTCCTCAGAAAACTAGGTGGAACCACCATAAGGCCCAGCTATCTTTTCCCAAAAATTTTAAAATCAACATAGTATTTTAATACAGCCATATCAATGTTTACAGCAGCACAATTCACCATAGCTAAATTATGGAATCAAACCAGATGCTTGTCAATTTCTGAATGGATTAAAAAACTGATATATATATATATATATATCAGTTTATATCTCTGATATAACTGATATATATATCTGTTTATATATATATATATATATATATATATATCCCCAATGGAGTTCCACTCAGCCATAAAAAAAAAAGAAATTATGACATTTTCCAGTAAATGGATGGAAATGGAGAATATCATGCTATTAGGCAAACTCAAACTCAAAGGTTGAATGTTTTCTTTCATATGCAGAAGCTAGAATAAAAAAAAACAAAGCAGAGAGGAAAGGATTAGATAACAGGAGGAACCAATCAAATGCAAATTAATAGACCAGCAAAAGGAAGTCTATTAGAGGTAAGGAAAGAAAATAAGAGAGGGGAGAGAGGATAGCAGGGAAGGAGGGGGGTCATAAATTGAAATCAATTTCCATGCATGTACAAGTTTGTTGGGATGAATCCAACTACTATGGATATATAACTATAAAGTTAAAAAAAAAAAAAAAAACTGTGGGGGAACTGGTGACAGTGGCACCTGTAATTCCAGGGACTCAGGAGGCCCAGGCCAAGGCTGGAGGATCAGAAATTTAAGAACAGCCCGGGAAACTTAGCAAGACTTTGCCTGAAAATGAAGAAAAAAAAAAAAAAAAAAAAAAAAAAAAAAAAAGAAGAAGGGGATGGAGATGTAGCTCAATGGTAAAATGTCCCTGTGTTCTATCCTCAATACAAAAATAAGTAAATAAATAGACAGATAGATAGATAGATGAATAAATAAGCAAGCCATGGGAAATCTTATCTTGTCATTTGGGGGCATCACCTCTTTGTTGATATTTCAGGAAAACAGCATTTTAAGGAATCATATGAATAATAGATGTGACCCAAAAGTTTGAGTTTCTCCTACTCTCCAATCATATTTTATTTTAATGTATGTTCTTTCAATATCTAGTAGCCATTTATCAAAATTGCTAGGGAAAAACTAGTTTCCTCCTCCAGAGATCAGTAAACATTGTACTTAAGAAGAAATGACGGAACCAAGAAAGAACAACTTTTTGTAGATGCCTGTTTAAAACACACATAATGAGGAAACATTTTTTGTGGGGGAAGGGAGAAAGGGTTAAACAATTTATGAATCATCAGAAACAATTTCAAATATCTTTGAATGCCAGAACTGCATATGTAATATTAAGCTATAATAATCTTAGTAAATTTCAAAGTGATGATCTGAGTCATTGAAAAAAGGCTTTCATTTCTTTTGAGTTACTTTTACTTAATATAGTTACATTATGTGCAATAAAACCACTTGGTTTAATAAGAGGTAGCCATGGACTGCTAAGATATACCAACTGTGGTTTATAATATCATCAAGCTTCTATTAGAGAGCTCTGTGATATTGTATGAGTTATTAAATAAAGAAAAGTCTGGATTAACATGCAGAACTGCTGGGAGGGTTAGAAATAACGTATGTGTAACTCTTAACACAGTTACTGGTACATAGCAGCCTTCTGAAGTAACAACTTCCATGATCCATCCCACTAATTCACCTATTTCTATAACTATATAACTACTACTTCTTTTTTTCCAATTAGACATCAATTTTTCATTATTTATTAATAGTAAGTTTCTCTCTTTTTGAGAAATCTGGCCACCAGCTACCATTGTCCAAAATAACCAGGTGCTTGCTCAATTCAAAAGGAGGTTAGTACTATTTTCAGACTCTAAGCAGTCAGAAAAATAATTGGTTCATTGTTGCTATCAGTCACTTCCTCTGAAACAGCATGGGAGCTGATGGATGACAGTGTGAGGGAGGATGATTCTTCACTGAAGCACGGATGATTCTCCTGGTCAAGGTTCCTGCCAGTGCCACATTGAGAACCAAAATTATAACATTTTTTATTTATTTGCTCATACTCAGTTATAGATCCACAACCAATATGCCAGGGAGAGTGGTTTTCCAATATATCTCCTCCTATGAACTTTGGTTCTTAGGTTGAGTATCAGACAGTGGCCATATAAATACATTCCTGGAATCCTTTTTTACCTGAAGATTTGGTTAGGAGCCTTTAGACCCTAGGAATTGTTTTCTGCTGTGTCCGTAGCAACTAAGTTTATGCTTGTCCGTTGATGGATAGATGATGTAATAAATTAATGAATACATTCATGCGTTTAAATCTCATTGGTATTGAAACTAACAGGGCAAGACCACAGGTCTTAGACCGTGCTCTTCCAAAATGCCTCAAGCAAAATGGTTTATTTCTTCCCCTAAGTCTATCTCTGTGTAGAAAGGGTTTGTTGTATTTTGTTGTTGCTTTGGCTTTTGCTAGTGTGTCTGTCTGTCTTCCTTCCTTCCTTCCTTCCTTCCTTCCTTCCTTCCTTCCTTCCTTCCTTCCTTCCCCCGTTTTTGTAAAAGGTCTGCTCACTTAAGGCTGTAAGACTTTTTATTACACCTTTTCTATTGGACAAAAATGCTCCTTCCAGTTACTAAAAGCACAGTAGATTTTAATGATGCCATAGGATGCATTTTTCTCAACATATAAGTCTTGTACTGAGCTAATGTCTTCGTGTTTCTAAGCGAGGTAGCTAGCAGGTCCTTTTGCCTTCTTAGGGCAGGCTGGTATTTTGCTCACTTAACAGACATGCTATTACTTTTAGAATGAGAGACATTAAAATAGTTTGATGTTACTGCTAATAGGAATATTTTTATTTTTCTGGAAATTTAATACATGAATAATATCTCATATTTCATGGTGTTGGGTGAGTGCTGCACTAAAATATAGTTTCAGAAAAGATAATTTTAGTGTCAAGAGATTTATTAGAGTTCCTAAAACACCATCAACCCTCAAGCAGCCACATATACACCCCAAAGGTACAACTATGCAGGAGCACTAATAAAAGAGATAGCTAAGATTGCGGTTAGCTGTGAGCCATAAGCATTACCACCTTCCATGGTCTCGTGAGACTTGGCCCGGGACATTGCGGATTAGGTCAGAGTCATTTGCATGATCTCACGAGACTTGGCCTGGGGGATTGTGGGTCATCGTCAGGGCCATTTTGGTGGTTGTTGGAGGAGCGTGGACGGCATGTCGGGGTGTTGTTGGAGCTGGAGAGAGAAGTTTGCAGAATAAAGAGCCTGTTTGTTTCCAGTCTGACTCTGAATTTATTCCTGTGGCTTTGTTGCTCCAAGTGGCCATCACTTCAGGTGGCAACAGGTGGCGGCCCCTATAGGGACTTCGGAGCAGACAGGTAAGAACTGAAAGGTCTGTAAAGATGGGTTTGAATATAACTGAATCCCAAGTGATAGAAGCTATAGAAAGACTCCTTGATATACCTGACTCAGTTCTCAGTGAGGAGGATTTAGAAAAAAGTGAAAGTGATCAAAAAAGCGTAGCTTCCACTGGGTCAACTAAGACCAATTAAGAGACTATTAGAAGAGTCCCAAAAATGACAAAAGTCCAAGCTATTAGAGCTATTTGGGAATTATTGGAGATAGTTGAAGAATACTTGCTCTTCATTGAACCTGGGACTCAGGATATTGCTGTCAGTGAAATTACCAGTAGTGAGGAATCTAGTAAAAGTGATCCTGAGAAAATGAGGAAAAAGAAACTAAAAAAGACCAAGAAAAAGGACCGTCAAGTAGAGGAACCACTTTTGTCCTCTGCTCCCCCAAGGGTGGAATCCATTACAGAAAATATAAAGGGTATTACTAGGCGTTTGCATACCCTAGAAACAGAAATAAAAAGTCTTTCTGAGCGCTTATGCGCTCTCGAGGGTAACTCACAGATACATTGGGAACCGCCAGCATTTGAAAAGAAAAATGGAGAGAGGGTCCATCAGTCAGTAGATTTCAAAAAAATAAAAAATCTCAAAGAGGCATTAAAGACTTATGGGCCCCAAGCTCCTTTCACGTTGAATATGCTGGAGTCCCTTAACACCTTTAGCTTAATCCCCTCAGACTGGAAAAGTCTATGTAAAGCAGCATTAAGTGGGGGGCAATACTTGGTTTGACGATTGCAATTCCAAGAACTTTGTATAGAAACCGCTAAAAGAAATGCAGCTGCAGGGTTTGGAGGCTATAATATAGAAATGCTCACAGGAGAAGGGCAATTCGCAGACTTACAGGCTCAAAAATATTATGACCCAGGTGTATATGCTCAGATAAACGCAGCTGCCTTAGAGGCATGGAAAACTGTACAAGGACCTGGGGATCTACAAGGTAGCTTGTCAAAAGTGATTCAAGGACCTAATGAGCCATATGCTGACTTTGCTGATCGACTTTTGAGAACTGCAGGTAGAGTGTTTGCAGATGTTGATCAAGCTATGCCATTAGTTGTTCAATTAGCATACGAAAATGCTAATAAATACTGCCAGGAAGCCATAAGGCCATGGAGAACTAAAAATGATCTTTCCGTATATATACAACTATGTAAAGATATAAATGATGCCTTTGTCACAGGAAATGTGATTACAGCCTCAATGAGAGGTGCTTCCCCTCAAAATTTCACAAAGACTAAACCTAGACATTATAATCAATCAGGATATTCCAGGCAAAATTATCATAATCAATAAGGCTATTCTAGGCAAAATCCCCAAAGAGAAATAAGACCAAGCTCATAATGTGCCCCAGGTGTATAAAGGGAAATCATTGGGCCAATAAATGCCATTCAAAATTTGACATCCATGGAAATCATTTGTTCAGGAATTCAAAAAATGGGGCACAGGGCCCAATGCCCTGAGGCCCACAAATGTACGAGGCATTGGAGGAGGAGTATCCTCAAGCATCCACTCAGATGCTTCCCCGACACAATCCCTACTACCCATCCACTCCTTCACCAGAGGAAGAGGAGGAAATGCAGGATTAGACCTCTGTTCCACTGCCCGAATAGTGTTAACACCTGAAATGGGGGTTCAACTGATTCCCACAGGAGTCAGGGGACCTCTTCCCTCAGGGACTATAGGACTTATTCTCACACGAAGTCCTAAAAGCTTATTAGATTTGCAAGTGACCCCAGGAGTAATAAACTCAGACTACAAAGGGGAAATAAAAATAATGCTAAACTCACCCCAAAGTATAAGTTCTGTTAATCAAGGAGATAGAATTGCTCAGTTGCTTCTCCTTCCCAATTTACATAATTCATTTAAAATGAGTATGCCTCAAAAAAGGAACAATAGAAGATTTTGTTCCACTGACTCTGGACCTATAGCTTGCTAGGTTCAGGATTGTTTAAGGAGGCCTATGTGTAAAATAAAAATACAAGAAATAGAGATAGAAGGACTGATAGATACTGGAGCTGACTTTTCCATCATTAATCTACGGCAATGGCCCAAGCACTGGCCTCTCAAAAAGCTCAAACCATTTTAAGAGGCTTGGGATATAATAACCTCCCAGAGAAAAGTGCGGTAATTTTAGAATGGGAAGATGATGAAGGGCATAAAGGAACATTTCAGCCTTATGTTTTACCTAACCGACTGGTTACTTTATGGGGAAGAGATATTTTGCAACAAATGGGAGTACACCTTGCAATAAAGCCTGCAGGTGTTAAATGTGAAAATCTACAAGGTAATCTTAAACCTAAAAGAAATCATTATCAAAAAGTACAGAGTAATCTTAACCCTAAAAGTAATCATTATCATAAAGGAAAAAGATATGTTTTTTTTCGGGGCCACTGAGAAAATAATTTTGAAAATACCATGGCTTTCTGATGAGCCAGTGTGGGTCCCTCAGTGGCCCCTATCTAAAAAGAAATTACAAGTGGCCCACCTACTAGTTCAGGAACAACTAGAAGCAGGACATATAGAGCCTTCCACCTCTCCCTGGAATTCCCCCATATTTGTGATCAAGAAAAAATCAGGAAAATGGCGATTGTTACATGATCTTAGAGAAATTAATAAAACCATGCAAATCATGGGCCCTACTCAACCTGGACTTCCTAATCCTGTAGCTATTCCAAAAAATTTCCATCTTATTACTCTTGATATAAAGGATTGTTTCTTTTCTATTCCCCTACATCCTCTGGATGCCCCCAGGTTTGCTTTTTCAGTTCCTTCTATCAATAATGATGGCCCTGATAAAAGATATCAATGGAAAGTGCTACTGCAGGGAATGGCTAATAGCCCCACCATATGCCAAATATATGTGGACAAAGCAATCCAACCCATTAAAAATAAATATCCAAACCTCATGTGTCTACATTACCTGGATGATGTTTTACTGGCCCACCCTAATAAAAAAATCTTATTTAATAAATTCAGTGACATGGCAGAAAATTTAAAATATATGGATTATATATAGCAGAAGAAAAAGTTCAAACCAGATCACCCATATTATATTTAGGATTTAAAATAATGGATACCTTTGTTAGACACCCCAAAATTTTAATAAATAAAGAACATTTGACCACCCTCAATGAGTTCCAAAAACTACTGGGAGACATTAATTGGCTTCGCCCTACACTAAACCTCACTACTGGCAAACTAAAACCTTTATCCGACATCCTTCGCGGGGACCCTGATCCATCTTCACCGCGAACATTGACTACTGATGCTAGGAAAGCTTTAAAGTTAGTAGAAAAAGCCATCCAAGGAGCTCATTGTGATAGATTTGATTTAACTCAACCGCTGATATTGATTATTTTTTCTTCACAATATACACCCACAGGAGTATTTTGGCAATAAGGGCCTTTATTATGAATACATTTGCCCATCTCTCCTAAAAGTATAATTGAGTCTTATACCTCCATGGTGGCTAAACTTATTCTTCAAGGACTTAAGACTTCTACTAAAATATTTGGCATTCACCCTGCTACTATTATTACTCCCTACTCATCATCACAGATTGAATATTTATGCTTCAATGATAATGATTGGGTTATAGCTAAATGCTCTACTTCTGCAAATTTTGATAATCATCTTCCTAAGTCTCCTAAATTATCTTTTTGTATTAATCATCCTATTATATTTCCACAGGTAATAAAAAATCAACCTATTCCTAAGGCATTTAATGTATTTACAGATGGGTCCTCAAATGGTACTGCTGCAGTAGTCACTAAAAAAGAAAATATGACTTATATAACTGCACACAAATCAGCTCAATTAGTGGAACTGGAAGCTGTGGTAAGAGCTCTGGAAATTTTTAGAGTACAGACCATGAACATTTTTTCAGATAGACACTATATTGTACATGACGTCCCAACATTAGAGCTAGCAGGACCAATAGCACCTCATACTCCAGCCTTTAAATTGTTTTATCAAACACAAAAACTTTTGTGGGCAAGAAAAGAACCTCTATTCGTAGGGCATATTAGAGCACATACCAACTTGCCTGGTCCCCTCCATGAAGGTAATCAAAAGGCTGATGACCTTACCCAAACAATCTTTATACTTTCAGCCCTCCAGCAAGCTACTTTATTTCACTCCCAGTTTCACGTCAATAGCACCACCTTGCAGTGTAGGTTTAAAATCACAAAGGAACAAGCCAGAACAATTGTAAAAGATTGTAAATCTTGCCAGGCGCGGTGGCGCACACCTGTAATCCCAGCACTTTGGGAGGCTGAGGCAGGAGGATCGCGAGTTCAAAGCCAGCCTCAGCAATGGCGAGGCACTTAGCAACTCAGTGAGACCCTGTCTCTAATAAAATACAAAAAAGGGCTGGGGATGTGGCCCAGTGGTCGAGTGCCCCTGAGTTCAATCCCCGGTACCACCAAAAAAAAAAAAAAAAAAAGATTTTAAATCTTGTATGACACATTTGCCCAATCCTCATTATGGTGTTAACCCTAGAGGATTAATGCCCAATCATTTGTTGCAGATGGATGTTACTCATGTACTCATGAGCCAAGTTTTGGAAAATTGCGATTTATTCATGTGACCATAGATACATGCTCAGGCATGATTTTTGCTTCCTTACATTCTGGAGAAAATGTTAAAGATGTTACATCTCATTGTTTGCAAGCTTTTGCTGCATTGGGCATCCCCAAAATGCTTAAAACAGATAATTGCCCTGCATATACATCCTCATCTTTCAAACAGTTTTGCGCAAAATTCAATATATCCAATAAAACAGGCATCCCACACAATCCTCAGGGTCAGGGCATTATTGAAAGAGCAAACCACACACTGAAAATTATGTTATTGAAACAAAAAGAAGAAAATTGGAAAAGTCCTAGGGACAGATTGGCAGTTGCCTTGTTTACCTTAAATTTTTTAACTTTAGACTCTAATGGTTATTCTGCTGGAGACAGACATTGGAACCCACACCAACAACATAAACATTTGGTTTACTGGAAGGATGTTCTTTCAGGTACACGGAAGGGTCCAGATCCAGTATTAATTTTGGGGAGAGGATCTGTTTGTGTTTTTCCAAAGCACGAATCCTCTCCAATATGGATACCATCTAGATTAATAAAGCAGGGGAAAAGGATCAAGATGAAGTTGTTGAGGAATCAAGATTAATAAAAAAAAAGTACAAAATCAAGAGGACCAAGATGAAGGTATGGAATGATTCCCTCAAAAGAGTCCTTCAAAATATTTCACAACTTAAGTGTCATTCCTCCCGGCCGGGACGAGGAGATCTCTCTTTAGTGTGCACACAATTGTATTTTTTTTTCTTTTTATACATGTCTTTATGTCTGTGCATTTGTCTACATTTCATGTTAATGTGACATCACAAATATATGTTTGTATGTTTGTGCTTCTGTCCAGTGTGATGTCACAAATAACAAAGCGCTTATGAAAAAATATATATATATGGATCCTAATAACTTTAATTCATTTTAGTTTAAGAGTATTCAATTTAGGTAAATAATTTTATAAGTGAAGGTACTTTCAATTTTGATTTATAGGTGTCCCTGGGACTTCTCTTTAGCGAAGAATATGACTAGTGCTCTATAACCTGATATTTTGGTGTTTTGACATAGGATTGTTTATTTGTTATTAACTTCATTTGTTTAATAGCTGATTAATTTGAATTATTTCAACAGGTAAAGGATTGCTGTGTATGCAGAGACTCGAGGATTCCAGCTAACAAATTATTTTTCCAAAGTGCCTTTAGCTTTTCTTTAATCTATTGATAATGCAGTAAATACCCTCAGTCTTTCTCTGTTTTGTACTGAATATGATATTTTGCCAGCTTATGTTTGTGGGAGCTCAAGTAGCAATGTGTGTGAGCAGAAATCAACTTTAATCTTCTAATCTAATAATTCTATTTTTTAGTTTGACAACTTGCCTCTTGCCTCAGTGCTGGAATAGCACTGCCTTTCCTTTAATAATTGATGCTTGAGTTTCTAGGTAGCAGACCCTAAAGATTTGCTGGTGGCATTGTCTAGACATAAAAAAGACAGCTGCTGCTACAGCTGCAAGCATCCCTGCTGCTCATGCATCAAACAACCTCACCAGCGGTGTGGCCTCTGCTCTGCATGCATGGGGCCTCCTAGATCAACGTGTTATAACAAGTGGACATTTTGATCTTTCATTGTTTGGGTCTTTATGGAACAATGCTTTGCGGGTATTTGTCTAGAGAACTCAGTGTGTTACTTGATAGAACTCAGGGCAGATTATTTGTTTAAAGAATTTGATATGCTATGCAACTTGTCTCGTCAGCACAAGGCTTATCACCTTAAAGCCGCAGCATCTCCCCATGATTGGACGGCTGTTAGTCATCATGCACAGTCTATCCTGAAGGGCTCCATTAGATGGCTGGTAGCCAATGACGGGTAAGATCCCCAGAGGGGGACAACCTAAGACAGGCACAGTCGCATGGGACAGTCTCATGTGGCCGACATATCAACCTAAGACAGGAGTCAAGGGCACAGCCTTGATTATCAGATGACGGGTAAGAATGTTGGTTGCACATGGACGTCCTAGAGCATCCCCTCTTTTAAAAACAAAAAGGGGGGAAATGCTGGAGCCCTAATAAAGGAGATAGCTAAGATTGTGGTTAGCTGTGAGCCATAAGCATTACCACCTTCCCCGGTCTCGTGAGACTTGGCCTGGGACATTGTGGATCAGGTTGGAGCCATTTGCATGATATCGCGAGACTTGGCCTGGGGGATTGTGGGTTGTCGTCGGGGCCATTTTGGTGGTTGTTGGAGGAGCATAGACGGTGTGTCGGGGTATTGTTGGAGCCGGAGAGAGAAGCTGGCAGAATAAAGAGCCTGTTTGTTTCCAGTCTGCCTCTGAATTTATTCCCACGGCTTTGTTGCTCCAAGCGGCCATCGCTTCACGCGGCAACACAACTATTTATGGCAGAATTGTATGAATATAAAGTGAATCATAGCAATGAAAGATATGCAGACAGGACCCTTCTTTTAATACCATCTATTGTATTACAAAAAAGCACACTTATGACTAACTTTGTGAGGTGCCTGAACTGAACTCATTGTTGATCAAAGGATACATTGTGGCAACTCTATCAACGAAAGCTAAGACAAAATGTTTGATAATTAGTCTTATTCCAAAGAAATCCATTTGCCTCTTCTCCCTATAAATCTTCAACCAAGAGCTTGAGGACCTGTTATTATAGATTCAAAAAAGGGATTTCTGCATTGGTTGGGTATTTAGAACCTGTGATCATTAGTCTCTGTCCAATATGAAAATTCTATGATGACTCACATGGTTTTCAGTGTAGTTAGTGTTTAGTTTCTAGTTTAGATTTCTAACATGTTACCAATATATATTTCTGCCTAAAATTAAAAATAAATAAAAATTTTTAACAGATGCACATTTGAATCTTTACACAATTCAGACAGTTTTACATCAATCACATTGTCAAATATTTTTGTGTTTGGCTGTCAATAACATTTGTTTTTCATGAGATAAAACATATGAAATTTTAGTTTTCCTAAGTTCTTCATGAAAGCACTTTTCTTCTCTTAGTACAACTCCATCCATCTCTTTCTTTTTCTTGTTCCTTTTCATTTGCTAATGTTTCATTTGCTTGAGGACATTTGCTGTAATTGCAAGAAGGTTTTCTCTTTTTTAGATTGAACTATTTTCTCTTTTCATAAGTGCATTTTAGTGTGTTTTAAATCTGAAAGAAGGAAACAGGTAAAAGAATTTCAATAAATAAGTAGCATAATGGACCCTTCTAAGGATTTTTATATGAATTGAAATTTGCCTTTTAGAGGTTTTTTGACAGATATGTATGTGTGTACTATTGGCATAGTGAGATGGTGTCCTCTTGGGTATTTTGTAATTTAGTTTTTCTCCTTGTATGTAGAGCACAGTCAAATGACACCTAGTTCTACTATGTAAATGCAATGCAATTCAATAGTCCATTTTTTTTTTAAAAAAAAGGTGTTATTATTGCATTTATTTGCTTACTTGCCCATTTTTACCTGCATTGCCCAAGAGACTATCATGTAGATGTGTCAATGATGCAGCAAGTCACTGGACTTATAAGACTAAAAATAATGAAAGATTTCCTCAAATTGTAGTTTGGGGCTTCTACTATCCCCCTCTCCAGTGGTCAGCATGTGCTCAGAAAATGGTTCTGGTTGAGTTGTTGGAAGACTCATTGACTCCAGCCAAAGGAGGCCTGGTCAAAGCAAAAGGTTGCAAAATCTACTGTATGTCAGAATCGCCTGAGAATCTTGTTAAAATACAAGTGTGGAACCCACTCCCTGGAGTTTCTGATTCAGTAGTCTGCCTAACAAATTCCCAGGTGATGCTGATGCTGTTGGTCCAAAGATGGACTTTGAGAAAAGATTTAGATAAGGACTTTCATAGTTTGTATGAATCTGGTTTTGACCTGTAGTTGTGGGGCTAGTGGACATTGAGATCCTCTCTGCCTAGTTATACCTTCAGACTACTCACCTCTTACTTAATGTCACATATACTACTTACAGGGTGTTTAGATATTGTCTTTATTTATTTATTTATTTATTTTTTGATAGAGCACCCATTGCCAAATGCATTCCATTGCTGGAGTGGGAGTAGCTAAATAGGAGAGAAGTAGAGAAATACAACTTTCATCTTGTACTTTGATTGCTTTCAATGATTCAGTTGCAGTCATAGAGAATCACCATTTCATCAACAGGAAGTGTTTATTCACATGAAGATATTCCTCCTTTCAAAGTCATGTTGCCTTGGGGATTTGAAGGTCTACTGCATTCTGAATATTTTACTTGGCCTGAATACATAACTGAATATTTTATTTTGTCAAGTCCATCTCTGTCTATTCAGTGCCTTCAGTAATTCCTCTCCACCTAGGCTAACTCCAAAGGTGACCTATGAAAGCCCTGCAGCTAAACCCTAAGTCCTCAGGAACCTCGTTCAAATTTGGGATTTTCAGCACCAGTTTAAAATCTTCTTGTACTGGTTTGGGGATCTTTATGGTCTTCGTGCTTCATGTTTCTATTCTGACCTACTGATTGGCCTCTGTGATTTGATACTCCTATTGGACTTTTACTAAGGTATTAAGTTCCATTTCTCCTCTATTGTCAATGCTCCGAGTTCCATACCAATCCTATTTCACCTGTGTGTTCATTCCAGGATTCTACCCTAAATCTAGGTCTCTAAGTTTCAATTTTAGTTTGTGTTTTGATGCAGCTTAATATATATATTTTTCCATTCACTAGGTAAGAATACACATTGCCTAATATTGAGGAAAATAAAATTCTAATATCATGTTACATAGTATTGAATTTAGCATTCATATACATTTCATGATTATTTGAACTCAATACATATCTATTACCATATTTTCAGTTCAAGTGTTAGAAAAACTGGCCCAGTCCAGCTTTAAAAAAAACGTATTTTGCGGCTCATATAAAGTGAGAAATTGGGAAGAAAACTAGTTTTCGGTGTAGCTTAAAACAGAACTCCAAATAACAATGCCAAGGTCTGGTTTCTATCTCTCAGTTTTTGTTTCCACTTTTTTTGGGTGGGTTCTTTCCTCAGAGTTTTTGTCTTTTATGGTAACTCTATTCACACTAACTCACATCTCCATGGCCAGTGGAAATAGAACACCCTTTCCCTCAGCTTCTCAGGTTCCCTGAGGTCTGTTCTGACTGTCCTGGCTGGGATCATGTGACCTCCTCTGATCCAATCACTATAGCCAGCAGAATGCTAAGGCCTAATAGGTTTAGTCCTGAGGCTTATGCTTCATCTTAGGAACTGAGCAAGAAGAGTTCCAGTCAAACCATTTGATCAATTGATTGTAGAATGGTGAATCCCTACATAAAAGATAAAGGTACCCTCCCATGTACATTATCCAGGTATTCTTTCCCCCTCAGTTTGCAAACCATCAACATATTTTTATGATTTTTTTCTGGGTTGAATGCAAAGAGAATGTTCTTCGTTGCTGTCAGGATTTGTGAGAAGTACAAATCAAGAGATAAAGCCTTCAGATAACAGACATTTTGCTATTTTAAAAATCAGATCAGAACCAGAGTTTGAACACAAGACTTTGGAGGATAGAAAATAATTACATCAGTGGCAATTTAGGAAAAAGAGGTATTTCACTTTACTGCTGGCATTAATAGAATATCATATAAGCTTTAGGATTCCTCATGCTAAAAATGTATAAATGGGAAGAACAACAAAATTAACTAAGTAATCAGAAACAATTACAACTAAGTAGCGAATAACATTATCTGTGGGTATAGCCTCACATCTTAAGGGATTTTTTACATTCTTGCACAGGAGCTCGGAGTAGTTTCTTTAAAATAAAGTCAGATTATTTTGCCTGCTATTGAAACCCTCTGGTTTTACTTTCCAAATCACTTAGAATAAATTCCGAGATCTTACTGTGGCCTACAAAGCCCTGGGTGCTGTGGCCCTGTTACTTCTCAAGCCCACGTTCTGTCTCGTTGTTGCTCATTGCTCTGCTAGAGCTAGGCTGGCTGGCTCCCAACACCTACTGATGTCACACATACAAAATGTGTATGTGCTGCAGAGCTTTCCTCTGCTCTACTCTGTCTGTCTCCTGTAGACGTATTCTTGGTCTGCTTTCTGGCTTCTTCCTTCATTTTAAAATTCTCTGTTCCTGTGTTATTTCTTCTGAGCCATCTTCCATTTCCACCCTACCCAATGTAGCACTGCTCAACTCAGGCTCCTCATCACTGATGGCTGCTTTATTCCCTCCCTACCCCCTGCACACCTAAATACATGACAATGTAATGAATATATTTTATTTTAGTTTTAAAATCTGTTCTCCCATAAGATTGTCAGCACTAGAAAACAAGGACTTGGTTAGTTTTGTTAGTGCTATACACTCAGCTAGAACAGTTTCTAGCCTATAGTTGACTATAATTATTTGCTGATAAACTAATGAATTAGATTTATTTTTTCCTTATTTTTAGTAGCTTGTAAAGGTTTTCAACATATTTTGCCACAGGTGAAAATTTATGAGTTGTTGAAAATACCTTCCCTAGTTAAGGAGTGATAATTCTGGTTTATGTAGGTTTCCAAGGAGACAGATATTTTCTTCCATAACATGGTTTAGTCACAGTTTGAGCCTCTACTGTCATTTTGACTTCTGGACCTGGGAAACATTTTTTTTCCTTTTTTTTTTTTTCAGGTTTGGCAGTCACATTAGGTTGAGGCCTTTTGTAAGACCTGTCTTGAAACAAAGAATGATGAAAGACTGTCTTCTGGAAACACATTTGTAACTTATTTCAAAGAAGAAATAATTTTTCCTCTATTGACAAGATATCCATGTTGGTTAGGTTACATTTCTGTTTTTAGAAATTACTTACATTTTAGGTGCTTAAAGTATTATTATTATGATTTAATTTATTTGACTTCATTCATTCCATTGCTTCTGTGGGGTACTTCATTTATCATTATGACTTTAGGATCAAGTCTTTCAGCTTCCTTTTGCTCTGTAGGAGTCTGGGTTTACCAACTCTTCATAAAATATCTTAGATGTTCATCCCTTACATTTATGTAATGGATACCGAGTGTTATGAATTTATTAACAAACCAATTGTATTATTGTCTCTAGCTTGGATATTGGGTGAACAATGGCCTCAGGTAAGAATATTTCTCATAGGAAGCTCTAGATAAGAATCTACATAGATATGAATCAGTTGTTTGTAGAATATTTGAGAGTTTGCCTTTGCATATAAAGTTAGAACCAAAAATTATCCAAGATTCAAGAGGAACCCTTCTGGTTTGTGGAAATTTTAATCATATCATGCAATTTAAATGAAAGCATAGGAGTGAAGTGAGACCTGGAGTAGGGAAAGCTAAACTTGTTGAAAATGCTTATCTGAGATATTACATAGGAGGTTTAGCTTCCTTTCAGGCTTTCCAAACTTTTAGAACTTCTCTATTGTTAGCAGCTCAAGCTCCGCAGCTGATTTAAATTCTGAAGGAAGCATAGATTTCAGAAAACCAGTCAATCATTTGTCTAGACTTCGGATCTTTGCAAAAACTGATTCATAGCAGATCAGAAAACAAACTTTAGGGAAAGTCCTGCCCAAAATCTTTCTTACACTATTACCCTACAAGTTTATGAAGGAAGAAATTCTTGCAGATTTACTACTGTACCCCAGTTCCTAGGACTGGAACACAGAATATATATTCAGTAAGAATTTGTTGACTAATTTAGTTGGTGGCTATGTCCTGCCCTCACTAAGGGAGCCAAAGCAGGTAATTATCTCCATTTCCATATCTGCTATCAAGGACATGAGCAGGTAGCCGCCAAAGCAGGTAATCATCTCCATTTCCATATCTGCTGTCAAGGACATGGGCAGGTAGCCTAGTCACTGCCTACAAAACATTCCCTTCAGGGAGTTTGATTCTGGAGGAAGAGATGCAGGTCAGTTTTGATACTAAACACAGGGACAACAATGGATTCAAATGCTTGGTGTGGTGGTTTGAAATCTCTGCTTTAGTGGATGCAATGGTTTTCAGACTCATGGTGGCAGAAACAAACATCAGGTTCTAATAAGCCCTCTCCTTGGCTGTGGATTGTGGTTCTCAGTACCAACTCTCCCCTGAAGTCTAACTCTCTTTCAAGACTGGTTTTCTGGCTCTCACACTCAGTCTTTATAGTGCCAATTTTTCTTACCTCACTGAGTACATTAGTCAGAGTTGGCTTTTGTTGTTTCACAGTTCTGGAAGCTGAGAAGTTTAGGATCAAGGCCTGGCAGATTTGGTCTCATGTGGGGTCTTGTGTCCTGATTCACAGATGACACCTTCTCTCCTTACATGCCAGAATGTGTAAGCATATTCCTTAGAGAATCTTTTATAAAGCACTAATTGCACTTATGAGGGTGCTAACCTCATGACCTATTCACATCCTAAATGTCCAACCTCCTAATGCCATCCATCACCTAGGAAGTTAGGCTTTCAACATATACATTGGGGAAAACAAATAGTCAGACCACAGCAGGGATCAACAAAGTAGCATGAACTTTTCAATGGACTGTGAGGATTAGAGAAAGCACTCCAGTCCTTGTAATTGAAGAAAAGTCTAAGAGGAGCTAGATCACTGAAGGTTCACAGCAACAGGGCCAGTCAGGAGTCAGGTAAAATTTGAGTTCCTGAATATAGGTATGAGGTCAGGTCAGGACTGTAGGAAAGTGTTCTCAAAGACTGATCTGTTTTTTGCTAGTCTCCACAGTTGGGATGCTTTATTTATAGTTTTCATATCAGGTAATTTAGACAACTGTGGATTAAGAATATTTTAAAATCACAACTATACTGAATATATATAAACTTTTCTATTGTCATTTCCCAAACAATGCATTACAATGACTATTTACATAGTATGTACATTGTATTGTGTATTAATAAGGAATTTGGAGATTAAAGTGAACAGGAAGATACACACATGTTGTGCTCAAATACTACACCATTTGTGTAGGTATTTGAACATCCCATGATCATGGTAACCACAGGGGTCCTGGAGCCAATCCAACATGGATGGTGAAGGATGACTGATTTGAAATCATAGAGAAAATTTGTTTCCTGAGACAGTTCAAATAAACATATGGAGAAAAATTATCTTTTTGTTTTATTTCATATGATAATTCATGCCATTATCATCTCCCTTTTACCCACAATAAAAACCCAACATCACTTAGACTGGCTTTCACCACCACCTTCTCCAGACTTTTATATAATTAATCATCTCTAAATCTAAACTCCAACTACCTCAGGTCAAGCAATTATCATCTGTCTCCTAAACTATCATAACAGCTATTTATCAAGAATTGTAACATCTTCTAGAAACAATTCTGAATGTATAGTGTATCTTCATTACTTCAAAAATCATTATTCTAAAGCAATGAAATATCTTTTTTTCTCACCCATTAATTTATTTCAAAGTCTGCTTTTTTCTTTACTGAATAGAAGTGAATGGAAAAAAAAAAACTTTATTGTGAAACATAAAGCTAAAGTTCTCATCTTTATCATAGTGAGAACTGAAAGAGTATGTGAACTGTATACTTTTAATTTTTTGATATTGATAGAATATGTGTTCCAATATGTTCAAGTATTTTCAGTATTCATAAGACCCATTTATAAAATAACTAAAGTGTTGAAAATCATGAGATGGCAAAAATCTCTATAAAATAAATGTACAAAATTGCAGGGTAAGAGTGACCTTCCTAATATAAAAGTAGGATTCAATACACAATTTTTAAAAAGGGACAAAAAGAATATATAATGGAAAATATGGTACAATAAACCATGAAGAAATGACAGATAAAGCTTTCTATAACAAGGAAAATAGTACTAAAATAGCTAAGGCAAAATTGTTAGATATACAAAGCAAAACTGGCAATATGAAAATCCTAGTGAAAAGTTTTAACACTGCCTTCAAAATTTACAATTCATGTAGACAAATTAAGAATACCTTGCTCCATTTTTTTCAAACTTCTGATGTTGGTGAGAAATTGTATAAAATACTTTATATGTAAGCTTATTTTTTTCTCTTTTTCTAAGTGTTCCAGTTCTCTTCATGTCTGGTTTTGTCAGTTTTAATGATGATGTTTGCTGGTGTGGATCATCTTACATTCAGTGCACTGGTCACTCACTCAGTAGGCCCTGTTCATTTTGCAAAGCTGTGTCCTTTAATTCTGAAAAATGGCTTTAAATTATTTATACGTTAATTATTAATATTTTAATACCTATGGAAGTTTTAATATTGTGATATGATTGCTCATTTCTATTATTTCAATTTCCTTACTTCTGTTATTATTTATTTCTTCTTACTTTGTTTTGCCATCTCATACTTTTGTTTTCTAAATCCTATTTTTTTTTGCTTTGAATATCTCCCCCTTTAAAATTTTGCATCTTATTTGTGTTTCATAGACAAAACTTCTTTTCTTATTTTCTCAATATGATAATAATTATGGGTGCTTAAAATTTTTCCTTCAGTCTCTTTGATTTCTTTTTTTATCTTTGCTTATTTGCTAGGTAGAATATTTCCTTAAATACCTAATGTTTCTTGAATATTCATATTTAAGAGCAAGGAATACAAAAGCAGTATGAAGGTTCAGTCCTGTCAGTATTGCCTATTGAATGCTGAGTAGAACTGGGTAGTGTCACCAGCCAGAGTCTCTGCTAGACCTTGACTGTGTGGCCTTGGACAAGCAGCATAAACTTCCTTTGCTTCATTTGTATAGAGTGGTAGATAACAAAGCTCAGTTCAAAAGGCTGACTAAGAGATCACATGGAATAGTAAGCATGCAGTGTGTTGAGAATAGGGCCCACCATGGTCACTGTAGCAGTGTTTGTTATGATGTACATGTGTTGCCTGCAACATAAGCACAGTTTTCTGAAAAGCTTCAGGGTCATACAGAGATTGGATGTTCTATATTACTTTATATATTACCCCTGTCTATGAGGTTGTCTAGTGAACATTGGATTTTGGATATAAATTGCAGATTTGTATATGTTTGGATTTTGATGCCTATCTTGCCCATTCCTAAATGTGTGTATTCAGGCAAGATCCTTGATCTCTCTACTCTTCAGTTTTATTACTTTAAAAATTGAGATTATATTGTAACAGTACCTATGTCACAAGGGTTTTTTTTTTTTGTGTGTGTGTGTGTGTGTGTGTGTGGAATAAATATGACGTTGCATATAAGGTGCTTAACACAAATAAATTTTCAATAAACTTCACTAATAATAACAATTACAACAACAATAGTGGAAATTTTAGTACAAGTTGCATGTACTTAGTAAGACTTACTTGTTAATACAAACATATTTTCAGTCTCATATACTTTTTTATTGCTTCTCAAAATGAATTGACATGTAAATATGTTTTAACGAAACCATGTTTACTAAAACTGGTAGAAAATGAAGGAATTTAGCTTATGGGTTAGTGTACCAACCCGTGCTTTACACAACATGGCTCAGTATCCTAATGAAAACACAAGTGACAGAATCCCTAGTTTAAACAAACAAACAAAAACCAGATTTCCTGGACACTGTTCTGCATATTACTTGAACATTGGCTAGGTGCTTCATGTTAAGAATGCCAACTGTGCCCTTTCTAAAAGGTTCTGGAGAGTTTCCTATAAAAGGATGTCTTCAGAACCTCTGTACATTAAGATGTTGTGGTGTTACACCAGGAAGAACAGGAAGTACATAGCAAGATATTTAGCATGCTGAAGTTTGTGGGTTCCCCCTCCCCCGGTCTTTCTATCTGTCTCTAAGGATGATGTCAAACCCACAAATCTCTAAAACCACTTTGAACCAATTTGCAATTGATGGGAAATGAACAGAAGTGTTTTCCCCTCAAAACTATTCTCATAAAAGATTCTTATTTTAAGGGACTCTGTAAAGGAGGATTATGAATCATTATGAAAAAATGACTCACCTAGGAGAAAAGCAAATCCCTGTCATGGTGCAATTTGGGAAAACATTCTTTTAAAAAGTAAAGCCCACATATAGAAAACCTGCTAAATGTTGTATTTATTTGTGGAAGAAATAATTTATATAGCATTACTGAAATATTTTACCCATTCAAGACATATTTTAACTAGATATTGTTTAAGAAATAATTATGCTAATTTGGCATCCTTATTAGGAAAAATACAGATGCGATGTCCCTACTGACATGCCTAGAACATGATCGTTCTCTCTGCTCCTTCTGTTAATAATAAAGTACATGTTATAAGGCTGCAGTTTTATGAAATAGAAATTTGGAGAAATCAAAGGCACAGCATGATTATTGATCAATCAAACAACCAACAAGCTTTAATTATTAAGTCCTAGATAGAGTTAAGTGCCATACTGGATTTCAAAGTACTTGTGATGACTGTGTAAAAATAATGGCAAGTATAGGATTTTGTATGAGAGAAAGTATGAAAGTTGAAATATTTAGTAGATTTCATGAAGAAGATGGGATTTGAAAGGACTAACATGAAGGGAGAAGAAAGGACCTTGTAGAGACACTATGTAGGTATATCATAGCAGTGATGCCGAAGGGATCAGGGATTACTGGAACATTGGAACACATAGCAACAGGTGAAAAATAGCCAAGTAAATTGTCTGAATTTCAAAACTAAGCTTGGAATGTGTGTGTGTGTGTGTATGTGTGCGTGTGTGTGTGTGTGTGTTTTAAGATATGGTCTCACTGTGTTATCCAGGCAAATCTCAAACTCCTAGGCTCAAATGACTCTTCCATCTCAGCCTCCCAAGTGCTGAGACTGTAGGTGTCTACTACCACACCTAGATTGGAGTGTATTTTTAATGCATTCATGTGTTCATACATATTTACACACATATGCATCATATATGTATACATGTATGTGTGCATATATACCCAAATGTGTATGTGAACATGAGCTCTCTCTATATATGTGTATATATGTGTGTGTACATTTATATATATGATACTACAAAAGTTTTAGAGCTTTGAAAATACAGATGGTAAAATGAATAAAAATAACGGAGAATCAGGGCAAAGAGTACACAAGTATAAGCACATTGACCCCTACATATGTACTGTTTACAAGTATACATTAAATATATGTAATAATAAAACTGGGGGTGATACAAATAGCCCTGTGGTCTTGAAAATCTCAATATTATTAATCTGCATAACAGAGAATATAATATTTATTATTTTTATCTATGTTAATTCATGAAAAACTCTTAGAAAAATAGTGGAGTCTACATGAGTTGACCACTATTGTTAATACTCTACTTGCTATGCAACATTTTTTAGAAACTCTAAGGAAATAACAAAATCTGATTAAAAGTTTTTAAATTTTATTTTAAAATTATTTTTATTATTTACTGGCTTGACAGACTTCATAGAACTGCCTTTGTAATTTAGAATTATAGAATTACTATATAATTCTTATAGAAATACCTCAAAGAAGCACAAACTGGCAAATATATATTAAAATAATCTAAGATAATTAATTCACATACCCACTGTCAGGAAATTCCTCACTGCTTTTAATAATCTTTTCATTTTTATAACCTGTTAAATTGAACAAAAAGTACACTAGAAGAAGCACATAATAAAAATTCAAGCCATATTTGGTAGTATCTTTGTGTGAGAGAAAAAAATGATAACAGGCTCAATAGTTGCATATTCCCTCACACTTGAAATGTGTCTTTTTAGTTTAAGCTTATTAGTGATCAGAAGCTGGAAGTGTCAAAAGTAATATGCTTGGTATAAAGCAATACGTTAAAAAATAAACACTATGTGTGAGCTAGCTCTGATTGTATGTGTACACATGTATATGTGTGTTTTTTCTGTGACCTCAGCCGTGAAAATGAGATTGTTTCACAATGTCTGGATTGTAAGAAGGCAAAGGTTAGAGTTATTAATGCCTCATTTTATGGAAACATTTTCTTTAAGAAGCATAATTTCAAAAAATTACGCTAATTTTTTTCTTACATATCATAATAAATTCAGAAATCAGAAAATAGATATATCAGAAGGATGCAGTTGGCACATCTGATATCAGAATTATGTGCCCTTTGGCCAGTGAAACACCTCCTCCTGCATTTATATCTTGATGAAATACAATGAACTGATCACTTAAGATATAAAGTACAGAAAGGAATAAAGAGAAGACACCTCCTCCTGTCCTCAAGAAGCTTAGACTCTGGCTGGAGAGACCAATTGCATGCTCTGGACCCACTAGTAACAAAGCACAGAATCTGCTAAGAATAAATTGAGTAATGAGACAGCACTTTACCTCTTCAATGATTTCAGAAGAAAAAGAACTCATTCGCTGTAAAATCAATACGGCTTCCACCAGGGAGGTACAATGAGATCATGACATAGAAGAGAGAGTCAGGCATCATAACACGTTGTAGGGGATTATGTGAGGAAAGTCACCAAAGCCAAATTTTTCCCAGCAAACTTATAAGACCTCAACTCTAATTTCTGGAGTAGAAATTGTGTTTTGGATAGCAAAAATAACTGTCATGTATTGTGCAGTTACTATGAACCAGATATGTAATCTACCTTACTTAATCTGGCCATCATTACAAATAGTGTGCATTAACTTCCCCCAATTTACAGGTGAAAACAAAGGCTTAAAGAAATTAAGATGTTTTCAAGTTTATGCCACTGGCTGAGATTTGGAGTATGCTATTCTGTATGCAGAGTCTGAAGTCTAATTATTGCACAATATTGCCCTGTCAAGACAGATTGTGATAAGCCTACTGTGAGTGGCAGACCCAGAAATGTGGATGATCTCCAATAACAACCAACAAATCACAGAAGCCTATGAACAGAAGAGTAGCAAGCACTTCATCTAGAAAGAGTTGCCTGTCACCAGTTTCTAAGACTGTCATACAAGGCAGGATTGTAGGATTTGAAAGACCAATATCAAAGAGATTAGGCCACAAACAAGTGTGATATCTTATAGGTAGAATGAAACATAGGCTGTTGGATGCTATAAGAAAGAGGAAGGGTTATTGGTAGAATGGAAATTGAAAGAAATGACAGAATTAAGTTGGGTTTAAGTTGATACTAGGATGTTTAGGCAAAGGGTTCTTATGCAATTATGGATCTATACTATAATTTTGAAATGAAGTATTGTTTAGAATATAAGTGGGAAAAAATCTCCACAAAAATCATATTTCAGCCTTGAGTTAAGATGAAAACAAATTGAAGATTGAATTTTAAAGAAGTCTTCCAATGTGTTGAGTGAGAAATATTAAATTGTAGAAGAGAAAGGTGGTTGGAGATGTGGGAAGAATAGTAATCTTAACTCAAAAGAAAAGAATATTTCGGGAATGAATGCCAACAATAACCAGAATTAGATGGAATTCAAAGGATGCATGCATGCAACAACAATAGGAAAAACTGTAACACATGCAATCACTGAATGATTTAGCAAAGATGACAAAAACTGTTGAAAATGAAAGTCAAAACATGGGGATTAAAACTACATTTTCAGAAAATTCTTATACTAATACTAGTGATGTTTGAGCAAAAATAATTACTAACATGTAACCTAGTACAGCATCAAAGTCAAGAAATTCTTATGACTCCAATCATCTTGAGTTTCATGAGATCCTATTCAAGGGAAAAGGAGTCTGTAGAGGTAAACTAGAATAGTAAAGTAGTAACAATACATGAAATGCACAGTAATAGACATAAACTGAAGCAGGATCCATCTCTCTAATAACATGGTATAAGGAATGTCTGTAAAAATTGGCTAATTTATAAGCTCAAAGATCTTAAACAATACTCTTGGTTTCTTTTGAGTCTTAATTTCCTCATCATTAAAATGAAACTAATATCTGCTCATTTATTAACTCAAGATGTATTTATTATGCAACCACAGTATTGCATATGCTGTTCTAAGGATCAAACATCATGCTAAGGATATGGGGTTTAGGAAGCAAGATGATGAGTAAATCAATAATTAAGAGGACTGAGTTAAGAACAGCAACCTACATCTTAATAGGGTGCTGGGAGAACATAGAGGCAAGACATTTAAATTTAGTAGGAGTATTTAGATCAAGAAAACCTGAGATGTTGATGAAATGATTAATGTAGGACAGGCCACTCAACATAGAAGGAATCGTGTGCAGGAAGGTACGAAATACTGTGACCCATTTGTGACACAGACTTGTAGTTTGGTTCTATTACAGTGAGGAGCACATTTAAGAGATTTGATAGGAAATTACTAAGTGTCCTAAGAGGCCCACAATGATCCTGCATCCTTCTATGAGTGTGGGCTGGTCTCTTGACTTTCTTCTGACATATAGGATACAGCCAAAGTGATGTAATATCATTTTCATTATTAGATTACAAAGAATTGTAACTTGAATCTTGCTAGTAGACTACCTTCCTGGTTTTCATAAAAGTTATCATGTTGGAGAAATCCACTTAACAAGAAATTGAGAGTGGCCTGTGGCCAACAACCAGCATAGAATTGAAGCCCTCAGTGCAGTAACCCACATAGAACTGGATCTTGCCAATACTGAGTGAACTGAGAAGCAGATTCTGTCCCAGTGGAACCTTAATTGCAGCTGGTGAGGGATCTTGAAGCAGTGTCTAGTTAAGCATCACCCAGAGCTTGACTGAGACAGTGAAATAATATAGGAATTTGTAACTCATCGCTTTTCTATTATGGAAAAACACACATCAGAAAATATAATATGTTAACTATTTTAAGTGTACTCTTCAGTGGTATTAAGTATATTCATGATGCTATGCAATCATCACCACTAACCATTATCACAGCTCTTTTCATCTTGTAAAACTGAAACCTTTACACATTAAACAACTTCCCATTACCCTCCACTGGGCCCTTAGCACACATGACTCTATTTTCTCTAAATCTTTATAATTGACTACTCTAAGTACTTAATATTAATAGAATCATACACTATTTGCCTATTTATGACTGGCTGATTTCACTTAGCATAATATCCTCAGGGTTAATCAATGTTGTAGCATGTGTTAGAATTTCCTTCTTCTTTAAGGCTTTAATAATATTCCATTGCATGTATATTTCAGGCTTTGTTTATCAATTCCTTTGTTGATGAGCACTTGGGCCTGCTTATAAACAATGCTGTTATCAACATATGTGTATAAATATCCTTTTTTAGACTCTGTTTTCAATTTGGGGGAATATATATCCAGAAGTACAATTGCTACATGATACGGTAATTTTAATTTTGATTTTTTTGAGAAATGATCAAATCGTTTCCCATAGTGGTGAACCATTCTACAGTACCAACAATGGTATATAAGTATTTTTTTTTTTTTTGCTACATTTGTCACTTTCTCTTTTTAAACAGTAGCCTTGTTAATCTCATTGTAGTTTTGATGTGCACTTCTCTAATAATTAGTGATGTCGAACATCTTTTTATGTGTTTATTGGCCATTTGTATATCTTCTTTGGAGAAGTGCGCATTGAAGTCTTTTGTCCATTTTAGAATTATGTGGTTTGTTTTAGTTGTTGTTTTGAGTTTTAGGATTTCTCAATATATGCTGGATATCCATCTCTTATCAGGTATATGATTTTCAAATATTTCCTTCCCTTCTTTGAATTGTCTTTTAAATCCATCGATAGTATCTTTTACCTACAATTTTTTAAAAAAATCCATGAAATCCACGTTACCTATTTTTACTTATGTTGCCTATGTCTTTGATGTAATATCCATGAAATTGCTTGAAGCTTTTTGACATATGCTTACTGATGTAGTTTTATGGTTCAGATGTTACATTTTGTTCTCTTTGATGAATCTTGACTTAAGTTGTAAGGCTCAAATTGATTATCTTGCAAGTGGACATTCAGTTGTTTCTGCACCATTTATTGAAGGGATTTTCCAGTCTTCATTGAATGTTCTTGGCACTCTTACTGAAAATCATTTGTAGAAAAGTGAACAGAGCCCAAAGGACTGTGGGATACCATCTAATGGTGAAGGAGCCCTAATTAGGAAGGGCTGTTGTAGCTAGCTGGAAGCCATGGGTTCCACCTGATATGTATGTGACGCACCTGTAGGCACCCGCAAACCTGAAGGTATATAACCGGGTGAAAGCGGTCCGAGTTAGGAGAACGAATTCATTCAGTCAGCCGGGCAGTCACTCGGTCGGTCAGAAGAATCAGAGCGGCCAGAACGTAGGCAGAGCGGTTACAGAAGAGAAACCAGATAGAAGAAGTAATGACTGGCCAGAGTTAGGCCGAGGCTCCCGAGGAAGAAAAGTAAGAAAAGCTTAACTCTGCCTCCGAGAGTTTTTCCTCCCGGTTTACGGTACCAGGCAGCTTACAAATGGTGGTCCGTCCGGGGCTCGGCAGGCAGAGAAGAAAAGCTAAGAAATAAGAGCAATGAAAAAGCATAGCCTCAGACTCAAGTTGAGACCAGCAAGAAACAAGAGAGCAGAGCCTCTGACTCAGTTGAAGCCAGTTAAGAATTAAGCCGAAGCAGAGTAGCTGGCCAAAAGCTGAAGCAGAGTAGACAGCGAAAAGCCGAAGCAGAGTAGCCAGCGAAAAGCCGAAGCCAGCCGGCCAAAAGCCGAAGCAGAGTAGCCGGCCAAAAGCCATAAAAAATAGAGAAAAAGCCTTGAGCTTTAGTATAAAGAAAAAAGCCATGAGCTTAAAAGAAAATAGAGAATTAAATAGCATGGTAAAAACCATGCAGAAAAAAAGCCATTGAGCTTTGGCAAGAAAGCCATAAAGAAAAATAAAGAAGAGGAGAAAAAAAAAAAAAAAAAAAAAAAAAAAAAGTCAAAGCCGCTTATGCAATTGTGCTTAACTAGGTGCGTTAGCTGCTCCTCAGCATTAGGCTTCCTTAAAGCCACAGCACCTTCTCAAAAAGGGCTCAAATATCCACCCTTTCAAAAATAAAAGGTGAAAAGCTAGGTAGGGACAAGAAAATAGAGAAAATAAAATAGAGAAATAGAACAAAAGCACCTTTTTAAACTAAAAGGAAGAAGGAGGAATATGAAGGAGCCCTAATTAGGAAGGGCTGTTGTAGCTAGCTGGAAGCCATGGGTTCCACCTGATATGTATGTGACGCACCTGTAGGCACCCGCAAACCTGAAGGTATATAACCGGGTGAAAGCGGTCCGAGTTAGGAGAACGGAGAATTCAGTCAGCCGGGCAGTCACTCGGTCGGTCAGAAGAATCAGAGCGGCCAGAACGTAGGCAGAGCGGTTACAGAAGAGAAACCAGATAGAAGAAGTAATGACTGGTCAGAGTTAGGCCGAGGCTCCAGAGGACTGGTCAGAGTAAGGCCGAGGCTCCCGAGGAAGACAGAAGACAGAAGACAGAAGAAGGAAGAAAGAAGAGAGAAGAAAGAAGCTCTAGTCTTTCTCTAAGCTAAGCTCTATCTTTCTTTAAGCTACTCTACTCTAAGCTGAGAAGAAAAGCTAAGCTCTATCTTTCTTTCTAAGCTAAGAAGAAAAGCTAAGCTCTACTCTAAGCTAAGAAGAAAAGCTAAGCTCTATCTTTCTTTCTACTCTACTCTAAGCTAAGAAGAAAAGCTAAGCTCTAATCTTTAAAAATCTTTCTTTCCCTCTCTAAGAAAAATCTTTCTTTCCCTCTCTAAGCTCTAAGAAAGTAGAAGTAAAAGTGGTAAAAGCTTAACTCTGCCCCCGAGAGTTTTTATCCCGGTTTACGGTACCAGGCAGCTTACATAATGGACCACTATACACACTGAGAATTTCAGAAAGAGAGAAGATTGAGAAATGGGCAGAGAGAATATTGTTAGAAATAATGGCTGAAAATATCTCAAATTTGATAAAAGAAATTAATGTAACATCAAAATTAACATCTATTAACTGCTACTCAGAGACGATACCAAGATATATTCTAATAAAATTAATGAAGGATAAAGACAAAGAAAGAATATTTATTTAAACCAGTAAGAGAGAAGCAATTCATCATATTCAAGAGATGCCATATAAGATTATCCAGAGATTTCTTATCAGAAACTTTTTGCAAAGTGCTAAAAGAAAAAAATGCTCAACCTAAACAATCTTACACATTGTAAAACTGTTGTTCAATAATAGGGTCAAAATTAAGACATAACTAGATAGAAAAAAAAATCAGGTGGTATGTTACTATCATTAGATCTACCCTGCAAGAAATGCTCAAGGAAGTTCTGTATGTTGAAATGAAAAGACACTAGACAGTAACTTGAAGCCATCTGAAGAAATAAAGATCTCAATAAAGATCAACAAATGGGCAATTATAAAATGAGTATTATTGTAACAATATTTTGAAGTGTATGTTTTGTTTTATTAGTCTAAACACTGCTGGTATTTTAACTTTGTTTCATAAATCCCCATTTAATCTTCTGGATAATTTTAAGAAGTTAATACATTTTGAAGACTTATTTCGGGTACCCAACATTTAAAGATGTAATTTTGTGACATCAACAACCAAAAGGGACGTGGACAGAGCTTTTAAAGAAGCAAACTTTTTGTTTGTAAAAGTTAAGTTGTTAAAATTAGAGCTAAAACTTTAAGATGTTAAGTGCAATACAAAGAAATTAGCTGTAGCATCCATCCAAAAGAAAAGAGGAATTTAAATGTTTTAGAACAAAAAAAAAAATAAATAAAAACACAAAAAAAGACAGTGATGCAACAAATGGGGGACCAAAAAAAAAAAAAAAAAAAAAAAAAGCTATAAGGCAGATAGAAAACACATTGCAAAATGTTAAAAGTAATACTTTCTTGTCCACAAGCTTTTCTATGATCAAATGTTCAACTTATTGCAGGGAAGTCCAGGAGTGACCCTCAACCAATGAACTTCTGTATCCTTTAGTAGAAAGAATTCCAAGATACACTATATGTGGTTCATCAGAGAGTCACAAACAAATGTACCTCAGAGGTCCCCAGTTACCCATAACCATATATACCGTTTAATGACATTCTTTTTCTTTTACTTTTTCTACTGTCCCACTTCTGTCTTCATAGACAAATTGTAATTAAACTATATGAAGCTACATCTTTGCCTCAGGATCTTAGATTATGATCTTTGACAACCACATACTGAAAGTTATGGAAGAGTGATTAGACAGAAGTGAATGAAACAAGTTCTACAGAAAATAGAGCAGTCAGAGTAAAAATTTATGAGAACCTGAAATAAAACAGTAGCAGTAAGAATATTAAGGAAGGTTTTAATATTAAGATATAAAGAAGGTAAGTACCAACTGTGAAATCTTAATTAAGGCATTAACAGGGGAGGGGGGATGTGGGACGATTCTAGGTTTTATGACTCATGCATCTGAGAATTTAGGTAAGGGGAAAACCACAACAGGAACAGAAGTTTCTCTCCTCTCTCTCTCTCTCTCTCTCTCTTACACACACACACACACACACACACACACACACACACACGGGGGTGGGGAGAGAGTTTTTGTAATTGTAGAGATCATATAATGAATATTATTTAGATACCTGTGGACATTCCACAAGGAAATCTTAAGTAGACTGTTGACCATCCAGTTTGACAGTCTGGAAAAAATTCAGAGGTAGATATTAGGGAGTGTATGCCCATGGGACTAACTTTGGCCAACACAGAATGGAAGTTGATAGACAAATATTTTTGACTTTTGTCCCATGGACAGAAAATTCTTGTTATTCTGAAGGTTTCTGAGATTACACGTGGACCAGAAATAGCTGCTTATTGAGGTGACCAACTCAAAAGCATAATTCTGCATTTGCTTTTCCTTATTTCCTCTTTTATCCCCCCCATTCTTTATACTCTTTCTAGATCACATTTCCAACAAACCACCTGCACATAATCCTTTGTTGCAATCTCTCTTCAGGTTTACACAAAGAGTAAACTAATGCAGAGATAGGATTAGAAGTATGGATGGGAAGATTAACTTGGGGCAGAAGCAGAAAGAGACTTCTTCCAATGCATAGGTGAAAGGGTAGCAATATTAGTGATTTTGCACAGGAGAAATACTTTTCACGTCAGACTAAATGTTCTTGGTAAAATATAAGGTGAGGTTATTTGCCAAGTTTGAGAAAGGAAGTAGCAGTGGAAATATTTTCTGAGAGATGAGAAAATTTAGAGTAGCAAGGCAGAGAATGTAGAAGATGCTATCTAATGATGAATGTTTCCTGAAGGTTTTCAAGAGCCGGCTGTGGTAGAAATTATGAACTTCTTGTGGCATCTATTCTCCTTAATAGGTAACTTAATCCAGCAGAATATGTAACAGCTAGGATGTAGTATTCTCTGAGAATGGGATTTTCCAAAGCTGATGTGATGGGTTGACTATAGTGCTAAAGAGAAGAGCACGTTAGACTTTAAAGAGTTGTGTCTTGGGTCAAGACTGCATAGGGCAGGGAGTGAATCCATAGAAGTTGATAAATTGGTAACAAATGATGTAGTTAAGAAACTACAGGTTTCTGATATATCTAATAATAAGTTGACAGGTCAAAGAGCATAGATAGACATAAGACTTATGTGAGTAAAAGTTTTCAAAGGTGAAGCAGATTTGAGTTGTAATAAGGTACAGGATATGACAGTGTAAGTGGATTGGGGGAGGGTCACAGAAAATGGCAGCAGCGTTCTGCATAAGCCCTGCTTATGAACTTTGATATCACTGAGGACACCTGTGAGCCCACAGGCAGACCAGGAGCAGGAGACCATAGCCCTGGTGCTGTGAGAAGAAGGTTGGTAGGTGATAATGAAAAAGAAAAAATAAATAAGATGAGAAGCAATCGTAATTTTGCCAGACAAGAGCATTGAAGAGGGTTTAGACATGGAAATAGAGACCAAGAAGAGGACTGATATTTTGCTTGTTAGCTTCTGCAGAGCCTGGGTGATATGAAATGTTAAATTAAGCCCAATTTAGCATATAGGGCACTAGAATTAGTTTTACTTTTAGTTTAATTATGAGGACTCAGTATGTGTAAAAACATTTTTTTCCAATAGAGAATCACTATCCTTATGTAAATTAATAAAGTGTAGAGATAGAGAAATTGAAAGAAAAAAAAAAAAAACAAGTCCAAAAGAATGCTGGATGAAATTAAAGACCACAGATAGAAGTGGAAAGCAGCATTGTGAAGGAGGGTGATGATTTTTTTTTTTTTTTCTGGGATGGGAGGGCAATTTGAGAATGTAAGAACAGAAACGAGACAACACTGTTACCCTCATCCACCTGAGGACTCATTCCAGGTTCATTTTGTGCAATCTGGACATACTTGTCAAAGTGACTGGCTTATGGAATCATTAGTCTGGGAGAATGGCTTTGATTTTAAAGCCACTTACTTTTTTGCATTTATATTTAGTAACACATTTCTATTTAGAAGGATAACAGTTTTGTTGTGCAACAGTTCAGAATCTTGGAAAACAACATTTAAGCATGATTTCTAGTTTTGCATCAATGTTGAAGACACAATGAGTTTTGTAGCCACTATGATTAAATGCTAATAGGACAGTGAAAGATGGAGATCTTAGCTCTTGGCTGATGCCAAGAGGCAGAGAGAAACTGAAAAACTGGTCGTTTCCAGAGTTTTAGTCTTGACTCATTGCTGTCCCTTTTCACCTTGTTTACAACTGTGAAAATACAATTAAATGGAAAAAGTTGCTGAACTTTGGAAAGAACATTAAATGATTCAGAACTACTATGTCTCTGTATTTCTTGGTATTTCAAATGGAGGTAAAAACATTTTTTTAATGTTTCAAAATGATTTTGAATTCAAAATCCTGTCTATTTTATATATTATTACTACCATCGAAAACATGAATTATGGGATTGAGCAAATACATTTTCTTCAGAGACTTCTTTCCAAAGATTTGAATTTTTAAACCAAGTCTGGCTTCATGGCTTTCATCAGTGTAGATAGAACTGGGACCCACTGAAGATAACATCTTACCATAAGGTCCAATTGTCACTTGTGTAAATGCCCTCCCTTGAGGCTCACAAAAGTGCAACATGTACAAATTCAACTTTATGTAACTCAGATGTTGCTGTGATTCACTACTGTTCTTTACATGCAGGTGTGACCATGGGCATCCCATCACAGTAGTTGAGTTCAGAAACAATTGAAGTACCACTGCCTGGGATTGCACTATGTGTAATCTAGAACAAATCACCTAATTTCTTTGTGCCAAAGTTTTCTCATCTATAAACTAAAACGTGGTAAAACTCACGGTGCTGTGATAAGGAAATACAGAGAAAATATAGTAAAGCATTAGCAACAAATAATACCTACACATTTAAAGACTCAGTGGTTATTAACTTTAATATCCTGTAGGTTCTTTTCCTCTTCTATTCCTATTATTAATGTTTTATATGTGCACATTAGTGGAATTCCCCCTAATACTTTCATACATGCACACATTATGCATTAATCATGTCCATCGATTCTTTTTCTACTCTTGCCCCAGCTCCCATCCAATTTTACCACCAGCAACCTTCCCAGTCTCTAGTAAACACTCTTCTACTTTCTGGTTGACATGTTTTCTTTTGTGTTTCCATATATGAGAAAAACATATGATACTTGTCTTTCTGTGTCTGGATTATTTCACTTAACATCATGTACTCCAGTTCTATCCATTTTGCTACAACTGAGAGGATTTCACCCTTCTTTATGGCTAAATAATACTCAATTATATTGAGTATATACACCTTATTTGTGTGTGTGTGTGTATCTTATTTGTACATACACACAAACATATACATACACACATACCTTATTTTCTTTATTCATTCATCTGTTGATATCTGGGCTGATTCCATATATTAGCCATTGAGAATGATGCTGCAATAAACAATGGCATGTGGCTATTTCTTTTCTGTGATAACATCATTTCTTTTGGATACATATCCAAGAATAGGATAGGTAGATCATATGGTAGTTCTATTTTTAGTTTTTGAGGCTCCTCCATACTGTTTCCCATAGTGGCTGTGCTAGTTTAAACTCCTACCAACAATGTGTAAGGGTTCCTTTTGCTCTGCACTCTTAACAGCATTCATTATTTGTGTGTGTGTGCGCGCAGGCATGCGCACGCTTTTTAAAAACAAGTAATAGCCATTCTAATTGGGCTGAGATGGTATCTCATTATAGTTTTGATTTGCATTTCCTGATTGCTAATGATATAGAACGTTTTTTTTTTTCATGTGTGTATTCACCATTTGTATTTCTACTTTGGTCAAGTGTCTATTCAGGCCATCTGCCCATTTTTAATTGAATTACTTGTTCTTTTTTGTTAAGTTTATTGTGTCCTTTATATATTCCATATTTCAACTCTGTCAGATGAATAGCTCACAAACATTTTCTCCCATTCTTCAGGTTGTCTCTTCACTTTATTGATTGCTTGCTTTGCTGTGCAGAAGCTTTTTACTTTGTTATAATCTCATATGTCAAATTTTGCTTTTGTTTCCTATGCTTTTGTAGTTTGATCCAGAAAAATCAATGCCTGTACCAATATTTTGAAGTGTTTCCCCTATGTTTCCTCTAATAGTTTCAGAGTCATGTCTTACATTAAGGTCTTTCATTCATTTTGAGTTGATTTTTGTATAGGGTGAGATGTAGGGGTCAAGTTTCAGTGTACTACATAGGTATAGCATTTCCAGTTTGGCAACAGTTGTTAAAGAGACTGAGAGGCTGTCCTGTCTCCACTGCATGTTTCTGGCACTTTTGTGGACAATCAGTTGACTACAGATGTATAGATTTATTTCTGTTTCACTGCTCTATGTGTCTTTTTTTATGACTGTATTATATTATTTTCATTACAATGATTCCGTAGTATGTCCTGAAATTACGGATTATGATGCCTCCAGATATTTTGTTTTAAATCACTTTGGTTAGTAAGGGTCTTTTATCCTTCTGAATGAATAAAGATTGTTTCATTCAAGTTCTGTCAAGAATGTCATTGGTATTTTGATGGGAATCCTTTGAATGTGTAGATCACATTGGGTAGTATGACTTTTTAACTGTATTACTTCTTCCAATCCAGAACATGGGAGAATTTTCCAACTTTAGTGTCTTTACTGTATTTCTCCAGTGTTTTGTAACTTTCATTGTAGAAGTCTTTCACTTTTTTATTTAAGTCATTCTTAGGCATTTTATTTTCTGTTATTATTGTGAATGAGATTGCTATCATTCTTTCTTTCTCTGCAAATTCATAATTTATAGAAAAACTTCTGATTTTCGTATGTTAGTTTTCTATTCTGCTATTTTCTGAATTATTTAGAATTTTTAATAACTTTTTTATTTCCTTTTTAAAAAATAAATTTAGAGACAGGCTTTCTGTAAGTTGCTGAAGTCGGCCTTAAACTTGCTATCATCTTGCCTCAACCTCCTGATTTGCTGGGATTACAGGTGTGCACCACTGTGCACCACCATGCCTGGTGTATTTTCGACTTTCTATCCACAGAATATTATCATCTTCAAATGCGGATGACTTGATTTCCCTCTTTCCCATTTGCATGCTTTGTATTTCTTTCTTTCGCTTAATTGGTTTGGCTAAAATTTCTACTGCTATGTTGAATAAGAGTGGTGAGAGCAGACACTTCTCTTGTTCCTGATCTTAGAGGAAATACTTTCAGTTTGACAATCATGTTTTTTAATCCTTCATTCTATGTATGTGATATATTATATTTATTGACTTGTATATGGTAAGACATCCTTGCACCTCTGAAATGAAACAATTTGATCATAGTGTATTATCTTTTAATGTGCAGTTGAATTTGATTTGCTAGTATTTTGTTGAGAATTTTGGCATCTTTATTCATCAGAGATATTGATCTATAGTTTTTTTTTTTTCTCCATGCATCTTTGTCAGGTTTCAATACCAGGGTAATGCTGGCCTCACAGACTGAGTTTGAAAGAATTTCCTCAGTTTCAATTCTATGGCATAGTTTGAGAAGCATCAATGCTAATTCTTTAGAAGTCGGTAATAATTCTACAGTGGTCCTGGTCTTTTCTTTATTGGGAAAAGCTTTATTGATGATTCAATTTCATTACTGGTTATTCGTCTATTCTGTTTTTTTTTTTTTTTTTTTTTTTTTTTACATCTTCTTGGTTCAATTTTGATAAGTTATAATAAATATAGAAATATATCCAGTCTTTCTAGAGTTCTAATTTGTTATGTATGTTTTTTCAAAATAATTCTTAATGATTCTTTGAATTTCCTTTGTATCAGTTATAATGTCTCCTTTTCACCTCTAATTATATTTATTTGGAAATTTTCTGTCCTTTATTCTTTTTGGCTAAAGATTGTTCAATTTTGTTTATTTATTTCAAAGAACGAGTTCTTTGTTTTATTGATGCTTCATATTGTTCTTTACCCTATATTTCATTTATTTCTTCTCTCGTCTTTATTATTTATTTACTTCTACCAATAATTTGGGGTATAGTTTCTTCTTGTTTTTCTAAGACCTTGAGGTACATCACTAGGTTGTTTATTTTAAATCTTTTTAAATTAATTAATTAATTGATTTAAATTAGGTAGATATGGCAGCAGAATGCATTTTGATTCATTGTACAAAATTGCAGCACAACTTTTCATTTCTGTGGTTGTACATGATGTAGCATCACACCATATGTTCAGTCATATATGTCCATCTTATTCCACCATCTTTTATGCCCCCATACCCCCTCCCTACTCCTCCCTTTCCTTGCCTAATCAAAGTTCTTCCATTTTCTCCATGATTCCCCCATTATCAGCATCTGCTTATCAAAGAGAACATTCGGCCTTTGGTTTTTGGGGATTGGTTTACTTTGCTTAGTCCATTTACCTGAAAATGACATAATTTTATTTTCTTTTAATGCTGAATAATATTCCGTTATGTATATATACCACCATTTCTTTTTCCATTCATCTATTGAAGGGCATCTAGGTTGGTTCCACAGTTTAGCTATTATAAATTGAGCTACTATAAACATTGATGTGGCTGTGTTACCATAGTATGCTGATTTTAATTCCTTTCAGTATAGACCAAGGAGAGAGATAACCGAGTCAAACCATGGTTCGATTCCAAGTTTTTTAAGGAAACTCCATACTGCTTTCCAGAGTGGATGTACCAATTTGCAGTCCCACCAACAAAGTGTGAGTGTACCTTTTCTTCAACATCCTCGCCAACACTTTATATTTGTCTGTATTCTTGATAACTGCCATTCTGACTGGCGTGAGATGAAATCTTAGAATAGTTTTGATTTACATTTCTCTAATTACTGGAGATGTTGAACATTTTTTTCATATATATGTTGATTGAATGTATATCTTTTTCTGAGAAGTGTCTGTTCTTAGCCCAGTTATTGATTAGGTTATTTGTTTTTTTGGTGTTAAGTTTTTTTATTATAGTTATTTATATATCCTGGAGATTAGTGCTCTATCTGATGTATGTGTGGCAAAAATTTCCTTCCAAAATGTAGGCTCTTTCTTCAACTCATTGATTGTTTTCTTTGCTGAGAAGAAGCTATTTAGTTTGAGTCCATCACATTTATTAATTCTTGATTTTATTTTTTGCACTTTAGGAGTCTTGTTAAGGAAGTTGGGGCCTAATCTGACATGATGAAGAAGATTTGGGCCTACTTTATCCTCTATTAGGCGCAGGATCCCTGTTCTAATTCCTAAGTCCTTGATTCACTTTGCATTGAGTTTTGTGCATGGTGAGAGATAGGGGTTTATTTTCATTTTGCTGCATACGGAATTCCAGTTCTCCCAGCACCATTTGTTGAAGAGGCTATCTTTTCTCCAGTGTGTTTTTGGCGCCTTTGTCTAGTATGACATAACTGTATTTATGTTTGTCTCTGTGTTTTCTATTCTGTACCATTGGTCTACATGTCTATTTTGGTGCCAATACCATGCCATTTTTGTTACTATTGCTCGATAGTATAGTTTAAGGTCTGGTATTATGATGCCTCCTGCTTCATTCTTATTGCTAATGATTACTTTGGTTATTCTGGGTCTCTTATTTATCCAAATGAATTTCATGATTGCTTCTTCTATTTCTATAAGGAATGATGATGAGATTTTAATTGTAATCGCATTGAATCTGTATGCTCTTTGGGTAGTATGGCTATACTGACAATATAAATTTTACTTATCCAATAGCATGGGAGAGCATTCCATCTTCAAAGGTCTTCTTCAATTTCTTTCTTTAGTGTTCTGTAGTTTTTGATGAAGAGGTTTTCACCTCTTTTGTTAAGTTGATTCCCAAGGGTTTTTTGTTTGTTTGTTTGTTTGGTTTATTTTTTGAGGCTATAGTGAATGGGGTAATTTTCTTCATTTCTCTTTCAGAGGATTCATCACTGATGTATAGAAATAAATTTGATTTATGGGTATTGATTTTATATCCTGCTACTTTACTGAATTCATTTATTAATTCTGGAAGTGGAGTTTATTGGATCCCCTTAGTATAGAATCATGTCATCTTCAAATAATGATAGTTTGAGTTCTTTTCCTACTTGTATTCCTTTAGTTTCCTTCATCTGTCCAATTGCTCTGGCTAGAGTTTTAAGGACTGTGTTGAATGGAAATGGTGAAAGAGGGTATCCCTGTCTTGTTCCAGTTTTTAGAGGAAATGCTTCCAATTTTTCTCCATTTAGAATGATGTCGGCCTTGGGTTTATCATAGATAGCTTTTACAATGTTGAGGTATGTTCTTATTATCCCTAGTTTTTCTAGTGCTTTGAACATGAAAGGGTGCTGTATTTTTGTAAAACACTTTCTCTGCATCAATTAATATAATCATATGATTCTTATCTTTGATGATGATGTGATGAATTATATTTATTGATTTCTGTATGTTGAACCAACCTTGCATCCTGTATGAACCCCACTTGATCATGGTGCACTATTTTAAAAATATGTTTCTGTTTGCAATTTAACAGAATTTTATTGAGAATTTTTGCATTAATGTTAATCAGGGATATTGGTCTGAAATTTTCTTTCCTTGAGGTGTCTCTGCCTGGTTTTGATATCAGGATGATACTATCTTTGTAGAATGAGTTTGGAAAGGTTCTTTCCTTTTCTGTCATGGAATAATTTGAGGAGTATTGGTATTAATTCTTCTTTTTAGGTCTTGTAGAACTCAGCTATGAATCCTTCAGGTCCAGGGCTTTTCTTGGTTGGTAGGCTTTTGATGGTGTCTTCTATTTCCTTGCTTGAAATTGATCTGTTTAAATTGTATATGTCCTCTTGACTCAGTTTGGGTTGATCATATGCCTCTAGAAATTTGTCATTGTCTTTGAGGTTTCTATTTTATTGGAGTATATATTTTCAAAATAGTTTCTAATTTCTTCTGCATTTCAATAGTGTCTGTCATGATTTTTCTTTTTCATCATGAATTTTGCTAATTTGACTTTTTTCCCTCCTTCTTTTCATTAGGGTGGCAAAGGCTTTGTAAATTTTATTTATTTTTTCAAAGAACCAACGTTTTGCTTTGTCAATTTTTTCAATTGTTTCTTTTGTTTTGATTTCATTGATTTCAGCTTTGATTTTAATTATTTCATGTCTTCTATTACTTTGGTGTTGGATTGTTCTTTTTTCCCTAGGGCTTTGAGATGTAATGTTAGGTCATTTATTTGTTGACTTTTTCTTCTTTGAAGGAATGAACTCCATGCAATGCACTTTCCTCTTAGCACTGCCTTCATAGTGTCCTGGAGCTTTTGATACGTTGTGTTGGTGTTCTCATTTATCTCTAAGAATTTTTTAATCTCCTCCTTGATGTCTTTTGCAACCCATTGTTCATTCAGTATCATATTATTTAGTATCCAGGTGTTGGAGTAATTTTTTATTTTTTATTTTGTCATTGATTTCATTCCATTACAATCTAATAAAATGCAGGATAGTATCTCTACTTTTTTTGTATTTGCTAAGAGTTGCTTTGTGGCATAATATATGGTCTATTTTAGAGAAGGATCCATGTGCTGCTGAGAAAAAATTGTATTTACTTGTTGAAGGATGAAATATATTCTGTCTATGTCAGTTAAGTCTAGGTTATTAATTGTATTATTGAGCTCTGTACTTTCTTTGTTCAGCTTTTGTTTGAGAGATCTAACAAGTGGTGAAAGAGGTGTGTTAAAGTCACCTAAGATTATAGTGTTGTGGTCAATTTGACTCTTGAACTTGAGTTTGTTTGATGAACAGAGATATTTATAATTGTTATGTCTTGTTGGTGTATGGTTCCCTTGAGCAGTATGAAATGTACTTCTTTATCCCTTTTGATTATCTTTAGCTTGAAGTCTATTTTATTTGATATGGGGATGGAAACCCCTGCTTGCTTCTGTAGTCCATGAGAGTGATATGATTTGCCCCAACCTTTCACCTTCAGTCTGTGTATGTCTTTTCCTACCAGATGAGTCTCCTGGAGGCAGCATATTGTTGGGTCTGTTTTTTTAAATCCAGTCTGCTAGCCTATGTCTTTTGATTGGTGAGTTTAGGCCATTAACATTCAGGTTTATTATTGAGAAATGATTTATATTCCCAGCCATTTTGTTTATTTAACGTGACCTGACTTCTTCTTTGATTAGTTTTTCATTTAGGGTAATACCTCCCTCTGCTGATTTTCATTGTTGTTTTTTGTTTCCTCTTTGTGGAATATTTTGCCAAGGATGTTTTGTAGTGCAGGTTTTCTAGCTGTAAATTCTTTTAACTTTTGTTTATCATGGAAAGTTTTTATTTCATCATCAAATCTAAAGCTTAATTTTGCTCGATACAAGATTCTTGGTTGGCATCCATTTTCTTTCAGAGCTTGATATATGTCATTCCAGGATCATCTAGCTTTCAGGGTCTGGGTTGAAAAATCTGCAGTTATCCTAATCGGATTCCCCCTATATGTAATTTGATTCCTTTCTTCATGGCTTTTAATATTCTCTCCTTATTCTTTATGTTAGGCATTTTTATTATAATGTGACTTGTTGTGAATCTGTTGTGATTTTGTACATTTGGCATCCTGTAAACTTCTTGCATTTGGTTTTCCAATTCATTCTTCATGTTTGGAAATTTTTCTAATATTATTTCATTGAATAGATTGTTCATTCCTTTGGTTTGGAACTTTTTGCCTTCCTCTATCCCAATAACTCTTGAATTTGATCTTTTTATTCTATCCCATAGTTCTTGAATGCTCTGCTCATGGTTTCTTACCATTTTCACTGTGTGGTCTACATTATTTTCAAGATTATCTATTTTGTCTTCATTGTCTGTGGTCCTCTATTCCAGGTGGTCTACTCTGTTGGTGATGCTTTCAATTGAGCTTTTAATTTTATTGTTTCTTTCATTTCAAGGATATCTGCTTGGTGTTTGTTTGTTTGTTTTTTAGAACCTCTATCTCCCTATTGAAGTAATGTTTTGCTTCCTTTATTTGTTTATGTCGCTCTTTGTCAAAATGATCTTTGCTGCCTGTATTTTCTCTTTTATATCATCCTTTAATTAGCAGAACATTTTAATTATGTACATCCTGAACTCCTTCTTAGTCATTTCTTTCGATGCCCTGGCCATGGATTCTAGTAATGTGGTATCTTGATTTGTTTGGGGCACTTTCCTCCCTTGTCTTTTCATGTTGCTCAGGTATCTTCCCTTCTGGCTCTGTGGGTCCAAGGGTTACCATTTTTACCCTATAAGCTTATAGTGCTCCTGTAGGCTTCTACTAACTATCCTTTGTGGGCTGCCTGTTCCAAGATGCAGCTGCTTCTAGGCCTTGCCTATTGTCGCAAGGTGAAGGCTACTGTATAGGGAGGGTTATGGTGATGGCTGCAGGGTGGGCTAGACCTGGGCTCTCAGGTGGGCCTGAAGGGTGGTTTTGGTCCTGACCTGAGCCTGGGCTCTCATGTGGGTCTGCTGGTAGGCGGGGTGGGTGTAAATCTTTTAATTTTTTTTTTAATTATAGGAACTTAGTTTTGTAAAATTATTACAGGTTTCCTATATCCCACAGGCTTGACCATGTTGCACATCCATATCCATTTGAAACTTTAAATCTCCAGTCTAATTTCCTCAATGACCCATTGCTTATTCAAAGGTGCATTGTTCACTCTCCGTATATGCATGCAATTTCTAAAATTTCTCTTGCTTTTGACTTCTAGTTTCATTCCATGTGAAAATACCCCAGAATGCATTTGTGTGTTGAGGAGCAATGAGAACCACAGAGTCCTTTCTCTGCTGTGTTAACCACAAGTACCCATGGGGGGAATGGGGTGCTAGTGTAAGCATGGGCAACACCTGTCTCCTGGCACCCAGCAATATTATAGTGACTGGTCACACTCATATTTTCAGATGACAGGCTCTTCTGTCCTCCAGTTCTTGAGCTTCCATGCCCACTCTCCTCTGCACTACAACACCTGTTCCCCACAGTATGCAGCACTCTCAGTGGGCATGTGTCAGAATCACTCCACCAAGCCATGTCTGGCTTGTGAGCATGCTGATTCAGGAGCAGGACTTTAGATCCCATTTAGTTTTGCATGCCTGGGGACAAGATGATGGCTAGCTTTTATTTTGCACTAAACTGGTACAATAGTATGCCTCAGCGATGGGAATAGGATTGAATTTCCAACCCCTAGAGCAGCATAAATATAGCTCCATGGTGTGTGTATGTTGGGGGGGGGGTGTTGCTGGGAGGTGAAGCTAATTCTTTTTCCAAAGTCACACTACTGTGCAGAGTTCAGGCCTTTTATCTGTTCAGGCTGTATACCTGTAAGGGCCCTAAAAGTATTCAATAGCTAGGGTTACCATTATCTGCACTGATAGGCTTTTCAGGACCTTCTCTTTCACCTTTACTTCTGTGGAGGGGAGACTACCCCTCCTGCAGCTTGGATGTGGAAGCAGGTGCTGGGGTATTTTGTTTCTCTTGCTGAGCTGCTATCTCAGGTCTCCATATTTTACAAAGTTTATACTTCTCTGTGGTTGAATCCCAGCATTCTCTCACAGTCCCTCATCTGAATATGCAGCTAAGCACCTATTGATTTGAATCTTTGTGGAAGAGCAGGTGAGTGCTGTGTGCCTATCTTCAGCTATCTTGTTGGTCTCCTCTAGGCTCTTAGGAATGGCGAGATACATTTAAAACTATTTGTACTTAAATTAATGCTTAATGTTTTAGTATTTTCATATCTATTAAATAATATTCTTCTGACTGCTTAATAGTGAAAAATAAATACACCAAACACTGAAAAGAACTTTCTAGTTATTTAAATATTGACTGCACATATTTAATCATATTTTCCAAATATGTAAAGTCATATGTATATTATATAAAATTTAAGAGTGTTAGTCACTTTCAAACGCACAGAAACAGATTTCAAATTATCTTAGAATTTTAAAAGGTTTTTATTTAATCCAGTTACAAAATTATCAATATAGTAAGTATATACTACTATTTTGTTCTTTATATTCAATCTTATCTTGGTGACATTCTCATTATTAAATAGGTTATTGGGCCTTCCTTGGATTATAACAACTTCACTAGGTATATTTCTATATTTTCTAGTTATGTTATATTCCAATCAAGAAATAAAAGAATATTGCAATTTCTGGATGATCAATTGATTATTGGTTAGATTACAGAACTAATTGTATTTTCCGAATTTAGCAGGAATTCTTCAGTCTGGACATCTTTTTTATTGCTCAGCTTCATTTGCTTTAGTGTCTTTGTGAGTCTAAATGTTTCCACTGGACTTTAACTATGTAGAACCTACTTTCTTTTCCCAAATTGTTTTGAGAAGTTTTATTTGGCCTGTATTATATACCTGTTGTCCTTTTCTCTTCTATTAACCTGAACTATTAGTATAATTGAAAACTGTTTTACCTATTAACATTTCATTATCAATAATTTAGCCAGAGACAATGTGTTTAGTCTGCATAATCCCTTCTCCTCTTCAGAACACTGCCTATGCCATCATTTTGGAACACATTGCTGGCTCCCTTTTAATTTACTTATTGTACACACAATAACACAATTCTGATAGAATCTCTCCCTTTCTCAGAGCATTTTGCTTAGCATGTTGTCATTCATATTTTACATTGATAGAGAAAGGTTGCACCCAATGAATGAAAATATACTTAACAGTAGAAGCAGAATATTCTAAATACTCTAACGCTTTTTGCTTTGGTTTGGAAGTATTCCCCAAAGTCCCAGGTGTTAAAGGTTTGGTTCTCAGCTTGGGGCTGCTGAGAGGTAATGGAACCATTCAGAGGAGAAATCAAATGGAAGAATGTGTTATCTCTGGGGACATGCCCCTTTGAAGCAATATTGAGAACTCAGACACTTCCTGTTACTCTTTCACTTCCTTGCCATCATAAGGTGATCAAGGTCCTCCTCTATCTCATGCTCCCCCTACAATGTGCTGTGCCACTGGCCCAAAGCAACAGGGTTAAGCAATTATAGACTGAAACCTCTGAAATCATGAGCCAATATAATTTTTTTCCTTTAAGTTTGCATAACTTCAGGTATTTTGTCACAGTGATGGAAAGCTAACATGCTTATTAAAAAATCGGTGCACATAATTACACATTACTGGAGTCGATATGCCTCTGCATCATAATTGCCTAAATGTTTGTTTTATACTCATATTCCCTGTTAAGTATTTTTTTTTGAACTTGTAGATTTTCACAGATTCAACTTGTTCTGTTTAATTATGTGACATTCCAGCTGAATATCTGAAGTCATTTGAAGTTTGACATTGCTCCTTTGCCCTCTCAGCAACATCTCCAAAGCCATGAAAGGATTTTTGCTTTTTCTTAAGACAGTTTAGCCTGCCTTGAGTTTTCCCTTCTGTGAGACAGCATACAAATTTTCCCCTGTTCCTCTCCTTTACAAGTGTTAGAGGTGGACAAAATATTGTCTTTGTTGTACTGTTGGTAGCCAACATGATGCTGTGTCATACATTTGTGAGATAGGTACAAAGAAAAATTTTTTAAAAAATCATGTCCACACAATGTTTCCAACATAATGGTGACCTTCTTGTGTTTCTCTTTGTTCCAATAGAAATGTTTAATTTTAATTTTTTAAAAAATTGCTAAATTGATTAACTTCTCCAAACTTTAATTTTATTGCTTTCTTAATAATCCTGTTAGGTCCCATTGACAATAATGTTTTTGGTTATAGTGTTTACTGGAAAAAGCCCACCTCTTATAATTTTGGGTTTCCCATACCAGGTTCCATTTTTTGATACTTATATTAAACAATCAAAGTCTCTCAATGAGGTGCTATAAAATGCAGAATTATATTGTTTGCTCCAAATCACAATGCATACTATTACTTCTTTTTGGTCTGAAGAAAATGTAATTACCAAGGGGTTCAGATACTCAATACCTAGAAAGTCCAATTTCGATGAGAAGATGCCTTTGGAACAGATTCAGAAGAACAAATTTATCCACCCAGTCAAAAGAATAGACTGACCTTGACCAAGGAATTTTCTTCCAGGCAGAAAAGGGTCTGTATGGCTGGCCTCCATGACATTCTCTCTGGAGTTGCTATTGCTTTCAGCCAGATAGCAGTGGAGATTTTCAAGTTCTGAGATCTATAACGTCTCTGTCTGGTGATTTGGGTTTCAGGTTTAATTCATAGGGCAACCTTTTATTCCCTCATTTCCAGGTTCTCTTGGAACACCTTGTTGGCATCTTCTTGTCCTCCTTGCCATGTGTGTCCTTCCTTTCCTTTCCCTTTTATTTATTTTTATTTTTATTTGTTCTAATTAGTTATACATGACAGTAGAATGCATTTTGATACATCATTCATAAATGGAGTATAATTTCTCATTCTTCTGGTTGTACATGATGTAGAGTTATACAGGCCATGTAATCATATGTGCACATAGGGTAATAATGTCCGATTCATTCTACTATCATTCCTACCCCCATACCCCCTCCTGTCTTATCACTTCCCTCTAATCCAAAATACCTCTATTCTTCCCTAGACCACCCATTGTGAATTAGCATCTGCATATCAGAGAAAACATTCAGCCTTTGGTTCTTTGGGATTGGCTTATTTCGCTTAGCATGATAATCTCCAGTTCCATCCATTTACTGGCAAATGCCATAATTTCATTCTTCTTTAAAGCTGAGTAATATTCCATTGTGCATATACACCATATTTCCTTTATCCATTCGTCTGTCGATGGCACCTAGTTTGGTTCCATAGTTTAGCTATTGTGAATTGAGCTGCTACAAACATTGGTGTGGCTGTGTCACTGTAGTATGCTGATTTTAAGTCCTTTGGGTATAAACCAAGGAGTAGCATAACTGGGATAAATGGTGGTTCCATTCCAAGGTGTCTAAGGAATCTCCATGCTGCTTTCCAGAGTGGTTGCACCAATTTGCAGTCCCACCAGCAATATATAAGTACACCTTTTCCCCCACATTCTTGCCAACATTTATTGTTACTTGTATTCTTGATAATTACCATTCTCATTTATTGATTTTTTGATTTTACTTGTTGTGTTTAGGAGTTGGCCAAAAATATGATTCTATATTTAGAAGATCCAAAAAACTCCACCAGAAAACTTCTAAAACTAATAAATGTATTCAGCAGAGTAGCAGGAAAAAAAATTAACACCCATAAATCAAATGCATTCTTACACATCAGTGTTGAATCCACTGAAAGACAAATTAGGAAGACCACCCCCATTCACTAAATAGCCTCAAAAAAGAAAAATACTTGGAAATCAATCTAAAAAAAAGGTGAAAGACCTATACAAAGAAAATTAGAGGACACTAATGAAAAGAAACTGAAGAAGTCCTTCAAAGGTGGAAATATCTACCATGCTCTTAGATAGGAAGGATTAATTAATTTTGTCAAAATGGCCATACTACCAAAAGTGTTATACAGATTTAATGTAATTCCTATTAAAATCCAAATTACATCTTTCATAGAAATAGAAAAAGCAATCATGAAATTTATGTGGATAAATAAGAGACCTAGAATAGTTAAAGCGATCTGTAACAAGAAATGTGAAGCAGGAGGCATCACAATCCCAACTTTAAATTATACTACAGAGCCATAGCAACAAAACCAGCGTGGTATTGGCACCAAAACAGATATATAGACCAGTGTTACAGAATAGAAGATACAGAGACAAATCCACATAAATACAGTTATCTCATACTAGACAAAGGCACCAAAAACATACATTGGAGAGAAGATAGCCTCTTCAACAAATGGTGCTGGGAAAACTGGAAAGCCATACATAGTGAAATGAAATTAAACCTCTATCTCTCACCCTGCACAAAAAATCAGCTCAATGTGGATCAAGAAGTCAGGCATTAAAAAAAGACTCTGTGTCTAATATAAGAAAAAGTAGGCCTGAATCTCCATCATGTTGGTTTAGGAACTGACTAATGCATTCTTTTTTTTTTTTTTTTTCTGTTTTAAAATCAATTTCACTTTTGGCTTATAATGCCTGAGGAAAGCACTATGTTGATTTACTTATTTTTAAATTATATTTATTCTAATGACTAATGCATTCTTTTACACCTTGATACCTCCCCAAAGTTGAAATGTCTTATATACACATATGTTGCATAGGTCAAGGGACTTTCATTTTTTGTATATTATATTTGATTGGATAGCCATGCATTTTGTAAAACTGGATTTCATGTAGTATTAGTAGCAAATTCTGTATCTGAGAATGAAAGGATAAGAACTTTTTTTTTTTTTTTTTTTTTTTTAACCTGCTCTACACTCTAATTTACCAGAAACTTGAAACAATTTGGGATTTAAGTTGTGTAATTAGTTTGGCTTTATCACAAGCATGTCTTAGACATAAAAGAACAGAGCTCACCAAGAGTAATAACAAGTACATGGCAGGTCTATCAGTTGGACAGATGGTGATAATTTTGGTTAAGTGTCCTCTTCTAGATTACTTGGAAACACAGCAGGTATAATATTCAAAACTCGATTGAAACACAGAATCTCAGAATTATATGAATGTTGAAAATGATAAGACACTCAGAATGATGCTAAGTTGAATTTATAAATAATTTTTCAAGTATTCTGAGTGAAAGTCATTTTGTTTGTGTATTCAGCAAAAGTGGTTATATCAGTGAACAGAACTCCCTAGAATTGCATGCTTTGTAATCCTTTTTAGTTTAAATTTCTCTTTGAATCTAACAACTTAGAACAAGCAAATTCTGACATTTGTCCTTATTTTCTTCATTAAGGAACATATTAAATTTTAATTTTATTTTGCTTTTAAATAGGGCTAGGTTTTACTAGGTTCTTTACCTGAGAAGATGGCATCATATTCTGTTTCCTTCCTCCTTCTTTTCTCTTTCCTTTACAGAGAAGGGCATATCAATAGAGAGAAGCACATACTGCACCAAGTTCATTGATGATATAGAGAATTGAGGGTAGCAATGACAACCAAGTGGTTGTACAGAGATTTCTGCAACTGACAAAAACACAGCTTCACACCTGGTGGGGCCATTAACAGTTTCAAAAATGTACCATTCTCTTTACAGGAAATGTAATCTGTACAATAAATATTGAACATTGGAGCTTGCTGTACCAATACTTTAATGATTTTTTTCCGATATAGTTACTTGTGGTTATAAAAAATTATATTCTATCTTAATTTTTTCCTTCCCATAGTTAGTCAGTGAAAGCTAACAAACTACATGAATGAATTATTTGTTTTGAGATCAATTCATCTTCAATACATAGAGCCAGGCTTTTTCCTAAGAGCAAAAAGAATCTAGTTCTCTTTTGTTAAGAGCTTATTTAAAAAATTATATATGCTTTTTTTTTCTTTTTCTCCTTTGAGCAGTCAGTGTGCTGAGCCTAAATGGGGTTGCTGGCCTCTCCTGCACTGCCTCTCCTGCAGCATGGTAATCGGTTACTTTGCAGAGTTATTTGTGAAAGGAAATGTGTACTCTTCCTTACAAATTCAGAGAAGAGACTCTATGCTTTTTTAGACTATTTGAGTCAATATGTAGTATCCAAAACTTTCTGAGAAGTTTTAGATAAGGAGGGAGGTAAAAGGGAACATATTTAAATTGTAAGTAATTTCCAGTTAGCTGGGATGAGAAAATTGGTCCAGATGTACAGATTCAGCCAAGTAGGGAGGGATTCAGTGGTTCTCAGACTTTAATATACACCAGAATCTCCTGGAGGGCTGTTAAAATGCAGACTTCTGGGACACACCCAGAGTTTCTGACTCAATATTTCTAGAGTGAAGCCAAATAATTTGCATTTCTAATACACACCAGGTGATTTGATGTGGCTGATCTAGGAATCATACTTTTAAATACCACTGCATTAAAAGGTAGGTGCTCTGTGAATTTACTAGATTTGTGTGCCCCCAAAGAGCAGTAATTTTTTCTTATTACTCATCTCACCTAGCACAGTACACTGGATATATCACATTCTCAGAAAATCAATATTTATTAAACATTAAACTTAGTTGTTATGTGTAGGGCACCTATATTTCAATTGATTTCTAACTGCCCCATTTTGTCTCTATTATATTAACTTGTTTTAATTTCTTCATGGCATTTTGTCAATGTATACAATTATCTTCATTATGTGTTTACATTATATTTCCCACACCCCCACTCACACACTTAAGCTAGTATTTAAAATCTTCTTTTATCTTGTTTAATATTATATTCCAATGCCTACATATAGGTATTAAAGAAATAAATACCTGGGGAATGCATGAATGAATGGAGTAGTATAAAACTGATCTTATCGTCAGAATTCTCAGTCTGATAGTAGTTGCAGGTTATGTTGTTCTGACTTAAGCAAAATCAAATCAGTCAAGCAAAATTGATAAGTGGGTAAATAACTCCATAGAGTTTAGAAATATGTCAAGAACAGTGTTTCTGAGGAACGGGATTATAGTAAATATGTAAATATTTATTGTATTCTTTCCCTATCACTATTCACACTTTATAGAAACTGTGGCTTTAATGTCCTTCGACCTCTTAGTCTCCCTCTCTACCACCTACCTCCACTTCCATGAACCTTGCTCTCAGTCTCTTCATTCACACTGGGATATAAAGCAGCTGATTGAAGACTGATATGTTAACATTTCCTGGGATCTCCTGGATTTTAAAACAAGAGTTTATTCATTCTTATTATAAAGTTAACACAAGCTTATTAGGAAAAGAAGATGCAAATTGATCAAATTAGGTTATTTGCATATACAAATATACCAGTGAATTGCACTATTCTATATAATTAATAAGCACCAAAAAAGTAAAACAAGTCTATCAAAAGGTTAAAAAAAGGAAGATTAAAAGGAAGAAAGAAATCAACCAGAGATGATTATCATTAACATTTCGTTCCTTTTCTATCAAGTTTTTTGTTCTATATTTTTCTTCCAAAATATTATTAAATTGTTTATGTAAAATTATTCCACTTACAAGGCCTTCCAACTGAACACAATTGCAATGATCGTCACAAAATGTTATAAATATTCAGAAAATAATAAAGAGGAAAAATATGAGTAATCTTGTCATTTGGTGATAGCACTGATATTTTGGTAAATTTCCTTGCAGCATTTATGCCTTTGCATATATTGAACATAGATGAGATCATTTTCCTTTCAGGATTGTTAATGAAAAATAATTCACATTCAATGACATAGCAAGGGACATAAAGAAAGACTTTTTAAAGACTGATAGCATCTGCTACAGGGTGATTTATTGGTCTTCCCCAGTTAAGATGAGAATAACAGTGTTTGAGGTCATTCAAAGATAATGAAAATTGTTGCTTATGTTTTTAGGTAATGAAAATTCCCTTACAGAGGTCTATGAATCTCTTCTTGTGTGGAAGGGAAGAAAAAAAAAAAAAAAAAAAAAAAGACTTTACTCTCCTAGCACAGTGTTGCAGTGGCAAGAAATAGTTCAAAAAGTTTGGAACAAAGTAGATATAATTACTGTTTTAATTGGATCTTATGGTTGGCAAGGTATTTCATTAGAAAAATAAAGTATAATAATGAAGAACTCAATTCATAGTTTGCAAGAGTTTGTAGGAAAAAGATAAATTGCTAATAGAAGCACTATGAGCCATATTTAAAGACATGTTTTTAAATTTAGCTTCCAAAGTTAATAAAATAAAACAGTATTCTGATTTTTTATTCAGCCCTTTTATGATTTATTTTATTTTTCACTTAAAAAGCATTTATTTTATTTTTCACTTAAAAAGTGTCCTGCACCATTAATATAGCCAAGAGTGTCTTATAACCTTACAACATGAAGGAAATTACAGTTCATTGCAAATGCCTTGAAATCATAGCTGTCCCTGTCTGTGGTATTCCACTGTGGTTAGGCTTCCAGTGTAGCAGTTGAAAAGTCTGAGGGAAACCTGTCTTTCCTTTTCATTGGCACCCTTTTCAAAAATTACTTCTGAATATATGAAGAATTTTTCTTAATACATTGAAGACTTTAAATCTGGACACACAGATTATATTTTCAACTCTGGGAAGTTTTCTTCAACTTTATATTTATAGTTTTATTCTAACTTCTCTGCTCTTTTACTGAGGGCCTGTTATAGATATTGGAGACTCCATAGTGTGCAAGATTTTTTTTGCTTTTGAGGATCTTGCTTTTTCAGGATCTTGAATATTAGCAGGGAGAGAGGGAGAGATGGTTAATAAATATGTGGGGGAAATAGAAGGATAAGTAGAGAGTGCTGGTGGGAGAAGAACGGAAGTTCAACAATTAAGTACAGTGATATGAAAGACATCACCTTCTTAGGTAACATTTGATGGACACCAGAGTACTGTAGACTACTGTTCAAATATATAAATGGAAAAAAATAAAAGCCAGAATACTGCAAAGTGAATATAGCATACAAAGTTAGAAGCTGAGGTAAAAACTGTAAAATTGAAGTGTCTTGCAAAGTAGGAAGATATGATTCTCACAATACTTGTCCTTGTTATTATGTCACTAATGATTATAAAGAGGCAACAATAGAAGCATGGGATCCAGTTAGAGAATTTCATACAGCATTACTGGTGAGAGATAATAGTGATTTGAACCAGTGTAATAATGGCAGAGAAATGGTAGTGGATGGGTTTGGGACATATTTTCATAATGAAACTGACAAAACTTGAGGATGTATTATGAGAATCAAAGAAAGAACTTTTTAAAAAATGCTTCTGAGTTGTTTATTTGTAGAAATGTATGGATAATAAAGACTAGAGAATTCAAAATTTGGGGTGGGTGCAAAATTAAGACTTCTGAATCTCAGTAGGATAAGAAGAAGAGTGGTAAGATGAGGATCATGACAATTATTGGACATATAGCTTGGTCGATGGATTGGAATTCTCAGAGCTTTGGGAGGATTGGCAGCATTGGGGTTCTAGGTATGGTGAACTGGAAAAATTAGAAGTTAACATCAGAAAAAGTAGTATTTGCTATTTTAACTCTGAAGGTACAGCGACTGTTGCTCTAACAAAGTCAAGGATGTGACTATGTGTTTGGCTAATGTAGGATATAAGAAATGATTCCTGCAGTTTGGAATGTCAAGAACTTGAAGGTCTGGAGGAATTACCCAAATGAGTACTGACACCATCTGGAACAATTGTGAATTTACTGGTGGGGAGGAGTACAGTATATAACTTGTTTATATATTCCAAAAATTATATGAATGATATTTAGCAAGGGTAGCAAATGGCAGAGTCTGTGAGCATGACTTTCAATGAAGCAGAGATTTGTGAAAGGAAAATGACCAAAAATTGTTTGGAAAGAACAATGGGGAACAAAAAATAACCTTGGACTATCTCTATAAATTGGTATACATGTTGTATGAAATAAAATTCAGCTTCAACATTAAAGAGTTGTAAGGAAAGTATTGCCCTCAGGAAACATGTCAACAAAGAGTGAGTATTGGGAAGATGCTGGTGACAGCAAATAAATCCCAGAGAACACAGTAAAAAGATTTAGGGTAACTTGGGCTTGGACCCATGTTCTCTGCTTTACATAAATACCACCTTTTTCTGTTTTCATCAGTCTATAGTTTCACTACAGATGTTTCAATTTCTGTGACATTAATTTTGCTTTCTACTCCTTAAAGTGCACATTTTAATTCCACTATTGTGCCTTTATTCCTTGATATAATCTCTTTATCTCATCATGTTTTTTCCTCTATTTCAACATGCACACTTAAAAATTTCTCCCACAGGTTAAGTTTTCTGGAATTCTATTGAGATGGCCCAATGGATTTCTGTGCTTGTGTTTATTTCAGAAGGTCATTTTCAGAGATTTGCTTCTCTTCTGTATTGCCAGTATGATGCTCATTTGTTCACCTCAATTCTGTAATTATACTCCAGAAGTAAGGTTTCATCAGTGAGGATCTTGGTCCTGCTTGATTTTCTTTTCCAACAGCTTTTATGTCACAAAAATGTAATTGGCCAAAGTATACTCTAACCGGACCCTGAATAGGCCATTGTACTAAGGGTTACCCAACCCCAGATGTCACAGAATTATGAACTGGCAAGTTGCTGAGAGATCAGTTCCATATGGTGGGATGCTAATTAGCCATGCTGCACACAATGGCTTCTAACAAATTTGGATCAGGAGATAGAAAGAATTGGTAAGTATGTGGAGGCATTGGCAGAATATTAAAAATTAAAAACTGAAAAATAAAAAAAAATGGTGTGTTGCCAGGTCTGCTTCATTTGCCAAAGCTTTGCTAGTTTTATTCATACTTGCAAGAAATCTTTATTTTTAAGGAATCTAACCTGTATAGTGTCCCAGTCTTATAAGTTAAGAGTAGGTTGACAAATGTAGTTTGTAATAACTAGATCCTCTTTTCAGAATGTTAATCTCACAAGATGTCCTGGGCATGAGGGGATGTGGTTTATAGTAAATTCTTGGCAAAAGCTGAAAACTATGCAGCTTGCTGCCCCCATGATTCTTATTACAATGCAGGTTAACATAATAGAAATTCTGAGAAATTTTCTTAAGAAAACTTTTGTTTTTTAAAATTTTTATCAGTATGGAATAATTATACAAAACAGTAAGTTTCGTTGTGGCATATTTGTATATAACAATTTGATCAATTTCAGTCCCTAGTACCTCCCCTTGCCCCCCTCTCTTCCTCACCTTCCTCTACCCTAATGGTTTCCCTTCTATTTTCAAGGGATCCCTTTTTCTCCTTTTTATTCTATAGCTTCCACATATGAGAGAAGACATATGACCCTTGTCTCTCTGAGCCTAACTTATTTCACTTAACATGATGCCCTCTAGTTCTATCCATTTTCTGAAAATGACATAATTTTATTCTTCTTTATGGCTGAATAAAATCCCATTGTGAATATATACCACATTTTTTTATCCATTTATCTGTTGAAGGGTTCCCTGAATAACTTCAAAATTGGATCTTGTGAACTACATTGCTATAAACATGGGTATGCATGCATCACTATAGTATGCTGACTTTAAATTTTTTGGATAAATACCAAGCAGAATATAGCTGGATCCTACAGTAGTTCTATTTCTCATCTTTTGAGGAAACTCCACACTGATCTCCATAGTGGTTGTACTAATTTAAAATTCTGTTAATAGTGTATGAGTGTTCCTTTTTTTCTCACATCCTTGCCAGCATTTATTATTATTTGTATTCTTAATGACTTCCATTCTAACTGCAGTGAGATGAAATCTCAGTGTAGTTTTGATTTGTAATTTCCCTGATGAATAAAGATATTGAATATTTTTTCATATATTATTGGTCATTTATACTTCTTTTGGGAAGTGCTGTTTAAGTTCATTTGCCCATCTATTGAATGGGTTATCTTTTTGACATTGAGTTATATGCTAGAGAAATGACAGACTCTTTAACAAATGGTGCAAAGAAAACTGGAAGTTCATCTATAGAAGAATGAAACTAAATCCCTATCTCTTGCCCTCCACAAAAGTCAATGTAAAATGGATCAAAGACCTATGAATAAGATCAAAAAGTTTACAACTGTTAGCAGAAAACATGGGGAATGATCCAACAAATAGGCACAAACAACAAGTTCCTCAATAGGACTCCTATAGCTCTGGAAATAATACCAAGAATCAATAAATGGGATGGCATCAAGTTAAAAAGCTTCTGTACAGCCAAGGGAATAATTAACAGCATGAAAAGAGAGCCTACAGAATGAGAGAAAAATCTTTGCCAGCTACTCTTCCAAAAGAATATTAATATTCAGAATATATAAAGAACTCAAAAATTGTTTTTAATTTTTTAGTCACTTGAGCATAAAACCCTGTATTGTTTATTTTTTTGCAGTATCTAATATCTATGGTAGTTATACACAATATAAGTACTTCAGAAAATACTGACTCAGCCAATTTCCAGTTCCCAAAATGTTTTCTTTTGTGTTATTTATGTTGGATTAAAATGAACCTTCACTTATCCTCATTTCCTGGAATCATGAAACACTAGGGTAAAAGAAGACATAAATGAATAACTTTAATTCTCCATATTTAGGAAACTTTTTTCTTTCTGCCAAGCCTCCTGTGCACTGCAGGAACTGTGATTCCCATTATGTGAATGTGCCAATTCCAATGTGCCAATTCCAATCTACTTCCCACCAAGTTCAGTCAAATTGTTTTGTTTTTCCTTCAAGCATTTCTTTCTTCCAATGCTATAGGAAAAAGAGATTGACAGAGGTTTAAAGTGGGAAAGAGGACACTTAGGCTGACTGAAATCAGCAGTCATGACACAAAAAGATGGCTGCTTTTTCTCCTGTGTATCCAAAGGAGAATTCAACTGATCCAGGAAAGCAACAAAGATTTTTCAATATATTTTGAGACAATAGGAGATTTATCATATTATAAGTTCTACTTACTGGGCTTTACAATCCAATTCCATTATCTTTTTTTTAACTTAGCGGGAATGTTGTCGTGTTTCCATTATTGAATAGATGATCAGCCCCACTTTACGTAGTGGTACACTTTCAAATTGTGTGTGTGTGTGTGTGTGTGTGTGTGTGTGTGTAAACTCCTAAATATTATAGGGGAACTTTAGCAGGATTTACGAACAGTTATCTGTCAAACAGAAATGAATCTGCAATTCTCATAATGGACCTGATATTCCATGGATCAACATTTTAAACAAACAAACAAACAAACAAACAAAAAAACCTGAGACTTACCTGTATCCATTTTACATCTATCCGTGGATAGATATAAAATCTAAGTTTACATCTAAAAGAATAGGTGAGGAGTTGTAATTATGAGATGATCTCAAAACACCTAAAAACATGTTTACAGTTACACACACACACACACACACACACACACACACACACACACGTAAACCATCTCCCACAAACATATACATAAAATGATGTGCCTATGTATATACGAGGGTGTGCATGTTTGTATAAACTAATTTTTATTCCAAATTTTCCTTCATCTGGAAGAAATCAAGAAAATGATATTAAAATTATATGATCAAGAAATCAATATCAAACTATTAATGGATACAATATAATGATAAAAACTAGAATGACATAAAGAGCAGAGATAAAATTTAAGAAGTGCCACAAGTTATGGAAAGGAAAAAAAATGACAAGCATTCAACAAAACAGGTTTCCACATCAGTCAACCTATTTGTAATTTAAAGATGGCTTATTAATGGCAAGTTTTTACTAGAAAATGAAACTAATGTATTGTTTTGTCAGCAAATGAAAACACATTGAGTTATTTCTCATGTAATTATAGGAAACAAAACTTTTGGGAAAGATGAAAGGGGGAGTAAGAATTTACTTGTGTGCCAGAGGAAGTATTCAGTGAGCTGTTCTGGCATTGTATATTTAAGTGAGAGGACATTTAAGTTATTCTAAACCATTTTGTAAATGAAGTTAAACTTGTTAATAAATTATTAAAGCAAAGCAAAATATCTTTTCTCTCAATTTACATTTTTGGAATTATTGAACTTTTTAATTTTTTTAAAAAAATGGTAGAATGAGATGGATATCAGTATCCTAAATGCAAGATTGAAGACATGAACAGTATGAATATACTTTGTATACAAACAGTGTTATGTAAAAAGGTGCTCTATACATGTACTCTGAATTGTAATGCATGCTATTGTTATATATACAACAACTTTGAATAAAACAAACTAAAAATAAAAAATAAAGATTTTATTGATAAAACAAGATCAGTGAAATATTATAAGAATGATCAATAAGGAGTGAAAAACAGTGGTTCTTAGGGGGAATCATTTATGGTTTTTAAGTTTTGGTTCTTTTTTTTTTTCTTTCAGAAATTATTTTGTGAGGGAAGGGGTGTACTCAATGGTTGAGCATGTATTTAGTATGCACAAAATCCTGGGTTCAATCTGTAGCATGGCAAAAACAAAGAAGAAGAAAGAAAGAAAAGTAGAAGATGACCAAAAGAGGAGAAGAAAAAGAATAAGGAAGAGGAGGTGGGGACAAAGAGGAAAGAAGGAAGGAAGGAAGGAAGGAAGGAAGGAAGGAAGGAAAGAAGGAAGGAAGGAAAGATGGGAGGGAGGGAGGTAGGAAGGGAGGGAAGGAGGGAAAATTACCTTGTTTCCACTGGGATTTTCTTCAAATTAATGTGGAAAAGCTATTATATTCTTTTTGGTGATGCTATTAGAAAATAATAGAAACTGTGTTTTGGTGTGCCTTTGGCTTTCTCTGAGTCCTCTAGGGATTGAATGGAAAACTGAGTAAAGTGGAAGGAAGGAAATAATAGCTTTGTTTTCAGGCATAGTCAGGGAAATTTTAAAAGATATATATTTAAGTTTAATTCATGTAACACCAAGACAGACGTCACCCTCCCACTCTCTTGTCTTTACCTCACTGCAGCCTGAAGCATCAAGTGAGGCAATACCTTTTCAAAGCAAAACAACACCACCAGAGTTTACTGATACTATTCCAGTTAAATGAAGCATTTCCATGGATGACTAGAAGATTTTTTTTTTGTGTGTGTGTGTGTGTGGGGGGGGGGATGTGATAGGTAGAGGAAAAAGCAAGATAGTAAAAAATGTTGTTGTTATTTTCAGTATTCTTTCTTGAGTTGATAAAAGAGTTCGTAATGCATAGGATCACAATTTGTTGCTTAGAAAGAATATCTGGAGCCCACATAAAGTAAAAATATGGATGTAGAGCATATAGAAAAATATAGGTTATAACCTACCTAAGTCTTCTCAAATTTCATGCAACACCTAAATATCCATTAAGAATAAATATTCATAATGTTTGAAATATGATAGACCATGGAACATTATAAGACATTGCAGTAGTGCTATGGGAATTTGATACTTGGATCCATTCTTTCTACAGGCAAGCTAGCAGAACACACTTACCATCAATATGCAGGGGGTACAGTGAACCCCTCATGACCTACTAATTCTATGTAGACATTTATTTGCCCCCAGTAAGATCACCATTTTGTGGATGAAGTTGGAGAATATAATGCTAAATGAAATCAGTCCATCTCGAAAATCCAAATACTGAATGTTTCCTCTGGTATAAGGAGGCTGGTTCACAGTATTGTTGGGTCGGGGTACATAGGAGGATTAGAGGAACACTATAATGGTCAAAGGGAAAGGAGGGGAAGGGAGGGAGCAAGGGAGGATGGAGGGGAAAAAAGAAAAAGTGGTTGAATAAGATGGATATCATTATTTTAAATGCATGATTGAAGACTTGAATGCTACGAATATACTTTATATACAAACTGTTTTGTGTAAAAAGATACTCTATATGTGAAGTATGAATTGTAATATATACTACTACTATAAATTAAAAAAAATGTTAAAAGATCACCATTTTGTCAATCAAAACTTCTGCAAAAATGGAAACATCAAATCAAAAAAGGTAATAATATTTATTATGCATCATGCACTATTATGATTACTTCATCCAAATAAGATTTTTATTTTTGGTGGGGGTGTACTGGAGATTGAACTCAGGGGCACTCAACCACTAAGCCACATCCCCATCCCTATTTCATTTAGAGATAGGGTCTCACTGAATTGGTTGGTGCCTCGCTTTTACTAAGGATGGCTTTGAACTCTCAATCCTTCTATCTCAGCCTTCCAAGCTGCTGGGATTATAAGTGTGCACCATTGTACCTGGCTACCCATAAGCTTTTTAAAAAATCAAACCAAAGAAGTATGTACTACTATTATTCCAATGTAATAGGATTGTGACTCCTGTGCTCTGTTATCCATATCCGGGTATAATAGCATCTTGCTGAATAAAGGTAGAATCTGTGACTTGCTTCTAATCACTATGGCAAAGGTGAACGTGATTTTTAGGATTCATTTAGAGTCACTAATCAGTTTACTCTGAGTTATTCAATAGGGAAGATACCCCAGGTGGTCTTCATTCTATCAGGTGAGCCCCTTAAAAGAGGGAACACACTGTCCTCAAGAGTAGACTCCATGTAGGAAAGAACTCTCCTGCTGGCCTTGAAGCGAATAGCCCTTGTGTACCGCTATGGCGAGAAGCAGTCTCTAAAAGCTAAGGTTTCAGTCCTAAAATCTTCAAAACCCAAATTGTGCCAACAACTTGATTAAATTTCAAAGAAGATCGTGAGTTCCAAAAGATGTTGGATCCTGGTCTATACCTTGATTTTAGGCTAATGCAGCCCTGGCAAGAGACCTAGGTCAACCATGGCCAGACTCCTGCCCCAGGGAAACTGTGAAAAGTGAGGTATGTTTTAAGCCACTAGTTTTGTGGTAAATAGATAACCAATATGTCTCCACTTTACAGATAAACTACAGAAATAACTTGCTTTCCATTGTAGCTAATCCAGGTGAAAGTCTAGATTCAATCCAAAACAGCCTAAACATAGACCAACATGGACAATCACTTTGAGATATTACTTCTCAAAAAACTGGTGGAAAAAAAACTGGTGGAGCCAACCAACCAGTTAGTCAGAAAATGTATGCATCATCTCCAGTGTAAATCTGTTTTCTCTTAGGTATATTCAGTTTTAAATAGCATGAAGTTTACATATGTTTGTACATATTATATGTATGAATACATAAAAATTCACATGAGAGCATATGCATGATGCAAAAGAATAAACAAATATATAGAGCTATTTTAAAAAATGGGTGGAGAACTCATGGGTCCACATTAGCAGTTATATTTGATATAGAACTTTGTATAATTCAGTTTTTACAATTGTGTGTCAAGTAGTAAAACCTCTGTGAAAAATTATATTGAGGCATAAGGGACTTGAATTCTAAAAACTTGAGCAGTATAGTCAAAGTTTTCCTTTAGATTATTGTTACTCAGAATAGAATCTTCTGCAAATTACCTATTGCTAATTAAATCCCATTCTTAGGCCTTGTTTTGCTCAAAATCCTTTGACTTTCTACATATAGTATCTCATTTTGACATTTTTAATAAAATTAGTGCATGTTTTAGTTAAAGTTATATTTTATATGATACACAGAAATTTAATTTTTTAAAATAGAAATATTTATGATGGAATCCATAATATTAACAAAGTGCTTTCTTTAAGAATGAGTTAACTATCATAGACATATTTTTTTAAACAGGAAAATTTTCAGAACACTTGAGTGTTACAGGGGATTGTTCTTGACATTTAAGATTCCTTTATGTTTAAAATTGAAAGACCTATTTTTATGTCCTTTGATATATTACTGTGAGTCTTAATTAAAATGAAATGGGCTATTGTAAACCAATAGGCTGTGAGCAATTTTACTTCAACTATAAATTACTTTTTTTGTGAGAGTTAATATCTAAATAATGTTTTGTGTTAAATCTGTTAATTAAAGCAAGCCATTACTATTTATATGTGACAGTAATAGTTAGTGAATTTTATTTAAAAAATAGAACTGGTATTTAAGGATTGGACTTTAGAACTAGAATATTTAGGATGATAAGCCACTAGCATGCCGAAATAACTCTGAAATTCTAGTGCCAAGGCTTTAATATGATACACATGTGTTTAAAACCATAATATATTTTCATTAACTACTAACTTAATGCTCATTTGATATACTGCTAAACTCAGTTCCATTTGCAATAAAAGTCTAATTAAACACTTGTGGAATACCTCATTACCCATAGAGATGAAGTGGTAATTATAAAGAAGCCACCAATGTTATAATAAGACAGTAACTCAACCACAATAACACAACTTAAGTGCAATATTGTAGCGATACTATAGGAATACAATTTCATCTTGCAGACACAATTGAAGGGAGATAATTTGATGATAGAGAATGCTCATATTGGTTTCCTCCTTATTAAATTAATAATCAGTTGTTTGAATATCTACTTTCAGTACAGTGCTATACTCAGCTTTTCTTGGCATAGCTCATTGTGTGAGTGAAAACTGCATAAAGTGTTGGCTCTATCAGCTTATGGTAAGAAGATTCTCTCACATGTACATACACACACACACACACACACACACACACAAATTCACCTGAATTTTAGACTATTAATTAAAAATGGTTTATAGTAAGATTTTCATTCACCTTTACTCTTTTCCCCCCTCATTTATTTCTATTCCCCTGAGGATAAATCTTCACTCATTCATTTCTCTGCATCTGTAAATTATAAAAGAATGTTCTTTTGCTACCTTGGCCCCAGATTATATGTGAGCAATAAACAAATAAAGCCTGAGGCTGAATCACTGATGAAGAACTTTCTCCATTATATTTTGTGAGAAAACCAATGAGGATTCTTGATATGCCAATCATAAGAGGGTTTTTTGACTAAAAACTCAATATGAGCCTAAAATGAAGAACAAATCACTTCTCTTTTCCTTTCATACTCAATTGTGGCAAGCCACAGGTCTCTGAAATCTTTGATCCATTTCATCTCATCTGAGAAATAGATGATGCCTTTTCTTTAACAACAACAAAAAAAATCACTGCTGATGACTTGGAGATGTTGCTATGTATACTAACTCAGACTCTACCCAGGTCTTTCTCATTTATGCTCCCAATCAATGCCAACTCTCCATAGAGGAATGACATAATACTATTTTAAAACAAAAGTAAGTTCACTGAAAAAGCCAAAGACAGTGATAAAGTAAGATTATGCAAAACTAGTTTCTAGTCTCAAGCAAGTATTTTGCACAACACTGTTATCAAATAAGGCTTCCCTTAAGTGAAAGCTCAGCCTATCCTGCAGAGATGCAGTTATTCATGAGACATTTCCTCTTTTTGCAAAAGAAAAACTCTGAAGATTTGGGGAGATAACAGACTTCACACTATTATTTCTGAAGTAGGCTTAACTTTTAAATTACTAGGAAGACAAACAAAAGCTAAGCAAATCCAATTTATTTGCTTACAGACAAAAAAAGTTTCTCTTATTACTCATCATTGGCCTAAACTTGTGTGCCAGTTGTTTTATAGTTTACCACTTATATGTATTTTCTGTAAGAAAATCCATTGTAATTTAATAAATTAAGTTTTTAAGCCACAGGAAACTCACCCTTCCATGCAAGTGTTCACTAGAGTTCCTCTGCAACCAGGCTGCCTCCTTCCCAAGACTGCTTTATGTGTTAGCAATAGTTCTCACACATTGGTATGCAATGAAATTTCCTAGAGGGCTTTTCAAAACACTGGTGGTTCTCATTCCATAGAACTGCTTCAATAGTTCAGGGTGAAGCTCAAGAATTTGAAATCATGACAGATTTCCAGGCACTGTTGATCTGACATGAAAATAAGAATCGTTGCTGTATTAACCTTACTGCATTTCTACAAGGCAATAATTTACAAACAAATTCTATTCAGCAATACAATAAAATAATACATATTTGACTACTCGAATCTATTAAAAATATTATCCTATTTAGGAGAGAATTACCGTAATAATTGTAGATCTTTTTCATGTAAAAATTACCAACTGTTCTAATGTCATGTATGTACTCATTTAATTATAGCAATAATTCTATGAGCTATGAAATTACTCATTTTATAACTGAGAACAGTGTGTCCTAGTAAGTTTAAGATCACACAGCTAGGTGATAGTAGATTGGAGATGTGAATTTGATTTTTGAGTCCAGAGCTTCCATTCTAACTAGTCTACTGTTACGATGAAACGAAGTCTACTGTTACTATGGAATGAATTTTTAGATGTAAAAATTCATTTGTATGATTAAACCATATACCCAATGTGAATGTATTTGGAGACAGGCTTTGGGGCAGTGAATAAGATTAAATGAAGTCTTAAGGGTAGGTGCTAACTGGACAGGACTTGTAGCCTTAGAAGAGGGAGGAATTCTTTTACCTCTCTTTCTCTACATACAGGAAATACCATGTAGCTCACAGTAAGAAGGCAGAGAATCCCACCATGTTGGTCTTCTGATGATCTTGGACTCCCAGTCTCCAGAACTGAGAAAAAATTTTTTTTCTATTGTTTAAGCCATCCCATATATAGTATTTTGTTATGAAGCAAAGTAAGGGGACTAAAACAACGGTCTTGTCCTAAGATTTGGATTTTAATTAACTTATCTAGAAAAATTATATTTTGGCAACTTTCTTGAATAACATTAGTCTGTTTCTAGTTTGTAATTTTCTTTAATAATGTACAGGCAAAAGGCACATGACCGTCATTTATGACAAAGGCTGTGCCAAAATCCCTAGCTTTCCACGCTCCTCAGTGTGTGGCAGTGTCTGTGTAGTGAGGGCATTAGAGATCACTTTAATGCGACACTGCTACAAAAAGTAAAGGAAAGTTATTATCACATTGCTTTACTATGAATTTGATTGCCATTTCTGCTGTGTTTAAATCAGATTCTTTGGTTGACATAGAAATGCTCAGTCATTCAAATGGATTTTTTATACATTTTTAAAAAATTTTAACTTGTTATACATGTTTACAGAGGACATTTCATTTCATATTACATATAAAGAGCACAATTTCTCAAGTTGCTGGTTTTATATATAAGGTATTTTTACAACAATTGTGTCTTCATACATGTATTTAGGGTAGTCATGAATAACTCAGTCTGCCATTATTCCTATCCCCTTGCCTCCTCCCCCCTTCCCCACTTTGTTCTATTTAAAGTTTTTTCATTCCTCTCATCCCTACTCCCTTGCCTTTATAAGTTAGTATCTTCATATCAAAGATATCATTCGACCTTTGGTTTTTTTGGGATTGGCTAACTTCACTTAGCATCATTTTCTCCAACTCCATCCATTTACCTGCAATTTCCATGTTTTTATTATTTTTTAGTGCTGAGTAGTGTTCCATTGTGTATATATACCAAAGTTTCCCTATCCATTCATCCACTGATGGGAATTGGGGTTGGTTCCACAGTCTAGCTATTGTGGATTGTGCTGCTATAAACATTGATGTGGCTGTGTCCCTGCAGTAAGCTGTTTTTAAGTCCTTTGGAAATAGACCAAGGAGTGGGATAGCTGGGTCAAATGGTGGTTCCATTCCAAGTTTTCCTAGGAATCTCCATACTGCTTTCCAGATTGGCTTCACCAATTTGCAGTCCCACCAGCAATGTAGGAGTGTGCCTTTTTCTCCACACCCTCGCCAGCATTTATTGTTGTTTGTTTTTTTGATAGCTGCCATTCTGACTGGAGTAAGATGAAATCTTAGAGTAGTTTTGATTTCCATTTCTCTAATTGCTAGAGATGTGAACATTTTTTCATGTATTTGTTGATTGTTTGCATATCATCTTCTGAGAAGTGTCTGTTTAGTTCCTTAGCCCATTTATTGATTGGAGTATTTGTTTTTTTGGTCTTAAGGCTTTTAAGAGCTTTATAAATCCTTCAGGTTAGTGTTCTATCAGATGTGCTTGTAAGTAAAGATTTGTTCCAATTCTGTAGGTTCTCTATTCACCTCACTGATTGTTTCTTTTGCTGAGAAGAAGCTTTTTAGTTTGAATCTATCCCATTTATTGATTCTTTGTTTTAGCTCTTGGGCTATAGGGGTCTTTTGAGGGAGTTGGGGCCTAAACCAACATGATGGAGATTTGGGCCTACTTTTCCTTCTATTAGGTGGAAGGTCTTTGGTTTAATTCCTAGATCCTTGATCCACTTTGAGTTAAGTTTTGTGCATGGTGAGAGAAAGATTTAATTTCATTTTATTATATGAGGATATCCAGTTTTCCCAACACCATTTGTTGAAGAGGCTGTCTTTTCTCCAGTGAATGTTTTTGGCACCTTTGTCTAATATAAGATAACTGTAGGTGTGTGGGTTCATCTCTGTGTCTTCTATTCTGTACCATTGGTCAACTGGTCTATTTTGGTGCCAATACCATGCTGTTTTTGTTACTATTGCCTTGCAGTACAATTTAAGGTCTGGAATAATAATGCCACCAGCGAACTTCCAGCCAAGAATTGCTTTGGCTATTCTGGGTCTCTTACTTTTCCAGATGAATTTCATGATTGCTTTTTCTATTTATATGAGGAATGATATTGGGATTTTGATTGGTATTGCATTGAATCTGTATAGTGCTTTTGGGAGAATGGTCATTTTGACAATATTTGTTCTACCTATCCATGAACAAGGTAGATCTTTCCATCTTCTAAGATCTTCATTAATTTCCTTCTTTAGTGTGTTGTAGTTTTCATTGTAGAGGTCTTTCACTTTTTTTGTTGATTCCCAAATATTTTATTTTTTTTTAAGCTATAGTAAATGGGGTGGATTTCCTAGTTTCTCTTTCTGAAGATTTGTCACTGATGTACAGAAATGCCTTTGATTTATGGGTATTGATTTTATATCCAGCTACTTTGCTGAATTTATTTATTAAACTTAGAAGACTTCTGGTGTTATTTTTTGGATCTTCTATGTATAGAATCATATCATCTGCAAATAGTGATAATTTGAGTTCTTCTTTTCCTATCCATATCCCTTTAATTTCTTTCATCTGTCTAATTGCTCTGGCTAGGGTTTCAAGAACTATGTTAAATAGGAGTGGTGAAAGAGGGCATCCCTGTCTTGTTCCAGTTTTTAGAGGGAATGCTTTCAATTTTTCTCCATTTAGGATAATGTTGGCCTGGGGCTTAGCATAGATGGCCTTTACAATGTTGAGGTATGTTCCGGTTATCCCTATTTTTTCTAGCATTTTGAACATGAAGGGATGTTGTATTTTGTCAAATGCTTTCTCTGCATCTATTGTGATGATCATATGATTTTTATCTTTGAGCCTGTTGATGTGATGTATTACATTTATTGATTTTCTTATATTGAACCAACCTTGCATCCCTGGAATGAAGCCCACTTGATCATGGTGTACTATCTTTTTGATGTGTTTTTGTATTCAATTTGCCAGAATTTTATTTAGAATTTTTGCATCTATATTCATTAGAGATATTGGTCTAAAGTTTTCTTTCTTTGATTTATCTCTGTCTGGTTTTGGAATCAGGGTGATATTGGCCACGTAGAATGAGTCTGGGAGTGTTCTCTCTTTTTCTATTTCATGAAATGGTTTGAGAAGTGTTGGTGTTAGTTCTTCTTTAAAGGTCTTGTAGAACTCGGCTGTGTATCCATCGGTCCTGGGCTTTTCTTGGTTGGTAAGTTTTTTATGGCATCCTCTATTTCTTTGATTGTAATTGTTCTATTTAAATTGTGTATATCATCCTGATTTAGTTTGGGCATATCATATGTTTCTAGAAATTTGTCAATTCCTTCATTATTAACTGTTTTATTGAAGTATAAATTTTCAAAATAATTTCTAATTATCTTCTGTATTTCTATAGTGTCCGTCGTGATATTTCCTTTTTCATCGTAGATATTGGTAATTTGTGTTTTCTCTCTTTTTTCTTCATTAGCATAGCTAATGGTTTATCAATTTTATTTATTTTTTCAAAGAACCAACTTTTCGTTCTGTCAGTTTTTTCAATTGTCTTTTTTAGTTTCAATTTCATTAATTTCAGCTTTGATTTTAATTATTTCCTGTCTTCTACTTCTTTTGGGGTTTATTTGTTCTTCTTTATCTAGGGCTTTGAGATGTAATGTTAGTTCATTTATTTTGACTTTTTCTTTTTTAAAGGAATGAGCTGCATGCAATGAACTTTCCTCTTAGTACTGCCTTCATAGTGTCCCAGAGATTTCAATATGTTGTATTGGTGTTCTCATTTACCTCTTAAGAATTTCTTAATCTCCTTCTTGATGTCTTCTGTAACCCATTGATCATTCAATAGCATATTATTTAGTCTCCAGGTGTTAGAGTAGCTTTTCTTTCTTTTTTTATCATTCATTTCTAATTTCATTCCATTATGATCTGATAGAATGCAGGGTTCTATCTCTACTTTTTTATATTTGCTTAGAGTTGCTTTGTGGCATAATATATGATCTATTTTAGAGAATGATCCATGTGCTGCTGAGAAGAAAGTGTATTGGCTCATTGATGGATGATACACTCTATATATGTCAGTTAAGTCTAAGTTATTAATTGTATTATTGAGTTCTGTAGTTTCTTTGTTTAACTTTTGTTTGGAAGATCTATCCAGTGGTGAAAGAGGTGTGTTAAAATCACCTATAATTATGGTGTTGTGGTCTATTTGTTTCTTGAACTTGAGAAAGAGTTTGATTGATGAATGTAGATGCTCCATTATTTGGTGCATATATATTTATAACAGTTATATCTTGTTGATCTATGGTTCCCTTAAGCAGTATGAAATGTCCATCTTTATCTCTTTTGATTAGCTTTGGCTTGAAGTCTACTTTATTTGATATGAGGATAGAGACCCCTGCTTGTTTACAAAGACCATGTGAGTGATATATTTTATCCCATCCTTTCACCTTCAGTCTATGGGCGTCTTTTCCTATGAGATGTGTGTCTTGAAGGCAACATATTGTTGGGTCTGTTTTTTTAATCCAATCTATTAGCCTATGTCTTTTAATTGGTGAGTTTAGGCCATTAACATTCAGGGTTATTATTGAAACATAATTTGTATTACCAGTCATTTTTATTTATTTGTTTGTTTGTTTGTTTGTTTGGTATTTAGCTTGACTTGGTTCCTCCTTTGGTTGGTTCGTTTCTTTATTGTAGTTCTTCCCTTTGCACATTTTCATTATTATTTTTCATTTCCGCCTCATGGAATATTTTACCAAGAATATTTTGTAGAGCAGGCTTTCTTGTAAATTCTTTTAGCTTTTGTTTATCGTGGTAGGTTTTTATTTCATCCTCAAATCTAAAGCTTAATTTTGCTGGGTATAAAATTCTTGGTTGGCATCCCTTATCCTTTAGAGCCTGGTATATGTTGTTTCAGGCTCTTCTGGCTTTGAGGGTCTGGGTTGAAAAAATCTGCTGAGATGCAAATTGGTTTTCCCTTGTAGGTAATCTGACTCTTCTCTTTTACAGCCTTTAAATTCTATCTTTATTTTGTATGCTAGGCATTTTCATTATAATGTGCCTTGGTGTGGGTCTGTTGTAATTTTGTACATTTGGCGTCCTGGTGGCCTCTTGTATTTGATTTTCAAATTCATTCTTCCTGCTTGGGAAATTTTCTAATATTATTTCATTGAAGAGATTGTGCATTCCTTTGGATTGAATCTCTGCACCTTCCTCTATTCCAATAAATCTTAAATTTGGTCTTTTGATGGTATCCCATAATTCTTGGATATTCTGTTCATGGTTTTTTTTTACCATCTTCACTGCTAGGTCAACTTTATTTTCAAGATTATATATTTTGTCCTCATTGTCTGAGGTCCCATCTTCCAAGTGGTCAATCTGTTGGTGATGCTTTCTATTGAATTTTTTAAGTGGGTTACTGTTTCTTTCATTTCAAGAATTTCTGTTTGTTTTTTTCTCAAACTCTCTCTCTTTCTTGAAGTAATCTTTTGCTACCTGGATTTGTTCTCTTATCTCTTTGTTGGTGTAATTGATGGTTGCCTGTATTTGATCTCTTATCTCTTTGTTGGAGAGATCTATTTTGCCTGTATCTGTTCACTTAGGTCGTTTTTCAAATCTCTTATCATTTTAATTATGTATATCCAGAAGTCCTTCTCTGACATTTCACCAACTGTGCTTTCTATGGCTTCTATTGTTGTAGTATCTTGGTTTGATTGAGGCATTTTCCTCCCTTGTTTTTTCATGATGCCTATGTATTTCCCTCTCCTGAAGGTAAGCCTGGAGTATTACAGCTTCTGTTCTTTTGTCTTAAAAGTTCCCTAAGGGTTACCCAAAACCTCACTTTTTAGGGAACTATCATTATGAGAGCTTTCAGTGTACCCAATATATATCCATATATCAGTTAGTTTCTATTTTTATATTACAGTTTTGTCACTATGGCTCCTTAGTAAGTGGGCTGAGCTAGTAAGGATGTAGTTGGGTGGGGCTTGTTCCCCTGCTGTCCTCAGCGGGAATGGCCTCTCCAAGGTGGATGGGCAGAGGTGGAAATCCTGCAGGCGTGCCCAGCTGGACCTCACCTTGGGAGGTCCAGCTTGGAATTCCTGCCAGCAGGTCAACTGTGTACCCATGCCAGCAGGCCAAACTGGGAGCTCCCACCTGCAGACCCAGCTGGGAGCTCCAGATGGCTGGCCAAATTGGGAAGTCAAGCCGGCAAGCCAAATTAGGGACTCGCACAGGCAGGCCCATTGGAAACACTCACTAGCAGGCTGAACTGGGAGTACAGGCCAGCAGGCTGAACTGGGAGCTCCCACCAGCAGGTTGAACCTGGAACTCAGGCCAGTAGTCTGAACTGGGAGCTCCCACCCTTAGGCCGAACTGGGAACATAATTATGCTGGTAATCTGAACTGGTAGGACTGCTCACAGACTGCAGGGCCTGCAGGCCGAACTGGGATCCCCCGGGGCAGGCTGAACTGCGAGTTCCATCAGCAGTCCACAGAGCTGGTAGGCTGAACCAGGAACCCAAGCTGGCAGGCCAAATTGGGATCTCACGGGGGCAGGCCGAGCTGGAAACTTAAGCCAGCTGCTGAACTGGGAACTCCGCCCACAGCTCAAATGGATTTTTGAGCTCAAAATGATGTCTTGTTTGGGGCCAATTTATTTAGGCTATTTAAAACTCTTAAGCACTGTAGGCTCTTTAGAATGGGAAAGAAGTTCCCAGAGAAAACAGAAAGTACAGTTTGTGAAATATAAATAAAATTTACTAATGGTAATACAAACTGGGTACCTGGATATAGCGTTAACAGGAAAGTTTAGATTATTAACACATACTCTATTGACTGTGGATTATATATCATTTTTGTTGAAGTACCTCATATCTATACTAATGTGCATGAATTTTAAGTGTGCAGATCAATGGGTTTTGTACCCACATTGATATAGAATATATCTGGAACACTTCCTTTTACCTTCTCAATCAATAATCCCCAAGACTCCAACCCCTATCACCATAGACTAGTTTTGTTGAAACATCACATAATGCTCTTGTTTCTATTTTCTTTTGTTCAACACTAGGACTGTGAGATTTATCTATGTCGTTACTTGCAACAGTAGTTCATTCTTTTTTTAAAAAAAATTTCTTTATAGTTTTCAAGTGTATAAATATGCCACCTTTTCATCCATTTCTCTCTAGATGATTGTTTTCAGTTTGGGGATGATATGAAAAAAATTTTTGAATATTTTTGTATGTCTTTTATTGCACAAATGCATTTATTTCTCTTTACTACATCTCTAGAATTCAGAGATATATTTAGTTACATGTATTTTAGTTTTTAGTTACATATATATAACTTTGTTTGACGCTGCCAGTTTTCTAAAGTGGTTGTAAACAACTTATATGTATGAACATTCCAATTACTTTGCCTCTTTACCAACTCTTGGTTTTGTCAGTTTTAGCCATCTGATTGGCATGTGGCAGAATTACAGTGTGGTTTTAATTTGCACTTTTTCTTATGACTTATCCAAAGGGTAAAAAACCTTTAAAATGAGATTTATGAACTCCTCGTAATTCTGACACAGATATCAGACAAATGACATGTGAAATATATTAGACCTTTTTTTCTTGTGCATATATCTAATGATTTACATGTTTTTCAAAATTGAAAAATTTTCTGATACTGTGTCTATATCTATGTTTTCATTTCTTATTTGTATTGACAATATTAGGATTCTCTTTTTTCTTGACTAGAATAATTTATTTTATTGTTTTTTTATCATTTGTTAATGTAACTTTTTAGAAACTGATGATTAATAATATGTATTTCAATATTTATTCTGTTTTGAGTGTGTTGTTATTGCCAGATGTAGTAGCATTGTAGGCAACTACAAATATAGATCTATTTTATAGATACATGAGATATATCTTATATTTATGATGTACTTTTTTGGTTTATTTTATAGTTTTTCACTTTTTATAATGCAAAGTTATGTTGAAATAGTGTAAGCAATTCACTCTCTTCATTCCTCTTCTAATAAATTTTTTTTTTTTTTTTTTTTTTGGTACTGGGGATTGAACTCAGTGGCACTCGACCACTGGGCCACATCCCCAGCCCTTTTTTGTATTTTATTAGAGACAGGGTCTCACTGAGTTGCTAAGTGCCTTGCCATTGCTGAGGCTGGCTTTGAACTGGCGATCCTCCTGCCTCAGCCTCCCAAAGTGAATAAAAATTTTTAAGACTATAATTTTTCTAAAAAATACTGTTTCAGCCAGAATATGTAGGTGCATTTTTTGTATATCACCAATAATTTTAAATCATTTTCAATTTAGATGAGTATTTGAAGGTTTCTATGTTGGTCTGTATTACTATCAGCTTATATTATTTTCTATCAATGTATTGGAAGAATATTTTAATATCTCACTCATTACAACTTCATCTAATTATCTTTGTATTTTAAAAGTATTTCCTACATATATGTGGATTCTGTGTACCAAGATGAATATTACCATTGCTATATGTTGAGGACTCAAACTTTATCAATATTAAATGTTTCTCTTTGTCTGCTTTAATGCTTCTTTACATTCAATCATGACTAAATGTTTAATGTTTACAGTTTCATACTTTGTTTGCCAGACATGTGCCTGGTATATATGTCTGTCCTCTCATGTCCAACCTTTCTGTGTCATTTCATTTTTAATTTATAAGCTGCCTATAGGTATATTTTTTAAATTAATGTGAGAGTCTATTTCTGTTAATGAAACATTCACTTCTTCATATTTTCTGAAGTTAACATTTTTTCCTTTTACCAAAAGCTTTGATTGTTTTTGTGTTGTCCACCTTTAAGAAGAGTCCAATGATTCCCCCTTCTTGTATTTACAACTTTGTTTAGTCCTTTCCCACAATGAACTAGGATCAGTTTGTGTGACCAAAAAGATAAAGCAGAAGTGACAGTACAGGCATGCATGGCTTAACAAGGGTGAACATTCTGAAAAATACATCATAAGGATATTTTGCTGCTGTGTGAACATTGTGTACCTATACAAACCCAGATGGTAAATATTAATCATTCTACATGATCTCTTCATACAATCAAGGGAGGTAGTGAAAAACAGATATATGAAACTGTTGCTGGGGGGGGGGGGGGGGGGGGGGGGGGGGGGGGGGGGGGGGGGGGGGGGGGGGGGGGGGGGGGGGGGGGGGGGGGGGGGGGGGGGGGGGGGGGGTCTAACGTGGCAATACTGCTTTATAGTAATTTTATTTTATAATTAAAAAGAATGTACACTAAAATAATCACAAACGTATTGTAGAGCAAATACATAAATTGGTAACATACTTGTTTATTATCAAGTATTATACACTGCACATCATTATATATGCTATGCTTTCATGTGACTGGTAGCACAGTAGGCTTGTTTACACAGCATCACCACAAACACGAGTATTGGGTTATGACATTATAATGGCTATGATGTTATCAGGGGATAGGAATTTTTCAGCTTTATTATAATCTTAGAAGAACACTGTCAAAATGCAGTCCATGGTTGCCATACATTGTTATGTCCCTCTAGATTATATATTCCCTGCAGTAAGAGGCTCAGCTTTAGCACTCCTCCCTCTTGATCTCCATCCATCTCCCATCACACTTGCTTCTCTCTCTCTCTCTCTCTCTCTCTCTCTCTCTCTCTCTCTCTCTCTCATCACTCACTGGGGGAATCCAGTTGCCATATAGGCAGTCAATACAGATGGAGACACTGCAAGAAACTGAAGTATCTGATCCACATTCAGGGAACAGACTTGGAATTGGATCTCACAGCACAACATAATGGCAGGCAACTCTGATTGATGAACTGACTACAACCTCAGTGTTACTGAGACAGAACTATCCAACTAAGCCCCTCTTGGATTTTGGACCCATGGAAACAGTGGGATGATGTGTTTGTTGTTTTAAGCAGCTGAGTGTTGAGGTAATTTGTTTTGCTGCAATAGATAACTAACACATTGTTGCTTCTTCATTTGGTGGGTTCAATTATCCATAACATTTTAATTTTATAATTAGTTTCTTCAATTATTAACAAACATTTTAACCCATTTTCTATTTATAAATGGATAGAAAAAATGTATATTTGTATAAGATATATAATAATAAATTTTCAACCCTCTGAAATTGGTGGCATTTTTTACATATTTATTACTCTATATTTTTCATGTTCTGTGATTTCTTGAAATAATTGAAATTTTATTTCAGATAACTGTTAATTTTTATTATATCTTTCCCATTTTATAATTTTCTTTAAACTAATTAAATTTGTTAATATATATTTTACCTTAGCAATTATGTATACATAAAATTTTTGACTTCTTACCTTATTCTGCTTTTTTTATATGACATTTTCAATTTGAAGGATATTCTGATTTCTTTTTTATGATTGTCCTAAAATTATTTCAAATAACTTTTTTCTTTAAAAGAGCATTTTAATGCTATATATTCTGATTTTCCTCATTTAATAATTCCATTAATTGGTTTTCATGCTTCAGTGATTTTTGTTTGTTTGAATATAAAATTATTATATCAAAATCCCTGTCTCTCAATTAAAGTAGAAATTTTAATATTATCAGCTACTATTTGGCTTGAAAGTAATAACCTAATTTTATGCTCTTGTTTGTTAGTAACTTGTTTATTCTCTATGGAAATTTATGCAATTCTTGTTTTTTCTCAAAATTTAAGAAAAATTATTAGCTTTTTCTGAAAAGCATATTTTCTTTGCATATTTCTTTGTGAGTTTTGCCCTCCTACAGTCTAAAAACTTAATTCTAGTCACCTCAAGGAAAATAGTTAATTATTTCCTCAAGGATTGCTTCTACTTCTTTTACATTTTCTCCTTTGCATTTCCAATTTTAAAAATATGATTTTCCTTGGTTTGCACCTCTATGCCACATTTTCACCCACTCTTTATCTTTTGAATTACATTCAGAAAAATTAATAAATTTGGTCTTTGAAATCATTAATTAGTTTTAACACAATTAAATTATTTTCTATTTTTATTTTGCCCCTCTATTGAGGTTTTAATTTTGGCAAGCACATTAATTTTTAATAGTTTTGTTCTCTGATATTTTTCTTCCTAGAATATTGTTCTTAATTCACAGATGCATTTTTTTTTTTCTATCTCCCTGTGGATAGCTCATAGAAAGAAGTATAAATTATACCCCTTCCTCTATATTTCCTCTATTTTCTTGGGAGGTAATAAAATTTTTTGTTCTCTCAGCATGTTGCTATTTTTGCATGATGAGAATTTTCCTCATATGATGTTGATTCTATATTTTCCAACCACATGATTAAATGTGAGAGTAAATTAATCAGTATTAATTACTGATAGTTGTGGTCTTAAAAGTTATTACTCATTTTTTGTGATTTCCAGGTGATAGAGGTATACTTCAAAATCTGAGAACATTGATCCAAAGCACTGGCTCCCAAAATGTGTTATTCAGCAGCACTATCACCAAGGAACTGTTGAGGATGCAAATTCTGGGTCCTCACTATAGTCCTACTGACTCAGAACTATGGGGTGGAGCCCAGCCATCTGTATATTTAATAAACCCTCCTTGTGATGCTAATGTGTGTTCAAGTGTGAGAACCACTGATGTGAAGAATCCTCTGAAGGGTGGCTATGGATTTTCTGATCTTACATTCAGGTGGGCAACAAGTCAGCATATTAGAGGATGTTAGAGTATCTGTTCCCTCATCACTTCTTTCATCAGTGAACTAGGAAAAATGTTGCCATGGAAACTGAGCACAGTGGGTCAGCTAGGTCTACCTGATTTTATCTTTGTGCTTGTAGTGATCCAATGTTAGATGAAGGCACAGACCGTAATCATTATTTGTGCCTGAATTAGGTTCAACTGTGTCCCTGAAAAGGGTATATTCAATTTCTAATCCCTAATACGTGTGAATGTGACATTTGGAAATAGGAGCTTCTTAGGCATCATCAGTTTAAGAAGATGTCATGTTAGATTAGAGTAGACCCTAAATTTAGAGACTGATGGTACCTTTATAAAAAGAGAAGGGAGATACCAGGAAGAAAGCCAGGGGATCACAGTTTAGAGATTGGAGTCATGCAGTTATAGGTCAAGGAACAAGAAAGATTGTGGGAAGCCACTAGCAGCTTGGGAGAGAAATGGAACAATTCTTCCTGAGAGTCTTCAGTAGGAAAATGGCTTTGCTAATACCTTGATTTTTTTTTTTTTTTTTTTTTTAATTTCCAGCTTCTGGAATTGAGAGAGGATAAACATTGCTTTAATCTTCCAAGTTTGTGGTATGTTGTTATGACAGCTCTAGAAAACTAATACAAATCCTGATAACTATGCAAAGCTGCCTTCCTACTTCCCATCCATCCAAAGACAAACAGTATCATGGGTAAAATTCTTGTGTAGTACATCATGTGCAACTAATTCATAAAATGCAAGGCTATTCAGAAGTCTCTTGAAGAATTCTTAAATTGGATGAGATCACCCCCTACCCTCCAGTGAAAATCTTTTTCTTGCAATGCTGAGACCGTTTTTATTCTTCCCATTCTCTGGCCTTGTCTCTTTCACTACTCTTATGCCACCTCTGTCTTAATTCCCTGACTTTGTGGAGGCTTTCCACTATTGCACTCTTTGGAACTAGAAGTCTTGCCGCTTCTGGCACAAGCATGGTTATAGTGTCTAGAGAGCAGATAGGATGAAAACAAGGTAGTCTTGACTCTACCTGGAAGCTTGCCTTTCTCTCAGGAGGACCCTGCACAATTTTATTAAACATATTAAAGCATTTCACACCCTAGAGTTAATCTCTGTCAATATTTCCATAGTTTTTTATAATTAATTATGATAAAAGTGTTATCTTTTCCTTTCCAAACCAACTGGATTTTTTTAAAAAATGGGGCAAGGATCTGAATGGCCACTTTTTTCAAGAAGGTATACAATGAACAACAGATACATGAAAACATGCCCACACTATCAATAGTCAGGGAAACACAAATCAAAACTTTAATGAGAAATTACCTTATACCTGTAAGTTGGCTATTACTGAAAAAAAAAAAAAATAACAGAGTGTAAGTGTGGGTGAAGGTGTGAAGGAAAAAGGATCCCTTGTATACTGTTGGTGGGAAGGTAAGTTGGTGCAGCCATTGTGAAAAACAGTACAGAGCTCATTCAAGATATTAAAAATAGAGTTACACTGGATCCAGCCATTCCACTTTTGCATATATATCCAAAGGAGAGGAATTCAGTATCCTGAAGAGATAATTGCGTCCACATATTCATTGTAACAACAGTCAAGATATGGAAACAAACTAAGTGTCTGTTGCTGGACAAATAGATAAAAATATGGTGGTATACACACACACACACACACACACACACACACACACACACAAATACACACACACACATACCAGAACATGTTTTAGTCTGAACAGGGATATCCTGTCATTTGGGATAGAAAGGATGAAAATAGAGGACATTTTGCTTATTGTAATAAATCAAACACAGATAGAAAAAATTATATGATCTCACTTTTATGAAAAATCTGAAAAAGTAGAACTCCTAAGAGAAGATAAGACAATGATGGTTTCCAGGAGCTAGGTGGTGAGGTAAATAGGATGATATTGGTCAAAGGACACAAATTTTCCATGTTATCAGATGGAAAAGTTCTGGAAATCTAATGTACAGCATAGTACTGTTTATACACTAAAAATTTTCCAAAAGAGTAGATTTTAAGTATCCTCACTATACACACAAACACACACCTTCACAAAATGGCAATTATGTAGTCATAGGTATGTTAATTTGTGGTGATAATTTTGCAGTTATATATATATAATGTATATAAAGTGTATATGCATAAAATCATCACTTTCTACACCTTTAATACCTATGATTCTTTGGCAATAATGCCTTAAAAGCACTGTAAAATAAATGATTAAAGCCTGTTATATGTTTATAAAATGGAATATTCCTCAACAATAAAAAGAAAGAACTTAAAGTCATGAAAATAAATGGATGATCCCTAAATGAATTTTATTAACTGAAAGAAGCCTATTTAAAAAGGCTACGAGGTACAGGACTCTATTTGCATGACATTCTAATAAAGGCAAAGCTGTACAGTCAGGTAAAAAAGAGTGATTGCCAAAAGCTGGGAGAAAGGGTGGGTGAAAATCTTAACAGGTGATACAGAAGGATTTTTAGGGTCAATCAATTACATATGATATTTTATTATGTTTCACTGATGTTATGCACTCATTAAACACATGGAACTTTGTAGCACAGAGCCTTAGTATATACACATATTTACAAAAGGAATCTCCTCCCCCAGAAATCCCCATGTTGTCATTTCCCAGGTTCTGAGATCACTAGCCAGTCCACCTTCTTCTGTTCCACTTTAGGAGTCCTTTTACTGTTATATGTTGAAAACTTTTCAGATTTCTTATTTAGAAGGGAGAAGCAGGGATAAATGGATCTTTGTCAACTTGCTCTGGAAGTGTAAATCCAGTAATTCAATTTAAAAATTTTATTTATTTGGTGATTGCTGAAAATTTTTTCAAATATAAATTATTATTTTGAATTTTGTTCCCTTAAATTGTCTGTTCATGTCTGTGCACTATTTTCTTTTGGGGGATTTATTTTCCTTGTTTTATTATTTAAATCCTGTGTGTATCAACTATATGTCAGACTTTATACTTTCAAGTTATTTTTGTATCTTTTTTACCCATAGAAAGCTTTTAGTTTATTGTAGTTTTATGTAGCTTTCAGTTCATTTGTCATATCCTTTTATGATTATTCTTTCTTCCGAAGTTAAAATTTTGTCCAACTGGATGCTAAAGTAAGTATCTTTAATGTTCTCAAAGACCTATGTGTGGAAGACTTGGTTCTCCAGTAATTGAGGAGGGAGTTAGGACCTTTGGAGGTGACGCCTTATAGAAGGCAATTAGGTCATTGGGGTGTATGTCCTTGAAAGAAATTAGGATTCAGCCTTTCCTTTTACTCTCTCTCTCTTTTATATCCTGGCTTCCATGAGGTGAGCAACTTCCTAACCACATGTTCCTGCCCTGATGTATTGTGCTGCCACAGGCCCAAAATAAGAAGGCTGAATGGCCATGGACTGACACCTCTGAAGCAGTGAGCCAAAGAGAACCTTTCTTTCTTATACATTGTTGTTCTGAGGTACTTTGTCACAGTGATGGAAAGCTAACATACTCCATTTTGAAAAATGGCTCCCACTCTTTATCTATATCTTGTTTTTTTTTTTTTTTTTTAATTTAGAACAATAATAGAGATGTATAAAGAAGTATTCCTCCTTTCTCCCATAGAAAGAGGGTGAGTATATTACAATTACCAATGGGTTGGAGGTAGGGGAACATAAGATTTAAAAACTACATCAGCCTTTCCCATGTTTATCAGATTATAATTTGGTCATGTCTCTCTTGAAATGAATCATAGTAGAAGATTTGGAGCTATTATTGAGTAGGATGTGTTATACAAGTGAATGTTGTGGGCAAGTAAAAGAAGGTGAAGTATAATTGATTGATTTACCATGCATTATTTATCTATTATCTATCTTTCCATCCATCCAAATGGTAATTGGTTCTTGCAGTTTTGTCTTAATAATATTTTTCTTTTCTTACTGTTCTGATGCAAACTTCATATGTATTTATTTCCTAGGTATTCCAAAATATATTTTTTCTAGGTAATTTTTTCTATAATACTAACATCCCACTTTTAAACCAGTAGTCTATTAACTCAATGACTTACCTTTACTTTATTTAATGTGTCATATGGAAGAATCTCCTTATTAAAATATTTAGAATACTTAGGTTTTCTTTCACAAATTTAGTACTATATTTTAATTCATCTTCTGTGGCATCATTTCTTCATTGCATCCATATATTTCTTAAATTTTGGCTTGATTGTTCACCTTATCTTAGTCTCTAATACAAATAATCTATTAAAAATAATTTCAACTCTAGTCAAGGAAAAAACAATAAGAACATTCAATGCTATATTATAGGCTCCAGCTATTCTTCAGCCCTCTTGATTTTTTAATATTTGTTTTGTTCCCAATGCCTTTACTAAAGATTTATCAACGTCAATATTTTTGTATCTATCCCTTTAGACTTTATATGAAACAACATAACCTACATATAATAATTTGGTTCCCTTTCCTTTAATAGTTTTATGTAATTTGTTTTCATTCCTTATGACAGTATAATCAAGCATGATGATAATGAACAAATATTTGACTTGGTTTCAGGGAAATTGATTTCAGAGAAATGTCTATAGCAATGCTAAATTCTAAATTTATATGAATTTCCAAACTGTTTGTCTTCTAAATATATACTGAATTTCTAAATAGTTTGTTTTCCAAGAAAATGTTTTTGACTACTGCCAGTTGAAGCTATTACTTCTTAGGAAGGACATTTTTACTCTGTGAGATTTCTGATATTCATCAATTTCCACCCATGTTGGCTGCATTATTTAGAAGGAAATGATTAAACATCCATGGCTGTTTGGCAGGAAAGAGCGGTTTTAACTTTCTTTCCTCTATATAGGCTTTCTAACTGCTGAAAACCATAGGCCCTACAATAATTTTAGGCTGTCAGTCCTGGGGTGATACCAATTAACTGTTGTTCATGATGCTTTATATACTGTGCACCCACATTCATTCATTCATGTGTTCATTCAACTCCAGTAAACAAGGCACTATTTAAGGCAGCGGAGATACAGAAGTGGGTACAAAGACTTCTTAAATTCATGGAACTTACATCCTAGTAGAAGGAGACAGGGAATGAACAAATACACAAGTGGATAATTGTTTTAGATTCTGACAAGGACTAGGGAGAACAACTCAGAAAAAGCATGAAAGAAAAAGGGGGGGGGGGACAGAGTAAGAATTAGTATCACAAAGATTAGGGAAGACCACTCTAACAAATGATTTGAACAAAAGCCTCAATAAAGGGAGCAAAAGTTCTGTGGAAATCTCTTGGGTCAAGGTGAGAGATTGTGAAAGCCAAGAAAGTCTCTTAAGTCAGACAGAAAGTGACAAGAGTCAGCAAGTCAGTGTAGGTGGCCTCAAAGCAAGCACAGAAGGGAGGCACATAGAATCCATGTAGCTAAGGATCAGATCACCAGGGTCATGTAAAGCTTTGGATTTTACAGGATGTTTCCATTGAAATTGGATTTTGTTGCATATGATGCTAATATAAGTATTTGTGACTCAATTACAAGTTCATGTTTTCTCTTCCATAAAAGTCTGTAGGTACCCATTCCAATGTAGGCGTATTAGCTCTGATCCACAAAGTCCTCCAGGAGATGAATTCTTTCTAGTTCAAAGACCCTGAGGGAGCTCAGGCTCTAGGTATCAGAATGGAAGGAAAAAATGTTAAAAGTACAAATCATACAAAAAACATTTTTTGTATGTACAAATAACTTGAGTATATTGATGGATCTCTCATTTCAATTTCTACCATTTTTGCTGTCGCTATCAGAGCCTTGATCTTACCTGTAGTTCCTTCTCAGAGTGAACATTTTCTCAAATGGATTGATCAGGTTTATGAAGTTTTCAGAGCTAAGTCTTGGTTTCATCCCTGACCTCATCTGTTGTCCGAATGCAGGTTGGTTTTGTTGCTGGGGAAACTATATCTTTCATTGAATGTTATAAGTTCTCTTGGGAATTCTGGTACTAAATTGGATTCTCTGATATGGTACTAAATTGGATTATAGGGAAGTGTAGACACATATTTTAATAAGCAAGGAATTAGGGAATATAGATGTTAAATAAAAGCAGGAAGTATCTCTTATTGATGAAGAGGAGAGTGGCTCTTTTGTGAGAAACACAAATGTGAACAAATTTATAGACCTTCACAAACACATTTATTTCTGGACTATTATTTGTGGAAAATTTAGTGATGATGTTATAATTAATTAAAGCAAAGGATATATGAACATTATCATTTCAGACCATCTGAATATATGTATACATACATAGTAATATATATGGAAATTATATATTAATATCTGTATGTGTATTTCTAATTGGAGTATATGAAAATATATAGTTGTGATTAGATATGATATTTTATCACTAATATTTCATACAAACATAGGTATATTAATGATAGACATATAGATAAAGTATATACAAATTAGGAGGCTTTTAGGTTCTAATTCTTCATTCCAAGTAACTCCTGTGATAATTTAATATCTAGAAATTGATTACATGCCCAGGATTGAAATTGCAATGAAGAAAGCAGCTTTCCCTAACCTTGAACTAGCTTTAGATTCACTGACTCAATGAGATTGGAGAGTCATTCCTGTAGTGGAAGTGTGTTGGCTTGGAAACTGTGTCAAACCAAAGTAGAGGACCTGAAGGATCTATTGCTTTTGTTGCTTTTGTAATAATTTAAATTAAAAATCGTAGTTTTAAGGTTGGGCAAAAATGGGCAGACCAATGTCTCAGATAATCAATGTGATGCTGATACTCCACATTTTAATACTGTTGCATTGACCTTTCTGTTGTGTTTAATTTACTGAAAGTATAACATGCTTTAACATGCAATTTTATCCTCAAAGAATTGCTATGATTTTTACATTTTGTGTCTTTGGTTTCTAGGAATGTTGCTGAATTACTAATTTGGATAATACCCTACAAAACTATAAGCTATCTATAAAAAGCCCAATTTTTATTACCAACCCTCTATTTGAAAGAAAACAAGTCCTGGCTTCCTTACATTGTTGACAGTGAGTGAGTAACACAGAGTGAAGCACTACTATGTCAGATTCCACACAGATACCAGGGAGGGGGTTGTGAAATTGAACAAGCATATTAAAAGACTCTTGAACTCCATTTGGAACTGTTTTACCAGGCAGAGGGTGGGGTAAGATGCTCATCTACTTAATGCCTTACCTTTAGGGAAAGGGTGTTCTGTTCCAGGTCAAGTGCTCCAATGCGACTTGCAAAGCAAATATAGAACTTTGAGTCTGGACAGAATTGTCTCCCCCCCCCTTTTTTTTGTACTTACTGTGCTTATAAACCATTAAAAAGTAATGGGTCAAGAGACATTAAAAACTGTAATTCCGAAATTTAGTACCACATGTTTTAACTGAAGTACATAGACACTTGCTCATTTATTCAGCAGTCAGTTCAGTACATGGAGAGCTGACTATGTGCTGGACACCGTGCTGCACTTCCACAGGCAATTTACATTCTAGAGGGGAGGCAGAAAACTTGGAAGTTTAAAAAAGAATAAACAAAAATCCAAAGATGGCAAGTGCTAATAATAAAAGTTCAGTGTAGAGGCTTCATTTTAGGCAGTTTATCTAGAAAAATTCTCTTATGAAATAACATTTAACTAACACTCCCATTATTTCATTAACAAAAGAGGAAGAAAATAGAAATATAGTTAATAAAACCCCCTGGTATAGGAAGAGAGAACTTGTTATTGGTCATGTAAATAGAAAACTTGGAGTCAGTGTGATTTGGTTGCAAATTCCAGTGGAATAGGTACTTGTTTTGTAATGGCCATCCCAAAGCAGCTGCAATGAAGTTGAGGAAAAGAGGTGTGGAGCAAGGAGGCAAAGAAATAAATCAGATGTGTATATCTTGTATAAGAAAAATGCTTTCATATAAGCCTAATAGAAGAAAAAGTAAGCTCTAATCTCCAAGATGTCGGATTAGGTTCCAAATTCCTTAATAAGAGTCCTGTAGCACAAGATTAATATCAAGAATCAATAAATGGAATAGATTCAAACTAAAAAGCTTCTTCTCAGCAAAACAATGAGTGAGGTGAATAGAGAACCAACTAGTTTGGAACAAATTTTTACCACATACACATCAGATAGAGCACTAATCTCTAGAATATATAAAGAACTCAAAAATCTTAACACCAAAAAAAAAAAAAAAAAAAACTATCAATAAATGGGGCAAGGAACTGAAAAGACACTTCTCAGAAGAAGATATACAATCAGTCAACAAATACATGAAAAAATGTTCAACATCTCTGGCAATTAGAGAAATGCAAATCAAAACTAAGAGTTCATTTCACTCCAGTCAGAATGGCAGCTATTAAGAATACAAATAATAATAACTGTTGGAGAGGATGTGGGGAAAAAGGCATACTCATACATTGTTGGTGGGACTGCAAAATGGTGCAGCCAATATGGAAAGCAGTATGGAGATTCCTTGGAAAAGTGGGAATGGATCCACCTTATGACCCAGCCATCCCACTCCTGGGTCTATTCCCGAAGGACTTAAAAGCAGCATACTACAGGGACACAGCCACATCAATGTTTATAGCAGCTCAATTCACAGTAGCTAGGTTGTGGAACCAACCTAGATGTCCCTCAGTAGATGAGTGGATAAAGAAAATGTGGTATATATAAACAATAGAATACTACTCAGCGATTAAAGAGAATAAAATCATGACATTCGCAGGTAAATGGATGAAGTTGGAGAACATAATACTAAGTGAAGTTAGTCAATCACAAAAATCCAAATGCCGAGTGTTTTCTCTGATATAAGTAGGCAGATTCACAGTGGGGTTGGGTAGGGGAACATAGGAGGATTAGAGGAACACTAGAAAGGTCAATGGGGAGGGAGGGGAATGGAGGGAGTAAAGGGGTATGAAGGGGAAAAAAAGATGATGATAAAATGAGATGAATATAAGTATCCTAAATGCTTGATTGAAGACATGAATACTATGAATATACATTGTATTCAAACAGTGTTATGTTAAAAGGTGCTCTATATATGTAATATGAAATATAATGCATGCTATTGTTATATATACAACAACGTTGAATAAAAAAAAGAAAAATGATTTCAGTGTTACCTACTGGTACTAGAACTGAATGGAAGCAAATACAGGAATCACTTACTGAAATTTTTAGAGAATTATTTTGCTTAAAAAATCAGAAGAGTATGCTAAAATAAAGGAAAACCACTTAAATCCTTAACATGAAACAGCCCTTAGACTTCCATAAATGGACAAGAAGATATACTGCTGTGGAAATTTCAGAAGCCCCAAAATGTTATGCACTTGACAATCACAGTTGTAGTCACAGAGGAAAATGAACAAGAAAGATCTTTCCAGAAGGTGGAGCTGAGAGTCACAGAGAAAAGAAAACTCATTTGAGTTTTCTGATTGGACTTCACTAAAGCCATCTGAAGTTGATTTATGATTGTTTTTTCTTTTATTCTAGTGTGAACTTTTGCTGAAATGATTTTGTCCCTGTCATTCTATAATATAGGGAAGCTTGATCTCTGATATTAAACAGAGACAACTTGATAACTTAGTTTTACTTCACAGATCACCAGATCTGAACCTGAGGGATAAGACTTTGCAGCACTCAGAGATCCAGGATTTTAACTGGGTATAGGGATTGGCTGTCATTATGTTTTGTCTTCTTGGAAAGAGGATTCCAGAAGTTTGAAGAAGAGCTATTTACACGGTTTGTAGCCAGATACTGTTATTTTCCTTATAAGTATGCCTGATCTCTTTGAAGGTTGTTCGAAGTTTTGCTAGGATGGCCATTACTATGGTGTGGGATTTCATCAGGGAGGTGAGCAGAAGGGCTGTCAGGCAAATTCCCAGTGTGCTCTGGGTGAAGTCTCTATCCATGGCTGGTTTCCCAGTATTATGTGAACTCTGGAATTTCTACTTATCTCACAGCTTTTCAGAAAGTATTTTGCAAGGGCTTTTGGCGTCTTACAAAGGCATATAAGTACAAGAATAAAAGGTAATGTGGGAATAAATTTGAAAATCCCAAAGCCTTCTAAAAATGCTGAAAAATAAAAAGAACAAATAATGCTTTCCAAAACCCATATATTCGCCAAATACAGGAGATGGAGGACAAACTTTAAATTGCCTGCTGTAGAAACATAAAAACCTCAATCAACTATTTCCCCATTTTCCTAGATAAAACTTCACAGAGAAAAGCAGTCTACTGAAAAAAGAAGAAGAAGAAAGAAAAACCTGCATCAGAGAGAAAAATGGAGAGCTGGTGTTGGGCTTGAGATGGCTGTAATACCACAGAAAAACTGTCCTGGTAGGTCAGAGCACTAACTATGGAAAGGGCTTGAAAGTATGCACAGGGTATAAGGAGGTGTTTTGGAAGGACAAGACAGAAGGAAATAAAACATTTACCAAGTTTTTGAGAGAATTAGTTAAACAAAGGGGAGACATGCCTTTTGGAGACTCTAATGAGGGGAAAAACAATTAAGAGAAAGGAATTTAGAATGCTACCAGAGAAAATAATAACAAATCAAAGAATATAAACCCTTCCTCCAATTATGGTACTCCAAAATATAGCCACCCAATAAAGAAACAGAAGGCTACACACCAAGAAAAGGGGACACTTTTGAACTAATAATCTTACAAGTCATACCAAATATTGAATCTTGTGTATAGTCTTCATACAGATATACATAGCCTATGAAACTTATTTAATAAGAAAACAAAATGAGAAGTCAAATGATTTAGCTGATGAGGACTCTATGGGGAAAGAGGAGTATAATCTAATAAAGTTGTTAACAAAAACATTTCAGACTGATAAATGTATATTTAAAAACATGCATTGAATCAAAAATTTAAAACTAAGGAGAGAAATGGACAGGAACAGGAAAGGATAAATTGAGAATTATTCAAATTCAAGGGAAAATTGAAGAGAAAAACATTTTAAAGGCTAAATAAAGTATGATATGCCAAAGGAAGAAAAATGATTTAAATGTGAACCTAAAAAGTTATTTAAGATTAAGAAACTTAAATGAATAGGGGAATATTTTTTTTTCAGTCTGAGAATGAAGTTCAATGATAATTGCCTACTATGTATGAGGATGTGGGTTCAATCCCCAGCCCCCCCCCCCCCACACACACAAAGAGAATAGTCTTTTTCAACAAACAGTATTGTGATTTGGATGTTCATTATGAATAAATGGACTTGGATGCCTACCTTGCAACCTACATAAAAGTTAAGGGAAAAGAAAGCCAGGCCCAGTGATGCACAACTGTAATCTCAGGTACTTGGGAGGCTGAGGAGCAAGGATCACTTAAATTCATGAGTTCAACAGCAGCATGGGTAACATAGAGAGATCTTGTCACCAAAGGAAAAAAAAATAACTCAAAGTAGGTCAATTTCAAATGTTAAAGCTAAACTAGAAAAATATTAGAAGAAAATTAAAGTGTAAATCTTTGCAGCCTTGGATTAGAGAATGGATTTTTCAGATACACACACACACACACACACACACACACACACACACACACATAAAAGGTAATGTAGGAAAAAAATAAACTCAATATCATGAAAATTAAAAACTTTTCCTCATTCAAAGACACTATCAAGAGAATAAAGTAAACTGCAAAAGGGAAGAATATATTTTCAAATCATATATCTGATAAAGTCTTCATATTCAGAATATAGTCTTACTATAACAAACAATAGCACTGACAAGGAAAAAAATGTAAGCAAAGGGCTTGAATAGAAATTTCTATAAAGAAGATATAAGCATGACCAAGAAACAATAAAAATACTCAGCATCACTAACCATTACAACAATCAAATGACAATGAGATATGAGTTCAGACAGAAGAAAAAATATGGATAATACCGAATGCTGTAAGAAATATAAAATGGTGCACAACTTTGGAAAACAGTCTGACAGTACCCCAAAACGATTACATATGGAATTATGATGCAATCCAGCAACTCCATGCTAGACATAAGGTAAATGAAAGTATATATCCATGCAAAAATTTGTACATAAATGTTTATAGTAGCATAGCCACATAGTCTCAATTGGAAAAGACCCAAATTCTGATCAACTGGTAAGTAAATAAACTAATTAATTGAATGGATATGCAAGTAAAATGTTATGTTCTATGGTTTTGAAGTGGATTGAATATTCCTCAAGACTTCTGGTGTTAAAGTTTGATTTGCACTGTGAGGTATTAAGAGGGTAAAAACTTACATCTGACTGTGGTATTTAGAGATGAGGCCTTTGGGAAGTGGATAGGATTAGGTAAAATCATTTGGGAACACTTTCCATGATTGAATTCTGGAGGCTTCCTCATAAAAGGGAGAGGGATAAGACACATGTATACACATATGGGCTCTCCCTTCTTTGGCCATGTGATTTCCTGCATAGCTGAGGATTCTGCCAGTAAGAAGGCTATCACCAGATGTGGCCCCCAACCTTGCACCTCCAGATCATGAGTTAAAAATTTTTCTTTCTTTATAACCTACCCAGTCTGTGGAACTGTGTTGTTAGCAATAGAAAATAAAGTAATACAGATGTTACTTAGCAATAAATAGATGACAAAGATGAACCCTGAAAACATGACAAAAGAAGTTAGTTATAAAGAACACATATTGTATAATTGCATTTATAAAAAATGCACTAATCAGACAAATCTACAAGAAAGTAGATTAGTGATTACCATGGACTGCGGAGTTTGAAGGATGGGTAAGGTATATGGGAGTTCTTTTGGTGGTGGTTAAAATGGTTGAAAATTGATTGTTGTCATGAATGTACAACAATGGATATATAAAAGCCATTCAGTTGTACACTTTCAGTAGGCGAATTCTGTGGTGTGTTAACTGTATCCAAATCTATGAACAAAAACTTGTAGGAGGAAAGCAGGAGACATTCGAGAGAATGAAAATTTCAAAATGGGAAAGAAGTAAGTAAAAAGATCAAAGAGAAAGTTACTGAAAAAGAAGACAGCAAAGAAAATCCAGTTTACATATATTTGGTGTCTATTAAGAAGAATAAGGAAGTCATGGAGCAGAATGAATTGTCGAAACAAAAAGTTCATTTAAAAAAGAAAATCTTGATTTGCGTATTGAAGGAGCTCACTGAGTGCTAGTGACAGTTGACTCAGAGTGATCTACTCTGAGACCTATTCTAGCAAAACAATTAAACCTCAAAGATTTAAAACTAAAATCCCGAAGGTACCAGAGAGTACAGTGAAATATTTATAGGGTCAAGAGAATTACACTGGCATCAGATTTCTGAAAAAGAACACATCAAAGTGAAGCAATGTTTTCAAAGCATAGTGCGCATTAAACTTCATCAACCCAGTGGATATAATATGCAGAGCACATATAGTCAAGAAACACCACCCCATTCACAACAACAAATTTCCAGCACATCAAAAAATCTCTTGTACTCCCTTGCTGTTAATTCTGTCTCTGGACCCTAGGCCTGGCAATCATTCATTCCTTTTCTGTTATCTATACTTCTGATTTTTCTAGAATTTTTTGTAAGTGGTTTCATTCTACATTATAGTTTGTGTATATGTGTGTATGTGTGTGTGTGTGCGCGCGCGCACTTGCATGGGGTGTGTGGGGTGTGTGTGTATGTGTGCGCACCTGGCTTCTTTTCTTTTGTTTAACACAACTATTCTCTATATACGTAGTTTATTTTTAACTGAATACTACAACATTGTACAGATTTATGATAAATTGTTTAAATATTCACTAATCATGGTCATTTGAGTTATTAATAGTTTTGGGTTATTATGAATAAAATTTCTTGACTTAAGTACTTTGTTGTATAAGAATATATTTCTTTCTTTCTTTTGGGTAAAACATAGGAGTAATTTGCTAGATCAAATGGTAGTTATAATTTTAACCATAAAAAAACTGCCAAATTGCTAGGCATGGTAGTATATGCTTATAATCCCAGTGGCTCAGGAGGCTTAGGCAGGCGAAACTCAGGTTCAAAGCCAGCCTAAGCAACTTAGAGAGGCACTAAGCAACTCAGTGAGCCCGTCTCTAAACAAAACAAAACAAAACAAAACACAAAAGAAAAAAAAAAACAACAAAAAAAGGCAGGGCGGGGGACTAGGGATGTAGCTTAGCCCAGTACAACAAAACAAAACAAAAAATCCTGCCAAATTATTTTTAAAGCAATGGTAGCATTTTTCCATCCAATGAATAATGAATTAAAATTCAACTTTTTCCACAATTGTAACTGCTGGTGGGCAGTCTGCCGTTTAGAACACCGGGGCTGCGGGAGAAAACTCGGAGACAGGATAGAAAAAAAAAGGTTATTTATTTTTCTCTCTCTGGCTTTAGCAACTCACAGTCTTACAATCACTCCCCCCCCCCACACACACACACAATGGCATTTACTCTGCATGCTCTCTCCTGGGCTCAGTCTCATGCTCTCAAGAAAGAATGCAGGCCGGCTTTCTTCCTCCACTCCAAGTCCCTCCAGATCTCATGCCAAGTTCCTCGAGATCCCAGGCCAAGTTCCTTGAGGGAGATCCCGGAATGCAGCAATGCCTGGGGCATTTCCAATGTAAACAAATGCGGTCTCAGACAACACTTTAATCATGGCTTCTGCATTTCCCCCTTTTTCGTTTTAAAAGAGGGGATGTTGTTAAGGTGACAAGCCTTTTGTTGATGAGCTAAATTGTATAGTATATTAAATTTTTTAAACATATCAGCTGTCCTGAGTTCCATCAAGCAACACATTGAGTCTTGTAGGCAAATATCAGCAAGGCATTGTCCCGCAAAGTCACAAATGAAAGACCAAAATGTCCACTCATCACAACACGTTGATCCAGGAGGCCCCATGGATGTAGAGGAGAGGCCACGTTGTTGGTGAAGTTGTCCAATGTCTGAGCAGCAGGGATGTTTGGAGCGACTGGATCTCTGTAGTTGTAGTAGTAGCCGTGTTTTTCATGTCTAGACAATACCATCGGCAAATCTTCAGGGCCCACTACCTAGAAACTTAAGCTTTTATTATTGAAGGAAAGGCAGTGTTATTCTTGTACAGAGTCAAGGGGCGAGTTGTCAAGCTAAAAAACAGAACTATTAAATTAGAAAATTAAAGTTGATTTGTGTTCACACACATTGCTGTTTGAGCTCACACAGGCATAAGCTGGCAAAATATCATATTTAGAACAAAACAGAGAAAGACTGAGGGTATTTATTGCATTAAAGATAGAGTAAAGAAAAGTTAAAGGAACTTTGGAAAAATAATTTGTTAGCTGGAACCCTCGAGTCTCTGTGACCTTGTATGAGATTATCTGTTAAAATAACTTAAATTAATCAGCTATAAAACAAATTAAGTTAATTACAAATAAACATCTGTATGTCAAAACACCAAAACATCAGGCTACACAGCACTGGTCATATTTTTTGCTAAAAAGAAATCTCTGGGAAACCTATAAATCAAAATTGAAGGTACCTTTACTTATTAAATTATTTACCTAAATTAAATACTCTTAAACTTAAATGAATTAAAGTTATTTGGATCCATAGGTATATATTTTTTATAAGCACTTAGTTATCTGAGACGTCACGCTGGACAGACATACAAGTTTACAAACATATATTTGTGACATCACCATTACATGAAATTTAGACAAATGTACAGACATAAAGACATATATATAAAAAGAGAAAAAATACAATTGTGTGCACACTAAAAAGAGATCTCTTTTTCTCAGCCGGGAGGAATGACACTTAAGTTGTGAAATATTTTGAAGGACTCTTATAAGGGAATCATTGTATGTCTTCATCTTGGTCCTCTTGATTTTGTGTCTTTTTTATTAATCTTGATTGTTTAACAACTTCATATTTGTCCTTTTGATTTTGTACCTGTTTTATTAATCTAGATGGTATCCATATGGGAGAAAATTCGTGTTTTGGAAAAACACAAACAGATCCTCTCCCCCAAATTAATACTGGATCTGGACTATCAAATTAAATATATTGTGCTCCTGAAAGAACATCTTTCCAGTAAACCAAAGGTTTATGTTGTTGATGTGGGTTCCAATGTCTGTCTCCAGCAGAATAACCATCAGAGTCTAAAGTTAAAAAATTTAAAGTAAACAGGGCAACTGCCAATCTGTCCTGAGGATTTTTCCAGTTTCCTTCTGTTTTAATAACATAACTTTTAGTGTGCGGTTTGCTCTTTTAATAATGCCCTGACCCTGAGGATTGTATGGGATGCCTGTTTTATGGGAAATATTGAATTTTGCACAAAACTATTTGAAAGATGAGGACATATATGCAGGGCCATTATCTGTTTTAAGCATTTTTGGGATGCCCAATGCAGCAAAAGCTTATAAACAATGAGATGTAACATCTTTAACTTTTTCTCCAGAATGTAAGGAAGCAAAAATCATGCCTGAGCATGTATCTATGGTCACATGAATAAATCGCAATTTTCCAAAACTTGGCTCATGAGTAACATCCATATGCCACAAATGATTGGGCATTAATCCTCTAGAGTTAACACCAAAATGGGGATTGGGCAAATTATCATACAAGATTTACAGTCTTTTACAATTGTTCTGGCTGCTCTTTTGTGATTTTAAACCTATGCTGTAGCTGTAAGGTGGTGCTATTGACATGAAACTGGGAGTGAAATAAAGTAGCTTGTTGGAGCACTGAAAGTATAAATATTGTTTTTGTAAGGTCATCAGCCTTTTGATTACCTTCGTGAAGGGGACCAGGCAAGTTAGTATGTGCTCTGATATGGCCTACGAATAGAGGTTCTTTTCTTGCCCACAAAAGTTTTTGTATTTGATAAAACAATTTAAAGGCTGGAGTATGAGGTGCTATTGGTCCTGCTACCTCTAATTTTGGGATGGCATGTACAATATAGTGGCTATCTGAAAAAAAATGTTTATGGGCTGGTCTCTAAAATTTTCCAGAGCTCTTACCACAGATTTAACATTCCAATTCCACTAGTTGAGCTGATTTGTGTGCAGTTATGTCATATTTTCTTTTGTAGTGACTACTGCAGCAGTACCATTAGAGGACCCATCTGTAAATATATTAAATGCCTTAGGAATAGGTTGATTTTTTTATTACCTGTGGAAATATAATAGGATGATTAATACAAAAAGATTATATAGGAGACTTAGGAAGATGATTATCAAAATTTGCAGAAGTAGAGCATCTAGCTATAGCCCAATCATTATCATTGAAGCATAAATATTCAATCTGTGATGATGAATAAGGAGTAATAATAGTAGCAGGGTGAATGCCAAATATTTTAGTAGAAGTCTTAAGTCCTTGAAGAATAAGTTTAGCCACCATGGAGGTATAAGACTCAATTATACTTTTAGGAGAGATGGGCAAATGTATCCATAATAAAGGCTCTTGTTGCCAAAATACTCCTGTGGGTGTATATTGTGAAGAAAAAATAATCAATATCAGCGGTTGAGTTAAATCAAATCTATCACAATGAGCTCCTTGGATGGCTTTTTCTACTAACTTTAAAGCTTTCCTAGCATCAGGAGTCAATGTTCGCGGTGAAGATGGATCAGGGTCCCCGCGAAGGATGTCAAATAAAGATTTTAGTTGGCCAGTAGAGAGGTTTAGTGTAGGGCGAAGCCAATTAATGTCTCCCAGTAGTTTTTGGAAATCATTGAGGGTGGTCAAATGTTCTTTATTTATTAAAATTTTGGGGTGTCTAACAAAGGTATCCATGATTTTAAATCCTAAATATAATATGGGAGATCTGGTTTGAACTTTTTCTACTGCTATATATAATCCAAACATTTTAAATTTTCTACCACATCACTGAATATATTAAATAAGATTTTTTGATTAGGGTGGGCCAGTAAAATATCATCCATGTAATGTAGACACATGAGGTTTGGATATTTATTTTTAATGGGTTGGATAGCCTTGTCCACATATATTTGGCATATGGTGGGGCTATTAGTCATTCCCTGTGGCAAAACCTTCCATTGATATCTCTGATCAGGGCCATTATTGTCAATAGAAGGAACTGAAAAGGCAACCCTGGGGGCATCCAGAGGATGTAGGGGAATAGAAAAGAAACAATCCTTTATATCAAGAGTAATAAGATGGAAATTTATTGGAATAGCTACAGGATTAGGAAGTCCAGGCTGAGTAGGGCCCATGATTTGCATAGTTTTATTAATTTCTCTAAGATCATGTAACAATCACCATTTTCCTGATTTTTTCTTGATCATAAATATGGGGGAATTCCAGGGAGAGGTGGAAGGTTCTATATGTCCTGCTTCTAATTGTTCCTGAACTAGTAGGTGGGCCGCTTGTAATTTTTCTTTAGATAGGGGCCACTGAGGGACCCACACTGGCTTATCAGAAAGCCATGGTATTTTCAAAATTATTTTCTCAGTGGCCCCGAGGAAAAATATCTTTTTCCTTTATGATAATGATTTATTTTAGGGTTAAGCTTACCCTGTATTTTTGATAATGATTTCTTTTAGGGTTAAGATTACCTTGTAGATTTTCACATTTAACACCTGCAGGCTTGGTTGCAAGGTGTACTCCCATTTGTTGTAAAATATCTCTTCCCCATAAGTTAACCAGTAGGTTAGGTAAAATATAAGGCTGAAATGTTCCTTTATGTCCTTCATCATCCTCCCATTTTAAAATTACCACACTTTTTTCTGGGAGGTTATTATATCCCAAGCCTCTTAAACTGGTTGAAGCTTTTTGCAGAGGCCAGTGCTTGTGCCATTGATGTAAATTAATGATGGAAGAATCAGCTCCAGTATCTATAAGTCTCTCCATTTCAATTTCTTGGATTCTTATTTTACACATAGGCATCCTTGTACAGTCTCAAACCCAGCAAGCCTTGGGTCTCAAGTCAGTGGAACAAAATCCTCTATCGTTCCTTATGAGGCATACTCATTTTAAATGAATTATGTAAATTTAGAAGGAGAAGCAGCTGAGCAATTCTATCTCCTTGATTAACAGAACTTATACTTTGGTGTGAGCTAAGCATTATTTTTATTTCCCCTTTGTAATCTGAGTTTATTACACCTGGGGTCACTTGTAAACCTAATAAGCTTTCAGGACTTTGCCCGAGAATAAGTCCTATAGTCCCTGAGGGAAGAGGTCCCCTGACTCCTGTGGGAATCAGTTGAAGCCCCATTTCAGGTGTTAACACTATTCAGGCGGTGGAACAGAGGTCTAATCCTGCATTTCCTCCTGTTCCTCTGGCGAGGGAGTTGATGGCTAGTAGGGATTGTGTCAGGGAAGCATCTGAGTGGATGCTTGAGAATACTCTTCTTCCAATGCCTCGTACATTTTTGGGCCCCAGGGCATTGGGCCCCGTGCCCCGTTTTTTTGAATTCCTGGACAAATGATTTCCATGGATGTCAAATTTTGAATGGCATTCATTGGCCCAATGATTTCCCTTTTTATATTTGGGGCAGCGGCCTGGGGCACGGTATGAGCTTGGTCTTATTTCTCTTTGGGGATTTTTCCTAGAATAGCCTTATTGATTATGATAATTTTGCCTGGAATATCCTGATTGATTATAATGTCTAGGTTGAGCCCTTGTGAAGTTTTGAATGGCAGCATCTCTCATAGCTGCTGCAATCATATTTCCTGTGACAAAGGCATCATTTATATCTTTACATAGTTGTATATATATGGAAAGATCCTTGTTATTTCTCCATGGCCTGATGGATTCCTGGCAGTATTTATTAGCATTTTCGTATGCTAATTGAACAACTAATGGCATAACTTGATCGACGTCTCCAAACACTCTACCTGCAGTTCTCAAAAGTCGATCAGCAAATTCAGCATACAGTTCATTAGGTCCTTGAATTACTTTTGACAAGCTACCTTGCAGATCACCAGGGCCTTGTAAAGTTTTCCATGCCTGTAATGCAGCTGCATAGATCTGGGCATATATGACTGGCACATAATATTTTTGAGCCTGTGAGTCTGCGAACTGCCCTTCTCCTGTGAGCATCTCTACATTATGATCTCCAAACCGTGCAGCTGCATTTCTTCTAGCTGTTTCTATACACAGTTCTTGAAATTGTGATCGCCAAACCAAGTATTTTCCCCCACTTAAAACAACTTTGCATAGACTTTTCCAGTCTGAGGGGGTTAAATTAAAGGTGTTAAGGGCCTCTAGCATGCTCAGCATGAAAGGAGCTTGTGGTCCATATGTCATTACTGCCTCTTTGAGATTTTTTATTGTTTTGCAATCTATTGAGAGGTGGGCCCTCTGTCCATCAATTTCAAATACTGGCAGTTCCCAATTTAACTGTCAGTTACCCTCGAGAGCATATAAGCGCTCAGAAAGACCTTTTATTTCTCTTTCTAGGGTTTGCAAACGCCTAGTAATTCCCTTCATATTTTCTGTAATGGATTCCACCCATGGGGGAGTAGAGGACACAGGTGGTTCCTCTCCTTGATGGACTTTTCTCTTTTTTAATTTCTTTTTGATGTTTTTATTGGAGACTGTGCTCTCAGAATCAATAGATTGCCCTTCACTATTATCACCTTTACCAGTATCCTGAATTTCAGCTCCTAAGGAGAGTACATATTCTTCAGCTAATTTTAACAAGTTTCCGATGGCTTTTGCAGCTCTCACTTTTGGATTTACACCACTGCTCTCCTCACTGGTGTTAACTGACTCAAAGGCTATGCTTTCCTGATCACTTTGCTCACTATCCACTGAATAGCAATATCAAAAAACTCATCCATGGCTTTTATTATCTGACTTTTGGTTATTTTAGCTCCCATATTCAGTCAGTTCTTACCTGCCGAGGACACCTCCTCCTCACTGGGAGCACTTGAGCTGACTGCGCTGCGCCAGGTGGGCAGCTGCTCAGTCTGTGGGAGCCTGCTCTCTCCACGTGATGCAGCTAATCCCCGTGCCACTCGTCCACGCTGCTCACCTCCACTGGGCTGGGCTGTGCCGATAGAGCTGGGCCGCCCCTCTGCTCTCCTCCCGGCCTGCTTCCCCGACCGGGCCACCACTTGTAACTGCCGTGGGCAGTCTGCCTTTTAGAACAGCGGGGCTGCGGGAGAAGACTCGGAGACAGGATAGAAAAGAAAAGGTTATTTATTTTTCTCTCTCTGGCTTTAGCAACTCACAGTCTTACAATCACTCACACACACACACACAATGGCGTTTATTCTGCACACTCTCTCCCAGGCTCGGTCTCACGCGCTCAAGCAAGAATGCCGGCCGGCTTTCTTCTTCCAGTCCAAGTCCCTCCAGATCTCATGCCAAGTCCCGCGAGATCCCAGGCCAAGTTCTGCGAGGGAGATCCCGGAAGGCAGCAATGCCCGGGGCATTTCCATTGTAAACAAACACGGTCTCAGCCAACTCTTTAATCAGGGTTTCTGCACACAATCTCTCCAAAACTTGACATTGGCCATTATTTAATCTAGCCATTCTAGAGGCTATGTAGTAGTATTTGGTCTTAATTTGCCTTTCTGTAAGGATTAATGGTGTCAAAAGCATCTTCTTATTGGTCATCATACATTGTTTCTGATGCATTGTTTTTCCAAATTTTTACTTGAGTTGTCCTCTCTTTGTGTTTTAAGACTTTCTAAAATAAATATTCTGGATATGAGTCATTTGTCAGATGAATATTTTTGCAAGTATTTTCTTCCAGTTTGTTGCTTGCTATTTTATTTTCTACCAGTCATTCTTTATGAATGAGCTTGAGGTATACCTTGTATAACATGAGATTTATCTATCAGGAATGCAGAGTATGATGATATTTTGTGAATTCTTAACATGTATCCATGACCACAATACAGTTTATGAACACCCACACTGGGTTAAAAAGTTCCTTTATACCAACTTGGTATTAATTACTGTTTATACCTCTATCCCTTGGCAATCATTGTTCTGCTTTCTCTTTCTCTAGATTTGTTTTTTTTTTTTTTTTAAGACACTTAATGAAAATGGAATTATACAATATTTATAATTGTTCCTGGATTCTTTCATTTAAGGATGTTCAGAATTTCTCCCATATTGTAGCCTGTATGTGTACTCCATTTCTTTTTATTTTTGATTAATATTTTTTATATGGACACACCACATTTTTATTGACTCATTATATGTGCAATGGGGTTCTTTTTAGTTTTTCCTTATAAGAAATAAGCTTACAATGGGGCTTCATTTATATTTCATTGTGGGAATATATGCTTTCTTTCTCTTGATACCTCAAAGTGGAATTGCTAGATTCCATGGTTAGTTTTCCTTAACTTTTAAGTAACTCCAAAAGGGTTGTGCCATTTTGTTTTATTCTCATGAGTAACACTTTGGTTATTCTATATCAGGGGTCAGAAAACTATAACTCACAGGCAAAATTTTGTCTGTCCCCTACTTATGTACAGCTTGTGGTGTAAGAATGTATTTAATGGTTAGAAAAAGCAAAATAATAATTGAAGGGCAAAGCATCACACCGGGGACAGCCGTGCAGCCAAAAGATTTATTCAACAGCCTTCGTGGCTGGTAGCGAAAACCAGAGAAGAGGTGCTCTGGTCGAAGGTCAAAGAGGTGGGAGAGGGGAGTTAGGGAGAAGGGAGTGTGCAGGCTCTGGTGGGAGAAGGGAGTCAGGGAGAGGGGAGTGTGCAAGCTCTGGACAGAAGGTGGGTGCCTGGTCGCACCAGCTCTCTGGAGCTGTCGGCTAAAGCAGCTGCTGTCTGGCTGGAGCTGTCAGCTGGGAGCGGCTGTCGGGCTGAAGGTGGTCGGTCTGGAGCTGTTGCAGTGGCTTCCTCCTCTCTGCAGCGAGGAGCCGATGTATCTGTCTTCCTCCTCTCAGCAACGAGCCGATGTTGTGTGTCCGTGTGTCTCTCTGTCTGTTTTGAGTCTCTCAGACAGGGCCTTATATAGGGATTTCTGGTGGGGGGGTGCACTAGAGCAACCCCAACACCATTGGCTCTTTGCTCATAGAACAGGGTGACCTTAAAGCCTATTGGCTCTTGCCTGGGGAAAAGAAACATTCTGCCTGGGGAAGAAACATCCTGCCTGGGGGAAAAAACATCCTGTCCGGGGAAGAAACATCCTGCCGAGAATGAAACAAGGTTGCTTCTCTCAGGATGTGGAGAACTCTGGGGGGAGGGTAACCTATCTATCAATAATAATAATAATAATAATTCATGATATATAAAGGTTTTATGAAATTCAAACTTCAGTGTTTGTAAATAGTTTTGCTGGAACACAACTAAGACCACTCATTTATTTATTGTTGATTCTTTTAAACTAAAATAGCAGATATGAGCACTTGTGACAGAGCCTGTATGGTCTGAAAGTTTGAAATACTTACTGTGTACTTTACAAAAAACATTTCTATCCTTGCTTCTCTATTCCATATTTTGACAAAACCTGATGTTTCCAATAATTTTTATAGCAGTTCTGGTGGGTTCATAGTGGTTTGAATTTGCAATTCTCTAATGGACTTACTCATTTTGTAAGTTTATCAGGCATTGGAGTGTATGTATATGCACTTATATGCATGTGTGTTTATATGTGTGTGTGTGTGTGTGTGTGTGTGTGTGTGTGTATGTGTAAAGTACTTATTAAAATTCTTTGTCTAGTTTTTTGCTTGTTTTTTTTTTATATTGAGATATAAGAATTATTTACATACTCTGATTATAAGTTCTTTTTAAGGTATATAAATTACAAAGATTTTCTCCCAACTTAAGGCTTAACCTTTTACAACATTTTTTTGAAAAGTAATAGTTTTAAAATTTTATGAAGCCAAATTCGTCCATATTTTATTATTCATGCTTTTGCATTTTATCTAAGAAAACTTTGCGGAGTCAGAGATAGTTTCCTTTTTTCATTTAGAAGTATAGTTTTAGCTGATATGCAGAGTTTAATAATTTATGATCCTTTTTGAGTTAATTTTTGAATGGATGTGAAACTGGAGGCAAATTTTGTGTTTTTATAAATTAATATACAGTTTCTATAGCTTCATTCATTGAAAACCTATCTTTTCTCCATCAAATTACCTAAGAATATTTGTTGAAAATCAGTTCTGCACATCTGTAGCACAACTCTATTCTTTCATTGATCTATTTTGATCTATATGTTTATTTTTATTATTTACAAGCATTGTGTTATTTACTTATGAATCACAGTATCTTTACTTTTAAGTATTTCATTATTTTATTTATGATTAACTTGTATTATTTGTACATATCAATGGGATTTGATGTGTATTTCAACATATGCAGACAGCACAAACAGATCATATCCAGTCTTCCTGTACCTACTTGCCACAGCTCCCAACCTCTAGTAATCATTATTTTACATTCAATTGATGTTTTTACACTTCCACATATGTGAGAATACCTGATACTTACCTTTCTGTTTCTGGATCATTTCCCTTATCATAATATCCTCTAGGTCCATTATTTCCTTTACATACTAAAAAATATTAATCTTCTCTTAGAAATATTTGTCTTGTAGTCAGCATCTTACTTAGTGGAGAAACACTAGAGGCATTTCAATTATTAAGAAAATGGCAAGCACTATCTCTACTACTATTCAACATTTTCCTGAATATTTTAGTTAATATGATTAAGAGTAATAAACTAGAGGTAGAAAAGCTGGGACAGTTAAAATATAACTATATCCCTTTACAGATAGATTATATAATTGTGTATCTAGAGAACACAACTGTCCATGATAAAATTAACCCAGAACATAAAGGAATTAAATAAATTAGTATATAAAATTAGTGCACAAGAATAAATTGCCTTCTTGTGCAAAAATAAATAAGTAACCAGATAAAGGAGTTCTGTAATGGCCTGGATAGAGGGTTTTTTGTTTGTTTGTTTTTGTTTTTAAATAAAGAATCCAAAGTAAATATTTTGAGGTTTATGGACCTATATAAGACCTTCATTTCAATTAGTCAACTCTATCACTATGGTATAAAATTATCCCCAAATAATAATAAACAAATTAATATGTTTATATTCCAATACAAATTCATTTCATTTTCAAAGGGGAACATTGGTCTGACTTTGGCTTTTAGGCTATGGCTTACCAACTATTGAGATGGAGAATCAAAAAGAGAAAATGTTTAGAGTAACAAAAAAGAAATAATGTAACTCTGTATAAAGAAGAGAATGAGACATTTTTCATCTATGAGCTAATTTGTTCAAAATAAAACACAAGAAGAATAAATCAGAGAGTAATGAGATTGATAATCAGATATGAATGAAGCAGAATAGAACAAAAGAAGGAATGGGGAAAAGGAAGACACATCTCATGAAGGTAACTCTTTCACAGTTCTGAATTTGGAATCACATTAGTGTCTCATATAACCAATATACAAAAATAAATAGAACCAAGAATAATAGGGGGAAATGCCAGTTAAATATAAACAGACATGTGCTGTGTTAATAAGTGAACAACAAAACCACACTGAAGGGGAAAAACGAGGTAACCTTCAGGAAAATTTAACATAGAATTTAGATTATAAATTAGATTATATTCTTAGGTGAAAGAACTCTGAAAAATATTAAACTCTAGTTAATGGACTTACTTCATTTTTACATAGGCATGAATAAGCAATACTAGAACTATTTTATTTTAGGACTGAGTGTATAAGTGGGTATTTTGTGGGTGGTAGGAGACCATATCTCACTATTGACAAAAGGACATATAAATACTGAAAAAAGGAAGACAGAGTGAAACCAGTGATAGTGGACTAAAATTGGAGATATCAGAATTCACTCGTGGCTTTTAATAGATGCATACATGTGTATCTGTGATGTGTCTATGTGTGTGTATGGGTGTTTGTATTCCGTTAATAGTGCATGTTTCCTAGATGCTCTGTTGAGAGAATCTAAGAAGAGTAACACTGCAGCAATTAGCATCTCTTACCTAGACCTCAGAGCTAGGTCTCTAAGCACCATTCTCCTTTAAAGAAAACTAGATCTCTTTGGGGGAAAGGATGATGTCAGTTATGGATAAGGGGAAGTTCATGAATAGCCTGGAATTATTTAAATATCCTAGGATGTAAGAATATGTTTAAAGAATTTTGAAGAGATGTTAAAAAGATTTAGGAACCAATTTTAGGGGATTCTCATTCATCAATTCTGGAATAATTTGAACATCCAAATAAATAATGACACTAAAGAAATATAACCCACTAAATAAAATAAGAATTCATGAGCCCACATAGATATGAAAGAAGGCAAGCAGACAGGAAGAATGAAAGAAGAAAACCCATACAGAATGTTAAACACAGGAGAAATTATGTAATTAAAAATCACCATTTAACAAACATCATAATAATCTCCTAAGGCAAATAAGAGATAGCAAAACTAGTTTGAAAGTTTGAGGCATCAATGTTATTTACATACTCTCAAAGTAACTTCCCACAAGATAGTCACAAGAAGAAGAATATTACCATTATAGTGACAACTGACAAGCACCAAATAACTAAGCGAGGAGAGTCAATGGGACTTATCAGCACCATGTCCTATTTGATAGGATGCACTGAAAACACAAGATCATTTTTGTGGGACATGTGCCAAATGCCTGATTCTGTTCATGAGGAAACATCAGGCAAATTGAAATTGAAGTGCGTTCTACAAAATTATTGGTCTGTGTCTTGAAACACAGTGTATGACAGCAGAACTGTTCAAGATTAATTTAGAAGATTAAAGAACTGCAACAAGTGAATGCATTGTGTGACTGGTAGTTTCTTTTGCTGTAAGAATGCTATTGAGATAATCAGGGGAAAATAAAAACTTGCAGATCAAATAATACTATTATATCAATTATTTTGTCTCAATATCGAAAATAATTCTGTGGCTATAGAAGAGAATAGCCTTGTTTTTAGGAACAAGACACTGAGAATTTTAAAGAGACATCATGACTGGATGTTACTCTCAAATAATTCAGGAGCAAAGTATATAAAATTATAGAAGAACAGCCAGAGAAAGCAGAGTAAAACAGATATGGTAACATATTTACTTTTAACATTTGTGATACATGAGAGAAGAGCAAAAGGGAAATCTTTGCACTATTCTTGCAACATTTTCAAAAATTTTATATATGTCACAAAAAGGTAATAGAGGGGAGACAGAGCAGCTTCCTCTAAGCCCTACCTTAAGAGCAGTGCCCTGCTTCCTATACTGTAGCTGGGAGGTCGGCAATCATCCGTCCTTTGAAAAAAGATTGAAATATTGTTTAATGTATTAGTCTTGACAATTTAATCTCTGAGTCAAGATTGTTTGCAACTCAAAGTGACCACAGGATTTTCTATAACCTCCAAGTCACCAGAAAGACACAGATCCTACCAGACACAGATCCCAAACCAATGGAAAACTTTTTCCATTGAATAAATTTCAAACACAGTGGAAGCCAAAAACAAAGCTGCATTTAGATAACAAAAAACAAAGTGAAATATCAGCATATGCCATTCCCAGGTTCAGTCACTAGAATGATTTCATGTTAGAAATCTTTTCTGAACTGTGTATAATCAATGAACTGATGAAAAATAATAATTGCCACTATGATAGTTATCATCACAGCTTATATTTATATCAGATAATAACAATTCATTCGCCTTTTTTACCCTCACAGGCAAACCAAATCCATACTAAAGAAATTTAACAACTTGTTCAAATCAAGACATGTAAGATTTCATCAAGGATGGATCTCTTTAGAGGCATTTATTCAAAAACTATGAAATCACTTAGCTTACTTGAAGCTGTACTTGTATCTTTCATTTCTATAGAAGGCCTACTCCCTCGCATCCCCAAAAAGCAAAGAAGAAAGAAGCCACTATTTTTCTCAAAAACATTCTCTGAAATAAAGAGAGAGGAAGTTCCCTCTTTGTTTTATTCATAAACAAACTAACAAAAGAGAAACTGACTTTCCTGAGAGAACGTGGGTAAAGCCTGGTGTTACATCAAATCTCTTTTCTTTATTCTTGTTCTGGAGTTGGGTTTGTTCCATTTCAATATTGTATTTTTAATTAATAAATTTTATTGCAGTTATAGACCTCCACTTTTAATCTGTATGAATACTTGTTTATTTAAAAACAAGTTGGGAAGTAAATTTTAGATATACAAGTATCTTTAAGTAATAAAGGAGTTTGTTTTGTTGTTGCATTTTTGGTCATCTAAATGTGAAACAAATATCCATGTTCCAATTAATTATTACATTACCCATCTGTCCATATCTTGGCTGGAAGCATTCATTTTTATATGAGATAAACAACCTTAATCAGTTACTTTGCATTCTAATTTTGTTTTATTTTTTAAAAAACTAAAGCAGTTGGCACATTAAAAAATTAAAATATGGAATGGAAAAAATTAGAGGACATTTTACTACTGACTTTACTTATCTATGTTCCTATTTAAACTACTATGTGGAAAGTCATTTTAAAAATTGCATCTGAAAAATAGAAAAGAAAACTTGGAATTATATTTAAATTAAAGTACATTCTGCACCTTAAATCTATAAAAAATTTTATCAGGCCTTTCTTAGGAATACTGCTGAAATTCTACCTTTATATTAAAATAGATTAATGCTATTTATTAGTACATATTGTATTTACAACAGAAAACAGCAAGAAAAATTAATTTTTGGAAAAAATATTTGGAATAATTTCAATACAGAATGAAAAAGAGTTTGCAAATAATAAATGGTCCATTTTTCCCAAAAAATTATCTGCATATTTACCTTTTTAAATTATTGCATTAAAATCCTTTTTTTTTTCCTACTGGGGTTTGAACATAAGACTTTGCACCTACTAGGCAAGCACTCTACCACTGAATTGCATCCCCTTCTCATTTAATTAATTATTTATTTATTAGAGTCTAACCAAATTGCCCAGGTTGGGCTTGAACTTGCGATCCTCCTGCCTCAGCCTCCTGAGTAGCCAGGATTACAGGTTGCCTGACTTGGAATTCCTTTTCTAATCAACATATTTCATAGTATTCATCAATAAAAGAAACCACATAATTAGCATGCTTTCATTTTATAAATTAAAAATTGGAAGTCTCTTTTAATCAAAAGATATACTAAAACCTCTAGATATACTTAAAACTTTGTGAGCAAGAGTTTGCATAACAGTACTTTGTTATACCATCTTAAACATCTATTTTGTTTTATAGTTGTTATTCTATTTATAAAGCACAATTCATAATTCCAATAGGAGTGCTAGGAATAGATAATTATATGTATAATCTAAACTTATAGGGACTGGGGAAGGCACTGATCAACTGAATTCTGCCAGTGAGTAGCACAGAATTTCAAAATGTGACAAGAAAAATACATCCTCACCTGTAAAAAATAAAGACAAAGGAATATTTTATTACCACCTTATGTTCTATCTTTTAACCTGAGAAGATCTCTAATGAGATAGACTGGACTCTTAACGAAGATCTCTTTGCTAGTCCAGCTTCCACTCCCTGTCCAGGCTTAAACTAAAATTGCTCTCAATGCAATCACTCTCATACCTTCCTGCCTCTGGAACACTGTCCTCTGATTCCCTCCTGCCTCCCTTCACACATGCTGCATTCCATGTTTCTCAGTCACGTTTGCCGTCTACTCCTTCTCTATCCTTTTTCATATTTTCTCTACCATCCTGTTTTCCTCCATCACTACGTGACTTCAGGGTCGGTCCAGTGAGAAGCTCGAGCACATAAACGTAGAAGCCAATTTTATTTAGCCCTTGCTCTTATCTCTTAGTTGTGGTCTACTAGCAAAGTCCTTTAATTCTACTCTAACATACATATCCGCTAATGTCTGCTGACACAAGGCTCCTTGGAGACTCCTCTCTTCTAGACAGCTACAGTTTCTTACTAACTCTTCCACTTACTTGGTTACAGGTCCTAGCAGGAAACAGGTGGGGCCTTGCAATGTGTATTTAATGAGAATGCATGTCTGAGCTGGTCCGTGGCCACACAGAGCCAAGCAAAGGCGTGGTTACTAGAACCGGACCTGAGCAGTGGCAATAGGAGATCTCTCTGACCTGCTTCACTCCATCCCTGACAGTATCTGAGGCCTTTGGTAGAATATGAGGTTTGTCAAATCTCAGCTTAAAAGGTATGTTGTTGGGGTGGGAGGATGTCCCCATTGCATTCTTCTTTCATCCTCTGAATTCTTCCATTCCCCAAATCCAGTGGAAATCCAGAAGGCTAGAATCCTCATAGATCAGTCCTCCAGAACAGACAAGGTGGGAAAGTGGACAGGGAAGGCCAGGAATATCTGACCTATTCTATCACAATCCTATTTTCTTCATAGTGACAACAACAAAAAGGGTGATTTTCCTTTCAAAAACAGCACTCAGACCTGGTGAACCAAATACTTAAAACACCTGTTGCAGTTGGAATAAAATAGAAACATTTTACCATGCTTCCTCCTGCTTGTGTTTCCATTTAAAGTTCTCCCTCCTTCCTCTCTCTCTCTCTCTCTCTCTCTCTCTCTCTCTCTCTCTCCACACACACACACACACACACACACACACACACACACACACACAGCCTTCCAGCTCTGCCAGCCCAGAACATTAAGAACACTGTGAAGTCTGTGAGAATTTAAAGTCTTTGCATTGGCTCTCTCTTTTTTCCAGAATGGTCTTTCCTCATCAATTTTTTGCAAATCATTCCCTTTTGCAAGTATAGATAAGTCATTATCTACTGTGACCAATGGCAATTGACCTCTACAAAGAAAAAAAAAAATGAAGCAAGATGAAAAGGGTCAGAGATGGATTATTATCTTATATATTATTTCCTCATTAAGTGAGGAAGTCCCTAATAAGCTGATGTTTAACTAGTGAACTGGAAAAAAGTGAGATAGAGACACTCAGGTCCATTCACTGAATATTATTCAAGGCGGAGAGAACAAGTATTAAAGCATGGAGGTGAGAATAGGTTTGTCATGCTTGAAAAGTAACAGATAACAGAATGACTGACCAAGTTGTGGGAGGGAGAATCACAGAAAACATGTCAGAGAAGTGACCAGAGAGCCATATCACATAGGACTTTTGAGGCCCTTTTAGAGATGTTGGCTGGATCTGGGTGTGGGGGAGCACACTTATAATTCCAGGTTTGGAGGCTGAGGCAGAAGATCACAGGTTCAAGCCCAACCTGGACAACTTAGTGAGACTCTGTCTTAAAATTTAAAAATAAATAGATAGATAGATAGATAGATAATGGGCTGAAGCTGTAGTTCAGTGATAGAGCATTTACCTAGCTTGCAAGGGATCATAGGTTGGATCCCCAGGGCTGCTCAATCAATCAATCAATCAAAAAGTTTGCTGCTTTTGTGAATGAAATGGGAAGTTTCTGGAAGGTTTTTATCAGATGATTTATACCATCTGACTTGAATTTTAATCTGATCCTTCTCAAAGCTGTGTTGAGAAGAGGCAAGGATGGTGTTGGGTGACTAGACAGGTGCCTCATGCTATGCCTGCTCTACCAATGATGATGGTTCAGAGAGGTTTGGATATTTCACATGCTTTGAAACAAATATGGGAGAAAAACAGATGTCAAGAATTGTTCTAATGTCTTAGATCTAGATAACCATTCTAATCTTGTTTTTGTATTTGATTACATTCTACCTTTTATTGTTTTCAAATTTCACAAGTAGATTTTTTATGTTTGGTCGCAGAGCAAGCATCTTGAAGTAGAGAACTCAATGGGGTTAGCCTCAATGCCTAACAGCACATGGTGCCTCACAGGCACTCTACAATTATGGATGAATGTGTTTTGTCCTTGCTATTTTGATGTCAACCTTGATGATGTACTGATATGGGCATACCAGTAAGTCTCTCAGATTATAAACAAACAAATTTCCAGTTGGTTCACAGAGAAGATATTGTAACTGGCAGTGCTTTCAGGCTGAGGGAATTTTTCAGTAGGCGAACCAGAGAGCTATGAAAGTGAGCATAGCTTTTGTTTCTCCTAAAGAATCCAATAAAGTGCCTGGCTGGAGGAAGACATTAATTACTATTTCATTGCATTTATGTGGAAGTTTTAGGATATGCTGGGCATATTTTATAGTGGTTTTATTTGAAATATGTTTTGATTTTTTTTAATCTGTACTTGGGAATCATATTTGATGTCTAAGTGCCCAAGGAACAACTGATACATGTCACCCTGCTCTAGTTATACAAAATTGACATTGTGTATAGACATAATTATAACTGATCCAGAGAAATGTGTTTATTAAAAAACACCTGTATACTTTTGGGGGAGCAAAGATTCTAACATTTCTTACCTGAACAAGTTCTCACAGCCTTTAGTGAAATGTTTGTACATCTAAGATTATTTAGAAAATTTTCCATGGCTATTTTGGGTTATTTTTTAAAAAAAAATCTATATTTCACTTGAAGTTATTCATTGCAGGAAACTTAACATTTTAAAAACTCCGTCCCATCTTTTGAAAAAATATAAAAACAACTCTCTACATATACATATGTATATGTGTATATATATATATAATTTTAAAACTATAAATTATATAACTACATATGAAATATACACACATACAAATTTACATAATAAAATAACAAGGGAATATTGAATATTATGTATATGGGCGTGTTAATGGTTTTTTTACTTTTTATACAGTAAATTACTTCACAAATTATGTAAATAACATTTCAATTTTAGTTATAATTGAGTATGTCAATTAAAAAATGATGTATAACTGAGCTTAAATTTAGTCATATCGAATAGATAGTAATAATCATTAACATATTTTTGTTATTCAAAATAATCTCAAGAATTTCAATAACATATAATAATCATAAAAATGCCTGTTATTGAAATTATATATGGAGCTATTAGTTACATTTCAAATGAATTGTAAATACTTCGAATCTTATATACTTTCCACTCTGGTAAGTACTATTTTTTTTCTGATAATATTATTATACCCAACTTTTGCAATTTGTAATACAAAATGAGATATTTTTCCTTATTCAAAATGTATTTTTTGCCAGGTGTGTTCGCGCATGCCTGTAATCTCAGGGACTCAGGAGGCTGAGGCAGGAGGCTCTTCTTTTCATTATGCAACTGATTCTTTTAGTGTCATATAAGCATGAGAGCAATGCATTTAGGTTAATTCATAATTTACCTATTTAAAATTATTCTGTAATGATATAAAGAAAATTACAAATTTGAATTGATATAATGAAACTTTGTAAAATGTAGCATGCAATATTTCAAGCAATACACTCATAAAAAAATAGCCAGTTTTTTCATTATAGTGATCTTTTTTCTTGTTCTCTTTTCCTTTCTCTAATGGGTTAAATAATGTCCTCCCCAAATCACATCCTTTAGAAACCTCAGAATGTCACCATTTTGGAAACAGGATCATTGCAGGTATAATTAGCTCAGGACCTTAAGACAAAATCATCTTGGATTTCGGGTGGTCCCAAAGTCCATTGAGTAAGGTTTCCTTAGGGGAAAAGAAAGAGACAGAAATGCAGAAAAGAAGTCCATGTGAAGATGAGAGACTGCAGCTAGGCTGCTGCAAGCCAGTGAAAGCCAGAGCCACTGCAGCCTTCAGAGGGGACCCGGCGCTAATGAAACCTTGAGTTCTGACCTTTTGAACTGTGTGGGAAAAAAAAAAAAAAAATGCTGTTGTTTGAAACTTCTCAGTTTGTGATAATTTGTTATAGTTGGCTAGGAAACCCATTAACTTTTCATTTTCATCCTTTCCTTTTTCTATGAGTTCCTCTCTATATGCATTGTAGGGGAGCCTGGGGCTTCCTTATCTTTACAGTTTCCTATTTATATCAAGGCAGTCAACTTTCACAGATACAAATGACCTCCACCTGTTTTCTTCAAAGAAATGTTATAAAGTCAGATTATAATTGTGAATTCATACATAATTGGGAATTTTTCTTTTTAAATTAAAAATGCTTTTCCCAGTAGTAATAAAAAATTTTGTTTAACAGCATTTTTGTTATCCATAAACTAGTTCTTCTTGCAAAGGCATTTTGATTTCTTCAATTTACTTATTTTTACAAATTCAAGGTTTTGAGTTATTTGAAATTATAATTATTGTCAGGTAACTTAACTATTACCTGATTATTTTCATAAAAGGTTTATAGAAAAATGGAAAATATCTAGTCAAAGTAGTTAAATATTTTCAAGTATCGTGATTCATAGTGCAAAATGCTATTCTCTTATACACACCCAAGAACATTCAGTATTAGCATTTTAATTGACAATTACTTTATAAGAGAGAAAAGTGTGTTACTTAAATATGTATTTTTATATTATCAACTAATTTAAAAATGTTCATTCGACATTTATCTAAACCATTTTTAATTTTGTCTCCTGTGTCCTTTGTCCATTTATAATCTGGAGTCTATACAGTTTCCTGGGGCTTCTATAAAATACTATCACAGACAGGTGGCTTAAACAGGAGAACTCTGTTGTCTCACAGCTCCTGAGGCTAGAAATAAAGATCAGACTGAGGCAGGAATGGTCCTCTCAAGAGATGTGAAGAGACATGTGTTTCCTCTTTACCCCTGGCTTCTGGTGATTTGCTGGCAGTTTTGGGTGTTTCTTGAAGATGCATCACCACCCACCCACATACTCACCCCATTTGTACCTAAATGTTCATATGGCATTCTCCTCCTGTGCATCTATCTCTGTGTCTAAATTTCCCCTTTTTCAATTATGCCAGAGACATTGTATTAGGGCATGCTCAAACAAACTCATTTTAACTTTATTACCTCTGTAAAGACCCTATTTCCAAATAAGGTCACATATTCAGGTAATTAGGGTTAAAGCTTTAGCATATTTTGTGGGAGAACACAACTCAACCCAGAAGAATGTTATTTATTCCTTTATAAACATAAACATTAAATGTTGATAATATTTTTGCATATATATTTTTCAAGATTGGTACTTTTAATTCTTTTTGTATTAGAAAATTATTTTTTATTTTTGTTATTACTGCTTCTCTCTTGTTTGTATTTTGCTTGTCTTACTTTATGTGGACAAATTAATTTATTTCTTCTTTATTGTTATCTCAAATGATCTTAAATTTGCAATGTCCTATTCCATACAGAAACTTAGAAATTATTTATCTCTGTTTACCTCTCTCCTCTCTCTCTTTTCCTTTCATTTTTCTTTCTTTCTTTTTCTTTTTTTTTTTTTTTTTCTTCTTCTTCTTCTCCTTCTCCTTCTCCTTCTCCTTCTCCTTCTTCTTCTTCTGTACTGGGAATTGAACTCAGAAGTGCACTGAGCCACATCCGCAGTCCTTTTTTACATCCCTTCTCTTAATAGCATTTTAATCATTTTTTACATTTACATTTTACTTTTCTGTCCATCTAGAATGTATTTGGGGTTCTTTTTTAAAGATAATTTTCCTGAGCATATATTAACTCAGCTAAGTGACTCCTAATGACATTTTGGCCAACAAAAGACCACATATATGATGGGAGTCTCATAAATTACATCACCTAGCAAAATTGAAGGCACTTTAGTCTGTGTCTACTCTACAATATTTGCACAATGATGCCGTCACCTAACAATGATCTCTCAGACTGTATCCCTGTCATTAAGCACTGTATACCTATGGATAAAAACTTGTACAAGGCAATATTTTTCTCCATGTACTGTATTTAAACAATTTTTCTCCTCTCTCTCTCTCTCTCTCTCTCTCTCTCTCTCTCTCTTTTTTCTTTTTGGTACTGAGGATTGAACCCAGGGGCTTAACCACTGAGCCACATCCCCAACCCCATTTTATTTTTTATTTTGAGAAAGGGTCTCACTAAGTTGCAGAGGCTAGCTTTGAACTTGTAATCTTCCTGTCCCCACTTCTTAAGCCACTGGATTTACAGGCATGTACCACCATGCTCAGGTTGAACAAATTTTTTTTTTTTTTTTTTTTTTTTTTTTTGGCACCAGGGTTTGAACTCAGGGACACTCGACCACTGGGCCACATTCCCAGCCCTTTTTTTGTATTTTATTTAGAGACAGGGTCTCACTGAGTTGCTAAGTGCCTCGCCATTGCTGAGGCTGTCTTTGAACTCGCGATCCTCCTGCCTTAGCCTCCCAAGTACTCGGATTACAGGCTTGTGCCACCGCGCCCAACATTGAACAAAATCTTAATGAAATATTTGAGGATTTAGGCATGGGGATTTAAAATATGCAATGTATACATGTTTTAAAATTATATGGTATTTCTTCAAGATGTGTAATTTTTATATTTTTTGTATCAGTTAAAAATAAATTTAAATAAAAGTTCTTAATGCCCTAAAGTTAATATTTTCATTTTCCTTACAAATACAAGCTTCTTTCCATTATTCTCAATCATATTTTTAGATTATATTTCAACCAAGCTTACTATATGGTGTACAATATGGGAGTGCTGGATCTGTCACCATTTACATTGTGATTTTGAGTGAGACATTTAGAGGATTTTGGTTTCATTATTTGTAAAGAAATTAAACACTAGTTTCATTGAGATAGCTCTTAATATAACAAAAAATTATGATTGTATCTTATCAGTGTTTTATGAAATATGTATAATGCAATTGTTTGTAGTCAAATATAGAAAGACTATGTATAATATGTATAATATGTATACTATGTATACTATGTACAATATGTATAATGCAATTGTTTGTAGTCAAATATAGAAATAATATTCAGGTGAATATTATTTCTGAAATTTCTCTTCTCATAATGTAAAGGGCATAATGTAAAGGGCAAAGGACTAAGTCAATGGGCATGTTATCCAGTTCCAGCTATATTGTGTTTAACTTTTCAGAAAATATGTGTATTCTTTTTAGAGCCTTAGTTTCTTCTAATTTAAATTAAATGGAATTGTTTAAAATTGTGTTAACTAAATAGATTAGAAATGTCATCAGAAAATTCAGGGAAATGAGATGCTTTAGTGATTTCTATGGAATGGTTAATAAAAAAAATAAACAGATGGACAATAGACAGGAAGACAGCCTTCACCATTTTAAGGGTTTGTATATATTTCAAGGGACAGAATTGTCATTTAGTATTGTATTTTTCTCTAGGCTGGCATTTTTATCCAAACATTTTTCTCTGCTATGTGACATAGTTGGCCAAACGTGAGAAAGAATAAGTGAAATCCAGTGTTGTGGTTATGCTATGTCTGTCAGGAAAAAAAAATAGCAATTATTAAATTAAAAATTCATAATATTGGGGTTTCCTTTATTCACTCAAGGGAAAAAGTGCAAATGCAAATAAGTTATATAATTTGATGTCAATTCTATTTTTTGCCTGGTCACTATTGAAAACAAGATTCTAAGCCTGTTGTGGTTGCCCACACCTGTAGTCTTAGCTACTCAGAAAGCTGAGGGGGGAGGATTGATGGAGCCCATGAGTTTGAAACCAGCCAGGGCAAGATAATGGGAACCCATCTCAAAAAGGAAGAAAGGAAGGAAAGCAGGAAGAAAGAGAAAGAGCAAGAAAGAGAGAGAGTAAGAGAGAGGAGAAGTGAGGGAGGGAATCCCAACGTTGAAGAGCACCTTCTGTGCTGTCCTAGGAGGGGAATTTCAGGGTTCCTATGCTATCTATGCAGTCAGACCAAGTCATATCCTATGATAGAGCCAACTCTGTATTCTTCCCTCTCTTTCTCCTCTCATAAAAAGGGTGACTAATTTGAAAGCCTTAAACTAAAGATGATCCAATGAAGAAAGTGTGGTGCTTATAATTTATTAGGCTTTCTTCTTTCCCATTTTCTTTGCCCAATTATCTCTGAAATATTATTTCTGAAATTTCTCTTCTCAGTTTTCATCTATCCACACAAAGGACGGGGGAGGAGAAGTCCAGAAAAATCAAGCAATACCTGTGTCTTTTTCTCCTTTGTTTCCCTGTGTACATGACCTTTATATCTTAGTCAGCCTGAGATCTATCATTTTTATGACTGGTGGATTGGAAGTAAGAATCAGGATTTATTGTAGCCAAAATGAAAGGAGAAGGAAATAATTCATATTTTGCTTCAGACACCCAAAATAGAATCTTCAAAACTTTAGCAAGAAAATTGGCTTAATTCCATGATTGTATAAGTGTAGTTTCTCATCTATTATATCAAGAAACAGATGTGAAATATTGAATTTTATGTAAGGGAGGTTATGGCCTGAGAGAAAACAGAATCACCATCCCAAAGGATGGAGGAAATAGAAAACTAGGTTAAATGTTGGGATTATTACCTTTTGGACTAACTTTGGGATAAAGGTCTCTAGAAATGGGTAGGATGGCAAGGATGACTTGAAAGTACATATCTGTATGTTTTCCATGCAATGCCACAACCTTCAGGTGAAGCCCGGTGGGAATTCCCTTCCATCTCTGTATGGAAACCTGTGGTATTAGAGAAAGTCAGCTATATGAAAGAGTTTGAAGAGCTGCTCCTGTATCTTCACAGCTGATGAGGTATGTGCAAAGGTAGCCCCAAAGCATTTGGATACCCTTGATAGGAGCACTGGACATAAGTTTATTGGAGCAGAAGATTTCTGGGGTTGCTGCAAGACAGTCACAGTTTAGGGGACAAAATACTTTTATCATAGGGACGAGTTGTCCCCAAAAGCCATTCTCACGAATCTACCTCAGGATCCCTGAAGTGGGGCATCCCAAAGCACCACAAACATTTGAGGACTGTGACTGAACTGCAGGATCAAATTCACATTAGTCATGCCTAAGGGAAATTTAGGCTTGTTGTAGCTTTTTGGGACAAAAAAAATGAACATATATATTTAGAATGGACTAAGAATTAACAAAACATTAATTTTCAAAAGCTGTCAAGTGATCCAGGAAATACAAATGGAAAAAAAGGATGCAACTAATTATTGTCACTGATTGTCCTCTGTGATACACATTCTCTCCCCATGGTTGACTGCACTCACTGCTTCTTCATATGATGATTTGGTAATACCTTCTACAGAGAGATTAGAAAAGTAACTGTCTCTCCCTCTGGCATTATTCATAGAAATTTGCTTTCAAAAAATTATCAATTTAAAATTAATTTCTTAAAAAGTAGTATCAGTGGAAGAAAAGTTCTTTTCAGCTTTACGATTTCTAATTAGCAATGCCATCCACACTTTTACTGTTGCTGTCAAATCAGGAAAGCCCTGTGTGAAACTTCTGTCATATATGAGCTTTAAAATTTCAGGACATTTCACCAGTCTCCTTAAATGCTCTTTAAACTGACTACATTATTCCTGGAAGCCTTTCAAGACTGCCAGCGATAATTTGACTTACACAGCAGTGACTGCAAAGCACAAAAATCTATGTATCCAAACTTACACCATGTCTGTTTTCTGCTAAATCTTCACTTAGGCTGATCCTGAAACTTCCCATGGCCACTCCAATACTACCAGCAAGAAGAGGTTGACTATGATGACATAGAGGAAAACAGAGTGGAAACAGTAGTTTCCACCAGTTGTAGTTAATATATACTAATTTTGTAAAATTTATATAAGTGCATCTCCTTTGAATAGCTTCCAGAGCCATAGAATGAAACAGTGTGACTGAAGTTTTAGTGGTGGGACTTTCACAGTTATTCCAGGTCTGGTTTGGAGAGTAGTTTCAAAGTTTGAAAAAGAGCAGGAAAACAGAGAGATTGGAGAAAAAAATGAATGATGTAAAATAAGAATATTTTACTTTAAAATCCTCTCAACTTATTCTAATAGACCAATGTCATCAAATTAGAGTAAATGTGCCATTCTTCATTTGTCTCCACCACTGCCCACCTTCTAGCTATCCAGGAGGTGGGGGGCCTAGGTAAATATCATACAAGTAAATTTAAAAAGATATATTTTCTTTATGTTTCTAAATATAATACTAAAAGCCAGGTGTAGTGGCTCCTTTCTGTAACCTAGGGGTTTGGAAGGCTGAGGCAGGAGGATCACAGTTCAAAGATAGTTTCAGCAACTTAGGGAGTCCCTAAACAACTCAGTGAGACCTTGTCTCTAAATAAAATATAAAACGGGCTGGCAATGTGGCTTAATGTGGGGATATGGTTAAGTGACCTGGAATCAAGCCAATATATGATAAAATATAAAGAACTATGGGGCATCCTTGTATTTGATTTACAAGTTGATTCATTGTGTGTCACTTAACAACAGGGATATGTTATGGGAACTGTGTCATTAAGGGATTTCCTTGTTGTTGGAGCTTCATGGAGTGCAACCCCACAAACCTAGGTGATAGGTATAGGCCAGTTACTCCATGTGGCCTCTTGATACAGTCTGGAGATGTGGTAAACACAGCTGTCGCTGGTGTAACTCAGCACAGTGTTTTATAGGGAATTTGCATTTATAAGTAGGGGTACACTCTAAAACAATGATAGGGCTGGGAAAGTAGCTAGTGGCAGAACACTTGCCTAGCACATGTGAGGCCTGGGTTCAATATCCAGTATTGCAAAAAAACAAACAAACAACAACAAAACAGTAAAATATATAGTAAACACACCAATAATATAGTTGTGTTTTATCATTTTCAAGTATTTTCTACTGTACATAATTGTATTGCTACACTTTTATAAGGCTGACAATGCAAGTTTGTTGACACAAGCATCACCAAAAATATGTGAATAATCGATTGCATTATGACATGGCAATTGTTACAAAACCTCTAGGTAACAGGAATTTTTCAGCTCCATTATAAGCTTATGGGACCACCATCGTATTTGTCATCAATGGAAACATTATGTAATGCCTGACTTTATTTTCTTTGAATGCGATCTTAACATTTAATTGTAATACCCATTTTTTTTTGGGGGGGGTACCAGGGAAAAAAAATCCCAAGCCCTATTTTGTATTTTATTTAGAGACAGGGTCTCACTGAGTTGCTTAGCACCTCACTTTTTGTTAAGGCTGGCTTTGAATTCATGATCTTCCTGCCTTAGTCTCCCAAGCTGCTGAGATGACAGGCATGGGCCACCACACCCACCTGTATTATCCATTTTTTTTTTTTTTTACTTCAGATTCCCTCATTATATTTTTTTTATTATTATTATTAAACTTGTAGGATAAAGGCTTTAATTTCCCCAGTCAGAATTGCTTAATATTATTCTAATGTAGTTGCCAAGGACTAGTACCCAATAACACATCAGAAATATAATAGAAATTGGTATATAAGATTCCAGGTACAGAAATTCTAATGTTTCATTGTCCTTTGAAACAGTGTCTGTCTTTTTTTTTTTCTTTCCAAACACATGATCAAGTTGAGTTATATTCATAAGACCAAGTTATTTATCCAACTTCTTCTTTTGCCATTATGAACTTATTTGTGCCCATGGAATGGACAAGAATGTTAGACCATAAAATATGAAGGCAATCCAATAAAATTCATTGATTATTTTTGATAAATCTTCAAGCTGGGTTGCTGACTCAGGACCTTCCCTTCATTGCTAATCTACACAAAGGATAGGAAAATAGGGCCACAGTGCTGTGGAGATGGATTTGAATAAGAAAGAACCAAGTACTTCATATGTAATCCCATTGGGCACCTACTTCCTCAATAATAAGAGAGTAAAGAAGAGAATTGTAGGATACTTTGGGACAGGTATCATGTTCAGGCATGGATTTCTAGAGCAGGTGTTATCTAGATTGAGGTATGAGGTGGAAGAGTTGGATGATAGAATAGACGATTCAAAGCAAAGGAAAAAGGATTTCAAAAGTGGGGGTGTAAACGTGGCACTTTTACAGTTGAGAAAGAAAGTTTGGGCTCCAAGATGGATGCTAGATTAGAGGCAGGGATGGGGAATAAGAAGGAATGATTTTCTATAGAGGAAGTACTCCTTAGTTGCAACCGGAAAAGGATTCACCCTTCTTCTTAAAGTTGTGAACATTTGATTAAGTAAGAAGAGAGTGGAATAACAGTCACCCAAATCCACATTTAAACTCAGAGTGTTCAGAGTGAAAAAAATGTTAAGATTTTTTTTTTTTTTTTGCCATGAATTTTAATTTCCCTTGCCCTTTGTAGCATTTAAAAAGGACAGTAATTTGTTGAAACCAAACGTAGAAACATTTACAAAAGCCTACCTTGGGTAGGAACTTTCACATATGTTATATAATCCAATCCTCAAAAACATACTCTGAATTATTATGGAAATTTCTGGATTAGAAAAGAAGCTTTAGGACCTTGAGCTTGAGATTATGCTAGGACATAGCTTTATGTTATACTAGTCCACCAGAATTTGAACCCAGGTCATTCATATTTACCTGTTTAAAAAAATGTAAATTTTGAACAAAGTTTAATTTAGACTAATTGCATAATCAAGACCCTAATATTTGACTTTTGTGTTGTTTTAAATGCACAGGTCAATCAACTTCAGTATTTCCATAATAATAAATTGTCAATTTAATAATTTTTACAATGTTTGCATCTTAACTGCATAACCTCAAGTTCAAAAGAAATCTTAAGTAGGCAAAAATGCATTATGTATACATGGCTGTATCCCAAATTTCCAATTATTTTGATGTGGTATGCATTCTGTCTTCAGAACAATCAATTAGACTCCTGCCTCTTGATGTGAATATCTGAATACAAATTAAAAATGAGAGGCATGTATACAACATCAGAATGTAGATCAAAATCACTACCCAGGTTAATTTGTAATGTTCCATGTAAGCATGGTTATAATCAGGGGGAAAATTACGTGTACTGGCGGTAACAATGACAAATACCTATATCACCTTGGAAAATCATTAATTACAAATTAGAAGACATTTCAGAGATAACTTTTAAAGTTTTCAGGCAAATAAGGTAATATTTAATTGTGTGTATTAAGAAAGACAAGGTAGACGCTACTGTAATCTACTTCTTTAATCAATGGAAATGTGCATATTTTAAATAAGAGACATCTCAGTGACCCAGTGGGTGTACAACATCTGAGCTCATGCCCGACATGCAATAACCACAACGGAGTTGAGTTTTCCTCTGAATAGCAAATGGGAAAATCAGCATTTTAAAAATCATCTGCAACAAAAGCAACCATGGAATATGTTTCAGAAACAGAGGATGTAAATCAAATTCTATAAGGATGGAGATAATTACTTAAAGTTCTAATATACACTCAAGTTTTTACTTACAAAGTTTTTACTTGTTTTTACATACTCCTGTTTTGAAGTGTGGCTGAGTATAAATTGCTTTAACTTTTCTATCTTCTTTCAAGCTATTCAAAGTCAAAGCATTCATTGACTATCAGTGGACTTATCTGTTGTGTGACAGTGGGGAAGTCATTTTTCCTGATTTTATTTCTCCAACTGTACAGTGGCAATATTATTGCCTCTAGGTTAATTAAATATGCAACACACTCAAACACACTCGGCCTGTTGACCTGCATGAAACAACCATTCTCTAAATAGCTGCTTTTAGTGCCTTGGATTGTTTCAGAAATAAAGTCCAAAATACATTTGAAATTCACTGTATTCTTCTAATAAATACTGCTTTAAAAAAAAAAAAAAAAAAAAAAAAAAAAAAAAACCCTGCTGAGATTATGTCTTCCATGTTGAATGAAAACAATGCTGCTGAGCCAGCCACAAAGGTTGTAATCAGGGATGACCACCAACATCTTATCTTATAAAAGCCAATCCTTGATGAAGTAGAGAAGGTGAAATTTTGCCAAGTAACATGATTAATATTGACTGGTGAAAATTGATCATTCCCAGGATGTATAACTATTAAATAAACTAAGAGAAGACAAGGCACTTGGTCTCTCTTTGAATAGTCTGGAGCACATCTCATGCATTAAAAAGAAGATCTAAACCTAGACAGACATCATGGCTAAAGAAAAATATCAACATTTTTGTTCACTATTGTAATAAAACTCCTATACCAAAGATATCCCAATGTCATATCTTCCTTATTGCTTTTTATACTATATTGGTACCTGGCAGGAAGGTTATAAAGGACAAAACTAAGACTTGAAATGGAGTTGGATAGATGAAGAAAAATGGGGAGAATCAGGTGATTAATAATGGGAAGTGAATGATTTGGGCTTTGGTAATAAATCATAAACTAATGTACTACCCCATTATACTGTTGTTTCAAAATGAGATCCTCAAAAAAAAAAAATGAATATTTGGGGCCACAGAGTAGGTATCCTATTAAAGTTGCTTGGATAAACTCTGATGAGAAAGAATAGCAAGGTGAAATGCAAGCTTATGGTGACCCTATGTTATCTGCAGGAAAATATTCTGATAATACATAACTCAGAAAATTGAGGAACACAGATGTATTAATGATGCTTGCTGGCTTACCCAACCTGTACCTCTCCCTTTCTTCATTTTAAGGCCATTTTTTCACCAAACATAAAATGCAAGATACACAGTTTCTCTGCTTTATCTTTTTTTTTTTTTACTTCAATTAATTGATTATTTCAAAGAGCTAACAGAAAGGATTTGACATTTTCCCAAAACAAAAAAATGATGAATGCTTGAGGTAATGGATACACCAATTACCCTCATCTGATTATTACATATTGTTTATGTGTATTGAACTACCATGATACCCCATAAATATATGTAATTATTTTACATCAACTTAAAAATTAATTTATACATATTTACTATTGGTAAATCTGTATAATAGGTACATGGGAAATTCTGGACTATTCTTGTAGCTACTCTGTAATTTGAAATTATTATAAAGTTATAAAAATACCCTATTCAGGACAAACTTTTTTTGTAACGGGTTTATTTTACTATTTTATTTTTTAAATTTATTTTTTATTCTAAGTTGTTATAATTGACAGCAGAATGCATTACATTTCGTATTACACATATAGAGCACATTTTTACATATCTCTGGTTGTATGCAAAGTATATTCACACCATTCATGACTTCATACATGCACTTAGGGTAATGATATCCATCTCATTCTACCATCTTTTTTTTTCTTCACCCTTTTGCCACCTCCCTACCCCTCCCTCCCCATTGGCCATTCTAGTGTTCCTCTAATGCTCCTATGCTCCCCATCCTAACCCAACTGTGAATTGGCCTCCTTATATCAGAGAAAACATTTGGCATTTGGTTTTTTGGGATTGACTAACTTCACTTAGCATTATATTCTCTAACTCCATCCATTTACCTGCAAATGCCATGATTTTGTTCTCTCATTGCTGAGTAATACTCCATTGTGTGTATATACCACATTTTCTTTATCCATTCATCTACTGAGGGGCATCTAGGTTGGTTCCACAGTTTAGCTATTGTGAATTGTGCTGCTATAAACATTGATGTGGCTGTGTCCCTGTAGTATGCTGTTTTCAAGTCTTTTGGGTAAAGACCAAGGAGTGGGATAGCTGGGTCATGAGGTGGTTCCATTCCAAGTTTTCCAAGGTATCTCCATACTGCTTTCCATATTGGCTGCACCATTTTGCAGTCCCACCAACAATGTATAAGTGTGCCTTTTTCTCCACATCCTTGCCAACATTTATTGGTGTTTGTGTTCTTAATAGCTGCCATTCTGACAGGTATGAGATGAAATCTTAGAGTGGTTTTGATTTGCATTTCTCTAATTGCCAGAGAGATTGAACATTTTTTCATGTATTTGTTGATTGATTGTATATCTTCTTCTGAGAAGTGTCTGTTCAGTTCCTTGGCCCATTTATTGATTGGGTTATTTGTTTTTTTGGTGTTAAGATTTTTTAGTTCTTTATGTATTCTAGAGATTAGTGCTCTATCTGACGTGCATGTGGTAAAAATTTCTTCCCAATTAGTAGGCTCTCTGTTCACCTCACTGATTGTTCTTTTGCTGAGAAGAAGCTTTGTAATTTGAGTCTATCCCATTTATTGATTCTTGGTATTAATTCTTGTGCTACAGGATTCTTATTAAGGAACTCGGGGCCTAATCCAAAATGTTGGAGATTAGAGCTTACTTTTTCTTCTATTAGGTGTAGTGTCTCTGGTCTAATTCCTAGATCCTTGATCTACTTTGAGTTGAATTTTGTGCATGGTGAGAGATAGAGGTTTAATTTTATTTTATTGCATATGGATTTCCAGATTTCCCTGCACCATTTGTTGAAGAGGCTATCTTTTCTCCAATGTACATTTTTGGCACCTTTATCTAATATAAGATAACTGAAATTATATGTGTTAGTCTCTGTGTCCTCTATTCTGTACCATTAGTCTACCGGCCTATTTTAGTGCCAATACCATGCTGTTTTTGTTACTATTGCTCTGTAGTATAATTTAAGTCCTGGTATAGTGATGCCACCTGCTTCACTCCTCTTACTAAGGATTGCTTTAGCTATTCTGGGTCTCTTATTTTTCCAGATGAATTTCATGACTGCTTTTTCTATTTCTATGAGGAATGTCATTGGGATTTTGATAGGCATTGAATTAAATCTGTATAGTGCTTTTGATAGTATGGTAATTTTGACAGTATTAGTTCTGCCTATCCAAGAACAGGGTACATCTTTCCATCTTCTAAGGTCTTCCATAATTTCTTTCTTTAGTGTTCTGTAGTTTTCATTATAAAGGTCTTTCACAGCTTTGGTTAGGTTGATTCCCAAGTATTTTATTTTTTTATGCTATTGTAAATGGGGTAGTTTTCCTCATTTCCCTTTGAGAGGATTTTTTCACTGATATATTTAAATGCCTTAAAATTTATGGGTTTTGATTTTGTATCCTGCTACTTTGCTGAATTCATTTATGATTTCTAGAAGTTTTCTTGTGGAATTTTTTGGGTCTTCTAGGTATAAAATCATATCATCAGCAAATAATGATAATTTGAGTTCTACTTTACCTATCTGTATCCCTTTAATTTCTTTCATCTGTCTTATTGCTCTGGCCAGCATTTCAATTACTATGTTGAATAGAACTGTCTTGTTCCAGTTTGTAGAGGGAATGCTTTCAATTTTTCTCCATTTAGAATAATATTGGCCTGGGGATTAGCATATACAGCTTTTACGATGTTAAGTTATGTTCCTGTTTTCCCTAGTTTTTCTAGTGTTTTGAGCATGAATGGGTGCTGTATTTTGTCAAATGCTTTTTCTGCATCTATTGAGATAATCATATGGTTCTTATCTTTGAGTCTTTTGACATGATGAATTACATTTATTGTTTTTCGTATGTTGAAACATCTTTGCATCCCTGGAATGAACCCCACTTGATCATGGTGTATTATATTATTGATATGTTTTTGTATCCATTTTGCTAGAATTTTATTGAGAATTTTTGCATCTATGTTCATTAAAGATATGGGTCTAAAGTTTTCTTTTTTGAATGTGTCTTTGCCTGGTTTGGGGATCAGGGTGATGTTGGCCTCATAGAATGAGTTTGGATGTGCTCCCTGTTTTACTATTTCTTGAAATAAACTGAAGAGTATTGGTATCAGTTCTTCTTTGAAGATCTTGTAGAACTCGGCTGTGTGTCCATCTGGTCTTGGGCTTTTCTTGGTTGGTAGGCTTCTGATGGCATCTTCTATTTTGTTGCTTGAAATTGGTCTGTTCAAATTATGTATATCATCCTGCTTAAGTTTGGGCAGATCATACAACTCTAGACATTTGTCGATGCTTTCGGTGTTTTGTATTTGTTGGAGTACAAGTTTTCAAAATAATTTTGAATTATTTCCTGTATTTCCATAGTGTTTGTTGTGATATTTACTTTTTCATCACATATGTTAGTAATTTGAGTTATCTCTCTCCTTCTCTTTGTTAGCCTGGCTAAGGGTCTGTCAATTTTATTTATTTTTTCAAAGAACCAACTTTTTGTTTTGTCAATTTTTAAAAATTGTTTCTTTGGTTTCAATTTCATTAACTTCAGCTCTGATTTTAATTATTTCCTGTCTTCTACCACTTTTGGTGTTGGATTGTTCTTCTTCTTCTAGATCTTTGAGATGTAATTTTAAATCATTTATTTGTTGACTTTTCTTCTTTTGAGGAATGAACTCAATGCAATGAACTTTCCTCTTAGAACTGCCTTCATAGTGTCCCAGAGATTTTGATATGTTGTGTCTGTGTTCTCATCCACCTCTAAGAATATTTTAATCTCCTCTTCGATGTCATCTGCAACCCATTGTTCATTCCGTAGCATATTATTTAGTCTCCAGGTGTTGGAGTAGCTTTTATTTCTTATTTTATCATTGATTTCTAATTTCTTTCCATATGGTCAGATAGAATGCAGGGTAGTACCTCAACTGTTTGGTATTTGCTCAGAGTTGTTTTGTGGCCTAGTATATGGTCTATTTTAGAGAAGGTTCCATGTGCTGCTGAGACGAAAGTGTATTCACTTGTTGAAGGATGAAATATTCTATACAAGTCAGTTAAGTCTAAGTTCTTTATTGTATTTTTGAGTTCTATAGTTTCTTTGTTCAGCTTTTGTTCGGAAGATCTATCCAGTGGCGAAAGGGGTGTGTTAACGTCACCTAGAATCATTGTGTTGTGGTCAATTTGACTCTTAAACTTCAGGAGAGTTTGTTTGATAAACATAGATGCTCCATTGTTTGGGGCATATATATTTATAATTGTTAAGTCTTTTTGGTGTATGGTTCCCTTGAGCAGTATATAGTGTCCTTTTTTATCCCTTTTGGTTGACTTTAGCTTGAAGTCTACTTTATTTGATATGGGGATGGAAACCCTTGCTTGTTTCCTCTGCCCATGTAAGTGGTAGGTTTTTTCCCAACCTTTTACCCTCAGCCTATGGATGTCTTTTCCTATGAGATGAGTCTCTTGGAGGCAGCATATTGTTGGGTCTGTTTTTTTGATCCATTCTGCTAGTCTATGTCTTTTGATTGGTGAGTTTAGGTCATTAACATTCAGAGTTATTATTGAGATGTGTTTTGTATTCCCAGCCATTTTTGTTTATTTTTGGTATTTATCTTGACATGGTTTCTCTTCTGATTGTTTTTTTTCCTTTAGTGCAATACCTCTCTCTGTTGATTTTCATCATTGTTTTTCTTTTCCTCTTCATGGAATATTTTGCCAAGGATGTTCTGTAGTGCTGGCTTTCTACTTGTAAATTCTTTTAACTTTTGTTTATCATGGAAGGTTTTTATTTCGTCCTCAAATCTAAAGCTTAGTTTTGCTGGGTATAAGATTCTTGACTGGCATCCCTTTTCCTTCAGAGCTTGGAATATGTTGTTTTATGATCTCCTAGCTTTGAGTGTCTGAATTGAAAAATCTGCTGTGATACGAATTGGTCTCCCCCCATATGTGATCTGATTCCTCTCTTTTGTGGCCTTTAAAATTCTATTCTTGTTCTGTATGCTAGGCATTTTCATTATAATGTGTCTTGATGTAGATCTATTGTAATTTTGTACATTTGGTGTACTATAAGCCTCTTGTATTTGGTTTTCCAATTCATTCTTCATGCTTGGGAAAGTTTCTGATATTATCTCATTGAAGAGGTTGTGCATTCCTTTGGTTTGAAACTCTGTGCTTTCCTCTATCCCAATTATTCTTATATTTGGTCTTTTGATGCTGTCCCATACTTCTTGGATGCTCTGTTCATGTTTTTTTACTATCTTCATTGTGTGTCAACTTTATTTTCAAGATTATATACTTTGTCTTCATTGTCTGAAGTTCTTTCTTCAAGTTCATCTATTCTGTTGGTGATGGCTTCAATTGTGTTTTTTATTTGGTTAATTGTTTCCTTCATTTCAAGGAATTCTTACTGTTTTTATTTTTCAGAGTTTCTATCTCTTTTTTGAAGTAATCTTTTGCTACCTGTATTTGCTCTCTTATATCTTTGTTGTAGTGGTCCATTTTTGCCTGCATTTGCTCATTTAGGTCATTCTTTGATTCACAGATAATTTTAATTATGAACCTTCTGAACTCCTTCTCTGACATTTCATCAACTTTGCTGAGCATGGGTTCTGTTATTGTAGAATCCTGGTTTGTTTGGGGTATTTTTTTCCCATGTTTTTTCATGATGTCCATTTGCTTTACTTTCTTCCAGTGTAGATCTGAGTTATTACAGTTTCTTCCCTATATTTTTATAATACCCTTGCAGGTTGTCTGTGCCTCCCCTTAGCACTGGACTATCAGAACCTGCTGCTGACCCTCAAAGCATGCTACCTGGGGCTGGGTTCACACTGGTTGATGTGGGCCAAACTGGTTGAGTCTGAGCTCCTGCAGTGGTCTGGGGCTAACTGCACTGGGGTGAAGGTCAGTGGGACTGCCCTGGGCTGGCCTGGGCTCAGGCAGATTTGGCAGGTCTGTCCTTGCTGTCTCCTGCTCGGGTCGGAGGTCTGTGGGGCTGGCTGGAGTCTGGTTGCACACCAGCGGGGTTCCACAGGACTGATGTGGGGCTGGCCGTGCTCTGGTGAATTTCAGTGGGACTGCCCTGGGCCCGCCTGGGCTCAGGCAGAATTGGCAGTTGTGTCCTTGCTGTCTCCTGCTCTGGGGCGGAGGTCGGCAGGCTCTGCTTTATCTTTGACTAGGTAATGGCCAGGTATCTAGGTAACCCTTTGTGACCAGAGTTATGCTTAGGATCTGAAGGGGAAGTTGTTTGACTTATTGGAGAGATTTTCCTCTATTATGATAGAAGTTCCATTACTGAGACTCACTTAGTTACAATTCAGTCCTTGGCACCCAAAAGTATCCTTGCTGGTAAAATCTTATAACTCTGTCAAAGGAAACCCTTTCACCTCAAATTCAGGACTTGGACTGGTGTGTTCCACCTAGGCAGTACAATGGCTGCACTCCTGTGGAATTTACTTTCCATGGTTGACAAAAATCAGAATTTTGTTCATTGAAGTGCAAACTCTAAGAAGGGTTAAGTGACCCTTCAGGATTAGGTTACTTAATATACCAGGATGTTTCTAATCACTTTCCTACCACTTAATTCCCCCTGCCCCACCTCATCTCCAGCCCCACTTTTTTTTTTTTTTTTCCAGTTAGGAGGATCTTGCCTATCATGACCAGATGAGGTGACTATAGCTGGATTTCATCCCTGACATCAGCATCAGTATGCAAAGATGTTCTCTGCAGCAGTGGAAATGTACTTAGGAGGAGTTGTACATGTTATTAGAATAGGGACAGAAGCTGGAAGAAATGAAATAGATTTGGATTTTAAGGATGTTTCTTCAGGTGGTAAGATCATGTACTTGTACTTTTTTGGACTTGCCAGGATTAAATTTTCAAACACAACCGACAGAAGATGGAAGATGGCAGAGTAGAGGAAACTACATTCCAAGCTGTGCCCTGGGTTAAGACCAAAGCAGTGCAGCAGATGTACAGCTTCTTAGCAAAGTGAGCAAAAGAGGATTCTCACTAAAATTTGATATTGGACACTCTATGCAGCTTTGGGACTCAGAAATTTGGATAGAATAAACAAAGAAGAAAGAAAACATCATAGCCCACTTAGCAACTGCAGGTGTGGATTTACTACAGAGAAGGGAGGCAGAACATAGTCTTGGTACTGAGAAATCTGAAATAAAAATGCTGCCTAACCTTAACCCATCCAGAGGGTGCATTACACACTGGTGCTTAAAAAATGTAATAAGGTGCTTAAAAATTGTACTCTGTATCTCACTTAAGTGGAGAGCTGAGATGGGAACCAACTCAGGGTGAGCAAACCACCATGGTGTCTGAACACCCAAGATACCAGGAAAAAAAAAAAAAACCTACATGCAGCCACAATATCCTGGCAGGCATCTACTAAAGAACCCAGGCTGTGCCTGATGGAATGGGAGAAAAATGGATGTGGAGTAGATTGTATCCAGGGCAATTCAAGTCCAACAGGCAATGGGGAGCTTGACTCACTTTATGTCCAAGGGCCCATGTGACCAGCTAAAGCAGGCCAAGAGTATGAGCAGGTGTTTGTGAATACATGTAGGGACTAAGACCAGGAAGGCTGTGCTCCTGGGCAGCAGTGAGTGGAGGATCATCACCTCCTACCCCATGATTGGATTTCTTGAGAGGCTCCTGAAAACCAGACCCACGTAAGTGATAAGTTGATATCTAGCCCTGGGGGTCAGTCAATCTAGTCTCTCCAAAGAAGAACCCCTCAAGAAAGCCTGATTAGACCTGAGGCCTGACAAAACCTCTGCCACCACCTACCAGAACTACCCTTACAAGATGCTGCAGAATTGGAACCCTAGGAATGCTCTGAACTCGTCCAAATGGACAAAATACCAACTGACATTACATCCTTACCCATCTCAACTCATACTGGTGAGAAGGGAAACTGAATCTTATATCAATAACAGCTCTTATTAGTAGCTTAAAGAGCAATACAAAGATGGAAAGAGATTAACAACCTCCACCCTTTGTTCCATTAGTACATAACTCAAGAAGAATTGGAAAGAAAGACTATTGGAGATAGACAATTACCACCCATTCTGGTCGGCTATTTGGACCAACTCACTAGTGGTTCCTTCAGTTTTCACTAAGATTTTGGGTTTAAATTTTTTAAATTATTTTATTCTTCTGTGTGTATGTGCATGTGAATTCTGATGGTGCTGGTTGGTTCAGGTACATGTATACACACACTTAATCATCTCTTCTTTTATTTTAAGCATTTTAAAATGTAATTATTTTTTCCTAGCATCATCGTGTGAGGGCTCAGTTGTTTGGGAATTGTATATTTTGGTTTGGTTTTGTATTTTCATTTGGCCATTTCTCTTTCTTTTTTCCCCCCACTAACAGACAAATTCTATTGTTCTTTCTCCCTCTATCCCAATACCTTGCTTCTTTGATTTTCCTCTCCTTCTGTATAAACATCACTTGCTACATCTCTTCTACATTCTATTCGCTTTCTGAAATTGTACTTTTATAACTTACTAGCATTTCCTTTTCCCCTAATAAGCTGTATTTAAACTATCATTTAGAACTAATTGATTTATATAGTTCTTATCCTCACCATTAATGCTAATATAATCATTACTGCTATGGATATATAGTTGACATGTTATTTGCTATAAAACCAGAGCTAGTTCATGGTTATTGTTTTCACTGTTCAAAATGCTGAATCTACCACTCCTCTATTGGTGGCAATTACTGTTGAAGATGTCATAGAGGATACAGGGTATTTACTTGAGTATTGTTTATTGTGTGTTGTTTGCAATGATTGTTACTATTGCTTATTTCACTCATATTCTGTGAGGTGTTGGGAACCTACAAGGATGCTAAAAGTTCACAGATTAGAGACTCTGCTTCTGAACTAAACATTCCCTGACATTACTCCAACTCAAAGAAATGGGGGAGACAAAAGTCCCAAACCAACCATAAGGACCCAAGGAGGAATAATCATAGAGGAAACTCATATCACACCCCTTGGCATCTATGCATACATGAAAAACAGAAAGAAGTCACACAAAAAATAAGATAATTACACACAAAATAACAAGTGCAAAAAAAGAAAAATAAAAAAGTGGAGGAATCCACCTCAATTGATGTACAAGACCAAGACCTCTGAACATGAGAAAACAGGCAAACAAATCTCTGCCAAATATTCAACCCTCCCCACCCAATAAGGGTCCCTCTGATATTGATGTGGACAAAAACCCCAGAGAAAGATTATAATCATCTGATTATCAAGTGTTCAATGAACTAAAGAAAGATCTAAGGAAGGAATTAAGAGGGCAAGCACAAGAGAAGAAAGAGCACTTTAATAAAGAAATAGAAATAGAGAAAATAATCCAAGCAGAACTTCTAAAAATGAAATATACAGTAAACCAATTAAAAACCCACTTGAAGGCAACAAGAACAGATTAGGCTGTGTAGAAAATAGAACTTCAGTTCTTGAAGACAGAACTTTAGCCACTGAAGACAGGCTACATGATCTTGAGTATACAGAAGGCAGTATGGGGAAATATTATAGAACATGACCAGAATATGCAAGAATATGAGACAACTTTAAAAGAACAAACCTGAGAATCATTGGGAGAGTAGAGAACATGGAGACACAAACTAAAGACATTAAGAACATTTTCAATGAGATAGTTACAGAAAACTTGTCTCACATCAGAAATGAGATAGACATCCATATATAGGAGGCTTACAGGACCCTAAATAGACCCAGTCAATTAAAAGCCTTGTTGATAAATACCATAATCAAAATATCTAACATGGAAAATAAGAAATAATATTAAAAGCCATGAGAGAGGAACACCAAGTCACATTTAAAGGCAAACTAATAAGACTTTTTTTCTGATTACCCAGCGCAGACCCTTAATCAAGAAGGGCCTGCAATGAGTTATTTCAAGCCCTAAAAGAAAACAATGGTCAGCCAAGGTTACCATACCCAACAGAACTCAGTTTCAAATTCAAGGGAGAAATAAATCTTTCCATGACAAGATAAACTAAAAGAATTCATGAGCACTGAGCTAGCACTACAAAGAATATCCCAGAATAAACTACACACTCATGAACTAAAACACAATTTCCAAAGTTCACAAACAGAGAAAGTTCAATAGAAGAACAATCTACTAAATGAGAATCAAGATAGGATACAGCAAAATTCCAAAATGGAAGAAAACTATAAACACTTATCCATACTATCACTGCATGTTAATGGTCTTATCTCCCCAACTAGAAGACACAGATTACAGAATGGATCAAAAAACAAGATCCAACTATATGCTGTTTACAAGAGACTCATTTTATAGGTAAATATCATCAAAGGTTGAAGGTGAAAGGATAGCAAAAAATATTCCAGAAATATGGTCCAAGAAAACAAACAGGAGTAGCTATTCTCATATCTGACAAAGCAGATTTCAAGCAAAAGTTAATCAGAAGATACAAAGCAAACCACTACATCTGGGTAAAGGAAGCAATCCAACAAGAATTTATAGTAAACATTTATGCCCAAATATCAATGCAACCAAGTACATAGTAAAAATACTCCATGATATTAAATCCCACATAAACTCTGACACATTAATACCAGAGGAAATAAATACACCCTATCACCAATAGACTGTTCATCAAAATATAAAATCAATAAAGATATTTCCAATCTAAACAATATATAAATCAAATGGACCTAACTGACATCTACAGAATATTTCACCCCCAAATGGCTGAATTTACCTTCTTAGCTGCTCATGGAACTTTATCTAAAATAGATCATATTCTAGGCCACAAAGGAAATCTTAGCAAATACAAAACAATGATATAATCCTATAGATTCTATCAGATCATAATGCAATTAAGCTGGAAATGAACAGAAAAAAAAAATAGAAACCATATCAACACATGGAGATTGAAAAATACTCTCTTAAATGAAGAATGAATCAAGGACGAAATGAGAACAGAAATCAATAAATTCTTAGAAAAGAACAAGAACATAGATACAACATATTAAAATCCCTGGGACAGTATAAAAGCAGTTCTAAGAGGAAAATTTATAGCTCTGAGTGCCTAAATTTAAAATTGGAATTTTAGATAGCCAAAATATATATAAGCTAATGCTACACCCCAAGGCCTTAGAAAAAGAAGAAGAAACTAACCCCCAATCTCTAGAATACAGGAAATAATTATAGATCAAAGCTTACATCATTGAAATTGAGAATAAAAAAAGCAACATACAGGATCATTTCAATGAATAGTTGGATAATAAAAAGATAAATAAGGTTGACAAACTCTTAGCCAAATAACCCAAAAGTAAGAGTGAGAAGATGTAAATCATAAAGATCAGAGATAAAAAAGGAAATATACACAGACCCTTCTGAAATCCAGAGAATTATCAAAAGCTATTTTGAAATTTTACACTTCAATAAACTGGAAAATCTGGAAGACACTGATAAATTTATAGACACATATTATCTACCCAAATTAATCAATAAGATATAGAAAACCTAAACAGATTATTATCAAGTAATGAAAATGAAACAGCAGTTAAAAGCCTTCCAAAAAATAAAACCCAGGACATGATGGATTCTCATCTTAGTTCTACCAAAACTTTACAGAACTAATACCTGACTTTCTCAAATCGTTCCATATAATTAAAAAGGAGGGAACATATCCAAATAATTTTTATGAAACCAGAATAACCTTGATACCCCAAACAGACAAAGACACTAAGGGAAGAAAACTATAAACCAATATCCTGGAAGAATACAGATGTAAAAATTCTTAATAAAACATTTGAAAGCTGCATTTAAAAATACATCGAAGATAATGCAGCATGACCAAGCAGGTTGCATTCCAGGGATGAAAGGTTGGTTCAACATATGCAAATCAATAAATGTTATTAATTTCTTAAGCAGAATTGAAGACAAAAATCACATGATCATCTTAATAAAAAGCCTTTGATAAAATCCAACACCCATTCATGTTAAAAATGCTGGAGAAGTTATGGATCAAAGGAACTTACCTCAATATCATAAAGGCCATTTATGACAAACCCAAAGCCAATATCATAATACATGGACAGAAACTAAAAGCATTTCCTCTAAATTCAGGAGCAAGAGAAGGCTGTCCATTTTCACTACTCCTATCAATATAGTCCTCAAAATATTAGCCAGATTGATCAGACAAAGAAAGCATAATGAATGGACACAAATGGGAGAAGTCAAATTATATCTGTTTTTCCAACAATATGATCCTATAAGATCAAAAAAATCTTCACCAGAAGATTTCTAGAGCTTATAAATGAGTTTAGCAAAGTATCAAGACATAAGATCAACACTCATAAATCAACAGCTTTCCTATACTCCCACAGTGATTCAGCTGAGGAAGAATCAGGAAGGCAATCATGTTCACAATAATTTTAAATATAAAATTAAATTCCTAAGAATTAATCTAACCAAGGAGGTAAAAGAACTCTACAATGAAAATTACAGAACACTGTGGAAAGAAATTGAAGAACACCTTAGAAGATGGAAAAATATCCTTGTTCTTGGATAGGTAGAATTAATATTGTCAAAAGACACACTACCAAAAGCAAAATATAAATTCAATGCAATACACATCAAAATACCAATGATGTTCTTCACAGAATCAGAAAAATCAATTCTTAGATTCAGTTGGAAGAATGTGACCCAGAATAGCAAAAGCAATACTTCTGCCTAGTAAGGGAAACTATTAAGAGTATAAAGAGAAAGTCTACAGAATGTGAGAAAATCTTGGCCAGCTACCCCTCTGATAGGGAATTAATATCCAGAATACACAAAGAACTCAAAAAATTAAACACCCAAAAAACTGACAACCCAATCAATAAATGGGCAAAAGAAGTAAAGAGAATCTGTTCTCAAAGAAGAAAACCACAAATGATCAACAAATATATGAAAAAAATGTTCAACATCTCTAGCAATCAGGGAAATGCAAATAAAAAATACACTAAGATTTCATCTCACTTCACTCAGAATGACAATGATCAAGAATTTTAACCACAATAAGTGCTGGTAATGTTGTGTGGAAAAAGGTACACTGTACATTTTTGGTGGGATTGCAAACTAGTACAATCACTTTGCAAAGTAGTATGGAGATTCCTCAAAAAACTAGGGATGGAACCACCATTTGACCCAGCTATCCCACTTCTTGATATTTTCCCCAAAGGTCTACAATTGGCACTCTACAGCAACACAGACACATCAACATTTATAGCAGCACAAGTCACAATAGCTAAGTTAAGGTTTCAAACCAGATGCCCATCAATGGGTGATTGAACTAAGAAATTGTGGCATGTATACACACATACACACACACTCACACACACATACACACAATGGAGTTCTGCTCAGCAATAGAAAATAATGAAATTATAGCATTTGCTGGTAAATGGATGGAAATGGAGAATATCATGTTAAGTGAAATAAGCCAAACTCAGAAAGTCAAAGGTTGCATGTTTTCTCTCATATGCAGAAACTAGAATAAAACAAAAAAAAAAGAAGGAGTGAAGGATAGGATAACATAAAGAACCAATCATATATAAACTAATGGATGAGCAAATGTTAGTCTAGTAGAGTAAAGAGAATGGGAGAGGGGACAGAGGACAGGAGGGAAAAGTGGGAGGAAAAAGGAGAGGATCATGAACTGAAATTGATTTCCAAGCATGTATGAATTTGTTGAAATGAATCCAGCTGCTGTTTATAATTATAAAGCTCTAATAATTAAAAAAAAATTAAAAAAAGAAAAAAATAAACATAACCAACAGCTCTCAAGAGTTTTGGCGGCACTCTTCTTTAAGTGATATACAATTAGGTTAAGCCATGTTTCACATGAGTACTGTGAAGAGTCAACATTTGGCATAATTTAGGCAAAGAAATTCAGTAGCTTGGGGAGAAAGCACTTATATGGTAGATCTATCACTTCTCTGGCTACTGAAACCCACACTGTGCTTCCTGTACAAGGTTTCCTTCCTGCTAAAGTCTAGATGAAGATGCTGATTAAGGAAAGTCCAGGAGGGCTTGTCTTCTCCCCACTGATGGGGAAGGCTGGAACCACAGCAGAGCTGATCAATACAATGGCAATGATCAGAGTAGGCTGTTGACACAGGGGGTGATGACTGATAAAATCAAGAAGCAGGTCTGAGAATCCAGCATTAGAGAATAACAACACTGTAGATATTGGGTTATGATTTAGGAGGCATGGTATAAAATTTTAAAGTGTTCCCTAAGATTCTGTTGAATCTGTACAAACCAAAATGGCACGGGACTTTTGAAAGTGTGAACAGTGCTGTTTTTATATCCAGAAGACATATGTCAACAGTGTGGCACAAACAGCCTGAGTTCACATGTTCACCCCACCTTCTACTTGTGTGATTTTGAGTGTCAGTCTCTTCAATTGTAAAAATGGGATAATCTGTGGCTCAGTGGCAGAGCACTCCCCTAGCACATGCACGGCCCTGGGTTCAATCCTCAGCACTACATAAAAATGAGTGAATAAAATAAAGGTATTGTGTCCAACTACAACTAAAAAATAAATATGTTTTTTTAAAAAAGTTGTTATGAAACTAAAACCATGTATATAAAGCATTCAGCAAAGTTTTGAAATTCCCAATACTATATTGTGTATTGAGACAAGGATACTCCAACTCCTTGGTTAAAATGAGACTAAAGACTATCAGAAAACCAGAAAATAAAGAACAGCAGGTAAAGGCAGCTATAATGGCTTTTCTACATAACACAGGCAGTTTATCCTCTCAGTTATAAAAAGCCAAAAATTATGAAGCCACACAATTATAATTTAGAGAAAGAATACTTCAAAAATTTTCAGACATTGACTTAGCAGTCTACTGGGGGTTTACAGTATCAAATGATATAGAATTGAAACAGATTATCTCACATCAGGCAAAGCAAATGGCTAATGTTGTATTCAATCATCATGTCCCCATTTCAGTAGTATATTCTTAGAAAGTGTGCTTAGTAATTGAAAATAAAATCAAGCTGCTAGTACTCTAAACCATGGAGTAGCTGGTGCTGGATGGAACTGTGATGTTAATGGTCAGCAGAAAGCCCCTGGGCTTGAGTATACTAAATTTATAGGCCAAAACAACCTTCCTTACTAGAACAATCCTCAATATTTCAATCACAAAGATTCCCCAGGTATGATGATCCCTTTCTCTCTTTTTAAGTTTGGTCTTAGCAAAATTTATTGAGTCCTGAAATATTACCTCAGGTTACCAAAATCTCAACAAATGTTATTTCTTTTTACAGGTGTTTGAAAGGCCTCTTGGGGATCAGGAGAAGATTTTCTTTGTTAATTAAGCACTGAGATTACGAAACACCTCTTTACTCCAGAGCATCATGTTTCTTCATCTCTCCATCAATGTTTGGCCCTGTAGAACAGGAAGTGGTAAGAGTTCAAAATTTAAAAAATAAATATAAAAGTGAGTGATAGAGGTTAGAAATAAAGCTCATAGGCATATATAACATAGAAAAGTTAATATCTAAAGGTATGGTGTAAGTTGTAATCTGCTCCAAGGTTGAAGATAGTTATTGCTCCTTTGTAATTTAGGAAGAGGTAGAACATTTAGTTAACCTTTTATTTTGGAGTCATCTATTTTTCTTCCTACATGTCCTTCATTGTCTAATAATTTATTTTGAACGTTCTGTTATACTTTACTTTGTGTATTTTATGGGACAATTGAAGAATTTGAAGCCAGCCCAGGCTGCAGTATGAGCTGCCCTTCCATATAAAAATGTTGATTTTAAGAGATATAATGTCTCTAACACAGCAAAATTTCCAAATGGCAAAACCCCAAAGGAGGACTTTTACTTGTATGTATTAAAGTATTAAAGTTTAAGCACAAAGCTATACACACACACACACACATATAATTTGCAGCAGAACACAACTTCTTTTTTGAGAAAGAGTATTTGCTTTACTACAAGGCTCTAGAGAATAAATCTCTGATTATGAGATATAAAGAACCCTGAGAAATGAACTGACCAGTGTGGCATGGATATTATATGATCCACCAGTCCATAATGTTCATCATTAAATGTAAATAGTCTGTCTGGGATCAAGCCTCCACATACACTAAGAGAACAAATTCTCCTTTTATTCTTCAAGTCTTTCAGGTTGCACTATCATCCTGCCTTCCTCAACCTATGCTTTGGCGTCATAGAAATATTCTCTATCCAATTTATAGAGGGTATAAGTCTTAAGAGCTCAGTTCCAGGAAATCCTTCAGGGTGTGATCACATAACCCTTAAGTATATTGCATATCCCTATAAGAGTGAGTTTAAAAAAATAAAAGAGCAAGGAAATCCTTCTATTTAGGAGAACTTCAAGTAGAACATTTTGCAGTTGGCTGTGCCTGGAAGGAAGTCTAGATTCAGATAAATATTTACCCATATCTGGTAGACATTTGTCAATTTAATCAAGCATTTGGAAAGGTTGTTGGAGGATTTGTGCCCTAAGATTTTAGATAGGAAATATATGGAAAAAGACTTTTAAGAGAGGTGCCAGAGCTTTGTTATCTCACCAGCAATGATATTAACATTCAGAAAATCTACATTTGGACAGTTAGTATTTTCATTCCTCATCTATTCATTTCCTCACAGTGAATCCAAGAATGCAGTGATAATGAAGAAATAAACTGGGACTATACATTGTGTTTGAGAAGACAATTTATATACAATGATGCCTCTTCTGCAGGTTAATGCAAAAATCTAGGAATTGAGGGTATGTTGGATTTAATGGTTTGTTCTCTTATTACGGTGGTAATTCTGACTAAAGCCATTACTAAGGGCCAAATTTGCTAACAAGAATCTTGGGATTTCTGATAGTGCATTATTATTTTCAAAAATAACTAACAACTAGCCAGATGTGGTGGCACACGCCTGTAATCCCAGCACTTGGGAGGCTGAGGCAGAAGGATCACGAGTTCAAAGCCAGCCTCAGCAATGAAGAGGCACTTAGCAACTCAGTGAGACCCTGTCTCTAATAAAATACAAAACAGGGCTGGGCATGCCCCTGAGTTAAAAAAAAAAAAAAAAAAAAAAAAAACTGACAACTGATGGACTGATGGTGTGTTCATTATATCAAGTCTTTTACTGCATTAAAACAACATTTATTTACCTTTACTGGAAAACGGTATTGGGGAATCTAAACTTGCTATCTGTGGCCATCTGGCTTTCTCCCAAGATCTAGACTGACTATTTCATGTACCACCAAGTTTTTCTATTGGTGCTAATCCTGTATGTGGAACTCATTTCATAGAAATAGAAGTAATGATCTGAAGTCCACAAAGGAAACTACTCCTATACTTTTCACACCATGGAAAAGTGACTGACACTGAATAATGATAACCTGATTTCCTTTAAACTACCATGTTGGACAGAAATTATGTCTTATTTAACATTGTGTCGTAATTTGTCTGAGATGACAAAATTTATATATAGTTCTGCCTCTTCCATCACGAAAGCCATAGATCTAGGAATTAAAGGGTGGTAGTAGTTGTGCTTTTGAAAGTCTTATCTAATAGCCTTCTGTCAAAACAATTTTCTTCTAATCTGCATTCTCAGACCATGGGCATGAAAGTGATAGTATGCAAGGAAGGCACACTTATGTTTTATGTAAAATATTAAAAGGGTTCCACTAAATTGTAAACTGTGGTTAGCATCTGGAAGTCCTGAACTTCTCATGTTATAAAAACAGTAAACAGTAAAAAGGATCAGTATCATTGTGAAAGGTGTAATAGGTTAAATACCCTAACTTAGAGCTTGGAAAAATTGTGGAGGATTGAGGGGCTCTTTGGGCACTTCCTTTTATTTCTTATTGAATGTCAAGGAGAAAATATAAAATGTGTAGACCTCCTAGAAATTATGCTCTATACTAGTCCATGAAGCAAGGGTCCCAAGTCAATTGAGGGACTAGCTAAAGGGGAAAAAATAATAGAAGAATAAAAGTCAAACACTAAAAATGGTTTTATGGAATATATACACACTATAGTAGTAACAAATTATTATTGTATATATTTGAAAGTAGTTTTTAATATTAGAAATTTTCTTCAAAAATGCTCCAAATATATAATTAGTTGAAGAAATTAGTCAAATTTTGGTTGCTTCTCAATGGATATGATTTTAGTTTGCATGAACTGACTATATTATAATATCTATGTCATCTTTGGAGGTATAGACCTAGAAAGAAAGAAGCTAAGTCAAGAATTGAGATCTCTGCTGTAGAAGACAATAGAAATACCTGCCAGTTGCATAGCTCCCTTATTAGGAAAATTTCGAAATGGAGTATTTTGTTTGAGCACCTGTGATTCTTTTCACAGTGTGGATTGACTGAATCCAAATTCATTGACTCAGCCAAACATGATTTAGAGGGTATCTGTGTGTGTGAGTGAAAGACAAACAAATTTGATTCAATACAATGTTGCTGTATTGCCTTGGCTTCAGTCTAGTTTATCTTTACCCAACAACAATGCAGCTAGAATTTGAGCATACATTACTCCATGACTTTACCTTCCTGATTTTTCTTCTACCACGCAGTTTGCTCCTCCCTGTCCTTTGTACTTGTTCTTCAGGTCTCCCAAAATTTAATCATTGAGATTCTAAAGCTTGTTTCATCTTTTTCTTTCTTGTATTTTTCATAATGTCATCCAATAGCATAGTTTAAAGACCATCTGTAGGCCAACAATTTCCAAATTTATTTGTGCTACCACAGACTACAAACTTATATGTCCATCTGCTGAGTTGACCTTTTCATTCAGGTATCTAATAAAAAATCTCAAGCTCTTCATGCCCAAATTGATGATTCCCTCAGTTCAAGCCTGCCTACCACATGGACTTTCCCCCATCATTCAATGACTACTATATTCTTTTTCAGTTACTCAGGTCAAAAAATTTAGGATCATTCTTGACTCCTTTCTCTCATGTCTCATTCAGCACATCAGAAAGTTTCATTGGCTCTACCTTCAAAACCTACCCTTATGGCACAGCTTCAACCATCTCCACTGCTGCTACCCTCATAAGAGCTACAGTTTTCTACCTCACAGTTTGTCCTGAACATAGAAATCAGGGTAATCCTAAAGTACAAGTCAGATCACATCCCTCTTCCACTCAATACCGTGCAGTTCTTCCTATTTTATACATAGTGCAAGCTAAAGTGTTTAAATAATCTTCAAAGTACAACCTGATATTTCTCCATTGGCCCTCAGACCTCACATTTGTCTGCTTTACTCATTGTATATTTTATAACAATTGCCTTGGCCATCTCACCAGTCCTTGAACATTGATAAATTATTGTGTTATAGATTGCATTTATCCATGGTGATCTGCATGGTTAACTCATCCACTTCTTTAAAGGTGTGGTTTAAATACCATCTTCATAATAAGAGCTATCTTCTAAGAACCCTATTTGATACTGCACCCCTTCAGCCCTAGTATCCCCCTATTATGCTTACCTTGCTCTATTTTTCCTTTGTTCCACGACTTATTCCTTTTCAAGTTACCAAATATCATGAATTATGAATTTTATTTATTTTTTACAAGAATCTCACTTGTTGATTAAAATATAAACTCCATAGGGCATAAATATTTTTCTACTTGGTTCTCTGACTGATTTCTACAGATTAGACCAGTGCCTGGAACATATATGTTTGTTGAAAGAATGAATGAATGAATGAACAAATGAAAAGCATAAAATCCAAGAAAAAATAGTTTGTCGTTTATGATAGTAAAGTCCCTGGGAAGATTAATTCCAAAGATATGGACACATGGTCATTTCTGAACTAAGCAAAGGCCAAGAATATTGTACAAGCCTGGATCAAATGATAACTTCTGACAAGAGGATGGCAAGGCCAACTCTAATCAAACCAAGTTCCTGGAGTTGTGTTACTATACAAAAGGGAAGGAATTATGTTCCAAACAAGAGAATATATATGACCAATTACCTGTGTGATCTTTGTAGATCAGCTATCTTGAAGATGGCTTAAATGAAACTTAATCCAAAATTGTCATGGTAAATTGACTGGTGAAAAACAGGCCCAATTAAATTAGTTCCCAGAAAGTAAACATAGTAGATGAACAACAGCAACAACAACAACAACAACAACAAATAAAAACAACAACAAAAACTGAAGATCTCTGGTTATAGATTAAATTTTTAGTTATTGTTAATGTTTTTAATTTCTATGAAACATGTATATGTTGGGACCACCAAGTCTAGGATAACAACATGAGTATAAAACAAAGAAAAATATGTACTTCACTTACATATGTATTTTGAGAAATCAAAATGGCAGATTAGGGGAAGGTTGCATTTCCAGATGCTCCATGGCTCAGGATTTGAGCAGGTAGATTACTGCTTCTCAGCAAGGTGGGTGAAAGACAGTTTTCACTAACATTCAATATCAGACAGTAAAAGCCTCTTAGAGACGCAGAAATTCAGATCCACCAAACAAAGAACAAGAAAGAGTACATTGGATCCAAGCCAGTTGCAGCAGGCATTGTGGAGAGGTTTACCACAGAGGGAAGGAATAAAACACACAGAAAAATACCATGGAAAAAAATTGGTGTGGAAAAATGTGCAGATCAGAAAAACAAAATTAACTTAGCTGATCTACACAAGGAATTGATATGTGAAAAGTGCTCTGTGTCTCAACTGACAATCAGAGACCTGAGGCCAGGAGTCATTTTGAGGAGGCCATGTTGCAGCTTGCTGCTGTGAAAGCTTGGGAAATCACAGCAAATATGGCCATACTGTCCTGGCATGCATCTAATGTATGGCCAAGGGTGTACCCAGCATAATATGAGTGAAACAGTCACAGAGAAGACTGTACCCAGGGGGATTCAAGTCATAAAAATGGAAGAGAGGGTAACTAGCTTTCCCTTTGAGTCTGAGGTGCATGTAACAACTGAAGAGGGTCAAGAAACTTAACATGCAGATGTGAATATACACAGGAACTAAGCCCGAGAAGTCCATATTTGTGTGCAACAGAGTGTGTGAAGGGTAGTCTGCCCTGCTCTGTGAATAGGGCTCCTGAGATCCAGACACTTAGCAGAGATAAGCATCTGCTGGGTCCTAAGGTTGTGTAGATGTAATTTCACAAGTGGTTACCAACCAACATAGGCCTGATTAGCCTTATCCCCAGATGCTGGAGCTCCCCTCTTACAACTCTGCAGCAGCCCCACCCCAGTAGTGCATCAATTTGGTCTGTCCAAATAGAACTCGAACCTACAGTACTTCCCATTTCATTCTACCTTATACCCATGAGAAGGGAAGCTAAGAGCTATTTCAACCAGCTTTAATTGGCAGCTTGGTAAACAACACAAAAAGAGGAAGGAGTTAACAACTCCTAGCTCTTGTGTGTTTGTCACCCCACCCCCTCCCCCATACATAGCCCAAAAAGAAATGAAAAGAGATGAAGTAGAATCTAGAAACATCAAGATGCTGGGAGCAGGGTACAAGAAAAATGCTGGGTGGAGTACAAAATGGGGAGACAAAGCATCACATCCCTGTTTACAAGAAGTCCCATTACCATGGCAACTCCTGCCACAGAGGATTTATCACCATAGCAATTCCTGCCATAAGATCTGTATAGTTCCATTACTGTGGCAACCCCTGGCATGGTCTGTATTCTAATTAGACATAAATAAAGTAACCAATGGGAGCAAATAAGGAAAGATTTGCAATCAGGTCTGTAGTGAGGGGAACAGTACATAGCTCAGCGTAATGCAAGACAAGACTTGTCTAGACCTTAGGGCCTTGAGTTTCTCTCTATTTACCCTTCTTTGAGCCTGCTATGCAGTACTTTCAGAAGAGTACTTTCTCTTTCACTTTAAAAAAAAAATTATGCTCAGCCTGTTTTGCATGTCTTACTCAATTCTTTTTTTTAGGATGCTAAGGATCTGGACAACAATCACTTTCTCCATGGGTATTGATTGAAGGAAAGTCTGGCATACCCAGTGACCATCCATCCTCACTGACTGTTTTGATCACATCAATGAATACAATTATTTTTCATTAAGCACCTCTCTCTCTCTCTCTCTCTCTCTCCCCCCCTCTCTCTCTTTCTCTCACTCTGTGTGTGTGTGTATGTGTGTGTGTGTGTGTATGTCTTTCTCCCTGTGTATATGTGTGTCTCTCTCTCTCTTCGAGTGTGTGTGTGTTCTTGCTTTGCTGATTGGGTTGTGGAGACACACACACACACACACACACACACACACATACATATTTATATAATATAACTTTTTTATTTGTTTCTTGTTTTTCTTATTTTTAGCATTATTATGAGAGTTATCATTTCTTATCTGGTCTTTTGAGGGATTACTTATTTTTGTTTTTCTCTTGCTTCTTTTTCTCTCCTGCAAACAGGAAAATTCTCTTGTTTTTTCTCCCTTACTTTCTTTTCTTATATATATATTTTTCTTTTTATTTTAAAAGAGCATCATTGTCACATTTTTTCTACATTCTCTTCCCAGTTTGAACATTCTAAACTTTATTCTACCTTCTATCACATTTTCTTTTCTCTTAACAGACTGTATTTTTACATTTTAGAACTACCTGATTTATATAACTCCTGCTACCACCATCAATGTTCTTGTGGTTATGAGTAGTGTGGATGACATAGTTGACACCTGCTTTTCACTTTAATGCCAGATCTAGTTCATGACTATTTATTTGATTTTGCTGTAGGCAATTGCTGGACCCACATTCCTGTTTTTATAGTAGTTAATGTCGTAAATGTCATAGTAGACACTGGGCAAACAACACAGAAAACAAATAAATGGATAAATGAAGTCAATTAGGATATGAATGAAAAATTTAATATGGAGTTAGAGATTTTGGAAAAGCTCAAAACAGAAATCTTGGCAATGAAAGACAAATGATCAAATATTCCAGTTGAAAGTCTCTCTAATAGAGTAAACCATGTGGAAAATAGAATCTCAGAGCTAGAAGACAAAGTGGCCTGCCTTGAACATTCAAACCATATTAAAGAAAAGAAAATAATAAACCATCATTAGAATGTACAGAAACTCTGAGACAGTGTTAAAGAGACTGATGTAAGAATCACTGGAATTGAAGAGGATTGTGAGAGGCAGGCTAATGGCATGGATAAACCCTTCAGGAAAATAATAACAGAAAAATTTTCAAATCTTGAGATTGATATCCAGATACAGGATACATTCAGAATATTACATAGACAAGATTAGAACAAAAACAAAAACAAAAAAAAATGAAAACAACTTTACACCACACATTAGAATTAAAAAAATAAACATCAGGTTACATATAGAGGTTTACCAATCAGAAGTACTTCCAATTTCTCACCACAAACTAAAGTCCAGGAAAGCTTGTATTGATGTTTTACAAGTCAAGAAAGAAAGAAAGAAAGAAAGAAAGAAAAACAAATTAGTCAACCAAGATTGCCATATCTAGCAAAGCTGTCCTTGAGAATCAGCAGAGAAATAAAAATCTTCCAAGATAAGCAGAAACTAAAAGAATTCATGACTACTAAGCCAGCACTACAGAAAATATTTAAACAAATTCTTCACAGGAAGAAAAACAAACAAACTCCAGAACCCACAAATGGACAAATTTGGAGAATAGCTAAGAAAATGAAAGAAAATAAGAATATATATAAAATAGAAAATTAGAAAACAAAATGACAGAAATTAATAAACATCTCTCTGTAATAACATTAAATATGAATGGTCTCAACTAAAAGACATAGACTAGGAGAATAGATGAAAAAACAAGGCCCAAGCATATGTTGTTTGCAAGAGACTGACAAGCAAAGACAGCCACAGGCTAAAAGTGAATGAATGAAAATAGAGATGCTGTGCAAATGGAGTCCAAAAACAAGCAGGAGTAACTACTATAATATCTAAAAAATAGACTTCAAGTCAAAATTAATCATAAGAAGATCACTTCCCAAGGCATGGTGACACATGCCTATAATCCCAGCAACTTGGGAAGCTGAGGCAGGAGGATCACAAGTTCAAGACTAACTTCAGTAGTTTAGTGAGGTTTTATGCAATTTAGCAAGACCATGACTCAAAATAAAAAATAAAAAAGGAGTAGAGATGTGGTTAAGTGCCCCTGTGTTCAATCCCTGGTACCAAAAACAAATAAACAAAAAGTCACTTCATACTGGTAAAGGGAATAATCCTACAGGAAGATATGATGATCGTAAATAGTTATGCCCAAAACATTGGTGCACCTAACTACATAAAACAGGCATGACTCAAAACAAAGTTAAATCCCAGTACAATAACATGGGTGATTTCAACACAACTTCTCTCTCCAATAGATGGGTCATTTAGGCATAAACTCAGGCAAGACTCTTTGCATTTAAAAAGTATTATAAATCCAATGGACTTAATGAACATGTATAGAATATTTTATGCAACAGCCAAATATTTTCTTCTCAGTTCCTCATGGAACCTTCTCCAAAATAGACCATATTTAAGGCCACGTAACACCCCTTACAAAATACAAAATATTCATATAATTGTTTTCATTTTGTCTGATAATAATGAAATTAAATGAGAAATTAACACACACACACACACACACACACACACACACAAAAAAAAATCCTATGGAAACTATATGGAGGTAGAACAGCACACTTTTGAATGGTAAATGGGTGATAAAATAAATCAGAGAAGGAATTTTAAAATTCTTAGAATCTAATAAGAATAGTGATAAAAATGCCAGAATTTCTGAGATACTGCAAAGGCGGTTCTAAAAGGAAAGTTTATAGCTATGAGTGTTTACACAAAAAGATAAGAAGTATCCCATATAAACAACATAATGGTGTACCCTAAGACCCTTGAAAAATAAAAACAAATCATTCCAAAGCCAGTGGAAGGGAGAAAATAATTAAGATAAGAGCTTAATAAAATTTAGAATAAAAAATAGAAAATATCAATGAAACAAAGTGTTGGTTCATTGGAAAATACACAAAAGTGATAAGACCTTAGTCAAACTAACCAAAAGAAAAAGAGGGAAGATCCAAATTAATAAAATAAGAAAAAAAAAAAAAAAAGGACAAATCACCACAGACATCACAAAAATCCAGAAGATTACTAGGGACTATTTGAAAACTAATATTCCAATACATTGGAAAACCTAAAAGAAATGGATACATTTATAGATACATACAAATGGCCAAAATTGAAATAAGAGAACATATAAAACCTAAATTCTCTGATAACTATCAATGTGATACAAGCAGTAATAAAAAGCATTCCAAAAACTACAAAAAGATGTATTCTATCAGACATTTTAAAAATTCTCATGCCAATTGTTCTTAAATTATTCCATGAAATAAAAAGGGATGGAACACTTCCAAACTCATTCCATGAAGTTAGTATCAAATCAGGAAAATAATCCCTTTCACAGTAGACTCAGAAAACAAACAAGAAAACACAAAACTAGGAAAATGCCTACGTGAGGAGGTAAAAGACCTCTTCAGTGTAAACTAAAGAATATTAAAGAAAGAAACTGAAGATGTAAGAAGGTGGAATGAACTTCAGTGCTCGTGGATAGGCAGAACTATTTTTAATATATAGACACAATACAATCCCCAACAAAGTACCAATAGAATTATTCAAAGGAGTAGAAAAACAGTCCCAAAATTCGTTTGGAATAAAAAAAAAGACCCAGAATAGCAAAGCACTTCCAACCCAAAAATGTAATGCCAGAGGCATCATAATACCTGACTTCTAATTATACTACACACCTATGGAAACAAAAATTGCATGGTACTGGCATAAAAACAGACACATAGACCAATGGTACAGAATATAAGACTGAGAGACAAATCCACACAGATACAGTTTATGATCTTTGAAAAAAACAGTGCCAAAAGCCTATATTGGAAAAAGATAAACGTTTTAGGAAAAAAAATAGTGCTGGGAAAACTGGTTATCTGTATGAAGAAGAATGTGACTAGATCCTTATGTCTTACTCTGCACAAAAGTCAACCCCAAATGGATTGAAGAACTAGGAATTAGACCAGAGATTATGAAAACTCTTAGAAATGCAGCATTCCAAAATATAGGTACAGGAACAACTTTCTTAAAGCTTTGGAAATAATGCTGAATTAACAAAGAGATGGCAGTAAATAAAAGCACAGCAAAGGAAACAATTAAGAATGTGAATAGAACTCCTTGGTCTAGACCCAAAAGATTTAAAAACAGCATACTAGAAGGACACAGCCACATCAATGTTTATAGCAGCACAATTCACAATAGCTAAACTGTGGAACCAACTTAGATGCCCTTCAGTAGACGAATGGATAAATAAAATGTGGTATATATATACAATGGAGTATTACTCTGAAATAAAAGAGAATAAAATAATAGCATTTGCAAGTAAATGGATGAAATTGGAGAATATAATGCTAAGTGAAGTTAGCCAGTCCCAAAAATCCAAATGCCAAATGTTTTCTCTGATATAAGGAGGCTGATTCACAGTGGGGTTGGGATGGGTAGTATAGGAGGATTACAGGAACACTAGAAAGGCCGATGGGGAGGGAGGAAAGAGGAGGGGGCAAAAGGGTAAAATAAAATAAAAAAAAGATGATAGAATGAGATGGATATCATTACCCTAAGTGCATGTATGAAGACATGAATGGTGATATACTTTGTATACAACCAGAGTTATGTAAAAGTGTGCTCTATAAGTGTAGTATGAATTATAATGCATTCTGCTTTCATATATAACAACTTAGAATAAATTCTTTTTTAAAAAAATGTGAATAGAGAACGATAAAACTGAAGAAGATCTTGGCTAGCTACCCTTCTGATAGAAGATTAATATCCCAAATATATAAAGAACTAAAAAAAAATTAATACTAAAATTAAAATAAAAACCCCTAATTAATAAATGGGCAAATGAACCAACCAGACACTTCTCAAAAGAAGAAATACAAATGGCAAACAAATATATAAAAAATGTTCAACATCTTTAGCAACTAAGGCAAAGCAAATCAAAACTACACTGAGATTTCATCTCGCTCCAGGTAGAATGGCAATCATCCAAAAAACAAAATAATAAATTCTGAAGAGGATATGGAAAAAGGATCACCTTTACACTATTGGTGGGATTGTAAATTAGTACAACCACTATGTAAATCAGTATGGAAGACTGATATCAACAGACTAGGAAGGAAACCATCATATGACCCAGGTATATCACTCCTTTGTATTTATGCTAAAGAATTAAAGTCAGCACACTATAGCAATACATGCATACCAATTCCCAATAGCCAAACTATGGAACCAGACTAGCTGACTGTCGTTGGATGAATGGATAAAGAAAATGTTATATATATAAAGTTTTATTCAGTCATAAAGAAGAACAAAAGTATGTCATTAGCAGGAAAAGTGGGTGGAACTTTAGAATATTATGTTAAGCAAAACAAATCAAACTCAAAAAGTAAAGTGTTGTATATTTTCTCTCATATGTGGAGACTAGAAAGGAAAAGGAAAAGAAATATGGGTGAGAGCTCATGAAAATTAAACAGAGATCATCAGAGTAGAGGAAAGGCTCCAGGGGGAGGAAGGAGGGAAGGGAAAGAGGAAATACTGGGGAATGATATTGGCAAAACTATATTGTTATATTGTGTGATAGTGACAGAAAATCCCACCATTATATACAAACTATAGTGTACCAATAAAAAAAAATGGAAAAGTGTATGTATCTTGGTAACAGTCTCCCAATTCTGAAGATAAACCATGTGTGACATTCCCTTCCAAATTTATATAAAGATATTCTGAAGGTATTCTCCTGATTATGTTAAGTGTGGTTTAAGATGACTGCTGAGTTTTATTCATTCTTTCCTTATTATATCAAAATTTCCTTCATCTTTTAAATTTGTAAAGAGGTTTATTAAAGATCTGTTGTGATGATCTTGCTTTGGGAGGTAAAAAAAAAAAATTGGGAACATTGAGTTTGTATATGTGTTAGAAGTACTAAGTAAATAAAGCTACCTCATCAATGACATGACTGCTGGCAATAACTAGGGCTTCTAAATTGTAGTTAATGACTTAAGATAGTCAGTGAGACAATGAGAAATAGTTCCTGTTCTTTAATGAGTCCTTTTTAAATAGAATGATTAAAAAGAGGGTTTTTAAAAACTGATATTTCAATGATTATGTTACTTTTGTTTAAAGAGATCATTTAAAAAGTGCATAATTCTTACAGCTGTAGCATGCTGTTTTAAATAAAGGCAGTAGATATGATACTGTCTTCATTACAGAGGTCTCCCTACTTGTTTTACTTTTGCTGAATTTTGATTTATTTTTAAAGAGACAGAAACTAAATGGATTAAAATGTAGGCTTTCTTAATACATCAGTTTTAGGTTAAATGACCCACGTAAGATCTAACTTCTCATTCTAAAATTTAATTTTAGGAGAGAGAGGTCAGGATGGACCAGTACCTGATGCTGATATCAGAGTAGTAGGTAAATATTAAATCAAGGGTCAGAAATCTTTTTCTGTAAAGAGCCAGATAGTAAAAATTTTAGATTTCTGTCTCAATTACTTAACTCTGTTATTACATGAAAGCAATGACATGTATTACACAAATGAATGGCCTTAACTATTTCAATAAAACATTATAAAACTGAAAGTTGAATTTCAAATATTTTTCTTGTCATAAAATACTCTTCTTTTGATTTTTTCCAAGCATTTAAAAATTTGTGTGAACCAATTTTAGTTTAGTGTCCATAAGAAAAATAGACTCTGACATTCACTTATATGTGTTAAGTGCCTAAGCCAGAGTCAGAGCACTATGCTGGATACTTGCATATGTGAATAGAAAGAAGCTTGATCCCATGAGGGGTTAGAAATCTAGCTAGGGAGATGAATAAAGTAGGCCAATAAATTCTACTACTTGCATGCGCGTGCACACACACATGCACACACGCGCACACACACACAGACTCTGAGCTGAATTTCGTCCTCAGGGTATAGTTTGACAGCTCTTGGATTAAACCAAGGATGGTCTCAAGTAAGAATTATTGAAAATCCTACATGGTTGGATATTTGTTCTAACAAGAAATGATGATTAGGAGTTTCAGATATGTGCAAGTGATGGTCCAAGAAGAGTCATTAATTTTTCATCTATATCTAGTTGTATACTTTGCAAAGAAAAATGTTATGGAAGAATGAAATTGAAGGAAACAGTTTGTAAGACCACTGTCTACTCATTCTTTTTGTCTATACTGCAGGTTCCTTGTGTTGAGTGTGGATATAAAGCAAGTATTCTGATTAGCCATATGGGAACTTTGACAAACCTTTTAAACCTAGGCTTACTTGTGAGCACTTTTGAGAAAACTAGTTCCATTTCTGATTATTTTTATGACCAAATCATGCAATCCCTTTCTCTTAAAGTACAATAAGCATATTATGAAAAAAAAAAAACAAGTGGAACAAAAATTTAAAAAATGACTAGTTTTGACTTTTGGAATTTTGGTTCTAAGTTTCTTTAACTTCTTGGTTTCTTTGTTTATCTGTATTTACATTTTTTAATGTAATATGTTGTCTAGTAATTCACAAATCAATATAATTTTTTTAAAATTATGCAAAAGCTTAGCTTAAAAGTTGTATTTATTAATATGCACCAGGCAATGTTTGATTTCATATATATATATTTTTTTTTTTTAAATAAAGTTAAACACATTTTTCTCCTCATTTATCATTTCTTTGTGATGAAAGCTTTTAGTCTTATCTTTTAGGTTTTTAAATTATACACTATGTAATGATTGCCTATAGTAAACAAACTATGTAATAGTCCCCTAGAACTTATCACTCCTGTCTCACTATAATTTAATTACCATTGGTCAGTGTCTTCCCACACCCTTCACACAAAATTGAAGGCTTTAGTTAACCAAATGTGTCATACTCCAAATATGCCATTTTTTATATTTTCAAGTTATTCATCTTTCACATTTCTAATAAAATATTTTGTTTTCTTTATTAAAGAGAACAAGAAAAAGACACTCTTACTCAGGGTAAAGCCAAGAAAACTATGTTTTTCACTTGAAGATGTCAATTGTGCAATAAACTAATTTATGTCATCTCTTAGTCCAAATTGAAATTGATCTCAACAAAAAGAAAAGCCCCACATCAATGTAAAAAATTCTATTATTTTTTCCTAGGTAATTTTTCAGGTATTTAATATCCTACCTCATAGAAAAAGACATCAACAGACTGAAGGTGAAAGGCTGGGAAAAATCTTACCACTCACATCGACTGTAGAAGCAAGCAGGGCTTTCCATTCTCACATCAAATAAGGTAGACTTCAAGCCAAAGTTAATTAAAAGGGACAAAGGTGGAAATTTCTTACTGATTAAGGGAACTATTCATCAACAAGATATAACAATTATAAATCTATATGCTCCAAATAATGGAGCACCTACATTCATCAAACAAACCCTTCTCAAGTTCAAAAGTAAAATAGACCACAACACAATTATTCTAGGGGACTTCAACACACCTCTTTCAACACTGGATAGATCAGACAAACAAAAGCTAAATAAAGAAATTTTAGACATCATTAAAACAATTAATAACTTAGACCTAACAGACATATATAGAATTTTTCATCCATCAGTGAACGAATACACTTTCTTCTCAGTAGCACATGGCTCCTTCTCTAAAATAGAGACCATACATTCTGCCACAAAGCAACTCTCAGCAAATATAAAAAGTAGAGATACTACCCTGCATTCTATCAGACCATAATGGAATGAATTTGGAAATCAGTGATAAAACAAGAAATAAAAAATCTACTCCAACAACTGGAAATTAAACAACATGCTACTGAATGAACAAGGGGTTGCAGAAGACATCAAGGAGGAGATTAAAAAATTCCTAGAGGTGAATGAGAACACAAATACATCATATAGAAATCTATGGGACACTATGAAGGCAGTATTAAGAGGAAAATTCATTGCATTGAGTTCATTCCTTAAAAGGAAAAAGAACCAACAAATAAATGACTTAACATCACACCTCAAAGCTCTAGAAAAAGAAGAACAGATCAATGCTAAGAGCAGTAGAAAACAGGAAATAATTAAAATCAGAGCTGAAATTAATGAAATTGAGACTAAAGTAACAATTTAAAGAATTGACAAAACTAAAAGTTGGTTCTTTGAAAAAATAAATAAAATTCACAGACCCTTAGCGATGCTAATGAAAAAAAGGAGAGAAAAAACTCAAATTAAGAGTCAATAAGCATGAAGTAGTTATCTTGGCACCATGAAAGAGATAAAGATGAATCAGACCCAGCCTCTGCTGAAAAGGCAACCTAGTTTTAATTGATTAGTGATAACATAGTATATCTTTTTCCATCTCTTTACTTTTAACCTGTCTTTACATCTAATGTAGATTTCTTGAAGACAATAAACAATTAGATATTTTTGCTTGTTTTTAGTCTACTTTGACAGTTCAAATTGTTTAATTGGTATGTTTGGATCATTTCTATTTAAAATGGTTATTAAAATAGTTGGATTGATTACTATAATTGTGACTAATTTCTATTTGCTTTTGTTTCTATACTCTGTGTTGTTTATACCTTTTCTGCCTTCTTTGCTTTTATGTGCTTTTTATATTTATTTTTTGTGGAACTGGGGATTGAACCCAAGGAGCTTTACCACTGAACTACATCCCCAGTTTCTAATTTTTAATTTTTATTTTGAGACAAGAGTTTTTCTAAATTTCTGAGGCTGACATTGAACTTAAAATCCCCCTATCTCAGTCTCCCGATTTGCTGGTATTACAGATGTATGCCACCACACTCAGTTTCTCTGGTTTTAATTGACATTTTATATGAGTATATTTTCTCTCCTCCCTTAGATTGTTGATTATACTACTTTTTAAATATTGGTTCCCCTAGATAATACAGTATACACTCTGAGCTAATGTTAATCTTCCTTCAAATAATACATGCTTCACAAGTAGCACTGTTATCATTTAACAGAATATTCCCAAATTTTCTTCTGTCACTAACGTCCTTGATACCATTTATTTTATTTATCCATATATCATAATCACACACTATATTGTATTTATTATTTCTTTAAATGATTATACTTTGGACCATTCAAAAATAAGAAAAATTAAATATTTTATCTTACTTTCATTATTACTTCTCCAATGTTCTTGCTATCATTACGTAGATTGAAGTTTCTGATCTATATCACTTCTTTATCTGTGATTCAGGATTTCTTTCAAAAACAGTTCTAGTCTGCTTGTTTGTTTTTGTTTTTCTGAGAAAATCTTTTTTTAATTTATTTTTTTAATTTATAATAATTACAATTCATAGTACCCGTATATAGCATCTTTTTACATACAACTGTTTGTATACAAAGTATATTCATACAATTCAGGTCTTCAATCATGCATTTAGGATAATGATATCCATCTCATTCAACCACCTTTTTTTTTTCTTCTTTTCATTTCTCCCCCTCCCTCCCCCCTTGCTCTCTCCCTTCCTCTCCCTTCCCTTTGACCATTCTAGTGTTCCTCTAATCCTCCTATGTACCCCCATCCAACAATACTGCAAACTAGCCTCCTATATCAGAGAAAACATTTGGTACTTGGATTTTTGAGACTGACTAACTTCACTTAGCATTATGTCTTCCAACTTCATCCATTTACCTGCGAATGCTGTTATTTTATTTTCTTTTATTGCTGAGTAAAATTCCATTGTGCATATATACCACATTTTCTTTATCCACTCATTTACTGAAGGACATCTAGGTTGGTTCCACAACCTACCTATTGTGAATTGCGCAGCTACAAACATTGAGATAGCTGTGTCACTTTAATATGCTGTTTTTAAGTCCTTTGGGAATAGACCCAGGAATGGGATGGCTGGGTCATAGGGTGGTTCCATTCCCAGTTTTCCAAGAAATCTCCATACTGCTTTCCATAACGGTTACACCATTTTGCAGTCCCACCAGCAATGTATGAGTGTGCCTTTTTCCCCACATCCTCTCCAACATTTATTGTTGTTTGTGTTCTTGATAGCTGCCATTCTGACTGGAGTGAAATGAAATCTTAGAGTAGTTTTGATTTGCATTTCTCTAATTGCCAGTGATGTTGAGCATTTTTTCATGTATTTGTTAATTAATCGTGTATCTTCTTCTGAGAGGTGTCTTCTCAATTTCTTAGCCCATTTATTGATTGGGTTACTTGTTTATTTGGTGTTAAGTTTTTTGAGTTCTTTATATATTCTAGAAATTAGTGCTCTATCTGATGTGCATGTATTAAATATTTGTTCCCAATTAGTTGGCTCTCTATTCACTTCACTGATTGTTTCTTTTGCTGAGAAGAAGCTTTTTAGTTTAATTCTATCCCATTCATTAATTCTTGGAAGTAATTCTTGCACTACAGGATTCTTATTAAGGAACTTGGGGCCTAATCCGACATGTTGGAAATTGTAGCTTACTTTTTCTTCTATTAGGCACATTGTCTCTGGTCTAATTCCTAGGTCCTTGATCCAGTTTGAATTGAATTTTGTGCATGGTGAGAGATAAGGGTTTAATTTCAATTTGTTGCATATTGTGGGAGTCTTGTTCTGGCCGCACCTAGTTATGGCGCTTGGCAATGGGCCCAGTCACCTGACTTGTCTGACTGTTCAATTTTTGTCACATCCAAGAAGTATCATCTATTGGCTAGTTTGGCTCGGCAACCTCGTGGACAGCTCATGCTCTATATCATGCCTTATAGAATTATGTATATTACTCACATGCTCTCCTTGCTGATTGGTTCGTTTACCATATATAAGTTGATGTTTAACCTCAATAAAGCGGAAGAAATTTTCTCCCCATCAAGTGTGTGTGTGTTTCTGCTGGTCAGAGCCGCCACATTCTGGTGCCGAAATCCGGGAACCTTTTCAAAAGATCGCAGAAGGCGACCATCCAGACAAAACGCAGAAGAGGAAGTTCGAGGTGGAGCGACGAATCTGTAAGTTCGCAGTCAGCGACCAGGAAGAGGCCCACAGATTTGTGGCTGATTTGTAACTCTATATGTGTTCATATGTGTTCGTGGCGTGTAATTTGTGTCTTTGTCTTTATTGCTTTGTTTTGTTTGTGGCTTGTTTTTGTGGGGTGGCAAATAGTTTTAGCAACCCATCATGAGATCCGAGACATCTCGGGTTCGAATGGAACCTTGCCTTAGAGACTTGTTGAAAGCTAACGGGACTCCTTTAAAGACAGCCACTGCCCGGCAGTTCTTACGGACAGTTGAGCGGGTAGCCCCTTGGTTTTTAGAGGAAGGACTTCTGAACATACCACAGTGGGAACATTTGGGTAGAGATCTCCGGGAGGCGTAGCAACAGTCTCGTCTACCGGTAGGCACTCTAGCAATCTGGACTTTAGTCCAACACTGCTTAAGCTCCAGTCGCCTAAGTTCTCATGAGGCCATTAAGACGGGAGAAAATATCTTAGAGAAAATAAAAGAGGAGCGCTCTCGCTGCTCAGAAACAGGAACTAACCCCCCTGACAGTGATGAGGAACTCTCTGGGGAGGAATTGGAATGGAAGTTACAACAGTTAACCCTCTCCCAACCCTTGGCTCCATCAGCCCCTACAGACATTAAGCCTCCCCCTCCATACCATAGTTGCCCCGGAGCTTGTCCTTGTCAAAGTACCAGTAACATCCTAGAGAGATGAGACAATTGGCCTGCGGCTTTTCCTGCTTTCCAGGATCCGCAAACAAATCAGAGGTATCACCAATCATTAGATTTTAAGGCAGTAAAGCAACTTAAAGAAGCTGTTACAACTTATGGGCCACAAGCCCCATTCACTTTGGCAATGCTGGAAGCCTTGGGAGAAAATTATTTGACTCCAGGGACTGGGTAGGGGTTGCCCGGACATGCCTATCAGGAGGGCAATATTTAGTCTGGAAGGCCGGCTGGCATGAGGCATGCCAAGATACCGCTCGGCGTAATGCAGGAGCAGGCAATCCTCAATGGAACATTGACATGCTTACCGGACAGGGCCAGTTTGCTAATACAGAGCAACAGATACAGTACCCTCTAGCGGTGTTCTTACAAATTACTGCCACGGCTATAAAGGCCTGGAAACAACTTCAGAGCACAGGTGATCTACAGGGTCAGCTGTCTAAAGTAATTCAGGGTACTAATGAGCCCTATGCAGATTTTGTGGATCGACTCTTACGTACGTGTATTTCCTGATGTGGACACTGCCATGCCGTTGATTAAACAACTTGCTTGTGAACAAGCCAATAAGTGGTGCCAGGAAGCTATCCGCCCTTGGAAACATAAAGATCTAGGGGCTTACATCAAGTTGTGCAGAGACATTAATGAGGTTACTATTCAAGGTCAAGTCCTAGCTAATGCCATTGTGCAAGGCTTGCAGCAAAGGAGACCACCCCCTAGGGGAGGCCTGCTGGGATCCTGCTTTCATTACAAGCAGATGGGACATTTCAAAAAAGATTGCCCTATAAAAGGCTCCCCTGACAGACAGCCTGTGCGTCCAAAACCAGGCTTATGCCCACACTGCAAAAAGGGAAATCACTGGGCATCAAAATACAGATCAATAGTGGACATTAATGGACAACCCATTCCTGCTAGGCCGTCAAAAAACGGACAATCGGGCCCTTCACCTCGGGGCCCACAAATATACGGGGTTGTGCAACCAGGCCCTCAAGTGATTCCCAAGACTCATTACCCACCAACAGATCAGGGAACTCACCCAGACTGGTCCTCTGTTCCACCTCAAGACTCATTTTGACTCCTGAACTGGGAGCACAACCAGTCCCCACAGATTTCAAGGGACCCATGCCAAAGGGGTATCAAGGGTTAATTATAGGACACCGGAAAAGGCTATGCAAGGATTGATGGTCTACCCCGGCCTCATAGAAAACAGCTCAGAGGTCAAAGTCTTGGTTTCCTCGCCTCGAGGAATCATACCCATTTCCCCAGGGGACCCCATAGTGCAAGTGATCTATATACCTCAAGACAAGACCAATAATTCTTTGATTAACTTCTCTATGACTTTAGATGATCGGCCATTATACCCGTTGACTATCAACGGGCGTAAGTTTGATGGCCTTCTTGACACTGGGGCTGATCGTAGTATTATTAAAGCCTCTGATTGGCCTAAAGACTGGCCCCTCCAAACTGCCTCTCAAACACTTAGAGGTTTAAGAATGATTGAGAGCCCTCGATGCAGTGTGGCTACTCTAACATGGTCTGATGAAGAAGGGCATTCTGGGGTCATTCAGCCATATGTGCTGACCATTCCGGTAAGCCTATGGGGAAGAGATGTCTTATGCCAAATGAATGCTCAATTAGTCACAGACTCCTTCTATGATCCTAAAGTAAAAAGACTCATGTTTAGCCAAAGATATAAAAGAAAAGGTAGATTAGGTAAATCAGAACAGGGCATAATAGAGCCTGTGCCATTACCTAAGATTGATGGCCGAGACATGAGTGGCCCTAGATTGGGTTTTTCCTAGGGGTCACTGAAGAACATCAGCCAGTCATCCCAAAAGCTATTAAAATAACATGGTTACAACATGATCCGATCTGGGTACCTCAGTGACCCTTAACTACTGAAAAATTACTGGCTGCTCAACAATTGGTACAAGAACAATTATCTGCTGGACACATTAGACCATCCACTTCACCGTGGAACACGCCTATCTTTGTGATAAAGAAAAAGTCTGGCAAATGGAGACTATTGCATAACCTTCCACAAATCAATAAATGCATGGAACCAATGGGACCGATTCAGTTAGGGCTGCCACTGGTATCGGCACTCCCTAAAGACTGGGAATCTATTGTCATTGATATCAAAGATTGTTTCTTTTCCATACCTTTACACCCTATGGATGTGCCGAGATTTGCTTTCACAGTGCCAGCCACCAACAATTACAAACCAAATGAGAGATATAAATGGGTAGTGTTACCCCAAGACATGGCTAATAGCCCTACACTGTGCCAAATTTATGTTGACAAGGTCCTACAGTCTGTTAGACAAGTTTTTCCACAGATTATCATATATCATTATATAGATGATATCTTACTATGCCACCAAAATATGACTTTGTTGCATAAAGCATTAGGTTATTTAACTGACCACTTTAAAACTCACAACCTAACTGTGGCCCCTAAAAAAATCCAAACAACACCTTTGAAGACTTATTTAGGTACAAAATTATCCAGTACTTCTGTCAAACCTCTAAAATTAAAACTTAGATTAGATCATTTATGTACTTTAAATGATTTCCAAAAGCTACTAGGTGACATCAACTGGCTCGGGCCTTTTTGCAAATTAACAAATGAAGATTTGCAACCTTTATTTGATATCCTTAGAGGAGATGTTGATTTAAACTCCCCCAGAAAGTTGACTCCCAAAGCACGGGAGGCTCTTAATAAGGTTACTCTAACTCTTCAAAATGCCCAAGTAGACAGATATTCCCCTTCTGAGACCCTGTATTGCTGCATACTCCCTGGTAAAGGGAGTCCCTCTGGAGTCTTATGGCAACATGGACCCATTCAGTGGTTTTACCCCCCTAGTTCCCCAGGCCACATTCTGTCCCAATATGCTGATGTTATTGCCCAATTAGCTTCCAAGGGGATCAAGCTGGCTATCCAGGCTTTTGGAAAAGCCCCGGACGTGATAATTACCCCATTTGACAAAACCCAAATTGATATCCTAATCAATACTAATGACGACTGGGCAGTTCTCACTGCCATGTCAGGGGCTGCTTTTGATAATCATTTCCCTTCGCATCCTATGTTAACTTTCTGCTTGAGAAATCCTGTTATTTTCCCCCGAGTTACAAAATCAAAACCCATTCAGGAAGCTTCTTTGATTTTTTCTGATGGCTCTAAGTTAGGTGTAGGAGCCCTGGTCGTTAAAGGACTTGTTCATACATTCCTGTTTCCTTCTTGTTCTGCTCAACAAATTGAGCTCTTAACTATCATAGAAGCCTTTAAAATGTTTGCCAATCGTCCATTCTCTTGTCTGACAGTCTATATGTAGTCCAAGCTACCCAGGCCCTAAAATGTGCCAGCCATATCAGCCCTAAATCCTCTATACTACAACTCTTGACTGATCTCCAACACATCATCTGAGATCGACGACAACCTTTTTTTATTAGACATATTAGAGCCCATTCTAACTTACCTGGACCTTTATCGTTAGGTAATGCACAAACAGATGCAGCAACTAAAGATATTCACATTTTCTCAGCTGTAGAACAAGCTACAGCCTTCCATAAGTCTTTCCATGTTTCCTCCACTACTCTTAAACACTGTTTTAACACATCCAAAGCAGAGGCTCGTGAGATTGTAAAAAATTGTCAACATTGCATCCCTTTTCTTCCTCAACGTTCTCTGGGAGTCAATCCTAGAGGCCTGCAGCCTGGTCATCTATGGCAGATGGATGTAACTCATGTCCCTTCCTTCGAGAAGGTCAGTTTTGTTCATGTAAACATAGACACATGTTCTGGTGTTATCTATGCCTCCTGTCATGCTGATGAAAAGGTAAGAGATGTCATCTCTCATTGCCTTCAAGCGTTTGCTGCCTGGGGAATGCCAAAATGCTTAAAAACTGATAATGGTCCTACATATACGTCTTCAAGTCTTAAAAAATTCTTTGAGACAATGGAGATCACCCATACTACCGACATTCCCTATAATCCCCCAAAACAAGGCATTGTAGAAAGAGCTCACTCTACTTTAAAAACCCTCCTTATAAAACTTAAGGGGGGAATAGGGGCAGCCTTCCGCACCCCTAGAGATCTTCTTTCTATAGCTCTTTTTACTTTAAATTTTTTGACTCTTGACGCCCAAGCGCGCTCGGCCGCTGATCGTCACACTGGGATCCCTCAAAATGCTCATCCCATGGTCATGTGGAAGGATGTATTATCAGGAATGTGGAAAGGCCCGGATCCTGTTCTTGTCTGGAACCGAGGCGCTCTTTGTGTTTTCCCACAGGATGCCGCTACTCCCATTTGGATACCTGAACGTCTGACCGGCAAAGTCACCCCTGAAAAGGATGAGGACCCTGATCATAACCCTGATCCTGAGTGCGACAAATGTGAGGTGGAGCCTGACTGAAGAACTCTCCCTTTGGGCAATAGTTAAGGCATGGCCTTATCCTCTTCCTGTTTCTAATTCTTCTCGTGTATACCCATTTTTGTTCTCTACTAACTATTCCACAAAATGGCCTTCTATGCCATTTGATTCTGTTACCTCTAAAAACAACTTCTCTACCTTTCAACTTGAAGGCAGCTTATGCTTCTTCAATGCTCGTCACAACCATCCTAATATCTCCACCCCTTGTATCATGCTTGCAAACCAAACCCTCGGTGTCACTCGATATATGAATGCTACATCCTCACATGGCTCTATTGTTACCATGTCAGGAACTGTCCCCAGACTTGTACCCAAAGGCAATTCCACCTCGCCTCCTCCTCACCCTTTGCTATTCCCTCGCTGTCGCTCAGTTACTCAGACATTTCCCCCGATTGGACGGGATGTCAAAGTGTTTCTTCTGCGGTGAAGGTATCCACAGATGGTAGCTTTAGTTTTACACCAAGACTACCCACCTATAGTAATGCTACTTTTATGGGATACAATTTCACCTATGGTGACCCTCGTCAACAAGACGCAGCTAATCCTTTTGATATTTGGTTATTGTGTTCTCTCTTAGGAACCTGCTTACAATTAAATGCGCTTAGCATGCTTAATGGCGGCGCCATTTCCAATTGTACGTTCAGAAAAAACGGTACCTGGGAAACTTCTCTCACGCCCAAATGCAATAAGTCTATATCCTTTTCATCTACCCCAGTTTGTATAGCTCCTCCTTTTATGTTTCTCCTCACTAATATCACTAACAGTTCTCTAGTTAACTGTTCCGAACAGTCATGTTTATTATCCCCCTGCTGGAACGGATCTCTCCATAAATTAGCTGTTATCCTACGGGTACCCACTTACCTTCCCATGCCGGTTCGCGTGGATGCCAGAGACCTACAAGTCCTGCTTCGATCAAAGAGAGACTTTGGTATCACTGCCGCTGTGGTGACGGCAATCACCGTGGCCGCTACTGCAGCGGCAGCCTCTGCTATAGCCCTTGCAACCTCTATCCCAATGGCACGAACACTCAATGACTTGTCCAGTGCCACTGCCACAGCTTTACAATCACAGAACAATGTCAACCAACATCTTCATCGAGGGTTGATGTTGCTTAATCAACGGATAGACCTGTTACAAGAGCAGTTGGACATTGTTGCTGATGTACTCTCAGCCAGCTGCATTCATTCCCTCCCTGGCCTATGTATCACTTCTACTCGCTTCAATAATATTAGTGTACTTGCCAATGTTTCTAGACAATTGTCAACCATGCTCCAGGGTCCTTAGACGGCCCAATTCGAAAATCTTACAACCATATTACGTTCTAATATTGCCAATATTAATGCCACTAAGGTTGATATCTTGACAGCTGGTCAATTGTGGGATACTCTCCAATCATTTGTGACTTGGGGTCAGACTTGGTTCGGGTTTATTGCCTTAGCCCTCCTTATAATTCTTGGAGGAATTATTGTCATTCGGTGGCTATACGCTTTGCGCCATAACTATGCCGCCCAACAGCGGGCCATGATTCGAGCCCTCCTAGCCTTGGAGGCCGGCACCTCCCCCCAAGTATGGCTTAACATGCTGGATGGGCAGTCAGTGACGGGTAAGATCGATGGGGGACTAGGTCGAACCTAAGACAGGACACAGGCCATGCTGCCTGCTGCTCCCATGACGGGTACTGATAGTCTGTGACATTGACAACCTAAGACAGACGCCATCCCTTCGCCATAATATTACACAGTAGGGGGAGCTGTGGGAGTCTTGTTCTGGCCGCACCCAGTTATGGCGCTTGGAAATGGGCCCAGTCACCTGACTTGTCTGACTGTTCAATTTTTGTCACATCCAAGAAGTATCATCTATTGGCTAGTTTGGCTCGGCAACCTCGTGGACAGCTCATGCTCTATATCATGCCTTATAGAATTATGTATATTACTCACATGCTCTCCTTGCTGATTGGTTCGTTTACCATATATAAGTTGATGTTTAACCTCAATAAAGCGGAAGAAGTTTTCTCCCCATCAAGTGTGTGTGTGTTTCTGCTGGTCAGAGCCGCCACAGCATATGGATTTCCAGTTTTCCCAGCACCATTTGTTGAAGAGGCTATCCTTTCTCCACTGTACATTTTTGGCACCTTTGTCTAATATAAGATAGCTGAAATTATATGTATTAGTCTCTGTGTCCTCAATTCTGTACCATTGGTCCACCAGTCTGTTTTGGTGCCAATACCATGCTGTTTTTGTTACTATTGCTCTACAGTATAATTTAAAGTCTGGTATGGTGATACCACCTGCTTCACTTTTCTTGCTCAGGATTGCTTTGGCTATTCTGTGTCTCTTATTTTTCCAGATGACTTTCATGACTGCTTTTTCTATTTCTTTGAAGCTTGACATTGGGAATTTGATTGGAATTGCATTAAATCTGTATAATGCTTTTGGTAGTATGGACATTTGGACAATATTAATTCTACCTATCCAAGAGCAAGGTAGGTCTTTTCGTCAAGTTGATTCCAAGGTTTTTTTTGTTTTGTTTTGTTTTTTGATGCTATTATAAGTGGGGTAGTTTTCATCATTTCCCTTTCAGAGGCTTTGTCACTGATGTACAAAAATGCCTTTGACTTATGTGTATTGATTTTGTATCCTGCAACTTTGCCAAATTCATTTACTAGTTGTAAAAGTTTTCTGGTAGAGTTTTTTGGGTCTTCTAGGTATATTATCATGTCATCAGCAAATAGTACTAATTTGAGCTCTTCTGTTCCTATCTGGATCCCTTTAATTTCTTTCGTCTCTCTAATTGCTCTGGCCAGAGTTTCCAGTACTATATTAAATAGCAGTGGTGAAAGGGGGCATCCCTGTCTTTTCCAGTTTTTAGAGGGAATGCTTTCAATTTTTTTTCCATTTAAGATAATGTTAGCTCGGGGGCCTTGCATAAATAGCTTTTATAATGTTGAGATATGTTCCTGATATTCCTAGTTTTTCCAATGTTTTGAACATAAAGGGGTGTTGTATTTTATCAAATGCTTTTTCTGCGTCTATTGAGATGATCATATGATTTTTATCTTTAAGTCTATTGATGTGACGTATTATGTTTATTGATTTCCGAATGTTCAACCAGGCTTGCATCCCTGGAATAAACCCCACTTGATCGTGGTGCAGTATCTTTTAGTATCTGATTTGCCAGGATTTTGTTGAGGATTTTTGCATCTATGTTCATTAAAGATATTGGCCTGAAGTTTTCTTTTTTGGATGCATCTTTGCCTGGCTTTGGAATTAATGTAATACTGGCCTCATAGAAAAAGTCTGGAAGAGCTCCCTCTTTTTCTATTTCTTGAAATAGTTTGAAGAGCATTGGTATTAGTTCTTCTTTGAAAGTCTTGTAGAACTCGGCTGTAAACCCATCAGGTCCTGGACTTTTCCTTGTTGGTAGCTTTTTGATGACATCTTCTATTTCTTTGCTTGTAATTGATCTGTTTAAGTTGTGTATAGCCTCCAGTTCCAGTTTAGGCAAGTCATACGACTCTAGAAATGTCAATGTTTTCAATATTTTCTATTTTATTAGAATACAAGTTTTCAAAGTAATTTTTAATTATCTTCTGTATATCTGAGGTGTTTGTTGTGATATTCCCTTTTTCAACACGAATGTTAGTAATTAAAATTTTTTCTCTTTTTCTTTTTGTTAGCATCACTAAGGGTCTGTCAATTTTGTTTATTTTTTCAAAGAACCAACTTTGAGTTTTGTCAATTCTTTGAATGGTTTCCTTAGTCTCAATTTCATTAATTTCTGCTCTGATTTTAATTGTTTCCTGTCTTCTACTGCTCTTGGTGTTGGTCTGTTCTTCTTTTTCTAGTGTTTTGAGGTGTGATGTTAAGTCATTTATTTGTTGGTTTCTTTTTCTTTTAAGGAATGAACTCAATACAATGAATTTTCCTCTTACTACTGCCTTCGTAGTGTCCCAGAGATTTCTATACGATGTATCTGTGTTCTCACTTATCTGTAGGAATTTTTTAATCTCTTCTTTTATGACTTCTTCAACCCCTTGTTCATTCAGTAGTGAAGGAGCCCCAATCAGGGAGATGGCTATTGCGGTTAGCTGGAAGCCATGAGTTCCACCTGATAATAAGTATGCACGTGACGCACCTGTAGATGCATGTGACGCACCTGCAAAGTTAAAGGTATATAACCGGGTGAAAGCGGTCAGAAGCGGAATTCATTCAGTCAGTTGTGCAGTCGCTCAGTCGGTCGGAAGAAGAGTTCGGGTTGGAGAAGAAGAAAAGAGTCAGAGCGGCCAGAACGTAGTCAGAAGAAGAAATAAGAGTCAGAGCGGTTAAGAGTTCGGTCAGAAGAGAAGGCTGGTCGGAGTCAGGCTGAGGCTGCCGAAGAAGAAAGAAGAAAGAAGAAAGAAGAAGCTGAAGAAGAAAGTAAAAGTACTCTCTCTCTCTCTTTCTCTCGCTCTAAGCTAAAGAAGAAAGAAGAATCTCTCTCTCTTTCTCTCTCTCTAAGCTAAAGAAAGAAGAATCTCTCTCTCTTTCTCTCTCTCTAAGCTGAAGAAGAAAGAAGAAAGAAGAATCTCTCTCTTTCTCTCTCTAAGAAAGTAAAAGAAAGTAAAGTAGTAAAGTAAAGAAGAAAAGAGTCAGTAGTCAGAAGAAGTAAAAGAAAGTAAAGTAGTAAAGTAAAGAAGTAAAGAGTCAGTAATCAGAAGAAGTAAAGAGTCAGAGAGGTTGGTGAAAGAGCCAGTGTTAGAGTTATGAGAGATAGTTAATTAAAAAACCTTCTTTCATCTTCATTCTGCCTCCGAGTTTTTCTCCTGTGGCGTTATGGCTGTACGTCAGGCAGCTACACAGTAGCATGTTGTTTAGCTTCCAGTTGCTACTACAACAGTAGTAGCATTTCTTATTCTTTGTTTTGTCATTGATTTCCAATTTCATCCCTTTATAGTCTGATAGAATGCAGTGTAGTGTCTCTATTTTTTTTATATTTGCTGAGAGTTGCCTTATGACATAATATATGGTCTATTTTGGAGAAGGAGCCATGTGCTGCTATGAAAAAAGTGTATTCGTTTACTGAGGGATGAAATATTCTATATATGTCTGTTAGGTCAAAATATTTAATTGCTTTAAGGAGGCTTAAAGTTTCTTTGGTTAGCTTTTGTTTGAATGATCTATTGATGAGAGAGGTGTGTTGAAGTCCCCTAGAATAACTGTGTTGTGGTCTATTTTACTCTTGAACTTGAGAAGTGTTTGTTTGATGAATGTAGGTGCTTCATTATTTGGGGCATTTAGATTTATGATTGTTATATCATGTTGATGAATGGTTCCCTTAAGTAGTAAGAAATATCCATCTTTGTCCCTCTTGATTAGTTTTGGTTTGAAGTCTACCTTATTTGATATGAAAATGGAAACCCCTGCTTTCTTCTGCAGGCCATGTGAGTGATAAGACTTTTCCCAGACTTTCACTTTCAGTCTGTTGATGTCTTTTTCTACGAGGTGTGTTTCTTTGAGACAGCAAATTGTTGGGTCGTTTCTTTTAATCCATTCTGATAATCTGTGTCTTTTGAATGGCAAGTTTAGGCCATTCACATTCAGGGTTATTATTGAGATGTGATTTTTATTCCCATCCATTTTTATTTGTATTATGGTCTTTAGCTTGATTTGGTTTCTCTTCTGGTTGGTATTTCCCTTAGTTTAATATCTCCCTTTGTTGATTTTCATTGTTATTTTTCTCTTCTTCTTCATGAAAAATGTTGCCCAGGATGTTCAGAAGTGTTGGCTTTCGAGTTGTGAAATCTTCTAACTTTTGCTTGTCGTGGAAGGTTTTTATTTCATCTTCGAATCTAAAGCTCAGTTTTGCTGGATATAAGATTCTTGGTTGACATCCCTTTTCTTTCAGAGCTTGAAATATGCTATTCCAGGATCTTCTTGCTTTTAAGGTCTGGGTTGAAAAATCTGAACATAATCTGATTGGTTTCCCCCTATATGTAATCTGCTTCCTTTCTCTTGTGGCTTTTAGTATTCTCTCTTTGCTCAGTATATTAGGCATTTTCATTATAATGTGTCTTGGTGTGGATCTGTTGTGATTTTGTTTGTTTGGTGTTCGGTAAGCCTCTTGAACTTGGTTTTCCATTCATTCCTCAAGTTTGGAAAATTTTCTGTAATTATTTCATTAAATAAATTACTCATTCCTTTGGCTTGAAACTCTGCCTATTCCTCTATGCCAATCACTCTTAAGTTTGGTCTTTTTATGTTGTCCCATAATTCTTGGATGTTATGTTCTTGATTTCCTGCAAGTTTTGCTGTGTAATCTGAATTTTTCTCTAGGATATATATTTTGTCTTCATTGTCTGAGGTTCTTTCTTCCAAGTGGTCTACTCTGTTGGTGATGCTTTCAATTGAACTTTTATTTTGGTTTATAGCTTCTTTCATTTCCGGAATTTCTGTTTGGTTTCTCTTTAGAGTCTCTATTTCCCTATTGAAGTAATCTTTTACTTCCTGTATTTGTTTTTTGGAGTTCTTTGTCAAAATGATCTTTCACCTCCTGTATTTGTTCCCTCATCTCATTTTTTAGCTCATTCTTAAGTTCCATAAACACTTGGGATATGTAATTTCTATATTCCATCTCTGGCATTTCACCAAATGTGCTTGCCATGGAATCTACTGATGAGGTATATTGATTTGTTTTTGTCACTTTCTTCCCTTGTTTCTTCATGTTGCTTGTGTGTCTTTTCTTCCTGCACTGTGGGACCTTGACTATTTCGATTTTACCTTAAAGCCTTATGTTGCTCCTGTAGAACAATGCTATCAGATCCCCTTATAATTCCTTTACACTTTAAAATCTAACACTTTCTATTCAGAAAATCCAAGTTTGATCACAATGTACAGATTTAGTTAACCCAGATATTGTTTCCAATTTACTCTGTATGCTTCTGATGGGGTTTTATAGCTTCAAGTATTGGACACAGAGGTTATATTTTTAGGAAGAAGGAAGTGAGTGTATCGAATTGTTTTTTCTTAGAAAGTATGAAAAGAGAGTTCTATGGAAGTGGTTTAGTGGAAGTGGTTTAGTATCAGTAGACGAGAGAGGAAAGAGAATGGAGTGAACAATTAGGTGGAATGACCAATTTATATATAAACCTAACTTATGTAGCCGTTGAGAGAAGAAATAAAGTAAGATGGAAAAGAAAAAAAAAATGACAAAAGAGTAGGAATTGGTGTAAGAGAGAGAAGAGAGAGATAGTCAAGAAAATAGATAATAAACTCTATATAACACCGCTTTGCTATATAGTTCAATTGCGCCCGTTCTAGAAATCCCAAATTCTGCGTATAACTTGTTTTGGCCTCTGTTGAGTATGCACTGGCAGGGTGTAAATAGGAAAGATGAAGGAAGAAGAAAGATGTAAAAGTGAGAAGGAAGAAAAGAAAGAAAGAAAAGAGGAGCAGAAGCAAACAAACACACTGACAATCAATGCTAAATCAAAGCAAAACAAAACAAAACCAAAAAAAAAAAAAAACAAAAAAAAACAAAAAACCAACAAAACAAACAAACTAACAAAAAAAAGTCGAACCCAGGAACAAGTCTCAAACAAAACGGACCCTGGGAAGCCCTCCTTTCTTCCTTTCCAGTTTAAGCCAATTGTATTGACCACATCCAGACAGTCAGCGATCCTATTAGTGGAGTCAAGGCTGCACCTTTGGCCAGTTGCAGAATGGCACAGCGGAAGAGTGGCTCAGGGGGGTTGTGTGTCAGCAGATGAATGGCACTGGGAAAGGGACCTTCTAGAAGGCACCCTTTCCCCCTGCCCACCCACAGTTGTAGTTCTTGGGGCCGCTGCGCCAACCTCAGACAGGCCCTCCCCTGCTGGCTGCCCGAGCCTCACCCAGGTGTGCGCTGTTCTCAGAGCGTTGGCGGCTCCCTGGATGTCTGTAGCTGTTCTTCCTTTCTGCCTTGTTCCTTTGTCAGGGTCAGCCACTGTTTTTCTCAAAGATGGCAGTGCTCTCCTCCCGCTCAACAGCAGTTCCACTGACCTTTGTGTCACTCCAGAGTGTGCAGGATCGGCTTGTCAAGTTGTGTGAAAGAACTCTATGTGGACACCGCTCGTGCTTCTAGGCTCCTTTCTATCCTTCCCGCTGATGGGTTTCAAAGCCGCTGTGTGGATCGTCCCCTTACCACAATGTTATCCAGTGGCTGCGCCTCAGCGCTGACAGCGCTGCTTCGGACTGTGGACCGCTCCAACTCTGCCCCTGCCGATCGTGGTCCAGAGATCTTTGTATTTCACCATCCAGAGGTGCACGAATGTCTCAGCTCTCTTTCATTTGTAAGAGAATTGCTAGTAACGCACTCAAACTTCCCACTAAGCGTCTTTTAGTAATTGTGTCCAGAGAGCACCTCCCTCCTGTCCGCCATCTTCCCAGCCTCCTGAAGGTGTTCAGAAAATCTTATTTCTCTGCCACATGAACCATTTCTCTGAATATAGAATCCTCGGTTCGTGAGGTCTTCCCACACTCCTCTGTTACTCCCTTAATACTTTAAATATTTTATTCTGCTTTTTTCTTGTTTACATGGTTTCAGATGAGACTCTCCTATAATTCTTACTTTTTGTTCTCTAGATAAGATGCCTCCCACCTCCTAGTACAGCCCACCTCACCTGCTGCTGGCTTCTTTCAATATTTTTTCTGTGTCTTTGGTTTTATGAAATTTAATGTGATGGCCTAGGCAGAACTTGGGTGCTTGTGTTCAACCGGCTTGTTGTCCTTGGAGCTTCCTGGATCTGCTGTAATTTGATTAGTGTTCCTCTAATGTGGGGGTAAACCCCCCTACCACTACCACTGTCTTGCATCTTTTAAACTTTTCTCATTGCCTTTGATTTTCTTTAGTTTGAATAGAATATGCCTATGTATAGATTTTTTTCAGTATGTATAATTCTTAGAGTTCTCCAAACTTCCTAGATCTCTCCTTTGTTATCTATCATTTCTTTTAAAAAATAATCTTGGCCAATAGTACTTAAAATTTTTGTTTGAATTTACTCTTTTTTTCTTCTCCTTCTGGTATCCCAATTATTTATACTTTTGTAATTGTCTCTTTAACTTTCAAATATTAATTTTTAAAATTTTCTTTTTTCTACCATTGCATTTCTGTTTAGGGTGTTTCTATAAACATGCCTTCAAGCTCACTAATTCTTTTTCTAGTATCCATGCCTTTTTGTTGTTGTTGTTGTTTGTTTTTCTTCTTTTCCTCCCTCTCCTCTTAACTTTAAGATATTTCTAAAACCTCTTCTTAGAGTCTGTGTCTTATAACATTTTCAGCTGTAATCCATTGTTAATATACTGGAACCCATTTGCTGCCACAGTAACATATGGGGGAGAGAAAGCATTCTATAATTTTTTAATTAAATCTGAGTTTGCTAGTGGATCTGTGTCCATGAGTTGTGACCTATAAGTACAAAGATACACTTATTAAGAGACAAGTAGGAAGAGGAGAAATGGTCTTCCACCAGATGAATAAGGATTGGATTGTCTATTTTCCTGGAGAATAAACCTTTGTTACAGACTATTTTCTGAGTGCCTTCACAAAGGGTACTTTTCCTTTCTCCCTGCTAGAGACATAAGGTAATCTTTTTTAGCTCTTGCTCTTGGCTCTGAGGACATGGTAGGTTTTCTAGAGGTAAAATGCATGAAACTGTGGGGGCTTCTCTAAGACTGTGGCCCCAAGAGTTCTTCATTCTCATGCTAGGCTACACTCAGCTTCCATTCATCAAAATTACCATTTAAATGTTCCTAGCTGTTAATAATTTCAGCAGCTTCTGCTCCTACAGAGCAGATACCTGCTGTGTGTCCCTGGGTATACTTTTGTCTCTAGCTTTTGTGGTGGTGTTTATCCTGCACCTCAGTACCCTCATGGCCCCAAGAAAAGGCATTGATTTTCAGACTACAGCTTTTCTTGTTAGAATCAGAGCTGAAGCCCAAAGGTTCCCTGGAGAGTCTTTATAGATCATTTGCCTATTCTGAATTTTAGTTGATTCTTGCATGTGTTTTATTTTCTATAGTTCCAAAAGGATCATTCTTGGCCATGAAGGTACACAATGGGAATCTAATATTCTCTTGATATCTCATTCAGTGTTGTGTCCGATTCCTGCTCAAAGGTCTTCAGAGGTATGTTGATCTTGATATCCAAACTCACTGCACACCTTTGCTGCCTTTAATCTTGATTCCCAAATTGTCATAAAATAAAACATAAATTATAATGGATAAAAATAGTGTTTTTTTTAATATATAAAACAGCCCATAGAGTTCTAGCTTATGCAAACATCGTACAGTGGGCCCTCCATGTCCAGAGATTCCATGTCTGCAGATTCAACCAACTGTGCATTGACAATATTCAGAAATACATGTCTCTACTGAACATGTATAGATTTTATTCCTTATTATTATTGCCTAGACAATATAGTATAACAACTATCTAACTGCATTTATGTGTTTTAGGCAATATAAGTAATCTCAAGGTGATTTAAAGTCTACCAGAAGCTGTGGAAGGGCTATAGGCAAATACTGTTCCATTTTTATACAAAGAACTTAAGAATCTATGGATTTTTTTTTTTTTTTTTTTTCATTTTGTACTGGCATCTGAACTTGTGTCTTCACTCCAGTCCTTACAGTGGGAGTAGATAACCCACCTATGCTCAGCTCTCTGCAACTGTCTTTAATTCCTTCCATTATTGCTTCGAACTTGACCTGTTTCAAATCCTCAAATAGGAGGTCACACATGCATATAGTGAAATTTATTTTTATGATTTATCTTCTTTTATCATAAGATAAGAATGGTAGTAATTTTATGAATAAGATGTTTAGGCTTTTGAGGTTTAGTGAAGATAATTCAAAAGATTTTAAGGATTTTTAATTTTAGCCACATTTTCTCAAAAGTAGTTTTAGCTGCCTGTCCAGTTATTCAAGTTCAGTGCGTTTCACAAAATTTAAATTTAAAATAATTTTATTTTGTTTTTGGGTAAACAGACTTATTTTATGTCCTTTCTATATTCTCACACCATGCTACTCTATCAAAATTAGTCCTAATTATCTTTTCATGTATCCTTTAAAAATCCAAGGTAATCAATCATGTTGTATATCCCTAATGCCTTCGTGTTTTTAACCTGGAGTTTTTCTTGGATTATTATTACTATTTTACTGGATTAATTTTTTTCATGAAAAGATTTTTAATCTTCTTGAACTGTTTCCATTTTGGAGCCTCAGGTCATGAAATTAGATGTGTTTTCTCAGTTTTATGTCTAAAATTAGGTATACAATTAGAATTGAAATAATCTTGAGCTCTCGCTGTCTGTTTCAAAGAAAAGTCCATTTTAAAGAAAAGGACAAGATTAGGCTGGAGTAAATGTCAAAATTGCTTAATTGTCAAAGGTAATACTTTCTTGATTTGTTTAGCTCAGGGTCTCATAAGGAGTGCTCTATTCCACTTTCATATTATGTTTATGAAATGCATTAATTATTAATGGATAGAGCAGCAACAGAATGAGGCCAAATATGGAAAATAATCTTGGACTTTAGATATCAGGGAGTAGTCATAAATTTGAATAGTATAAGAATGTAGGTATAATAACCACATAATAACCAAAAGAAAACCCAATTTAGAAATTGTTCATAGTTGATTCAGGTGGCAGGGTTAAACAAGAAAGTTCTGGATATCAAAATTGAAAGCTAGATTTGATGTGAGAACAAAATATAGATAGGAAAACAAAAGAAACATTTGAAAAAAACTAAATTAATTCTAGTTATATGTACATAATTGGTGGTTTATGTATTTCACTAGGTCTCTAATTTTATTTAATTTTTATAAAATGTAATTGTTAGTAAACATAATTTATGCAATTGAGTGAGCTGATTTAATCATGATTTCCAACTCACCAAAAATACCTGCTGGTTAAGCAAAGCCAAATTTCTGCAGCCATTGGAAAGAGCCCAGAAGTTTCTCAGAAAGTTGAAGGGGTAGTCAAGAAGAATATTTATAAGGCATCAGGACCTCATCTGGAAAGTTTGAAAGGCCAGTTTTTCAAGGCAAGAACTGATCAGGATTTAGCAGATTTTTATCAAATAATAGCATTAGACCAGTGGGCACAGTGAGAAAAAGGTCTTGAAGTAAGTTTCGATGGGTAAGCTGTCAGTGTTGATAAGTTAGCTGTTTTAGGTTGATGCATCTTTGAAAAGCAAATATTTCAAAAAGCAAGTAAGTAAATTATTTTTGCATTGTTTTTTTTTTTTTTTGAAAAAAGACTTTTTATTGTAGCTTTACATTTACACAAACTTTGAGCAGCAGCTACAGAGTTCATGTATAACTGTTCTCACCCTGTTACATACTTTACCAGGTTAACTTCTTAAATTAATGCATATTTCTACAGTTGAGGAACTGATATTCATGAATTGTTAGCCAGTAAAATATACAATTTATATTATGGTTAACTCATTGTAATTTACAGTTTTATGTTTTCAAAAGATGGGTGTGGTAGTGCACACCTGTAATCCCAGCAGCTTGGGAGGCTAAGGCAGGAGGATTGTAAGTTTCAAAGCCAGCCTCAGTAATTTAGCAAGACCCTAATCAATCTAGGGTTGTATTGGTTTTGTTAATTATATTGTTTCAATTTTTAATGTGTTTTCTATATTATTTTCTGTTCATATGAGTTGCATCTATTCTTTCAATCTTTGACTCAACTTTTCACTTTGGTATTTTTTATTATAAAGATACTTAATTTTAATGGATTCACATGTAATATTCATTTCCTGTAAATAATGTGTTTTTAGTGTATAGTTTATAAAAGTCTTTTTTCAAGGTGGTCATAAATGAATTACCTTATACTTTCTTGTAAGATATTAAAAAAAAAGATAAATACTTATAGGCTCAGGATATGCAAGAGTCAGGAAACAACAAAACAACACAGATACTGGTTACCAGGTGTTCAGGGAGAAGTGTCAGATAAAAAGCTGGAGCATGGGAAATTTTTAGGACAGTGAAACTATTCTATATGATACTGATATTCTAGATACATGAAATTATGCATTGTTTCTGTTTGGTTATTTCTTTGTTTTATACCAGGGAGTAAACTCAAGGGCACTTAACCACTAAGTCACATCCCCAGCCATATATATATATATATATATATATATATATATATATATTTTTTTTTTTTTTTTTTTTTTTTTTTTTTAGCTAAGGTCTCACTGGTTTCTGTTTCATTGGTTTAGTCAGCTTTTTGCCACTGTGACCAGAAAGACCTGACAAGAACAATTAGAGGAGTTAAAAAATTTATTTTGGGCTTACAGTTTCAGAGTTCTCAGTCTGAAGGAGCCCTAATTAGGAAGGGCTGTTGTAGCTAGCTGGAAGCCATGAGTTCCACCTGATATGTATGTGACGCACCTGTAGGCACCCGCAAACCTGAAGGTATATAACCGGGTGAAAGCGGTCCGAGTTAGGAGAACGAATTCATTCGGTCAGTCGGGCAGTCACTCGGTCGGTCAGAAGAATCAGAGCGGCCAGAACGTAGGCAGAGCGGTTACAGAAGAGAAACCAGATAGAAGACAGAAGAGAAACCAGATAGAAGAAGTAATGACTGGTCAGAGTTAGGCCGAGGCTCCTGAGGAAGACAGAAGACAGAAGAAAGAAGAAGGAAGAAAGAAGAGAGAAGAAAGAAGCTCTAATCTTTCTCTAAGCTAAGCTCTATCTTTCTTTCTCTCTAAGAAGAAAAGCTCGCTTTAATCTTTCTCTCTAAAAATCTTTCTTTCCCTCTCTAAGCTCTAAGAAAGTAGAAGTAAAAGTAGTAAAAGCTTAACTCTGCCTCCGAGAGTTTTTCCTCCCGGTTTTCGGTACCAGGTAGCTTACATCAGTCCATATTAGGCCAGCTCCATTTCTTGGATTTGAGATGAAGCAGCACATTGTGGCAAGAGGGTGTGGTAGAGGAAAGTGGATCAGGACATTTGCATCAAGAAGCAGCTAGAAAGAGCTCTCCTCACCATGACAAAATATAAATCCCTAAAGCATACCCACAGGGACACACCTCCTCCATCAGCCACATGCTATCTGCTTTCAGTTACCAGTTAATCATTGATTATGTTAAAGCTCTCGTAACCTAAACATTTCACCTCTAGACCTTCTTGCATTGTCTCACATATGAGTTTTCTGGGAATTCCACATATCTAAACCATAACAGCCACAGACCTCCACCAGAGATGTCCAAGAGATTGTGTACATCAGAATCACCTTTGCCATCCTAAATATGTACAGGTATAAAGGTCCCTCCCCTGAAGATTCTGACTCAGTAAGAAAGTTTTCTATATGCTTAAAATTTTTCCATACTTAATTCTAATGAACAATTAGAATTAAGAACATCCTGATGCTTATGAAAAACAACAACAAACACACACAGGCATGACCTAATGTCAGTTAGCTTACAAGTCACTAGCATGGAGGCAAACCAGCTTCTGTGGGGTGTGCTAGCACAACCAAACCCATTAGGTGAAAATGTCCATAAAGTTAGGGGAGGATACATTTGAGAGTAATAAAACAAGTACTCAATACTCTTCACAGGAGATATTTCAGTTCCAGGAATATACACAATTACTGGCATTCCTTTTTCTAAAAATTATTTTCAGTAAGTGTGATGATACATGATAGGTGAGTGCTTCCTATAATTTATTTTTCAGTAAGCATTACAGAGTTGATATCAATCCAAACATTCCTGATCAACTATTAGTTTGTCCTTTTATAACATCCACCCACTCCTGACATTTTTATCAGTCTATGAAATGATTCAGGTTTTCTTCTTTTATAATCCAATTTTATTCTTCCATGTGGAAGATCAAGTAAACAAACACCAGTGCAAAATGGATACTATAGGTTTTCAGGGATAAAAAATGCATATATTATTGTCAAAGATGCATTTACTGTGTTTTCTTCATTGTGTCATTACACAAAATAGATATGAAAAAGTCCACTAAACTAAAGCTAAGTGACTTATTTAATGACTGAAGTTCTCTATCAACTATTTTTACCATCCTTTTATTTGTAGGCTTAACTTTCTGTGTATAGAAACTATTTTATATCCACTCCCAGATGTTATCCAGGTTGTAAAATATTAGTCTTGTTGGAAGGTACAGTTCCTTCAAATGTACAGAGATCTTTGATTTAATTCTGTGAATGAGAGTTGCTAAGGGCCCATTCAATCCATATTAATTAGTAAGCAGCTAGCATGTCCACTGGGAGGGGAGCTTAGGGCAATTTAGAAGATGCCTGAGAATTTGTAGGTTGGAAAAAGACAATCTCGGAGTTTCCGTTCAGAACAGAGGCTTCATGCTGCTGCATAATTTTTGTCTCTGTTTTGCCAAAAGGTAAGGGAAGAAACAGGGATGTCAGAGGAAATATAGCAGGGACGTTTGGTATTCAGCAATCTATTTGAGAATGTTAAAAGGACAAGTTAATGCCTCCCTTCTGATTAGGATCGAAGCCATCAGTTCTCTCCCTAGAATGAAGAGTAAAGCATGGAGGGAAAATACCTGGAAAGAGGTTCTATAGTTCTTGAAAAAATACAGACAGGGAAAACATGGAGAGAGAACAATGAATTTTAAAAGGCAATGCATTTAAACATGGAAAAACAAGAATGTGCTAAAAAATAAATTGAATAAAAATAGAATAGTTCCAATGTATACTTTTTCAAACATATTTATGTTGTTATATTATCTGTTTTAAAAATGAGTTTTAGATTATAAAGGTCTATCTGTAGTAATGATAATAGTAATGATGATAATAAAGCTAGCCTTGCTAAAGTCGAAAGAGCAACTAAGGCTTTTGACATCTTGGCTACTTATGGGCATCTAGTCACTATTATAATGCTTTGCACTTAGTAGTACACTTTCTTTTTTATATATGCACACACAATTTAGCGTGTACATCCATATGACCAACACTTCATCAAGATAGACAACAATTCCATCACGAGGCTCTTTCATGGCCCCGCCATCTAGTCAGTCCTCACTCTGCAAGGTCCACAACAATGGTCTGATTTCTATGGTCATCTCTTAATTTTGTCTACTTTATAAATGTAATCTAAATGGAATATAGTGTGTTTGACTTTTTTCTATTTAATGTTTTCAGGCTACATCCATGTTACTGCTTTTATTAGCTAATTGTTTGTTATTGCTAGTCATATTTTTGTATGAATATGCCACAGTCCATTTGTCCATTAGACATCATCATGTCACCAGGTTGTTTCCCATTGTGGCTATATAGCTCTATATAAGAGTTGCTATAGATATATTTTACTTTTTGTGAATACATGTTTTTACTTCATAGGGGTAAATATTTAATTGAAATTTCTAGTTACTAGGGTAGATTTATGTTTAATTTCATAATAAGTTTTTAAAGCATCTTCATGAGAGGTGGTGATACTCCTGGTTATATGAAATGATACCTCATTGTGAGTCATTTTGTATAGACAGATGATCAAAGATATTGAGCACCTTTTCACATGCTTAGTGGACATTTGGAAAGCATTGTTTTGTGAAATATCTTATTAAATTATTTCTTTTAAATTACATTGTTTGTCATCCTATCACTGACTTGAAAAATGTTCTTACTTATTTAGGAAGCCATCTTTTGTCAAATATATATATTAGAATTTTTTTCCCAGTCTTTTGTTTGCCTTTTTATTTTCTTCATGTTGCTTTTAATATGCAGAGAGTTTTACTTTTGATGAAAACTAAAATGTTATTTTCTTTCACTGTAGCTCTTTTTATATCCTAAGAAAACTTTACTCAGTTCCTAGTCACAGAAGTACATCTATGCTTTGTTCTAGAATTACAGCTTCCACTTTTATCTTTATATCTATGCTTCATACTGAACTATCCTGATAGGTAATATGAGCTAGAGATATTTACAGTAGCCTCCTTATCTGTGGTATTGCTTACTGTAGTTTCAATTACCTATGGTCAATCATAATCTGAAAATATTAAATGTAAAGTTTCATATATAAACTCTTCATAAATTTCCTATTACTTCTGTTTGAGTTGCTTAATGAATCCTTGCACCATGAAAGTTCATCCTGCCTAGGACATAAATCAAACTTTCTCCAGTATAGCCATACTGAATGTGTGACTCACAGCTAATCCCTGAGTAGCTTGGGTTATCAATTGATTGTCACAGTATCCTAGTGCTTGGGTTCAAGTAGCTTTTACTTTACTCAATAATGGCCCCCAAATGCAAGAGTAGTAATGCTGACAGATTTATTATAATATATTGTTTTACTTGTCTTATTTTATCATTAGTTACTATTTTGGTCTTTTATTGTGCCTAACTTATTAACTTCATCATAGGTGAGTGTGTGTGTGTGTGTGTGTGTGTGTGTGTGTGTGTGTGTGAGAGAGAGAGAGAGAGAGAGAGAGAGAGAGAGAAACAGTTCCTTCCGTGGCTTCAGACATTCCCTAGGAGTTTAAATATGTGTTTCCACAGAAAAAGGGAGACTACCATACTTATTTCAGTACCATTTATTGATGAGTTTCATTTCCCCTCTGAATTTGAGTCAGCATATTTTTTGAAAATTAACTGAACATCTTATTTTTTCTCTTCTGTAACTCTATATATCTATTATTTTGCCAATACAACACTGTCTTGATTACTATAGTTTGATGGTAAGCCTTGAAAATAAATGTGATTCTTCAAATTCTTTTCCTTTCATATTTAAATTGTTTTTAGTTAGCCATTTTTTCTTTCTTTCTTTTTTCTCTGATAATATTGTTCATCTCTTTGTCCTTTTTTGAAATGTCCTGGACCATATTTATAAAAGCATTTTAAAAATACTTGTATGGCAATTGTCATTTAAGAGTCATTTCAGAAAACATCTTTTCCTTTTTCTTTGCATGACTGGCCATTTTTATTGTAGATCAAACATTGCAGATGATTCATTGAAGGAAGTCAAGATTACATTGTCTTCCTTTAGTGTTAAATTTTGCTCTGATGGGCATTTAAATTACTAGTAAAAGACTTTTATCCCCTGTTTGGGCTTTGTTTGTTATCAGGTGAGTCCATTTTGGTTCTTCCTAGTAAAAGGTGCTGGACAATTTTAGGAAATGACTCTAGCACATGATCTTTCCAGACATATTTTAACAAATGCCCAGGTGCTCAGTGAGGTTTCTCTAGCCTGGGTCAGAGTCCTGTTGCCTTGTCCTACAAGTCTTCTGGTATCATTTAGCTCTGAGGGTCACTGCAGCTACTTTGTGAGCAGCACTGTAGAGTTTTGCCCCAAACGAGTACAGTCTAATCTAATCCTTAGATAATGACCCATATGGACTCCATATCCAGACTTTTAGGGTGCATTTTGTAAGACTGTGCCTCTTTGATTTATATCCCCAAAAAACTCTAGACAGGTCCATAGCCTTGAACTCTGACCAGCACCATGAAGGGACACATTCACTGCTTGGATCCCACCTCCCATTGTGTAGTTTGGGAAATTGAGGCCAGATAGGGACATGATGAATGAAGGGCTTATTTCTGAATTCCTTTCTCTCTGAAAGTTCTGAACGGCTCATATACAATGCCTCAAAAGTATTTACCTCATGTAGTTTCTCAGTTTTATGTTTTCTTAACACTGGAAGGATAAGTCCTTTACCAGTTTCTGCATCCTGGTGAGAAACAGAAGTCAATAAACATTGTAAACATTTTAAGTGAATCAATGCTGTAATTGCAAACAGAGACTCCAGAGGAAAGCAACCAGCCTTCAATGAGCATTCACTGTAGCAACATTTATTAAGAAGCTCTGTCTATTGTTTTTGCATTGCTCACCAATTTCCTGATTTTTTAATATACTGCTTATTCACTTATAAACTACAGCCTAATTAAAAGAGTACACATTTCTACACCTTTACCTTAAAGACTTTAGCTCAAAACTCATTGTCTTCACAAAGCTCCTTAACACTAATTGTTTACATGCATTGACGTATTCATACTTTCTCCATTTCTACAAGTCAAAGACTGCTTTTTATCTGTTTTATTTATTATTTGCTTTAATTTTTTTACTGATTTTAAAATTTCATGAAATAAATTAATTTTGGTTTTGGGGACTGCGTTTAATCCATTCAAGAGGGACCACTGTACAGAATATTAATGTAATTCTTCCATCTCTAAGACCAATGATTTTGGGTGTTTCATTTGACCAGAATTACATAGGACTTATTTTTTTGTTTTTAACTAATACTAAGATATATATTATATATTGATTTTATCCATTATTCCTGACTCATAATTCCCTCTCCAAACAAGCCATATGAAGATTTAATGTTCCCTGCCTTTCTGGCTTGCAGCAGGCTATAGAAGCCTTTGACCTCGGATAGTAGAGATGATCCTTCTCATTCCAGAGAGGTTCTGTCCCATGCCCTGGAGAGAAAATTGCTCTGCAGAGAGGCTAAAAAGAATGAAGCCACAGACCTTGCAAGGTTTCACCACCAAGTTCATTAGAATTACCTGACACTCTCTTTGTCCAAAGCATATTTATACATAGTTGTACACACTTCAATCAATTCTATGCACTGAAATGTTCATAAAAACAATAACAAAAAAAGTCATGGAGACCTTCCAAATAGTTATACAGGAGGAAATTCCTGGGGGTGGCATACACTTTCCATAAACTTTATGCAATTCTTCATCTGTATCCTTGTAATATTCTTTTTTAATAAACCAGTAAACATAAGAAATTTTCTGAGTTTTGTGAACCACTTAAGCAAGTTAATCAAACCCAAGGAAGAGACTCTCTCGTTTCTAGATGGAGCTTCCAATTGGCATCTAATAAATGCCTGGGGAATGAGCCCTCAACCTATGAGATCTGAAACTATTTTCAGGCAGATGGTGTTGGAACTGAATTGGATTACAGGACACCCAGCTGATGTCCCCTATAGAATGAATCATTTGCTTGCTGGTGGGGAGAAACTCCCATAACTTTTGAAGTCACAGAAGTGTTTTCATTGAAGACTGTGGTGTGAGAATAAAGGAAAAACACTTTATTTTTAATGACATAACTGATAATTGGAAAATTCATTTTTAATTTCTCTCTCTCTCTTTTTTTTTTTTTTTTTTTTTTTTTTTTTTTTTTAGTACTGGGGATTGAACTCAGGAGCACTCAACCACTGGGCCACATCCCCAGCCCTTTTATGTATTTTATTAAAGACAGAGTCTCACTGAGTTGTTAAGTGCCTTGCTGAGGCTGGCTTTGAACTCATGATCCTTCTGCCTCGGCCTCCTAAGTGCTGGGATTACAGGCGTGCACCACCATGCCCAGCTCATTTTTAATTTCTACATCTCACCTTTCTCTAGAGCTGAAAACAAGAGATTTCTTAATGTCTGATGAACAACTCAAGTGGATGTTGTACACTAATTCAACAGTCCTAAACCAACATTTCTTCCTTCTACTCTTCAAACTTTTCTTTCTTCCTATCATTCCTATGATCTTTTCCTAGAAAATAAAAGTAGGAAACCATAGAATTTTTTATATCTCACTTGCAATAAAACTTATTTGATGCATTTTGGAATCACTTTTCTTATCTGTTTTCTTTTCTCTTTCTATTGACAGAAAGTTATTTGAGGCTTTATCATTACTCCCAGCAGAATTACAGCAATAATCTCCTAAATAAATTTGTACCTCCATGTTCAGACAAGCTGCTAGAGTAATGTTTCTAAGGTAGATTTGTAATATTATCTTGCACAAAAAGCTTTGCTAGTTCTCTGTCACTTACGAGAAAAAAAAGACCAAGTTCTCAAAAAAGACATTTAAAATCTGGACCATCTCTCCTCTCACTCATACATCTTTCTCAGACTTAGCTCCCACCTTGTGTGCTTGTCCTATCTGGGATGGCATGCTCTCTGCATTACCCGTCATTGATTCTAATATTTGCTACCTAGAGCAGGTTTTACCTACTTCAGTGCAGCCTGTCCTGTGGGAGGTTGTACCCGATCATTACTAGTCTGCAGTTCTTACCTCCTTATAACCTACTAATCAGACACCTTCACCACCACTCAGCCTTGATTAAATGGATCAGCTTAATGGTAACATATTTTTTGCCATTGTACTCCACTCATTGTACTGCCACTTTTCTTACAGAAATGTTTTTCTTCCCATGTGCTTCTCATGTAAAATGCCCTACAATAATTTTAAATATGACTTATTTATGGCACTCGCTATTTTCTTTATTGAGCTTCATCTTGGTGTGTTCCTGGTAATTTGCTAATTGTATCATATACTTTTATTATTTCATTAAATTATCAAAATAATTCTCTAATTTTTTACATAATTTGTTAGTTATTAAGTTAAATGTCCTATCTTTATTTCTAAATTATAACCTATTCCAGAGGAAAATTCAGGTCAAATGCAGTCTCCTACCCCATATCATTGTACCTCACAATATACAACTTCTGAACTGAATATTATTTGCCTCTTTTTTCTTGCTTCCATTTTGTTTTCTCTACCTCTAAGTTTTTCCTTTATCCCTACTACATTCATGGTTTGCAGTTCTGAGATAATTTTGGTTATACTTCCTTGGGGCTTCTCTAGCCTACAATGCAACCTTAAAGACAAGCTAATGATCATTTTTCACTGGCTCCTATTATTATTTGATTGAATTTACTAATTTCCAGGAATGCCAGACATGACTTGAGTTTTCGAATAGTACATTCTTGTTCTCATTATTTATACTCCTTGAAGGGTTTTAGCATACCTTCCTACCACAGATGCTTCCAGAACATTTTATATAATGCTAAGTGAAGTTAGCCAATCCCAAAAGAACAAAGGTCGAATGATCTCTTTGATATAAAGATACTAGCTTATAAAGGCAAGGGAGTGGAGATGAGAGGAATGAAAGAACTTTAAATAGAACAAAGAGGGGGGAGAGAGGGGAGGGGTCAAGGGGATAGGAATAATGGTAGAATGAGTTATCCATCATTACCCTAAATACATGTATGAAGACAAAATTATTGTAAAAATTCTTTATATAAAACCAGCAACTTGAAAAATTGTGCTCTTTATATGTAATATGAAATGAAATGTACTCTGCAAACATGTATAACAAATTAGAATTAAAAAATGTTTTTAAAAAGATGCATTAAAAAGATTAATGATCATGCTGAGTAGGAAAAATAATCAATTGTGATACAAAATATAAAAAATAATCAAACAGTGATATAACAGCTAATAAAAGTTTGGTCACAATGGAAAAAAAAAAAAAAACACACACACCTTAATTTTGCCAATACAAGGATGCATTTCTTGGATCCTTGAATGTCCTGAAGAAAAATAGCATTCTAAGAAGATGAGTGTATATTCTACCTGTTAGGACCTACCTGATTACTTTTGAGCACTGCTTTTACTTCTGAGGAAAATATCCTATAGAGAATTACTTTGCCTCTGCCTATTACTTTTTTCCATGAGATAATATTTATAGACCTTTGTTATTTGCTTTTGCAGCTTCATTGTAAGATTTTATAGCAATAACCTCCATTTTTAGATGAGGATCAATTCTTCAAAACCTTCAATGTTATTCAACATCGTCCCTGAAACTCTAGCCAGAGCAATTAGACAGGAGAAAGAAATTAAAGGGATATGAATAGGAAAATAAGTACTCAAACAATTACTATTTACTGATGACATGATTCTATATTTAGAAGAGCCAAAAAATTTCACCAGAAAATTTCTAAAATTTCTAAAATTCATAAATGAATTCAGCAAAGTACCAGGTTATAAAATGAACAACCATAAAGCAAATGCCTTCCTATACATCAGTGACAAATCTGCTGAAAGAAATTAGGCAAACTACCCCTTTCACAATAGCTTAAAAAAAAAAAGCTTGGGAATCAATATAAAAAAGAAGTAAAAGACCTCTAAAATTAAAATTGCAGAACACTAAAGAAAGAAATTGAAGACCTTAGAAGATGGTAAGCTCTCCCATGATCCTGGATAGGCAGAGTGACTATTGTTAAAATAGCCTTACTATCAAAAGCATTATACAGATTTAATGCAATTCCAATTAAAATCCCAATGATGTTCCAATGAAATTCATTTGAAAAAATAAAAGACCCAGAATAGCTAAAGCAATCCTTAGCAAGAAGAATAAAACAGGAGGCCTCACAATACTAGACCTTAAACTATACTACAGAGCCATAGTAATGAAAACAACATGGTTTTGGCACCAAAACAGACACATCGATCAATGGTAAAAAAATAGAAGACACAGAGACAAACCCACATAAATACAGTTATCTCATACTAGACAAAAGTGCCAAAAACATTCATTCACTGGAGAAAATAGATGGTGCTAGGAAAATTATAAATCCACATGTAACAAAATAAAATTAAACCACTATCTCTCACTGTTCAGGAAACTCAACTCAAAGTGGATCAAAGACTTAGGCACTGGACCAGAGACCCTGAGCCTAATAGAAGGAAAAGTAGGCCCAAATCTTCACCATGTTGGCTTAGGATCTGACTTCCTCAACCAGACTCCTAAAGTGCAAGAAGTAAAATCTAGAATCAATAAATGAGACAGATTCAAACTGAAAAGCTTCTTCTCAGCAAAGGAAACAATCAATGATGTGTAGAGAGAACCTACAGAATGGGAGAAAATCTTTATCACACGCACATCAGATAGAGCACTAATCTCCAGGATATATAAAGAACTCAAAAAACTTAACATCAAAAGAACAAATAACCCAATCAATAAATGGGCTAAGGAAATGAACAAACACTTTACAGAAGAAGAAATAAAATTGATCAACAAATATATGAAAAAATGTTCAACATCTTTAGTAATTATAGAAATATAAATCAAAATACTCTAAGATTTTATCTCATTCCTGTCAGAATGTCAATTATCAAGAATACAAACAAGTGTCGGTGAGGACATGGGGGAAAAGGTACATTCATAAATTGTTGGTGGGAATGCAAATTTGTCAACTATTATGGAAAGCAGTATGGAGATTCCTCAGAAAACTTGGAATGGAACCACCATTTGACCCTACTATCCCACTCCCAGGTTTATACCCACAGAACTTAAAATCAGCATCTTACAGTGATGCAGCCACATCAGTGTTTATAGCAGCTCAATTCACAATGGCTAAACTATGGAACCAATCAAGGAGCCCTTGGCTAGGGCATTCTGGCACCCACTGTCTGAGAGGGTCACAGCTTGGGAAGTGTAGCCGCAAGGCCACTGTGTCTGGAAACCAGAACCATGGAGTTATTTGATTTGATAATGTGTTTTTTTTTATTATTGTTACTTATGATGTGGATGACGGGAAATTTGCCAATTCCAGGGGAGAAAGCATGTTGCTCAGACATGCAAGAATATTCCCAGAATGGGTCTGAAAACATAGTTGAGAGGTGTCCACTGGTGTCTGGGAGAAACTTGGGTGGCAGGAGTTGTTTGCCCCTCAGTTAATAATTGCTGCTGAGCCTTTCGTTCTAGGGCCATGGCCCTTGCAAGGGCCTAATCGCAGAGAGAGAATTGTTTTGCCCACAGTGCAGGGCCCACCATACATAGCCTACTTAATTGGAGGAGGATTGTGGTGTCTTCCAACAGACTCTCCTTCGCCTTGCATGGGGATTTATGATGAGGATGGAGAACACATAGTTAATATTGATGGCAAGTGGATTGGCATGCCGGGTTGACTTACAGAGCTTGCCTTTTGATCAAAAATTGTAGGGATTTGAGGCCTGGTGCACTTTAACAGAGGAATGGAGAAGCTCTCTGGGAGAGCAACTCAACAGGTATGATTGTGACAAGTTGCAGATTTCTATTTTTTCCACTCCCACTGCTTCACTTGACTAGTCTTTGAAAAGTGGGAACTGCATGCTAAAATTAGTATAGGTTTTCATAGGACATGTGCTTCTTGGGGGAAGAACTATAGGGGTTATCAATGATTGTAGAAATGCTTTTGGACTCGTGGGCTTTCAGGTGTAGTTATGCTTTGAAGTTGATGATTGGTGGTGGGTTGGGAGACATGGAGTCTCGTTGCGTGGTCTTGCACCTGTTGAACAGGAAACTGTTGCATTCTGAGGACAGCACATGTCTGGAAACTGTAAATTGATGACATGTTTTGTTGGAATGATTCTGTGCCCATGGTGAAGGAAAGAAGTAAATAGATGAAGACCCAAAGAGAGCAGGATTGGCTTTCTTTCTCTGGAGATTGCTCGAACAGAACAACTCCTCGTCCTATTCCTTGTGCCAATGCCACTCATCCTTCAGGACCCCCTGGATCCCACTGGGGCTGGACCCTGGCAGCCCTTCAACAGACAATGCATAAAAAAGTCATATATATATATATATATATATATATATATATATATACATACATATACATACATACATATACATACATACACACACACAAACACATATATACATAATGAATGATGAAATATTATTCAGCCTTAAAGAAGAATAAAACGATGGCATTTTCAGGTAAATGAATGGAGTTGGAGAATAGCATGCTAAATGAAATAAACCAATCCCCGAAAATCAAAGGCCAGATGTTTTCTCTGATATGTGAATGCTAATTCGGGGAGTGGAGTGAGGGGAGGAGGTATGGGGATAGGAAAGATAATAGAATTAATCAGACATTATTACCCTATATACATATATAACTATACAACTTGTGGAATTCTACATCATGTAAAACCAAAAGAATGAGAAATTATACTCCATTATATATGATGTATCAAAGTACATTCTACTGTCATGTATAACTAATTAAAACAAACTTCAAAATTAAAAATAAAAACAACCTTCAGTGTTTCCTCTGCGGGCTTCACACCTCTGCTGTACAATGGAGCACCTGACCCAAGAGGACCCTACCCAATCTACACCATTACATCATCACCATGTTATCCTAACCACACAACTTATTTCACATACTAAAATGTGACTTAAGTCAGTCTAAGCTGAATGAACATGTAGGCTTCCACAGACATTGTAGGTTTTCAGTGGATTTAAACCTAAATAGATGAAGACCCAGTAGGAATTTGGGAACCAGGATAAAGTTTTTATTTAAGTAAGATGACATCTAAAAACACATGAAGTCATGTGAAAGAAAGGTGGAGAGGGACCAAAAAACTGATGATACCTTTATGTAGCTGAGCCTAACGTGCTAGACTTCTCACTTGTTATTTATTATTTTTTTCAGGGGGTGGGGGGCCGGTTTGAACTTGTGATCTTCCTGCATCAGCTTCCCAAGTAGCTGGAATTACAGGCATATGCCACTGTGCCTGACATAATACCTTTTTGTTCAATTCCAGCTGGGGTTGGATTTCTGTCATGTACGGTAAAGGCAGCTAACCAAAATGGATCTAGGCATGCATCAACCAGACCATTCTCTAATATTGAAACATTGCAACCGTGTGGTAGCAACTGAAAATGCCATATTCGTGCCCTACCATCTGACTACCCATCACAGACACAGACTGTTGCCTCTGAGATCAGTACTTGATTTTAAATAAGCCAATTATAAACCTTTTCCCAGGATTTAAAATTAGACATCAGAGATAATGAAGCACATTTACCTCTGGTAGCAATGCTTTCGGCTGTGTGGCACAAGCCAGCATAATTGAATAAAACCTAGAGGGGAAAACAAACAGAGCTCTTGCATTATGTGGAATTTGTCAATAAATTCCTTCTTTCTCCTCATCTATCTTGAGAACAGATTAGGACAGGCAACAAGGACATGATCAATTAGGACTTTATCCAGGTCAGTTTGATCCCAGAGCACATTAGCATCACTACTGTGACATGGTGCTACTCTTAACGTTCACTCAGTGCCCGGTGTGATGCCTGGAGTAGTCAATCATTTATGTTGGTTAGATCCATATGCCAAACTCATATTTGGTAAATAATTTTCAAAAATACTTAAAATGTTGTGAGAAACCCTTGAGCCAACACCAGTAGTTGTTTTCCTAGGACATACTGTGATGGGGAAAGAGAATAGCACTGGTGTCTGGTCTACAGGGAAGGCCCAGTCTGGCCTTTTTGCTCCTGTTGCACTATAAGCTAAAATTCTACTTTTATGTAAAATATCAAAGAATAGCACTGAGTACATCTTTATTGAGAAACAAATGCATGATAATGAGAGAGAAAAAAAAGCCTAGAATGAGAGGGGTCTCTGTGCCCTTTTGCTGAAAGATCATAAGTTTTAATAAAGCAATATTTCTTCATAAATATTTTTTCTCCTTGATAAATAATTTAAAAGTGTCTTTTAGTCTGATCTCCCAGCAGTGAAGCAGTCTGCATGAATATGTATTTTTATGCCATGTCTAAGTCCAGTGATAAGGTGTAATATAGTTTCTCAAGGTCATTTCTCATTTCAGTCTATGATGATCTGGGAAGAAAATTAAAAACTCCATTTACTTTAAATGTCTAACCTATGTACCCTATTTAAGTTTCCTGGAGAAAGGAAGAAAACCTCTGAAAATGATAGTGATTAATGCTTCCAAGAAAGGCAAACTGAATAGTCAGCTCAGAAACATGCTGGTTTTTATTAATTTTAATTTTTTGGTGGGGGGGTTCCTTTTTTTTTTTTTTTTTTTTTGAAACATGGTCTTGTTAAGTTGCTGAAGCTGGCTTCAAGCTCAAGCTCAGGATCTTCCTGCCTCAGTCTCCCTAGTAGCTGGGATTGTAGACATTCATCACTGCACATTTAACTACAGAGGATCTGAAATTAAATTTCAGAAACTTCTCCTGCTTCAGTTTAGCAGACATAGAGTACATAAATAGGACACTTATTCCAAAAGGTTTAGACCTAATCTCTCATTTGTTGTAGCAACTTTAAAAGACTCTAAAGATGAATTGGGTTTACAAACCAATTCCTTGTCTTCTGCAATTTTGACCAGTAATCCTCAACCATTTTTACCTAAGCTAAAGAGTTTTCTCTAAGGAAATTCCATTCTCTTTTTCCTTTGTAGGAATATTGACAAAAGAGGCAGGATCTCTTAGAAAAGCAGGTTATAGGGCAAAAGCTGATGGGATTCTTCAAGATGGAATCTCATTCTCAGGAAGCTAAACAAGCATTACAGAAGTTTTGGTTGATAATTGGATATAGTGTTGGGTGGAGAAAAAATTGTCTATAATAAATTTCAAAAGAAAAGACTCAAATTTTTCCAACTCTTTTTTTTTTTCCAACAAATTAACTCTCAGTAAGAATGATGCAAGGGAGATACAATCAACAAAAGAACAGTTGACTTTATCAGAGACTGTGATCTTTGGTTTCAAAATGTTCCCAATTCTAATTTCTGAGCAATCAGTGGTAACTACTTACTTGACACCCATCTTTTGGGACCAAAGAAATATCACCATTAGAAAAACTGAAATGCAATTATGAGGCAGGGGATAGAGGAATTGGAGAAACCATCCCATTGCTTTCACATTTTCATAAGGGGGCTGAAAAATAAAGATGAGGGGGCCTCTCTTCCTCCTTTCATCCTCAACATGTGAATCTCAAAGAAATTAATTTTCATCTTCCTGCACTTAATTCCACTCTAGTAAAGAGATCATGAAAATAATAACTGCAAATATTTGAAATAAGTTTTTATATCAATCATTCTCTTAAGTAGTTTGTTTCAGTATTCTGATGCAACCCTAATCTTTCCTATTATGATATAAAATGCCAATGCATATTTAACAGAAAAATTAAAGTGACGTGTAAAAATAAGCATTGCACTTTCTTTCACAACCTCCATCTCCCACTGCCCCCATTCTCGTTGACTAAATTTCAGTTAAATTTGTTTCTGGGGATGAGGGTTAACATGAAAATCATAGGTCACATATTCAATTCCTTCTCTGACAATCCTCTGGAAGGACGCTCAGCTGCCCTTTCTCACAACACTGCAAAACACAAAGGAAACTGGAGCTAGAGCAGGTGAGTGGTGGAGAGCACAGCTACTTACTCACTGCCTGCCCCTGCTCACCTTGCCTGGGGGTTGAAGCTCCATTGCCCGTTGTCTACCTGCTGACATATGTTATAGAACCCCAGAGCCTTCTAGGGATTCACAAAGACCTCAAGACCTGATGAAGGCATTCATGATTCAATGGCAATAAATCATATGGATTTGGATCTAAAAAAAAATGTTATACATAGTGATAATAATAGTTAAGACTTAGGTAGCTATTAGCATGGGTGTAGAACAAAAAGAAAGATATAGATTTCAATGAAGTGTATAGGTTGTAACTAGTTGTATAGTTTAAGACTAGAATAGTCAGCATCCATCCTACACCCTTTTTGGTGTCTTTCTTCACTGCACAGGCCAGAAAACTAAGAACTACATTTTTCCATATTCTTACAGTCATGGTTTTCAACGAGAACTAGTTTCTATCAATAAGTACTCATTAGTATTTATATGAGATTTTGAAAGAAAAATGAGAGTAAAGTCCCGTTTTTGCTATCAAGCTGTATTGTGGAGATACGTCTATGGACAACAAATGTTCTATTGATATTTGATTTGTTGCTACAATGAGATTCCCAATATTTAATAATTTCATTGATAGTCCTCTGATTGCTAGTACTCTAGTGCTGCAAATAAAACTACCTTATTCTCTACTAAATTACATTTTTACTAAAAAATTCAGAGTACTGCCTTTTCTTGAATTGGAATTTAATTGATAACACATTTGGTAGCCCAATGCCTTTATGTAATAGACCAATAAAGAGGGAAATCTGTAATTATTTCCAACCTGCTGGCATTTGAAGATAGTGATGATCTGCATATAGCTAGCATATGAAATATTGACAGGCTTTAGAATTCAAAGGCAAAAAGTGTACTTAAACTATCACTAGTGATTGTCTGCAATAACATGTCCATAGAAGCATTGGTAGTCTAAGGGAGGGCAAAAATAAAACACCATGTGAATGGGGAACACAGGAAGTATGGGGTGGGCAGACTACTTCCCACAGCACTAGAAAGAACAAAAGATGTATAAAAACAAAATAATGAAAAGAAATGCCACAGACTGGGGAATATGCAAGAGATATATGATAAAAGACTGTTAGTTAAAATATACACAGAACACCTAAACTCAACAATAAAGGATATACTGATAGCAAGTAAGAACATGGAAAGATGTTCCACATCATACATCACTAGGGAACTGCATGTTACCACAATAAATTATCCTTACATATCTATTAGAATGATAAAATTCAGAAAGCTGGCAACAACAAGTGCTGGAAAGGATGTGTACTGATAGGTACTGTCATTCATTGCTGTAGAAATGCAAATGGTACAGCCACTTTGGAAAAGAGCTTGACAGTTTCTTATAAAACTAAATACAGTTTTACCATATAATTCAGCAATCACTCTTAGTATTGTTACCCAAAGGAAGTGAAATTACATATTCACACAAAAACATGCACAAGGATGTTTATAGCACATTTCTTTAATCATTGTCAAAACTTAGAAGTGACCAAGATGTCCTTCACTAAGTGAATGGTTAAACTGTGGTAAATCCAGACAATGGAATATTGCTCAGTACAAACAAACAACAACAAAGCAATGAAATATCAAGATGTGGAAAGATGTAGTAGGATCAGCATCCTAAGTGAAAGAAGCTAATCCGAGAAGGTTATATCCATATGCTTCCAAACCTACTGGAAAATGTAAAACAATGGAAACAGTAAAAACATCAGTGGTTGCCAGGTCTTGGTGTAGTGGGGATGGATTGAGGAATTTGGGCAGTGAAACCACTCTGTATGATGTAAAGGTGGATTAATGTCATTATACATTTGTACAAACCCATAATGTACATCACCAAGAGTGCACCCTAATGTAAACTAGGATGTTGGTGATAATGATGTATCAATTTAGGTTCACAAGTTGAGGCAAGTATGGCACTCTCATTCAGGATGTTCATGGGGGGAACACCGTGCATGAGTAGGGGAAGGGGAGAAGAAGGAAACTACTTTCTACCGAATTCTGCTTTGAGCTTTAAACTGCTATGAAATATAGTATATATTTAAAAACAAAACAAAAGAAAAATGAATAAGTAAATAAATTATAAACTCTAGGCCTGGTCAAGGAACTAAGGCATTTCTATGAATGATCAAAAATAATCTCAAAGTTAATATTTCTGAAAATGAGTCATATGATTTAATCAAACACATCGTAAGTTGAATTAACCGTTTCACTACATCTTTTATGTGAATGCTAGGATATCAATTGTGAAGGATAAAAATACTGAGGAATGGAACTTGAGTAACTCAAACATCCTTTTGAGTCATCCTTTCTTGCAACATCTTTTTTCCCCTTGACATGCTCCTCCTACCTTGCTTGATGATGCCTTTATGATATCAACTGCTATTATTTACTTTGTAAGGCATGACTTTTTCTCATACCATTCCTTGCCACTTATTGCCTCTAATATGCTGTCCTTCTTCCCCAAGCCCAAAAGCCAAATACAAGTTTCAACCCCCAAAATTGCAAGATTTTGTTAATTTGTATCAATAGAAAAAACCTGGGAAATATTTGTGAGAATAGATTCTAAGTATGCTGGATTAGTAGAAAGGAACCGGAGTTTAAATGATATTGAATCAGTTTGTTGATATGGAGCATGTGTTAGAGAAATTTTGGATTTATTATGCTAGTCCAAGTGGCTTAAAGTGGCTCTAGGTGTTTTTTGCTGAATAAAGTCTACACTCAGTGGTGGCGTGAACTAAATGTAGCTTGGTCATGGTGGACCACAATTGTATAGGATAGGCCCTGGAGTGTGGAGAAAAATCATGATAATCATCATATGTTGAAAAACAATTCTTAGCTTGGCACTGACTCCAGTTAGAAGCCAAATATGTGCCCATGACACATTGAGTGGACATGTGACTGATCTGCAAAGTCACAAAATGAGATATCAGCAACAACATTCCATCTGCTGTGGGAATCCAATTAAAAATGCCCAAATCTGAGAGCAAAACAAGAAAATGCCTGCAATAACAAGCTATGAAATATAATAGGGAAAAAACACTCCTCAATATAAAAGCAAATAGTAGTAAAAAATAGAACAGCAATAAAAATGACAGTCAGTCAATGGGGCTGGGATCGTAGCTCAGCGGTAGAGTGTTTGCCTAGCACGTGCGCAGCCTGGGTTCGATCCTCAGCACCATGTACAAATAAACGCATTGTGTACAACTAAATGCAAATAAATAAATATTAAAAAATGACAGTCAAATATGTAAAATTAGAAATAACAAGAAATAAGTGGAACTGATATTTTTGAAACTCAAGTTTTTTACAGCACAAAGGAGGAAATTAATTATGGAAAGATAAACATATGTAGAGAAAATGAAGGCTACCTGCCCATCAGTGACAAGAACAAGCACTAGACACCTGCTAGAAGGATCAGCCCAGCCACCAGCCCACCCAACCAACAGCTCACGCCTCCACCTGGGCTGGGAATAGCAAGTCCCTGTTGCAGAGGGGGCCCGAACCAGAGGAAGGGCCCCACCCATTGCCTGGGGGACTGCTACCTGCCCAGCCATGACCTAATCAAGCAGCAGCCACTGGAAGAAGGAAGGGCCCAGCCAACTGGCCCGCCTGACCTCAACCACCACCAGGACTAGGAGCAGCAGGCTCCGCCCTGTGGAAGGGCCCTGCTGCCCACCTGCCCAACCCCCACAGAAATAACTAGATTGGGAGGAGACCCAGGAGGAGGAGAGTGGGGAGAGAAAAGCCAGACCGCCTGCTCCACCACACTGTGGCCAGGAGGAGATCTGGAGACAGAGGCCCACTCCATGCCCGCAAATTGGAGAGGCAACCCACGTCTGCCCAAAGAGACACACCACACTGGGATTCCATAGCTACAGAACCCAGCACCAACATAATTATAGGCCTGAGACTGCCACTGCCACAAAACTGAGTTAGTGAGGCTACTACCAAGGAATAACAAAAAGGTCCGGGTAAGACATCAATAAGGTCCCTGGGAAAAAGGCTACACCAGAAGGTGCAACCAATTATGCTGTTGTGAACTAACAGAGAATCTTACATGGCAATGCCTATCTCTTGCTTCTCCTACTAACAGCCAAATTCTAATGTTTACGCTCTCACTAGTCAAATAATCTAATACCTCTATTTTCTCATCCTACTGCATAAACATCTAAGCCACCCCCCCTTCTACCATTAGATACTGTAAACCACCACGCAAACATAGAGACTATATGGTATAAGATAACTGATCTCAATATTTATGTTTATAGTGACAAAACTGTAAATATAAAATAGAAACTAACTGATATATGGATACATATTAGGTATATTGAAAGCTCTAATATTGATCTTTCCCTTAAAAATGAGGTTTTGGGTAACCTGTAGGGACCTTATAAGACAAAAGGGCAGATGCTGTAATACCTCAGGCTTACCTGGCAAGAGAGGAAAACACATAGACAGCCTGAAAAAACAAGGGAGGAAAATGCCCAAAACAAACCAAGAATACAATAGAGGACATAGAAAGCACAGTAGGTGAAATGTCAGGGACGGAGTTCAGATATACAGAATTAAAATGATAAGGGATTTAAAAATCAACCTAAGTGAGCAGATACAGGCAAAAATTGATCTCTCCAACAAAGAGATAAGAGATCAAATACAGGCAATCATTGATCACACCAACAAAGAGATAAGAGAATAAATCCAGGTAACAAAAGATTACTTCAAGAAAGATATAGAGAGTCTGAGAAAAAACTAAACAGAAATACTTGAAATGAAAGAAACAATAGGCCATTTAAAAAACTCAATAGGTAGTATCACCAATAGATTGGATCACTTGGAAGATAGGACCTCAGACAATGAGGACAAAATATATAATATTGAAAATAAAGTTGGCCACACAGCGAAGATGGTAAGAAACCATGAACAAAATATCCAAGAAATATGGGATACCATCAAAAGACCAAATTTAAGATTAATTGGAATAGAGGAAGGTGCAGAGATTCAAACCAAATGAATACATAATCTCTTCAATGAAATAATATCAGAAAATTTCCCAAGCGGGAAGAATGAATTTGAAAATCAAATACAAGAGGTCTATAGGATGCCAAATGTACAAAATTACAACAGGTCCACACCAAGGCACATTGTAATGAAAATGCCTAGCATACAAAATAAAGATAGAATTTTATAGGCTGCAAGAGAGAAAAGTCAGATTACCTATAAGGGAAAACCAATTCCCATCTCAGCAGATTTTCAACCCAGACCCTCAAAGCCAGGACAACCTGGAACAACATATACCAGGATCTAAAAGATAAGGGATGCCAACCAAGAATTTTATATCCAGCAAAATTAAGCTTTAGATTAAGGATTAAGTAAAAACCTTCCGTGATAAACAAAAGCTAAAAGAATATACAAAAAGAAAGCCTGATCTACAGAACATTCTTGGTAAAATATTCCACGAGGAGGAAATGAAAAATAATAATGAAAATATGCAAAGGGAAGAACTACAATAAAGGAAAAAAAAATAACCAAAGGAGAAACCAAGTAAAGCTAAATACCAAAAATAATAAAAAAAAAAAATGACTGGTATTGCAAATTATGTCTCAATAATAACCCTGAATGTTAATGGCCTAAACTCACCAATTAAGACATAGGCTAACAGATTGGATTAAAAAACAGACCCAATAATATGTTGCTTTAAAGAGACACATCTCATAGGAAAAGACACCCATAGACTGAAGGTGAAAGGATGGGATAAAATATATCACTCACATGGTCTACATAAGCAATCAGGGGTCTCCATTTTCATATCAAATAAAGTAGATTTCAAGCCAAAGTTAATCAAAAGAATATAGATAGACATTTCATACTACTTAAGGGAATCATAGATCATAACTGTTATAAATATATATGCCCCAAATAATGGAGCATCTACATTCATCAATCAAATTATTCTCAAGTTCAAGAATCAAATAGACCACAATGCAATAATTCTAGGTGACTTTAACACACATCTTCCATCACTGGATACATCTTCCAAACAAAAACTAAACAAAGAAACTATAGAACTCAATAATAAAATTAATAACTTAGACTTAACTGACATATATAGAGTACATCATACATCAATGAGCCAATACACTTTCTTCTCAGCAGCACATGGATCTTTCTCTAAACTAGACCATATATATATATTATGCCATAAAGCAACTCTAAGCAAATATTAAAAAGTAGGGATATTACCCAGTATTCTATCAATGATAAAAAAAGAAATAAAAGCTACTCCAACACCTGGAGACTAAATAATATGCTATTGAATGATCAATGGGTTGCAGAAGACATCAAGAAGGAGATTAAGAAATTCTTAGTGGTAAATGAGAACAATGATACAATATATCGAAATCTCTAGGACACTATGAAGGCAGTACTAATTGGAAAGTTCATTGCATGGAGTTCATTCCTTCAAAAAAGAAGTCAACAAATAAATCAAAAGAAAAAGAAGAACAAATCAACCCCCAAAGAAGTAGAAGACAGGAAATAAATAAAATCAGAGCTCAAAATAATGAAATTGAAACAAACAACAAAACAAAACAAAACAAAAAACAATTGAAAAATTTGACAGAACGAAAATTTGGTTCTTTGAAAAAATAAATAAAATTGATAAATCATTAGCTATGCTAATGAAGAAAATAAGAGAGAAAACACAAATTACAAATATCTATGATGAAAAAGGAAATATCATGATGGACACTATAGAAATAACAGAAGATAATTCGAAATTATTGTGAAAATTTATACTCCAATAAAATAAAAAATAACAAAGGCATCAACAAATTTCTAGAGACATATGATATGCTCAAACTAAATCAGGATGATATACGCAATTTAAAATAGGTTAATTACAAGCAAACAAATAGAGGATACCATAAAAAATGTACCAGCCAAGAAAAGCCCAGGACCGGGTGGATACACAGCTGAGTTCTACAAGACCTTTAAAGAAGAACTAACACCAATACTTCTCAAACTATTCCATGAAATAGAAAAAGAGGGAACACTTCCAGACACATTCTATGAGGACAATATCACCCTGATTCCAAAACCAGACAGAGACAAATCAAAGAAAGAAAACTTCAGACCAAAATCTCTAATGAATATAGATGCAAAAATTCTCAATAAAACGCTGGCAAATTGAATACAAAAACATATCAAAAAGATAGTGCACCACAATCAGGTGGGCTTCATTCCAGGGATGCAAGGTTGGTTCAACATAAGGAAATCAATAAATGTAATTCACCGCATCAATAGACTCAAAGATAAAAACCATATGATCATCTCAATTGACGCAGAGAAAGCATCTGACAAAATACAACATCCTTTCATGTTCAAAATGTTAGAATAAATAGGGATAACAGGAACATACCTCAACATCATAAAAGGCCATTTATGCTAAGCCCCAGGCCGACATCATCCTAAATGGAGAAAAATTGAAATCATTCCCTCTAAAAACTGGAACAAGACAGGGATGCCCTCCTTCACCACTCCTATTTGACATAGTTCTTGAAACCCTAGCCAGAGCAATTGGACAGACAAAAGAAATAAAAGGGATATGGATAGGAAAAGAAGAACTCCAATTGTCACTATTTGCAGACGATATGATTCTATATATAGAAGATCCAAAAAATTCCACCAGAAATCTTCTAGATCTAATAAATGAATTCAGCAAAGTAGCTGGATATAAAATCAATACCCATAAATCAAAGGCATTTCCGTACATCAGTGACAAATCCTTAGAAAGAGAAATTAGAAAATCCACCCCATTTACTATAGCCTCAAAAAAAAATTTTTGGGAATCAACTTAACAAAAGAAGTGAAAAAACTCTACAATGAAAACTACAGCATGCTAAAGAAAGAAATTAATGAAGATCTTAGAAGATGGCAAGATCTGCCTTGTTCATGCATAGGTAGAAATAATATTGTCAAAATGACAATTCTTCCAAAACACTATACAGATTCAATGCAATACCAATCACAATCACAATATCATTCCTCATAGAAATAGAAAAAGAAATCATGAAATTCATCTGGAAAAATAAGAGACCAGAATAGCCAAAGTGATTCTTAGCAAGAAGAGTGAAGCTTGTGGCAATACTATTCCAGACCTTAAATTGTACAACAAAGCAATAGTAACAAAAACAGCATGGTATTGGCACCAAAATAGACCAGTTGACCAATGGTACAGAATAGAAGACATAGAGATGAACACACACACCTACAGTTATATTAAACAAAGGTGCCAAAAACGTTCACTGGAAAAAAGACATGCACAAAACTTAACTCAAAGTGGATCAAGGACCTAGGAATTAAACCAGAAGAAAAAGTAGGCCCAAATCTCCATCATATTGGATTAGGCCTGAACTTCCTCAATAAGACCTCTATAGCGCAAGAATTAAAACCAAGAATCAATAAATGGGATGGATTCAAACTAAAAAAGCTTCTTCTCAGCAAAAGAAACAATCATTGAGGTGAATAGAAAACCTACTGAGTGGGAGAAAATCTTTACCACAAGCACATCAGATAGGACACTAACCTCAAGGATTTATAAAGCTCTCAAAAGCCTTAACACCAAAAAAAAAAAACAAATAAGACAATCAATAAATGGACCAAGAAACTAAGCAGACACTTCTCAGAAGATGATATACAATCAACAAATATATAAAAAAAAAGTTCAACATCTGTAGTGATTAGAGAAATGCTAATCAAAACATCTCTAAGATTTCAACTTACTCCAGTCAGAATGGCAACTATCAAAAAAACAAACAACAATAAATGCTGGTGAGGATGTGGGGAAAAAAGGCACACTCTTACATTGCTGGTGGAACTGGAAATTGGTGAAGCCAATCTGGAAAGTAGTATGGAGATTCCTAGGAAAACTTGGAATGGAACCACCATTTGACCCAGCTATCCCACTCCTTGGTCTATTCCCAAAGGAGCTTACTTACCAAAAAACAGCTTACTACAGGGACACAGCCACATCAATGTTCATAGCAGCACAATTCACAATAGCTAGATTGTGGAACCAACCCAGATGCCCATCAGCAGATGAATGAATAGGGAAACTTTGGTATATGTACACAATGGAACACTACTGAGAACTAAAAGAGAATAAAATCATGGCATTTGCAGGTAAATGAATGTAGTTGGAGAAAATAATGCTGAGCAAAGTTTTCCAATCCCACAAAAACAAAGGTCGAATGATCTCTTTGTTATAAAGATACTAATTTATAAAGATACTAATTTATGAAGGCAAGGGAGTGGGGATGAGAGGAATGAAAGAACTTTAAATAGAACAAAGAGGGGGGAGGGAGGGAGGGGACAAGGGGATAGGAGTAATGGTAGAATGAGTTATCCATCATTACCCTAAATTCATGTATGAAGACCCAATTGTTGTAAAAATTCTTTATATAAAACCAGCAACTTGAAAAATTGTGCTCTTTATATGTAATATGAAATGAAATGTATTCTGCAAACATGTATAGCAAATTAGAATAATAAAAATTTAAAAAGAGAGAATGAAAATACTAAGAATTGTATAAAACATTGATTTTCTCCAAGCTAAGCTATAATTTTAATATGATATCAATAAAAATACAGAAGAAAAGATGATTGAGGAAGATTGTAGAATCATAAAAGGATGGAAATAAGATGTACATTGTTTACAAAATATCAACCAAATGAAATTTCCCCCCAAATGGTAGAAGAATTTAGTTTCTATTTCTCTTTCTTTTTTAGCTTGACTTTTCTTTTCTTCTTCTTTTTGATGTGAGAGACTTGATAAAGTGGTTATTCTGTTTTTCTGGATGAAAACATTTTTAAAATAACCAAGATAATTTTTAGAAAGCAAACAATAGATACTATAAAATACTATTGAATAAATCATTACAGCATATTGACACAGAAATACAAAAAAAAAAATTAGTAAATAAAACACTAATTCCAGGAACAGACCCACAACAGGTGTGAGAACTTAGCACTGGTTATATGTAGCACTAGTAACCATTGGGGCAAAGATGGACTTACACGTAAATAATATAAAGATATTTGACTATCTGGTAGGGGAAAATCTTTGTTAAATACAAAAGAAAAAAATAAATTTCAGAGAAATTTATTATTTAAAGTAAAAAGTAGAGGTGCAAATGTAGAAAAGGACATGTTGAAAAATATCTTCATTAACTTAGGTCAGAAAAGGCTTTCTAAGCATGATCTCAGTGTAAGTGATCATTTTTAAAATGTTGTATTTGGTTTCATATTTTGAAACTGTAGTTTTCAGAAGACATGAACAAATTTGAAAAACTAATAATGAAGTGAGAAATAGCATTTGTTTTAATATGACCCAGTGTGACTCTCCTTAGAATAAAGTGTCTTTGAAAATTTGTAAAAGAATAAGAAAGCTCAAAAACAAAATGGACAAAAAGTTTTACTTTTGAGATGTTAGTCCTATCTTATATCAATGAGTAGAAACAACATAAAGTAGACATTTAAATAAACACATGAATATACCAAAAGCAAGGACGTATGACTTTAAAATTGGTAAAAATGGAAAATATTGTTAATATTACTAAAGGTGATAGAAAATAGGTGCACACACAGTTGGCTAGGGGTAGTGTATAAGTTGGCTAAAATTTTTTGAAGGAGAATTCTGATGAGTGTATAAAAATTAAAAAGTGCCTAATTTATTGTAGAGATAAGACTTTCTTATTTGGATACCAAGAAAAACATCTCCAAAGATGTTCAGGATTATTCATTTTTGCACTGATAGTGATAGTGAAATATTTTAAACATCTACCATATAAAAAGCAAGAATTTTATGGTATATCCTAAATACAGAATAATCTTCACCTGTGAAAAAATAAGGTCCATAAAAAGAGAGATATGTATAATAATTAATTAAGGCTAAAAGCAAGGTGTAAGATCTGACATGTGTAGTAGGTGCACATAAAGGTAAACTCATATATATGTGTCATAAGAATATTTATATGTATAACATTCTGTTATACTATGTGATAGACAGGGAACAGTAACATTGTTGTTGGGCTAGGGGAATATATTACTGTATTACTTTTTTTCACAAAAAATGTTTTACATTTATAGTAGCAAAACAAAAGTTTTAAATTTTAATTATTGCAAAAGGGACTTATTTTCTGACTCATTAATGCAGAATCGTTGAGAATAATGTGAGCTAACATTTATGATACTTAATTGATAAGTACTCTTCTCAAATATTATACATGCTTAATCTAATTTACTTCTCACAATAGCACTGTTGAGTAAACTCCCCAGGTTTCAGAAGAGGAAAATGATTTACACAAAATTTAAAACCTTGCTTAATCAAGCTACTATAATATGTGTGAGCCAGTATCCAGCCAGATTGGCCCAGTAGCTCTTATTCTGTAGAACTATCTAATATTGAGAGTGAATAAAGAAGAAAGTCATATTTTTTTTTAATAAAAGGGAGTTAAGCTGTATCCATAAGTGTCTTCTCTCTTTAGGTGATGGCTCAACCTTTATTAGAAAATTTTTAGGAAATAGTCTCTACATATCTAGTTACATGCACTACTGACAGATTTAATTGACAGATTTAAGCTAGAACCTCTCCATATTTCCCATTCATTGACCTGAATTCTAGTGTCTGGAACAACAGTAAAAGGAAATAAACATACTTCTTCTTTTATATGATTATCTTTCAATTTCTGGATGAATATATAAATGTCTGGGCTTACAAGCTAAGTAAACACAGTATATTTATTTCTAATATACCATGGTTTTAAACATCTTATCATCTTGAGGTCCCTCCTGAATAATTTGAAGGAGATAATAATTCCTTCCCTTCTTACAAAAATCTTTGGGCTGAATGAAATAAGTAGAATGATAACCAGACAGGAAAAAATATGTACATACATATATAGCAGCACAGTCCAACACCAGAATACACAGACAACAAAATTCACTAAAATTTAATTCCAAAAGTAGTAAGTGACATCATCAGTGCCTATTGAGACATGTAATGAATGTTTTCTGGAGGAAAGAGAAAACAGTATTGAAGAAATTCATTCATCTATGAATGAATAAGTAAATGAAAACACTTTCCATATAGTGCAGTGGCAGTAGAATTAGAAGCAATAATGGGCATGGATTACATAACAATGATGCTAATATGTATTGTTGATTCTTATATAAATGATACATGTATACACTTAAGTATGGCTTAATCATCTTGTATGTGTCATGTACTATGCTAACCTTCCAAACAGCTTATAGTCCAGTGAAGGTAGATGGGTGTGTTCAGGTAATTCAGAGTGCAACCCAGGACTGAAACACAAGTATAGACAAAGCATCGTTGGAGCCCTCAGGAATATACTTGCACAAGAGTGTGGAGTTTGTTGGATGTGAAATGAGAAACCCATAATAAAGAAAGATAATTATACTGAGAAAATTGAAGAGTCATTCCAGAGTTGTGAGAAAAGGGGTGATGAAATTAAAATTGCTACTGAAAAAATGTTTTCACCACTGAATATAAGGATATGCAAGAGCAGGGGAGATGGAATTCAGGCTTCTGAAAAATGAAATAAATGCTCACCAGAACTTGAACTGATACCATATAAATGGGGAAAACTAAAAATATAAAGTAAAAAATCAGAGTTAGAAAAGCATAAGTCATTTAAATTCATTCAAATTATAATGTAGAATTCAAATATAAACATCCATTCAGGCAACCAAATTTCCAACTGTATTAGTTTTCCATTGCTGCTGCAATAAATTACCAGGTATTTGTTGACTCAAACATCATACTTGTATTATAGTTCTGTAGATCAGAAGTATGACATGGCTCTCACTGGGCTGAAATGAGGTATCACAGGTTGTCTTCCTCCCTGGAAGCTCTGGAGAACTTCCTCCCTTGCCTTTTCCAACTTTCAGAGGGCACCCACTTCCTTTGTCTCTGGTCCTTTTCTTTCAGCCATAGTGGACTGAGTCTTTCTCATGCTTTCATTTTCTGATTCTCTTCTCTGCCTCCCACTTCCCACTTAAGATCCTTGTGGTCACATTGAGCACTACTAGATAATTCAACATAATCTTGTCATTTTAATGTCAACTAATTAGCCATCTGTATTCAACCTACAAACTTAATTTCTCTTTACCAAATGACCTTAGTATGTATTAGGACTTGAGTATCTTTAGGGGCCATTATTCTAAACACTAAATATACAAAGATGACATTCATCTTAAGATTTGACTTTTATTTACTTTTTTTGATAATGGAATGGTACCCAAGACTTGATGTATGCTAGGCAATTGTGCTATCATTGTGCTACATACCCAGCCCTTTATTATTTTCTTTAATTTTGACAAAGGGTCATGCTATGTTACATAGGCTGGTCTCACACATGTGATCCTCCTGCCCAAGTCTCCTGAGTACCTGGTATTATAGGCAAGTACCACAATCAGCCAAAAGCTTAACTTCTTTATAAAAGTGAAATATAGCAAATACTTAAAATAATTGATCAACAGATAATTGAAAAGGGCAGATTAGGTTGACATGCAAATAAAATCACATAACGATTTTGGAGTTTTTGAAAGGTGTTCAAAGCTTTAATATCTCAATTAACCAAGCTGCTTTTATTACAAAGATTCTAAAAGGGATACATTGAAGACTATGTAAAATGAACAGAGAAATAAAATCCTGTGAGCACTGAAAGAAGGAATTTTACAATGTTATACCTATTTCTCTATCAACATGAACATTTCAGTTAATACAATACAAGAATTAAAGAAAACAAACTACAACCTGGACACCTATGTTAGTCAGCTTTTCATCACTGTCAACAAACTATCTCACAGAAACCACTTAGAGGAAGAAGGATTTATTTGGCTTACGGTTTCAAAGGATTCAGTCTGTGGTCATCTGACTCCAAGGCAGAAACATAATGGTATAAGGGCATGACAGGAGGGTTAATCAGCTCGCAGCAGCCTGGAAAAAGAGAGGGGTGTGGATAGAACTGAGGAAAAAGAAACTTGGGAAACTGAGGAAACTTGGGAAACTGAGGAAAAAGAAACTACTCCCAGGGCAGGTCCCCTGTGACCTACTTGCTCCAACTAGCAGTCCACTTAGATCAATGAATTAATCCACTAAATGCATTAATGACTGATGAAGTCAGAACCCTTATGATTGAACCATAATAGGTAGCACGCTTGCCTAGCACAGTAAGTCCCAGATCTCAGGACATATTTGAAAAAGAAAAAGAAAACACACACACACACACACACACACACACACACTTTAAAAATTGACATTATTATTATGTGGTTATGGTTATTAAAATGATAATATTGACAATGATAATACACACACACACACACACAAAGAATCCCATCAGATTGCAGATAGATATAAAATTGTTTGGGATTTAGTATGTGATATCTCTGGCATTTCAATTATTTTGGAAAAGATGGATTTGTTGCAAATTTTGTTGCAGAATATGGATAGCCATTATAAAGAAAAAATTAGATCCTTACCTAAATCCTTATTTGAAAATATATGTAAGAACAACTGAAATTTAAATATTAGAAACTAACAAAAATTGAGACAAAATGATAGAGGAATGCTAGGTAAAATGTTATCATAACCTGTAGAAAAAGCCTTTCAAAATATAGCATAAGAGTGCTGAGGCTTTAGCTCAGTGGAGAGCACTTGCCTACCTTGTGTGAGGCACTGGGTTCCATCCTCTGCACCACATTAAAAAATAAATAAAATAAAGGCATGCTGTCCATCTACAACTATATTTTTTTAAATAGCATAAGAGATAAAAATAAATAAATAAATAGAATAATTTCTGACCCATATTTGTAAACATATTGAATTTTTTTAGTGCTCTGGATTGAATCCAGGGCCGTAGACTGAGTAGGCAAGAATTCTGCCACCAAGCCACATCACCAGACAGATTTTGAATTATTAATCTAAAATATTTCCATAAAAGTAATCAGTGCCAGATAATTTCAGTGGTGAATTTCATTAAACGTTTTAAAAAATAAATAGTTCCAGCCTTAAACAATAAAATTAAAGCATTTCCCAACTCATTTCGATCTTGTATAACCCTGACATCAAAGCTGAAAAATGATAAAACAACAAAATAAACCTACATACTACTATCGCTCATCAACAATAGACACAAAATTCCTTAATATCACCAAGAATATCTAGAACATTTTTGAAAGGCTAATACATTATTACCAAGTGAAATTTGTTTGAGGAATGCAAAATTTGGTTTAACATTTGATACCAAGTATAATTAACCATACTAACAGACTAAATAACAAGAAATTACATGATATCTTAGTAGATGCAGAAACAACATTTGACAAAATCCAACATCCATCCATTCAAAAACCCTCAGAAAACTCAGAACTAGGGAAACTGATAAGCATATAAAAATGCTTTGTACTTATAATAAGAAATAAGAACAAAGACGTTTTCTCTCACCACTTCCATACAACACTGTAATGGAGATTCAGGGCAGTGTAATGAGACAAGTGGAAAAGAATGTATATACATCTTGTGTGTGTGTAATATATATTAAGATATTTATAATATAGAATTTTTTTTAATTTAAAAAGACCCAAATAAAGAATCTATGAAATGTTTTCTAGAACGAATAAAAGTTATTTAGTAAAACCATATGATAAAATGTGTATATTTTGTAAAATTCTATATCTATATACTTAAAAAAAGAAAAAAAATGCAGACATCATATATAATTGCAACAATAAAAATTATAAATGATTTAATAAGATATGTTTAGAACCAAGTTAAATTTCAAAAGTCTCAGATAAATGGAAAGAGAAAATACACCTGCAATCCTGATAAATTTGGAAAGTAGTATGGAGATTCCTTGGAAATCTGGGAATGGAACCCCCATTTGACCCAGCTATCCCACTCCTCAGTCTATACCCAAAGGACTTAAAAACAGCATACGACAGGGACACAGCAACATCAATATTTATAGCAGCACAATTCACAATAGCTAAACTGTGGAACCAAACTAGATGCCCTTCAATAGATGAATGGACAAAGAAAATGTGGTATATATACACTTAGGACTAAAAAAGAATAAAATCATGGCATTTGCAGGTAAATGGATAGCCTTGGAGAATATAATGTTAAGTAAAGTTAGCCAATCTCAAAATACCAAATGCAGAATGTTTTCTCTGACATACAGAGGTTGGTGGGAAGCATGGAAGAATTTGATGAACTCTAGATAGGGCAAAGAGGTGGGAGGGGAAGGGAGGGGATGTGGGGGTAAAAAATATGATGGAATGAAAAGGATATCATTACTCTAAGTACATGTATGAAGACATGAATGGTGTGAATATACTTTATATACAATCAGAGATATGAAAAATTTTGCTCTATATGTGTAATATGAATTGTAATCCATTCTGCTGTCATATATAACAAATTAGAATAAAAAATAAATTTAAAAAATTCAATGAACTAAGAATCTACTTAGCACTTATGAAGACAAAGTATGAATAGAACTATTTATACTACCTGATTTATTTAATAAATATTCACAGTATATCGATAGAATACTTTTGGATGAGAGTCCAAAAATAAGCAAATGCATATATGTATAAATGTATATTTATTGATATTTGGCAATTACGACAATGTAATTTACTGAGGGAAAAAGAATGTTCTTACATTTTTATTGGTTCTTTTTAGTTATACATAAAATTAGGATTCATTTTGACAAAATTATGAAAGTATGGAATATAATTTTTTTTCTTATACAGTCCCCAGTGTTTCCTCTTTCCCTCCCTTCCTCCCTGCCTCCTATTGCCTTTTCACTACTCTGCGGATATTTCTGCTATTTACTTACACCTTTCTTTAAAAAAATTGTATATATATATATATATATATATATATATATATATATGTATATATATATATCCACAAGACACACATACACACATGCACACACACACACACACACACACACATATAAAATGGTGAGAGTCACTATGGTATATTCATATATGTACATAGGAAAGTTAGATCAGATTCATTCCAATGTTCTTTTTTTAATCCCATCCCTCCTCTCTCTCCTTCATGCCCTTCAACTATGCCATTGATCTTTCTTTTATTTTTTTTAAGCACTCCTCCTTATTTTGGATGGGCTACTGCATATCAGAGAAAATTTTTGACTTTTTACTTTTGGGGCTGATTTATTTCATTGAGTATGATACTCTCCAGTTCCATCGATTTACCAGGAAATGCCATAATATCATTCGTCTTTATGGATGAGTAATATCCCACATTTTCTTTATTCATTCATCTTTTGAAGGGCACTTACTTTGGATCCATAGCTTGGTTATTATGAATTGTGCTGCTATAAACACTGATGTAGCTGTGTCTTTGTCATATTCTGATTTTAAATCTTTTGTATATATACTGAGGAGTTGGATAGCTGGGTCACACGGTGGCTGTTCTACTAATTTGCAGTCCCACCAACAATGTATGAGTATACCCTTTTTCCCACATCCTCGCCAACATTTATTGTTACTTGTATTTTTGATAATTGCCATTATGTCTGGAATGAGATGAAATCTTAATGTAGTTTTAATTTGTATTTCTATGATTGCTAGATATATTGAATATTTTTTAATGTATTTGTTAATCAGTTGTATTTCTTCTTTTGAGAAGTGTCTGTTTAGCTCTTTTGCCCATTTATTGACTGGTTTATTTGTAGTTTGGGTGTTAATTTTTTGATTTATTTATATATTCTGGATATTAATGTCCTGTCTGAGGAGCAGGTGACAGGATTTTCTCCCATTCTGTTGGCTCTCCTTCACACTCTTAATTGTTTCCTTTGCTGTGAAGAAACTTTTAATTTGATGATATTCACTTATTGATTTTTTAATTTTATTTCTTGAATTTTAGGATTCTTGTTAAGGAAGTCTGTTTCTGTGCCAACCTGTTATAATATGCTAGGCATACATTTTCTTATAACAGTTGCAGGAATTCTGGTCTAATTTCATTGGTATTTGAGTTTTGTGCAGAATGTGTGCTGGGCTTAAATGTCATTCTTTTACATATGAATTTCCAGTTTTTCCAGCAACATTTGTTGAAGAGTCTTGTATTTTCTCCAGTGTGTGCTTATGGTGCCTTTTTGTAGTATGAGATAACTGTATTTATATGGGTTTGTATCTGAGCCTTCTATTCTGTTTCATTTGTCTTCATGTCTGTCTTGGTACCAATACCATGTTGTTTTTGTTACTATAACTCTGTAGTATAATTTAAGGTCAGTATTGAGATGCCTCCTGCTTCACTTTTTTCACTATTCTGGATTTCTTATTTTCCCAAATGAATTTTATAACTGCTTTTTCTAATTCTGTGAAGAAAATTATTGCGATTTTATGGGAATTGCATTGAATATGCATATAGTTTTTGATAGAATGGCCATTTTGACAATATTAATTCTGCCTACCCAAAACTATAGGAGGTCTTTCCATGTTCTGAGGTCTTCTTCAATTTCTTTCTTTAGTGTTGTATAGTTTTCATTGAAAAAGGCCTTCACCTCTTTTGCTAGATTGGTTCCCAAGTTTTGTTGTTGTTGTTGTTGTTGTTTTTGTTTTTTTGACTATTGTAAATGGGATAGTTTTCCTTATTTCTCTTTTTCATCATTGGTGTATAAGAACACAATTGATTTATGGGTGTTAATTTTATAACCTTCTTCTTAGCTGAATTTGTTTATGAGTTCCAGATACATTCTGGTGGAGTTTTTTTGTATCTTCTAAATGTAGGATCATGTCATCAGTGAACGGAAATAATTTGAGCTCTTTTTTTTCCCCCTATTTTATCTATTTAATTTTGTTCTTTTATCTGAGTGCTCTAGCTAGAGATTGAAGGACTGTTGAATAGAAGTGGTTATGTGGACATCCTTGTCTTGTTCCTATTTTTAAAGAAAAGGCTTTCAGTTTTGTTTTGTTTTGTTTTCATTCAGAATACTGTTGGCCTTGGGTTTGTCATACATAGCTCTTACAATTTTTTTGAGGTATGTTCCTTCTATCCCTGTTTTTTTCCTAGTGTTTTAAACATGAATTGATGCTGTATTTCATTAAATGCTTTTTTTCTGCAACTATTGAAATAACTGTGATACTTGTCTTTAAGTCTATTGATGGGAATTATCATATTTATTGATTTCTGTATGTTGAACAAAACTTGAATTCTTACGAAGAAATCCACTTGATCATTGTGCACTATCTTTTTTATGTTTTTTATGCAGTTTGCCAATATTTTATTATAAGAACTTTTGCATGTATGCTCATCAAAGATATTGTAAATATTTTTTCTTTGATGTGTCTTTGTCTGGTTTTGGTTCCTTTGTGATATTGGCTTCATGGAATGAATTTGGTAAAGTTACTTCCTCTTCCTTTTCATGGAACAATTTGAGGAGGGTTGGAATTACTTTTTCTTAAAGGTCTGGAGAATTTGGCTGAGAATCCATTTGGTGCTAGGCTTTCTTTTTTCAAGACTTTTGATAGCTGCTTCAAATTTATTATCTGTTATATTATATTATATTATATTATATTGATATTATATTATATTATATTGATCTGTTTAAATTTTCTATATCTTCACGGTTCAATTTGGGTAGGTCACATGTCTCTAGGAATTTGTCAATAGCCTCAAGATTTTCTACATATTTGAAGTATAAATTTTCAAAATGGTTTCTGATGATCCTCTGGATTCCAGTAGTGTCTGTGATATTCCATCTCAAATTTCATTAATTTGAGTTTTTCTCTCTTTCTTTTGGTTACTTTGACTAAGGGTTTTTCAATTTTGTTTATACTTTCAAAAACCAACTCTTTGTTTTGTTAACCTTTAGTATTTCTTAATTCTCAACTTCACTGATTTAAACTCTGATTTTGATTATTTTCTGTTTTCTACTGATTTTATTGTTTGCTTGTTCTTCTATTTCTAGGGACTTGAGATGTAATGTCAGATTATTTATTTGGTAACTTCCTATTCTTTTATTATGTGAGTTCATTGCTAAATTGCATTTCCTTCATACTGTCCCAAAGATTTTTTTTATGTTCTATCAGTATTCTCATTTACTTCTAAGATTTTATTTTCCCTGATTTTTGTCTGCTATCCATTCATTAGTCAAAAGTATATTATTTATATCTAGGTGTTTGGGTGGTTTCTATTTTTATTTTATCATTGATTTCTCATTTTTTTCAATTATGATACGATAGAATTTAATGTATTATCTCTATGTCTTTTATATTTGTTAAGATTTGCTGTGTGACTAAAATATGGTCTGTTTTAGAAAAATTCCATTAGATACTGAGAAGAAAATGAATTCAGTCATTGGTGGATAAACTACTCTATAGATGTCTATTAGTTCCATATTATTAAAAGTATTTTTTAGTTCTGTAGAAACTTTGTTCAGTTTATGTTTGAGTGACCCATCCAGTGGGGAGAGAAGCATGTTAATGTCACCAAGTATTATTGCATTGTGGTCTATCTGATTTTTGGTATTGAGAAGAGTCTTTCTTATGTGTGTAGATGCTCTATTGTTGGGGCATAAATATTTACAATCATTATGTCTTGTTGGATGTATACCCTTAAGCAGTATGAAGTGTCTTTCTTTGTCTCTTCTGATTAATCTTGGCTTGAAGTCCACTTATCTGATATGAAAATAGCTATGCCAACTTGTTTATGGATCCCACATAGATGGCATATTTTTTCCCATCATTTTACCTTCAGTCTGTAGATGTCTTTGCCTGTGAAGCAAGTCTCTTAAAGACAGCATATTGTGTCTTGTTTTTTTTTCCCCCCAATCTGCCAACCTATGTCTTTTGATTAAAGAATTTAATTTGTTTATATTTGGTGTTATTTTTGAGTGATGATTTTTATTTCCTGCCATTTTATTTCTGTTGTTTAAATCAGAATTGATTCTCCTTTAATTGATTATTTTAAAAATGTTTTTAATTATAGATAGACACAACATCTTCATTTTATTTATTTATTTATTTATTTTTATGTGGTGCTGAGGATCAAACCCAGTGCCTCACACATGCTAAGCAAGTGCTCTACCACTGAGCCACAACTTCAACCCTCCTTAAATTGACTATTGTTCTAGTGTAATTCTTCCCTATGCTGATTTTTATTTTTATTTTTTATTTCTTCTTCATGAAATATTTAGTATATTTTGCACTTCAGGCTTTCTAGTTATGAATTCTTTTAACATCTGTTTATCATGGAGGTTTTTATTTTATTTTCAATTTTGAAGCTTACTTTTTCTGGGTATAGTATTCTTAGTTGACATCCATTTTCTTTCAGAGCTTGGTATATATTATTCCAAGTCCTTCTGGCTTATAGGGTCTGGGTTGAGAAATGAGCTGAAATATGAATTGGCTTACCTCTAACTGTTACAGTTGTTTTTCTCTTGTGGCTTTTTAAGATCTTTCCTTATTCTGTATATTAGGCATTTTTATCATAATGTGTCTTGGAGTGGATCTATTTCTATTTTGTATATGCAGACATCCATATGCCTGCTGCATTTGAATTTTCATCTCATTCTTTTGAGGTTTGGAAAATTTTCTGATAATATTTTATTGAAAAGATTGTTCATCCCTTTAGTTTGTATTTCAGGTCCTTCATCTATCCCAATGAATCCTAAATTTGGCCTTTTAATGTTAGCCCAAATTTCTTGAACAATCTCTTATGGTCTCTTAACATCTTTTCTCTGTAGGCAATTTTATTTTCAAGATTATATATTTTGTCTTTATGGACTGAAAATAATCTATCTTCAAAGTAGTCTTATCTATTGGTAATGCTTTCCTTTAAGTTTTTTTGTTTAATTGTTGAGCCTCTCATTTTCAGGATTTCTGTTTGGTTCTTTTTCAGAATCTCTATTGCTTTATTGATGTGAACTTTACTTCCATTTTTCTCTCTGATTTTTCTTCTTGTGTCTCCCTTTAGATCATAGAACATCAATTTTCTAAATTCCTTTCTGACATTTCCTCCACTGTGATATTGATGGAATTAGTTGGTGAAGCATTATGGCTATTTGGGATAGTTTTTTCCCCATATCTTTTCACATTGTTAGTATGTATACCCATCTATTGGTATAAATCTCACTTCTTCTTTTAAGTGACAGACTACTTTGTGAGATTCTTTTTTTTAGGAGCTCTGGGTTGGGTGAATTCAGATAATGGTATTTTAAGTCCTTGACCTCTGCTGCTCCCAATATCAGCATGACTTAAAGAGATGCCATTGAACCCTATTTACTATAACCACTTCAGAGATAAGACCCATGTTATGCAACCTTATAAAAAACAAAAAAACTTGTTGTTATTGTTCCCCATGGTTCCTTAATTCCAGGCAATAACTTGTAATAAAATTATGGACTATGTAAAAAAAAAGTTATTAAATTTAGTAAATGTACTATAAATTAGGGCTAAGGCAGTGGGAGGAAGAAAGATTGGGCAAAAAAGGATAATGATAAAAGAGAAATAAAGAAAATGATATAAAGTAATAATAATTCATACAAGGTTAAAAAAAAGAAATAGAATAGTGGTGGGTATTTGATGTAGTAGCAGATAATGCAAGATGATGAATAGGGATAAGAGGGACAATTATAAACTAGAGCTAGAAAGACAAAGATAGGAAGACTGATTCTAATTAATACTTCAGACCATTAAATGAAATATATTCAAATGGGTTGGAGATACAATGTTGGCTATTGAGGTGACAATTACCATTCAAGTTAAAGAGTTATTTATATGACCAAAATTGACATTAGAGTTCATTATAGTAAATCATGACAAGGTGAAGAAAATTCTTGTTGAATGTTCGTTGGCTTTCATTGGAGTTTGGACAGTTAATGGATGTCCACCTGTACTTGGCTGTGGATCTCTTCAGAGTTGCTGGGGAACAGGAGCCAATCCCCAAGCTGCTATGAACCTCCCACCAGTGCCTTCTGGTTTGTAAGCTCAGGAGCCTAAAGCTGACTGCTTAGAGGGTGCAGCGTTGTGGCATGGGTGTTTCTATTGTGTGCAGGGGTGCAGGATGCAGGCTCTGGAGTGTCCCCGTGACTGCTGTGGATCACTGTGTACATGCTTCTCTCTATAGGATCCTATTCATGGTGGTAAAGATCTGGTGGCTGTCTTTGAGTACAAGTCTGGTTGTGGTTTTTGTGTGAGTGTTCTGTGGTACAGAACTATCCCCCTAGCCAAGGCTGCTTTCTGGGGTATCTATGGTGAAAGGACTCAGGTGATTCACCCGGGCTCTAGTTTCCACTGCCCCAGGGTGTGAATGGCAGACGTTGATTTTCTGTTAATTATGTCTGATGCAAGGTCCTGCCAGTATTTAAACAATGCCTTTCACTTGCCGGTTTGATCATGGGTCAGGCTACGCAACAATTAGGACTGGGAGTAGCCACTTCCAGTTGCCTTGACTGGTAATTTTCCACTTTAACTCCTCTCCCTCTGGCTATCTTTGCAGAAGCCTTCTATTTGTTTCCTTGGGTATTCAGTGAACTTACCATAGCAGCCTTGTCTCCACAGCTGTCACCATCTGGGAACCACGTCTCTGTCACTAGATATTCAGGTAGCTTTATTCTGGTATGGCCTATTTGTGATCCTGGGGATAGTCCCTAGGCTTCCCATGGTCCTCCCAACAATGTCAGCGGTGGGGGCTGGTACAGTTCTGGTGAATTTGCTTTCCTCTGTTTGGGGGCTAAGCTGTGGTGTTGCTCTGTCTCTTGAGTGGAGTGGATGTTGCGGACAGAGCTTTCCACCTTTGCCTGGGCTAAGGAGGCTGAGCAGAGTGCTGGGTGTGGTACACTCCCTGGCACAGGTCTGCTCCACCACACTCCCCTTTTTCACGATGAGGGGGAGAGGATGGGGGCTTTGGCGATTTTTGGCTAGAAGTGGTCCCCCTAAAAGTTCTTTCTAGCAAGGTTTTTAAAAAGACTTAAAAATCGACAGGGGACTCCTCTCTGGTTTAATTTGCAGCTGTCTGGGTATGGGAAGGTGCCACATTGATTTAAGGGGGTGACTGGTCTACTGAGGACTCCACAAGATGGCTGCAGACCCCTGGGCTAGGCTGGCTTTTCATGGTTTGGTTTTAAGCTGTTTGTTCTGTTTCAAAGAGCTTGCTGTTCCTGTCACACTTTATATTTTGTCTGCCTTTCCAAATGTTTTTAAGTGGGTGAACTTGAGTTTTCTTTCTCTCTCTTCTTCCCTCCTGCAACCCTCCCTGGTTCAGGTTAGAGGACTCTAGCTTATTCAATGCTCTGGTACCTTATCTTCAAATCTCTCCAGATCTCAGACGTTGTAAACATTGAATCTTAGAGCATTTATTTTGTCACCCACCTCTCAATTCTGCTTTTCCTTTGCTTCCTCCAACCTATGTTGTGAGGAGATGAGGACGCTCTGTAGCTCTTTTCACCATCTTTTTTTCCTGGGGAAGAAAGGACTTTTTAACAAATAATGCAGGAACAACTGTGTAGTCTCATGGAAAAAAGTAACCTGGGCCTCTCTACTTCTCACCTAACACATTTATGAAGTTAAAGGCAGCATGGATTTAAATATACAAACCATGTGTCTCCAAAAAAAAAAAAAAAAAAAGAACAGGAGAATTAATATCTCATAATAGGTAAAGTTTTGTAAGAAAAGACAGAAAAAGAAAGAAAAAGCTCAAAACATAAAAGAAAAAATAATTACAAATTAGACAGTGAAAATTAGAAAATTTAAAAGACACTTCTGAGACAATAAAAATCAAGCCAGAGAATGGGAGAAATATTTCCAAATACATGAATCTTATGAAAAACTTTTATTCAGACCCGGGATCCAAGATGGCGGATTAGAGGAAGCCGCACTTCAGGACAGCTCCATGGAAAGAATCCAACAAAGCAGATAATTTGCCTTTCATCATATATATATAGGCTGAAAATACTGATCTCCTGGATGGTTTGATTACCACCACCAGAGAGAGAAAGAGACAAGCTGTTTACAGAGGCTGGAGCCACAAGGCTCCTGCAAAACCGCCTGGGTGGTGCACAGGCCATGCGAAACAAAGTCAGTGTGGGGAGACCGCGCTACTATTGCAACCCCAGCCAAACTCACGGCACACCAGCGTGAAACCGGCGATAAAAACCAGCGATAACAGCCGGCGGGATTGGTGCTGGGGAACCACGGGAGACCGCGGGTCCACACACCAGTTCAAATCCACACTCCGCCTGACGCGACCCTCAGTAGTGGGGCCCCAGACAGAGCGGCGCAGAGATCTGCGATCAGCAAACAGGGGCAGAGTGGAGCGGGCCACAGTCCGAAGCAGCGCTGTCTGCACCACAGTCACAGGTGTGGCTTCCCAGTGCCACTTCGGCAGGGAGACATCCACCCAACAGCTTTGAAATCGATCGGCGAGGATACGGGAGTCTGCGGAGCTGCTGTTGACTGGAAGGAGAGCACCGCCATCTTTGAAAGCTGCAGGGGCTGGTCGTGACAAAGGGGAGGAGACGGAGAACGACAGCTGCATCCATCCAGGGACTCTCCAGCTCTCTGAAGACAATGCACAATTGGGTGAGACTTGGGTGGTCAGCAGGGGAAGGCGTTTCTGAGGCTAGCGCAGGGCCACAAGAGGCTGCAACTGTGGGTGGGCTTGGGGAGGGGGTGCCTTCTGGAAGGTCCCCTTCCCGGTGCCATTCATCTGCTGACACACACAATCCCCCTGGGCCACTCCTTCACCGAACCGTGCAGCCACTGGCCTAAGATGCAGCCTTGATTTCACTAACAGGATCACAGACTGTGATCCAATAGCAATTGGTTTGAACTGGAAAGGAAAAAAAGAGGGGGGCTTCCCAGGGCCCATTTTGTCTGAGACTTGGGGTTCGACTTTTTTTTTTTTTTTCCTTTTCTTTTTATTGGTTTGCTTGATTTTTTGGATTGCAGGAAGGTTTTTTTGTTTGTTTGTTTGTTTATTTTTCTTTTTCTTTTTTTGGCTTTGTTTTGTTCTGCTTTTTTTTTTTCCTTCCGCATTGATTGTTAGTGTGTTTGTTTGCTTCCGCTCCTTTTTTCTTTCATTCTTTTCCTCCTTCTCACTCTTGTATCTTTTCTTCCTCCTTCATCTTTCATGTTTACATCCTGCCAGTGCATACTAAACAGAGGCAAAAACAAGTTATACACAGAACTTGGGATTTCTAGAACCGGCGCAATTGAACTGGGTAGCAAAGTGGTGTTATATATAGTTTACTTTCTATTTCCTTGATTCTCTCTCTCCTCTTTCTTACACCAATTCCTACTCTTTTATCATTTTTTTTCTTTTCCAACTTACTATATATATAAATTGATCTTTTTACCTAATTGTCAACCCCATTCTCTTTCTTCCATCGTCTACTGATACTAAACCACTTCCACTAAACCATTTCAATAGATATCTCTTTTCATACTTTCCAAGAAAGAACAATTCAAGACACTTCCTTCTTCCTAAACATAACACCTCTGTATCCAATACTTGAAGCTATAAAACCCTATCAGAAGCGTACAGAGTAAATTGGAAATAATATCTGAGTTAACAAAATCTGTACATTGTGATCAAACTTGGATTTTCTGAATAGAAAGTGTTAGGTTTTAAAAGTGTAAAGGAATTATAAGGTGATCTGATAGCATTGTACTACAGGAACAACATAAGGCTTTAAGGTAAAATCGAAATAGTCAAGGTCCCACAGTGCAGGAAGAATAGACATACAAGCAACATGAAAAAACAAGGAAAGAAAATGACACAAACAAATCAAGATACCTCATCGGTAGATGTCATGGCAAGCACAGTTGGTCAAATGCCAGAGATGGAATTTAGAAATTACATATGCCAAATGTTTATGTAACTTAAGAATGAACTCAAAAATGAGATGAGGGAGCAGGTACAGGAGGCAAAAGATCATTTTGACAAAGAACTCCAAAAACAAATACAGGAAGTAAAAGATTACTTCAATAGAGAAATAGAGGCTCTAAAGAGAATCCAAACAGAAATTCCAGAAATGAAAGAAGCAATAAACCAAAATAAAAGCTCAATTGAAAACATCTCCAACAGAATAGACCACTTGGAAGAAAGAACCTCAGACAATGAAGACAAAATATATGTCCTAGAGAAGAATTTAAACCATACAGCAAAACTTGTTAGAAATCAAGAACATAACATCCAAGAATTATGGGACAGCATAAAAAGACCAAACTTAAGAGTGATCGGCGTAGAGGAAGGGGCAGAGTTTCAAGCCAAAGGAATGAGTAATCTATTTAATGAAATAATTACAGAAAATTTTCCAAGCTTGAGGAATGAAATGGAAAACCAAGTTCAAGAGGCATACCGAACACCAAACAAACAAAATCTCAACAGATCCACACCTAGACACATTATAATGAAAATGCCTAATACACTGAGCAAGGAGAGAATACTAAAAGCCACAAGAGAAAGGAAGCAAATTACATATAGGGGGAAACCAATCAGACTATGTTCAGATTTTTCAACCCAGACCTTAAAAGCAAGAAGATCCTGGAATAGCATATTTCAAGCTCTGAAAGAAAAGGGATGTCAACCAAGAATCTTATATCCAGCAAAATTGAGCTTTAGATTCGAAGATGAAATAAAAACCTTCCACGACAAGCAAAAGTTAAAAGATTTCACAACTCGAAAGCCAGCACTTCAGAGCATCCTGGGCAACATTTTTCATGAAGAAGAAGAGAAAGATGATAACGAAAATCACCAAAGGGAGATATTAAACTAAAGGAAATACCAACCAGAAGAGAAACCAAATCAAGCTAAAGACCATAATTCAAATAAAAATGGATGGGAATAAAAATCACATCTCAATAATAACCCTGAATGTTAATGGCCTAAATTCGCCAATCAAAAGACACAGATTATCAGAATGGATTAAAAGAAATGACCCAACAATTTGCTGTCTCCAAGAAACACACCTCATAGAAAAAGACATCAACAGACTGAAAGTGAAAGGATGGGAAAAGTCTTATCACTCACATGGCCGGCGGAAGCAAGCAGGGGTTTCCATTCTCATATCAAATAAGGTAGACTTCAAACCAAAATTAATCAAGAGGGACAAAGATGGATATTTCTTATTACTTAAGGGAACCATCCATCAACAGGATATAACAATCATAAATCTGTATGCCCCAAATAATGGAGCACCTACATTCATCAAACAAACGCTTCTTAAGTTCAAGAGTAAAATAGACCACAACACAGTTATTCTAGGGCACTTCAACACACCTCTCTCACCAATGGATAGATCATCCAAACAAAAGCTAAACAAAGAAACTTTAAGCCTCCTCAAAACAATTAACATAAATAGAATATTTCATCCCTCAGTAAACGAATACACATTTTTCTCAGCAGCACATGGCTCCTTCTCCAAAATAGACCATATATTATGTCACAAGGCAACTCTCAGCAAATATAAAAAAATAGAGATACTACCCTGCATGCTATCGGACCATAAAGGGATGAAATTGGAAATCAACGACAAAACAAGGAATAAGAAAAACTACTCCATCAACTGGAAGCTAAACAACATGCTACTGAATGAACAAGGGGTTGAAGAAGACATCAAAGAGGAGATCAAAAAATTCCTAGAGGTAAATGAGAACACAGATACATCATATAGAAATCTCTGGGACACTATGAAGGCAGTAGTAAGAGGAAAATTCATTGCACTGAGTTCATTCCTTAAGAGGAAAAAAAAACCAACAAATAAATGACTTAACATCACACCTCAAAGCATTAGAAAAAGAAGAACAGACCAACACCAAGAGCAGTAGAAGACAGGAAATAATTAAAATCAGAGCAGAAATTAATGAAATTGAGACTAAGGAAACCATTCAAAGAATTGACAAAACTAAAAGTTGGTTCTTTGAAAAAATAAACAAAATTGACAGACCCTTAGCGATGCTAATGAAAAGAAGAAGAGAAAAAACTCAAATTACTAACATTTGTGATGAAAAAGGGAATATCACAACAAACACCTCAGATATACAGAATATAATTAGAAATTACTTTGAAAACTTGTACTCTAATAAAATAGAAAATACTGAATGCATTGACAGATATCTAGAGTCATATGATTTGCCTAAACTGGATGTGGAGGCTATACATAATTTAAACAGATCAATTACAAGCAAAGAAATAGAAGATGTCATCAAAAAGCTACCAACAAGGAAAAGTCCAGGACCTGATGGGTTTACAGCCGAGTTCTATAAGACTTTCAAAGAAGAACTAATACCAATGTTCTTCAAACTATTTCAAGAAATAGAAAAAGAGGGAGCTCTTCCAGACTCTTTCTATGAGGCCAATATTACATTAATTCCAAAGCCAGGCAAAGACACATCCAAAAAAGAAAACTTCAGGCCCATATCTTTAATGAACATAGATGTAAAAATCCTCAACAAAATCCTGGCAAATCGGATACAAAATCATATCAAAAAGATAGTGGACCACGATCAAGTGGGGCTTATCCCAGGGATGCAAGGCTTGTTCAATATTAGGAAATCAATAAACATAATACATCACATCAATAGACTTAAAGACAAAAATCATATGATCATCTCAATTGACGCAGAAAAACCATGTGACAAAATACAACACCCCTTTATGTTCAAAACACTGGAAAAACTAGGAATATCAGGAACATATCTTAACATAATAAAAGCTATTTATGCAAGGCCCCGAGCTAACATTATCTTAAATGGAGAAAAATTGAAAGCATTCCCTCTAAAAACTGGAAGAAGACAGGGATGTCCCCTTTCACCACTGCTATTTAACATAGTACTGGAAACTCTGGCCAGAGCACTTAGACAGACGAAAGAAATTAAAGGGATCAAGATAGGAAAAGAAGAGCTCAAATTAGCACTATTTGCTGATGACATGATAATCTACCTAGAAGACCCAAAAAACTCTACCAGAAAACTTTTACAACTAGTAAACGAATTTGGCAAAGTTGCAGGATACAAAATCAATACACATAAGTCAAAGGCATTTGTGTACATCAGCGACAAAGACTCTGAAAGGGAAATGATGAAAAATACCCCATTTGCAATAGCATCAAAAAAAATAAAATAAAATACCTGGGAATCAACCTAAAGGAAGAGGTGAAAGACCTCTATAACGAAAATTATAGAACACTAAAGAAAGACATTATAGATGAACTCAGAAGATGGAAAGACCTACCTTGCTCTTGGATAGGTAGAATTAATATTGTCAAAATGTCCATACTACCAAAAGCATTATACAGATTTAATGCAATTCCAATCAAAATCCCAATGTCATTCTTCAAAGAAATAGAAATAGCAGTCATGAAATTCATCTGGAAAAATAAGAGACCCAGAATAGCCAAAGCAATCCTGAGCAAGAAAAGTGAAGCAGGGGGCATCACCATACCAGACTTTAAATTATACTATAGAGCAATAGTAACAAAAACAGCATGGTATTGGCACCAAAACAGACTGGTGGACCAATGGTACAGAATTGAGGATACAGAGACTAACACATATAATTTCAGCTATCTTATATTAGACAAAGGTGCCAAAAATGTACAGTGGAGAAAGGATAGCCTCTTCAACAAATGGTGCTGGGAAAACTGGAAATCCATATGCAACAAAATGAAATTAAACCTTTATCTCTCACCATGCACAAAACTCAATTCAAAGTGGATCAAGGACCTAGGAATTAGACCAGAGACAATACACCTAATAGAAGAAAAAGTAAGCTCCAATTTCCAACATGTTGGATTAGGCCCCAAGTTCCTTAATAAGAATCCTGTAGCGCAAGAATTACTACCAAGAATTAATGAATGGGATAGATTTAAACTAAAAAGCTTCTTTTCAGCAAAAGAAACAATCAGTGAGGTGAATAGAGAGCCAACTAATTGGGAACAAATATTTAATACATGCACATCAGATAGAGCACTAATCTCTAGAATATATAAAGAACTCAAAAAACTTTACACTGAAAAAACAAATAACCCAAACAATAAATGGGCTAAGGAATTGAGAAGACACCTCTCAGAAGAAGATACACGATTAATCAACAAATACATGAAAAAATGTTCAACATCGCTGGCAATTAGAGAAATGCAAATCAAAACCTCTCTAAGATTTCACTTCACTCCAGTCAGAATGGCAGCCATCAAGAACACAAGCAACAATAAATGTTGGAGAGGATGTGGGGAAAAAGGCACACTCATACATTGCTGGTGGGACTGCAAAATGGTGCAACCGTTATGGAAAGCAGTATGGAGATTTCTTGGAAATCTGGGAATGGAACCATCCTATGACCCAGTCATCCCACTCTTGGGTCTATTCCCAAAGGACTTAAAAACAGCATATTACAGTGATACAGTTATCTCAATGTTTGTAGCTGCACAATTCACAATAGGTAGGTTGTGGAACCAACCTAGATGTCCCTCAGTAAATGAGTGGATTAAGAAAATGTGGTATATACGCACAATGGAATTTTACTCAGCAATAAAAGAAAACAAATTAATGGCATTTAGGTAAATGGATGAAGTTGGAAGACATAATGCTAAGTGAAGTTAGTCAGTCTCAAAAATCCAAGTACCAAATGTTCTCTCTTATATAAGGAGGCTATTTCAAAGTATTGTTGGATGGGGGTACATAGGAGGATTAGAGGAACACTAGAATGGTCAAGGGAAGGGAGGGTAAGGGAGGGAGCAAGAGGGGAGGGAGGGGGAGAAAAAAAAAAGGTGGTTGAATGAGACGGATATCATTTTCCTTAATGCATGATTGAAGACCTGAATTGTACGAATATATTTTGTATACAAACAGTTGTATGTAAAAAGATACTAAATATATGCACTATGAGTTGTACATATTAAAAATTATAAAAATAAAATTATATAAAAAAATTAAAAAAAAGAATATCATAACCCCCCCCAAAAAAAAGAAAAACTTTTATTCAAAAAATGTGAATAATTCTTATAATGCAGTCAGCAAACAATTCTAATTTTGAAAATGGGCAAATGATTTGAATATTCACTTAATAAATGAAGATTTATGAATGGCAAAAAAGACCATATAAAAGAGTTCAGACCACTGTAAATTTTCAAAAAACACATGAAAATTACAATGAAATACTGCTACATATCTACTAGAATGGGTAAAACAACTAATGATAACAAGTATAGGCAAGGATTTGAAGGAACTGTAACTATTAGATATGGAAAATGACAAACCCCAAAAGTAGTGAGACCCAGGGAAAGGGGAGTGAGAAGGAAAGCCATACACTGAGAGCATTGAGCCTTTCCCAATATAGTTCTTTCCAGGTGATAAAACAAACCCTGAGGAGGAGGTGTCCATCAAACCTGGAAAGGCAGTCTCTGGGAAGAGGCTGAAGCATTAACTCTTCTGCAAACAAATCCTTCCCAGGTACCAACCACTGACCCCAGGCCCTCCATCAGGTCCAGTACAATAAATTCCAGAAACTGACCACTGACTCTAGACTCCCTCCCATCACACCCTATAAAACTAGCCCTGAATACCTAAGCACTAAACCTGACTCCTTCAAGGATTGACAAACAAACTGCAAATTCCTGGGTGCCCAAAGAAAACTGATATGCTCACTAGACCACCTCTAAGAATAACCTATATAAGCCCAGGCCCTTTCTTTGTTCAGGGGCTCATTTTCCACCAGGAAAGTGGGTCCCACCATGGCATCATCTCATCCCTGCATCCTCTGTTCCTGTGTGAAACTTCGTTCCGAATAAAGTTCTGAGCTGATTTGTGAAGTATGTGTTCATCCTGGTCTTTTTGCACTAACAGTAATTCTCATTTATTGGTGGTTAATTTATATAATGATAGATCAATTGTGCAGAGTTTCGAAATATACTATAAAATTTAAAAAAAAATATGACTGACTACATGATCTTGCAATTCTGTTTGTAATTATTAATTTGAAAAAATACGAAAGTCCATTTCCACAAAAAGTTATAGGTATGGAGGTTCATAGCAGCTTTATTTAAAATAACAAAATCCTGGAATCAACGCAGATATCTATCAACAAGAGGATGGATGTGAAAACTGTGATTTATTCATACAATGAAACTACTGACCAATAAAATAAATGAAACCACTGATAGAAGCAAAAATTTGGGTGAATCTCAGAAACACCTTGTGGGGAGAAATAAGTCAGACGCAAAGGAGTATATTTCTGTATAATCCCATTTATATGAAGTTCTGGGATGAACAAAACTAATACATAATAGTAGAAATCATATAATTAGTTCCCTGGGGTGGGGATTACAGTGAATTATATGGGAAGGAATATGGGAGGGTACATTTTAGAGTGATGAAAATATTCTAGGTATGAACTAACTTAGTGGTTTCATGGAGGTATGTACATTGGCCTCAGTCAATACATGGGAGTTAGAAGGTACCATGGTGGGCATGGCACTGCTTTGAAGATCTAGGACTAGAAATTGTGGATTTTTTAGATATGGATTCCACTGATCTATAGCTAATTGTTGAAAGCAAAGGAATGAATAATATTGCTGAATGTGAACCTAAAGAAGAATAAAAGAACCAAGGTAATCAAAGGAGCACCTCTGTTGGAGGAGCAAGGGAAAGAAACATGATCAACAAACAAGAACAAAGAAGGTTCTTTTTATTTGATCTTATGAACCAGTCACATTCCTTACACTCTGGGATGGATTGATCAGTACTTGAAGGATTGAAACTCACATGCCTTTCTTTTTCTTTCTTTCTCTCCTTTTTTTTTTTTTTAATAGTTTTTAGTTGTAGGTGGACACAATACCTTTATTTTATTTACATGGTGCTGAGGAACAAACCCAGGACCTCACACATGTGAAATCAGCACTCTACTGCTGAGCCATAGCCCCAGCCCCAGCCCCAGCATACCTTTCTTAAGTAACTTGGAAATCATAAACACATCTGACATGAGAAAACAATGCAGGCCAAAACTCTGTTCTGGCTTAATGATTATTGATAAGATAATTTCCACTTTAAAACAAAATCATTTACCATCATCACTAATTTGTTTCTGCTATTTTTAACAGAAAAATCAGTGAGAAGTGGAAGATCAGTAAGGTTGACTGTTACTCTTTTTCCTGCTCTTTTGAAAAAAATCTTTCATTGATAGAATATAGAGAAATTCTTAAATGTTTCCTTAAACAACATAAAACTCTCCCTAAGTGTAGTTAAAAACTCCCTCATGTTTGTTTGTTTTTTATTGTTAGATTTTTCAGTTCTGTATATATTCTGAATAGTAATCCTGTGTCCTATGAATAGTTGGAAAATATTTTCTTTCATTCTGTAGATGAGCAAATGATCCCAATAGACATCTCTTAAAAGAAGAAATACAAATTGACAATAAATACATGAAAATTCTAAATATCTTAGCTATCAGGGAAATGCAAATCAACTACACTGAAATACCATCTTAACTCAGAATGCCTAGTATCAAAACAAGCAAAAAATCTAAACAATAAATGACAAATGCTAGCAAAATGTAGAGAAAAAAGAACTTACACACCTTGGGAATGTAAATTACTACAGTCACTAATGAAGAACAGTACAGTTTCCTCAAAAAAGTAAAATTAGAACTACTATATAATTTAGCTATGCCACTCCTAGATATATATCCCAAGGAAATAAAATAATTTAAACAAAGGATACCTGATTGGCACTAAGTTTATTATGAAAGTATTCACAATAACTAAGATATGGAATCAGATTAGCTGCCCATCAACAGATGAATAAAGAAAAGGTGGTATATGTACATAATGGAGTATTATTTAGCCATAAAAATGAATGATATTCTGTCATTTGCAGCAGGACATTATATTAAGTGAAAGAAGCCAAACACAGAAAGACAAGCCTCATTTGTGGAAACTAAAAAATGTCAACCTGAAAGAAAAATAGTGATTAGTAGAGATTGGGAAGGGTTTGGTGAGGATAAGAATGGAAAAGGGTGTTTGGATATGATCAATGCATGTCATATGTATATGTAAAAATATCACACTGAAATTCATTACTACATACAACTAATGTGTGTTAATAAATGATATGTTCCTCCCTGTAGTTACAATAAATTCCTTGAGGACAAAGAGCATGTGTCTCATTCATCTTTGCAGTCTTCTAGTAACTAGCACTGGAAGTCTTCCAGTACTCTGCTAGGTATTTGGATAAAAAAAAATGAATATGACATTGCTCAGTCTTCCGTTGCTCTGACTATATGAAAAGATAAACAGTGCATTCAGAGGTGTCAGGACATTTTTCCACAACAGGAGTAGAGCTAAAAATCTGTAGCATGGTGAGCAAATTTTAGCTGTCTAATGTGCTACATTAGAAATTAGCCAGGATGAAGTCCCCAAATGATAAAACCATTGCTTTCCTTCCTCATACAGGAAGGAGATATATATGTTTGATTTAGTGAGATTTAACTACTTGTTTGTATAGGTGGGAGATTTATAGCATTGTGAGCATCACATAATATCTTATAAGTATCTATTAATTATCATATGGTTTAAAATAGAGCATGCAGTCTTCACAAAGTTAAAGAAATAGCAAATTTTTCCTTCAAGGAAGATGGATTATTCCAGCACACTGTAGCTGTTATTATGCTTTGTGATGCACAACAGAAGTCTGTAGCCCAGTCCCCAGCAGACCATAATTGCTGCCAGTGCTCCCGCATGAGCCACTGACAATAAGAAATAGTTCTGTTCTGAACAACACCTGCTATCATCTGACAACGAACATCCTGAAGCAAAATTTTCATCAACCAACATGGCTTTATAAATTTCCATTTTTTAAAAATTCTGTTCAATAGTTGGAATCACTTGAATTGATCTTGCAAATGAATTGCAGCAAACAGCATGAATGACTAATTGGTGATGCTGAGAAAATGGCACTCAATCACAATGATTACGTGAATGAAATGGAAATTGCTGCATGCTTTTGTTATTAATGTTAAACATATGTCAGATAAGATATCTGATATATGTCAACCAAACAATCATTAGAGACTCATCTGAGCAAAGTAATGCCACAAAGTACATCAGGCCATTATAATTCTGACAATGTGTTCAGTGTGATTTTGAAATATACAACACTCTATGAAGCACTTGCCATACAAATCACTATGTAGCATCCTTGGTTCTGTATGCAGAGGTCAACACATGGTGAAACAATGAAGCCTAGTTTCCAGTTCTGAGCTTTCATTTCCTTCCTGACAAGTTCTCTTTATTTAGAACACACAGCTAAACTTTTCCAAATATGACCCTATCACATGCTCCACCAATGTCTTATTTATCCTTGGGAAAGATACTCTATCCATCTGTGTGACATGGCCTGTGTTAGTAACCAGAGTGAATAATGATTGTCAGTGCATGTGCATTAATAATTTGTTCATCGTTATGCATAGGCAAGTTTGGCTTTTTGAGCCTAGGATGCTGCAAATCTGTGTTCTAAAGGCAAGCACATCTATTTATTAATGCACATATGTATATTTATATGATATCAAAGATTGATATTTATATTGCATTTATGTTCCTACGTAGAGTTGATCATTTTAAGTGAGGTGAGATTTATAACAATTAGGAGAAAAATTATTATTTCTAATGTTAGAAGTCTGAAATCATCCTCAAATTCACTAGCTAGTTCTATATCCTTCCATGAATAATTAAGCTGTTTGAGCTTCATTTTCTTTATATAGACTATTAGAGCAATATTCTTAAACTTCATATCTCTTTTTTATGTATTGGATATGGTATGTAAATTTTAGGCAGTATTATTAATTTTGTTGCTTTGGGTAGTAATAGGAATAGGAATGATTAATGGCAGAACAATGGTGTTAAAAATTTTGCTTTGTACAAATAGGACTATATCATTAAGTACTCAGGCTATTTCTGGACAAAATATAACCCTGAGGATTATTTGATTTTAATATCAACATCTTAAAGTCTTTTCAGTCTTTTATTTTTTCTGTCCTGAGGAACAAACTCAGGACCGGGCACATGCTAGATAGTTTCTCCACCACTGTGCCCCATTCCCATCCCTTTTGCAATTATTAATTATAGAATTGAGTCTAACCGGCATGAACTGAAGTTTTTCAGCCTAAGAAAAATGAATCTTACTTTAAGTAAGGACTTTTTATCAATAGTCAGTGCTTTCCATTCACTGCTGGCTCTTTTCTCACCTGGTCTGGGCATGTGCAGGTAGTGATGTGGAACAGGTAGTGGAAGTAAATGAAGGAGTCGAGTGAGTGTCCTTGTGATCGACTGAAAGAAATGTTTGGTGAAGACAGAAAATAAGCAGAGTGGAGCTTGATTGCATGTTGGGTTCTCTAGAGAACAAATTCTGAGATGGATTTTAACTGAAAGATGTTTATCAAAATGTCCTTAAGACCAACCTCTGCTGAAAAGGAAGCCATATGGGCGAGAGGGAGGAGTTGAGATGTAATGGGCCACATGACAGCCTCAGAGAAGCTGAGTCTAGATGACCTTCAGGGCTGTGAGGATTGGGGCAGAAATGGCCTGGCATCAGTGTGTAAGGATCCGTCTGTCATTGGATGTGGACTGCCCTGGGAAGGAGCCCTGACTATTAAAGCAGCTAGTAGCAGGTGGAGCAATACCTTAAGGAGGTGACAGTACTTCCACAGCTGAGGAAACAAGCACCTTCCTGAAAGGATTACAGGCCCCACTAGGTGAAAATTTTCATGGATGGACTAAAGGCAGAGAATCACCAAAGGAGTAGAGAGAAAAGAAAATAAACACTTTTAAAATATTTACTATGTGTCAAGCACTGGACTGAGAAAGCTTAGTTATCTCATTTAAGTCTTATAACTTTTGTGTGTGTCTCAGCATTTGCTTTTATTTCACAGATGAGAAAATTCATGTTCAGAGAAGCAAAGTAATCATCACCAAATCACACAGCTTGAAGGTAGCCAGAGAGATGTTGCTTCAGTGTAGGATCTGCATCATTAACCAGGACCCTATTCTACCACTGGGAAAGATATTGCAAAAGCAGTCAGTATCAAACCAAAATAACATTAGCTTCCAAACTCATTATTTTAATTTTGTCACAACAGAATCAAAATTCTATCTGGTATTTTTTATTTGAAAATTAATATCAAATATTAAACCAGTGTTTACTTGCTATTCAACTAAACACACATTCTGTACTAGCTTTAGTGTTTTTATTGCTGTTTGTTTGTTCTGTACAGAGCATTTACAAAAATGCTAAAATACTAATTAGAAAAATGTTGCACTGTGTTATAGATCAGGTTAAATATCTTGGTTTTTGAATCATTTGAACAAAGTCTAATGGAAAGATGATGGGGAAGAGAGCTGACTCAGGCACTTGCAGTCCGAAAGCCAATTAATATTGCTGCCTTGTTGTTCACTGTTTAATACAGTGGAACAGTTTTATATTTCTGAGTGAAGTTATGTTTATGAAATGAAAAGATTCCTATCAGTTAAATCAAATGAGTTCCAATTGCAAACTTTGGATATATCACGGCTTTCATAATATGTCTTCAATGACACGAGAAGATAGGAGAAAAAATATTTCCATGTGAAAATTACAGCAAAGTTCAGCAATTCATAATAATTACCTCTCTCAAAAGCTGGTACAATGCCAGATAATAAATTATATCAAAACTACACTTTCTTTTTATTGTATTTTATTTAAACTAACCATTTATCATGTTAATAAAGTATTTTCATGGAGCCTGCCTGTCCTTGGAGAATCATTAGCCCAAACCTTCCAAGTGACAGATTTTTAAAATATGTCCTTAAAACAAACAAAAATAAATTTAAATAAAAGTCCTTTTACAAGATTTTAATAAAGAAAAAAGAAGAATGTATTTACTATTGACTTGCCTACTTTTTACTTCTCTTGCTATGCCTATTCTACCAGCTAGGAAATAGGATGACACCAGAACATTACCAAGCTTACAGTTTCAAAAAAACACAGCATTTTTTATACTTTTTGCATAAAATAGTCACACACCTGACTACAAACCACTTGATTTCAAGGTAAATCAACTCTGATTAGTAAAATTGTAACTGAACTTGAAATTCAAAGGTATGGGCTTTTTAACTGAGCTATGCCACTTGCTATTTGTTTGATATAACTAGTATTACATCTCTCTGATCTTAGGTTTTTCATTTTTAAAAATTAAATTTATTTATTTATTTATTTATTTGTTTGTTTGTTTGGTACAGGGGATTGAACCCAGAGATGCTGTATCATGGAGTTACATCCCAAATTTATTCTTTGTTTTTTGAGACAGACTCTCACTAAGTTGCTGAGGCTGGTTGTAAGCTTGCAATCCTTCTGCCTCAATTGCCATGATTATAGTTGTATACCACCATGTCCAGTTAGTTTTCCCATTTTAAAATAAATATATACAATATCTAACATTTATGGTATTAGGAAGATAAATTTTGGTCATATATATGTATAATATTTTATATATATAATAAACTTTATAAGCATTAAATCCTAATGCCTATGCATTCTGTAAATCAATGGATAATACCAATGAATAGGTCTGGTAGTATTGTTTGAGGTTTTCTGTATGAACTCTTCCCAACATAGTATATAACCCACATTTTCCCATTTGTCTATCTAATAGAATAAAACTGAGATGTTTTGTTTTAATTCATGTTTCATTGCTGTTTAGTGAGTTTGGACAACTTTATTCAGTTTTAAAATATCCTTCTTCTTACAACTACTATTCATGAACTTTATTGAGTTGTCTTTTACAAATAAATTTTTCAGTTTTTAAATATTAAGAATATCAACACATGCAATTTATTTGACTAATGTTTTTGGCCAATTATCTCTTTTCATATTGCACTTTTTTGTGTGTGATGTAGTTATTTTAAGTTTTATAAAGTTATCTTTTCTCTATGGCATCAAGCTTGTCTGATCATTTAGAAATGATTTATCCTATACAATGGAATCTTACTCAGCCATTGAAAAATGACTTTGACTTTTTCTGGTAAATGGTTGGATCTGAAGACTATTGTGCTAAGTGAAATAAGCCAATCCCAAAAAACCAAAGGTCAAATGATCTCTCAGATATGAAAATGCTAACACACAATAAGGCAGGGTGGAGAAGAATAGAAGTTCAGTGGATTAGACAAAGGGGAATGAAAGGAAAGGAGGGGAATGGGAATAGGAAAGACAGTAGAATGAATCTGACATAACTTTCCTATGTTCACATATGAATACACGAGAAGTATTCACAAGAATGGGATCCTAATTAGAATAAGTTTTATTGCACATATGTGTAATATGTCAAAATATACTCTACTGTCATGTATATCATTCTACTGTCACGTATATCTAAAATAACAAATTTTAAAAATGTAAAAAAAAATGCAATCTCTTATATTTTTCTCTAGTACCTTTATGATTTCCTTTAAAAAATTCAAATTACTCATAGTATCAAAAATTGACTAGGAATTAAAGGAATGGATACACCCTATCCATGGCCTGCTGGTGCTCTAAAACAAACAATACCATAAATTTGTAAAAAGAAAAAAAAAAGAAAAAAAAATATTTCTAAGTCAAGGGAAAGAAAGAAAACATTTACAAACCACATACCCAGTCGATAACAAATGTCCACAATGTGTAAATAACTTCTAAAATTCATAGTGAGAAAATGTAAAACCCTACCTAAAAATGAACAAAATATTTGGGCAGCATTACACCAAAGATGATACATGGATTGTGAATGAGCTCATGAAAAATGCCTAATATCAATTGTAATTAGGGCAATGTAAATTAAAACCACGATGAAATAGTTCTATACTGGAAATAAAAATGCCAGATAATACCAAGTTCTGGTGATGATGAAGAACAACTGCTATTTACATACATCACTGGTAGGAATGTGAAATAGTACAGCAGCTTTTGTAAGCAGTTTGACAATTTACAAATTAAAAACATACAGTTAGCATGTAATAGCAATCCTATTCCTGTATGTTTATCCAGGAGAAACAAAAAATATTTTCATGCATATGCAAACTAAGCATGAATATTTAACAACTTTATAGCATAATCATCAAAAACTTCAAACAACCCAAACATCCAACTCCTGAATTGATAGTCTGATACATTTCTGCAATGTAATGCTGTTCAACACTCTAAAAGAATGGATTATTTACACACCCAATTACATGGATATATTACAAACATATTATTCATTCAAAATATCCAAACACATGAGGCTGTATACTGGTTGATTCTATTCATATGACATTATGAAAACAACAACAACTGTATGTCTGAAGAAAGAATCAGTAGTTTCCAAGAAATAAAAGTGGGGGAGAAAACTCCAATAGGCAGCACATGGTGTTTTTTATTATAATAAGATTTGTTGATTGTGGTATTGAGTATATATGGTGTTAAATGACTCTGTATTTATAAAGCATATCAATTTATACAACACAATGCTATGCTTCCTATAATATTTTTATTGGCACATATTAATTATACAGAATAATGGGTTTTACTGTGGCATATTCATATATATGTAAGTGTGTGTGTATGTGTATGTATATATATATACACATATATATATATGCGTGTATGTACATACAAATGTAAATGTATATACCATAATTTGATCAATTTCACCACCCCATACCTCCCCTCCCCTCTCCTCTTCACTCTCCCTGACTCCCTTATTTACCCTAATAGTGTCCCTTCTATCGTTCATTTTCATGAGAACCTCCATCCCTTTTTTCCCTTTATTCTCTCTAGCTTCCACATGTGAGAGAAAACACATGACCTTTGTCTTACTGTGTCTGGCTAATTTCATTTAATATGATGCTCTCCAGTTCCATCCACTTATCTTCAAATGACATATTTTTGTTCTTTGTGGCTAAATAAAATGCCATTGTGCATATACAGCACATTTTCTTTTTTCCATCGAACAACATCTGGGCGATTTACATAATATGGCTAAGGGAATTATGCTGTGATAAACCTGGGTGTGCATGAATATCCAAAGTACGCTAACATTAACTCTTTTAGATAGATATCAAAGAGAGGTATACCTGGATCTTATGGTAGTTCTATTTTGGGTTTTTGAGGAGTCTCCATATTGATTTCCATAGTGAATGTACTAATTTACATTCCAGCAACAGTGTTCAAACGTTCATCCCCCACACACTTCCTCACCAGCATTTATTGTTACTTACATTCTTGATGATTGCCATTCTGACTCAAATAAGATGCAATCTCAATGTGGTTTTGACTTACATTTCCCTTGTATGTACATTTTGGAACAGATCATTTTATCATGACCCATTAGAATTTACTTTGATATTATTAGTTAATAAGGCAGTTCTCCAAGTTTAATTTTTCCCCTTTGACTACCAAACTTTCTCAACATATTAATAAAATAATTGGTGTTTCCTATTTACAAAAAAATGTAGATTTCAATTTATATTATATGCCTTGCGGCTTTGTGTGTGTGTGCTTTCAATTCTTTTCCTAATTGTTTTGATTCCAATATTTTCTAAGAATTTTAAATAATTTAAAACCAGACTTTTGTCAGATATTTTAGTTGCTATTATGTCAAGGAATTTTTGCCTTCCTTTGTGAAATATATTTTTATAGTGGTAGTCTATATTAAATAAAGAAGAGGTTGATAATAACACTTATTATTGGTCTCTATAGAAGGAGATGCATCTTTCATTTTATTAAATAGAAGTTTGAATCTGATAATGGAGGCTCCTGAGGATTGTAGAGACTTGGACATTATTGCTTGCTCAAGTCTAACTCTATCTTTGTATTATAGCAAAAATAGCAAAAAAATGTGTAAAAAAATGAAACAATTATGTATGAATTTGAAGAGGAATTTCTTTTAATATGAATTTTAAAATAAATTATCCTACATACTACAGCTTTAAGTAATATTTCTTTAGATATACATTTAATGTTTTGTTTTTGCAATAAAAATGCTTTTCAAACTTTTGAAGGTTAGTTTTCTGTCAACTTGACTGAGCTAAAAGATGCTCACATAGCTGGTAAACTTAATTTCTGGGGTCTGTGAGAGTTTTTCCAGAAGAGATTAGTAGAATCAGTAGACAAGTAAAGAAGAAGACTCTCACTTTTCTGGCATTATCCAATCTATTAAGATCTTTAATAAAACCAAAAGGTAAAGGAAGGACCAGCTCACTTCTCTTGAGCTGGGACATTCATCTTCTTCTGCCCTATGACATCAGGCCTCAGACAGATACAGGGAGGAGAACACCATGTGAAGGCACACACACAGTTAGAAGAGTGTGTATGGATGAAGGAAACAGAGACTGGATGAATGCACCTACAAGCCAAGGATAGCTGGCAAACCCAGAAGTTAAAACAAAGGCATGAACCAATTGTCACATAAGTCAGGGCACTGATGATATCTTGATTTCAAAGTTTGAGCCTCCAGAACTCAGAGAGACTACATTTTTATTATTTTAAGTCACTGTGTTTATGGCACTTCATTATGGCAGCCCTAGGAAACTAACACATGTGCTTAGGTGAATTTTAGTACGCATATTTGAGGGTTTATTTAAATATACATATGTATGCATAAATATATACATGTACTTTTCTAAATATATAACAATATAAATTTGTATAATTATATTTAGAACACATAAGCATATCTACTGAAGTTTTTAATATCTTACATAAGAGGGAGTGGTGTTGTTGAGATTTGTTCTCTGTTCTGTTCAATCCTAGGCTTCATGCAGTCTAACCAGGTCCTTTGAATTTAAAGGGTATGCTTCAGTCTTCAATCCATCTCCTTATTCTCACTGTTTACTAACAAGACAGCAAATTTAGGGAAATCTTAGAGTGGCAAAATCTCTAAATTTTCCCTTTAAAGGACAGGGAATGGAGAACAGAATGTCCCAAATGCTGGTCATATCTACTTTCTGTACCACCAGACCTGGAGTTGTCCATTCCTACTGGAGATATCCCAGGAGACTCAGACTAAGAGTGGCAAATTGGTTTGGTTACAAGGTTCAAACACTGCAGATACAAAGTACACATATTAGGTTGTGTAACACAAAGCAGGAATCCTGTTGGCAGAGGGTCAAGAAGATGAATCAATACAAATGTTGGTTTAGAGTCAATCTGGTTAACAATGAGTAGGTTAAGTGTCTAGGTATACTATGAGGGCAGTCGTATGCATCTGCACCTAGCAGTAAGATCCTTGAGGGAAGAGACCATGCCTCATTTTCTTCATCGATTCCTTAGCATCCAGGATAGTATCTTGTAGGTTGTTTGCCATATTTAAGAGTTATCATGGAATTGAGTTGAATGGCAAACACCTGGCAAAAGTCTATGTGGCTTTAAGCACTAGTGAAAGACAGAGGAGAGTGGAGGAAGAACTGGAACTCTGGGCAGGGGTGGGTGGGATGATAGCATGTAGGTATGACCTAACATTTTTATGCTGTTGTTCCCAGAGAGTTCAGAAGAACTGTAGCAACAGTGACCCCAAATTAGACTGACTTTATCACTTCTTGGTCACATTGATCAGATTTTAATCTTCCTCATTTCATCATACTTTGTTTCTCCTCAGTAAATAAATGACTATTATTATTATTATTATTATTATTTTTTTTTGCCATACTGAACCCAGGGTTTTGCACATGCTGCTAGGCTATCCAATTCAGTGATGCATTACAGCAGATTTTTTTGTTGTACTTTGGTTTTATTTGTTCTTGTGTTTAAATATAGAAATTTGATATCTAGAGGCTCTGTTGTACTTGCTTGTGCATGCAATAGAAAGAGCAAGTGGTCGACTTTTTCCTTACTTCACTGCTGCTGCCTTTGGCTATCAGTTTTATTTCAGCTAAGACTGTCAAAGGTCTTTTTATTTTATCAGCTTTGCCCTGTTCCCTCAGGCCTTTATAATATATATCTTCCACCATGGGATAGTAAGAAACAAATGCATCTTCAAGGAGAAGTCATTCTGCTGTAGTTCTAGTACACTATGTAGTACACTACTTTTCCTGAAGTCCCTTACTGAGATTTGGAATTATATACAAATTTTTGAGAGGAAACAAGTCGTCAAGTGGCCAACAACACATTTCTCTTACTTCAACTCTTCAACTGGTTAGACACTGGGAAGCCACATTTTGACTGGAGTTTTGTTTCTAGTTGGAATCAGACCATTCTTTACCATGAGACAGTTCTTCACATGCTCTGACCAAGTTGAATGGGTAAGAAATGTGTCTTGGGCCAATACACTTCTGCCATTTTTGATAAAACATATTAATAAGTGTAGAATGGTAAAAAATAATTGTCCACATCAAAGTAAAACTACTATAACTTATATGCACCTTTTCCTGTCAACTTTGAATTTGAAAACAAAATTATACCAATTGGCTAGATGTAAGTCTGCCTATATTACATTTCAAAGTAATAATATTTTATGTGGGAGAACATGGGTGGTTTATTTACTGCACTGAATAAATCACTGGGGTAGTCCCTCAACAGCCGTTATATCCTTTAAGGTGCAGTGATGCTATAAACCATCAGTATAAACTTTATTTTAAGTACTATCTCTTAGGCTTTAAAAATAAGTTCCCCTTAATTTTTATAATTTTTTTCTTTTAAAAATATAATTTCCATTTGTTTCATACATTTGTTTCCTATTTTTAAATGCCAAGAATATCCTATAAAGTAAAATAAAGTTTATCTAAGCTATTGTGCTCATAGGAAAACTTTGTGTCAATTTACAAGAGGGAATTCCATTTTCTTCCAAAATCTCTCACATTCTTTTGTTTAAAACAACTGGAAAAGTTTTGTTCTCCAACTTTATCTTTAGTACTAGAGAATAGTTGCCAGAGTTCTTTATCTCCACTAAAACAGGGAATGGGATGGGCAATGCACGAGGACAAAGGAAAATGAAGCTCTGAAGTTCAGTGTGATTGCTTCTGATTGCTTCTGTATATTCTCTAATGCTGCATAAGGTCATGACTCACTCAGTGCCTATAAGGCACAATACTAATGTAAGTACCTCATTGTTCCTGTTGGTCATGTACCTGGCATTTTAAGGAGGCCCTCTGCTCACTCTCTCCTAAAACAAAGTCAGGTGTGGCTGGAGATTTGTCTGGGGAGGGATCCATTTCAAAGCTGGCTCAGATAGTTGGTAGAATCCACTTCCTGTGGCTGCACCACTAAAGTCCTGTTGTCTTACTGGCTGGCTGCCAGGGATCACTCTCAATTGAAGGACGAATGAAAAACAGCACTGAGAAAACCAATTAGCATTCTACTTCTGGTTGTATGGCTACACTAGCTAATCCTCTAACTGTCCCCCAAAATGGCACATAAAATGCACAATATTTTAAAATATCTCATATGTGTTAATGGGATGTGAAAATAATAAGAAATACTCAAAGGCCTATAACTGAATAAAAACAGATACCAGGATGATAAAGCTGAATGTTGACATTGATGACTACTTGGAGATGTCATTAAGCCCAGGGCTTAATGTACTTGAGAAAGAGAAGACAGAGAGCATCCAGAATCCCCAAATAGGAAGTCAAATAGGAAATGTGAACATAAAGCAGGAATCACTTCATGTAAGAAGCCTAATTCCTTGTATTATTCAAGGTGCCCTGGCAGGGGGTTGGGGGGGGGGGGAGAGAGCGAGAGGGCTAGCCAACACTAGAAGAGCAATGACTGAAATTAAAAATAAAATAAAAAACATAATTTAGAAAAGAAAAAATAATCATGACATTTAGTAATTTGGAAGATACAGCTGTCTACATAATATATCATGAAAACTCCACATATAAATGGAACCACTATTTGACCTAGCTATACCACTCCTTGGTCTATACCCAAAGGACTTAAAAACAGCTTACTACAGGGTCACAGCCACATCAATGTTTATAGCAACACAATTCACAATAGCTAGATTGTGGAAATAACCCTGATGTCCATTAGTAGATGAATGGATAGGGAAAATTTGGTATATATACACAATGGAACACTACTCAGCACTAAAAGAAAATAAAATCATGGCATTCGCAGGTAAATGGATGAAGTTGGATAAAATAATGTTAAGTGAAGTTAGCCAATCTCAAAAAACCAAAGATCGAATGATTCCATTGCTATGATGATACTGACTTATAATGGCAAGGGAGGGGGATGAGAGGAATGAAGGAATGTTAAATAGAACAAAGAGGGGGAGAGGAGGGGAGGGACAAGGAGATAGGAATAATGACAGAACGAACTAGACAGCAATACCCTAAATACATGTATAAAAACACAAATGTTATGAAAATACTTTATGTAAAACCAATGACTTGGAAAAAATGTGCTCTTTATGTGTAATATGAAATGAATCACACTCTGCAAGCATGTATAACAGATTAGAATTAAAATATATTAAAATAGATAAATTAATTTAAAAAAAGGAAAAAAATTCTCATCACTTAGTGGGGAGTATAACAAGTTTACTACCTACATTATCACTGAAAAAAAAATGAACTGAATTTCACCCCCAAGAAAAGGTAGAAAATATAATTATAAAAATGTATAATTTAAATTGCTATAAAAAATCAAGGAGAAAATCTAAATGAAATTTTAAGACCTTTATGAAAAAATTAATACATCATTTAAATACACTAAGGAAAGCCTAAATAAAGAAAAATAACTAGTTCATGTATTCAAAAACAATGGTGAAAGATTTAAATTTTCCTCCTTAAACTCAATGAAATTGCAACTAAAATCCTAACTTTCTTTGAATTATTTTAAAATCATAGCAATTAAGACTGTAGAGTATATGTGCTATGATAAAAAATTATAAATAAAAACAGACTGGAGAGGGTAAAAATAATCCCAAAATACATAGAAACTTTACTTATGACAGAAATATACTGCAGATAAATAATGGAAATATTTTTATAAAATAAATTGATACCCAACTACTTATCCCCAAATAAATTCATGATTGATTAGAAACTAAAATAAAAGGCAAAACCATCAAACTTTCAACATACATATTGGAGGATAATAGTCTTGGTGCAGAACATAATACCTTGAATATTATAAAAAATATAAACCATAGGAATTTTATATAACTGATAAACTAAAAGTGAAGATACCAGAAAAATAGTATATCCTAGCTAACATATTGGGATGGGTACAAATTATTTACAGAGGATAATTATCTTGGAGGAACAAGAACACACACACGCACACACACACACACACACACACACACACAGAATCAATAAGAGAAAGATAGGCTTCAAAAGTGAACAATGGACTGGAAATGTTGCTCAATGGTAGAGTGCATGCTTACCATATGCAGGGTCCTAGACCAACCCCCAGCACTGAAAATAAAAATGGGCAAAATATTTGGACAGGCTTTTAGAAGAATCAACTAAATAATAAATAGACATATGAGATGATTTTAAATTCATTGGTAATCAGGGAACTGCACATTAAAAGCACATTTCAAAGATGGCCAAAATTAAGAATGAGACAATGTTAAGTGCTGGAGAAATTTTGGAACAATTTGGAATTACACTTTGCTGCTTGGCATGTAAATAAGACAATGATTAGGTATTCTCTAGAAAAAATATGCTCATTCTATTTTTAATGTTATTTCTTTATTTGTTTTATTTAGTTATACATGATAGTAGAATGCATTTATGCACTGTGATATATATATATATATATATATATTATATAATTTCTCATTTTTCTAAGTGTACATTTTGCAGAATCATATTGGTCATGTAGTCACATATATACATACAGTAATAAAGACTGTTTCATTCCACTATCTTTCCCAGCCCCACATCCCCTCCCTCCCCTTCCATCACTTATGTTCATTCTATTTTAATGCATAACTTCCATTTCTAAATAGATATACTAGAAAAAATGTTTCCCAGAATTTTTCCATTTATGACACATGAAAACAATGAAAGTATAAAAATAGTGTTCATTGGTATAAATTTCAGGCAGGGTCATGAGAGATTCCATAACAAATCTTAGATTTTAAAAAGCTCAATAGATTCTCTAAGTGCTACATACTTAATATCTTAACAGTAAATTTAAAATACTTTGTAATAAGTTCAATATTAAATTTATCTGAAACTTTACAATAATACACTTCAAAATATTTATTGGAATGTTTAATTTGTTTTTAATATAAATTATTCTGACCTATTCTTGCAATTGCTATATATAATTCTTTATCATGATTCTTACATAATAAATTCTTCACATTCTTAAGAATCAGCATCAATAAAGAATTTTGTTCACTCAAATAACTATAGTTTAAAATTATTTCTTAAGTTCAATAAACATGCATAGCAGTTGAAGCTATATTTAGAGTATAGAACAGATATTCCTTTTCATCTAATGATAATTTGAAAATTCTTGCTAAAATTCGAGCATATTTTGAATTCAGTTGGCATTTTTTAATACCTATTTTGAAATAAAGCAAAAACCCTGACTTATATAAGACCAATTGAAACATTATCATTAATAAGTCATAAGTAAATAGAATTATCTTATATATTTAAAGATAGAGATTCGAAAATAACTCTTGGAGTCCCTGCAACCCCCTACTCTTAGCCAGTTACACCTAAACTGTAGGCTGTGCTCTCTGGCCATCTGGACCCCCATATCCAAGCTGATCCGAGGACTCCTTATCTCTGATGCATAATGGGTCAGTCTGAAGCCAGATATTAAAGTGAATGTCCAAGTGAGAGAGCATTTTGTGATATGTCATAGAGCATCTGAGGACACTTGCTGTGTTCACAACTGGAGGAGAGCATGGAATACCGTATCAGACTCTGTTTTGCTTTGGCTATCCTCTAAGGAGAATGCAAGTAGGGCAGGTAGAATTTGAAGCAATCTGTCCAGTAGTACTAGGTTCACCAAAGTACTATTTGTAAAAGTTGAAAATACAGGAAATATACTATTCATACTATTCATGTATGAATATATTTTGTATACAAACAGTGATATATAAAACGGTGCTCTATATGTGTATTCTGAATTGTAATGCATGCCACTGTTACATATACAACAACTTCAAATAAATAAAAAATAGAGGAAACAGACAATATGCTCAGGAATCTATATAAAAACTGAGACAATGGAATAGTTTAACCCATTGAAAATGAATGAATTATTATAATCACATGCATTAGCACAGATGAAGAGTATAATGCAGAACAAATAATCACATTATAGACAAAATAAACAATAAATACATTAAGGTTACATATAATTAAACACATAGCTATTGACTTTAACAAGTAAAATACAATATAAATATTACATATTATGCAAATAAATAATCAGGAATAAGTAGAAATATATATAAGGAAAAAAATTTTACAAAAAAAGGAAGAAATAAATACAAAATTTCATGCTGGTTCTTTCTGAGAACAGAATGGGATGAGATAAAGAAGCAACAACAATGGGACTTCAGAGTTGATATAAGGTATACACTTAAGTGATCATTGTGTCAGTATTCTTTATGTTTTAATATACTTAATATTACTTTGTATTACTTTTAACCCAATAAAGCTAAATCAAAGGCAAAATATATACCTAATATTTTAACAATAAAAATGGTACCCAATATAAAAATAACTATGCAAGTAAATGCAGCCATTATGTTTAAAAACTGTATTATGACAATTATTCTCTTAAGAAAAAATGCTGAACTATTTCCAAGGAAAAAATACAAGTAAAAACTTGAATGGATAATGAGACTGTAGCTAAGCATAAAACTGACAGAATGACCTGACACAAGAAAAAAGGATCATTGAAAAATGTGCAGCTAAGATGTTGTTTGTGAAAGAAGAAAGGAGTTCTAGAACATGATATTCTTAAAGATGAATGAGACTCAAGAAAAAAAACAAAAAACAAAACTGAATGGGAGTAAGGGAGCAAGTTGTAAACATTAATCCACCAAAGGTATGTGTTCTCTTTCCTCATATTCACCTGAATATCCACTTTTCTTATGAAAGTACTATCTCCAGTTATTATTCTCAAGGGAACAGCAATTTTTCCTTTTTGAGCAAGAGTATCTTCCCTACGAGTGTATCCTAGTGCCTGGATGCCCATGCTCACGTTGCTTACTAAGGCTGCATTTGTCACACTGGAGTAAATGTACATCTGAGGCATAAACACAGTGGGCCAGGGAGTACTCAAATCCTTGACCTCAATGTTTCTTCTCCTATTCATTAATTTGTAATGGCCAAATATTAGCCTATCACTGAATGATGAATAATTATGACAAGATATCTGTCTTAGGGGGGTTCATATTCCAAAGGAGTGAGAAAGAATAAACAACACAAGTACACTGGATAGAGTTCTTATCTATATAATAGACCTGGAAGAATAAGAAGGGTGTTCACTCCCGAATTCTTGGAAATCTGTGTAAGAGTTGCCTATAGCCTGCAGTTGAGAAACCAGAAATTACTGACTGAGATTCTCACTGGAAAAAAAGTATAGCTCACAAGAATTTGAACCCTCAGGTTGATATAGTCTATGGACTTGGTATTCAATTTTACAATGTTCATGAACTGTGAGAACCCCTAAGTCAAAAAAACGAATATGAAAATGTCTAGAATTAATAAACTATATGGACACTGCCTTGCAGAACTGCAAGGAGAACTGCCTTGTGCCATTTTTTCCCCACAGCATGGAATATGTGGGATTCCCATTAAAAGTATGAGGATCTCTCATATATTACAATAGATTCACTAAGGTATAACAAACAGGAGAAACTGATCTTCAGAAAATAAGGACTATAGGCTTAATAAGTATGTTTAAAATAATCAGACAAATATAGGAAAGGATGAACAAATAAATGTAAGAACACAATGTGAGAAAGAAGTCTAGATTGTTTCAGAGTGGTATAATATGAGTTGATCAGGAAGCCTTGTTTTGAACTTTGATAAGAAGAAAATTAAAATGCTGATGTTAAAATAACTAATTATGTAACCAGTTAGCTTAGTTCATTAAAAAGTTCCTTTGAAAAGAATTTTGCTAAAATTTAAATCATCATTACAGCTACAGGTGGGTATATTACCATAATTTCAGCCAGTGAGATATAAGCACACACTTGTTGAGAATTTCTACGAGTTTTAATTTTTTGAGAAAGGCACCAACCACTTACTTCATTACTATCTTCTTCTACACACACACACACACACACACACACACACACACACACACTAAAGTTAAGCCATTAGAGTTGTTTTTCTGCTTTATGAAGGAAATACAATTGTGTTCTATGGACACTTAATGCAACTGAGATGCCTATTTCTTTAGTCTCTGCATGTTCAATCAATACAAGGTAAACTTTGAGCAAGAAAATTTAGGATGTAATTATCTGTCTGTATGAAAAAAGCACATGCATTCCAAAGTACAAAAAAGTTTATTTTTGTATTCTCTTTTGTAATCTTTTTAGTAAAGAAAGTAGCATTTAGCTAGCTTTGAACACTTTGAATCTCAAATATTTAATTTGTACAACATTTTAAAATCAAAGTTACATTTGATGTTGCATGGAGAAGCATTACATTATAGTCCAATCAGGATTTGAACTGCTATGTGATTCCCTTAGAATATGTGATTAAAAATAGATTCAGGAGTAATCAATAATGCATATACATTCAATCAGGAATCTTGATTTTTGCTTAGTTATTTAATTGAAATCTAAAAAGTGAACACATTTGTAAAGTTCTGTTAGGCCCTGAAACTAGTTATTTTTTTCATGCAAGAAAATTTTTAATGTCTAGCAATGTTTTTTTTAAGAAGAGATGGAGAAAAGTTTGTGTTCATGAAATATCCATATTTCTGTGTTATATCAATGGAATAATAGCAACAATGAAAATTCTATTGGTTCTCTACTTCCAGAGTTAATTATGCTGCACAGATATATATATATATATATATATATATATATATATATATATATATTCTCATACATACATATGTGTGTGTGTATATATATATCCTGTATATATATATATATATATATATATATATATATGGAATGTTTTGCTATTTTAAAAACTGAAAAATAAGACTACAGAAAACTCAAGTACATATAAAGCCAACATTGGTAAAAACAACTTATACTCAATCTTTAGTTTGATTACTACGTTTAATATTCACATAATTAAGTGCAATGGATAGATTTCCTGTATTCATTCTCACACTAGAAAAGTCATATATTTGGAGAATCTGTTCCCTTCACTATTGTCTCCAAGCAATTTTGTTGGGAGATGTCAACCACAATCCTCTGCCCTCTGGCTTTGGCTTGTATACATATAAAAACTTAGTCACTTGGAGTTTTCCATTTCTATCTTAATTCTTACATGAAATTATGATTCTAGAGATGTTTTGTGGTAAAATTTAACCACTTAGAAATAACTAACTTGAGAATATAAACACAGAGAGGCGAGCAAAAAGGAAAGGTTTCTTCCCATGATTTGATTATACCTGTCAAGTAATTCACTTTTTAATTAAGTTAATTTGCTTTTTATTGTCCTTGTGATCAAAAAAGTCCTTATAAATAGGTTCATCATTGTATTAGTCAGTTTATACTTCCACAACAAAGTACCATAGGCTGGAGGGTTTGTAAACAGCATAAATTTATTTCTCATAGTTCTGGAGGCTAATAGTCTGGGATTAGGGTATGAGCATGGTCAGGTGCCAGGGAGGTCCTCTTCCAGGTTGCAAACTTCCATCTTCTTGTTATAGCCTCATATGGCATAAAGAGGGCCAGAGTGCTCCCCAGAGTCTCTTTTATAAAGACACTAATCCCATTGGTGAAGTCTTCACCCTCATGGTATAGCTATCTCCAAAGGCTCCTCTTCCTGTTACCATCTTATCGAAGGTTAGGATTTCAATATACTAATTTTGGGGACAAAAACATCCAGTTCATTGCAATCATAAATAAAGTGTTTATGGGGCTGGGGTTGTGGCTCAGCGGCAGCGCGCTTGCCTCGCACGTGCGCGGCCCGGGTTCGATCCTCAGCACCATGTAAACATAAATGCATTGCATTGTGTACAACTAAAGTAAATAAATAAATATTTAAAAAAAATAAATAAAGTGTTTATTTAATATTTGCTATATAAGTGATAAAAGATGAACTCTAGCTCTCTTAGACATATGATTTTGCCAGAGACAAATGCATTAAAATAACTCTAGAGTGAAATATGCTCTATGAGAATGCTTTGAGATACCAGAAGAAGGGGCAATTGGCAAAAAAAAAAATTGGAGGTTTTGAGGAAGCTGTAATAATGGAGCCCATGTTGAAAAAGTTGAGGGATGAGGAAAAAGGGTAGAGGAGTATCATGAGTAGGTAAATGCAGATACATGAGCAAGAGACTAAGAAGATCTTTTTCCCCAGAGCATTTGGAGACATCTGAAACACGAATCAGGCTTTATCACATACTTTAGTGGAAAGGGTCCCAATTTTGTCAGTTAACTTTACACTTTATCTCATAGGAAAATACTGTGGTGATTTTTTTCCTTTCCTCTCATTTTGCAAATGCCTAGAAACTCCAACATCCTAGCCAATAAAGATGCAGAAGTAATACAAACTCATAAGAAGACAAAGAGAAGCAATGATCCATTTTGAAAAATCTCACTAGAAACAAGGAATAAGATGCAATTGAATAAGAACAGGTGGTTCATATTAAAGCCAAATAAAGAAAAAAGAAAAAAGTTTGAAAAAAAAAAAACACCAATTCAATCTCTCAAAGAGTACAATTAGAGCAGAAAATGAGCTTTCTGGAACCAAAGAAACACTATATTTGAATTACAGAACATAGTACAGACATAGAAAAAGAGAATTATTGTTTTAGTGTCTGAAAGAATAATGAAAGAACTATCTAACAAGACAACAAAAATGCCCCCATTAAAGATACATTAAAGATATGGAGTATGGAAGAAAACTCGATGCCTTTAGTATGTTGGCATATAATTTTGTGGATTTGTGTAGTAATAACACAATAGGAAGTGGTATAGACAATAGCTGGAATGCATAATCAATACTTTGCTTTAGAGACACTCAAATTTTAATATTTAAACACCTGGCTGGCCAAAACTAAAACTGCTGCTAGAAATATATAGAATACATCAATGTTTTAAAACCCACTGCTAGAGAGGACTTAAATAGATACCACACACACACACACACACACACACACACACAAAATACTGAGCCTCTTCCAAAGAAAGAATGTATATTAATTCAATATTTGTTATTTTAATATAATCGCATATGATTACAATCATATGTCTGAAGCATATATTTTGTTGCTATATTCTCTCACCAAATTCACTAAATTAGAAACTAACAAACAAAAACAAAAAGAAGTTGAACATCTTAGAAACACCCAACCTAAGTTGAAATAAATATAATTACTATGAGACCATTACAAAAGTTGTAATCCACATGGGTTAACTTGATAAAACCTTGCATCAAAAAGGTAATGAAAGGAAGCAAAACAAGATGGCAGCTGAGGAGGCTCCTCCAGGGATCACTCCCCATAGACACACTAAATTAAACCGGTATTCAAACACCAAACCAACAGCACAAAAGCTGAGGAAATCAGATGAAAGGACATAGTGCCTTCTTGTATATGAAAATGACAGGATGTATTGAAGAAGGCAGGAAGGAAAGAGTTGCCTATGTCACTTTGCCCCAACTCCAAGCCATCCAGCATGAGTTACCTGCCACTTGATGGAGGGAGAGAGAATTAAGACCATGCTTTAAACTTGAAACCCAGTACCAGTACCAGACCCATGATAGGGAAATCCAGTGCTGGGCAAAGCCCCATGACCCCTACCACTAATCAGTGCCTGTATACTGAGCCATGGACCTACATTAGGCCCTGTGGCAAAGAGATTTCCTCTTCCAGCCCTCCTTCAACTTCAGGTAGTAGAACAGGGAGCAAGATTACAATTTCTGGGGAGCAAGGCACAAAAGCTAGCACAAGACTTCATCTGAGAGCCTGATGCCAGATTTACCACAGTGAGATCAATAACCGAGTAGAAATTAAAGGCCCAGTACAGAGGCTAAAGCACACAGAAAAAACCTCTAGACCAATTCCAGCACCAGGAAGGGAACTGTGCACCTCAGGAAGAGTTCCATTTTGGCCACATCAGTACCAGCCTTGCAGTGGCCCCAGGTAATACCCACCGTACTCCTAAGTCTTTGCAGGCCTCTGTGACAATAAGACTCAGGAAAATCCAACTTAGCATCAACCTTTATGACCAAAAAATTTTCTCTATCACCCATCGCCCAACCTCAGGAAACACAGGTATCACCAGGCTAATGCTCACAAATGGAGTTGTAGAACTGCCCTAGCGCCAGATGGAGAACTGAAATCCAGTAGATAAAAAATTTGTTTTGGGGCCTGCATCATGGGTCTCATTGTATGCTTGATACTATACAGATCCTTGAAGATTTGAGATGCAGCCATGACCCAGCTTTGGTATCAGACTAGGCATCCAATGGTCTACCTTCATCAAAACTACCTGTGTTTGTCAGCTTTTCATTGCTGTTATGAACAGTCTTGATAATAATGACTTAGAGTAGTAAATGTTTATTTGGACTCACAGTTTCAGAGGTTCAGTCTATGGTTGGTTGCCTCCATAGCTCTGGACCCAAGCTGAAAGAGGGAGGGAGGGAGGTGGAGAGGGGAGGGAGAGAGAACTGCTCCAGTGTCCGGGAGAGACATGTAGTCACAAATTATCAGATTTATATTCCAGCTCGCATCTCCTGTGACTGGTTGCAGCAGTTTGGGGCTAGGGTCCACCTTAGTAATAGGCACTCCATAGAAATCTGGATGTTGGACCAAACCCAGGGTTTTGATGACCTTGGTTGGCTGTGGCCTCAAAGTATGATACAGCTTGGTAGCTTCCATGCCTACAGGTTTAACATAGATGTCTGGCTTTGGTGACGCTGCAGTGTCTGACCAAAAACAAATAACTGTGAATGAAGCCTCATGGCCTACCCTGACCCCAAGGAGAACCTTGTGGAGAAGGTAGCTCTAAGTACTCTCCTCAAAGAGACAACTTCAAACAACCATTTTAAGAAACTCAATAAGTTTGAAGCAAAACTTAAAACACAGAAACTTAACAACAAAGAGATGAAAACAAGTTTTAGATATTCAGAATTTTTGAGCTAACATGTAATCAGTGAAATTAAAAATATGATAGAAGAAGACATCAATAGCAGGATATTTATAAAACAAAAGAAAGAATTAGTGAGTTTAAAGGTAGCTATTTGAAAATACACAGCTGAAGAAGAAAATAGAGAAAATAAAGAGGAAGAAAGAAAACTTGCAGGAATATAAGAACAGTGTTAAAATAGCAAATATCCAGGTTATTGGGATTTGAGAACGTGAGAATACCAAAGGATTAAAAAAAAAAAAAAAAAACTTGTTAAAAAAAAAAATATATATATATATCAACAGAAAACTTTCCAAACCTAGATAAACATAAAACTATCCAGGTACTGGAAGATCAGCGATCACCAGCCAAATTAACAAGTCTACACAAACTCATAGGTGACAGAAGAAAAGATTCTGAAGGTTGAAGGAGAAAAGACACATAGGAATGCCTCAGTTCACCTGACACAAGACTATCTCAGTGAAGCCTTACAGGCCTGGAGAAAGCGGCAAGTCAAGCAAGAACACTGTACCCAGAAAAGGTAGCCTTTAGGAAAGGAAAGGATACTTTCTCATGTAAAATCTGGAAGAATTCGTGAGACTTATTCTATGAGAAATGCTAAATAAAATAAGAAATTCCCCTAAAAATAAATGAACAAAAATGGGGGAAAAAAAGAAATGCTAAAAGAAGTTCTTCAAACTGAAGGAAAGAATCATCAATAAGTAAGAATTTAAAAAAATAAAAAATAAAAAAGAAGGTACCAAAATTACTGAAAGGAAGAAATTAGGAAGCAAATTTAATTTTTTTTTTGAAATAAGAGAAAATGGAGATACTAAATACCAAAATTATGGTATACAGCAAAAACATTAATAAGAGGCAAGTTTGTAGCAATTGATGACCATATTATAAAAAATTTGATCTTGAATAAATGACCTATCTCTGCTTTCCAAGGAACCAGGAAAAAAGAAAAAATTAAACCCAAAATTAGTAGAAGGAAAGATATAATAAAGATCAGAGCAAAAGTAAATGGAAAGGAGACAAAAAGAAAAAAAGGAAACAAAGACCTGTGAAAAAAGAACCTGTTAAAAGATAAACAAAATAGACAAACACTTAGTGAGGTGTAAATAAATAAAATTTGAGACAAAAGGGAAACCTTACAACTGATACCACATAAACACAAAAGATTATTAAATATTATTATCTACAACTTCATGACAAGAAATTTGATAATCTAGAAGAAATTTTTAGACACATACTTCTTACAAAAATGGAATAAGAAACTGAACAAGTAACAAGATCCAAAAACTGAATTCTGTCACACATTTAAAGAACAACTTACACCAATCCTGCTGAGCTTATTCCAAAAGGTAGACGAGGAAGGAATTTTTCTAAGCATATTCTATGAAGTCAACATTACCTGGATATCAAAATCAGATAATAAAGTTACAATAAAGAAAACTCTAAACACCAATATGTTGATGAATACAGACAAAATTCTAGAGAAAATTCTAACAAACCAGATCCAATATCACATTAAAAAGTGTATTCACCATGACCAAGTGAGATTCATCCCAGGGATACAAAGATGGCTCAATATACACAAATACATAAATATGAAACATCCCATCAACGGAATAAAGAACAAAAACTGTATCATCATCTCAACTGATGCAGCAAAAGCATTGGATAAAATTTAATCTCTCAGATTAAAAAAAAATACTGAACAGATTAAGCATAACATACCTCAGGTTGGGGTTGTAGCTCAGTGGTAGAGTGCCTGCTTAGCATTGTGTGAGGCACTGGGTTCAATCCTCAGCACCACATAAAAAGGTAAAGAAAATAAAATTTTTAAAAGTTTAAAAAAAAGAACATACCTCAACAGAATAAGGGCCATTTATAATAAGATAACAGGTACCATTATAAAGAATGAGGAAATGCTGAAAACTTTCTCTATAAGATCTGTAATAAGACAAAGCTACCCGCTGTCACCATTTTTATTCAATATAGTGATGGCAGTCATAGAGAGAGTAATCAGGCAAGAGAAAGAAATAAAGGGCACTCAAGTTGGAAAAGAAGTCAAATTGTTGTCATTTGCAGATGAAATGATCTTTTTCGTAGAAAACTCCAAAACCTCCACACTAAACTATTAGCTAATAAATGAGATCAGCAAAACGGCATAACCTAAATTTCCATCAATAATGCGTGAATAAGAAAAGGTGGTACATATATGCACTGAAATGCTATTTAGCCATAAAAAGGAAATAAATCCTGTCCCGTGCAAAAACATGGACAGAATTGGAGATTTTTATGGTAATTTAAATAAGGTAGGCACAGAAAGATGAGTACTGAATGATATTGCTCATATGTAAATCTAAAAGGATGACCTATCTCATAGACATTGAGAGTAGAATGATGGTTCCAGAGGTTGGGGAGTGACAGTGAAAGGAGTGTTGGGAAATGCTTGATCAGTGGGTACTAAGCTGCAGTTGGACAGTAGAAAAGTTCTGGTATGCTATTACAAGTAGGGCAACTCTAGATAAATTATGAACTGTGTATCTTAAAAGGTTAGGAGAAAGCATGTTTTAATAATTTCACAAATAACTCATAATGAATGAGGAGATAGATATTTTGAACTGATTTAAAATGATACAATATATAAATTTATTAAACATTACATGTCACTCCATTAATATGTACAACTTCCAGGGTTTTGTATATCAGTTGAGGAAGAAAAAGCAATGGAAAAATTATAAAGGAAGGATTTAACAAAAATGGGAACACTTCTTATGAAAATTAACACTGTAATCAGAATACAATTTTATATTTTTAAACAGAAAAAATAAGCTAATCAAACATGCAATTTCAGAGTCCAAGAAAAACTAATTTAAATAAAAACAGAGATGTGTTTCTGATCTAATGTGTTATTAAATAGTCTTATGTAGATGAAGTTACTTATCTGAAATTTTTACTTTTTAGTTTTCAAATACAGAAAATTAAACAAATCATTTGTGTACACAGATTGAACACAGGCATATAAACGTGTATATCAAAAGATGGATCATGACCTATAATCCCAGAAACCCTTCTTTACTTTACATAGCTTCTTTCTAGTCACAACTTTCCTTCTGACATCTACTGAAGATTCAATTTGCCTAGTTTTTAATTTTACATAGGTTGAATAATACTATGTGTATTATTTTGGTTTGGGGTTTTTGTTTGCTTGTATTTTTGTAGTTGTTGTTTAACATTATTTTGGCAAGATTCAAGATGCATGTAGCAATAATGAGATTATTCTCATTTGCATCTAATATTTTGCTATGAGAATATATCACAATTTATCTATTTAACTATTAATGGACATTTGGGATGTTTTCAGTTTGAGGTATTATGAATATTTTTACATACTTTTCAGCATTAATGGAGATAAATTTCTGTTTGCTACATAATAAGGAGTGGAATTACCATATCAGAGACTGTTCATGTACTCAGTGTTATTGGGTACTGTCAGTTTTCCAAAATGCCTATATCTATTTACACTGCCATAAATATGAGTTTATGTTACTCCTCATCCTCAGAAACAGTTGGCATTATCGAACAATTGTATGTGCTTACTTGATGCCCTGACTATACAGTATTGGTGATTGTGTCTGAGAGGGTATATCTGAACAAATTTCACAATGGAATAGGTGGAATCAATTGATTACCCTTCACAATGTGTGCAGCAACCATTGAACTCATTGAGGATCTGAATAAAGAAAAGAAAAAAAAAAAAGCAGAGGAAAAAGATTTCATCTCTCTTTACTTCCTAACTATTTTTTTTGAGCTGAGAACCCAATCTTTGGTGCTTAGATTGGGACTTAACAACATCAGCTTTCCTGGGTCTCAGGATTTTGAAGAAATAAATGTAAAACAGTCATTCCTTGATATCCATAGGGAATTAATTCAGGACCTACAGTTATACCAAAATGCAAGAATGCTTAATCTCTCATATAAAATGCTATAAGGTATAAACATATAGCATAAACATAAACAATATAAGGTATAAAACATCCTACCACTTGTTTTAAGTAATATTTAGATTACAGTGTAACTTCTATATAAGTAGCTGTTATAATGTATGTTTAGGGAATAATAATAATAAAAATCACAGTACATGTTCAATGCAAGCACAAATTTAAAAAAATTTTTTTTTTCAGGATGGGGTTGTGGCTCAGCGGTAGAGCCCTTGCGGCCTGGGTTCAATCCTCAGCACTACATAAAAATGCATTGTGTGCAACTAAAAAAATAATTACAGAAAATTATCCAAACTTGAGGAATGAATGGGAAAACCAAGTTCAAGAGGCTTACCGAACACCAAACAAACAAAATCACAACAGATTCACACCAAGACACATTATAATGAAAATGCCTAATATACTGAGCAAGGAGAGAATACTAAAAGCCACAAGAGAAAGGAAGCAGATTACATATAGGGGGGAACCAATCAGACTATGTTCAGATTTTTCAACCCAGACCTTAAAAGCAAGAAGATCCTGGAATAGCATATTTCAAGCTCTGAAAGAAAAGGGATGTCCACCAAGAATCTTATATCCAGCAAAACTGAGCTTTAGATTTGAAGATGAAATAAAAACTTTCCACGACAAGCAAAAGTTAAAAAGATTTCGCAGCTCGAAAGCCAGCACTTCTGAACATTTCTGAGCAACATTTTTCATGAAGAAGAAGAGAAAAATAACAACGAAAATCAACAAAGGGAGATATTAAACTAAGGGAAATACCAACCAGAAGAGAAACCAAATCAAGCTAAAGACCATAATACAAATAAAAAATGGATGGGAAAAAAAAAATCACATCTCAATAATAACCCTGAATGTTAATGGCCTAAACTCGCCAATCAACAGACACAGATTATCAGAATGGATTAAAAGAAATGACCAAACAATTTGCTGTCTCCAAGAAACACACCTCGTAGAAAAAGACATCAACAGACTGAAAGTGAAAGGCTGAGAAAAGTCTTATCACTCACATGACATGCGGAAGCAAGCAGGGGTTTCCATTCTCATATCAAATAAGGTAGACTTCAAACCAAAACTAATCAAGAGGGACTAAGATGGATATTTCTTACTACTTAAGGGAAACATTCATCAACAGGATATAACAATCATAAATCTATATTCCCCAAATAATGGAGCACTTACATTCATCAAACAAACTCTTCTCAAGTTCAAGAGTAAAATAGACCACAACACAGTTATTCTAGGGGACTTCAACACACCTCTCTCACCAATAAATAGATCAGCTAAACAAAAAAAAAAAAAAAAAAAAAAATAAGCCTCCTTAAAACAATTAATAATTTAGACCTAATGGACATATATAGAATATTTCATCCCTCAGTAAAAAAAACACACTTTTTTCTCAGCAGCACATGGCTCCTTCTCTAAAATAGACCATATATTATGTCATTAAAAAACTCTCAGCAAATATTAAAAAATAGAGATACTACCCTCCATTCTATCAGACCAGAAGGGGATGAAATTGGAAATCAATGACAAAACAAGGAATAAGAAAAACTACTCCAACAACTGGAAGCTAAACAACATGCTACTAAATGAACAAGGGGTTGAAGAAGACATCAAAGAGGAGATTAAAAAATTCCTAGAGGTAAGTGAGAACACAGATACATCGTATAGAAATGTCTGGGACACTATGAAGGCAGTAATAAGAGGAAAATTCATTGCACTGAGTTCATACCTTAAAAGAAAAAAAAAATGACTTAACATCACACCTCAAAGCACTAGGAAAAGAAGAACAGACCAACACCAAGAGCAGTAGAAGACAGGAAATAATTAAAATCAGAGCAGAAATTAATGAAATTGAGACTAAGGAAACCATTCAAAAAATTGACAAAACTAAAAGTTGGTCCTTTGAAAAAATAAAAAGAATTGACAGACCCTTAGCGATCTAACAAAAAGAAGAGAAAAAACTCAAATTACTAACATTCGTGATGAAAAAGGGGATATCACAACAAACACCTCAGATATACAGAAGATAATTAGAAATTACTTTGAAAACTTGTATTCTAATAAAATAGGAAATATTGAAAACATTGACAGATTTCTAGAGTCATATGATTTGCCTAAACTGGAACTGGAGGCTATACAACTTAACAGAACTTAAACAGATCGATTACAAGCAAAGAAATAGAAGACGTCATCAAAAAGCTAACAACAAGGAAAAGTCCAGGACTTGATGGGTTTACAGCCGAGCTCTACAAGACTTTCAAAGAAGAACTAATACCAATGCTCTTCAAACTATTTCAAAAAATAGAAAAAGAGGGAGCTCTTCCAGACTCTTTCTATGAGGCCAATATTACATTAATTCCAGAGCCAGGCAAAGACACATCCAAAAAAGAAAACTTCAGGCCAATATCTTTAATGAACATAGATGCAAAAATCCTCAACAAAATCCTGGAAAATTGGATACAAAAACATATCAAAAAGATAGTGCACCATGATCAAGTGGTGTTTATTCCAGGGATTCAAGGCTGGTTCAACATTCAGAAATCAATAATCTAAATATATCACATCAATAGACTTAAAGATAAAAATCATGTGATTGTCTCAATAGATGCAGAAAAAACATTTGACAAAATACAAAACCCCTTTATGTTCAAAACACTGGAAAAACTAGGAATATCAGGAACATATCTCAATATTATAAAAGCGATTTATGCAAGGCCCTGAGCTAACATTATCTTAAATGGAGAAAAATTGAAAGCATTCCCTCTAAAAACTGGAACAAGACAGGGATGCCCCCTTTCACCACTGCTATTTAACATAGTACTGGAAACTCTGGCCAGAGCAATTAGAGAGACGAAAGAAATTAAAGGGATCCAGATAGGAAAAGAAGAGTTCAAATTAGCACTATTTGCTGATGACATGATAATATACCTAGAAGACCCAAAAAACTCTACCAGAAAACTTTTACAACTAGTAGATGAATTTGGCAAATTTTCAGGATACAAAATCAATATACATAAGTCAAAGTCATTTTTGTACATCAGCTACAAAGCCTCTGAAAGGGAAATGATGAAAACTACCACATTTACAATAGCATCAAAAAAAATAAAATACCTGAGAATCAACTTAACGAAATGGTGAAAGACCTCTATAACGAAAATTATAGAACACTAAAGAAAGAAATCATAGAAGAATTCAGAAGATGGAAAGACCTACCTTGCTCTTGGATAGGTAGAATTAATATTGTCAAAATGTCCATACTACCAAAAGCATTATACAGATTTAATGCAATTCCAATCAAAATCCCAATGTCATTCTTCAAAGAAATAGAAAAAGCAGTCATGAAATTCATCTGGAAAAATAAGAGACCCAGAATAGCCAAACAATCCTGAGCAAGAAAAGTGAAGCAGGGGGCATCACCATACCAGACTTTAAATTATACTGTAGAGCAATAGTAACAAAAACAGCATGGTATTGGCAGCAAAACAGACTGGTGGACCAATGGTACAGAATTGAGGACACAGAGACTAATACATATAATTTCAGCTATCTTATATTAGACAAAGGTGCCAAAAATGTACAGTGGAGAAAGGATAGCCTCTTCAACAAATGGTGCTGGGAAAACTGGAAATCCATATGCAACAAATTGAAATTAAACCCTTATCTCTCACCATGCACAAAACTCAATTCAAAGTGGATCAAGGACCTAGGAATTAGACCAGAGACATACGCCTAATAGAAGAAAAAGTAAGCTCCAATTTCCAACATGTCGAATTAGGCCCCCAAGTGTAAATGCCTGGTCCTGAAAACCAGGAGGAAAACTCTCGGAGGCAGAGTAAAGCTATTACTACTTTTACTTCTACTTTCTTAGAGAGAGCTTAGCGAGAGAAAGAAAGATTTTTCTTCTTCTTAGAAAGAGCTTAGAGAGAAAGATTAGAGATAGCTTTTTCTTCTTCTTCTTAGAGCTTAGAGAGAAAGATAGAGCTCTTAGAGCTTAGAGAGAAAGAGAAAGAGCTTGAAAGAGAGAGATTTCTTCTTTAGAGAGAGAGAGAGAGCGCTTAGCTTTTAGAGCTTCTTTCTTCTTTGTTCTTTCTTCTTTCTTCCTCGGGAGCCTCGGCCTGACTCTGACCAGGAATTACTTCTTCTATCTGGTTTCTCTTCTGTAACCGCTCTGCCTACGTTCTGGCCGCTCTGATTCTTTTCTTCTTCTCCGACCCGAACTCTTCTTCTGACCGAGTGACTGCATGACTGACTGAATGAATTCATTCTTCTCCTCACTCCAACCGCTTTCACCCGGTTATATACCTTTAGCTTTGCGGGTACCTCACGTGCATTTACAGGTGCGTCACATACATACTTATTATCAGGTGGAACTTATGGCTTCCAGCTGACCGCAATAGCCATCTCCCTAATTGGGGCTCCTTCACCCAAGTTCCTTAATAAGAATCCTGTAGCTCAAGAATTACTACCAAGGATTAATGAATGGGATAGATTTAAACTAAAAAGCTTCTTCTCAGCAAAAGAAACAGTCAGTGAGGTGAACAGAGAACCAACTAATTGGGAACAAATATTTAATACATGCACATCAGATAGAGCACTAATTTCTAGGATATATAAAGAACTCAAAAAACTGAACACCAAAAAAACAAATAACCCAATCAATAAATGGGCTAAGGAATTGAGAAGACACCTCTCAGAAGAAGATACACGATTAATCAACAAATACATAAGAAAATGCTCAACATCGCTGGCAGTTAGAGAAATGCAAATCAAAACTACTCTAAGATTTCATTTCACTCCAGTCAGAATGGCAGAGATCAAGAACACAAACAACAATAAATGTTGGAGAGGATGTGGGGAAAAAGGAACACTCGTACATTGCTGGTGGGACTGCAAAATGGTGCAACCGCTATGGAAAGCAGTATGGAGATTTCTTGGAAAACTGAGAATGGAACCACCCTATGACCCAGCCATCCCACTCCTGGGTCTATTCTCAAAGGACTTAAAAACAGCATTTTACAGTGACACAGCTATCTCAATGTTTGTAGCTGCGCAATTCACAATAGGTAGGTTGTGGAACCAACCTAGATGTCCCTCAGTAAATGAGTGGATTAAGAAAATGTGGTATATACGCACAATGGAATTTTACTCAGCAATAAAAGAAAATGAAATAATGGCATTCACAGGTAAATGGATGAAGTTGGAAGACATAATGCTAAATGAAGTTCATCAGTCTCAAAAATCCAAGTACCAAATGTTTTCTCTCTGATATAAGGAGGCTAGTTCACAGTATTGTTGGATGGGGGTACAGAGGAGGATTAGAGGAACACTAGAATGGTCAAAGGGAAGGGAGGAGAAGGAGAGAGAAAGGGGGGAGGGAGAGGGAGAAAAGAAAAGAAGAAAAAAAAAAGGTGGTTGAATGAGATGGATATCATTATCCTAAATGCTTGATTGAAGATGTGAATTGTAAGAATATACTTTGTATACAAACAGTTGTATCTAAAAAGATGCAATATATGGGCACTATGAATTGTAATTACTATAAATTAAAAAAATAAATTAAATAAAGCAAATAAATAAAATTTTTAAAAAGTATTTTTGATCTGTATTTGGTTGAATCTGTAGATGTGGAACCATGAAATGCAGAGGGATGTATATGTGTCCTTTACTCTTCCTTATTTTTTAGAGAAGTCCACTACAGTCTTATTATTATGTATTCGGTTGTATATGTAGTAGAAGCTCATTGTGGATTTTATTTTGCATTTCCCTGATGACTAAAGATAATGAGCACCTCTCTTCATATATTTTTGATCTTTAGTTATACATGAAGTAAATTTTGATATATTTATACAAACATGGGGTATATCTTAGTAATTCTAATTAGGATTCCAGAGACTATCATGTTAAGTGAAATAAGCCAAGCCCCAAAAAACAAAGGTCAAATGTTTTCTCTCATATGTGGATGCTAACACAAAATGGGGAGGGGAGGATAGATGTTCAGTGGATTAGACAAATGTCAGTGAAGAAAAGTGTGGAGGGATGGGAACAAGAAAGACAGTGGAATTAATTGACATAAACTTTCCTATAAGCACTTCTTTATATTGTTATCAATATTTAGATATCCTCTTTGTGAAGTACTTGTTTGATTCTATTGTACATTTTTTTATTAAATTGTATTCATTTCTGTGATTAATTTTGATTTCACAAAGTTCTTTGTCAAGAATGCAAATTGAAAATATGTCCCACTCTGTGTTTTTTTGTGGGTTTTTTTGTTTGTTTGTTTTGTTTCTCATTTGTTTTTAGCTCACTTTCTACTATTTTCATAAATCAAAGTTATTAAATTTATTTTAGTTCCATAAATTTGTGACCATGAAAATTCATAAGCATAGTTATCTCCTGGAAAATGTGCTATTTCCCTTTTACATTTAATATTCTATCTACTTGAAATCAAAGTTTTGTGTGTGGTGGAAAATACACATTAAATTCATCCTTTCTCCATGGGATCCCTACTTGATTAAGAAAAATTTATTGAAAATACAATCCTTTTCACATAGCTGTGAAGTGCAACTTTTGTCATATAACAAGTGGCCATATATGTGTGTGTCTAATTTTGACACTCTAATGAGTTTCATTGGATTGTTTGTCTACTCCTTGCTGATAAAATATTGATTATACATCATTATGACCTTATAATAAATCTAAATTTACAGTGCATTCAGTGTCCAAATTTTAGTTTATTCAATAATATCTTGAGTATTTTTTTAACCTATGCCCTTCCATACAGATTACAGCTTATTTTTCCAAAAAATAAATAACATCTTTAATATTTTCATAGGAATTAATTCACCCATAGAGTTCAATTTGAGCATAATTTAACATCTTTATATTATTGAATATTCAATATATTTTCATTAATTAATTCTAAGTTTACCAATGATTCTTTTGTTTCCATGTCACATAATCATTCATCTGTAATGACAACTGAATCTATTATTTTCGTTCCTATAACTTTTATTGCCCTTTTGCGCTAAAAAGACCTTCACTGTAATGTAGAATAAAAGTGATGACAGCCAACATTTTAATGAAATTTTAATCATTCTCCTCTAAGTGTATTTTATAAATTTTGGATTTCTTTTAACTAATTTTTTGTAGAGATCCTTTATCACATTATAGCAGCTCCAAACTAGTCTTAGTTTGATAGACATTATACCAGGAACCTTGGTTGATTATTTTTCTTTAGGTTTTTAAATTAATTATACAATCACAATTTTAGAATGTCTTGTCTCTACTCTAGAAAGTGTATTTTGACATGGCACAGTGGTGCACACTTGTAATCATAGTGGCTCAGGAGCTGAGGCAGGATGATCAAGAGTTCCAAGCCAGCCTCAGCAATGGCAAGGCACTAAGCAACTTGGTAAGACCCCTTCTCTAAATAAAATACAAAGAAGACTGTGGCTCAGTAATTGAGTGCCCCCTGAGTTCAATCCCCAGTACCAAAAAAAAAAAAAAAAAGTGTATTTTGCAATTATTGGTTTCATTATTTCACATATGTATACACATACAATATTTATCTATATGTAATATGTATCCATATATGCACAACTACATAGACACATTAATTCTTATTTGTCTTGCTTATGAATATAAAGTCATCATGAATATGATTTGGTTATACTGAGTCACTTCTGAGGGAAATGCAAGTTTTAAATCCTGAAAACCTCTGAACACAAGATTTTTGTCAAATAAATAAATAATTGCTTTATGTGATTTTCTGTTTAGAACACCTTTTTTAAATATATATGTGTGTGTATGTGTATATGTATATATGAAAACTTAACTCATCACCAACAATACTACAACACATGCCTGAAATTTATCTAACCCACATTTTTCCAAATCACATATAACATGTGTGTATATATATATACATGTACACGTGTATGTGTTTACCTATTGTAATTGTTTGTTTGTGTGCTACTCAATTCTTTCATATAAGCTACATTAATGAAAGTTTTATTTAAACTACCATTAGTATAATAAATTAATCTATTTTCTATTTAATTTTGTCAATTTTTCTTTATATAATTCAAAGTTTTTAGATGTATATAAAATGAAATTTAATATATGTTCCTGGTAAAATGATCCATTTGTTATCCTAAAATTTTTCTCTTTATCCCTCATGTCTTAATATTTACTTTGCCTTACTCTGAGACATACACAAGGAAGCTTGGTGTGTTCACAGGGCTCTTTCTTCTGCATGATGATGATTTCCAATATTCTCACTGAACTATGGAGTGACTATAAACTATGAGGAACTTTTTCAATTCTCAAGAATTACTTTTCAATTTCAATTTCTCAATATCTGAAAATTTTTCAAAATGGCAGAATAGAGAAGTTTGTTTTTCTGGCTACTCCATGGCATGAAATCAAGAAAGGCGTGCTGCACAATATTGCTGTGTGGGAAAGAAGCCCCATTTTTTTCTGGCTGAATGCAGAGAACAGAAGAAGGAAGCATTTTGCAGCCACTGGATGGGGTCCAGCAGCTGGGGGAGCCAATTCCTAGCAAACCCAAGTTTGTCCTGAAATATAGGCCTGGCAAACCCACACTGCATGACATAGAGTATGCCTTAAGTGACCAGGAGAAAATCAAATGTGGAGAGGGGTTTACACAGGGGACAACTGGTCAAGGAAATCCACATGGCTCTCCTTCTCCCCCTCCAGTCTGACTGCTTGCAGGATGGCTGAGAAAGACATGCCTGGTCAGGAATTTAAAAGGGAAGGGGCCAGAGAGATTGAGTTAAGAGACAAAATCTGAGACCAGGAAATTTGAGATCTGCAGGTGACATAGTAGAGTCACCTACTATTGGCTCCTCCACCACATGAATAAAACCCAGGGGAGATCCTTAGGATGCAGTCTTCCAATGAGAATTGGCAATTGCTGAGCCTTGGAGGTGCGTTGACTTAAAATCTCCAGACCAATTGACATTCACCAAAAATTGTGCAGTCAATCTAAGCCTAAACCACATTACCAGTAGTTCTGCCTATGGGAGTACCTCTCTCACTCTAACAACCTCACCCTGAGAATGGAGCAAGTGTCACATTCCAGATGACCCCGCCTAATAAGCTGGAAAAGAGAATCTGAGAATCTTTTGAATTTCATCAGAAACAACTTTAAATTTTTTAATGAGTTTTTTTTCTTCAATTTCTTCTTATTATTTTTTCTGTATAATTCTGACACTAATAGTTCATGGACAGTTATATATATTTATATATGTTTTTCTTTTCATTTCTGGCATTTTTGAAGCCAGTTATTTTATCAGTTATCAGAAATAAAAATTTGATGGAAAGCATTACCAACAGACTAGGCCACTTGGAAGCAGAGTTGTGGGCAATGAAGAAAAAATATATAATCTTGAAAATCAAGTTGACCATGAAGAAAATATGTTAAGAGACTATGAAAAGAACTTCCAAAAAATATGGGAAAACCTGAACAAAAATAATTTTTTTAAATCAAATTTTCCTGATTTATCAGGAAAGGAGTGCACAATCTTTTCAATGAAATATCAGAAAATTTCCCAAACCAAAAGAATGAAATGGAAAATCAAACAAAGGAGGATTACTAGACTATAAATATACAAAGTTACAACAGACCCCCACCAAGGCATATTATTATGAAAATGCCTGACATACAGAACAAGGATAGGATTTTAAAGACTGTCAGAGAAAAATGACAGGTCACATTTAGAGGAAAACCAATCTGATATCAGTTGATTTCTCAACCCACACCCTCAAAGCTAAGAAGTCTTGAAATATTATATACCAAGCTCTGAAAGAAAATGGGATGCCAGCCAAAAATACTATACCAAATAAAGCTAAGCTTATGAATTCTCAACAAAATAAAAACCTTCCATGATAAATAAAAGTTAAAAGAATTCACAACAAGAGCCAGGTGTGCTGGTTCACGCTTGTAATCCCAGTACTTGGGAGGCTGAGGCAGGAGGATCGTGAGTTCAAAGCCAGCCTCAGCAATGGTGAAGCACTTAGCAACTCAGTGAGACCCCATCTCTAATAAAATACAAAAAAAAGGCTGGAGATGTGACCCAATAGTCAAATGCCCCTGAGTTCAATAGCTGGTAAAAAAAAAAAAAAAAAAAAAAAAAATCACAACAAGAAATGCTGCATTTCAAAACATACTGAATAAAATATTTTATGAAGAAGAAATACAAAACATAGGTGAAAACCAACAAAGGGAAGAACTATACTAGAAGAATAGTCAATCAAAGTAGAAACTAATTCAAAGTAAAAGCCAGAAATAAATCAAAATAACAGAAAATAAAAATCATTTCTCAATAATAACATTGAATTTAAAGGGCCTAGACACATAAATCAAGACATAGACTTGCAGATTGGATTTCAAAAAAACACCAAACAATATTTTGTCTCCAAGAGACTCACCTTATAGGCAAAGACATCCTCAGACTGAAGGTAAAAGGATAGGAAAATAAATAAATAAACATGTCATTCACATGGACCTTGTTTTAATCAGATTTTTCACTTGTGTGACTAAAGATCCTGACCAGCCCAATTGTAGAGGAGATGATATTGAAGATATCAGTAAACAGATACCATCAAAAGCCTATCAACAAAGAAAAGCTCAGAACCAGATGAATTGTCAGACAAGTTCTCTCAGACCTTCAAATAAGAACTAACACCAATCCTCCTCAAATTATTCTATTTAATAGAAAAGGAGGTAATCTTTCCACACTCTTTCTATGAAGCTAGGATTACCCTGATACCCAAACCAGAAAAAAACACATCAAGGAAAGAAAACTTCAGACTAATATTCCTGATGAGCATAGATGCACACATCCTCAAAAAATATATACTGGAAAATTGCATTAAAATGTATTAAAAAGATAATGCATCATGATCAAGTGGGGTTCATCCCAGGGATGCAAGTTTGGTTCAATATACAGAAATAATAAAAGTAATTCATCACATTAGTAGATTTAAGACAAGAATTACATGATTTTCTCAAGGGATACAGAAAAGGCATTTGACAAAATATAGCATCCATTCATGTTCAAAACACTAGAAAAGTTAGGGATAGTAGAAACATACCTCAACATTGTAAGAGCTATATATGTTAAACCTGAGGCCACCATCATTCCAAATGGAGAAAAAAATAAAAGAATCCCCTTTAAAAACTAGAACAAGACAAGAATGCACTCTTTCACCACTTCTATTCAATGCAGTCCTTGAAACCCTAGCCACAGCAATTACAGGAAAGAAATTAAAGGGATGAAAATAGGAGAAAAAGAACTCAAACTGTCTCTATTTGCTGACAACATAGTTCTGTATTTAGAAACCCCCCCAAAAAAAACTACACCAGAAAACTTTTAGAACTCATAGTGAATTTAGCAAAGTGGCAGGATATAAAATTAACACCCATAAATCAATTGCATTCCTACACATCAGTGATGAATCAAATGAAAGAGAAATTAGGCAAATTATCCCATTCACAATAGCCTCAAAAAATACAAAATATTTGGGAATCAATCTAACAAAGGAGACCTCTATAATGAAAACCACAGCACACTAAAGAAATAAATTGAAGGCTACAAACATGACTTTTGTTGTTGTTGTTGTTGTTTGTGTTGCTGGGGGTTGAACCCAGGGCCTTGGGCATGTGAGGCAGTCACTCTAACAACTGAGCTATATCCCCAATCCAATCAATAAATGGGCTAAGGAATTGAGAAGACACTTCTCAGAAGAAGATACACAATTAATCAACAAATACATGAAAAAATGCTCAACATCGCTGGCAATTAGAGAAATGCAAATCAAAACTACTCTAAGATTTCATTTCACTCCAGTCAGAATGGCAGCAATCAAGAACACAAACAACAATAAATGTTGGAGAGGATGTGGGGAGAAAGGCACACTCTTACATTGCTGGTGGGACTGCAAAATGGTGCAACCGCTATGGAAAGCAGTATGGAGATTTCTTGGAAAACTGGGAATGGAACCACCCTATGACCCAGCTATCCCACTCCTGGGTCTATTCCCAAAGGACTTAAAAACAGCATATTACAGTGACACAGCCACTTCAATGTTTATAGCAGCACAATTCACAATAGGTAGGTTGTGGAACCAACCTAGATGTCCCTCAGTAGATGAGTGGATAAAGAAAATGTGGTATATATACAAAATGGAATTTTACTCAGCAATAAAAGAGAATAAAATAATGGCATTCGCAGGTAAATGGATGAAGTTGGAGAATATAATGCTAAGTGAAGTTAGCCAATCCCAAAAATCCAAATACCGAATGTTTTCTCTGATATAAGGAGGCTAATTCACAGTATTATTGGATGGGGGTACATAGGAGGATTAGAGGAACACTAGAATGGTCAAAGGGAAGGGAGGGTAAGGGAGGGAGCAAGGGGGGAAGAGAGGGGGAGAAAAGAAAAAAAAAGAAAAGGTGGTTGAATGAGATTGATATCATTATCCTAAATGCATGATTGAAGATCTGAATGGTACTTATATACTTTGTATACAAACAGTTGTATGTAAAAAGATGCTATATATGTGCATTATGAATTTTAATACATACTACTATTATAAATAAAAAAAGAAAGGAAAAAAAAAAGAAAGAAATTGAAGAAGAACTTAGAAGATGGAAAGATCTCCCTTGTTCTTGGATAGGAAGAATTAATATTATCAAAATGACCATACTACCAAAAGCACTATGTAGATGTAATGCAATTCCAATTAAAATCCCAACAACATCCTCATAGAAATAGAAAAAGCAATCATGAAATTTATTTGGAAAAATAAGAGACCCAGAATAGCTAAAGCAATCCTTAGTAAGAAGAGTGAAGTAGGTTGCCTGACAATACCAGACCTTAAATTATACTACAGAGCAATAGTAACAAAAATGGCATGGTACCAATACAGACATGTTGACCAATGGTACAGAATAGAAGAAACAGAGTCAAGCACACATACATAAAGTTATTGCATATGAGACAAAGGAGCCATAAACATACATTGGAGAAAAGATAGCCTCTTCAACAAATGGTGCTGGGAAAACTGGAAATCCACATGTGGCAAATGAAATTAGATCCCTATCTCTCGCCCTACAGAAAACTCAACTCAAAGTGGATCAAGGATCTAGACATTAGACTGGAGACCCTGTACATACTAGAAGTAAAAGTAGGCCCAAATCTCCATCATGTCAGCTTTGAAACCAACTCCTCAATAAGACTCCTGAAGCACAAGAAGTAAAATCAAAAATCAATGTAAGGGATTCTATGATATTAAAGTTTCTTTACAGCACAAGAAACAATCAAGAATGGGCGAAATTCTTTGCCACCCACACCTTAGATATTGCATTAATCTCCAGGATATATAACGAACTCAAAAAACTTAACACCAAAACCAAAAACAAACAAACAAAAAAAACACAACTAAATAAAAACAACAAATAACCCAATCAATAAATGGGCAAAGGAAATGAATAGGATGAATAGGCACTTCACAGATTGGTCAACAAATATGTAAAAAAAATGTTCAACATGTCTAGGAATTAGAGAAATGAAAATTAACACTACACTGAGATTTCATCTCACTCCAATCAACAGTAATCAAGAATAAAAGCAACTAAAAATGTTGGCAAGAATGTGGGGAAAAGGTACACTCATACATTGCTGGTGGGACTGCAAATTGGTGCAACCACTCTGGAAAGCAGTATGGAGATTCCTCAGGAAACTTGGAATGAAACCACCATTCCAGTTATTTTACTCTTCAGCATATGCCCAAAGGACTTAAAATCATAGTGAATGGCCACATAAATGTTTATAGCAGATCATTGAACCAACTAGCTGCCCTTCAACAGATGAATAGATAAAGCAAGTGTGATATATATACACAATAGATTATTACTCAGCCATAAATAAAAATGAAATTATGGTATTTTCTGGGAAATTAATGGAACTGGAATCTATCATGCTAAGTGAAACAAACAATCCCCAGAAAATGAAGATTGAAGGTTCTCTCTGATATATAGATGCTAACACACAATAAGCAGGGGTGGAGTTTGAAGAATGGAAGTTAATTGGGTTAGACAAAGAGGAATGTAGGTGAGTAGGAATAGGAATAGGAAAGACAGTAGAATAAATTTGACATTACTTTCCTGTGTTTATATGTGAATACATGACCGGTGTAACTTCACATCATGTACAACCATAAAAATAGGAAGTTATGCTCCATGTATGTATAATATGTCAAAATACATTCTACTATCATGTATAACTAAAAACAACAAATAAAAAATTAAAATATTCTCAAAATCTGATGTTTCTGAGGCACCTTTTGTCTATGCAAGTCTCATACTATCTAGTCCTTAATAACCTTTGTAACTATCTGATTCTGCCATAATTCTTCTAAATATTTTATTTTTAGAGCAGCTTTAGGTGCACAGCAAAAATAAGTGGATGGTTTACAAATACTTCTCACCCCTAAAAATGCATAGTTTCCACAGTTATTAACATCCCTGACTCAAGTGGTTTTTTGATACAATTAATGTCTCTTCATTGACACATCATTATCACTTTAAGGTTGAAGTTTACAATAGAGTTTGCTTTTCATGTTGTACATTCAAGGGGGCTAGACAAATGCATATAGTATGAACAACCGTTATGATATTTTTACTTCCCTAAAGTTTTTTGTGCCTCTCCCTGTCTCCCAAGTTCTAGCAACTGCTGATCTTTTTACTGTCCCCATAATTTTCTTTCTTTTCCAGAATGCCATATAGTTGGATTTATATAGTATATAACCTTGTCAGATTGGCTTATTTTGCTTAGTAATATGCATTTAAGTTTCCTCAATTATTTTCATGGCTCAATGACCCATTTTCTTTTAGCAGCAAATAATATTTTGTTGTCTAAATATACCATTATATCCACCTATTCATCTCATGAAGGACATCTTGGTTGTGTACAAGCTTTGGCAATTATTAGAAAAAAAAAGTTGCATACCCATCCACACACAGATTTTTGCATAAATTCGAGTTTTCAATTCCTTTTGCTAAACAACAACCGTGACTGCTAGATTTTTTGGTATGAGCATATTAAGTTTTCGAAGAAGCTGCCATTTTGTCTTCCAAACAGTATAACTGTACCATTTTACATTCTAGCAGTAATGAATGAGAATTCCTGTTGCAGAACATCTTAACCAGCCTTTGGTGTTGTCAGTTCTCTGGATTATTAGGTATGTGGTAATATCTCACTTCTGTGTTAATTTTCAGTGTCTTAGTGACATGTGGTGTGGAAGATCTTTTCATGTGTTTATTTGTCATTTGTATACCTTGTTTGGTGAAGTATTTTTTTTTTTATCTTTTACCTATTTTGAAAATTTTGTGATTTTGTTTTCTTATTGTTGAGTTTGAGTGTTCTTTGTATATTTTGGATAATGATCTTTATCAGTTATGTTTTTGTTCAAGCAATTTTTCCTAGTCTGTGGCTTTTTTTAATTATTATTATCTTGGCTGTGTGTGTGTGTGTGTGTGTGTGTGTGTGTGTGTGTAATTTTAATGAAGTCTAGCTTATCAGTTCTTTCTTTCATGGCTCATGCCTTTGGTGTTGTATCTAAAAAGTCATGTTAAAACCCAAGATCATCTAGATCTACTCTTATATCACCTTCTAGGAATTTCTAGATTAAAGTTTTACAGACCTGTGTTTAGGTTGATCTATTTTTTATTTGATTTTTGTGAAGTGTGTAACATTGGTGTTTGCATTCATTTTTGTTGCATGTTAATGTTCACTTGTCACAGTATTCTTCATTGGAAAGTTTATCTTTCCTTCCTTATATTGACTTTGCTCCATTGTCCAAAATGAGTTGTTCACATACATGAGAGTGTATTTATGGGCTTTATTCTATTTCATTGATCATCTAGTCTATTCTTTAACTAATAACATGATGTCTTGATCACTGATATTTTATAGAAAGTCTTAAAATTGTTTAGTGTTGTTCTTCTAACTTTCTTCTTTTTCTTCAGTATTGTGTGGGTCTTCTCCATTTCTGTATAAACTTCATAATCCATTTGTTTATATGTAAAAATAATTTGTAATTTTGATTGGGATTCTGTTGAATTTGTAGACTAACTTGGGAAGAACTGACATCTTAACAATATTTAATCATAGTACTACTGAATTTTGGAGTTTCTCTTATATTCTGTATATTACCTTCTTGTCAAATTACATTTTGCAAATATTTTGTCATTATTTAGTTTACTTCCCCCCCTATTGATTTTTTCCTTTGCTGTCTAGAAAAGTTTTAGTTTAATGCAATTTTCATTTGTCTATATTTTTTTCTGTGCTTTTGTGTGTTCTCTAAAATATCCTCACTCGTCCTAATGTTCACAAACATTTCCCCTATATTTTCTTCTGTTCGTTACAGTTTTAGGACTTACATTGAATTCTCATCCATTGTGAGTTGTTTTTGTAACTGGTGAGAGTTAGGAGTCCAGTTTAATTTCTCTACATGTGAATATGCAATTTATCCTGCACTATTTATTGGAAAGACTTTTCCTTTCTCTGCTGAGTACTTTTTAGCAGCTATGTAAAACATCAGTTGGCTGGAGATCTGTGTGCTTACATCTAGGCTCTTTTCTCTTAAACTGGTCAGTGTGTCTGTTTTTATGCCAGTATCGTGCTTTTTTTTTTTTTTAATTACTAAATCGTTTTCACTAATTTGTTTGTTTTGTGATGCTAGGGATCAAACCTAGGGTTTTGTACCTGCAAGGTACACACTGCCACTGAGACATATCCTCAGTATCTCTTGTATGTTTTAAAGTTAGATAGTGAAATACTTCCTGCTTTGTTAATTTTGCTTAAAATAGCTTTGGCTACTTGGGACTTTTTGCAGACATATAAGAATTTTAGGATTGTTTTTTCTAGTTCTGTGAAAAATCCCATTGGTATTTTGATAGTATTTGTGTTTTGAGCAATATAGACATTTTAACAATATTGATTATTCTAATCTACATATAGGAAATGTCTTTCAAGCTTTTTTCTTTCGTGTGTGTGTGTGTGTGTGTGTGTGTGTGTGTGTATGTTAATTTCTTTCTTAAGTTTCTCAGCAGAGATTTTTCAATTCTTTAGTTAAAATTGTTTCAGGCACTTATTTTTCTGGTAGATACTTAAATGGGATTACTTTCTTGATCTCTATTTCATATAGTTTGCTAGTAGCACATAACACAGCTACTGATTTTTGTATTTTGATTTTGTGTCTTGTGACTTTGCTAAATTAATTTAATTGGTTTTAATCATTTTTTGATAGAGTCTTTGGAGTTTTCTAAATACAAGATTATTTCCTCTACAGCAGCAATTTTATTTCCTCTTTTCCAATTTAGATACCCTTTATTATCTTCTCTTGCCTGATTACTCTCTATAGGACTTCCAGTACTATGCCAAATAAAAGTGGTGAAAGTGGTGATTCTTCAATTTTTTTCATAATTTGTTTCTCATCTTGTCCTTTCTTGATGAATTTCTCATGTTCTCTATCTCTTCCGTCGTTTTCTCACTGTTTCAGGCTTAGAGTGTTCATGGAGTCCACTGGAAAATACCCTTTTCTTGTCTTGCCTCCTGCAATGTAACTCCAAGGACATGCCTATCTTTAAGTTCTTTTTATTAGTCTTCCCACCTCAAACATTGTTGGTCTAAATATTTAAGTGGATCACAGGCATTCAGTGTTGTTTTGTTTTATATCCCCACAAACTCTATGATTTGAAAGGTTGTTCTACAGAATCACATTTGCCGATAATAATTCATGTATCAATGTGTTAGATTTTCTTTTCTGTGACCAAAATACCTTACAAGAACAACTTGGAGGAAGAAAGATTAATTTTACTCATGATTTCAGAGGTTTGAGTACATGGTTTCTGGATGCCTGAGGTAATGCAGAGTATCATGGTGGAAAGATGTAGCAGAGAAACACTGCTTAGCTCATGGCAGCCAGGGAATGAGGTTGGGGAGAGAGACCAGGGAAATGATAAACTCTTCCATGTTATCTCCCCATGACCTACTTTCTCCAACTAGGTCCCACCTCCCAATAATCCTTTCAGCCATCAATGGATTGATCCACTGATGAAGTCAGAGCCTTCATGATCCAATCAATTCCTAAAGGTCCTACCTCTGAACATATAAGGCTTTGGAAGTCATTCCAGATCAAAACCATAACAATCAGTAGCATATAACTAATTAAAAATCATAATTTACAATTGTCATGAGATAACTAGCATTAAAGTAATATCAACATGACATAATCCTAATTCAGAACAAATAAATTGGAGGTTTGATTTAGCTAGTAAGGCTTATAGTATGAATTTATATGATTAATTTTCCTTAAGTTTGGGAGCCCACCTTGGTAAAATTCATGGAACTTACACTTAGAATTATTGGAATTTATAATTATTAAAACCACTTGCAACTCTAAAATATGAATAGATGTCAAAACTTCATTGTAACAATATCAAAACAAACTAAAAGAACAAAAACAGCACTATGGTCTGATTATTTGATCCTTTCCCGCAGAAGCATTTATAATCTATTTGAAGTGACTAAATCAACAAAAATAAACATATTACCTACTTATAAAAGCTTTTAAATCAATATGAGTAGAAGACAAGTTTATTTAGAAAAAGGATGTGGCAGGGGATCACATGGGAAATGAGGTAACCATTGAAAGAGAGATAAAATTAGGTTATGCAAGGAGAGAGTTATTTTAGAGAGAACATGATACTAGAAATGAATGGATAAAGCCAAGATTAGGAATTTTCTCAGGATCATTTGAAACTGAATGGCACAAATCTATTTGACCTGTAGCCACATAGAAACCTTTCAACTAATGTTTGTTACATAAATATGAAATGAATAAAATGTTTCATAAGACTATTACTTCTTTTTTTTGTAAATTCTTATTTGTATTTTTATTACATGGAAAAAATGAGGTGTAACAATTCAAATTGATTTACCTTTAATACATAGTTGAGCCATATATATGAAACTTCTACTGTTGAATAAATTTAAGAACATATTTGTTCCCTCCTTTAAGCTTTAAAACTGAGTCATCTGAATTATTTTAATTTAGAATTTGCATTTACATGATTGTTTTTTATTTTTAGGTGAAATGAAGAGTAACTTAGTTTTTTCTTAGTGGTACTAGGGAGAAAACCTAGGGCCTCACATAAGCTAGGCAAGTGCTTTAATCCTGAGACACAGCCCCCAGCCCAATGTTAGCTGTTTCTTAATTATAAACTTCACCAATACTAGAGGGTCTTGGATTTCTCACTCTGCTAACTATCCTATAGATAAGACCATAAGATGATGAATAATTTGGTATACTTGAATTCACTAAAATAATCGCTTAGTGAAAGAGAACAAAAGTAATCAAAAGTATGAGATATAGCTGCTTCAAAACCCTTACATAGCACTAACATTAGTTTTTAGATAATATAATTTGATTTTTGTTATATTATTTTACTTTGTTTGATTTGCACATGAAAATTTTACTTGATCCAAACATTTTATATGATGACATTCCATGCAAACCAAATTCTGTTTGGTATAAATTATGCTATAGTATTAATAAGTAAACATGTTTAAAGATACATTATAATATTAATATTTCTAATTTTTTTTTACTTTCAAACTGTTATCACACTCACTGTAAACAGCAAATTCTTTTTTTTTCCTGTCTGTGAAATGATCAATCTATTTAAAATAACAAATCATTATAATTCTTTAGAATAACAAAGTTTAACTATTATAACATTATGCATGAACAGCACAATTTTCTTCATGCGGTCTTATAAAGAATTGTACATTGTCATCATTCTTAGTAATAATGTTGGAAAAATATAATACACACTATAATGTATTTTCAGTATTACAAATAATTAAACTAAAAAACAATTATTCTATGAATAATTCATTTTTTATTTTAGAAAATTTCTTCTTTTTTCCTTAGAAAAACAGCTGATATCAAGAAATTATTATAGACTTTAAAAGGAATAAGGAAACAAGCAAGGGCTCTATTAAAATCACAACTTTTTAATAGTTTTGCAGAAACAATCATATGTATGTGCTTAACTGATATGAAAATCTTCCACAACAACATGTTGAATCTGAGGAGGTCTTTGAAAGAGAAGAGGAAGTACAGAAAATGCACATAAATTTTATTAATGCTATGAGACCTATACATGAATGTTTTTTTCACTGCTACAGAAAGTGTGTTTTAACTTCCCACGTTCTCATTTTCACAGAGTATTTCAATTCAAGCTTACTTCATAGCTTTAACCATAAAGGGTATTTAGACATTTCTCAACTTAATTTCTATGTATCTATTTTTGTGATTCTGTTAAATCCCAATGACATTCCTCATAGAAATAGAAAAAGTAGTCATGAAATTCATCTGGAAATATAAGAGGCTCAGAATAGCCAAAGCAATCCTCAACAAGAAGAGTGAATGAAGAAGGTGGCATCACTATACTAAACTTTAAAATATACTACAGAGTAATAGTAACAAAAGTGGTATGGTATTGGCACCAAAGTAGACATGAAGATCAATGGTACAGAGCAGAAGACTCAGAGACAATCCCACATAATTACAGTTATCTTATACAAGACAAAGGTACCATAAACATACACTGGAGGAAAGATAGCCTCTTCAACAAATGGTGCTGGGAAAACTGTAAATCCATATGTAGCAAGATGAAATTAAATCTCTCCCTCTCACCCTGCACAAAACTCAACTCAAAATAGATCAAGGACCTAGGAATTAAACAAGAGACCCTGTGCCTAATAGAGAAAGAAGAAGGCCCAAATCTTTATCACGTTGGAGTAGGCCCTGACTTCCTTAACAAGACTCCTATAGCACAAGAAATAAAATCAAGAATCAATAAATGGGATGGATCCAAACTGAAAAGCTTCTTCTCAGCAAAAGAAATTATCAGTGAGGTGAATAGAGAGCCTACATTTTGGGAACAAATTTTTACCACACGCATATCAGATAGAGCATTAATCTCCAGTATATAGAAAGAACTCAAAAAATTAAACACACACACACACACACACACACACACACACACACAATAACCCAATCAGTAAATGGGCCAAGGAACTAAACAGACACTTCTCAGAAGAAGATGAATGGATAAAGAAACTGTGGTATATATACACACAATGGAATACTATGCAGCATTAAAATAAAATAAAATCATGGCATTTGCAGGTAAATGGATGGAGTTGGAGAATATTATTCTAAGTGAAGTAAGCCAATCCTGAAAAAAATGAAGGCCAAATATTTTCTCTGACATGTGGATGCTGATCCATAATGGGGATGGGGAGAGCATGGGAAGAATGGAGGAAATTTAGATAGGGCAAAGGGGAGGAAGGGGAAGTGGGGAGATATGGGGGTGGAGGAAGGATGGTACCCTAAGTACATGTATGAAGACACTAATGGTGTGACTCTATTTTGTGAACAACCAGAGACGTGGAAAATTGTGCTCTATATGTGTTCTATGAATTGGAATGCATTTTTCTATCATGTATAACAAAATTAGAATAAATAAATATGTTTAAAAATTTTTAAAAATGAGACTTCAACTTTCTAAAATTTTTGGACATATTTGGAAAGTTTTTCCAATTTAATAAAAAATGAGGTAAAATATATTCCAATGACTGAATGAGTTCAAACTATCAGAATAACTCATAAAACTATTACTTCTTCCTGCTGAAAATTATTTACTGATGTTTTTATCGGTGCTGTGCTGGCTGTCCCCCTTCAAGACCTTGACTTAACTCTCTTACTGTCTTTCTTTCATTTCTTTTCACATCTCTCTCTCTCTCTCTTTTTCAATTTTTATGCGTGTTCCTCCAGATTCATGGCTTTAAATACTATCTTTAGGCTGATAATTTTCAAATATTATTCCTATCCTGACCCCTTCATTCATGTGTGTGTGCGAGCATGTATTTGTGTTTGTAGGTTTGTGTTTGTAAATGGGTTTGTAATGTTCATGTATTTGTGTATTTGTATTTGTGTTTATGTATACAATCATTTTAGCATTTCTAGTTGCAAGACTTACATGGACTTCAAACTTAATGTGTTCTAAATATAACCCTTGATTTCTACTTACATTTCCTACCAAGGGTTAATTTTGCTAAGTCTTCTTCATCTTAGTAGAGAGTGCAACTATTCATCCAGCTAAGCAAATCAAAAAACAGCGCTCAAGTTCTGTTTCCTTTAAATCCCATAATTAATCCATTAGTGAATCTTGCTTACTTTCAACATGTACATGGAATATGATAATTTCTCACCATTTCCATCATTACTACTTCTCTGTCTTCTCTAAAGTAGAAAACTGCAATAAGCTTCTAAAATTGTCTCTGTTTCCACTTGTTTATAATCTTATCACTACAGTTTATTTTCCATGCAGTAGTCACAATGACTTTTTTACAATATAAAGAATCAATTCTTTCTCATGACTTAGAATAAAACTCAATCTCATTATCTTAGCTTTAAAACAAAACCCAAAGCCCTGAATCTTGGCATCACCTGGCTCCTCTCCACCTTATTATTGTCCTCTTGGTTGCTGAACTTCAGGTACATTGGCATTAGTGTGCTTTAACACACCTCAGGATGTTTACACGTCTGTCATTGACATATTCAAATGGCCTTCCATTTGAAGACAAAGGAGCCTTCCTCATGTATGCCTTTCCAAACCAAATTACCTGAATTGTACATTCTTCCATTTTATGCATCTTCTTGATTTTCTTTTTGCTTTGTTTATTCCTTTGAACTGTCATGTGAGTTTGTATTACCTCTGCATTATTTCATTTACTTCCTTTCTGCTTATCAAACCAGCATGGAAGCTGTTTCAGTAGGTGCTTCTTCTGCCTTGCTATACACTGTGTTTCCAGTGCCTAGAACAGTGTTTAGTACAAAGTGTTTAGTAAATATTTGCTCAATAAATGCATGAGAATAAATATTCGTTTTCTTGCATTCTCTCTCATAAGCCGGGGAAGAGAGATTTATCCATAAAGCAATAAAGTGGAATATGGTATAATGGATGAAATTATATGCCCTGAAATTTAACTGCCTGAATTCAAGTCCAAAATCCCTCAGATGTGATCTTATATAATCTTGAACAATTACTTAACGTGCCTGTGCCTCAGTTTCTTTCAAATGCAAAAATGGGGTTAATAGTGATACCTCCATGCAGAATCCTGAGAACTAAATGGGGGCTACATCTAGAGCTTTAAAATAGTGTCTGGCACAGAGGAAGTCTTAAGCATATGTTAATTATTTCCTGTTTATTTTTCATCATTCTGTCTTTTCATAGTGCTGATTATAGACATATAGTATTGATATTTCTAGTTGAAAGGGAACAGAATATATTTTAAATCTTTTTCCCCAGACTTTTTCTGGCTGGGCCTTTAAGCATTTATCATTGAAATGGTAACTCCTCTCTTTATTAGGAGCTTCAGAATATCCCTCAATTTGACACTCTATCCTTTTATTTACTTGGTTGTGATATAAGTTACTTTAGAAGAATCTGGCTTCCTTTTCTTTATATCCTATTCTTCAGCTCATCTTATTATTTGGACTTTGTGGAGGTAATTTAATTTGTAAGACAATTTGACAGGACCAATACTCATTCTTTTATCACATCCAACAGATTCAGATAATTGAATACATTAAGCAAAACAACATTAATCTAAACCTTATAGCAGAAAGTTGTGATAGCAAAAACTTGCAAGTTAGGTTATAAGTAAGAGAACCATGACCTATAAATTTACAAAAAACATTACAAATGACTGGTTAATACATAGGAAAATTTGAATCATTTTTTAAGTATTATAAAGGAAACATAGATAAATAAGGTTTGTGGAATATTTCCTGAAATACTTTAATCTCTGTGAGCAAAAATGCACACCCACACTTAAAATTATAATAAAGGATAGGAAAATATGTATTATAGGGACGTTTCCACAAAGTACTGTGATGTGGTGAGTTGAAGCAACAATTATTTCTGGATGAGTTACAATGTGGATAACCTTAATGAAAGATAGTTTTTGAGGATTTCCTTGAAGGAAAAGAAGATTTTGGGACATGAGAATATGATCTGGGAGAAGAAAGGACATTCCATATAGAGGAACATTATAAGCAACCTATCAAGACTGAAAACTTGATACATATGTGTAACAAAGGAAGAAGTCACTGGTATTGTAGCCTTTACATGGAAGGACCATTAAATAAAGATGGAAAAATTTGGATGGTATGTTTCAGCACCTTAGGATCAAAGTTTGGATTTTAAAGTGAAAAGAAATCTATTGCAGTCGAGGAAAATTGATCAAGAATCACATCTAAGGTGCCTAGTGCACAGGAGTGACTAGAAGCATAGTGACCAGACAAGACAGTATCTTAATTTATAAGACACACGAGTTTGAACTAAGAGTTTAGCAGCAACAATGGAAAATAAAGTTAAAATCAATGAGTTTTAGAAACTGCCAGCATGTGCAAGATGAACTATAGGGGAGGAGTCAATGATGTCTGACACATTAAGTCTGGGAAATGGAATTTTAGTGAGAGCATTTAGGAAGGGCCACTTGAAAAGGAGACTAAGGAGCTGTTTGACAAGCTGGTTTTGGTGCATCAGGCACTATCAGAGATACTCAATAGATAGTAAGATCTGAAACATAAAGTGAAGGACAAAACTAAAGATGTGAGTCTTAAAGTCTTCTATAGACAGCACGACCTGAATTGATGATGAAAAAGATCTTTAGGGGACAACTATTGAGAAGATAAAGCTACAGCCAATCCACAAGAAGCAACTACATGTATGAAGCAATGGGGGAAGAGAATGAAAAGTAGTAGTCCAACCTTTAGGGTGCAATAAGACAAGTACAGAATCACTCTTGCCAGGAAAGGGGAGCTGATGGACTAGGTAGCTCATCAACAATATAAAACTCTCAAAGAGTTGTTGAGAAAGAGGGAAACAAAGAATGTAACCATTAGCTTAAGCATTTATAACCTGTCCTTCTCCTATTAGATAAGAAGAATGTCTAGACCACTAAGTGTGTGTGTGGAAATAAAATCAGCAATTTAAGACAAATTCAGGCAGAAAGATCTATTGATGTTTCCCTCCAACCTGATAAACTGAAGTAGAGAATTCACACACAAGATAATGAAGAGCTAAATGCAGGAGGGTGCAGAATCAGGAAATTAGCCTGAACACATAGGTCAGTTTTTAAAAGCACTTGGAATTATGACCTTAGGCAAGGAGAGAATCTTTAAAGAGGTCCTGATAAGGAGAGTAAATATTCCTATGATAGATAGAAATGCCTCCAAAATTAATACATGATCTTTGACTCATGATCTCAGCTTCAATCCAACATTTCTCCACGGCTAGGTACATGGCTGGGAAATTGACAAAAGAGTAGAGTGGTCCAACAAAAGACTATTTGAATGAGGGTTTAAATACCTTATAAAAAGCATCCTAAACTATGTCAATTGCAAGAATTTGGACATAACCAAATGTGCTTGGAGAACTGTTGACTTAAGAGAACACTCTTAAGACTGAGGAGTCTTCTGGGTGAGAACCTATTCCTAGTAAAGAAGCCATTTATTAAAACTAGCGATTAGAGGTAAGTGGTGATTCAAAGACAAAGTCCTAAATAAAAGAGCCATTTTGAGAAAAATCCCTTAAAATAGTGAGGCTTGATAAGCACTTTAAAAAATATTTTCAAAATGAAGGAAAGAATTTCCTCCCACCTCTTAGATACATGTAAGTGGGCAGCATGACAGCTCAAGTACTTCAGAGTTGGTGTCTTGCAGAGGGGTTAGTGAGTAGCAGGAGAGACTGAGGAGGAACATGGGACAGTACAGTTACTGCAGAGCTTATAGAAGTATCAGGGACTCAGTAAAAGTGGGCTTATTTGCAAAAAAAATACACACACACACACACACACACACACATGCGTGCGCACGCGCACACACACACACACACACACACACACACACACACACACCACTGGCTAAAATCTGCCCCTTTCACCTAAATTCATACACATGTGTTCACATGTCTTTACATGGGCACTTTAGAAATAATCATAGATCCTAATTCATGTGGTAGAATCTTTGCATTAGTGAAATGTGAGTTTTCTCTATCAATGTACCTGCTTTGCCACACTTTAGTAAGACCCAAAGACCCCAGCAATTCCTGCTATATAGTGGGACTAGGTTATACATAATGACAGCTGCCTTTTTTTAAAAACTGCATTAGGTACTGTGAGGATTCTGGAGAGATTGCAACTACACACTCATTTACAAACTAAATGCTTGGTCAAAACTTCTAATTCAGAGGGCTTGGCCCATCTGCCCTCTTATATTTGTCTCTGATATTACAATAACCTTAGGTCACTAAAATCACTGACTCACAATCCTTTTTTCTTAGATTGAATTGGGCTTCCAGAAAATTTGATGTTCACAGTTGTCCACACATTGAACAGGTATGAAGAGCCTTTGCATGTGCCACCATGTTGGTGTGTGCAAAACTGACAGTCTGTAAGCATAATTATTGTAATTCAATATGTGGCACACCATTCGAGGATCTTTTGATATCCTGTGGATCACTGTCAGTCCTAGTCCCCAAAGTGAAAATAGCCTTATGTAGGAAGTAACTCTTCTCTGGAAGAGGGATGAAAGGCTTGAACTCTCCCCAGAAGGTGATTAGGCATTTTTCAGTGGCTTCTGGAGTTATATGTTCGTTTTGCCCTTTTCCAGATAAGAAGGGAACAACAATCACCTTGGTCTAGTACTTTCTTTAACCTTGTTTGTGGTTGACTTTGGGTTTGAAAAGGTTATTTGGACTGAACTAAAAAACAAAAATGAAAGCTTAAATCTGAGAAAGTAAGAATCTAAATCAATGTATCCCAAATAAGTCTTTAGAATGCTAGTTTTAGAAATTTGTTGGGTATTCATTTTTTTAATTTGTTCTAATTAGTTATATATGATAGCAGAATGCATTTCAGTCTATTGTACACAAATGGAGCACAACTTTTCATCTCTCTGGTTGTACATGATATAATGTCACACCATATGTGCAGTCATACATGTATCTAGAGTAATGATGTTCAGACCATTCCACCATCATTCCTTCCCCCATGTCCCCACCCCTTTCCACTCTCCCCTTTGCCCAAAGTTCCTCCATTCCCTCCCATCCATTATGGATCAGCATCCACTTATCAGAGAAAACATTCGGCCTTTTGTTTTTTGGAATTAACTTACTTAGCTTAGCATGATATTCTCCAACTCTATCCATTTACCTGCAAATGCCATAATTTTATTCTCTTTACATGCTGAGTATATTCCATTGTGTATATGTACCACAGTTTCTTTATTCATTCATCTGTTCAAGGGCATCTAAGTTGCTTCCATAGTTTAGTTATTGGGAATTGTTCTGTTATGAACATTGATGTGGCTATGTGTGATTTTAAGTCCTTTGGGTATAGGCTGAGGAGTGGGATAGCAGAGTCAAATGGTGGTTTCATTCCCAGTTTTCCAAGGAATCACCTACATACTGCTTTCCATAGCGGTTGCACCAATTTGCAGTGCCCCCAGCAATGTATGAGTGTACCTTTTTCTCCACATCCTCGCCAACACCTGTTATGGCTTGTATTCTTGATAATTGCCATTCTAACAGGAATGAGATGAAATCTTATAGTAGTTTTGATTTGCATTTCTCTAATTACTAGAGATATTGAACATTTTTTCATATATTTGTGGATCAATCATATGTATTCTTTTGAGAATTGTCTGTTCAGTGCCTTACCCCATTTATTGATTGGGTTAGTTATTATTTTGGTGTTAAATTTTTTGAGTTCTTTATATATCCTGGAGGTTAGTACTCTATGTGATGTGTATGTAGTAAAGATGTTATCCCACTCTGTGGGCACTCTCTTCATGTTATCGGTTGTTTCCTTCGCTGAGAAGAAGCTTTTTAGTTTGAATCCATCACATTTATTAATTCTTCATTTTATTTCTTGTGCTTTAGAAGTCTAGTTAAGGAAGTAAAAACCTCATCCGACATGATGAAGATTTGGACCTACTTTTTCTTTTATTAGGTGCAGGGTCTCTGATCTAATTCCTAGGTCCATGATCCACTTGAGTTGAGCTTTGTGCATTGTGAGAGATAGTGGTTTAATTTCATTTTGCTGCATATGAATTTCCAGTTTTCCCAGAACCATTTGTTGAAAAGGCTATCTTTTCTCCAATGTATGTTTATGACTCCTTTTTTTTCGTATGCAGAACTGTATTTATGTGCATTTGTCCCTGTGTCTTCTATTCTGTACCATTCGTCAACATGTCTGTATTGGTGCCAATACCATGCCATTTTTGTTACTATAGCTGTGTAGTATGATTTAAGGTCTAGTATTGTGATGCCACCTGCTTCACTCTTCTTGCTAAGGATTCCTTTGTCTGTTCTGGCTCTCCTCTTTTTCCAAATGAATTTCATGATTGGTTTTGCTATTTCTATGAGGAATGCCATTGGGATTTTAATTGGAATTGCATTAAATCTGTATAACGCTTTTGGTAGTATGGCCATTTTGACAATATTAATTCTTCCTATCCAAGAACATGAGAGATTGATCTATCTTCTAAGGTCTTATTCAATATCTTTCTTTAGTGTTCTATAGTTTTCATTGTATAGGTCTTTCACCTCTTTGGTTATATTGATTCCCAAGTACTTTTTTTTCTGAGGTTATTGTGAATAAGGTAGTTTTCCTAATTTCTCCTTCTGAAGATCATCACTGATGTATAGAAATGTATTTGATTTATGGGTGTTGATTTTATATCCTGATATTTTGCTGAATTCATGTATTAATTCTAGAAGTTTATTTAGTGTAATTTTCTCCAGTTTTAGCCATCTTGTGAATCACAAAATTTCTTTTTTTAAGGCTGAATAGTATTTCATTGAAGCATAAACAATATATATATATGTATATATATATGTATATATATACATATATATGTATATGTATATATATGTATATATGTATATATATGTATATATATATACATATATATGTATATGTATATATATGTATATATATATAATTTTATCACCTATTCATTCATTAATGGACACTTAGGATGATCCTGAAAGTTGGTTATTATGAAGATCATTGCAATGATCATGAAAGTGCAGACATCTCTGACACACTTCCTGAAAAGTAGAATTAAATCCCTAATTTTTAGGTTATGAAATCAAAACTGATGAAAAACTGGGTAGGACATGAATTAAAATGAGTTATAAATTGAATGCTTTTGGAAAACATTAACTGAGCATTTTAGGAAATAGATTTCATGGTATACAGAGAGAAAATTAAAAAAAAAATTTTTCTGTTTCTGACAAATTTGCTTTGTAGGGGTCCCCACTATGTGCTGATTGTTCATGTTCCCCTTGAATTTGGAGATATCTCAATTACTTTCCAACAAACTAACTTATGCATATTTGAAGAGTGTTTTTGTTTCCTGAAACCAGAATATTCTTAATTAAGATAGTGTTGTAATGGATAAACATGTCACTTCCTTTTCTGTTAGGATAAAGGTCATGTGGGCTTGACATTACCAAATAGTCTGTCCTAAACTGAGATTACACATGAGAGCCTATGTCCTCTGAGTTGTTTCTCCTTCTTTCCATACTCCTCTGCACAGCTAGGAGAAATTCTGAAGTTGAGGCCTCCTCCCCAAAACTAAGAGTCTCATATGCTGTTCATCTATGCTGATTGCTCTTTAAAAATTTTGTAATCATTACAAGTAATTGTTGAGGTAATGGTTGACAAGAGATGTCACAGGAACCCCAGGAAACTTGGGGTTTTAGAGAACAATGGCTCAAAGAAAATGCCCATCTTGGGCTGGAGGAAGAATAATGTGAATATATAAATAAAGCACCCGCACATCAGGTCCTCTAGATATTTGTTATTGGGTACTTGCATAAGTATGGAGGTCTCTAGCCTGTGTCTATCCATACCAAAGCTCCAAGTATGCAGGATACAGCACTGTCTTTCTTTCTTCTAAAACACAGAATTTAAGATTATAACTATACATGTGCTTTGACTCTTGAAATGTCTGTGTTACACTTTACTACCCCATGTAGGCTTCTTTAGAGTCCTGGTATAGGCTTATTCTCCCAGAATAAAAAATTATTAGATATACATGAAAAAGAATACACAAAGTGATTGAGTTTCCACTCAAAGGCATAATCAGGTCAGGATTTTGTCTCAGATTACTAATAAATTATATCATTAAATATCTTCATATATCAAAATAATATAATACTTGTGTGTATGTATGTATATATATATATGTATATATATATATAACAACCAATTCTTTTATTTTGTACAATGATAATGTGCCAATAAAAATGTGAAAAAAAGAAAAGAAAAACGAATACATACAAATGCAATTCATGCAAATTTTTAATGCCATATTCTCTCAGAAATTATTGCCCTATCTTCCTTTGCCCTCCACCTCACATGTTTTCTCATTCAACCAGTTTTCAACCAGCATAGAAATCTTACCTCTTGCCAAAGGTCATGATAGATCAAGAGAGAAATGGTCACACAGAACTGGTTTTGCCACCTGTATTTCTTCCCTTATCTATGAATTTGAGAAGTATTTTGAGTACCCTTAGTTATATCACCGTTTCTATTTGGCATTAGATACATTGTAGGGTACTTTACTAGTATTAATCAGGAACTCTGCTCTAAATTTCTTATTGGATCCTTTTTAATATCAAGCACTGAGTTAGCACATGAACAAATGAATGAGAAATTTATCCTATAAGTAATACCAGGGAACACAGAGAAATGTCTTACAAAGTAAAATTGAACAGTATTATTAACATTGACTATGGCACAGTGACAATTTAGAAACTTTTTATTTCTGGTGACAAACCAACAAAAGAGAAGTGGGAATGAGGAGAGTGAAAAGCTATATTATATCTTTAGACAAATAGTATATTTTCCTTCAGTACCATCAGACTTCTGTCCTGTCTTCTTCATCTCAAACACGGAATTGCATTACACCTCTCCCTAGTCATATGCCACAGAGAGAAACTAATTCAATATTCATTGCAAAGAGAAAAGATTTGCACCACTTAGCTTAAAGCCAGTTTCACAAAAACAGGTCAGAAAACTTGGGCAAGTCCCAAACATCAATAGACATACCACTGTGCTGGGAGAAATTGGAAACTATGGGGGAAAAGGTTTCAGAAAGAGAATGGTGCCTGACAATTTAATTCAGAATTGCCTTTTCCTTGGTAATTCACATATGAAGCAGATTCAGGGCAGAACTGGGCATATCAGAGAGAAAGATAGCCATAAGAAATATAAGAAAAGGAGCATTTATTGAAAACTAGGGATTTTTCAAATCACTTAACTGAATTTTGTCCCCTGAAGTGTCAAACTCTGATGAAGAAAAGAGAAATCAAACTTTCATTGAGCTGTGAAATAGCAACTTCTTCTCCAATAGAACATGGGAATATTGAAGGGGAAAGTAGCAAAGACACCTTTGTTAAATGAAGGATGAATTAACAGCACATGTGATGCAATGCTTTATTATTTGTATGATATTGTAGAATAGAGAAATACTTATCAAAGCTTGCTTTTTATGGTCCAGCAAGTCTACTGCCTTAACATAGAGGAAAGTGATTTAATAATCCTAGACTTTTTCACTTTCCCCTTTGAATTTGCTTTAACCCATTTTGGAGTTCTTTGAGTATTTTTATTAAACTTCTAGTTCTTTTATGTTGGAATGAAAATAATCTCTAAACACTTAATCCTATTGGAAAAAATGAATAGATGAATTAGTGAAGGGGAAACAGTAAGGAATTAGAGGACAAAAAAAAAAAAAAAAACAAAGGAGGAGTAAGCATAGAGGACGCTCTTCAATGCTGATAACCATATGTGATATACAAGCACTGTATTCAGGGTTTGACAGAAACGTTGAGAGGTGCAACATGAGAAACTTCATCAGCCAAGTTATTCACAGTGGGAGAACTGAGGCACTGGGACAGATTTTCAAGGTCAGTTATGTCAGAGACCACAGATGGCTAACTACCGATATGCTAGATTTGATCCTCAGAGGGCTTTGAAGTTTTTCTGAATGTGAATGTCTCCAGATAAGATGAGAGTATTCCAGTCTGGTCCCCACCAGCATGAGTAATTCTATATCCAGCAGGCTGCTTATCTTTTAAAATTTCTTTTGGAGTCTGAGACCCACTATGTTGCCCAGGCTAATCTCAAACTCCTGGGTTCAAATGATCTTGCTGTCTAATTTCCTGTAGCTCATGCATTCCTCTGCACCCTGGTCATGCATTTTTATAACTTATTCTCTGATGATATGTTAGTTTGTGATTTTTTTATTTGGCCCAACTCTCTCATTTTTTTTTTTAATTGAAACAACCAAAGGTTAGAGAAAACATGTTTTCAAGGTTATCCTGTTGAACAGAATATAAGAAGTGAAATACCAGTCATCTCACTTGTGGGTATGCTATAACAGGTGTACAATAGTTATTCAACAATACTGAAAATGAAAGATTTTTTGATTCCTTTACACACAGAATTTATCATGAATATATGTAGTCTATTTATGAAAATATTCGTGTTTCACTGCCAAAAAATATATAGTGATGTTTGATTACAGATGTGTCTGTAATATGTAACATTGTAGGTTTTTTTTTTTACTTTTCTAAAAGCTGAAAAATGTGTACTTTTGAAATAGCTCTAGTACCAAAGTTTTAAGTGAAGAACTTTATACAGACACAAAACACACACATATGCACAAGGAAGGCATTTAAAATTACAGGAGTGTCTCACTCCACAGTGGCAATTGGTATCTTCTGTGTTAGAGAAGTACCATACAATTTTCTTAAAACACTCAGAACATAAGCCTCTTCTAAACTCAAATAACCCTCCCTTCTTTCTCCATTCTTTCCCCCCTCTCTTATTTTTCAAATAATTTTACTGTGTAGTTATATAAATGCCTTCTACTGAACAAGTGGAATTCAACAGCTGCAGTCCTCATCCAACTTGCCCTTTCTCTTGTAGGATGGTACCTACAAACACATTCTATTGGGATCTTTCTCTCAGCCTCTTTGAATGAAATAACAGTCACGACTCATAATTTTTATGCTTATATTCAGACAACAAAAAGTCTTCTGGCCAATTTAATTATAAGAATCTACACTGAAAACAAAATGTATAGCAAATACTATCTATAATAGTATAATGATCAACATCTCTAAGCTTCACTTACAGCTAACACTTTTTATTCTCAAGTTTGGGCTTCAAGAGATGGGAGTAGATCATACTGATGACTTTGATTTGACTCCTTGCATGTTCGAGGGAAGAAGTCAAACCCAGCTTCAAGGTCTTTTTTGACTACACGGAGCTAATCTGCTAAATCTCTCTGGTTGTGTGGGAAGTTTGAAATTTAGTCTTTCTGTATTTGTTTAAGATCTTTTTCGTTTTTTTTAAATGTCAAAGTCGCTTTATTTAGTTTACCACCCATGTTTCTCCTTATCTCTGGAAACCCAACCCATACAGATTCTCTTGGCTTTGGAAACTCATCACCCTTCTTGAGCAAAATCCCTTTAATATGGTTCTTGGCTGGCACAGCAAAGCCATATCTATCCACAGTAGTTCTGCAAGTATCCTTCACCTGGACAATCATGGTGGCACACAGTGCTCCTAAGGCAGCCACTTTATTTAACCACCTACTAGAAAGCTCAGTCTCTCTTGTCCTTTTTTCCCCCCTAGGTGTATATACCTGATGTCAATATACTATGCCCACCAAATGCACATGTCAAACTCCAACCAGTTCTCTGAATTGCATCCCCTTTCATTTTGAGTTTGTGGTTAAGAAAAAAAAAATTTTTCCTTTCTACAAGGGAGAAGTTCTAATGTGCCTAAGATACTGACAACTCTTTTCAACGAACTCAGTGCCCAACAATTCCAAGACTTTTATATTCTCAAGATGGATAATTTTTCAAGTAATATAATGGGATTAACATACTTTTCAGCAAGTCTTGCACAGATGGTCAACACTTTTCCTTGCCTGTGGAATTGTTGGAACTCATTGTTTTTAGACTCAGTCACATATGAGACAAAAAGGTACCACAATTCAGTAATGTGAAAATGTTTGTTTCTCTTTTTTCTCTATCCACATACACATGCACAATAACATTTAGAAAAAAATAAATCTTAGTCTTTTATTTACTTTAACTTGAAAATAAATTTTCTCATCAATATTTTACTAATGAAAACAAATATATATAGTATCTAGTAGTCAAGAGTAAATAGGAACTAAAGTTTTTGGTATTTCTAGGACATTATTTTGAATTGATATTTGTAATGGCTTGGGAACAATTAGTTTATTAATTCATTTATTGACTTATAAAATAATTGTGCTCTGTTAGCAACTTAGGAGATATGAAAACAAATTCATCATAGTCCTTGTCCTCACTGATAAAATTACCTAAATGCATAGCATTTTTTCTAATAAGTGATCAATACTGTGACAGCAACATGAATATAGAATTAAGTGAGTGTGGAGAAAGGAGAAAGAGCAGGCCTTGAGGAATAGGAGAAATTAAGAGATGCCAAGGATGCTATGCAAGACAGAGAAGTTTGGGCTGGGTGAAGGAGGGAAGATACTGCAAGTACTGATTACAACATAAGCAGATGTGCCAAGGCATGAGAACATGGATCATCTAAGGGAATCGGTGCATGATGTGCATTTACCATATGCTGCTTTCACTAAACCACAAACTGGAGATTATTTTTCTTTAATCCTCATTTCACAGGTCAGAAATCCGAGACCTACAGGAATAGTTCATATTCATTCACTTTTGTTTTTCAAAAATTTAAGCATTGATTCAGAAACTAGGAATATATCATGCCTTATGCAGGGCTCTACACAGTAAAAAACTGGTTTTTAATCGATTTTTATTGACTTAGAAAGTGAATTAAGTCCATTATTTGAATGTAAAGCTGTTAAGACATGGTAAAATTTTTTTTCTATAGTTAGCATTTTAGTCAGCTTTTTCACTGCTGCAACCAAAAGAGCTGACAGGAACAATTAGAGGAGGAAAAGTTTATCTGGAGACTCAAGGTTTAAGAGGTCTCAGTTCAGAGACAGCCAGCTCCAATTGTCAGGACTCCTGGTGAGGTTGAACATCATGGTAGAAGAGTATGGTAGAGGGAAGCAGCTCAGGACATAACACCAGAAAGCAGTGAGAGAGACCTTTCCTCACCCCATACCACCCCCACCCCCAATAAAATATATGCTCCTATGGCATGCCCCCAGGGACCTACCTTCTCCAGCCACACCCTACCTGCCTACAGTTACCATCCAATTCATCCCTGTCAGGGGATTAATCCACTGATTGGGTTAAGACTCTCATAACCCAATCATTTCACCTCTAAACCTTCTTACATTGTCTCACACATGAGCTTTAGGGGACGCCACATATCTAAACCCATAATAGTTAGGTAAAATATGTAATTTGAATTTTGAGTTTTTTTTTCCATTATCATTAGATATTTCTCAGAAAAATTGGGAAAGTGACTGTACACAACATATTAGATGGCATATACAAAAGTGATTACCAGCTAATATCTTCCATAGACCTAGATATTTAACAACAGGTAGAAGGTGGAAGACATAAAATATTACCAGACATTTGTACATCACATAGTAACTTCTCTGTAATATATTCAAGGGAAGTAGCAAGTAAAACTAAAGCTCAAGTTCTGAAATAGATATGAATATGAAAGAGGTTTCTGTATGTCAAGCCTGAGGCTAACCTAGAGATCCAGTGATAGAGAGAGTGTTTTTAGAGTAGCTTGGAAAGGTGAATATTATGTGTCACTTATAAATGGCCTTTGAGACTGGAGTAGGATACCTGAAATAAGGGAACTGTAATAGTAGAGTAAAGGTGAGAACAGTCCCTAGAAAAATCCATCCCTGCCTTTTTTTCTTGGACACAGGGAAGTAGTGCTTGGATCCATGCAGCACCTAAGATTTAAAGAACGATATATCATCAGCATAACAAAAAGGGCAAGATTGGTTAGGTCCTTGATGTACCAGGATCTGAGTGGGAAAGGTTCAGTCCAATGATCAGCAGCTTTTATACATAGGTGAGATCATCAGAGTCTTCTGAGAGTTCCACTGAAAAGGAAAAACAAAAAGTAAATAAAGCAAAATCATTAATTTAATTACTCAATGGATGTAGTGTGTGTGTGTGTGTGTGTGTGTGTGTGTGTGTGTGTGTGTGTGAGAGAGAGAGAGAGAGAGAGAGAGAGAGGCCATGAGGAGCTCTCATTTTCACACTGATCCAAGTCAGCTCTATATTACAATTTCAGACAAAAGATCTGTAGAGCCAAGATAAATTGTGGCAGTGAATATCAGGTTATTAATCTTCTTTTATGGCAATTAATTATGTACAGCATATGCATTTCCCAAAAGCCAGAAGGAGAGTGCAAATGCATTTTCTAGAATACTTTTAAATTAAAAACTCAATATAGCTGTTTCCCTTACTGTGAAAACTTCAATATAAAAATTGGTTATTGAGATTCTTATGAAGAGACAATAGGTAGTTCTCTTTAACAACCAAATGTATATAATTTTCTTTTCTAACCAATTTTTCAACAAGTGGAATTTTAAGACATTCGTGAAAGTCTTTGAAGTCATGCTTTATAGGTTAGAAATAAGGAAAAAAAAACCTGAAACCATTAAGATGCTGATCATTTTATCAGTAGCACTATAAATTCTGCCCTCCTGAGGAGGATTAAAATATTCATTCCAGATTGCTCTTTCAGGAAATCATATTATGTGCTCCCCACAGAGACAGGGAAAGATGTCAAACCATGAAATTCCCCTAGAATTTTAAAAAATGCAGATATTTCTCCTGAGTGACATATGGCTTTTGGTATGTTATGACATTCTGAATGACACAGAAACATTTTTCTTTCCTTTCTTGCTTGTTGTTGTTGTTTCTCAATAATAATGCGTTTTCTTAAAGGAAACAAAGAAGAAAAATAGGATCCATCATTCACAGAAGCTACACTAATAATGGAAATTTAATGCGCATCTTTTAAAACAAGGACTTTACTGTGGATTTTTAAAAACTCCTCTCCAGAGAAATAGTGATTTCTTAATTCTGACTATCATGGATTGTAGGAGGTGAAGAGAGTCTCATTTCACTATATTGAATCCTCTGTAAGTCAGTAATAGCAATTTGCCATCAGAATGTGCAGAAACATTTTATACGCCAATAATTTATAAAGTGAGCATGACTGAAATTAACATAATTCCATTGAGAAAATAGGTACCTAAATATTGACATAAATGGTAGATAAACCTTCCAAACCTGTGAGTTAGAATCATTCAGATCAGAAAGGGCTCTGATTGAGGCATTTTATCAATGCAGACAGAATTCCCTTCCCCTCTGTTCCTATTAGATTGTATTATAAATTCTATCAACTCAGTAAATAGAGTAGAGGATGTATGTGGGGGAGGGGAGTTGGAAGGGCAGGGTTGAGTGTCAGAAAGTTCTTCCTTATTTTGAACTGAAATATCAACCCTAATAACATTTTCCCTTTCTTTCTGGTTCTAGAAGAAAGCAGAACAAGTCACTCCTCATATAATAATAGAAAATCATACAACCTGTGCTTCTTTTCTCCTTTAGTCTAACTTGCCTCAAATTTGTTTAAACTTTCTTTACAGCATATCTATCTTAACCTCCTAGTTTTTGTTGTTTGTTTGTGGGTGGTGCTGGGGATTGAACCCAGGGCCTTGTGCATGATAGGCAAGCACTCTACTAACTGAGCTATATCCCCAGCCCCAGGCTCCTCATTTTTCTGGTTGCTCTTTTTCAGGTATACTCTAGTTTGTCAGCACTTCATCTAAATCATTTAATATTCCCCTAAGTTAAACATAATGTCAGTTCTGACATAACATCCCCCCTTCATGAACACTTCCATGTGTGTATACATAAATACATTTTTGAGTGCCATTAAATCCTAGGTACTGCTGTGGCAGGAGAATCACAAGTTTCATGCCAGAATGGGCAACTTAGAAAGATAATGTCTCAAAATAAAAAGGCCTGGGGATGCAGTTCAGTGTAAGAGCACCCCTGGGTTCAATTTCCAGTACTACCATTAATAAATAAATCTTTTAAGAAACAAAATCAAACATGACTAAGTAGATATATAGGGTGCTAAGGTTTGAATGTTTGTCCCCTCCAAAACTCAGGTTGGAATCTAGTGGCCACTGTAGCAGTATTAAGATGTGGACGCTTTGAATGGTGATTAGATCACCAGGGCTCTGCCTTCATTGAAGAGATTAATGCCATTAAGAAGGGAAAGGATGAGCTTTGCCCAGCATGGGATGACCAGCAGACAGGTCCTCACCTTGTGCCAGGGCCTTGTTCTTAGACTTGCCAGCCTTCAGAAATATGAAAAATAAAATCTGTTCTGTATAAATTACCGAAGCCTCAAGTATTTTATTATAGCAGCACAAAATGGACCAAAGCACATATAGAGACAGATGTAAACCAACATTTCATTAGCTTTATATATGCTTTAGAAAACTCATGTGAATTCCCACAGGGGAGAGGTTTGCATATAACTTTAATCTGCTACAATGTATGAAGAGGAATCCTTTAAAATGCACTGCATTGGACTAGGACTTAGAAAATGAAATATACTCTTCAATTCTTAAATATTGTACATAGCTTTAAAGTATTATGATACAATGTAAGTTCTTTTCTAGGCCATATCCTGAGATACGTACTGATTATGAACAACCAATCTTAGCTTTCACAATAAAGTATTTCTGTGACATAACTGTTCTTTATTAAGATGGATTAGAATCACAAGTATCAGTGTACCACAACTTGCCATCCTCCTATCTCTGTGCTGTCTGCTGTGTGGTAGCCGTGTACTCGGTGGCTAGCATGAATTTGTATTAGACAGTAGGTCTCATCTCAACACTACCCATTTAAAGCAAATATTTTGTATTATCTTGCTATCCTAAAATGAGAGTCATCTACTCAGTTGGAAAAAAATTGATGTAATGCTTTAATTTTAACACAAAGAATAAATACAAATGCTGTACTTTTAAATATTTTAATATGGTTTTCAATAGCATCTCAACTAAACTAGAAACATAATGAAGTGACTAAATTTTTACACTTCTTTTTAATGACTAAATTCAAATTTAAGAGCAGTCATATCAGAAACCATCCCCCAAGTTTGCCTGGATTGCAGGGCCCAGAGTGGCAGCTCCCTGCTGCTGCATGCAGGGCCAGACCTGGGGAAGCAATACCTCCACTCCCCGCGACCCGCCCAGCGGTGACCAGAGCAAGAGGTAGGCATCCGCCTGACCACCGGAAGAAGAGATCCAGCCTCCAGTTTGCCTAGCCTGCAGGGCCCAGAGTGGCAGCTCCCTGCTGCTGAATGCAGGGCCTATCCTGAGGATAAGCCCCCCTACACTCTTCCACTGTGCCATTCTGCAAAGGGCCAAAGGTGCAGACTTGACTCCACTAACAGGATTGCTGACTGGATAAGTTCCGGGTCAATTGACTTAATCTGAAAGGGAAATAAGAGGGCTTCCAAGGGTCCATTTGGCTTGAGACTTATTCCTGGTTTCAACGTTTTTGTTCGTTTGTTTCTTGGGGGGGGTTGTTTGATAATTTCTGGGTTTTGTTGTTGTTGTTGTTTTGCTTCATTTTGATTGACAGTGTGTTTGTTTGCTTCTGTTCCTCTTTGCTTTCTTTCTTTTCTTCCTTCTCATTTTAGTATTTTTTTCTCCTTCCTTCATCTTCCCTATTTCCACCCTGCCATTGCATACTCAACAAAGGCAAAAACAAGTTATACGCAGAAATTGGGATTTTTTTGAACGAGTACAATTGAAATATATAGCAAAGTGGTGTTATATGTAGTGTATTCTCTATTTTCTAGACTCACTCCCTCTCATACTAATTTCTACTCCTTGGTCACTTTTTTTCTTTTTTTTCTTTTTCTCCATCTTTCTTTATTTCTTCTCTCAACCACTGCATAAATTAGGTTTATATATAAATTCGTCTTTCCACCTAATCATTCGTTATTTCCTCTCTCATCTGCTGATACTAAACCACTTCCATAGAACTCTCTTTTCATACTTTCTAAGAAAGAACAAGTCAGTTCACTCACTTCCCTCTTACTAAACATATCACCTCTGTGTCCATTACTTGAATCTATAAAGCCCCATTAGAAGCTTACAGACTAATTTGGAAACAATATCTAGGTTAACTAAATCTGTACATTTTGGTCAAACTGGGATTCTCTGAATAGAAAGTGTCTGATTTTAAAGTGTAAAGGAAATATAAGGGGATCTGATAGCATTGTACTACAGGAGCAACGTAAGGTTCTAAGGTAAAAGCAAAATAGTCAAGGTCCCATAGTGCAAGAAGAATAGATATACAAGCAAGATGAAGAAACAAGGAAGGAAAGTGACACAAACAAATCAATATACCTCCTCAGTAGATTCCATGGCATGCACAGTTGGTGAAATGACAGAGGTGGAATTTAGAAATTACATTTGCCAAATGCTTGCGGAACTTAAGAATGAACTCAAAAATGAGATGAGGGAGCAAGTACAGATGGTGAAAGATCATTTTGACAAAGAACTCCATAAACAAATACAGGAAGTAAAAGATTACTTCAATAGGGAGATAGAGGCTCTAAAGAGAAACCAAACAGAAATTCCGGAAATGAAAGAAGCAATAAACCAAAATAAAAGCTCAATCGAAAGTATCACCAACAGAGTAGATCACTTGGAAGAAAGAACCTCAGACAATGAGGACAAAATATATACCCTAGAGAAAAATCTAGATTACACAGCAAAAATGGTAAGAAACCAAGAACAGACCATCCAAGAATTATGGGACAACATAAAAAGACCAAACATAAGAGTGATTGGGGTAGAGGAGGGGGCAGAGTTTCAAGCCAAAGGAATGAATAATTTATTTAATGAAATAATTACAGAAAATTTTCCAAACTTGAGGAATGAATGGAAAAACCAAGTTCAAGAGGCTTACCGAACACCAAACATACAAAATCACAATAGATCCACACCAAGACACATTATAATGAAAATGCCTAATATACTGAGCAAGGAGAGAATATTAAAAGCCACAAGAGAAAGGAAGCAGATTACATATAGGGGGAAACCAATCAGACTATGTTCAGACTTTTCTACCCAGACCGTAAAAGCAAGAAGATCCTGGAATAGCATATTTCAAGTTCTGAAAGAAAAGGGATGTCAACCAAGAATCTTATATCCAGCAAAATTGAGCTTTAGATTCGAAGATGAAATAAAAACCTTCCACGACAAGCAAAAGTTAAAAGATTTCGCAGCTCGAAAGCCAGCACTTCTAAACATCCTGAGCAAAATTTTTCATGAAGAAGAAGAGAAAAATAACAACGAAAATCAACAAAGGGAGATATTAAACTAAGGGAAATACCAACCAGAAGAGAAATCAAATCAAGCTAAAGATCATAATACAAATAAAAATGGATGGGAATAAAAACCACATTTCAATAATAACCCTGAATGTTAACGGCCTAAACTCACCATTCAAAAGACACAGATTATCTGAATGGATTAAAAGAAATGACCCAACAATTTGCTGTCTACAAGAAACACACCTCATAGAAAAAGACATCAATAGACTGAAGGTGAAAGGCTGGGAAAAGTCTTATCACTCACATGGCCTGCGGAAGCAAGCAGGGGTTTCCATTCTCATTTCAAATAAGGTAGACTTCAAGCCAAAACTAATCAAAAGGGACAAAGATGGATATTTCTTACTACTTAAGGGAACCACTCATCAACAGGATATAACAATCATAAATCTATATGCCCCCAATAATGGAGCACCTACATTCATCAAACAAACCCTTCTCAAATTCAAGAGTAAAATTGACCACAACACAGTTATTCTAGGAGATTTCAACACACCTCTCTCACCAATAGATAGATCATCCAAGCAAAAGCTGAACAAAGAAACCATAGGCCTCCTTAAAACAATTAATAACTTAGACTTAACGGACATATATAGAATATTTCATCCCACAGTAAAAGAATACACTTTTTTCTCAGCAGCACATGGCTCCTTCTCCAAAATAGACCATATATTATGTCACAAGGCAACTCTCAACAAATATAAAAAAATAGAGATACTACCCTGCATGCTATTGGACCAAAAGGAATGAAATTGGAAATCAATGACAAAACAAGGAATAAGAAAAAACTACTCCATCAACTGGAAGCTAAAGCAACATGCTACTGAATGAACAAGGGTTTGAAGAAGACATCAAAGAGGAGATCAAAAAATGCCTAGAGGTAAATGAGAACACAGATACATCATATAGAAATCTCTGGGACACTATGAAGGCAGTAGTAAGAGGAAAATTCATTGCACTGAGTTCATTCCTTAAAAGGAAAAAAAAACAACAAATAAATGACTTAACATCCCACCTCAAAGCACTAGAAAAAGAAGAACAGACCAACACCAAGAGCAGCAGAAGACAGGAAATAATTAAAATCAGAGCAGAAATTAATGAAATTGAGACTAAGGAAACAATTCAAAGAATTGACAAAACTAAAAGTTGGTTCTTTGAAAAATAAACAAAATTGACAGACCCTTAGCAATGCTAACGAAAAGAAGAGAAAAAACTCAAATTACTAACATTCGTGATGAAAAAGGGAATATCACAACAAACACCTCAGATATACAGAATATAATTAGAAATTACTTTGAAAACTTGTACTGTAATAAAATAGAAAATACTGAATGCATTGACAGATTTCTAGAGTCACATGATTTGCCTAAACTGGATCTGGAGGCTATACACAGTTTAAACAAAAATTACAAGCGAAGAAATAGAAGATGTCATCAAAAAGCTACCAACAAGGAAAAGTCCAGGACCTGATGGGTTTACAGCCGAGGTCTACAAGACTTTCAAAGAAGAATTAATACCAATGCTCTTCAAACTATTTCAAGAAATAGAAAAAGAGGGAGCTCTTCCAGACTCTTTCTATGAGGCCAGTATTACATTAATTCCAAAGCCAGGCAAAGACGCATCCAAAAAAGAAAACTTCAGGTCAATATCTTTAATGAACATAGATGCAAAAATCCTCAACAAAATTCTGGCAAAACAGATACAAAAACATATCAAAAAGATAGTGCACCACGATCAAGTGGGGTTTATTCCAGGGATGCAAAGCTGGTTCAATATTCGGAAATCAATAAACATAATACATCACATCAATAGACATAAGATAAAAATCATATGATTGTCTCAATAGATGCAGAAAAAGCATTTGACAAAATACAGCACCCCTTTATGTTCAAAACACTAGAAAAACTAGGAATATCAGGAACATATCTCAACATTATAAAAGCTATTTATGCAAGACCCAGAGCTAACATTATCTTAAATGGAGAAAAATTGAAAGCATTTCCTCTGAAAACTGGAACAAGACAGGGATGCCCCCTTTCACCACTGCTATTTAACATAGTACTGGAAACTCTGGCCAGAGCAATTAGACAGACAAAAGAAATTAAAGGGATCCAGATAGGAAAAGAAGAGCTCAAATTAGCACTATTTGCTGATGACATGATAATATACCTAGAAGACCCAAAAAACTCTACCAGAAAACTTTTTCAACTAGTAAATGAATTCGGCAAAGTAGCAGGATACAAAATCAATACCCATAAGTCAAAGGCATTTTTATACATCAGTGACAAAGCCTCTGAAAGGGAAATGATGAAAACGACCCCATTTACAATAGCATCTAGACAAAAAAAAAAAAAAAAAAAAAAAAAAAAAATACCTGGGAATCAACTTAACAAAAGAGGTGAAAGACCTCTATAAAGAAAATTATAGAACACTAAAGAAAGAAATCATAAAACTCAGAAGATGGAAAGACCTACCTTGCTCTTGGATAGGTAGAGTCAATATTGTCAAAATGTCCATACTACCAAAGGCATTATACAGATTTAATGCAATTCCAATCAAAATCCCAATGTCATTCTTCAAAGAAATAGAAAAAGCAATCATGAAATTCATCTGGAAAAATAAGAGACCCAGAATAGCCAAAGCAATCCTGAGCAAGAAAAGTGAATCAGGGGGCATCACCATACCAGACTTTAAATTATACTGTAGAGCAATAGTAACAAAAACAGCATGGTATTGGCACCAAAACAGACTGGTGGACGGACCAATGGTACAGAATTGAGGACACAGAGACTAATACATATAATTTCAGTTATCTTATATTAGACAAAGGTGCCAAAAATGTACAGTGGAGAAAGGATAGCCTCTTCAACAAATGGTGCTGGGAAAACTGGAAATCCATATTCAACAAAATGAAATTAAACTTGTATCTCTCACCATGCACAAAACTCAATTCAAAGTGGATCAAGGACCTAGGAATTAGATCTGAGACAATACGCCTAATAGAAAAAGTAAGCTCCAATTTCCAACATGTCAGATTAGGCCCCAAGTTCCTTAATAAGAATCCTGTAGCGCAAGAACTATTACCAAGAATTAATGAATGGGATAGAGTTAAGCTAAAAAGCTTCTTCTCAGCAAAAGAAACAATCAGTGAGGTGAACAGAGAGCCAACTAATTGGGAACAAATATTTAATACATGCACATCAAACAGAGCACTAATTTCTAGAATATATAAAGAACTCAAAAATCTTTACACCTAAAAAGAAAATAACCCAGTCAATAAATGGGCTAAGGAACTGAAAAGACACTTCTCAGAAGAAGATACACAATTAATCAACAAATATATGAAAAAAATGCTTAACATCGCTGGCAATTAGAGAAATGCAAATAAAAACTACTCTGATTTCATTTCACTCCAATCAGAATGGCAGCTATCAAGAACACAAACAACAATAAATGTTGGAGAGGATGTGGGGAAAAAGGCACACTCATACATTGCTGGTGGGACTGCAAAATGGTGCAACCGCTATGGAAAGCAGTATGGAGATTTCTTGGGAAAATGGGAATGGAACCACCCTATGACCCAGCCATCCCACTCCTGGGTCTGTTCCCAAAAGACTTAAAAACAGCATATTACAGTGACACAGCCACTTCAATGTTTATAGCAGCACAATTCATAATAGCTAGGTTGTGGAACCAACCTAGATGTCCCTCAGTAGATGAGTGGATAAAGAAAATGTGGTATATATACAAAATGGAATTTTACTCAGCAATAAGAGAGAATAAAATAATGACATTTGCAGGTAAATGTATGAAGTTGGAGAATATAATGCTATGTGAAATTAGTCAATCTCAAAAATCCAAATACCAAATGTTTTCTCTGATATAAGGAGGTTAGTTCACAGTGTGATTGGATGGGGGGTACATAGGAGGATTAGAGGAACACTAGAATGGTCAAAGGAAAGGGAAGGCAAGGAAGGGAGCAGGGGGGGAGAAGGCGGGAAAAATGGTGGTTGAATGAGATGGATATCACTATCCTAAATGCATGATTAAAGATCTGAGTGGTACTTATATACTTTGTGTACAAGCAGTTGTATGTAAAAAGATGATATACTTGCACATTATGAATAAATAAATAAATAACAAAAAAATACAAAAAAAAAAAAAAGAAACCATCCCCAATACTAAGATTTGAATGTGTTCCCCAAATTTCATGTGTTAGAAACTTAATTCCCAATGCAAAAGCATTGAGGGTGGGACCATTAATAAGTGATTAGAAGGGAAAGGAGGAGGAGGAGGAGGAGGAGGAGATAAAAGCAGGTTTGTCATGGTGAGAGTGAATTTGTTATAAGAACTGGTTCAGAACCTGGCACACTGGTACATGCCTGTAATCCCAGCTGCTTGGGAAACTGGGGCAGGAGCATCACAAACTCAAGGCCGGCCTCAACAACTTAATGAGCCCCAAACAAATAACAAAGGGTGCCTGGCCCTTTCTTGCTCTCTTGATTTTCCTCTCTCTTGACTTTCTGCCTTCTACCATAGAACCATGCAGCATGGAGTTCTCACCAGGTATCAGAACCTTGATATCCGATTCTTCAGACTCTCAAGAACCATAAGAAATAAACGTGATTGATTACAAATTACCTAGTCTATGGTTACAGCAACACAAAATAAACTAAGTTAGTATACTAGAAGACAGAACTAATAGAAAGTAAATGTTTGGATACAACTTAACTCAAACTACTGATAAGATTAGCGATAATGGACCAGTACTTATTTCAGTTGTATGCAACTTTCTACATGAATGTACCAGGACAACAGAATGTCTTGCAAAACACAGAAAATTCTTTTTGTGGAACTATTCTATACATGACTTCTAATATCTTTCACCTCGCCTTCCCCCAACAATCACTAATGTCTGTAATTCTCTTGAATCACTAGAGCACTGAAAACAAACAATAACTTTCACATTTCTAAAACACCTGCTGGGGGTTATTCCACTTCCGCTGAGATTCACAGTTGTAAACTCACCCAGATTAATTATGCTCGCTTGTTAAAGGCAGTGGGGTCCAGCATCCTACTTTAAGACCATTGACATGTAAAATTCCCAGGGCCACAGGCATAGTGCTCAGCCATCCAGTGCTCAGGACTTGGTTGGAAGGCTCTCTCTTCTGATTGGTCAGTGTATGAGGTCTGAAACTGTTCAACATTTAATAATCTTTGACTCTTGACAAAAAGTTCTCTTTATCACTTCAACTTGAATTGGGTTTTCAATAATTTGAAAGCTTTCTCACTGATACTGAAAATATTAGTTTACAAATCCAAAATTATTGTTTTTCTCACCAAATTTAGATCATATTAATGGTTTCTTGACAATTTTCTGATTTTATAATTACTTATATCTTTATCACATTTTCATCAACTCAATATTTAAAGAGCAACCTATTCTTCTAGGTATTCTTACCATATTAATTAATTCAATTAGCATCTAGTTTCATTTTTAATCTAAATTAAAGTAAATGAAATTTGAAGAATCTCTGTGCCTTGGCACACACCTGTAATCACAGAGACTGGAGAATCTGAGGCAGAAGGATTCTAAGTTTCAGGCCAGCCCACAAAACTTAGTGAGGCCCGCCTCAAAATTTAAAGAGAGAGAGAGAGAGAGAGAGAGAGAGAGAGAGAGAGAGAATTTTAAAGTTAGGGTTAATTCTTAGTTAACAAATATTGTAATTAAATAAATAATAATAAATTATGGCTTCATAGTACTTTACAGATTATAGATCACTTCCATATTCAGGACCTCATTTAAACTTTTTAATTTTCTCTTGTGCTATTGTCTAATCATCCCTAATGAGAAAGAGGGTCCCAGGAGTTAATTTTCTGGGTGAGACTCACAACCCTGGATAAGAGGTGCCTCCTAACTTTGTGTTCTTTCAAGTTACTCCACTGAGGCTATTAATTGTGTGTCCTTTTCCCCAGTGGAATAAGGTCTGTCTGCTACTTCCTGGGTGGCTTTTCCAGGCATTTTGGAGAGGGCTGGTTGATTTTAACAACACTCCTTCCCCCACGGTCCTTGCCAATCCATCTGTATTGTTCTATGATGCTTCTTTGGCCTTTCGTCTGAGGGAGAGAGCTCAGAAACAAGGTATTATACCAAGAGAAGATGGTAAAGCAAGAGGTCTGTTGACTAATTCCTTGTTGAACAATTATGTTTCTTAATAATCACACTCCTTCCTTGAATAATGTAATTTCAGCATTTCATATTCTACTTCTTTTTCAACATACAAAACACATTCCAAAAGTTAGAAGTAGTTGATATGTATGATTGATGTTTGCAAAAAAGGAGAAATAAGCAAAATAACAAAAATGTTTCCATGACTCAGTTTTCCAAACTGCAAATTGAACACATTGAACTATGTGATCTTATAGCAACATCATAGGCCTCTGAGGAGGACTGATGGCTCTGATAAGGTGTTATATTTCTGGAATTTGAAAGTATATTCAGGCCAACCAAAAATGCAGTAATCAAACATGGGAATAAGATTTTTCAGTTAGAAAAGCTTGTGTTCTTAATAAAAATTATTTCCAAAAATCAACATAAATAATAAAAAAATAAAATTCAATGTTTTGTAGGTGTATAATTTTAACCATTTAGTGAGTCAAGTTTTTAAGGTACCATTTGTTTACAATAGAGAGAGGATCCCTTTAAGCATCTACACAGAACTTTTCCAAAACAACAATGTTAGTATTCAGAATATCTGACCGCAGGAGAGCAAAGCACATTTAGACTCCAGATGAATTCATTTGATATGAAAACTAATGCCTAATGAATAAGTTTAATTAAAATTTAACACCACTCATTATAAAAAGCTATCATATCAAAGAACACAATGCTGGAGCAAAATCAATAGAATAAGATAACATTGTGGTTCAGTAAATATATGACTCAAAACCTCCTCAGAAGCTGCAGAGTAAAAGCACTGAATTAGAATAGATAATTATCCCAAAATGCCTGCATATCACACATTGCCCAAATCATCCATGACTACAACATTGTTATTCTAAGATTATAAATTAATAGGTAGTGTCAGAACCTGTGTAATTGAAATTGGTTGGGATGTCAAATTAGGATAGCAAGTTTGGATGCCAAATGCATTTTATATCATCAGTCAATACTGTTGGCTTTGCAAAGAAAAAGGTTGACACTGTCCTCAAGATAATTGCTTCAATTGTTAAGATCAACCTAATTAGAAGTAAACAAGACCCAAGTAAGCAATCAAAAGCTAGAGAATGACTGGGATGCTAAAGTGAAGACGGATGGTAAAGAACCTTCAGTACAAATCACCACATAGTCCACCTAGAATCTGATTAGTTAAAATATGCAAATTACAGAAAGCCACACAGCAAGCAATGAATAATAGAAACTATTTGGATAGCTGGATCAAGAAAATATGGGTGATCCCTGCTGAGTATGTACCCACTTATGTTAGGAAACAGCTTGCTATCTTAGAGAGAACATGGAATTTACAGTCACTGGTTATGAATATTGACATTTCCACCTACTACCTGTGTGACCTTGGAAAAATCACCATATTTCTATGAGACACAAGTTTTTCCATTTTATATTGGACACAGAGATACCAGCTGTTCATAGAGTGACTCACAGTAGATCACATATGTCAAAGCAGTTTGCAATCTGTAAAGTGACACTCAAATGCTGGCTTATTACTGTTTCTTTCCCAGTGTTTTACATGATTCTTTCAGACATTACCTTCATCCAAATCAGGGAAGTGTTAACTAACTAATACTGGTATCCTGCCAAGCTGGGCGACAGTCCCTACTCAGTTCTTTAGATACTCACTATATGCATGAAAGTTATTCTGTCTTCCTTAAATAAAGGGAGGACTCTGTGGACAATAAAACATTATTTTATAAGTTAATAATTACCAAACTTCTGTGTTGAAATATTAAGTAGCTGTTTCCCATACAATGTGGAAACTCAGTCTCTAAGTCAGTTAATTTAGTGCACATAAATATGTCTTGCTAGACATGATGGCACACACCTATAATCCCAGCAGCCCAGGAGACCAAGGCAGGAGGATTGCAACTTTCAGGCCAGCCCGGGCAATTTAGTGAGACCCTGTCTCAAAATAAAAAATAAAAAGACTGGTGAGGTTGCTCAGTGGTCCCCTGGGTTCTGTTCCCAGTATCACAAAAACAATCAAATATGTCTTATACCCAAAGGTTAAGATAGAGGGAGAAAATTACTTGATTTTGGAGTGTATTTTGTTAATACCTCACTACCAAATCCTAGTTTAGAATTAATGTGTTGAAATACAAAGAATAAATAAATGATAATTGTGCTTAAGAGCTTCCCCAATTCAATTTAGAAATGACCAAAGAAATACTGAAGTGCTCTAAACTCTACTATCAATTTACTTAATATTATTATAAATATAATTATTCTTATGGTAAATTTCTATTTCACTGTGTAGGAATGCTCTATCTGATATTCCAGCATGTAGACTTGTTTCATTAATTGATTCTTTTGACTACCCTTAAAATTATAATAGCAGTATACTCGTGTAAATTATTATTGAAAATTATTTCATATATGTTTATGCTGAAATCAACTAAAGGAAATTTATTCATCTTAATTGCTAGAAATAAAAAATGAGTCTCCACCAATAAAAAAGGTCCAACAAACTGAATTCAAAGGAAAATATGTGACATCAAAAATTCCCACCTATTTATGTTCATCAACCATAGGATCATCTGACATTAATTTCTTAGAAATCACTTAGTAAACAACAACAAAAAATACAATTTAAAAACTAAATGGCATTTTTACTGAGTAAAAAGTATTTATCAAAAATAACAATTCTTTTTTCTTCTTCTAACCTTCAGTTTCATTATTTGTAATCAACAAATATTTTGAGTGCATATGCATCACAATTAATTAGATATTTTAGGGACAGACCTCTGATTCCAGATAACTAATACTATGTATGGATAAGCATGGCATAGATGGATGAAAAAATCTCAAAAATTAGGAGATTTTTATATTTATATATATTATATTTTATATTTAAAATAATGTAATATCTTTGCACAGTGCCTGATAATTTTCAAAGCACTTTTGTAAATGTAGTTATTTTACTTGACCATTACAGATAGCAAATATCAATGGATAAATGTTTACTGACAGTAAAGAAATTTCATGATTCAGAAGAAAATTTAATGCCAAATGAGTAAACTTGGCAAATAGTGCTTTGAGTCAAAGAAGAGATAAAAACAATGGAATCTATCAAAGAAATGGAGAACATGGGTCAACTTGTTTCACAAGAGTTGAATCTGTGTTTAGAAATAACAAGATTGAGTTCAGACAACAGAATACACAGTAGAAAACACCCAGCGGGTAAAAGCATGCAGTCATTGTGATGTTGTGGAGGAACCTGAAGGACATTATGTTAAATGAAATAAGTCTGATGCAGAAAAACAAATACCTTACCATCTCCCTCATGTGTGGACCTAGATCAGTTATCTCCGAGAATTGGAAAGACCCTGGAAACCCACTTCCAGGGACAGAAAAGACAGAGGGTAACTTGGAGAGATGTTAGTCAATAGAAAACTTCAGTTAGGAAAAATAAGTTCACATATGTATAACATGGAGACTATAGATAATAACAAAGTATTATGTTCTTGAAAATGCAAAAAAAAAAAAAAAGGAAGGAAAGAAAATTGTCAAAGGACAAAACTTCAATAGGAAAATCACAAAAATGAAGCTCTAGAGGCTAAAACACACTTTTCCCCCACAAATAAGAAAGTAAAAGATGTAGAAGACTGATTAAAATATGTATGTAGACATAGGAAATAAGTTATTGGTATAAAAAGAATATTTTTATTTATTTTAACTATTATACACAGGTCTGTCAGTGTCAACTGAAATTATAAGTTATAAAAGACATTGCAACAGTGACTATTGTATTAATGAGATATAAAGGCCCTTGCAAACATGGAATATTTTGCTAATTTTAGATCAATAAGTTATATACCTAAGTGAAATATTGAAAGGAAGTGTAGGTTGCAAGCAGAAAAGAGTAAAAATGTGATGATTCATTCAAATAATTGCAGTTAAAATAGGGTTACAAAAGACCTGACTGTATATTTCAAAATCTAGATGAAAGGATTTCGAATGTTTACACAACAAAGAAATTTTAAATATTTAATAAGATAGGTACATTTCTTCTGATTTGAACATATGCAATACACCCATGTATCAAAACATCAAGTTACTCAATGAGTGTATACAATATTCATGTCTCATGTATTGGTTAAAAAATAAATATAATTTAAATTTTAAAAAATTGAAACTAAATAGAAATTAAAAAATTAAAAGGCAATGTCATTATACCCAAAGAGTTTTAAAGTTCAAACGAGATCCATGTTGAATGACAACCCATCCTATTGATGTTTATTAAGCTTTGGACAGACTACAAGCAAACATTGTCCAAAAGAATTAGAAAAATACTGAGCAAAAGATAAAAGTGTTGTTGAGGATGTGGAGAAAAGGGAACCCTGGCACACTGTTGATGGAAGTATTAATTAGTGCAGTCATTATGAAAAACAGTATGGAAGTTCCTTAATATCTTAAACCACCAAATGATTCATCAACCTCACTACTAAATAAATGCAAAATGAAACAAATTCAGCATGAGTGAGAAACACCTGCATTTCCATATTTATTGTGGCACTGCTCATAACAGCCAAGACATGGGATGAAGTCTCCATCAGTGGATGAATACATAAAGAAACAATGGTATACACCCACGAGGAAATGCTGTTTAGCCATTATAAAAAGATGAAACCCTGACATTTGCAACAACATGTATGAACCTGGAAAACATTATGTTAAGTGAAATAAGCCAGGCATATAATGCACAATATCACTCATTTATAGACTCTAAAAATGTCAATCTCATAGAAGTAGAAAGTAGAAGAATGCTTACCAGAGACTGGAGAGGGGAAAGGCGGGGATGGGAAGAGATTAGTTAACTGGTACAAAGGTAGTTAGGAAGGAGGAATAAGTTCCAGTACTCTATGGCACAGTAGGGTGACTATATATAATGTATTGCATAGTTCAATTAGCTGAAAGAGAATACTTTGAATGCTGCACCACAAATAAATGATAAACATAATGTGATGGATATGCTCATTATCCTGACTTGATCAACATAAAAGGTATAAAAGTGTATCAAGGCATCACTTTTACACCATGAATTTGTATAGTTATTATATGTAAATTAAAGGTAAAATAAAATCATGAAATTAAAAGAAATAGAAAAAATTAGAAATATGGAATTTGGAGGACAAACCATTGAAGAGACCACCAAAGCTGCTTCCTACTTCTCTGTGGCCAGAAATGGCTGCTATGACTAATAATACTCTCAAACCCCACCCGAACAGGAAGATATGTGGAAGGCTGGAGAACTGACTGTGAGCAGAATTTCATTGATTAATGTATCTGGGATATTTGCATCCCCTACCTGGTTTTCAATCAGTGCTCATTCTAAGTCTTAAATTTACTTTTTATTTTTTTCAGTTTAAGCTATGACATCTCATAATTTTTTTAAGGAAAATGAAGTTAAATTTTTAAATTTATAAAGAAATAGAAGAAATGGCAGTTAAAGAAACAGGGAAAAATAGAAGTAGCTGTCAAAAAAGGAAGAAGAGAAATTACAGGAAATCAAAACAAAACCAAAGACTTCACAAGCCATTTTTCAAGAAGCAGACACTTGAACCAATGCTAAATGAGAAAGAAACATGCAGCACTGAGCACACCTGTAGATAACACAGAAATGGCCAAATGGATAAAAGAACCGAGTCTGTCCTCTTACTTTTCCTGCATTAGTCTGATGTTCCCATTTCTGAAGGTATTGGGATAAATAAAACATGTTTAAAATGCTTAAATTGTTCTCACCATGTAGTTTTCAGAATTCACTTTTTTTTTTTAAAGTTAAGAGACAAGTTCTACATGATTTACAGAAATCAGCAATGGGGAAGTTGCAGGAAGGTGCTCATTTGATGGTCAGAATACAGTTGCTTCATGAACAAATCAATGAAGCTCATTCCCAGCAGAATGAGATTTTATTTATAGGATTTTTATTATATTACTTCACCCCTCAGAGATAATGATTGTACAAAACAAGTATATTGGCAGAATAGTTTGATCTGATGATCAGTGTGAAAGTTGGATTTAGATACAAGGTCGGGGAGGATATTATAAAATCCTCTAATTGCCTTAAGCTACTACATTGACAAAAGACAATCTATTATGGCATTTAGAATTTATGGAATGCTTGAATCCTTTCAAAAATATTTCATTGAACAATAATATAATATTAGTGTCATAAAATTCTAGCATTCCTGAAGCATTACTATTTGTCCTTTAACTTTTGACAATGTTAATTGAATAATCTATAAAATGTTATAAAACCTGCAGATAAATTTTATGATAGAATAATTCTCTTTTACCTAACAAAATTTGGTTTCCACATATGCCTGTAGCAGTTTTTTTGTTTTTTTTTAAACCAACTTTGAGGATTATACTGGGCCTGAGGAGTATGGTATTTAGTAAATCTATCCTTTTCCACAAGAAACCAAAAAATGGGGAAACAGTCTGCATTTTGGTTGTTTTGGGAATTGCAGAGGACTTTTCATAACCTCAGTTTTATCTTTCTTATCATTTCTAGTCATGCTTTTAAGAGAGAAAACTAAGCATGCATGGTTTTAGGGCTACCAGTAAACATCCTTCAGTGTCCCAAAATGCCCTCCACAGTGTCTTATTTCCAGGTAGAGAACAGCTCACTCCAATGGAATGATAAGACATTTCCTCTACAGCCACCTTGATAGGTTCCTTGAAATCTGTCACTGTTATTTAATGTGCTGAGGAAAACAGACTTTTGACAAATGAGTAATATTTTCCTATTAAAAACATCACAGACATCATTAAAAAATGGTGGAGAGTTTGTTGTGGAAAGAGTGTGCTTATAAAAGCTAATATTACTGGAAGAGCAGCAGAGTGAAAACCCCTGATTCCCCCACCAACTCTGTGGTTTTGGCTTTAAAAAGTTGTTACAGGATTACAGGTCTCTAAGGTCCCCTGATAATGCAATCTTTTGGTATTATTCCCTTGAGGGAAATCACTCAATTCTTATTTTAAAATTACTTTTCCCCTTTTTTGTTTCCATTTCCTTTAGACTGGAACCTTCTCTTACATGGTGGCTTATGGTGAAGGTAGGTGACTTGCAATCCATTAAGCATCTGGAACAGTGCCCACCACATGGAAAGTACCATACTGCTTATTACTGCCTGTATAACTTGCATGACAGGAACAACTTTATGTTTCACTGTGTTTTCAAATCTAGGATGGTACTCAGACACTCTATATGCATTGGGCCCAGAGAAGCCTGTGATTTCCTGTGTTGCTTCATTTGTCGGCATTCTCATGCAGTATTTAAAAATCCCAAAATGGCAGCCGCTCAATTAACAGCATTAGTGAGCACTTTTGACTTAACTATGGATTGTCTGTGAAATTATTCAAGTCCCTTCCTTCAGGCCCCAAACTCAGTTTCCCTGTGAGTAAAATGAGTTGATTGGATTAGGTGATCTTTAATGTCTCTCCCAGTTCTACATTAACTTTGAGACGTAAATTGCATTTTCAGATATATTTTTAGAGAGGACTGAGAATATACTATAAATTTCTCTTATGAAGGGAAAACATGTATTATATCTGCCATTACAGTTTTCCTGTGAGCTTAACATTTTCTGTGAAGCATTAGTTCTTCCTTAGGCCTTGATTTATAGAGACTTCATTCTTTGATGTTGAAAAAATTCAGACAACTGCCACAAAGGGCTGACTAACTTTGGGTGGCAGAAACTAACCATTACCTATGTGTTTCTAGGTTTCTGTGGCCTTTGATTCATCTTTGGTGACTCTGAATTTCCTGTGAGCACTAATGGGCTTTAAAAAGATATTGGTGTCATATCCAAGGTGACCTTCAGGATAACAACAAGCTGATGGGTTCCCAGAAGTGCAGTCACTCCCTAAATTCTTGGCACACTTGTGATTTCTTTAAAAAGAAGATTCTATTTCCCATTAAGGTCCAGTCTAATGTGTCTGTCTGAGAGCTTCAGTGAGGTAGTAAAAACTAAAACTAAGAATCATGAGGAAATAAAATGAAAGTAAAGAGGTTTTTTTTTTTTTTTTTTTTTTTTTTTTTTTATCTTTTAACAATCAATTTGGAAGACCCTAACCTAAAATTCTATCTATAAATTAAATCTGAACACCTAGATACTCTTACATCAATACTTTTCTTCCCAAAGCTGTGTCTAATAATGAACTGGATGAATAAAGACAACTTGATAGCTCAGAAAAGGGGTCAGCAATATATAGCCTATGTTCACACAGAGCCCACCATATTTTCATAAATAAAATTTTGTTGAAATGTAGCCACATATTTTCTTCTACTGGTTTTCTTTTCAAGCACAATATTGTATAGTTATGATAGAGATTGTATATCCCACGAAACCTAAATTTTTAAAAATCTGTCTCTTTTCAGATAGTTTGTTGACCCTTGGCTCAGAATGCTGCTTCTTTTATGACAGGAGTCTGGAGGACTTAGTATTATATCCATAGAGAGATGCAAAGTCCTGGGAATTTTATCTCTTCCATTGCTGTTAAAATTACTGATAAAATTATTATTAACCACTAGTGAAAGATACTCAAAATTTTTCTATTTTTAATTCCCATTTGTAAATAATATGTAGTCCAAATTTTTTTTTGTAACAAATAGCATATTCATTAAGCTATCCATGGGTTAGTCAAAGTTCTACCCTAAAAACAAGTATGATAATAGTATTTTTTTACTAATGGGTTGTATTTCTTTTCCCCCTCTCGTTACTTGCACTCAGTCTACCAAGACATTATAAAAGACAGTTAAGTGTGTTTTTTTTTTTTGTTGTTGTTGTTGTTTTGTTTTGTTTTGGCACTGGGGATTAAACCCAGGGGCATTTGACCACTGAGTCACAACCCCACCCTATTTTGTATTTTATTTAGAGACAGGGTCTCACTGAGCTGCTTAGCACCTCTCTGTTGCTGAGGCTGGCTTTGAACTCCCGATCCTCCTGTCTCAGCCTCCTGAGCAGATGGGATTGTAAGCATGTTCCACTGAACCTGGCTTAAATCTGCTATTTTTGAGTCTTTGATGTTCCAAACAAATTTCAGTTTTCTAATAATTCTTATCATAAAAGCCTCACATCTTCCATAGTCAGGAGAGAAACTATCAGATAGTCAAGAGAGAAAATTCAGCTGCCAGGTTGCTCACTCTCCTTCACCTTGGTCTTTTCCTTGACAATTAACAGGCTCTCAATTCCACCTGCTGGTTTCCCTCAAATCTGTTTCTGACCTTTCCACTATCTTTGCTTTGGTCATCTCTCCAGTCTAGTCCTAGGTTCTAATATTATTTTCAAACTGCCAATTATTTTTTCTTTCTAAAACTTGGATCTAACCCTTTACTTGTTGATGTAGAAATCTCTCCAAAGACTCCTTTATTATTACAGAATAAAAAATCTATGCACTTTCAATATGAGTTTGAAGGATTTAAGTAATTGGATCTCTGTCTAAAATGTTCTTTCTGTTTTCTTTCTCTTAACCTTATAAATTTTCTTATATATTTGTTTCTAAATTTCAGTATTGGGGATTGAACCCAGGAGCACTTGAGCCACTGAGCTACAGCACCAGCTGTCCCCTCCCACTTTTAACTATTTCTTATTTTGAGACAGGATCTTGCTAAGTTGCCCATACTGTCCTGGAACTTTTGAACCTCCTGCCTCAGCTTCCCAACCTGCCAGGATTATAGGTGTGCATCACCACACCCGGTTCCTTTTTATTCTTATAAGAAATGTCAACATCAATTTTCCCAGGTAATTTTTTTTTTTTTCTGGCCACAAGTCTTCCTTCAAACCTGATTAGAAGTCCCTGTTCCCTATCCTAATAATACTCCGCATCCCTCTGCTTGCGCAACTCATTGCTGTGGGGACACTCTTGGCTTCCACAAGAGGAACAGCAGGAAACAAAGCACTCACAGGACCAGAGAATTATTCATCCCATGCCACAGATAGTTTGTAACAGGGTGAGACAGGTCCTATGGACTCCTTGATCTTTAGAGAAGCAGGGTACAATGACCCTGAACAGATACTCCAAAAGGAGGTGCCAGAGACCTAAATTTGGGGTTTGATTCTAAAAAGATGTTCAGATTATATTACATCCCACACACATGCCTCATCTAATAATTGCTGAAATAAATTTAAACTATCAATTGGGCTCCAAGCTACCTTTCATCTTTCTCTCCTAATGCTCCTTTCATTTTTCCCCATCCATCTCCAAAGCCACGGTGAATCACTATCCTGGAGTATACTCTTTCATGCATCTGTGCTTTTGGCCCTGTCTTAAATACCTGATCTAAAATTTTAATTCCCCAAATCTTAGTCACTTTATAAGGCTTAAGCAACTGAAATTCCATCTGTCCTCTTATTATTAAAGAAAATGCCCTTCTCCCAGGCCTTTATGGATGACTTAATCCTTCCTTATCATATCAACTCAAATCTTTATACTTCTCTTCCTGGTCTATGGTGATGTGTTACTTTTATTACCTTGGTGCCTGACACAATCCTTGCTATATAACAGAAGTTCAACAAACACTATGCTATATCATCAAACTGAACTCTGACACAAAGTATAAGTTATAAATAGCTCTCAAAGTACTTACAGGGAGTGATTTTTACCTAACCATTTCAAGTCATTGCTGTTTTGCTGTTTTGTTATTATTATCTTTATAACTTGGGGAAAGATTGTAAATTCACTCTAGTTTTTCAAAATATACTCTTTAATTAGCTTTTCTGTACATTTCCATTCAAATGAGTCTCAATATAGCTTCCCTAACAGGTGGTTCCTTAAATTGCTGAGATTAATTGGGTGTTTTTACGTGCTTGTAGGAAAGTGCTTACCTTTAGCTTGTTACTGACACTAAACTCATAAAAGGTTATTGAAAATTCATCCTTCAACTTTATATCCCAGTGAGTTACCTTCTTTTTAGAAACATTTATTACAACTTTCTAAAATATTAAGGTATGCTGCATATGGCTTATTTTCTTCTCAATAAGATATTTACTTACACTGGAAGATAGTAAGTTTGTAATATTTAATTAATTTTATCCAAATACAAATATATATTTGTGTATATATATATATATATATATATATATATATATATACATTTAACATCATAGGCCTACTGAGAAATAAATTGGGCATGACCTTACTGAAATCCCTCTCTGGGTAACTGATAACATAGAATTTTTACGTGCTGTCTGAACACACCCTGGTCTTCTAATGATTTATTGCTTGTATAGTATGTCCCCATTTAAAGGGTGAGGTGAACTTTTCAACAAAGCAGCCCCATGTGATTATCAAAGGAAACACAATGCAGACCGACAAGATGAGTTCTGAATTCTCTATCTTCCTCATATCTCCAAGACTGATCTTTGACATTTATTCAATTGCCTTTGAAAACCTGAGACTTCATTTGTACATTTTCTATTCCCAAGGAACAAATTCACACAAATCTGCCAGAAGTGAGTCTTTTTAAAGCTTCTCTTCACAGCTGCTGACAGCAGCTGGGCCCACGGGCAGATTAGAATGTGAAGTCATCTGGTTGCCTTTGCGTTGTAGGCTGACTTGCCTTTACATCTTTAATGTCATGATCAGAGCTGCGGTAGATAGGGATGGGATCATGTTCTTTAAATGTGAAATTTCTCCATCTTATCATTATTCATTTATTCATTCCCATGCTACTTTTACAAGATAGAATGATATAAAACACCAACTATCAATATCAGGATATTGATATAAAGAAGAAACTGCTATGAGTCTAGGTGGCTGAGAAAGAGAAGGTCTCATTGAGGAGCAGGGCCAAATTGACCACTTTTATCTCACTAAAAAGAGAAATAATTGAACAGTAATTTTTGTGTCATGCTTTTTATTAGTTAAGAAATTTACAGATGAGTACATGTGCACCAATCTAGGGGACACTTTAATGCATTTAAGTCAAAACATTATTTTTATTCACTTTGATTTAAGCTACATGGTTATTAAGATATTATTATTCTTCTCTATAGAGTGAACTATCTTTGACATTGTCCATGCATACTGATACATTTATGAAATACTTTATGCTGGTTTACAAATAAATGATTAAGGAGTTCAACATTTTAGATTAAACTGCAGGTATAAACAGGAAGCGAAATGGACTTTACTATTGACAAAGGCTAAGTAACCATTTACAAGTTAACAAAAAGTGTTTTTACCTGATGCACGTACTAAGATGGAGAGTACTATTTAATAGACATATCAGGATTATAAATGATTTATTGGAAAGTTAATGGAGACAATCCATAAAAAGCAGCATTTAATCTTGTGAACTTCAGCTGTCTATAAGATATGTTATTTCTAAATAAAGAGCTTGAGAGAGGGCATATGAGTTTGACATGAAAACAAAGCACAATAAAATTCAGAATACTTAATTTTATACTCTTATTGTAGTTGACTGAAAAATAGTAAGTGAAAATAGGAGGAAGTTTCCATTCCTCTGTGCTTTGAGGAACTCCAAGTGATCACAAACAATTGGATAACATCTCAAGGGAGCACACTGTATGTGTCATGATCAGGGAGGTAAAAATTTAATAATCAATTAGAATGAAACAGAGATGCTATAATAGCAGTGCTGAATGGACTGAGGGAGTAATTAGGTAACGAGGAGAAAAGACAATTAGTATGTGAATACAAACCTGGAGTTCAAAAAACCTGGTGGGTCTGAAGAACAGTAAAGAGTTAGACTTGAGTTGAGGGATTATGTTGCAGTGAACCATACGGAAAGACAAAGTTGAGTTGGTAGGAGAGTGTAAAAATGTAGATGATCTTTTTCTTATAGTGCTTACAAACAAGTGAGATGTTTTTGAATAAGAATGGTTAAACATGAGAATCAGTTAGGGGAGCAGAAGTGTACAGATTAAAATGAGATGGGAAGGAAGTGTAACCAGAATACCAAGTTAGTATATAGTTATATCATGTAGGCCTAGAGTGAGTTTGTAGCGGTGGAAATTAAACGTTGGAATTAAGAAGAAAAAAGAATGCATGGGCTTTCCAAGTATTGTAGATCCCTTGCTGACCACCATGGAGGAATTTGAGGCCTAGAAGATCCTCACCATCATTTGTTGTTACCTGCCAGATTCGAGCTATGAAGACTAGGGTCTACATAAGCTTGTCATCACCCCCAGAGCTGGAGTCATCTTCCTGACCTTGCGCCATTTCATTTTTTCTGTGTAAATAATAAACTATTCCACCTTAAAAAATTAAAAATGAAACATGGGAATAACTGACAGTTTTGTGGTAGATAGAACATACAGAGCCAAAGAAGAAGACTATTTTGATAATGGCTCCGAAACTTCCAATGTGTAGTTGGAAATGAAATAACATTCTTAATAGAAATGATCAAATTGTATGCCAACTTAAATATTAATAAATGTGAAACTAGGCATGCTGGCATGCACCCACAGTCCCAGCATTCCAGACACTGAGGTTGGAGGATCCGTTGAGTCCAGGAATTTGAGACAGGCTGGGCAACATGGCAAGACCAGGTTTAAAATATGTTAGTTACATAAATTGGAAATAAATAAAATTGAGATAGAAGATATGATAATAAAATAATTTTTCTTGTATTTTTATCTGAAGGGATGGGGAAAGATACAAGTAGTAATACCATGGAGAATTCAAAATGAATGGTTTGGTTCTTGTTGAAAATCAGAAAGAGATCCCCCTCCCTTCTGTATTTTTTTTTTTTTTTTTTAGTAGTATATGTCTTAGTAAACTTTTATAGTCTGTCCTCAAAGAAAGTAAGATTAGTGTGGTAAAAATTCATCAAGTCCACCTAGGCAGGACATGACCAGGGAGTTGTAACAAGATTTCTCTCTCTCTAAAATTCCTTATCAGATTGTCTGTGATGCATCACATTCTGGCTTAATGTGTAGTCAAGAGAAAAATTGTTTTCTTTCTCCTCTACGTTTGTGGAGACATTTTCCAACTTGAGAGAAAACTTTTGGTTTCAATTATGTTTTCCCAACACATGATATTTAGACCAAAAATAAGGGCAATTCAGTTATTATTGAGCAGGGCACCACGGTGCATGCCTGCAATCCCAGCAACAGAGGAGCCTTGGCAAATCAGTGAGACCCTGTCTTAAAATTAAAAAAAAAAAAAAAAATTGAAAAATAGAACTGGGGATGTAAATCAGTGGTAAAGTGTCCCTGGGTTCAATCCCTGTGCCAAAGAAAAAGAGTCATTATCATAGAATCAGGTGAAACATGATGAAAGTGAGAATAATTAATGATAAAAATGAAAATAAGAACAGGTAGGAACCAAGGTCTAAATTTTATATGCCATCAGGGTTGTGGGGTTGAAGAAGTGGAGGAGCATTAGGAATGGAAAACTTATTCAGGTACAAGGACCTTCTAGACAATATATAAGAGGAGGATGGAAAACATTTTATGATAAGAATATTCAACTGCTTAGGGTTCCCATGACAGGTCGTTTTGTCGCCTCACCAGCTATTCCCTTTGTCTTAACATTCAACTCCTATAGTAACCATGTATTTAGAGTCTGTTTGCTCTATTCTCGGAGACGCTCTCCTTGGCACCTCCTTTCCCTCCTTCCTTCTTCAAGATAAGCTCTTCTCACTGCTTTAGGCTAAGCGTAGGCATCTTGTCCTCTGGCAGGCTTCCTACAGCACTTTGTTCCTCTTGTGGTTGGGTGGAGCATCTGCTCCCCAGTCCCTGTGTGCCCATAATACCTTTTGCATCTTTCCTTCACAATAATTCATATGATTTTATAGTGATTTGTGTGTGTGTGTGTGTGTGTGTGTGTGTGTGTGTGGCATTTATCAATATTGCACTCATTTAATTAGTCAATTAAAGATGTAAGTAACAAGAGGTCCTAAAAGAATGAGATTTATTGGGCATAATGATTGAATCTAAATCTGTGCTGTCCAAAGTAGAAGATGCTAGGCACATACGGCTGTTGAGCACTTGAAATATGATGAGTCTAAATTAAGATGTACTATAAGTATAAAATACATACTAAATTACTAAGTACAAAAATTAAATATCTCAGTAATTTTTGATGGATAACATGTTGACATACATAACATAATAGACTTTTGGATAGATTTATTCATCTGAACAAAATTAAATACAAGATTTTTTTTTCACTTTTTAAATGTGGTTTAGAGAAAATGTAAAGTTATTTATGTGACTCCATTATATTTCTATTGGACAGCAGTAGTCTAAATACACTAAAACACAGCAATAAGACAGGCCTAGTGGTGCACATCTGTAAATCCCAGCTACTGGGAAGACTTCAGGAGGATTGCAAGTTTGAAACTAGCCTGGGCAACTTAGAGAGACTGTCTCAAAATCAAAAAATAAAAAGGGGTAGGAATATAACTCAGCAATAAAGTGTTACTGGGTTCAATCCCCAGTACCACAAAAAGAAAGCACAACTATGTATACAAATCAGAATCTGTAAGATCAATATGCATGAAATCCCTGAAAATCTACAGTTGTTTTCTAATATCTCCAATCCTATAGACAGTGGTTGCTGGGTCAAACACTCAAAATTTCATTATATTTTTAGAATGTTAAACCTGGAAAAAAACAGCTTCCACCTGGGAAAATGTTATAGAAATCACTCTATAGATTTAGGCTGAAATTTATTTTAAGAGATATCAGAGTTCTCAGTGAACACAGTGCAATGGGTCTTACACTATCCCATCCTCATCATTTCCATCACCCAGATCCTATGTGTCCTGAAGACAAAAAGTACAATCAAGTTCATTCATTTACATTCCGTTGAAAGATTTTTTTTTTTTTTAATGTACCAGAGACTATTCCACTGCGGAAGATACCACATTGAAATAGGCAAATAAGATACCTGTTCTCATATAGCTTAATTTATAAGTGGTGGAAAATAAATAAGAACCAATCAAACAAGTGAATAAATAAAATAATTTCATGATTCTTTTATAGTTGCTTTTGACCCCAAATGACAGAATGTTCAAACAATAGTGATGTTAAATAACAAGGATGATCAGTGTTTATAGAACAAAGAATTCAGAGAAAAACAACTTCAGGTGGAATCAGGCAACCAAACAATGACCTCAGAGTGTAATCCATACCCCACATCTTTTCTTATTACAATGGGTTTAATTTGTATGACTTTACCTCAAGTGTTTATGATGGATGGTACAACTTCAAGTATCTCATTGAGATCAAGAGAGAGCTCTCTGGTCATGCTTTTTCCTCTTCACAGTAGTTGAAAATCTTTCCCAGGTATCCTCAGCCACCTTTCCTTTTATTGGTCTGAACTGGGTCACATGGACATGTCTTGATGTGAGGGAGTCTGAGAAAGAAAGCATCAGTCATCTCCAACCTGTCTACAACCTTCCAAACACTTCACATCAGCTCTAGATTTTTTATAATGCCTAATACAACGTGAATGTTACATAAATAGCTGTTTTACTATATTGTTTAGCAAATAAGGACAAGAAAAAAGACCGTACATGTTCCATAGAGACATAATTCCCTTTTTCATTGAATGTTTTTGATCTGAAGTTGCTTGAATCCATGGATGCAAAACCTACCAAGAACAGAAAACTGGCTATCTACTTTCCAGAGTCTGCAGTGAGGTCAGAAAGAGAAAACAAGACTGAGTAATAGCCACTGTTCTGTTATTCTTTCTTTTTCGATCACATTTCAATTAAGCCTAATGAAGAAAATATACAGAATAATGGGATAGAAACAACTAATATTTTTTTAAAAAAACTTACTTAAAAGACCCTTGGCAAGGCAGTGATATTTGTGCAAAGACTTACATGATTTGGCGACCACCATGTAAAAATTTAGTAAAGGGATTTTCATTTTGCTCAATGGAGAGAATATGTCAGAACATGAACAGATTCAAAATTTGTTCACAAAGAAAAATTTGTATTATTTTTATGCTTAGCCTCTACATTAGTCAAGATTTTCTATAGAAACAAAACTTAGCCACTGTGTCAGTCTTAATTTTACACACACACACACACACACACACACACACACACGGAGAGAGAAGGGGAAAGAAAGAGGAGGGGGAGCTGATTCACACAATTATAATGCTTCTGGGCGCAGTGGCGCACGCCTGTAATCCCAGCACTTTGGGAGGCTGAGGCAGGAGGATCACAAGTTCAAAGCCAGCCTCAGCAATGGCGAGGCACTTAGCAACTCAATGAGACCCTGTCTCTAAATAAAATACAAAAAAGGGCTGGGGATGTGGCCCAGTGGTCGAGTGCCCCTGAGTTCAATCCCTGGTACCACACAAAAAAAAAAAAAAAAAAAAAAAAAAAAAATTATAATACTAACAAGTACAAACTCTGTAGGGCAAGCCAGCAGCCTGGAAGCTCTTGGGCAGGTATTGAGGTTATAGCCATGAGGCAGAAAATTTCTCCAGAAAACCTGTTTTTGTTTTTAAGGCCTTTCACCTGATTGGTTGAGACCTATCCACATATTCAAGAATAATCTCCTTTATTAGAAGTAAACTGGGGCTGGGGGCATAGCTCAGTTGGTAGAGTACTTGCCTTGCATGGACAAGGCCCTGGGTTCAATCTCTATCAACACACACACACACACATACACAAAAAAAGTAAACTGATTATACATATTAATGACATCTGTAAAAACTCCTTATAGCAACACTGAGATTAGTGTTTTAATAACCAGATATCATAGCCCAATCAAGTGGACACATAAAGCTAAATACCACAGCTTCCGTAGTGAAATTTTCAGAGACCCACGAAAGTAGATAATTAGCTGCATGTCTACTATATTCACAATTATCATGGTGTGAAAATATTGATTTTCTTGGTCCTATTTTATATTATCATAACATGTACATAATAACAATTTTCTCAATCAAATAATACTTTAGATTTCACAATTTTCAGTAGGCAAAACTTATGTTCAATTAGCTTTGAAAACATTAACTTAGGATATATTAATTACTTGTCTAAATTTCTTGCACTGTTTACATCATTCCAAAAGAACAAATTGCTTATTTACTATAGTGTAGAAATCTGTATGAATAATCTTTGCTTAGTAAACTCTAGTTCACTATGTTAGTTTGAACTGTATGTAAAGTGGTATATATGCCTTCAAATAGTTAGAAAAATGTTTATTGTCATTCAGTATTCACATAGATTAGCGACAATATATTTTACTTGTTCTAGCTCTTTAAAAATAAAGACATTTCAAATTTCACCAATATCTTAAAATGAGTAATCACTCATATCATCAAAAATCCAAGCAATATAAAAAACCAATTGGTACAAATACCCTTGAACAAGTCATTAAGTTGACATAAACCTAAAACAGAGACTGGGAAATACAGAACAAGCACCTAACACTTCACTTTCAATTGATTTTGATATCGAAGCAGCTAAAACAAAGCTAAATATGTTATAAGCCTTCAGATAGTAAATTTTTTATCATCATCATGTCAATGTTGCAAAGGGATATGTCTGGTGCATTAAATGCAATAAATGAATATATAAATTTTTTCTTCCCTTTGCACATTCCCTTTTCATCCTTCCCCTCTTCCCTCTGTTTTCTGTTTTCAGTGCTGGGTAGGAAACCCAGGGCCAAGCACATACTAGGTAAGGGCTCTACTACTGAGCTATACTCCCAGGCGCCCTTTGCAAATTTTTGACTAAAATTCTTATTGCTTTCCCCATTTCTTACTTCTCTTTCTAGAAAAAAATTACACATTTTTTTCTCCATAAAAGCTCCAAAGTCTCCAAGCATCTGCCTATAGCAGAAACATAAATTCATCAAATACAAAGGCAATAGATATTACAGTTCTTATGTCAGAGACAGTGGGAGCTAGATGTGTGGCTGTAGGCTGGAAGGAGTAAGCTGATCAAAAAGACAAAGCAGCTGTCATGAAAACAGGAAAAGGAAAATCGAACACAAAATGAACATAGAAAAATATATACACCTGACCTTATTAAAATGTTATACCATCACACACTGAGAGTTCAAAAGGGCCAATGTTAGAACATAGCATCAAATAATTTAAGCAAAGTTTCAATTCAAGCTAAATATTATCAATATCTGAATAATAGAGATAATAAAAATCAAGACCAAAATCTGTAATTAGGATTCAAGTATTTATCATCCTGTACTCAATTTTACTTGCAAAATTATGTGTATGAATTTGATATATATACATCTATATACATATGTATGTATGATACTTTTCTTCATGCTAGGGCCATGGGTCACAAATCCAGGGATGGATTTAATATTGTTTGTAGTAAAGGACATCACAATCTGATTGAGGGGTTAAGGGTAAGTGTCTTGGTAATGAACAAGTTAAGAAACTTAAACGTAATGTGATTTATGCTCTGAAAGAGATATGTCTAAAATGTTGTTTTCACACATAAAGGATCAGGTAATGTTTTATACTGCATGTGCCACCTGAATTACATTCTTGAGGATGATCAATTTATTCAATCAGTACCCATTTTTACATTCATTACCAGAGTTACTTTCCCAGCTACATGTGACCTGTAACAATTAGAGCCAATGAAACCACTGGAAGTCCAATGAGAATTTATGAGAAACTCTTGACTCTTACATTTAAGTCTGTTCCTTCATTTCCTCTTCTGCTTCTTTATACATCTCTGGTCTAGATTGTGGAAATGATGACCATGCTGCACTGGTCATCTTAACTACAATCAGAAAAGACAGCAATATATTCAGCCATCTCAAATCTCAGTACCTGCCTACCTGACTTATTCCTTTTGCATGAGAAGTAAACATCTATTTAGCCAAACTTCTATAGTTTATTGTATCTTCTCCTTTGCAGATGAACCTTTTTAATTATTTCATAAGACAGAATTTATGAAAAATATGTTGTGATGTAGAGAAAAAAAAAAGCAGACATAGGGAAAACCTAAATTAAAGGATTGCAAAGTCAAAACAGGCAGTAGGATCTGAGAAGTTCCCAGACAGATGAAAGGGAAAGTTTATGAAAGTGATTTTGTGGCAAAGAAAAATAAGTAAATAAATAAAAGAAGAGATGGGTGTTCATAGGGTAGGTGTTCAAATTTCACTTGTTCTAAAATATGGATAAAAGTAAAAATGGTGTATTGGACTTGGTCATTAGAGCTTTAATATTTTGGAGAATGTAGATTTTGTTGAGTATTGAGGATGCCTGACTAATTGCAAGGGAATGGGAAACAAATGCAAGATATGGAAACAGAGTGGAATGCTAAAGATATCTATAAAGGGGGCAGGTAATATAAGATAGTAGTTTTGTGATTGAACTACTGAGAATTTTCTTTAGCTTTAGGATAGAACTTTATAAGAAAGTGTCAACTGAGAGAATAACATTCTCAAGGCATGAAGTCATACATGGAGTTGAAGATAAATATCCAGCAGCTGTTACCAGAGGGTTCCCCCATAAAGGAGGGGTATCCATGTTCTTTGGGGAGCAAAGGAAGGGTGTGAATGAGCTCTGTGAAAATAAGAAAATGGGATACAGAGGGAAATCACTATTAATACATTTTTCCCCCTTTGTTAAAAGGTTTATTCAAGCTGGGCACTGAAGCACACACCTGTCATCCCAGTGGCTCAGGAGACTGAGGCAGGAGGATCACAAGTTCAAAGCCAGCCTCAGGAATTTGGTGCAGCCCTAAGAAATTTAGTAACACCCTGTTTATAAATAAAAATATAGTTTTTAAAAGTAAAGCATTCCCTGGGTTATAATCCTGGTATATAAAAAAGAAAAAAGTTTAATCAGTTTCTCCTCAGGGCAAATGGAAATTTTTAAGGTATAGGATTTTAGAAGTTGGTAAGGATTTGGAACAACAAATTGAAGGAATGTAATTGGACAAGGAACAATGAAGAGTCCAGTAAATGGTTGCAAATATGAGTGGAACATCCAGCTAAGACCATGAGCTATTGGTTCTTCAGTTATGTCCAGACTCCAGAGACTGACATCCATGTGTTTCTGTGCAAGTGTGGGCTTGGAGAGTTGACGGTGTGTGGCTTCTCTTCCTTTGCACCAAATCACATTTTTCATAAAATGAAATAGTTATAAATATTGAGGGAAATTTGGATGGAATGAAGAAGTTACAGAAGAAGGACAGAGAGCCTGAGTGGGCTGGTGGAAGCAGGTGTGGGAGAGGGGCATTGTGGGGCATGGGGAGTAGAGAACAGCATCTCCAACTGCTTCGCCTTAGGAGGGAATGATTGGTCAAGAATGTAATAGGCCTTTCATTGCATTTGCCACTTTTTTATCTACTCCTTTTCTCAGAGTCACACAAGCCAGCATTAACTTTATTGTATTCCTAGAAACGTCTCATGTTTGCAGCTCCAGATTTTCCATTTTAGGCACTTAGAGACATTTTAAAGTTTTTATTGGATTTGAATAAATAATATTTTATTTATATCTGTTTATAATATATATATATATATATAACACATATCTGTACATGCACTTCACTGTTTCTATTTTATCAATTTGATCTCAGTGTAGAGAGAAATGATTCTAAAGTGAGATTTTCATTAAACAGCTATTTTAACTTTGGAAGAAAGTTGTTATATATTTTATTATGCTAAAATGATTAGTATTTGAAGCAATATAAAAGAGAAAAAATCAGCTTCCAGGGTGTTCAAAGTCTATGGCAAGTAAGAAAATTCTCTTTCTACTCAAATGCATTCTCCGATCCCTTCAGGCCAAGGGTAAGTTCTGAGAAATGCATCCTTAGGCGATTTCTTTGCTGAGTGAACATCACAGTGTACTCACATGAACCTAGATAGTGAAGGTCAATTACTCATTGTTGCCTCTCCATGCTACCAAGAGATGTGGTAACCATGGGATTTATGGGGCTGTGGTAGTATAACACTGCATATTGTCTTACCATAAACTATTTTTAATAAGTAGAAGTACATTCAAATAATAATTAAAGATTATAAAAATTATAAAACTTTTTATAAGTGGAAGTACACTCTAAAATAACAATAAAAAGTATAGTAAATACCTGAGTAACAGTCTTTCACTGTCTTTATCAAGTATAATGTACTATATCTAGGTACTATACCTATTGTATGTGTTATGTACTTTTATAGGACTAGACAATAAAAGTGCAGTAGGTTTATACCAGCTTCATCAAAAACATTTGAAGAAAGCATTGTGCTATGAACTTACCATGGCTACCATGTCAATAGATGGTAGAAATTTCTTAAACTTCATTATAAACTTAATAGACTACTCTTATGTACGGTGCTTATTGTTGACCAAAGCATTATTATGCACTGTATGACTGTATATTTTCAAAATGCTAGTCACAACATCTTCTGAATTCCTTCACAGAATTCCCTGAAATGGGTGATATTCTGGCAATACACAATATCAACTTCTCTGTGGAGATTCACTATGGCTTTCCCCTTAGTAAGAAGGGAATTTTTTCAAAGACAAAGCAGGCCAACTAAACTGTCTTTCTAAATCTGTGATTCCATCAGATGTGGGCAGGCCAGGAATTTCCTTTGCTCAACTCAGAATGAGTAAGATAGCTGTCAAACCTGTTCTTCCTTCCTACATTCTCACACTTGGGGCATCCTCCTGACCTTAACTAAAGTCTTGACTTGCCATATGAGGTGCCACCCCACCAAAAATTCTTGTCCCCATGCTAAAGCAACTTTGGAATGATTGAAGAATGTTACAAAAAGGACAGTTTTTGAATAGAATAAAATGACATATTTTACTTGTAATTAGAACTTTCTAGCTTGGGATGGAATACCTCTAGACGTCTTTTGAAATAAGATCTGAAAACCCCTGTGAATAATTCCTATGGGAGTAGAAGTTTCAAATAAAACACTCCTGAATTGCTGCCCAGTGTAGAATGAATAAGTAATTCAAGTTTTATTTTTATGAGAAATGGTAGAATGAGTTTTAAAAACATGATTCTTGAGTCAATTTATGTATGAGAAACATTGCAACCTCTGTTCACTGTTTTACACATTGGTACACATTATTATATTAAATCTTCTATATTTTAATTACATGTTTCAAAATGTTTCTGTTGACAGAACTGGCTTGAGTTATATTATGTTTTAAGGCTTCCAGAAGGAAATTTTGTTCTGCTTTAAATTCTGGTTAACTTGTTAAGAATTGTAGATACATATCACCTGAATAATGATGTTACCTGAATAATGCATATTTTCTAAGCACTATGCTAAATTTTGTATCTGTTCATCAAAAAACATAAAATTAGCTCTTAAAATATGATTCTTAAAATGATATTAAGTTACCATGACTTCTTTCTAGAAGAATATCTCACATTGTTTGTCTTCTAAATTCTGGTACATACTTCAAAATCCTTTACCATAAAGTCTGTAACTTTCTGAGGCCTGGAGTGTGGCTAAATACTTTGCTCAGAGTGAGAAAGAGAGAGTGATGTTATTACTTGTCCAGCATCATTGCACCTGGGAGAAGGGAGGGATCATATATTTCAAAGCAACCACACACCCAATTATTATATGGCTACTCATGAGTGATGGTGACAGTCATTTTGGTCATAAAGTAGAAATAATGATGCACTTTATTTTAAGGATCCTATGCTGACATAACTGTCATGAATCAGCTAATTCCTTTAAAATAACTCTCTGAAAGCAGTAAGGTATGCTGGTTTGGACTAAAGCGGATAAAGACAGTAGTGGACAAAACACAGGTAAAATCCAAATTAAAGCCTGTAGTTAAGTTTATAGTATTATAATAATGCCACTTTATTGATCTGGACAAATATGCCATGATCAGGGAAGATGCTAACATTAAAAGAAGATAGTTGAAGAGTACACACAAAATCTTATATTGTTGTAAATCTTCTGTTAATTAAGTTTTCCAAAATAAAAAGTAGTTTGTTTTTAGAAATTTGAATAGGAGGAAAGACAGTTTCCTTTTAGTGATCCTGGGAATCATGGTTTCTGTTTTCCAGTGGATTAAATATGAGCAAGCACGTTATATAAAATAACCTAAAAAATTACCCTGGATGAAATATCCTATTTTAAACCTAAAGAGATAGGGGAGAGTAGGTAATTTTGTCTTTGGCAACATAATTCCTCTTAGGAAGAGCATTCTCTTTGTTTAAAAATACACCTTGATAAGTTTCTTAGGAGAGAGCCTAAGAGCAGAGTAAAGCCAACAAAAAAAGAGGTAAGGGAATCTGTATTATAGCAGTTTGGGTCTTACAGGAAAACAGAAAGATAAGAAAGGAGGAATGATAAGATTCACTGATGCAGCCTGAGGCAGCAAAACTACTAAGGATGGAGTCGTGAGTGAATATTTTCAGCAAGAAATAGCAAAAAGCCATTTAGAACCAAGAATGTCAAACATTTAGCCTCTTCAACCTTCAATAAAGTCAATAGTTTGTGTGTTTGTGTATATCTGGATGTTTGTGTTTGAGGAAAATGATTTGGGAATTTGAGATGGAAAGCAAAGATAAAGTCTCATGCCCTGTGTAGTTGAAATGGTGTGGAATGGAGTCAACATTAACAGTAAACTCAGAAAACTCAGCATGAAGAAAGAACAACTGGTTGAATTTTAGGGGTTTCCTTGGTATTAGCCAACTCATGGATAGGGTGATAAAATGAATCTCATCAAACACTTTAGGACCAATAAATTCCAAATAGCTATTTATGTTTCTTCATATTGGCAAGAGAATATACTATATTAAATTAGTATGGGGTTGACCACTTAATAATATTTTCATATATATAATTGGAGTTTAATGATTCAAATTAAGCATTTTTTCATAATATTCAGAGAGGATACTAAATGGTCAATCAGGTGTGACCAATAAACATGTTTTATTAGCCATTCATTGTATTTTAAAACAGTTTGAACTGGTTTCCAAAAATTAACAAATAATATTTTCATCATGGAGATCTTAATTTCTGGCTTCCTTTGGAAAATCAGAAGTGCAGACAGCCTTATCCCATAATTCCAGATGCTGATGTGGGCTGAGTCTGCACCGGTGATTCTCCCTTAGGACCAGGCTGGCAGGTGATCTCCAGTTCTCAGTTTTCACCCCCACTCCCTGTGGTGTTGCATCAAAGCCCACTTCACCCATGTCCTGTGCAGGGAATTTAAACTCAACCATAGCTTTATCATAATGAACCCAACAAACATTAATGTTAGCAATGTTCACATGATTCTATAATTCAAAGAATATATCATACTACCTAGAAACCGTATTGTACGAAAAAGAGACAGTTTTTTATTTAGTTGGACAGATCTTGATATCCAAATCTCTCAAGTACTAAAAGACTTTCATTTTTTTATTCAAAGTTGTTGTATTTATAACAGTAGTATGTATTACAATTCATAATACACATACAGATCATCTTTTTACATAACACTGTATACAAAGTATATTCGTACTATTCAAGTCTTCAATCATGGATTTAGAATAATTATATCCATCTTATTCTACCACCTTCTTTTTTAAAAAATACTTTCTTTTGAGGACTTTGACTCTAATTTTTGTTTCTATGAATTTATATATAAGATTTGGTATAATTAACATAATAAATATGCAGTTTGCATTTTATTATTTTACTTGTGATTAACTTGCATGAACTTCTGTTTTCTTATCTGTAAAAAATATAATAAGTCCAACTTTGTAAGATTTTTTTTTTTTTTTTTTTTTTTTTTTGGTACCAGGGATTGAACTCAGTGGCACTAGACCACTGGGCCACATCCCCAGCCCTTTTTTGTATTTTATTAGAGACAGGGTCTCACTGAGTTGCTAAGTGCCTCGCCATTGCTGAGGCTGGCTTTGAACTCGCGATCCTCCTGACTCAGCCTCCCAAAGTGCTGGGATTACAGGCGTGCGCCACCACGCCCGGCTTTTGTAAGATTTTTATAAAAATAGGATTCTCTATGTGAAGTCATTAACACAGATTAGGTTTTAGCACATAATTCTCTAAACTGGTTTCCATTACTGTCAAGTTCATTGACACATATGACCAAATTTGATCAATAGATTTGGAAGAGGCTAACTTGGAGGGATAAGATTTTCAATGTAATTAAATTATAGTGTTTTTCAAATAAGTTTTAAGTTTAGGCTTAAGTTCTTCTCATAGATAAAATTGTAAAACACTTGATTTGAAATACATTGGAATCTAAAACGAATGAACTAACTTTATGTCACAATTACTTGTTTGAATGCTGGTCTACTTCAAAGCCTTAAAGTCAAGACCACGTTAACAGAAAAATGCTGACAATCACATTTTTGTATTTAATTTCCCCCCCTTTTGTTTTTGCAGTGCTGGGGGTCAAACCCAGGGCCTGACACAAGGCTAGGCAATTACTCTACCACTAAACACCCCAAGCCCTTATATTTAAGTTTTATTCTGCTAGTCAGTTCTGTAAAGGAAAAAAAAAAAAACATTTAATTAAGAGGAGCTTAAAAAATTCCTTAAAGTTTGTTTCTGGTATATAACAAAAGAACATAATGCATCTAAATAGGAAAAAGTTTTTCCAATTGTTTTTATTAAAGTGTGGTGGTGTACCAGAAGAACTATTCCAAATGGAAATTACAGAAGTAAATCATGTATTCATTCAAAAGTTCTTAATGATTTTTATGTGTAAGGTGCTGTAGATGATAGCATAGGCATGTTCCCTGCCCTTGCGGAACTTATATTCTAGTAGATTAAAGAAGTACACAAATACCAATATGACAGAAAATATATGATGAAGATCATATAGAGTATAGAAGAGAAATCTTTAGCAAGAGGGATAAGAAAATATCACAGAAGGGGCAACATTCAAGTCAAGCTCATGTTTACCTGATTACAAAAGCAGTGTGTGCTCATTACATTGAACTTGAAAAATGCAAAAATAAATTTTGAAAGTAATTTAATTATTATCACTTAGAGATAACAATTTTTCACATTTTTTTTTATTTAGCATTTTTTTACATACAATTGCTTGCATACAGAGTATATTCGTACAATTCAGGTCTTCAATCATGCATTTAGGAAATGATATCCATCTCATTCAAACACCTTTTCTTTTCTTTTTCCTTTTCTCCCTCTCCCTCCCCCCTTGCTCCCTCCCTTACTCTCCCAACCCTGGTGGCCTAACTCCTACTCCCTGGTGGCTCCATCCCCAGTCCCTCACAAAATGGTTTTTACTTCTGTGGATTTAATAAAAACTTCACCAGTTCAAAAAAAAAAAAAAAAAAATTTTTTTCACATTTTTAAAAACTTAGTTTTTTCCTATGTACATAACAAGTTTCATCAAAATTACCATAATATGCAATATACAATTTTATATTTTATTAATTTACTTAAAATTATACTGTGAACATTTCTGTGGCTTTTTCTATAAAATATTATGTTAAAGACATTATTGGCATCATTTACCTCTCAATGCTTAACTTAAATCAAATCATGAGAAAACATCAGACATTGAAGGAGTACACACACATACACACATTTAATATTTTTTTTAATTGTTGGATTCATAAATAATGAAGAAAGATTGGGGTATTGTCAGAGACTGAGAAATAATGACAACTACTGCAATATCAATTCTGAATTCAGTTCTAGAACAGAAAAGGGACATTAGCTGTACAATTGCTGACTTTCAAATATAATCTGCAAATGGGTTAATAGGATCATGCAAACATTGATTTAGATAATTAGTACTACAGTTATATGAATGATGTTAACATTAGGAAAGGCATAAAAAGTGCAGGGCATACAGAAACTTCTTGTGATATTTTTGCAAGAAAGAGGGTCCTCTGAGGATAAAAGCTCTGATCAGGCCAAAGTGGTAAGAAGTGGTCACACTGGGATGAGTGGGCCTTAAGATAAAAAGTCTGCATTTCAGCTCATAGATGATTTACTGAAGGTTTGTCTCCAGTTATTCTTATTTATTACTTGACTCTGTCAAATATCTAGAATACTATTTGTGATTTTGTATAATGGATGTTAGAGGATGGTTATAAATGGAGCTAGGACTCTGAAAACAAGACTATACAGAAAAATATTTGTTTCAGTGTGGAATGGTGAATATTTTAAAATACGACTTTTAACAAGCTAGGAAGCCAGCTGAAGGTAAGTTCCAGAAATAGATCTGTAACCATTTGGCTTTGACAGCATATCCTGAAAATTACCTACTTTTATGATAATTGAATGTAGATAGATAAAATAATAACAGACAAGTGCCCTTTACATAGATGAGACACATTTAATAATATTACCTATCTTTGACCACCACTTTTCAAATTATAGATCATAAATTTGTAATGTCACCCAACTTTCAGAGAGACATGTACTCTGGGATAGCTATTCAAAACCTATTATTCTAAAAGCTTAATCTTTGGTTAAAAAATTCTATGACCCTTATTTCAAGTAAGTGAAGCAAATTATCTCTATTATATAAATACATTATCTCTTACATTGTATTATTCTTCATTGAATTTCTTAGTATTATAATTTGATTTCCTATTAAATATTAACTTATGAAAGATAATACAGAACATTGCTCTAGTATACCATTCAGTATAGAGTTAACATTTCAACAACAAGAAATACAAAATCTCTATATCTAAATTCAATAGATAGTGCCACAATTCACATATTTACCTTTAATTGAATAATATTTATTTTATGTACAGAACTTTATGATTAAAATAGAATAAGATGAACACCTCACATATCTTTCCCTAAAGCTCCCTGCCATTTCCTTCAGACAGGTTTAATATTTAAATGCATTATAATCTTTAGAACCAAGCAGATTCAATAAGTGCTTACTTAGATCGTTTTGAAAGCCTTGAGACAAAAATTTCTGTCCTCCACCAATATTCCCATAATCAATAAAGTATGGCCTTTGCTCAGGTCCTTGGCTCATTTATTGATTGGGTTATTTGGTGGTTTTATTTTTGTTGTTGTTGTTGTTTTTATGGTGTTTAGCTTTTTGAGTTATTTATATACCCTAGAGATTAGTGCTCTAGCTGATGTGTGAAGGGTAAAATTTTGCTCCCAAGATATTGGCTCTCTATTCACCTCACTGATTGTTTCTTTCTCTGAGAAGAAACTTTTTAGTTTGAATCCATCCCAGTTATTGATTCTTGATTTTAATTCTTGGGGCCTAATCTGACGTGATAGAGATTAGGGCCTACTTTTTCCTCTATTAGGCACAGGATCTCTGATCTAATACTGAGGTTTTTGATCTGCTTTGAGTTGAGTTTTGTGCATGGTGAGAGATAGGGGTTTAATTTCATTTTGTTGCATATGAATTTCCAGTTTTCCCAGCACCATTTGTTGAAGAGGCTATCTTTTCTCCAAAGTATGCTTTTGGTGCCTTTGTCTAATATAAGATAATTATAATTTGTGGGTTAGCCTCTGTGTCCTCTATTCTGTACCATTGGTCTACAAGTCTATTTTTGTCCCAATACCATGCTGTTTTTGTTACTATTGCTCTATAATGTAGTTTACGGTCTGGTATAGTGATGCCACCTGCTTCACTCTTCTTGCTAAGGATTTCTTTAGCTATTCTGGATCTCTTATTTTTCCAGATGAATTTCATGATTGTTTTTTCTATTTCTATGAGAAATGTTATTGGGGTTATGATTGGAATTGTATTAAATCTGTATAGTGTTTTTGGTAGTATGGTCATTTTGATAATGTTAATTCTGCTTATCCAAGAGCAAGGTAGATCTTTCCATCTTCTAAGGTCTTCTTTGATATCTTTCTTTAGGGTTCTGGAGTTTTAATTGTAAAGTTCTTTCACCTATTTTGTTAGGTTGATTCCCAGGTCTGTTTTTTTTTGTTTGTTTGTTTGTTTGTTTGTTTTGTTTTGTTTTTTAATGCTATTGTAAATGGGGTAGTTTTCCTCATTTCCCTTTCAGAGGATTTGTCATTGATATACAGAAATGCCTTTGATTTATGGGTCTTGATTTTATATCCTGCTACATTGCTGAATTCATTTATTAGTTCTAGAAGTTTTCTAGTGGAATTTTTGGGGTCTTCTAGATATAGAATCATATCGTCATCAAATAGTGCTAATTTGTGTTCTTTTCTTACCATTTCTCTTTAATTTCTTTCATCTAATTGCTTTGGCCAGTGTTTCAAGAACTATGTTAAATAGAAGTGGTGAAAGAGGGCATCCTTGTCTTGTTCCAGTTTTAGAGTGAATGCCTTCAATTTTTCTCCATTTAGAATGATGTTGGCCTGGGACTTAGCATAGATAGCTTTTACAATGTTGAGATATGGTCCTGTTATCCCTAATTTTTCCAGTGTTTTGAACATGAAGGGGTGCTGTATTTTGTCACATGCTTTTTCTGCATCTACTGAGATGATCATATGATTCTTATCTTTAAGTCTATTGATGTGATGAATTACATTTATTGATTTCTGTATGTTGAACCAAACTTGCATCCCTGGGATGAATCCCACTATCTTTTTTATATGTTTTTGTATTTGATTTGCCAGTATTGAGAATTTTTGCATCTATGTTCATCAGGGATATTGGTCTGAAGTTTTCTTTCTTTGATGTGTCTTTGCCTGGCTTGGGGATCATGACCTCATAGAATGAGTTTAGAAGTGCTCCCTGCTTTCCTATTTCCTGAAATAAATTGAGGAGTATTTGGTATTAGTTCTTCTTTAAAGGTCTTGTAGAAATTGGCTGTGTATCCATCTGGTCCTGGGCTTTTCTTGGTTGATAGGCTTCTCATGGCATCTTCGGTTTCATTGCTTGATATGAAAAAATGTTGAACAACTCTAACAATTAGAGAAATGCAAATCAAAACTACTCTAAGATTTCATCTCACTCCAGTCAGAATGGAAGCTATTAAGAACACAAACAATAATTAGTGTTGGCAAGGATGTGGGGAAAAGGACACACTCATACATTGCTTGTGGGACTGCCAATTGGTACAGCCAATATGGAAAGCAGTACAGAAATTCCTCGGAAAACTGGGAATGGAACCACCATTTGACCCAGCTATTCCACTCCTTGGTCTATACCCAAAGGACTTAAAAACAACATACTATAGGGACACGGCCACATCAATGTTTATAGCAGCACAGTTCACAATAGCTCAATTGTGTATCCAAACTATATGCCCTTCAGTAGATGAATGGATAAAGAAAATGTGGTATATATACACAATGGAATATTACTCAGCAATAAAAGAGAATAAAATGAAGGCATTTCCAGGCATATGGATGGAGTTGGAGAATATAATGCTAAGTGAAGTTAGCCAATCCCAAAACACCAAATGCCAAATGTTTTGTCTGATATAAGGAGGCTGATTCATAGTGGAGTAGGGAGGGGGAGCAATAGACAAACTCTAGATAGGGCAAAGGGGCAGGAGGGAAAAGGAGGGGTATGGTGGTAGAAATGATGATGGAATGAGAAGGACTTCATTATCCAAAGTACATGTATGAAGACACAAATGATGTGAAAGTACTTCATATACAACCAGATATATGAAAATTTTGTGCTCTATATGAGTGATATGAATTGTAATGCATTCTGATATCATATATAAAAAATTAGAATAAAATACATTTTAAAAATTAAAAAAGAATGGCTTTTGCATGCTTATTAGCATGCAATAATCTATTATGCCAGATGTTGGTGCTGATGCCCACCTATGAAAGACCATAATAATGTGTGTTTTCCCTCAGCACAACAAGTACAGATGAGCTCAAGTTTTCTGACTTCAGCAAGGTGGGTGCTCAAGTATCTTTGGCTGGTGGGCATTGACCTGTGCTAGTAAATTATAAGTGATTAGCTACCTAGCAGTTTATACGTAGAGAGACAGATGGAGAAAAAGGAGAAATGGGATGCCCAAGTTAAACTTCAGTGTATCTTGGCCTTTGACTTTATATGTATAGTGAAAAGGAAAGAAAAGCACTCAAACCATGACATAAATAGTGATAAAAGACACATTGGGCTAAGTTAAGTTGTAGCAATGCAGGGGATGTGTAGGACATCCATATTGCACATGTTTAGACATTCATGTGCAATATAGAGAGATAACCAGAGTAAGCATGACTGTATATCATAGAGTATATGTGCAAAGAAGTCACAGTTGACTAATAGAAAACAGGGCTGTAAAACAAAAAAGATCCTGGCCCAGGATTTTATTCCAGGCTTTGACATCCACTATTTATGTGGCTGGGCTAGTCAAGTTTTCCTTTCTGACCCTCAACCTCATTATGAGTAACACAACAAAAGAGTAGGGACTTGACCAACTGTACTTTGCCTTTCTTACTAGCAGCAAGGTTCTTTGTAAATATTACATAATGCTGGCAATGCATAGAGGTGTAATGTTAAATAGGGATCCCACACTAAGCAGAGAATAAGATCAATTAACTCATGTTCTTCTTTCTCAAATCTTAGGCAGAGGCAGAACTGAGTGATGAAATAAAGAATTTCCTTCTCATGCTACTCAGTGTGTATTTGGTCAGGATCCCTGCAAGCTTCTTAAAAATCTAGTGGCACATGCCTATAATCCCAGTCACTGAGAGGTGAGGGGGCTGGTATAGGAGGATCCCAAGCTTCAGCCAACCTTGGCAACTTAGAGAGAACCTGTCTCAAAATAAAAGGGTTGGAGTTGTGACTCAGTGGTAAAGCACCTCTGGGTTCATCCCTGGTACCACCAAAAAAATTAAAAAGGAAATAAAAATCTAGAATCAAAGTCCTTTCCTAGAACTAAGGAATCAGCCTCTGGATTCTAACAAGGTCCCAATGTGATTTTTATAGTACAGAATAATGTTTGATAATCACTGTCCTGAATCATAACTAGTATAGAAAACCTCCCAATCTCACTTCAGCTTAACACTATTCTTGTTTGTCAGGGCCAGATCCATTTTTAGGTGTCTGTTGGTGCAGTAAGAGGGGGACTGCATGAGCCAGTGCTGTTGAGAGTCTGTCTCCCCGTTTCTGAGATTTCCCTCATGGTGGAGACATTATTATTCTGATTTCTCTTTGCTCCTTTACTTCAATCCAGGAGTAATACTCACTGGTTAATATTGAAAGAAAAACTGGGAATTCTTAGTTAATTTTTGCTGTCTTTCTTTTGGAAGTTAGCAGCCCACAGTGAGCATGCTTTCTGAACTTTTCCTCTTATGGGAAAAGTCCTCTGGTCCAACATTGTCTGCACCTCTGACTTTCTTCTTCAGCCCACCTAATTCTTGGTTAAGTTGTAAGGCTCTTGGTAAACTATATTCTTCAATTTAGCCATTATCAGTAAGAAAAGTGGTTTCCTTTTGATCTTGTTTTACATTTTATTCAGACCTAGTGTCAATAAACCTGAGCTTTGGTTCAGATTTTCATTTGCTCAATTTTCTCCTCTGTTAATTAAGATGGTTTTATGATTCCTGTGGTTTCCAAACCTAATAAGCTTTAGAATGACTCATGTCTCTGAATCAAAATCTCTAGCAGTGGGGTCCACAAATCTTCATTATGCTAAAGTGACTCATGTGTTGAAAATCTGAAGATTCTCCTCCTCTTGCCCTGGAAACTCAAAGTGTGGTCTGCCTTCTAGTAGCATCTACTTGGGAGCCTACTAGAAACATAGAATTCTTGACCCTGTCCTAGAAGAAATAAATTAGGATGTATAGTTTTACAAGAGTCCCAGGAATTTTTTATGCACATTAAAAATGGAGAAGCCTTTTCTTGGACTATATTATCTCAACAGACCTTCCCAAGCTGGAACTGTTATGATTCTATTTCATTTTCATTGCTCTATTTCTGGTGCCTGGCATATTGCAAGGTGCTCAATAAATATTTACCGAACAAATTAATCCATTCTCTGCTCTGTTCAGTGGAATGTGACAACAGCTTAAACATCTGGTCATGATCCCATGCATTTATCCCTTAATAAATGCAGCAAACACAGGCACCAAATTCTTTTTCTGATAGTTACTCAGAGCTACCATGGTTCCAAAATCTTTCTCATCATGTGCTTCCTACCATTTTCTGAATTCTGATGATAATTGGTGAGAATAACATTCAGGCAGGTATATTGCTCACCTTGTAATTACCTCTCTTTCTGGAAAATTGTAAGGTTTTCTCTTAAATTTATACCCATTGACCTTATTTTGGTATTTAAGTCTTATTATGCTTCTTTCAGGAAGCTTTCTTCACTGGTTTTCTTTGTGTAATATTTCTTAGTGTTCTTGCTTATGATTCTCTTCTTCAGATTTCTTACAGTCTCTTCTTAATCTATGCTTAGAAAAACTATCAGCCCTTCATGTCACAGCTCTATTATCACTTTCAGAATGAACTTCCAAAGTGTCTACCATCTCTAACTAAATTAATGACAAACCACCATTCAACTTTTACATAAGCTTAATGTTATGAATGTTATGTAAGTGTGATATAACATAAATAAAAGTGAGTTCCATTCAACAATTAGTAGTTCTATAGGTCTGACACAATTTAAAAGATTTAGTCAATTGCTAACAAATGAATATTCACATAGTTGAGCCCATCTTTGATAGGTGAGAGGGAGGTTAATGACTAGGTGTCCAAGGCAGAAAATTACCCAAATAGGACTTTCAGGAAATTCAGGTTCCTGAGGCTTGGGCTTGCTGCAGGTATTAATTCCAGAGGTCCAGAAATGGGAACCCAGAATTTATGTTGTAAAATGTTTCTTAGAGGATCCTAAAGTATAGCAATGATTGTATCTATTGAAATATCCAATTTTCAGAAAAGAATGCCTATATTAAGGAAGATTCAAAGTCTAAATGTTGAAGGGAATTATTAAGAAATCTTTTCTATCTTGCTCTGTTACCCAAACATAGGGCAACTAAACATAATAACTAACATTTTGTCAATAAGAGGAAAAGTTAGGCACAGACAAGAAGCTGACAAAAGTTGTGGCAATATAGTCCAATAATAGAGCTCATATGATAAATGACTGCTTCATACAACAAGTACTGGCGGCCCTTTCACTCTGACCGGGAATTAAATTTTTATTATAAAGTTGGTCTAATGTAAAATAAGTAAGGTAATTATGTTTTTAACATTTTTAGAGATAATTATACTGCTGTTTTAATATGCTGTTTTAATATCTTAGAGGTTTTGTGAATGAAACAGAACTCCCTTCCAAGTAAACAAAAATAGAAAATGCCTAAAACTCATGATTAAAACTTTATTTGAATTATTAGCCTTTATTTCTGAAACAATGTCAAGCCATACCATCATCCTGAACCACACTTAGAATATCATTTGACATTACCCATGTGAGATAACTAGAGCAGTTTTGCTACCTGCATTGGCTTGCAGTGGCTGGTGAAATTTGGGGCTCGAGCCAAGTGTTCTAATTGATTTCAACAAGTGTTCTCAACATCTTTTTGCAAGTTTATTATCAAACAGGATTTCTTTGTAAATGTCAATTTGCATGTAGTGTAAGGTACTATTGCTCCTCAGGTCTACAGAACAAGCAATAGGCAGAAATGCTTGGCATGTGTAGAAGCATAAGATGTTTTATGAGTATTTCTTTTCTTTTCTTTTTTTTTTTTTTTTTTTTTTTTTTTTGGAACTGGGGATTGAATTCCAACCACTGAGCCACATCCCCAGCCCTATTTTGTATTTTATTTAGAGACAGGGTCTCACTGAGTTGCTTAGTGCCTTGCTTTTGCTGAGGCTGGCTTTGAACTTGAGATCTACCTGCCTCAGCCTCCAGAGCTGCTGAAATTACAGACATGCACCACCACACACAGCAAGATCTGGCTTTTAACCATGCTTGTTTACTATCTTCCCAGCTGTTCATTTGGCAAATCATCACTGAGCTTCATAATAAGCAATTCTGCTTCCCAGTGGCCTTCTACTAATGGTAGCCTCTATTTTTGCTCCCACACTTAATCCAATATTCTGTTGGTCAGCCTTCGTCTTATCAATAATTCTTGGATGGGAGGGAACTTGAGCATCTATTCCACTTATAATGATCATTTGACTTAATTAATTATAATATGGTGGTATTAATAAAGAACTGACTATTTCCACAAGCCAGTTCACATTGCATAGGCAAGAACTCTCAAAGCATGTGCCTGAATCAGAAATATCAGTGGTACTTGGAAACTTTTTAGAAATACAAATTCTTGAGCCTAACACAGGATGTACTGAATCAGAAACTCTGGGTCGGGTTTCAGGCTCAGTGACTGTGATGTAACAAGCTCTCTGGGTAATTCCAGTGAACACTCCAATGTGAGGACCACTGACATAGGGAAATACCTATTGACAAGTTCTTTTGATCATTCATTAATATCATGAATTTCTGCCCCTGCTAAGGACATGAAGATGCTACAAAAAGAAAAGAAGTTAAATAAACCCTTTCCATAGGGTTGTTCTAGGGCCCAAACTATGCTACATTGATTCTAACATTGCCCCCAGGATTAGAACTAGAAATTGAAAGAGTGGGACCAACTGATAGCATGAACACAAAAAATTATTCCACTATAACATTTACTCAAAGAGCATTATTTTCTAAGGGGAGGATGAAACTCTTTTCTACCTTATAATGGGAAAAAGCAGTATCCAGGAACTCACACATGGGACTACACTGCACATAGCTTTGTCAATAAGACTATATACAAGCTAGGCATGTTGACATCAACCTGCAATCCCAGAGACTCTAGAGGATGAGGCAAGAGGATCACAAGTTCAAGGCCAGTCTGGGCAACTTAGTGAGACACTGTCTCACAACGAAAAAAAAAAGGCTGGAAGCATAACTCAGTGGTAGCCTGCCCTGTACCATTAATCCCAGTTGCATTAAGTTATATTAAGCCCAGTACTAAACAAACAAAATGCAAAACAAGACTGTATGACAGTTAATATTTTTTAAAGTGCATACATACACATAGCCTTTTTTTAGTAAAAGTTTCATTATGTATGTGTATGTATAGGATGTTCTCTCTCAGGCGCGCACGCGCACACACACACACACACACACACATGCAAACATTGTACTTTTAAATATAAGGCACAGAAAGAAAGGCATGCTGCCTTATCAACATATTTAGTTGATAACAAATCAGGGTGTAGAGTAGAGGCAGTGGAAGTCATTTCTTGAAGATTAGTGCTTTTTAACCAATGTATCTCTCTATCCTAGCATCAAAGCCCACAGGATTACACCCACAGACAAGGGAATGATGTCATGCACTCAAACCAAAAACATGAGCAACCCGAAGAACTTTTATCTTTTATCAGTTTTATGAATTGAGGTTTTAAAGTAATGATTTATTTGATATTTGTTCTGCTCAAAAGTTAAAAGCCCATACTATCACGTTGACTTTATTAGGGAGGATTTCTTCCCACCGTGATTTGAAATCAACTGTGCCTTACAGCCATTAAAAAGAATAAATGTACCTTCACAAGTGTGAAGGTTTATACACCACAACACCATGAGAAATGAAACTTTAAGGGAGGAGTCATTAACCTTCCACTTCCATTCATTGTCCTATATGACTTTTTTGGAATTAATTATGCTATGCTTGTTTCAAAAGTTGTTTACACAGAACTCAAAATGAATTAACATTCTTTTAAAAAACAATTAGCTATTCTTTTGCTGTAAGTATTATGCCTGCAAACGTTTAATGATTACGTTGATCCCCAAACTTAAGAGGTTCCCTTGCATTTTGTCTTGTTTTTTTTTTTTTTTTTGTAAATCTGTGTAAGACTAATACTGATTTCCATTACTTAGTTCCTAATTCAATACAAACGCATTTCTGTTCTAGGTTTCATTTGTGTGGCAGAGGAGTAATAGCTATAGTTAACGAACACAATCTCATACAATCATAAGAACAATATAGCTGAAGTCCATTCCACAGATGAGTGAACCAGGATTCTGAGAGTTACCATTTAGCAGCTGTCACAAGGTGAGACATTAAGTGACTAACTTACTCACAGAAACTAACTCTATTTCACACAAATTCTGTGTACTTCACAATTGCTCTGTTATCCATTCCAGATGCTATTGAGTGATATAATTTGCAGATCAATAATCTATAAAATAATAAGGGTCAGTGACACTTTTTCCGTAATTCATTATTCTAAAGTAATCAGCATGTCTCACGCATTTACTGTATAACCAATAAATAAGAGATTCAAGAACAACAAGGTTTCACCCCTCAAGATGTTTTTGATCTAGAGCTGTGCTGTCCAATATGATTATGGCTGGTTACCTGTGGCTATTGAAATTTGAATTAATTAAAATTAGTAAAATTTAAAATTCAGTTCCTGAGTCAGAGTAGCTGCATTTGAATGTTCAAAAAAGGAGACATACGCTAGGGGCTACCATGGATGGTGCAAAGTGTTTCCATCATAACAGAACATTCCATTAGTACTAGTCAGAATCTGCTTAATTAACTCTGAGCAAAACTAGGGCAAGTGGTACACTGATTTTTTGACATGTCACAATTGATGAAAGACATTCTGTCTTTGCTATGTGGAAATTTTCCCATGTATATTAACACCTTTAACGTCAACACTGTAGCAAATAATGACATGGGTAAATATCACCACTTAAAAGAAGAGGTAGACACATGCTAGAATTCAGATATAGGCAATTTGCATTGCAATATAATTTTTCATACTGAAATTATGGAGAAGTACAAAAGCAGACCCCACTGTATATTTCAATTTGGTGGGGAAAAAAGAATTATTAATAGTTAATCTGAGTGTTCTATATTAAAGACATTGCTCTAAACTAAGTTTAAGCAGCTATACCATGGCTAAACAAGGAAGACTTAGCCATGAGGTATTAACTGTCATAGTTCCTTATTTAGGAAACCAAGGAGCACAAAACCAAATAAAACATGTCCTGCTACTGCTGCTTACTGTGCTTTGCTTTCTGTAATGTTCTTCTCTAAGCCTTACCTTCTACTCCCCCTTGATGCATGATAAGTTATCCATTTGAACAGAGCTTGATTTTTAAGGAGTATTTTGTAACTTAGATTTCATTTATCTCTTTTTTCCCCTCAATTAGTATCTGAAGTGGAAAAACTGTGCTACATAGAGAAGGTGTCTATACTATGATAGTTCATTTAGTTTTTATGGCTCCTTCTGCTACTAATGAACTGTGAAGTTGAGTGAAATGAGGATGAGAAAGTAGGAATTAAGGACAAGCTTATTGAAATTGGAGATGATACAATGTTTATCTATCTTCCTATATATATTTTTAATAGGTTACAAAGTAAAGCTGCATAAATGTGTACACATAAGCAAAATAAGGTGGGAAGCCAAAGAATGTGCTTGTGATTTCAACTCACGGTAGAATGGGCCTGCCTGGAAATGGGGTCCTCCCATCTCTTCTTGTTCTTTGGGTTTGCCAGATCACTTCAATCCCTCTCTACTCAGTAGTTCAGGTTACTGATAAACTAGATCATAGTTGCTAGTGTTTGGCAATCTGGTCAATTTAGGCTTTAACACTGGTAGTAAGATCAGAGCAGGCCCAGCGCGGTGATACATGCCTGTAATTCCAGCAGCTCAGACAGGAGGCTGAGACAGGATCACAAGTTCCAAGCCAGCCTCAGCAACAGTGAGGTGCTAAGCAACTCAGTGAGACCTGTCTCTAAATAAAATACAAAATAGGGCTGGGGATGCTGCTCAGTGGTTGAGAGTCCCTGAGTTCAATCCCCAGTACCCCCCACCAAAAAAAAAAATAAGATCAGAACAGTTCATAGCCAATTTACTGGTCAGTTATACTACTTTATTTTATATATACATATATATAAATATATTTATTTTTGGCTAATCCAGTGGGCTTTTGTTATTGCTGCTATTTGGATTATGGAAATATGCAATTTTCAATCAATATGAATACCTTTTTCAGGAATGGCTTCAGATAATATTCTTCCCTTCATTCCCAATATTTTTACATCCAGCTACTTGGAAGACACATTTTGTATAGCCTCTTCCAAGTTCCTAAGACATTTTGATCTTTTGCCCTTAAATAACTTGTTTATTAGCATCAAAATAGTTAAATGTCTTATGCAGAGATTTATCAACAAAATACTTACTTGAAAATAATAATCTTTTAAGTATGTTGCTAAATAGTTACATTAAAACTCCTAAGACTTTAAAATATCTTACATAAATATTGAGTTTATAATCATTAAGCATATGGTCTTAAAATCATAATTATTTAAAACATGCCAGATTCATGTGAATTAAGTGTAAACATACAATTCCTGAGATAGCCAGGGTCTCTAGATGTGAATGATAAGATACTTCTATTTACTGCTTCCATCGTTTATCACTATTCCTTGTCTATTATTCTTTTTAAAAGGCTGTACAGGTCATTAGATTCTTCCTAATGATTCAGTATATGACAATTATTTCTGCTAATGCTTTGTGATCCCCTCTCCAAATCCTTGTGACTTCTCTTTTTTGAGCCATTTGCCTGGTTCTCTTTCTGCGGGCACCTCAGTGTACATTCCTCTGTACTTCTTTCCTTCAGCTTTGGTTTCTCTTGCTTCCTGCCCCTTTGTCCCGTTCAGTCAAGTGGCATTCTTGTCTCAGCCTTCACACACACATTTTCTGCTGTACCTGTCACTGCTTATCTCTGAACTATCTATAGCTGCCTCTAGCCAGGAATGCTGTTCCTGAGGTTCTCATATTCACTTTTTTAAATTCTAATTTCTTATATATGACAGCGGAATGCATTACAATTCATATTACACATATAGAGCTCAATTTTTCATATCTGTGGTTGTACACAAATGGGGAAGCTGTTTATTCCCCTCTGTCTGGGATTCACCACTGGCTCCTATTCTTTCCTTTCTCATTCTCCCTGGAATATAAAACACACTGGTATTTGAGTCCTTGGAGCAAGTTGTCTCAAGTTGTCTCTATGAGTGAGGAGAAAGGACAGTAAATGAGAAGCATACAAGTAATGAAGCAAAACAGAAGCATCTGGTCTCTATATCTGAGGAGCATCATATATTGTAGTGCACCCCTTCTCACCAGTAAAAATTGGACATTTTCCAATTCTGTATAAGTAATAGCCTCAGCTACTAGTTTATAGAAAATGCTATATGAGTAAGAGGTGGACAACGTTTCATTTTATTCTTTTGCATGATTAGTCTGTATTCTCTGGTTCTTCAGCTCTATAGTGGTTATATTTTATAAGAGGGAGCATGCTATTATTCCTAAATTGCTAATACAAGATGTTTACTCAAGATCATAATCACTTCATTAGCTGATATGTTTAAGCATGTTGGCTATTTCCCCTTGTTTGTTTATTTTGTGCATTTATATTAAATTGCCTTATGCTAAATAGTCTATTTTTCTGCCTTTTTCCTTTATGATACTTCACAAACTCCATCTGTGTTAAGAGGATTTCAGATTGTGTTTATAATTTTGAGAGTAGGTAAGGAATAAACATGTGGCTAATATATCTGATCTTCAGATTCATGAATTTGAATATGTTTATTCTCAACCTAGTTTTTTATGAGCTAGATCACTTCATTGGTATCTATTGGTTTAATTCAGTTATTTGAAATTTCAATAGTGACCAGGAGAGGGGTAAAAAAAAAATTGCTGATGTCAGGTAGCAACATTTAACTTAGTAATTTATCCATAATGACTATTGTATGTAACCTTACTTAGCAATTCATCACCCTTATAATGTTAGCTCAGGAACCCAGAATAGACACTTAGGAACATGGCATGTACTCACATACACGCCATGCATAGATGCAGTGTGAGAATTCTAACACTAGGTGTCATATTGGTAATTTATAGCTGATCAGTCTTGGGTCATGCAGTTACCTTTCAGAAATTCAAAAGTATCTGATCATCCTAACATAATTTGGCAGGGGTTCTGAGGACTTAACCTAGGAGTGCTTACCTCCGAGCTGTATCCCCAGCCCTTTTTGAAAAAGAATTTTTTTTTTTTTTTTGAGACAGGGTCTTGCTAAGTTGCTTACGGCCTCACTAAGTTGCTGAGGCTGGCTTTGATTTTGCCATCCTCCTGCCTCAGCTTCCAGAGCTGCTGGTATTACAGGAGTTAAGCATCATAGCTTGGTCCCCATTATATTTTTTTCTAAAAACTAAATACATAAAATTATCATTGTTTTTTTAAGATTAATTAAATACCAATCAAAAAGTACCTACTTGTTTATGGCACCATCTCTAGAACAACCATACTTATCACTGTCTCCTAATTAATACTGTTTTAACAAATACTGTTAGTGATTGGTGATTCATAAGCACTTCAAATTAGCACATAAGATTTTTTTATGATTTCATCATATACTCACATATCCCATATTTCTCTTTGATATGACGTCTATATGTCTATATCTTTCTGTGTCTTTCTGCTGTGCTTTGGAGCCACATCCATGTAAACATACTGGAAACACAGCTAGAACTATTTCTTAGTAGAATTAAGCTATCATATGCCACTTTTTGAGGTAGCACATTTTTCTCAGCTCCTTCTTATGACTCTACCTCTTCCCCCTACCTTAATGCTATATCCAATCTTTAATTAAATTGAACCAAATAATTATAAAATAATCATTACTTCTCTCTTTCTCCACTTGAATGGTCCAATCAGAAGAAGCTGTTGAGTGAGATTCCCAACTAACTGGGACATGCCTGGGCAGTTTAACAGGCTTATTGAGAACACAAAAGGATAATTGTTGAATAAGCTTTACCACTGGGCAATCAAAAGCTGTCAGTCAACTTGACTTTCAAATATCATATTGAAATCTCATTCTCTAAAACTCTCTACACATTAACAAGGACTAACAGATTATTTTAAAAGACCAATTAACTATTTTTATTTAAAGCACGTTGTTTCTGAGAGGACAGGCCTGGGGAGTCATTCCAGATTTTCTTAGATGTCATGCATCCAGGCCACGTACAGCAAAGAACAGAACAGTAGAGGAGGGATGGCCTCTTAAATCCACCTACTACTGTACAATGTTTAATTGCATCAATGATGATTCATAAGCACTTCAAATACAAAGGCTAAGTTACAACAAACAAACATAGGCAGTGGTAGCTGAGGACAGACACTGCTCATTCCTTTTCATGGAAACTAACTCTGCTCTTTGATGCAGGTTGAATGGAGGAGAAAGATGCAGAGAGACACACAACAATGGATTCATGAACTAAATCAGCTTTGAAAGCTAACTAGATTCTCTCTTACTTCATGTTTCTTTTCTTTTTTTTTTTAATTTTTTTATTATTTATTTACTTATTCATCATGCACAAGTATAGTATCTTTTTACATACAACTGCTTGTATACAAAGTATATAAGTACCATTCAGATCTTCAATCATGCATTTAGGATAATGATATCCATCTCATTCAACCACCAATTTTTTTCCAATCCCCCCCTTACTCCCTCCCTCCCCTCCCTTTCCGTTGACCATTCTAGTGTTCCTCTGATCCTATGTACCCGCTTCCAACAACTCTGTGAACCAGCCTCCTTATATCAGAGAAAACATTCGGTACTTGGATTTTTGAGATTGACTAATTTCACTTAGCATTATATTCTCCAACTTCATCCATTTACCTGCAAAAAGCTTCTTCTCAGCAAAAGAAACAATCAGTGAGGTGAATAGAGAGCCAACTAATTGGGAACAAATATTTAATACATGCACATCAGATAGAGCACTAATTTCTAGAATGTATATAGAACTAAAAAAACTTAACACCAAAAAAGCAAATAACCCAATCAATAAATGGGCTAAGGAATTGAAAAGACACTTCTCAGAAGAAGATACACGATTAATCAACAAATACATGAAAAAATGCTCAACATCACTGGCAATTAGAGAAATGCAAATCAAAACTACTCTAAGATTTCATTTCACTCCAGTCAGAATGGCAGCTATCAAGAACACAAACAACAATAAATGTTGGAGAGGATGTGGGGAAAAAGGCACACTCATACATTGCTGGTGGGACTGCAAAATGGTGCAACCGCTATGGAAAGCAGTATGGAGATTTCTTGGGAAAATGGGAATGGAACCACCCTATGACCCAGCCATCCCACTCCTGGGTCTATTCCCAAAAGACTTAAAAACAGCATGTTTCTTTTCTTTTTCTATTTCATGCTTGCTAGAGGGAAAAAATATTGAATTTATAGAATCATATGTTCTTAGATCTCAAGGGAAATCGTATTTGTTTGGGCTAACACTCAATAGCTAATTAGTCTTAAACAATCTGGCAAAGAGCTTGAACAGAGGCTTTCTTTCCTTAAAACTCCATCTGAGGCTTCATAAGACCCAGTTTTTCCAAAACTGTTTGGAAAAACTTACAACAGTTTTAGTCTCCAAGATCTTGAAGCCATATGCTTTCTTTTTTCCCCTATTTCCATTGATCTATGCTAAAAAAAAATATATATATATATATCTACTTTGTGGCCATGAATATGCTAATGATGGCTGGCATTCATTGATGACTTTCTGTATGTCAACACTTGTTCTAAGTACTTTATATCACTGATCTCATTATGAAATCTTGATGTTTTGAGCTCTAGTTTTATAGACAACAAAAATGAGACTACAATAGTTCATAAAATAGAAGACTAAATACAGTGTGTGGCAACGTTTCATATTTCTCTTAAGTTAGATGAAGCACCATCAGAATGGAAAATTTAAAGCTCTGATTGATTTGTAGAACCGAGAAAACTGCATGCTTCACTTGGGAAAGAAAATAGAGAAGTCTAATTCCCTGGAGAGACACTTTTTATATAAAGAGATACTCTGACTTCACAGCTTGCAGAAGACCATTGTAATCTTCTAAAATTTAGAGATGTGGCTTTTAATTTTTAATAACTATGAATCATAACTAAAAATTACAATACTCTCCATCATGACCAAATATTCATATGAATATACACATTTTCATTAAAAATTCGTTTATAATACTGTAATTACATGTGATAAAATCAAATTTTTTTTATTTTTCTATTTTTAAGTGTGATAAGAGACCTAAAAATTGATTCCCTAAGGCTGGACATGGTGGAGTACATCTGTAATCCCAGAGAGTTAGGAGGCTGAAACAGGAGGATTGCAAGTTTGATGTCAGCTTTGGCACCTAAATGATTAGCCAGACCCTGTCTGAAAATAAAAAATTAAAAAGGACTGAGGGTTTAACTCACTGGTAGAGTTCCCTGGGTTCATCCCCAGTGCCAAAAGCACAAAAACGTAAAACATCAATGGGTTATGAACACCATGTTGTTGTTGTTGTTGTTGTTGTTGTTTTGGTACCGGGGATTAAACTCAGGGGCACTCGACCACTGACACATACCCAGCCTTTTTTTTTTTTTTTTTTTTTTTTTTTTTTTGTATTTTATTAAAGACAGGGTCTCACTGAGTTGCTAAGTGCCTCACTATTGCTGAGGCTGGCTTTGAACCCGCGATCCTCCTGCCTCAGCCTCCGGAGTTCTGGGATTACAGGTGTACGTCACCGCGCCCAGCAAACAGAACATGTTTTAAATTTGATTTTTAACTGATATATAAAACATCAGAAATGTATATATTTGTGGGGTACCATGTGATGTGTTGATACATTTATACAATGAACAATATATAACCTGCATTTTGAGAAATAAGCTGGTTTGTATATAGGGTAAGTAATATTGAGATCCAAAGAGGTGTGAAGAGTTACATTATTTTTTACCATTCTGTTTGATATCTTCTCCTACATGTAATTAAATGCAGAATATTCTCCATGATGACATTTTTTAACCTCATGTGAATTTTCTTATGAAAGTATATAAATGTCATCATGTGTTCCTTTGGTAATGGGCAACCCAAAACTATGATAATATGGGTGCTGATAACTAGAGGATGGACTCAGAAGCAACAGGAGTCAAAGCATCATAATGACAAAGGGAATACAAAAAGTGGTGTGTAGAAAAGAGAATCCGTGGGAGCCTGTAGAGGTTTGACAACCAGCAACAGTGGAAAAAATGGGCAGGATCTGGAGCAATGGGCAGTAAGTAGGTCAACAGCTAGATGATGGATTATACAGAGCAGTACGGCTAATTTGAGATTGATTCTGATAAATGTCTAGATCCAGAATCCAAGAAATACCTGCTGATAGATCTCAGCAAAGAGAGACTCAAGAAAGGGGTAATGTTCAGTGTTAGACAAACTCGGAATTGTGGTTCCGAAGTAACCATGGAATCACCTATGAACTAGAAATTAAACTATGGAATATATATTAATTACCTGATGAAATTGTTTAAAATTCAGAATCCTGAATATCACCCCAGAAATTTCAATTCTGTAGGGACCCAGGATTCTGCATTGTCACAAGGGCACAGCTATGCCTTGAGAAATGTTGCTGTAGTCTTTGAAGCAAAATCCAAGTGGAGATAGGGAAGTAATAGCAGTAGACACCTGATAGGGACTTGTCCAATCCTGTAAATTCTGAAAAAAAAAAAAAAATTCCAGTGGAAACATGTGCTCAAGGATTACCAGGCAGGTAGGATGCTGGGCCTTGATTACAAAGCTGATTCAACAGGAGGTGCCTTTAAGACAAAGACACTGTCTCCTACAGAGGTCAGCACTGGCTCAGAAACTCAGTCAGTCCTGCTTGGTGCTCAGTATTGGTATCTATATGAGGCGAGAGCATGTATAAACATAAATGAGTCTTATGACAAGTGATAATAATGACTTTTCAGGGGACAGAATAAAATTTAGAGAAAACTCCAGATTAGACAAGTAGTTGATATAAGCAAAGTGATCTCTCTGTAGCCAGAAAGAGAAGGTTGATAGGTAGAACAGGGTTCTCCCAGGTAGGACTGAGTACCCCAGGGACAATTTCTCATTCTGTATCTCTCACTTTTAAAGGTTTTGACTTCGTAAATCATCATTTCTACTTTGCTGATAATCACCTTCAACAAAAACAAAGCCCTGAACACTTTGATCTACTCTGTTATTTGGGTGGGGTCTGGTAGTTAAAATTCAGCAAATATCTTGGGTTTCATTTAAGCATAGATCCCATATGGGGTTCCTGCTTGATCACAGGGGATTGGGAGTCAGACTTGAGTTTGAATTCTCATTCATCAATTTTAGCTCTTTGACCTTGAACATGTAACTTGACCTAGACAGGCTTCAATTTTTACATATGTTATATTAGAATAATGGCATCAAATATTCAGAAAATATGATAAGAATTAAATAAGGCAAAATATGTAGTTTGCACGTTTTCTTACACACAAGCTCAATAAAAACTGTTTGTTTGGTTTTTTTACTTAATCTTGGAGTAAGTTTTTATAAGCAATGTGAGAATGAAGTGGCAAGAAATTGCTATTTATTGTCTCTTCTGGGTCCAGCTCTATAGTAGGCACTCAACATGTGCTGTGTCTAGTACTTACAATAACATGGTAAGGTCCACATTTCAGAGGAAAATATGCAGACTTAAGAGGCTAAGTAGTTGAATGATGCAGAGCTAGTAATAAATTGAATTGAAACCACTTAGCAGCAATAGCTACTCCAAGGTTTGTCATTTTCTTACTAAGTCCCACTGGCACCTTTACCACTCTCCAATTTGATGTCTTCTTCTTTATCTTATTCCTTATCTTAATGTCTTCATTAGCTGAGACACCAGTAGAGGAAAACTTGCCATCATTCCTATCCTTGCTAAAGTGAAACCAGAAAGTGCCTTATCTTTTCCAAGCACCTCCTAAAGGTAAATCCAGAATATCAGAACATGTATTTTATAAGAACAAGAATGGTTCAACAGAACCAACCTGATGGTTAACTATTTAAACTTATTTCTATAAATTTAGTAATACATTACATAAGCAAGAATGTTGGGGAGAACATTGACATAATATGAAGGATCTCTGCACCTGGGTGAATTTCTCAGCAGTCATAATCTAAATTGCCACAACTACTCTACCTTGTTTTTCTTGGCATTACTCCACACCCCCCACCTTCACCCCCCAAAAAACAATAGTCTTTGGGAGGATTGCCCCCACCTGACCTGGGATGTTTGAAGTCCATATCAATATGATATACTTAATTGGAAATTTGGAATTCTACTCTGAGTCATTTGACCAGTATAGGAGCCACCCACCCCCACCTCGTTTCAAGTTCTCTACATGACTGAACAAGTGATCTATCTGGGTGAGGTTTTGATGATGATTTCTGCAGTCTGGAGCCAACATCAAGAGAGGTGGAGCACTGCAGCTGGGTTTCTTGCCTGCTTATAAAAGAATGAGGGAAAGGTGCCAATTTCATTGAGTTTAAGCCCAAGGACTCTTGCAAAACAACATATCATAAATGTCTGCCTTATTTTAAAAGCATCATTTGTATAATATGCCACCATGTTAATGTCAGAAGTTTCATCAATTTAGGAAAACTAGACTTATTTTCTCTGAAATGTTCTGGAACTTTAGAATTGGAAATTCTCGAAGGACAACTTTTCAGGATAGTTAGTCATTAATTCTAAACATTTTTCAGGGAAAAAGACAATCAATTGTTGAATTCCTTATCTTCTATTTATTATCTTTACCTTGAACTGAAATATGTCAGATATTTTTAACACAGGATTCTCTGCATCCTACTTCTAGGAATGAGTAAGTTTATATGACAAAGCATCTTATCTTTCATGAGCAAATGAAACTATAGCAGATTACCAATCTACAGTACAGTACCATTTTCTCCCCTTTCCTTTCAGTTTAAAATTGAACTTGGCAAACTAATAGAAAGCAGCAACTACATTAAACTCCTTAAAAAGTGTTTTGACATCTCTTGAATCAAAATTCTACTTTATACAAGCTGAGTAGCATGATTGTGGCTGACATTAAATCAATGTATTGAATGCTGATTTTTTTTTTCCATAACACAAACCCAGCATGGACAGCAGCCACTAAACTTCCATCACCCTCCCCTACTGAGGTGTCTCAAACCAAATTCATAGGGGACCTGCTTCAGCAATTTCTGAGTTTCTACATTCATACAATCTTTAGACTCCTGTCCCTGGTTGTCAGAATGGTATTTCTCTTGGTTATGGACACTTGCCTTTCAAATATTCAGAGAAAGTGGACTGCAGCAACCACTGATAGAACGTGTGCTAAATGATAATATTTATGATTCCCACTGTCCTAAGTCAGATCATATATTGGCAATCTCCCTAAGCCTTAAGATTCTCTAGCTATCTAAATATAAGTCCATTAACCAATTTCAACCTACTACTCAAAAATAAAAACAACCTCTGAAGAGGAGTATATTACATGGAACAAATAATGCCTATTTGTAAAATTGTTAAAACAAGTATTTACATGAGAGATTCTTGACCCGGTGGGTAATTTTCTTTCTATGTAGGCTCATTCCTTTGAGGGCAAGTAATTACTTTTTTAAGATGAGCATTAATAATGAAGATCTGCAAAGACATGTTTAGAGTTTTTTCTCAAATGCAACAAAACAAGTCCTCTGGTCTCATAAAGTTATTTTCTATACCAAAACATCCTATTCAGTTCTGAAGGAGCTTGCCTGTTTTTTTTTTTTTTTTTTTTTTTTTTTCAGGTAGCTACCAGGCAATTGCATATGAAATTAAAAATAGGCTGCAAGGATACCATGTGAAAAAAATAGAAAATCTTTCGCTCAATACCTTTGTGTTCAGTTAATAACCTATAAGTTGTAGCCTTTCATTAGCCAAAATTTCCAAAGAGGATGAAAGAATGTGTTACATTTTATAATTGTACTAATGAAAAATTATAGATCTAAGTAGTTTTGAGATTTTTGCCATAAAAATATACATTAAAAGTCTCTGACTTACATTGGGTCTCAATTTATTAGTTGCATGACCTTAAGTAGTCATATGAAACTTTGTAATTTAGTTTTCTTTATCTGTCAAGTATAATTTATAAATTTCATCTACCTCATACATTTATTATGGATAGCCCATGGTACAATGTTTTTGAAACCAAAACAGTTAAGTTCTTTAATTATTAGAAGCGTCAAACTGCTCAGATTAAAGATGAGAAAAATGAAGCCAAGGAAAATTGGTAGGAAGGTATGGAACTAAAACCTGAGATTCCGAATGCAATTGATGAAACAGATGAATATATATTTGCAAAGCTAGACGTTTTTGTTTACCATAACCTATTAGATTTTTCATTCAATAAGTCATGCATTATTGACCAGCAAAAGTGTACAATATCAAGGCTGTCCCATAAAGGGGTGAGCAAGGGTTGGAAGATCTGCACGACTGGGCCCTGGGTTACATAAATCTATAGTTGTTCTCTAAATGACATTCCAGGAGTGAATTCGTTCTCATGCATCTAAGACCTGGTACCCAGTTCCTTGAATTGGGAGAACTGAGAATCCCTGAAATTTCTGTTTGATCTAAGACTTACTAGGGAGCCAAGCAAGGGAAGAGAATTACTCATTTACCTGAGAAGAGCAGGTAAAGATATTTTAGTCATTGTGAAGGTGGTGGAGATTATATTCTTTAATGAGGGATTCAAATAGGGGCCATATTGTAGGACTAAATATGAACCATCAAAATCAAGGATATCTTTTGAGTGGGATATTATGAAATTCAAATTGGTTAATTAAGAGACATAATGGTATGATATGAAGGGCAGGGGCGTATGGATTTGGAGCTAGTTCTGGCTTTTAATGTGAGCCCTATCATGAGATTTTCAACAAGTTCTATCATTTCTTTCTGAGTATTGGTTTCCATAAGTATAAACTGTACAGAATGTTAACCATTTCTTAGAGGAATTATATAACAAAATGAGAAAATATTTGTGTAATCATTACAATCATCTACATATATCATGGTCTTTGACACATGTTGGTAAACTTGAGATCTATATACTTTCCTAATTATCTATGTTTGTGTATTCATTGGATTATTTTTATTCACTGTCTTTTCAATACTTACAAGTTCTTTTGATATACTATAATAAGATATTTATAATTTTACTTTAGTTAATTTTGTTATTTAATAATTATTGTTGATAAATCCTAATGTGATTTTGTAATAGGTTCAATTTTAGAGCAGCTTTAAGGAATATGTGTTTTATCTTCCCTTGAAATTTTCCAAAGCAATTAAAATTTTAGATTAAGATATTCCTAATTGTCACTGATAAAAGGAATTAAATGGCAAAAAATTCATTTTCTGTTTTTGCTCATATTTTATGCAGTACTTTTAATGTTTAGTGGGTGTTTATAAACAACTATTTCAACCCAAGAATAATTATGCCACTAAGTTAAGTGACTATACGAGGCATTTGAAAATAATTAAGTATTTCACAACCTCAATTTCTTCAGCTGCAACATGAGGATAATACTTTTCCTACCTGCCTTTTAAGGTTTCTAGAGAATCACATGAAACGTGCTTTCAGTTTAATGCTAAAGTATCTCTGTGTTTAGGAAAGTACGCATTCTAATTTAATATTTTATTTTTATTAACAATAGTAAATATATTTCTTTGAGGTTTTATTTTAATATCTTCTCTGAACACCTTGAAGAAATTCATTACTTTTCTTAAAATACCTTTCAATTTCCACGAAAAACTTTTATGTTACCAAAATAAATAATGCACAGAATACATCTTTCGCTACCTGAATGAAAAAAAAAATTGATATTAATATTTCTATTTGATTGATTGATTCTATTGATTTTATTCTAGTATCAGGAAGGATTATAGTCCCCTGGAAATACTCATGAGATGACTTAGTCTATAAATTATTTTAAATAGAGCACATTAAACATTACTCATTCAAATACAAGTAAAAAAAATGTGGGGAACTGTGGCTCTGTGAATATATCAGAAGAATGGAATATTACTTCATGAAATGAAGGAATATGATCAAATTTATCCCTAGGCTTAAAGAAGGTCTCTCCCCTTCACGTAGGTGGGGGTTTCTGCTAAGGCTTGTATATCCACTTAGCTCTGGTCCCCTACCATGGCCTGCTAGCAGTAAGGAGGATGCCTTTGTGTTATAGGACACCATTCTGGTGGTAAATCCTAAGTGATTAGCAAGCTATTTCATTTGTGGGGGGATGGTTACTGGGGATTGAACCAAGGGCACTGGACCACTGAACCACATCCCCAGCCCTATTTTTCAAACTGTATTTAGAGACAGGGTCTCACTGAGTTGCTTAGCACCTTGCTTTTTTTTTTTTTTTTTTTTCTTCTGAGGCTGGCACTACACTTGTAATCCTCCTGCCTCAGTATCCTGGGATTACAGGTATGTGCCACCATGCCTGGCTAGCAAGCTATTTCTTGATTATTTCCTTCTGTCTTTACTTTCTTTGACACAATTCCAACTGTGAGGGCTGTCTCATTGTTTTCTTAAATATCTACCATATAACTGCTGTACAGGGATATTCTCGGAAGTTCCAAATTGAATAGGGAAACTATGTAATGATGAAAAGAGTAGATTATACATACCACCAAAGAATTACAAAGTGATGAGGTAGATTAAAGAGAGTATGAGTCTTCAAATATGGTAGCATTTGAATTGGGCCTCAAAGAATGGATAAGACTCAATAAATGAAAATGAAGGAAAACAAAGCAGATGTTTAGGAAATTCACATGAAGGTCTAGAAGAGGAGGAAGGCATTATGTTGTTCCTGAACAAAGACTAATCCAGTTTTGCCAGAGTACACAATAATAAGGAGCAGAAAAACAAGAACATAACTTTGGTCAGTTGAGTCCATAATCTGTTGTAGGTATTAAATGGAAGTCTATAGAATGCACATGAACCAGAATGAAATGGAAAACCCTGGGTCTGTATAACCATAGTCTTGACAGGAACAAATCAACCTTGTCATGCTGAGGACCAGGTCCCAACACATGATGCTTTGGGAGACCACCAACATCCAAATCATAGAAGCCATACACAAATCATTGTAAGATAAAGAGGAAACAGTTCATAAAACACAGCATTTATTTCAAAAACAGAGATTCTCAAAGGATAGAAAGTCAGGGTGAAGTAAGATAAAATAATGTTTACAAAAATTAAAAGAAAGCAACTCAGTGAGACCCTGTCTCTAAATAAAATACAAAAAAAAGGGCTGGGGATGTGGCCACTGGTGGAGTGCCCCTGAGTTTAATCCCCTTTACCAAAAAAAAAAAAAAAAAAAAAAAAAAAAGGAAAAAGAAAAAGAAAAAGAAAACCATCCCCTGTTATGGTGATAAAGTAGAGGAAGATGAAAATATATGCCATGCCTTTTTTAATTTTATTTATACTACTTTCCATTGTCCAAAGCTGGTCCAGTAGAGGCCCACAGTCAAGGAGCAGGGAAGTACCCTTTGCCCACCATGAGGCCATGGTGATTGTATGAATATGTAGTACGATTACAGAGGAATGAACAATTGAATACAGTACTTGAAACTACCATCCTTCTGGGGAAATGACATTTTTTTTTTTTTTTATAAACTGCAAATCATTTTCTTGGAAAGAATAAAGATCTTCAGTCTTCATATAATTTATTTGTAATCAGCTGCTTTCTATCACTCATTTCCTGTACCTTCTCACAAGGCTGCTCCTTCTCCTAGAATGTCCTGTTCCCTTCTTAACCTGATACATTTTAACTCATCCTTTAACTTCAGCACATGCATTACCTTTTATAGGAAGTGCATCCCCTCTAGCCCAGAGCTTCCTCTGCTGCATTGCAATGATCTATGTCAGTCTCCCCAGAAGGACCCCTAACCCCCCATTTCCTCTTCACCTCCATTTGAGAATAATTGATATAAAAGCAAATGCTTCCATTTCAGAATAGCTCAAAATCAGCTCTTGTCACAGCACAAGAAATATATTTCAAAACAGGAAAAACTAGTTTCCATAGAGGGACAGATAGGAATGAAAAGGACTAAAAGAATAAAAAAATTTCAATCTTAGAAATGAAGGATAAAAAAGATATTAGTTTAATCTTACAGAATTCTAAAGGATATGGATAACATGCCTCAAGATTTGTTCGCTTGCATACCAGAATCAATAACTAGAGTACTCTTCCAAAGCTTTAAAAAGAAAGGATTAGAACAAATAAGAAGAGGGATTATTTCAGACAGAGGGAGAACTCTCTACACCCTGGTAGTCACAGACTGACAAGATTAAAAACCTCATGGAAAAATGTTAAATAAAAATGTGTAGATGGCAGAGGTATAATACACCATTAATCATAGGTAAGATTTTCTTTTTTTGTGAAAAGCCATACCCTGTTCATCTTTCTTAGATCCACTGTTAATAGAAAGAAAGAAAGAATGTACAATTAGTGAGAAGAAAAAGAAAACATAAACACAGAAAATTATCTTCTGCCTTCTGTGCCTTAGTTGAATCCCCTAGGGGGTTCAGAGTCATTTCATTTATTGCCCATAGGAAATCTTGCAGATGTAAAATGTAAAAATAGGTAAATTATTCCAAGTAAACATGAGATGAAGAAGCAGATCCAAGATTTGCCTACAGATCTTCTTTTTAAACTATTGTTTCAATATTTATTTAAAAAATATTTATTGAGCCTCTATTATGTACCATATATTGGCAACACACCAGTGAATAGGGCAACAATATCCCTGACATTGTAGGGTTTACATGCTAGAAAAATACATCTGTTATCAAATATGAACTAGAGAAAACTGTTATGAAGAACTACAAAGCGAGATTAAAAGGAAGCAGCAAGATTAAGGATGTGGCAGAGGTGCTATTATAAGAGTGCTAGGCAGGCAAGTCCTCTGTGAGAAGTGACATTTCATAGATCTGAGAGAAGGGAGGAAGTGAGATACAGCACTGCCAGAAATGCATTCCAAGCAGATGGAACAGTAAGTGCAAAGGCAGGGAGGCAAGAATGAGCTTGACATCCTCAAGAAACAAAACAGTGTGACTAGAGAAGAGTGAGCCAAGCAGGGTTGGGTAAGCAATCAGAATTTTCCACTGTGTCAGTAGACAGATGGTGATGGAAGTGTTGGGTTTCATCGTCTAGACAAGGAGATACTCAAATATTTAAAAGACAAGTAAAGGAGAATATACAGGAAACAGAGATTGAAAGAATAAAAACAGATTTTGCAGGGTGAAATCTACAAAGGTTAATGATAGATAAGAAGAATGGAGTATTTCAGGAAGAAGGACAGGAGTGATCATTTAGTATGTAGCTGAATGGTAAGATGTGGACCAAATATTGCCCATTGTGTTTCTCAAATGGAGAGCAATATTTTTGCAATTGGCCAGCAATTAAATAGAAGGAGAGTGTTTTCAGCAAATAATGCTGGCACAATAGGTACAAAAAGTAGACTCCACCAGATGTACCTTCTATAAAAGTCAACTCAAAATTGACCGTGAACTTAAATGTAGCACAGAAAGCCACAAAACTATTTTTTAAAAAGACATGAAATAATATCTTTGGGATCTGGAAGTAAGATTTGACCAAAAGTATAATCCATTAAAGGAAAAAAACTGACACATTGGACCTCATCCAAAATAAAAATATTTGTTATTTGAAATACCCCATTAACAGAATGAAAAGATGAGAAGAATACTGGAAAAAATTGTAGATCATACATCAAACAGAGGACTTATATCTAGAATAGGTTAAGAAATCTTAAAACTCAGTGGTAAAAAATACAAGGGGCCCAATTTACAAACAGGAGAAATCCTATTTCACTAATGAGGAGATATAGATTTTACATATAGATAAGCACATGAAAAGATGTTCATTATTATTAACAGGAAACTATAAATAATCATAATGAGATGTCATTACACACCCATTAAAGCAATTAATTTTTAAAAATTTATGATTTGATTTTTATCAAGTATTGTTAAGTACAGAGTATTTTATTAACATCAATATTTATGGGCAGGCTGGGCATGATGGTGCATGCTTGTAATCCCAGTGGCTCTGAAGGCTGAGGCAGGAGGATCATGAGTTCAAAGCCAGTCTCAGTAACTTATCGATGTCCTAAGCAATTTAGAAAGACCATGTGTTTAAATGAAATATAAAAAAGGGCTGGGGATGTGGCTCAGGGTTAAGCACACCTAGGTTGAAATCCCAGCACCCCTCAAAATAAATTATAATATATATGTGTGTGTGTGTGTGTGTGTATGTGTGTGTATGTGTGTGTATAAAACACTTTTTCTGGAAAAATATTAAAAGTGAGAATTTAGGAATATTTCAAAATGGTGACAGTTTCATCTGCAATTATGGTATAGATATTATTTCCCTAGTTATGAAAAGTGGAAATCAATGATTAAAACAAATTAGTTGGTCTAATATAATTAAGCTATTCCAAAGTATGTATAGTGGCTTTTGATATTTTTATTATGTTAATAGCAAAGCATGGAAAAGTAGACAGAATGATACAACATGTGCCTACTTCTTAAATCTTTCTCAAATTATCTTCACATATTTTAGTTTTATTAAAAAATCACTAAAAGTTCATCTGGAGCCCACTACATGTACCTCCCAAATTCCAATCTTCTTTCTCTTTCACTCCCTCTGTATACATGACCACCATCCTGTGTTTGAAGTTTATCATTACCATGCATGTTTTTCTAAATTTATTTTGTATCTATATTTATGTGGATTAAATATAGCAATTTTTAGAACAGTGGATTTATATGTTTTTGAACTTTATGTACAATGATAAAGCAAGTTCTTTACTCGGAATTACGTATGTGATTTATCTATTGACATAAGTCTATATTCCAAGATATCTATTTTATAACACTGTGTCTGTAGATAATAATATTTTATCATACAACTAAAATCTGTTCAAAGTGTAGGTTTCATGATAATTGTTCTTACCAGAACAGGTTTTTTTTATTTAAAATAGCTGTATTTATTATATTTAGCTTTCATAGTAGTCTTTAGACTATACTAAAAGTTTGCTTATTTTCCTACTAATAGATATTTAGGTCATTCCCCGTCTGGGCTGGTAAACAATGCTACTTGTCTTTGCGGATTCACTTGTGGGACCAATTCCCTACATTTATAAATTTGGGATTTACAAATCTTCAAATTTATAAAATTCCTCTTAAAAATGATTGTAATAATTGACATCCCACCCACAGTATTCAGAGTGCCAGTTTCTCCATATCCTCACCAAGATTGATGCTGTAATACCATTTAATTTTTGGTAATTGGATGGGTTCATGTGGTTTTTTATTATTGCTTGTATTTTGCCTTTCTCTTATTATGTTTTCACATAGCAATATATCAGAGAAGAATAAATATGATGCCCACTCTTATTTTCTTTTCTCTGAATTGGCTGCTCAGCCTCACCCTCATTTTCATTTTTTATACCATCTTTTGTTTTAGCACAAAGTTCTTAAATGAAGTAATATTAATGAAAGCTCATGATAGTTCTTGCAATTGCTTGTAAATTATGTGGACAATTATGTCATCTATAACTAAGGAGAGATTTGTGGCTCATTTTTCTTATTTTATTTCGTGACCTATGACATACAACATCATTATATCAAGGAAGTAATTTTATTTGGCATCATTGTATCTTAATAAGAATATGACTAAAGTTCTATAAATATGAATTATGATTGCTTATGTTCTTTACATGTAGACTTTATCTAATGAGCTTTTTTCTAATTTAATAGCAATTTTTATGACAAGTGAATGTTGGGTTTTATTTTTGTTGATGTATTACCTTAGTACACTTCCTGGAATAAAAATGACGACACTATATAGTGCTAACCTATGTTATACATACATAAACTTGATCTATATTTTTTGTGTGTTTTTGTTCAAGCTCATGAGAGAATTTTGAACGAGATTGGAGCCCATGAAGGTTTGCAAAACACACCTCTAAATTCTCTAGGCATGCTGACCTTTGTGGCAGAGGATGAAGAGTCTGATTACACTTTGTTATCTTTAGTGATATTTGGTGTTTCTCCACATCCTTTGCTATACATCCACTAATTCAACTTCACTTTTATTATTAAAATACTCCCTTTTGCTTTTTTATAATTAAAAAACAAAGTCTACTTTAAAACTCTGTTTCTTCAATGTTTCTTTTTATTTCATTTCTCAAAGTTGTGACACTGTGTACTTATTAATGACATTTTGGTCTGTGAATAAAATTCATACCTAATTCATATTCTTTTGGCATTGTCTATTTTACTAATTTAAAAGGTATTTCTGTGAGTTCTTCTAAATTATTTGTTCTGAATGTAATATTTTATAAAATGGATATAACCACACAAACTTTGTTTTCATTTCTTTAGGTTAAAGATCTTTGTCCTTATAGTTCTGTTTTATTCTGTTTCATGTGAGTCTTGTAATCAGTAGATGATTATATTAGATAGTTCTTTTGTTAGTAGGACCTGAATATCTTTGCATTTATATAGGAATCTACCCTTGCGTACATAGCCTCAAAAGGACTGGTCTTAGTCTGCCTTTTATTCTTCTATACTTGGCCTTGCACTGCTTTATGTAATTGGTAATTGTGATTATTTTAAGTCCTTCTTACCTTTATTTTTCTTTCAGGGACTCTCCCCTCCTATTTTAAATAAATAGTACTGGGTTTTTGTGGTTATACTTTATCTTTCTTAATAATTCATTATGGATAAATACATTTGAAAATTCTGCTGCCCTTTTTTCCCCACATTTCTCAGCAGAATTCTTTAGCATATAGTGATTAGGTTAAAAAAAAAAGAATAGCATTTTGAACTCAACTCATCCAGACACTCACAATAATATGTTGAAGAATTTTGCACGTAGAATATTTTAAATTTCCCACTTATGACTAATGTCCAAGTCTTGGTTTATTCAGTTCGTATTTTAGTCCAAATTGTTGTTAAATTTTTATGTTCTTTAATGTAAAAAATATCCTGCTTTGATAGGATTCTAAATATTAATGCTTCCACATAAATCTGTACTTCTAAGAATTATTTATAGTTTGTTTCCTTTTATATGCAACTCAGTAATTTCTTTTGTATCATATTATATCATTTTAGAGCTGTAAATTTTGTCTTATCTCTTTATTAGCTGGATTTTATTCTTGTACTATTTTTGAACTATTTTCAACATATATACACAAAGCGTAAATGCACAGCTCCCAGAACAAACGCCAAAATAAACACCACCCAGGTAAAGAAAGGAAATACTACCATTGCCACAGAAGACCCTATTGTGTCCCATCCCCACAAAACTCACTCTCTATCCCCCAAATAAACAGCATATTGACTCTTATAACATGTTGATTTAATCCTTTTTAAAACTTAATTGGTATTAATGGAATCAAGTGGGATATATTCCTTAAATTTAGGCTTCTTTATATATAATGTTTGCAGAATTAATTTTGCTCTTGTATAAAATGTTGATTCATTTATTCTTATTCCTTTGCTTCTTTCTGTTTGTAAGTCTGATGTACCACAAATAATTCATCTGTTCTACTATTAATAGACCTTTGGGTTGGTTTTGATTTGGAGATAATAATTATTAATGATGTTGTTAGGGCTATAGTTGTATGCATCTTTTGAGTTTTTTTTTTTTTTTTTTTTAACTTTGGAAACATAAAATAGACCATGTAACTACCATGCCACTAGGAGTTTATATTCAAACTGAGGTAACTTTAATGATATACTGTAAGAATATGATTGATTGATAATGATAGAGGATAGATAGATGGATGGATAGATAGACTGCATAGCATTTAGGTTCATATGCTATCTAAGGCAAAATGGGAAAATGTAATGTTGAGATACTATGAAAGATGAGTTTTAATCAACATCTGAAGAAATTTTTAAAATGTGGTTTTGTACAAAGAGAAGATAGAATATTAAGGAGTACTCCAGAAAATGTAACAGGACCCATAGACTATGTAGATAGGAAGAAGGAGTCATAGCTTTGTCTCAAATTTCTGTTCTGCTTTTACTTTCTGCGACTTTGGACAAGTTACATAATCTTTCTTCAGCTCAATTTTCTTAATGTATAAAATAAGAAGGCAAGATTACCTGTTACCTACTTTTTCACATTATCAAAATTGAAAGTAAATTTAAGTACATATTAAATGGTCAGGAAATGTATGTTATTAGGAAAAAATACATGTATAGAAATCAGTATGAATACAATTGTTAACAATTTACTCATTGTATTCCAAGAGAGCCTAAGGAATATTCTGTTTAATAACTCATTTGATCCTCACAACAACATTATAAAGATAAACAAATATTTGAATGATAAATTGAGATGGTGAGGCCATTGATTTTAATGAAGAACTGTATATGGGAAAACATCAGAAATACTGCTAGCTATTTATGAAAAGCCGTTTGATGGAAGATCTTGAGTACCACAGTGATGAATCTGGATATAATCTATGCTATGTTTAAGGATTCACTAGAGGTAAAGGTAATGACTAATGAAAATGATATTTAAAAAATTTAATCTAGTAATAGTCTGCAGCATAGTCAGGAGTGCAGAAATATTGGAGGGAGACTTTGAGGGTAGAAAACCTCATAAGGTAAATAAGCTTGACTTTACCTATGATTTTTAGGTCAATAAGAATATAATTCCATAAAGACAGAGGTATTGTATGTGACCTGAATTTTCTACTTACCCCACTGTATGTGTTCATATATTAAAATATATATATATATTATATATATTATATGTTATATATGTAATATATTTTATATATATGTCATATATATATATATATATATATATATATCATCTAAACAGAACTTGGATCTATTAAAAAACATTTTTTAAAAATGCAAGACCCGTTAGGGAATAATGGCAGACTGAGTTATCCATGATTACCCTAAATACATGTATGAGGACACAATTGTTGTAAAAATACTTTATATTAAATCATCAACTTGAAAAATTGTGCTCTTTATATGTAATATGAAATGAAATGTACTCTGCAAACATGTATTGCAAATTAGAATAATAAAAAAATTAATTAAAAAAAAAAGTCCATCCAACTATTAAAAAAATAAAAAATAAATAAAAATGCAATGTCTTAGTCTGATCGGTCATCTCTAATAAAATACCATAGACTGGGTTGGTTAAACAACAGGTATTTATTTTTCCCAGTTCTGGAGATTTAAAAGTTCAAGAATAAGGTGTTAGCTGATTCCATTCCAGTGTATCCTCTATGTCTAGCTTACAGAGAATTGGCTTCTTGCTGTGGTGTCCTGACATGGTAGAGAAAAAGAACTGTGGTGTCTTCATCTTCTTATAAGGGCACTAGCTTTATTGACCTTATTTAACCTTAGTTATCTCTTTATAGTCCCTGTCTCCTAATGCATTCCCATTAGGGACCAAGGCCTCAGCATAGAAACTGGACACAATTCATATATGTATTCATGTATAGTTCATGACTATATGTGAATTACACATGAAGCCTGAGGAGCCTCAAAGGAGAAACAAGAAGGAAAATAATTCTAAGCCTGACATGCTGCTCTTATATCACTGTTTTTCCCTGATAGAGAATATATCTGTGAGTGCACAAGGAGAATCAAAGTCTTGAGATAATGGTCAGAATTAGAACAGAGAAACAATTGTCTCATGCTGTTTATTGAACCAATTCCCTTGGGATTTATTTCCAAGGGGCTTAGAGGAAGGGTCTGTAACAAAGAGCAACATGAGAACTCCCTTATTAAAAGAGCAAAAGGCAATAGATATCCCAAAATAGTGTATAATTTAACTTTAATGAAAATTATCATAATCATCATTGGTGTGGTACTTACTATTTGTAAGATAAAGCTGTGATATTATTGTACATTGCCTCATTTAACTTTTAAATATTTTGTGAAATATTAACATTCCAAATTTTCAGATTTGGAGAGATTATGTAATTTGCTGAAGGTCGAATGGTAATGATGGTATAAATTTAATCCTTGGTGTGTTTGATCTTTTCTTGTCTTAATCACTATGCAGTGTTGCTCAAGAGTGACAGAATACAGGAGGCAAAGGAGAGCATGGCACCCAGCAAGAGTAGTGATGAAAAAAGTGGACGGAATGAGGAAAATTTACAATGACACCAACATTATCCATTGTCTACCAGATCAGCAGGTACCATTAGTGTCAATGACAAATCTGAGTTACATGTTGGGAACAATGCTGCAAATGGAAGCACAATGACAACAACATACTGTCATTTCAAGAGCACTGGAGGTCCAGCTCAACAACCCACTGTGATCTAGAGGAAAGCTCCTTGGGAAAAGATCCAGAAATTATGTGAAGCATTAGAGTGACTTTGTGCCTTGTTACTTCCACAAACCAGCTGTGCCTGAAGCAAAGTATTCATATATCCTTAATCTGATAGTCCTCTCCATTATTATTTCATTAAAAAGAACATCATCAGTATAGTTGCCTATGTCACAATTCCAATAACATGACAGAGAAAATATTTCTTTGTATTTGATAATTTTTTTGATATTTTAAATAGACTTTATTCAATCCATGAATTCACAAACTATGTAAAACTGATTAAATAACAAATTGTATTAAAATTTAACATCATTATTGATTGATAGTACATTATGACCTGAAATATGTGTCTAGCCTTATATTTTACATTCTAATAAAATGGTAAGTAGTAGATATATTTAGAACCAGGGTATGCATCCGCATTTTACACAGCTAATGAGATCTATATAAAAATTAAATACATATAGTAAATAGTCTAGATGCCACTGGATTTTGAGTCATAGTTAAATTCCAATAAAATTTTATGTCATGATAATAAATGCCACTGCCACCTGCAGTTCAGCAAATAATTTTGAATACCAATAATAAGCTGCCCATTTGTATTGGGTTTTAGTAACTTCCTATAGAAAAATGCAAAAAGTAGGAGCCAAGTTTAAAAAAAAGATACTAAATTGGTCAAGTGTTGTATAACTCACTAATCTTTCTTTAAAATGTCTGATAGTTGCCCGGCGTGGTGGCATACACCTGTAATCACAGTGGCTTGGATGCTGAAACAGGAGGATCTTGAGTTCTAAGCCAGCCTTAGCAACTTAGAGAAGCATGAAGCAACTCAATGAGACTCTGTATCTAAATAAGATACAAAATAAGGCTGGGGATGTGGCTTAGTGGTTGAGTGCCCCTGAATACCCTGAGTACAATTCCTGGTACCAAAAAAAAAAAAAAAAAAAATCTGATAGTTAATTTTGATTCAGTTTATTTCATTGCTGCTTTAGACAAATAACATGATATTACTATTCAAAATGCATATAAAGTAGTGAAAATAATATACACATATCGTGTGGCCTAGGGATTTATATGTAATGGCAATATATGCATTCTAAATACACTCTCCTTTATTTCTCAATATTTAAATAAAGAATCAATTAGATTAATTAAGTCAATTTTTATTAATTAATTTCTCAATTTCCCATAAGGTTATATGATCAGTTTAATGTTTATTGAATATTCACATTATAGTAAGTAAACCAAAGAATGAGCAATCTTTTATAAAAATTAGTAAGAAAACTTGAAAATCTATGTTTATATGACTGTTTCCTTGACTACAGTATAGAGGTCCCTGAGGTCAGTACTCTGAGTAATTTTCACATGGTTGTCATAAGACAGAATTGTTTTCTATCTAAGCTTGTAATATAGCTCCCTCTTCATTTTAAGTCATCTGAATATCCCTTAAAATATGGGGTTTTCTGGTTCAATTTTATGGAAAGCAAATCTAAACATGTGTTATATGAAAACCACCAGAAGGTGATATCTTCAGTTTCTTTTATCCCACAACTTGGTGTATAGATGCAAATTGAATATTTCCTTATGTCTTAGCCTTTAGTTCACTGTGACTCATCAAAAGACCCAAGACTATTAACATTTCAATATATCAGGTATGCAACAAAGATTTTATGCTGGACACCAATAAAGTGATATTGGATTTTTTGCCTCATGCAAAATATCTCCACAAATGTAATATCCTAAGGCAATAGTTTGCAAGTATCAATAAACTTCAGAATATTTTAATCAAATGAGTTCTTGGGTGTAAGTCCTATATATAAAGCACATGCAGTAAAACTCTTGTGATTAAACAGAGGGCACAGGATTCCTGTTACTGATTCCCTTCTACATGCTTCTCTAAGGAGAATCTTAAAACTTAGAAGATATCTTTCTAAGCAACACAGTTAAATACCTCTTATCTAACCTGAGACTTTCGAACATCATGATACTAGATGCTTCTAAGGTAGTGATGTTCCCATAGATATATTGTCTTGGGATATCAGTGGTTTACTGAGGAAGGAAACTAATGGTTGAATTAGTCATCAAATTGGGAGTTAGTTTGTCCTATGATCTTAACTTTCCCCTTCCTTCCTTCCTTCCTTCCTTCCTTCCTTCCTTCCTTCCTTTCTTTTAAGTCTGGAGATTGAATCCAGAGGTACTCTTTACCACTGACCTACACCTCCAGGCCTTTAAATTTTAATTTTGCGACAGGGTTTTGCTAAGTTGCTGAAACTTGCCTTGAACTTGTGATCCTCCTGCCTCACCTTCCCTAGTCACTGGGATTACAGGTGTGGGTCACCACACCCAACTCTGTTCTTCTTTATATACATCCTCTCATTTATATAAATGATAAAATTGGTATCAGAAAGAACACTCTACCTAAAGCAGGAATGTGTGTGTGTTACACACACACACACACACACACACACACACACAAATATACATTTGAAAGAATTTGAGACCATTGATGAACTAACTTTGACAAGAGAGAGTGTTACCTGTTTCACAGTAAAGTGTTCATTCTTTCGGATACCAATGCTTTCATTTATTTTGGTATTATCACTGAATTCTTACAAACTTGACTGGTAAATTTAGTCTCTCTCTTTCTCTTCCCAATATTCAGAGAGAAATAATAAATCCATATTTGCTTTATTTGTGTTGCATATGTTTTTTATTATGTATACACATTCACACACAGACACACACACACACACACACACACACACACACACATATACATTTATATAGAAAGAGAGTCCTAGAGTTCCAATCTGGAATGTTCCCCAAAGGCTCATGTGTTGGAGTCTTTGTCCCCAGTCCAGCAATGTTCAGAGGTGGAGCTTTGGGAATAGATTGGATCATCAGGACTTTGACCTCATCTATGGATTAATCCATTGGGGCATTAAAATGATTTGGTGTAACAGTCAGAATGGCAGGTATTAAGAACACAAACAACAATAAATGTTGGAGAGGATGTGGAGAAAAAGACACACTCATACATTGTTGGTGGGACTGCAAAATGGTGCAGCCAATATGGAAAGCAGTATGGAGATACCTTGGAAAACTTGGAATGGAACCACCTTATGACCTAGCTTTCCCACTCCTTAGTCTTTACCCAAAAGATCTGAAAACAGCATACTATAGGGATACAGCCACATCAATGTTTATAGCAGCACAATTCACAATAGCTAAACTGTGGAACCAACCTAGATGCCCTTCAGTAGATGAATGGATGAAGAAAATGTGGTATATACACACAATGGAATATTACTCAGCAATAAGAGAGAATAAAATCATGGCATTTGCAGGAAAATGGATGGAGTTAGAGAATATAATGCTAAGTGAAGTTAGCCAATCCCAAAAAGCCATATGCCAAATGTTTTCTCTGATATAAGGAGGCCAATTCACAGTCGGGTTGGGATGGGGAGCATAGGAGGATTAGAAGAATACTAGAATGGCCAATGGGGAGGGAGAGGAAGGGAGGGGGCAAAAGGGTGAAGGAAGAAAAAAAAAGATGGTAGAATGAAATGGATATCATTACCCTAAGTGTATGTATGAAGTCACGAATGGTGTGAATATACTTTGCATACAACCAGAGATTTGTAAAAAGGGCTCTATATGTGTAATATGAAATGTAATGCATTCTGCTGTCATTTATAACATCTTAGAATAAAAAAATAATTTTTAAAAAATGATTTGGTGTAAGCTTTAGGAGGTGGGGCCTAGTTGAAGGAAGTAGGTCCCTTGTTCACCTCTTCATACAGGTCTCTCATTTTTTCTCTGCTTCTCTGTCAGGTGCCACAAAGTGAGCAGTTCTGCTCTACCAGGTCCTCTCCAACATAATGGAAGCAGAAGCAACAGAGTAAGCTGACCATGGACTAATTCTCTGAAACAACGAAACAATATAAATCTTTTCTTCTTTAAATTTTTCCCCCTCAGGTATTTTATCTCAGCAATGTAAAATTGACAGAGAAAGAAAAAGAGAGAATAAATATGTTTAAGCTTGTATCAAGTACCAACACCAAAATAAATCCATAAATTAAAACATCTCAAAAATTCAAATGCATGATGGTTTAATATAATAGATGATGCTTTTTCTGACATTATGTCTCCTTTTATAGTGTAAATATGGTTTTGGCCACTGCAATACAAGTTCTGCATTTTATTGCTTCCACTTCATGTGCTTGGAGATGCCTCAATACTCTGTTACTCTCCATTTGAACTGTGACAAAACTTGTTTGTTCAATGTACTTTGATGCCATGTGACCTTCATTTCATGTCAATACATTATCTATCCTTTAATTTATCTGGGGCCATTAGAAAATTACTAATTTGTGCCATTGGAGTTGTAACTAGTTACAAACAAAAGCTACTATTCTTGGGTAAAGCTAGCATAAAAATAGTTCAGAATACCTTCATTTTAATTTATTTGTTTCACTACAATATAAAACTTCTAAATAACTTTAAGGCCCCCAAATTTATTTCCATGCCCAAGTTGAGGAATTACTGAGGTAAGTTGCCTGGGAAATTCAATGTCTTTCTGAAATCTCAAATGCAAGGACTGTCCTTAGGACTCTGTGTTTTTAGCCACAGCTTCCAGCCCCAGCTCAACCTCTCTCCCTCAGGAGGAAATGAGCCCCTTGGAAAAGTAACATTTTCCTGGTTCCTCATGGGTTGCTATGAAGATAAAAAGAGATAATGTATGTAAAAGTACACAATAAACTGTAAAGTATAATAAAATACAAAATATCCTTAGTGGCTAGTAGCTGACCATATTCAAAAAGAAGAATCAGGAAAAAAGAAGAGATAAATAGCAAAGACAGTTTTAATTTTAAGAACTAGAAATTATCAGGGCTGTTGATATAGCTCAGTGGTAGAGGACTTGCTTAGCATGTACAGGCCCTGGGAAAAATTTTTAAATTTTTAAAAATTTAAAATTAGATATTATAGAAACAGTTCCCCTCTATAAACTCAAATTTTACCTAAGCAAAATGTTTTTACCTAAATATTACATTAATGCTATAACAAGCATAAAAAATCTTTGTTAACAGAAATTATATTTGAAAGTAATATAAAAATTAGTCAAAATAAATTGAAGTATCACTAAAATTTACTTTTATCTTTACCAATGCCAACAACTAAGGAGATTTCTTTTTTCTTCAGAGAAGACTTCAATTATATGCATTTTTAACTTTAAAAAATAACTTAAAAATAATTTGCCAGAAATATTTCATAGAAAACAGCTATCATAAACTTTTAAATGTTTTTGATAGCATTTTTTCTCTCTCTCTGTCTTTTTGGGAATTTATTGGATCATCAGGACTTTGATCTGGCTCTCTCTCTCTCTCTCTCTGTAATGGTTATTGAAACCAGGGTCTGGTACATGCTAGGCAAGAGCTCTACCACTAAGCTACATCACCAGTCCTTGACTGACTATCAGTAGATAAGTAAATCGACATGTATTTAAATAAATAAATAAAACTTTCTGTAAATAGTCATTTAGTAACACAATGTATTATAGGATTTTATGTTAACTAAGCATTTTTGGACACATATAAATTTTACCTTAACTAAAATACACAAATAAATAAACAGAAATGTTTTAAAAATTATTATAACATCATAGCATTTCTTTAATAAGTTAGTTTTTCTTTTTGAAAATGACATTTACATAATTTTGCATTGAAAAACAAATATTTATCCATCCCACCTTGATGATATACCATTCCAGTTAATTAAAAATACATTGATTATTATTTGTCCACAAAATAAATTAGGTACAAATCTTAATAAAACTTGTACTCTTCAGTCAGTGACTTTCAGGTCAAGCAATATCCTTTTAGATCTCTTGCCAGGATGGAAGGTCATTATGCTCCATTTAGAAAATGAATCATTGGATAAAAAATATTAATTTATTATGCTGAGTTAATATATTTTTTCAGAATAACATATTGTAGATAAAACTTTTTACATGATATCTTAAGACCACAGTCAACAATCATCTCAAATTTGTTTATAAAATAGGTATCATTAATTTATATATGTATAAAAAATAGGAGAGGTATCACACTTTTTTATCTTATTTATGATGTCATTCTAAAAATATTCTAAGCAAGAAAGACTAAGCATTTCAGTTGTAGTACCATTGCTTTCGGTGACTATTTCTTGAGTGAATGAACTGCAGGCTACTACCTGGCATGCCATGGAATTTCAGAGTATTCGAAAAAAATGAAGAAAAAACGCTAATACCACAGCCTCCCAGAAAACAAAAGAGGTCACATAGTTACAATAGAATATTTCATGTTTCTACTTTGGAGTCAAAAACAAAGAGAATAAATGAATTCTATGATGAAGTTCAGAATTTATAGCCTGTTAGTGAGAACTGCTATTGCTGATAGTGGTGCTAACATTGCTAATATTGAATAAGCCAAACAGACCTGTGAACCAGTTTTAAAAAAATTTATAGTGAAAAGTGTTTCTGAAAATTATTACTCTCTACAGAGATAAAACTGGCTTTTATTTGAAGTTTGTTTTTTTTTTCCTGTCATGAAAGCTGTACCAGACCATGCAGTTTCATGTAGAATAGCTGTATTGATAAAGCTGATGAAATCTCTAAATGAAATACTAGGCAACATTTAAAAAAATTTTTTTTTGATAGCCAAACTATATTAAGGACCAATATTGCTAAAAAGAATGTCTTACTACATGTACCAAACCATTTCCTCAGAAAATAATACATGGAATACATTCTTCCTAAAGCATTTTATTATACAATCCTAGAGGTAATTGAATGAGCATCATTTAGATGATTTTATGTCTCTTACAATTCAGACACTTTAAAAATCCTATGTACTTTTTTTTTTATTATTATTATTAGAGATTTGTAAGCTGCCTGTCGTGGCCAGCCACAATGTCGCGGGAGGAAAACTCTCGGAGGCAGAGTAAAGATACTACTACTTTTACTTTTACTTTCTTAGAGAGAGTTTAGAGAGAGAAAGAAAGATTTTTCTTCTTCTTCTTAGAGCTTAGAGAGAAAGAGAGAGAGCTTGAAGAGAGAGAGATTTCTTCTTTAGAGAGAGAGAGAGCTTAGCTTTTAGAGCTTCTTTCTTCTTTGTTCTTTCTTCTTTCTTCCTCGGGAGCCTCGGCCTGACTCTGACCAGCAATTACTTCTTCTATCTGGTTTCTCTTCTGTAACCGCTCTGCCTGCGTTCTGGCCGCTCTGATTCTTTTCTTCTTCTCTAACCTGAACTCTTCTTCCGACCGAGCGACTGCATGACTGACTGAATGAATTCATTCTTCTCCTGACTCCGACCGCTTTCACCCGGTTATATACCTTTAGCTTTGCGGGTGCCTCACATGCATTTACAGGTGCGTCACATACATACTTATTATCAGGTGGAACTTATGGCTTCCAGCTGACCGCAATAGCCATCTCCCTAATTGGGGCTCCTTCAGAGATTGAACCCTGGGGTGCTTAACCACAGAGCAACATCCCTAATCCTCTTTATATTTTAGTTTGAGACAGGATCTTGCTAAGTTGCATAGGGCCCTGCTTGGTTGCTCAGGCTAGCCTCAAATTTGTGATCCTCCTGCCTCAGCCTCCCAAGTCATTGGGATTACAGTCCTGCAGCACTACACCCAGCTAGACTTATTTTAATCTTAAAGAAACTCTAAATTTAGCATGATTCAAGGGGGAAAAGTACAGGAAAACAAAGAAAAAAAAACTACTAAAAACCTGGAGTAAGCATAGAGAAAGAAAGCTTTAAACATTCAAAATCTTAGTCAAGGTTTAAGTAGCTTTCTTTAAAAAAGAATTACCATTATTTGGCTCCCAATCTTTACCTTCTCTTCCTTTCCTCTTTTGTTTTATTTATTTACTTAATTTATTTTTAACTGATACATAAAAACATAAAATCATACATATTTACCATGTAATGTTTCAATACATGTATTCATTGTGTAAAGTTTAAATCAGTTTAAACACATCTATTTTCTCAAACATTGATCGTTTCTTTGTTTTTATTTGGGGGTGGGGGGTACCAGGGATTGAACTCAGGGGCAGTCACCCACAGAGACACATACCCAGCCTTATTTTGTAATTTATTTAGAAGACAGGGTCTCACTAAGTTGTATAGCACCTCGATGTTGCTGAGGCTGGCTTTGAACTCACCATCCACCTGCCTCAGCCTCCTGAGCCACTGGGATGTTCAAAATATTAAAATATAAATGAGGAATGATAGGCATTACTAATGTATCCTTTTGTCTTGGATTGCAGTTGAGTTTGGCTCTGTACTGATCCATGAATGAGTTAGGTCTAAGCACATTGTGAGAAATTGAAACCATGTTCATGGCTATGCGCCAGTAATGGAAATTCTTCTCATATACAGCTCTCATCAGGCACTTATTTACTCAGAATGTATTTATTTAGTTAGTTATTTAATAATTGATCATCTTCCTTATACATGAAAACTTTTCTAAATATATAATGGAAATGCAAGGAAAGCCTGCCTTTAAGAGACCTAACAATCACACTAGGAAAAAGATGCACCCAATGTTCTATCCTGGAAAGATTGAATGACAAGGGTCAAATGAGTCCTCTATTTAGAGCTCAAAGTGCATTTTTTTTTTTGGTAGAAATATAATTAAAAAAATAATTGTCTTTTGAAGCCAGTAAGTCAAAGCAGTCTATTAGAGAAATCACTAGTGTGGGCTCACATTTGGTTCTTCTCTACCTTCTAAGTACACAGCAAGATTAGACTACCTAGTAGCTCCGTTGTACTAATTTGTGATCATGTGACCCTTTAGATCAATGGAATGTGAGCAAAAGAGATGTATCAAGACCAGCAGGATCTCAAATAGAGCACATTTACCATTTGTAGTGTCTGGAGAACAGGGATCTTTCTGATAAGAAGTGGAGTGTGCAGAAAAAGACCTAAATACACGGTGGAGAAGTCTGCTTGGTCAAAATAACTAATAGCACTTCTTAGGGAGTAATAAGATCCTGTCCCACACACCAAGGCAGGCTGAAACACAGAAGCAAGGCACTCAAGCCAAAAAAGCCTACAATGTGATATGAACTGTTTGAGAACTGATTTAGATGTTTCAAGACTGACTATAGAGCTGGGCACAGTGGTGCATGCCTGTAATCCCAGCAGGAAGATTGCAAGTTCAAAGCCAGCCTCAGCAAAAGTGTGGCCCTAAGCAACTCAGTGATACCCTGTCTCTAAATAAAATACAAAATAGGGCTGGGGATGTGGCTCAGTGGTTGAGTGCCCTAGGAGTCAATCCCTAATAACACTCCCCCAACAAAAAAAAAAGGCTGACTACAGAAGATGACAGAACAAAGAACACCAAGGAACAAATTAGTTAAGAAGCATTAGAAATATGCACTGGAATTTGGAGAAAGCATATTAATGTCCAGGCCACAGTGCTAACTAGGAGCAGAATGCTCCCTGCTGTGGTAAGCAACATTATGTTTTCTGTGTTAACTGAAGCAAGTTTAAGTAAACCTCAGAGATCCTTGGAAATGCCCTCAGGAAACTCTTCTTTGACAGAAAATCCCTGGAGGCTCTGCATTTTATTTACTAGCGTGTGAGCATACTTCTTTATTGGACACCCAAATTAAGGAAAAGGTTCAATCAGAGCAGATTACAAGATTTGAATCCAGTTAATGAATATATTTTGTATACAAATAGTGATATGTAAAAAGGTGCTGTATACCTGTATTATGAATTGTAATGCATGCTACTGTTATATATACAACTTTGAATAAATTTAAAAAATGATTATAGTATTTATTTATTTTTAAATATTTATTTATTTGTTTAGTTGTACACAATGGCTTTATTTTTACGTGGTGCTGAGGATCGAACCCCGGGCCGAGCACGTGTTAGGCAAGTACTCTACCCCTGAGACACAATCCCAGCCCTGATTATAGTATTTAATAACATGTCTCCATGGTGGCATAGAGGATAAAATTGATAACAGTGAGGGTCTTCCATACTTCACTGAGAATATACTTGAGTTCTATCTACAATGATGAGCACAAACTTGTCAGATAAACTAGAAAAGAAGAGATGAAAGACAAAAATATCCAAAGTAAGGGAACAGCAAAACTCTGAGAAATCACATAACATATCTGGTTAACAGAAAGTAGGGAGAGGACCAAAGGGAATAAGAAGAGGTGACATTGAAGAACATGGTTTGCAATGTAAGAGATGTGTGGGCCATGAAATGGAGTTTAGATTGTATTCTGCAAACATTGTGGAGCCATTCAAATTTTGAAGAAGAGGAGTGATTGATCCAACTTATATTGTAGAAAGATCAATCTGACAAGGCTGTATGAAGAATGGGTTATATAAGCACAAGATTAGATGTAGAGAGAACATTTATGAAGCATTTGAAATATTTCAGGTGAAAAATGATAAGAACACAAAAAGTCAATATCAGTAAGGATAAAAAAGAGGGAAGGATTGAGAAAGTTACTGAGATATAAACTCAGTGCATTTTGGTGACATTATACATCTCACCAAAATGTTCAGTGATTAGGGATGATTTAGGGTGGATTAAGATGGGAATGGGAGGATGCAATTCACAAGACAAAAGGAAGTATCTAGATGACAACTTTCTGAGTTGGCCACCCTGTAGCTCATGCCAGTTACCACAAACAGCATTCCATATTTTCTAGTCTGTCCCTTCTTACAATTATGAGGGTTTCTTGGAGCTTCAGCATTGTTACAGAGTAGTTTCCTTTTGTTATAATTGACAAAAATACCAAGAGACTCAAAAGATCTGAATAAGGAAAACCCTGTTTGCAGAACCAAAGGCTTTTCTCTTTAGTCCATACTTGCAAAACCAAGTACAGTGACATCGACAAGGGTGTGTCTGTGGACACAGGTTCTAGCTCTGATGCTCCAACATGTTTCAAAACACACACACGAGGAGGGCACAGCTTTTCCTCCATGTTTGTGGTTGTGAAGGGATTAAGTCCAATTCAGGGCATCCTCATACTTCCCCTTTCTCCTATATTTTTTCCCTTTATTCAAATTGAAACTAATCATTCCATTCCAGCTTTTAGAAAGGGGAAAATATTCGAGATCCACAATAAAATAGCAACAGAAACTCCATGTATGATAGAGGTAAAAGCACTTCTGTTCATTCCATTTAATGGATTACTGAGCTTTTTCTCCTTAGAAACTCCCATGAGAAAGTAAAGAATATGAAGAGCTTCAGGTAGCACATGCTCAAAATCCCAGTGGCTTGGGAAGCTGAGGCAGCAGGATCGAGTTAAATGCCTCAGCAACTGAGTGAGTCCCTAAGCAACTCAGTGAGACCCTGTGTCTAAATAAAATATTAAAAAGGGATAGGGATTTGACTCAGTGGTTAACCACCCTGGGTTAAAAAAATAGAAAAGAATATGAAGTGCTTCTTTCGCTTGAAGTCTTTATTTTTTCAAACATTGTTTAAAAGTATCTTTGTTAATATCTTTATTTAACAATATCTTTATTAATGCCAGTGTAACATACTTTGATTTTGATGGCCCAGAAAGAATTTTCTCCAAACTTTGATTTACATGAACAATAATAGAGATCAAAACTTCTGATGGCCATGACCAGTTTGGCTTGGGCTGGCTTTTGGGCTATTTTCCCACTTGCAAACACATAGGGAGGTTTTTTTACCAGGCTCCACAGACACTATAGGCTGAATCTGCAAACAAGAATGATTGTAGAAGTTTTGTGAGAGAATGGAGAAGAGTAACTTCTAAGATCTTGGCAATAACAGGGAAGATAAAACGTAAAAAATTGACCATGGGGCATCACAAATGAGGAAGAGCTACAACAAGAAGGTTTGAGAGCCAGGCAAGGTCGCATATGCCTGTAATCCCAGCAGCTCAGGTGGCTGAGGCAGGAGGATTGTGAGTTAAAAGCCAGCCTCAGCAATTTAGCGAGGCCCTAAGCAACTTAGTAAGACTCCATCTCTGAATAAAATATAAAAAGGGCTGGGGATGTGACTCAGTGGTTGAGCCCCCCCACCCCCGGGTTCAATCCCTGGTAACAAAAAAAATTTTTAAAGAATATTTGAGAGACTGATTAGAGTTTCAGGCTGATAAAAGAAAGGGGGTCTAAATTTATACATCCTGTTATTAAGCAGCCCCCCCATTACATTCAGGCTAGCTTTCATTAAAAAAAAAAAGTTTTCATAATTATTATACTTTTTTTCAGTTGGATTGAAAGGCAAAGTGTGCCACTGCAGGGCAAACACTCATGCAGGGGATGACAATCCTTTATCAATGCAATGACTCGTGTGCGTCATTCAGAGCAAACGAGGTGAACAATAGGATTTAAGTTGGACATATTGAGTTTTAGGTTTCTGTGAAATATTGAAGGAAATATCTGATAAAAATGAAAGATATAAAGATCTGAAATTTAACAGAAGCAGACTAAAGAGAAGATGGGAAAAGATTGTTACTGTAGAAACCAAGGAAGGAGCGAATTTCAAGAAAATTTGGGTACTCCACAGTTTGAATATCTAAATGATATCTTTATCTCATCATGGTAGGCTCTTCCACTCTCACCCAATCTACAGCTTATCAGATCATTTTTTTTTTTGGAAAGCTGAATCTTATATATATCCTTCAGGACACTAATACATGACTCTGTAAGTATATATCTAAAAACAATATCTATTTCTTATAGGATTCCTGATATTGACTGTTTCTTGGACTCTAGAACTGTACACCCTTCTAAACAACAGTCGGTATACCATTAACAGTGGTGATAGGCATGATTAAAGAGCTTGACATTCTCTTGTGCTTCCATGACTCACTTAATCTCTTTGCAGAACTGGTCTTTATATTGAATTATAATTAAAAGAATCTGCATTTTCTTTCTGACCTTCCACGCCCAGTACTGGGAAATGAACCCAGGGGCACTTTAGCATTGAGATACGTTCCCAGGCCTTTTTACTTTTTTGAGACAGGGTTTTGCTACCTTACCAAAGCTGACCTTAAACTTGGAATCTTCCCTGCAACAGCCTCCTGAGTAGCTGGTATTACAGGAGTGTACCACCATGCCCAGCAGAATCTGCCTTTTCTTCATGGGGTAGAGATGATATCCATGACCTCAGAATTTGTCCCCTGTTAGCAAAGACTGTAATGCTCTAAGATGTACTATTTATATTTTCTCATGCTAACTTTTATCTTAGTCCTACCTGACCAATCTGATGCAATTAACCTGGTGGAACTTCTGCTACTTTCTTGTAATATTCTGCTATCTTACTACCTGTAACATCTGTTTTTCATGATTTCTTAATAATCTCTCTCATACTTTTCTAATACTTTCCTGTGTAAATTTATTGTTCTATTTCAGCCATTAAAATTTGAGTTATTCAAGCTTTGATCCACATCCCTCTTCCTTTATTATTACTATACACTTCCCCTGAGCAAATCAGAACAAGCAAAAGGCAATATAGCACTGATGACTATAGTTCTACCACTGTAATCTAGAAAAATCATGAACTTCATTAATCCACTAATAAGATAATATTAAATTCAATGTACCTAAATTCAAATTTATGACTCTCACTTTGCTGAGCTTGTTCTTTGCCAGATTTTCCTATCTTGGTGAGTAGCTCAAGTATCCGTGGAGTTACACACACCCAAGCATCTTTGAAGTGTCTGTTTTCCACAAACCTCTATCAACCCATAACTAAGACTTGACATTTTGTCTCTCAATCATCTTTTTAAATCTATTTATTAGATAGTATACTCACATGTCTCTTTATTTTTTTCTTTTATATTATCTCTTTATATTATACTGTATTTTCATTTTCATTGATCTTTTAGTCCAAATTACAGCCATGTCTTATCTAGAGTACTATTAATAGCCTTTTGACTAGTTTTCGCATATTTTTTCTGCCCACCACCAATCTATTGTCTGATACCACGATCAGAATGATATTTAAGAAGGCAAATATGATCATGTCATCTCCACTGAAATCCTTAAAGAAACTTACATTGCTCTTTGATTTAAAAAAATGAAGAAGTCAATATGGCATAAAAGATTCTAATTCCCCAACCTCATCTTGCAACATTCTATCCCTACACTTTGCATTCTAGCCATGTCAATTTTCTTCATGAAACTCTCACAAAATTTTCATACACCTTATTAATCTACATGTCCAAAATATTAAACTTCTAGTTCCTTTTCCTCCTGGAACTCAAATTAGCTAATATTCTTTTTGCAATAGATATCAACATAAGAAAGTTCATCAGGGAAAATGACCCTGAAACAACACTGTAGGTTACATTTGTTAGAAGCTTTCATGACTTTATTCCTTTTGTTTTTGCAGAGTAATTATGACTGTTTGAGATTACTCATGCATTATTGTGATTTTTTAATTAATGTCTATCTCATCCCTTCAATTATAAGCTGTCTTGAAATTAAGGATGTAGAGTCTTTGGATTGCTATTAAGTTTCTACTATATGACGGAGAGTAGTAGGTGCTCATCTGATTTTTTGTTGTCTTTGTGACTGTAGGCTAGAAGAGACATGACCTAAGGCTTTGTATAAGTCATATCAAACTTATGTGTTGGTATATCTATTATTCATTAATTTATGGAATACATTTTATGTGATTGCTATAGACAGGTGTTATAAATTGCTTAGTATATTTATTATTGAATGAATGGATGATGAATTAATATAAGAAAGAATAAATTATAAGATATTAAGGCGTCAAAATCCTCCCCTCAAGGAAATTCCAACATCACAGGCTTTAACCAAGAAGCGGTAAGACTTTCTGATTCAAAAACAGACATGGGAATAGATTCCCGAAACTCAGTTCCCGACTTACACGTAGCAACAAAGTCAATTGCCTTTTCGCACCTCAGTTTTCTTATGTCAATAACAAGGAAGATTTTGGTATCTTCCTCATGGGTATGTGTGAGAATTATGTTAGATAATATACATGTAATAACAGTGTTGGGCACAAAGATTGAACATGAGCTGTAATTATTAGTAAATTAGCCTCATTATGGACTGACTTGTGTGCTTCCAGATTTCATAAAGTCTTACTGTTCAAGTATCACAAAATATGACTGTGCTTGAACATAAGATTATTAAAGAGGCAATTAAGGTAAAATGAGGTCATTTGGGGTGAACCATAATCTAATGTGAGTAGTGTTTGTATAAGAAGAGGAAATTAGTACGAATATACTTTGTATACAAACAGTTGTATGTAAAAAGATGCTATATATATGTGCACTATGAATTGTAATTATTATAAATAAAAAATAAATTTTAAAAAAAGAAGAGGAAATTAGGAACCAGTCACAAAATGAAGGTCATGTGAAGACATAGATGATAGATAGCTATAGTAGTCCATTTTCTGTTGTCAATCTCACAGCACCACAGACTGTGTAAGTTATAAAGAAAAGAGGTCCATGGTGATTCACAGTTCTGGTCTCACGTCAATAAGCCCCATCTGGTGATGGTTTTTTGATGGCAGAATTCTAAGATGGTGCAGGCCATCATAATGTGAGAAATAGGAAATGCACATGGGTATAGTCTCTGGTCTCTCCCCAGTTCTAAGAATAAAGCCACCAATATTCAATCATGAGTCTCCACCCTGTTGACTCTATCTGCCTAATCACATCACCAAAAACCTTCCAGTAAACACCATAGTTAGATTAAGTTTCCACTGCTTTAGTAATTCACAATGGAGATTAAGTCCCAACAGAAATTTTTGGAGGAGACAAGCTATATTTAGACTATAATACCCATCTCTAAGCCATGGAGAGAGCCTCATAAAAATCAACCCTGTTGACACTTTGATGTCTAATTTTGAGCCTCCAGAATTTTGAGAAAATAAGTTTCTGTTGTTTAAGGTGCCTAACCTTATGTATTTTGTCATGGTAGCATTAGGAAACTAATACACCACTTTTAGATTGCTATCCAGACTTTAGCATAATATTACTAACAAAACAATGTTAAGGGAAGATATTGCAAGGTACATTAGTTCATGTAATTACGTCTAGCTACTTAAGTGTTGCCTATGTTTTATTCCAAACTCACAGAAGAGTATGAACTTTGGTAGTATTTGCTTGCTTCTTGTAGAATTACTTTTACTGATATAACCTGAATATATGTCCCCAAGTTTTATATTAGAAATAACTATGAGAAAATAATTATGTGAATCAGTATTTGCCTAAATACAGAATGAGAGGTTCCTGATATATGTTGCCTCATTTAAATTCAAATTCTTTGGGTAAGTATTACTATCATATTTATAATTAGAGAAACGGAAACAAAAAATTATTAAGTATTGTTTTCCAAAGTTATGGTGTTTGGAAGTATCAGAACCCTAAATCAAATTTGAGGCCATACTGTTTGTACTGTACAACAATGGCAAACATCTTCTACATTTGCTGTAAAAGAAATGTAATTGTCCACTGCAAAATTCTATATAGTATCTCATGATAAATTTATTCTATGATTTAATGCAATGAAAACTTTATTTCTGCAAGGAATTTCTTGCATTTTCTTTTATGAAATGAAATTTGTAACTTTAATTCAATCATAATATCTACATTAACCAGGACAGAAGTTCCTCTGCAAGCTACTACCAATATATATGATTTTAATTTACAGAATATAAATAACAAAGTATAAATATGCATTACACAGACATGAAAACAGTAAAATTATATCAGAGGAATTGATATACATATAACATTTTTCATGTTGTTCACAAAGTAAACATTTTAGAATATCATTAGTTGCAGTTAATAGATTCATAAATTTCCCTCATGGTGCAAATCTGCATAAACACTAAAAGTTCTAGACACTTTTAACATTATCAGAGCTATATAGTACATACTGACTGAGTTCAAATATGTGTCATTTATCCCCAAGAGTCTTGGAGCAATCAGATTAGAATTACCATTCTTGATTACTGGAATCTGAGAAAATAATTTCTAAAATGATAAATGAATTACTATAGCATTCTCTATTTACACACCTGCATACACTTTAACTTAATCATGTCTTAATTAATAGTAGAGAGAATATTCCAAGGATAGAAAAACAGGTATTGACATGTGTCAGATCAGCTAAATTGAGGTGACATGTTAATTTATTTAAAATTCTTCAATTTATACACATAATTTAGCTTAAAATACAAATGTTTTATACATGACAGAAAATCTAATTAAATTTTTTTTCAATATAAAGAATTTCTCATTTCATGAATGATCTTTGTTTCTTTAGGCAAAAATATTTTACTGCTTATTAATATTACAGTTTATCAAAGGAATCTAACATCATGTCAATTGTGTGATATTTACTACGGAGTTAGAGATAGAACTCTTTGGTAAATTTTCACATATTCTTATTTTTGAGTGTAGTGGATGGAAACTTGCTCTTCATGGATGACAGTAGCTTTACTTCTATCCCATAAAAGTTCTATTATTTAGCATTATACAAACAGGAAAACTCTGAAGGACAGTAATTTTTCTATCTTTTCATATAACTTGTCACTCAATTGTATTAAAAGTTTACATATTATGTTAAAAACCTAAGTCACATGGGCAAACTAGATCTTATCAATTTCCACATTCAGGCCACTAGTTTTTAAATGAATTCCACCTGAAAAATCTTCTTGATTCTGAATCTAAGATGATATTCTTACCACGTAATTCTTCTTTATACCTTAATACAAGTCTATACAACTTAAATCTAAATATAATATAAATATACAAGTCTATACAACTTAAATCTAAATATAATATAAATATGCAAGTCCATACAACTTAAATCTACATATAATATAAATATACAAGTCTATACAACTTAAATTTAAAATTATACTTCTAATAAGTAATATAAATATAAAGATATAATCTAAATATACAAGTCTATGCAACTAAAATCCAAAATTATACTTCTAATAATCTAAACAGATATCTATGCTTCTGATCTACCCTAGCATAAATGATGATACCCTAGCATAATAGTGTAAGCTGCCTGGTACGGCCAGCCACGGTGCCGCCACGGGAGGAAAATTCTCGGAGGCAGAGTATAGCTTTTGCTACTTTTACTTCTACTTTCTTAGAGAGAGCTTAGAGAGGGAAAGAAAGATTTTTCTTCTTAGCTTAGAGAGAAAGAAAGATATAGTAGAGCTTAGAGCTTAGCTTAGAGTCTTAGAAAGATAGAGCTTAGCTTTTCTTCTTAGCTTAGAGTAGAGTAGCTTAAAGAAAGATAGAGCTTGCTTAGAGAAAGACTAGAGCTTCTTTCTCTCTCTCTTCTTTCTTCCTTCTTCTGTCTTCTGTCTTCTGTCTTCCTCGGGAGCCTCGGCCTTACTCTGACCAGTCCTCTGGAGCCTCGGCCTAACTCTGACCAGTCATTACTTCTTCTATCTGGTTTCTCTTCTGTAACCGCTCTGCCTACGTTCTGGCCGCTCTGATTCTTCTGACCGACCGAGTGACTGCCCGCTGGACTGAATTCTCCGTTCTCCTAACTCGGACCGCTTTCACCCGGTTATATACCTTCAGGTTTGCGGGTGCCTACAGGTGCGTCACATACATATCAGGTGGAACCCATGGCTTCCAGCTAGCTACAACAGCCCTTCCTAATTAGGGCTCCTTATATTCCTTCCCTTCATAACTAGAACTATTTTTCTTTTATTTTATTGTCAAAATTTGATCTAAGTTCTTCTACAACTCTAATTGTGTGAGTTGACACATAAAAAGAGTCCAGTAAAATGACTGACACATAGGAAATGCCTGATGTTACTCAACTAACGACCTGAGACCCCATATCATTTCACCTTAAAGCTCCTTCAATTTTGCTCATCATTATTATTGACCCATTCAATAATGACAAAAATCCTTAAGTGTTTTTCTTGACTCTTCTAAAATTCTTTAAAATCTCTTTTTCTTTGAAGCAATTTATAGAAAAAAATTATCAATTTTAATAATGCTGATAGAGAGCTTAAGCCCTATCTACAGGCATGCCCAGTTATTGGTAGAGAGTGACATATTTTCTTCCATATTTTTATTGATGCATTAAAGTTGTACATACTCATGGGATTTATTGTTACATAGTCACTCATGCACACAGCATAACTGTATAATTTGGCCAGTATCATATTCCAGTATTCCCTGCACCTTTCCCTTTTCCCTCCCTTTGGTTCATTTTCTCTTCTCTACCCATCTACCTCTAAGTTTCATGAGACCCCCCCCCACACACACACACACACAATTTTCCTTTCCTTTCTCCTCTCTAGCTTCCAAATATGAACATTGACCTTCTGAGAGTAGCTTATTTTGCTTAGGATAAGTATGAATGACTTTTTTAAAGGGTGAAGCTAAAATAAACACTCAAAAAATTGTTTTCTGCTCACTGGATGATTGTCTTCACTTTAATCCATTTTTATTGTTCATATAGCTATTATAGTGTGGTCCATCTGGTTAAAAAAAAGACATTTTTCTAATTTTTAATGGACTTTTACTCTTCCAACATTACTACCAGAATTATTAGTTTATTGGAAGAGGAGAGTGACATATTTTGCTACAACAAAAATATGATAATATTCTCTAACCTAAAAGTCAATGAAGTTTTCTTCCTCCAGAGGATTAAGACAGGTATGTATACAATTATTGCTCCAGGAAGCCAAGGGAGGTAAAAAGACTAGCAGAAAACATATTCTTTATTCCAGAATATCTGAGTACCATGATGCAGAGGAGCCCAGGATGCATGTCACGGAGAGGTGGGCTGCATCTGGTGAGGCAGGCAGCAACAATATCAGGGAAGCCTGCATTGTCATGTGAAGCAGAGTTGACCCTGTCCTGCAAGAAGCAAGAAAACATCAAAGGATTTTAAGGACACAGAAAAATGATCAGATTTGACTTTTAGAATCCTCACTGTAGTTGCAGCAGCCTGGTTCCTTTATTTCATAAGGCCCCTCCAAAGAGAAAATGAGGACACTGTAAGAGCTGTATCATTTACAGTACATCATACCACAGCTAGCACTAATGCAGTGCCTCAAATTACTGCCCTTTACATTGAGGGGAGGAAGGGAGCCTTGGATTAGTGCACTAATGAAAACTACCCTTTCCCCATAAATGCAAAGATTGCATGGGAAACTATTATGTCAGACTAATACAATTTACTTCTATGATGTCACCTTTCTGGGCATCAGCTAGGATTGATTATGTTCCAGATGGAAATCAGAGTAACAAACTAGACTGATATGATCTAGAACACTCCACCACTGAGAGAAGGAACATGAGATTAGGAAAAGGATTGATTACTTCTGTTTGGGGACAGAGGATGCTGGGTGGTTGATCTGCCTATGAGTGTTGTTTAGTATCTGTACTTATAAATGATTGATTACCTATTAATTTTTCATATAAAACTTTGTTGGACTTGATTACTTGAAAGGGCAAAAACCTCTACATTTTTAATACATAAGGTTTATAGTGTAAAAAATATGAAGTAGTTATGAAAAAAGAGAAAACAAATTCTATAAATATGAAAAAGGATATAAGCAAAGTTGAATACATTCTTGAGACCCTGAAGATCTTTATGTATGTAAGTACATTAATGAATAAATTATGGTTGTAGTTGAACATGCATACATTTTCTCATAGTATGTAAGCAATTATATATAAATGTCTCAAAGATAACATCTTCATCCTACTCAAAGAAACAAATTCATTTAAATCTCAGGTTTTAAGAATAATATTGCTATAAGCTCTTACACTTACTAACTCATTTTATCCTCAAAATAACCCTACAACGTAGGTACTACAATATCACCATTTTACTAATGAGGAAAGTAGTAAGTGATCACAGTAACTAGTGAGTTGTGGAGAAGTTTCAAGGTCTAGAAAAATATTTTTAGCAAATAACAATTCAAAGCAAATTAAAATGATGGAAGATATGTCCTAGACATCATTAATTACCACATTTGAGTGCACAGTAGAAGAAATTCATTCCATTAGACATATCAGTAATTTTATAAAGTGTGACCAAAAATTGGTTTTATGTAATGCAGAGTAACATGCCAAACAGATCAGAAATATTGTTCAGCAATGACCTAGTAAGAATGATTTTGACTCAAGTCATTATTTTAAGAGAAAATTGGAAGAGACTATTTCTAACAAAATATTCTTTATTCTCTGGAGACCTTTCACATGCTGACACAACCTGACAGATGATGAAGGATGCATCGTGGTGAAACTGACCTGAAACTTTAAATAAGATTCACAATGTCATTCTTATTTGCAGATGATTTTTATTGGCTGCACTGCAATTTAGGAAACAACTCTAAGAAGAGGAAGGATCTTCTACTTAGTACTCTCTGTAGGTTAAGTTCTACTGAAGTTTGCTCATTCCTTTCAATAAAATCAATTTTCAGTGCTTGACATTGTCCTGCATCACAAAATCCTGTCCAACAAAACAGAATGACCTTCTACTACTTTACCCTGAGAACTTGGAAGAAACCAACGTCCCCTAGAGACATTTTATTATCATTAAGGACACTCTGTGAAATATGTGGCTACTATTTGTTCACTTATACCACTGTTGTGGGAAAGGCTAATGTATCTGTTTTTTAATTTGTTTGTTTTCAACCTTTCCTCATATGAAGCAACTTTCTAAGAATAAAAGGAATAAAACCTACTATAATATTTCTTCTATTTCATTTGTTATTTAAGATATACTTCTTATAGAAGAGGTAAACATAATTAAAATAAATGTAAATAATTTTGTTAAAGACAATGAGGTAGAGAAGTGGGAAGGACTTGATAAGCATTTATGTCTTTTGGTTTGAATAGCTGGATGGATAGTGATGTCATTGTGAGAAAGAAAAATCAAAGAAGGACAAGCAGGGTTAGTGTGGAATGGTGTGGAAAGACAGTAAGACAACAGTGAGGCTTTATGCTCTATGAGATACCTCACAGATGATATGATGTGATGTCTAAGGCTTGGGCACTTGAACCACATTGCTTTCATTCAAATGTTGGCTCCCCAGATCTCTCTTTGTTTTTGATGAAACAGTTATCATCTCTGGGCTTTCAGCTGAATCCCCAACACATGGAGATAGTAATTTTATTATCAAAATTGTCATTAGGACCAAATAAGTGAATTCATTAAAGTACTTAAGAAGAATACAGGAATAGACCAACCACTGAAGAACATGAATGGACACCAAAATCATTTCCAGACTTAAGTTTATTGGGCAAAATAACATAAGATAGGTGATATAAGTAACAACTGCAGCTTTTGTGGGCTGTAAAATTGTTTCAGATGCCACTTTTAGGAGTTACTTTCATGTTAAATGCTTTTTGGATCCAATTGGGTAGCTACAAAGGAAAGGATCGAAAGAGGTCACATAAAATTTTCATAAAGAAAAGGAAGAGTGGTTAGAAACTTTCCTGAGAAAATCAAAAGGAGGTTTCATCCTTCAGGACACTAAGCAAAGCCTGGCAATGGGAAAGGCAGTTTCTTTACCCCTCAAGGGTGAAGAGGAGATGGAAGGCAGAGTTGAGCAGAGTGAACAGCTTGTGGTGGTATGAAAGTCTTATAGTAGAACTGATGCCTGTTATGCAAAAACAGCTGCAGAGGATTTGATACCAAGTAAAGTTGCAAATCTCTAGAGTACCACAAAAACCCATGAAGACTCCTGGAGAGTCAAGGAAAAAGTATTATATTCAAACCAGGGAGCAAGAAATGGATTAGGTTAAATATGCAGGTTTCTTCTTTGTGGTTGTCTAGATAGTTTTGAGCCTCAATCATTATTTGAAAGTTTAGCACTTGCATTGAAACCTAAAATCTAAATTTGAGGACTTTACATAGTAAGGTAATAATTCATGTTGGGAAACTACACTCCTTTCCAGATCCCAGAAATAACCTCCAATTACCCTGTCTTTGTTTTTTCATTCCTTTAAACTGCTTCTATTCATTTTGAAACAACACATATCTGATCGTGCCACTTACCTGTACAATGACATTGCATTTTGGGGCTCTAGGAGAGCAGTCAAACTTCCTGAACTTTTTATGTCAAATTGTGCAGATTTATGCATTTTCCTGGGTCCTTAGGTCTGTTAAACTGCTTAGTACAGCAAATACATGTCTTTATACTCTGCTCAAATTTACATTTCTGGACTTACCTACAGTGGCTACCATATGACCTACATCAGACATTACAATATAGCTACCATAGATCAAAGATTTACAAACTTTAATGTGCTTATGAATCACCAGGTTGAGGGCAGGAGTAGTGGAAGCTCTTGTTAAAACTGAAAATTCTGATTCAGTACATCCTGGGTGTGGCAAAAGTTTCTGCATTTCTCATAATCTCCCAAGTGATAATGATGATTCTGGTTCAAAGAGCACATACTGAGAAACCAAACTATATAGTTATTCATGCCACATACCAAAGATAACACTGCATAACACACACACACACACACACACACACACACACACAGAGAGAGAGAGAGAGAGAGAGAGAGAGAGAGAGAAGGAGGGAGAGAGAGTGCACTATGATTTGGATGGGAATGTCCCACAAAGGCCCATGTGTTCAAAGCTTAGTCCCCAGCTCAGCATTATTACTCCTCCTTATAGACTGATAAACTTGTATTGCCAAAATGCTTTATGCAAGTTCATTTGAAAAAATTGAATCATTATAGACTCCAAGACAGGGATTTTTTTGTTGTTTAATTTATCTCCATTACCAAAACACTTTTGTTTGACAAATATAAGATTATAATAGCTGCCCACAGGGTTATTCCCATTCAGGTGGAGAGACAAGTTTAGTTGTCATAACATGCTGCAGCAATTGCAGATATAATCACAAGAACTCTTAAAAATTTTATTCATAAGATAATAATTTTAAATGCATAAAACAAAATACATAACATTAAATGGTTTCATGTTCATACACCAAATTTAAAAAAATATATCTTATCAAGGAAAAGCTGAAAGCAATCGAGTCAGTATGGTCCAGATGCCTGTGGAGGGAGCACAATAGTAGCCATGAAAGGACAGGAGGGACAGAGAACACCAAAAAAATATTGAGGACAATAATAAGCATTGGCCAGGACCCATTTATGTGTGTGGGGTTAGGAATAAAGGATATAGAATCTGGACGTGTGGTTTAGTGGTGGAGTGCTTGCCTAGCACATGTAAAGCACTGGGTTTGATCCGCAGCACCACATAAAAATAAAGAAATTAAAAAATTAAAGGTATTTTGTCCACCTACAACTAAAAATATAAAAAGAAGAAGAAGAAGAAGAGGAGGAGGAGGAGGAGGAAGTATAGAGTCCAGTCTGACCACCATGGAGGTGCAATGTTGGAGTTATCAGTTGTGAAAGTGGATGGGCCTGAATAGGAGGGAAGCCTAGGCACAAGAGTTTAGTTATTGGACATACTAAGAGAGAGACATATATTAAAGCTCATGAGCAAGATAAGTGTCACAGCAGAAATGTGTTCAAGAAGAATTCATTTAACAAAATCTAAGTGGGATGCCATATTAATTAGATGTCTATATGGCACAATCTACTCAAAAAATTACTTCAATACCAGGTAAGATAGCAAATGCCTGTAATCCCTGTGGCTCTGGAGGCTGAGGCAGGAGAGTCCTGGGTTCAAAGCCAGCCTCAGCAACATAGCAAGGCCCTAAGCAACTCAGTGAGACCCTGTCTCTAAATGAAATACAAAGGAAAAAAAAAAAAAAAAGATCTGGTGGGGATGTGGTTTAGTGGTTAAGTGACCCTGGGTTCAATCCCTGTAACAAAACAAAACAAAACAAAGCTTCAATATATATTATGACATATTTGAAAATGAAAATATTTTGTTTAACATTTTGATTTACCTTTCTTACTGTGATATTATTAAAAGCCCTAGTCACATTTATTCAAAATTTATTTCTTAAAAGTACACAAACTAGATACTTATTATTTCTTTATTAATGTGTAGAATGAGTTCCTACTTTCAAAGTGCTTTGGGGAAGGGTGGGAATTTTGGTGCATTTAGAATATTGAAGCAAGTCTAGACCCAGTACTTGAGGAGTCACAGAGACAGAGATTTAAAATTAAATGTGCACAAAATAAGGATATGTTTAAAAAAAGACAATAAAATAGTTTTTGATTGATTTATAATTATTCATTCTTATTCCTGGCATATTTAACAAATAATGGGGGTATGATGTTATCCCCGTTGGGTAAAAATACTATAGTGTAAGATAAATGGCTACAAAAAACAATATATATTCCCTGTAGTATTCTTGTTTTGTGTCTTTAAAAAAGTTTGTAAAATGAATTTAACAGTCACATGGAAACAAAAAGTCATCAATGTAGTTGGATAGGGGAAGACAAAACTGAAAAAGATTTGCATATTCATTCAATTATTTGCATTTCAGCTATCCTAATTAGAAGCACCAATCCCCTTTTGTATTTATGTTGGTTCCCTTCAATTTATAGACAGAAAACTAACTAGCTGCAAATTAGTGACATTCTAATTAAATGGATTCTAATATGAAATAAAAATTACATTGGTTACACTGGTTACATTGGTTCTAACATATATGTGTGTATGTGTGTAACTTTTGACTTAAAATCATATAAACATGCCTGCCGTGCCATAATAAATTCTCTTCCGATTAACTTCATTAATTTTAATCTTCAAAATATGCTTATTGTGGTTTGAAATAGTATGAGCACCTGAGAGTAATATTTTTCGTCCTCAAATTTTACCACAGTTCATTTAAATTATTAACATGGAGGCAGTACGTAAATAAAAAAAGTAATTTGGTTAAATTCAAATTTCATTATCACAGAGAATGCAGCAGTCTTTATATGTTCCACTGTATTGAAAAGCCAACTCTTCAACTGAAAAATTTATGTAAGAAAACTCTCTCTTCCTTCTCCAAGTAAAAGTTGGGTAATAAATATGTTTATTTCAAGATTATTTCCAACTGTTTACATCTGTCAACATATATTTTTGCATATATTTTGCAAATATTTCTCAAGTGATAGAATCACAGAAATACAGAGTTGATACCTAAGAATTCCTTTTCCATTGCCCTCTTTTTATAGGTGAGGCCACTAAACCTCAAGGAGAAGTCACCAGCCATTGGCTATATTGAGACAGCACAGGACCTAGGGCTTCACTTTGTAAGTCCTAGTCCAGGGCTCACTTATGCTCTTTTCTGACACATATTTCTCATGTGAACAAGATCTTTTAAGTTACAAGGTTATTGATATTATTTATTATAGTAGTTCTGCCCTCAGAAAGATTTGTCTGGCAATCTGAGACATAGTTCTGAATTGCATTGTACCTTTATTTCTCCACCTGAAAAATGAAGAAAATTTCTTCCTTACATACAGTTGTAAAGAAAATAAATAATGAGATGTATACAATACCACATGCATATATTCAATTAAAAATATTCAGGAGACTCCAAGGACTGTGGACAATGAGAACAGGGGTTTGAGCCCAGCAAACTGAAGAGCAAACCCCGCACTGATGCTTGCCAGTGCAGAGACTTGAAGTAAGTGTTTTAACAAGGTTGTCTCCTGTGCTTACAATGGCTGGCACTGCATGGGTACTCAGTAAAGATTTGGTTTGTGTTGATGAAAAGTAACTGCCTTAGAAGTTGTTCAGGAGTTTGGTTCTTAAAGTCTCAAACATTTATATGATTGATTAAATACTATTGGCATTCATGTAGAGAAAAATCTTCGCAAATGATTTAAACTCTTCCAAGAAAACTACAAAGCACACACATACACACTAATGCATAATGCAGTAATAAGTACTCTGATAATTAGAAAATATGCTTAAAGAAAAGTATTAGTGCTGTAAAGTAAATTATTCACTGTTGACTTAACAAAATGAGTAAATGCATGTTTTTTTTTTGGAATCACAAATCTATCCTTGAGTGAACTTTGAAACTCTTAAGAATAAATCTGCTTAATAATGAACAACAGAATTTTTAAACAAAACTTTCAAATCTAATAATGCTGCTAAATGTCAATCACTTATGTTTTAAATTATTTAAAATGCATATGAGTTAACAAAGTGATTCCAAAGACTAAATTTTATGCCATGCTAAAAATACCTTCTATTTTTATAAAACATGGCAATGTAAATTGTATTTAAACATATTTAATAATTTTTTTTAAATTTTCCAACTCTTTCTTACAGTCATAATTATACAAAACAAACAAACTAAACAACAAACAAAAAACCTCAATATGCCCATGTTTTCAATCATTTCTTTGCAGAACTTTGAAAGAAATTTAATATTCTAATTAATACTTTTTTATATTATAACTGGAAAAATAAACATGTTGGTAAACATATTATTAAAAAGTCACCTAAAGCAAAAATGTGGTGGACTTTCTTTGCCCTTTTTATGACAGATGACTTAAGATTCCTTAACCATTCCCTTCCCCATACCAATAATCAGGAAGGATTTTGACAACAGAACACGTTATTAACAATATCCCAGAAACTTTTGTTTAGAATAGTGCAAGAAAAACTGGAATTTTAGAGCCTCATTTTGAATGGACATTATGAACCAGTGTAAAAATGTATCATATCACCCTAATTAGAGTAAGATGTACTCCATGTTTGCATAAATATGTCAAAATATACTCTACTGTCATGTATAACTAAAAAAAGCAAATAAAAAAGAATCATACCTAATAAAAAGTTTATTAATAAGATCTAATTATTGGCAAATGCTTTTCTTATTTAATGAAAATATAATCTCATTTCTCTTAAATATTATTTGCTTTGAATTTGGAATGTTCTGTACCCCTTCCTCCAAAAAAAATCTTAGAAAACTTGGTGTGGTAGTCAGTTTTTCATCACTGTGACCAAAATACGTGACAATAACAACTTAGAGAAGGAAAAGTTTATTTTGGGGGCTCATGATTTCAGAGGTTCAGTTGTTGGGCCCAGAGCTGACTCCATTGTTCTGGGCCCAAGGTGAAGAAGAACCTGTGGCTGAAAGAAGTGTCAGAAAAAAGGTACTCAGCTCATGGCAGCTAGGAAGAAGAGAGAGAGGAAAGGAGCAGCCAGGGGCCAGGGGAACAAGACATAATCCTCAAGGTCGGCCCCTAGTGATGTAGTTCCTTCAACCATGTTCTACCTGCTTACAGTTACCACCCACTAGAGTAAACCTTTCAAATTATTAATCCATCAAGTGGATTAATCCCTTTATGCAGCTTCCTTTATTAATATTGTACATTAGTAGGGTATACTTGGTTCTATTGATGAGCAATAGTAATAGATGATAATTAACCAAAATATGTAGTCTATATTAGAGTTCACTCTTTGTACATTCAAGGGTTTTGGTGAATGTATGATGTGTATCCATCATTAAGGTTTATACAGAATACATTCAGCCTTTGGCGTTTTGGGATTGGCTTAACATGATATTCTCCAACTCCATGTGATTCTACAACATGTACAACCAGAAATATGAGAAATTATACCCCCTCTATATATGATGTATCAAAGTGCATAAATGCATTCTACTGTAATGCATAACTTATTTTAAATTTTTTAATTAAAAAAAATAATTATACACAATAGTTTTGCTACCCTGTAAACCCTCTGTGTTTTGCCTATTAATAGCCCCCCCAACCCCAAGAAACCACAGATATTTTTATTTTGTCTATGATTTTGCCTCTCCAGGTTGTTATATAGTTGATATCGTACAATGTATGGCATTTTAAGATAGGCTTCTTTCAATTAGCAATATGCTTATGGTTTCTCCATGCATTTTGTGGCTTGATAGCTCACTTCTACTTAATGTTGAAAACAATATTTCATTATATGAATATACATCAGTTTATTATTTTCTATTCATCCACTGAAGGCTATCCTGGTTACTTACAAATTTTGGCAAAGCTACTATAAACTTTCATATGCAGGTTTTTGCATAAGCATGAGTTTTCATTTAATTACATTGGGTAAATGCCAAAGAGTATGACTGCTTTTAAGTCTGTGATTCACTTGATTTAATGTTTGTGCAAGGTGTAGTCTGTGTTTAATTTCATTTCCCGGAATATGGATGTTCTGTTGTTCCAGCACAATTTGTTGAAAAGATTATCTTTTTCCATTAAATTTTCTATGACTCTTTTTTCCAAGATCAGTTTACTACACTTATGTTAGTCTATTTCTGTACTCTTTATTCTGGATCCAGGGATCGATTTGTCTATCTTTGCACCAATATCAAGCTGTCTTAATTACAGTTTGTTTATAGTGAGTTTCAAAGTCTTGTAGTGTCAGTCCTCCTTCTTTGTTCTTCCACAGTATCATGTTGGTTATTCTGGGTCTTTGGCTTCTCCTATGTGTTGATTTCTATGGAGAAGCAAAAATTGATTAGTAAGTGTTTTATGGTGTTTGTGAAAAATAGAGAACTGCTGTTCATGAGGGAGATCCACTGAAAGTAATGTAAAATTGGTTAGAATAGGACTAAAATTATTTGGCTCTCTCTCATTTGGAATATATTTTACTGTGTCATTAATTAATAACATTAATAATTTCTACAAAAAATATTAATAGCATCAATTAATAATTATAATATATAACTATATAATAATAATTAATTATAGTTATTCAATTAACCTTTAGAATCTGTTTGTTAACACCTACAGAATAACTTGCTATGATTCATTCATTACATTTTTGTTTAGCTGTTGCAATTTTATTCTTTTTTAAAAAATATTCAAATTAAAAATACCGGAATACAAATATCCAAATTATTTTCTTCAATAATTATTAATCTTAAGCCTTCAACAGTTCATTTAATGTATTGACATCATAATTCATTTTGAATATCAGTTAAATGTGCTGCATAATAATGTACTTTCTATTACTTCCAGTCCAAAACAAAGTTGTGGGGTAAGGATACAGCTCAGAGGTAGAGTGCTTGTCTTTAATGTGCAGAGGACTTGGGTTCAAATCCTGATACTGAAAAAAAGAAAAAAGAAAAAATGGTGTGTGTGTGTGTGTGTGTGTGTGTGTGTGTGTGTGTGCTTAAAGGAGTCTCAATATTGAAAGAGAAACTGGTTTAAAAAGAAGGATCCACAACAAATAAAGAAACAAAACAATAAAAACACTCAATGTAGGGTACAGTGAAAGAGCACAGATGGAAAGAGATTCTTAAAATCCTTGTCATTCTTAGGATTTAGTTGACTTTGATTTTGGCTTATTTATAGATATTGACTAATTTACATACAAATTTTAAAGCATTTTAATAATCAGGACATAAAACAGATTAGAAAATAAAAGTAGCAGCATTCACATTATCATTTCAGTTAATCTGGTACCCATTCATTATGGTGTCATTTTAATATGGGAAGGTCTACCAAAATATTTACAAGGTTGTAAAATATTGAATGTGCTAGTAAACTTAATACTATTCATATATTTTTGATATAGGATATATATTTTAAGACTAGCTATGAAAAAAAAAAATGCTCTGTATGTTTCATTTGTGGGTTTGTATCAATCCTAGATCAATTACTGCAACAAATGTTACCTCTCCAAAATGGTGTTTCAGTTAATTTATTCCCAGCATTATTTGATACAGCAGACTTCAATATTTCTTTAGCCTTCAGATTGCCCAGGGAGTTTATATACAAGACATTTTACTTGTAATGGAAATCACTATATTTATATCAACTCATTTATGAAATACATACTTACCATCTCTCTCTCTCTCTCTCTCTCTTTTTTTTGATTGATAGTAATAATAATGCATAATGACTACAGGCTCAGGGCCCTTTTTTTCCCCATTACTTTGTCTGATTCTCCTAACAACCACATGCAATCAGTAATGCCAATGTTGTTGTACCTACTTTGCCCTTATAGAAAAACTGTGGGAGGAGACACTAAATAATGTGTCCAAGTTTTTAAACTAGTTTGTAGTTATCAGAGCTGAATACAAGTAAATCTGGTTCCAAGTGGGATGTTTTTTCATGGCATTATCTTCAGACATAAAAGAACAGTAAAAACTCTATAAGCTAAATGGGAAGGCGAGAAGTCCCTCAAATTTTTCATTTATCTCTAAAACAGAATAGTACTAGGATGTATCTAATGCACTCTTGACTATGCTTACTCTTAATTTGTATACTAATCTATAAACATTCAAATAGTCCACAGATAGTATCATGAATCAGTTAATACTCCCCTTTTTCTTGTTTTCTAAGCTGAGAAGAAGTTCAAATTGCTACTATTTTATACTGATGCTAACCAGATGTATTTTTGTGGAAATTTATTCATGCTACTGATATTCTCTATAGAAGATTCCTTATTGTCATACAGTCTGCTGCATATTCATTTTCAAGTGCAATGCTATCGGAAGCCTTCAGGACAGATGCCACTGGAAAAAGATCAACTCTGAAGCAATGTGTTCCAACGTCATAGGAACCCTGTAATCACACTGAGTCACTATCTTCAGTGAAAATTTCCCACGTTATCAGGAAGATGGAATTGTATATACATAGAAGCCTTGGAAAGTCCAACTTGTTGAATCTTTATCTTTTATATAAACACAGCACTTTATCAAGTTCCTGATTCAGAACAACATCCCAAGCCCCTCAAGTTTTCCTGAAATCAGGTGTTCTCTGGAATTAGTGACTTGAGAGCAACCCTTCTTAGAGGATACATAGGATTCCATCAATGTTAACACCTAACCTGCCTATTTTTGTCCCATAGGCATAGAATAGATTTCTTCTATACATAAAAATCGCTGAGTTCTGCTAGATTATTTTACTTTCCTTGTGACTCTTATATATAAAAGATATTAATATCATACTGCTAAGCATGTAAATGAAAGAAGTATGAACTCTTGATAAGCCTGAGTTTATTATGCTCAGGAGAGAAGAAATTACTCACTTTTATCCTTGGCTAGGACACAGAAGAAATGCCACTGGCAGCTTTTGATCAGCCGTGCTGGTGAAGAAAGAGCAGCAGTCACACTGGACTCTCCAACAGCAGCAGTCTGTGGGCAGTTACCAACGCTTCCACTAGCCCAAGCTTACCTCCTTAATGCTCTTTCAGCCTGTCCTGTCAATCCCAATCCTGCATTATCCCCAAATTTGCTTCTTCAACTTTTGCTCTGGATTCTGAACAGTATTAAAACACATGCAGAGATAACTGGTCAAACTTCAACTGGGTCTTTTCCATTCCTGTGCATTTATTTATAGATCAGTTGATGATTCTTTAGTGAAGACATCATGATAATTTCCTAGACCTTCTTTCTCACGTCTCCTGTCAACCTCTTTCTCCATCCATATCAGCTAATATTGTTTAAATCTATCCAGAGTGCATTTCCAAATTTCTCTTACTTCTAGCCATCATTCTTCTGTGTCTATATCTGTATTCATCTTTTCCTTTTGGACTGAGAAAGATTCTACTTCTTATCTAAAGTCATCTCAATTGATAATAAATCAATAATAAAATCAGTCAATACTGATTTTATTCTTCTCACTTCCTATGTAAGTTATTATTCCAAGGAATACAATTATTTCTTCTATTGCTTTCATTTTCATAGTTCCTCTCCATCAGCATAGAGGTCTCCCTTCATCCAATAACAGCAATGACACCTCATTTCAACCATCTCTATCTCACTATTTCATTAGGGTCTGGACAGTGCAACTCATTGTACCTGGGCCAATGATCTGAAATTTGACAGACCTGAGTGTAAGAATTTGTACCATTACCTACAAGCCTCATTTTTTTTTTTTTTCAAATATAAAAGGAAGAGACAGACCTTGATTTAACTACCATTTTGAACAATCTTCTACTTTGGTCCATGTTTGTTTATTTTATTTCCACCACTAGACTATATATGATTGAAATTTTTCTTCTTTTAGATCTTTGTTCTTCTTTCCAAACTCCCTTGTTCATTAAAGTCATATAGAATGTTTATTAATCCATTAATTGACACTCAAGTGCAAGTGCCATAAAACTTGTATATGAGTGGGAAGTCTGGCTGCTAATTAGGAAAACATGACTTGCACAGGACCAAACCTGAAGTCCTATCTCAGCCAAATATATGGCTGTTAGGTGATTAGTTCTTTTTCTCCTGGGTGGAAGAAAGGACTCCTGATCCAAGTATAAGTAAATAAGATAGATGCAAAGCAAATAATCTAGAGGTAACTGAAACATGGCTTCACAGCAAATCAATAAAGCCACATAGTCAGTTTGACTTTTCAAGTGTTAAAGTATTTGTCCATGAATTTTCGATCCAATAAATATCATAACCTTGTTTTGTTATCCTTTTGCTTATCATTCACTGTATCTAGAACTCAGGATCACATGTAATTCATGAGCACTTGGTGGATAAAAAGTGTAATTCATAAGCACTTGGTGGATAAAAAGACAAAAACACTTGGTGGATAAAAAGACAAAAGCACTTGGTGGATAAAAAGACAAAAACACACCATGAGAGGAAATGAAGAAATAATACTTGTGTGATGCCTGGACTATTGGAGTTTATTCCTAGTCAAAATTCTCTTATCCTTAGGAGCTGAACATAGATAACGATCAGGTTCACACACAGGTGCAACATAGAGTAGGTCTTCCAAAGTAGAAAATTTTGTGAGTGAAAACAACAAAAGATTTAAAGTAAAACTGTCCTGTGAAAATTGCCATATAACTAAGAGTATTAGTCCTATAAAGTGCTGTAAACAGGACAGTCATTAACAACATAAGAGCATCTTGATACTTTTCTCATCTCTAGTTGCAAATTTAAAGGTAAAATATTCAAAACATACAAATAACAACAGTAGTTAAGTTCCAATACTTACTATTCAGTTTCTAGCACAGGATGAACCACAGAGACTCTCATAGATGAATAAAATTGAATGGACAACTTTCTTGCTCTGCCAACATGGGATTTGTTAGTATGACTATTTACAACTATGATGAATTAATTTTTTTTGCTCAATGTATATTTTTAAATATCTGCTATATGCTAAACACCAAGTAATATATAGCAATACAGTCAACTAGCACAGGATCTGCCTGGAAGATCTGAAATGGAGCAGAATATAAGTTTCAGAATTAATCATGATTATAAAAATATACATTCAAAAATTATCTTTTGTTTCAGATTTTCCACATCATCATTTTATTATGTTGATACTGAAAACTCTTCAAAGTGATTGAGAAGAAATAAACTGATATCAAGTCAAATGTTATTATACACAATAAACAAGATGATTACTAAAATGTTAATTTATTTATCACTGAAAATAAATGTCTTGCAGGAAATCCACAATCATGTGCTGTAAACAAAGGAATTGTCTAACCTGTCAGTCAAATGCATTTTATTTCATGAGAAAATATGCTCACTGTCTCCCATGCACATCAGTTAATCAATCAGCTCAAGTGTTCATGGAGCACATACAGTGTGAGCAAAACTCTCTTTTTCTACTGACATCACTGAAATTTTAGGAATTTTCAAAATGGAAAGTTACTACAATGTAACCGTTTATTGGGAATATTAGCAGTCATGAAAAAAAAAAATAAAATAAAAACTAGCACAGGAGTTAGAAAGATCACACTATTGCCATGATCTCAGCCTCTTAAAAATAAAGTGGTATTCCATTCAGCTTTGAATTATCCTTACATAACTTATATTCAATTGACTCCCATCACCTTAAAAATATTTCATGTATTTCCAGTTTTTTTCTGAAAGCCCTATGAGCACTGATGCCCCATTCATCTTTCTTGAACAAGTTAATCATGACATTAGAGCTCAAGAAGCTATACCTGCCAGCACAGCCATGTGATACCATGATGTCATGTACCTGTAATCAGCTTCAGTACTTATGACTCATGCTAGAAATCTATAATGAATCAGGCAGGCAGGGCTATTTGGAAGTCATTTAAATCAAAAGACTTCTTTGTTCATTGCTGAAATGTTCCTGAAGCTTATGCATCTCATATGTGTTGTACATAGTTTACATTAATACATTCACTGTTCTAAAGCCCATGTACCTAAGGTGAATTTATATTAATCATATTAATTAGTAGCTAATTGGAGTTGAGGGACTGAATTTTTAATGCTTTTTTTTTTCTTTTAAATGTATACAATAAATGAAAGCAACAATATTAGTCTCCCAAATTAGTACTTTCCCCATAAAATAATAGATAACAATATAAATAAACCTGGAGTATAAGAAGATGCAAAGGTTTCCAGGTATGGTGGTGCATGCCTGTAATCCCAGTGGCTTGGGAGGCTGAGCTAGAAGGATCACAAGTTTAAAGCCAGCCTCAGGAAGGCAAGGTGCTTAACAACTCAGTGAGACCCTGTCTCCAAATAAAACACAAAATAGGGTTGGGGATGTGGCTCAGTGGTTGAGTGCCCAAGTTCAATCTCTGAAAAAAAAAAAAAAAAAAAAGGAAAAGAAAAGAAAGAAAGAACATGAGAAATTAAATGGATGTCAATCATATTCTGAAAATATATTATTCTGGAACATAAGGTAAATGGATCGCTATAGGAACCTGTGATATTCAGATTAGTACTTGGCAATGCAATTACATTGCATTCATAGCACTTCACTGGCCTTAAATATAGACTTTTTACCCTCCCTTACTAAAAGATTTAGAGCTATCATTTTTTTCAAATGAAACATCATGACTCTAAATGTTATATCTCTCTTCTTTTTTTTTTTTTTTTTTAATATTTATTTATTTGCTTTAACTGTACACAATGTGTTTACTTTTACGTGGTGCCAGGTATCAAACCGGGGCCGCGCACATGCTAGGTGAGCGCTCTACCACTGAGCCACAACCCCAGCCCGTTATATCTCTCTTCTAATGCTTCAATTCTTCATGGTCTTTCTATGAGTCTAAAGAGTAGGTCAACAAAATTTTTCTTTGGTAAAATGTGATTAATAATATGTATAGCATTGCTCAAGATTGGTTAATTATTTGTCTCAAAATTCATATACTATTTTAAATAAAAGAGGTTATGACTGTAGCATAATTTGGAAACCACAGGTAAAATTTCAGGCATATAAATTTGTATGTAATATTTATATATAAATTGTTAAGATCAGTATCTTCTAGCTTGTGTCACTTGACAAGGAATTAGAGGAGGAAAAGTTGATGCACATTTTGCATAGTACTGAGTACTCATTGGTGCCTTCCTACTGCTTCTTTCACATCTTCAGTACTGCTGAGATAGGCTCCTTTCTTTCTTTGCTTGCTATCAAAAGCCTTGATTTGGAGTCAACATGGTTGGGCCCTTAATAAACAGTTTGTTTGAAGAAGACGGAAAAGTACAGAAATATTTTAAAGAAGGATTTTCTTTAAAAAGGTAAAAAATATTCAGAAATATTTTTACAGTGCCAGAAATGCTTGCATCTAGGTCTCCCCTTTGGCTTAATCACTCTCTCCATCTGGCTTCTGATAAAATTCAGTCAAGTTGCCCTGGTAAGGATGAAGGGCCTGAAGACAGACCACACATTAGTACATATCTCATCATAGTTTGGGTGTGAAATGTCCCCTATAAAGCTCAGGTGTTGGAAACATGACACAATATAACAATGTTCGGAGGTAAAATAGTTGGATAATGAGAACTGTTTCCTCAGCAGTGGATTAATCCATTTGATGGGTTAATAAATTGAATGGACTACTGGGTGGTAGCTATAGAGAGGTGGGGTGTGGCTGGAGGAAGCAGGTCACTGGGGACATGCCCTTGGGGGTCAGTTTTTGTGCTTTGCTTCTCACTCACTCTCTGTTTCCCAGGTACCATGAGCTGAGCAACTTCTTCCACCATACCTTTCCACCATGATGTTTTTGCCTTGGAGTCAGTCACCAGGCAATGAACCTCTAAAATCATGAGCCCCAAATAAACTTTTACTCTTCTAATTTGTTCTGATAGGGTATTTTGGCCACAGTGACTATCATATACCTTTATCACACCTTTGATAAAAGAGTACCTTCCCAAATGCACATAGCCCAGAAAGACTATAGTTGTAAGGACTAAAGAACAAAGTCTACATGAAAAAGGCAAGGTATACAGAGGCACAATAGAGATTGGCCTTTGGCAGACACGAGGGTGACTTGGAAACTATAGTGGTAAGAAAACCAAACCATTCAGAGAGAAGTCTCTACAAAGAGATTCCATAGGAAGTAGCCTAGAGAAATAAGCCAACTCATATGCTACACATTTGTGTCAAATTCTCACTTTCTCAAGGATATAGACTTCATCTGGTTGCAATCCTTTAATTAGAATGGATGTGATTAAATTCCAGCAAGGAAAGGGAGACACTATTTGAATATAAACACATGTAAATTGGCATTATGTAGCAAATGTTATAGCATCCTTAGAGTTCTTTTAGGCTTTTTAAGTAGTCTTCCTGTTATATAGTTAATTTTAATATATGTTATTCTGAGGCTGAATTGCTCTAAATTACTATTTTGCAAGTTAAAATAAACTATCAAACACAGCAAAAGCTAGGAGCTGGGAATGTAGCTCTGTGGTAGCATGCATGATACCCTGGGTTCAATCCCAATTACCATAAGACAAAGAAAGAAAGAAAGAAAGAAAGCAAAAGTTGAATGACAATGGATGTATGCAGGATTGAGAAGATCATGTATTCCATATTTACTATACTAGCTTACAGTATAGTATATTATAGTACTTCTACTCCGTATTTTTACTTCAAATACTCATATAAAAGTAAAAAATAAATTAAATCCAATTGGATAACATTTCAGTAACTTTTATATAGGCCAGGTGTTCCTGTGTTTGATAAAAAAAAGAAAAAGACATTTTCTGACTTGTAGCATGATCCAAAACTATCTGAGTCTGTTTGCAATCCATGCCTTTTAGGAATGTAAGACATTTAGAAATGTAAATTTGTCAGAGTTGTGGAATGTTTCAGGCTCAGTCTCAAACCAGAGATGGGCTAGGCTTATAACAAAACATCAGTTTACTTTTTTTAAAAATTCCATATGTACAGGAAGCAAATACTCAGGAAGACTATATAAGCAAATGTTCAAGTAATTAATAGATTGTCATGTGAAAAAAAATTATAGACTGATTCTTTATAATGCCTCAGGGTAGAAATTTTTCTGTGTATAAAAGAAAAAGGCCAATTTTATCTTTGTGGGAGAAAATATTTTATAGAATTTGTCTGAAAATAGTCTGCTTCTTGAAAACAAATGATCTGTTGTTTGTGAAGCAAGAAGAAACTGTCAGTTAAATAATTCAGGAATTCTTTTCAGATGATTTGCCTATTAGCATAATCATAGGGGTTTTCTAAAAGTTGTAGTAACACCAGGCCCCTCCTCACATCAATTTAGCAGAAACTTTGGTGGCATTGACAGTTTTGTAAAGCAGCAGGATTGTGAATCAAGATTAGCTAAGGTGAATCTGGTTCTCCCATAGCATCTACCCTATCTGTAAAATTAGCCAGAGACAGACACAACACAATGACATTCAGCAAGGTCAGTCATGAATGTTTTGTAGAATGGATTGGGATAAACTTGTACAGAGACAGCTGAGACAAGGAAGGAGGCTGCTGTGAGTTCATCTGCCACGTAATAGAGACTCTTGTGAGGAATGTGCATTGTTTTTATAATCAAGAAAAAAGTAGTTATTTTAAATTAGCCATAACTATTAAAAAATGAAAATTCAAAACAGTATTACAGCCTCATGTCAGTCCCACATGTGCCCCATCACAAGCACTCATTTCAGTGATTTCCTCTTTATAACTGGAAACAATAGACTCATACCTCATGATTTGGGTTATTGGGATCAATTTCCTAAAAGTAATTTTCTGCCCTTTTCTGCCATGTGAAATTATACTTATCTCCAAGATCCTATTTGACCACCACCTCCTCTAATGTTTTCCCTGAATTACTCAAAAACAATTATTTAGTCTATGTCTCTAATATTTTGTAAATACCCTCAGAATTAAATTTATCATAGTGAATTTTAATTGTTTTTATTCATGGTTGTCTCCTAGGTTTTTCCCTACTTCAAGCAGCAAGAAAGGGAGAGAAATCAGGAAAATCAAGTTTTCTTCAGGGAACTGTAAAATTATTGGTAGAATTCCCAAAGTTAATTGAAGATATCTTAAGTTTGAAGAGATGGTTGGACACTCATTTAAATATATTCTATAAATGTTTAGAAATCCATTTTGAAGCTTTTAGAGACATCAGGGCTAGAGACCTACAATTCAACACTTATGCATATTAAAACAAACAGTTGGGAGTGTATCCATTTATTTATTCAACAATTTTATTCAGTGCCTGCCATAATGCAAAGGCACAGTGCTTTGTGTGTGTGTGAGGGGGGGGACACCAGGGATTGAACTCAGGGACACTCAACCACTGAGCCGCATCCCTAGTCCTATTTTGTATTTTATTTAAGAGATAAGTTCTCAATGAGTCCCTTAGTACCCCACTTTTTGCTGAGGGTGGCTTTGAACTCAAATCCCCCTGCATCAGTGTTCCAAGCCATTGGGATTACAGGCAAGTGCCACTGCGCCCAGCCAGGCACAGTGCTTTGTGTAAGGGATAAAAAAGAAAAATGTGCTTGGATGGTTCTGTCCTATTGGACAAAATAGTGAAGACTAGAATGGTGGGAATGAATTCTCTGCAGAGAGACTATTTCCATAGCACAGAGCTAATATCTGGGCACTAGGAACACTCAATTTAAGAAGCTGGAAAAGGAAAAGCAATCTGTTAACAAGGTAGAGGACATCAGGGAAGTTTAAAAATGATGGAAATGATCTGGGGAAAACAGCATAGTTTGAAAGTAGTTCTTGTAATCTGGGACTGTTAGAAATAGATTTCTCAAAGTAGGAATATTTCTGTGCAATTTACATATAACTTCTATTCCTCTCTTAATTTTGTAACAGTGTCCACTTTATGCTTTGAATATAACCCTTGCTTCCCTGCCACTGTGATTTATTTTTGAAAGGATATGGTTCTTTTTCTTCCTCTCTGTCCTCCTCCCTAATCTGTTCTTCCCTGTCCTAGGCAGAGTTATCTGCCCTTAAGCACACACCCACCAAAGGAAGGAAGTAATTCAAACTTTGTGGATGGCAACAGAAGATATAAGAAATGACTATCTCCCAGATTAACAAGTGAATTACAACTCCAGAAAACCTGTGGAATGTAGTCTTTGAATCACCTCTTTAAAACCCCTTGTTCCCCCAGATGAGCAGAATCACAGCCTCGGTTATAGGAGTTCCCTGTGCATCTCCTTTGCTAGCAAAGCAATGAAACTTCTTTTTCCTTGTTCTTAAAACTATATCCTCGATATTGGATTGGCATCTGGGACAAGGGTCAAGATTTTGGTAACAATTCCTGTGTTTGAATTTGTTTTCCAATAATCACTTCTTTTCCTTCTTTCTTTAGGCTTCATGGTAATTCCTGGTCTAACCTCCACAAGTATTTGGAAAAGCTCTTCATTCAGCTATTAGTCTTTCTCAAGCTGGCAGTTTCCTATGAAGACTGAAAATCTTCCTGAAGATTCATGAACTGTAGATGCATTTGATACTTTATTTAACAAGCAACTTATAAGAGCTGCAGTCCAAGAACTATAGCCTCAATTCACTGTCACTAGATATAAGACTTGAGAACAGAATCTGTCAGTCCCAGTAAAAAATGAAAATGGCAAGTCTCTTGTCCAAGAATTGTTAAGAACTTCAAGATGGCTATAGCAAAGCATTAAACAAACTTGGAGCCCTATAAGACTGAACAGATCATATGTCCATGATCACCAAAGGCTCATCTAAAAGCAGTAATTTATATGAAGGCCAGTCAGTCCATCATTCATTCAATCAATGTTCAAGTGAATCTCATCAATACCAATATATGAAACAAACATATATTAAAAATATCTTATTTTTTATCTGAAATTCAAATTGAACTGTGAATCCTATATTTTAATTTGTGAAATAGATGAAACTTTATTCCAAAATCGCATCATTTGACTATTTGTAAAGTATGTTAAATACATTTCTCTTTAGAGTATTGCTCTATATTGAGGTACATTATGAGAAAAGTATTAGTAAATTTGAAGTAGTAATTGTTATAAAGTTGTCAATTAAAACATTGTTCCTGCTGTTAAAAACTGTCATGTGAGAAAATTCTCAGGCCAAATTTGTACATATACTTACATCTCACCAGTAAGGATATGGTTATAAATTGTATATCTGATATTTTCTTTAAATCACTGGCTTCTTAGAAACTCAGGTAAAATTGTTTAATGTATTTTCTGTAAGAATATATGAAAACAAATCGGGCAACTTCATTGCTGGTTTGTATAGTTTATCTTCTAGGTTCATTTTATTTGTTTCTCAATATCTACATGTGAATTTTAAACATATTTTCTTTGCCCCATCTTTTTCTATGTATTTTGTGAGCAGCTATTTTTAGAAAATATAGGCAGAAATTTAATAATACAAAATTAATAAACAAATAAGGAACTTCTTGGCTGATTTACATATTGTTGGTAATGTTAAATTTCTTAATAACTCTAATATCCCACAAATACTTGACAAATTATATATATACCTGTTTGAGGTAAATATACAAAACTGTTATAGATTCTTCAAATTATAAGAAAAAGATTTAGAATGAGATCTGTTGGATTCCTGGCAGGAGACTGCGCCTCCCAGGCAGAAGGCCACACCTCCCAGGTACTTTCTGAAAAGACTACCTTTCCCAGGTGCCCTCCCCTGCTCCCTGACCTCCGGCAGCCTATGGAGACACTTGCCCCCAGGGGTCTCCCTGACCAGCAGTCTGCTATTTAAGCCAGCCCCGGACTGAAACCGCTCTCTGTTCCTGCCTGTCCCTGTTCCCGTTCGTCCCTTCCCTATCCCCCTTCCCTTCCCTTCCTTTCCCTACCCTTGCCCACGTGGCATCCCAATAAACCCTTTTATTTCACTAACACGGTGTTCCCGGCTAAGTTAACTTTGTTCAGCATTTTCTAACAAGATCTTATATGAATTTTATGAAGGCAGTTACTGGAAATGTTTTCAATGTATAAAACAATCCAGGTCAACAATATTGTTTAAAGGAGAATGTTAACTTGAAGTCTAGATATCTGAATGGTATTTTGAACTCATTAAAAAGTATACCTTTGTACATTTAGTTATACAATATTTATTATTGATTTTACTAAAAGGTTGAAGTTGATTAAAATATCAAATATATTATGTAATTAAAAGAAAGGCATTCAATAATTTAACAACTTCATTATTGAACATCTAGAATTGCCTAAATTTAAAAACACTGGATCATTTGTTATGTAAAGTAAAAGTACTTGTTTAGGCCAAGTTATTTATTACCTTGTCTTAAAAAGATTGATACAAATCATCAACTTTTAATGAAGCGTCTCTTTTAGTTGACCCTTTATCCCAATTCAAATATTAATAAGGTACACATATTGGCTCATTTATAACAAAAATTTACTAAATAAGAATTTTTGTACATTAGGCAGATTTCTGCCACAGTAATCAATACAATATTTTTGTTCATTTCATTACTAAAGAATTTTATCCTCTGAAAGTAAAATGGCTGCAACTCCTCGTGTAAGAAACAATTTCTTACTTGAATTTACTAACATGGAAAATTAGATGAATTTTTGTACACTTGGAATATATTGAGAAAATCTAATGTAATATCCTTAAATTATAGGAATAACAATCTTTACCCATTGATATTCACTATATTTATATTTATTTGCTGGAGGCAGAAAAGATTCTCTCAGGTTAATGCATGCAAGTCAGACATTGTTAGTATGCAGATTCGTTTTAGATATTTTGATTCATTCTGTCTGTGGGTGATGCCTGAGTACTGCATTTTTTTTTTCTTCTTTTTGAGGTGCCAGGGATTGAACCGAGGGGTTCAGACATGCTAGGCAAGTACTCCATCATTGAACTACATCCCCACCCCCGAGCACTATATTTCAACAAGCACAAATCACTTCTTAACATATAGCCACTGTCTGAGTGGTTTTCTCATCAACTTTGAGAAACATAGATCTATAAATATGAATTATGTTTATAAAATATCTTCAGTACAGAAGTCAGAACACTTCCCTATGAAAGCGGTATAATAGGATATGTGATAATGTGTTATATTTATGTATTCTTCTTGTCTAATTTTTTATTTGTTAATTGGTACAATACATTATACATAATAATGCGACTCATTATGTGATATTTGTACATGCATACAAAATAATCTGTTCAATCACATTCCCCAGCACACTCCCTCTCCCTTCCCCTTCTGCCTATTCTACTACTATCTCCCTTCTAGTATTTGTTATTGTCATTTTTATTATTAGTAGTATATTATAATTATACACATAAGTATAGGATTCATTGTGTTATATTTGTATACAGATATAAAATAATTTGGTATATTTTATTCCCTAGTACACCCCCGTGCCCTTCCCTCACCCCTCCCTTTTGGTCCCCTTCCTCTACCCTATTGATCATTCATTTACTTTCCTGACATCGTCCCCCACTTTTTTTTATCCCCCCCCCCCTTACTCTCTAGCTTCTGCATATGAGAGAAAACATCTGACCTTTGACTTTCTGAGTCTGGCTTATTTCACTTAGCCATACATCTCCAATTTTATCTATTTACCTGCAAATGAAAAAATAATGTCACTTTTCTTTATGTCTGAAGACATAAGTGTGTGTCTCTGTGTGTGTGTATGTGTGTATGTGTGTGTATCACATTTTGTTTATCCATTCATATATTTAGAAATGCTAGGCTGGTTATATAACTTGGCTATTGTGAATTGCAGTGCTATAAACATTGGTATGCATGTATCAGTATAATTGACTGATTTTACATCTTTTGGATGGTGGTTCCATTCCTAGTCTTTTAGGGAATCTCTATACTCTTTTCCAAAGTGGTTTTAATAATTTGCAGTCCCTTCAACATTGTATGAGTGCACCTTTTTTCCCCACAATCTCAGCAGCATTTATTATTATTTGAACTCTTGATGATTTACATCTGAATTATAGTGAAATGAAAATCTCAGTGTAGTTTTGATTTGTATCATCTTTATTGTTAAGGATTATGAAGATTGTTTCATATATTTATTGCCTATTTGTATTTCTTCTTTTGAGAGTTGTGTCTTTAGATATTTTGTCCATTGATTGATTGATTGATTGGGTTATTAGATGTTTTGGTGATAAGGTTTTTGGGTTCTTTATATATTCTGGCTATTAATCCCCAGTCAAAAGAGTAGCTGGGAAGATATTCTCCCATTCTGTAGGCGCTTTTTAAATATTTATTTATTTATTTATTTTACTGTGTGGAAAGTTTTAATTTTATGCCATCCCACTTATTAATTTCTGGTTTTACTTCTTGAGCTTTGGGAGCACTATTAAGGAAGGTGGTGCCTGCACCAAGATGTAGAAGTGTGGCCCTTGTGTTTTCTTCTAGCAATTTCATCATTTCTGATCCCATTCCTAGGTCTTGTATCTACTTTGTACTGATTTTTGTGCAGGATGAGAAATAGTGGTCAAATATCATTCTTCTACATATGGATATTGAGATTTCCCAGTATCATACCAACTTTTCTCTAACTTATGTCTTCAGTAACTTTGTCAAGGATCAGATTATTCTATGCATGTAAATTTGTCTCTGTGTCTTCTGTTCCATTGCCCTTCATGTCTGTTTTTATGCCAATACCATGTTGTTTTTGTCACTATTTGATATTTCGTATTGTGATACCTCCAAACTTGCTCTTATTGTTCAGGATTGCTTTAGTTATATGGGTCTTTAATTCTTCTATGTGATATTTTAGAAATTTTTTTTTGTCTAGTTTTTTTGAAGAATGTCATTGGTATTTTGTAGGGTATTACATTGAATTTGTATAAAGCTTTTGGTAATATGGTCATTTTGACAATTTTATTTTTTGGTACTGGGGACCACATCCCCAGCCCTTTTTTGTGTTTTTATTAGAGACAGGGTCTCACTGAGTTGCTAAGTGCCTCACCATTGCTGAGGCTGGCTTTGAACTTGCAATCTTCCTGCCTCAGCCTCCCAAGTGCTGGGATTACCATTTTGACAATATTAATTCTGCCTATCAATGAACTTAGGAGGTCTTTCCATCTTGTAAGTTCCTCTTCAATTTCTTTCTTCGGTGTTCTGTAATTTTCATTATAGTGATCTTTCACTTCCTTGGTTAGATTTCAACCCTAGTATTTAATTTAATTTTATTTTTGAGACTATTATGAATGGAATGGTTTTCTTAATTTATTTCTCAATAATTCATTATTGGAGTATATGAAAGCTGTTAATTTGTGTAAACTGATATTGTACCCTGCAACTTTGTTGAATTTGCTTATCGAATCTAAAAGTATTCTTGTGGAAAATTTGGCATCTTTTATATATGTATTATGTCATCAGCAAACAGATAGTTTAACTTCATGTTTTCCTATTTTTATCCCTTTAATTTTATTCTCTTCCTGATTACTTTGATTACAGCTTCAAAAACTATATTAAATAAGGATAGTGAGAGGGTATATACTTGTTTTGCTACTAATTTCAGAGCAAATGAGTTCAGTCTATTAAGTCAGTATGATGTTGACTTTGGGTTTGCCATATAGACTTTATGATGTTGAAGAAAGTTCCTTCAATTCCTTTCTTTCTTTCTTTCTTTTATTTATTTTCTTTTTTGTGGTACCAGGGATTGAACTCAGGGGCACTTGTCCACTGGGTCACATCCCCAGCCCTTTTTTGTATTTTATTAGAGACAGGGTCTCACTGAGTTGCTAAGGGCCTTGCCATTGCTGAGGCTGGCTTTGAACTCGCGATCCTCCTGCCTCAGCCTCCCAAAGTGCTGGGATTACAGGCGTGCGCCACCGCGCCCGGCTCTTTATTATTATTTTTTTAAATCATGAATGTGTTTGGGATTTTGTTGAAGGCTTTTTCTATATCATTTGATTTGATAATGTGATTTTTGTGTTTGTATTCATAATGAAGTACATGTATTGGTTTATATATGTTCAACCAACGTTATATTGATGGAATTAAGCCAACTTGATCATGGTATATAATTTCTTAATGTGCTTTTGAATATGGATTGTTAATATTTCATTCAGTGTCTTTTGTAGTTTGAATATAAAAGTCTCCCCAGATATCCTGTGTTGATGCAGAAATATTCAGAGGTGAAATGATTACATGAGAAATATAAGCTCATTAGTCCACCCTTGTTTGAGTGGATGTACTGGGTGGTATCTGTACATAGGTAACTGTGACTGGAGGAAGTGGGTCACTGAGGACATACCCTGAAGGGTTCATCTTCCTGCAGCTTTCCTCTCTCTGCTTTCCAGTCACCATGAACAAAGCATCACTCCTGTACAACACTCTTCTGAAATGAGTTTTTGCCGAAAAGGTCCCAGTGACTGAACCTCTAAAACCATGAGCCAAAACCTTTTCTCTTATATGTTGTTTTTGTCAAGTATTTTGGTCACAGTGATGGAATACTGACAAATGCAGGATTTTTGCATTTGGGATTTCGGTATATAGTTTTTTGTTGTTGTTGTTTGTTTGTTTTTTGTTTTTCCTTGATAGGTGCTTATCTGGATTTAGTATCAGTGTAATACTGGCTTTATAGAATGAATTCAGGAATTTTCCCTAACTTTCTATTGTATGGAATAATCTGAGGAGTATTGGAATTATTTCTTTTTTAAATATCTGCCAGAACTTAGCTGAGAATTCTTTGGTCCTGAGCTTTTGTTTGTTGGAAATCTTTACAGTTCTGCTTAAATCTCATTGATTGTATTGGTTTGTTTAGGTTTTCTATAATCTTTTGGCTCAATTTAGGTAGGTTGTATGTTTCTAGAAATATGTCAATATCTTCTAGGTTGTCCAATATACTGGAATGTAAGTTTTCAAAATAGTTCCTAATTATTCCCTGGATTGCAGAAATATCTGCAGTGATATTTCCTTTTTCAGCTCTAATTTTGTTGACTTGTGGCTTTTGTCTCTTTTGGTGAGTTACTAGGAGCTTGAGATGGAGCATTAGATTGTTTATTTGGCATTGTTTTTAAAAAAATGTAGGCATAAATGTTATATATTTTCATTTTAGAACCACTTTCATAATGTCCCAATGGTTTGATACATTTTATCATGATTTTTATTTGATTCTAAGAATTATTAAATTTCTCCTCTCGATTCTTATATGACCCATTTCTCATTTAAAACATAATCTTCATACTTTTATGTTTTTCTATAATTTTTCTTGCTATCAACTTCTTATTTCAGTCCATTATGATCTGGTAAGACACAGAGAATACATATGATTTGTTTCTACTAAAAGTTACTTTGTGACCTAAAATGTAGTATATCTTGAAAAATGTTCCATATACTGCAGTGAATAAAGTTAAGTCAGCTCTTGTTGTATAAAATATTCAATAGATGTTTGTTAGGTCCATTTGATTCATAGTATTATTCAGGTCAGACATATCTTTATTGCTTTTATGTCTGCATAAACTGTCTATTGGTGAGAAGGGTGTGGTTAAATCACCCAGTTTTAGTGTACTGGGTTCTATATGGGACTTAAACTCTTGAAATACTTTGTGTAATTACGTGTACTTACATTGGGGCATAAATTATACCTTCTTGTTAGATCATTCCTTTTGCCTACTGGCAAAAGGACCTTACTTACAATTAATTTTTGCTTGGATTCTGCTTTGTTAGAAATGTTTTATTTTTTTTTTAAATTTTTTTTTTCTTTTTTTTTTTTTTTTTTTTTTTTTTTATTTTTTATTTTTTTTTTGTTTTTTTTTGTTTTTTTTTTTATTGCACCATCCTTTTTTTTTGTTTTTAATTTTTTGCTTGATGCTGCTTTGTGTAGAAAAAAAAAAAAAAAAAAAAAAAAAAAAAAAAAAAAGCTACTCCTGACTGTTTTTGGACTCCACTTGCATGGAACATCTTTTTTCATACTTTAATTTTCAGCCTGTGGGTGTCTTTATGAGTCTCTTGCAAATAACACATAATTGGGTCTTTTTTTTTTATCCACTTTGCCAGTTTATGTCTTAATTGAAACATTGCAAACATTTACATTCAGAGTTATTATGAAATAAAATTCACTTTTTCTTCCATTTTGCTTTATTTGTTATACTTAACTTGGTCTTAATTTTCATTTACTTAACTGCTCTTCTAGTGTGCTTCAACCATTAAAAAGCTCTGGGTTTGGGGCTGGGGTTGTGGCTTAGCGGTAGAGCGCTAGCCTAGAACGTGCGCGGCCCGGGTGCAATCCTCAGCACCACATACAAATAAACGCATCATGTACAACTAAAGCAAATAAATAAATATTTTAAAAAAAGCTCTGGGTTTAATTTTGAGTTATTGCATTGTAGTATGTCTTTATGTATTTTCTTCATTACTGGGTTAGTGGTCCTTAAATTTTTTGATTTCTCCTTATTATTGAAAGTTTTTATTTTCATTTTGAGTCTTAATGATAGCTCTGCCAGATATGTCAATCTTTGTTGGCAATTATTTTCTTTCAGATCTTGAATTAACTCATTCTAAATTCTCCTGAATTCCAGAGTCCAAAGTGAGAATTCAAAAGTAAGCTTTATTGGTTTATTGCTTAACATAACGTGGTATGTTTCTCTTGTGGTTTTGAATATTCTATTCTTATTCTCTATGTTAATCATTTTGATTATGATGTATATTGGAGAGATTCCTTTTACTGTTTTATATTTGGGGTTTTATATGCATTCTATATGTGGATATCCACATCGTTCCTAAGGTTTGAATTTTTTTTCTGCTATTATTTTACTTAGAATGATCTCAATGCCATTAGTCTGTGTATCCATGCCCTCTTCTGCCCCAATGTCTCTTAAGTTTGGACTCTTGATGTTGTTCCATAACACTTATATATTTTCCAATCATGGTCTTTTCTTTCTTCTTTCTTTCTTTCTTTTTTTTTTTTTTTTTTTTTTTTTTTGTTGCATACTGAGTGCTCAAGTTTATAAACACCATCTTTGAGAGCTGAAGTATTGTTTCTAAATAATTTAATCTGCTTGATTTATTGTGTCTTTCATTATAGAAATTCTGTTTTTTTTTTTTTTTTAATAAAGAGTCTCTACTTATTGAAATGGTCTTTTAACATTGGTATTTTCTCTCTAAATTTATTTCTTAGATATTTTTAGAGTTTGTGAATCATTTTAATAATCAATTGCATTTAGTCTTTCTCTGAAATTTCATCACCTTCAATATCTGATGATTTTTTTTCATTGTTGGGGAATTGTAAATTTTGGGGGAGAATTGTTTGCTTTTTTTTCTCATATTTTCAGGGGGCTTGTATTTACACATTTGCTGAGATGATTCCTTCTTTTTGAGAGTGTTCTTTAGTGTGTAGTTATCTCTTTCATAATAAGTACTGTGTTGTTGGTATGTCTTAGCTTCAACATCTATGCTCATGTAGCACGTATATTAATATCAACTACCATGCCTCTCAATTTTCCACTGCTCTTTGGATGACTTAATTTACTCTCTTTTATGATGTTGAGATAGGTTTCTTCTATCCCTAAACTTCCATGTTTTTATTATGAATGGGTGCTGAATTTAGCCAAAAAGTTTCTCTGCATCTATTGAGATGAATATGTGATTTGTGTATGTTAAAACATCCTTGTGACCCTAGAAAAAAACAACTTTGTCATGATGTATAATCTTCTTAATAGGTTGTTGAATATAATTTGCTAATATTTTACTAAGGAATTTTGCAACTAAGTTCATCAAGGATATTGGTCTATAGTCTTCTTTCTTTGCTCTATCCTTATCTGGTTTTGAGATTGGGGTGATGCTAGTTTTGTAGAATTAATTCAGAAGTGTTCCACCACTTTCTATTTCCTGGAATAATTTAAGGTGCACTGATATTAATTATTCTTCAAAGATCTGAAAATCCATTCATTCTAGGCTTTTTGTTGTTATCAGGCTTTTCATTGTTGCTCTTATCACATTGCTATTTATTGATCTGTTTCAGTTTTTTAACTTCTCTTGAGTCAATTTTTCAGGCCATGTATAATTAAAAATGATTTTCATTTTTTTCTAGGTTTTACAGTATAGTTGCAAAAATTTCCTAATGACCCTGTGGATTTATTTGATGTTTATGGTGATTTTTTTCCTTTTCATCTCTAATTTTATTAATTTGTGTGTTTTCGCTTTTTATTTTTGGTTACTTTGGCTGAGGGTTTATTAATCTTTTCATTTTTTTAGAGAATTAACTCTTCATTTTATCAATCATTTTATTGCATATTTATACATTGATTATAGCTCTGATTTAAATGATATAATTTCTTATGTTAGTTTTGTAATTGGCTTGTTCTTGTTTATCAAAAGGCCTTGAGATGCTTCCTTATGTGTTCATTTGGGATGTTAGTGATTTTCTTATATAGTCACTCATAACTACAAACTTTCTTCTTAGAACTGCCTTTATAGTGTCCCAGAGGTTCTGGTTTGTTTTATATCACTATTCTCATTTGATTTTTAAAACTTTTTAAAATTTCTCTCCTGACTTCTTCTATCACTCATTAATCATTCAAACAAGTTTTGTTTAATCTGCATGCATTTATACAGTTTTTAGAAGCTCTCTGTGTGTGTGTGTGTGTGTGTGTGTGTATGTGTGATGATGTATAATTTCATTTTATTATGATTAGATCAGATGCAATAAATTGTGTTAGTTATTTTGTACTAGGTATGTAAAAATTCTGCCTGTGGAAATGTATAAGGCAGCATTCCCGCTGTGAGCAAACTCCCAAGGGGTAACAGAAGCCCTGTTTTCCATGACTGGAATATTTTGCAGTCTTTCCCAGGCACTCTTGAAATAACCAGTGCATGATTGGCTGGATCACATGTCTAATCATAAGCAAAACATCTTACAGTGTGACTGAATGTAAACTATTGATATAAATAAAGCCAGCAGCTCAGGTGAGCAGCCATTTTGCCATCTAGCCATTCTGCCTCTGCACCTTGCTTCTGTCTCCCTCTGATTCCTTTGCATAGGTAAGTGTTGCTTTGTGTTCTAAAATATGGTGTATTTTGGAGATGGCTACATAAACAGCCAAGAAGATGAATTTGGCCGTTGTTAAATGAAAATATTCTATAAATTTCTGTTAAATCCATTTGATTTATATTTTTAAGTCTAAGTTGTCATTACTGAGTTTATGTCTGGATGACCTGATTTATCTATTGGTGCAAGAGGTATGTTGATATAATCCAGTATTATTTACTGGGGTCTACCTGAGTCTTTAAGTTGAGTAATGTCTAATTTTTTGTAATTAGGTATTCCAGTGTTATATGGAATAACTATTTGCTATCAGTATATTTTCTTGTTGGATTTCTCCTTTAACAATATGCAGTGGCCTACTTCATCTCCTCTAATGAATTGTGGTTTGAAGTCTCCTTTATCTGATAAAAAGTAGCTACTCCTGCTTGTTTAAGGGCTCCATTTGCTTGATATTTCAATTTCCACTCTTTTACTTTCAGCTTTTATGTATGTCTTTGTCTGTAAGGTGAATTTATTTATTTTTTCCACAGTTTTTACAGGTGCATTATAATGATACATAATGATATAATTTGTTGTTGAATATTCACAAATGCACACAATATAACAGTAAAATTTGGCCAATATCACTTCCTAACACCCCTGGTCCCTTTATGCTATTGAACTCTCTTTGATTTGAATGAAATCCCCAAGCCTCACCTTTCTTTTCCTTATTTATTTCTACTTTTTACACACAAGACAATTGACCTTCTGAATTTGGCTTATTTCACTTAATGTAATGGTCTTTATTTCTATCTATTTTCCTGGAAATTACAGAATTTTATTTTTCTTTATAACTGAATAAAACTCCGTTGTGTATATATATCATATTTCCTTTATCCAATCATGTGTTGATGTACATTTAAACTGACTCTGTAGTTTGGCTATTCTGAATTTAGCTGCTATAAATATGATAATGCCTGTATTACTGTAGTATGATGACTTTGATTCTTTAGGATAAATATGGAGAAGTGATACTGCTGGGTCATATGATAGTTCCATGCCTATTCTTTTGAGAAAGCTCTATAGTAAATTCCATAGAGGTTGTAGTAATTTACAATTCCACCAACAGTGTGAAAGTCTTCCTTTTTCTAGCATTTATTATTATCTGTATTTTTGATTATTGTAATTTTCAATATAGTTTTCATTTGTCTTTTCCTAATTACTAATGATATTGAACATTTTTTATGTATTTGTTCATCATTTGTATTTCTTCTTTAGATAAGTCTATTTAATTCATTTGCCCATTTATTAATTGGGTTATTTGATTTTTTTTTGGTGTAAACTTTTTTTGTGTTCCTTTTATATTCTACATATTAATCCTCTGTCAGAAGAATAGCTAGCAAAGATTTTTCTGCTATTCTGTAGGTTCTTTCTTTACATTTTCAATTGTTTCCTTTGCTATGCAGAAGCTTTTTAATTTGACACCATCCTATTTATTAATTTTTGGCACTATTTAGTGAGATTTAGGCATTCTGTTGAGAAAGTTGTTGCCTGTGCCTAAGTGCTGCAGTGTTGTCCCTACATTTTCTTGTAGGATTTGCATATTTCCTGGCCTAATTTTTAGGACTTTGATTCATTCTAAGCTGATTTTTGTACAAGAACTATTTTTATTTTTCCACATATGAATAACCATGTTTTTACAGCAATATTTGTTTAAAAGGCTGTCTTTCCCCCAATGTATATTTGTAGCACTTTGTCAAGAATCAGATGACTATGTCTGTGTGGATTTGTCTCTATGTCTTCCATTCTGTACCATTGGTCTATGTGTCTGTTTTTATGCTAGTACCATGCAGATTTTGTTACTAAGGCTCTACAGTAATTTGAAGTCAGGTATTTTGATGCCTCCAATTGGATCTTGTTTTAAAAATTTTTTTTTCTGCCAGTCTATGTTTTTAAATTGGAGAACTGTAACCATTTACTATCAATGTTATTATAGAGAGAGATTTAAAAGTACTGTCATTTTAATTTAGTCTAATTTTTAATTGCTCTTGTTACTGATTTTCTTAACTATCCTTCTAATGAGATTTTTCCATTTTTGAGCTTTGGAATCATTTTATCTATCTATCTATCTATCTATCTATCTATCTATCTATCTATCTATCTATCTTTTGTTCTGGGGATTGAACCCAGAGGCACTTAACCACTGAGCCACTTCCCCATTCCTTTTTATATTTTATTTTTAAGACAGGGTCTCTCCAAGTTGCTTAGGCCTTCATTAAGTTGCTAAGGCTGGCTTTGAATGTGCAATCCTGATGCCTCAGCCTCCTGAGTTACTGGGAATATAGACTTGTGCCAACACTCCAGCATGGAATTTTTTTTTATTTCTTCTGTGTAAATGTTTCTTATTTTTTTCCTGTAGTGCCAGGTGAGTACTCATGAATTCTTTGTTTCTGCTTATCTTGGAATATTTTCATTGCCTTTTCAATTCTGAAGGATAAATTCCTCCATTTTAGAAATTGGGAGTAATTTGGATTGGATTGCCTCTAAATGTGATTTGTGTGATTTTATGTTTTCCTTTTAAAATTCTATCCTTGTTTGGTATGTTAGGCATTTTCATTGTTTCACAGAGAGGTTTGTTTTTGTTTTTGTTTTTGTTTTAATCTTGTCTATTTAGGGTTTGAATGTCTCCTGTATCTGGATGTCCATCTCATTTTCAAGAATTAAAATTTTTTCTGTTTTTATTTCACTGAGGAAGTTATCCATGCAATTAACCTGAATCTCACAACCATCTTCAATTCCAATGATTCTTTAATTTGGTCTCTTAATGTTGTCCCAGAATTCATGCATATTCTGGTAGTGGTTACTTTTTTCCTTTCATTGACATTGTCTGAACATTTAAGACTGCCTTCTAGCTCTGAGATTCTGTCTTCAACATGTTCTATTCCATTAGTGAGACCTTCAACTGAACGTTTGTTTGCTTCATTCTGCTTTTCATTTTCAAGATTTCAGTTTGTTTCTTTATCAATATCTCTATCTCATTATTGTATTTCTCATTCATATCCTATACTAACTTCCTTAATTAATTTGTGTTCATATAATTCATTTTATAATTATTTTTTGAATTCTTTATTAACTATTTCCTCCATCCATTTCATTATCGTTGAAGTCAGATGATGATGAAGTATGAATTTAAGGAGGGGTAATGTTATCCTTTTTTTCCATATTTCTTATATTTCTGTCTGGGTCTTATGCATCTCTTGGAATGTTTTTTTCTTCCATTCTTTTTGGTCATTTTAGGGCACACCCTTCTCTTGGAAAACTGTTCTGGTCTTTTGATATATCAGAATTGTTGTTGTGAATTTTTTAAACATTTTTTTTTTCCAAATGAGTTTTTTATTATATTTTCCCTGCTAGTTTTCTGGTTTGTGATGATTAGCATACCACACAACATACACAGTTGTGTTAGATCTTGGGAATTCCTTTTTCCCTGTAGGTCTCAAAAGAGCAGCTTTCTTGTATATATGGCAATGGAGCAACTTGAAATGCCATCTTCCTTTAATCCACCATCTTGAATCCCCAGCCAAGCTTTTAAAATACAAATGAAATTGAAAAAGATATAGAGTCTACTTCATGACAAAGTAATTGAGCAATAAGCTTTCCTTCTCACTGAGATAAAAGACCTGAAGATCTTGATGCTTCACCTTAAGAGCTACTTTCAACTGTACTGGTATTTATTTGTTACATCAAACCCCTTTCTCCTCCATGGGGTAATATTTGAAGAAACTGAATGGTTGACAATCCTAGTAAAATATCTGAACTGGACCCAGAGGATGGCATATTTGGAAGCAAACAGACTTATTTATGAAGAAAGAGGAGATACTACAAAATGCCTTTCCACAAATTCTAGAAAGAGATAGACAAAAGAACAACAAAAACTATTGGTGGGATTAACTAAATGGTACATAATAGTCACTCCTCATTCCCTATCTAAATGACTCCTCTATAGATCACAATAAGGTTTTGAACTTGAGATAAAAAATGGTCCAGTACAGCTTTCTAGACCCCATCTGGGTGCTATATCATCCAAGAGAATTTTTCTCCTAATGAACTACATACTTTGAGTGAATACGTTAAAGAACTAGTGAAGGGATAATACTACTTATCAGGAGACATTAATTATCTAGCTTCTTAATTTACAATCATATAACATTATAATAATGGTACAAATTCAATAATATTAGTATCACTAAAATGACAATATGATTTAGATAATAATTTCAAATTGTCAATAATTTATAATTAAGAATCTTCTATTTAGTTGTCATTAAATGCATCACACTAAATTTAATCACATTTGAATCAAGCATATACAGTGTCAAAAGAAAGAGCAACATAATATGCATCAAGTGATCTAGATTCTAGACTAAATACCAAGCTTTTACCCTAGTTGAATATATGACCTTTGTCAAGGTATTTTATATTTCTTGATATTTCATTTCTTCATCTATAATGAATAGTATCTCTATTCATTTTATAGAATTATGTGACTATGATGCAAGAACTTTATGTGAAAATGTTTTGTGAACTTTTGAGCATTGCAAATGTAAGCCATTTTTCTATTATCATGTTTAATAGTATCAATTCTACTTAAAATATAGAATATTTTTATTTATTTTATAATAATTATTCCATGTTATGATTAACATTTTATGGTTGAAAAGAGGTGTTCCACAAAAGCTCATGAGTGAGACAATGTAAGAATTTTCAGAGGTGAAATGATTTGATTATGAAAGGTATAATCTAATCCACTGATGTGGATTAGGTAGGTGGTAACTATATGAAGGTAGGGTGTAGCTGAATGAAGTAGGTCACTAGGTGTATGACTTTGGGGTTTATATTTTGTCCTTGGTAAGCAAAGTGCTCTCTCTTCTCTCTCTCTCTCTCTCTCTCTCTCTCTCTCTCTCTCTCTGTGTGTGTGTGTGTGTGTGTGTGTGTGTGTGTGTGTTTCCTGGTTGCCATGCCCTGAACTGCTTTCCTCCATCACACCCTTCTACTATGATGTTCTGCTTCACCTCAAACCCAAGGCCATAGAGTTGGCCAACCATGGATAAAATTTCTGAAACTGTAAGCCAAAAAATTTTTCCTCCTTCAAAATTATTTTCTTTAAGTCTTTCTGTAACAATGATGAAGAGCTAACTAAAATAGTCCAAGAAAATTTTCTAGTATGATAAAGGAAAAAGTTTACCTACTGGTCAAAGCCTATGAAGAGTTGAACTCTTAGGAAAAGCTTCATTTATTGGTTCAACCAGTTTACTTAGGAAACATGAGTGCTACATGTACCAATTAAATAGCCATCTGAAAATGAAGATCTAGCATCAATAATCTCAAAACAAAAGATTTTGTTCTTTTTCTAGGCACACGAGATTAAATACACTTTTGGAAAAACATGCTTTATTTCCTTTCCACCTATTCTCCTATACAACTTTTACATTATTAGAGTATATTACTTGTTTTTCTTAAACAGGTCCTGTGACTTTTCTATATCCATTTCAGTCTTTCTTGAATGGGCCCCTTTGCTTCTTCCAATAAAAACCTGTAATTTTAATCACCCTATTTTTTATTATACTGAAAGAATGAAAACAGGTTGTCCACTTCCTGTTAAAAATGATACTTGGAAAAAAATGTTTCAATATATGATATCAAGAGGTGACAGACACTTATAAGATGATTAGAACATAATTATTTATTGAGAATTTAAGTTCTTCTGATAATATATTGAAAGTTTAATTCTCATTGCTATGGGCTGTTCAAAAGAAATCAGTCTCCTTTAGTTTCTTGAGAGAGTACCAGTTATTATTTTCAAAATGTGGGTTCTCTTTTGGATGAGGATGTCAGGGGAAAAGAAAACGGACTTTTTGTATTTTAGGTTTGGGAAGAGGTTGCAAGTGTGTATTAAAATACTGATGGTAATTCTTAACAGTTTTTGAGCAAGTATAGTGTTCAGAAGGAAACTGTGATGCCAGTGTAGTATTTGTAATTGAGGTATATATATGGGGAAGGGCATAAGAAGAGGGTCCCTCAAGGGCAGAAAAGAATGCCAAGACAGAAAGTTATGTTAGGACCATAAATAATTCTAGAAAGCTTAATTTCAATGTTATTTCATAGGAATCAGGATTTTAAAGAAACAAACAAAAAAAAAAAAACAAAAAAAAAAAAAAAAAAAAAACAGCTGCCTGCATATCTGTGAGCACTGGAGGACCTAAGTAAACAGCATGACTTGGGAGCCTAAGCAAGGGGTTCCAATGTGGAGCATGGACTTAAGGGATAAAAGCCACAAGTGGAGCTGTCCAAATGAATTGGTTCTATTGCTTTTGGTGGGAAACCAGGAAAGTCTCCACATTTAACATTGAAAAGAGCCAACAGTCTGTCAAGATATTCCTGCGTCAAGTAGGAAATGAGGTTGCCATGGAAACCACTGACCTTTTTTCTGAATTAAATAAATGCATGACTCTAATATGAGTGTACAAATTTAGAGACAGAGAAGGAGCTTCCAGAAAATGTTTATAGTGGTGGCTTCAGCTGTATTTACCTTGAGTTAGGTAACTCAAAACATGTAACACTCTTTTTTATTTAATTTTAATAAGAATAATTAACATGAGATCTACTATCCTAACAAGTTTTTAAATGTCCAATACAGTATTGTTAACTGTAGGCACAATGTTGTATGGGATGTCTCTAGAGCGTATTCATCCTTCCTAACTAAATTTTATATCTACTGGAGAGCAATTGCCAATTTTCCCCTCATGCCAACCACCACCCCAACTACCACCAACCTCCATTCTATTCTCTGCATCTATGTGTTTGACTATTTTATATGCATCATTGTAATAGAGTTGTAATATTTGCCCTCTTATATTTGCTCATCTCACTTGTTACAATGTCCTCCAGATTCACACATGTTGTACCATATGGCATGATTTCTTTCTTTTAAAGTCTTTCCATTGTTGTTATATACCATTTATATGTATGTACATATGTACAATACATGCATGTGTACATACATTTATGCATATATACACACACTGCATTTTCTTTATTCATGCATCATGAACATTTAGATTATTTCCACATTTTGGGCTGTTGTGAGAAATGTTAAAACAGATGTGGAAGTGCAAATATCTCTTTGAGATGAGATGGTTTCAATTCTTTGGGATTAACAACCAGAAGTAGAATTTGTGGGTTAAATGATTTTTCTATTGTTAAGTTTTAAGGAAACGCCTCACTTTTCCTTAGCACTAATACCACTTTACATTCCCACCAACAGTGTATGCAGGTTCAATTTTCTGCACAGCCTCACCAGCACCTGTTAATTTGCTTGTCAATAGCCACTCTATAGGTGTAAGATGGTATCTTGTTGTGGTTTAAATTTGCATTTTCCTTGATTAGTGAGATTGAGGATTCTTTTATCATCCATTCATATGTCTTCTTTGGAGAAATGTCTACTCAATTCATTTGCACATTTCAAAAATCAGATTGAGTATGTGTGTGTATGTGTGTGTGTGATTGTGTGTGTGTGTAAAGAGTTCTTTATATATATCTCCCAGGTATTAACCTTTTATCAGACATAGTTTGCAAATATTTTTTCCCTGTTCCATAGGTTTCCTTTCCATCCCGTTCCAGTTACCTTTGTTATACATAAAGAGTTTTGTTTTATATAGTTCCACTTGCTTATTTTTCCTTTGGTTGCCTATGCTTTTGGTATCATACCAAAAAAATTATTTCCAAGATAAACGTCATGAACCATTTTCCATGGGTCTTCTTTTTTTTTTTTTTTTTTTTTTGGTACCAGGGATTGAGCTCAGGGGCACTCGACCACTGCGTCATATCCCCAGCCCTTTTTTGTATTTTATTAGAGACAGGGTCTCACTGAGTTACTAAGTGCCTTGCCATTGCTGAGGCTGGCTTTGAACTCACGATCCTCCTGCCTCAGCCTCCCAAAGTGCTGGGATTATAGGCATGCGCCACCGCGCCCGGCTCCATGGGTCTTCTTCTAGTTTTATAGGGTATAAGAACTATGATTAAGTCTTCCATACATTCTTGGTTTAATTTTTAAACATACAAATTTAATTTCATTCTTTTGTAGGTGGATAGCCAGTTTTCTGAATACATTTTCTCATGTATATTATTAATATCTTTATTGAATATCAGTTGACTGTATATTTTTTAATTTATTTCTGGACTCTCTTTTTCTGTTCAATTAAGTCTATGTATCTGTCTTAATGCCACAAGCAGACTGTTTTAATTACTATAGCTTTGTAAAATATTTAGAAATAAAAAATTGTGATACATTTAGTTTTTTTCAAGATTTTATAGTTCATAGTCCTTGTGGTTCTATATGAATTTAAGATTATTTAAATCTCTATAAAAATTCCATTGGGATTTTGATAAGATTTCACTGAATCTATAAAATACTTTGGATAAGTATGGTCATTTTAACAATATTTAGTTTTCTGACATATGAGAAGAGAATGTGTTTCCATTTATTTGTGCCTTTCTAAATTTCATTCATCTGTGATTTGTAATTTTCAGTGCAGAAGTATTTTATATTTTCATTTAGGTTTATTAAGTGCTGCATTCTTTTTGATGCTGTTATAAAAGGGAGTTTTTTTAAAAAATGCATTTCATGTTGTTGTTAGTGTATAGACTTGCAACTCATTTTACATTGGTTTGTATTCTGCAATTTTACTGAATTCACTTATTCTGTTTGCTGGGTTTTTATTGTTGTTGTTTGGGGTTTTGTGTTTTGTTTCCAGATGTACTCTCACCATGTTATGTAGTGAAATATGAAATTGTTCTTGAACTCTGGGATTGAGCCAGGATCCTGTCTCAGTCTTCTGAGTAGCTAGGACTCCAGGTATGCACCATGATGCCCAGATTCTTTTTTTTTTTTTTTTTTTTTTTAAGTAAGTGGAATCTTTGGGATTTTATACGTACATTATCATGAATTCAACAGCACATTAAAATAATCATATGCCATGCCCAGATTTATTTCTGGGATACATAAATGGTTCAACATGAAACATCAATCAATGTGAAACACCACATCAAAAAAACAAAGGATAAAACCCACGTGATCATCCCAGTAAGTACAGAAAAACATTTGCAAAAATTCAACTTTTCATGATAAAATTTTTTTAACAAACTAGAAGTTAAAAGTAAATTACCTTAACATAATAATAACCATATAAAAAAATCTCACAGCTAATATCATACTCAATGACAAAAATAAATGAAAGTTTGTCTCTATTTTTTTTTTTTTTCTTTTTGAGACAAGGTCTGGCTATGTTGCCCAGGCTGAGCTTGAGCTCACTGTCCTCAGTCTCAGATACCCCAAGTAGTTAGGAGTATAGATGTGCATAACCATGACTGGTACCTTTCCTCTATGATCAGGAAAAAGGCAGTGGTGTCCATTTTTGCCACTTGTATTCAATGAAGTACTGGAATTCCTAGGCAGAGAAATTAGGCAAGAAAAAGGAAAAAATTGGTACCACTTTTATGGACTTCACATGGTATAGGGGAGAAATTGATACCTATTCTCCTAAAATATTGTTATATCAACAAAGATACAAGTTATTTCTTTTTTCCCATTGATTCTTTTTTATTATTAATAAAGCATGCACAATGTAAAAAATTAAGATATTTCTATTTGCTTATTTTGTCCAGTAATGAATCAATTCAAATTCTTTAAAACATGGTTCTGATTGAGTTTCATTTATATGCAAAATAACATTATAGATGATTAAATTATGGCATAGAAATCTTAGAATTTAGTTTGGAAAAGGATATTTCATTGTGAGTTATTTGAAATGCATTTAATTAGGGTCCCTGAGATTTTTGTTTTTCCCATTAAATTATATTATTTAAGGTCAGTTTGTCTAAAAATATTCTTATCAGAATGAAATAAATTATAAATATCATATAGAAATATTTTAAAGTGATTGGCAATAGGATGTATATATAGATATATAAAACATGAATCTAACTGCATAAATGGTTAAATTTTTTTCAAGTTTTATTAGTCTGAAAATACTAGAAAATGTATTAGTCCTGATGTTTGGTGGTTATATTTCCTTCTGTATTCTCACCAAAGATACTGAGAGAGATTCTCCTTAACTAAATATACGTATATATGTACACAAATACACTGAACATTGGTCTCTCTTTGCTCTTAAGTATTTGCACCACATGTTTGTCAAAGATAAGTCCCTACTGATTTATTTTGTACTTTTGTCCAAGAACAAGTTTGGGCACTGGCCAAAATCTTTCAATTACTAGAAGTATTTAGATGAAGGCTTAACTGCTGTGCATAATCTAAGCATTGTTTCTTATAAGACCTTTCCATGATACTAGTGGTGCTATTATGACTAATGACTCAAACATTGAAAGCTATTTTCTCTTATTGATACACTTGTGTCCAAGAAGAATAAGCCTGGAAACATTCCAGAGATAAATAACCCTGTCTATATGAAAAACACTGGTTAGGCATTCTTGATTATGTCCTATGAGTTTTAGGGCTTAGCATGTTCTGTGTTATTTTGGTAATGCCTAGAGGTATAGAATAGGGGTTAAAATGCGGGTAAGCAGATAGCAAAAATAGCCCAGAAAGTCTTTTCTAATCTAGTAAATCCCTTCTACCTTTTCTTCTTTCCTTGTAAAATTGAAATAATAATGCTCACTAATGTTTATAGACTGTGCTTTGGGATACTCATATGAACCACGTAATCTGATGTGCAGAATATTTTGCAGAAATATTCTAATTTATGAGACATGTTCATTTGGCATTCATAATCTAATTTCACTCTTGGGCTCAGTGTCTAAATATTTCTTTGTGGTCCTGAAATCTAATAAATAATAAAGTTAAAGTAGGTGCTAAAAGTAATATTGTAATGTTAAAAATGATCATAAAACGTGGTATAGATGTGGGTAGCATAGAAATTCACTGGTACACAGAAGTTTTAAATGGGTTTCATGGGCTGTAATCAAAGTGTCAGCAGGGCTGTGTCTTCTGGAAGCTCCAAGGAAGAATCTGTTTTCTGGCTTCCAGAAGCTGCCCACATTCCTGGGTCCATCCTCCCCTCTGTATTCAAATCCAGCAAAGTCAGGTCTGGTCTTTCTCACATATCAATTACTCTGTGTGTTTCTCTTTTCTCTCCCTTTTATGCTTATACAACCCTCATGACTAGGTTGTCATCCCCACCCCAGATAACGCAGGATAAATTCCACATCTCAGTCAGACAATCCACTGCCATAATTCCATCTGCTTCCTTATCACTTCTTTGGGACATAAGGTAACATATAATTAGATTGTGGGGATAAGGACATGGATGTCTTTGGAGGGTCATTATTTTTTACTAAACACAAACAGCAAGAAATAAAGGCTTTCAAGTGAACAGTAAGCATATGAAAATTTTGAAAGTTCTACTTTCCTTTACATGTCTAAATTTTTTAATTAACTAGGCAACTTTTTCAAAAATCAAAAATTTTGTCTCTAAAATTGTTTTTCTTATTATTAATAAAGGTAAAAATATTCATGACCAGCAATTACTTGAAAACCATACAAACAATTAAATTAAATTGTGTAATTATATGTTACCCAAACAATATCATTTAGCAAGCACAAATTCTCAGAATTTGTAAATCTGCTTGGTTGTAAGAACTCAAACTCAATGTAAAATAAATTATTTTGGGCATTTTGATGAGAAAGCACAGTCTTGTAACAATGGTGAGCAGTTCTCTTCTTAGAAATTTATATTTGAAAGTGATCATACACAGTTTGTGCTCCTTGAATGTTTTGTTCTATTTTAACCATAAGCATTGAAATCATATAAATTTTGTTACTGAAAGAATCATGTTTAATTACAAATATAATTTATGTCATACCATTTTTAAAAAATGTTGATTAAAATATATTTTCAAAGGAATTTCCCTACATAAAATATTTTAAAATAAGGATGATTTCTTTTTCTTATCATTAATACCACTATTCTAGACTCCAAGTGTTATCATTTACTTTTCTTTGTCTTTCCAGATATCAAATTCTGTTATTCTTTTGAAATTATATTTTCACTATTGCCTATAATAAGCCCTAATCAAGTCATACCAGGATTAAATAAGAACATATTTTAAAAATTTGTCTACACTGATTTTAATTTATTTTTATATATGTTTTATTGGTGTGTTATAGTTATACATAATAGTGGGGTTCATCGTGACATATTCATATGTGCACAAAACATAATTTGATGACCTTCATTCTCCAGTCCTTCCTCTTTCTCTCTCTCCCCAAATCCTGTTTCTCTAGTGTAATGGAAAAATGAACTCACATTTATTGAACAACTTGCTATATCTTAAGTAGAATTTCAAAGATTTAAAATTTAATATTGATCTAGTTCTCAATTTGACTCTATAAGTACTATCTTTAAACTAGTTTCACAGATGAGAAAACTGAGACATGAGAAAATTAATTAATACACCCAAGGTTGGACAAGTACAAGTAGTAAAGCCAGGATCCAACTCCACCATGGTCTGGGGTGAGAGTTTATACCAAACTGCTCATCACCTTATGTGGACAATTTACGAGGTGCACATACATGTGTGTTTTCTGGGGTTTGTGTGACAGGCTAACCATAGCATGTTATCATGTTGACAGATTCCACAGAGAACTGAATAGCTTGTTTAAAAGAGAAAAGAAATTGCCGCTTGTGAAGGCCTCCATTACCAAAGGAGGAGAGAGGAGGAGTAAGTTCTCCCACACTCAGACAGAAACCAGCAGGGTCCTGTTTCCACAGTCCTGCCTTGTCATTCCTTTCAGTTTAGCTAGACACAGCTGCCAGGCAATTTGTCCAGTAGCACATCTTGCATCATGTTATTCTCCTACCCAGGAACCTAAAGTGACTTTGTTATTCTTACAGGAGCAAGTCCAAACTACTCCACCTGGCACTAAAGAGTCTTTTATTTGGCTCCACCATATTTACCTAATCTCCACTTCTTCCAAACACAGGTCTTCCAAAACCTTGAAGTGATCCTGACTCCTCTTTCTCTAATAGCTCATCTATCAGAAAATCCCACACTGATTCTGACTTTGAAATATCCCAAATCCAACCATTTCTCAATATCTTTGCTGCTACCACCCTGGAGCACATAACTATCACACCTTTTTGAAACACTGAATTAGCTGACTAACTGGTTCAACTGCTTTCACATTTATCCTTCCATAGAATCTTCCAAACAGTGCAGTCAAACATTCTTTTTACAGAAAGTACTCCTTTGCTAAGTCCTTCTAGTATCTCCCTATATCATGCAGGATAAAACTCTGAAAATATCACAAGACTTATAATTTACACCATCAATCTCCCTTGCTTTATCTTAATCTCCAAGCTCTTTCTGCTCTTCTATTTGATCACTTTGTATTAGGCACATTGATGCATGTCATTCTTAGTAAAAATTATCCAGGAATAATTTCTAAAAATACTAATAGTTTCCAGTTATCACTTCCTGGAACAATAAAACAGAAGACAGAAAGCTTGAGTTTCATACAAAAATGCTTGTCAATATTCCTGGGGATAAAAATAGTGGTTATTATACTTGGAATGGTAGTCTCTGAAAAAAATACATAGTTTCTTGAAAAAAATACATTGCTGTATCTGAATAAAACAGGAATTAAAGATAACTCTTAAATTCTCTTAATAGTTTTAAAAATAATCATTTAAGGTAGACATAATGCACCACTGATAAAGAGCATAATATAAGACATTAATAAATTGATAAATTCTAAAAAGAAAGAGATTATGAATACAAAGATATGACTTTCAATTATTTTTATTATAGTAAGATTATCCAATTTAAATAACATCCTCTTTATCTACTTATCTGTCAACATTTGAATTATTTCCTCTTTTTGGCTATTGTGAATGATGTTGCTATGAAAATTAGTATACAAATATCTGTTTGAGTCCCCAGTTTTAATTTTGTGTGTGTGTGTGTGTGTATACCTAGAACAAAGTACAATTGCTGGATCATATGGTATCTCTATGTTTAATTTTTTGAGGAATTTCCATACTGTTTTCCCCAGTAGCTGCAGTAGCTGCACATTTGACATTCCTATCAGCAATGCCCAATGCTTCCAGTTTTTTTTTTTTTTTTTACATCCTTTCCAGTACCTGTAATTTTGTTTTTGTTTTAGGACTTACACATAAGTGAAATTTACTAAGTTCAAGGTTATTTATTGAAGCATTGTGTATTGCTGGGACAACTGGATTTAACACAACTATTCATTAATGGGAGATCACATAAGTGACTAGAATGTGTTTATCAAATAATGTGGTTGAGGATATGGTGAATTGACAATAATAATGTTTGATGTGGGGAAAATAGCAAAAGTAATAATGAAATTGCTTCATAAACTATTTGAAGCTAATATCAGACACAAGCAATTTGAAGAATTTAACATTTCTTTGAAAAATGTAAGAATTAGAGGTATTGTTTACAGTAGTGGTTAAGAATGGTTTCCCACTGATAAGGTCACATCTATAGGCCATATGAATAGTTGAGGGAAGATTATTCCAGGTAGAAGGGATGGCAAGGCAAAGGCAAACAGGTGGGATTCTGGTTGAAATATATGAGTAATTGCAAGAGGAAAATGTGAGTTTGTATGGGGTATGGGCAATGAAATCAGAGAGGTTGCCAAAGATGAATTTGTGTAGGACCATGTAGTCTGTTTTAAGGAAATTGGATATAACTCTGAGTGGGATGATATATTAACAGATTTTATGATGAAGAATGATATCATCAGATATATTTTTAAATTTTTTCTTCTGTATTCTCTATGAAATGCTCTATGAAAATAGACAAGGGCAGGGAGACCAAGAGGATCTTCCAATAACTAAGTTGAGGGTCTCTTTTCAGTCATGTGGGAACTAAGCTTCTTGATGGTTTCTCCTGCTGAAACAACAGAACATGCTGAAGAATGCACAATAGGAAAGTGTGATAGAAACTGCTAGATACCTCTCAATATCTCCCCTCTTTTTATTCTCTGGTAACAGTATAGAATTCTTAACTTGAAACATTGATGGGAAGATTTCCATACATCTCCACTTCTCTTATAGTTGGGTATAATCTAGTTACACAAAGTTCTGATTAATAAGATGTGGTAGAAATTTTGTGCAAAGTCTTTCAGGAAAAGGCCCTAAAAGGTGAGAGCAATCTCTTCTTTATTCCCTCCTCCCTACTTGCTCCTTGGAATGAAGATGGGTGCCCAGCTAGAGTCAACATAGGTCGTAAACAAATTTTTTTGTGGGGGGGGGTACCGGGGGTTCACTTCAGGGATACTTGACCACTGAGCCACATTCCCAGCCCTATTTTGTATTTTATTTAGAGACAGGGTCTCACTGAGTTGTTTAGTGCCTCACCATTGCTGAGACTGGCTTTGAACTCATGATCCTCCTGCCTCAGCCTCCAGAGCCACTGGGATTACAGGTGTGCACCACCGTGTCCAACAAGAAATTCTCATAATATGATAAAACAGTGAGATAGAAGAAGCCTATGTCACTAATGATTATGGAATCTCCAGGAAATTGCTGTCTTCTTTATTCCACTACTGTGCATTCTAATTAAAGACAGCAAAACCTAGGTTTAATGAACACAGAAGCAAAGGTGAAAACAGGTTGACTAGTTAGAAGACTTCTGCAATAGTCCAAGTAAAAAGTGGCCAGGAATAACATAAGGGAATACTGATAAATGGTGAGATTTAAGATATATTTTAGAAAATAATCCAAGATTTGTTTGTGAATTAAATGTAGACTAATTATAAAGTTAGAATTCAGCATGCATCCCTGTTTTTATCTGAAATTTTTTAAAAATGGAGTTACTGTTCATTGAGTTGAGGAAAGTTGTAGGTGGGACAATGTTTTGTTTTGTTTTGATTTTGAAGGGCAGGTGGATCTAAACAAAATTTTGTTTTTGTTTTGTTAGTTTTAGATAATATTACATTTTCAAATTGAGATAAAGTGGAAACATTAGATAAATGCTTTTACAGTTTAAGGTAGAAAACTGGGCTTGAAATACAATTATGGACTTGAGATCACCAAGGGAATAAGCATAGATAGAGAAGAGATTAAAAAAAAAAAAAACTGAGGTGAGGAGTCCTGAGTTTTTGAGTACAGATGATGATGATGAAACAACAAGGAAAATTGAGTAGTAGTAGTGAATGCAGGGGCTAAATGGTTGTATTTCAAGAAGAATGGAGTGATCGCTGGTGAAGGATACTGTCGATAAAGTTAAAGTTAAATAACACTCAAGAATCGAGCATTCGGGATTGGTGCTGGGGAGCCAATCGAGCATTGGATTTAGCAATATGAATGACATGGATAGCCTTGTCAAGAGTTGTGTTGTAAAGAGTGGTGAGTAAATGGCTTCAAAGGAATGGACTCAATAAAGGAAAAGATAGACGTTAGAGACTCCTGGAATAGACAGTTCTTTTTGGTGCCTTTGCTGTAAAGAACAGCAGAAAAATGAGAAAGAAAATAATAATAATTATAACTACACAGCTATTTTATTCTGAAATATTTCGTTGTAAGTAATCATATGAACACACTAGCTAGTAATCATATGAACACACAATGAAGCTTTGTTGAATTACAGAGACAGAGAGTGACATAAGGGCAGGAATGGCATTGGGCCTCAGAAGACAATGGGATTTTTTCATTTTCTTTTGGATGGGAAAATATGATACCATGTTTATATGTTCATAAGTAAGATGCTTGGATAGGTAGAATTAATATTGTCAAAATGTCCATACTACCAAAAGCATTATACAGATTTAATGCAATTCCTATCAAAATCCCAATGTCATTCTTCAAAGATATAGAAATAGCAGTCATGAAATTCATCTGAAAAATAAGAGACCCAGAATAGCCAAAGCAATCCTGAGCAAGAAAAGTGACGCAGGGGGCATCACCATACCAGACTTTAAATTATACTATAGAGCAAATAGTAACAAAAACAGCATGGTATTGGCACCAAAACAGACTGGTGGACCAATGGTACAGAATTGAGGATACAGAGACTAATACATTTAATTACAGCTATCTTATATATTAGACAAAGGTGCCAAAAATGTACAGTGGAGAAAGGATAGCCTCTTCAACAAATGGTGCTGGGAAAACTGGAAATCCATATGCAACAAAATGAAATTAAACCTTTATCTCTCACCATGCACAAACTCAATTCAAAGTGGACCAAAGACCTAGGAATTAGATCAGAGACAATACACCTAATAGAAGAAAAAGTAAGCTCCAATTTCCAACATGTTGGATTAGGCCCAAGTTCCTTAATATAAGAAATAACCCAATCAATAAATGGGCTATAGGAATTGAGAAGACACCTCTCAGAAGAAGATACACGATTAATCAACAAATACATGAAAAAAATGTTCAACATCGCTGGCAATTAGAGAAATGCAAATCAAAACTACTCTAAGATTTCACTTCACTCCAGTCAGAATGGCAGCCATCAAGAACACAAGCAACAATAAATGTTGGAGAGGATGTGGAGAAAAAGGCACACTCATACATTGCTGGTGGGACTGCAAAATGGTGCAACGTTATGGAAAGCAGTATGGAGATTTCTTGGAAAATTGGGAATGGAACCATCATATGACCCAGCCATCCCACTCTTGGGTCTATTCCAAAGGACTTAAAAACAGCATATTACAGTGACACAGCTATCTCAATGTTTTTGTAGCTGCGCAATTCACAATAGCTAGGTTGTGGAATCAACCTAGATGTCCCTCAGTAAATGAGTGGATTAAGAAAATGTGGTATATACGCACAATGGAATTTTACTCAGCAATAAAAGAAAATAAATTAATCATGCTAAGTGAAGTTAGTCAGTCTCAAAAATCCAAGTACCAAATGTTCTCTCTTATATAAGGAGGCTATTTCAAAGTATTGTTGGATGGGGTACATAGGAGGATTAGAGGAACAATAGAATGGTTCAAGGGAAGGAGGGTAAGGGAGGGAGCAAGAGGGGGGGGGGGGAAAGGTGGGTAGAATGAGACGGATATCATTTTCCTTAATGCATGATTGAAGACCTAAAGTGTACGAATATACTTTGTATACAAACAGTTGTATGTAAAAAGATACTAAATCTATGCACTATGAGTTGTACATATTTAAAATTATAAAAAAAAAAAAAAAAAAAAAAAAAAAAAAAAAAAAAGAAATCGAGCATTGGATTTAGCAATATGAATGACATGGATAGCCTTGTCAAGAGTTGTGTTGTAAAGAGTGGTGAGTAAATGGCTTCAAAGGAATGGACTCAATAAAGGAAAAGATAGACGTTAGAGACTCCTGGAATAGACAGTTCTTTTTGGTGCCTTTTGCTGTAAAGAACAGCAGAAAAATGAGAAAGAAAATAATAATAATTATAACTACACAGCTATTTTATTCTGAAATAAGGATCATTGGGCCTAATGGGATTTTTTATTTTCTTTTGGATGGGAAATAGTAGAAGTAGAATAGTCTGAATCAGTGGAGAGAGGAAGCCATGTCCTCTCTTTGAGTGGGATAGGGGATGGAATCCAGTAAATACATGGATTTATACACATAAAAATGGCACATTCTCAGATATTAAGGAAATAAGTCTACTAGATAAGACAAGCATAAAACAAATGGCAATGCAGTGAAAATGCATTTCAACAATCTGTGATACATCAACAAGAAAATATGTAAGTGAAGAGTCATTGAAAGGAAAGGCTTCCGGATCATACACAGGTCATACCTGGACACAGTTCAAATTTGGATCCACCTTACATTGGTTTACTTGAAAATCCCTGGTGAGTTCAGCAGTCCATAAGAGTGCAGAGTGCAGTGGGAGATCCCATGATTCAGCACTTTCTAACCCTGCCTGTCTGTTGAATTGCATTATGGTAGGTCATGTCATAGGCAAGATTCCCTGTGGTTAATATTTTTCCACACATTTTATTTAGGCAGCCACCTGGGTTCTGTTCAGCTAGGAGCAAAGTTGTTCTTTCATGTTACATCAAATTGTCTGAGTCATGTAAGCATTTGTTTAAAGTTTAAAGTAAGAACTTCAGCTAGGAAAAATATCAGGGGAAACAAAAACTGAGTACTGAAGACAGAGAATACTAACTGTTATCCCTTTGAACATGTTCACAAGATTTTCTCTGAGAACTTAAAACAGGCAGTATCAGTGGGCTACTGGGTATTTCATGGTTGTTTTGCACTTTTTTTTTTAATCTTAGGGAAATATTTTGATCAAATAATATCTGCAGAGTGGTTCAAAATGCCATCTGATGGCTGATATTTACTTCTTTATCACAATCATGTCATAATGGTGACTAACCAGTACAAAGAAGAGATTTTCAACCATCCTGGTATTATTCCTTACTTTTTAAATTAGAAGTGTATTATAACATCACAGTTAATTTAAAGGAACTCAATGTTTATCAATTCTTTATTTCATAGTAATAACTTACTTGAGTAATTTTTATCTAAATAAGTTACAATATATAATATTCACTTTCACTTACATCAGGAGGTTATAGTGAGTGAACATTAAATGTTTCCTATAGAGTTATGAAAAAATATTCAGTATATATTAGCTAACATTGTTTTCATTAATTCCATCATAATTACTACCATAACTACACAACTATTTTACTTAGAAACATCTAGTTATGAGTAAACAGAACCCACCCACCCCCAGTAATAGTATAAGCACACAATGGAGTGTCATTGAATTTATAGAGACAGAGGGGTGACATAAGGCTGGAATGGCATTGGGCTTCAGAAGACAATGAGATTAGAACCAGGAGAACCATCAGAATTCTCTTTCAATCTCTTCTGTATATTTATGTACACCTGCATCAGTTTTTCCATCTCTGCATAATGGTTTTCCTGCTTTTTGTCCCTAAGGTGGAATAACATGTCACAGCCTCTTAATTTACTTGCAGTAGTTCCAGTTGCAAGCCATGACTAATTCACTCACTTGCAACCCCATTTCTACATAGGAGAGAATATGTGATCATACAACATTTGTTCAGAAATCTTCTCCTGATCTTGCTGGCATTGAGGAGGAATTGTTATAATTTTAAAATGATGGCCATCTCTTCCTCGTGATGCTTGAAAGTTTCCAGAGAAAGGAGGATTACTGTTAGGACTACAAAAAAAAAAAAAATTTGATTATATCCTACTCTTGATTTCTCAGCAGGCTTTCTTTCATATATCTAAAGCTATCCTATTTTATCCATGATGCAACTAAGTTACACATAACAACAACCATATATAATTATTCCATAATTGAAAGAACTGGATCTTGTTTGGGTTATAGACCCACCAAAACCAATTGTTCTATTTAAGAAAAAGATACCCCTTTCTGAAGCCAAGCCCATGATACATGATTACCTCTAAAGCTGGGCTATGTAGGTAGCTAAGGCATAGGTGGGCTAAGGATGTGCTCTGTGATCAGTACCTCTACTGCAACTACATGAATGGGGAAAGACTTTGTCCACAAAAGTGGAAGATCAAATAGAAAATTTTTCAACTCATTGTTATATTTCAACCCCACCTTCCAAGTATTAACATTATAAGAACTTATTTTATTTCTCCACCTAGCATAATAATTCCAAACATCACCAAATATACACTCAGTTCATCTCCAAAAGGCAATAAATCCCTGTTATCTCCAGATGACACATTTGCTGATATGCATTTTCCCTGATCACATCTGGATGTGGGTCTGGAGATCCACATCTAATTTCCCTAACACTTACATTCTATCAAGATGGTAGATGGGAGAAAAAGATAACTACAATAAAAAGACAAATACAATAAATACAATAAAACATACTTATGAAAAGGTAGAGAAGAAAAAATAGCAAATACCTTTGTGAACCTTAGCATAAATCAAACTCTACAGGAAGGGGCATTAAGAATCTCCACTTCACTTGCAGAGTAAATTCCATGTCATGTGTCTACCTCACTACTTTGAGGGCTGGGAGAATTGTCAGGGTCCATTTTCCTCTATGGCTATATCTATAAAAGAGCATTTGGCAGGATTTCCTCTGCAAGACTGTAATTACTAAGACTGCCTGTTTTCTGTAGATGTAGTTATAATAAACTGAGTGTTGAACTAATGGTTGAGCAATAACAGATCTCTATTTTCCAGGTTTGAGAATTCTCTGACAATTAAATTTCTTAAAATGCCTACTCTTTTACTTGTAGATTTATTTATGAAATCGCCACAGGATAGTAATCAGCATTATATATCCTAGATTAGGAGCAATGAAACTTAACGCCATTGGTATTTCTCCCTGAGTCCTCTGCTGGTCTCATGAGGCTTCCAGTGAACCCTCTACTGATGATGGTAACGTGAGTTTATCCCTGCTCTGTTCTGCTGCATGCTAGTAGGTCATGTTTTATTCTGTCTATGATCTGAGAGAGAATTGCCTCTGTCAGTCTGGGAACAGACATTAAGAAGTGTTTAGAAGATGAAGTCCAGGTCTTAAACTACTCCTGAGTACCATTCTTAGTTTTTTCTTTCAACTGACACACAATAATTATGTTTTAATTACAATGTTATGTTTTAATGCATGTACACAATGTGTATTGATCCAATCTGGGTAGTTAGCATTCTTATCTCTTTATCGTTTCTTCATGTGTGGAGTCTTTAAGCTTCTCTTCTTCTACTTATTCATAAACTACATGATAAGTTATTGTAGACTATAAGCACTCCACTGTGCTATAGAACACTAGAACGTATTACTTGCATCTATGTTTTGTGACTCCTTTTCCAGTCTCTCACTATCCCTCCTCCATCCCACACTTCTCAGCCTCTAGTAATTACTATTGTACTTTCAGATCAAATGTTTTAGTGTCTATGTGTGAGAGAAACACATATGGTATTTATTTATTTATTTATTTATTTATTTATTTATTTATGTCTGGTCTTTAGTTCCATCCATTTTGCTACAAGTGACAGGATTTCATTCTTTTCTGTGGCTGATTGATTTTCCATTGTATATATATATATATATATATACCACATATTCTTTACCCATTCATCCATTGATGAACATACAGGTTGATTTCATATCATGTCATGTCTGTTATCTAGAGTGTTGCAATGTATGTGGGAGGGCAGATGGTTCTTTGACATACTAATTTTATTTCTTTTGGATATATACTAAGCAGTGGGATTGCTGAATCATATATGGTAGACCTACTTTTAATTTTTTGAGAGTGTTTTGTAATTTTCACTGTAGAGTTTTTTACTTTCTTGATTAAATTTATTTCAACTCCCTATTTTCACTTGTTCTAACTTTTGCTTGAAAGGAAATAATTTGTTTCATTTTAGAATTTGCAAGGCACTGTTTTCTGGCTCTCAGGCATCTCAGAATCCTGCATTTTGCTTTACTAGCAAATCTAAGTATTGTTCTCTTTCTGCTTTCAAATTGTTCTCTTAAAAATTTAAACATGTTCTTTTTTTGTATAATATTTCTGGAGGTCAATATTTGCCCACATTCTCATATATTTGTGTGGTCCCCAAAGTTATACCCATGGAACACACACTTCCAACCTCCAACCTCCATCCCTTTCAGAGATACAGAGATCATTATTTCTTAAAATTACATCAGGACTCAGACAATTTCTTATTTTAGGGTTTTGTTATTTGCAGTATTCCTTTCCAAAATATCATTTTATGTATCAGTACTCTGGGTGTTATGTTTGGATCTGAATTGTCTCCAAAGCCTCATGTGTTGAGGGCTTGGTCTCCAACACAGTCCTGTTCCTCTGAACATGTCGGTAGGGCTTTGAGAAGTGATTGGATTATAAAGACTTTGATCTTCTCAGAGAATTAATGGATTGGTAGCTGCATGGAGTACTGGGAGATAGTGAAGGGTGTGGAAAGTGAGACCTAGTTGAAGGGGGTCGTTCCTTGAATTGTGCCCTTGAGGACTATTATCTTGTCCCTAGCAGCTTTCACTCTTCCTTTCCACTTTCTAGCTGATATGAGGTGAACAGCTTTCCTCTGACATGCCATTCTGCCATGATGTTTCTGCCTCACTGTGAGCTTAAAAACAATGGAGCCAGTCAACTGAGCATGGAAATGAAACCCCTAAAACCATGAGCCAAAATAAATCTTTCCTCCTTTAAGTTATTTATATTAGGTGTTTTGGTCATAGCAATGAAAAGCTAAAACATGGGTCACGAAGACTAAGCCCAATTTATATCACATTGAGTTTAAAATGGAAACTGGATTGATAGTTTTAGACTTGGCTGTACCCAAAACCCAATTTCTCTCTCTCTTTCCATCTTGCCTTCCTTCCTCCCACCATCCTCCACACTCACACTTTATTTTTCTTCATAACTTGGTTTCATTTTGTTTTCCTTTAAGTACCATCCCTCCATGCAGTTAGGAATTGAGCCCTACTCCAAATTAGGAATCCCAACATAAAGATAGCTTCTAATTTCTGTAATTGCAATATAGTGTATTAACATGTTATATTAATGTGGTTGCAAAGACTACAAACTAATCCTACATGTAATTTAAAAATACATATGTATGCAAAAAAAATATATCAGGACAGATAGGGATGATAAACACCAAACTAGGGAAGACTAATCACCTCTGTAGGACCATAGGAGAATGAGCTGCAATAGGGTACATAGGAACTTTTTCTCTACTGGTAGTTCTCTATTTATTAAACTAGTTGGTATTTATATGGATGCTTATTGTATTATCCGTTATATAGTTAGCATGACCAAGATAAGTTTAAAAAGAAATTAAAAATATCATTACTAATGTTGGGATTTGTATTTCAGACACAACCTCTGCTTGGCCCTATTGGATGGTTTGAGAAACCTGTTTGCTCTTTTATTTATTTATTTTTCCTAGTAAAATGTGGAAGGCTAGTGCATGCTAAAATTTTTATTTCTGTGGGCAGAGTATTGTGGTCCCCAGCCCCATTGTATCCAGAAGACATAAGGAAAATATGGCATTCAAGGAAAAAGATACTGGCCAGACAAAAACAACAGAGGAGCATTTAATCTGGGCTAATTTTCCCTCAATAATGCTAGTTCTTTATTTAGTTTATCCTCAATTTGTCCAAGCATGGATTCTTACCACATTGTATACTGTGATTATAAATTTAACCAGAGCCAGCACATGGACAAACAATGGTGGAGTAAGAAAAGGATGAATTATTTATCAAATAAATGTCAATCTTTTCCTTGTGCAGTGCCATTAAAAGTCATCCCCAGAAGGAGTATGAGGAAGAACCTTTCCCTCATGCAATGCTATTGAAGGCCTTCCCCCAGAGGACTATGAAGAAGGTTCTTCTCTGTGTGGGTGTGTGCTTGCACACATGAATAAGTATGCAAACACCACTTTACTTCCTGTCGTGTTTTAATTTGTATATGAAGATGACCCAAGTAGCTAATACTCTGCCCGCTAATTGTTATCATGAGTCATTGTTCTTTAGAGTTTCATGCTATTTTAAAACTCATATGAGCTGCTCTTGATTTCATTTTGGATGATTCAGTTTGCTAATAAAATAAAATAAAATAATTCTATAACACACTACTACCTGCGAAGACACTCCCCAAGTCGTATTTTACATGAAGCCTTCCTGCCTGTAGTGATGATTCATTGCTAGTATTCAAGCTTTCCCATTTTTCTCTGCTGATCAAAGTCAGCCATACTGCAGATGGGTAACAATGGATGGGGAAGGAGCCTTTATTACAATGACCCTATCTTGCCCTTCCTCCTAACACTGCAGTGAAGGAATGTGCTTTATAATGTAATGCCCAGACTATTCCTACTGGGAACAAAAGTTAGATGACTGTTTTAAAGATATTGGGGTTAGGATAGAGAGGATGATCAGGTTTGTTATTAGGATCCTGGAGCTTCTAGTCCCCATCTGTTTTACCTATCACAACTATAGAACCCATGTACTTCAATTCATTGGGTTCATGGTGAAAGCCTTTTGCCTGGACATGAAGTGTTTCCAGTCAGTGCCTCTGCTTTTTCTTTATATGCTTACAATTGAGCTCCGGACAGGAGCATGACCTGGTATGAAACTAAAAATCTAGTAGTGAGGACAACAAACTCCCACTGTACATACATTTGCTGCTGTTTTCACTGAAGTTTCATCCTCAGCAATCACCCTGCCTAAGTCTCAAGAGCCAATAGATAATAGCTTCATGTACATCTTTGTGATAGGATGGGAAAACCTTCGCTGGACCTCATCCTTACCTGATAGCCACTTCCTCATTCTCTGAGGGGTTATTATCACCTAGTAACCTATGTAGGTTACTAGACAGAATTCTTTAGATCACAAGTAACAGAAACCAGCTGGTATTTACAAATGTAGGAAAGGAGAATCATGCTGAAAGTATGTAATATACATCTCCCAGAGCCTAAAGACAAGCTCCCCTTCAAGTCCCCAACAGAACCTGGACCTAGGAAGCAGAAGGCAATGAAGGCTCAGTTTCCTCTTCTATCCCTACTTTTCCTTGTGTTTTTGTGTTCTCTTCTTCTTTGTAGACCAGTTTACGTCTCTATGTAGCTAAGTATGGATACTCCCCAGGTTGATTTTATAGGTCTAGACACATTCAGAACTTGCCTGTAAATTCCAAGAGGGAATCTGATTGGCTCATTTTAAGACAAACTACTTCCCCTAGTTCATAGGTTGTACTGGTAAAAACTTAATTTGGGGGTGTTATTTGAAATCTCTTTGGAGCATGATTAACCAAGGTAAACCACCAGAGTGAAATTTTGCCTCTTAAAGAACGAGACTGTGTTTCTGTCCTAAGTCATCCTAAAACTTGTCTTAGCTTTGATGCCTGAAATAGGTGTGGAATATCTGCAATAATGATAACCATAGTAATATTGGACTTTTGTATGATAATTGCAGGTTTTCTAAGCTACACAACCTCTCTTTGAGGAAGGTCGGTATTATTATAATTATGTCAGATTTAGGGATATAGCAATGGAGACACAGGAATTTAAGTAGCTATGCTAAAGGGTCATGACCAATCCAAAATAAAACTAGGGTTTCAATCAACTGGCTTTAAACCTGGGCTGAAACTTAGTTATTGTATTTGAAGTTGTATTCTATCTAGATTTTTATTTTCTTCTTGTGTTTCCTTCCAGAAAATCTAATATCCCAAACACTTTTCATAATATATTGTTTAAATTAGAAAATATATTCATTATTACTAACAAATAGCAATGCAACCTATTTTAGCAATAGTATCCTATAAGGTTTTGCATTTCCCCCCACTTATTGAACACTCTCCCTTAATTTCTTTTTTTTTCCAGCTAATAATCATACTGAGTATGGATTTTATTTTTGCCTACATTTTAAAGCAGAATTGGAGTTTTACAGAATATTTGCTTAAATGAAATTTAGTGTATAGTGAGTATTCCCACAGAATCTCCCTTAAAGAAATATAATTTTGGTTAGAATATGGGGCAATAAAATCCTTGTTCAAAAGTGTGTCTATTTTTTTGGTTTAAATATGAGCAATTTTACTATAATGATTAGAGTAGTAACTAGGAGATGCATCTTTGCATTAGAAATTTGATATTGAGAAATGTAGATGTCGAATCCATTGAAGCTCACAGTATGTTACATTTGCACTTTTCAGTACTACAGCCATTGTAGGACAAGAGACAGAGAGAGGGAGAGAGGGAGGAAGAGAGAATGCAAATGTTATTTGGTAGAGTAAAAGAAAGAATACTCTTAGTTTTAATACTTTATGAATTAATTTATTTCATACATTCCCTTATTCATTCTTCAAATATATAGTGAGCCCAGCTATGTACCTACTGTGCAGTAAAGGTACAGAGGTGAACAGAAATAGATTCTTAAATAGCAGAATGTCTGTTTTTTATGCACAAATAAACCTAAAATTAGAATTATAATAGTTTTTAGGAAGAAAAAAAATACATGACAGTTTATAAACCTAGAGCTGACTTGGTCTGAAAAGTCAGGAAGCTTTCCTGTGAAAAGGAGAGTTATCACTGAAGGAAGAGTTAATTTAGAGTAGGTGTGTATTTTTTAACATAGAGATGTTTATTTCAAGATTGTGAATAGTAGAAAAGTAGTCTGTATAGAAAATTTTAGTCAATAAGGGAATGACACATATAGGTATAGTAAGTCATCACAAAGGACTGTTATGCACATATTAAAATATTTAATTAGATCTCTCCATTTTCATATGGAGGGGTTTCCATAAAGTGTTGTTGAGTGAAAGTAATATGGAGTGAAAGAGAGGAATATATATTTAGAAAAGTACAGGAAACAGGTACAGAGAGAGCTTTCCTTCAGGGAAAGAGAAGGGAAAGGAGGGTAAAGACAACTTTTCTAGGCAGAAGGAACCACATATACAATTTCCCTAAGAAAGGAAAGATCCGGGTCAAACAGATTAACTTATAGGACGCTGATGGTTCTGGAGTTTAGAAAGTGAGAAGAAGGGATGCTGAAGAGGGGAGGTGAGAGAGAGAACAGGTAAAGTAGAGAATAGGTGGCCAGACCACCTAGGAGAAGGACATATTAAGGACTTAGGATATGAATGTTTTACACTCTTGAACTATTTCTTCTTTCATTATTTAGTAATTCTGTTAATCACTGGGCTAGTCCTGCAGAGTATTCAATATATATTAGAATTTAAAACACTATTTCTGGCAAAATGGAAATACTCAATAAATTCTAACTTTTCACTTCACTTTTTCTTCTTTTTCAGTCTTTCTTTCCCATGCATACATGTAATCTCATTCTATTGTTTTCAACTCTGAGACTATACTGCCCTTTATTGGTTTTAAAGAAATATTTTCTCATGACCTCTTATTAAACAGTGATATAATGGATGGAGCTTATTGATAATAATAACTTAACCTACACATATATTTGAAAACAAATGTCATGCCCTAAGTGTAACACAAATAAAAGTAACTTATACAATTTTAACTGTAGTTTGTAAATATTCACCTACAACTACCAAAAGACATGAAAAAATTGTCAGATGTCTGATCTATGGATACAAGTGGAGACTGATGAGCTCACTCAGTAGTTATGAAGCCATTCTGTTAATACTATAATATACAAAAGGATGAATGATTCTTAATGAATGTTTAAAGTCAGCAACATGCATTGTAATTGGGTTCCTGAAATTCAGTTTATGTTAAAACTGCTGTTTTGTATATGTATGTAAAACAGAATGAAGCTCTAGACTTAGATAATTATAAATGGATGTTTTTTAAAACTTCATTGTGTCTGGAAGGGTTGCTATTTACCCCAGACATCAAATACTTTTCCACTGTAAAGGACATATTATAGGTCATTGTCATTTTCTGTCTTGTAAATACTAGTGATGGCCTCCATCATTGTAACAATTTCCAAGTGTCCCCTATGGGTTGGTACACTGAGAACCAATGATCTGATTGGAAGATAAGACCCTGAGAAGTTTAAGCTATAGCAGAAAACTTCAGTCATAAGTCATAGAAACAATAAAAGGGTTGTAATAAGGTCACATATTGTTGGCAGAGTTAGTAAAGGGATTAAGATGGATGCATTTTAAAGAGCCCACACCAGTCAAAGCTAGAATTAGATTGTGTAGGAGTAGAAAAGGGTCTTGAATGGTGTGAAGGAGCCCTAATTAGGAAGGGCTGTTGTAGCTAGCTGGAAGCCATAAGTTCCACCTGATATGTATGTGACGCACCTGTAGGCACCCGCAAACCTGAAGGTATATAACCGGGTGAAAGAGGTCCGAGTTAGGAGAACGAATTCATTCGGTCAGTCGGGCAGCCACTCGGTCGGTCGGTCAGAAGAATCAGAGCGGCCAGAACGTAGGCAGAGCGGTTACAGAAGAGAAACCAGATAGAAGAAGTAATGACTGGTCAGAGTAAGGCCGAGGCTCCCGAGGAAGACAGAAGACAGAAGACAGAAGAAAGAAGACAGAAGAAAGAAGCAAGAAGCTCTAAAAAATAATCTTTCTCTAAGCTCTATCTTTCTTTCTCTCTAAGCTAAGAAGAAAAAGCTCTATCTTTCTATCTTTCTATCTACAAGAAGAAGAAGACAAGAAGACAAGAAGAAAAGCTCGCTTTAATCTTTCTCTCTAAAAATCTTTCTTTCCCTCTCTCTAAGCTCTAAGAAAGTAGAAGTAAAAGTAGTAAAAGCTTAACTCTGCCTCCGAGAATTTTCCTCCCGTGGCGGCGCCGTGGCTGGCCGTGACAGGCAGCTTACAATGGTGGTTAACCAGAAGAGAGGAGATAGAGAAGGAACACAGGAGCATCACAGGCTGAAGATCCACTGAGCAGAGGTGGGTAAAGCTGTGATGTGAAGTAAACACACTGCCTCTGGAAGACTATAATGCAGAAGTTGTGACATCTCTAATTAGGCCTCCCCCAAACAGCAGTTGGTGCTGGCAGTTCACTGCTGCTGTTTTCTTTGTTTGTGTGCCCTGTCCCTGTTTCTGCCTCTCTTTCTCTTAATTATAAAAGTACAACTTATATCCCAGACCTTGGCTGACCTCTTTGAAATGTAGTCCAGATTGTGAGTGACTCTAAGGACAAGGAGAGTGATCAATGCGGATGTATTTCTACATAATTAATACAACATAGGGTAGCAAAGGGGCCTGATTATGTCAATGATGTTGGCAATAATGACTTCTGTGTATCACTGTGACAAAATATCTTTGAAGATAGCTATTTATCCAAATCTATAACCATGGTAAATACCTAATGACTTTAATATGCTACCTTTAATATTTTAAAAGATATTTAAAGGGGACAATTCTCATGTCTTATCAAATACTGGTAACAAAAGACTAATAGGTATTTTTTACATTAAATAATTAAAATAATCAGTACATCCTATCAAATATCTTCCATTAACTCACTCCAAGTCCTTTACCTAGCTGCATTACTATGAATTGAACTGATAAACACTTTCGTGTTTTTTATAAAAACTATATGCAACCTAATATTTTCATACGTTTGATCTGCCCAGAAGAAAGAGAAGAGGAAATGCATTTATGAGATCTGAAAAGTTTAAGCTATTAAAAATAAAAGACTGTGATTTTCTGTTCTTTTAATTAAGTCATTTTATTTCTCTTTACCTCATCCTTAAAATAATTTGTTGTAATTACTTAACCTTTAACAGATGCTAGCAGATTAAGAAAAATTTGCCCACTACTACACCATAATTTTGAAGATTGGAGGAAGGACTAAATATAATAATGTATTTCTTGTCCTTTTAAAGAAACAATGATAATGGAAAAATCTAGAAAAAAGGTCTTAATCTACACGTGTACTGAAGTCTAGATAATTATATTTGTTTCTATACATCTTTGCACAAATGCTCATATCATTTTTATGGACTTTAAATAGTATTTGTTGTTCCATCTTTATACACACATGAACACATATAAACACAAGATTCTTAGCCACATTATCTGCTGTGCTATATTAATCTTTTTATCCTCTGTCCTAAGCTGTCAATGTCTGACATGATGCCTTCTGTACCAAAAAGTTTCAATAAATATGTTGAACTAATGAAACTTATATAATACTTTATGTAAGAATTTAAATATGATAGATATAATAATGATTATGATGTTCATTCAGTAATTTTCATGGAAGTTTCACATAAATTGTCATAAGACTATTCACCAATGTGATGATTCATCCAATACAGATTTTGCCAACACTACCAGGAATTTTGCTTAATTCCTCAGAGTGCTTGGGGAAAATAATTTTGATTAGCATATCTATTTTCTTGTTGTTAAATGTGACATTCTTTCTGTATCCATGGATTTATTTGCATACCTGGAAGCTATTGCCTGTATTGCATTAAAAACATATATGCTTTAGAGCTCTTAAAGGAACTAGTATTCTTTTGTGTAATCTGGAAACCAACTGGAGTAAAATATTTCTAAGAAGTTTTGAAGGAAGATATTTTTGTTAAAAACAAAATAAGCAACTAAAAAAGAAAAAAGGTTATAGAGAATACAATTTGGTTCTTTCCCAATAAGTTTTAGACTCTATCTTCTGAGTTCTCTTTTATTTTTATCCGCATTTTTTGTGCATATGCATATTATTCTCTGGATTATTTTGTTTTTGTTTTTGTTAAAATGCTTAGATACAGGTTGACTTTTGCAAATGACTGTTTTACTTTTCCTCAGGTAGAACATATGTGCACTTTGATAAAACAGAATGAAAAGTCTTAACTCATGGTAGTTTCTGTACAAGACTCTGCTCCTCTCTGTTGACAGCAGAGCTCCTCTCAGTTGCTTTTGTCAGAGGTCATATGGTAAGGATGGAGTTCTGTGAGGCTAGAAACAGCTGTCCATTTTCTCTGTATCATACTATTCCATAAAGGTTTTGTTTCTCAATTAAATGTTATGTAATTTAAGCACATAAATTACCCTTTTAAACCATCTTGTGAACTTGAACTCAATATGGGAGGTAAATAAAGTTCTGATGAATATAATTTTAATATTTTCACTAACATGTTCTTGGACTTCATACTAAATAAGGCAATGAAGATTGCCTTCTTTTCTTTATAGACACTGTCTTGGGAGAACTATAACCATGAATATAATCTTTTCACTCATTCTGTTAATTACTTTTTGAGAATCCACTGCAAAATTCTATCCTGATTCAGTATAATCTATCTGTTTTAAAAAAGAAACTCAGAGAGTGAGAATGTATTAGGCTTGGTTTTCCTATGGATACTAAAGTTTTGCATCTCTCTTCTTATCCCATCTAGACCTTGTTGGTTTCACACTGTTCACCATCTTTTTCTGAGTACCCATAGATACAGAGAGTTTCCTCCCATCTTGAAAACAACCTTTTCCAAGTCTCCATCCTCCTCTTTTTTTTTTTTTTTTTTCTTTCAGATACATGGCCACTTTATTTTTACTGCTGACTTTTGGCAGATTAAAAACCCACTTTTTTTTAGATTATTTATTTATTTATTCATAATGCACAAGTATGTCATCTTTTTACATACAACTGCTTGTATACAAAGTATAAAAACCCACTTTTAAAAAAGTTTTTTTCCATTTATCTTCCACATCAAATTTGACTCAAGTATTATTAATTTTCACTCTCATTGGCTCTCAAATTTGTTCTCGATTCCAATTTTACTATTCCCACCTAGTTATGCTTTTCACATGACAGCTGGGCATAAACATTATTACTGACTCCTTAGAATTTAGTACCAAAGGGAACCAAGTATTAAATAAATCCTTGTATCAGTGTCAGTAGACACCATCCATATTCTTGAGCTTGAAATCAAGGTTCTTCTTCACAACCTGACTTTCAGTATAATAGTAGTGGCCACTTATTATGGTATGAACAGGTATCTAGAGTTGGGATGTTTTATATATGGTATTTCTAATCCATAATTATCACAACAATCTTAGATTGTAAATAATAATGTAGTTGAGACAATCATTCCAAATATTATTTGAAAATTTAACCGTCCACCACAAACATGCTATGACCAGGGCCAAATCTAGTAATGGATTTGCATGTTTCTGGAACTTGATTTTATTTTCTTGCCTCTAGCTTTACTCTTTCAGTATCTAATCACATGTCAATTTCATTCTCCAGGTAAGTATTTTCATCAATCAGGGACAAACTCAACTTCCAAGAGTTTCATGAACTCTGTCAGCATTCCTCACCTACTTTGGAGTTCCTTAAGACTTGAGGTCAATTTTATATATTTCCCCATCTCACCAAAAATGGAAAACACATGGTACGGGGCCTTCTCCCTTTCCACTTATATTTTCCTTTCATTTACTTGCTTTTAATAATGACTATTCTAGTAGATATCCTTCTTTGTGATTTCACTTGACTTAAGCATGAATGTAAATCTTAATAAAATTAGACTTCCTGTGGTCCATTTAAGTTTTTTTTGGTCTAAATTCCTTTGTTGTTGTTTTTAAAAGTAGAATAAACATATATTTACAAAGGCAGTCTCAAATGCTCATAAATATTGCATCTTTAAGAAACATTGAGAATTACTTTTGAAGGCTGAGTAAATGAGGTGCAACACACAACAAGAACTGAGTCAAATGATGGCATGTCAAAAATGAGCACCAGAATTGCAAAAGTATCAAGATGAGAGAAATGGAAATTATCAGAAACAAAAAATTAAATATGTAGAAAAAGACAATTCTCTACATTTTTATCTATTTATTTATTTATTGGAGAGGGAAAAAAAAAAAAAAAAAACTATACAGATCACAATACAGCAACCTGAAAACAGATATGCACTATTTTCAAACTTTTACTTTTTCTACTTTTATTCTAGGCTCAGATGTTTCAGAATCTAGACTATGTAAATTTCATTCTCCTGTCTAAATCAGCTCATCTGTCAGGACCTAACTTAAATCCTTACAGTTTAGCATTTTCTCCAAGTGCTTTATTTCGAGTAAAATATCCATAGAAGTCATTTTTAGGGTAAATTTCATTTTATGATAATTTAAAATCCTACTAAAAGCTTAAAATATGCCTATTACGACCTTACGTTTCATACATTCTGGTACTAGGCTGCATTTTCAAAAATTTGCTGCAAATATTGAAGACTGATAATACAAATTATTATAAACATGACATTTATTGAGATGTTGGCAAGGAAATAATTATTTATTCTGTATTTAAAAAAAAATATAATGTCTTTACTTCCATAACATTGCTCCACAATAGTCCATCTGGAGTGAGCTGCTTTCCACTCAAGTTTCCCTATTTTAAATGGTGCCACTTTCCTCCCAGCAAAGTTGTAAGTTGGTACCAAATCTTTGATATTTGAAGTTCATCTCATATAAAAAAGCAAAAAGTGCACTTTTGCACCTCCTTTTCTTTTCAAGTCGGGGAATCCTCAAGTCTTTCTGTAGGGATTGCATTGGGAACTGCTCATTGGGATTATCTATAGAGGACTGAATACGCCCCAGTCTCTTGAGGGTGGTATGACCCCTGCTTTAACTCTAGGACCTGCTGGTTTCCTGCAGGGTTTTCCCAAACTCAGGCTGGACCGCAAGCAGCACCACAGCCCTGCTCCAAGGTCCACCTTCTTCCCAGGTGAGAGTCTCTGTTCTCTGGGTCTCTGCCTGCCTTAGCCCAGGTGTCCGGACTTGCAATGGCCCCTTAGTCCCGCGGGCGAGCTGGAAAGAAAGAGTTTTTTACTTCGGGGTAGAGGATTGGGTTTTTGAGTTCAGACAGGTTTCGAAGCGCTTTCTGGCCGTGCGGGCTACGGTGTGACAAGACTTTGGACTTGTTGCAACCGGTCGGCGGTTCGCACACCCGCCCGTCTCAGCTCCGCACCTATCCCCAGGAGGCGCGGTCGGAATAGGCTTCCCTCCGCCGACCTGACGCTCTCAGGTAACTCCCCCCTGCCCGCCCCTCCCCGGCCCTCGCCGCTTCCTGGGAGGTGAACCTTCGGCGGTGGCTGCTGCGGGCGCGGTGCGGCAGGCGCGGCTCCGCGCGCTCGGGGCGCTCCTGGCGGTAAGTGGGGCCCGGGCTCCCGGCGGGCCTTGGGGGCGGGAAGCTGGCGGGCGCAGGCTGGGGGTGACCCTGGGACCCGGCTCTGACCGCCGGGCCAGAGGGAAGAGAAAGAGGCCTCTCCCTGGGGAGCACGCACGGGATTGGAAATTCACTAGGGTGCAGCGTTTGGTTTCCTCTGCCTTTTCTACTTTGCTTTCCTTACCGTGTGGGTAGGAGTGAGTTGTAAAGTTTGAAAAGTTGTCTCGGGCGCGGTAGGTTTGGGTCTCGGAGGACAGGCGCCACCCACAGTGGACGCAGGCTTCGTTTCCTCTTTTTTTTTTCTGCGAGAGGGACCCGGGAAGAGGAAGTGGGAGGAGAGGGTCCGGGAAAGAAATAGAGGGTGGAAGTGGGAAGGTTGAGGGGTACGGGGAAAAAGTGGGGCGCTTGAGCTGCAGAGCTGCGTAGGTGTTCTTTAGATCTCCAATGCAGAGCAGAACTTGAGAAGGAAAACAAGGTTTTTCAACACAGAATATCGTATTTGCGTAAAATCTCATTTCTCTCCACAGCTTAGTAGAGATCTCTGCTCTTCAAATGGAGTTGGCTTGAGTTGGGGTCTGGGGTCTCGACTAGCTCTCCTGGTGATTCTGGAGAGCTATCAGTTCATCACCATTGAACAATTGCTGAAAGGGATTGAGCAGATTGTGCACATGGAGACTAACCACTCCATATTTAAGAACACTGCTGTAGGTAGTGGTGACCTTAAGAGGAGAGTGTGACTACAGACTTTCTTGGAGACTTTAGCCTCTTCTGTTTGTTGTTGCCTGTATATGGTGTGTGGTGTGTAAGGAGGCAGAGAATGTGCCTGTGTTAGTTGCTTGGAATCATGGGTATGTGAAGAGACAATAGTGCTTTATAGGAGAGATACTGGGAGTCGTGGAGCACTGGTCAGCACATTGACTATTCTTGGTATGATAAAGTTGTAGGTGTTCAAGTCTCTGACCCAAGAAGTGGAGATGAAAACACAAGTGACCAGAACACTGAGTAAAAGACAGCGCTCCTGGAAACCAGACCTAGATTATAATGCCCAATATCTCATTTCCAAATTCTCCTTGCAAAATATCTTGCCTCCTTACTGGCAGGCACCTCCCATCTTTCCCTTTCTCATCCCAAACAAGCACAACGGCCCCAAGGAAATCTATGACTGATGCTGAATCAGTGCTGACAAGCAATGGGAAAGGGGGCAGGTGATGAAAGAAACTTAGAAGAGAGGGCCTGGGATTTTGGTTTTTCAAAATGTCTAAGGAGAATTATGTGAAACAGAAGGGTAGGGAGGTCTTTTTGTTTCTTTCTTTCTTCTTGCCTTCCTATAGTTCCCAGAATGGTAGAAATCCCCACGCTTTGAGATTGCCAATTTCCACTCCTTTGCTTTTGGGGTTAAAGCACACGTGGTGTATACATCCTTTAAGGGTGTTGGCTGCACCCTGCAGAGCCTGCCTGAGGGAATGGGTGGAACCTCCTTTAAAGCTGGCAGACTCTAGACACAGATGCTCAGAATTTATTGTGGGAAGCATCACCAATTGAACAATTGCTGAAAGGGATTGCATAGATGGAGACAAACCACACCTCTGGTGCTGACTCAGTGATGTCTTTTGTGATTATGCTCTTATTACTTTATAACTGACTAACTTTCGGTTGGATTAATTAATTTTATTATTTCTATTATATGCCTTCCTGCTACCACATCCCCTCACAGTTTACAGTGGAGGTTCTTTCATTGAGTATTTTCTTGACCAATCTTACCCCTGTAGCAACTGAACTACTCCAAGGTGTGACATCGGTGTACATTTGCCTCTGCAGAATTTTGTGGTGAAACTGTGATCCCAGTGAGGCAGATCTCTTCTAAAACTTAAATCTGGTTGAAGGATATCCTTTAAAAAGGCCCCACTTAATTTAACTAATTATTTGTAAAATTACAAGTTGTCCTTGTCTAGCTAGTTAGGTAAGTTTGCATGTTTGTCCCTTTGCAAAATGTGAGTGTCTCAGGGATGTTTCACAATTCAGGTCTGTTAAACACAGTGTTATTGTTAATTTTAAATGTTCTTGTGTTCACTTAATTTATAATCTGAAAGTAAATGTGTTTTAGAAAATCAGAATACATCCCTCCTCATGGAAACAGTTCTAAGTAGAGCCTAGCTTTAAGGAAACCATGGATAAAATTTTGTTCAAATATCACTTAAACTCCATCAAAATCATAATCACTAACATTTCTCTGAGAAAATGTGTTGGGGCCTTCAGAGGGAACTTACTTCCTATTGAGGTGGATTGGCAGGAATGAGCACTATATTGAGGGATCCCAGAATACAGGCAAAGCAGGATTGCTGAGGAAGGTGGGCCCTGCTAGTCTTGGTCAAGCTGAATGCTGTAGTCTGCTGAGACAGGAGCTAGGGGGAAATGGGAGACTCCAGAAAAAAGAATATGTGTGGAGATGGAATAGAGTGGGGACTCTTGGCTCCAGATTGGGGAGAAGGGTGTCTTAAGGAGTCAGAGGGCTAATATATGCTGGAAGTCGAGCTTGGGGATTGGGGAAGTCAAAGATGTTTTTATTGATTTGATGCTATGGACGATGATTTGGGTTAGAGAGATGATGTGTTTGGAAGTTCTTAAATTACATGATCGTGGATGATAGGAGGAAACTTTTCCTGTAGGAACATCTAATTACTACCCCGTTTGTATTTTGTTTTATTTTTTCACTGTCCTCATAAGTGGTATCAGACATGCCCTAAGGGTGTGTGCAATTTTGAACTATGTGTCCAGTCTTCTATGGACTCCTCATCCCTGGGGAAGATAAAGTAGTAATGATCTGCCTCTCATGCATACTGGTGTAGGGTAAAGTGTCTTACTGGCAGGAACCTATTTTAAAGAGTTTGTACAGAAGTGTTACAGTGATGATATCTAACAGCTGTAACTTGTGTTCTTGTACGCATTAAACAGTTGAATTCATTAAACAAGAGTTATTCATTAAACACAGTTATTCACCATTATATATGCCAAGCAGTGTGTTTTTCACTGTGGTTAGGAAGCTAATAAGATTCTGTTCCTGGACCTCAAGAAGATCCCGATTTATAGACTTAAAGTTATTTATAGATACACAGAAATTAATACATTAATGTTCTGATTTATTATTTCCTTCATATTCTCTGAAGGTCCTATCCTATATTGTGTATGCTTATTAATCATTTGTGAAATTGGATATTAGCAGATCTGGGTTAGTCATGATTTTGGACAAAATACTTATATCAGCCTCTCAGGTTTTCCACTGTCATTGTGAAAGGTTTGGAGTATGCAATAGCTACATTGTCCCACTCTGCTCTGAGATTCTCTGTGACCATTTCTTATTGAGGGAACCATAATGTTAACTAAGGTCTCCTCACAGTATCATTGGGAAGCTCATTATTTCCACTTCTATTGTCATATTTTCATTTCAGAGGGTTTTAGTTCTCTATTTAACATTAGGTTCCTTCTCTGTATAAACATTATTCACTGGGGGCAGAAAAGGCAGTTTTCAAAACACTAAAGAGTGACATCTTCCATCCCAGTGGCTGTGATAGAATCATTCAACATGGGATGTTTTTTCTGAGCTGTCACATATATACATGTGCAAACGATGATGACTTTAATTCGTAACAGCACATTGCTTCAAATACTTGGTCTCATCTGACTCATTCAGCAGCTGTTTCCTGATGTTTTAAAATAATTGTATTTTCCTCAAATAACATAACTTCTGAATTATTTGCTAGAGAAGGGTGCAGAATAGCCAAGTTGTTTTTATAGTAACAATTGACAGTGTCCCCCTGTGAATTATTTTTCATTCTCAGCCCTTCCTTTCCTTTTCACATTATTTGCCCTTGCTTATTCTTCGAATCCAGCTGCCCCTTTGTTCCTTCTTGTTCCTTCTCCTCCTTTCTACCCCACCTTGTTGCTTCTCTTTTATTTCCTTTCTTGCTTTCCTTTATCTTCATTTTCCTTCTTTTTCATTCTTTCTTTTTCTGCTCATTCATTTCTTTGTCCCTCTCTCCCATGTCTGTTTCTCTGTTCACCTTTTTATAGTTCTTTCTTTCTTTTTTTTTTTTTTTTTTTTTTTTGTACTGGGGATCAAACTCAGGGGCACTCGACCAATGGGCCACATCCCCAGCCCTTTTTTGTATTTTATTAGAGAAGGGTCTCACTGAGTTGCCAAGTGCCTTGCCATTGCTGAGGCTGGCTTTGAACTCGCAATCCTCCTGCCTCAGCCTCCCAAGTGCTGGGATTATAGGCGTGCGCCACCACGTCCGGCATTAGTTCTTTATTTGTATCATCTCTATCAGCAAAGTTCTACCTTAAAAGGGCTGGGGATATAGCTCAGTTGGTAGAGTGTGCGCCTCAAGTGCACAAGACCCTAGGTTCAATCCCCAGCACCCCTGTCCCTGCACAAAAGTTCTACCTTAAAACATTGTATGCTTCTAAAAATCTATAAAACTCAAACAAGGGAAAGGTCAAATAATAAACATATTATATGGAGGATTTTATTCCTTAATAGGTAAAATATATTATCCATGAAATTGACAATTATATTTTGGATATTAAATACAATATTCAGTAATACACTTCTAGCATTTTATATATTTAAGAATTATTCCTTTCTTTCACAATAGAACATGGGTACAATGATCATCTGGTGGAAACTAAAGATTTGCTTCTTTGGACATGTTCAGTGGATTCCATCTTTGCTTCAGTTATAGTCAACTTATGATATAAACACCTGTAAAGTCAGGACTTTAATTTTTCCATTTTCCTGGAACTTATAAGTTCAAGTTATATTATTATATTCAAGTAAATGTATAAATAAGATAGTGAAAAGAAAAAAATGATATTATAGAAAGGCCGTGATAAGCTGACAGCCCCAGTATGCAGTAAGTAGAAATGTTTGATAATTGATGGATTAAACACAGAAATTATCAGAAGAAAGACATTCTGAGTTTCAGTGTCTATGTGAAAAGTCCAGGCTGTTCAAAGGTCAAAAGAAATGAGTACAAGGACACTTGTACATACAATTTAACCTTTCTTTTTAAAAAGTGTCAGTATGAAAAGAGTACTGAAGAAAATTAAAATTATAGTGCATGTCTATACTTTCTGTCCATTCATGTCATGCAAAAAAACCAAAGTCCGTATACATTGAAAGTAATATAGAAAAAGCACTGATTTATGCCATAGTAGGCCAATTCTTGTATACTCAGATCCAAATATATTATCTGAGAAGTCAGTCACCTTAGATTTGTTCTCAAAGCCATGACTCAGAGCCTTGTTATTAATACAGGGTCTTTACACTGAAATTCTATATTTTGTTTATAGAGTAAAATTACTCCCATTTATCATTCTTAAATCTTGTATGTAGAAGACTTTGAATAATAAATTTTAGAGAAAGAGTAAAACCTCTCCAAGGTCATTGGATCCAAAATGTGATTGAAGAAAGTTGAGACAGCGGCCTTTGAACATGCTAAATAGGTGTATGGATGTACCACATATATGTGACTTGATAAAATCATTGATCATCTGAGTTAGACTAATCAATATTTTTATTTTAATGTAATAGCATACTGATGTCATTCTCCCCCAAATAATTCAGTTTATTTTGTGTACATTTTGAATGAGTAAGTTTCTTATTTGTATAGTGGATTGTTACAACTGAAGCAAAGGCTGATTATTTTAGATGACATAAATCAATCATGACACCAGGGGAAAAGTGCCAAGGAGGGTTTTCATATAATAATATGTAATGTGGTAAAAACTGAGAAGTATTAGCCACATTTCTTTGGGGCAAACTAAATTGAAATACAAAGAGAAAAGGCCTTCCTTTGAAACCAGTTAGAGCTTTGAGCTGCAAAGGAGTGAAAAAAAGCAAGATTTACACACACATAAACACAGAGATAAAATGTGCAGAGCAGAAAGTAACCAGTGATAGGCACAATACTGTGTGGCCAAGCCATCCCCTTCTCCCTCACTGTAACACTGACATAGGCCTTGAGGACAAATGAAAGTGAAACAGAGGAGCTGCCAGGTGCACTTTCTGGTGTAGGTGTGGTTTAGGCATCTGTGACTAGAGTCCAATAAACATCTGCGTTGTTTCAACATTACCTTCCAGTCTCCCAGGGTAGCCTCACTCTCAGGATCCCAGGTTGCTGTTCATCATAATCCACAAGCCCCAGAAATACATTTATATAAATCAAGCAACATTTTATACATTTAAAAGATGGACTTGTCCTGTATCTATTAATTACCAAGTGTGCAAGGACCCTATAAACAAATGAGAGGAGCCAATGAAGAAGATTATTTGGAGAAGAATGAAAGATTGAACAAGTGTGGGCTAGTTCCTAATCAGGTTTTTTGTTGGGAGTTTCTGGGGAGAAAATAAAAACAGTTTATTTCATTTATGACAGCTGTTTCTGCAAACTTGATTAAGAGAGAGCCCTGAGGGAAATGCCTAATAAAGAACTGTAGACACTGGTGTTGCTTTAGGTATTCTGATTATTTATAGACCTCTTTACGCAAGTTAAAACAAAAGTCTTTCAAGGCTAGATATATTGTAACATTTAATATTTTTTGGCATTCTAATTACATAAATTTGTTTCCATCTGTACAATTTCCACAAAATTATTTGTTTTTTAAAATTATTTTAATAGTCTGAGATTACTTTTCTGTCACTACATATATATAACACCTTGACTTTTGATGGATATTACCAGCATAATTAAGCAAAATGTATTTTCTTAAGGCTTTTTATTTACACATATTCACTTTTTCATAGATGAGGCACACTGCTCTTGTTAAAAGTGGAAAACCATTTTAAGAGTTCATATTGTAGTCTATATTTATTATGGTTCCCTATAGCATTTGTTCTACAAATGTCAACATGTGCCAAGAATGACTTTGTTATTTTCTTAAATAGATGCAAAAGGTAGGACAAGAGTGCACATGTTTAACATTTAGCTCCATGGGGTATTTGTTGCCTGGGGTATTTTTGTCTAAATATATCTTTGTAATAAATTTTACTGTTTCTGAAACTTAAGTTGAAAGATCATTAACCCTACTTACTATGGCATTTGGGAAACTGTGGATGGGTGTTGTGAAGTAAGGAGAAGGAGAGGCATGGCAAAAAAGACACATCCCTGATTACCTCTGCTTTATAAGTATAGACTGAGGGCAGGACTGAATGTACTTGCCCTATGACAGAATAGGCCTTATCAAGATAGCAGCAAGAGGGCATTGATAAATTACAGTGCACTGACCAATCGAAGCTTTAAGGAGCTTCCATTCTAGTGAGGTAATTCAAGCAACAGCAATAAATACCTTCATTATTTCATGGAGGAAGAGAGTCATTTAAATAAAGTGGAGTGATGGGAGTAAGCACCACAGTGAGGGTGAGTGCTCTTTAAAATAGGTGTTCTGGAAGACCTCTCTAAGGAGATGACAGGAGTAATCTTGGGAGATCAGAAAGGAATGAAAACAAGGAGCATTCCAGGCAGATGGAACCACCAGTGGGAAGATCCTGGGGTAGGAATTAACTGGGGATGTTAAATGTAAATAAGGAAGCTCTCTTGATATCTAGGGGGAAGGTGTCCACAAGCCAGCCAGATATGTGGGTCTAGAGCTTAAGGGACCAGCTGGTCTGGAGATTTGTGAGTCATCCATGGATCTAAGCCTGGAGGAGACACTTCTGGGGAGGAGTGAAGACAGAGAAGAGCAGGGCTCCCATGTCCAAACCTTGACAATGAGAAAATTTTAAATGCTTTCAGGATATTTTTTTTAGATTAATTAATGTAATATTTAATGATCCACGTTTCTACCTTTTATAGTTCCATGATGAAAGGTACAAAAATCATAGTTTTGCACAATTCAGTATATTGCATGCAAATAGATATACAATGATAGTTTGTATTAGTATTACTATAGTAGTTTAGTGTTCCACACTTTGGGAAATATGTCATGTTTTGATCCTAATTGAAATCCCATTTTATGTAATAATTCTTACCACTTCTTTAACTTATAGTTGATCAAAAATTATATTATCAAGTAGGATAAAAGTTCCTTAATCACCATTCTCACTGATTTTAAAGGGGTTATAATCTGTCGGGACACAAAATTATACACATTGATTTATTTGGCAGTGTTTGCATTTTTGCTTTTCTTTCTTTCTTTTTTTTAATTAGTCATGCTTAATTTATTAAAATACACTTACATATGTATTTTTTTTTTTAAGTACCACTCAGATCTTTAATCATGCATTTAGGATAGTGATATCCATCTCATTCAACCACCATTTTCCCCCCTTCTCCCCACCTGCTCCCTCCCTTGCCCTCCCTTTCCTTTGACCATTCTAGTGTTCCTCTAATCATATGTACCCCATCCAATCACATTGTGAACTAATGCTAAGTGAAATTAGTCAATCTCAAAAATCCAAATACCAAATGTTTTTGCTGATATAAGGAGGTTAGTTCACAGTGTGCTTTCAGGATATTTGAGGGAAATTCTTAGCCTTTCAAAGACCCCAGCACTCAGAATATCTCAGCAATGATTTTCAGACACCCTTGGCACTAACAATAGTTAATATGTAAAAATCACTTCCTCACCAGGTAGTGTTTTTAAGAAAAAGACATCATCCTGTTGCAAGTTTTCCTATTTTTAGAGTAGGGAGATATATATTCTTTTTGAAATCAGAATCTGGGTTCATAGCTGGATGATTTATTAGATAAAGTTAAACTCCACGCTGCTCTATTTTGTCAAGTTGTAAAATATAGTCTTGTCAACTTCCCAGGGGCTGCTCTGGAATACAGAGTTCACTCTAATTTCACCTTAATGATACATCAAACTTCCATAATCATTATTGAACACTCAACTAATCCTTGCTTCCTGTTGAAATAAGTATATGTAAAAACAAAACCAACACCAAAAGCACAAGAAAAATGAGTCGTGCTTCATGGCTAATTTGTATCACTTCTTCTGTTGAAACAATAAGACTTAAAGCCTTATTTCATTATGATTAATTTAAATGTACAGAGACTGTGGAATTACTTTAACATAATTAAGAAATGAAAAATAACTAATTTTCAGGGGAATTCCCCGAAGATACTTGATATCTCTATCTTCTGACAAAGTTCTCATTTGAAATTAATATTTGTTTTTTTAAATATAGATTTATCAATTTACTGAATTACTTTTATAGTACTCAATGTGTTTCTAATTATTCTTTCAGAAGCCTTTAGTAAAGGGGTAGCGTTTTTTATCACCAAAACACTAACCTCCATTTAACATAAATAAATATGTGCTTTAATCCTAAAAAGTTCAGATATTTTAATTTTGTTTAAATGGATGCTTCAACATTTTCTGGCTATCATACTTTCATCAACCCTTATTCTGTTACCTTGAGTTATTAAGGCAGTACTATTAGCTTATCACTTATCAATTGTGGGCTAAATATTCAGGATTGTGCTAAATAGACACAATCACTGCCTTTCCTTGTAGTCTAGTGCACTGGGAGAGTAAATGGTGCATTTAAATAAAGGCAGAAGATTGACAACATGAGCTGGGGATTGCTGTAGCAGCTCCTTACAGTGGCTTCAGTAGGTCTCCTCAAGGTAGGGTGGACAGTGTGTCAGCTATGTACAAAGTCCTAATTAAGAGCATCATGTTTACTTTCTCCCTTTTATGTCCCTGTACTCAAACAGCATTAGTTTCTGGATATTCTGTGTGTGTTTGTGTGCTGCTCTGCAAGAGTATTTTAAACTGTTCTACACATAGGGCTTCAAATCACCAATTACCATCAATTAAAGAGAGGTGACTATTCTAAAGTCAAAATTAACTATTCAGGTACTTTTTAAAAGTTTATTTTTTCCCCTTTTCAAACTAATGAGATAAATTGATAAATACTTGTTAAATATAGAAAAGTGAAAAAGAAGCTTTAAAAAATCTCCTGTAGAACCACCATTCAAAGAGAACCACCCTCATTCTCTGTGTGCATGTGTTTTCCTTTTGTTTTAGACAAATTTTCTCCCATTATAATTTTGCTCTTTTATAGTATTGTGGCCTGCTTGTTATACACACAGCATCATATCAAGCATTTCTACATGCTAGTGAAACCACTAGGGCAGCTTTGACATTCGTGGTTTTTATTTATTTTTAAAATTTTAGTTTATTATTATTATTTTGTTAATGGTAATTGAATCCAGTGGTGCTTAACCACTGAGCCACATCCCTAGCCATTTTTTATATTTTATTTAGAGACAGAATCTTGCTAAGTTGCTTAGAGCCTCACTAAATTGCTGAAGCTGGCTTTGAACTTGTGATCCTCCTGCCTAAGCCTCCCAAGATGCTAGGATTACAGGTGCGTGCCACTGTGCCCAGCCATTCTTTGCTTTTATGATTTGAACATGGTGTGTATAATGTTGTTTAGTTAACTTCAAAAACAAACAAATAAATGTATAGCAGGCACTTCCCCGTTAGGAACACATTAACTTACTGGATCTGTTTCAATCACATGGCCATTCTAGGCTGAGCACAGTGTGACACCAGAGAAGGGGAATAACCCAAGAATAACCCAGCCACTGAGCAGCTTCACAGTTTACACCCTAATAATAAGAAGGGAACTAGACCCTGCCATGAAGTTGGGATTATGGGAAGAACTCTGAATGGCAGTTATCAGACCTGAATTCTTATCCAGGATGGGCCATTATGTTACTTTAAGTCTGTCCCCTGCTGGACATCAGCTTCTTCAACTGCAAATCTTTAATTTACAGTGTTTCTTCTTCCTTTTTTACAGCCTAATATATTGTTCCATTAATTAAATATTTTTTTATTAAATGCAAAAAAAAAAAAAAAGTGAACTTTGAAAGCCAACTGGGAAAAATTTGGGAAGAGGGTTAGTGGGCAGTTTGTTGTCACAACCCCTAACTACCTCCTCACTTCCAACTGAAGTTTGTGAACATCACAGATCTTTTTTGGCAGACAAAATAAATAACATCATAGCATTTTTAAGCAAAAAAATACAATGGGCTTTTTTTATTCAATAAAATTAGCTTGGATTAGTACCCAACAACTTTTTTTTTTTTTTTTTTTTTTTTGCATTTTTTAAAATGACAAATGTAAAGTTGAGTAGTTACATCTCATTTATTAGCCATAGAAACCCTTGAGGTCAGTAGTGTCACTTTACCCATTTTCCTGATGAGGAACATGAGATTTAGAGCCTTTATATAACAGGATTGAGAGGTTTTACAATCAGTAAATGGCAAAATGGAAGTCAAACGCTGGGCTGTATACCCACAATGCCACTGAGCCAACCTGCAATTTGTCATTGGGTCCTTAAAATCTATTCTCCATTTCATGTAATTGAAAACTACTGTAATGCATCTCTCTTAGTGTTCTTTTTGAATTAAACATTTTGATTTTTCAATGATTTCATAGCATAATGGGTTCCATACCTGCATAATCCTGTACTTGGATAGTTAACTTTTTTTTTTTTTTTTTTTTTGGTACAGGGGATTGAACTCAGGGGCACTCAAGCACTGAGCCACATCCCCAGCCCTATTTTGTATTTTTTTTTTTTTTTTTTTTTTTTTTAATTTAGAAACAAGGTCTCATTGAGTTGCTTAGAACCTCTCCATTGTTTATGCTGGCTTTGAATGCACAATCCTCCTGTCTCAGTCTGTGGGGCCACTGGGATTATAGGCATGTGCCACCTCCTGGTGGATAGTTAACTTTTGATGTAAATTCAAACCTTTAAATTTATTATAGCTGAACTTAATGCTGTTTATGTTTATTTATTATCTCACTATGTTAACATCATTTTGATTATTCTGACATTTAGGAAACATGTGTTTTTCCCCATATTTACCAGTGCATTTTCACTTATTCATCCAAACAATTATTATCCATACTGATCAAGCTCAGACCCAGAATGGCACATGTTAGCCCAGCACAAGATGCAGCTCCATCAGGATTAGTGATGTTCACTATCACTTCTGGAATGCTGATATTATGATAAAATGTAATTCAAGAATACTTTAGATGTTAGTAAAAGAGTAATTTGCCTTACTGTCACTTGTATTTTAAACCATGTGTTGAGAAATCCTCCATAATTTGATCATTCAATATAAGCTTTCCCAGTAAATAGTTTTTCTCATGAATATGTTTATTGGAATATGCTTCCAAATGACAGGGAAAGATTATGTTTTGATGTCATTAACATTTATTTACGACCTTTTCCACGTGATACCAGAAATTCCTAGAGTGTAGATTGGTAAATGTATTGAATGACAGCCAATGTGGACAAACCCTGAAATCATATTAGTGTGAAAGTGATATTGCTATACATCGTCTACAATTTAAAAATCTAGGAAATTAAGAAACAACAAATCTTGGGCAAATGGATTTTCCACTTGGGATTTATAAATGAATTGGAGGAATGTAGGTTTGTCCTTTTCATGAGCTTGATGAGGGATTCTGCTGGTGACCCATCATCCATGCAGGTGTTTGTACCCAGTACCCCGAGCCATGTATTCCTCAGCCTACTGAAAATTGTGCTATGGATGACTGTCATCTGTGCTCTTGGGACATTTTCTCATGCATGTTATTAAGAAGCCAGCTTAGACTCTTAATGAGTTTGGATGTCAAAATTAGATATCAATTTGTACTTGACAGCCAGAGTATTATAGTAAATTTTTAATTTAATAGTATCTTCTTTCATGTTTTAATTGTCATCTTAAGTTTCTGGTAATCAGATTTGAAGACAAACACTATCTTGGCAGCTAAAAAATTGAAAATAGAAGAGGTCTATGACTTTCAACTATTGTGAGCCATAGATTATGATTTTATAAGGCAGATGTTTTGAAGCAATGCTTTATGATAGGTTTCCTCACATTCTATGGGTAGGTATTTTGATATACAACATAAATTAATTATCCAAAGGAAGACTGATTTAAGAATTTTTGCTAATGTTCAAATGATTGCAAAATATTCATTTAAATTGCATCAGAGAAAAAATTTCATAAATTTTACAAAGTAGATAAAGTACTTTAAATAATTTCTAGATAACAAATTTAACATTTACTAAGTTTTTTTTTTTTTTTTTTTTTGATTAAGATTTAAAAATAAAGGCAATCAAGACATCCGCCATCCCAGGTTCTCTTTGAAATGCTCTGGGGAGAACCTGTTGTATGCCTTTCTCTTATCTCTGGTCACTGGCAATCTTAGGCTTTCCATCTGCCTGTGTGTTCTCTTGATTTCTCTCTGTATGCCTGTCTCTGTGTCTTCTCTCTCCTTATAAAAACACCAAGCATACTAAATTAGGGCCTACCTCAATATATGCTTCCAAGTGACAGTGAATGATGATGTTTTAATGTCATTAACATTTATTTGGGACCTTTTCCACATGATACCAGAAATTCCTAGAGTTTAGCCTAGTGATGGCAATTGTATTAAATGATAGCCAATATAGACAAACCCTGAAATTATATTTGGTGTGAAAGTGACTTTTTCTTATTTGAAGTGTTTTCCTAGTTTATTATGACTTAATCTTCTAGTTTATTATGACTTGATTATATCTGCAAAGACCCTGTTCCCAAATAAGGTCAGTGTCACAGGTAGTGAAGGACTTCAATGCCTCTTGCTAGAGGACATAATTCGGAGTCCTTAATAGTATTCATTAGTAGGAGCTAAACAGCCTAAAATAGATTGGGGAAAGGACTACAACAATATTCAAATCTTTTTGATCCTTTTAGCCATTTTTTGCAAAGACCTGCCTCAGATTATTTGTGATTTTAAAAAGTTATAGCTTCTCTTTGGAGCATTTTCCCACTAACCTATTATTTCAGAAGTCTTCTTAGTATATCTTCTCAGACCAGAAACTAAACAAACAAACAAACAATCCCAAAAAACCTGCAACTAGTTTTGTTTTATGGCTTTTGCAGAAAAAGTAGTTCCAAATTGTATGCCATTGCTAAGGGTATGACACAAAAATTTTACCTTTTTTTAATCTTAAAAAACTCTTCTTATCAAACTTACTTCTATTTTCAAAGCAATTATACTATAACATTGTGAAAATCTTTATAGTAATTATAATGTAACAGACTATGAAAATGTAAAATAGTTATAACAGCATAATAGTAATATTAAAAGCTAAGCCCCTGAACTGCATTTCTTTATTTATAGCATAGAATGATCCAGTGAGGTGAACACTGTTACTCTTCTTCCTCCATATCCCCAAACTGAGGCTTACTGAAGTAGGTATTTTAGCTGAGAGCTGCATGGTAACTGGTGAAGCAGGGTTTGAATCTGACACTTCCATAGATAAGCTCTCATCCTCTCTGCTGGTCATTCATTCCTCACCCTCCCCACCCCCGCCAAGCTTTGTGAAATTGTATATCAACATGATATTTTACTTAAACTTTTTATTTTGAGAAAATTGTAGATTCACAGTTGAGGGTTACCTTGTTACTGCCATTGATACCATCTTGCAAATGGTAATACTGTATCCCAATCAGTATATTTGAATTGATATTGTCAACAAATGCAACAGAAATTACTCTTGAGGACCTTTTGCAGCCACATATGTCTCTCCCTTACCACAGCCACTAATCTGATCTCCATTCTGTTTTGTGATTTCAAGAATGAAGCATGCAGCATGTAACCTTTAGGGATTTATGTTTTTTGTTGTTTATTTGTTTTTGATCACTGTGTCTCTGGAGATTAATCTGGGTTAATCTAGGTTGTTGGACAGATCAGCAATCTGTTTTATTCCTGAGTGGTATGTTACTGTATGGATATACCAGTGTTTAATATACACTGGTTGAGAGACATCTAACTTGTTTCCAGGTTTGTGCTGTTACAAATAAAGAGTTTCAGTGAACATCAATGGATGTTTTTGAGTAAAGATAAGTTTTAGTGAATCCTAAGAATGAGATTGCTATAATGTTTGTGGAGTTTCATGTTTAGTTTTATAAATGAAACTGCCAAAGTGTTTTTCAGAGAAGTCCATGAATTGAATTGAAATGCATATTTTTTTCTGACTTATTATATATCATTTGTATTTACAGAATGTAGTTTTAGAATTTCCACTTGCCAAAAGTGACCCTAAAGATGCTGTATCAAATTCAATATATAATGTTTTTTGAGGCATGGCTTTCTAAGTCTCCCACCCCCCCGAATTCCCTGCCTCCAGCCCAGAATGAATCACTTTATTTGTAGATAAGTGCAGTGGCCTGCTCAACTTTTTATCATAGTGAGATATTATTTTTTCTCTAGTCATTAACTCCATGTTAAAAGAAAATATATTTCTTACCTATGATTTTTAATAATTATTAATAAAATGATGCTTAAGTTTTCTAAGTTAAAAGCAACACCTAATTTTGTCCTATAATAAGCCTTCTAAATTTTCAGTGAAAGTATACAAGTGCTATTACTTTCTTTTTCTCTGTTAAAATTAAGTTTTTGGATGTTTCCTTCACAAGAATCTCTTGTAAATAGCACTTGTGGTAAAAATGGTATCTCTACACAATGTCTAGAGTACAGTCTTATCCATAGGACCAATACCAAGTGTGTTTATTTCTTAATTCTTGTACATAATATCTTAACTCATTGCTCAGTATTGCTGTTTTTCCTATAGTGTGTTTTTCTGCATGGCACCTGCATTGGCTATTTGATTTTACACATAGTTCAGGAATGCGTTTTTTTTTTTATATTTGCAAAATATTTGCATAAGTAAAGTTGATAAATGAAAACAATTTTTAAAGCATTGTGTTTATTTTAACTTCCAGTTAGGTAACGGACATTTAACTTTGCATATTATGGGAAATCAATAGTTAAAATATAAAAGTTAAGAAATAAGTGCTCAGTCAGAAAAGTTGGATTTTTTTTTAAAAACATGAATGACCAGTAAGTAGTTGCCTACCACTTTTAATAGTTACAAATAATAGATGAGATTTTTTTTTTTAATGTAACCACTGTTCTTCCAGTATGGGATAGAATTATCAAAGGAAAACTACACTTCATTAAATCTTAGGAAGGGAAATAAGCATATGGATTGATTTTGTCAAATGATCATGAAGTTTTTTAAAAGTGAGCATTATGTGCAAAAGAGAACTTTAATGAATGTTGAACATGTTATGAATTAGTATGATGTCATGTTGTCTTAGTCCATTTTCTGTTGCTACCACAAAATACCCCAAATTTGGGTATTTTATTAAGAAAATAGGTTATTTAGCTCATAGTTTGGAAGGTCCAAGAGCATGGCATTGGTGCCCGCTTCTTCTGAGGTCCTCATGCTGTGTCCCTTCATGATGAAGGAAAGGGAAAGTGATTGTGTATGGAAGGAGCCTATGTGGGAGAAAGAGGCAGAGGGGAGGCTGTCCTGCCTTATAACAACCCATGCTAGTGGTAACAAATTCAGTTCCACAAAAACTAACTCATTCTCATGGCGTGTCATTCAGTCTCAAGAGGAGTAACCCAGTCTCTGGAGAAAGACCTCAGTCCATTCATGAGGGTAGTGCCACTATGCTCCAATCACCTTCCCAGGCCTTACCTCTTACAATACCCAACACCTGCAATACTGTGATAGTTGGGACAAGTTCCCAGCACATGAGCCTTTGAAGAACACCATAGCACATGTATGTGAGGTGAGCGATGTGATGAGTCCTCACCACTGACAGTGTTGACATTTTGGGCCAGATAATTCCTAATTATGGGTGTCTATCTTGTGCACCAACAGCATTCCTGGCCCAGTAGTTGCCAGGAGTACCCCCTCCCTGCAAGAGTTTACATTTTAAAACATCTCCAGAGATATTGCCCCCTGGGGGCAAGTCTCCCCTGTTGAAAACACTGAACTTGAATGAAATGTGGTTTGGAACAGGCTAGCACCTCCTACAATAACAGAGAAACCCATACACGTTTCAGCATGTGTCCCTGGTGGTTGTCAATGGATTAAGCTAATTTTAATTAGGTAATAAAAATAAATTTTGTCTTTCTATACCAGAGCTTACACACCAACACATGAGCTAGGTGCTCCTCTTCTTGCCTTTGGAGGACAGCCTGTTTCTGCTGATTTTTGTCAAATCAGCTCTCTAGTGTTTATAGTACATCATAGAGTTATATTTTGTTTGAACCTCACAATGGAAATAATGAGTTCAAAAGATTGAAAAGGCCCTTATCTGACTGAGATAACGTCCACTCCAGTATTTCACACAGTGAAATCCTGAGTGAATGATTGGATGAAAAGCATTTTGTGAGGGATTGAACATGAGTTTGGATAGGTAGATTTTGATTCCTAAGAGAAATTTCTGATTTATCTTTGATGTCTTAAATTTCCCACCTGTAACACTGTTCAGTCACTACATTTCAGATTTGTTTATTTTGTTTAAACCTTCTCTTGAATATATGTGCCACTTTCTCACTACATATTTGAACACTGAAAGACTCAGCTAAGTGTTTCTGTTCCAGTCCCTCGCTACTGCCAGACTAATTGTTTGAAAAATAAGTTTTACTGAATCAGAAGATCTCCTGGTCTCTCTATATCTGTCTCCATCTTATCTGTTAAACTTTATCTCCTACTCCTAGTAAAAGAAACCTATTCAGCATGCCAGATTTCCCCCCTGATTTCTTATTGCACATGCTCATTTCTGTTCTGTGCTGTTGCTTATGTTTTCAGCCTTACATGGAATGAAAATGTTTCTTCCTGTCACCTGATCATACTCATAGCTCTTGGTTGAGCTGAAACTCCCTCTGGCACAAAGCTATTCATACCTCCTGTTTTCTGTATTTATCTCTACTTGCTTTTGTTCTTAAAGCACTGAATATAGGCATTAATTAATTAATACAAATACATACTCATTTTGGTTCTTAGTAAGAAGTGACTTTGTTCAAGATGATAACTAACAGTTTTTTTTGCTTACATTTTGCCACCCACCTCAGCTAATTAGTAAAATTCCTAGAAGACAAGTGTTTTGTGCTTTTTACATTTTTCAGCATATTATTATATGCATAAAAGTATTCAGTAGAGACTTATACTAATGTCTAGTCAGACATTGACTGTATTTTAACTCTATTTTTAAAATGGCTTGTAGAAACTGGTAACTACCATGTATGGTCCTAGATTTAAGTTAAGAATTTCTGAATGTATTGAGAAAACAGGTGTATTGTCTTAGATGAGAAACTGGAAGTAGAGATACCTTAGAAAAGAAAAATTAAATGACAGTTTTTAAAGGAAATGTGTTTAACTGTAATAGATATATGAATTGCAGTGCTATTAATGTCATTTTGAATATGAAATGCATGGCAGTTTGAGCTGCTAGTAATGTAAATGAATAGATGTAAAAATAGTAGTTGACATGTGTAATAAGCCGTTTGAATACAGAATTCTGACTGATCTTGATTTTTTTTTTCTTTTCAAACACTCAGATATCTCTTGCAAATGGACATTTGAAAGGACCATTGTCAAATTCTTGCAAGCATGGAGACCTCATCAATGCTCTCCTCACTCAATGAGGAGTGTAAATCTGACAACTACATTGAGCCTCACTATAAGGAATGGTATCGAGTGGCTGTCGATACCCTCATTGAACAGGGATTAGAAGCATACCAAGAATTTCTTGCCAAGGAACGTGTTGCAGACTTCCTAGCTGAGGAAGAAATTAATTACATTTTGAAAAATGTTCTGAAGGTTGCACAAAGTACAGCGCATGGTACTGATAATTCCTATGATGATACCTCATCTTCAGGGACTTACTGGCCCATTGAGTCTGATGTGGAAGCTCCAAATCTTGATTTAGGCTGGCCATATGTTATGCCTGGACTCTTAGGGGGCACCCATATAGATCTCCTCTTTCATCCGCCAAGAGCACACCTGCTTACAATAAAGGAAACTATTCGGAAGATGATAAAAGAAGCAAGAAAGGTAATTGTATTTTTATTTTGAAATGAAAAGAATTTGAAATGTAGAAATCACAGTGAGTACATAGATATATATGTTAATAAAGGGATTTCTGTATGTATAGGCCATGGTGATTATTTTCAGGAAGTATAGCTCTGGATATATAGGAAGGTTATACTTCCCACTTCATGCATATATTTGAGAGAGAAGGGCACAGCTAAAAGGGGGAATTTCCTTCTCCTCATAACATACTCAAGAAGCCTTCTGCCCTTGAATACTAAGGTATGGGGACTGGGAATAAGATGATTTGACACTTTAATAAGTCTAAAGCACTTAAATATTTCTTAATCTTTGAAAAGAAATATATTGGTGGATCTGGTCAAGTTTTTATTGTTAAAAACTGGACTAAATTCTGATTGTTGTTCTGGATATGGTTCATGCTATGAATTATAATTTCACTTATCTGTTTTCTGAGTCATATGGAAACAGTATAAAATCAACATGATAATATAATATTCTAAAGTAAGGTTCTGAGGTACTTAGCTTTTCAGGGCCTTAGTGCTCTTTATCAAATATTTATATTGGCTTATCAATCTCACAAAACTCTTTTTAGAACTCAGAAGAATCTGTAGAAATACTCAGTTTGTCAGTAAAAGTTACTGGAAGTTGTTTTTGTTTTGAGTTTTTTTCTTTTTCTTGTATGTACTTAGCACCATGGAAGGCATTTTGAAGAATCCAACAGATTTCTCAAACGCAACAAAAGTTTTAAAATGTTTGAACAAAAAATGATGATTTTTAAACCACAAAGTACAGAGACTTCGGTACGAAAGCTTAGATCTGAAAGGGACATTAGGAGGCCCACATATATGTCATTGCTTTTTTCCACTCAGCAAGACACAGAAATGGTTGAAGTATGGAAATAGAAGGCCCTTGGAGTCCTCAATAACATGACAGTTTGCAAGACAGGCTGCTAAAATTCTAACTATCAGTTTCAGGAGACACAGTGTTTCAAGGCTAATGTCAAAGGTAGGCTTCACAAAAGTAAAGTGATATTTTCCTCCAGATTTTTTGAACTCAGATAACCTGACTTTTAGCTGGGTTAACTCCTTGAGCTGTATTTTCTTAATGAAAGGACTAATCTATTTCAGTTGTTAAAAAATAGCTATAGAATCAGGCATACAGAAGATGACCAGCTGTTCTTTGAATGAAGTAAACTGTTAGTTCAATTTTCTGAATTGAATCTTTAGTATTTTTAAATTATACTATGTTCTGTGAACCAAGTATACAATTGTACTTTTTAAAAAACAGAAAATTCAAGAATACACATGAGTACTTCTAAATACAAAATACGTATTGAGGGCTAACTTTGTTAACTTCTGTTAGGGGACAAAATATGCATTTCCATCACAATGTTGAGAGAAAATTGGAAACATACTCATTGTAGGTTAAGACTACACTGAGGTGACTTAGTAGGTATGTACATATCAGCCTATACCAGAGCCAGTCTCCTTGGGGGTACTGCATTTCTATGATGTGTAGTAGACATAATTCAGGAGATATCATATTTTGAGGCTAACACTCACTTAAAACTAAATATTAGTTATGACCTTTTGATGTGTTTTTCTTTCTAATATGGCATTGTGTATTTAATAAGCCTCTAAAAGTAATATCCTCTACCTGGTCATTTTTTACTGAGAACTCCTGCTTAAATTAGCAACAGAGGAAATTTAAGTCCATACTGTAAAACAATGTAGCGTTCTGCTTCTCTTCCATAAAATCAGAGTGGCGTAAAAGAAGAAAGAGAATTTTACTTTAATCCAATTTACATACATATCTAAGCTGAATTAAAAAGAATATTATTTGTCTTATAAATTAAGTATATCACAGCTGAAATAACAGTTCATCACTTTGTTATTGTTGTTGCTGTTTTTCAAAAGCATTGGGGAATATGCTAGTATCTACCCAGATGCAATAAATATTGAAGTCAAGTTGGCTGTATACACATGGAAAGCTTATTTCTCAAGTATTTTGCAAGTTTCTTCAAATGTCACCACGTGTATTTAAAGATTTTTAAAGAATGAAATATTCTAGCAGAAATTATTGACTCAATTTTTAAAAAATTCATATTATCCTACATCTGGACAAAAGTCTGTAAATTTTTGAAAAATAAAAGCAAATAGTATGGAATGAAAGCTTGTCAGAACACATTACTTTTAAAAGATTAAGTGTGGTTTTCATTACTGCCATTTATTCAACAGAAAGTCATATTCTGTTCTAATCTCTCATAATTATTAGAAGCCTGTTAGTCATCAGAATAAACCTTCTGGTTTTAAATCATTTTCAGAGGATAAATTCTCTTTATTGGCAACTCAGTGAATTATCATGGCCATATAAAGGGTTGATCTTTTTTCACAAAGTGTTTAAAAAGGTAGAGTCTAATGGATAGAATAGATTTCTCAGGGAGATTCTTTTGGTAATCAACATTGTAAAACTGTTTGTAGATAGGAGGCCAAACAAGTAGGGCTAGAAACCAGCAAAGCAGAACCCAGGAAGCAATCTTAGAAAGAAACTTAAATACACTTTCACTGCTCTGTTTGCAATCGAGAGCAGGCATTTATGAAAATAAATGCCATATTATGGAAAAAAAAAAAAAAACTTAATGGAAAGAATCCAAATGCAATCTGCTTAGAGGTCCAAACAGTAGAAGCCTGATCAATCATAAACACAAGTTAGCTGTCTATTCCCTTGAGAAAAGGAATAAAAGTAATAATACTATATTTCTTCTGTCTGTACTGAGAATATCTAATTATTTTTTCCCCTTCATTGATGGCAGTTGAACCCAGGGTCATGTGCTCCGTCATGGAGCTACACTGTCAGTATTTTGTTTCTTAATTTCACTATTATGCTCTTATCTCTAGCTTGAATTACATGACCTCTGAATCATTTTCCTTTTATAATTAGAAATGATTTTATTATAAATTAAAAATATAAATTTTAAAAATTTATGTATTTTTGTCAGCTTTTACTTAGAAGTTGTTTAGAAAACACTTTTTCTCACCGCCATCTTTTTTTTTTTTTTTTTTTTTTTTTTTTTTGGTGAATTTGCTTAGTTTGAGAATTTTCCTTTGGAAAAATCCAATTATAGATACTATCTGATATGTACCCTAAAGGAACATATTTTAATTTACTGGAAATTTTAACCCCTTTTTACTTTTCACTGTGTGGTTGACAGTTGCATTTGGGTCAGCTTTATAAAGTCTAAAAGTATCTTACAAAAGTTTTCCCAGGTAATTACTTGTCTCTCAAGAAGTGTTCCCAAGATGATGTATGCATGTATTCTTAATTACTGTGAACTCCTCTTATGAAAACATCCCCTCTAATTACTTTGAAAAGTCATCTTTCATTAAAGTAATTTTTTAGCCATTCAGTGGCACATATTCACAAAGTTATAACTTCTGGTAATATTGAATATGTAATGTTTAACCAGAATGTTATTTGCATTTCTGTTTCCTAATTCTAACCTGGCTTCTTCTCTGAGATGTGAATCTTACGCTTGTGAAATATGGAATCAAGAAGACACATAAGCAAAAGTCTAGTGAGAAATTAGGGCAGAGTGAATCCTGAGGTGCTATATACCACATCACACCCATTCAGATCTTGGTTCATCCCTGACTCACTTGTTCCTGGGTGTGTCTGTTTGGCCTTGGGAGTTATTAGTAATACAGACTAATATTAACCATCAGTTGGACCCATAGGTGAAAAAAAAAAAAAAAAAGGAAGGTGAATAGATGATGGGGGCTCTCAGCTGGTAATATAGAAGTAGTACTGAGCTACAGGCTTGGTCACCAGGACTCTATAATAAGTAGTGGCATTGAACAAGTCTTTGTCCTTTCCCAAGTATTTTCATTAATTTAATAAAAGATAGGAAGCAGTAGTTATCTGGTATTTTCTATTAAAAAAAAAAAAAACTAGCATCTTTATCCAAATCTCTAATCATGCTTAAAATAATGTTCTACTCCTTGGTGAATCAGTTCGCAATCTGAATGATTTTCATTGTGGCGTTGGGTTACTTCCATCCACATCACTTTGCAACCATGTCCTGGCCAGCTAAGTGTCATTTATGTGTTTTGCATCACTGCCTTCATTAGGCCAGGATCATCTCTCTCCCCTTTCATTGTTTGAATTTGAGTCAAAATTAGTTTCTTCCAGGAAAATATATTTCAACTAGTCAGATTTAATGACATTACTTTTCTGTGATATTAAATTGTACATCTTTTCTCTGAATAAAGTGTATTATATGTTAATGCATATTTACATTTGAGTATTTGTGTCTGAGAAGGAAAGGTGGGAGGGTGATGAGGTAGTGGAGATTAGGGAGGGAGGGAAAAAGAGAAAGAGGGACTGAGGGGAGAGGGGAGAGAGAGAAGAGAGACAACTTGTTAAAATTGTACTACCAGCTGTTGCTCTGCCTATATGGGAAAAATGTTTCTATGCCAAACTTCTGGTGCTATACAGAGAGATAACACATTCCACATTATTCTAGGGGTACACCTACTTTCTGTTTCTACTATTATCAGTAATCCTGGTGATATTAAATATGCTATTTTTAATGCACTTACTTGGGGGGGGGGATAAAAAAGGTACCATTAAGAGAACTTTTAACCTTATTGTAAGATAGTTTTATGCTTCCTTGATAACTTTTATGAGCAAAAAAGAATAGTCTCTTTGTATTCTAATTACCCAAATATAAATAATACTCTTATTTAATAAAGACATCCTGCAATGATTTGAAGGCTCAGAATATTGGAGTCAGCTTAAATCTCAGCTCATTTTATTAGACTTGGCAAATACAGCCTCTGAATTATTTTTTCCACATGTGACATGGTGACGCTAGTACTCCAAGGAATCCTTGTCAGGACTGGACGAAATGGCTGACTTTTCCAACATGACACCTGTCACATATTTAGCATCCTAGATGGCACTGACTTCTCTTCCCACCCTTTCCACCTCCTCCTATTTCTATTACCTTATTTCTTAATTCTGTCAAATTAAACTTGTTTTTGCAACCATTATTTTTGCATCAGCTAATATTTTTGCATCACTGAATTGGCATTTCTTCTTCTAAAATGAGAATAATCTTTGACCAACTTCAGGACTTAATAAGTCAGGGTCTTACTAGGAATGCCAGCTACGATGACTAGCTGTTTGTGATATGGACATTCCTGAAAAGATTTAAACATATGTCTGAAAGTATCTGAATGATTATATTATTTGCAGAGCAGCCCAACATTTTTCAAACATTGTTGCTTAGAAGGTTCAAACTGGGGAAATAATTGATTCAATACAATTATATACTTGAAAATAAGACCTACTATGAAGATAGCTTATATATATTATTATTATATATATATTGTATAATATTATATTATTATATATATATATTATTCAAAAAGATATCTTCCTTTGTAAAAGAAGTAGTGTTGACGAGAAAGAAAGTGAAACCATACTTTCTTACCTAAAGATCTGAAGACCAGAAAAGATCCATAACTCTGGCAGAAAGCTAAAGGTGCGGGGGGCATGCTTTACAGAGCTGGAGAAAAAAACAATCATTTTTTTTTTTTTTCATTCAGAACTTTAAAGATGTCAAAATTTACTGTTTTTTTTTTATAAAGATAATATAGCAAGAGTTCTATACTTATGAAAGATTACATGGTTTTGTGAATATCAGAAGTTCTTATTAATTATAGCCTTGCTGTCTTGGTGTTAAAACTTCATTTAAGTATCTCTTAGTTTATATAATGTATTATGTACTGAAAATTTATGATACAATTCAAAAGGGCATGAAGAATATTATTTATGACCTGCCCTACTTCACCCTTTTACCTTAAAATAAAAATTCTGCTTTAGTAATATTGTTCCTATTTTGGGGCTTGTTGAACCAAAAATTTGGAAAGGTATAAAAAAATGAAGATAAAATTGTATAAAATCTACTTGGTTGCACATCAAAATCATCAGTAATTTAAGAGCTTCATGTGTTTCAGACAGTACTTTTTAAGTAATATCTAAAAATCAACTATGGCTTTTATTTTCAACAGGCTTTCATTTAAAAATGGCAATTTACCTGGGCACAGTGGTATAGGACTGTAATCTTAGCCACTCAGGAGCTGAAGCTGGAGAATTGAAAATTCAGGGCCAGCCTGGGCAACTAAGCAAGACCCTGTCTCAGGAAAAAGAAAAATTAAAAGGATTGGAATGTAGCTTACTGGTAGAGTCCCCCTGTGTTGAGGCCCCTGTGCCAAAGTAAAATAAATAAATAAGTAAGTAAAATAAAATGGCATCTTAGCTTCAGAGTTATTTACAGATGACAGGAGAAACTTTTCCTTGCTAATATTAATCCATAGCTCTAGTTAATAGTTAGAAAAAAATTAAATATTGGAGTTATTTAGGAATACAAATGGTTCGTCTGACTAAGGGAAGTGTTTTTAAGACCATTTTATCTACTCAAATACTACTCTTTGGTTCTAAAAAATTTTTTGCTTTTATTTTATTTTATTTTTTGGCAAAATAGTCCTGTGCAGATTGCACATAATGTATGCAGTCTCTCTTTTGGACTCTGTGGGAATGTTATTGATGATGGTACGAAATTTAGCTGTGTCTTCTGAAGTAGGTCTCTGAAGGAATCTCTGAAGTTGAAAGTCTGTTTTTTACGATTATTTATGTTTGCTCATTTTCTTTCCTGTCTCAGGCTTAAAATAAAAACCAAATACTTATTGAAATATGAAATCACTTTCTGATGATCCACCTATAGTAGTTTGTTGAAATGGCAAAGCTAATTGTTATCTAAAACTTTATCATAAAACACTGAGCTTTCATAATACCTTCATAACACCTAAATTCCATAGGAACAGAATTTCCCAGTTTTTCAATCTCAAGTACTTTCATGTCTCAGTCAGAAAAAATAACTGGAAAGGGAAAGGGGGCAGGTGATGTCCAACAATGAATGAAGGAAAATGGGCAAAACGGAGAAAACTTGACCTGATGGTGGGTATTTTTGATAAAAACATTATAGAGATGATAAGCTTAAGACCTCCAGTACACTTGAAGGTATCTTGTCAAAAATTCACTTCCATGGGAATATGAGGATGTTGGTTTCCTTTACCTGTCTGTCCTCTTGATGAGATTTAAGTAATGAGATTTGCCATGGGAACCTTGTTGAGTTAATGGAAGCTGTAATACTACACTGATATTTTGTATTTGAAGGGTTCTGCATGCTCACCTACAGTTGCTACAGTGGCATCATGTAGTATATACCTTTATATCGGTTACTAGAATCTTAACTGGTCAGTCTTCAAATGATCTTGAAAAACTCAGATATAACTGAACTGAACTGGAAGAAGATTATGTTAAGTAGGTAAGGTCAACAACACCCAGAATGCAGACATGATCAGGAGGTACTTTGAAAGGAAACAGGTATTGTGAGTTCAAATATAGGGGAGATACGAAGAGGGAAGAAAAGGCCAGACAGACAATGAATTTGTCCTTTTGCCTCTGTTGAGTTCATTTGAGGGAGATCAGTCTTTGGCTAGAACTTAAGAGCTTTAAATGGCCCAGGCCATTCATTCATCCAGCAAATATTTGTTTAGTGCCCATTATAGATCAGGTACTGTTCTAAGTTCTGGGAATTCCCAAGAGCTCTCAACTGGAGCTTACACACAAGTGGGGAAGAGAGATAATAAGCATGATAAATGAGGAGTGCTGTGGAGAAAAATGAATCAAAATACAAATATGGTTGGGTAAGGAAAATTGGGAGAGGTGGTGAGGGTAGTTTGCCATTTTTAATAGAGTGATCAGAGTAGGCCTTAAGAAAGTGGCATGTGAGCCAAGATTTGAGGAAAGAAGGAGTGAGCCATGTGTATATTTGTGGTCAGAACAGACATAGGTGAAGCTTTAGGGCACAAATCTGGATTCTTGTTTGCTAGAGAAAGAGCAAACAGATCAGTTGCTACAACCATTAGAACAAAAGGGGGAATAAAGAGAGGATAAGTTTAAAGAGGTTATCAGGAGGCCAGACTTTGTAGGCCTCATGGGCCATTAGGAAGAACTTGGCTTATGATCCGTGTAAATTGAGAATCCACTGGACAATTTTGGGCAAAAGAGAAGTATGCTCAATTTTAAATGTACTGCATTTTTAAAAGGATGACTCTGGCATATGAACTGTAGAGACATATGTCAGCAGCATATTAGAGGCTACTAAAATAATTCAGGTAAAGAAGGATAATGTCTTAGTAAGGAGAGTAGCAGTGATAGCCAGGTTTGGAATATATTTTGAAGGTAGTGAATTGTGGGATATGAATTAACTTGATGTCTCCAACTTTTTTTGGCTTGAACAACTGGGAATGATTACCTTGTCATTTGAAGTTGGCATTAGAGGCCTCAGAGAACTGGGATCAGGAAGACAAGAGACTAAGTTGCAGAGGCCTTCAAGCTAGCACTTCACCACAGCTGTGGAGTGGCTGACATATAACCTCAGGCTCTTTGATCTGGGCTATAGAGAAGTCTAGATAAAGAGAAAAGGGTTCACATTAGAACATAAACACAGTGACTGGACTTGGAGAATAGTCCTCAACATGTGGGCTGGGCCTAGGTAAGAGACAGAGTTGGAAATAGCTTGCATAAGATTCAGGTTCAGTGGAATGAGTAAATAGAATGACTAGATGCTGACCCAGGACCTATGATAAAAATGATCATATGCCCTGCTGAGAAGTAGAACCATCACATAATCTTTTAAAGCAATTTTACAGACAATAATTAAACAATTCCTATGTGTAGGGCCAGTGGAGTGAAAGACACTATTAGAACTGGGAAGGTGTCACATAGAAGGACACATTTTTAAGAGGCCATTTTGGGATTTTTTTTTTCTTCCCCATGGTCCTTGGTAATAAACCCAGGGCCTCACACATGCTTTGGTGAAGAAATTTTGAGAAGTAGGAACTTGGTAGAGATCTTAGCATTTCAGACCACAGAGAATATGAGAAAAGTACAATCAGGAAGGAAAAAAAAGAAAAGGCAAAGGATACTACAACAAGTAGATTGGGACAAAATTATAGAAGTTCTTTTATATAATTTTGTGGAAGTAGAGTTCTTCCGGTAAGTCATGAAGTGTGTTTGAGTGACAATGATGTCATCAAACCCGTCCTTGGACAAATTAATATTTTGATTAGTTAAAAGTTGAGAAAAATACAAAACAGGTTATAACAAGTGTTGCAATAATAATCACCAATAAACTAATGGGCTGGAGCCAGCTGAAGTTCAATAGAAAACCAATGTCTTCTTGGAGTATAAAGATGTCTTCAGTTTACTATCACCACAGGGAAATGTAAACTGCTTAGTCCTATGTCTCAAGGAAGATGACATTTTTTTTTTTTTTTGGTGTTAAAGCTATTTATAAGATATAATTGTCTAATTTTAAACCCAAAAAATATTTCTTTACAATAATATTCAATGGTATACACTAGGTTTTATTCTATATATGCCTACAAAGTCCCTTTATATGCAAGATACTCTTTGATCATACAAATAGGTGCTATGAGTATATTAGCATCATTCAAGTGATTGTTGTATTAAAAGGGTCTGAATTTTTTTCATCATTTCACTCCTTAGGTATCGGAGGATGATAGAGACACTTCCTGAAAATTCAAAGTAGAAAAATTATGTTACAGATAAAGTATGTTCATAGTAGTTATTGGTAGATTTGTTAGTCCAACAAATCTATTATATATCTAAGGTTTACTTTTTTTTTAACCAGAGAAATTATATTCCTTATGGAAAACATGAAAAAATACAGAAAGGTTTAATGAAAAAATTCAATTACAGTCCCCAGTGAATAATAACTACTATTAATGTTAGACATTTTCTTCCCTATTAGTTAACTAGATGGAGAGAGAAATTTGTGTGCAAACAAGTTTGTTGATTATGTCTTTATTTTAAGGTTCTATATAAGTCTCTGAAAAAGAATGCTAATTTGATATATACATGTTGTGTATAATATAAAAAAAATGCTTCCTGACTTTTTTTTTTATTAATGATTTTCCTATAGTAAAATAATTGGGTTTTCTGTACTGAAATGTGATGATATACCAAAATAGGGCTGTGGGAGCTGCCTTCCCTAAAGCAAGTAATAAAGGGAGGTTCCTGTTCTGTAGGGGATTTAAAAACAATAATAAGGTTGACCAGAAGGCTCTCTGTGCTTTATTGTAGTGTAGGCTGGCAAATGTCAATATCATCAGTGACAACATACTCCTCTTTATCACTGCTGCCTCCATTTATCTCTTAACCATTACTGTACCCCTTGTTATACCAGTGCTGATATGATGAAAATCTTATGGTTGTATTCCTTCAGAACTGTTTTTATGTAAGTATTAGCTACTAAGTAATTAGTTGACTTTTGAAGTTTTAAAAGCAGTAAAATACAGTAAGTCTACATTTTCTTTCACATGCCAAAACTTTCCTTTAGGCTATATTAATTTTTTAGTAATAATCACCTTTTTATTTTTACCCCATGAATTCAAACACAGGAAATATTTTAAACTTGTAAATAAATGTGAAAGGCAAAACATTGCCATTTGGCTAAATATCAATCCAATATGTGCCATGGAAGAAAATCCATAATCAGGGGAAAAAATCAGTATCTGAGTCATAATAGTCATATTTAAACTGGCTGAAATTTTAGAGCAGTTACTGAAAAACAAAACCAATAGCCAAACAAACAGCAAGAAATCACCGTGGTTTGTATTTTTACACATGAGCAGAGGGAAACTGACAAAGTCAAAAGTCTATGCATAGTCATCCAGCTGATTAGTAACCTTCAGGACTGTTAGGTGTTTTGATTTCTATTCCAAGTCTCTGTTATATCATGTTACTTCGACCTTTAGAGGCAAAGAACAAAAAGGTTAAGTAACTTATCCTGAGTTTTAGAAGTAGGAAAAGGCGGGCTTGGAATTTGAGCCCAGGCAGTGGGCTCAAAAGAGCCTGGACTTGAAACTGCCACAGTGTGTTGCCTATGATAGACTACTTGGGCTGGCACTGTGCCAACCAGCTGAATTCTCCCACCACCCAGGTGCTATTAGGGTTGATCCTGGGAATCTGAGGGAGAGAATGTTGACCCATAAGCAGGACACCCAGGAGGCTTTTTGCTTTATTTCCTTTCACCTTCCTCTAATTTTTTTGGTAAGTTTTTGGTGGTTTTGTTCTGTCCTCTCATATGCCTGGAATATTCTGAATGAATGTTGGATATTTAATATGAAGAGGATTGGAGGATTTAGAGAGGATTTACTTTTCTTTGGGTTGGCAGTTCAAGTCAGGACTGATCTCACCTTATTCCAGGCAGGGAGTGAGATTTCACGAGGAAGATATTCATTGTTGGGATAGTGGTCTGTACCGAGCTTACATTTATTCTATATGTATATAACTCTTCTGGGGTCTCATATAAAAGCCTAAAGTGTATATTGGGGTCTCTCTAGGGAGAATCTAAACTCCAGTTTTTATCTCTAATATGAATGTCAAAGGCTTTCATAAGCTTCTTACCCGCTCAACAACTTCGTTTTATTATTTTCTCATGTTTTTTGCTCATTGAGCAATTCAGACTTTGGCAAATGCTGTAAGAACAGTAACTGCACAGATTCTTGGTGGTACTTTAGCTTGCTTTCCTTTTCTCTGTGATTAGGCATCCTTAGGTTCTTTTTGCTTGGTGGCTCTAGACTCCAGTTTTTGTCATCTTTATCTTTCCTCTTTTTGGTCGGGGGTACCTGGGATTGAACTCAGGAGTACTCGACCACTGAGCCACATCCCCAACCCTATTTTTTATTTTATTTAGAGACAGGGTCTCACTGAGTTGCTTAGCGCCTCGCTAAATTGCTGAGGCTGGCTTTGAACTTGTGATCCTCCTGCCTCAGCCTCCCAAGCCTCTGATATTACAGATATGCACCACTACGCCCGGCCTGTCTTCTTTATCTTTTTGAGATTGATGAAAAGCTCTTGACCACAGTTTACTGTTTGGCCTCAATGGCTTGCACTGTGAATTTGCAAATGTGAAATTGCAAGTAAAAATATATGGCCAAAAATAAATTTGACTTTATCTGTGATCTTGGCCCTACAAGTCCTGGCTGTCTTTATTTTATTTATTTTAAAGTATTTTTCTGCCCTTATTATTTTAAGTGGAATAATTGATCTAGTAGTAGCTATTATGGTCTGAAGCAGGAGACCCTTTTATTTCATTTTGAATGAATTAACATGAGAAAATATTTATGAAATCTACATATGAATTTAAGAAAAATTACACATCTCACATATGTATTAAAGGAGTTAAAAAATACACAGAAATAATAAACTATCAATACTTTAATGTTCAGAAAAATTATTTAAATTTAGTTTTTATTATTAAAATATAGCTATTACTCATTTAGTGAAACAGTTAAGGCTATTATGTTTTGAACATTTCAGATATTTTCATGGGTAGAAACTATTCTGTATTTCATTTTTCACTTCCTGTGTCTTACACAGGACCTCTGAGTCCTCGAAACACACTTTGCAATGTTTGACACTATGGGAGACTTAATAGGATTTACATGTTCCTACTTTTAAAATCCTAAATTCTGTATATATATATATTTTTAAGTGGCATTGTAAGTGTCATATAACCATGTATAATTTAATAGTTAAGTGTACATATAATATATATATATGTATATATATATGCACACACACACACACACACAACTTATATATAAAGAATTTTCACATTTTAGCTATTTATGTTAAACTTAACTGTTAAAACCAGGTGGTGCCTTGCAACCCTTATTGCCACTGCCTTGTCCCTACTGGTGGGAGCAAGGCCAGTAAGTTTGTAGCAACCTGAGGTGACACTCCCAGGGTTTGGTAGCTTTGCTTTTGTCAAAGCTTCCTCTGAATGGTTTTGTGAAGTCAGCATGTTTTAATTACTCATTCACTTTACTTGAAATTATGTCACTTAGACAACTTAAATGTGGGGGCCTTCAAAATTTTTTTCTTACTAATAGTGCTTTTTCTTATGAACTAGCAAGAAAAAAACCAACAGTACATAATGCCAAATTAGTTTTAGAATATGAAGATGAAAACAGTCATAGATGAAACCAAATACAAGAACTTGATAGCATCTTCATCATTGCTTTTTTTAAAAATAATTTCCTTCTAGAAAACAGATTTGGAAAAGTGTAATATTAACATGTTTTAGTTTGTATTCATTTGATCCTTTTTTCTTCAAAGTCATTATCAAGTTGAAACAATATAGGTACTTCTTGAATCCTCTTATTTCTAAGTTTTAAAATTCTTTATTTCAGTTGTTAATAATCCCATTTGAAAAACCATGCAGTTCATTCCGAAAATAAAAGATTGCTTTGTCTGCTGCCTTTGATATTTTTGTAAAAGTAGACCAATTTGGATTCCATCAAGAGTTTTCAAGGTTTGTTTACATAGTTTCACAGCAGCCAAATCCCTAGAGCTCAGAGTCACAGATATCCAAGGGCTTAGTTTCACGTTAGTGCATATGTCCACACTGTTTTATTTTTTAGGGTAAGATCAAAGAAGTTGAAGACCCAAATAATTATTTAAAAATAACACTGCAGAAAATGTGGCTCAAAGAATGTATGCATCAGTTGCACATGTAAAAATTTCCCTCTCAACTCTAGAAGTAGAAAATGTTCCCCCGCTTTTATTTCTCCTGGTTACTACTGAAGAAACCACTGAGTTGCTGTAACCCCTGGATTGCTGTGTTCTCTTAATTAGACCAAGGAGTTAAAGGAGGGCCCTCTAGAAGTGCCTTCCGATCCTATCCTGTGGCTTAATGTGAAGACAGCACCTCTTCATTATCTTCCCTGGAGGATATTCAGGAGGGTTTTCTTTAAACTTCCCATCTTTTCCCCTCAGGTGCCTGGTTTCTGCTTATTTTTCTTCTAATGTTTTTTTTTTTTTTTTTTCTTTTTCTTTTTCTTTCTTTTTTCCCTTTGGAGAAGGGAAACAATCTGATCTTGAGCCCCCTGCAATTCTGTTTCTTTCAACCTGATGCCTCTAGTTTGTAGTTATGGTTTCTTTGCTTCAACATGACATTTCTTTAGAAGAAAGTCACTTGCCTCCATCCTGTTATCTTCTTGTGCTACCATTCTTTCTTAACCTTTTAACCGTGAATATTTCAGAGATTTTTAATCTGTTTGTCTTTTGTGCTTTAGTTTCATAAATACCATACAGGTAGCATGGTTTTTGGTAACCCTACTGTCTGTTGATTTAAGTGGTTCTCCCCCAGTGTTCCATATTTGAATACAGGAAGCAATGAATCTACCAAGAATTTGCAAATGTAATTCCTAGGAACCTTTTTTTTTTTTTTTTTTAACTTCTCCAATTGGAAGTGGTCACATGTTCTGTGTGGTCTGTTTGAATTCTGATGAATTACCTGATTTTGTTTAGAATGACAGTCTCATAGATAAATTGGCAAAATTTGATCTCCATTCTGTAATTTAACGTGTACATGTAGTCTGCCAAGAAAATTCATGCACATGCCACACAAAATAACACCAACACAATCTAGTTCATACAGGTGTCTTATATCCAAGAGAACATATTTGAAGAGATTTGAATTAAGAATATGTGTCATCTTAGGGCACCTAACAAATAGAACTCTACAAGGTTTGTCCTCAACCATCTTGTGTTTAAGTTAACATTTTTCTTCCTGGAGTAGACTACAAAGCCAGCTTCTTGAATTTTTGTTTAGTAGGGAACATAGTGGAAAAATCCCCAAAGGGATTCAGAATTCAGATATAGGATGACTTTGTTTAGAAAAAATTTAGAATAAGCAGATAAAAATCTAATATCATGACTTCAGAATGCAGAAACGCATGAAGCAGGGTATAGGTCAGTGGCAGTGAACAGGAACTATGGATCCAAATTGCCTGGCTTTGAATCTTCGTTCTACAGCTTCACTTTTACTATGGACTAGGTATGGTGCCTAAAAGAGTATTTCAGCTGATCCTTAAAAACACTATGGGCTGTAATCCCAGCAGCTCACGAGGCAGAGCCAGCCTCTGCAAAAGCGAGGCACTAAGCAACTCAGTGAGACCCTGTCTCTAAATAAAATACAAAAATAGGGCTGGAGATGTGGCTCAGTGGTCAAGTGACCCTGAGTTCAGTCCCTGGCACCCCACCACCACTACCAAAAAAAAAAAAAAAAGCACTGTGGGATCAGTATTATTATTATTTTTTCTTTTTTCCCTGATACAGAAAATTCAGTTTCACCAAGTTAAGTAATTGGAACAAGGTCAGAAGGTTGATGGAGTCATGATCATAACGAAAGTCTCTGACTCCAAAGCTTAGGTTTTAACTCTTTATGGCAAGGGCCTTTAAAGATTGTGACTCAGAAAAGAAGTGGAAAAATAAGAGTAACATCCCAAAATTGGATCAGTGAGAAGGAACATTATAAGGAGATCTGGAATAAATCATCACTATTGAGCCTGGAGAGAACAAGGTTGGCTTAGCTTGAACAGCTGTGTTCCTGGTGTAGTGGAGGGGTAGATTCAATGCCACTTCAAGGTCGCTTCATTCTGTCATTTTAGCCTTACATGAAGTTCTATTATATTTATTTTACTTCTTTGAAATGTGTACATTTATTTTTGTAACACATGTATTTTAATGCTTTCTATAGTATGTTATAATTATACATAATAGTGAGGTTCATTGTGACATACATGCATGGAATATAATTTGCTCCATTTCAGGCCCCAGTACTTCCTTTTTCCCACTCCTTTTCTCTCTTCCTATTCTCCATCCTCTACTCTACTGGTCCTCCTTCTACAGATTTATTTATTTTTTATTGGTGCTTTATCCATATACATAAAGGTGAAATTCACTGTGGTATGTTCATATAGGTACAAAGCATAATTTGGCTAATTTCATTCTGCAGTTCTTCCCTTTTCCCATCCCTTTCCCCCTCCTCTGTGCCCTTTCCCCACTTAACTGTATCTTTTTTCACATTTAGGAAAATAACACCAATTTATGATTCTGGCTTTTACTACCATTTTCCCCCTCTTTCTGTCTTTTACCTCTATAAGTAGTTGTTCCATTTGAGAGTTTAACACAGTCACATATCATGACATCACAGATTCTAAAAATAAGCATGAAATTCATGTTCCTAGTTTTCACTCTGCACATATTGTATATAATGTTTGTTTCTGCTGATAAGACCCTAGTGTATAGTGACTGTCATTGTCAACAATCTTTATCATTGTGTTCCAGTATGTTTAAATAGCATCAAGTTTAAATTATTTCTGTATAGTGTTTTTTAGAAGTCAGGAAAGGATATTCTATATTTTAAAGTGTTTTTTCTTTTTAAAATTGACAAAATGAAAATGAAAAAAATATTTTAGTACTTAAAGTCACATTTCTATAACTGTCAGGAAAATTTACCTGGTTCAACTTTATATGTGTTGTTAGCCAGAATTCTTGGAAGGAACTTGTATAATAAAAATCAATTATATTTGTTGAAAATTAAATATAATTGGGTATTAGAGCCAAGTCAGGTTTCTTAGAGGCCATTATGAAATAGGAATGCAAAATAGTATGAAAATACATTTTCATGCAGTCTTCTTAGTAGTCAGCTAGAAGTTATCTCTGTATTTCCTTTTGGGATCCTTTTTACTATTCCTATTATCATTGCTACATTCCTTTTTATATATTTTCTCTGAGATCCTTTAGGATGCTTACTGCTTTCTAGCATATTGAGTGACGCTTTACCAGCTAATGGTTATGGCCTAATAGAAACAAACAAACAAACAAACAAACCAAAAACCAGTCATCTGGATAGTGGGGAAACTACAGATGAAAACCAGTCATGGGTACCATGGTTAATCTTAATAATATTTATAATCTCTTTGCTGATAATGAAAGTCTTAATTGCACTGTTATGTTCTGCATAGTTTAAATGTCACAAATAAGAAAGCCCTTAAATAAGCTTAAACATTCATTCCCTAGAATTAGGTTATAGGGACAGAGGGATCAAAACAGTTTTCTTAAGAGTTTTTGACAGAAATCCTAATAATTTTCATCTGAAAAATTCTGCAGATGTCTGGAAAAAGGCAAATCAACACAAAAACCTGACTTTCTAGCTGTCAGAATCAGGTCAAAAGTTTAGTCATAAACTTATATCATAAGAATTTATCATAGAATTTATATCATAGAATTTCTTAGTCACTCTCTTTACTTTTGTCTGGAGTGGTAGGATAATGAGACTGTAAAAAATAAATGTAAGCAGCACTAAGATATCCAGTAGAGGAATGAAACAGGCCACATGCCAGTTCATAACCAGTCTTGCTTTTAGCAAGGGGGTAGAGGTTAGACTAGTGTAAAATAGGAGTAGTGTTTGAACTATTTCCTAATCAGCAAGTTTAAGATTGAAAGAACTTTGTTGTTCTTTCAATCAATTATCTGGGCCAAAGAGAAGACCTGAATGCATAAGGAAAATAACAGAATTATTATATGTTTTTAGTTATCATTATTAGAATTTTTAAGATTCTAACACTTATACTTCTTGGTTGTATATAACATATTTCCTCTTTTCCTCTGATTATTTTTCTTGGAATGCCTAACAATATATTCTTCCTGCCCTTTTCAGCTGTTTAGCTTAAATTTTTAGCTTAAACAGGGTTTCCAAGAATCCAACATAGTTTTCTTTGCCTTCACCCTTAGAATTGATGCCTGAGAGGAACAAGGAGCATCTGGCACCCTTGATCCTACCCATTGCTGCTTTCTGGTGCTTCTCTCCCGACAAGTTGTCTCTAGCTCAGACAGCAGTTCTCCGCCAGGCCCGTATCAGTGCAGGTATAACAGGATTCCTCAGGAGATTCTTCTCTAGCTCTGTGCTGTGTGAGGCAGATTGGGTACTCTCTGGACTCTCTGGGGACTCAGAGGTGGAAATGGCTGGCCTTTTTAGTCATTTGTTATGTGTTGAAAATTGGGACAAAGGCCAGAAAGAGTGAAGTGCTGCTGATCACCACCAGTTCATGACCACTGTTTTCTGATTGTAGGGTTGTATGTTGTTGGTTGTTGTTATTACTATTTTGTTGTATTTTATAGTACCAGGAACTGAATCCAGAGCCTCACACATGCTAGGCAAGTGCTCTACCAACTGAGCATCACCAGCTCTGACAACCCCACCAGAGTGCTCCAGAGACCCCAGCTGAACTCCCATCTCTACTCTGCTTCCCATGGACTATTGCATTTATAATTTCCCACCAGGTTAATGGTATCACCATCTGACCACTCATTCAGAGGAGGGACTCCTTCCTTTCCCCTCTGCCTTCCCCTAGTCCCATATTTGTCAAGACTTGTTGAATTGGTCACCAGCATGTCAAATTGGTCCTATCTTCTCTATCTTCAGTGCTATTTACTCTACTTAAGGCTTGCGTGGTCTCCTCTAGACTATTTCATGGACCTTGTGACTCATCCACCATTCTCTTGCAGTGTTGCTGTGTTTTCCTCTTCAGGTTTTAGGTATCCTGTCTTTGTTGGCTGTTCCCTGAACTTGCCCAGTGAGCTCAGCTTTAGCATTCCTCCTCCTCAGGCATATTTTATGTAGCACTTAATCGTAAAGTGATTCTCATTTTGTGTCTGCCTGTCTTTCTATCTAAACTTAGAAGTGCTTGAGAGAGGAACTTTATTTTGTACATGTTAAAATTCCTAGCACACAATAAGTGCCCAGCTTATTTCTTAAATAAAAAATGATATATACAAATGTGGATTCTAATATGTTGTGAAATATAAAACAAGTGGTATAAATTGATAAAATAGGAATTGGAAAGGCTTTCCTATAATTTTTAAAAGGGCATTACACACATAACATTTTTGTGAATATGATTTCAAGGTTTCTCCAAGCATTTACTTTAAGAATTTCAAGAGCTGAAGGTGTATCTCAGTGGTAAAGTGCTTGCCTAGCATGTGTGAAGTCTTGGGATCAATCCCAGCAACACCAAAAATAAATAAAATTACATAAAACAAAATAAAGTAGAAAACCACAAAGATAATTTTGTATTTAATTTTAGGATTCTTTATTATAGTCAATGCAGCACTTGTATGCCTGATTCAAAATAGGCATTTTCTTAGTTTATATAGTAAGCTATAACAACATACCATAAACCAGATAGCTTATAAACAGCAGAAGTATGTTGATTACAGTTCTGGAGGCAAGGAAGTGCAAGATGAAGGCACTGGCATGTTTGGTGTCTGGTGAAAACCCATTCCTGGTTCACACACTGCCAGCCTCTCACTGTGTCCTTAAAGGGTACAAGTGACCAACTAGCTTTCTGGAGCCCATTTATGAAAGCTCTTCTCTCATGACCTAATCCTTCTCAGAGGCCAATCCAAATGAGATCCTCTTGCAGGTTGAGATTTGCACATGAATTTGGTGGTAGGGGATGCGCCAACATGCTATGACCAGAGCAGTCCAGTAGCTTGGGGATGTGGTCAAGCAGAATGCTGCTCAGATGCTCGGTCTCACATTTTGGTGACTGAAGGTCAGCGGGGCTCCTGGAGTAAAAATGATCCAAAGCATACATTTTAATCCTAAATAAATGACAGGATTCACACTAAAAGAGTCAAAAAGAAAATCTGAGGTATGAAGTGAATTAGAATAATTTTTCTTATGGCACATAGTTTATATCATAGTATACCTAAATCAAAACATAGCATCACATTTAGCACCTAAGATTTTGCCAGAACTCACATTAGATATGTATAACATAATTATGCATGTGAAATTATTAATGGAAATTATTATTGTAGCACACTTGCACTTCCTGATTGGACTTTCCTGGTTTTAGTAACTTTTTATAAATACAATGCACAAACATGAAAGCAAGAACAAAGAGGCATTTTTAGATCTAATTTGAGATCATTGCCTTCCAGTGGTATGGAGTCAGGGAAGAGTAAGCAGTCAGGCACCCCACTCCATACCAGCATGTCAGAATGGGGCTCCTTTTCAGATGCTCATTCTCCTTGTCCCCAGTAGGAAGCACCAGGTATCGTGGGCTTTTACTTGATGGGACTATGCTATTCCTGAAGAATATGGAAGCATCAAAGTGTATACAGTTGAAGGACAGAGTTGATAGTTGAGCTGATTTCTGTTTCACGGTTTAAAAATATTAAAAATAAAATGACATATATATGTGTGTGTGTATGTGTGTGTGTGTGTGTGTGTGTGTGTATATATATATATATATATTTTTTTTTTTTTTTTTTTTTTTTTTTTTTTTGTACTGGGGATTGAACTCAAGGGCACTGGACCACTGGGCCACATCCCCAGCCCTTTTTTGTATTTTATTAGAGACAGGGTCTCACTGAGTTGCTAAGTGCCTCGCCATTGCTGAGGCTGGCTTTGAACTCACGATCCTCCTGTGTCAGCCTCCCAAGTGCTGGGATTGCAGGCGTGTGCCACCGTGCCCTGGCTGACTTTTGTATTTTTAAATATCCAAAATGAAGCACTTATTAGAAATAATTTTGGTGCCAAAGATTCCATTTTTGCTGTTAATTGTGACCAATGAGTGAAAAAAATCAAGACCAGCTATAGGTATGTTAGTGACAAAATACACAAACATATACACACACAAGTAAATATGTGCAAGGAAGATATCCACTGCCTTACTTTGGAATGCTCAGTTGACTTTACAACTCACAGCCAAATGATGGCCCGCTTTCAATAATGTCATTTAGTAGGAAAGTGAGAAATGCCAAAACTGGAGTGTGGTAGACTATCCCATTCCACTTAAAAAGGCTGGGATATGTGGCTACAGAACCACAAGAATTATATCTTCATGGATAGCTAATAAGTAATAGCTGCCAGTGAGTGGAATGCTCACCATTCAAAGCAACTATAATTGTCTATACAGACATTAAAGTGATCATAAGTCAAAATTTAATTTTTTCAATAGAACATAGTTTCTTTGATACTGGAAAACTTTGCTGAGTTGTGGACTACATAGACTGTTGTTGACATGTGTGCAAACAGCTGGTCATGTGTCTGTATAGGAAAATGATGATTCTTGAGAGTCTAGAAAAGCCTGGAGGTTAAAGATAATACATCTTAGAATATACTTTAAATGGATCTTACTTTTGGATTGTTATCCTTGAATGCTATTGTCCCCTCCTAATAGTTTGACCATGTGTTCCTACACTATAAACATTAGTGAAATAGGGGAATTTGATAAATATCTAGCTCTATAATGAATATCAGTAAGTAAAATTATATCAGGCTTACATTGTTTCTCACAATTGTAAAAAAAAAATCATATATTGTTATCCTCTTGAACAAATGTGGTAAATGCCTATTATAAATAAGGCAAATAGAAGTCATAATTTTATTCCCTGAAGCCACTGTGTTAAAGAATGTCCTGTCATATGAAAGAATATATAACAAATCATATGCTTATTGAAAGAAAATTTTTAAATTGTTGCGATATAGCATTGCTATGATATAAAAATCGAATAAAATATTGTGGAGGTTCTTATTAAAAATAGCATTTCTTCCTTTATTCATTCCTTTCATGTTGAAACATAAAAGAAATAACAGTTGCTGGTTAAAATTATGCAGCAGAGTTTCTAACTTCTTTCTTGGGATGACCTTGAAGGTATTTTAGTATTTAACATACACACATTTTTGTTAACCAGATTTACAGAGAAGCAGTTTTAGGTGATTAAGCACTGTAACTCTGACAGGTGAATGTTATTTAGTGACAGATGTAGCATTTGTATGACAAGTAGCTAGTTTGCACTATTTCCTGTAGACCCTTCTTTGCTTCATTTCAAGCCATTTGAAGTCAGCTATCTTCCCATCCCTGAGTCCTTCCTATATAGGGGCAATAAGACCGACTTCATTCTCAGTCATAATTTGTACATTTGCTATCATAAAACTTAATCACTTTCAGCCGTTATTTCTTATCTAACTCGTAGCACAGGGATTGACTTATTGGGTTAAATATTATTTCCTATACTTGAGTGTCTTATTCCTGACAGTGGCAATAAGCTGCATGTTTTGAGAAGGGAGAGCAATGATAATTCCTGATGTGGACTAGGAAAAGTAAAGCTCTGTCCCCAAATTTAGAGGTACTTGCAGATCTATAAATGGTGACTTTGTTTTTAGTCATCCTGTGTTGTGATTCCATTGTTTTGGCTCTGCCAGCTTCCACAGAGAGAGATGTTGTAGGTCCACCATGTACTACATGGGATTTCTTCTTTTGGGGAAATACATTATTACAAAGTGTCCAATTCTCATGTTTCAGTGTTCAACTCTATTGTGATCATAGTGTTTCCAGTGTTTTTTTTCTTCTGTGTGTGTGTGTGTGTGTGTGTGTGTGTGTGTGTCGGGGGGTAGGGGCAGGAACCACACATGCCCTTCTTGATTGTGATAGTGATCTTATTTTTTACATTTTCCCACAATTTTTTTTTTTTTTTTTGTTGTCCTAAAATAAAAGGACCATAGCATATCAGGAAAAAATCCTCCCCTTATTCTATGAGTCAGATTGTTCTTCTCATTTTATGTCTAATATTCCATGAGTAATGCCTAATATTTTATATACATATAACTAAGGCAAAAAGAATTCCTATTAAGAAAGTTTGAGGAGTGCTAATTATTTCCTTTGTTTTCTTTCTCTGAACGAACACGTCAAGTGGTTCTTTAACTTCAGCTTTTGAAATAAAACAAAAGTGACTTACTTAGAGTGACTGACCCCCCAATTTGTAAGATGAGATTTATGTAGTTTATTTTCAAAATATTTAGAACAATTTATTTTGGTAATCAGAGAAATAGAACTAATTATACTTATAATACTCATACATCCCAAGGCAATACATAGAAGATAATAAAAATAACTTGACATAATTTCACTATTATAGTTTTTTTCTATTTTTTATTTCAATAAATGGGTTCACACTTAACATACTTTTTAAAAGTTTTTGTTTATTTTTTTTTTATTTTTTCACGTGGTGCTGAGGATTAAACCCAGTGCCTCACACACGTGAGACAAGCACTTACCTGAGTTATAACCCCAGCCCTTAACATACTTTTTTGAAATGGGCCTGTTTTCACCACTGTTTTCCATCCTATAACTGTGCCATAACTGTGATGCCCTATTATTTATTTGGACAATCCCTTTTCTTTTTTACAAATGTATGCAATTACAGAAAGTGCATACATCTCTATATATTTGAGTAAGGTTTTCTCCTCAAGGTAAGTCCAGAGAACTGGCTGGTATTATAGAAGGATATGATTTATTCACCTAGTACATGTAAAAAACATTGTGGGACTGACATCCAAGAGCATTTACTCAATTTATACTACCACTGAGCTTTCCTGTGAGTGCCCATTTCTCTCACCACCTGCTAACACTGAGTGTTGTCTATTGCTTCAATGTTTTTGGAAAAGATGATAGGCTTTGAGATCTTTTGCATGTTTTTATATGTTTAAGGGCTGCTGCATATATTTGTCTTAATCATTGTTCTATTGGGATATTAGTCTATGTTTTTCCATTTCCTAACTCCATAATGTAATACTCATTCTTTCTTAACCACTCTAAAGTCATCCTTATCAAAAAGCACCTTGAATGAGTTTTTTACTCATTCTCTCGTTATTTGTTTTTTTCTTTTCTTTTTTCTTAGGCAGGGAGTATACTGGATATTGAACCCAGTGATGCTTAATGACTGAGTCACATCCCTAGCACTTTTTATTTTTGTTTTTTTATTTTGAGACAGAGTCTTGCTAAGTTGCTTAGGGCCTCACTAAATTGCTGAGACTGGCTTTGAACTTTCAATCCTCCTGCCTCAGCCTCTGGAGTTGCTGGGATTATAGATATGCTCTACTGGCCCTGGCTCTTCTATATGCTTCTATATCACACTTACAGGGATAGGTTCTTACCTCACTGGCCAGCTCCTCCTTACTGATGCGTTCGAGTCAACCCTTATCCAGAATGACTAGAGGAAGGATTTTTTGTTATATTGAAAACTGTCCTGTGTGTCCTAGATTGTTTTTGTCCTACTCTTTTTGGCTAAGACAATTTGCTGCTAACTTTGTCTCTTTTGACTAATCCCAAATAGTTTTAAGTCTTTGCTTACATATTGTTGAATGCTTGATCAAATAATGAGTCAGTGCTTTTTAAAAATTACAAATGAAAGACTATTTTTCATTTGTTCTAGAAAGCTTTACAAAGTAGTTGTTTTTTACAGGTATGTAATGGTGTTTGGGGGTGATGCTTAGTACTGACACTGACATGCAGGCAGGTATCAAGTCCACCTTAACAAAAAACTTGTTCAAAAACTGTGAGTACAATTATCTTCCAAGAGTCCTAAGGTACACTGTTGAGGGAATCCATAGATACTACCATTTCTATCTATAATTAATGTTGTCCAAATATTAAGTACTCTTCTAATCTCTATCACTGACACTCCACCCCTTTATAAGCTCATTTAAGATAAACAGTCCTGCATATGTCACGCCCCACTCTGCAGCCCTGGTTGAATACTTCTCACTGTGCCTAGCAGAGAATGTAAGCTCAATATGTGCTTTTTAAATAGGGAGTGATATAGCCCCACCTCTGCCTACCCTGGTCTTGACTATTTATTCTATGAGTGCTCCAAAGAGATTAGACAAAGAGTCAGAGACTGAGGTCAGTTGGTGACATTAGTACTAGAACCATGTGGCCAAGAAATAGTAAGAAGCAGAGTCTGGCTGTGGCCATGCCAGCCATGGTTGGCAGGTAAGGTTGGGTGGCAAATACTGAGAAAAGAGAGGTAAAGGGAACATATATAATGAGGACCAAGAAAGGAAAATGAGGGGGAGAAGGAAGGAGTGGATAGAGAGAATATGATAGGGAGGGAAGAGAAAAGTAAAGAGAGCAGAGGGAAAATGAGAGAAAGAATGGAAGGTCAATTATGTGTAAAAAAAAAAAAAAAAAAGGAAAGATATTATATTCTGGCTGAGTATGGAAGTGCTTCCTAGGGCAGCAGCAATGGTGGTTGAGGCAGACAGGAGGAGTAGCTGCAGGGCACATGGGAATGGTGTGCTGCTTTTCAGAGGGAAGTCCTCTCTGTTTCCATTCAGAGAGGAAGAGGTGAGTAAGAGTGAAGGAGCCCCAATTAGGAAGGGCTATTGCGGCTAGCTGGAAGCCATAAGTTCCACCTGATATGTATGTGACGCACCTGTAAATGCACGTGAGGCACCCGCAAAGCTAAAGGTATATAACCAGGTGAAAGTGGTCGGAGTTAGGAGAATGAAGAATGAATTCATTCAGTCAGTCGTGCAGTCGCTCGGTCGGTCAGAAGAAGAGTTCTGGTCGGAGAAGAGGAAAAGAATCAGAGTGGCCAGAACGAAGGCAGAGTGGTTACAGATAGAAGAAGTAATGGCTGGTCAGAGTTAGGCCGAGGCTCCCCAGGAAGAAAGAAGAAAGAAGAAAGAAAGAAGCTCTAAAAAACAAATCTTTCTCTAAGCTAAGCTCTCTGTATCTTTCTTTCTCTCTCTCTAAGCTAAGAAGACAAGAAAAGCTCTCTCTAATCTTTTTCTCTAAAAATCTTTCTTTCCCTCTCTAAGCTCTCTCTAAGAAAGTAGAAGTAAAAGTAGTAATAGCTTTACTCTGCCTCTGAGAGTTTTCCTCCCGGGTTACGGTACCAGGTAGCTTACATAAGAGGACCCCCGGTGGGCATTTATTTGCTGTAGAGAAGTTGAAACTATCCAGCAGTTTGAAGCCATGCTAAACTCTTGCTATACCTCTGTAGCAGCTTTCATATTAGCCAGAGGAATGCATTCATTTCTATTCAAAACTTATAAGAATATAAACAATAGAGGTGGACTTGAGAAAATTGAATAAAATGAAAATAAAAATAGGATTTGGCCATAGGATCATGATTTTCTTCCTCGTGGATTATTCTCTGTGTATTGTGAATCATCCACTTTTGTTTTGTTTTGTTCCCCAATTTGCACCCATAAACATGATTTTCTCTCTACTGTGGAAGAACCATATTCCTCTGCTTACCCTATTTACATTAGCTGTGATCTTTCTTCTTTCATTTTATGATTAAGAGTCTCTAAAAAGTCACTTAAATTTATTTTCCCTGTCTCTCTTCTTTTACATTCATCCCAGTGTACCTACTATTCTTTAAAAACAACAGCAAAAATCTTATTAAAATCACAAATTAAGAAGACTCTTTGTTTCAGCTAATCATCCTGTTCCATCTCTACAGAGAATCTAAATTCTATTTAAATGGAGCTTTCAAAAGAGCATAACATACAAAATGTCTTGTTCAATTAAGAAATAAACTAGGTCATTTATTCCACTAAGAACAGATAAAAGTACTAGAACCTGTAACAGTGATTCTCCATAGGTAATATACAGGGGATAAATTGAGTTGGTGCTTTGGTATCCATGTTTTTCAGATTTTATCATCAAAATTAAGACAAATTTAATTATTTTTCTCAACTTAGATCTTAGTCCTGTATAATATGGTGTTTAGTTACACCAAGAGAAGATTTTGAATATTCCTTCAGTTAATAGGTGATTTTAAAAATGGTGATTTGATGGATAGATTATGTGGCTAAGAATTATATTTAAATCCTGGTAATATATTGCAACTGAATAACAGCACATAGGAGTCTACATTTATAGGTGCAGCCAGATACAGTCTCTTTCCTTCAGCATATATTTGTGAAACTTTTGGTTAGACATTCTTCCCTGATTACAATGAAATTCAGTTTATTTTGTTTTATTATTGTAATGTGTTCAAGGTGAACAGTACTATCAAAGTTAAACTTCCTTACAGTTATATGGAGAAAGCCTACTTTAAAATATATGCTTTGCATCCATTGTTTCATGTACCTCTTCCTGAATATCAGTTAACTGTAAAAAAATACAAATGCTAGAAACATTTTGCAGCCTTTTTGTTGTTTAGTATAGAAAAGCTATTATCTGTATTAATCATTATATTTTAAATTAAACTAAAGAATATTTTTTCTATCATGTTGATTTCAGTTAAATAGTATTTAAGAATTTGTTACATTTTATAGATACTACTTATATGTCTCAGTGGTTTGGAAATGCTATGGAAAAATAACAAAAGAACCATAAAGAATTGAAAAGACACTTCTCAGAAGAAGATACACAATTAATCAACAAATACATGAAAAAATGCTCAACATCACTGGCAATTAGAGAAATGCAAATTAAAACTACTCTATGATTTCATTTTACTCCAGTCAGAATGGCAGCCATTAAGAAACACAAACAACAATAAATGTTGGAGAGGATGTAGGGAAAAAGGCACACTCAGACATTGCTAGTGGGACTGCAGAATGGTGCAACCATTATGGAAGGCAGTATGGAGATTTCTTGGAAAACTGGGAATGGAACCACCCTATGACCCAGCCATCCCACTCCTGGGTCTATTCCCAAAGGACTTAAAAACAGCATATTACAGTGACACAGCCACTTCAATGTGTATAGCAGCACAATTCACAATAGCTAGATTGTGGAACCAACCAAGATATCCCTCAGTTGATAAATGGATAAAGAAAATGTGGTACATATACACAATGGAATTTTATTCAGCAATAAAATAAAAATAAAATAATGGCATTCGCAGGTAAATGGATGAAGTTGGAGAATATAATGCTAAGTGAAGTTAGTCAATCTCAAAAATCCAAATACCGAATGTTTTCTCTGATATAAGGAGCCTGATCCACAGTGGTGTTGGCTTGGGATACATAGGAGGCTTAGAGGAATGCTAGAAAGGTCAAAGGGGAGGGAGGGGAAGGAAGGGAGCAAGGTGGGAGGGAGGGGAAAAAAGAAAAGGTGGTTGAATAAGATGGATATCATTATCCTAAATGCATGATTGAAGATTTGAATGGTACGAATATACATTGTATACAAACAGTGTTTTGTAAAAAGATGCTCTATATGTTTATTATGAATTATAATGCATACTACTATTATAAATACAACTTTGAATAAAAGAAAAAAAAAGAATTACTCACTATTGCTAAAAATGTAAGTTGTAAAAGAAAATCAGAAGGGCTAATTTTTTGAATGAGGCCAGTAGTCATTCTGATAAGCTTAACACTGTAACTCTTTAGTTCTTTATTCTCTTGACTTTAAATTGTTTTTTTTTTTTGTTTTCAAGATTCTGTATAATATCTCTTTAGCTTTCTCATGAGGGGCCTACTAACATTGAAAAGAGGCCTTGATAATATTTCCATGGGGAATGTCTTAAGTTCTTTCTTAAAAAACAAAATCATAGAATCTCAAAGTTTGATGGCACCTCAAAGATCAGAGTTGACTTAATTTATTTCTTCACTCAGTATATGAATTTCTTCTATTCCATATAAGCTTCCATATAAACACTGTAGTATGAACCAAATTTCAGATTATGTATCAAGATTTGAAGGAATCTCAATCTATAATGTAGTGCTGGGGATACTACCCAGGGCCTCACACGTGCTAAGCAGACACGGTATCACTGAGCTATGTTTCCAGCCCTAATGCTAACATTTATTATAATATGGTATAATTTTTATTTTGGCTTGATAAGAGACCGAAGGCCATGCATATCGTTTTAACACATTTAGCATGAATAAGTCACCAGATGATTTTTATAAAAGGAATGGCAGGAAACAGATGTGATATAGGCCCCTGATGTAAAAAGGAAAAAAAAAAAATCCATCCAAGAAACACAAAATTAACATTACTTATTTAAGGCTCTCCTTGACCAAAAATAAGAAGATGGAAACAGTAAGTGGGCATAATACTTGGGAAATAAAAGACATCTATATCTCCTCATTTGTTAACCAAATGAAGATCTCTTCCTTCTTAGGATGTTGTGAGTATGAAAGCAGCCTGGCAAATGCTGACAAAGAGTATTAGAGTATTCTAATGGGAGTTGTATTTAGTGATACATCAACTCTCAAATTCTTTCTCTTTGTCTTACCTTTGTGTGTGTGTGTGTGTATGTGTGTGTGTTGCAAATGATCAAACCCAGAGTCTTGTACATGGTAGCCAGGTTCTCTATCACTGAGCTATAATCCCCAGCCTGTCTTCCATTTCATTATCAGAAACCCAGCAATTTCTATCACACAGCATTATGTTGGAGTTCCAACTTATAATTGTGAATATTGCTTCTTAAATGTGTTTCTTCTCCAAGGAGAAGAGCTTCTTTAAGAACTCTGAAATGTATCTTGCTTCAGTGCTCTATACATATTACCATTGTTGAACATTTTATTTATTGTGATTATTGAATTTAGAATTTTTAAATTAATGAGATTTTTCAAGTAATCACTTTTTAGCTATACATTTTTAGAAAAAAAAATTTAACCATAGCTTTTATATGTCGTATAATTTATGCATGCATTGAAACCCATCTATAATGAATTTTAATGCATTTGAAATTGAGCCTCACAGACTTAAAATTCTGCCCAGACTGGCTTCAGATTTGTTCACCATAGGCTACAGGAAAAAAATAGTATTTAATACTAGTTTCACCTATTGATAATCTTATGAAGATGGCCAGAATTTTGAAACAGGGATTAGAATATGATAATGGTTTATTTCAAGAATGGAACACTGCATTCAACTATTCTTTGCCACTTATTATTATAAGGAGGATTAACCATACATCTAAAGTCATATTCTACCAGAAAAGATGGCCACTATATTCTAGAAACCCTCTTATATATGCATATCCTCTGATTCAGTCAGGGGGCTGGAGTCATGTGGAATAGTTATAATGAGCTACAAGAAAACTAGGTCTAGTCATAGCTTTATCACTTATTGTGTGATTTTATATAAATAGTAGTTTCTATATCTTCAGCTTTTTGTCATTAATGTCATTCATGTGTGTTTGTATTCATAGAGAGAACACTATGTTTACCCCAACACACAGGACTGTTCTTGAGAAGTTTGATCTTATAAGCTTAACTTTCCACTATGCAAGTATTATTATTCCAAACTTACTAAGATCCATGCTTACAATTTTCACTTTGGGCATTTAGAATATATTTCAGGATATAGTACCATTTTAAATATCAGGCAGATGACCTTTAGGGGTCTTCTAGCTGTCTTATACATGTGTTCATACATAAAATATTACTAGAACCAGAAGACCAGTCAATAGAACAGTAAGTAATGTTTTTCTGTTTGTTCCATCCCAGCTTCCTCCCAGAACTCCATGGTTTTCAAATAAAACATACCTTGAGATGGTGCTTTATTAAGAAAAACCATGGTTAAGAATGTAGCTCAGTGACAGAGCACTTGTCTAGCATGTGTGGGGCCTGGTTTTGATCCCCAATACACTATATTTAAAAAAAAAAAAGAAAAGAAATCTGAATAGAATTTCAAGAAATTAAAAATGAAACATAATATTTATTTAAAATGTATTGTGTGTGTTTGTGTGTGTGTATATATATGTAATTATATATATGTATACATACATATATCTATATATTACACTGAAAATATCTATGGTTGATGTTTAGGAGAAGCAACAATGAATAATTTAGTAAATTTTATTGTTACATTTGGAAATTTGGATACAAAAATGACCAAGGTCCACTCTCACTCTCAAATAGCTTATTACCCCTGAGAATGCAAGGCCGAATGAAATAAGCACTGAAGTACAAATATACTGTAGATGGAGCACAAGGGAGGATGCAATTAATTTAGATTAATAAAATTGGCAAAGGCTTTGGGAAGGTGCCTATACCTGCAAGTAAGCTGTATCCTTAAAGATAAGTTGGATTTTCATAGACAAAGAAAAGATGGGGATTTAAGATAAAAGGAACCACATAAGCATGGTGTTTTGAAAGTGTATGTTTATCCAAACAGAATGCATGGAATATTCAGTGAGGAATAAAACTAAGAAAAGGAAGTCAGATTGCAATAGATCCTGAATACCATTGTAAAGAATTTACATTTGATTCTATAAATTGTTTTAAAAGGGCTTCTTTGAAAGATAAGAAATTGGCAGCAAGGAATTTACATTTGATTCTGTAAATTATTTTTAAATAGTTTATCTGAAATATAGAAATGGGAGGCCAAGCTCTATCTCCCAAGTCCCAGACCCTGATGACCAACTGATTATAAAAATTTCTACCTATCTAAATCATAGATAGCTGAAACTCAACAGATCTAAGTCAAACCCATTCATTCCAACCTTCACTCTGCCTATGTCTATCATTGACAACAGCAGTCACTTAGCTACCCAATGCAGAAATTTGGAAGTTACCTGGGACTACATCATCTTCATGTACCCTTGCATCCCATTGGCTGTTAGATTTTATTTTTTCTATCTAGTTTCTAAATATCTGTCCTCTGTTCTACATTGCTGAGCATGTTTCCCTCTGTCCTAATCCCTGCAGATGTATTTTCCTGCCCTTCTCTGGTTTTCTCAAACTGGTGTCATAGAAGGCATCACCTGCTCTTCCTTGCTGCATATATTTCTGGTGAGGAGCATGTTACCTCCCACAAGGCACCAACACAATCATGAAACACTGGAGGGAGAGGAAACTGTTTCCCATGCTGGTTTCCCTAACAGTGTCAACACTTCTGAAAACAGCCTTTTCATAAATGTCTCACCAATGAAAGTTCTTAGGGAAATTCGGATTCCTTCCAGAACCCGGAGTGATATAATCCCCTGTGCCAATTAGGTTTGATGCTCACAGAACTTCTTCCACCTCTGCCTCCCAAGTCACTATAATTACAGGTATGCACCACCACACCTGACTACAAACTACGTATTTTATACTGTTTTTTAGAACTATTTTTTTCCAAATGCAACATTAATAGGAAAATACTTATTCTATAATGATAAATATACAGTATCCAACATTGTGTAAATAAGATAATCTCAGTTTTGTGAAAATATACAAAGGAAAAGAAGCATTGTTCTTGGTTGTGAAATTAGTGCTGTTTTTTTCCTTAGAATTTTTTCCTTAGAATTTTCCTATAATTTTTCTCTGGGGAGAGAGAGAACAAGAGGAAAAGAGGGAGTCAGACAGAGTGTCCAATTCTGTGGGTTTTTTTTTTTTTTGTTTGTTTGTTTGTTTGTTGCTTTTAGTTGTAGATGAACACAATACCTTTATCTTATTTATTTATTATAAATATTTATTTATTTGTTTAGTTGTACACAGTGCCTTTATATCTTATTTATTTTTTATGTGGTGCTGAGAATCAAACCCAGTGCCTCACTTGTCCTAGGCAAGTACTCTACCACACAGCTACAACCCCAGCCCCGTCTCTGTTTTTAATAGATATTTTTTTCCATCTTTAATAATTTATTCACAAAGAATATTTTATGACATGAAAAATGCATACAATATATACTAATGATGTAAAAATACAGAGTGAAATTTTAATTTCAAAAAAATGCATAATTTTAATTTTTATATTTACACATATTTTTACATTTTAATAAATGCACTTGAGTTTTCCTACATTTAAAAGTATTTTTGCCTGTTTCTGGTAAATTTCAGATAAAAATGTATAAATTTTTTAAATTTATTTTTATTTATTTATTTTTTATTCTAAGATGTTATAAATGACAGCAGAATGCATTACATTTCATATTACACATATAGAGCACTTTTTTTACAAATCTCTGGTTGTATGCAAAGTATATTCACATCATTCGTGACTTCATACATGCACTTAGGGTAATGATATCCATCTCATTCTACCATCTTTTTTTTTTTTTTTTTCCTTCACCCTTTTGCTCCCTCCCTTCCTCTCCCTCCCCATTGGCCATTCTAGTGTTCCTCTAATCCTCCTGTGCTCCCCATCCCAACCCGACTGTGAATTGGCCTCCTTATATTACTAACCTTGTATGTGTTTTTCTTACCTAGGTGCCTAGAATTCATACAAATGCCTAAAATTTACTTAAGAAGTTTGAATTTAATTTGCAAAAAGCCTATCTGACATAAAGTCTAAAAAAAACTGAGATGATCTTTTAACTGGATTTAGTGATAAGGCTGTTGTAAGAAGTGAGGCTGGAGTCTCTTTTAGATGATCATAAATTGTAATTTAGCTTAAAATTAAAAATTTTCAAGAATATTTTACATAACTGTTTTCTTCCTCCTTTCAGAGGACAGATTATTTCAGGCCACTTATCAGTTGTCAGGCTTACTGTTGCATTTGATTTGATCAGCTCAATTAATAAAGCTAAAGGTTAGATTTATTGAATAATAATTTGGATAAATTTTTATTATAAATTTTAATAATTCGGATAAATTTTCCTCAGCTATGACTTATCTAAATGTTTTAATAATGCCTATCTATATATAATTCTCTTATGCCACTTAATTTATTTCAAAAAGGAATTCTCAAATAACCTAAATTGCTGACATATTTAAATTGCCCCCAAACATGAAATTCCAATTTGAATTTTACTTGTCAGAATAAATGTGCCTTTTTAATGTTATTTGTGTCCCTACATGTGGAAGATGAAAAATGAAATTATTCAGTGTGGAAATACTAAGTTCTAAAATGCCATTTTGTATTTTTGCTGCATTAACCAAATTTAATGAATTGCTCCAAGGGAATATTTATATAGTTTTTCTCCTCCATTTTGTCCTCCACATCTCATTCTGTTCCTCTTCTTTAATCATTAACTTCCAATTCCCCTAGATTTATAGTTTAACTGTCTGCTGGAGGATGCATTTATATGTAACATTTTCTTTTCAAATAACATTCATTTAGAATATCAGTGAAGTGTGATACATACAAACATGGAAATTCCTTAATTTTATGTTAAAACAGTTTGGTTCAATATAATGAAAATATTTGAGATAAATGTGGTTATTTCAACCTTTGACAGGGCCAATCTCAGTTTTGATAAATTGTCAATTTTTGGATGTAAAATCTGTAATAAACAAAAACAGCCTTTTAGCCCAGAACACTAAGTTCCCTTTTATGAACCTACTATAGAAAAATAAGTAAATGATATTTTATAATTTCCCCAGCAGAAAAAAACTGAAGATTTTATCAATCATGTTCTTGAAGATTTAAGAATAGAAGCTGCTAATAAAATACAGAATCTGCAACTTTCAGCCCAACTGAAAAACATTTGCTGTGTTCTGTTTTATATTGGTGTGAAAACAATCCAAGAGAGGAAAGAAGAGTGAAATAAAAAACTAAATACATGTAAATTGACCATTGGGTACAGGTGTTATGAATTCATTTCATTAAATATAAACTGCTTATTTAATATTTCATGACCTTAATGAAACTCTTATATTTAAACTCTTATATTTAATGAAACTCTTATATTTAAACTTATAATATTATATTATATTTAAACTTATATTATATTTAAACTCTTATATTTAAGTTTCTTATTCAAATGGAAATGAATATGGGATAAATAATACTCTTTTTGTTGCCATGTGGCAGGTTGGATTTTTTTTTATGTCAGGTTAATTAATTTCTTATAGTTGCTTTCAAATTGGGATGGTTGTGTTGCCCAAATAAAGGATGCAGCCTCTTAAAACGAGAACAGAAAGTTTTGCTTTGTTCTATTTATTATTTTAATTGTTGGGAGGATGTTTGGTTAAGGTGAACATAATTTTTAAAAATATCATCCTGTGGTCAATTTGGCTGCCTCTTTGTCTCCCAACCTTGCTTAAAGCAAATCTTGTGCTTCAGATCATTTAATTTCATCTGAACTGGCTTAATATGATTGTCTGGAAGAAATAAGGCTTTTTGAAAACATAACTCACATGTATGTATCAAACCTAAGCAACAATGAAAATGTCATTCATGTTTTCAAATGACAAGTCAGTATTGAAATTTCCCTGACTGTTACATACAAGTCTTTTCACAGTCATTTTGTTAAAGTCCAAACAAGATCCAGGCCCCATATTGCATTTGGTTGACATGTCCTCTAATTGTTTTTTAATTTACACATTTTCTGCTTTTTAAATTTTTTTTAAGTAGTGGTTGGGTATTTATTTACTGAACATTTCCTAGGTATCTTTTAAATGGAAGCAACCAACAGGTGTGTTCATATTAACATTAACAAAGTAATGCTTCTCATTAGAAATCATTCATAAGGTACATGTCATATAACTCTTGCCCTAGGAAAGAACATACCTAAGTTCATTTTGCATGATACAAGACCAAGCTTAATAACATAATAAAAATAACATTTATTTATATCTTGAATCCAGCACTTACCTGTCCTTTCCTAAATGGTCACTTTTCATTAGATCCACTAGACTTGAATTTTTCCCTCATGGTGATTTCTTGTCTCTCCACATTCTTTGCATCAATCCATCAGTATCTTTGGACTTTGCTTAGTACTTAATGTCAGGACCCACCTCTATCAATATGAATTTAGCCCCACCACCTGCTCCCTTTTCTTCCATTCAGGGGCTTGTTGAACATTACTGGAAAATGTCTCAACAACATATTAAGATGTTAACTTTGTACTTTTTAACCTGAATTGGGCTCTTATTATTAACTCTGCTGATCTCTTTTAATGTCTCACTAAATTCTTACTAAATTCCTTAGAGCAGTTTTTCTGAGTCTTTTTCATTCATATACAAGCCCATGCTTGGAATGCTCACTGTGCACTTAGAAGGAAACTACTTTCAAGCAGGAGGTATGTCAAGGGCATCAAGGGACAGTCCCTTAATCTGTTTCCCTTTCTCTTCTGTGTCCTACATACTACTAAAATGTTTCCATTATAATGTATTTTCCTATCCCCATAGTCTTAGTATATTTGTACAACCTAATTCTGATGCAAACTCTTCCTCCTATGCTTATTCTATTCCATTTTGACGCCATTGAGATCTTATAGCATCAAATGGATCACTTCTTTCCTACTTTATTATTTTGTATCCGTTTATTTTTTTCTTGTATGCCTAAACATGTTTAAATTTCAGTAATTAGCACAGAGAACCATGCATAGTTGGATGGGTCAATGGGTGGGTGGATGAATGGACTAGTAGGTAGAATGGAAAAACAACTTTTTATCACATTTTGACCTAGTCCAGTGGCTTTCCTTCTGCCCATGAACAAAATGCTATTTTTGAATGTTAGGTTTTCTTATCATGGTACAGTAATTTGCTGTGTAATATAGGTCTCCAAGCCATAAAGATCTCTTTTTAATCTTTCTCTCTTGTCCTTCACCATCAGTCAGCCAGTAAGTCTTGTCAAATCATCTTTTATGTCACCTCCGTCCTTTTTTTTTTTCCAGAAGGTATTTTTTTTTTTCCATTTCTTATTTTTATTTTTTTTTATTTAAAATAAAACGTTTTTAAAAATTTGTTCTAATTACGATGGAGCTGGAGAATATTATGCTAAGTGAAATAAGCCAATCCCAAAGAACCAAAAGCAGAATGCTTTTTTTCTGATATGTGGATTATAATTCACCTCCATCCCTTTTCTTCCTGCTACTACCATCCACATTGGGGTCTTATGAGAGATTGGGACTAAAACCTCATTTCTCTGCCTGCTATTAGCTATTGTACTCATCCTGTATATACGAACATATTGATCTTTTTAGGTAGTGTTTTAACCACTTTATTATTTAGCTATAAAGTTTTAAGTCGTCTCTGTTGTACCTTGGGGAATTTGTAGTTAGTCTGGCATTTCCGTGTAGTCTGGGCCAGATTTGCTTTCATAATCTTTCTAGCTCTATTGCTAACTCCTCCTAAATGTAATTCCATTTCCCACCAAAATCAGTCCCCTAGCTTCCATGCTGCTTTGTCTCTGAGCCTTCCTGATGGCTCAGCTCCTATTACCCAAATTGCTCATCTTCATACACTAATCTACAGCTTTACTAAGGCATCTGGACTCATGACGTGAGTCTTTCTCTTGCCTTAGTGTCCTTCACTACTTTTTTGTTGTAACAGGTACTCCTTTATATCACTAAAAATCAAGTAAGGTAACAGCTATCCCAAGCCCCTGATGATATTGTTACTGAGAAAAGGCTATCTTCCAAGAGGTCCCTGGAAAAATACAAAATACCATAATCATGTTTGCCAAGATCTAGATTCTGAGGTTTGAGAATTGAAAGCCTGATCCATAAATTCACTTTGACTAAGCTTGTAACATTGATGTCTGACAACAGAACGCCATTTTACAGTGCCAGTTGCAATGGCTCACTGTCCTAATAGATTTGTCTTATCCAGCTGGCTCATTTTCTCTTTGTAGCCATATATACACAGTTAGCCCCAATATACTTGAAGGCATAAAATCAGAACAAGAAGAACTCATGTGATGTTTAAAATGCATCTGGCTCAAATGCCATTACTACACAAGTGTACCAAGCCAAGAAACCTAATGGTTTCTTCCTAATTTGAGTTCTTTCTCATTTCATTGCCATGCTATGTACATGGTTAATGAAAATTAAAAAGCCAGAGAAAATAATATAATAATGATCTACCCTTTTGCAGTAGTTTTACATCCTTGATCAGAATTTCGAGGAGTTTTCATTGGTTCAAATTATGATTTAAAATAATAGTTATCATACATTTATTTTCTCCATCATAAGTTTTCTTTTAAATATCACCATTTAAAATAACCAGTTACACATATTACTATAGTGCAAAATTTAAAGGTTAGTAGCAAGCAATTAAGAAATTAAGTAGAAGAGTGTTTATAACTTTTTTTAATTTATTTTTTATTCAAAGTTGTCTTTATAATAGTAGTATGCATTATGATTCATAATAAACATAATGTATGGCCGTTGGTCGTTACACACACACACACACACACACACACACGCACGCACACCCCCTTGTTTTAGCAAGTTGTCTTCTGTATGACTGTTCTCATTCGCTAACCCTGGTTGAAAATATAGTCATTTCAGTTTTTTTCTTTTAAAATATAGTCATTTCAGTTTTTTACTCTAAATTTTGATCCAAAATTACAGACTTATCTGTAAAATTAGATAAGATATAGCAAATTTTAAATTTTAAAAACATTTACAATGGATTGTAATAACTTGTATTGCTTTTAATTGAAGTTAAAAGTGAAATTAAAGTGAAAGTGAAGTTAAAAGTCATAAATAAATATTGCATTTTTATACTTCATTCCTAATGAGGTAATACTACCCTGTATCCATCTATTCTGTATCTATATGCCCTGAAATATTAAAGTACTATGTGGCATGTATGTTGTCTTCAAAAAATTATGAATGTATCATGATTTGTCAGCAGTCTATAATTGCTTTTGAATGAATATATAAACTTAATGTTCTTTTTCTGTTTTTATAAATGTTTCTAGAATTTTACTAAAATATGGCCCAGATTGTTTAGTAGTAGCACTTGAGAAAAGATTAGCAATTCTAGTTCTCTAATGTTACATCAACTATCTCTACTTTATAAATTTTTAAATGTTGGCTCTTTAATTGATATATGAAAGCACCAAAATTGTGCATCTTAATGGGATATCACATATTTGGTACATGTACACATAGTATAATTAGATTAGATTTATCTCATTGAACATTTATTTCTTCTTTATGGAGAAAACATTCAAAATATTCAAAGCATTCAAAATTTTCTTCTAGCATTTTGAATGCACAGTGCGTATTCCCTATCTGTAGTTACCCTATTCTGCAATAACATGCCACAAATTCATACACTCATTTAACTGCAACTTAGTACCCACTGATCAACCTTTCCCCATCCTCTTTCCACTTTCACCAGCCTCTGGTCACCAGCTTTTATGAGGTCAGTATTTTTTAGATTCCACATATGTGTGAGATCATGTGGTGCTTGTTTTTCTGTGCCTGACTTATTTCATTTAAAATAAAGATCTCTAGTTCCATCCCTCTTGTTGCTAATGACGAGATTTCATTCTTTTTGTAGCTGAATAATATTCGATTATGTATATGCACCATGTTTTCCTTATATGTTTTCAGTTGACAGACACTTAGGTTATTTACATTTCTGGCTATTTGGAATAATGCTGCAGTGAACATAGGCATACAGATGTCTCCTCAACTCACTGATTTCACTTTCCTTTGTATACATACATGGTAGTGAGATTGCTGGATTATATGGTCATTCCGTTTTTAATTTTTCAAGAAACCTCCATTTAATAATAATGGCTGGAATGATTTACATTCCAACAATAGTGTGTATGAGTTTCTTTTTCTCCACACCCTCACCAGTAGTTGTTATCTTTTGTGTTTTTGATAATAGCAGTTTCTCCTTGAGTGAGGTGATAACTCCAGAGTGCTTTTGATTTGCATTTCTCTGATCATTAGGGATGTTAAGCATTTTTCATATACCTATTGACTATTTTTATGCCTTCTTTTGACAAATAATTATTTAGTTCTGTTGATCATTTTTTATTGTTATTGTTTTGTGTGTGGTACTGGGGATTGAACCCAGGGCCTCACACATGCCAGGCAAGTACTTAACCACTGAGCTACATCCCCAGCCCTGAATTGACCATTTTAAAATCAGGTTATTGGTCTTTTTGCTATTGAGTTTTGGAGTTCCTTATATATTCTGGATACTGACCTGTCAGACGTATACTTTGCTAATATGTTCTCCCATTCTGTAGGTTATCTCTTTACTCTGCTTGTTTCCTTTGCTTTGCAAAAGCTTTTTAGTTTGATGTAATGTTATTTGTTTATATTTTCTTTTTCCTTTGCTTTTGGGATCTTGTTCAAAAATTCGTCCCTATTCCATTCTTTTGAGTAGTTGCTCTCTGTTTTCTTCTAGTAGTTTCACTGTTTGGGCTGTTAGGTTTAAGTCTTTCACCCATTTTTATTTGAATTTTGAAACTTGTGAAGAGAACAATGTTTACTTTAAAGAGTGTGGCTGTGATACTCGTAGAGTTGGGTTCAGCACAAAATTAGAGGCATTATAATCATTAGCTGGTTGGACAGAATCTGCTTTATTGGCCCCTCCTCTCCTCTCCAGCCTCAAAAGATGCAGCTCTCCTCAGAGCTCCGTCTTAGACTCTGTAAGGTGGACTGTTCCTGTGGTCACACAGCTTGATCATTGTAGTGCAAGAAAAGTTGAAACTCCTGAGATCAGTTTTTACCAACACTACTTACTTTATCTAGATCCTCTGATACCTGAGCTTCTGAGACATTTACCAGACCAAGTTTCAGTAAAAGTCACTTTGGGGGAAGTGTGGGGAAAATGAGAACATGTAAGAAGATTAAATTGCTGAAATTAGTGGAACTGACTCTCTTTGCAGTTTCACTTAAACCTGTTTTTCTTGCCTCCCAATTTCTTTCAGACTTCTTCGCTAGACTAAACGTTATTTTCAAAAGCAAAGGAGCCTACTTACACAGTGCTGACATAAAAGTTTGCTTAAATAGAATAAAAGTAAAAGTATATTTTATTTTTAAGTACTTCACTTTGAAGTATAGTTGGTCACATAATGTCATGCAAAGAATGGGGAAAAAAGTGGTTGAATAAGATGGATATCATTATTCTAAATGCATGATTGAAGACTTGAAAGCTGCGAATATACTTTGTATACAAACTGTTTTATGTAAAAAGATGCTATATATGTATGGTATGAACTGTAATACATACTACTATAAATAAAAATTAAAAAAAAAAGAATGTGGGAAATAACATCAGTTTTTCTTCCGAGTTGCCATCCATATGTATCAGTTCTATAAATCAGTACCATTGTCCAAACATTCCTCTTTACATCTTTTGACTTTTATTATAATACTCTAGATTTTTTCCCCACTTTTACCAAGTGGTGTTTGATTATATTTTTGCAAGTTATGTATAATGCACCTTGTAATCTGCTTGTTGAATAGTGAAAGCTAATTATTTATGTATCATAGATAATTTGACTTATAGGTGTCAAATCTTTGTTGTTTCCCACTGGTAATATATAAATCAATTTTGAATCATGAGCCCCTAACATGTCATGAGTGAGTCAGTTTTCATGGCTTTATATGTAAAAATGAAGCTCTGTAATACATTTTCGTGATAGAGTTTGAAATCTGTACTATTCATATTATTTTAGCCATCATAATCAGTTGCAGCATAGAAGTTCAGAACCTGGTATATGTACGATCTTCTTTGTTTTAATTAATTTATTATATACAGAGCTGTTCCAGTGATTTCTCCAAGATCACTTAATTTATGGCAGACCAAAGTAGTTGATATATAATCATGGCTATCAGATCTTACTTAGGCTGCACAAGAATTAGGGCCAAAGACACTTATTCTTCATCTCAGCCTCTTTTTTTGTTTTCTGAAACCCATTTAGCACATTATTTTTGACATGTTTTTATAGACTTAAAAAATATATATTCCTTAAGTGATCATTTTCCCTTTTCTATTACTCAATTCTTAAAAGTTTTCCAGTTGTGTTCAATTTAGTTATAAATACAGTTATTATAAAGCTCCATTAATTTTTTTTTTTTCATTTGAATTCCCTATTATTTTTTCTTCTGATGAGAAAAATAAATTCTCCTGTCTCTGTTCAATTACCGAGGAAGTCTGAATCCCTTCAAATGAAACATAAAAGATAAAATATTCCTTTTTGAGGGTGATAATGACAGTTGTGTGACTACAGAACATTAACCTGAGGTACACCTACATTTCATTAAATATCTAGGTCATACAAAAACATATTGCTAATAGCTTTGTGTCCTAATAGATTACAAATAGAAAATAAATGTAAGATTTGAAAATAAAATGCTGAAGTTAGCACAGCATATTTCTAAGGAAATGCAAATATTCAGCATCAACATTGTAGTGAACATTTTGGATCAAATTTGTCATCCAGTTTCAGTTTGTGCATGTGCATTTATTGCTGGGGATTGAACCCAAGGCCTTGCTACTGTTTATTTTTCTTATCACTGGTTTCTACCAGACATTTTTTTAATGTACTTGCAAATATGAACATTATAATAAAGGTCATTAAACAATCTCACAATCTCTTCATGAGCCAGTAGAACTTAGATATTTTCAGTATGCATATTGTTATTAGAAACATTTTCCCAAGATACCGTTTTGACCAGATATTCTCTTTTTAGGATTTATATTGTTCCACAGGTCAAACTTAAACATGTATCAGATTTTCAAGATCTTTTATAACCTATATAATTCTCTGATTACATTTATTTTATGCTCATAAGCATGATGATCTTTGGATTTAACTTTAGGTGAATTCAGTACACATTTGTTAAAATATTATCATCATCTTCATTCTCATCTTTGCCTGTGTGTCTTTGCAATGCTAGTCTTCCAGCTTAGATGGCTAAAAATAATCTTTATTCATTATTTAAGGCTTATCCTTGAAGCCTTGTTGTCTGTTTCATTCTCCTGTGTTCCAACTCCTAACAACCATGCACATATACACTGAATTTTTAAATTTAATACTGTATTGTGAGAAAAATAAGTAAAAACTAATGTCCTTGAATCAGGTTCTCTGAAACTACTAAAAAAAAAAAAAAAATCATGTTTCTTTCAAATGTTAAAAGCGATGCAGGATATCTTTTAAAAAATATTCCAAGTCTGATGATGAATGGACTTATTTCAATTTACAAGGCAAGAATAAAACAAGAATATAGAATCAAGAGAAGAATTTAAGGAGTATAAACTCTTGTGGTAGTTTAATGAAAACCATTTAACATAAATCGTTTCTGTATTGACATATAATCAGTCAATGTATCTTTTGAAAGCATTATTCTAATCAGGCATATACTTTTTCTTAGATTACATATAGTCATTATGGTCATATCTACTGCACAATGTGATTTAAATGACTAACTGGGCAAGTAGTAATTTCACATAAAAATTTGAATACATCATTTCTAATCATTACTCTTCCCAGAATGTAATCTACCATAAAGAAGAGCTACGTGTTATTTTACCTAAAATGTTCTGTAGCTTTTATGTAACTTTTCACTACATTGTGTGAAGGTTAAAAAAGAGAAGCCCTGACAATCATCAGGAATACAAATAATAATAAGTGTTGGTGAGGATGTGGGGAAAAAATACACTGATACATTGTAGGTGGGACTGCAAATTAGTGCAATCACTTTGTAAAGTAGTATGGAGATTCCTGAAAACACTAATAATGGAACCACTATATGACCTAGCTATTCCACTCCTCAGTACACTTCCAAAAGATTTTAAATCAGCATGCTACACTGATACAGCCACACCAATGTTTATAGTAGCACAATTCACATAGCCAAGCTATGGAACCAATGTAGGTGCCCTTCAACATAGAATGGATAATATGGTGTATATACAAATGGAGTGTTATTTAGCCATAATAAAGACTAATATTATGGCATTTCCTGGTAAATGGATAGAACTAGAAACTATCATACTAAGTAAAATAAGCCAATCTCCAAAAGTCAAAGGTTGAATGTTTTCTTTGGTTAGCAGAAGCTAATCCAAAATAAGGGGGGAGGGAATCATATATACACACACACACACACACACACACACACACACACATACATATATATGCAGAGAGAAAAAGGAAAAATAATTTCATCAAATCAGAGGAAAGATCAATGGAGTAGACAAGGGGATTGAGGAGGAGAAAGAAGGAATGGGAAAAGAGAAGTACAGCAGAGTGAATATGACCAAACTGTCATGTGTGTATGCATAGATATTACAAGGTGAGTCTTGGTATTTGGTCTATCCACAGGACACTAATCAAAAACAAAACAAAACCTGTAAATGGATTGAAGAGGGCTCAGTAGAATGGAGTGAGGGGAGCAGGGATGGGGGGTCAGGTGGAAGTGCTAGGAACTGAATTGGAGTGGGTTCTGTTCCATTCTTTTGTGATAATTAAAAAGAATAAAAGGAAGAAAGAAATAGAAGCCCCACCAAGCAGCCTGGCTTGGTTAGCATTAGATAAACTTATTGAAAATATATAATCCAATCTCCTGGCTGCTGATTTAGTGTATTTTCTGCATGCAAGAATGACTGTCATTTGTTTTACCTTTGATGTGATAGAATCATCTAATAGCTAAGTGACTTCAATTGCTTTTTTGTAAGAAAAAATCTTTGTGTATCCTGGTAATAGTTTTTGTTCATTCCCCAAATCTAAAATAATTTGTTGCGGGAGACTATCTAGTAAATTAAAAAGGAATTCTTAGATAATCTACAGATTAAAGAATACCATGTTATATAGCAATGATTCTTTGTTTTTGTTTTTTAAATCCTCTCTAATTAAAAGAAATTAGTGCCAGACTGCACCAGGCATATTTTTCTAGAATTTGTTTTGCAAAATAAATATGTATGTGTGTGTGTGTGTGTGTGTGTGTGTGTGTGATGGATATTTTCTTTATGTTACTGCTCCTATATTATCACACTATTCATTAATGCATAAAATTACATTAGATTAATAATTGGAGATGTGCTTTGAAACTTTACACATTTGATATTATTGAGAATATTTTCAAGAGTCAGGTGAGATTGTTTTCACTAGTTTCTCCCTTCTGATGCCTCACACCAATTCATTAATTTAAAAAAAAAAATGAGAGATACCACTTAGCATGGTAGAAATTGTTCTTCCTGCAGACAGTCTGACTGAAATGTTTCACAGGTAGTGTGAAGAAGGTCATCTAGTGATATGACCATGGCCCAACATTTTGTTTAAATATAATATTAGAATAAATAAAAATGACTTCATATTAGCCATGACTCTATCCTCTTCTAACATATCCTGATGTTTCTGTTGCATTATTCTGGTCTGTGGTCATGTGCCTGTTCCCAGCCCATTCCATTCCCTTGCATTTTTTGATGGCTTTGGACGCTACTTCCTATTACTCTTTTTGACACTTATCTTGCCTCAATTTCTGGAATTGAAATATACAAGTAAGAAATCTTTCCATAGACCACCTCCTTGTCTTTTCCTGGTGATCTTTTCCTAATATACCTCAGCCATTGACTCTCAGTCATATCCTTGAAGTTAACAGGCAGATCCTCCCTAATCTAATTGATGTATCCACATCTGATAATCCCTACTGCTTCTATTTCTTCCTTACTGATTCTGGCCTAAGCTTTTATCAAACATTTTTGTCTTTTTATTTTTTTAAACTTTGTTTTATGGAAAGTTTCAAAAGTAGAAAGAATAATACAAAGAGACCTCGTGTATAGTAAACCATCCTCAAAAACTTCATGACTAATTTTGTTTTATTTTCTATAATGTGGATTAAATACAAGTCAAGATTGTTTTTCCTCCGTGGCCATATTAACATGTATATTTAAAAGATGAGGTACACACTAAACTTAAACATGCACAATTCCTTAATATCTACCTGTCCTTTAAAACCAGAAAAACATCCAACTCATTGATCTTGTCCCCAATTCTCTGTCTTTCACAGTCATAGCGTCTTGTTTCCTCTCTATTTCCAGTCCAAATCCCAGTTAATCATTGCAGTCTCTCTACCTTATGCATACCTTCAATTCCTCTACCCTTTCTCAAGTTGTTATACTGTGTGGCAGGACCACAGCCATGGTTAAATCAAACTCTCTGGCTATTCCATGCCTGCACCCCTGCAGCTGAACAAGGTTGGAGAATAAGGTACAATCATTATCTATCTACTATTCCCATCACAAGTTTATCACCTGGTGAGCCCTTATGCTAAACAGCAACCAAACTCTATTTTCTTAGTCTATTTCCTTTCCTACCCTTCTAGATGACTTCTTGGTATCCTTTCCTCAGACCTCTAAAATGTCATCCTAAAGCTTCCCTCTCAGTTGAGCACCTCATTTTCCACGACACCGACAAAATCAATTTTCCCCAGTGTCTCTAGCACATCCTGTCTCCTTCCAGCAACTGCATGTTTGCATATGGCTTCGTCTGATCATTTGCTGGTCTGTACAGTAGATGCTATGATTCCTTTGTTTTTTCACTAGATTCTATCCCTCATTGCCCACTCTTACTCAAAGACCTTGCTCCAGAACTCTCCCCTTCCCACTTCCCTTCCCACATTCTCATGTATCATTAATTTTCACTCTTTACTAGAACATTTTAGTAGCGTATACATGCTATTTTTCCTCACCTTAAAACAAGTACAACTTCTCTTGACCCAACTTGACCTGCAGTGTTGCTTCATTTTTCTGCTTCCTATTTTAGCCAAATTATAAAAACATATTTGTCCATTGCAGTTATATCCAGTGTCTGTCCTCCCATTCTCTCCCAGACACCTCCCACGAAGGCTCTTGCTCTTACTTCTTCACTAAATCTGCACGAGGCCTAGCAGTAGAACTTGGTGCTCTTCACACCCTCCTCCTGATACTGTGCTTGGATTTCAGGATGCCACCCTTGCTGTTACCGTCTCTTGTATTAGGCCATTTTAACTTTGGAGTGTCCCAGGATTCATTCCTTGGTCTTCTATTTATCCTCTCTCCCTTGATGACTGGGATTTAATTATCTCCACACCACTGACACCTAATTTACATCTCTGGCCCAGACCTCTCTCTACTCAGCATTCTGTTTGGATATCCAGGCCCCTCAAACATAAATTTCCTTATTAATATTGTATCTAAAACTTAATGCACCTGCTGTCAATTCTGTCTTTTTGAGGCAAAAAGTTTTAGTGTTGCCCTCCTTTTCCTTTTTTCCCCACTCTTCATATGTAGTCCATTCACAAGTTCTTTTGGCTCAGATACCCAGTATTGCCCATCACAGACACCACCATCCTGGTCCTTGCCATCACCTCCTGCTGCAGTTATCCTGTTTCAAACTTTGCTCCCACTCCTAAAGTCTGTTCATTTTGGGGGGGTGGGAGGGGTACAGCGGATTGAACTCAGGGCACTCGACCACTGAGCCACATCCCTAGCCTTATTATTTGTTTTATTTAGAGACAGGGTCTCACTGAGTTGCTTAGCACCTCAATTTTGCTGAGGCTGGCCTTGAACTCATGGTCCTCCTGCCTCAGCCTCCCAAGCTGCTGGGATTACAGGCATGCCACTGCACCCCGCTCTAAAGTCTGTTCTTAAACACAATATTCAGACATGTCCTTTTAAAACATAGACAATTAGGGTAACAAATCAGCATATGTGTTTTCGCTTATTTTTAATATATTTTACTTTGTATTTTAGAAAATGGCACACATATTAGTATATGCTTTATATATGTGTATAAATATGTATGCATTTAATTGTTTTCTATTTTGTCCAGTTTTTACTGAAACTGAACAATTTCTTAATCTTTATTATGTATCTGAAATTGTTTCTTATCCTTTCTTTAACAGGTCATTGCTTTAGTGATGGATATGTTTACAGATGTGGACATTTTCAAAGAAATCGTGGAGGCATCAACCCGGGGTGTATCTGTGTACATTTTACTTGACGAGTCCAATTTTAATCATTTTCTAAATATGACTGAAAAGCAGGGTTGTCAAATTCAACGTCTCAGGGTAAGAATTCTATTTTTTTTCTCAAGCATTTTTGTTTATCATTTTCATCTCATCCAGTTTAAGTCATGCTAACATAGATTAATCCAAAAGTAAAAAAAAAAGAAAAAAAAAGTATGCATACTTAAGGTGATACAATGATTGATCATAGACAGGTCCCCTGGTGCTTTCCAGAATATGCCTGAAAACATGTCCTCATATGAGGCTTTTCTCAGTTAACTTTGCTAGGATATTTAATGCTTCCATGTTGCAGGTACAACCTTGAATCCATTGACACGAGCACATCTATGATTTAGCATGTATTGTGATCATTTGACTTTTGAAAGGAAGACCGATTTTAATTTGTTATTTTATCTTCATGATGCTATAATTCAAAATGATTTGTCAGAATAGGATCCTAAGTGATTAATCAAATCATTCTGTATAATTATAAAGCACTATCTATCACTTCTTTAAGCTATGTTGAAATATATTTTATAAATGATTATTTTTCTTGAGTAATTTTTGGGAGATATTTCTCACAATTTTTGTATGTGTTTTAAAAGTTGAATTTAAGTAAGTGTTTTTTGTTAGGTTTTATATTGATATATGTCAAGACTTTTCAAAATATCTCCTTTCTAGCTAGCCATAATTTAAAATTTATATTTACATATAATTCTAGAACATTCGAGTGCGGACAGTAAAAGGTCAAGATTATCTTTCAAAAACGGGGGCGAAATTTCATGGAAAAATGGAACAGAAATTTTTGTTAGTTGACTGTCAGAAAGTGATGTATGGCTCCTACAGGTAAGAACATTGTGTTTGTTTTCAGCATTATCCATCATTTAAATAATTGATTTGTTTCAAATTTTTGTACAGTCAACTTAGCTCTCTCTTAAAAATAAGAAAGGAACGCTGGCATGGAAGATTGGAGACCATGTTTCCCTTTTGGTCCTGCCTCTAAAGGATTAAGACCTTAGGCAAATCCTGCGTTCCCTGGAGCTTCAAGTTCTTCTTCTAGAAAATGAGGAGGTTGACTAATCTCTTAGGCTCCCTACAGCTCTACAACACTAAAGGTAGTTTTTCTCCTGTGAAAACACTGTATAGTGTAGATTAAGTAACAACTACTTATAAAAATAGATGCTCTTTACTGCTTTGAAGAGACCATTGAATAGATTTTTCTTATTTTGGTGTTATTCAGAATCTTATCACACCAGAACGGCAGCCCAATTCAGGTCAGGCTTATCCAGAGTATGAACACCTGTCAACATTCCCTCTTAAATCCTGGCATCAGTCCTGCATGAGATACAGGATGAGGCTGTGTGAACAAGCAGATAAAAGTACCTGCAAACATTTGTGCAGTGCCAGGTCGCCAGGGCAGTGCAGATTCACTTTTTTTTTTCCTTTTTTTAAATTTAACATTGTATATATAACAATATCATTCATTACATTTCATATTACATATATAGAACACCTTTTAACATAACACTGTTTGGATACAAAGCATATTTCATACTATTCATGTCTTGAATCATGCATTTAAGATACTGATATCCATCTCATTCTACCATCTTCTTTTTATTTTTTTTCCCTTCATACCCCCTTGCTCACTCTCTTCCCCTCCCTCCCCATTGACCTTTCTAGAGTTCCTCTAATCCTCCTATGTTCCCTAACCCAACCCCACTGTGAATCAGCCTACTTATATCAGAGGAAAACATTTGGCATTTGGATTTTTGTGGTTGACTAACTTCATTTAGCATTGTGCTCTCCATCTTCATCCATTTACCTGTGAATGCCATGATTTTATTCTCTTCAATTGCTGAGTAATATTCCATTGTGTATATATACCACATTTTCTTTATCCACTCATCTACTGAGGGGCATCTAGGTTAGTTCCACAATCTAGCTATTGTGAATTGAACCACTATAAACATTGATGTGGCGGTGTCCCTGTAGTATGCTCCTTTTAAGTCCTTTGGGAATAGACCCAGGAGTGGGATGGCTGGGTCATAAGGTAGATCCATTCCCAGTTTTCCAAGGAATCTCCATACTGCTTTCCATAATGGCTGCACCATTTTGCAGACCATTATGGTTTAGGCTCCAAGTTCCTTAATAAGAATCCTGCAGCATAAGAATTAATATCAAGAGTCAATAAATGGGATAGATTCAAACTTAAAAGCTTCCTTCTCAGCAAAACAATCAATGAGGTGAATAGAAAACCAATTATTCGGGAACAAATTTTTACCACATGCACTTCAGATAGAGCACTAATCTCTAGACTATATAAAGAACACAAAAATCTTAACACCAAAAAAACAAATAATCTAGTCAATAAATGGGCCAAGGAACTGAAAAAACATTTCCCAGATTCACTATTAAAGATGAGGGAGACCCCAAAAAAGAGGTGGATATAAATAGGACAGTGGGAGGGGAGTCCATGGTCTCTTTTCTTAAAAGCTTAAAAGGTCCCAGGAAGGAGAAACCATGCTGAAATTGTGGCCTCAAGCAAGTCATTTAATTTGGTTGCTCTTTGATTTGCTGAGCTGAAAATAAGGATATTCATAGAACTTGCCTCATGACATAGTTATGAAGATTAAATGAGTTAATGCATCCTAAACCCCTAATCTTAGCTATTATTTTAGGACTTCGTTGTAACTATTATTTTCTGCTACCATTCCCTTTATGCTCAGGGAGTTTTTTTGTTATTGCTGTTTGGAGTTCCAAGTGAATACTTGTTAAGAGCAGAAATTACAATTAATGCTTAAAATTAATGAGTCCTTTTAAAGTCTTATTATATGTGTATATATTTGTTCAGATCTACTTAGTTTTAGAGTTTTTAATTAAAATTGTAATTAAAATTGAGAGCTTATTTGACTCACAGAATGGTGTTTCTTATTTAAGTTCATCATAATTAATACTTTGTGTTTTTAATATTTAACTTGACTTTTAAGATTGTCTTCAGTAGGAAATTTTACCTCAACTTTGTTTTGCTACCACTAGGTATTAATAGGTGCCCAGTGTTCGGATAACTGTAGCTAAGCTGCTTTATATTGATGTGGGGAGAAACAGATAATTGCAATTACCAAAACCAATACAAAGCAAAAACTCTTTCTTTCTATCTATATCATAGGTCAGAGGTATATTAGAAGTAAACGTGGAATCCTAGGAACACAGATAATAACAATGCACCAAAACTTCTTTCTAACAACTCTATTCTTTTTGTTACTTCAAGTTCATTTTAATTATACTTCTTTAAAATGTACTGGTTGTCAACCATTCTTATTTTGTTTTTCATGACTGAATATCATAGATCTTTCTTAATGCTAACAATATTTTCATGGATTCTGTTAGAATAGTTACAAACCAGTTTGATTAAAAAAGGTTCTCCTATACTTTAGCCTTAGTCTTTCATATTCTAATATTGCCATTGTTTTCCTCACAGAAAACTTGAAAAATGTCTTCTTTAATTCAGAATTCTTTGCTGTGGGATTCATTGGGTTCTAAACTCCCAGCCTTTCTGGACAGCCCTGGAATTTGTATTCATCACAGTCACACATCTGTCATTGGATAGCTCACACATCGTCATGACAGTTTCATCAGGAAAAAACAACAGGCTTTTTGCCATAACATGATACTAACATTGATGACATAAAACACTTACATACTTTTTAATCAATGTGCATAAAGAATATCTTGAATTTGATAACCCATTTGAAATTCTCATATAAAACCCTGAAAATATTTAGTAAAGCATTTTCCACAAATTGAACCAAGAAAGAATTTTATAAGCTTCTATTTCCTAAATCATATGATCTCTATAAAAGTTACTTCCCAAAGACTCACTGAAGTTGGTGTCTCTCCAGTGCCATTTTTGATCAGACATAAAGATTATCATATTTGAGATTCATACTACAATAAATATACCATTACTACATACACCCCATGAATTTTACTTTTTAACACCCTGCCAGGAACCCAGAGTTTTTTAATCCACTGTTTGGTATGAGAATTCATAGCCACATTTCCAACTTCATGACTAATATACATCAGTGTGTGTTTAGAGGAGATGGGAATAATTTCTTAAAATTAAATATTACTAAAGGATGTATAATATAAAACAGTATTTCTTGTGTTTCATCTCTACTCACTGTTGGTTCTGACCTCTAAATGCAATTATTCACTTCCTTGAGCTAGTTCTTCTGATTTTTATTCCATTCCTTCAATAATGTGAGCATACTGTTCTTTCTTAATTTATCAATTTCAATTATTGTATCTTAGCTTTTCATTACAGTAATTGAGGAATTGTATTTCTCACCCATTCACATCCACTTTCCTTTCTTATCTCCAGTTTCTCAATATAGTTTTATCACAAGTTTTGCTAACTGAAAAGTCCAGGATTACATTATTGAAATTCTGTCAAAATTGACCATTGCTGAGCCATGGAGTAATTTATGATATATGTCATAACAGAGTTAAAAATGGCCATTTTATTTTTGCTTTTATTCATTATTCTTGTTTTATACCTCTCTATTACTAGTTTTCCAGTTGACCACACATTTTGCAGCATTTTGTGGTATTTTCCAAATACTAAGTAGCTGACAACAATCTGTGATGTTTAACCTGGCCTAACCAGGAACACAATTAGAACCCTCATATATCCCATATTCCTGGGTGGTTTAATCTATGATTTCTTAAGTCCCACTTTTCTTTGTTTTTGTTTCCATGTTTCTACTTGTCTCCCAAGTTTGCTCAAAAACATTTTAAACCCCCAAATTTGTAATTCTAGGTGATTTGAAGCTTAGTTTGAGATGGAACTCTTGACTGAATCATTTGCCTCCAAGTTTGGAAGGTGTTATAATCAAAGTTACTGTTGAGAAGTCTCAACAATTATTACTCCCATTCTTTTCATGTAAATATTTTCCCCCCCTTTCTTGAAGTTCTAGGACATTTTCCTACCACCCTGTTTAATTTGTTCTAATCTATGTCTATTCTCTTTTTTCCAGTTTATTGAGGTATAAAGTTAAGTTGCTGATTTGAGATCTTTCTGCATTTTTAATGTATGCATCTACAGCTTTAACTTCCCTCTTGGAGGTGTTCTCTTTGCATTCCATAAATTTTAATATGTTGAATTTCCATTTTCATTTGTCTCAAGGTATCTTCTGATTTCTCTTGTGACTTTCTTTGACCCATTTGTTGTTCAAAACTGTTAAATTTTTGTTAATTTACAAATGTCTGTAGACTTTTCAGTTTTTTTTATGTTATTGATTTCTAGTTTTATTCCATTATAATCAGAGAAGTTACTTTGCATGATTCAAATCTTCCTTACATTGTTAAGACTCGTGTTTGGTTTTATGTCTATCCTGGAGAATATTCTATGTCATTTTTTTTTTAATTTTCAATTGTAAATGGACACAATACCTTTATTATTTATTTATTTATTTTTATGTGGTACTGAGGATTGAATCCAGTGCCTCACATGCGCCAGGCAAGTGCTTTACCACTGAGCCACAACCCAGCCCCTACTGTATGTCAATTTGAGAAGAATGTATATTCTGCTTTTGTTGAGTGTTCTATGTGTGTCTGTTCGACCCATTGGTCCACAGTATTGATCAAGTTGTCTGTTTCTTTATTGATCCTCTCTCTTGTTATCTTTGAAAGTGGCTACTAAATATTTTACCCACTCAGTTTTGCCAAAGTTTGCTTCTGAATGATTGATGATAAAGCTGATCAGAAGTTGGGTAGGAAATGTTTGTCAAAATTGAATTTTCAACTGAGTGATTGCCTGGGGTCCTGGCAGTTTTATAGAAGGATCCACACATGTCAATATACATAGCTTGTCTGGGGCTGTTCAGTGTTTCCTGAGAATAATCTCTTTCCATGCCCGTTTAGTAGAAGGGGGCAAAATTTGGAGATGATATGGCCCCGACCACAGGTCAGATTCCATTTTCTAGTCTGTTTCTGGGATACAGAAACAGTCTGTAACAACAACAAACTGGAAGAGGGAATTAAGGGCCTGATAATTCTTGTTTTCAGCCTCAACTTTATCTCTGCCTTGTGCTGTTTAAAGATCCTGAGCTAAGATCTCCTCTGGGTCACTTTCTGCTGAAAAGGATGGAAGGAATGGTGAATGGGAGAGGGAAGAGAAGGGAACCTATAGGCCCAGCTCTTCTAAATAGAGACTTTAGTAATCCCCATTTCCCTGTTTTTGTGTCTTTAATAACCATTCTGTCTGTTTTATATCACTATAGTTGAATACTACATACTGGGTAATTTATAGAGAAAATAAACTTATTTCTTAAAGTCCTAGAAACTGTGAGGTACAAGGTCAAGGGGCTGCATCTGGTGAGAGTATTCCCACTGGTGGGGATTTTCTAGAGTCCAAGGCAGTGCAGGGTATCACATGGTGTGAAACTTGATAGCTTGGGTTTTTCTTCCTTTTCACATAAAACACTAATTGCATCATGGCATCCCACCCTCATGACCTCATCTAATCCTAATTACCTCCCAAAAGTTCTGCCTCCACATACATTAGCATATGACCTTGAGGATTAAGTTTCCAGCACATGAATTCTGAAGGACACATTCAAACCATAGCAGTGACCTACCATCTGTTGTACCCTTTGCTTCCAACAGTGAATCCATAAATTTTGTATTGGCCCAAATGGCTTATTCCCATTGGTACTCAACTTGCACAATCTTCCTCTGAATTGTCAGCTACCACTTTTCTTTTGGATTTCTCTGCTTGGCTTCAAAATACATTGAATATTTCCACCTGTTACCTTTTTCCTTTGCTGTCTTCCTAGTAGTATAAAGGCAAGAAAAAGAAATAAACATGATTAATAAACCAAATTTAACTGAAACCTTTTAAACCTTCCATGAATATAAACATCTCTGCCTTTTAATCCTCTGTGACTTAGAAAATAATAGTTCATTTATACTTTCATGTGTTTGTTTATAGTAAATATTTTAAAGTGTCTACACCAAGCACCATTCTTAACCCCTGAGAATATGGTCCTCAACAAGGAACACAAGGTCAATAAGCTAAGAAAAGTTTTATTTTAGTGAGCAGGGAAGACAAAGAGAAAACAAACAATAAAATATCAGATAGTAATAAGGAGGACTGGGGCAATCAGACCAGGGAAATAGGATCAAGCATGGTAGCATGGCTACTTTATGGTTACAAGTTAGTTAGTCAGGGACTGTCAGAAGGAGGAAAGTATCTTCAAGGAAACAGTAACAACAAAAAATCCTGGAATATATTATCTGGTGGAGCTGTTATCTCTAGAGAAAAGGCCAATGTGGCAGGAACACCTTCTGAAGAAGAGAGCTCTTCAAGGTAGAAGAGGAAAGAATATATAGAAAAGGTATTCTCTTAGGTCAGATAAGGAGTTTGGATTTCATTTTAAATAAATGGAAAATTCTATGTAGGAATATGACATGACCCAATTTATATTCTGAATACATCATTTCTGCAACTGTTAATTGAAAAATAAGCAAATGAAGAAAAGCCAACTTAGCAGATGACACCTCAGACTAGGATCATCGGAAGCAGGAGAGATCTGTGATAGGTTTGGGAATCAGAGTGAACAGGACCTGTTTATTCCTCTTGGTTCTGGGAAAGAGAGCATCAGAGGTAGCTCCTGTTTTCTATCTTGATCTCCTGAAAGGATGATTGAGCCACTGACTTAAATAAAGGGGAGGAAACAGGTTGTGGGAAGAGGAGTATTGGATGAGGATCTATGACGTCTTAGTTTTAGGAAGTCCATTAAAATTGCAAGTCCAGTTTGCACAGTAGTTCCAGAGATAAGGAAGAGATCAGCACTGACAATGCAGATCTTATTGACATTTAGACAATATAAATCACCAAGGGTGAGAGAGGAATACTGGAATCCATCCCCAAACCCTGCAGAATGCCCCTTTTCTCCATATTCTCAGATTTACTTATTAAATATATTCAATTGAATATCTTCCTGCTCCCTGAACTTTTAATACAATATTCTGATTTACTGAAACTAGAAACTTTTTTCAATTGTCATACATTCACCAGTACCAATATCTTCTCAGGTTTCTAAACCTGATACCTGAAGGCTATTTTCATTTCATAACCTATAGACATCCTTTACAGCATGAAGATCTGGTCCTTTCTTTTTCCTACTAGATCAAGTTTTACTCATTATTTCAATTTCTGCTAAAGTTTGGACTCTTACCTTATTCTTCATAGTAACTACAGTCCCTCATCTTTCAATCTAAACTAAAAACATCCACTAGGAAAAAAGTAATTCTTGAAACATCTCTTTTTACTGTAAATTATCCAATTTCAGAAACAAGTCCTAAGCAATCCAATTTTGCACTTTGCTTTCAAGACTTCTCTCCCTTGCTTTCACAACTGGTTCACAAATCCCTTACATAACTCTTTTAATCCAACTAAATATAATCTGTTTTCTGTGTTTGACCGAAATGTAGCTATTACTGCTTCCCTTACTTTTCCATATGCCTCTTTTTCCACACAAATTGTCTTCCCATGTCTTTCATGTCTGAACTTGTGAGTATCTAGTCTCTGTCAAAATTTTGCTGAGCTCCCACTCTCTCAAGGGATTTCCACATACTTGCTAGTTATTTATTTCATTACTTGATTTTTCTAACATGTTGTATTCATATCTTCAGTTGAATTGAATATTATTTATTTACTTTTGTACCATTCTTTTAAGTCATCCTGGTTGCTCACACATTCACATAAAAAGCAGCTGGTAAATATTTTTAAACCATGAATTCCATCAGCATAACAGATAAACTTGAGCATATCAGAATGGCAAGATTCTTAAGTGTTATATTGTTTTGTGCATTTTAAATTATTACTCTGCAGGTTTAAAAAATATTTATATTTGTGTTTCTTGTTGTTTCCCCTCTGTAGATAATAAGATACTTTAATGTGGAATGTGTCTCTGTCTCATTTCTCTTTTGTATAAACCCTCCTTGTGTCATATACATTATTCAATGCATAGCATATTAGCAATGCATTGTTTTCCTGAATAGTGGTTCTTTATATCACCTAGGTTTTCAAAACTCCAGTTGAAAATTTGATAGGAAACTTCAAGAGAGCTGTCATCTCTAAAGATGGGAAGGAATTGAAAGTTCCATAAAGTACTATAAGTCATTACAAACCTTAATGTCATACAAACTGCATTCTATATTAAAAGATCCTGATTGGCATTTTTGAATAGCATGGCTTATGGGGACTACAGTTACTAGTCCTGTTTACACTGAAGTATGCCCTGAGTACAGTGAAGTATGCCCATTAGTAATTGAGGCAGCTGCCTATAAATCCTGTTTACAGCTCCCTGCAACCTAAATTACTCTTGCTGAGTAAGCCACAGAGATAACAGTCTGAAGGCATTGAGAGTTTCAAAATACATGCATTAGCACAGACCCATCTTGCATTATTACATCTTAGAACCTTAGGGTATTGTCGCTATTATACTATCTATGTCCTTATTTTGGACATGAGGAAAGCTCATGTGGCTGTAACTCTGCAGAAGCCAGGCCTCCCAGCTTTTCCTCCAATACTGACTTTTCTATACCCTGGCAGGATAGTATATGTGAAATATAATATTGTTTACTCCATAAAATCTTGGTAGGCAAAGATGAAAAATGCACAGCAAGCTTTTCTTAGAGCTTCTGGAAAGTAGTGTAAGAAACTCTGAGTGGCTTTAAAACCAGAACTTGAGTTGCTTTGTTCTTTGAATATGAATATGTGGATAAGAAGACACATACATTACAAGCATAAATAACTGAAATATTCTAAACTATGCTAGCCAAGCAGAACACACACAAGTTTTCTTTTGTCAATATTAAATGACATTGTAGAACTATATGTTATCATCATTCTTTTAACCTAGCAAAATTACAATTGTCTTTCTTTTCTTTTTTTTTCAGCTACATGTGGTCATTTGAAAAAGCACATCTCAGCATGGTTCAGATAATCACAGGCCAACTTGTTGAGTCCTTTGATGAAGAATTTAGAACTCTCTATGCCAGATCCTGTGTCCCCAGTTCCTTTGCTCAGGAGGAGTTGGCAAGGGTAAAGCATGGCAAAGCACTCTGGGAGAACGGCACGTACCAGCGATCCGTTTCTTCACTAGCTTCTGTTTCTAGCCAAAGAAACCTCTTTGGTAGACAGGACAAAATTCATAAACTAGACTCTAATTACTTCAAAAACAGAGGGATATATGCCCTAAATGAACATGACAAATACAGCATAAGAAACCATGGATACAAACCTCATTTTATTCCAAACTTTAATGGTCCAAACACAATCCGACAGTTTCAACCCAGTCAAATAAATGAAAATTGGAAAAGACATAGTTATGCCGGGGAACAGCCAGAAACAACACCATACCTGCTGCTTAATAGGGCTCTGAATCGAACCAATAATCCTCCTGGAAATTGGAAGAGGCCTTCAGATAGTCTCAGTGTGGCATCCTCGTCACGGGGAGGCTATACGGGCCACCATAATACACCCACCCAGAGTTTTGCCAATCGGCTTGCCCAGAGAAAGACAACTAATCTTGCAGAAAGGAATTCAAATGTGCGGAGGTCTTTTAATGGGACAGATAATCACATTCGCTCTTTACAACAACGAATGCCAACCCTCGAGCACACCACCAAATCATTCCTTCGCAACTGGAGAATTGAATCCTACTTAAATGACAATTCAGAAGCCACACCTGATTCAAATGGCTCCGCTTTGGGTGACCGATTTGAGGGCTATGATAACCCTGAGAATTTGAAAGCCAATGCTGTTTATACTCACTCTCGGCTTCGCTCCTCTTTTGTATTTAAACCAACTCTACCGGAGCAACAAGAAGTTAACAGTTGTACAACCAGCTCCTCCAATTCAACTATCATTGATTCCCAGGGAAGTGAAACACCTAAAGAGATCCCAGATACCCCTACAAGTGTACAGCATTTGACAGAGAAACCTTTGCCTGAATCAATCCCCAAGCTCCCAACACAGTCAGAAGCACCAAAAATGCATACGTTGCAGGTTCCTGAAAACCAGTCACCAGTCTTAAACCAAACTACCAATGCCCATGCAGAATCGAACAACTATATATACACAACCTTGTGTGTCAACAAGCAGACAGAAAATCTGAAGAATCAACAAAAAGAGAATCTTCTTAAAAGGCGCAGTTTCCCATTCTTTGACCACTCAAAACCCAATTTAGATCATGGAAATAGTAAGCATTATGTATATAGCACACTTACCAGGAATCGAGTTAGACAACCAGAAAAACCCAAAGAGGATTTGCTAAAATGTTCTAAAAGCATGCACAATGTGACCCATAACTTGGAGGAGGAGGAGGAAGCCTCTATCAAGAAAGATGCTCCAAGTGGCACCACCACCAAATCAATTTCCATGGCTGCTTTACTTGATGTGAGTAAAGAGGAACCCAACAAAGAGCTCACATCAAAGAAAGAGGTAAAGGGTTCTCCAAGTTTTTTGAAAAAGGGATCTCAGAAGTTAAGGTCATTACTTAGCCTTACCCCAGAAAAGAAAGAAAATCTATCCAAAAATAAAGCACCTGCATTTTATAGAATGTGCAGTAGCTCTGACACATTAGTATCCGAAGGTGAGGAGAATCAAAAACCAAAGAAATCAGAACCAAAAGCTGATTCATCTCCTAGGAGAAAGCGTTCTTCCTCATCAAATTCTCAAGGCAGCATTCACAAGAGTAAGGAAGATATAACAGTTAGCTCAACTCAGGGGATGAATCTTCCATCAGATGAAAGTGATAAAGTAATACCTTCCTCAGGTCCAGTTGAAAGAAAGTTCTTAGAGAGGGCAGGAGATGCTTCTGCCCCAAGATTTAACACAGAACAGATCCAATACCGAGATCCAAGGGAGGTGAATGCACTTGTTGCTCCTGAAAGAAGAGCAACCTCTTCTCCAAGGCCAAAGCCCAGTGAGCTTCTACGAACTCATTCAACTGACCGGCGTGTTTACAGTCGATTTGAGCCATTTTGTAAGATCGAGAGCTCAGTGCACCCAACAAGCAGCATTCCAAATACCAGTGTAAATCGCCCAGAAATAAAACCTACTCCGATGGGCAACAGTTATGGCAGGTCCAGCCCAATGCTTAATTACAATGCTGGTGTTTACCACTCCTATCAACCAAATGAAAACAAGTTTCGAGGATTTATGCAAAAGTTTGGAAACTTTATCCACAAAAACAAATGAAATACTGTAATTTTAAATAGTTATTGAAATATAAATGAATGTAGCGATAACTACTTGTCCAAAGAACACAGTGGATAGTTGTTATAACATGCACACAGGTTTCTGTAATGGAAGAACTGTGGGTGTGACTTATGTGACCACCAGCATAGTAGTGTACAGCGGTTATTGTTCTGTTTGATAAAATTTGTTGTTCTTAATTACCCTATGGATGGACTTTCTCTGTAAAAACATGACTTTTAAATTGCAATGGTAGAAAACAAATGTAAACTAAATTGTTTTCTTCAGACTGAAAATCTTAAGTGTTTAATTAGAAACTTAAGTAAATAGATGGTACATAGATTTTGACCATTCATTCCAAAGTCTGTGTTTTTGAAAAAGGAACATGCTACAAAAGTGATGTTTTATGTCTTTATGATGTTTTCATTATGTTCAAAAATATAAGAAAATGTGATAAAGCCTTTTTTGCTTTTAATTAACTTTAAATTTACAAGATAACTTGTTATGTTTTATTAGTTTTGCTGTGGAGCAGTGTACAATTGTTTGGGAAAGAAGAATTACATTTAAACTATAGAGTTCACCACAGTTTTTTATTCTGCCTAAGTGTTTGCAAAGTATCAGCCTCGTGTGTACAATTATACTCATAGGATCCTGTTTCCTAATCTTTTAAAAACCATCTTGGGATATGCCTCTTTCCAGTTTGGACCCAGGGAGGCTATATCCCTCCCACAACCCCAATTAACTATCCATCTTCTATCATCATGGCTGACTCAATTTACAGCAAGTCAGCAACCTAGATGATTTCTTCTACTTTTCATAACAATACTTACATGTTTTGCTTGAAAAATTATTTGCTATTTGAAAAATGTGAGCCAAATATTATATGACAGCATAGTGCTTTCACAAGGGTATCCTGCTGAAAGTGAGAACTAGGCCTAGTTTCTCCATTACTGTAGGACCTGGTTGGTTTTAAATCTTTTTCTATCTTGATTTGATGATGATATTCAGATCATATGATACCCTTTGTCTCTCTTAAATTAATGAAATAAAAGCTCCATATTCCTTGCAAACACTTACCTTGGCTTTGGTTTATGCACAGGTATAGAATTTGAGAAGCAATGGATCTTGTCAGAAATGTGAAGTGCTTTTCTGATACTTTAAATGTATCATTTAACATCTTCTAAGTTACTATGAAGGGCAGTACATTGTTTTGAAAATGCAAGATTCAGTCAAATGTTAATATCTATATCATTAAATTAATTAAAATAACAACAGTATTTAAACACATGAAATGAAATATGACAGAAGAAAAAATGTGACAGTAGGGAAAAGAAAAGCTTAACATGAATTGAACAGTTAACTATAGACCAGGTCATGAGCTAGATGCTTGGGTTGACATAACAATGTTTTGTGGGTAACATTATCCCCAATATTTATATTCATAGATGATTGATTTGATAATTGAGACTCAGGGAGGTAATGTCCCAAGTCGCATAACTAATAAGCAATGGCTCTGAACTGTCTGTAACATTCCGTCACAGTCACTACCTCCCAGTCAGTTCAGTGCCTGCCCTGCCCCACCTGGTAGGATTAAAGCAAAGTTATTTCCTGACTCAACAGTGATCAATCAGGAAAGGTTAAGCTGAATTTCACCAGATAATGTGGACACCCAGGCCTTAAATTAATCATCTTAGGTAAGGTTGAGGGATGAAAATGAGATTAAGTTCTGAATATAATCTATCAGGGCCAGTTTTAATTGCTAGGAAGCCATTGTCATCTCCTGCCATCAAAAGACCTGTGACAGTGAGAGCACAGAAAAGGGAGCCAGAATTGAGTTGTGACCTGTAGGCTGTGGGTTAGAGAAGGGTGCATCCAGTCAGGAAGCTCAACGTTAAATACGCTGTCTTGTTAAATATTTACAATGACCCTGCAAAGTAAGAATCTCCTTTTACAGAAGACAAAACTGAGCTTTGGAGCAGTTACATGACCTTTCAAGAGTCACATAGCACTGAATTGGCAGAACTGAGGTTTGAGCACAAAGCCTGTATTTTTCATCCTATGCTGCACTATACTTTGCTGGCCACTCCCCTGCTGTTCTTCAAGAACTCTGTCTTTTGCTCTTTCTCCTTTTACAAATCATAGAAATATGCCAGTAACTGTACAGAAATAGCCTTTTATAAATACAAATCCAAAATATATACTTAGTTTTACATCATCCACAAAAGTAGGGTTTAAAGCTCCTATTATAATAAAGGAAATTCCCAAGTACTGCAACGTGACTTTTTATCGTTTTGGGGAAATAAGTATCATCAACTTGAAATTTTCATACTTCCTAATAAGTTAATAGCATAAAAATAGAACTTTTGAGTTCATTTATTACAAGAAAGGCACCCAATTATATTTGCAGAAAATTTGACTAATAACATTTGGAATGCATATTTCCTTGTAATCAGAAGAAGGATTCCATGGCAGTGAGAGACATATTAATTATTTTGTTGGTTAATTTTTATAGTTACCTAGAGATTATATGATCTTCATGGGTCACTGTCAGGTTATTAAAAAGCATTAGAATTGGAGCTCAGTGGGTGGAAGAGATTATTCATTTTGCTCTTAGCAAAATTTACTGTGGTAATTCTGGACCATAGTCCTTTACCCACATTCCAAAGTCCAGAACTCACAGTTCACCAAACTAGATGGACTTCAATATATCTTCTGTTCTTTACTGGACTAGGCATCTGTCAGGGATAAGAGGATGATGAGCTAAATGGCATTAGGCAGCTCTGAAACAAAAATCCCTGAAGTTTAGTGCAGTGTGACTTTAAAGTTGAAATGATATAGAAACCAAAACTGCCAAACAGTCTGTTGCCGTTTTGTACAGCAACTTATATAATTTCTGGAAACATAAATAGCTTTTAGGCACATCCTTTTAAATAGTTACTGAGCTCTTCCTCTTAGTGGAATTGGGGAGTTTAGGATGCTTTATGCCATCCACCCTTGACAGGTAATTTAGGGTTTTGCACAAGAGATTTATTCTCCTTTGCCTTTTTTCTTTGATTGTTTTCCTTCTATTTTTCCCTCCAGAAATACCTGTATGTCAGAATCTGTACGTAATAACCTTCCAAAGTTTCTGAGCTGATAAATTCCCCAGGGTTAGGACAGAGCAAGCACATAATACTTCAAAGAAATTAATCAGGGTTTCAGTTTTACAGACACTAGCCAGGTTTGTGTACATAATAATTTCAAGCAGTATAGTCTCTCCCTTTTTCTCCATATTATTATTGTTGGAAAGATAATGTCATGTAGATGTACTTTGATATTAAAGCTTGATAAGGTGATTTTTGACTCCACATAGTACATTAGTTTATAAGCAGAAACTCAAGAAAATGGGTAGGATTTCAAAGTAGTTCTTGGTAGTTGGCTTCAGAATAGTGTGAATAACCCTGCATCCTGAACACTTTATGTCCCTCTATCGTAATGGAAGATGCTACAATTCTGACATGGTGTCTTGAGATATTGGGTACATGTTGTCAGTCTATACTGGTAGAAGCAAGAATCTTGTTTAGCCAAGATGGCATCTAGTACAATCCAGATAAACAACAAAAGAGGTTGAATTCTGAATGTATTCTAATTTAGCTTTACTCAAGACCTATCCTTATTCAACTACTACTATTCCACAGATATTTGGTTTGGTAAATATCTGTTGATTCTTAATGTGCCTGTGGCTAGGGGATATAAAGTAGAATCATTGTTTCATGTTAATTACACTTGTGACTTATGTATGATGTTTTAAAAAAATATCATAATATTCAGTTTGGTTCTTCAATTCTTAAAAAAGAGGAAATAATAAACCAAAGAGTCAGTTGTTAACTTTTTATATACATAAAATGTTACAAAGAAGTATTCTTCCAAATTAACTTTTGTTTTTAGATCAATAAATGAATATTAAGTAATTTTGTACAAACATCAATGCATTCTCAGGTGGTCGTTTTTTTTAAACCTATATACCCTGGATTTCTCCTTTCAAGTACACTCACTTAGTAACTATAATCAATAATTTAGATTGTTATACATTTTAAAATGTCTCCATGAACTTTAAAATCTTCTCTAAAATACTTTTATTTTTATTAGTAGCTGTATTTCATATAATAATTTATCTGCATTTGATATTCAGTGACAATTCTCTTACCTTGATAATATATGGAGTCGTGTGCTATGTAATGATGTTTGATCTAAGGACCATATGTATGAAAGTGATCCCAAAAGATTATAATGGAGCAGAAAATTCCTATTACTAAAGCTTTCTTGTGTTTGGTATATTTAGATAATAGGAACTTATCATTGTGCTGCAGTTGCCCACAGTATTAGTACTGTCACATGCTACACAAGTGGTGGCCTTGGAGCAGTGAGCTGGCTAAACCGCATGGCCTAGGTATGTATTAGCGCCAATACCATCCAGGAACGAAAGTTCACATTGCGATGTCAATACTATGATGAAATCACATAGCAACGATTTTCTCAGGAGGTATCCCTGTTGTTAAGAGACACTTCCCTTTATATTCATCCTATTATTTCTGCTGGAATAGTTACTTTTTTACTCTCAAAATATAGAATCTATTTTTTAAAAGACACTTTGGTAGCCAACTTGTATAAAACTTGGTAGCATTTGGTTTTGAGTAAAATATTCTGCAGGTGTATTTGTATTAAACATTAAGTAGCCTATAGTCTGAAAGATAGCTATTTAACACTCAAAATCCCTTAAATGTATTACATCACAGATGATGACATAATTGAAATGCTAAATATTGTATATTAAAAGTAGTTTCCTTCTAAAGGCAAATGTGATTTTGAAGTAATTAAGTGTAATGAAAAAAGCAAATCCAGATTTATCGTGACTGATGATGTTTAAGAAACCCTGATTCAACTGGGATGGTAAATAGGTAAGATTTCACTTTGTGGCCACCCTAAAGGAAATTTATGAGTAGGTTCAGTCAGTTTGGGGAGTCAGACACCATCCTGAAGTAATCAGGCCTAAGAGAGATGGAAGGACATTAAAGGGCTTATGTGTGTATCCTCTCTGGGGACTGAAGGAGAATTACTTGAGCTGAAAGGAATGAGAAACAGAAGCAAGAGATCTATATAATTTCTCTGAGCTAACAAAGATCAGGGTAATAAGTTGGACATATTTCCCACAATATTAATCTGTTTCAACAGTCTGGCTCATTGATTCCTTGAACACTGGTACAAGACCTACTTTGTTCCAAGGATGTAGGCTGAAGTCGATTTTTTGATGTAAAAAGGGAAAAAAAAAAAATGGATGGCTGGGTTTTCAGGGGCTGACAACAAGTTTTCATGACTGTTTTTAAATAGCCTCAAAGTCCACATATTGCTTGAGGGCTACTTGTCTAAATTATGCCTTTGATATACTCTAGTGCCCAGCAAAGGGTACACATAACAGATGCCTAATAAATATTTGGTAGGTAAATCCCATTTCCTGGCTGCAGTTAGGAAAATATATAGTTTATTAACATCCATACATTAAAGTAAGCCTTTTATAATTACCATTTTATAATTGCCATTAAAAGGCATAGACAAATGTAGCCAAGGTTCACATCTAAATTTCAGCCACCTTAACCCTAGGATCCATACGTCTTTAAAGATGCAGCAGGGCAGGTCTTCCTAGAATATATATTTGAAAAAGGGAAAACATTTCTGTTGAATTCATTTCAAAGGAAGAGGAAATTTAAAAGACAATTGGCACCAAAGGAAAGGGATCAGTGATTTTACCTTAGTCATTTAGATTGTCAACTAACACAGGTTGGCAACGTGAGAATGAAAGGACAGAATGGCTTCTCTAAATAATTTTCATGGTGCTTGGCGTCAGTTCTAGAGTGACAGCACCAAGCACTGCAGCTTCCTGCTTACAACAGCAGCTTCTACTAATGTTGAAAGGTTATGGCAACAACTGCACACATTTTGCTGGGCAACAATTAGGCACATCTGCCACTTTGGAGTAAGCAAGAGTTGGCAGCATTGCCACAATGGGCAGAGCAGAAAAGAGTAGACACCAGGAGGTAGCCAAGAGGGTAAATCTCCCTGGTGGCTCCTAAGACATATTGGTCAGAGATCAGAGGTATGCAGAAATTCCAACAGAGCTGATACACATGGGGACTTCATGCCCTTATTTTTATCAGGCTAGAATAACTCAGGGAATACAAGTCATATTTATAACATAAATAACTGTCTTCAGAATGTGATTGGCAGAGTGATCTCCGCTGTTTCACCTTCATTAGAAAGAGGTCAATGTAAATAAGTAAATAAGAGCAAGGCTCTTCAAAGGGATTTATTTTATAAAACAGAATTTGGTGTACATCCTGATATTATCATGTTTTGCCTGTAAATTCCTTTTTGTTTTTCAAGGTATAGGAATAAAGATTTTTAAGAATCAATATTTGAATTATCTGGCAGATTCATTTAGACTCAGAATGTATTAAAATAAAGATCTGTTTGTACATACATTTCGTTTCTTTAGTTACTTGTTTTTTAACCTACCAAAATTTACTTTTAGTTACCAGCCAAGGCTTAATCAGGTATCAATTACATTAAGATAAGTACTGTAATAAGCCTCTACCATAAAAGCTTAGAATTAGATATTTCCATAAATGGGAATTCTAAAATACTTGATTTCATTTCTCACTTTAATCCTCTAGGCAGAATATAATATTGTTCTTTTAAACAGAGATGAAAACCCTTTAGTGTGTTTCACCAATTTAAGTATGGAAATAAATATTTAGTATTGCAAAACATTTTTTTAATGTTTCATATAATACAAAATCAGACAGTGTTGGTTCTACAAGAAGCCTTCACAGTATTTGACCCAGGGAAAAGAATGAATGAGTGCTGATCTCATTTAATTTCCAGAAGAAAAATCTGGGAGAGATATTTTGCATTCAAATCACGATAGTATGAAAACTGTCTTAAAATAAAATTAGATAAAAATAGAATAAAGAACACAGATTGGGGGAAGTGGGGTGGAGGTGAATGTTGCTTCTATCTTCTGATAAATCACTTTTTGACACTAGACGTGTATCTGGCTTCCTTCCTATTAATAAAACTGATAACATTTTATTTCATAGGATTATGGAAATGTTAGAGACATCTACTTTGTAATTTGTGTCCCCTTAAAAGAAGGGCACCAAGTAATTAATAACAGAGTGTAATACAATAACTCAGCATTACTTTGTTGTTTTTTACTTAGGCAAATGTAGTAATAATTTTTAAATTCTTAGTTTTCTCCACTGACCTCCAAGTTTGACAAAAGGATTGATTTTTGGATGCTGGAAAATTATAACTTCTAGTATTTGAAAGTAAAATGTATTTTTAAATGTCATCTAACTTAAAATATTTTTGTATGATGTACAAGGAATATAAAACCAGAGGTCAGACATTGGCTGAACAGAGCAATTCAGGCAGAGCATGCGGGCAGCAGGTGCTGCCCCTGGGGCCACCTGGACTGGAAGAATTCTGCCACAGCAGCCGGTGACACGCATGGAGTAGCGACTGCCCCATCAGTCACAGTGGCAGAACCATTTCCTCTCCTCAGAATTCTAAACACAGTGGTTTAAGGGATTGTAAGATTTATTGACGTTTAAGGAACTTGGGAAGTTGTTTTTAAATTATCTAATAGCAAGGAGTCAGAATGTTTGGGATCTTGACAGACCATCTCCCACAGGAATAACACACCTCCATTTGGCTAATGACAAAGTATGTGTTTAAAGACTTGACTATTTTATATATATGACATTATTGATTTGAGATTAGTTATAAACATTTTCATGCCAGGCTCAATACTAATTTGTTCAAGTTTTTTTTTTCCCCTCCATAATATTATGTGAACTATAATAATCAAGAACCATTTATAGGTCAGTGTTTTCATATGCTTATCCACTTATTTTCTTTTCCACACCTAGAAATTATCTTGTCCTTGTGTCTCCTTCCCTATGTCAGAGTAATAAATCAGGGACTTGATTCAGTATGTATAATATTAAATGATGTATATCAAATACTATCTTCAATATTATGGGGTACAGGTCTCAAGTACATCTGTGAAAATGGTATAAAGAACAATACAGAAGTACAGAAACTATAACACAGTGTTTAATTGCATATGTTTATTTTATCGATTCTTTTGCTTCTTAAATATGTGGATGAATATCTATTACATCATCCAAATTCTGTCATTTTTGTCACTGTTTAGATGTCTACATGGCATGTGTGTATCAAGAACTTAATGTACTTGGTATTTCATTATTAAGTACTATATTTGATCTGTTATATTATTCTTGAGGCTCCAATTATTTGGTAGTGACATTAAAATAGGTGGCTCAGTGGGACCACATAGCATTCAACTTTATCATTGAGCAAAACATAAAAACTGCTCATAGTTAATACATGGCACCATCCCAGCAGGCCAAGTTTGTGCCATAGAAAATAAAATGACCTTGATAAATGGAAACATATTTGAAAATGCAGAATTACATTCAATTAAAAAATTAGAAAAACAAAATAGACTGTACAACCAAAAGCTAAGGAGTGATGTGAGATGTACGGAGAAATTTTTCAAACTGGGAGTTTCTCTGTAGTTGCAAATCTAGACTGATCAAAAGATAAGAATAGAAAGATCAGTAAAATAGAGTTGCAGATGATTACACAGAGCAGAATAAAGATGAATGTACATTCTGGAAGAAGGTTTTTTTTTGTTTTTTTATAGTGGGGTCAAGTTTAAATAAATGACACCGCTTAATAGCCTTGGACAACACTATTTCAAAGCAATATTTCTGTTCATATAGAGAGAGTCAGGAAAACAATGTTATGATGTCAGTGTTTTCCTTCCTAGGCTGCCTCAGCTTTTTCTATGGCTTGCATTAACTTAATTTTCATCTGCTTAAACCAATTCCAGAAACCTCTTCTACAGCATACTTTATGACAGGGGTCATGTGGTAAGATTAGAAAAACACCGGGAAGATGTTTACAATGTTTATAATTCTGGGAGACTTGTGAGCAGGTTAGTATTGAATATAGGTGACAGAAAATTCTTAGCATGGTCATATGACAGTACAGGGTGGAGGGTTGATACATGAGGAATTATTCCATTGTATAGAATATGGTGTTTGCCAATGATTTAAATAAACATTGGTTCATCGTTAGCAAGCTTTTTTTTTTTTTTTTTCAATATATAAAACAAAATAGAGCTCTCTTTGCCACTAGTGAGTGGGGAAGAGGGTTCATTCAGTCTGACTGTGGCTGTGTCTGGGCCTGTGCAGCCTCTTGGTGGGGCAGGTGGAGGCCCCAGCCTTGTGGAACCACTAGGGTGGAGGCAGCCAAATGAGATGCTGTGTGGGCAGAGCCTGGTGTTGATGGGAACAATTTTCATCATCCTGAGGGTGACCAACATCCTCATGGCATTTGGTGTCTGCAAGCCCATTGAACATTAATGACACTCAAGTAAACAGGTTCTGTCACAGTTTTGGGGAACAGAATAAATTGTATTGCACATGGGCCAGTGAAGAAGTTGGAATAAGAACTTTTCTACTTAGAAATGACCTTTAGTTTGAACAGTTGATAAATGCTAAATGGCTTAGGGGAAAAAATAATCTACTAGGAGTGATTTTTTTTTTTTTTTTTTTTTTTTTTTTTTTTTGCCTAACATCATAATGCAAATAATTGGCTGCTAGGTCTGCTTCTCAGTTTTGGCTGTACTTGTTCAAAAACCTGAAGCTCCAAGGTTTGGTGTAAAGATGGCATGCTCACAAGAAAGGAAACTGGTAACCCCATGTCTGTAGGAACCACACTGGAAAGGACTAATTGCTTATGCTTCGAATACTAATGAGAGCAAGTCTTAACATGCAAACATTCCCTGCTTTAGAGCCATTTGGTCACAGAGGGTCAAGAATCACACCCTTTACCATTCTACAGAGTTAGCTTAGAATGTCCTGGTTACAAAGCAGTGTCTGCTGGAGGGAACTTGGGTTTGTCATTTCCCACATGCTTCCTTCTCTGCTCTCAGGATGTCCCCACTGACCTCAGGGTTGCATCAGGTAGGCCTGTTCCAGTGTCCACCTTTGGCCTGAAAGTCTCTGGGGTTGGACTAGAAATGTTACTAGTTAGCCCATCAGAAAAAGAACTCCATCCTTATCAAACACATTAATCTCCTTGGTATAGTACATAAGTCTTTCTAGCCCATGACCTAAAACTTGCAGTATCTTTTCAGATTGGGAATCTAAGTGACACAGCAGGAACCCCTTTTCAGCCCTGGGTGTGGAGGAATGAACCAAGAAATGCATTTCCACTATGTGGCTGGTGTGTGTTTACACAAATGTGACCTCAGTTTTAAAAATGCTGCAGCTAGTTTGCATGCTGGTGAACTGGATTTTTTACCCCTATTGAAATGATAATTTTATTCTTATAAAGTAGTTATTAGTATTTAATTTTGTTATTAAATTAAAATGCTTATCTTGTATTCCACTTAAGCATAGCACTGATTTCCTTCCTTCCTTCCTTCCTTCCTTCCTTCCTTCCTTCCTTTCTTTCCTTCTTTTTTTTTTTTTTTTAAATACCTGTACCTAATATGAAATAACTGATGAGGGATACCATAACTATTTGACCTAAGGATTTTGTTTATAACCTCATAATATGAAGTTATTAAATGTTCATTGCTCTGTATTCTTAAGCAAACTCTCAATTAAAATTAAAGTAGGACCCTGAAAAAATAGGAAAGGATAAATAAAAATGCCGAGTGGATTACAAATAGCAAGAATGATTATTTGTTGTCATTTTAATTGTTCATACTTGGATAGACACTGGTTATGATGAAAAGACATTTTTTAAAAACTTTTTTGTAGAGAATTTCAAACATTGACAAAAGCAGACAGGTATTTTAATGAGTGCTCATTATATCACCTTCCTATACACCTATCTGTCTCCTGATGAACCTGCTTTACCCCCATCCTTAATTCTACCATTTCATAATGTTTTGAAACAAACCTTGAAGGTCACATCTGTGTGTTCTCATTATGGATCTTTACATTTTCAGGACTGTTTTACCCTAATTATTTCTTAATATTAGCCAAGACCCAAGACCATATTTCTTTGTGTGTTTCATAGTCACCATCTCTATTTTGTGTAGAAGTGATGTTACCTGTGGGGGACTGACTTGATATTAGATGTGAGACATTGCTGACAAATTTTTCAAAATAGCTTCTTAACAGAGGTATAGAATAGCAATGTGGTCTACTTTAAGCACAGAACCAAAATTTCCTTCACACAGCAAGTAAGTGAGAAGAAAAAAGTGGCATCTATCCAGATATTTAGTACTTACTCAAGTGTGTATATCTTGAATAATTCACTACTCCCTGTTGTATCATCTTTATCCTAACATCTCTAGGCTCCTTATTTATAATTACTTTGCATGTTGCCTTGTATTCTTTTATGTGTCCATTCACTGAAATTGAATGTCTATCATTTGCTTTGTATCTTTAGTGTACTCAGTCTGTTTCTTCCAGGAGCTCAGGTTAGTGAGCAGAGTCCCAAATAGACAACTACTCTGCTACACCTGTGTAGCTGTAGTGAAGGAGGTCTATGCTAGGAAGATAAAATAGGGGAGATATTCTAGGCAGAGGGAAGGCATATTCAAACAAAAAAAAAACATGTAGAAGGTATTGTTCTAACATAATGAAGATTTTTTGTGGTTTTCTCTCAGTATTTATAGGGATGCAAAGATAAGCCGTAAATGTTAGAAAAGAGGTTTTCAAGCCAAATTCTAGGGTATCTTATGCATCAAGCCAAAGTATAGACTTTATCTTGGAAGCAGTGAGGAATCTTGAAGGTTCTTACATTTGGAATAACCTTTAAATTACTTTTGTAAAAATAAATCTCGGGAAGTGATACTAAAGATGGATTGAGAAAAAATATGGAGACTTAGACCAACTAGAAAGATATTGCAGTAGTTCAAGACATTTTAATAGTTGATGAATGAATACAGTGGCACTGTGAGATGAATAAGAAGGAATCTGAGAATTAGTTTAGAAATAGAATTAGAACATGGATAACTAAGCATTTTTTGTGTTTTTTTATTGACACAATCATGCATATTTATGGGAGTACAATACCATGCTTTGATTCATGTGTGTGCATGATCAGCATGAATATAGTTCATAATAATGCTAATGTATTATATAGTAATTATATTGAAGTAAAGGGATGATTCCAAGGTTGTTCACTTGGAAAACTGCATAGTGTTCCTACCTGAGATAAGACACACAAAGGAGGAGCAGGTTGAGTATGTGTTTGTATGAATTGGATGGAGGGATGAGTCATTTGCAGATTTATAACATTTCAGATGCCCATGAGACACCCAGTTGTTAAGTATCCCTTAATTGTAGGTACCCGCAGGTCAGGGGAAAAGAATAAAATAGATATTGAAGTAATCCATATTGAGGTAGATAATTGAAGTGGATAATTACACTGAGTAATAGTGTCCAGGGAGAAACAGAGAAGAAAAAAGGTGAGAAAGAAAACCAAGAGTGTCAGTTTCTTCAGATTTATATTTTTTCCCTAGTGTCCACAAAATAAATGAGTCTTCTCCATTTAAATCTGTCATGTGTTTTAAATGGTCAAAGAGACCTGTCCTTAAATCTTACCTTGAAAACACATAATTAAAATACAAGAGATTGGCTGTGCCTCTCAAATACTGCTTCTATATTTATGATAAGGTTATAAATTTATATAAATATATAACAAAATTTCTCAAGATGGCAACAACCATGTAACTGCCTTAGACTGAAGGCTACAAAGCAACTTTCCATGACTCTCTAAGTTTGTCATCCATTGAATTTCTCTTTATTCGGGTGGTGCTTCAGGATGAAAACTCAAACTCAGAGATGCAATATTTTAAAGTTTTAAAATCTTTTTTTTTTTCTGAATATGGTTATATATTTCACAAAAGGACCAGGAATGGGACTAGTAAAGATTTGTAAAGAAATATCTAAGATCTATATCAGGAGATGGAGTCACTTCTAATGAGTTTTGGGGAGTACAATTACTTTATTTGGGATGATTAGAAGAAGGCAGAACTTAGAATATTGGAAGTATAACAGGAGACTTTAGACATGATTCAAAATAGAATCCAACATTTGGAGGTACCAATAAAGAGTAAGATGAGTTCTCAAAGATTGGCAAGTGGAACATATAAACTGCTGGTTATCTCAGAGCAGTTAGCACAGAGTAATGACAGGCCATGGGGACCATTCTCACACTACTCCTGCCTTCTGGAATTCTCTGATAAGGAAAAACCTGGTATACTGGCAAGCATTCCCCACCACCTTCAAAACTTGGCTGAACAGTAGTGCTAAGCTTAGACCTGGGAAACTGTTGGATGCTTCCTACTGCAGTCCTGTCCCTCTCTGCCCTGCCTTCCTCTCTACTCCACCATATTTTACCCTTATGCAGACACCCATTATTCTTGCACATGTTGAAGAGAGGCATAGTCAATGACTTAGTCTCTGACTAATTTGCTTAATAATTAATCCTCCCTTGCAGAATAGTAGAAAGTGGAGGGGTGCATGCTTGAATGGACATTTCACCCTCTGTAGTAAGAGATGGAAATATGAGAAGGCATACATATTTTATTCTTTTCCAGAAATAGAAATTTGGTTTGATAACTAGACAAAGTATCACAAGTTAATACAGTTAGTGAGATTATCAGTGAATCTCATAACATTGAGTGCCAGGTTTTTTATATGTTTTATATGGAGTGAACTTGAACATCTCAAATAAGATCAGCATTAGTTTCAGACACCAAAAGGAGAGTAAACTTGAGTGAAAGTGGAGCAGGCATGGCACTGTATAAATTGTTCTTTAATGTAGTCAAAGAAGTAAAATAAACAGAACCTTCAAGTATCTGGTAAGTGCATTTGTGGAAGACTTTCTACTTAATTATGATTTCATTTGTCTGTTTCCTCAGCACATACTTGTGATGCTAAGAAATTTTTAAGCCTTAATAACTTCTGGAAAGATTGCCTTACCCGAATTTAATATTAAAATCACAATATTTAACTGGAATATATTTCACAAATGTTGAATATTAAAACTTGTGTCTTTGAAAATTATTTTCTCTTTTAACTTCTCCTATAAAACTTTCACATGCATATGCTTATGTATATGTTTGTGTCTATATATATACATATATATGTGTGTATATGTATTTGATGAGTTATAGTTGATTGAACTCAGTAGTTAGAGATGACTAATGATTTTTCTTTCTGCATGCATGCACATGAACATACACACACAAATTTTCTAAGCCCTATATTTGACTGTTTATTTTAGAAAATATGCTTCCTTCATCTTTGAACTTAAAAATAGTTTCTCACTTAAGTCTCCCTCTTTGACTTGTGCAAAGTTGATTTATCTGCTTAATCTCAATTTGTAGATTTACTTATTCAGCCATAAAATGATGTGTATATCAGAAGTCAAGAAGGATCATCTCTGCACCAGTTTGCCTTACTGAGACAAATGTTACTTGCCACTGTGCTAATGCATATTTATTTATTTATTTAGATACTAGGGATCGAACTCAGGGGTGCTCTGCCAGTGAGGCATATCCTCAGCCCTTTTTTATATTTCATTTAGCCACAGGGTCTCTCTGAGATGCTTAGGGGCTTGCTAAATTGCTGAAGCTGGCCTGGAACTTGTGTTCCTCCTGCCTCAGCTGCTCAGGCTGCTGGGATTACAGACATGCACCACCATGCCCAGCTTGTATATTATTTTAAATATGTGATATTTAAGATTAAATTAGAATCATGTATTTATATCATTGATTTTTGGGGGGCCACTAGGGATTAAACTCAGGGGCACTTGACCACAGAGCCACATCCCCAGATCTATTTTATATTTTATTTAGAGACAGGGTCTCATTGAATTGCTTAGTTCCTTGCTTTTGCTGAGGCTGGCTTTGAACTTTCAATCTTCCTGCCTAAGCCTCCTGAGCCACTGGGATTACAGGCAAGCACCACCACGCCCGGCATATCATTAATTATTAAAATGAAGCTTAACTTGCCATTTGGTAACAGAATCTCTTTTCCTCTTGTTTTACCATATTTAGTAAAAAGGGGGCTTTTTTGCTTGGCTCACAACTCTGTGCTACATCAGTTCAGTCTGACTACCTTACAGGAAGAAAAACATCATCACACACCACAGATTTCAAGTGTGAGGTCTCATTTTTTAGAAAATTCTAGCAACAAAGATGCAATAATATAAAAATAGTTAAAATGATAAAACATTAGCTAATGTTGAGTAGAAGACAATAAGGCACTCCTCACAAGAATCTCTTTTTCACAATAACAGGACTAACCATTCTAGTCATTTGCTGATCTGCGCCTTACTTCTTGCATCAATGTCATATAATCACAGTAAGGAAATATTGAATAATTGTGTTGACACTAAGATTTCACATGCTAGAAGTCTACTTCTAAAATATGCTATTAGTTTACATATTCTGTTAAGACTACTTTAAATAATAATTACAAGATGTACTTGAATACATCATGCTATTTAGAGCTAGGCCAAAATTGAAATAAAAATTGAAAGATAATCAGAATTGGTAATTGTGTGCTTTGAAAATATGGGGAGAAAAAGTATCAGCCATTCACAAGTTTGAAAGTTTTCTTTTCATAAAGTACCCTACATGGATAAGTACTAATCTATTGAGACCAATTCATAAATTTTAACTTTACTAGCATTTTCGTCCATTCAAAAATATTTGCCATACAGAAAAGGAGATCTGCGATAAGGATAGCTGTCTCTATCTAAGTACAGCAGTATTAATAGGTAATATTGCTGTTTATAATGTACAAGGTGTTTTAAATGTATTATCTTCATTAAGCCTCATAAAAATTGTATTGTCTCTGCTGCTAACATCTTCATTCACCCAATGAGGACACTAAGGCTTACAATGTGATGGTCTCACAGGAGATGCAGCTACTAATGGTAGAATCAGAATTTGAATTGAAACAATAAAAACCCATACTTAAAAAAATAGAAGCTTTTAAACTGACTTCTCTTTCATTGAATTGACTACTATTCAAAACAAATTACACACCCATTTGTGCCTTAACCACAAGATCTTTTCAGACCTGACATCTTCATACATTAGAATAGAGAATCCTATTTATCTTTCTAATTGTTATGGTTTGAATCTGAAATGTCCCCCAAAATTTCATGTGTCGAAGGCTTTCTTCCCAAGGCAGTAGTGTTCAGAGGTGGGACCTTTGAAAGGTGATTGGATCGTGAGGGCTCTGACCTCATCAATGGATTGAGCAATGGATTCATAATTTAACAGGCTTTGGGAAGGTTTTAGAAACTGTGGGAGGTGGGATCCAGTTGGAGTGGGTCTCTGGGGGCTGCCTTTGCAGGGTGTGTCGTATCCCCCACCTTCCTCACCCTCTGTCTCTCTGCCTCTCCCGGCTTCTTCGCTGTCAGGTGAGCAGCTTCACTCCACCAAGTGTCCCATGCCATGATGTTCTCATTCACTTCAAACCCAGAAACAAGGGAACCAAGTGGCCATAAACTGAAACCTCTGAAACTGTGAGCCAAAAAAAAAAAAAAAAAAAAAAAAAAAAAAATTTCCTTCTTTTAACTTGATTTTCTCAGGTGTTTGTCACAGCAATGTAAAGCTAACACACCACCTTACTAAAATTAATTTGAGGCACTTAAAATATAAAAGATAGCAGAATGTTCCTAGCAGAATGTTCTACATAAACTAAATGAATAATAAACATTTAAGACAGGGACATGCCTGGGTGGTATGTTTTTGTCTGGAAGGAAGAATACACTGCTGAAAACTGCATTCACATAGGGCATTCTCTCCAATGTTTCTAATATTATATCTTACTTTCCTTTGCCTTGAAAACTGTAAGTCCTTCTCAGGTCTGGTCCTCTTACCTCTGTCTGAAGTTCTCCTCCTTATCTACCTTTTCCTTGAATAAACAAAGTAATTAATTAATTACTTCCTTCTCACTATATACTTATTGTCTCTTTGACTTTGCAAAGAATCAGGGCAAATCAGACATTATAAATAGATAAATGTACAGGTTTCCTTTAGTTTAACTAAAGAAACAATGTGACACATATCTATTTTCCCTGTATCTGTCAAACAAAAGTACATATCTTTCCTTAAAATATAAATTTCCATATTTAAATATCTTATTCAATTCAAGTTAATAGTTTCTCATGCATTTCCTAGAACCAGGAATGAAAATACCTCTTTAAGATTCAGTACCTGCCTTTGAAAAGTTTGCAATAGTTACTACCACATAGTGAATGACATTTGAAATAAAAAGCAAAAATTACAGTAACAGGTATATGTGCAAAATACCAAGGAGACTCAGAAGGGAGAAAAACATAACCAGATGAAAATATATACCTTTATTTACTATCTGACAATGGCTTAGCTTTGAAGTGTGTTTTTTTTCCAGAAAATAAGTTAAAGATACTGAAAAGGAAAAAAAGACAGATTAGGAATAACTGATCTACTTTAAGCAAAAGATTTACCCTGTACAATATTCTAACAAATATCATCTTTCATCTTACCTAAAATTAAGAAAAGCAAATATTAGTCTAACAAAAGCAGTGTTCTTCCAAGCTGTCATTTACCAATTTCACCAATAGTAGTATATAAATATAGACATTCTAACATCCAACATTGCAAAAATTGGAAGATGAGAGACTTCCAAAAATGGCAGCCATGAAACAAATGCTTATCAAGTCTTTCGGCCTAAAGATGCTAATATCATTGGCAATGGTGATAACAGGCCATCTCTTAGCCATACTGTTGTGAATTTGCTCATTCCCAAGTCCATGTATATAATCACAATACTAATGATTAATTTGCCTCTGTGAAAATTTGCATCACTTCTAAGATTTTTAAAACATATGTTCCTTAATTCTTCATGTTCCTGGTTGTGTGTCTTAACATACTATAAAATAGCATCATTGAATATTAGCACTGTATCACTATAGTGAAAAGAAACAAAAGTAGGCTTACAATCATTTTAAAATATTATATCTAATGTTTAAATGTTGTCAAGGTGACAATTAATACTATATATGCATTTTAAAGTCAATCTTACAATGGATGTTAGATATTAAAAATGTTGCTCTGAGAGAATGATTCTGATAGTGTAATTTTTTCATTCATTTAATAGACTGAATCTTGTTGCCACTGTTTCTGGCTTCTGAAACCAGGAAGGGAGGAAGAGATTATTTTTTTTTTCTTTACTGGCAATTAACTGAATGTATAATTTTGAATAATCATTTGTAATTATTTCTTGGACATGGTCCCCATACCTTTCATCCAATTCCAAAAACCTAGCATATGGGTTCTGCTTTGAAGTTAGGTTAGAAGTAGAAGTGTTTATAATATGGGGGTTGGCAACCATTCCACTTTCAAAAGGACAATAACTGCACTGTGCCATGCAGATGTCAGCTGAACAAAATGCTCTCCTCCTAAATTCAGCAGCACACCATTCTACAGAAGTACCAGCAGTCACCTTTTGTCAAACCTTTCTTCGATGTTCAAGATAGAAAACACGATGACAAAGTTACTAAAATGTGATTTACTGTTCATGTTGGAGACTCACTGATTTCATAACAACCAGAACTATAGCAACACTGCAGAGCTATTACAAACACTATCTCTTGGATCAATCAGACTTGGACTTTTATCTGTTTCCACCACCACTTATGCAGGGGTAGTTTTGTGTAGGTCACATAATTATCTGAACTTTAGCATTATAATCTGTAAACAGAATCAGCAAAGTTTTCTATAAAGGGTCAGGTAGTAAATATTTTAGGCTTGCAGGCCAAAGGGTCTCTGTTGCAACTACTCAGCTTTTTTTTGTAGAGCAAAGTTAGCCACAGATAATATGTAAACAAATGAACACACTGTGTCCTAATAAAACTTCATTTGTAGATGCTGAAATTTGACTTTCATATAATTTTAATGTCAAAAAACGTTTTTTTCTTCCTTTAATTTAATTTCAACCACTTAAAAGTGTGAAAACCATTTTTAGTACATGTAACATTAAAAAAAAAAAAAAAATGTTGGCAATCCAGAACCGTGGACAACAGCTTGCCAAATACCTGTCTATAAAATGGTCACAATACTATGACCATTGGAACTCTTAAGGAGTTCTGATGAAGGGCAAGAGAGATGATATAATTAAAATTATTAGCATTGTTTTTAGCCTTTGCAATGGTTGTTCAAGTAAGAGTGGTTTTACAGACTAGTCAATCTGGAAGTCAATATGTATTTTTCAGTCGTGTTGTTATTCAGAACACTTTGCATACCACTTGGAGAAATGGCTTGAGACTGCATTCCCCCCTCCTTCTTGCTAAAAACTTGGCAGTGTGAGGCAGTAGCAAAGAGAAGTACGGAAGCAGGTGAAATCAAATGACTTTGCTTTGTAGCCAGCCCCTTGGTGCCCCAGGATTTAGGTAATTCAAGGTTTCAAACAGGCCAGCACAATGCTGAAGGAAATCCAATTTAGTGGGTTGAGCAAGGCAGCAGGGGTCACTCACATCAAGAGCTGTTCAAGTCAGTAAGTCATCAATACAAAGTATCCTTGTGTGAATACATTCAGAATTAGTCAAGTGAGCAGACACTTTCAGCAAGGATTCAATGCATTGGGGATCTGACATGTCAAGCTGGAGACTACAATATCAAACCGTAAAGAGAGGAGATTGACATTGCCTGTGACAAGTCAACATGTTTAAATGTTTGAATTTACAGTGCTTTACAGAACATCCTGACTGCCAAGTTTACAGCAGTAATACTTATTTCATTCAAGGAGAACACTGGTCTTGATCAGAGCAAAAGAAACAGTAGATCTAACACTAAACATGTAGGCCAAGAACTGCTTTGTTATTTGCACATATACTATTCCATTTAATCTCTATACAACAGTCCACAGTATGTACTATTACAATTTTATAAAATAATATATTTAGAGCTACATATGATCTATCTGGAGACAAAGCCCATTCTCTCTTATAGCATTAAGGAAAAATACAATTTTTCTCCTTAATATTCCTATTTTCTCTGTTTTGATAATTTGGCAGAAAGTTGGCTAGCAAGACTCAGTTGAAGAATCCAAGGTCTACAGGATAAAGGTAGTGTTAGTATTCAGACTCACCTGGATTTTCACATTTCCCTCTCTTCCTCCCTCCTTTATTTCTTATCTTCCTTTCCCTCCTTCCCTCCTTCCCCCTTCTTTCTACCTTTTGCTTTCTCTCTTTCTTCCTTTCGTGGTCCTTTCCCTCCCCTCGCCCCCCCTCCCTTGCCCCTCCCTCCCTTCCTTCCTTCCTTCCTTCCTTCCTTCCTTCTTGATACTAAGGATTGAACCCAGGGACACTCTACCACTCAGATACACCCACAGCTCTTTTCTCTTTTTATTTTAGGACAGGGTCTTACAAACTTACTCTGGCTGGCCTGAAATTTGCAATCCCCCTGCTTCAACCTCCTGAGTCACTGGGATTACAAACATGCACCACCATGCCTGGCTGATTTTCAAATATTCTAACAGGCCATTTCCCTGGTTAGGAAAATTCCATCACTGTAGAGTCTATGGGTGTTACCATCTCCATTGTTCTCTATAAATATGTAACAAACTACAGTAAAAGGTAGCTTTATCAGGAAGCTAATGAAGCATGAACAGAAGCCTTCTCCATGGTGTATGTGGAGAAGTGCTAGGAATGTGCCATGATATCCAGCTTGAGTATTACACTCTGTTCACCGATGGTGACCCAGGGCCTTAGGACTTGCCAATAAGCCACTGACTTTACCTCCAACTGTAAGATCTGTGCCAGATAGACATCATCACTTAACTGGACCCTAATTTTGACCTAAAGAAGAAGAAACTGATTCAGAGTTTGCTTCCTGTCTTCCTGTCAAGAGGTTATTTAGACCAAGCTCTTTATCTAACACTTCATGCTGTCCACACCAATGGCCCAGTAAGGTCTGGTCTGGTGAGGTCCAGGGAGAATATGGTCAAGCTAGACCAGTTGCTGTCATGGCAATTCTCAGATAACCTGTCCTTTGACAAGTCTGAGCACATATGGCATCATCTGTAGAGAAAGACACTTTTGAATCAACAACTTTTAAAGGGACATTCAAGTTTCCTTCCAGCATGCTAGAAGAGACATTGACTATAAACTTTTTATTCTCTTTTAGGAAAATTACATTATAAAGTTGTCATGGAAAGAGGACTTCAGAGTATGCACCCAAAATTGTAGGAAGTAAAGTTATTGATTGGTATATCAGTTTTTAATGAATGAAAATGAGGTTATTTTTCTGCAGTTTGTAATACTTGTGGCACTTATTGGTTTAAATTCTTTTAACTTGATGAGATTTCTTTTTCCTAACAAATACACACTTCCATTTAAAAATTTTTATTTATACTTTTACAATCTTTTCCTTAGAGGGTAGGCCTCCAAATCAAATATGCTTTAGGCACCACAAAACTGGGATCAGCTTGAGTCTGAGGTTAAGACCCCTCTTTTGGCTTGCAGTGGTTTCTGGTCCAATACTGCTTCTTTAATAGAGAACTGGGGAAATCACACGTTCTCTATTGAAAACTCTGCTTGTCAATTTTTCTGCCATAAAGCTTTCTCACTCTGTGTTGCTAGTGATGTATATATGCCTTGTCACTTATCCACATATTCTCTGCCTTGTTCAGAAATGAGTTGGAAATGAGCAATGTCAAGCTTGTGTATAGAGAACATTTTACTTGCTGTGGCCACATCACCAGATCTCTCCATAGCTCATTTACAAATTATTATATGTGGATGATAATATTTGCTATTCCATAGAATTATGTTTAGCATTATATGAAATTATGCAAATAAAATCTTAGAATAGTTTCTGGCTTGCAGGAATTTTTTGGTAAAATGATAGCTGATATTGTGCTTGTGAGCATGAATTTTGTTGAACAGACAATGAAAGCAAGAGTTGGTTTCTCATTCCTGGAATACTTACAATGCTGACAAAACTGTCATCATTGGGGATAAGTTGATAGAAGAAAACAAGAGAAACAAAAATAAGTTGGAGTTCTGTTGGAGGATAGATGACTGTGTTCAGAGTGATGGTGGCACTAGAGTGGTCCCTCAACTGACTGATGACAACTCCATCTTCCATCAAGGAGGCACTCAATACATCCCACACAGTAAAAACTTCCTGAATGGTGGACCTTTCAAGATGAGTACTTGGAGAGCAGTACACAAGCATGATTCTATACAGGGATTTCTAAGTTTTGCTGTCTTCATAGGGTAAATCAGACTACAACTCATATGGCCTTATTGGTTCTGCTCAGTGCCCTTGACTAAAAGGTGGGAGGGATTTGTACTCATTCGTCCAGTGCCTCTGAGTACACAAAACACAATAAAGACTGGCAGCCAGACAAGCATCTTGCAAGAACAAATGCAAGTGATTTGAGTTTCTGGGATGAAACTATTTTATAAATTCAAGGCAGTTTTATATCTATCTTACTTCCTGATGCTTTGTTAAAACTGGGCTTAAAATATAAAAGAACAAAGAATCCTTCTCCTGCATTGTATGCAGAGGAAGTCATAATTAAATTGTATTTTGTTTAAAACTTATGTCTGAATTCATAGTAAATGAAAAAAACGAAAAACAGATTTTTCTAAAGTTGAATAAAATGCAGGTAGTGGCATTAATGCAGAATTTAAAAAATGTGTTATTTGAATGCTTCTGTTTCCTGTAGTATATAACTAGTAATTAAAATGTATTTTAGTATATCGAATTATTATATCCTTGTTTTTTAGGAATTACATATCTTATAGCAGGTATATTATTTGCCACATATTTTCTTCAATAAATTAAAAAATGGACCGAGACATAGCTTTTATATTTTTAATGACATAATTGTTCACATCAAACAACATCAACAAAGTATTCCAATACTGAAGTACATTGAAAACATTCAACTCATTGGGCATTTTCAGCTTCCTTTTTATAAAAAAAAAAAAAATTCAATTTCCAAAGAAAGAAATAATTATTTCTTTGAAATGCAGAATAATTTAAAATTATAGTACACCATTTGAAATAATTTTCATAGTTTCTTCCTTACATAGTTTACATTTGATATTCATAATTAGGTCCCTTAAATTAATGAGAGAAACTATCCCCCCATAAAGTAATTGTCTAAATTAAATAAATCTGCTATTTTCAAACCATGTTATGACTCATGGGATCTTCAGGTGATTCTTATACGATTAAATGATGAGAAAGTTTTGTACTACGATAACTGCCAGATTAGAGCAGGTACCCACCATGGTTTCTTTCTTTGTCTGGTATTTTATTTGACAGTAAAGTACACCTACTTTTCTTACATAGATGAGTGTCTACATCATGTCACTTAGCTTACTGACATTGTTTCAATACTTGGAACACAGTTACAAAGCAGGCACAATCTTACAAGAGATAAATTAAAATTATTTGAACATATCTCAAAATCCTCACATAAAAACATATTCCATTACACATGGTGATTTCATGGGTTGGATTTGTTATTTATGAACTGCTTTCTTTAAATTCATACCTACATATGAATAAAGAGAAATTGGAAAGGTTTTGTAAGAAATGATCCTAGGTTGACAAGAGTAGATGTACTGAGTGGTTTGAAACATGTAGGAAAATGTGTGTGTTTGGAATCTTTCTACCAGAGGTAAAAGTGAAGATCTAGTCAGAGCAGTTACTTCAAGTTTAGTTTGTGGGTACAGTATATGCTGAAGAACTGAGACAAGCATATCTTTTCTCAATGTTGGCAACATTCTCAGAGAGCTCATGTTGACCCAGAGCTCCATGCCAAATACCCAACCCTGCAGGCCAGCAGGAGGCAGGAGACAGAGGGTATTGGGGAGTAAACAGGATTATGTTGAACTGGTCATGGGGCAGTAATCCTTAGCACTGTAACCAGGATTTGATAGGTTCAACTCACAAAACTGCCAGTTTCCTCTATTCTCCCTAACCAGATTTTCCCAGTTTCTGTTATTCCCTTTGACCTCAATTTATTCTTCCACTCCCATTTCTCTGCACCTTTACAGTCTCATTTCCTCAGTAGGCTCAGGCCTGACCTCACTGATACTCAATGCTATCCAGGCGCTATGTCTTACGCCCTTTATAGAAATCACTGCTGGGACCCCACAAGACACATGAACCAGGTGCCCAGCATTTGCATCACCATAAGTCATTTTCTGTGTTGGGATTTGAATTGTTGGGCTCCAGCTGTCAAATCAAGTCCCATGAAAATGGACAAGGTTAAACCTTGGTTCCACTTGACCTTCTATATGCTGCTATTTAATTCTTAGTCATTGACCAAACCAGAGTCAGCTGTCAATTTTATAACACAGTTGGCCAATCCCCTGCCTTGTTTCTTACTAAGATTCCAGCAAAGCTGAGTCATGTCTATGAAAGTAGAACATGTGAACCATATTGATTACGTAAAGCTTGATCTTGGCAAATGCTTTGCCTCTCTTCACTCTTTCTCTGAAGTCTATGAAAAAGATCAAAAATTGATCTCAAAACAATTTCTAAGCCTGACATAGCCTTATAGCTCTTCTTAACTATGTGCTACAGCAAACTATTACCAATAAATCAGAAGTTGAAAAAAAATTAAGCCTTAAAAACCTATTTTCCACATGAAGAAACTTTTATCCAAAGGGCTCTTTAAGGAGCTTGTAGGCCTTTCTTATAGAGTCTTGAAAATGCTGTAGGGATTAGGGAAGATGGAAAAGGACGGGAACAGACTTTTAATAAAGTGGTGCAATTTAAGGCAATTCGATGATCAAAAGACTTGCAGTGCGAATCAGAATATCAATCATCTTTTGAGAAAATTAAGGGTGATTCCCTTCTCTGAGCTTGAGAATTAAGAGGTTTGTGGAGGGGGGCTGTCAGATAATAAGAGATATAGACTGGCAAAAGAGGATATCTTGTCCCTTAATTCCCTATTAAATATGATGCTAAGCAATATGAATCACTAGTACAGCTTCCTGTTCTGGTCTGGTTTGGGATTAGTTCTTGCCCCATTCGTTCTAAGCCTGGGGCTCATGCGGCTTTCACAGTACTGGAATGGAAGACAGAGAAGTGCTTGGGCTTTGCAGCTGTCCGGATTCCAAGTGTGACCTGTGTGGCCAGTGGGTTCCTTCTGAAGAGTGAAGGCTGCTGGAGTTCTTCCGTGATGTCCACTTGGCAGATGTTGTAGACTTGGTGATTGTTCCGTCAACTCCCTTAATTGATACTACTAAGGATCAAGTTACTGCCTAATACTAATAAAAAATATAACATATTAAGCAAACACAAACTTTTAAATAATGGAGAGAAATTATAAGATTATGTAATAACAACCTTTGTTTTATATACCCTCTAGGTCTTGAAAGGGGTACTAGAAAAGTACTTCTTTGCTTACAACCAAAACTCAAAGGTTGTAACTCTTTGAATTCTATAAGGGGAGATCAGTACATGACAGAGACCTAAGGGCCCATTTAGATTATATGAGGATGTCCCCCAACAAATGTCTTTTCTTGCAGTTCTTTAACCTTTCAGGACCCTTTAACCTTACTTTCCTTTCTTCTAAATCATTACTCATTTTAAGCAAGTCCTTAAGCTGAGTCAGAAGCTCTGAATCCTGCACTAGATTATGGTGCAGTTTAAAATATCAAGCCTTCAGGAGCCAGGCTGGTGGTCCAAGTCATTGAGGGGTGCCAGGTACTAGTAACGCACAATGCAACCAACTGAAGGAAGAGAGGGAATCTCACCAAGTGATGGGTCAATAAAAAATAAAGAGAAAAGAAATTTGTGGATGAAATTGGGCTTCAGAGGTACCACATTTCCACCTCCGTAGTAGTTGATATACAATGTATTCAAATTTTGTTCTGCATTTGAGATTTGGTTCCTCCTATTGTTAGCTATGAACCAATCCCTTATTTCCCTGAGTTTCAGGAAAACAATTTTATTTGACATAGCTGACTCTCTGCTTATTTGTAAAGTGTGTGTGTGTGTGTGTGTGTGTGTGTGTGTGTAAAAGCCATCATGATCTACAAAAAATATAAGGCAGAACATAATTTTGTCAACCACCACATATCAGATTAGTTTGCTATATACTAAAATTAATGATGCTATCATAAACATAAAAAATTGTAAAAGCTATGTTTCTTGTTCTCAGGGAGATAATAACCTGCTTGAAGAAATAAAATTACAATATAACTATACAGAAATGATCTATAAAAATGCAAGAAAATATTGTTATTATAAATATAACTGGTGTGCTGCATTTATCTATGTGGGTAGAAAGTAAATATTTATTTTCAAACATTTATTTTCAAATGACAAGAGCTTCAAAAGCAATGCTTCTTACTCCATGATTAGTCTAACTCTTAAAGAACAGTTCTTTTATTCATATCTATAACCTAAAGCACATTCCTAAAGCACATTTACCTGTTCTATATAAAATAGATTGGGAGGAGAGATTGGAGCATCAGTTGCATGGTGATCAGAACTGTGCCTTCTCCATGGTGACAATGTGTCATGGGTCAGAATCCCCTCTCAAGAGTTTTCTCTTCAGGTACCCTGGTTTCAGTTCTTGTGGGAAACCTAAGTCCATCCAACCTGTTCTAAACACTCAAACTTCAAAAGGATTGAGTATATATTTTGCTCTTGATCCTTTCTAATTTCTCCTTTATCTCTGAGTAAATTCCTGGATGAAAAGATGTACATCAAGCTGTTGCCCACATCCCACGTGGGTGATGGAATCAGGGTCACTCCATGCAACAAAACGACCACACAAACAGAAAATACCTTTTTTGAGGGTCAGGGATGGCTTTGTGACCTCAGGGGTTGGCTCCATGCTGGGTAGCACTGGAAAGAGCAAGAGAGGGAGCACACCTGACACCCCCCTACTTACTGGAGAGAAGACATTAGATAGCGTATTCCACCCAAATAAGGCAAGGAAGGGTGGAATCTTGCTTGGTGATATCTTGCGGTCAGCAGATTGATTGACATGTTGGCATGTCACAGCCATCTCAGGTGCTGTGTGGGATCACAGGCAGAGCAAGAGGAAAGGTACATTTGTGTCGCACAGCCCAATCAGCACACAATGCCAGACCAGTCCCCTCATATGCTCAAATGTGCATAGCTCACACACACAGCCCATTGATGGCTCGTGACAGCAAGCAAAGCAAATAACACATTTTCTAAAACTAGCACTGTTGCTGCCTGAAGCGGAAACCGCTTGGAGCAAGGAACACCGCAGGAAAATTCGGAGGCAGGATGAAAATGAAAAAAGGTCTTTTCTTCTTCTTCTCTCTCCGGCTCCAGCAATCACTCCAAAGTCTCTAACTCCAACCACCACCTTCTTCTTCTTCCCACACACACTAACCAAACTCACCCAGTTATATACATATAGCTTTAACAAGGACACGTGCTTACAGCTCGAGCTTACAGGTGCGTCACGCAGTGTTCACGGGCATACAAAGATTCTTTGAATAATGTATTACTATCAGGTGGAAACTAGAACATCTTTTATGGCTCTCAGCTAACTGCAATCTTTAGCTATCTCCTTGATTATAGGCTCCTTCATTTCCCCCTTTTAGTTTTAAAAGAGGGGATGTTCTAGGACATCCATGTGCAACCGACATTCTTATCCGTCATGGGAATCAAGGCTGTCCTGACTCCTGGCTTAGGTTGACATGCCGGCCACATTAGACTGTCCCGTGCGACTGTGCCGTGTCTTAGGTTGTCCCCTTCTGGGGATCTTACCCGTCATTGGCTAACCAGCCATCCAATAGAGCCCTTCAGGATCGACTGTGCGTTGACTAACAGCTGTCCAATTTTTAGGAGAGGCTGCGGCTTTAAGGCGGTAAGCTTACTGCTGACGAGCCAAGTTTCCATAGCGTATCAAGTTCTTTAAGCCAATCAGCTGCCCTTAGTTTCATCAAGTAACGCACTGAGTTCTCTTAGACAAATACCACAAGGCATTGTCCCGTAATGTCCCAAAATAATGGAAAATCAAAATGTCCATAAGTTATAACACATAGATTCTGGAGGCCCCATGCATGCAGAGCAGAGGCCACACTGCTGGTTAGGTCGTTTGATGCTTGAGCAGCAGGGATGCTTGCGGCTACCTCGGTCCCTGCAGTTGTAGCAGAAGCCGTCTTTTTTATGTCTAGACATTTCCAGCGGCAAATCTTCAGGGCCCGCTACCTAAAATCTCAAGCATCCATTATTAAGGGAAAGGCAGTGCTATTCCAGCACTGAGATCAAAAGGTGAGCTGTCAAACTAAAAAAGAATTATTAGAGTAGAAAATAAAAGTTGAACTCTGTTCACACACATTGCTGCTTAAGCTCCCACAAACATAAGCTGGCAAAATATCACATTCAGAAACAATCAAAGAGAAACTGAGGGTGTTTACTGCATTAAAGATAAAGAAAAGCTAAAGGCACTTTGGAAAAATAATTTGTTAGCTGGAATCCTCAAGTCTCTATATACACAGCAATCCTATACCTGTTAAAATAATTCAAATTAATCAGCTATTAAACAAATGAAGTTAATAACAAATAAACGATCCTCTGTCGGAACACCAAAATATCAGGTTATACAACATTAAACATATTCACAGCTGAAGAGAAGTCCCGGAGACAACTATAAATCAAAATTGATTATCATTATAATTGATTATCTAATTAGAATATTCTGAACTTATATGAATATCTATCTATCTATCTATTGATTATCTAATTAGAATATTCTAAGCTTAAATGAATTAACGTTATTTGGATCTATATCTATCTACCTATTTTTTTTCATAAGCGCTTAATTATTTGTGACGTCACACTAGACAGACGCACATATAAACATATATTTGTGACATCACATTAACATGAAATTTAGACAAATGCACAGACATAAAGACATATATAAAGGAAAAAAAAATACAATTGTGTGTATACTGAAGAGAGATCTTCTTGTCCCGGCCGGGAAGATGAAATTTAAGTTGTAAATTTAATGGAGGACTCTTAAGGGAATCACTCCATACCTTCATTTTGGTCCTCTTGATTTTGTACTTGTTTATTCAATCTAGACTCCTCAATAACTTCGTCTTGATTCTTTTGACTTTGTACCTGCTTTATCAATCTAGATGGTATCCATATTGGAGAGGATTCGTGCTTTGGAAAAACACAAACAGATCCTCTCCCCCAAATTAATACTGGGTCTGGACCCTTCCATGTACCTGAGAGAACATCCTTCCAGTAAACCAAAGGTTTATGTTGTTGGTGTGGGTTCCAGTGTCTATCTCCAGCCGAATGTCCGTTAGAATCTAAAGTTAAGAAATTTAGGGTAAAAAGGGCAACTGCCAATCTGTCCTTAGGATTTTTCCAGTTTCCATCTTTTTGCTTTAGTAACATATTTTTAAGTGTCTGATTTGCTCTTTCAATTATTCCTTGTCCCTGAGGATTATAAGCGATACCTGTTTTGTGGATAATATTGAACTTTGTACAAAATTGTTTGAAGGATGTGGATGTATATGCCCGGCCATTATCTGTTTTAAGCATTTTGGGGATGCCCAATGCAGCAAAAGCTTGCAGACAATGAGATATACTATCTTTAACTTTTTCTCTGGAATGTAAAGAAGCAAAAATCATGCCTGAGCATGTATCTATGGTGACATGAATAAATCGTAATTTTCCAAAACTTGGCTCATGTGTGACATCCATCTGCCACAAATGATTGGGCATCAAACCTCGTGGGTTAACCCCATAATGTGGGTTGGGCAAAAGTGTTACACAAGATGGACATTCTTTTATAATTCTACGAGCTTGTTCTTTTGTAATTTTAAATTTTTGTCTTAAGGTAGTGCTATTAACGTGGAACTGGGAATGAAATAAAGTAGCTTGTTGTATTGTAGTAAATATAAATATTGTTTTAGTGAGGGCATCAGCTTTTTGATTACCTTCATGGAGAGGACCAGGCAGATTAGTGTGAGCTCTTATGTGACCTATAAATAAAGGTTCTTTTCGTTGCCATAGGAGATTTTGGATTTGAGAAAACAATTTAAAAGCTGGAGTATGTGGTGCTATTGGACCTGCTAGCTCCAATTTAGGGACAGCATGTACAATATAGTGGCTGTCTGAAAAAATATTCATAGGCTGTTCTTTAAAATTTTCCAGAGCTATTATTATAGCTTCGAGTTCCACTAATTGAGCTGATTTTTGATTAGTGATATGAATCATTTTTTCATTTTGAGTGACTACTGCAGCAGTACCATTAGAGGATCCATCTGTAAATACATTAAATGTTTTAGGAATGGGTTGATTTTTTATTACCTGTGGGAATATGATAGGATGATTGATACAAAAGGACAGTATAGGAGATTTAGGAATATGATTGTCAAAATTTGCAGAAGTAGAGCATCTAGCTATAGCCCAATCATTATCATTGAAGCACAAATATTCAAACTGTGACGATGAATAAGGAGTAATAATAGTAGCGGGATGAATTCCAAATATTTTAGTAGAGGTTTTAAGTCCTTGAAGAATAAGTTTAGCCACCATGGAGGTATAAGACTCAATTGTACTTTTAGGAGAGACAGGCAAATGTATCCATAATATAGGTCCCTGTTGCCAAAATACTCCTGTTGGTGTATATTGTGAAGGAATAATAATCAATATTAGTGGTTGTGCAAAATCAAATCTATCACAATGGGATCTTTCAATGGCCTGTTCTACTAATTTTAGAGCTCTCCTGGCCTCAGGAGTTAATGTTCGCGGTGAGGATGGATCAGGGTTCCTGCGAAGGATGTCAAATAAAGGTTTTAATTGTCCAGTAGTGAGGCTTAGTGTAGGGCGAAGCCAATTAATGTCTCCCAATAATTTTTGGAAATCATTGAGGGTGGTCAAATGTTCTTTACTTATTAGAATTTTGGGGGGTTTAACAAAAGTATCCATGATATTAAAGCCTAAATATAGTATAGGTGATCTGCTTTGAACTTTTTCTTCTGCTATATATAATCCATATTTTTAAAAAATTTTTGTTATTTCACTAAATATATTAAATAATATTTGTTGATTAGGGTGAGCTAATAAAACATCGTCCATGTAGTGTAGACACATGAGGTCTTGATATTTGTTTTTAATGGGCTGTATAGCTCTGTCCACATATAGTTGGCACATTGTAGGGCTATTTGCCATTCCCTGTGGCAATACTTTCCATTGATATCTTTTATCAGGGCCATTATTATTGATAGAAGGAATTGAAAAAGCAAACCTGGGGGCATCCAGAGGATGGAGGGGAATGGAAAAGAAACAGTCCTTTATATCAAGAGTTATAAGGTAATAGTTTTTTGGAATAGCTACAGGATTAGGAAGTCCAGGTTGGCTAGGTCCCATAATTTGCATTGTTTTATTAATTTTTCTTAGGTTTTGTAATAGTCTCCATTTTCCCGATTTTTTCTTAATTACAAATATGGGAGAATTCCAGGGAGAGGTGGAAGGCTCTATGTGTCCTGCTTCTAATTGTTCTTTAATTAACTGATGGGCCGCTTGCAATTTTTCTTTGGATAGGGGCCACTGAGGGACCCAAACTGGCTTATTAGAGAGCCATGGTATTTTTAAAATTGTTTTCTCAGTGGCCCCTAGAAAAAATGTCCTTTGCCTTTTTTATTATGATTAGGATTTTTATTCTTAACACCTGCAGGCTTGGTTGCTAGGTGTAGCCCCATTTGATGTAAGATATCTCTTCCCCATAGGGTAACTGGCAAGCTGTTTAAAACATAAGGTTGGAATGTTCCTGTATGGCCTTCATTGTCTTGCCAATTTAAGATTACAGCACTTTGTGCTGGGGTATTACTATATCCCAAGCCTCTTAAACTGGTTGAGGCTTTCTGCAGAGGCCAGTGCTTAGGCCATTGTTGTAGATTTATGATGGAAGAGTCAGTTCCTGTATCAATCAGCCCCTCCATCTCTATACCTTGAATTTTTAATTTGCACATCGGCCTCCGTGAACAATCCTGTACCCAGAAAGCCATAGGTCCTGAACCAGTGGAACCGAATGCTCTGCTATTTCTATTTTGTGGCATGCTTTTAAAAGAACTATGGAGACTGGGAATGAGGAGCAGCTGTGCGATTCTGTCTCCTTGATTTACGGAGATGATACCCCTGTGTGTACTTAGCATTATTTTAATCTCTCCATTATAATCTGAATCAATAACCCCTGGTATAACATTAAAGCCTAATAAACTCTTGGAACTATGCCCAAGGATTAGTCCCACAGTTCCTGAAGGGAGAGGTCCCCTGATTTCCGTAGGAATCAGCTGAACCCCCATTTCAGGTGTCAGGACCATCCGGGCAGTAGAACAGAGATCTAATCCTGCACTTCCTCTTGTCCCTCTGATAAGGGAGTTAATGGGTAGGAGGGACTGTGACGAGGAATCATTTGGTTCTGAGGGCATTCCTCCTCTAGTGCGCATTCCTCCTCTAGTGCCTCGTACATTTGTGGGCCCCGGGGCATTGGGCCCTGTGCCCTGTTTTTTGAAATCCTTGATAAATCATTTCCATATATCTCATATCTGGAATGGCATTGATTGGCCCAATGTATACCCTTTTTGCACCTGGGGCATTGGCCTGGAGCGCGGTACGAATTTGATCTTATTACCCTTGGGGGATATTGCTTAGCATATCTTGGTTGATTATAATACTTTTGTCTGGAATATCCTGTTCTAGGTTGAATCCTTCGGGAATTTTGAGGGGAGGAATTTTTCATCACTGCAGCAATTACGTTGCCTGTGATAACAGCCTCGTTAATGTCTTTGCACAGTCTGATATAAATTGATAAGCCTTTTTTACTTCTCCACGGCCTTATTGAATCCTGGCCGTATTTATTAGCATTCTCTTATGCTAATCGGACAACTAGAGGCATAGCTTGCTCGACTTCGCCAAAAACTCTAGATGTTGTTTTTAAGAGTCTATCTACAAAATCAGCGTAAGGTTCGTTAGGCCCTTGTATAACTTTTGATAGGAGATCCCCTGTGCCTGATATTGTCTTCCAGGCTTTCACAGCTGCAGTGTGTATCTGGGCATACACACCGGGATCATATTGTAGCTGATTTTGTAGTTTGGCGAACTGACCTTCCCCTGTGAGCATATCTATATTGCGTAGAGGGAAACCTGCTGCAGCATTTCTCTTTGCTATTTCTGAACAAAGTTCCTGGAATTGAGTTTTCCAGATTAGGTATTGTCCCCCACTTAGTACCGCTCTGCATAGACTTTTCCAATCTGAGGGGGCTAAGGTTAGGGTGTTAAGTGACTCTATCATACTTAATGTGAACGGAGCTTGAGGCCCATAGGTCATTACCGCCTCTTTAAAATTCTTTATTGTTTTAAAGTCTAGGGACTCGTGATATCTTTGTCCCTCTTCATTTTGAAATACTGGCAGTTCTAGGTGCTCCTGCGGTCTATGTTGTTCGAGAGCGTATAAGCGCTCAGAAAGGCCGCCAATTTCTACCTCAAGGGCACGTACACTCTGATCAATACTCCTTATTGTTTCTGTTAGGTATTCTACCCATGGAGGAGCAGAGGGCACTAGTGGTTCCTCTATTTGACGGTCTTTTCTCTTTTTTAATTTCTTTTTGTTCTTTTTATTGGAGACTGTGCTCCCCGAATCGCTTTTTGATTCCTCCTCACTACTAGCTTCATAATTCCAAACTGGCTCAGTGGAGGAGACCGTACTCTCATGGTTTGGCTCCTTGTTACTATTATCACTTTCACTAGTATCCTGAGTTTCAGCTTCTAAGGAGAGTACATACTCCTCAGCTAATTTTATTAAGCTTCTGATGGCTTTTGCAGTTCTTACTTTTGAATTTACATTACTACTCTCCTTGCTGGTCTCCACTGAGTCAGAGGATATGCTTTCTTGTTCACTTTTCTCACTATTCTCTGAGTTCTCGATATCAAAAATTTCATTCGTGGCTTTTATAAACCAACTTTTTGTTATATTCGCTCCCATATTTTTAAATTTTCTTTTTTCTTACCTTGCCGCCGAATTCCCTGTACAGGCCACCACTTGTTGCTGCCTGAAGCGGAAACCGCTTGGAGCAAGGAACACCGCAGGAAAATTCGGAGGCAGGATGAAAATGAAAAAAGGTCTTTTCTTCTTCTCTCTCTGGCTCCAGCAATCACTCCAAATGCTCTAACTCCAACCACCACCTTCTTCTTCTTCCCACACACACTAACCAAACTCACCCAGTTATATACATATAGCTTTAACAAGGACACGTGCTTACAGCTCGAGCTTACAGGTGCGTCACGCAGCATTCACGGGCATACAAAGATTCTTTGAATAATGTATTACTATCAGGTGGAAACTAGAACATCTTTTATGGCTCTCAGCTAACCGCAATCTTTAGCTATCTCCTTGATTATAGGCTCCTTCATAGCACCTAAACTAAAAGTCTTCATCAAGAGAAAACATATCATCTCCCTGATGATTTATTCATTTTGCATTAAGGTAAACATTGGGATAATATTCTGGTGAAACCTACAAAATTAGGACTTGTTATCTTTTTTTTTTTTTTTTCGAAGTTGTATGTATAACAATAGCATGCATTACAATTCATAGTACATATATAGAGCACCTTTTTACATAACACTATTTGTATACAAAGCATATTGATACTATTCATGTCTTCAATCATGCATTTAGGATACTGATATCCATTTCATTCTACCATCTTCTTTTTTTTTTTTCTTTTCCCTTCATACCCCCTTGCTCCCTCCCACCTCCTCCCTCCCCATTGACCTATCCAGTGTTCTGCTAATCCTCCTATGTTTTCCGACCCAACCCCACTGTGATTTAGCCTACTTATATCAGAGAAAACATTCGGCATTTAGATTTTTGAGATTGGCTAACTTCACTTAGCATTATATTCTCCAACTTCATCCATTTACCTGTGAATGCCATTATTTTATTCTCTTTAATTGCTGAGTAATACACCACATTTTCTTTATCCATTCATCTACTGAGGGGCATCTTTACCATAAGAAAAACTGCCAACAATATTTAAGTAACTTTTCTTTCAGATAAAAATAAAATTCTGCATTCTTATTTACCCCAATAGCAATCTGCCAACCATCGAGAAGTTTGAACTAGGAAATAGTTGATGTGAAGTAAAGATTACCAGGAAAATAATCTTGGAGGAAGTTGGACTTGTAGACTAGCAGAGTTAGGCTGCTTTGCTAAGAAATGATTAAAGCATTACAATAAATTCGTGCATTTGGAATCTTGCAACATTTCTCTGAATTCAGTATAATAAAGACTAAGACATACATGGAGTAAGAAAGAAAAACAATGTTATGGGGTTGTGACACAGTGATCACCTTTTGGTATTAATGACTGCATGCATATGAATTTCAGAGACCACATATTTGGAATGCCAGTTTTACTTGAATTGTACTTAGATCTAAGATTTTTTAAAATTCATTCAGAATTTAAATTATTTTATTCAGAATAAATCAATTAAAAAACTGATGGTCTAATACAATCTAGGCTTGAATATGATAATAGTACTTGGAATTTTTTTGTTTAATTTTTATTTATACTAGTAGTATGTATTACAGTTCATACTACACATATAGAACATCTTTTTACACAAAACGGTTTGTATACAAAGTATATTCGTAGCATTCAAGTCTTCAATCATGCATTTAGAATAATGATATCCATCTTATTCAACCACTTTTCTTTTTCTTTTCCCCCCTTCCCCCTTGATCCCTCCATTCCCCTCCCTACACTTTGACCATTATAGTGTTCCTCTAATCCTCCTATGTACCCCAACCCAACAATACTGTGAACCAGCCTCCTTATATCAGAGGAAACAATCGATATTTGGATTTTTGATATTGACTGATTTCACTTTTATTTTATTTTTTATGAGAAATTTCAAGCACAGGCGTTCCATTTGGAAGAGCAATAGTGTTTACACAGGCTGGACACAAGTCTGTAATTTGGGATTGGCTGTGAATAATGTTCACTATGTCAAAGGCACACATTCTGTTATAGTGAATCTAAAAGGACAGGGGGAAAAAAATCATTGCCCCCAAAAGAAATAGCATTTTGTCTCAGTATGGTGCCATAAAGTAATGCAGAGGTAATGATTTAGATTGATTCAGCAGGAGGGCTGCCTCTGGTATTAGTTCCCGCAAGTCTTCCTGTAGAAGCAACACCCTGTAGCATGCACATTTTAAATGTGGGAATAACTAGAATAAATTGCCATGCAATTCAATATATAGATCCAAATAATATACTCTGACACTGGGTCCAAAACAGCTCTAAGATCAAAAGACTCTCTGAATATAATTCACAATGCATAGCAGAATGTTACTTTTTATATGACTGCCAAAGGAACAAGGGTTTGCAATCCCCCAAAGCATTAATAGTTCACAGCTCTCAGATTTCTCACTTAACTGTCTTTAAAATTAAAGATTTGCTTTGAACACTAAATCCTTAACTCATTCAGTGAGTAAATAATGCTTAGTATTTCTTTAGCACTTAATTGATACCTCATTTAGTTCTTATGGAGAATTTCCAAGACCACCCACATGACCATATTTATTATGTAGTTTTTCTTTTTACATTTTGAATGCCGACTTTGGAAAGAAAGCAAGGAAACTGACTAGCTTCATGCTTTTAGTTCTGCTTTGAAACCATTACTACAGCTTCCAAGAGAGGTTTCTCTAAGCAAAATACCACTATATGAAATTAAAGAAGAAATTTATAGGGTCACTAGTCATGTTATCCAACATGACATTTCTGCAGCTTCTCAATGATCATCAATCTTTTCTTCCTTAGTTGCCTCCAGCAAGCCAGAATGGTAACAACTGCCTGGTTCAGCTTCCCTGTGTTAGGTGAAATAGTTTGTCATACCTCCTATAAGATACAATTAGGGAGGAGATCAAAAATATCTTTCAGTCTGTCACTACTGTCTGAACCCATAAGGCATGACTATTCAGTAATCATCTACCCTAACCAAGCCCTTTGCTACAAGATAATTTCCAATTAGTTGAGAAAACACCTCTGAGCAATGGCATAAAAATGCAGTATATTTTGAGAATTGAGAGGTTTAAGAGGGATGTTTGAAATTCATCAGTTTCTTTGAAGACAGAAATAGATATGGCATCATAATTTGAGCAGCAGGTATATTATGGTTTGAATCATGTCCCTTCAAAAAGAAATGTTGAAGTCCTAATTCCAGTACCTCTGAATGTGACCTTATTCAAATATGGGGTCTTTACAGAGATAATCAGGTTAAAATAAAATTATTAGGTGGGCCCTAATCCAGTATGAAGTGGGTGCTTATAAAAAGCATAAACTTGGACACAGAAATAGACATGTACAGGAAAAGATTGGGGTAGGGCTGTCATTAGCCAGAGCATCAGGGATCCAGGGCTACCTTCAGAAGCCAAGAAGAGGCAGGGGAACATTTCCCCCTCCAGGCTTTGGAAGGACCACAGACCTGCCAACACCACAGCCTCTGAAAGCAGTCTTCCAATAAATTCCTGTTATTTTAAACCACCCAGATATTGGTATTTTGTTATAGTGGACCTAAATAACCTACTAAGAGGGAAAAAAATTACCAGACACTGGAAAAGTAAAAGGATACTGAAAACTAAAATATTTTTCATATGATTGATTTTTTAAAACAGCTTTTTTTCCTATTCATTTGTGTACTTCTTCACTGAAGATGCTTTAGAAAATATAGAAAAATATTTTAAAGTTTAATATCAATTTACAGGGAAAATATTCTTTGATATATTCATAAATTTCCTTTTAGTTTTTGTTTGTTCATATGTACACTTTTAACATTAAAAGTGAACTATGTACATAATTATGCTTTGCCCATATCTTTACTAAAATTCATTTTTGCAAATTTGGCAAATGTAAAATTTTCTCAGTTTAAACTGGGTACAGTAGCACATGCCTGTAATTTCAGTGTCTTGGGAGGCTGAGACAGGAGGATCACAAGTTCAAAACCAGCTTCAGCAACTTAGTGAGGCCCTAAGCGACTTAACAAGACCCTGTCTCAAAATAAAATTAAAAAAAAAAAAAATGAGGATTGGGGATGTGACTTAGTGGTTAAGCACACCTGGGTTCAATCCCTGGTACCAAAAAACAAAACAAAAAAAAATTCAGTTTGAAAATTGTTTGCAAATAATTTCAAGCTTATAAAAAATTTACAAGAATATAATTAATACAAAGAACACTTATATAACTTTTATCTAAATCCATCAATTGTTAATATTCTACCTCATTTGCTTTATAATTATCTTGCATAACCATTTGAGGCTTAAATACATTAATCATGACACTTTAGATCTTGTTATGATTTAGATATGTGGTATCCCCAAAAGCTCATATGTGAGACAACGCAAGAATGTTCAGAAGTGAAATAATTAGGTTATGAGAGCTATAACTAGTCATTGGGGTCACTTGGGGCATGCCTTAGGGTTTATATTTTGTCTCTGATAAACAGAGATCTTTTTCAGCTTCCTGACTGTCATGTTCTGAGCTACTTTCCTTCACCACACCCTTCTGCCATGCAGTTCTGCCTTACCTTGGGCCCAGAATTATGGAGCTGGCTAAACATGGACTGAACCTCTGAAACTGTGAGCCAAAATAAACTTTTCCTCTTCTAAGTTTCTTTGTGGGTCTTTTGGTTACAAAAATGAAAAGCTGATTAAAACAGACCTGAATACTTCAGTGTGTATTTCCAAAGAGTAGGATCATTGTTTTAGGTATCCACAGTAGTGTTATTAGCTTTGGTGAATTTAGCATTGTTACAATACTTTCTATCTAATCTATCACTTATTTTATAATTTTGTCCGTTGGCTTAGTAGTTTTTTATATTGGTTTCTTTCTCTTTGATACAGGGTCAGGTCTAAAATCATTGCATTTAGTTGTCATCTCTTTAACTTTTTTAATCTAGTTCATTTCCATTTCCTGACTTTGTCTTTTATGACCTTGACATCTTTGAATAATATAATCTCTCTTTTTTGGAATTGAACATTCCAAATTTTTGTGTTTGTTCCATCTTCCTCATTATTAGACTCTCATTTCAAATTGTGTGTTGAGATGATTTTTTGTGTGATGTTGTGTCCTTCTCAGAGTATCACAACTAAAGGCAGATGGTGTTCCTCTGACTCTCATCAACAGTGTTGATTTTGTATATGTGATCCAGGATGAACTGATTTCTTAATTGAGTAATTATTTTTTTTCTGTGTGAAAAAATATTCTACTCATATTTATCAAGTACTAACCATGTGGTGTTTTAATACACGGATACATTGTGTAATATTTAGGTCAGGTTAAATACAATTATGTCTTCATTGATCTTCATGATGAAGGCTTTTTTAAAATCCTTTCTTCTAGTTTTTTGAAATGTTCAGTACATTATTGTTTCCTATAGCCATCCTCTGTGCAGTAGCACACCAGAATTTCTTATTCCTCTGATGATAATATATACATTGATCAACTTCTCCCCACACCATCCCTACCCCTATTATTCCTGGCCTCTGATATCAACCACTATAGTCTCAATTTCTGTGAGATCAAATTGTTTTTTTGTTTTGTTTTTGTTCTTTTTTCTTTTTTTTTTTTTTTTTTTTTTTGGCAGTGCTGGAAGTGGAACCCAGGGCCTGTGCATGCCAGGTAAGTGCTGTACAACTGAGCTGCATCACTAGCTTGAGATAAAATTTTCAGTTCCATATATGAATGAGATCCTAGAGCACTGTTCTTTTTGTGCCTTGTTTACTTCATGTAACATGATGATCTCGTTTCATTCATGTTGTCCCAGATGACAGGATTTCACTCTCTCTCTCTCTCTCTCTCTTTTTAATATTTATTTATTTGCTTTAGTTGTACACATGCGTTTATTTGTACGTGGTGCTGAGGATCGAACCCGGGCCGCGCACGTGCTAGGCGAGCACTCTACCACTGAGCCACAATCCCAGCCCTCACTCTCTTTTTTAATTGTTAAATAGTTTTCCATTGTGAATATGTCCCATGTTTTCTTTATCCATTCATCAGCTGATGGACACTTAGGTTGTTTCCATTTCTTGCTATTTTGTGTAGCACTACAATGAACATGGTACATCAGATGTCTTGCCAACATGCTGATTTCATTTTCTTTTGATATATATCAAGTAGTGGGCTTATTCAATCATATGGAATTCTATTTTTAATTTTTTGTTTTTAAGAGACAAGGTCTCTCTGTTGCTCAAGCTGGCCCTAAACTCCTGGGCTCAAGTTATTACTATTGCTTCTACTCATGTATACCATTGCACCTGACTTTTACTTTTTGCAGCGCTGGGGTTTATACTTCCTGGGCAAGCACTCTATCACTGAGTTATGTCCCTGAGCCCAATTTATTTTTTATTTTTTGAGAAACCTCAACAGTGCTTTCCATAATGACTGCTCTAATTTACATTACCCACAACAGTGTAGAAATATTCTCTTTTTTGTACATCCTTGTCAGCACTTACTATTCTTTAGAAATTTTGATAGTAGTCATTCTTACCTGGGCTGAGGTGATATCTCATTGTATTTTTTATTTGTATTTACCTGATGATTAGTCATGTTGATTGTTTCTTCATATACCTGTTGGATCTTTGTATACCTTCTTTTGAGGAATAATTATTTAGTTCTATAGTCTATATAAAATCAGGTTATTTGGGTTTTTGCTATTGAGTTTTTGGAGTTCTTATATATAATCTGGATATGAACCCCTTATATGATCTGTAGTTTGCAATTTTTTTTCCCATTCTATAGATTGTTTATTCACTCTTGATTATCTCCTTTGCTGTGTAGAAGATTTTTTTGATATAATTCCATTTGTCTATTTTTGCTGTTGTTTTCTTCACTTTTGGAGTCTCAACCAAAAACATCCTTGCCCATTTCAATGTTCTTCAGTATTTCCCCTATGTTTTCTTCTAAATGTTTCAGTTTCTTGTCTTACATTTAAGTTTCGGATCAATTTTTATTTGATTTTTGTAAATGGTGAGAGAGATATAGTTTCACTGTTCTGTATGTGGATGTGAAATTTCCCCAGCAAAATTTATTAAAAAGACTTTTCTTTCTCCAATGCATGTTCTTAGCACCTCTTTTGAAAATTAGTTGGCCATCAATGTACAGGTTGTCTTCTAGTTTCTCTATCCCTATCCATTGATCTGTATGTCTGTATTTATATCAATGCCATCCCGTTTTAATTGTTACTGATTTACAGTACATTTTTAAGACAAGTAGTGAAATACTCATTGCTTTGTCCTTTCTATTCAAGAAGGTTTTGACCATTCAGAGCTTTTTTTATTTTCACATAAATTTTATGATCTTGTTTCTATGTATTTGAAGAGTGTTATAGCTATTTTAACAGGTATTGCATTGAATCTATAGATCGCCTTGGGTGGTATGAACATAACAATATTGATTCTTCCAGTCCATAAATGCAGGGTCTTTTTCCATTTTGTTGTCCTCTTCAATTTCTTTCATAAATACTTTACTCTTTTTATTCCAGAGATATTTTACTTATTTGGTTAAATTTATTTGTGTTGCTGTTGAAAATAATATTGCTTTCTTGATTTGTATTTCAGATATTTCAGTATTAGCATATTACAGCACCACTGACTTTTGTGTTGGCATGGTATCTTATGGTTTTATATATATTCTAAGAGTTTTTTGGAGAAGTCTTTCTATATGTAAGATCGTGTCATTTGCAAATGGTGACAATCTGACTTCCTCTTTTTCAAATTGAACCCCTTTCTCTTGCTTCATTTCTCTGACTAGTTCTTTCAGCATTATGATGAGTAAAAGTGGTGAAAGTTGTCATACTTTTTCCAGATAATAGAAAGCTTTTAGCTTTTTCTCCACTCAGTATAATGTTAGCTGTTTGATTTTTACAAATGGCTTTTATTACAGTAGGTATGTAATCTGCATATGTTGAACCACCTTTGCATCTTGGGGATGAATTCCATGTGCTAATGGTGAATAATCTCTTTAATATGCTGTTGGATTTGGTTTGCTAGTATTTCATTGAGGATTTTTGCATCTATGTTCAGCAAGTATATTGGCCTATCATTTCCTTTTTATTATTGCTATTGTATCCAGATCTAGTTTTGGTATCAGGTAATACTGGCCTCATGAAATGTGTTCAGAAGAATTGCTTCCTCTTATGATTTTGGGTATAATCTAAGGAGAATAAATATTAGTTCTCTAAATTTTTTAAAAATATTTATTTATTTACTTTAGTTGTACACAATGCAATGCATCTATGTTTACGTGGTGCTGAGGATCGAACCCCGGCCGCGCATGTGCGAGGCGAGCGCTCAGCCGCTGAGCCACAACCCCAGCCCTAGTTCTCTAAATTTTTGATAGAATTTAGGAGTGAAGTCTTCAGGTCCTATGCTTTACTTTGATGGGGGACCTTTTATTCCCCATTCAATCTTGTTACTCATTATTGGTTTGTTCAGATTTTCTATTTCTTCATGATTCAATCTTGATAAAGGTGTATCTATCCAGGAATTTTTCCATTACTTCTAAGTTATTGAATTTGTTGTTGTGTAATTGTTCATAATAATCCCTAATGATCCTTGTATTTCTGTTCTGTCAGTGGTAATGTCTTCATTTTCATCTCTGATTTTATTGATATGAATCTTCTCTCTTTTTTTCTTGGTCTAAATTTTGTCTACTTAATTTTTTTGAAGAAACAGCTTTTTTGTATTGTTTATTAGACTATTTGTTTCTGCTCTAAAACTTTCCCTGTGCTCACTTGGGATTTAATTTGATTCTGCTATTTTAGTTCCTTGAAAGGCAGTGATAGGTTGTTTATTTGTGATCTTTCTCCTTTTTTGATGTGGGCATTATTTCTGTGAATTCCCCTCAGTACTATTTTTACTGCATCCCATAGGTTTTAATATGTTTTGTTTCCAATTTCATTTATTTCAAGAAATTTGTTTAAATTTCATTTTTAATTTCTTCTTGATCCATTGGTTCAAAAGTAAGTAATTTAATTATGCTGTATTTGTTTAGTTTCCTAAGTTTTTATTGTGATTGATTTCTAGCTTATTGAATTATGTTTAAAAAGTGTTAGATGTGATTTTAGTATGATTATGATCATATTTGACATGATTTTCAAAATTTTTGAAAATTTTTCTTCCTTATCATGTGGCCTATTCAGGCCACCAGGACTAGCACAGCAGTGGGGAATGACCAAGCCCATGCTTCTGTGGAATACCTTTGGCTAAGGTGGTCTCATGGCTCAAGATTGCTGTAACTAGCCCTGGTGATGTTGGACTGAATAAAAGTCTCATAGATTGGGGCTATTTGTCTCCCCATGGCACCAGAGCTGTGTGAGAGGCTCTGTCCACAGGCAAGTCTGAGAATAGGAGCCATTAGTATCTTCCAAGTGTTGGGTTTCACCAGGCCAGCACTAACTTCCAGGGCAAAGTCCCAAGTGCACTAGCTAGTGCTACCCCCAGTGAATGGGGTCTTCTCATGCCATGCTACCTGAGGTTGGGTTAGTATTTGTAAAGGCAATTACTAAGCTATTTAAGCTGACAGGAAGCTGTGTCATATCTGAGTTGTACAGCTACAATGACCTGCACAGTCAGTCTCAGGGCACATCAAGGCCCCTGCCACAGTTGGTGGTAATGTAGGCTGAAATTCACATCCATCCTCCCAGGGCTGGCAGTGACTCAGGTCAGAACTGAGTGTGTGGGTTTCCACTTGATGCTGGGATAAGACTAGAGGCTTTGGCCTGTGTATGTGTTCCTTGGTTTTTACCCAGTGCTGCTCACAGTGGTTTGCTTGAAAATGAGTTCCAGGAGAAAATCCTGTGCTAACTTTTGCATACTGCTCCTTGCTCTGCCATTAAAGGTTGGGGAAAAGGAGTTGGTGTCAGTGCCTGGGTTGCCTGGCTAATGTGCTTCCAGTGGCTCAGTCATGGTAGTGGTGATGGGATTTTCCCAGTGCTAGGTATCACCATGGCAGGCCTGGTACTGGGTTTCAAGTTGAAGTCCTGGGTTTAATTTTTTCAAGTGGGATGCATTCTGGATGAAAGGAGCTGAGGAGGGATGGTGTGGGTAATTTGTTTTCCTCCTGCTTTCTTCAGTGTGTCCTTTCTTTTCATTAGAACTGGCTTCTTTAGCTCTTGTGAAGGTGTTTTGGAGAAAGACTAGCTGTTCAACTTGGTGTGTCTATGGGGAGAAAATTGCTAGAGAATCTTACTTAGCCAAAATCTTCTTCCACCCTTTCAGACTTTAAATGTATATATCATGTACTATTGATGTTATATATTATTCATTTTTTGTCATTTAAGTTTCTAGTCAATATTTGCTTTTCTAGTTATCTATCAGAACTTTAATAGCTTTCTTACAGGCCTGTAGTAGCTCTCTTTGTCATGTTAATTTCAAATGTTTCACTTTATTAGTTCTACTCAATTATTAATTTTTTAATAGACAGCAGCATTATGCTCTGTAAAGATGTCAAATCTAAAGATTTTATTTATGTTTTTTTCAGTTGGTTTCAAATTGGTATGTTGATTTAGGGTTACTTTAAGATGGTTGATTGAGTACATAAGCTAGACAAACTTCCCTCATTAAATGCATGTATATACACATGTGTATTATACACACACACACATACACATATACACACACACATATATATACACACATATATACACACACATATATATTAATTAACAGACAAAATTGCATATATTTGTGGGTCATCTTTTGATTTTTTGAACAAATATATACTGTGTAATGTTGCAATCAGGGTCAGGATGTATATCCTTTCAACATGTATCATTTCTTTGTGGTGAAAACATTCAAATCCTTTTTTCTAGAAATTTTGAAATATGTAGTACATCATCATTATCTATAGCCACCCTACTGTGAAATAGAACACCATAACTTATTTCTTCAATCTAACTAGAAACTGTATATTTTTAAAAACCTAGAAAAGGACTGGAAATAGAAAAGTCATCCTCTCAGTGGACCAGAATGAATCACCGGAAGGTGGCAGACAGTGGAATCAGATTAAAAGAGAGAATCACAGCTCAAAAGCTATATATAAGGAAACCTCTGATGGATAAAATAAGATGATATAGGGACAGGGGAAAGGACTTGTTCCAAGCTTAGGTGTGATGCATGTTAAAAATGAAGAGACCATGAGTCAATCTCTTGGGGAGATGGGGCTTCTGAGAAAAAAGTCAGTCAAGCCTTCCATCCTCTTCTCCCTTGGACCAAATATGAGGTTTCAAGGTCAAGGTTAATCAGAGCATTAAGATTGATCACCACGTGAGCCAGAGGGTCATGGTGAGGTACTGGAGAGATGGAGACACCCAGGAGCAAATGGAGAACTCTGTGACCAGAAATTAGCTCTTAAAGAGAACTTTCCTACAGCCTTTTCTTCCATGAGTCTGCCCAGTAAAATGAACACAGAAGTAAAAGTCTCCAGGCCTGAAGGAAAAGCAACTCTGTGAAAAAAAGGTCTGAATGTCTAGGAAGAGAGCTAATACTTGATGGGATGACATGAGCAAAGCAAAATCTACAACTTTAGAATGGAAAAAAAAATCATTATTTTCAGAGAAGAGGAGGAAACCACTTACAAAATTAAAAATTAATAACAACAAACGTAGAAAGCAGTAAAGTTTGTTAAAATATGTAAAATTCAACAGGTAGACTGGATATCAGAATGGATTTAAAAGATGAGTGAATTAGGTGAAAAGTGAATTAAAAGATCAAATTTAAAAATCCTCCCAAGTCTAACCATAAAGAACAGAATGTGAAATGTATGGGAAAAAAAAGTTAGGAAATAAGGACAATGGATCTGCTGTCCAAAGAAATTTTAAGAAATATAGAATAACTCAAAATAGAAAAGAAGAAGTAATAAATACTAATGGAATTGAAGAAAGGCTTGCACTAATCTGATTACTTGATTGCTTAATAGGTTGGAAAAAACTTCATACTATGACATGCTGTGGTAATGTTTTAGAAGGTGCAGAATACAGTGAGAAGTACCATGAGCTTCAAGATGAAAGACAGTAAAGACTTTAAAGGACAAAGAATTATATTGACATCAGAATTCTAGATGAAAACTCTGACTGCAATGGATCACACCCTTATGATCTGATGAAAAGGTATCTCAAGTTTAAATTGTCTAAACTCAGATGAATTATATGTGCAAGAACTATGTAAACCATTTTCAATCATCTAGGATTCAAAAAGACTACTCAAAACATCTTACCTATGTAAACACTGGAGGAAATCTTTAAATGACCCCAAAAGGAAGACAGATAAAGGAAAAGGCATAAATGAGTGAAGAAACCATAGGTGATTGAATTATTCCATAAAACTGATATTAGTTCAGTTCGAAGTTACACAAGAATAATTTTATGAAAAAATATGGGAAACATTAAAACAAATTCAGTAGTATCTGAATATATTCTAACCAATAAGAGATTCACACATACAAGATGTTAGAGAAGGTGCATTTTACCTGATGGAAAACGTAAATCAAAATTAAAAATGTGCCTTTGTTGTCTACACATTTGGAAAGAAAAAGTTTTATGAGGTAAGGAAATTGAAAGTCTTGCATATTGATTAAAGCTGATAAAGTTTTTTGGTTGGTCAGCCATATTCAGAATGCTTAAAATTTAATCATCAATCCAGTCTATTGATGTATTCATAGGATTCTCTGTCATCTATCTATCTATCATCTATGTAATCACTCTTATTATTCATGGTTATGCCCTACAAAGTCACTGTGAAAACTGATTTAGCAAATACTGAACTCCAAGGGGAAATATAGTCATATTGCTGTGATTCTGTGGTCATAACATTTTTGTCAACCAGAATGTCATTTTCATTATCTTGATTGGTTTGCAAATGTCCTTGTAAAAAAACAGTCTTATTGCCATTGAAAAGACTGCTTTTTCACACAACCCTTTAACACAACCGTATAACAGTTAGCAAACATGTTTTAATTGCCTTGCCTGCTAATTTATCATTTTCCATGCAGTATTGAATTTTGAAATGTGTAACCCATCCAACAGTAGCTGAGAAGGGTTTAACATTTTCTTGACTGTGGGCAATGTGAAATGCAACCATAATTTCCTTGGCTTCCAGCTTTGTGGTAATGTTAACCATTATGCACTTCTCAAAAAATCATATCTATCTCCTAAATTCACACATTTAACCATTTTCCCAACTTCTGCATAGTTTCTTCATTCTCTATTAGAACAACCTCATGTACACATCAATGAATGTCCTCTTCCTCTTTCTGGACTTACTGTACTGTTGATTCATAACATTGAACTCAAGGGCAGCAGTTCCATAACTCATGCCTGAATAAAGTTATCTACTACAAATATTTCTCCTTTAGGAATATCACAGCTTTCTTGTGCTAACTTTATTTATTTATTTTTTCAGTGTTTCAGAAGTTTATTTATTTGTTTATTTATTTTACATTTCATATTATACTTATAGAGCACACTTTTACATATCTCTGGTTGTATACAAAGTATATTCATACCATTCCTGACTTCATACATGCACTTAGGGTAATGATATCCAATGAGATGGATATCTTGTGCTAACTTTAGACAGCACTTCAACCTAACACTTGTAGGTCATGGTAAACATTAAACTCACTTCAGGGAAACAAAGTAACAAAAATGTGAAAACATAGCAGAAGTAGATTATGAAAGAGTTTGTGGGAGATGAGACAAGAAGCTGAAACAAGAAGGCAGAGTGCTGCCTTGTTCCACCTCATCTGGGGATGTGCTTGTTCAATGCTTTATGCTTATTTGCAAATGGCCAGAAAAATGTGGTATTGATTTTGGAAATACAGATAAATTTTCATAACTAGGTAAATTTGCAAATATGAACTCCATGAATAACAAAGATGACTGTGTGTGTGTGTGTGTGTGTGTGTGTGTGTGTGTGCTGTGTGCACATGCAAACATGCAGGCATCCAAATGTGGAGAACAAGAGATATTTGGAGGATATAAGTTAGCACTCACAAAATCAAAGAAAAAGGTGAACAATGAGACCTAAGGAAGGATATGAAACATGACACATGGACATCTAGTTAAAAGAGAATCATAGAGTCTCAGCAAATGTCACCATAAGTGTGAATCACATCCATTTGTTTTCAGTGCCACTCTTTATGTGATTCAAATTTCAAGAAAAGAGTCCTATTGGTTTTATTGGTCATGCGATTCCCTTCAGGTTGGGCAAAGCCTGGGTAGCTGGACCAACAGTTCCATCAAGAATTAGACTGCAGCCGGGCGCGGTGGCGCACGCCTGTAATCCCAGCACTTTGGGAGGCTGAGGCAGGAGGATCGTGAGTTCAAAGCCAGCCTCAGCGATGGCGAGGCACTTAGCAACTCAGTGAGACCCTGTCTCTAAATAAAATACAAAAAAGGTCTGGGGATGTGACCCAGTGGTCGAGTGCCCCTGAGTTCAATCCCCGGTACCACAAAAAAAAAAAAAAAAAAAAAAAAAAAAAAAAAAAAAAAAGAATTAGACTGCAAGTATTGACAATTGAGTCACCATTTTTAAAATAAGGTGCCATAAGATTGAAAAAAGCAGCAAATAACATATGTACTACTATTTCCTTAAATTCATACCAAGGAAAGAATTGTACTTTTAGACTTATAGAAAATACTTAAATATTTTAAGTTTAATCTGTCAGATGTTTGTGCCATGATTCAAAAACATGTTACTTTGTTTTCTGCTACTACATAAAAGAGTGCCACAGACAGTAGCTAAAACAGCACTGATTCAAATTTCAAGAAAATCTACTTCTCATGGTATCACAGGTTGTAATCAGGTGTTGGTTGGGCGCATTCTTTTCTCAAGGCCCTCCTTCAAGTTTGTGTGGTAGTCAGAAGAACTCCATTATTTTATGAATATAGGAATTTTGTATATTGTTGACTTTCCACTAGGGGTAGCTTTCTGTGCCAGAAGCCACTTGCAGTTAATTCTGTACTACACCCTCTCTTAGTGTGGCAGCTTATTTTTTCAAGACCTGCAGAAGAGTTGTCTTTCATCAGGGAAGGCCACATCTTCTGTAAAAGGACTCTCTGCTTATTTCATACCAATTCAGAATATTTCTTCTGATGAACTAGGTGGACTTTAATTGCATTTAAAAAATACCTCTACCTGCTATTTAACAAAATTGTGGTACTGGCATCCCATCCCTTTGTCATAATCAAATGGGTAGAAGCAAACCAAAGCTTATGCCCCTAACAAGGCAACAGGGGAATAAGAGGTATAACTCCAGGGACCAAGATCATGAAAATATCTTATGATTTTTCTACCACTTTGAAGGATATTTAATTCTTGAAAAAATGTTCAATATGTAACATTTAATTTAGGAAAAATTTAAAAAAAGCTCCTAGAATTTCAAAGCAGAGTAACCATTAAATGACAATGTAGAATAAACTAAATAGAACCTATGATCTTTTTTTGAGATGTATGATTAAGAGTAATTTTATTTTCTATTCCCAGCTTATTGCATATTCTATATTTTCTGTAGTTAGCATGCATTACTTTCATAATAAGAAAGTTTTTATCTGAGTTAAAAGCGTGGATGCTGGAACCAATGGGCTGAATTTTAATTTCAATTTTCAGACTCTCTGGTGAGGATAAATTAAGCACATTGAACTTAAGTTTCTTTTTGCAGCAGAGAATATCATTCCATTTTTCTTTTCTTTTCTTTTTTTTTTTTTTTTTTTTTTTTTTTTTTTTTTGACTACTGCCAGCCTTCAAGGCCCTCCTTCTTTATTCCCTTCATGTCCCATATGAAAGGAATGTGGTAAGGAAGTGTGAGTGCTCCCTTCTTTGGATATGGTTGAAAGTTCAAACACTGCATAAGGAAGTTCACTCCACAACAGTCTCCTAATTACCAAAACCCAAACCTATCTCCTTTCCCAAACAGACCCTTTCATATCCTCTGTGCAGGTGCAGTGGCATCATTCTCAATGTCTGAATCAGACTTTGAGAGGGAAGCTTTCATTCTGACTCTTCAGGGTGTCTACAATACTTTATATGTGAACTGGATTTAATAATACAATCAACATTGTTATTGTAAGACATATACTTATTAATGTCTATAAGAGTACTTAAAAGATTATTGGCACTTGGCATGTATCACGTGTCTAGTGTGGGCATTTATGAAAATATTGATAATCTGGTCATTTGCTTTATTTTGCTTATTTTGGAAGTCATCATTTGTTTGACAGAAGAAAATTTATGTATATAGTATGCTATAACAAAATTTAAAATGTCTTTTAGATAAAGAAACATATATAGTGCTATATTGCAAACTAATTTAGAAACCAAACTGGGTTTTCAGTGGTTTCCTAAATTAAGCAAAATGGACTGTATTTATTATTGTTTGAATTATTTTGATTTTAGCCTTTAAATAACATTATATAATTATAAAACATCCATTTTCTAGAATTTAAAGTTACAGAATGCTTTTGCAAACACTTTTCCTCACTTTATTGGGAAAAAATAACATGTTTAAAAATGGGTTAGTACCAAGTATTTGTTCATTTGAACCAGCTTCTAGGGTTTGTTTATTCATGGAAATCTGTTAATTTTCATGTACAGGACTGTAGCATGGAAATATTCTAGAATAATGATGTAGGGCATTAGGAATTTTTGTAGAAGATTTATTCATGGTTGCCAAACTTGGAAGCAACCAAATTGTTTTTCAACAAGTTGATCAATAATCAAATTGTAGTACATCCATACAACAGAAATTACTGTGTGGGAAAAAGAAATGAGCTATTAAGCCACTAAAATACTAGAATGCACATTGAAAAGTGAAAGAACACAATTTGGAAAGTCAGTATACTATATATCCCAACAATATGACATTCAGAAAAAAGATAAAGCCATGGACAAAATAAAAAAATCTGTGGGGTTGCTGGGACTTAGCGGGGAAGAGGTAAGGATGCACAGATGGGAGCACAGATTTAGGGCAGCGAAGCTATTCTGCATGATGCTGTAATAGTGGACACATGTCCCTATACACATCAACAGAAAGTTCTATCCTGTTCTAAAATACAGACTTAAGCAAAAAATAAATGTTGGCTTATCAATTATAACAAGTATACAACAATGATACAAGAGATTAATAAAGAGGGAATCTAGGGAACATATGTTGAAGTAATATGTAAGAACTGTTCATATTTTCTTCTAAATTTTTATGTAAACTTAAAATTGTTTAAAGTAAAAACATATTAGAGTGTGATGACTTATAAAATTACTAATGCCATTAATAATACTGAATTTTCTTTTAAATTATCAAAGAATGATTCTACTATGCTCATTATTATGTAAGTATTCAATATTTTTATTATATTTATTTTTATGCTTAAATCGTTAAAGATTATTTTGTGCAAGGTATTTATTACTTCTATTCACTTTGAATAAAATTCAAATAAATAGATGATGTATTTTTAATAATCTGAATGAATTACTCACATTTACTACCTTTTTTTTCTTTAAATTTAAAGATTTGCACAAGTTCCCTTCAGAAGCTATAGGTTATAAAATCATTATACAAATGATTTTATAAGGAAAACAATATACACATGAGTTATTTAAGTTATGGTAAAAAGCAAAGCTGGAAAATAAATTCATTTCCTCATGTAATCACTGGCATGTACTTTTCTCTTGTATGGAAACAAGCCATTAAAATAAGAGAGTTATATTTAGTCATAACACCACGGTAAAACAATTCCTCCAAGGATATTGATTCTGTCCTTGAGTTTTAGTAAATGAGGTGTATTTTCTCCTTTCACAAACTTACTATGTAAATTATTTCTCTCTGATTCAAATAATTTACAAGAGAAATGATTTACTTCTTAATTAATTTCTTCCCTGCCACAAATATGATTATCATAACTGGAAACTCATTTAGGAACAGAGAAACCTGGACACTGACATCTGCATGGTGTGGAAACTTCAGGGAGTACTATGGTCAAGGTCTTTAATACATCACATCAAAGCTTGGAAGTGTCTGTGTGTACCCTGCATGACTAGCTTTGTGCTTTGTGCAGAGCAGAAGCTTAAGAAATATTTACTGTACATATATATATATATATATATATATATATATATATATAGGCTTAATAAATTAAATTTGCTATTATCTATGGGATCATAGACTGTTACCATAGTTTAATTTTTAGAAATTCTATAAAGATGGGTGCTATTATTATTTTCTTGTGATGAAGAAACAAGGCAAAATCAGTTAAATAACTTGCTAGAATATGACATATACAGAATTCCAACCCAATGAGCCACTTTTGGTGGTCTGTACTTCAAATGTGTCAACTATATTCCATTGGTAACATATGTACAGCACCTGGAACATAGCAATTGCTTAATAAATTATCATAATTATTATTCGATGAAAGTTACTGAAAATAAAATTTCTGATTTAAGGATGCTATATTTTCTAATAAAGAACCTGTAAAACAAAACTTGAAATTTCCCAGATGTTCACTATTGCTTTAAAGTGTATATTTTTTCTGTTTGTGTTCTTGTTTATGTTTTATAACAAAAATCTAAGTTCTGATTCATATAAACACAACTTTTACACTTAGGAAAAGGAGACCAACTCAAAAATATTTGATAAAATTGTATACACTAATTGGCTGTATACAGCCTTTTTTTTTATATTATCAGTCATAAAGTCAAATGGTATTTTCCTTACTTTTAAAATAGTAAAACAAATTATACTTTACAGGTAACATAAATACAAGTATACATTGACTTATATTGTATGCATTTTTTTCTAGACATGGTTCCCAAGGTTTAATTTCCTGATAAGCTAAGCCTATCGCAAGTCTTATTGTTGGGGAGTTTATAGTCATTTGCACCCCATCTGCCACCATTTGGCTTTGGAAATTTATAAGCAGAAATTTACAAGTTGTTATTGGAAAATAAAGTGAAAGAAAAATAAATATTTAAAGATATTTTGTGAAAATAAATTTCAAAATCAAAAGTAATCTAATGGTTGCTTCTAAAAGAAACACTACCACATGCAGACGCATTTCCTAGGAAGAAACTCAGAGTCCTAATCTGTAAAAAGGATCAAACAAATAGCTAGGACAGTTTGCAGATTTTTTTTTTTTTTTTTTTTAGTTTTAAAAGTTCTTTTATAATTAAACTGTGTTGCAATTTTTTTTTTATAATTTTTAATATGTACAACTCATAGTGCATGTATTTAGCATCTTTTTACATACAATTGTTTGTATACAGAGTATATTCGTACAATTCAGGTCTTCAATCATGCATTTAGGAAAACGATATCCATCTCATTCAAACACCTTTTCTTTTCTTTTTCCTTTTCTCCCTCTCCCTCCCCCCTTGCTCCCTCTCTTACTCTCCCTTCCCTTTGACCATTCTAGTGTTCTTCTAGTCCTCGTATGTACCCTCCCATCCAACAATACTATGAACTAGCCTCCTTATATCAGAGAAAACATTTGGTACTTGGATTTTTGAGACTGACTAACTTCACTTAGCATTATGTCTTCCAACTTCATCCATTTACCTGCAAATGCCATTAATTTATTTTCTTTTATTGCTGAGTAAAATTCCATTGTGCGTATATACCACATTTTCTTAATCCACTCATTTACTGAGGGACATCTAGGTTGGTTCCACAACCTAGCTATTGTGAATTGCGCAGCTACAAACATTGAGATAGCTGTGTCACTGTAATATGCTGTTTTTAAGTCCTTTGGGAATAGACCCAGGAGTGGGATGGCTGGGTCATAGGGTGGCTCCATTCCCAGTTTTACAAGAAATCTCCATACCGCTTTCCATAATGGTTGCACCATTTTGCAGTCCCACCAGCAATGTATGAGTGTGCCTTTTTCCCCACATCCTCTCCAACATTTATTGTTGCTTGTGTTCTTGACAGCTGCCATTCTGACTGGAGTGAAGTGAAATCTTAGAGTAGTTTTGATTTGCATTTCTCTAATTGCCAGCAATGTTGAACATTTTTTCATGTATTTGTTAATTAATCGTGTATCTTCTTCTGAGAGGTGTCTTCTCAATTCCTTAGCCCATTTATTGATTGGGTTATTTGTTTTTTTGGTGTAAAGTTTTTTGAGTTCTTTATATATTCTAGAAATTAGTGCTCTGTCTGATGTGCATGTACTAAATATTTGTTCCCAATTAGTTGGCTCTCTATTCACCTCACTGATTGTTTCTTTTGCTGAGAAGAAGCTTTTTAGTTTAAATCTATCCCATTCATTAATTCTTGGTAGTAATTCTTGCGCTACAGGATTCTTATTAAGAAACTTGGGGCCTAATCCGACATGTTGGAAATTGGAGCTTACTTTTTCTTCTAGTAGGGGTATTGTCTCTGGTCTAATTCCTAGGTCCTTGATCCACTTTGAATTGAGTTTTGTGCATGGTGAGAGATAAGGACTTAATTTCAATTTGGTGCATATGGATTTCCAGTTTTCCCAGCACCATTTGTTGAAGAGGCTATCCTTTCTCCACTGTACATTTTTGGCACCTTTGTCTAATATAAGATAGCTGAAATTATATGTATTAGTTTCTGTGTCCTCAATTCTGTACCATTGGTCCACCAGTCTGTTTTGGTGCTAATACCATGCTGTTTTTGTTACTATTACTCTATAGTATAATTTAAGGTCCGGTATGGTGATGCCCCCTGCTTCACTTTTCTTGCTCAGGATTGCTTTGGCTATTCTGGGCCTCTTATTTTTCCAGATGAATTTCATGACTGCTATTTCTATTTCTTTGAAGAATGACATTGGGATTTTGATTGGAATTGCATTAAATCTGTATAGTGCTTTTGGTAGTATGGACATTTTGACAATATTAATTCTACCTATCCAAGAGCAAGGTAGGTCTTTCCATCTTCTGAGTTCATCTATAATTTCTTTCTTTAGTGTTCTATAATTTTCGTTATAGAGGTCTTTCACCTCTTTCGTTAGGTTGATTCCCAGGTATTTTATTTTTTTTGATGCTATTGTAAATGGGGTAGTTTTCATCATTTCCCTTTTAGAGTCTTTGTTGCTGATGTACAAAAATGCCTTTGACTTATGTGTGTTGATTTTGTATCCTGCAACTTTGCCAAATTCATTTACTAGTTGTAAAAGTTTTCTGGTAGAGTTTTTTGGGTCTTCTAGGAAGATTATCATGTCATCAGCAAATAGTGCTAATTTGAGCTCTTCTTTTCCTATCTGGATCCCTTTAATTTCTTTCGTCTGTCTAATTGCTCTGGCCAGAGTTTCCAGTACTATGTTAAATAGCAGTGGTGAAAGGGGGCATCCCTGTCTTGTTCCAGTTTTTAGAGGGAATGCTTTCAATTTTTCTCCATTTAAGATAATGTTAGCTCGGGGCCTTGCATATATAGCTTTTATAATGTTGAGATATGTTCCTGATATTCCTAGTTTTTCCAGTGTTTTGAACATAAAGGGGTGTTGTATTTTGTCAAATGCTTTTTCTGCATCTATTGAGATGATCATATGATTTTTGTCTTTAAATCTATTGATGTGGTGTATTATGTTTATTGATTTCCGAATGTTGAACTAGCCTTGCATCCCTGGGATAAACCCCACTTGATCATGGTGCACTATCTTTTTGATATGTTTTTGTATCCGATTTGCCAGGATTTTGTTGAGGATTTTTGCATCTATGTTCATTAAAGATATGGGCCTGAAGTTTTCTTTTTTGGATGTGTCTTTGCCTGGCTTTGGAATTAATGTGATATTGGCCTCATAGAAAGAGTCTGGAAGAGCTCCCTCTTTTTCTATTTCTTGGAATAGTTTGAAGAGCATTGGTATTAGTTCTTCTTTGAAAGTCTTATAGAACTCTGCTGTAAACCCATCAGGTCCTGGACTTTTCCTTGTTGGTAGCTTTTTGATGACATCTTCTATTTCTTCACTTGTAATTGATCTGTTTAAATTGTGTATAGCCTCCACATCCAGTTTAGGCAAATCATATGACTCTAGAAATCTGTCAATGCATTCAGTATTTTCTATTTTATTACAGTACAAGTTTTCAAAGTAATTTCTAATTATATTCTGTATATCTGAGGTGTTTGTTGTGATATTCCCTTTTTCATCACGAATGTTAGTAATTTGAGTTTTTTCTCTTCTTCTTTTCGTTAGCATCGCTAAGGGTCTGTCAATTTTGTTTTTTTTTTCAAAGAACCAACTTTTAGTTTTGTCAATTCTTTGAATGTTTTCCTTAGTCTCGATTTCATTAATTTCTGCTCTGATTTTAATTATTTCCTGTCTTCTACTGCTCTTGGTGTTGGTCTGTTCTTCTTTTTCTAATGCTTTGAGGTGTGATGTTAAGTCATTTATTTGTTGGTTTTTTTTCATCTTAAGGAATGAACTCAGTGCAATGAATTTTCCTCTTACTACTGCCTTCATAGTGTCCCAGAGATTTCTATATGAAGTATCTGTGTTCTCATTTACCTCTAGGAATTTTTTGATCTCCTCTTTGATGTCTTCTTCAACCCCTTGTTCATTCAGTAGCATGTTGTTTAGCTTCCAGTTGATGGAGTAGTTTTTCTTATTCCTTGTTTTGTCGTTGATTTCCAATTTCATCCCTTTATGGTCCGATAGCATGCAGGGTAGTATCTCTATTTTTTTATATTTGCTGAGAGTTGCCTTGTGACATAATATATGGTCTATTTTGGAGAAGGAGCCATGTGCTGCTGAGAAAAATGTGTATTCGTTTACTGAGGGATGAAATATTCTATATATGTCCGTTAGGTCTAAATTGTTAATTGTTTTAAGGAGGCTTAAAGTTTCTTTGTTTAGCCTTTGTTTGGATGATCTATCCATTGGTGAGAGAGGTGTGTTGAAGTCCCCTAGAATAACTGTGTTGTGGTCTATTTTACTCTTGAACTTGAGAAGCGTTTGTTTGATGAATGTAGGTGCTCCATTATTTGGGGCATATAGATTTATGATTGTTATATCCTGTTGATGAATGTTTCCCTTAACTAATAAGAAATATCCATCTTTGTCCCTCTTGATTAGTTTTGGTTTGAAGTCTACCTTATTTGATATGAGAATGGAAACCCCTGCTTGCTTCCGCCAGCCATGTGAGTGATAAGACTTTTCCCAGCCTTTCACTTTCAGTCTGTTGATGTCTTTTTCTATGAGGTGTGTTTCTTGGAGACAGCAAATTGCTGGGTCTTTTCTTTTAATCCATTCTGATAATCTGTGTCTTTTGATTGGCGAGTTTAGGCCATTAACATTCAGGGTTATTATTGAGATGTGATTTTTATTCCCATCCATTTTTATTTGAATTATGGTCTTTAGCTTGATTTGGTTTCTCTTCTGGTTGGTATTTCCTTTAGTTTAATATCTCCCTTTGTTGATTTTCATTATCATCTTTCTCTTCTTCTTCATGAAATATGTTGCTCAGGATGTTCAGAAGTGCTGGCTTTCAAGTTGTGAAATCTTTTAACTTTTGCTTGTCGTGGAAGGTTTTTATTTCATCTTCGAATCTAAAGCTCAATTTTGCTGGATATAAGATTCTTGGTTGACATCCCTTTTCTTTCAGAGCTTGAAATATGCTATTCCAGGATCTTCTTGCTTTTAAGGTCTGGGTTGAAAAATCTGAACATAGTCTGATTGGTTTCCCCCTATATGTGATCTGCTTCCTTTCTCTTGTGGCTTTTAGTATTCTCTCCTTGCTCAGAATATTAGCATTTTCATTATAATGTGTCTTGGTGTGGATCTGTTGAGATTTTGTTTGTTTGGTGTTCGGTATGCCTCTTGAACTTGGTTTTCCCATTCATTCCTCAAGTTTGGAAAATTTTCTCTAATTATTTTGTTAAATAGATTACTCATTCCTTTGGCTTGAAACTCTGCCCCTTCCTCTACGCCAATCACTCTTAAGTTTGGTCTTTTTATGTTGTCCCATAATTCTTGGATGTTATGTTCTTGATTTCCAACGAGTTTTGCTGTATCGTCTAAATTCTTCTCTAGGACATATATTCTGTCTTCATTGTCTGAGGTTCTTTCCTCCAAGTGGTCTACTCTGTTGGAGATGCTTTCAATTGAACTTTTATTTTGGTTTATTGCTTCTTTCATTTCTGGAATTTCTATTTGGTTTCTCTTTAGAGCCTCTATTTCCCTATTGAAGTAATCTTTTACTTCCTGTATTTGTCTTTGGAGTTCTTTGTCAAAATGATCTTTTGCCTCCTGTACTTGCTCCCTCATCTCATTTTTGAGTTCATTCTTAAGTTCCCTAAACATTTGGCATATGTAATTTCTAAATTCCATCTCTGGCATTTGACCAACTGTGTATGCCATGAAATCTACTGATGAGGAATCTTGATTTGATTGTGTCACTTTCTTCCCTTGTTTTTTCATATTGCTTGTGTGTCTTTTCTTCCTGCACTGTGGGACCTTGACTGTTTCGATTTTACCTTATTTCCTTATGTTGTTCCTGTAGTACGAAGCTATCAGCTCCCCTTATAATTCCTTTACACTTTAAAACCTAACACTTTCTATTCAGAAAATTCAATTTTGATCACAATGTACAGATTTTGTTAACCCAGATATTATTTCCAATTTACCATGTATGCTTCTGATGGGGTTTTATAGCTTCAAGTATTGGATACAGAGGTATTATGTTTAAGAAGAAGGAATTTTCTTGAATTGTTCTTTCTTGGAAAGTATGAAAGGAGAGTTCTATTGACGTGGTTTACTGGAAGTGGTTTAGTATCAGTAGAAGAGAGAAGATAGAGAATGGAGTAGACACTTAGGTGGAGAGACCAATTTATATGTAAAGTAAGATGGAAAAGAAGAAAAAAAAAATGATAAAAGAGTAGAAATTGGTGTAAGAGAGAGGAGATAGAGAATCAAGAAAATGGAGAGTAAACTATATATAGCACCTCTTTGCTATCCAGTTCAATTGTGCCATTTCTAGAAATCACAAATTCTGCGTACAGCTTGTTTTTGCCTCTGTTTAGTATGCACTGGCTGGGTGCAAATATGAAAGATGAAGGAGGAAGAAGAGATGCCAAAGTGAGAAGGAAGAGAAGAAGGAACGAGAAAAGGAGCAGAAGCAAACAATCAAACACACTGACAATCAATGCAAAAAAAAGCAAAACAGACCAAAGCCAAAAAAAGAGAAAGAACAATAAACAATCTAACAAAAACCAATAACACAAGCAGACCAACCAACCAAAAAAAAAAAAAAAAAAAAAACACATCGAACCCCAAGTCTCAAACAAAACGGGCCCTGGGAAGCCCCCCTCTCTTTTCCCTTTCCAGTTTAAGCCAACTGCATTGGATCACATCCAGATAGTCTGCGAGTCAAGTCTGTACCCTATGCCAGCGGCCAAATGGCTCAGGGGGAAGATTGGCTCAGGGTGGTTGTGTGTCAACAGATGAATGGCTCCGGGAAGGGGACCCTCCAGAAGGCACCCTTTCCCCACGCCCACCCACAGTTGTAGCTTCTTGTGGCTGCTGGGCTGGCCTCAGACACGCCCTCCCCTGCTGGTTACCCGAGTCTCACCCAGGTGTGCGCTGCCTTCAGAGCGATGGGGCTCCCTGGATGTCTGTAGCTGTTGTCTCCTCCATCTTTTCCCCTTTGTCTGGGTCAGCCACTGCACTTCTTAAAGATGGCGGCGTTCTCCTCCCATTCAACAGCTGCTCCGCAGACCCTTGTGTCAGTCCAGATCAAGGGGTCGGCTTGGCAAGCAGTGTGAAAGAACTCCAAGTGGACACCGCCCACGCCTCTAGGCCTCTTTTTATCCCTCCTTGCCGATAGGTTTCAAAGCCGCTGGGTGGATCGTCTCCTTGCCGAGATGGTATCGGCCCCTGTGCCTGCAGCACCGACAGCGTTGTTTCGGGCTGTGGATCACTGCGACTCTGTCCCTGGTTGTTGTGGTCCTGAGAACTTTGTATTTTGCTGTCCAGAGGTGGAGGAATGTCTCAGCTCCCTTTCAGTTGCAATAGAACCGCCAGCAAAGCGCTCAAACTTCCCACTCCGCGTCCTTCAGCAACTGCGTCTAGAGAGCACCTCCCTCCTGTCGGCCATCTTCCCCCGAATCCTCCGGTTTGCAGATTTACCTAATATTAACTGCTAAAATCTCTCTCTCTCTCTCTCTCTCTCTCTCTCTCTCTCTCTCTCTTTTTCCTTTCTCCAGTACTGGGCTGGTTATAAAATACTTACATTGTAGATTAAAATTTATAGCCTTCCATGCAGAAATAAATGAGATGATTAAGCAATGGGATATGAATAGATGTTATGTGTGCAACTACTGTTTTAAAGAAACAATCAATGAGGTAAACAGAGAGCCCACAGAAAGGGAGCAAATTTTTACCACATGCACATCAGACAGAGCACTAATCTCCAGGATATAGAAAGAACTCAAAAACTTAGCATGAAAAAAAAAAACAAACAAACAACCCAATCAATAAATGGGCTAAGGAACTGAACAGACACTTCTCAGAAGAAAATACATAATCGATCAACAAATATATGAAAAAAATGTTCACATCTCTAGTAATTAGAGAAATGCAAATCAAAACTACTCTAAAATTTCATCACACCCCAGTCAGAATGGCAGTTATCAAGAATACTTTTACATAATAAAATATATGTACTTCAATAAAAAAAGAATACAAATAACAATAAATGTTGGCTAGAATGTGGGGCAAAAGGCACACTCATACAATACTGGTGGGACTGCAAATTGGTGAAACCAATCTGGAAAATAGTATGGAGATTCCTTAGAAAACTTGGAATGGAACCACCATTTGACTCAGCTATTCTATTCCTTGGTCTATACCCAAAGGACTTAAAAACAGCATACCACAGTGACATATCCACATCAATGTTTATAGCAGCTCAATTCACAATAACCACGCTATGGAACCAACCTAGGTGCCCTTCCATAAATGAATAAAGAAAGTTTGGTATATATACACAATAGAATATTACTCAGCATTAAAAGAAAATAAAATTATGGCATTTGCAGGTAAATGGATGGAGTTGGAGAATATCATGCTAAGCAAAGTAAGCCAATTCCAAAGAACCAAAGCCCAAATGTTTTCTCTGCTAAGTGGATGCTGATCTATAATGAGGGGAGCATGGGAAAATGGAGGAACTTCAGATTGGGCAAAGGTGGGGAGGGGAGGAAAGGGGACATGGCAGTAGGAAAGATGGTGGAATGAGATGGACATCATTACTGTAGGTACATATATGATTTCGCAAATGGTGTGACTATTTCATGTACAATCAGAGAATTAAAAAATTATGATCCATTTATGTTCAATGAATCGAAGAACATTCTGCTGTCATGTATAACTAATTAGAACAAATTTAAAAAAAAGTAAAAAAAATAAATAAATGGTTAAAAAATGCATATATCTGCTTTTCACTTTTTTTTTTTTTTTTTTTTTAAGACCAAGACATGTAAGTAAAGCTGAGGCCGATTTGACTACGAAGAAGTTAAACTCTTTTAGGGATAACAGAGTAATAGCTTCAAGATACCTGAGTCCCTGAGTGACCTCATGGAGAATTTTTGTTTGTTTGTTTGTTTTTTACCCTCTGTGGACTACTTATCTATTTCTGAATTTGAAATGTTGAGGTAGGTTTGCCCCAAGAGCTTGGCTTGTACTACAGATAATATGTTCCTTGGACTACAGTATGGATAACAGTATCATGATTGCCACCAACAATAAGAACAACAACTTATTGAGTATGTCATCTGTGATTAACATTGTGCATATGTTTTGAATGCATGGTTTCATTTTTACCTGAAAACAATCCAATGATGTGTGTGTTTACATGTATTATTATGAAACTTTTCTTAATCAATTTGATATTTTAGATGTAATAAGTCAGGCAATGAGAAAACTAGGATTAAAACTCAGCTTGTTATGACTCAATTTTGTAAACTTTGATGCAAATGAATTCCACTTTTCAGCATTCCCAACCATTTTTTTTACTGCCTTGTTATAGAAATATTCTACACAAAATCCACAATATCATTAATGAATTTTAACTGAATACAAAGTGTTTCCATGTTTTCAGGACATTCAATTAACTTGTGCTAATTTTATTATTTATCATTTTCTTTCATTTATTCACAAAGTATTAAATACTTATTTTGCAAAGTCTTGTGCTATATTTAGAAAACAAACTAGCACAGTACTAGTAAGGAAGGAGGAACATGTGTAAGTAAATTTTTACATAACTCAACAATATCCAGTTATATGATCATATGGTAGGGATTATGGAGATGGTCTAAGGTAGCTGAAAAAAAAACTTTGTGGAGTATGGAAACTTGATTACCTATTTACTACTTTTTCAATTGACCCATAAAATCTGTATATACATACATACATACACACACACACACACACACACACACACATATGTGCATATACATATACACACAAATGATACCATTTGATGTTTCAATACATGTGCACATTGTAAAAGAGCAGAGAAATTTTAGATGCCCACAAAGAATAATAAGGTTCAATAAGATGAGAAAGAATGGAATTTCAAGTTGGAGATAAACAGAATAAACAACAATTTGGAACTAAAACTAAGCCTGATATGTTATAAAAATTCAGAGCAATCAACTTAATGGAACTGAAGATTGCCACTGAGAGAAACACAATAAAGGGTAACAATACAAGTTGAATCTAGAAGGTGGAGAAATTGATGTATCAACATACAGCACTTGATTTTCAAAAATTATCGAGTAAGGATGTCTTAAGGTCACAAGACTAAATTGGTATTCTAGAAAGACTAATCAATCTGATGTATGGAATATACTCAAAAATGAAGAACTAAAAACAAGAAAAATATTAAAGATATTGAAGTCATTCAGGAGTGAGATGGACATACAAGTACTCATCTGCAGATGGGGTAAAAATGAAAAAAAATTAAAAAATATTAACAATACTATAAAGAAGGACTATATGAGAGTTGAAGACTAATTATTATTATTTTTTTTAGTTGTAGATGAGCAAACAGTATCTTTATTTATTTATTTTTTTAATTTTTTAATTATTTATTTACTTATTCATCATGCGCAAGTATAGTATCTTTTTACATACAACTGCTTGTATACAAAGTATATAAGTACCATTCAGATCTTCAATCATGCATTTAGGATAATGATATCCATCTCATTCAACCACCAATTTTTTTTCCAACCCCCCCTTACTCCCTCCCTCCCCTCCCTTTCCGTTGACCATTCTAGTGTTCCTCTGATCCTATGTACCCCCTTCCAATAACTCTGTGAACCAGCCTCCTTATATCAGAGAAAACATTCGGTACTTGGATTTTTGAGATTGACTAATTTCACTTAGCATTATATTCTCCAACTTCATCCATTTACCTGCAAATGCCATTATTTTATTCTCTCTTATTGCTGAGTAAAATTCCATTTTGTATATATACCATATTTTCTTTATCCACTCATCTACTGAGGGGCATCTAGGTTGGTTCCATAACCTAGCTATTGTGAATTGTGCTGCTATAAACATTGAAGTGGCTGTGTCACTGTAATATGCTGTTTTTAAGTCTTTTGGGAATAGACCCAGGAGTGGGATGGCTGGGTCATAGGGTGGTTCCATTCCCATTTTCCCAAGAAATCTCCATACTGCTTTCCATAGCGGTTGCACCATTTTGCTCAACATCACTGGCAATTAGAGAAATGCAAATCAAAACTACTCTAAGATTTCATTTCACTCCAGTCAGAATGGCAGCTATCAAGAACACAAACAACAATAAATGTTGGAGAGGATGTGGGGAAAAAGGCACACTCATACATTGCTGGTGGGACTGCAAAATGGTGCAAGACTAATTATTAAAAGGGATCTTGCAAGTCCTATCTCTAGATCACTATTTACTACTTCTATTTTTAAATTCATGGAGCCATGGGCAGCTCTTATTGGGTACCATTAATTACTAGATGTTCTTATGCTTTTGGAATGTTTCTCTTCCCTCCCTCCCTCCCTCCCTTCCTTTGTTCCTTCTTTTTCTTTCCTTTTATTATTTTTCTCCTTTTATTTTTCTCCTTCTCATTTTTTGTGCTGAGAATCAGAGCCTGGGATTTCTGTCTGCATGTGAGGCAAATGCTCTACCACTGAGCCACACCCCCATCAGTAACCAATTTTTAAGAGGTTAAGAGGGCTGAAGGCTCATGGTGGGGAGTGTTGAAAGACAGTAGGAATAGCCTTAAGGGTTGAGAGATGTGGGAGAGTGGCTAAGTAGATTGGCCTTTTCTTTTTTTCACTTCTTTCACATTTTGTGCATTTTTGTCTCTTTTCATAATTTCAAAAGCAAATGTGAAGCTAAAACAAGATTGAGAAATATTTCTCAATCAGATATATCTAAGTAGTCTTAAAATTTTCAATAACTGGATTATTTTAGTAACTAAATTCCTGGCCAGTATTTTATGCACATGTAGTAGCTTCATTGCTTAAATGTCAGTTTAAACATTAGAATCCTAGATGATCTTTTTTGTCTGCCTTATAGTTGTCTTTTCCTTATGCCCAAATAACTCATTAGCATAAATAAAAATGCTCTCCAATGCATTGTATGGTTGGGTTCCATAATTATCTACATTTTACACTTTTCTAAAGATTTTTACATATATGTGCTATTATGTACATATTTTAACCTAATGTGAAAGAAGTTTTCTTTCTTAATTAAAAATTTTGCAAGTTTTCAATGTAAATTTTATTTTTTGACTTTAGACATACTATGCATTTTTATGCCATTTACCAATTGGATGCATTCCAATTTTCAACTTCTATTGTATTCATAACATATAAATAGAAACTTTAGTTACATATTAATCTTTTCTTAAAGCCTTCTTTCCCACTGAGAAAGTGTAGTGAGATTTCTAAAAATCCCTTCAGAAGCAGAACACTAATGTACCACCTTACAGGTGATACTTATTCAAATCTCTGATGTAATGGTTACACAGGGCAAGAAAATTTCACATCTCTTATTGTAAAAATAAAATGCATAGTCAGAACACTATAAACATTTTGAGTTTTTTCTTATGTTTTGATTATTCTTCCAAACACCTATATTTGGTCAAGAAGTTGAAAGTCCATTTCTAATGAAAAAGCATACAGTATGCCCAGGTGTGATTAGAAATGAAAATGTAGAGTTAGCAAATTAAAAATAAGTTTTGTTAGTTTCCCTGTCCATCCCTCCATCCCTCTTCCTCCAAATGAACCAGATTCTATGTACTTGTGTAAATGCTCAGGATTATTCTGTCAAACAAACGCGTCAAAGAAAGTTTGAAGAGGGAAAACCAAAGGTTTCACAGGGGAGAGAGATAGTGCCCTTTCTCAGGCCAGCTTGTTGAACTTAGATACTCCATGATTATAAAGACAATGTCCTCAATTGTAAGCAGAACAGAACACAATGGATGTTTATTATTGAAATGTAGCTAGTGGCTTTATGATAACAATTGTTGAAATAATATTACTTTCTTAGGAATTACTTGGAACAGAAAGAATAAAGCTAGTACAAGTATGAGAATTTGGGCATTCAGTGTGTGACATGAATATTGTTATCATAGTAGCTGATTTGGTCAACTTGACAAAATGAATAAAGTACATGGAACAAAGAGATATGTGAATGATGACATCCATCCTTGGACCAGAAAAACAAGTGCAAAGAATAAACAAAGGACATTCAAAACCCGAGGTCAGAGCATAACACAGCTCCCAGATCTTTGCAAATAATGCTCAAGGAAGACTATGTGTTGACAGGAATAGTAGACACAATTGTGTGGTAAAAGCAAATTTGAGAATAAGAAGAATATACAAGAAATATGGAAGGCCAAGACATGAGGTGGGCAGAAATCTATAAACTGAAGTAGCACTAAGGTGGAAATTTTGTTGTAGACATCTGTGAAAAAAGAGCTTGTCCATCCTTCACTATGGGAAAATTAGTGATCAATCAATACTTCAACTGTATCAACTCATGGTAATTTTGTTTACATATGTATTTAACCAATCGTTATACAGTCTATAACACATAAAGTGATTTCTTTCCATGTAAGTCTTTCTGGTTTCTAATGTTCATGGTTTAAAAATCATACTGGAATTGTAAATGAGCCATGTCTAAAATAAATGGAGCAGTTAGGTATATCTTTATTATCTTGGGGTTGAGGCAGGGGCTATTATTGTAGGTCTTTAGAATCACAATGTGGGTAGACCCATGTTAGACAAGGGGTGCTTGCAAAAGTGTTCTCCTTGATCATCATGAATATGTGTGATTCTGAAAAGGGAAAAAGGATTATTTGCCATTTTGAAGAGCTCATTCTAGCACTTGATATAACTTTTGTAAGTTTTTTCATTGACTTTATGCTTCAAGAAAGCATAAATTATCTGAAGTATATTTTATAATACATATCAAAAATTAAATAAAAAGCAATGATGGATGTAAAAGAATAAAGAGGAAGAGCTATATTCCACCTATTCCTGGGAGCATGACTTTTTTACTCCTATTGTCTTAATCTACTCAAGCTGCTATAAAAAGTTACCATAAGCAGGGCGGCTAAAAAGACAGACATTTATTTCTAACAATAATGGGGTTTGAGGTGTCTGGGACAAGGTGCTGGTGGATTCGGTTTTTGGTGAAGGCCTACATATTGCGGGGCAGCCAGCACCCTGCTAGGGTAATCTTTCCTGCTCAGAGTAGATGAGCCACTTGAGAAAATGAAAGTCGGAAATAATTAGTGAAGGAAATGAGGCAGAGGCAGAAAAATAGTTTCAAATGAGCACCTGTTAGTTTCTTCCAGTCTACATAGGAACTGGAACAGAACAACTAGAAAATGGCTCCAGTCCTTTATTTAAGGGAGTACATCAAAGGCAAGATAAGGTTTCAGCAGGAGGAGTCTTATTTCTCCATGTGGCCAGGGACTTGCAGCAAACAGATTGATTGGCATCTTGGCAAGCCACACCCATCTTTAAGAGGCTGTGTGTCTATGTGACTGCAGCAGCTCACCTTAACTCCAGTGCAGTGCTGCACTTGGCAGAGCTAGGTAGGAATTTCACCTGTACTGGGTGATCTCACCAGCAGGAGTGCCGCTGTGAGTTCTCAGATACCAGACTTTCCCACCTAATGGCTTCCATGTCGGTTTGGTTCATGCACAGTTCACAGAGTGCTCTCAGCACCTATGTCCTGGCTTGCTGATGGCCACCTTCTCCTGGTGTGCTGTGTGTTCCCATGGTCTTCCTTGTTTGTGCTTGTGGAAGAGAGATTGTTCTCTTTATCTTATAAAGGCATCAATCTGATAGTGAGGTGAGAACCTTCATTAATCTCCTAAAAGCTCCAGGTTCAAATATCTGTTGGGGCGGGGTTTTGCTAGAGGTTTAATGTATAAATTTGGGGGGAGCACTAACCTTCCCCAATTTTTCATCTTTTTCTAATATTTTGTTTTTACCATTTTTTTCTTAAGCCTGACTATTCTAACATACTTAAATGTTGAAATGAAGAAATGGCAAGACAAATGTTTTACCTTCCTCTTTGCTTTAAATTCAACCTTTAGGTTACATTTTTTAAAATTAAAAAAAAAATATATAGTTGTTGATGGACCTTTATTTTATCCATTTTATATTATATGCGGTACTGAGAATTGAACCCAGTACCCCACATATACTAGGAAAGTGCTCCACCACGGAGCCACAACCCTAGCCCCTACGTTACAATTTTATAACCACAAATATTGTCTCTCACCTATTGTCTCTTTCTCATCATTGGTTAAAGAGGTATTAAAAAGTGACTTTAGAAACCTATCACTGTTTATTTTTATAGGACCACTCCTGCAGGCTGTAGACAGACTGAAGCTTTTTGCAAATGAAGTTGTAAAGGAAACGTTCAATATGTTGAAGTCAGGTTTCTCTTTAAAATTTTATGGTAAAACAGATTACTGTCATCTTCTAAATGAGACCATTATAGAAAAGATGATCATCTTTACACACATCCCTTACCCCTAATATTTCAGGCAATGACACCCAAACTTCAAACTTCTAGCATCTAATATTATTTGCTTGTAGGAACCCACTCCATCTGAGCCCAGCTTTCATTGAGTGCACGCAGGAGCTTGATGAGACACTGGGATCATCTTCCTCCTCTCTAAGTTATGTATTTAACACTTGCTCTCAAAATTCCTCAGAAAAATCAGACTCACAGTAGCAGTGTACTTGATAACATGACAGTTAATGTCCTCTTCCTCTTTCATGTCCTACTTCTCCACACCCCTGTATTTCTTGAGAGTTACTCCTGAATAAACTGCTTCCACTCAAATCTCAGTTCAGGGTTTATGTCTCAGAGAAATTTAAAAGAGCTCCTGATACTGCCTCATCCCTAGAATTTGTGGAAATGGTGGAAACACTAACTTTGTAGATAACAAGAAACTCATAATAAAGTCAAAGAACTCTTCATGTAAATGTTTTTATATGAAATTGAGAAGAGTGACTCAAAAGAAGGAAAATGTTTCTATTAAACCTAGCAGAAGCAGTGATATCTTTGTAATCTAAGTCCTGTTATTTTCCATGGTTTAAAAACAAAAGGTAAAAAAAAAATGCTCTTATTAAATGGTTCATGAGAATTCTCTGATTCCATTATTATTATTTAATTTTTGAAGGAGGTTACTAGGAATTGAACCCAGGGTGTACTCTATCACTTCACTACACTCCCAGACCTTCTTTTTTTTTTTTTTTTATTTAAGGACAGGGTCTTGCTAGACTGCTGGGGCTAGCCTCAAACCTATGATACTCCTGCCTCGAAGCTGGTGGAATTACTGGCATGTGTCACCACACCTGGTGTTATTTTTTATTTTAGTTCACTTGAATATTCACTTCTTTTCAGATATTTATTCAATCCATGCAGAACAGACAATATCAAAACAAATAAATGACTACAATTCATTTCCCTCAAAGAGATTACTAAGTAGTTGGAGAATAGATGTCTAAATGAAAAAAAAAAATTAATTATCATGCATATCCTGCCCAGCCTGATTATTAATTCCAAATAATTGGAATTAGATGAAAATATAAATGTTAAAACTGGGCAAACTGAGAAATTATATTTTTGGGAGTCTTTTCTAAGGTCATATTTTCTCTCAATGTCAGATCTGATAGATTCAGTTGCCCTTCAATTTCTGGTGTCTCTTAAGTTTATTCATTTAGCCTCGATTACTCTTCTGAACTTCAAAGTTTCATATCCTACTTTCTGCTTACTGTCTTTACTTTGACTTATACCAGGTTTTGCCAGCGACCAGCGCTGATGAGATGATCTGGGTTCCAAAGAGCTGGCTGCAACATTAAGCTAAGAAATTGGCAAAGAAATCATGCAACACACAGAAATGAATTTTTCAGATCCAAAGTGGGACTGCTCTGTGACCTTAAGGGTCCTCTGCCATGCTGGAAGGCAAGAGAGTGAGTGTACCCGGAATCCCTTTATTTATAGGGAAAAGAAGACAAAGAACTTTCATTAGAATATTCTACACCAAATAAATAAGGTTTCAAAGGGAGTTGCCCGATCCAGTTGGGAAAAGCTCAACTGAAGTGACTTCTGAAGTGCTGAAGTGACCTCTTTGAGGAGGGAAGGTGAAGGTCACTTGCTTCGCACTGCATGTGACCTGCGATGCCAGTATGACACCTCCTCTACTCAAGGCTGAGAGGAGTGCTTAGCTCATGGGCAGGGTGGCCTCCCACAATCAGGCATATCATTTTCCTCCTGCCTTGTCTTTTTTTGTTGTTGTTGTTGTTTTGTAAAGGGAGCTTTACCACTGAGCTACATTCCTAGTCCTTTTACTTCTTATTTTTAGATAGGATTTTGCTAAGTTGCTGAGGTTGACCTCAAACTTATGATCCTTCTGCCTCAACTTCCTGAGTAGCTAGGATGATAGGAATGCATGACCATGCATGACATCTTTCAGTCTTTTCTGAAATTCTGTAAATAGTCCATATATCCCTCTACTTGTTCAAAAATAAAGTCTTACTAAATGCAGCATCTAGTCCTGTTGTCTGTATGTCCAACCTATATTGTGAATGGTCTCTTTCCTTCTTTACTGTTTCCTGACAATGTAAGCCTGCCTATTATTGCTTTCTTATATGTCTTTCTAAAAGACATGAATGATCTTTTAGATCATGATCTTTCTAAAAGAAAGCTTAGATCATGCATTTTCCCTTTTGAAATTTCTCCAGAGACTTCTAGTACAATTAATATAAAATTCCCTGGGGTTGGGATTGTGGCTCAGGGGTAGAACATTCGCCTAGCATGTGCGAGGCCCGGGTTCGATCCTCAGCACCACGTAAGAATAAAGGCATTGTGTACAACTAAAATAAATAAATAAATAAATATTTTTTTAAAAATTCCCCCAATGATTACTTCTGTCACCAATCTCCTCTTCTACTTTTGTTTTCCCCAACTACCATGTTTCAGCTATAAGAGCTTCTTAATGTATCTCCAACACATAAAGTTCCTTCTTTTACAATTGACATCTGAAATATTTTCCCCATATCTCCAGAAGTTGGCTTATTCTTGCTATGTGTGTCTCATTGCAAACATCTCCTCCTTATTTAAGCTTTCTCAGAATCCAGTCTAAAAGAGTCATTTGGGTTCTCTTCATGGCCATAGGTGGAAGAACACATAGTATATTAGCCATCAAATCACTTTGTAAGTTCCACAAGTACAGGAACCTCACTGTTGCTCACCACTATATTGTCCAGCAGCTACTTCACTACCAGGTGCCATTGAAGTCAGGTAAGTGTGCAATAAGTATATATAGAATGAATAAATATAAAAGAATAAGCCACCTGGCCATGAGGAAGTGTGTGTGTGTGTGTGTGTGTGTGTGTGAGAGAGAGAGAGAGAGAGAGAGAGAGAGATTCAGTAATACTGAGAGAAATAAACAAAAGCAGAAGCAAATATAATTTGAAACAAATTAGTCAGGTGGTGGGCTTCCCAAATGTGATTCACACTTGAACTTGAAGAAGTTTGGACTTTGTCCTAAGAAGGGGAAAAATGTATGCATCAGACCCACATTACAAACATATTTAGAGATGAGCAAGATGAACAGAAGGATATCAGAAGACAAACATTACTGGAGCAGAGAGGGGTACGACTGAACAGAAGTGGAAAGGATAGGCTGAGTATAGACTTTACTCAGGGAATAAGATGAAACCATTATTTGTAGTGTTGAATGAATGGAATTAAAAAAAAAAATCTGAAAAACCTAGAGCTTCAACTCAGAATAAAAGCCCTATGACAGTGTCTGGCATCTCATGTGTTTTTCCAAATTGGTCCCTGGACCAAGATGTTAAAAGAAAGAGTTTTGGAGTCAAACAGATGTGAGACTGTCTGAAGGCAGCAATTTGCTAGCTGTCTGACCTTGAGCACTTACTTAATCTCTCCTCCTCAACTCCAAATTGCAGTGCTTTTATGTAGAATTGATTTTAAGAATATACATAAATCACTCAATGGCATGCTTGACACAGGAAGGATTAATAAATGTGTGATCATTATTATTAATGTGTTAAAGCACAGTGTCTGATGTGAGCTCCAACCCTGATGTTTAGATTGCTCACTTCACTTTAGCAACACCAGCCGGCTTGTTCTCTTGTCTCCCCATCCACCCTCTGGATGCTGAGAAGTGGTGGTATTAGGGATAATAATGGTAGATTGTTAAATTTAGTTTTAGAAATGCTTTGTGATGGGGAAAAATACATAGAATTATCTTGTAGGTGATGCAGTAGTGATATTTTTTGCATGTCACAATTTGGCATGTGGCTGCATCCTAAATGAGATGAAATTTTAAACACTGAACCATATTAATATAACATTCTAGTCATATGTTAGCACTCAACAAATAATGAAATGAATGTATTGTTGAGAAGTTTACTTTTTCACTCACAAAACCTCACTAAGCACAGACATGGTGGCAATTGATGGTCTATATTCTGAGGAAAATGGTGCATAGAAGCATAAATGATCTCTGTTCTCTGAGAGTTTATGACATAATAGAAGGAAAAACACCAGTGAACAATTTTTAAAAATATTACATAGTGGCAATTCTATAAAAAAGGGTTACATGATTCCATAGGATCCCATAATAAAGAAAAATTACTGGAAACTTACATTTCTATAAAAATATTTATAAGTTTCACTAACTTGCATTATGTTTTTAGAAGTCCCATATAGTGTCCCCATAGTAAAGTAAGAACAAGGATCTATTATAGACCAAGTTGAATTCTTAAATAATAACTTAATAAGACTATACTTAGTTGTTTTTCGTGTTGAAATTAATATAATAAATTAAATATAGTAATTTCATCTTCATTTATAATGTAAAGATATGTGCATGTACAAAAACATGCATGTGCCTTAGCTCATTTTGTGCTGCTATAACAGAATACCTGAAAATAAGTAATTTATAATAAACAGAAATTGATTAGCTCACAGTACCAGAGGCTGGCAAGTCCAAAATCAAGGAGCTGACATTTGGCAGGGGCATTCTTGCTGCATTCTCCCTTGACAAAAGAGGAGATTCATCTTTCTAGAAGGAACTTACTCCTGAGATAACAAACCCACTCTGGGGATAACAGCAGTAATTCATTTACAAGGGCAGAACCCTCATGGCTGAATAACCTCCGAAAGGTGCTACCTCTCAATACTGTTGCAATGGCAATTAAAATTCAACATGAATCTGGGAGGATGAACATTGAAACCACAGCAATGTGTATGAAAGCATTTTGTCCAAATGTATTTAGTGGTGTTTCATTCACTCCAAGACCTCTTCACTTTACTCCCTCCAATCTATCCTTTACCTCAGTAAGAAAGAATCTTCTAAAATCCCTAGTCCTTTTACAGTGTTGACACTCCTATCTCTGTTTGACTGACCCTTTTGAGAAATTGCTTGTGGAGTGGGTTTTCCTCTTCAGACTTTTTCAGACCTCACCTCCACTTCTAAGTGAATGACTCAGTGAAATTCTATAGTGCAAGAACTTTTCTTGAGTTGTACTCCTATATATGCAACTTTGTATTGGATATCTGCACTTAAATGTCATCTTTTGAAAACCTTAAACTCAAAAGATCTGAAATTAATATTTTATTTTTCCTCAATTTCAATTGTCTCCATGTAATCTGTGTCTTGGTGGATATTGTCACCTTCCATTTGGGCACCGATATTAGTTTGCTGAGGTTGTCCTAACACAGTCTGAAAGACTGGGTGGCTCTAACAATACAAGTACATTTCTCACAGTTCTAGGGACTAGAAGGTCTAGTCCAGGGTGTTGGCAGTTTCAGTTTCTTTGGAGGTCTCTCTCCTTGGCTTGCAGATGGCTACCTTTCCACTGTGTCCCACATCATTTTTTCCCTGTACATGTGCATCCTTTATGTCTCTTTTGTTTCCAATTTCTTCTTCTAATAGGGACACTAGTCAAATTGGATTAGAGCCCAAACAAATGACTTCATTTCACCTTAATATACACTATAAGAACTCCAAATATAATCATTTTCAGAGGCACTGAGGATTAGGTTTGCAACATATAGAGTTTGGGATGGGCATTCATCCCATGAAATAATTCATTCCAGAGATGTGGAATGCATTCTAGAATCCTCTATTTTCCTCATCACTTGATATTCAATATGTGCATGAGAATTGTCAATGTGTACTCTAGCATTAGCATTACCTGTCCTCTCAACTCTCACTGACCCTGCTTTAGATCAATTTTTAGTCCTCTCTCATTGTAACTGCCTGTGGGCAAGCTGTTGTTCTAAGCAGCGGAGCTGTGGAAAGAACTCAAAGACAAAATAGAAAAGAAAAGATTATTTTAATTTTCCCGGGCAAGGCAAGGTCCCACTCTCACCCGGTCCACAGGAGAATGGTCCGCAGGAGAATGGCACCAGCTGGCTTTTTTCCTCTGGTCTAAGTACTCTTAGATCCTGCGTCAAGTCCTGCGAGATTCCAGGCCAAGTTTCGTGAGATCCGGAAGGCAGTAATGCCCGAGGCATTTCCGATGTAAACAAACGTGGTCTCAGCCAACTCTTTAATCAGGGCTTCTGCATTTCCCCCTTTTTTGTTTTAAAAGAGGGGATATTGTTAAGACGACAAGCCTTTTGTAGATGAGCTAAATTGTATAGTATATTAAATTTTTTTTAAACAAATCAGCTGTCTTGAGTTACATCAAGTAACACATTGAGTCTTGTAGGCAAATATCAGCAAGGCATTGTCTTGCAAAGTCACAAATAAATGAAAAACGAAAATATCTGTCACAACACATTGATCTAGGAGGTCTCATGGATATAGAGGAGAGGCCACGCTGTTGGTGAAGTTGTCCTGGTGAAGTTGTCCCATGTTTGAGAAGCAGGGATGTTTGGAGCGACTGGATCTTTGTAGTTGTAGCAGCCGTGTTTTTCATATCTAGACAATACCACCGGCAAATCTTCAGGGCCCACTACCTAGAAACTTAAGGTTTTATCATTTAAGGAAAAGTAGTGTTATTATGGCACTGAGTCAAGAGGTGAGTTGTCAAGCTAAAAAACAGAACTATTAAGTTAGAAAATTAAAGTTGATTTGTGTTTACACACATTGGTGTTTTGGCTCCTGGAGGCATAAGCTGGCAAAATATCATATTTAGAACAAAATAAAGAAAGACTGAGGGTATTTATTGTATTAAAGATAGAGTAAAGAAAAGTTAAAGGCACTTTGGAAAAATAATTTGTTAGCTGGAACCCTCGAGTCTCTGTGACCTTGTATGAGATTATCTGTTGAAATAACTTATATTAATCAGCTATAAAACAAATTAAGTCAATTACAAATAAACATCTGTATGTCAAAACACCAAAACATTAGGCTACACAGCAGTGGTCGTATTTTTTGCTAAAAAGAAATCTTTGGGACACTTATAAATTAATATTGAAGGTACCTTTACTTATTAAATTATTTACCTAAATTAGATACTCTTAAACTTAAATGAATTAAGGTTATTTGGATCCATAGATATATATTTTTTATAAGTGCTTAGTTATCTGAGACGTCACACTGGACAGACATACAAGTTTACAAACATATATTTTTGACATCACAATCACATGAAATTTAGACAAATGTACAGACATAAAGACATATATTTAAAAAGAGAAAAAATATAATTGTGTGTACACTAGAGAGAGATCTCTTTTTCTCGGCTGGGAGGAATGACACTTAAGTTGTAAAATATTTTGAAGGACTCTTATAAGGGAATTATTCCATTTCTTCATTTTGGTCCTCTTTGTGAATTTTTTATTAATCTTGATTGTTTAACAACTTCATTTTTGTCCTTTAGATTTTGTACCTGTTTTATTAATCTAGATGGTATCCATATTGGAGAAAATTCGTGTTTTGGAAAAATACAAACAGATCCTCTTCCCCAAATTAATACTGGATCTGGACCCTTCTATGTACCTGAATGAACATCTTTCCAGTAAACCAAAGGTTTATGTTGTTGATGTGGGTTCCAATGTCTATCTCCAGCAGAATAACCATCAGAGTCTAAAGTTAAAAAATTCAAAGTAAACAGGGCAACTGCCAATCTGTCCTTAGGATTTTTCCAGTTTCCTTCTTTTTGTTTTAATAACATAACTTTCAGTGTGCGGATTGCTCTTTCAATAATGTCCTGACCCTGAGGATTGTATGGGATGCCTGTTTTATGGGAGATATTGAATTTTGCGCAAAACTGTTTGAAAGATGAGGATGTATATGCAGGGCCATTATCTGTTTTAAGCATTTTGGGAATGCCCAATGCAGCAAAAGCTTGCAAACAATGAGATGTAACATCTTTAACTTTTTCTCCAGAATGTAGGGAAGCAAAAATTATGCCTGAGCATGTATCTATGGTCACATGAATAAATCGTAATTTTCCAAAACTTGGTTCATGAGTAACATTATTTTACACATTGGCCTCCTTGTACAGTCTCAAACCCAGCAAGCCATGGGTCTCGAATCAGTGGAACAAAGTCTTCTATTGTTCCTATTTTGAGGGATATTCATTTTAAATGAATTATGTAAATTTGGAAGGAGAAGCAGCTGAGCAATTTTATCTCCTTGATTAACAGAACTTATACTTTGGGGTGAGCTAAGCATTATTTTTATTTCCCCTTTATAGTCTGAGTTTATTACACCTGGGGTCACTTGCAAACCTACTAAGCTTTGAGGACTTCACCCGAGAATAAGTCCTACTGTCCCTGAGGGAAGAGGCCCCCTGACTTCTGTGGGAATCAGTTGAACCCCCATTTCAGGTGTTAACACTATTCGGGCGGTGGAACAGAGGTCTAATCCTGCATTTCCTCCTGTTCCTCTGGCGAGGGAGTTGATGGGTAATAGGGATTGTGTCGGGGAAGCATCTGAATGGATGCTTGAGGATATTCTTCCTCCAATACCTCGCACATTTGTGGGCCCGGGGCATTGGGCCCCGTGCCACGTTTTTTGAATTTCTGGACAAATGATTTCCATGGATGTCAAATTTTGAATAGCATTTATTGGCCCAATGATTTCCCTTTTTACACCTGGGGCAGCAACCTGGAGCACGGTATGAATTTGGTCTTATTTCTCTTTTGGGATTTTGCCTAGAATAGCCTGATTGATTATGATAATTTTGCCTGGAATATCCTGATTAATTATAATGTCTAGGTTGAAATTCTGAGGGGCAGCATCTCTAACAGCTGCTGCAATCATATTCCCTGTGACAAAGGCATCATTTATATCTTTACATAGTTGTATATATATGGAAAGATCCTTTTTATTTCTCCATGGCCTGATAGCTTCTTGGCAGTATTTATTAGCATTTTCATATGCTAATTGAACAATTAACGGCATAGCTTGCTCTGTGTCTCCAAACACTCTAGTTGCAGTTCTCAGAAGTCGATCAGCAAAGTCAGCATATGGTTCATTAGGTCCCTGAATCACCTTAGACAGGCTACTTTGCAGATCTCCAGGTCCTTGTAAAGTTTTCCATGCCTGTAATGCAGCTGCATAGATCTGGGCATGGCACATAATATTTTTGAGCCTCTGAGTCTGAGAATTGCCCTTCTCCTGTGAGCATGTCTACATTATGATCTCCAAACGGTGCAGCTGCATTTCTTCTAGCTGCTTCTATACACAGTTCTTGAAATTGTGATCGCCAAACCAAGTATTGTCCTCCATTCAAAACCGCCTTGCATAGACTTTTCCAGTCTGAGGGGGGTTAAATTAAAGGTGTTAAGGGCCTCTATCATGCTCAGCGTCAAAGGAGCTTGTGGTCCATATGTCATTACTGCCTCTTTGATATTTTTTATTGTTATGAAATCTATTGAGTAGTGGACCCTCTGTCCACTTTTATCAAATACTCCAGTTCCCAGTTTATCTGTGAATTACCCTCGAGAGCACGTAAGCGCTCAGAAAGACCTTTTATTTCTGTTTCTAGGGTATGCAAACGCCTAGTAATTCCCTTCATATTTTCTGTAATGGATTCCACCCATGGAGGAGTAGAGGACACAGGTGGTTCCTCTCTTTGAGGGTCTTTTTTCTTTTTTAATTTGTTTTTGGTGTTTTTATTGGAGACTGTGCTCTCAGAATCACTGGATTGTCCTTCACTCTCATCACCTTTATTGGAATTCTGAATTTCAGCTTCTAAGGAAAGTACATAATCTTCGGCTAACTTTAATAATTTCCTGATGGCTTTTGTAGCTTTTGTCTTTGAATTTCTATCATTATTTTTCTCCCTGGTATTAATTGACTCAGGGGCTATGCTTTCCTGATCGCTTTCCTCACCATATATTGAATCCACTATATTGAAAAACTCATCCATGGCTTTTATTATGCGACTCTTAGTCACATTTGCTCCCATTTTCAGTCAGTTCTTACCTGCCGAGGACACCTCCTCCTAACCGGGAGCACTATAGCTGACTGCTTCCCGCCGGGCGTGGCGGCTGCTCGGTCCACAGAACCCTGGTCTCTGCGCGCTGCAGTTAATCTCAGCGCTGCTCGCCCGCGCTGCCACCAGGGCTATGCCCTGCCAGGCCATGCCTCCGCATTACTCGCTGCCTGCTTCCCTGTCCGGGTCACCAACTGTAACTGCCTGCGGGCAAGCTGTTGTTCTAAGCAGCAGAGCTGTGGAAAGAACTCAAAGACAAAATAGAAAAGAAAAGATTATTTTAATTTTCCCGGGCAAGGCAAGGTCCCACTCTCACCCCGTCTGCAGGAGAATGGCGCAGGCCGGCTTTTTTCCTCTGGTCTAAGTAATCTTAGATCCCACGTCAAGTCCTGCGAGATTCCAGGCCAAGTTTCCCCAGCGAGATCGGGAAGGCAGTAATGCCCGAGGCATTTCCGATGTAAACAAATGCGGTCTCGGCCAACTCTTTAATCAGGGCTTCTGCATCTCATCCAGTTTCAATGTTCTTTTTTCCTGCTCCTATCTAGCTTGTTCTCCATGTTTTTCTGCGCATTATTATTACGGTGAGCATTATTGTTTTCAACTTTGAAGCCAATGTCCAAGTCGTTTAATGACTTGCCACTTCTTGTATGCCTGGAGGAATTAATGCTAGCACTGCTTCACTCTGGTGATTTCAGGTAGTTCTTTTGATGACCTTGAGTAATTCTCTATTATACATATACAGATCATTACTCAGGCAAAGAACTCAAGAGCAACTTCTATTACTTCCAAAACTATTCTCTGTGCAGTTTTCTTCTGTGTTATTCTGTCTCACAAATTCTGTTTTTAAACCTTTCTTAAACTGGATCTCATTCTTCTCTTCCCCTGCTCTGAGAAGGGGAAACCTGTTCTGAGATCCCCAATCGGCATTTGGCTTGGAAACTTCTAAGGCATTCAGCTGAGATAATCTTTGTGCTCATATTACTCAGTTTCCTGCTCTTAGCGATAGAAATTCCATGCTTTCTTTTGCCCAATGTTTTATATACTTTGTCAAATTTTTTAGTTGTCTCAAAGACTGGAGGATGAATACAATTCCTGTTACTCCTTCAAGGCCTGAAGCAGAAATTCAGCAATATATATTTTTAAAAGAAAAAAAGGAGCTTATATTATTATTTCTAATTTATATTTAAGAATGCAATGTGTCTCTTGACTTTCAAAATTTATCCTTCTTCGTTAACATAATTCTTTATTTTTTCAAAAATATGCTTGTGTTAATGAGCTTTTTGTTGCTGTGACAAGTCAGCTGACTCTTTTGCTTTGGGTGTAAGACAAAAACAGCATGGCAGAATAGTATGGTGGAAGAAAGCTTCTCAGCTCATGGAAACTAAGAAGCAGAGAGAGAGGGTGAAGGAGGTGAGGGAATGAAATACCTTTCCAGGGCCTGCTTCCAGTGACCTACTTTCTCTAACAATGCCCTGCCTTCCTACTGTTTCCACCATTTCCCAGTAGACTATTCAATTATTAATGGAGTAATCTACTCATGAGGTCAGAGCCATCACAATCCAACAACTTCCCAAAAGCAACACTTCTGAAGTTGGCTGTATTGGGGACCAAGCCTTCAACACACATAAGACTCTGGGAGACATTATAAACCTAAACCAAAACAATGTTCATATCAAAATTTCAAAATAACTGTATCATAAATACTAGAAAACAATGAAAACCTTATATAATATTTATTTACATTTAGTTTACATTTTAGCATATATCTGCTTGAAGACATTATGATCTAAGTCACATAGAATTTTTCTTTATGTCCTGACTGACACATTCCAATAGAGGGACATTTTGAACTATACTTGACCAGCATTGTTCAAAACCATCAAGGTCATCAAAACCAAGGAAATTATGCAAAACTGTCACAGTTAAGAAGGGTTTAAGAGTCTAAGAATACATGCTGACTAAATGTAATGGGAAGGGGTCCTAATAACACAGAAGAGACAATAGGTAAAAACTAAGGATTCTTAACATACTATAGATATTTAATAAGAAAATCAATAAAGGTTAGAATACCAATATTGGTTGTTGTAGCAAATGCACCATGTTAATGCAATAACAGATTGTGTGTGTGTGAAAGAGAAACATATGGAAACTGTGCTATCTTATCAAATGATTGTAAATTATTCTAAAATCTTCTACTCAATTTTTAAAAGCTATTTTAAAACTTAGTAGCTGTTAGTAGTAATGAGTCTGTTTTTCTTTAACTTGTATCACAATTGTTATTGCTCAATTTAAAATTATTTTGTTGTAATCTTAAACAAAATCCCAATATCCCATTTTTATGGTTTAGATATGGGGTGTGAGCTCAAGTGTGAGACAATGCAAGGACATTCAGAGGTGAAATGATTTGAGTATGAGACCTGTTATCTAATAGTGGATTAATCCACTAGTATGGATTAACTGGGTGGTAATGTAGGTAGGTAGCATGTGGATGGAAGACATAGGACACTGGGGATATGCCTTTGGGATATGTATTTTGTCCTTGGGGAGTGAATCTCTCTTTCTGCTTCCTGCTTGCCATGTCTGCCATTCCCTTCTGCCATGAGGTTCTGCCCCACCTCATGCCCAGAGGTATGGGGACAGTTAACCATGGACTGAACTTCTGAAACCATGAGCCAAAATAAAGTTTTCCTCTTTTATGTTGTTCTTGTCAGATCTTTGGGTTACAGGGACGAAATGCTGACTAAAACACCCATCTTGAGTAAATGTGTATAAAATTGCTACTTAACTTAGAAAAAAAGTCTAATTGAATGCGTATTTTTATACTATAAAATAAAGTACTAAAGACTCAGAAAAGTCTCTGCTCATCCTCAAATTGAACAAATCAAATAATATTAACTTAATTTCTCATGTTATTAATTTGCCTTGAGTGAGGCTTTGATCTTATATCCTTTGCAGACTTTGTGCTTAGAAAAAGTATAATCAAGAAACCCACACAAAAGTATGGAGTCTCTGAAGTAAAAAGTAAGTTGAAGGAATAGTACTCTGACTTGTGGATAAATGGATTCATAGCAGCTGTTGATGGCCATTAAAAATGTCAACAGTGCCTTTTGAATGTTGAAGAACAAGCATCATATTCATGATGTTAAAAGTATCTGGGTAAATTAAAGGTGTGAATATATTTAGCAATTAGCAGTGTTGTGAACACATATTGCTGGTTTAAGTTTCTCCCATATCATGTATTTTAATAAAGTTTTACATTTTACTATTGAGGTTATTCGTATTTTAATTTGTCTGAGGCAGACTTTGGAATGCATATTCTCCTTCTCATTATGTCATAATCTTTGACTGATACCAACCAGGCTGGAGTTTCACAAAGCTCACATTATTTCAACAACCTCAGGTCATGCCATGTTCATTTTTTTCTTTAATTTATGTATATTTGCCTTTCAGTGTTTTATGAAAACATATGCCAGCTGGAATTCCTTAATATTTCTCAGTCTGAAAAGCCAGTATCCTGGGCAGAGTTTTATAGAAAGGGGTATGTACTTGTAGAGATATTCCAGAGTTTCTTGAAGGCCTATCTGTAGACTGTAATCTAGAATAATAAATTGGCACCTGACCTAATTTATTAATAGACAGCAAGAACCAAGTCACTTATGAGGTGTAAGAACAAGAAGCACAGAGAAGGTGACAAAAAATGGGTATGAGAACAATGCATTAAAAAGACACTCCTGTTCTCCTCAACCCCACTTATTCCTGAGGTGTGCCTTTTTCTGTTCCTAGAGCAGGCACTAAACTTGTTATCTTGCTTAGGGTTGCTGTAATGAGTCAGTGAGGTGACAAGACAGCAGATAGAATGAACAAACAATTATACAAGTCCTTAGCAAATGCATCCCCTCTGCCTCTCGAGTAAAAGGAAATTTAGAGAGGGTGATATAATGATTTATGGTGAAAAGATTTTGCTAGATAGTGTCTGTATCATCATCACCTGCTGGTCCCTGCCGCCACCCATGTACAACCACAGAAACTGCTCTCTTTTCTCCACTGTGAAATAAATCTTAATTAAAACACTTTTAGTGTTTTCCATTTTGTGACTTGGATGCAAAATATTTTGCAGTATTTTTTTTAGCATTGACAAATATAGAAAAGAGCATTAAGTGTTTCATAAATGTTAAATTTGATAGGCTATTTAAAGCATCAGTGTGAGTATGTTCATTACAAAGACATGTTGAATTAAAGATAGCTGCTACAAAAGAAAATTTGGTTTATTTTTAAGATTTTTCAGAAAATTGTTTTAATATCTAAATCAATTAACATTAGGGTTACTATTTAAATAAATGTTTAAATAAATATGTAAATTAAGTTTAGTTAAACAAATACCTATTTGAATAAATATTTTGATAAATGCCTATTTAAATGAATAGAATAACATTCAATTAAGAGTGAATTAAGTGTCTCTTGATGATATTTATCTGAAGGTGTGAAATTGACAAATGTGGACAGACATCAGGAGTAATTAACACTGCCTTCATACTTTGAAAACTGCACATATTAATACACTGAAAAAATGTGTTGCATTTTAACCAACAACAGATATTTGGGTACATTTTAATACCTGATTTTAAAAAAGCCTAAAACATCACATTTTTTTATATCTGTTGTACAATTTTTTAAAATATTATGTTGTATGTGTTACTTCTCACATTTCAATGGTATGTTTGTACTAAAGTTTCCATGCGTCAGTGTAATAAAGAAAATTTGTTGTTCACCCAAATAAAACATTTTGCTGTAAATTGAATATTGGTTACCTGATAAATAATACAAGTATTTATTGGTTACCTGATAAATAATACTTGTATGTATTTCAGGTCACTGTGGAGTCATTATGATTTTCACCACTTGCACTGTGAAAGAGAAATCAGATGTTGACATTATTTCTCTAAAATACATTTATTTTCCTTTTGTAAATTTAAATTTATTTTAACATGTATAAAAACAACAATTGTACATATTTATTGAATATCAGGTGATGCTTCCATCTGCACTGATAAATATTTGAAGGAAAAAATTGGGAGGTTTTGATTCCTCTCAGAAATTATGGCAATGCCATTGCTGTTCCCTGTACAAAACCTCTGGTGCAGGAGATAAAAACTTTCTCGTTGGCCCAGGTATTAACAGATTTTGGAACAAATCCTTCTGGGCTCCCTGGCACACACCACACCCCAAACTGGCAAATGCTCGTAATTGCGGAGGTCAGTGCACTATGAGCCTTTGAATATTTTTTAATAAGATGAAAATATAAAAATGAAAACCAGAATAAACATATTGTCATGGAACCAATTTTGTTTGTGAAACAATGGTCATCCAGATCTTTAATTCATCTGAGAAGCACTTTCTATATGCGGTGCAGACTGATAAAAACCAACTAGATTTTCCTCTCCAGAGGTTAAAATCACTTGGCCGAAAGAGTGTATCTCACATTTGAATCCTCCTATTCACTGTTAAGCACTCCAAAATGAATATCTCCAGTCTGGAAATCTTCCCTGAACTTTAGACTCAATATTCAGCTATCTACTTGACATTTGAAAATTTAATAGCCTCAATTGATATTTCTTCATATTCTCCCCAAACTTTGTTCGCCTTTGAACTTCCCCATACTGGTGATGGCAACTGCATGCTTGTGACTGGCTCAGGCCAAGAACTTTGGAATCATCCCTGGATCCTTGCTTTTTCTCATACTCCACACATGGTCCTGTTGGCATCATTATCTCTCACCTAGTTCTTCTAAAAGCCTCCTGCTTGCGTCATTGCTTCCCTCCCCCAACAATCCTTCTTCAAATTGCAGTTAGAATAATCTTGAAAAATATCCACCTGATTATTTCATGGTTTATTCAAGACTTCTCCAATAACTTTCATAGAACTAGGAACAAATGGCATATTCCTTAAAATGGCCACACCTTAGCAAATGTGACTTCCCATTTCCTCTCTTAATTTGGGAAGATAGTGTAGCTTCCCTATTGCTCACAGTGTTCTCTATTGCCAATATCATACATTACTACCATACATTCACTAAAATTAATTTATAAATATCCATACAGTATTGTTGACTATGATTCATATTTTACTCACATTTTCTACATTTTGATCTTACCCTCTTTTTCTGTTTTAGCATCCCATCCAGCATACTTCATTACATTTATTTGGCATGTATCACTGTATGGATATATGATAGTTTTTTTATATTCTCATCTGAAGACAACTTTTGCTGCCTGAAGTTCTGGTGATTTTGAATAAAGCTGCTGTAAACATTCACAAGCATATTTCATGTGGATATAAGTGTTCATACCAGTTAGATAAAAACATAGTACTATGATTGCTAGACCACATTGTGAAATTATGTTTAGAAAGAAATTGCCAAATTAGCTGTGACATTTTGTGTCCTCACCAGCAATAAATGAGACTTCTTATTACTCCGCACTCAGGGCAGTGATCCGTATTGTCAGATTATTTATGTCTTAATCATTCTGGTGGGTGTGTAGGGTTATCTTTGTCAATTTGCATTTCCCTATTTGTAAATGGTTTTTATCTTTTTATATGATTATTTGATATTTGTTTATCTTTTTTGGTGAGGTACCTATAGAGATCTTTTTTCTACTTTTTTAATAAATTTATTTATTTATTTTTTATTTTAAGTTGTTGGAAATGACAGCACAATACATTACATTTCATATTATACTTACAGAGCACATTTTTACATATTTCTGGTTGTATACAAAGTATATTCACACCATTCGTGACTTCATACATGCACTTAGGGTAATGATATCCATCTCATTCTAACATCTTTTTTTTTTTTTTTTTAACTGATTTGTCAGGTGTAGTGGCCTCCCTATAATCCCAGCCACTCAGAAGGCTGATGTAGGAGAATTGCAAGTTCAAAGCAAGGGCGAGCTATTCAGGAGACTGTTAAGATAAAAATTTTGAAAAAAACTGAGAATGTAGTACAAAGGTAGAGAACTTTTCCTAGCATGTGTGAGGCTGAGGGTTCAATCCACAATACTAGAAACGAGTCTATTTTTTTCTCAGTGTTTTTAAGTGTTTTTTTTTCTTTTTCTTGTTGTGTATATTTTGAATACAAGTAGTTTGTTAGATATATGATTTGCAAATATTTTCTCTCAATCCATGACTTGTTTTTTGTTGTCTTAGAATTGTCCTCACAGAATCTAAAGTTCAATTTAAATGAAGTTCAAATTATCATTTTTTCTTTCTTTTATCATCCTTCTAATATTTTTTTCTAAAAACTAATCCTCAAACCCAAGGTCATATAAGTTTTCTCCAGCATAGTCTATGGTTTTGCATTTTACATTTATGTCAATAGTGGGTATAATAATGTCTCAAAGGGGTAAGTGGATAATGTTTTGCTTTATGGTAGTCCAGTGCTACAAGTGTAAGTAGTTTATATATATTACCACATTTATGTTATATTAGGTTATAATAAAATTGGACATTGGTATTCTATATGTTTTTCCCCTGTTAAAAGATGAAGGAGCCCCAATTAGGGAGATGGCTATTGCGGTCAGCTGGAAGCCATAAGTTCCACCTGATAATAAGTATGTATGTGATGCACCTGTAAATGCACGTGAGGCACCCGCAAAGCTAAAGGTATATAACCGGGTGAAAGCGGTCGGAGTCAGGAGAAGAATGAATTCATTCAGGCAGTCATGCAGTCGCTCAGTCGGAAGAAGAGTTCGGGTCGGAGAAGAAGAAAAGAATCAGAGCGGCCAGAACGTAGGCAGAGCGGTTACAGAAGAGAAACCAGATAGAAGAAGTAATTCCTGGTCAGAGTCAGGCCGAGGCTCCCGAGGAAGAAAGAAGAAAGAACAAAGAAGAAAGAAGCTCTAAAAGCTAAGCTCTCTCTCTCTCTCTCTCTCTCTAAAGAAGAAATCTCTCTCTTTCAAGCTCTCTCTTTCTCTCTAAGCTCTAAGAAGAAAAGCTCTATCTTTCTCTCTCTCTAAGATAAGAAGAAAAGAAGAAAGAAGAAAGCTCTCTCTAATCTTTCTCTCTAAGCTCTTTCTAAGAAGAAGAAAAATCTTTCTTTCTCTCTCTAAGCTCTCTCTAAGAAAGTAGAAGTAAAAGTAGTAATAGCTTTACTCTGCCTCCGAGAGTTTTCCTCCCACGGCGTTTGTGGCTGGCCACGACAGGCAGCTTACAAAAAGAGATTCATGTGTCATTCGAATTTGAGAAATATGGTCCTAAGAGTTTTGAGGAGAAGTTATAAATCTATTCATCTAGTATATTTTTTGCTTTGTAAATGGCATATTTTTCTAATCATATCACCTGATTCTGCACATCCATAAAGGAAGGTCATGGCACAGTGCTTTGTTTTAAGGAATTCCATTTTTCCAGCATAAGGACTACTGTACACTCTGTTCCCCCAAATGCTATTTCCCGACTCTAGAATTTGTTTTCTAGGACCCCAATGACTGAAGAAATGTCAGAAGGGAGATGATGAGGAAGGAAAAAGTAAGGAAGCACAGGAGCAGTGGCAAGATTACCTCCCAGTTTCCTAATTAATGCATGCATCTGAGTCAATGGATCGAGAGGCAAAACAAAACAAATTCCTCTCAATTAATTGACTTTTATATGGCAATATTTAATTAGTCCTCTTAATTATATGCAGATTTTTTAACTTGTTTTCACGATAAAATTGGGTTCTATTTTATATGTGTGTGTGGGTGTGTATGGAAGAGAAAGATAACATTCACATACTGAAAACAAGTATACCTCTAGGTTGCAATTCCTTACTGATGTATATATGTAGAAACAAGTATATTCAATATTAAGTAGAAATAGATTTTTAAGGGTAGATAACATGTTGGAACATACCAAAAAAAGATGAGGTTACACTCTAATTCTATTTAAAAAAAATGGAATCAGAACAGAGAAGACCTTCCATAACCTAGACAATTTCCCAACCAAAAAAAAAAAAAAAAAAGTTCTTGCAGGGGATGAAGTGAAAAAGAGATGATCATTGTTGAGTTCCAAATTCACACCCTGAAAGGTCAAGTAGAAGAAATATCTTCTTATAAAAAGAGAAATATAAGATGAGAGGAAAATATAGGAAGTCTATTAACTAACAGTCTAGAAGAATCAAAAGGTAAATGATAAAGTTCAAAAATTGTGTATATAATATGTTAAAAAAGATCAGAAGGCAAAATAAAGAAATAATGAAAAAGAAAGAATCAAAGAAAGAAAACAAATAAAATATTCTTGAGATAAATAAAACTAGAATTTGGAGGCTGTAATTACTTGCCAATTTCCAGGCAAATTTGTGATGTAATCACTATGTGCAGTGAGAAATCTTTTGCTTCCTTAAATAGGAAATATGCTCTTGGGAGTACGCTTATTAACATGACATTTAGAATATTAATTCTAATTTTAGCTATGAAACAAAAAAGTTTATTCACTGAATAAAAACACTAAACATCACACTGTATTCTATAAATATTATAAAATTATGATTTGTCAATTAAAACAACATTAATGGCAAAAAGAAAAAAGTAGATATTTTAGGCCATATTTTAAAATAATTATTCAAAAATTTAGAAATAATAATAAAGCCATAAAATAATACAGTAAAATAATGAACATAAATATTTTAATGTAAGAAATAATTTATATACTGGTAAATTAGAAAGCAATATCTTGAATAAACAGTTAACTAAAAAAAAGATGAAAATTATGAGTTTTGTAGAATAAGACACCCAATAACTTCCATACCATAGATATTTATATTATTGTATAACCTCAAATCCTTAAATCTTATTGAGCCTTAAATATTTTAATTAAGAAGGCAGATAAGATTAAAGGATTTAGTATCCATTTCAGGAATTTTTTAAAAACTAAAAATAAATAAATGAAAATAAAACACGATAGGAGCTGAATTGAATGAAACAGACAAGAGTAAATAATTCTAAAAGTAGTATTTTTACAAAGAATAAAAATGTATAATCTTTTGATTTCATATATATACATATATAGAGAATATAATATATATGGTATTGATTTAATATATAGAGAGAAAAATAAATGGAAAATTTTCATTTTCAAGTATTATGGCATCTGTAAAAACCTTGGGAATAATTTAAACAAAAATGACAAAAGCTTGCTGGGCATGGTGGGATTATGCCTGTAATCCCAGCACTTGGGAGGCTGAGGCAGGAGAATTGCGAGTTCAAAGCCAGCCTCAGCAATGGTGTGGCACTTAGCAACTTATTGAGACCCTGTCTCTAATAAAATACAAAAAAAAGGGCTGGGGATGTGGCTCAGTGGTTGAGTGCCCCTGAGTTCAATCCCCGGTACCAAAAAAAAAAAAAAAAAAAATGACAAAAGCTTTACATGAAGAGACTGATAAATCAATACAAAGTATACCAGGTTATTAGATATGAAGGCTTAAGGGCAAAATATAAATTAATTAATTTCTATTACCTTTCTTTGGGAAAAAATAACAATGTTAGCATATTTCTTATGAAAACATGACCAATAATAACATAATAATCTATAAACACACAAACAAAATAAGCATAATATTGTCATATAAAGAGATATACTTTGCATTAGAACAGTATATAGAATACAGATATGAAACTCATAAGGGAATCAAATACACACACATACACACACACATATATGCTTTTTTTTTTTTCTCCAATAGGAAAGATATGAAATCTGCAATAAATAGTCTTGGAAAAGCTCTTTTTCTATATGAAATAAAAAATTAAAGCTGGGCACGGTGGCACATGCCTGTAATCCCAACACTTTGGGAGGCTGAGGCAGGAGGATCGTGAGTTCAAAGCCAGCTCAGCAATGATGAGGCACTTAGCAACTCAGTGAGACCCTGTCTCTAATAAAAATACAAAAAAGGGCTGGGGATGTGACTCAGTGGTCGAGTGCTCCTGAGTTCACTCCCCAGTATCAAAAAAAAAAAAAAAAAATTAAAGTAATTTTTATACTCTGTATAAAATTGATTCCATATGAGTTAAGTTTAAAATAAATAATTCAGTTTTAAATAAATAATTCAGCTTTGGTAATAAAATTCTAGAGACTAGATTGAAGCACATAAGTTATTATAAAATATACCATAAAACTATACTTATTAACTGTCTGAAAGTTACAATAATTAAGGTAGTATGAAAAATATATTTATAATATAATTCCTGACATACAGAAGACAGAAAGAGGGCTAATAGTTTTAATATATTTTTAAAAAGTAAAGTAAAGTTGTCAAGATACACTAATTTCAAAAAAAATCATGGAAGAATGGTAGGCTGCAAAAAAAAGAGGACCACACTCAGTAGGGTAAAGGAGGTGCACATTCACCTACCTACTTTATTTTTTGAGATAAATTTAAAAGACTAATATTTATTTCTTCGGGGAATGTGGGAAAAAATATATCTTGGAAGACCTTTGATACAAATATGAATTATTCCAGTTAGTTTTCTTTTTGAAGGGGGGGAGTACTGGGGATTGAACATTGGGGTGCTATGTCCCAGCAATTTTACTTTTTTATTTTGAAATCAGGGTCTTGCTAAGTTGTTAAGGCTGATCTTGAACTTGTGGTCCTCCTGCCTCATTCCAAATCACTGGAATTACAGGCATGCACCACCATGCCTGACTATTGCAGTTTTTGAAAAACCTCTGAACTATGTGCTAAAAGTAATAATACATGTACTTTGATTAAGAAGTTCCACATTTGGGAATCCACAATTTAGGATTTTATGATGTCATACATGCATAGCACTTAGAGTAATGACAGGCATATAGGAAATCTACTGCAATTTTGTGACTATTATTGTCATGATTAATGTTAGCTAAACTTGGAACGAAACAAGAACTATCTGAGGCAAGATAATAAATTGTGATACACACACAACATATAATATAATGATTTCATTAAAAAAGCTATTCCAGACGACATTATGCAATTTGTAGAAAGTACTGTTGAGTGATAAAAACAAGATTCAGAACAGTGTGTATAATGTGATCATAGCTTATCAATTAAACAAGGGTGGAAACATTTGACATGACAGATAAATACTAGACTGTTAAACTGCAAGTTAGAGGAAATGAGATCGAATAAGAAAGATAAAACATGGAGAAAAAGAAAAAGGATTTTCCTTTTAAAGTAAGTCATGGTATGATTTAAACAATTATATTTCAGAATTTTATTGATAAGATAGAAAATGAATAATATACAATCTTGCCCTTACTTGAGGAGTGGAAGAACTGAAGACAAAAAAAAAAAAAAAAAAAAAAAAGAAAAAGAAAAAGAAAGAAAAAAAATAGTACAATATTTAAAGGACAGCTTAGTTGTGGAAATGGATGTCAGAGAAGACTTGCTCTAGGACTGGGGAGTTAAACTGGGTTTTGAAGAACTAGTTGGAGTTTACCAGGTAAATGGGAGGAAAAAGGTCTTTTGATGATATGGAAAATTGTACACAAACCGTATGATGAAATATATTGTGAGTGTCAACTTCCAAAAGCACCTTTTAAAGGGTGGGATATTACAGTGACACAGCCACTTCAATGTTTATAGCAGCACAATTCACAATAGCTAGGTTGTGGAACCAACCTAGATGTCCCTCAGTAGATGAGTGGATAAAGAAAATGTGGTATATATACACAATGGAATTTCACTCAGCAATAAAAGAGAATAAAATAATGGAATTTGCAGGTAAATGGATGAAGTTGGAGAATATAATGCTAAGTGAAATTAGTCAATCTCAAAAATCCAAATACCGAATGTTTTCTCTGATATAAGGAGGCTAGTTCACAGTGGTTGTTGGATGGGGGTACATAGGAGGAAAAGAGGAACACTAGAATGGTCAAAGGAAAGGGAGGGGAAGGGAGGGAGCAAGCGGGGAGGGGGGGAAGGAAAAAAAATTGGTGGTTGAATGAGATTGATATCATTATCCTAAATGCATGATTGACGATCTGAATGGTACTTAAATACTTCGTATACAAACAGTTGTATGTAAAAAGATGCTATATATATGCATTATGAATTGTAATACATACTACTATTATAAATAAAAAAATAAAAGAAAAATAAATAAATAAAAATAAAGGTTGGGAGATGAGATTTTTTTGTTGTTTGTTTTATTCGAAGTTGTTGTATATATAACAGTAGTATGCATTATAATTCATAATACATATATAGAGCATCTTTTTACATAACACTGTTTGTATACAAAGTATATTCATACTATTCATGTCTTCAATCATGAATTTAGGATACTGATATCCATCTCATTCTACCATCTTTTTTTTCACCTTCATACCCCCTTGTGTTGCTCCCTTCCCCTCCCTCCCCATTGACCTTTCTAATGAGATTTGTTTTGATATTACACAGCTGTCAAATTACAAAGAACTCACATTTTGGTGTTTTTTCAAGAAGATAGGATTTCAATCATGTAATATTATAATTTTATTGTAAGGAACATATAAAGTGTTTTCATATTAGTCCAGTATTCCTCATCCATTCACTTTCTAACTCAGAAATTTGAAACACTTTATTTGACCTTAAGGTTTTCCCCATTGTATGCCTGTGGTGTTTTGTGGAGAAAGCTTACAACTGAGTTACATTAGGTTTACCATATTTCTTATAAAATAACATTGAATTTGATAAAATTCTTCATTCATAGAACTCTGCCATCAGAGATGTATGTTGGGAGGGGAAGATCTTATTTTCTGTTAGCAAGTAGGATATCATAACTTTGAAGAATTTATTATTTAAACTTTTTTTTTTATTAAAAATGTCACATAGAGTTGTCTTTGCACCTTGCTTTTATAAGACTTTGTGCCACATTGACAGACATGCGTAAATAATAGGTAACTTGTCTTAAGGAATTAATTGTTTCATAAAACTTTTCTTTACATCACAAAGCTTAAGACTTTAAATGAATTAAAATTTGAAAGATTTTGCTCAAGATGTTGATTTTAGAGTCTTTCTTTATACAAGGTAAAGCATTATCAATGACTGTCCTTCCATTCATGCCTGCCATGCTGTGTACTGTTTAATTTGGATTTTCATTTATTTACTCATTAGTAACCATCATTCCAGGCTTGTGCATGATTGGCTAGAAAGAACAGGCACAAACAAGAGAGATGTGATCTCTGCTTTCATTGTAAATAGAATGCACAGTGCCTTCGGGCACTCACAGATATGTTGGAGTTATGCAAGGAAGGCTGAACTTCATGAGACACAAATGGAGATTGCTGGGATGTGCTCCAGTCTAATCTTCTGAATCACATTCCACCTCTTGTACTATTATTCTATTTCCATTTTTTACCGACCTATCTTTTTTTTTTCTTCCTTTCTTTTTTTTTTTTTTTCTTCAGAGTAACAGGTATCAGGCATGAGCTTATTAGGAGAGATAGGAAAGAGGAAAAGGAAACACTTTAAAGAGAGAATGTGTAAATCCTTTTAGAGAAGAAAGGGCCATCATGCCTCTCCTGTCCTCCAGTTTTTTTTGTTTTTTTTTTTTTTTTCTTTTCTGTTTTTCCAGCAGATGCAAGCTTGATTCTTGATTCTTCTTGAACAGGTTCTTTTTAAATTTTTTTTTATTTGTTCTACTTAGTTGTACATAGCAACAGAATGTATTTCAATTCATCATACGTGTTAGTGCAACATTTCAGTTCTCTGGTTGTACAAGATATAGAGACATACCATTCATACAATCATTCATACATGTATCTATGGTAATGATATCCATCTCATTCCACCATCTTTTCTATCCTCATAACTCTTCCCCACCCTCCCCTTTGCCCTATCCAAAGTTCCTCCATTCTTCCCAGCCCCTGCAATCATAGATAAGCATCCGTTAATCAGAGAAAACATTTGGCCATTAGCTTTTTGAGATTGGCTTACTTCGCTTAGCCTGATATTCTCCAACTCTATCCATTTACCTGCAGATGCCATAATTTTATTCTCTTTTAATGCTGAGTAATATTCCATTGTGTATATATACCACAGTTTCTTTATCCATTCATTTATTGATGGGCATTTACATTGTTTTTACAGTTTAGCTATTGTGAATTGAGCTGCTATAAACATTGGTGTGGCTGTGTCACTGTAGTATGCTGATTTTTAGTCATATAGACTGAGGAGTGGATATAGACTGAGGAGTGGGATAACTGGGTCAAATGTTGGTTCCATTTCAAGTTTTCTGAGGAATCTCCATACTGCTTTCCAAATTGGTTGCACCAATTTGCAGTCCCACCAGCAATGTATGAATGTGCCTTTTTCCCTCATTCTCTCTAACACTTATTATTGCTTGTATTCTTGATAACTGCCATTCTAACTGGGATCAGATAAAATCTTAAAGTAGTTTTGATTTGCATTTCTCTAATTACTAAAGATGTTGAACAATTTTTCATATATTTGTTAATTGCTTGTATATCTTCTTCTGAGAAGTGTCTGTTCAGTTCCTTAGCCCATTTATTGATTGGGTTGTTTGATTTTTGGTATTAAGTTTTTTGAATTCCTTATATATCCTGAAAAAAATATGTGTGGTAAAAATTTGCTCCCATACTGTAGGCTCTCTCTTCACCTCAATGATTGTCTTTTTGTTGAGAAGAAGCTTTTTATTTTGAATCCATTTCATTTATTGATTCTTGATTTTATTTCTTACACTTTTGGATTCTTGTTAAGGAAGTTGGGGCCTAATCCAACATGATGAAGATTTGGACCTACTTTTTCTTCTATTAGGTGTAGGGTCTCCGGTCTAATTCCTAGCTCCTTGATCATTTTCTTTTTTAAGTTGTAGATGGACACAATACCTTTATTTTGTTTTATTTATTTATACTTGTGTGGTGCTGAGGATTGAACCCAGTGCCTCACATATATAAGGCAAGTATTCTACAGCTGAGCCACAATCTCAGCCCCAGTCTTTGATCCATTTTGAGTTGAGTTTTGTGCATGGTGAAAGACAGAGGTTTAATTTCATTTTGCTACATATGGATTTCCAGTTTTCTCGGAAACATTTGTTGAAGAGGTTATCCTTTCTCCAATGTATGTTTTTGATGCCTTTGCCTAGTATGAGATAATTGTATTTAGGTGAGTTGATCTCTCTGTCTTCTATTCTGTACCATTGGTCTATATGTCTATTTTGGTGCCAATAACATGCTATTTTTGTTGTTATTGCTCTGTAGTATAGTTTAAGGTCTGGTATTGTGATACCTCTTGCTTCACTTTTCTTGCTAAGGATTGCATTAAATCTGCATAAGAGTTTTGGGAGTATGTCCATTTTTACAATATTAACTCTGCCTATCCAAGAGCATGGGATGTCTTTCTATCTTCTAAGTTCTTCTTCAATTTCCTTCTTTAGGGTTCTGTAGTTTTTCTTGTAGAGGTCTTTCACTGCTTTTATTAGATTGATTCCCAAGTATTTTATATTTTTTGAGGCTATTTTGAATGGAGTCATTTTCATAATTTCTCTTTTAGTAGATTCATCATTTATGTATAGAAATGAAATTGATATATGGGTATTGATTTTATATCCTGCTACTTTTCTGAATCCCAAACTCATCCTGTAAGGTTAGCATCACCCTGATACCAAAACCAGAAAAAGACACATCAAGGAAAGAAAACTTCAGACCAATATCCCTGATGAACATAGATGCAAAAATTTTCAATAAAATTCTGGCCAGTTGCATATAAAAACATATTTAAAAGATAGTGCACCATGATCAAGTAAGGTTCATCCCAGGGATGCAAGGTTGGTTCAACATATGGAAATCAAGAAATGTAATACATCACATCAATAGACTTAAAGATAAGAATCATATGATTATCTCAATAGACACTTAAAAAGTATTTGATAAAATACAGCACCTCTTCATGTTCAAAACACTAGAAAAACTAAGAATATTAGGATCATACCTCAATATTATAAAAGCTACTATGCTAAGCCCAAGGCCAACATCATTTTAAACAGATATAAATTGGAAGCATTCCTTATAAAAACTGGAACAAGACAGAGATGCCCTCTTTCACCACTTCTATTCAATGTAGTCCTTGAAATTCTAGCCAGAGAAATCAGAAAGACAAAAGATATTAAAGGGATACAAATAGGAAATGAAGAACTCAGACTATCACTATTTGCTGATGACATGATTCTATATTCCCCCCCCCCCCCCCCCCCCCCCCCCCCCCCCCCCCCCCCACACCCTACAAGATCAAAAACCTACCTATCTGTTTTTGTTGTTGTTGTTCATGTAGAATAAAAAGATACTATAGATGAGACCTCAGGTTTTATATTTTTTCACATTAAATCCATGTATTTATCTAATCAGAGGAACTTCTGGACTTTTCTGATGGTGAGTTCCACTTTATGGCTATCCAGCCTAGATAGTCTTAGGCAATGAGATGCTCCCCAAAGAGAAAAATGGTTGCAGAATATTGTTATTTTTAAAAGTAAGAATGGATATTTTACCTTATTTGCCTCAAAAAGAATTTTAAAATATGATTTATAGAGTGTTCACCAGACAACATTCTCCAATACCTGCAGATCCCTAGCAGCTCAAAGGCCAAAGGTTAGGGTTAGGGTTAGGGATTAGAGGTAGGGTTAGGGGTTACAGTAGGGTTATATTTGTGCCCAAGCTTCTAACACATAGTCATATGAGTACTAGAAATGGGAAAGTGGAAATGAGCATTTCTATTTGCTGACTAAGAAACTCTTCAGATAAGAACAGGGTGGGATCATGGGTTGCTTTCACTGTGGTTGTGGTATCACCCAGTCAGGTGTCCAATCTTGACAGTGGGTACAGGGAAGTAGGGAAAGCAGCAGTGTAGGTCCAATTAAAATTGCCATTGTGAGGTTGGGCACTTCTGATTACAGAACTTTACACTGTGAAGTCCCCATGCTTGGTTTCCAGATATTCCATGAAAGTCTATAAACTTTCTAAAACCATATAACAAATCTCTTCCTATTTAAACTTTCTAGGATTGATTCTATTATCTACAACTGAGTATTCCACCAATACAATTATTGTGGAATATTTTGCTAAAACCTACTTAATATCAATTTTTTTTTTTAATTGACTGGTCAGAATGACCTAACATGAAGGTGAAAAAAATACTCCAGTTATTTTAGGGACTTCTAACCTAGACCACTGTACAACAGAAATAATTGGCATTAGAACAACATTTTAAGGTCTCTTGAAGAATTGTCCATCAAAACTTATTAGGGTAGTTTTGATTTGCATTTCTCTAATTAATGGAGATGTTAAACATTTTTTCATATATTTGTTGATCAAATGTACAGCTTCTTCTGAGAAGTGTCTGTTCAGCTCCTTAACCCATTTATTGATTGGGTTGTAATTTTGTGTGTGTGTGTGTGTTAAGTTTCCTGAGTTCTTTATATATCCTGGAGATTAGTGCTCTATCTGACATGTGTGTGGCAAAAATTTCCTCCCAAAATGTAGGCTCTCTATTCACTTCATTGATTGTTTCTTTTGTTGAGAAGAAGCTTTTAGTTTGGGTCCATCCCGTTTATTAATTCTTGATTTTATTTCTTGTGCCTTAGGAGTCTCATTAAGGAAGTTGGGCCTAATCCAATATGATGGAGATTTGAGCCTACTTTTTCTTTATTATGTGCAGGGTCTCTGGACTAATTCCTAAGTCCTTGATCCACTTTGAGTTTTGTGCATGGTGAAAGATAGGGGTTTATTTTCATTTTGCTGCATATGGATTTTCAGTTCTCCCAGCACCATTTGTTGAAGAGGCTATCTTTTCTCCACTGTATGTTTTTGGCACTTTGTTAGTATGAGATAACTATATTTATGTGGGTTTGTCTTTGTGTTTTCTATTCTGTACCACTGGTATACATGTCTATTTTGGTGCCAATACCATGCCATTTTTGTTACTATAGCTTTGTAGTATAGTTTAAGGTCTGGTATTGTGTTGCCTCCTGTTTCATTCTTCTTTATAAGGATTGCTTTGGCTATTCTGGATCTCTAATTTTTCCAAATGAATTTCATGATTGCTTTTTCTATTTCTATAAGGAATGACATTGGGAATTTAATTGGAATTACATTGAATCTGTATAGCGCTTTGGGTATTATGGCCATCTCACACCAGTTAGAATGGCACTTATCAAGAATACAGACAACAACAAATGTTGGCAAGGATGTGGGGGAAAAGGCACACTCATATATTATTGGTGGGGCTGAAAATTGGTGCAACCACTATGGAAAGTAGAATGGAGATTCCTTAGAAAACTCAGAAAGGAACCATCATTTAATCCAGCTATCCCACTCCTCAGTCTATACCCAAAGGACTTAAAATCAGCATCCTATAGTAATGCAGCCACATCAATGTTCACAACAGCTCAATTCACAATAGTTTTAAAACTGTGAAAGCAATGTAGATGCCCTTCAATAGATGAATGGATAAAGAAACTGTAATTGATATATATATATATATATATATATATATATATAACTAATCTTCAAGATATATAAATATATGTATATATATGTATATATGTATACATATATATATACAATAGAATATTACTCAGCATTAAAAGAGAATAAAATTATGGCATTTGCTAATCGAAGTAAACCAATCCCCCCAAACTAAAGGCTGAATGTTTTCTCTGATAAGTGGATGCTGATCCATAATGGGGAGAGGGGGAGGCATGGGAAAAATGGAGGAACTGGGCAAAGGGGGGAGGGAGGGTAGGGAAGGTGCATGGGAGCAGAAAAGATGGTGGAATGCCATCGACATCATTATCCTAGGTGCAGTATTGGCTGGCCATATGGTGTTTTGCTACATCATGTATAAACATAGAAATGTAAAGTTGTGCTGCAATTGTGTACAATGAATCAAAATGCATTCTGCTGTCGTATATACCTAATTAAAATAAATTAATTAATTTAAAAACTTATTAGGGTATTTAGCTTCTGGAAAAACTAAAGATTAGGTTGCCATTGGTATTTGCTTTTCTGCTTAACTGCTAGACAGAGACTTTTCTGAGGAATTACCTCATTAATATGTATAACTTCCACATTTTTAGTGTATTAATTTAAATAAAAAATTTAAGATTTTTTAAAAAAAATATGGTTTTTAATGTGGACCAGTGAGTAGGGTGGGGGGAAAAAAAAAAAAAAGTGAGGATCAAAACGGAACAATAGTCACCAAAGATGCTGAGAAATGAGAAATGGCGGGTGACTAAAATGTTTTGTATATACCAAAACTTTATCCAGAACTGATGTCCAAGGAAACAAGAAGATCATATCTCTTGTTTCAACCATGGTTATGCAGTATATCTGAGCTAAAATACAGTTTTTACCATGTATAATTTGAATATTAAAAATACAGTAGTAACAACACTACATTTATTGAGTGTCTGTTATTTAGCAAGCAATGTTCTAGCTACCTTTCATTATATTATATTTTATCTGAACACTAAGCACACATAGTAGATACTACTATCCCAATTTTATTTGTGAAAAAACTTTTATTAAAAGAAGATTAGAAAGGAGACATAACGTGCCACAGATTGCCTAGCTAACAAATTGTTCTATTGCAGTTTTACCTGAGGGCTGTCTCATTTAATACCCCTCATTCATTACTAATTTTAATTAAAACCACTTTGCAAGGTAGCGGCTAAGGAAGCTGAAGTATGAATTTGGTTACTGCCCAGATTAGGATAGTAAGGAAGAGAATCAGGGTTTGAATTTGGTCTGTCTAGTCCCCAAACCCATGAGGAATCTCGGGGTGCACCAACTGAGGATCAAATAATTGAATGTAGAAGAACACAATTATACACAACAAAGGAAACAGAATAAAGAGAAAAATCTATGAAATGGGAGCAAAAACTTAGAAACCAGGCAACTTATAAGAAATTCATACACAAAATATACGAGGAACTTACAACGAGGTAAGTTGTAAGTTCAATTAAATATTTGTCAGTTAAAAAAATTTTAAATATTTGTCAATTAAAAAAACAATTTAAAAAGAACAGAGGCATGTCAGGCAGAAGTCTCATCATGACAGCCAGCTCTAATCTGCTCTGGGTAGAAGTGGATGCTTTGTTGTTCTTGGATCTATCCCATCCAGCCCCTTTGCAACTCTCGGAAATCACACTAAAGATAGAGCAGCATGGCTAAATCACTAACGATGAGGTGTTGTGAGGCATTCTTGTCACCACTGAGGCTGTGAATGTAGCCTCAGAGTTCTGCCATCTGGGGTATGTAGGATGGGTGGAAGTAAGAACAGACAGCCCAGCAGCCATTGCTGTCAAGCTAAAGTGAAGTGGCCACAGTAGGTCAGACCACGGACCTTCTCTTGAAGCAGCTTTGTCAGAAGTAGAGCTGTCAATGTTAGGAAGAAAATAGGACCAGAGGCCAGACTGAGGTGTGGCACAATCTACATGGTTTGATATGGGGCTGCAACCACAAAATATTTTCAGCACTTGTTCTCAGCATTATCCATATTTTTGCTATTACAATTAGTATGTACCATAAAAGCACTAATTTGTCTGAGAAACTGGGTGTTCAGTCAGAATAATGCTACTTTTAGAGATTAAAATATTGAAAGTACACATCACTGTGTATTGGATAGAGATGGCTAGTTAGTGTATTGCTGTATAGATTTAGGAAAGATCTTATTTAACCAAATTAGATTCAGTAGAGGGTCAATATAGAAAGGAAACTTAAGGTAGTTTTACATGAAATAATTGTATCCTGCCTTTCTGAGGAAAGAATGCCTGGTGTTTTCTGCAGAAAGTAGAGGAAAAAGGAAAACAACTTTCAAAGGATTGCTTCACTTTTAAGACAATGAGAGAACAGATACCCTGAGAAACAAACATAAGGTACACATTGTGCATGCTTTATGTTAGCAGAGCAAAGTGGTAGCAATGAGCTAAATTCATATTAAAGATTTCAGTTTTCTGTTCATTTAGTTTTTAAATCAAGTGAATGAAATTATAAATTTTAAAATGTACAATAAAATGCACTTTAAGATGCATTAAAATGTACAATAAATGCACTTACCATGTTTAATAGAACATGGTAAGTACTGATGAATGCATTTATCTTGGTAGCTATCAACACAATCAGGATATAGAACATTTTTATCACCCCAGAAGTTCCCTGTGTCCCTTCAGTCAGTACCCACCACCAGTGCTATCTCTAGGCAACCATTGACCTGCTTTTTGTTACTAAATGTTAGGTTTGTCTTTTTTAGGATTTAAGATTTAGTATTAGATGTTAAGTTAGTAGTTTAGTATAAGTATCCACTAAATAATAATGTGTGTTTACTTCTCGATATATGACACATTGGCATATTAATTAAACAACCAGTCTCACAAGAGTTTAACAAACCTGAATCTGTCCCTCTGTATTTGATCATTTTAAAGGAGTTCTATTATCAGTTTTTTAAGGAACACTGCACATATCATGTATTCTTTCATTTGCTCAATAAATCATTCAGCACATATTCATAGAACACCTATATGTGTCAGGTAGCATTTAATTGTTAAGACAAATGAACAAAGAAGAAAGCATTCCAGATCTTTTAGTGTGCTCGCATCATAATGTAGTAAATAGATAACAAGCATGGTAAGAACATAGAAGTATGAGACTTTAGAATGTGGTGAATGCTATGGAAAATCAGAGCAAACAAAGAGGCATCAGATTGGTGGTAGTAAGAAGTTAGATTTTAAATATGGTAGTCAGGATAGTTCTCACCTTGAAGATGACATTTGTGCAGATCCTGAAGAATTGAGGGAGTGTGGATGAGAAGATCTGGGTAGAATTTGTTCCAAGAAGAAAAAGTTGACACAAAGCCTCAATAATGAATGAGAAGTCACAACTCATAAATGCATACCGACTCATAAAATAGAAGAACAGGGAGAAACGTACACACAACACAAACTCGATTCCAATTGTTTAAACAATGACCAGTTCAGACTTGCATATTCAAAGATAAAATCAAAGACAAGCTGAGTTAATAGGACTCCTGGGTTCCAAAGCCCATTGACTGACTGAGCAACTCACCCCATTTACAAATTTCTGCTCAGGCCTTGATTACTAACTTTTGTCCTAATACAACTCTACTTGACTAACTCCAGCCTTCAAATCCCTGACTTCCCACTTTGGAGACAATTCTCAGATTCTAACAAATAGGTGCCATCATAAATTCACTACATTTAATAAAGTCATCTTCAGATGAACAACAGACTTCACTGTTGGTATTTGTATGTAGGCTGCATGAAGCCTGAGGCCTTATTGGCTATTTGAAAGATTGGATGGATGTTAGTTTAAGTGAAAAGTGAAGCACTGGAATATTTTGACAAGAGAGAAGCTATGCACTAACTATTTAAACAACATCATTACATCTGTTCATTTAGGAAGAGAGTAAAGGAGGACAAAGTTAGGAGAATAGGAAAATTAGGAAGCTATTGAAATAATCAAGGCAAGAAATAATGATAGCTTGAACAATGTAAAAATGTAAATAGAGATGGTAGAAAAGATGAAATTCTGGATATGTTTTACAAATTAACCAATGGTACTTGCTAATCAATTAGAGGTGAGGAAAAGAGAGAAGTGTCAGGGATGATCCCAAAGTTTCTATATAAACAAAGCAACAAGAAGAAAGGAACTTCCATTTTCTAATGAAGAAAGACAGACACAATGCAAGTTTATGAGAGAAACTGAGTAATTTAGTTTTAGATTTTACTATGGGATGAATTGTGTCCTCTCAAATTTATATGTTGAACCTCTGAACCCCAGTACCTTTGATTGTGATTGTATTTGAAGAAAGGGTTTTGCAGAGGCAAGATAAAATGAGGTCATTAGAGTGGGCCTTAACATAATGGGATATACACTAAGAAGAGGTTATTAGTTCACAGACACATACTAAAAGAAACCATGTGAAGGTACAAGAGAAGATGGCCATCTGCAAGGCAAAGAGAGAGGTCTTAGAAGAAATAAATCCTGTTGACAGGTTGATGTCAGACTTGTGCTTTTCAGAATGTGAGAAAATAAATTACTATTGTTTAATCTATCTAGTCTGTGGTATATTGGCATATTTTACACCAGCTCTAGCAGACTAGGGATTCATTGTCATATATGGTATTTAAGGATATTACATTGGGGGAGATCACAAAGAGAATGACTGAAGATAAATAATAGAAGAGATACAAGAACAATCCATGGAAAATTCCACATTTAGAGGTTGGAGATGGGAGGGACTCAAGAGTCTCAAAGACACTGAGAAAGAGTGAGCAGTCAAGAAATTTAGAGAGTGTGTGAAATCCTGGACAACATGTAAAGAAATGGTTTCATATACAAGGAGTTATAATGGTTTCAGATTTTCCTAAAGGTTCAGAAGTTTGAAGATTGAGAATTAGCCATTGTATTGTATTTAGCAATATAGAGATCATTTGTGACATCATATAGAGCACTTTTGATGAAAGGAGGAAAGAACATAAAAATATAGTTGAAATAGGTGTGAGAAAAGGAGATGAGGACTTGAGGACAATTTATCTTTTGTTTTGTTCTGTGCCTAGCACAGAAATCATATATAATCTGCTTATGAGACCTTTGTGAAATAAATAGATGATTCAACCCTATTTCCAAGTACGCAAAGATAAAGCACAAAACTTTCATGGAAGTCATTCTTTGCAATACCCTTGAGAAGCTTCTTGTTGTCCTTCTTGGAAATTTCTCAAAAAAAAATAGTCATTCTATGCTTTTATAGAGAGATTCATGACTAGAAAACCCCCCAAATAATGCAATCTAAGGGCATGCCTCTGAAATTTGACATACTAAGTTCTCCAGAGAGTTATTTACTGTTTTTCTTTTGATACCATAACAGATTTCCTAAGGATACAAGAAATTGCATTGAATAATTCAACCAGAGAATTATTTTTATAAATTAAATTTCATAATGAACCTATGAATATACACTTTTATAACAAGACATAAAAGTATTATTTTAGAGATAAAGTTTTTCTTAGGAATGCAAACATAATGGCACTCAGAATTTTTCCTTGATCAAGATGATTTAGTGGTATGATAGTTAACAACATTTGGTTATTTAGAACATTGAATACCAAACACTGAACAGCTATTCTGTGGTTATTTGTAGTTTTTTCCTTAGAGGTTATAATTCAGGAGGATCGTGAGTTCAAAGCCAGCCTTAGCAAATTACGTAAACCTTATCTCAAAATAAACAAAAAGGGTTGGGGATATGGCTTAGTGGTTAAATGTCTCAAGGTTCAAACCCTGGTATAAAAAAAAAAAAAAAAAAAAGAAAGAAAGAAAGAAATTAACTCTTAAGAGATGGATGAAAACAGAGGATTTAGGGAGGAACAGGACATCTATGTGGTATAGTATTAAATTATATTCAAGTTTATTTATTCACTAAACATGTTTAATAAGTACCTCTTTTGGGTCTTACACTACATGAACTGCTATAGATAAACTAATGAACAAACAGGCATAGTCCATGCCTCACAGAGCTTATATTATAATGAAAGAGACAACTAGCAATAAGCCAACAAACATAAGATTTAAAATTGTGATATGCTCTGTCATAGCAATGGTATGAGGAGTGTGACTTCTAAGATCAAATCATAAAAAAGGTAATTGCTACCAGGAAAATACATTTTAAGAAAGAAAGACTAAAGAAAAATTAATTGGCAGGGCTCTGTGGTACATGCCTAATCTTAGCAACTCAGGAGGCTAAGGCAGGAGGATGGAGAGTTCAAAGCCAGCCTCAACAATAGCAAGGTGCTAAGCAACTCAGTGAGACCCCATCTATAAATAAATAGAATACAAATTAGGGCTGGGGATGTGACTTAGTGGTCGAGTGACTCTGAGTTCAATTCCCTGTACCCATACCCTGCAAAATATAAATAAATAAATATAAAAGTAAAAAAAATAAAAATTAATTGTAGTCTATATGTAAAGGAGAACACTTTAGACAGAGTAACCAAGAAGTCAAAGATGATAATTGAGATTTGAATGATAAAATCTCTGAGCAGAAAATGAAGACAAAGTACTCCTAGCAAAGTCTTGAGTCAGAAAAGAAATTAGAAACTGAAAAGAGGACAGGGTGGGGAGCTTACTGAGAGTTTGTTTGATCTGAAATAAAATTATACATAGGGAAAAAGACCTTTCTTGGCCTTGTAGGAGTTCATGCTAAATGCAGTAGGAGGCCATATAAGTGTTTTAAGGGAAGTAAAATAATATTTTAGAAAGGTCACTCCACTTTCTGTGTGAAAGAAGAATTAAAAGACTACAGCCACGGGGACCAGTTAGAAGGCTATTTCTAAATATTGTAAAGAAAAAAAAATCATGTGGAGAAAATAATGATGAACTTAATAGCAGATTGAGCCATTTTTTGGAGACAGATTTGAAAGGACTCACTGATAAACTAGATATGAGGCAAGTGGAAGTAAAATTACACTAGGAATTGACAAATCTTCCACTGAAGAACCCCATATTTTATCTGCTTCTCCAGTTCCTTTTTCTCCTGGAATCTGCCCAAATAAGTGAAAACACTATTTATGATGTTGGTGGCTTGATCCTCAATTGGTACATGCTCACATTCAAAACACCTTGAAACTTAAAGAATAGACTTCAATATACAACTGAGAAATAGGGATATATTCTATTAGTGCAAACAGAAAAGTGATGCTGAATAAAGACACTATTTAAAAAACAGTGCACAGGCCCAGCCATCAGCCTGGCCACCGGCTCACACCGCCACCGCCTCCGTGGCTGGGAATAGCAGATCCCTGCTGAAGAGAGGACACCACCAGAGGAAGGGCCCTGTCCACTCCCTGCGACCTGCCCAGCTGCGACCAGAATAAGCAATAGACACCCACTGGAAGGAGAAGGAGCAGCCCAGCCACCAACCCGTCTGACCACCGGCCCACGCCATCACCAGGATCAGGAACTGCAGGCTCCACCCTGTGGAAGGGTCCTGCTGTCCACCTGCCCAAACCCCACCAAAACAACTAGACTGGGAGGAGACACAGTAGGAGGAGAGTGGAGAGAAGAAAACCAGACTGCCTGCTCTACCACACTGTGGCCAGGAGGAGATCTGGAGAGAGAGGCACGCTCCACGCCCACAAATCAGAGAGGCAACTGGCGTCTGCCCAGACAGACACACTGCCCCGGGATTCTGTAGCTACACAACCCAACATCAATATAATTACAGGCCTGAGGCTGACACTGCCACAAAACTGAGTTAGCTACGCTACTACCAAGGAACAACAAAAAGTTCCAGGTAAGACATCACTAAGGTCCCTGGGGACCAGGATGCACCAAAAGGTGCAACCAGTTATGCTGTTGTGAACTAACAGGGAATCTTACACAGGGTTGCCTATCTCTTGCTTCTTCTACTAACAGCAAAATTCTAATTATTATACCCTCACTGGTCAAATAATCTAAATACCTCTATTTCTCACACATTACTTCATAAACGTTTAAGCCAACCTCTAAGTCCTCCCTTCTACCATTAGATACTGTAAACCACCACGCAAACATAGTGACTATATGGTATAAGATAACTGATCTCATCATTTCTGTTTATAGTGACAAAACTGTAAATATAAAAATAGAAATCAACTGTTATATGGACACACATTGGATACATTGAAAGCTCTAATACTGATATTTCCCTAAAAAGTGAGGTTTTGGGTGACCTGGAGGGACCTTATAAGACAAAAGGGCAGAAGCTGTAATATCTCAGGCTTACCTTGCAAGAGGGGAAAATATATAGACATCATGAAGAAACAAGGGAGGAAAATGCCCCAAACAAACCAAGATACTACAACAATAGAAACCATAGTAAGCACAGTAGGTGAAATGTCAGAGAAGGAGTTCCAGATATACATAATTAAAATGATAAGGGATTTGAAAGACGACCTAAGTGAACAGATACAGGCAAAAATTGATCTCTCCAACAAAGAGATACGAGAAAAAATCCAGATAGCAAAAAGATTACTTCAAGAAAGAGATAGAGAGTTTAAGAAAAAAACCAAACAGAAATCTTTGAAATGAAAGAAACAGTAAGCCACTTAAAAAATTCAATAGAAAGCATCACCAACAGATTGGACCACTTGGAAGATAGGACCTCAGACAATGAGGACAAAATATATAATCTTGAAAATCAAGTTGACCTCACAGTGAAGAAGATAAGAAACCATGAACAGAATATCCAAGAATTATGGGATACCATCAAAAGACCAAATATAAGATTTATTGGAAAAGAGGAAGGTGCAGAGATTGAAACCAAAGGAATGAATGCACAATCTCTTCAATGAAATAATATCAGAAAATTTCCCAAGCAGGAAGAATAAATTTGAAAATAAACTACAAGAGGCCTATAGGATGCCAAATGTACAAAATTATAACAGGTCCACACCAAGGCACATTGTGATGAAAATGACTACCATACAAAATAAAGATAGAATTTTAAAGGCTGCAAGAGAGAAAAGTCAGATTACCTGTAAGGGAAAACCAATTCACATCTCAGCAGATTTTTCAATCCAGAATCTCAAAGCCAAGAGAGCCTGGAACAACATATACCAGGCTCTAAAGGATAAGGGATGCCAACCAAGAATTTTATATCCAGCAAAATTAAGCTTTAGATTTGAGGATTAAATAAAAACCTTCCATGATAAACAAAAACTAAAAGAATTTACAACAAGAAAGCCTGCTCTACAGAACATTCTTGGTAAAATATTCCACAAGGAGGAAATGAAAAATAATAATGAAAATCTGCAAAGTGAAGAACTAAATAGAGGGGAAAACCAACCAAAGGAAAAACCAAGTCAAACTAAATACCAAAAATAATTAAAAAAATAAAAATGATTGGTAATACAAATTATGTCTCAATAATAACCCCGAATGTTAATGGCCTAAACTCACCAATTAAAAGACATAGGCTAATATATTGGATTAAAAAAACAGACCCAACAATAGGTTGCCTTCAAGAGACACATCTCACAGGAAAAGATGCCCATCGAATGAAGGTGAAAGGATGGGATACAATATGTCTCTCACATGGTCTACGTAAACAAGCAGGGGTCTCCATCCTCACATCAAATAAAGTAGACTTCAAGCCAAAGTTAGTCAAAAGAGATAAAGATGAACATTTCATACAGCTTCAGGGAATCATAGATCAACAAGATATAACTGTTATAAATATATATGCCCCAAATAATGGAGCATCTACATTCATCAATCAAACTCTTCTCAAGTTCAAGAATCAAATAGACCACAACACCATAATTCTAGGTGATTTTAACACACCTCTTTTACCACTGGATAAATCTTCCAAACAAAAGTTAAACAAAGAAACTATAGAACTCAATAGTGTAATTAATAACTTAGACTTAACTGAAACATATAGAGTATATTATCCATCAATGAGACAATACACTTTCTTCTCAGCAGCACATGGATTCTTGTCAAAAATAGACCATATATTATGCCATAAAGTGACTCTAAGCAAATATAAAATAGTAGGGATACTACCCTGCATTCTATCAGATCATAATGGAATGAAATTAGAAATAAATGATTTAAAAAAGAAAGAAAAGCTACTCAAACACCTGGAGACTAAATAATATGCTATTGAATGATCAATGGGTTGCAGAAGACATCAAGAAGGAGATTAAGAAATTCCTAGAGGTAAATGAGAACAACAATACAACATACCAAAATCTTTGGGACACTCTGAAGGCAGTACTAAGAGGAAAGTTCATTGCATGGAGCTCATTCCTTCAAAAAAGAAAAAGTCAACAAATAAATGAACTAACATTACATTTCAAAGCCCTAGAAAAAGAAGAAAAAAATCAACCCCAAAAGAAGTAGAAGACAGGAAATAATTAAAATCAGAGTTGAAATTAATGAAATTGAAACTAAAAAAAATTGAAAAAATTGACAGAACAAAAAGTTGGTTCTTTGAAAAAATAAATAAAATTGATAGACCTTTAGCTATGCTAACAAAGAAGAGAGAAAACACAAATTACCAATATCTATGATGAAAAAGGAAATATCATGACGGACACTACAGAAATACAGAAGATAATTAGAAATTATTTTGAAATTCATACTCCAATAAAATAGAAAATAATGAAGGCATCAACATATTTCTAGAGACCTATGATATGCCCAAACTAAATTAAGATGATATACACAATTTAAATAGGTCTATTTCAAGCAAAGAAATAGAGGATGCCATAAAAAACTTACCAACCAAGAAAAGCCCAGGACCAGATGGATACACAGCTAAGTTCTACAAGACCTTTAAAGAAGAACTAACACCAATACTTCTCAAACTATTTCATGAAATAGAAAAAGAGGGAACACTCACAGACTAATTCTATGAGGCCAATATCACCCTGATTCCAAAACCAGACAGAGACAAATCAAAGAAAGAAAACTTCAGACCAATATCTCTAATGAATATAGATGCAAAAATTCTTGATAAAATCCTGGCAAATCGAATACAAAAACACATCAAGAAGATAGTGCATCACAATCAAGTGGGCTTCATTCCAGGGATGCAAGGTTGGTTCAATATAAGGAAATAAATAAATGTAGTTCATCACATCAACAAGCTCAAAGATAAAAATCATATGATCATCTCAATAGATGCAGAGAAAGCATTTGACAAAAAACAACATCCCTTCATGTTCAAAATGCTAGAAAAAATAGGGATAACAGGAACATACCTCAACATCGTAAAGGACATCTATGCTAAATCCCAGGCTAACATCATCTTAAATGGAGAAAAATTGAAAGCATTCCTTCTAAAAACTGGAACAAGACAGGGATGCCCTCTTTCACCACTCTTATTTAGCATAGTTTTTGAAGCCCTAGCCAGAGCAATTAGACAGATGAAAGAAATTAAAAGGATATGGATAGGAAAAGAAAAACTCAAATTATCACTATTTGCAGATGATATGATTCTATACATAGAAGATCCAAAAAAATCCACCAGAAATCTTCTAGATCTAATAAGTGAATTCAGCAAAGTAGCTGGATATAAAATTAATACCCACAAATTAAAGGCATTTCTGTACATCAGCAACAAATCCTAAGAAAGAGAATCTAGAAAATCCACCCCATTTACTATAGCCTCAAAAAAAAATATTTGGGAATCAACAAAAGAAGTGAAAGACCTCTACAATGAAAAATACAGCACACTAAAGAAAGAAATTAATGAAAATCTTAGAAGATGGAAAAATTTACCTTGTTCATGGATAGGTAGGACTAATATTGTCAAAATGACCATTCTCCCAAAAGCCTTATACAGATTCAATGCAACACCAATCAAAATCCCAATATCATTCCTCATAGAAATAGAAAAAGCAATCATGAAATTCACCTGGAAAAATAAGAGACCCAGAATAGCCAAAGCAATTCTTAGCAGGAAGAATGAAGCTGGTGGCATTACTATTCTAGACCTTAAATTGTACTACAAAGCAACAGTAAAAAAACAGCATGGTATTGGCACCAAAATAGACCAGTTTGCCAATGGTACAGAATAGAAGACACAGAGACTAACCCACACACCTACAGTTATCTTATATTAGACAAAGTTGCCAAAAATGTTCACTGAAGAACAGACAGCCTCTTCAACAAATGGTATTGGGAAAACTGGAAATCCATGTAATAAAATGAAATTAAATCTCTTTCTCTCATTATGCACAAAACTTAACTCAAAGTGGATCAAGGACCTAAGAATTAAACCAGAGATCTTGCACCTAATAGAAGAAAAAGTAGGCCTAAATCTCCATCATGTTGGTTTAGGCTCCAACTTCCTCAATAAGACCCCTATAGCACAAGAACTAAAACCAAGAATCAATAAATGGGATGGATTCAAGCTAAAAAGCTTCTTCTCAGCAAAAGAAACAATCAGTGAGGTGAATAGAGGACCTACAGAATGGGAGCAAATCTTTACCACAAGCACATCAGATAGAACACTAACCTCAAGGATTTATAAAGCTCTCAAAAGCCTTAACACCAAAAAAAAACAAAAAAAACAAAAAAAACAAAAAAAAACAAATAACCCAATCAATAAATGGGCCAAGGAACTAAACAGACACTTCTCAGAAGATGATATACAAACAATCAACAAATATATGAAAAAACGTTCAACATCTCTAGCGATTAGAGAAATGCAAATCAAAACAACTCTAAGATTTCATCTTACTCCAGTCAGAATGGCAGCTATCAAAAAAACAAACAACAATAAATGCTGGCAAGGATGTGGGGGAAAAGGCACACTCTTACGTTGCTCGTGGAACTGCAAATTGGTGAAGCCAATCTGGAAAGTATTATGGAGATTCCTAGGAAAACTGGGAATGGAACCACCATTTGACCCAGCTATCCCACTCCTTGGTCTATTCCCCAAAGACTTAAAAACAGCTTACTACAGGGACACAGCCACATCAATGTTTATAGCAGCACAATTCACAATAGCTAGATTGTGGAACTAACCCTAATGCCCATCAGCAGATAAATGGATAGGGAAACTTTGGTATATATACACAATGGAACACTACTCAGCACTAAAAGAGAATAAAATCATGGCATTTACAGGTAAATGGATGGAGTTGGAGAAAATAATGCTAAGTGAAGTTAGACAATCCCAAAAAACCAAAGGTTGACTGATCCCTTTGATATGAAGATACTAACTTATAAAGGCAAGAGAGAAGGGATGAGAGGAATGAAAGAGCTTTAAATAGAACAAAGAGGTGTGGAGGGAGGTAAGGGGTAAGGGGATAGGAATAATGGTAGATTGAGTTATCCATGATTACCCTAAATACATGTATGAAGACACAATTGTTGTAAAAATACTTTATATAAAACCAGCAACTTGAAAAATTGTGCTCTTTATATGTAATGTGAAATGAAATGTACTCTGCAATCATGTATAACAAATTAGAATAATGAAAAATTTAAAAAATAAAATTAAACCCCTATCTCTCACCATGCACAAAACTCAACTCAAAGTAGATCAAGGATCTAGAAATTAGACCAGAGACACTACGCCTAATAGAAGAAAACTTAAACTCTAATCTCTAACATGTCCAATTAGGCCCCAAGTTCCTTAATAAGACTCCTATAGCACAAAATTTATATCAAGAATCAATAAATGGGATAGATTCAAACTAAAAAGCTTCTTCTCAGCAAAAGAAACAATCCGTGAGTTGTATAGAGAGCTTACTAATTGGGAACAAATTTTTACCACATGCACATCAGATAGAGCACTAAACTCTAGAATATATAAAGAACTCAAAAATCTTAACACCAAAAAAACAAATAACCCAATCAATAAATGGGCCAAAGGACTGAACAGACACTTCTCAGAAGAAGATATGCAATCAAACAACAAATATATGAAAAAATGTTCAACATCTCTGGCAATTAGAGAAATGCAAATCAAAACTACTCTAAGATTTAATTTCATTCCAGTCAAAATGGCAGCTATTAAGAACACAAACAACAATAAATGTTGAAGAAGATTTTGGGGAAAAGGCACACTCATACATTGCTGGTGGGACTGCAAAATGGTGCAGCCAATCTGGAAAGCAGTGTGGAGATTACTTGGAAAACTGGTAATGGAACCACCTTATGACCCAGCTATCCCACTCTTTGGTCTATACCCAAAGGAATTAAAATCAGCATACTACAGGGACACAGCTACATCAATGTTTATAGCAGCACAATTCACAATAACTAAACTGTGGAACCAACCTAGATGCCCTTCAGAATGGATTAATAAAATGTGGTGTATATACACAATGGAATATTACTCAGCAGTAAAAGAGAATAAAATAATGGCATTTTCAGGTAAATGGATGAAGTTGTAGAATATAATGCTAAGTGAAGTTAGCCAATCCCAAAAATCCAAATGCCAATAGTTTTCTCTGATATAAGGAGGCTGGTTCACAGTGGGGTTGGGTCGGGGAGCACAGGAGGATTAGAGGAACACTAGAAAGGTCAGTAGGGAGGGAGGGGAAGGGAGGGGGCAAAAAGGTAAAAAGAAAAATATGATAAATGTGCTGTATAAGTGTAATATGAAATGCAACGCATTCTGCTGTCATATATAACAACTTAGAATAAAAAAATAAAAGAAACTGAGGATACAAGAGTTTCTATCACCTGCTCAGTGTTACACAGTTGGGAATCAAATATAGAAATACTCAATTCCAGAGATTTGAGCTTTAAACTATGTTTTATTCTTTGATTATTTGCATGATTGTTATTATTGTATGTATAGTGAAGTCTGCTTATTGAGAACAGGCCAAAACGTCTTGGCTTCTGAAATTTGAAATACATGTCTTAATGAAGCAAAAAAAAAAAAAAAAAGTGCACATGCATACACACACACACACACACACACACACACACACACACACACAAAGAAAGTCCTTTAGAATGCACCTATTTTTAGAAATTTTATTTTCAACCATAAGGAAAATAATATATTTCCTGAAATTTCTAGTGTATTGTCTGGTTCAATCCTAGTGCTCCAAATGGAAGTCATAGCCTACCTATAAGTAGCAGCATTATTAAACATCTCTTCTTGGACTTCAATGGTGCCTATTTAGTTTTTAAATATGATTAAAAGCTTAGTCCATCCTACTGTATTATGTTGAGAAACTATGTTCCTTGTCTACATAATTTGGATTTCACTCTAGTTTAACAGATTGAGGTTGTCAAACTGTATTTCAGCTTCTTTCTTAAGGCACTTTTTTTTCTACCAAAGTCTGAAAATAATAATTCATCAATTCTCTCATTTCTTCCCATCTTGGAAAGAAAATTAAAATTGGCATCTTCTGAGGAAAGGCTGTGGAAAAGACAGAATGGATAAGTATAACGTTCTCTCTAGTTCTTACCTTCAAGTTGAACTCTTCCCCAATTCAAGGGAAGACACCTGTGTGGAAATCAGGACATCACAAAAATACCATTTACCTAGAGTTTATATGACTCCTTTTACATGCCACAATGCCATGGAAAAATATAGTTTATGTCTTTCTTTCAAAAAAATGAGGAATAGTAGAATGAAACAGACATTATTATTTTATGTATGTATGTGACTGCATGACCAATGTGATTCTACAACATTACACTCAGAAAAATGAGAAATTATATCCCCCATCTATGTATGATATATCAAAGTGCATAAATGTATTCTACTGTCATCTATAACTAATATTAAAATTTTAAAAATTTAAAATAATGCATTTATTGAAATTTGTTTTAAATTTATCATCACTTTGTTCTCCATGGAACTTGAGTTATAGTATAGAACATTGGAAAATGGAAGAAATTTAAAAATGGCAGAGAAATTGATGTTTGTTTTATGAAACCTGATACACATTTCAAAATACCAGGAATAGTTTGTGGGGAAAGTAAAAAAAAAAAAAAAAAAAAAAAAAAAAAAAAAAAGTTTGGTGGTGCTGGGGGAATTGAATACAGGGCCTTGTGCATATAAAAATTGTGTTTCCTAGTTATAGAAATAATAAAGTTTCCATAAAGATGGACATCAAACTGTAATTACTTTTTTACTATTTTAAATTTGGCTAGAAAATTAAGAAAGAAAAAAATATATTTTTAAAAAAATACCAGAGAGCAGAGGATTTATTAAGAAGGGATTATTTGTCATTATTTTTGATCATATTTTAAAAGATAGCTACAATTCTTTTGCCATGGTGAGAGGAGAAGTAGTTAAAGTCTGAAGCAGAGGACAATTAGAATGTTTTATGACAAAACTTCCCTGAAGTTCTAGCCTATCTCTATCTTCTCTATCTTCTATCTCTAGAAGGTCATGGAAAAGCAGATCTGGCTGAACTAAAATGACTGAATTTCCAATAGAACTATCAGTGTAGTGTAGCTAACACCAAGCTGACAGTGAGCTGAAACCTAGTCTTATGAGAAGGTAATTAATCACAGGACAAGGTAGGATATTGAAAGAGGTTAGGATTTGGCCACTGTCTGAACATACTGTGTACATATTCCCAAGCTTTGCAGGGCTCCCAAAGTACCTAGGCGAAGTTCTAGGCCCGCCCCAAAAGAAAGACCTCAATCTCAACGTGATTACCTCTAACAGTGGATCTGGTTCACCAAAATCAGAGGCCAAACACTTTTTATTATTAGTGTTATTAATTTTGCCAAATAATGGGTTTCATTGTGGTATATTCTTACGTGCATTTATAACAAACTTTGATAATTTCCATCCACCCATTTCTCGCCTTCCTGACCCTCCCCTTGACCTCCTTCCTCTTCAGAGGTCAAATTCTTATTGTGATGATTACCCCCTGATCATCAACTGTAACACCCCCTTGACTCCTGTAAGAAATATAAACTCTTGCGTGCCAGTCCAGACCTCAGTCAGAAACTTGGAATTCAGGGCCCAGGAATTGCATTTCAACAAACCTTGATTGATTCTACTGCAAGTTAACATGTGGAAAATGCTTATACAGAAATAGTTTATAACCTTTGCAGCTTCAAATAATAACTAATTCAGGGGTGTCACCTTCAGATTATTTGAATTTATTGTTCTTGGGTGCATCCTGGGCTTTGAGATTTCAAAACTAACCTGAAAGTTTTCTAATGTTTAAGAAGGTTAAAGATCACTGACTAAAGGAAAATTTGAATCTTATAAGGAACACTTCAATACGATGGTTCTGTTTCCTTGGATAACTGTAGTTAAGTTTTTTTCTCTACACACACTATTTTCACTTCCAGTCTGGAAACTTACTGGTACAAAACTGTGCAGAATGAACTCCTGGGAAATGATCTGTAATTTCTCACAGATTCAAAAAGGAAGGCGGCAGCAAGTTTTACAGGTCCTCAGAACTCTTTCCGGATTATTTCATCTCCTTGGTGCTATTTTTTTTTTTTTTATTGCATTCCAAGCTGAAGTGACTCATAGCTGAATCTATTGCTGGTATCTGAGTTCAAGTGCATTAATGGTTTCTCTCACATGAAGGCTGTGTGGACTTTAGGGAGTCACCTTTCAGTTATATTCTATTATGTATCGAGGAAATCTGGCACTAGATAAAATGATTCATCCTTCTTAATTTTTACTTAAAATATTAAATTACACCACAGTCTGTGACATGCTTTTCCTCTCAGAGGTGACTGACTGCTAGCTTTCATATTGCTTATCTTTGAGACATATTTATATTCTTTTTAATTGTCCTTGGTTCTACATCAAATACTTATTTCAGTTCATGAAAATTATCAGGTTTTATTGATCATTTCTATTCTGAATGACTCAGCTATTCATATACATGTGATTGATTTGTTTCAAAGACACTTGTAAAAATGACATTTTGGGATAATGAAATATGAGTAGATAGGCAAGGCTTGTAGCTCAGTGGTAGAGCACTTGCCTCACATGTGTGAGGTACTGGGTTAAATTCTCAGCACCACATATAAATAAATGAATATTACAAAGATCCATCAAAAACTAAAAAAAAAAAATATGAGTTGATATATGGAGGTGTAATAGACAGTGTGTATGTATTTCAGTGACCTCTTCTTTCCCCTTTGGACCTTCCAGGAGAGGTTTTGAGAATATATAGAGGACCTATGATTAACTGGAAGACTGGTTTCTTTAAAAAGTCAGTTCTCTTAAAAAAATATAAAGTATATAGGTTAGTGATTCAGAGTGAAGAACATGGAGCCAACCCAGGGAATGGGAAGCCCAGCTTTGTTCTCCACTGATGTCTGACCTTAGATAAACCACTTAATCTTTTAATGCCTCTATTTTTACTCTTTAAACCAGGGAATAAATTATATGGTTCCTTATGTCAATCTTACAGGTTAAGTCATTAAAATGGGTAAAGAACTTAGAACAAGGCTTTTCACATATTAAGGTCTCAATAAATTTGAGTATGTGCATAAAGATCTTGCCATTCTTACATTCAGATTCACGAATCCAAAGTCTTTAAAATTGTAATCACTGAAAGAGACTAAACATGAACTCAAATTATTTTGCAATCTTTTTTACAACTTTGATAATCCTAAAAAATGCAATTGAAAGTCTTGATTTTCACTGATCTAAGCTTGGCTTTCTTGATCCTGCAGCAAGCTGGTTACTGTGATTTCCTCCATGCTCTTCACCAATTCCTAGATATATGTAAGTGAGCCTCCTGTGAGGTGACAGGAGAGAGCTAATAAGGGTACACTGTTCTGCCTCAGATTTTAAGCACTGGTTATGGACAGTCATTACTATAATGGAAATTTAAATGCCAACAGTAATAATTGAGAATCACCTGTTCAGCAAGAACAGAAATTCATAGTTGAAATTATATCCAAAGCATTAAAATCATTTATAGTTATATGAAATGCTGAAAAATGATAATGCATTTCTTATGGGCCTTCTAGCTTCTAAAACATTCTTCTTATAATAAAAATACAATTTATTTCTAGAGTATATTATGGTTATTTTATATATTATTTTATTTAATCCACTTGATAGCAATGTGAAGGTAGAAACAAATATATTTTACCCAGGGCAAGGGGGTGGTACCAGGATGGGATCTCAGCCGCATTTTCAACTGAGTGCATGAATGCCATCAGTATGGTGGTCCATGGAATGTTGGTCCTACACAGATGTAAAAAGAAATTGATGATAATTGATTAATATTAACATTACAAGTTTGCATTATGCAATATGTCTTTTCTTCTTATTTATAATCTACTTTTAAATGGTATATACAAAGTATTTGTTGGTATGAACTGTTCTTTAAGAAAGTAAGAAAGACAATGTGTATTGTATAAAAGAGATTTAAAAATTTTTATTTCTACCATTTTAAAAGTATCTTTAGTAATATCTTTTATGTATTTTTTCAGGAGAAGTCATTGATCTTGGGAAAGTAACAGAAACATACAAAGGACATCTAAACAAATGACTACACACTGGCTTCAGAGTAACCAAATCTCTATCTTTATATGTAGTGTTAGATATTTTTCAGATGTTAAATTTGATCGTTATTGCTTCAGTTATTGCTTTAAGTATTGATTTTCTCTCCTGTCCCCTACCTCTTTCCAGTACTGGGATTGAACCCAGTATTGAACCCAGTGCCTTTTTCATGCTAAACAACCTCTACAACCTCTAAGCTACAACCCCAGCCATTTTAAAATTTTATTTTGAGACAGAGATTTGCTGAAGTTACCCAGGCTGGTCTTGAACTTCTTGCAACAGAGTCTCAAATTGCTGGAAACTTCACAAGTATGTGAACCATGCCCCACCAGTTTACTTATTTAAAAGAAGGGATATTGTGGCAACTGCTATTTGCATTTTAAGTAGTTTTTTGTTTGTTTGTTTGTTTTTACTTTTTATTTTATTTATTTATTTATTTTTTTTTACTGGCTGTTGAATCAAATAACTATAGTATTTGGAGAGCAGGATCTAGAGAGAAAGAGAGACAGAGGCAGAGAATTTTTAATATAGTTCAATTATGGGCTCTGTTTTTATAGACTTAGATACCAGGCAGGTCATCAACCTTCATGGTTTGCTGGGGACTCAGGTTTTCATGGGACTTTTCAATGCTAAAATGAGAAAGTTCCAGGCAACTGGGATGTGTTGGTTACCCAAATCAGGTATTTATCGAACAGACATACACTCCTTCACTGATGCCACCTTTGTCATGTGTTGAAAGGTTTTCTAGATTTCTTTTATTGTCTTCCATCGATGTGGGAACTACATGTTGTATTTTTGCACTAATTATAAATGCCATTAATTGTGAAAAAAATTTTTTTCTTATGATGTTTTCTAAGTAAGTCTGAAATAATTTGTCAATTGTTGACATGAGATTATTTGTTTACAGCTGGGTTTTACACTTTTGAACCCCAAATTAAGTGACATAGATTCCATTTGCAAAAAAGAGAGAGAGAGAGAGAGACAGGGAGGATAAGAGAGAAAAAAAGGAAAAGTGGTTGTTTTTCTCATAAACGTGTGGGTGAAAATCCAAAGATACATGAAAAGGTGATCATATAAACAATTAGGAACATGCTTTGTGTTAAGCTATCCTGTGAGTTACTGGTTGGCACCAGATAATTAGATCCATCCATGTGGATGTGGGAGAGAGATTGAGCTGCCACAAAGAGAACAAATACTTTCATTTTCACTCCTACTGGGAAGAAGTTAGCAGTAAGGAAAATTAAGTAGGCAGAACTACACTGTGACAGTAAAGTGAAGAAATGGAAAACAAACTCAGCATCTTCTTCTGGGCAGTGTTACCTGATTTTGGGTGGAGAGAGACCTAATGTCCTTGAGTATGATGGTGATTGCCACTAACTATGGAGCCAGAACAGGTACCAGGCTGAGTTTATTCAGGTAAGGGAACCTATGGATCCCTTGGACACTTGTGGAGTAGCAGTGATGGTCACAGGTAGAAAAGAGATTTGACCAAAATCATCGTATTAGCAAGAGGTAGAAATGAGTCTTAAACACCAAGGTTCTTACTTCTGAGCTTATAAAAGAAGACTCCCTGGGAAAACCCCAGAAGTAGCTTAAACATATTTTGATGGGGACTAAATTCTGTAATTACCATGTTTCCATGATCATTTGGGTATACAAAAATGAGACCTGACAGGTTTGCAGGCCTGTGTCATAGGAATTCTAACCCATTCAAGTTCAAGTAAGCTTTGTGAATCTAGTAGGTTAGTTCCATTTAGTATGTAGGGCTCTGACTATACAGAGTTATTTCATCCATTATTGAAATAATTAGCAAAAGATACAGCATGTATACACCCCTCTTCAACTTTGTGTATTTGCTATGGGAAAAAAAAAAAAAGAATCTAAGAGATGAAAATTCAAGGCCTGGAGAGATTAGATTATTTACTCAGTTTTAAGTTAATTAAACTAAATGTTAACCAAAATACTCTTAGGGAAAGAGGAATAAAGAATTTGTTCCCTGACTTTTCTCTTTCAATAATATTATGTAATAATTATTAATTAGTCACTAGGACATTGTTTCACTATTGAAATAAATAATTATTGTAACTTAACAATATTTTTCAGTTGGGTACATATCCACAGATAAGAAAATAAATCTTCTAAATGGAGCTGAGATTTATTTCCTATATACATGAGGTAGTAAAAAGGGAAGAGGTAAATAGGCCATTATTAGTTGAGTAGGTGGGAAGATAACTGGCCTGGCTTTTGAGCTGATAAGTGCCAATTTCTTATAGGAGTCCGTCAGATGTCTTAGGACCTTATATAGAATAGTCTCAGGAGATCTGGGTCACATTGAATTTCAAAGTATAATTCTTGAGAGAAATTCAACTATAAGATGTTTGGTCTCTTGGCTTCATTTCACAACCCCATCTGCTTGAAGACTAAAATGTTAGAAAAATCTGATACACACTAAAGTAATCTCTTCCTCTCTCTTCTCTGTCCCTCCCTCACTCCTGGCTTACTCCCTCCTATCCTGTCCTTCTTTTCTTTGCTTCCATCTGTAAGACTTTGTTGGGTAGTCACAATGTCCCTACAAATGACGATGATAATTATCATCAAGATGCATGAATTGGGGGCTGGAGCTATGGCTCAGTGGTAGAGCGCCCGCATGTGTGAGGCCATGGGTTTGATCCTCAGTACCACATAAATAAAATAAAGGTATTGTATCCATCTACAACTAAAATAAATTTTTAAAAAGATACATGAATTGTTACACTAAACAACAATATTGCAATAAAGAACATGCCAAAGGAAAGTACATCCTAAAATAACTATTGAGTGACATGTACAGTTACCATGGAAGTCTGCCCTGTTTTATTCTGCTGCATTGTACATCTTAATTTACAGAGTATCATCTCTCTCACAAAATGCTTCAATAAGTCCCTTAATCATTAACTCTACCAGATTTTCTACTCTCCTATCAAAATAGCTTTACAAATACTTAAATAACAAGAGTTAGAATTTATCCTGTACTTACCTTGGACCGAGTAAATAACCTAAAAACTACCCTATAAAGAAGTACTATTTGCGTTTTCAGATAGAGAGCCTGTCATGTGGAGAAATTCAACCTTTGCCCAAAGCCACCCAGGAACTAAGGCAGCTATAACCAAGTCCAGATTATGGTATGTAGAGCTACCTGCTGATCTCTGTAGTGCTTTGACCTTAATTTGAAGTTCTGATGCTCTAAAAAAAGCATCTTGACTTACAGAATGGCTCCCACTATCTGTAGTTTAAAGGCCCAACTCCTCATGATGGTTCACAGTTCACTGACCCTTGCCCTGCCCATGGCTTACATGCTCTGGTCCCTACTTTACTCCCAAGTCTCTTTCTCTTCTCTCTCCCACTTCAACTCCATGTACCAAGTGCATATCTACATGCTAACTCTTGCCTGGGAGATGTGACAATGCTGTCTGCTCTAGCTAGAACATCCTTATTGCCATCTCACTCTGGTTAACAGACATGAGAGCTCAGTTAGAACACAGATCATTGTCTCAAGCTCCATCCCTTCTTCTAGAGTGCATTTTCTGACCTGGGTTTATCAGAGTCTTCCTATAGCATCATAATGCCCTGTGTCTGCCCTGTCATAACCACTTAATTTACCTCACTGTGGTTATTAAGTTCAATGTCTGTCTTTACCACCACACTGTGGGTTCCATGAGTACTGAGATGCAAAGAGAATTGGAGACTAATCTTAAAGCAATATAGAAACTATACAGATGGCAAAGGAAGTATTTTTACCAAGTGGTTTTTCAGCTGTTGTTTTTAAAGTTCTATGGATTCCTTCAGAGGTGTCTGAGAGTCCACGAAGAAGAATAAATTGTACAAGGAGTCAGATGATGGAAATTGTGTATGCAATACAACTTAATCTCTTTTTAAATGTTATTATAATTTTAAAAATAAAGTATCAAAAACAATTTTAAAGAAAAAAATTGTGCTCAATCTGGTAGTACACACCTACAACCCCAGTAACTCTGATTGGCAGGCTGAGGCAGGAGGATCACAAGTTTGAGGCCAGCTTTAGTAATTCAGTGAGACCCTTAGACCCTTTCTAAAAATTAAAGAAAATAGTGATAAAGTACCCCTGGGTTTAATACTGAGGGGGGATGGGGGAGGGAGGAGGGGAATGCACAATTACCTAAACTCTCTAAGAATAAATTATTAGAAAAAATTGTATTTGGAAGAAAGTAGATACATTTTTTTCTGTTCCCTTTTTGCCTATCATAGTTTTAATGACAAAGGTACTCTATTATAGGTCACAGAGATTTAGGAAGAAGACAATTTCTGATGAGTAACACTTGATGAGGCAAAGGATAAAAATGAGAAGATCAGAACAACATTTAATAATATGGCACTTAACTCTAACTTAATTTTGTACAACTTCTTTATATTGTGACCACCTTCTCCTATGTGGGTTAGGGCTCACTTTATAAGTCTGCACCCTATGGAAGATCTAAACTGAAACATGATGCTAAGGCTATCCAGGATTGGTAGAGCCCTGGGATTCCTGGAAACAGTACTAGGAAAGCCATGACAAAATACCAGAGTTGGTGGTTTAAATGACAGAAATTTAATTTCTCACATTCTGGAGGCAGAAGTTCAAGATCAAGGTGCTGACATGTTTGGTTTGTTCTGTTTCTCTCCTTGGCATGCAGGTGGCTGTCTTCTTGTGTACTTACCCTCAATGTGGCTTCTTCTTGTGAAAGCCCCAGTCATATCAGATTGAGGTCCAAGCTTTATGATTTAATTTAACCTTAATTAACCCCTTAAAAGCTCTATCTCCAAATATAGTCATACTGGGGGTTAGAGCTTCAACGTGTGTTTAGAGGAGGTGAAAATTCAGTCTACAGCGGAATAAATAAAATTCTATTTGAAGAAAGCAACTGTATCCAGCCCAGGGCTTGAACACCTCTGTGGATTTATTTCAGGCAGTTAAATAAACTCTCATATGTGGAAACTAGAGAGAAAGGGGTGGGGGATGATGTTCCTTACTAGAAGTGCAACCATTAGAGTAGAGGAAGGGAATAAGTGGGAGGGAGGAAGAAAGATAAAGGGAAGTAATGGGGAACGAAAATTATCAAATTATATTATATACATGTACAAATACTCCACAGTGAAAATCACCACTCTGAATAATTAATACACACCACTAAAAAATAATTATGAAACACATTAACAAGCTGAATGAGTGAGAATGAGCAGAATCATAACTTTCAAAATAATTATCCTAAGGATTTTACATATTAGAATGATAGGACATATGTAAGATATTAAAAATAAGTTTTAGTGAAAATACACAAATAAACTCAAAAACAAGTGAAGATAGTAGCAAAGATCAGGTGAGTAAAAGAAAAATAGAAACAAAAACAAAATGTTATTTTGTATTTAGCTTATATGATAATAATTGATAATAATTTCAAACTTACAAATAGGTAAAAGATAATATATGGAACACTCTTATAACCTTTTCCCAGATGTATCTATTAACATTTTATCCTGCTTAAGATAAATACACAGATATAAAGATATATGATTCACATAAGAAAAGGCAATATGTGTTTCCCTAATGATTAAGAATTGCTAGTTGCTTTTTAACACAGGAATCTTTAGATTTAAGAATTTTAAAAGAATTTTATGGATAAATAATTGAGATTTGCTGTTAGGACTTTTAGTAAAACTGCAGACCACTAAAGAACTTGAAAACTTTTTTTAAATTATGTATTATGCAATGTAAAAATAAAACTAGGGTGCTGTGCTCCATGTTCTATTGTTAAGGAGCATGTGTGAAGGAGGGTTATCAAACTGTCTAATGTATTGTTCATAAAAGAAAATGGACTAGCATCACACTCTTTAGAATGGAATGTGTCCAAGACAACATCCTAAGATAAATTTTCTGGCCCTAACAATTTTGCTGCTAGGAGTGTGAGGGTGGAATGTTGACACATGGGTATAGGAAAATGGATGGTAGTTTTAGGGGTAGATTCTCCAAGTTAATTCTCTATGTATACACTTTTAGTTTCTGCTTAATATTTTCACTGTGGTTGAAGATACTCTGTATATGTGTTTTTTTTTTTTAATAAGTTGCAGTTTCCACAGTAAACAACCTACTTCCAATAGTACAGAGAAGTTGAAACAATTAGCTTTCTTAAAGAAAAGGTGACTGAAAATGACTATATTTAAAAAGGTATATTTCATGTTACCAAAGGGGTGTGTGTGTGTGTGTGTGTTCTCACTGACATTCAGTCTGCTATCACAGAGCTCTGGGCTGCCCTCTCCACCATGATGGACTCTGGCTTCCCATTTTCTGCACAGGGAACTGCTTAAATAATGCTCCCTCCAATTTCAACCTTCTCAGTTACTTTAATGATTAAAATAGTCTAATTTTGGTTATTAAAACTTTGTGTGTGTGTATATACGTGTGAAGCACAGTTTGCTTTGCTATACACCCCTTCTCTGCCCTGTTCTTACCCCTCCATTGTAGGGGCAAGGAGGAACAAGAAAATAAATTTCCTTGTGACTCCAGTGTGTGGGGGGGAGAACTTGAAAACTGATTGAATAGAACTATTATCAACAAAAGAGTGGTAATTAGGATTACAGCTGATTCCTTTGCATCACCAATGAAAACCAAAAGACAGTGGAATAACTTCCTTTAAATTCAGAGGGAAAGTAACTTCCAGATTCTATACATGTCCCCAGATAAATATTTTGAATGAGGGCAAAATTTTTCCCAAAAGCAAAGCAAAATTAAAACAGAAATTTCCAAAGATTTTCTTACCAACAGAATCTCACTATAGAAACTTCTAAAGCATATAATTCAGAATGGAGGAAAACAATTCCATAAGAAAGATTCAGAGTATAAGAAGTAAATGGTAAAAGATTGGTGTACTAAATCGATGTGTTTAAGCCTGAGTAAATATTAACTGTAAAGAAAAGGGAAAAAAAAAACAGAGCAAGTAGTGGGAAGTGATAAAAGAAGGCAGAACAGAATTATTCTAGAGGAGTCTTATGTAAAATGGACAAGGATCCTTGTAATGGGTGAAATGATGGAAGAGATAACAAAATAAAAGATTGAAGGCTACTAATACAAATAAGAATGACCAAACTTACACATGAATTTGAACCCATATTCATCAGTATTTGTGAATTTTCTTTCAGTGAAATAAGGAAGAGTCAAATTGTATTCTGCCAAAAAAAGTCTTAATTTTTGTATCTCAGAGTGTGAAGTTATTTGGACATGGGTTTATTACAGAGATGATTAGCTAAGAGGAGGTCCTACTGGAGAAGGGTAGGCCCTTAATCCAGTATGACAACTTCCCTTATATGAGAGGAAGGATGCAGGGACAGAGACATGCAAGGAGAAGATGGCAGACATTGGAATGATGTACCTAGAAGCTAAGAAAAATGAAAACTTGCTGGCAAACAACAAAAGCTAAAAGAGAAATGGAAATATTTTTCTACAGAGTTTAGTAGGAGCATTATCCTGCCCAAACCTCTATTTCAGACTTCCAATCTCTGTAACTGTGAGAATGAGTTTTTGCTATCTCATACCATCCTGCTTGTGGTATTTTGTTATAGCAGTTATAGGAAACTACCACTCCAAAAACAGAAATATCTAAATTAATCTGATAAATGACATGTGCCAAAATCTACAGCATGATTACTAATGGCACAACACAGTCATCATTTCTTTTGTAATAAACATGAATTCTTTCTTTATTATACCATATATGAAAATCAATTCCAGGTGAATAAAGTCCCTAATGCAAAAAGAAAACCTTCAAAATTTTGGAAGAATACACAGGAAAATATCTTTATTACCACTTTTAAAAGGATAGAAAAGATTATTTTTTAAAAGCCAAACTCTGTGAAAGAAGAAAGTTATGTCAAGACACATGAATTGTAACTTTTCATAGATGCATTATCTACCATAACCTCTAACCAAAAATGTGGCAATAGTTGAATTATGACATTTTTATGCATTATACTATTATGTAGTCATGAAAATGCATGAACTAAAGCCACACTTACCCATGTGGAGTAATTTCATGAATATAATCTCACAAACATATAAAATAAAATTTGTAAAATAATACAGAATATGTAGTAGATATAGATGTATTAGAACATTCAAAACCTGTATGTGCATATATATATACATATGTATATATATATATATATATATATATATATATTTATATACAAATTTATGTAGAAAATGTATAAGTAAATGATCATAATGATAGCAGTTATATCAGTGAAAATAAGGTATTCATGTCCTTCATATATGTATACATGTTTTTTGTTTTTTAAAAGATGTGTCTGCTTTGTCCCGTTAGGATAATTTGAAATGACTTGAGAAAACTCATTAGATTTCTGGCACATTTTTATTTAGAGATTTCCTTATGTAGCATTTGTCTTCAAATTCTCCTACATTCCCTTTCACTTGGCTCAAAAGTAGTCTTCATTCATTGGTCATGTAGAGAGCCTAAGTATTTGAGGCAATGTATATTTGTCATTTATGAAAATTTCCTAAAATATATGATATTCTGAGACTTTTCTCTTTTGGAATCACAGAGCAGTGGTTCTGTACAATCTAGGCATTATGTTGCCATTACAAATGTGTTTTGCTGGTGGTCTGGCCTGCCATGCTTAGCATCAAATGACTAAACAAAGCATAAGTAAATAAATAATAAAAAAAAAGAAATTGAATATTTTATTTTCTTCAAATTACTTAAACCTAAAATTAAATACTAATTTATTCAGCTATTCAGAAACTTTTATGAATGTTTGGAACAACTTAAGTATGTGAATCTACTTTTCCAACTGTAAATTATATGAAATCTAAATGCAGGCCAAGTGTTTCTGATGAAAATTTAGCATCCACTCTGAAATGTGCTGTAGGTGTAAAGCACACATGAGATTTTGAAGACTTAAGACAAAAAAAAAAAAAAAAAAAAAAAAAAAAAAAGACAACTGTAAGGTATCTCCATACTGGTTTATACTGATGATGTTAAAATGAATATATTGAGTTAAATAAAATAGACTACTTAACATTGGAAAAAAAAAAAAAAAGCATCCGATAACGAGGTCCTGGAGTTGTCAATCTATTCCCTGGCACTTAAGATAGTTCATCAGACCTCAGATTCATTGTGCCTTGCTTTTGGGGAGAAAAACTGCAACAAATGGTGGCTGTCTATACAACTTTGGAATAATGAAAGGAAAGTGAGTGGAACTAGTGTTATTTATATGCACTGAGGCTGAACTTCGTAAACTTCCATTGAGAGACAATAATGTTACCTATGTTGTCATAAGGAAAACACTCTATCCGTAGAGTAAATTCTAAAATTACAGGGAGCTGCAGATTTGCAATAACCAACACAAGTTGTGTCAAAGATTTATAGATGGCCCTGAGAAAGATAAGGTAGAAAGGAACCCTAAGGAATTGACCTAAAAAAAAAAAAAAAATCAGTACCTCGAGGTGTTGGTATATGCGTGTGTGTGTGTGTGTGTGTGTGTGTGTGTGTACACGTGTGTAGGATATATAGTTGACACTGTTCCTGTAGGTAGTTTAAACAGTAATTATATTGAAGGTCAGAGCTATTCATCAAAGACAAATTCATAGTCATTTAGTTTGACAAGTATTTTACCATTACTCCCTGGCTTTTTTAGTTACATTTGTACTTGGAACATTCATTCCTTCTATTCCAACCACATTTGAGGAGGTTACTGTCATAGCTTTTTGGTTGAATGCTGCAGGTTAACCCATGAACAATTTCGATAGAAAAGCAAAAGGGTTGGACAAAAGGTAACACCTCATATTCTAGACTTGGCAGCAGGCAGGAGGACAGGTGGCAGAAATCTTTCGTGCTGAAAAGAAGCCTGAAAGGTGACATTGAACACGGGTAATAGAGAAAGGTTTAACAGTCCAATTCCCCAATTTAGAAATGATACTGAGAACCCAAAGTTCTATAGAGAAAGGATCAGAATTCTCAGTTGAAGGTGGTTTGTATGTAGAAAGAAAAAGGGCATTGCTATAAATATCAGGTGGTTTATTGCATGTCATGCCAGAGAGAAGATAACAAAAGCAGTATCATATTCTCCAAAGATGAAAATGAATCTGGAATAAATACCTCTATCAGAAATCCACTGGTGTGGATGTTAAAACACAAATGTGGGGTCTTTAGCATTTTACAAGTGTAATTGCCTTTAAAATTCAGACAAACTGTGTAGTACTGATAACAGAAATGTGTAACATAGGGAAAAAAGTGTTCAGATTTTAGAGCACTATTTGTAACCTTCTTTTAGGTTTTAAGCAGGTGATTAAATTATTCAAGGGCTTTGAAAGAAACCCTAAGAAACCACAAAGAGAAGAATTAGTAATAATCATCTGAAAGAGGAAGAAAGCGGATGACAAAATTCAAGGTAACAGAGTCAAATGCCAGCTCAAGAAGTCTTTGGAATTAGAAACCACTGAAGAATAGATTGCAGAGATGCAGAGGCTGGAGGAAGGTGAGAGGAAGAAATTGAACTATTCTAGGATTGCAGATGTCATTTATCTACCCCAAAATTCCAAATTGGCCACCCTTACATACAGGAACAGGAATTCTGGATCAATATTTAAATACTGCCAAATATTCACTGACTGATATGACGTTTCCCTTCCATCTGGCTCTTTTCCATGCTTTGTTACTATTCTCCTTCAACCATAGCTTGGGACATTTTTAGGATATCACATGCTGCACCATCCTTCCTCCATTGTTACTCATCATATTTTTCCCTTTCCTTTATGATCAGCACTTGGGTTTCTCAGTGAAACATCCTGAAATCCCTTTTTGGACTGTGGCATTTCAGTGGCTTACAACTCTGCAATTCTTTATATTTATGAAATTTCTCTTCCAAGAAATTTATTCATTTTTATTGCATAAACTTGAGGTTCATAGCATGAAAATTTTATATATTTGTCCTCATTTATATATACAGGAAATGTTGTAGTATTAACATGCCCAACATTTCATGTAGTTACCTTCTTTTTTTTTTTTTTTAATGGTAAGAATATATGAATCTACTCTCTTGGCAAATTACCAGTGTACATTACAATACAATATTATTAACTATAGTCCTCAACTTTCAAATGGATATGTAGATTTATTCTTTCTGTACAACCACAACATTGTGTCCTTTGACCCATATCTTGCCATCCACCTCCCTGTTGGCAACCAGCATCCACCTTTCTACTCTACAGTGTATATATAAATGATATTATTTTTAATTATACATATGAGATCACAAAGTATTTTCTTTCTATGTCTGGCTTATTAAACAACATACAATCACACACCTCTATATCACATTTTTTGTTCTTTCATTCATTAACTGGACTGATAATTTGGTTGTTTCCATAACGTGTCCAGTGTCAATGATATTGCAATTATTCTAAGAGAGCATATTAAATTTATGAATTGGTAATTTTATTCCTTTGGGCATATACCCAGAATAGGTACCAGTGGGTCTTATGTTAGTTCTATTATTAATTTTTTGAGGAACCTCTATTCTTAAAAAATGTACCTGAACAATTGGAGAATTACAAGTCCAAATTGTCCCATGCTGCTTAGTTTTGCTCATTCTTTGTTTCAACCTGTGAAACTTCTGGCAACAGATAAGAAGAGAAAAGGAATTCTGAAGATGTCAAAAGAATTTGAGTAAAGGCAGTTTCCTGAGGGTGACAACTGATGGAAGACACATTTTCCTATTTATACCCATGACTTAGGGACAGAGTTTTAGCCATGAAGTATGTAGTTCTTATAACTCAGTGGACATAATGGAGGTACCCAAACCTGTTTAAACTAGATGTTTCAACTTCAAGTCATGTTCAAAAAATCTCACTCAAACTAATAAGAAAAATGTTACACTTAATTTTATTGCTATGAGTTTTTGAGGCATATTTCAACAAGTATTACTAAGTACAATGTTACTTTGAATATAGTAACTTTTATAATAAAAATCATATGAGTTTCTACTCTAGAATAAAAATCTCAGCTACTATTTCAAGAAAATCTGAGCCTTATTATATTTAGTGGAGGAATTGTTGTATTTTGTTGTGTTTCTCTTAGAAAGAAAATGTGTTATTTTATTAACATTTGAAATATTACTAATTTACATATTGTAATTTTTGTAAAAAATTTTCTAATTTGTAAGAATTATGGTACTAATGCATATTTTTAAATAATTAGAAGAATAGTCAATATTTAGACATCATATTTATGATTTTTGTGTCATGTAGCTTTTATTCAAATGATATAGAAGTTAGTTTAGCCCTTTGAGTTTATATTAATTCCTCAGTTCTTTAGTTTTGTATTATATAGGACATACAAGGATACGCAGACTATGTGAAATTCCGTATTTAAACAGCATTTTAATTAAAAAATTTGAAGTCAACCCTGGAATAAAACATGTCCTCTAAAATTAGGGCACATCAAACTTCATTTCATAAGCAAGTTGTAGCAAATAAAAGCCAAACCCAAGCTCGCACATACTTGTACTCCTAGGTACCTTTATTCATTTTGCTTCAAAATCCTTATCTGTGAGTATTTAATACTTCATGTTTCTTGTCCCTAATCATCAGGATAATAATCTTAGTTAACTGTATAACATTGGCACTAGAAACTGAAAAGCAATTAACAGGGTGGGTATCAAACATTTTTTCAAGAGGAAGGAAATCTTGGAGTAGAAAAGCCATTGCATTTAAGGACTAGGTCTTAAGAAGAGGAGGGAAATGTTAGAATTACATTTGAGCATGGTAATTTGAAGGAGTTTATTCCTTCTCACAATGGTTGTGACAGAATACACTTCATCATGGTGCTTGACTTTGGTACAGTTTGCATTTATCAGGAACTGAACTATATCATCAGAAGTTTCTTCTCTATCACATCCTGAATCCTCAAAACCTGGACCTATTTATGTAATATTGTCTCTGTGTTTTAGAATGTATTTCTTTTTATTTCTAAAAAATTGTTTATATCCACCAGAAGACTTTTAGAGCTAGTAAATAAATCTGGCAAAGTAACAGGATACAAAATCAAGTCCCATAAGTCAAAGGCATTTACGTACACCCATGACAAATCCTCTGAAAGGGAAATGATGAAAACTACCCCATTTACAATAGCATCAAGAAAAATAAAATACTTGGGAATCAACTTAATGAAAGACATGAAAGACCTCTATAATGAAAACTACAGAACACTAAAGAAAGAAATTAAGAAAAACTTTAGAAGATGGAAAGATCTACCTTGTTCTTGGATAGGCAGAATCAATATTGTCAAAATGACTATATTACCAAAAGCATTATACAGTTTCAATGCAATTCTAATTAAAATCCCAATGCCATTCCTTATAGAAATAGAAAAGGCAGTCATGAAATTCATCTGGAAAAATAAGAGACCCAGAATAGCTAAAGTAATCCTTAGCTGGAAGAGTGAAGCAGGTGGCATCACAATACCAGACCTTAAACTATACTACAGAGCAATAGTAACAAAAACAGCATGGTACTGGCACCAAAATAGACATGTAGACCAATGGTACAGAATAAAGGACACAGAGACTAACATGCACAACTACAGTTATCTTATATTAGATAAAGGTGCCAAAAACATACATTGGAGAAAAGATAGCCTCTTCAACAAATGGTGCTGGGATAACTGGAAATCCATATGCAACAAAATGAAATTAAACCTCTATCTCTCACCATGCACAAAACTCAACTCGAAGTGGATCAAAGACCTAGGAATTAAACCAGAGACCATGCGTCTATGAGAAGAAAAAGTAGGCCCAAACCTCCATCATATTGGATTAGGCTCCTACTTCATTAATAAGACTCCTATTGCACAAGAATTAAAATCTACAATTAATGAATGGGATGGATTCAAACTAAAAAGCTTCTTCTCAGCAAAAGAAACAATCAGGTGAATAGAGAACCTACTAATTGGGAACAAATCTTTACTACACACACGTCAGATAGAGCACTGATCTCTAGAATATATAAAGAACTCAAAAATCTTAACACCAAAAAATCAAATAACCCAATCAATAAATGGGCCAAGGAACTGAACAGACACTTCTCAGAAGAAGATATACAATCAATCAACAATACATGAAAAAATGTTCAACATCTCTGGCAATTAGAGAAATGCAAATCAAAACTACTCTAAGATTTCATTTCACTCCAGTCAGAATGGCAGCTATTAAGAACACAAACAACAATAAATGTTAGAGAGGATATGGGGAAAAAGGCACACTCATACATTGCTGGTGGGACTGCAAAATGGTGCAGCCAATATGGAAAGCAGTATGGAGATTCTTTGGAAAACTAGGAATGGAACCACCATTTGACCCAGCCATCGCACTCTTGAGTCTATTCCCAAAGGACTTAAAAACAGCATACTATAGGGACATAGCCACATAAATGTTAACAACAGCACAATTCACAATAGCTAGGTTGTGGAACCAAACTAGATACCCCTCAGCAGATGAATGGATAAAGAAAATGTGGTATATATACACAATGGAGTATTACTCCACAATAAATGAATAAAATAACGGCATTTGCAGGATGAAATTGGAGAATATAATGCTACGTGAAGTTAGCCAATCTCAAAAATCAAAAGGCCAAATGTTTTCTCTGATATAAGGAGGCTGATTCACAGTGGGGTTGGGATAGGGAGTATAGGAGGATTAGAGGAATACTAGAAAGGTCAATGGGGAAAGAGGGGAAGGCAGGGGGCAAGGGGATAAAAAGAAAAAAAAAAGATGGTAGAATGAGATGGATATCATTACCCTAAGTGCATGTATGAAGACACAAATTGTATGAATATAATTTGTATGCAACCAGAGATATGTAAAAATGTGCTCTATATGTGTATTATGAATTGTAATGCATTCTGTCATATACAACAATTTTGAATAAAAAAATGTTTAGATACTATCTTTTCTTCTTTTGCTTTTAATACAAGTAGTTTAGCAAATCTACTAAACTAATGACTTCATTTTCTAGTCTTTAAAGATTTATAAAAAGAGAAATTTGTTTTTCAAGTTTCTGGTACAAGTTAAGAACCTTAGAAGTTGCTGCTTCAACCTAACAAGTAAAAATGTAAATAAACTAAAAACAGTCGACATTTCTTCTTGGCTCTGTGGGAGCAGTGAGGACACAAGATCAATGATGGTCCCCCAATACTGGAGAAACATATAGGAATACAAGGATCTTAACTTACTGCATATGTTGAAACCTACATAGGAACCAGTGTTGTGCTAGGAACTGTAATTGGAGGGCCAGTGTGAAGAAAACCAGGAGATAAAAACCTCAGGAGACTCAGTTGTGAGCAGATCCTCACAATTTTGTGTTTTATTTCCTGAAACTCTACAAATTTCTTGCAATGAATAAGGAAGAGAAATCCTCCTTGTACTTCTACCAGAGGGAGAGAAGAGGAACTATCTACAAACACTCCAGTGCATTCTGTTACTTAACAAAATTTGCCCTCAGGAAAAATTATAGTTGTCTTTTGGTATCCAAGGGAGATTGATTCAGCCCACTCCCCCTGTGGATACCAAAATCCATGCCTACGCAAGTTCCTTATATAAAATGGTTTAGTATTTCAATATAGTCTCTATATAGCCTCCCATGTACTTTCAATCATTTCTAGATTACTTGTAATACCTAATTGTTTTAGTCAGCTTTTTTTGCTGCTGTGACTAAAAGATCTGACAAGAACAACTTTGGAGAAGGAAGTTTACTTGAGGGCTCACAATTTCAGAGGCTCCATTCCTCTGAACTAAAGGTGAGGCAGAACATCATGACAGTGTGGTGGAAGGAAGCCGCTCACAAGATGATTAGGAAGTAGAGAGAAACTTCACTGGCCAGATGCAAAATGTATATCCCAAAGCCATACCTCCCAATGACCCATTCCCTCCAGCCACATCTTACCTGCCTTTAGTTACCACTTAGTTAATCCCATCATGGGATAAATTCACTGATTGGGTTAAAGCTCTCATAATGAATCAGTTCTCCTCTAAACTTTCTTGCATTGTCTCACACATGAGCTTTTGAGGGACATTCACATCCAAATCATAACACTAACATAACTAATATAAATATCATGTAAATAGGTGTTACATTGTATTCTTTAGGGAATAATAAGAATAAAGTCTTCATATGTTCAGTATAGATGGATTTTTTTTCCTGCATATTTTTAATCTTCAGTGGGCTGAAACCATAGATGTGGAATGGTGGATGTGGAAGGCTGATTGTATCTAAACTTAGTAGCTGATCTAGGGTAAAGAAAATACCCAATTAAAACTGACTCTAGCCTTCCATATGGGATAAAAGAAATATTAAATTCCTGACTGGTCTAGCTATTCAGTCATGCCAAAGGTAAAGGGAGAGCAGGATTGTGAGTTCACAATCCTGAGGCCAAAGGCATAAACTCATGAAGGCTAACACCTAACTATAGGAATACAGAATGCTCCTTATTATCATGTGACTAAAGTTCTATTCACAGCATTATGCATGGTTATATAAAAAAATGCATACTAAATGGAAATAAAAACAGCCTAAAGATATACAACAACCATCAGAAGGAAATTCAGGTGTGGCAGGGATATTGGAATAAGCAGATTGATCCCTTGAAACAATTATGATGAATATGTTAAGAGATCTAATGGATAAAGTAGACAGAATGCAAAAACAGATGGGCAATGTAAGCAGACAGATATTCTAAGAAGGAACTCAAAAAATGATAGGGATCCTTCACACTATAAAAGAAATAGGGGAAGTCTTTGATGACCTAAGTAGCAGTCTGGATACTGCTATAGAAAAAAATCTGAGATTGAAGATATCTCAATAAAAACTACCCAAACTGAAAAGCACAGGAAAACATGCTGAAAAAAACAAACCATAATATACAACTACAAAAGATACAACATATATGTGATGGGAAGAGAAGAAAGAGTAAAAAAGAAAAAAAAAAAAAAGAACAAAAAAAAAAAAATACGAGAAACAATGACTCTGCCTTCCCCAAATTGACATCAAACTCCACCCCACAGATCCTAGAAGCTCAGAGAACACTATGAAAGATAAACCCCCCAACAAACACTACACCCAGCTATATCATATTCCAATTGCAGAAAATAAAAAATAAAGAAAAAATCATGAAAGAAGTGGGAGGGAAGAAAACCCCTCCTTTTACAGATAAAATTTACATCTGACTTGTCATAAAGCATGCAAGCAAGGAAAGAGTGAAACAAAGTATTTAAAATATTGAAGAGAAAAAAAAATGCACCAACTGAGAATTCTGTATTCTGAGAAATTATCCTAAAGAAGTGAAGGATAAGTAAAGTCTTTATCAGACATACAAAAATTGAGAATTTGTTGCCAGTAGACCTGCATCCCAATAAATGTTAAAAATAAGTTCTTTAGAGAGTGGCATAATGATAAAAGTTTGAAACATACAATAAAGAAAAGAAGATTATTAGAGAATAAGTAAGGGTAGAATGAAGGTTTTAATTTTGTTATTCATAATTTAACCAATATGTAACAGCTATTTCAAACTAATAATAGCAACAATGTATTTAATTAAACATGCTTATATATATATATATATATATATATACCATATCTTTATGCTTATGTGTGGTTATATATAAGTTAAATGAAAAACGTTAATGATATAAGAAATGGGAGAGAGAAATTAGGATTGTATTTTTTTGTTTGTTCATTTGGTACTGGGGATTGAACCCAGGGGCACTCGACTGCTGAGCCACATCTCCAGCCCTATTTTGTATTTTATTTAGAGACAGGGTCTCACTGAGTTAGTTGCTTAGTGCCTCACCTTTGTTGAGGCTGGCTTTGAACTTGAGATCCTCCTGTTTCAGCTTCCCAAACTGCTGGGATTACAGGAGGATTGTATTTTTATTCTAAGGTACTCACACTAATTGTGAAGTTGGTATAGTGTTGTGTGAAAAGACATGGGTTACACCTAAATCTATATTGCAAGTTCTAGAGCAACTGCCAAAAAGATTACAACATCATAAAATTGATATGCTAAAAATGGAATTAGAATTAAATCATATAAGGTACTCAAGATCACAATAGGCAAAAACCTTGGAATACAAAGGTAGGAAAAAGAACCAGGGTAACAAATAGGAAACTAACAAATATGATGGATATAATTCCAACTATATCAATAATTTCTTTGAGTATCATTAGACAAAATATACCAACTAAAATTGTCAGTATTTAAAAAATACAAAACTACATATTGTCTACAAGAAACCCACTTTAAATATACAAAGACACATATAGATTAAAAGTAAATAGCAAAATATATGTCATGCCAACACTATTTGAAAGAAGTCAAGAATATTTACATTCATTTCACATAGCAGACTTTGGAGGAAGGAAAAAGAAACCTACCAGGAAAATAGGAGGATATTATGTACTGATCTTTGGGTCAATTCTCTGAGAAGATATTATTCTTAATGTTCATGTGCCCAAAGTGTTAAAATACATTAGTGTCAAAACACATGAGGCAAAAAATCGTAGAACTACACAGAGAAACAGATGAATCCATTACTGGAGGTTTTACCTCCCCTCTGATTAGAAATGGACAGATTTCTAATCAGAAATTCAGTAAAAACTTAGTTGAATTCAACAACACCATCAATCAACTGGATATAATTGACATCTATAGACTACTTCGCCCAACAACAGAATACACATTTTTCTGAAGCTCACATGGAACATTAACCAAGATAACATACATTCTGGATCAAAAAGCATACCTGGACAAATTTAAGAGTAGAAATTAAATGTCTTCTTTCAAACCACAATGAAATTAAAATAGAAACCAGTAATTGGATGAAAAATCCCCAAACACTTGCAAATTGAATAGCACATCTAAATAATACAGGGTTTAAAGAAAAAAATTAAGATTTTTAACTAAATGAAAATTAAAATACAAAATATAAAAATTTGTAGGGTACCCTGAGAGCAGTGCTTACCATGAACTTTCTAGCTTTGTCTACATATATGAGAAAAGAAAAAAGATCAAAACTGGTAATTTAAGCTTCTATTTTCACTCTAGGAAATTAAAGAAAGAAGAGTAAATTGAATCTAAAGTATTCATAAAAAGATAAATTGTAAAAATAATAGCATAAATCAATGAAATTGAAAAAAGACAGTAGTGAAAAATCAATGAAAACAGAAGTGTGTTTAAATGGTCTTTAAAAAATCAATAAAATCAGTAAATTTGTAAGTGGGCTAAAAGAGGAAAAAGAGAAAAAAACTGATAAACCAGTGCCTATTTTCCACATTTTCATTCTTTTCGATTTTAATTATCATGGTCAAGTACAGTCTAAAAAATATTAAATTGAAAATTCCAAAAATAATTCACAAGTTTTAGATTGTGTGCTGTTCTCATTAATCTGATGCAATCTTGCACCATCCCACTCAATCCTGCCAGGGGTACAAATAATCTGTCCAGTGCATTCATGTTTTATCTGTTATTTCTGCCCACTAGTCAAGTAGCCATCTCTTTTATCAGATTGATGGCTGTCGTGTGGTAGTTCCTCAGTTAAAAGTAATCCTTATATTATTTAATAAAGTACACAACTAGTCCTGTTGGCAATTCAGATTTGCCAAAAAAGAAGACAAAAGGTGCTTTCTCTAAGTGAAAAGGTAAAAGTTCTCAAAAGAAAAAAAAATATTTGCGGAGGTTATTAAGATCAATAATATATATCTTGGGGCTGAGGGAGAACATATTCACATCTTTTATTGCAGTATATTGTTTAAATAATTTTATTTTATTATTAGTTATTATGGTTAATGTCTTATGATACCTAATTTATAAATTAAACTTTATCACAAGTACAGAAAAGCAGTATATATGAAGTTTAGAAGTATATATGGTTTCAGGAATATTTTTTTTTTTTTGTAAAGCAGTTTTAGATTCACAGCAAAATTGAGAAGAAGAAGCAGAGAATTCCTATGTAGTCCCTGCCTGAAGCATGTATAGACTGTATTATAGAGCATCATCTGCATACTCCATCCAAATGTGACATTTTCTTACAATTGATGAACCTAAATTGACACACATCAAGGTTGCAGGATACAAGGTTAATCTATAAAAATCAACAGCTTTCCTACACAGAAGCAATGAACAAGTACAATTTAAAAGCAAAAACATAGTACCATTTAAATCACAGTTTCCAACATGAAATTCTTAGATGCAAATATAATAAAATATGCATAGATCTGTATAAAACAGTTCTTAAAAACTTTGATTTAAAAATTCAAAATAGAACTAAATAAAAGAAGAGAGATTCAATTTCATCAAGATGTCAGTTCTTCCTAACTTGATTTGTAGATTTCATCCAGTTTCAACCAAATTCTCAGAAAATGATTTTGTGGATATTGCCAAAATGATTTTAAGGTTTATATGAAGAGGCAGAAGAACAGCCAACATAATAGCAAAGAATCACAAAGTTGGAGGATGGACATTACCCTCCATGAAGACTTATCATTGAGCAAAAGTAATTAAGAAAGTGTGGTACTGGTAATAAAGAAGAGATAAATAGATCAGTAGAATACAATAGAGAGCCAGAAATAGAGCTACATAAATAGTCAACTCATCTTTGCAAAAACAAAAGCAATACATTGGAGAAAGATGGTTCTTTCAATAAATGGTATTTGAATAACTGGACGTCCATATGCCTAAAAAAATAAAAATGTAATCTATACGTAGACTTCATATTCCTTACAAAAATTAACTCCAAATGGATCATAAATTTAATGTAAAACACAAACTATAAAACTCCTAGAAGATAGCATAAGAGAGAAGCTAATGATGTTTTGTTTGGAAATGACTTTTCAAATACAACACAAAAAGAATGATCCATGATAAAAAGAATTGGTAAGCTAGGTTTCATTAATATTTAAGTTTTTGTTGTTATTCAAGAGACACTGCCAAGAGAAATAAAACACAAGTCACAGATTGAAATAAAATATTTGCAAACAACACACCTGATAAAGGATTGCCATCCAATATATACAATATATATACAAAGAACTTTAAAAACTCAACAATGAAAAATGTAACATTTAAAAATGATAAAAGACCTGAAAAGACATTTCATCATGAAGGTATAATGATTTCAAATAAGCATCTGGAAAAGATATTCTATATTATATGCCATCAGGGAAAAGCGAATTAAAACAAAAATAGCCAAAAGTCTAGAATGTTGATCTCACCAAAGTCAGCAAAGATGGAATTAGCAAGAACTCACATTCACAGCTGATGGGAATGCAGAATGGTGGAGATGCTTTGCAAGAATTTTCACAATTTCTTGCAAAACTAAGCATAAACTTACTTCCTGACCCAACAATCTGTAAATACAATTCTCTGTATTTACATGAAAGAGTTGAAAATGAATGCCCTTGCCACAAACTGCCCAAGATAATTTATAGCAGCTTTATTCATAATTTCCCAAACTGGTTTTTAAATGGAAAAAATGGATAAACAAACTGTGACACTTACAGACACTGGAATGTTCTTTAGTGCTAAGAAGAAATGTCAAGCCACAAAAAGACATGGACAAAAGCAAAGTTCATATTACTAAGTGAAAGTAACTAAGCATAACAAGCCACATATTATATAATTTCACCTGTCTGATATTCTGGAAAAGGTAAGACTATGGATAGAGTAAAAAGAGCAGTGTTGCCAGAAGTTGTGAACAGGGGTGGATAAACAGGTGGAGCATAGAGGATTTTTAGAGCAGTGAAAGTACTTTGAATGACACTGTAATAATGCTGGATATCTGTCTAAATATTCATCCAAGCCATTATAAACTACACCACCAAGAGTGAACCCTAATGTAAATTATGGACTTTGGATGATAATAAGGTGTTAATTTAGGTTCATCAATTGTAAAAAAAAAAAAAATGTCACATTTGGATGTAGTATGCAGATGATGCTCTATAATGAAGTCTATACATGCTCCAGACAGGGACTACATAGAATTCTCTGTTCCTTCCTCTCAATTTTGCTGTGAATTTAAAACTGTCTAAAAAAAAAGAAGAAGGAGGAGGAGGAGGAGGAGGAGGAGGAGGAGGAGGAGGAGAGAAAGAAAGAAAGAAAGAATGGAAAAAGTAAAAGAAATTTTTAAAACTCATGACAATTTTTCATTGAAATACAATAGGATTCTTCTCTGAAAATTGTTTTGTAAACTGCCTGAGCCACACAATCCTCATTGAAAGCAGTAGTTGTATGTAAAAAGATACTATACTTGTGCATGATGAATAAGTAAATAAATAATAAAAAAATTAAAAAAAAAAAGCAAGCTGAGGGGCTTGCTTAGCTAAAAAAAAAAAAAAAAAAAAAGAAAGCAGTCTAAGAAAGCTGAGGTTTGGGTTTTTTTTAACTGCTACATAAGATCTGCCATTAAACTGCCCTGCTTCTATTATAACCCAAAGCAAACTTTCCTATGTATTCAACCCTATCATCCAAAAAAAATTTTTTTTCTTTTTCCTAACTATACTTATAAAGTAATTGAACTCTGAACACAGGACTCCATGGATGATTTCAATAGTTTCAGTTGAGAAGACTGGAGAGTTATTCTTTTTGCATGAATAGTGGGGCATCATTGTGGATCACAGAACTTGACATGCCATCTCTAGCTCATAGATCATAGCTGCATTGTCATCCTACAAAAATGCTGGATTTCTCTCTTTGTAGTGGTTCTTTTATGGTGCAGTGCAAGCTTGAAGGACCCTTGTTATCATCATTCAGACGCTCAGTGAATACATTAGGGCAAGTTGCCAGAAAAGGTCAACTCTGGAAATTCAATTTAAAGAGATAATGTAGTTCTTTAGAGCAATTTGTAAGGTTTGGGTAATTAAGATAAATACATGAAGAAAGTTATGGTAAAACTATGCCCACTAGAGGAGAGGGAAGAATAAAAGTTCATTGGATTTGACAAAGAGAAATGGGGGGAAGAGAGGGAGGATGGGAATAGGAAAGACAGTAGAATTAATTGGACATAACTTTCCAATGATCATATATGAATACACAACCAATGAATCTCCACATCAAGTACAACCACAAGAATAAGATCCTAATTCAAATAAGTTATATTCCATGTATGTATAATATGTCAAAATAAACTTACTATATGTATATCTAAAAAGAACAACAACAACAAGGAGAAAACAAAACAAAAAAACCTATGCCTACTAACCTGAAGGTTCTGTGAGGACAAGAAAGCTGCCTCCAACTTTTCCCAAAGTATCTGATTACCTTGAAAGTGCCAGGCATTTGGTAAATATGGGTAGAATGTGTTACTGTTTGATTAGGAAATTGATGACTGTGGGGTTTTATGTGTGTGCTTATTTACTGATTTCTTCTAAAAAAAGATAGAAGGCAAGTAAATACCTCTGATAGACTCAAGCAAATTAGAGCTCTTGAACCTTGAAGACCTGGGTTATTTGTTTTCATTCCAGTTTCATGCAAATTGTTAAATTGGGGAAAGACCCATAGGTAATAAACATAAGGGAATTTCTGAGTCCTGGAAATAATTGTTGAGTTAGAAAAAAGTGCAGAAACACCAGAGTAAGAAGGATAATAAAGAAAGTAAAATGACAGACCCTAAACATATTTGTGATGATAATTTTAGTGTAGCTCCTTTTTGGTAGGATATTAAGACTCAATGCATTTGTTTCTCAGTATGGAATTTATATAATCTGATATCAGTATTCTGCACCTAATAGGCAAACAAGAAGATAAGCATAAATAGTACAAAATGTTCTGAGAAAAAATATTAGGTAGTAGCCAGACACCTATTTAAATGTTTATGCCTGGAAACTAATGCCATACTGCATTTAAATGGCACATGGGGAAAAATATAGCTAGGGAATTTTAATGGCATAGTGAAAAAATAGTTTTAAAATTTAAAACAAAACACCTCTGTAATTAAAATATTTTTTTGGAATATAAATAGCATGTGAATTTAGTAAATTACATAGTTTCTAAAACTAATGCAATTTAATTATAATGTTCCCCTTCATGTAATAATTCACCTAATTCACTTCACTTGGCATACTTCTCCATTACCCACCTAGTGATTATTCTTACCAAGATGGCATTGTTTTTTACTTTTTATTTGTTATTTTTGTTATTTCCACCCTTTACTTATAAAGGCAGTTTTTATTCTTCTCTACTTGTTTAAGCTTTTTTTTTTTTTTTTTTTTTTTTAATGTCTGTAGCAATATGTGCTCTGCAACTGAGAACCTATTGTCACTGTAGTTCACAGAGTGAAGAATGTTGGCCAGAAACAATATCTTTTAATATATCACAAATTGTCTGAGTTTGCAGGGACTCCAAATGCAAAGATACTAAAGAGATACTGACCATTGGTCATTGCAGATAGAACAGTGCTTATTCGGATAAATACTTCTATGATTTCTTATAAAACAAAAATAGTTTAATATTGAGATAGATAGATAGATAGATAGATAGATATAATCTTTATATATATATATATATATATGAATCCCAGTCAGAAAATATGGATGTTATTTCAATTTTATCTCCATAAATGCTGTAAACAGAAAATAAATCAGACAACACCTAACTCAAGATTCTGGGCATTACACATTGTTTTGTTTCTTGATAAGACAGCAGTGCTATTCTTTTGTAATATTTCACTGAATGACAGAGAAATACAGTTTAAGGCTAAGAATTAAAGTAAAACATATAATCATTATTAGAAATTATCTTCAATTATAATAAAATGACATGAACAGAAAATAATGCAGTGCCAAATGGAAGTGATCTGTCTTATATTTTGATACATGGTCAATATTTTTATTGCTGATGTTCCCAATTTATTTTATATACTGGAATAATTTCCCAAAAAGTTATAGCTAGTAATGGCATGTTTAAATACATTTTAGTCTTTTTTTACTGAAAGGATAGCACATGTGAGGGGCACCACGGGTAAGTTGTGATAACTCAAATGCTAATAGCAGCCTTTCTTCATGTAACCCTTACAGTTGAAGTGCCCAATCCGCTTTCCCTTCATTTCATTCTCCACATTAACACCAGAGATATCTTTCAAACATTGACCTTCTTACTGCTTATTAATATTCAGTAAATAAAGTCAATTTTAGTCACAAACTAATATTGTTTTTATTGGTTCTTTTTAGTTATACATGACATTAGAATTCATTTTGACAAAATGATAAGAGCATGGAATATAATTTGTTCTAATTCAGTCCCCAGTACTTCTCCTTTCCCACTCCTCCTTCCTCCCCCGTTTCCTTGTTTTAAAGATTGAAAATTGTCACGTTTTACTTACCACTAGATAAAATCAATAATTCTGTTTATATGCACTTACAGCAATACCTTTGTGTATATTCAATATTTATGAGGCAGTATATAGGAAAGATAGCCCCTCCCATACCAAATTGCCTGGATACTTTAACATACACATTATCCAAAAGGTCTGAATGCATTAGTATATTATTAAGGAATGGATAGCTATTAAGGAATTAGGATAATTTGCAATTTCATAGGGCAGTAAATATCTTCTCTGTCCCTTTCTTTATTATTGTTCTTTCCTTTATTATTGTTTTGGTTGTAGCATATGAAAGTCTATATGGTTCTGGATTATTGTTATAATTTATAGTCAAAACCTAATTGGTTCTTTAAATTTTTTTTATCCTAATTGAGTTTTAATTCACATGTCCTCTTGAGTTTTAGATTGCTTTAGTCACACCCTTCCACTAAATGGAAAAATGCCTATCCAGTCCAACAGTTTCGTTAACTAAGTGGCCACTGGATCCAATATTTGCTCTTCGCAGTTCATTTTCCCTTGAAATTTCTTCCTTTACATATAATCTGTTAATAAAAATTATTGCCATCAAAACAAACCCTACACGTGTAGAAAATCCAAGCAGGTGATAAAAGATTCTCTCATTCATTCCATAAATACATGTTCAATATCTATACTATGCACTGAGCTAGGAATTGAGTGTTTTAAGAGTGACTAAAAGAAGAAAAGGCATCTCAAAAAGGTGATTAAGAAACAAGTCTTTTCTAAGAAAGAATGTAGAATTTATTAGGCAGTGTAGTATAGGTAGGTACAAGGTATAGTATTTTGTCTAAACACTGAGCCATAAAATGTCTTTATCAAAAGAAGGATGATATCAGGAAAATTTCCCAGGAAGTACAGATTTGATTTGCATCATAAAAAAGCCATAATTAAGAAAAACAAAAAATGAATTAGATGGCACTTAAGCACCTAAAATTACACATTTCTGTTATTCTATTAGCAGACATTAGTGTGAGTGGGCTAAGAGCACATGGTTATTGAAGACTTACTACTTTCCAATCACCATGCTAAGAATTAAATGATTACATGTCATCTACATTTTTCTAGACTGAATTTTGCCCCTTCCTCAAATTGACATATTGAAGCCTTGACCCCCATGTGACTTCATTTGGATATAGGGTTGGTCTTTAAGGAGATGATCAAATATCATAAGGGTGGGGCTCCAATTATGCAGAGCTAGCATCTATATAAAACAAGGAACAGATATCAGGGATTCTGACACACAGAAGAAAGGTCATATGAGGACACAGCTAGAAGGTGGCCATCAGCGAGCCAGGAAGGGAGGCCTCACCAGAACCCAACCATGAGAAGAGAAGGAAGGGGAGGGGAGGGGGAGGGGAGGGGGAGAAACTAGGAATGAATCCAGGTTTTGCACAGTTGGGCAAGCACTCTACCACTGAGTGTACCCCCAACTGGCATGCTGGCACACTTTGATATTGGACTTCTAGCCTGCAGAACTGTTAGAAAGTAAACTTGTTTTTCAACCCTAGACAACTAACACAGATTTTAAAACCCTGATGAACAAACCTCAAAACTACTATGTGTATACACTATTATTATTTTAATTTTCATATGAAAAAGCTGTGATTCCAGGAGTTTCACTAATTATCACTAATCTCATAGATTACAACCCAGAGACTATGACTCCACAGTGTATATTTAAGATGGCCATTTTTTTCTTCTACTTTAGTTCCTAAATTCTCATTTTATCATGTCATGATCAAATTATGTAATTTGAATGCTTTCTACTTTGGAGACTTAGTTTGAGGACTTTTATTCTGTTAAATTTTCACTGATAGAGCTTCAGTGTAAGCATCTATGGGAACAAGTTTGCTAATCATATTAAATCGTCTTATATCCAATTCTAGGTTTCATTTACTTTGTTTTGTGTACTTCATGAATTTTGATGCTGTTTAAATGTGCATAAATATTCATGCAAGTTAGCTATTTAATGTGTTGTGTAAATGTTATCACTAACATCTTGTTCTGTTTATTGCTTTCTGTCACAAGTTTAATTATTTTCTGATAATAATGACACCACTGCTTTAAAATAATTGCATTTTGCAGTATTTTATTGTGGACAATACTTTATATCTTATTTTTATTTTAGAATATTTTTCTCACATAGCTTATATTTTTGGTTTTGTATTTTTTATTAATGTAGAACATTTTTCTTTTAATGAGTTTAAAGAATTCTTTTTTTTTTTTTTTTTTGTACTGGGGATTGAACCCAGGGGCACCATTAAGCACTGAGCCACATTTCCAGCCCTTTGTACTTTTTATTTTGAGACAGGTTCTCTCGCTAAGTTGCTTTAGGGTCTCCTTAAGTTGCTGAGTTTGGCTTTGAACTTGTGATCCTTCTGCCTCAGCTTCCTGATCCACTTTGATTACAGGCATGCCATGGTGCCTGGCAAACAATTTCATCTTTCTTGATCTCACAGGTGTCTTTTTTAGACTTTGGTAAATTTACACTAGAATTTCTGTTTTTAAAGTTCCCATTACTTAAAAAACAAACAAAAAAACCCTTTACAGCTATATTTTCTTATCCTTTTAAACGTTTATCTAGTGTTTCTTTTTTTATTTCTTTTAATTTTTTGGAACACATATTTCAGTTTTTTCTGCTTCTGATTATTAACTATAAACTCTTAGGTAACATCTTTACTATAAATATTTGATTTAGCAGCTGCAAGGATATCGTTGACTGCTGCCCTAATACATGAAAATCAGCCAAATCCCACAGGATGCACCTTGCTCCTTCTGACATGTCAGTAATAAGATTGTTTCTGCATTATCATGGTTTATCTCATTTATATTATTTTCTATAACCACAATTTACATAATTGTTTGTTTAGAGACTCATTACCATAAATACTCCATTCCTCTAGTTCTATTGTGTGTGTGTGTGTGTGTGTGTGTGTGTTTAATTTCATCATGAAATAGCTTTTCATGGAGGATAAATAGGCTCTGAACTCCTTAAGTTCAGAGTTTACAGTAGTCTGACTTAGGCTTTAAACTGGTTTACATTTCTTGCATGTATATGATGTGCAAGCCATTGGAAGATACTATACATATGCCAAGATTTACTTTTATATGGGATATGTATTTCAAATGTTAGAAATCAGAAAACTGAAGCAAAGAGAAACTAAGTAAGTTAAGATGCAAAGCTAGAATGTATGAACCTGGGTGACAACTTTTCTGAGTATATAATTAAAGTATTAGGAATCACTTTATTTCTTTGAGAATATTGAGGTAATATTTAACTGTTCTCTAACATTAAACACAGCTATGTCAGAATCTGAATATCTTCAAGAACAGATAGCCGTATTTACTTTAGCTTGAAAATGCATAATATTCTTTTTTAAAAAGTAGGGTGGAAGATATTTTTTGATTTTAAAGTTAAAATTTCCTCTTTCATTTTATACATATTTTACTATAAACTCCAAGAGTCTTTTATTTTATGTCCTTTTTATAAATTTATTCTCCTCGTTTTACTCTTACAAATTAAAAGCACAGGCACACAATAAGAATATGAATATGAGAGATAAGAAAACGAATGTAATTGAAGTTCCATCTACTATCTTTTTATTTCTCCACCACTATCTCTTCTCCTCCTCTTTTCCTCATTTATTTTTCTTCTTCTCCTTCTCCTTCTCCTTCTTCTTCTTTTTCCAGTGTTCTTTGGCAATTCCTTGGCTTGTGGCTATGTAACTCCCAAACTGTTTTTGTCTTCATATGGCTTTCTCCCCTGTTTCTCTGTATCTCAAACTTCCCTCTTCTTTTTCAAAGAGCACAAGTTACTTGTCTTGGGGACTACCCTAAATTCATGAAAATTTAATTGCATAATCCTTAGTGTAATTGTATCTGCAAATACCATATTTTTAAATAAGACCATTAACAGGAAGTAGGGTTTGGGATTTAGGTATCTATTTTGGTGAAATGATTCTTACCATTACACCTGTAAACATTATTATTGTTGTTGTTGTTATTCCGTTTCTATAGTTCAGTCCTAATTCAGTGTAGGAGCCTATAATCAAGGAGATAGCTAAAGATTGCAGTTAGCTGAGAGCCATAAAAGATGTTCTAGTTTCTACCTGATATTAATGCATTATCCAAAAAATCTTTGTATGCCCATGAACACTCTGTGACGCACCTGTAAGCTCGAGCTGTAAGCACTTGTCCTTGTTAAAGCTATATGTATATAACTGGGTGAGGTTGGTTAGAGTGTGTGGGAAGAAGAAGAAGGTGGTGGTTGGAGTTAGAGCGTTTGGAGTGATTGCTGGAGCCGGAGAGAGAAGAAGAAGAAAAGACCTTTTTTTCATTTTCATCCTGCCTCCGAATTTTCCTGTGGCGTTCGTTTCTCCAAGTGGCTTCCGCTTCAGGCAGCAACAATTCAGGACATGTCTCAGTCATCATTAGTCTGTACCGGAATATCTTGGCACAGTGTTACATCAATTTAAACACACAGATTTCACTATGTTTTAGCAACTTTTTTTGCTGCTGTGACTAAAAGACCCACCAGAACAATTGTAGAGGAGGCAAAGTTTATTTGATGGCTCAGGGATTCAGAGGTCTCAATCTATAGAAGGCTGGCTCCATTCCTCCGGGTTTGAGGGTGAGGCAGAACATCATGACTGGATAGTGTGGCAGAGAAGCAGTTCATATGATGATCAGAGAGCAGAGACAGAGATAGAGAGAGGAGATCAACACTTGCCAGATACAAATATGTACCCCATAGCCAAGCCTCCAATCCCCTACTTGCCTTCAATTACCACTCAATTAATCAATCAGTGATTAACTCACTGATTGTGTTAAGGCTCTCCTAAGCAAATCATTTCTTTTCTCAACCTTCTTGCATTGTCTCACATGTGAGCTTTTGCGGGACACCTCATATCTAAACCATAACACACTATAATTCAGAAAAATGCTTTGTTTTATATCATGGGATTGGTTATAATTCTATGATACATAGCTCTATAAAATAAAGTGACCACACTTTATATTTGGCAACTTTAATCAGACATACACCCTCATATAACCATCCCAATCATGCAATAAAACATTTTTATGAACAAAAGTTTCACTTATGCATCTTGCCAATCAATTCCCCACCTTTAACACCCATTCTTTCCCCAGGCAAACCCTCTTCTGCTTTTTAACAGTCTAGATTAGATGTTTCTTTCCTTTGGTTTGATATGAATGGAGTCATTCCATATGTACTGCTTTCTGTCTGGCTTCTTTTACTCAGCATAATGTTATTGTGCTTTGTGCATATTATCTACCAGAAGTTCATTCTTTGATATTGCAGAACATATCCCATTGTATAGATGTACTACCTGTTTAAAATCCATTCCATTTGGGAGCTATTATGAAAAAAGATTTAGAGGCATTTTTGTAAACAAAATGCATAAACATAGTATTTTATTTCTCTTGAATAAAACCTAGAAATGAAATTGCTGGGCCATATGCTATAAGTGCCTATTTCATTGTACAAGTTTTTACCTATGCTGAAATTTCAAAGATATTCTCATATTTTTAAATGATTTTTATCAGTGCAAGTGTATTAAAATTATAAATAATAGTACATTCATTTTAACATATTCATAAATCCATACATCCTAGTTTGCTTCATTTGAGACCTAGTGCTTCCTCTTTCCCTCCCTTCTTCCCTTCCCCTGATGTCCTTCTTCTACTGTATTGATCCTCTTTCTTTTTATTTATGTACCTTTTTTGGTGCATTATAGTTAGACATAAAATATTCTCATATTTTTATAAAAGATTTACATTTTTAACTATAATATATAACTTCATAGTACATTTAGTGGATTGTTTTGTGTATGGTTTCATGTGAGGGTTTAAGTTCTGTATTACATTTGGAATTTCAATTATCGCAGTATCATTTATTGAGGATTATTTTTCTACATATACCATCATATGGTTGTTGAAAATAAATTGACCATATGTTTGCAGATTCTGGACTTACTACTCTTTTTCCATTGTTTTTCAAGTGTTTTTCTAGAACATCATATACTTTCTTTAATACTGTACTGTTATAATAAATGTTGAAATCAAGAAATTTGAATTCTCCAAGTTGATTTTTCTTAAAAAAAAAAAAAAAAAGGTTTGACTCTTTTAGGCCCTTTACATCACACACACACACACACACACACACACACACACACACCTATATATACATACATACATCTACATATATACAAAACACACATATATGTGTATATATACACACATATATGTATGTGTGTGTGTGTGTGTATTTTTAATATGCTTACATTTTGAGTGAGCTTGTGTTGGATAAGAATTACCAACAACCTGAAGTGCCAGACCCATGAACATGGTATATTTCCCTATTCATTTAGACTTTGTTAATTTTCTCAACCATATTTTATCTTTTTCAATACATACTACCCACATATGCAGTCTTTCACCACATAACTACCTTTCAGTTAAGGATGGACCACAGTTTGGACAGTGATTTCATAAGATTAAATAGCCTAGTCATGTTGCAGTTATTTTAGTTTGTGTAAGTGGATACTGATGACAAAATCACCTAAAGACACAATTCTCTGTACATATGTTCATTGTTAAGTTAGACAAAACTGAATTCTGTTAAAATTCCTGTGTGAGTCTACTGTAGTCAAATTTTTCAGTTTTTATTTGCCCAAAGAAAAACTTTTATTCCACTTTAATATTCAAAATATATTTTACTGGGTACATAATTTTATGTTATTAGTTTGTTTTAGTATTTCAAACATGCTAATCTGTTTTCTTCTGGCTTATATAATTTCTCAAGGGAAATCTATTATTATCTCTTTACATAGTGTATTCTTTATGGCCATGTTTGAGATTTTTTGAGTTTTCAGGAATTCGGTTATGATCTATTTTAATATACTTTTTTAAATTATTTATTTATTTGTTTTAGTTGTACACAATGCAATGCATTTATGTTTACATGGTGCTGAGGATCGAACCCGGGCCACGCACATCCCAGGTGAGCGCTCTACCGCTGAGCCACAACCCCAGCCCCTTAATATGCTTTCTTTACCCAAGCTTCATCAAGTCCTTTGTATCTGTGGGTTTATTAATTATATCAAATTTGGAAGAGTTTGGCTATTGTTTTTCAAATATTTTTTCTGTTCAACTTTTCCTTTTTGGGCATATATGCTAGATTAGTTGAGAATATTCTGTAAATCTAATACTATCATCATTTTTAAAAATCATTTTTCCACATTTAATTTTTCAAAGTTTATATTACTATTTTCAAACTCACCTTTTTTTCTATGACGTCTTCGTCTCAGTTAATCTTACTCAGGGAATTTTTGCTTTAGATATTGTATTTTTCCATGTCTCAAATTTCTGGTTGTTTTACTTTTATATCTCCCAATTCTAACCTTCTATATTCATGTTTTTATTTCCTCATCTGAATACAGTTATTTTAATAGTTGTCCTAACATCTTTCTGTTTATTCCATCCTTTCTCTAATTTCTGAGTCTGTTCTTATTAAGTAAATTTTCTCATGTGTATCAGCCACATTTTAATGCTTCTTGACATGAGTATAAATTTTAATTGGATCCTGAATATTACAAATTTTATGCCATCGAGTTTTTACTTTTATTGTCTTATTTTTAAAAAGGTTGGACTTTATACAGTTGATAGTTAAATTATTGGCTGTTCACTTTGATCCTTTTGTGTCTAGTTTTTAAGTTTCGTTTAGAGGCAGTCTAGAGTAGCCATGGTGCAAGGGATGGTTCACATGGTCTAATCAGGTTGTCCTGCATGTCCACTCAACATCTCTCCACTCTGGCTAGTGGCGATTCAAAGAGTTCTGGTTCCAGGGACTATACATCTCAAAGCTCACTGGTTGCCCCTTGTAGAACTATGCACATTTTATGGTACACCAAGAATTCCATGGGAGTCCATTCAGACTTCCAGAGCTCAGGGTTTTGTTTTGTTTATCTAACAGCTTCCAGTTTGTAACTCCATGCTGCAACATCCAGTTTCTTCAGATTTTCTGAAATCTGATCTCTGTCTCCTCAACCTGGTGAGACCAATTTGCTCTTCAGTGTATTTTGCTCTCAGGCGGGAAGTAGGTTTTCGGTTTTTCTTTCTCTTAGAGATCACATTTTTGCTTTCGTTACTGTCCAATAGGTGAAAAATTATTTCATAAATTTGTCTAGTTTTCTGGTTTTAAGATGAGATGGTAAATTTATTTTCTGTTATCTTATAAATGACCGAATATAAAAAATCTATGGTTCCTACTATTTACTCTGACCTTACTTTTTAATTTCTTAATTCTTACAGTATCTTCAAATTCTATAGTTAATTCTTACAGTATCTTCAAATTCTATAGCTGTTTACTTATGTTTTCATCTCTTGAGTTTGTTTTCAATATCTTTGTTTCTCTTTCAAGAAACTCTTTTTCTAAAATAAATTCATCTGCTTTTTTTGTTATGTTCAATAATTATTTAATTATTTCTTTCAACTTTTTTAGGGGAGAAAGTGGAATAATAGTTTCTATGATTTATTTCATATCAGATGTGTTTTTTGTAATTATAAAAAATATTAGGTTGGGAATTCCATTTTTTTTTCCAAACTTACGTAATGATGCCCAAAGGCAAGACTTGGAGTTGTGGCCTATTTGTGAAATCAATCCTGAAACACTTTTAAAATAACTTTGTCATATTCTCTACCTTTTTTTGCCACATTTCTTATTGGTGCATTATAATTATAGATAATAATAGAATTTGATATTACCGCTTCCTACATATACATAATTGTTATGGTTTGGATGTGAGGTGTCCCCCAAAAGCTCACATATGAGAATGCAAGATGGTTCACATGAAAAAAATGTTTGGGTTTTGAGAGTCTTAACCCAATCAGTGAATTAATCACCTGATAGGGATTTACTGAGTGGTAACTAAAGTGGTAGGGTGTGGCTGGAGGAGGTGGGAATTAGGGCATGGCTTTGAGTATATATTGGTATCTGGAGAGTGGAGTCTCACTCTCTGTTTACTGTTCACCATGATGTGAGCTGCTTCCCTCTGCCACCCTTTCCTGTCATGATGTTCAGCTTCATCTTAAGCCCGGAGAAATGGAGCCTGCCTTCTATGGACTAAGACCTCTGAAACCGTGAGCCCTCAAATAAACTCTTCTTCCTCTATATTTTGCTGGTCGGTTTGTTTTTTTTTTTTTTTTTTTTTTGCACGGTAGCAAAACAGCTGACTAAAACAATAATGTATTAATATAATTGTGTCAATATCATTCTCCAATATTTTCATTTTACTTGCCTTCCTCCCTCACCCTGGTCTCTTTCCTCACACTACTGATTTCCCTTCCACTTTTATGAGATACCCTCCACCTTTTCTCCCTTTATCCTTTCTGGCTTTCACATGTGAGAAAAAATATAGAACTTTTTTTTTTTTTAATAATTTTTAATATGTACAACTCATAGTGCATATATTTACTATCTTTTTACATACAACTGTTTGTATACAAAGTATATTCGTACAATTCAGGTCTTCAATCATACATTAAGGAAAATGATATCCGTCTCATTTGAGTTTGGTTTATTTCGTTTTGCTTAATGCTCTGAAGTTCCATTTACTTTCCTGAAAATGACATAATTTCATTTTTCTTTATGTTTGGAAAAAAAAAAAAACCTCCATTGTGTGTACATGTATAACACGTTTACTATACCCATTCATTTGTTGAGGGAGACCTGAGCTGTTTCTATACTTGTGAATTGTGAATTGTGCTATTGTGATTTGTGCTGCTAAAAACTTGGGTATTCATGAATCACTGTAGTATTATGACTTTAATTCTTTAGAACAGACACTAAGGAGTGGATCATATGGTGGCTCCATTCCTAGTCTCGAGAAATTCAACTTATTTAAATAGTGGTTATAGTAATTTCTAATTCCACCAACAATGTAAAAGTACTCCTTTTCCCCACGTCCTCTTCAAAATGTATTATTGTTTGTATTCTTGAGTGCTACCATTTTAAATGAACTGAGATGAAAACTCAATGTTTTGATGTGCATTTCCCTAATTGCTAAAGATATTGAATGTTTTTCTTGGGCTGTTTGTATTTCTTCTTTTGAGATGTTCATCTGTCCATTTATTAATTGACATTATTAAGTTTTGAGTTCTTTATATGTTCTGGATATTAATTATCTGTCAAAGAGTAGCTTACAAAGATTTTTTATACCCATTTTTATTTATTTATTTTATTTTATTTGTTATACATGCTTTTAGAGTGCAGTTCCTTTCATATTATATATAAAGAGCACAGTTTTCCAAGTCATTGGTTTTACACAAAGTATTTTCATACCATTTGAGTTTTTATAAATGCACTTAGTATATTGATGTCAAACTCCTTCTGCCATTGTTTCTATCCCCTTGCCCCTTTCCCTCCCCTATTCCCCTTTTTGTATTTAACATTCCTTCATTCCTCTCATCCCCCCTCCCTTGCCACTATAATTCAGTAACATCATAGCAAGTTCTCTCTTCATATTCTTAGTTGTTTCCTTGTTGTGCAAAAGCTTAATTGGATGCTGTCTCACTACTTGATTCTCAGTCTTATTTCTTGAGATGTAGGGGTCCTACTGAGAAAGACATTTCCTGCCCTATATGTTGGAGTGTTAACTCTTTGTTTTCTTCTAGGAGTTGCAAAATTTCTGGTCTAATTTCTAGGTCTTAGGTCCATTTTGAGTTGACTGTTGTACAGGATGAGAAATAGATGTCTAGTCTCAATTTTCCACATATGGATAATTAGTTTTCCAGCACCATTTTATAAACAGACCTTCTATTCTATAGAGTATGCCTTTGGTACCTTTGTCAAGGATCAAATGACTTTCTGTGTGAGTTTGTCTCTGTGTTTCCCTCTTTGTTTCGTTGTTTGACATTTCTGTTTTTATGCCAGTATCATGTGGGTTTTGGTACTATAGCTCTGTAGTATAATTTGAAGTCTTTTATTGTTTTGCATCCAGTATTTTGTTTTAAACTTAGAATTGTTTTGTCTATTACTGATCTCTTATTCTTCCAAATGAATTACCAAATGAATTTCTAATTCTTTGAAGAATGCCATTGGTATTTTGATGGGGATTGCATTGAATCTGTATATTACTTTTGGTAATATGATCGTTTAAAGAATATTAATTCTATCTATACATGAACATGAAAATCTTTCCATCTTCTGGTGTCTCCTTAAATTTATTTCTTTAGTGTTCTATAATATTAATTGTAGAAGTTTTCTTGGATAGATTTATTTCTAGTTTGATATTTTAATTTAAGGCTATTGCAAATGGATTGTTTTCTTGAATTCTTTCTCAGCAGTTTTATTATTGGTATATAACAAGCCTATTAATTTTTGTATATTGATTTTGTATCCAACTACTTTGATGAATTTGTTTATTAAATCTATTAGTCTTCTGGTGGAATTTTTAAAATATTCTAAGTATAGGATCAAATCATCTGTAAACAGTCATGATATGATTTTTTCTTTACCTACTTTTAGCCTTTTAATTTCCTTGTTTTGTCTAAATACTCTGTGTAGAAGAATATATTGAACTACAATTAATAGGAGTGGTGAAAATGGACATCTTGTCTTATTCTAGATTTTAAAGAAAATGCTTACAGGTATTTTTTGTTGTTGTTTATTTGTTTTCTCCATTCACTATGAGGTTGGCTTTGGATTTTTTTTGTGTATATGATGTTATTTCTACCCCTAGTTTCCTCAGTGTTTTTATCATGGGTGCTGAATTTTGTCATAGGTTTTTCTCTGTATTTATTGAGATGTCTTTGTGATTTTTTGTCTTTAATATTCTATTTATGTGATGAAATATTTTTATGTATTTATACATGTTAAACCATCCTTGCATCCCTGGAATGACCAGCTTAGTCATGATATACAATCTTATTAATATGCTATTAAATATGATTTGCTGATATATTGTTAAGGATTGTTGAATCCTTAGGGATATTGGTCTGTAGATTTTTTTCCTTGATGCCTCCTTATCTGATTTTGGTATCAGGGTGGTACTGGCTTCATAGAATAAATTTGTAAATTTGTTCTATCCCTTTCTATTTCATGAAATGGAATAAATTGAGGGCCATTAGCACTAGTTATTCTTTAAAGGACTGATAGTACTCAGCTATTTGTTTGTTTGTTTGTTTTAAATTGGTTCTATCTCCTTGCTTGTTGTTGGTCTGTTTAAGTTTTCTATGTTCTCATGATTCAATTCTCACAGGCCATGTATGTCTAGAAATATATGGACCCCTTCTAGATTTTCCAATTTAGTGAAGCTTATATAAGTTTTCAAACTTGACCCTAAAGAAACTCTGGATTTCTGTGATGTGTGTGGTGATATCTCTCTCTCTCACTTTTTAAATTTTATCTCTAACTTTACTAATTTGTGTCTTAATTCCTTTAGTTAGTTTGGCTATGGACTTATCAATGATTGTCTCTTCAGAGAACCAACTCTTCATTTAATTGATTCTTTGTATTTTTTTATTTTCTATTTCATTGACTTCAACTCTGCTTTCATTTTTTGGGGGGTGTGGTACCAGGGATTGAACTCAGGGCACTCAACCACTCAAACACACCCCTGGCCCTACTTTGTATTTTATTTAGAGACAGGGTCTCACTGAATTTTTGCTTAGCACCTCGCTTTTGCTGAGGCTGGCTTTGAACTTTTGATCTTCTTGCCTCCACCTCCCAATCTGTTGGGTTTATAGGCAAACGCCACCATGCCCAGCTTTGATTTTAATTATTTACTTCCTTCTACTAGTTTTAGAATTGATTTTTTTCTAGTTTTTCTAGTGCCTTGAGTTGTACCATTAGGTTGTTTATTTGGAATAGTTCTAATTTTCTCATATAGACACTCATAGCTATAAATTTTTCCCTCAGAACTAACTTCATAGTGTCCATATGAACTTGTGTGTAGTACTACTATTCTCATTTGATTCTAAGAGTTTTTAATTTATTCCCTAATTTCTTATATCACCCATTCATCATTCAAAAGTGCATTGCTAAATCTCCATTTGTTTTTAAAATTTATTCAGTTCTTTTACGTTTTTGGTGTTAAATTCTAATTTCACTCCATTGTGATCTGATAAGATGCCAGGAATTATATCTTTATTTTTTGTATGTGTATTTGTTAAGAGTTGTTGGCTAAAATATGGTCTATATTGGAGAGGGTTCCATAAGCAGCTGAGGAAAAAAATGAATTTTATGGTTGCTGGATGAAACACTCTATAGATATATGATTTGATTTATAATATTTTTGGGTCTAAATTGTCTTTACTGAGTCTGTATTGCAATAATCTATTTGTTGGTGTGAGAAATGTATTAAAATCACCCAGGATCATTGAACTGGGGTCCGAGTCTTTCAGTTGAATAGTGTTTAATTTGTGTAATTAGGTGCACTGATTTTCAAGGTATAAATATTTATTATTGTTATATCTTCTTATTGTTTTGATCCCTTTGCCAGTATGAAGTGACATTTTTGTCTCCTCTGATTAATTTTGACTCGAAGTTGGCTTTGTTGAATATGAGAGTAACTATTACTGCTTGATGTGGGAATCCATTTGCATCCCACAGTATATTAACTTCCATCCTTTCACTTTTAGCCTGGAGATGTTTATCTATAAATTGAGGGGTTTTTTGGTACCAGGGATTGAACCCAGCAGTGCTTAACCACTGAGCCACAGTCTCATCCTCAACCCCTCCTTTTTTTTTTTTTTTCTTTATTAATCTTGAGACAGGGTCTCCTTAAGGTGCTTAAGGCCTAAGTTCTGAGGCTAACTTTGAACTTGTGATCCCCCTGGCTCAAACTTCTGAGCCACTGGGATTACAGGAATGTACCACCATGCCTGGCTTAAGTTGAGTTTCTTGCAAATAACATGTAGTTGGATCATGTGTTTTGATCTACTCTCCCAGCCTATGTCTAGAGAATTGAGATGATTTACATCCAGTGTTATTAAGAGAGATGTTTATTAATTCCTACTATTTTTATTTATTTCTAATGTTTGATTTGGTCCTGTTTCTCATTTGCTTAACTACTCTTCAAATGAGATTTGTACATTTGCAAGCTCTCAAGTTTTTTATTCTTCTGTGTGTAGTATTTCATTAAGTATTTTCTTTTGTGCCAGCTTAGTATTCATGTCTTTTTTTAGTTTCTGCTTATCTTGGAAGGTTTTTCTTTCTCTTTCAAGTATTGAAGAATAACTTTGCTAGATATTGCAATATTGATAGACGGTTATTTTCTTCCAGGGCTTGCAACACATCATTACAAGCCCTGCTGGATTGTAGAGTTTGTTCTGAAAAACCAGAAGTAATTCTGTGTAGCTTGCCTCTAAATGTGACCTAAAGTTTTCCCTTGAAGCTTTTAAAATTCTATCTGTATAGTAGACATTTAAATTATAATATTTTATGAATAGGTTTTGATCTTGTCTATTTGGGATTCTGAATGCCTCCTGTATCTGGATGTCCACTTCATTACAAGGTTTGGAAATTTTTCTGTTATTATTTTCCTGAAGAGATTAACCATTCTGTTAATCTACATATCATAACCCTCTTTGATTCCAGTGATTCTTAAATTTAGCCCCTCTCCCCACACCTTTCTCTACCCTCTCCTTTGGCACTGGGGATTAAACCCAGGGGATTCTACCACTGAGCTACATCCCCACATCTTTTTTACTTTTATCTTTTTGTTTTTGAGACAGGATCTCACTAAGTTGCTTAGGGCACAACTATGTTTCTGAAGCTGGCCTTGAACTTTTGATCGTCATATTTCAGCCTCCCAAGTTGCTGGGGTTATAGGTGTGTGCCACTATGTTCAGCTAAATTTAGTCTTTTAAATGTTGTCCCAGAGTTCTTGTAAATTCTGGTCATATTTTAATTTATTTTCTTTAATATTGTCTAAATATTCAAGTCCAGTCCCTTTGTCTTCTAGCTCTGAGATTCTGTCTTCTTCCTGTTCTACTTTATTATAACAACTTTCAACTGAACATTTTATTTGATCTATTGTGCTTTCATTTCAGAGATTTCCATTTTTAATATCTCTATTTCCTTATTGAATTTCTCATTTATATCCTGTACTAACTTTCTTAATTCATTCAGTTGTTTTTTTTGTGTGTGTCCTATTGGAATTCATCTATCATTTTTATAGTTACTCTTTTGAATTGTTTACCTGATATTTCATTTACTTCAGTATCTTTGTAGTCATATGTTGGTGAATCATGAACTTTAGTAAGTGTCACGTTACCTTGTTTTTTAACATTTCTTGTATTTTTGTGGTGGGTTTTGTATATCTGTTGGGATAAATTTCTCTTTCACTGTTTTGTGTGGACCTTTTCAGGGCACAGCCTTTTCTTGTTAAAGTGTTCTTCTGTGATATCAGGTTTTTCAATATATCTCCTAGTGGGTTTTGTAGCATAGTTTCCTTGCTGTTTCTCTGATGATAATTAGTGTATTTTTATACAATATGTATTGTGTCGGAGCATGAGGATCCTGCTTTTCCTGTAAGTCTCAAAAGTGGGGTCCTTCTTGTTGACCTGGCAATTGTGTTGTCTACAGTACAGTGTGTGGGGTATACACTCTGTGATTGCCCTTCTACACTTAACAGCTCTGTATATTCTAAAGGGGTATGTGAGTGATAGGGTTTGAAATGTCTTTTAGGTTTGGTGTCCACTGTCTTTGTGTTAATGCTCTTTGTTACTGCTATAGAAGTGAATACTTGGGGACTGGTCATTAGTTTGGGGGTTTGGTCTCCCCTGTTAAGGTTTCATTGAAGTTTGATCATGGTCATTTTGTGTATGGAACAAGGTGCCCTCTCTGTTGGCTGGGTTCATATTAGCAGCAGAACCTTTTCCCTGATGAAGTTATAGTGTCCTAGTAGATTCCTGGCACCTCACAGAAAAGAGGGAAGCAACCAACAGCAACAATAGCAGTGAAAATCATACATCATTAAATAAACAAGCAGTGCCCATTGTGACATCTGTAACATTAATTAATGCAAAAACAGCAATGGCAGGTGAACAACTAATGAGCAATAATCATAAACAGCCATGAACTACATCTGACATTAAAGAGTAGGTGTCAACTCCACCATCTACAGTACTAATAACCACAACAACATGAATGTTGGGGGCAGAAATTATATAAACTAAATAATTCTAAAATATGGTAAAAAATACAATTCATTAAGCAAAAAGAAAATGTGGTGGGAAAGTAAAAGAAAGTTTAGAATGTTCAAAATGTGAACAGAGAAAACAAAAGAAATGAAGCTAGTGATGACTCTAAAGGAGGAATAAAAATGAATAAAAGGGAGGGAGGGAGGGAGAGAGATAGATATATAGAGATAGAGAGAGAGAGAGAGAGAGAACACTAATATTTGACTATTGAAAGAAGAAGAAAAGAGAGAAAGACAAACAAAAAAATGGCCCCCGTCCAAAATATGAAACAAAATAAATAAACAAAAAAACATAACCCTCAGAGGAAAAAAACAAAGAAAAATAGCAAACATTTTAAACTGAGAAAAAAAGAAAGAAATATGTGTATGTGTATCAGAACAGCAAGAACACTGGGAGAAGGAGAATTCTAAATGAAAGAATTGTCTCCACAGAGGCTGTCAAAATTTTTTACAAAGATGGATAATCACTGCCTATTCCAGACAGCCCCCTCTTTCCATTTATTCTTGGGCAGTGTACCCTTAGAGGGAGCAAGGGCTGGGCTGGGTGTTGCTAAACCCTTGTCTTTGTGTTGCTTACTGAGCTGCCATCTGGAGGGACCTGAAACTGGTGGAAATAGCTCTCAGCTTCCCTTCTCACTCGTACAAGGTAGAACAGAGTGGTAAGTAGTGTCAATTGGAGTTTTGCTCATACAGAATAAGTCAAAGCACTCCCAGGCAGAAGCTGCTGCAGAATTCTAAGTGGGACATTCCTGGGCTTGCTCTAATCAGGCCTTTGGGACATTGTTGGGTGGTATCTATTCTGGAGAGATTATAGCAACACATCCATAGGCTGGGCAGATGTCAATCTCTGCTGGGAGTCTGGATTTCAGGAGCATGCTGAGATTTCTACATATAGATAGGGCAGGCAAGCCACCCCTCCACATGTCTTACACATTCTACCACTCACAAGTGTGGCCCACCCGTTCAGTTTCCTGACCTTCTTCACCTGCTCACATAAGCTTCCAGACTCAAAGGGAAAAGAATAAATAAAAAGAGTAGCACTCCCTTCCATATCTTGAACACCCCTGGGTACAAGCTTCTCTGTGCCTGTTTCAGTCATATTCTCTAGGTACACCCTAGGCCACAGTAGGTGCTTGCCAGGACAATCTGGCAAGGTCTCTGCAATCTCCTGAGCTCCCACAGCAGCCAGCTATAGTGTGACCTCTTCAAGATGGCTCCTGTTCTCAGTTATCTGCTTGCCAGTTGAGAAACCCCAAACACTTTTCAAACACCATCTCACTGGGCAGCCTCTGGTTCAGTCAACTTCAGACTGTTTTTATGTTCCATGGATATTTCCATGCCAAATTATCTGTTGTTTCTTTGTTTTCGTTAGACCTTCCCTCTGGGGTGAACTGGCACTGCTGCCACTCCTACCACAGGCTTGGCTCCAGTGTACTCTTCTTATCCTTTGTTTAATGCACCTGAATGCTTGGATCTTTTAAGAGTCTCTGACTGTGACTGTCTGATATTGAATTTCAATGAATTCTCTTTCACCCACCTCAGTGGGAGAAAATACTCCTGCTGCTTCAATCCTGAGCCACAGAGCAACTGAAAAAATCCACAATCTTGAATCTCCTCACATTCTCTACCTTGATGAACAGATCATCTTGTATCATATTTCCAAATTTTATTTTATATGTTAGCAGATTACCCAGATGGTAACTTTGTAATGACACTAATATCCTATAAGCAACAGGTCTTTAAGTTTGTATTTTACTCATCTCTTTCCAACTCACATTGATCTTCAGTCTTGGAGCTAATTTCCCCTTCTTTTTGGCTCTCCACCTAATTTATAGATGTTCAATTTATCTGATTTAAGTGGGCATATTTAAGAGCACTATCAGTGAAACTCTATTCAGTTGAATGGTAAAGTAAAATTCTTCTCCTGTCTTCTTTCATTCTTACCTGCTAGGGATTCTGTATCAGGCAACTTAGTCACTGATAGGCTTATTCATATTCTGCCCTTTTATTTTTTAATTCAAAGCTTATTATTGGTTGTGTTTTTCAAAAACTGCCTTCTTTAAAATGAATCTATATTCTATTGAGATGTAAATAATTAAATACAATTGTTTTGTCTTTTTTGTTTTATTCAAGAAGCCGGAAGATTTTTATTATTGTGGTATGTTGCCATGGTCCTCTGTTGTTGCCATTTGTCTGTTTCTTTGGGTTATTTCTCTCCATCATTGACATATACAGCTGTTCTATGCCAGCACAGATGTGAAACTACACATTTTTACTGCAAGCTGTGGTGTATGTAGCAGATGAATAAAGCCAAGCTAGATAGAGACAATCTTTACCAATATGACTAATTTTGCCTTTATAATATAACCTTTTCTGATTCACATAGATTGAGATATATACAAAAAATGAAGTTAATTATTCTCCTTGATTTTGAGAAGTTAACAAAGTTAAAGCCCTACTCTCAAGCAAATGGTATGTTTATATGTACCTGTGTAAAGATGGCAAATGGGAGATAAAAATTTCTTCATCTACATGAAGGATGTCAGTAGAACTGTATTTTATTCATAGTATTATCATAAGTTAGAAATCTTTTGCTATATGATCATTTGAGACATGACAAAATCACATTATCTACTATCTAGCATAACTTTTTCATCTCTATAGCATTTCTTAATCATGCTACCTCTGGCTAGGAAGACTGAGTACCCACTTTGATTCTTTGGATCTCTCAGAAGAAGATTGTATGAGTCATGGGGCATTTAGCTGCCAGAATCTCAGGATTATTTTTATAAAACAAAATAACCTCTACACCCCAGTTGTGGGGATATGTCTTGGTCTAAGTATTATTCATTTCCATGAACCATGTTTCTTTGTTACTTTAGAATGTCCCATAGGCCCATAGTCTGCCCCTTTAATGACTCTATGGCACGTATCTGAAATAATAAATTACTTAGATTTTGCAGATGACATAGAAACATCTATTCTTCAATTCCATCTGTGTCTTTGTTCCAAGGAGAGCTAAACAGTCTTTAATGGTATGTTCCCATGGAGGTTTTATAATGCAATTATAAATTATTGGACAATGAAAACACAGAACATCCTTCATACTAATGTTAGCAATGTATAGTTACACCATTTTAAGGACATTGAGCAGCAATTGGGGAAGGGCAGAAAATTGAAAAGAGTTGTTGTTAGTTTTTGAGTTCCCTTTCAATTTTGTTTTAACTTTCAATATATTCTTATTCATTTGCAGGTCTGATTTGAGAGCAAAAAATATAAATGAACTCATTCATTTTCTTTAAGTCAGCTGATGGATTTAGGATGTGTGATGTCAATTTGTATGTAGAATGGAGTGCATTTTTGCAATCTTGGTGATATAAAATAGAAGTAGAGAAGGAGGTTTGTTGAGAGAAGAAATGAAGAGGGAAATATAGGTGGATAATATTCTCATGTGTCATAGAAGAGTTGAGAAATTACTGACTGAAGCTAATGGAACAAAAAGAAAACTACAAAAATACAATTTAAGCTGCAAACATAGCTAAAATAAGAACACATGCATGAGTGCCCCCCCACACACACACACACTGATACAAGGGTAGTGTGAGAAATTCCTCAGCTATTACAATGAAGAATCAATGTTAATTGTTTAAAACTGATGACTCAAGAAAAACAAAATGATGAGACGAACTGCTGAAAAAGCTAAATCACGTGGCTCATGATTCTTGCTTCTGGGAGTGGGCTTTTTACAATAAATTTCATGATTAATGTTTTTTTAGCTTGGTAATGTATTCTTTTAGTAGAACATTTTTGCAGTTATGAGGATTGAATCCATGGCCTTGGGCATGCTAATAATACACTCTACCACTGAGCTGCATCCCTACCCCTAATAGAACTTTCAAAAGAGATTAAGATGGTATGATTTTTACATTTTTCAACATTAATATGGGCTGTTAATAAGGTTGGCATCTTAGGTCCAACATGACGATGGAGAAAGATATAATTCCTAACTTTCTAGCTTAAGTAAGAAGAAATATTTCACAGATATTTATATCAACATATTCAACAGCAAAAATATTAAATGTGACATTATAAATTAAGTGATGTTGTTAATATTTCTTGCCAGATGTGGGATACAGATAGCTTGAAAAGACGAGAAACAAAGTTAAAAACATTTACTGTTGTTACCTAAATGTTAGATTATCATTTGGTAATATGGGGGATAGATATAGTCATTAAGATCCCCTCTCAGGTGATGGAGAAGGGGAAGGAAAAGGGAGATATGGGGAATGAAAATAACCAAATGATTTGCTCTATTGTGTGAATATACGAATATATAACAAATCCCACTATTATATACAATTACAATGCAACAATAAGGAAAGAGGGGAAAATATAAAGTCCCCTCCCAAGTCTCTAGCACTCATTTATTCTGGAGTTCTAAGCATCTTATTGTTGTTATATATATTTAGTGCATGTTGAAGTGCTTCATTCTGGTCTCAAAACTTCTAATGTAAAAGTTAGAAATCAGAGAACAGAATAGATCAAAACAAATGCATTTTCATCTTTTCATAAATCCAAGGCTCCCTTGAAAGAAAACATACCAACAATATGGCACATTGTTTGAAATATATCTTATTTCTATTACAATGCCAACTTGATGTACTGGAAATAAAACAGGTATAGGTTTAACCAAACCTGAGTTCCAATACAGGTTGTAAAATCATAGGGCTACCTCATGCTGTCATTGTGAAGACTGAAAGAAGTGGATTATTTAAAATGACTGTTTCAGTATCCTATAGAAGTTTCCAATTAATATTATTTCTACTCAACCAAATATAAAGCAGCTCACACTAAGGGATGTGGTGGGACAAATGCTTCCCAGTTAAATGCTGATGAAAATAAATTGCATAGGCTATTGGAGACCAACTTTTGGGGAAGGATAGAAACATTAATAATTTGCCATCATGCAAAAGTAATTGTAAAAATTGCAAATTATTAGTCAAGAAAAACAATGCAGGAGGAAAATAACTGGTGCATTTTTTCTCTTTTAAAATCATAAATTAATATGAATGTGAAAATGTTTTTCTGAACATAACCTATGAGAAAATTCATTTAGTCATATTTATGAAAATAAAATATTCAAATTGTTATTTTTCATCTTAGTGCACAAAATGAATGATATTTTGCTTGCGCCTCACATTATTCAAAGGAAAACATCTAAAGGCACATTTAGAAAAAAATCGATTATTCTATTTTGAGGATGTCAGGCTTAACATGGTGGAATAATATAGATATATACATTTGAGAAGTAGTCAGATAGAAATAAGGACTCTCTATAAAATCATGGATAAGTAGATGTATGAAGGAGCCCTAATTAGGAAGGGCTGTTGTAGCTAGCTGGAAGCCATGGGTTCCACCTGATATGTATGTGACGCACCTGTAGGCACCCGCAAACCTGAAGGTATATAACCGGGTGAAAGCGGTCCGAGTTAGGAGAATGGAGAATTCAGTCAGCCGGGCAGTCACTCGGTCGGTCAGAAGAATCAGAGCGGCCAGAACGTAGGCAGAGCGGTTACAGAAGAGAAACCAGATAGAAGAAGTAATGACTGGTCAGAGTTAGGCCGAGGCTCCTGAGGAAGACAGAAGACAGAAGAAAGAAGAGAGAAGAAAGAAGCTCTAGTCTTTCTCTAAGCTAAGCTCTATCTTTCTTTACTCTAAGCTACTCTACTCTAAGCTACTCTAAGCTAAGAAGAAAAATCTTTCTTTCCCTCTCTAAGAAAAATCTTTCTTTCCCTCTCTAAGCTCTAAGAAAGTAGAAGTAAAAGTAGTAAAAGCTTAACTCTGCCTCCGAGAGTTTTCATCCCGGGTTACGGTACCAGGCAGCTTACAAATGGTGGTCCGTCCGGGGCTCGGCAGGCAGAGAAGAAAAGCTAAGAAATAAGAGCAACGAAAAAGCATAGCCTCAGACTCAGTTGAGACCAGCAAAAAGAGTAGTAAACAAGAGAGCATAGCCTCTGACTCAGTTGAGGCCAGTTAAGAATTAAGCCGAAGCAGAGTAGCCGGCCAAAAGCCATAAAAAATAAAGAAGAAAAAGCCTTGAGCTTTAGCAAAAAAGCCATAAAGAAAAAAGCCATGAGCTTAAAAGAAAATAGAGAATTAAATAGCATGGTAAAAACCATGCAGGAAAAAAAAAAAGCCATTGAGCTTTGGCAAGAAAGCCATAAAGAAAAATAAAGAAGAGGAGAAAAAAAAAAAAAAAAAAAAAAAAAGTCAAAGCCGCTTATGCAATTGTGCTTAACTAGGTGCGTTAGCTGCTCCTCAGCATTAGGCTTCCTTAAAGCCACAGCACCTTCTCAAAAAGGGCTCAAATATCCACCCTTTCAAAAATAAAAGGTGAAAAGCTAGGTAGGGACAAGAAAATAAAAGAAAATAGAGAAAATAAAATAGAGAAAATAGAACAAAAGCACCTTTTTAAACTAAAGGGAAGGAATATGAAGGAGCCCTAATTAGGAAGGGCTGTTGTAGCTAGCTGGAAGCCATGGGTTCCACCTGATATGTATGTGACGCACCTGTAGGCACCCGCAAACCTGAAGGTATATAACCGGGTGAAAGCGGTCCGAGTTAGGAGAATGGAGAATTCAGTCAGCCGGGCAGTCACTCGGTCGGTCAGAAGAATCAGAGCGGCCAGAACGTAGGCAGAGCGGTTACAGAAGAGAAACCAGATAGAAGAAGTAATGACTGGTCAGAGTTAGGCCGAGGCTCCTGAGGAAGACAGAAGACAGAAGAAAGAAGAGAGAAGAAAGAAGCTCTAGTCTTTCTCTAAGCTAAGCTCTATCTTTCTTTACTCTAAGCTACTCTACTCTAAGCTACTCTAAGCTAAGAAGAAAAATCTTTCTTTCCCTCTCTAAGAAAAATCTTTCTTTCCCTCTCTAAGCTCTCTCTAAGAAAGTAGAAGTAAAAGTAGTAAAAGCTTAACTCTGCCTCCGAGAGTTTTCATCCCGGGTTACGGTACCAGGCAGCTTACAGATGTAGAGAAATCTACAGCTTCAAATAGAATCTTATGGCTCACACATAAGAATGTAAAAAGAATTTAAAAATGAAGTGTTAGAAATGCAAGTGAATCAGAAAAGCTTAGGGTCACAGAAACTGCAGGGTGAAAGTATTTTCCTAAGTAGGTAGATGAGTGTGACTATGTAGCTTCAGAGCCCAGTAGTGGTAAGAAGACTATGGTTATGGTTAATCACTAACTTCTAAGAAAATTGCTATCAAGTCATAGTCAATTGACTAATCTACACTCTGATAAAGTGTTTTCCTTCTTAAAATTAACAAGCCCTGAGACAAAAGAAAAATTATGTAGCTTCAACTGATACACTTAGGTGTGATTTTGTCCATTTCCCATTTAATCAGTCTAGTGAAAATGTGTTATAACAAGCACTGGGTTATTGTTGATGAGATTGCCTTAACCTAGGTCCTGGCTAATGACCTTATTTTAAAGTCATTCTATGTTAAGCACAGTTCTTTGGAAAAGTAATGCTGGTACTACTTAAGAAGGTAACTTGTGGATTCACTGAGTTCATAATTTCACAACCAACAGAAAGTGATTGCCAAACCACAAAGACCAGAGTTATGAAGTAGCCTGTTTCAGGAATATCTATATATAGAACAAATCCAGAAGTGCCACTCAGTTCTGCCACCTGGGCAGCACATTGCTTCAGAGCTGTGCTGAAAGACAGCAAAATAAAAATAAAATAGAGAACACCATCTGTGCTTTGGAAAGCTAGGGCTAGACATTTTATAACATGTTTATGCCAGAATTTCAGCGACAGAAAAAATCAATACAAATATCCTCCTATTCATTTCTCCCTCTTCATCAGATGAAATTCAACAAATATGTGGTGCATGTTTTGCATGTAACTGCTCTCACATAAGTGTAATATCCTAAATCTGAGGATAATTATTTTAACTAAATTGTAAAGATAAAATGCTTAATTCTTTTTTTATTTTATTGGTACATTATGATTATACATAATAGTGGGATTCATTGTGATACATTCATACACGCACATAACATAATTGGATAAATTTCTCTATTGTATAATGAATCATTCTGCCTTTTTTGTTTCTTTATTCTTTTTTACCCCCATGCAGATCTAAACCATCACTATTGTTCACTTACCTTAATAGTCAGGACTGTGTAGTTTTCAAGTGACAGAAATCCAAATTACCTCTTTGCTTTTTGTTTTCTGCTGGGTTCACTGCTTAAACATGATCTGTCTGCTGAAGCAAAGAAGCCTCAGGAGCTCACACTTACATGGTCCTTAGCATCAGGTTTATCTGAATAGGTAAGCTCTTTTTCCAGCATCCATATCAACCCCTCAAGAACTATTTTGCCCTCTTTGGGTATATTATTTATTCCAGACCCTATACAGTGACAGGCATGGTGACTATTGTGGGCATCTAGCCCTAAGATAAAAAGAATGAAGTTATCATATGCACACCACTTAGAATGGTAGTAAGGGTGGGCTGGTCTCCCAAAGAGATGAAAGGTGAAATTAAAAAATATTCACTTGTCCCAAATCACTATAAGAGTTTCTATACACATCTGTTCACATCAATTTTGTCTTCTCACTGGTCACTTCTCAAGCAAAATTCATTTAAAAAACTTATTATGACAATTATCTCAAAACAAAATTAAAACTTTTAAAAGTAAAGCATAATATGAACATATTCCTTCTTTATTTGAAGTCCTTTGATGGATTCTTATTTTCATTAAAAATCATATCCAAAACCCTGAGTGTGTTGTAAGGTCTTTGTGGTGCACCTTCTGCCTGTTTGGATTTTCTCTGTTTGACCCCTCATCTCCAAGCTCCCCACTCAGTCATGTTGTCTGCTTTCTGCACCATCAGAGTCTGCTGTACAGATTAATGTTCATTGAAATGGAGATATCTCCTAAATCCATCTCCATTCCCATGTTCCCTCACCCACATCCCATTCCTCAGCCAGGACCACACTAATTGATTCTCAGTCTTAGAAAGAAACAGCCTTCTCAGGGAAGCCCTTTATGCCTACCTTAGATTCTTCAGATATATGCTGCAATGACATTGCATGTTGCCTCTTAAAGCTCATGACACTTGTTATTGTTTGCTAAATGTCTGTCTTTATTTCCTTTGACATATTTTTAACTTCATGAGGTTAGAATCATGTCTAGCTTTTCTCAGTACAATATTCCCACTGTTCAGAAAGATACATGACACGGAGCCAAAGGTACAAAAGTATTTGTTACATAAATAAATGTGAATCCATTTTATTTTCTTATCCTGCTTATGATCCCCACTCTCTAGAAAGGGTTTCACCTCTTCACATGTAGAGCTTAGCTCTGTTGGGTATGAAGGCAATGGATTCTAATGATTTGAATGGCCTTACTTTGCTTTGCTTTTCAAAGTTATAATTCTAATACTATAACACACTCGGTGTGCGTGCAACAAGCACTGTCTATACTCAGCATATTTGGTAGGTTAAAGAAATGAACATATTCCATTCTTGACATGCCCTTGAGAATTTAGTATTTTTTTTTGAATGATTAGTTTCAGTTTGTAACTGAGGATGATGAAATTCTGAGCTTAAGTAACTTAATCCCTGCCTCACAGACTGTTAGGTGGTAACCAAGATAGAATGGTGGTCTGCCTGAATCTGTCTTCCTTCAAAACCTAAATATGTTTCAAATATCTCATTCTCAGTGTTGCTGGTTCCTTCCCCTTCTTCAAAGATTCTTTATCTTCATCAAAAGTCAGACAGAAAGCAGTATTTATTATCTGGATAATTTAATTCAGTTAATTTCCAAAATACGTTTAATAAAAATTCATGGTTTTCCCATCACATTGCTAAATATAAAGAAAAAACATTGATCTTACCACTTAGAAGTGTATGATTGTCTTAACCCACTTGAGATATTATGTAAAAGTTCTATAAACTGGGTGCCATGTGAGCAAAATACATTTATTTCTCACAGTTATGGAGGCTATGAAGCCCAAGATCAAGGTACAGGTAGATATGGTGTCTGATGAGAAATTGTTTCTACAGATGGTGACTTCTCATTGTTTCCTCATCTCATAAACAAAGAAAGGCAAATGTCTCAAGATACTTTTTTTTTGGTAAGGGCATCAATCTCATTCACAAGGGAGCTACATTCATGATCTAATCACCTCCTAACAGCCCCAGCCCTGATACTATCACAGGGTGATCTGAGGTCCTCAGTCCTGGATAGGTTCAGTGGTGGTATGTTTTATAGATGTGGAGACTCTGGTTAGAATTGGAAATAAAGAATAAAGGTGGCATGAAGAAAAAAGGATGATTACAAAATGATTTAAGTTTAAACTATTGAAGTAAATGTTCTATGAACAGAAATGTCAAAATTAGATGATGGAACTTGTTAAGAACAAGGGTTAGAGACTCAAATGCTTGCAAGAAACCTTTGAGCAGCAGGAAGAAGTAAGACCAGCTGGTGCCAAAGAGTAGAGAGGTCAATGAGAAGCAAAGTGCACCCAGTTGCTATTCAGGTCCAGTCATTGGAGGATCAGAATTACCTGATTTACTAATAGAAACTGAAAATTCAGAAATACCTTTACTTGAAATATTGGTATATAATCCAACTTTTAAAAACTCTAACACTTCATTTCCAAATAATATATTTCTGAATGCTTTGTGAAATGCTTCAGTCAATGGCATCTGGAATAGAAAATAAAGGCCTTTTCTTCAGGATTTTTTGGTACTAGTGTTAACTCAGTGGTTTTCAGACATCCCTCTTGACAGGACTCAGTGAGTTACTGTTTCACAACTTGAGAATGCAAGAACAAAGGAAAACAAAAACCATTTACATGCTTTTTTTCTTGTCCTTTGAAGTTCTAAAATATATTGCAGTTTTGAGTGGTTTTCTAGGCCTTTGTATAAAATCTCAGATGGACTATATTATGTAACCTAAGATACTGAGTTATCTATTTTTATATTTCTTTGCATAAAATCATAGTTTGTTCACAGAATCAGTAAAAGCTTTGATATGTACATTTTGTTTTGATCTACTGTATACATTTGGTATATTCTCTTTAGTTCTCAGAAAATGTATATCCATGGTGAATGATGGATGGTATTTTGTAGAAATATTTTAAGAGAAAAAAATTATGGCATTACCTGGGGGGAGGGAGGTGAACCTTATTTATTAAGCAAACATTTCCTTCATAGAAAGCAGGACAAAAGGACATCGGTTTATGTAGTAAAAGAAATGGCTGCTTGTTTTTCTATATTTATGGTAAATCTGAAAGGCATGCATCTGAGGGAAGAAACATTATGCCTTTAGATCATTGATTTCTCCTCCTATGTTTCTCTTCCTTTTAAAGCCTTATTGAGGCATAATGGTATCATCATATATTCTTATCAGATTCTCTTTAATAGTTTATATTACCTTTTAAATATAACTCCAACTCTGGGGACATATCATTTTTATAGAGTAAGGGAGATTACTCCTTATTTTGACACTCTCGCCCAAGTTTGGGACAGGTCAGAGGGGAAGACAAGCAGGAGTAATGCTTCTGCCAGCAGCAGGGTTTCTTAATCTTCTCCTTGGGGAGACACTAGACTATTGCTACTAGTGAAGAATGCATATTAATGAACATATCCTTGAAGCTTTAAATGCCATCACCAAACCTGGGATATTTTGTAATAGATAGTATAATGTAAGTACTTCATTATTAACAAACTACTGTCTTAAATTATTTGCCATCAAAAAGAAAAAAAGAGTTTTCTCCCCATTCTAGGGGTTACAGAGTCAGATTTTTCAGGATTCATAGTGGTTAGAACAGGAAGTTAAACTTCCCGGGTTCAAGTGTGACTTCACCACTTACCACTTAGGGCAAGCTACTTATATAGTCGGGAATAAAAGACTATGCTTAACCCAGGGTTATTCTTCTTACCTAATTGGGAGCAAAGCAGTTTTACATAGTATTGTTCTTAAGTTTCACTGTAATGTCACATGCAAAATACTTAGCATAATCCTGAGCAAAATATTGAATTCCCTGTAATAGGATCAGGAAAGATTTCATGTACAGTACAGGTAACTCAGCCACAATCACATATTATAAGCTGCCTCTTGGAAATTCCTATTATCTGCCTTGGTATCATAAAATGTTAAGAATTATGATGCCCACATGTTGGATTAGGTCCTGACTTCCCAAACCGGACTCCTCAAGCACACGAAATAAAATCAAGGATTAATAAAGGAGATGGATTCAAATTAAAAAGCTTCTTCTCAGCAAAGGAAATAATCAATAATATGAAGTGAGAGCCCACAGAATAGGAGAACATCTTTACTACACGAACATCAGAGAGAGCACTAATTTCCAGAACATATAAAGAATTCAAAAAACTTAACATCAAAAAAATAAATGCCCAATCAATAAATAGGCTAAGGAACTGAACAGACACTTCCCAGATGAAGATGTACAGTTGATTAACAAACACATGAAAAAATGTTCAACTGCTCTAGTAATTAGAGAAATGAAAATCAAAACTACTTTAAGATTTCATCTCATGCCAGTCAGAATGGCAGTTATCAAGAATACAAGCAATAATAAGTGTTGGTGAGAATGTGGGAGAAAAGAAACACTCATCCATTTCTGGTGGCACTGCTAATTGGTGCAACCACTATGGAAAGCAGTATGGAGAATCCCTAGAAAACTTGGAATGGAGCCACCATTTGACCCAGCTTTCCCACTCTTCAGTCTTTATCCAAAGGACTTAAAATCAGTATACTATACTGACACAGCCACATAAACTTTACAGCAGCTAAATTCACAATAACTAAACTGTGGAACCACCCTAGATGTCTTTCAATAGATAAATGGATAAAGAAACTGTGGTATACATACACAATGGAATATTACTCATCATTAAAAGAGAATAAAATTATGGCATTTGCAGAAAATGGATATAGTTGGAGAATACCATACTAAGTCAAATAAGCCAATCCCCAAAAAACAAATCCAAATGTTTTCTCTGATAAGAGGGAGCTTGGGGGCAGGAAAGATGGTGGAATAAGATGGATATCATTATCCTAGGTACATGTATGACTGCACATATGGTATAACTCTATCATGTACAGATAAATGAAAAGTTGTGCTTCATTTGTATACGATGAATCAAAATGCATTCTGCTGTCATATATACCTAATTAGAATAAATAAATTAATTAATTTAGAAAAGAATTTTGATGCCTATAAATACATGAATTGTATTTTTCAATGATAAATGAATATAACAGTAATCACTACAGAGAATTGTTCAGAATGGCACATATGAAGGATGGGTAAAGGGGTGCTGTATTTTGTCAAATGCTTTTACTGCATCTATTGAGATAATCATATGGTCTATTTTAGAGGGAAAAAAAAAGATGGTAGCATGAAATGGATATCATTACCCTAAGTGCATGTATGAAGTCACAAATGGTGTGAATATACTTTGCATACAACCAGAGATTTGTAAAAATGTGCTCTATATGTATAATATGAAATGTAATGCATTCTGCTGTCATTTATAACAACTTAGAATAAAAAAATTCAATTGCACTACAAACACTATAAAATTACCTTCAGATTTTATGTATAGAATATATGACAGAGTAAAATGGTTTTTGAGCAATCAAGAAAACTTTTCTATTGACCCAAGGAAATCACAGGCCAAATATATCCCCCAATTAAGTTAGATAACAAATTATGCTGAGGTTTTTAATGTGTGAAATATAAAAATTTAAATACTTATACCATCACAAAGAACATTATAGACATATCTAGAATGTTTTTTTCATTAGAGTGATTTCATCAGGTGTAGTTTTAAAAAATTATTATAATGCCTTGTAGAGTTAAGTGGAAAATATTTTGGAAAAACTCTGCTGAATTTGTCCATTGTGTTCCACTTTTCATTTCATACTGCTCTTACCCCTTTGTGCTAACTATTTTCCCACATGAAAACAGATAATAATTCAATCTTGAGTTTTAAAATTTGCCAGCATCTTCTCCTGCTAATCTATAAAGTCAGAGTGAGATTTCAAGGTTACTCTTCACATAATTACAAAGAGATCTCGTTAAATATAATAAAAGTTAATGCTTTAAACAATCCTTTTGACTTGATGAAAAACAATAAGAGATGAACATACTGAATAAAGTACAGTATTCTCCATAAATGGTACCATTTGAACATTTAGGTTACATATTTTCACTCATTTGCTTGTTTTTTTTTTTCCTGTTTATTAAAAGTCAACTTCACAAATACTTATTGAGTAGTCAATGTATTTTAGAAGTTGTCTTAAGTAACATTTTTGTTTATTAAAAATTTTGACATAATTTTAGAAATTGTTAACCAGCAAATATTTTGCAAGTTTATTTTTGTCAGACATCATCATGACAAAAAATCAAGCTAGATCCACAAAACCCTGAATTAAATTCAGCATTTGTACTATTATTTCACATGTCTCCTGCACAGAACTGGATGCCCCCTGGTATCCCTCATTAAGGCAACAAAGTTTCCTGCATTTAGTTTGGCTTTACAAAAGATACCCTTTTGATTAATCTCAAGCAGTATGACACTATCTATAGTTTAGGGAGTCATCAAAATACTTTCCTTTTTTTATTATTTTTATTTTTATTCTAATTTGTTATACATGTTTGCAGAGTGCAATTCATTTCATATTATGTATAAAGAGCACAATTTTTTAAGTTGCTGGTTTTATATGAAGTATTTTTACAACAATTGTGTCTTCCTACATGTACTTAGTGTAATCATGGCTAACTCATTCTACTATTATTTCTATCCCCTTGCTCCTTCCCCTCCCTCCCCCCTCTTTGTTCTATTTAGATTTCTTTCATTCCTCTCATCTCCCCTCCCTTGCCTTTATAAGTGCTGAGTAGTGTTCCATTGTGTATATATACCAAAGTTTCCCTATCCATTCATCTGCTGATGGGCATCAGGGTTGGTTCCACAATCTAGCTACTGTGAATTGTGCTGCTATAAACATTGATGTGGCTGTGTCCCTGTAGTAAGCTGTTTTTAAGTCCTTTGGGAATAGACCAAGGAGTGGGATAGCTGGGTCAAATGGTGGTTCCATTCCAAATTTTCCTAGGAATCTCCATACTACTTTCCAGATTGGCTTCACCAATTTGCAGTTCCACCAGCAATGTAAGAATGTGCCTTTTTCCCCCACATCCTACCCAGCATTTATTATTGTTTGTTTTTTTGATAGCTGCCATTCTGACTGGAGTAAGATGAAATCTTAGAGTTGTTTTGATTTGCATTTCTCTAATTGCTAGAGATATTGAACATTTTTTCATATATTTGTTGACTGATTGTATATCATCTTCTGAGAAGTGTCTGTTTAGTTCGTTGGCCCATTTATTGATTGGATTATTTGTTGTTTTGGTGTTAAGGCTTTTGAGAGGTTTATATATCCTGGAGGTTAATGTTCTATCTGATGTGCTTGTGGTAAAGATTTGCTCCCATTCTGCAGATTCTTTATTCACCTCACTAATTGTTTCTTTTGCTGAGAAGAAGTTTTCAGTTTGAATCCATCCCATTTATTAATTCTTGGTTGTAATTCTTGCACTATAGGGGTCCTTTTGAGGAAGTTGGGGCCTAATCCAACGTGATAGAGATTTGGGCCTACTTTTTCTTCTATTAGGTGCAAGGTCTCTGGTTTAATTCCTAGGTCCTTGATCCACTTTAAGTTGAGTTTTGTGCATGGTGAGAGATAGAGATTTAATTTCATTTTATTTCATGAGGATTTCCAGTTTTTCCAACACCATTTGTTGAAGAGGCTGTCTTTTCTCCAATGAACGTTTTTGGCACCTTTGTCTAATATAAGATATCTGTAGATGTGTGGCTTAGTCTCTGTGTCTTCTATTCTGTACCATTTTTCAACTCTATTTTGATGCCAATACCATGCTGTTTTTGTTACTATTGCTTTGTAATACAATTTGAGGTCTGGAATAGTAATGCCACCAGCTTCACTCTTCTTGCTAAGAATTGCTTTGGTCATTCTGGGTCTCTTATTTTTCCAGATGAATTTCATGATTTTTTTTTTCTATTTCTATGAGGAATGATGTTGAGATTTTGATTGGGATTACATTGAAACTGTATAGTGCTTTTGGAAGAATGGTCATTTTGACAATATTAATTCTACCTATCCATGAACAAGGTAGATCTTTCCACCTTCTAAGATCTTCTTTAATTTCTTTCTTTAGCATGCCTACATCCATACCACCCTGAACACACCTGATCTCGACTGTAATCACATTTTTTAAATGGTTTGAGAATAATTGCTACATGAAATCAGAGTGCTTTATGATGGTAGTGGTTTTATTCTAGCAACATTTTTATTGTTTCAGAAGGTGATAAACTTGTTTTACATCTTAATAAATTGAGACAAGACAAAACAAACAACTAGGTGTGTTTCAAAGACACCCTCTATGATTTGGAAAGACATTATTTTCTCCCTGATGACTTTGCTTTAGTCATGTTCACCATCACTCTTAACAGTAATCCTCTTCTAGTTCTACTGTTTTCTTTGACCTGATCACAGCTCAAATGACAACACTTCCACGATACTCCAGTAATGGGAATTATTCAAGCATTTAACTTATTCAAACATTTAAAGGCACTCAAATATTCTACTCTCTGAGCTGGGCAGTTTTACCACTCCTTAGGCAACCTGCTGGTTGCCCACTCTTGGAAGATCACTGTATTAATGCTGAACTTGGTGCACACACCTTATCCATCAGCATAGTGCATGTAGCCCAGAACTCTTGGGCTCAAGTGATTCTCCTTCTAAGCCTCCCAAGCAGCTGGGACTACAGATGTGCACCACTGAGCCTGGAAATATTCTACCCACTATACTTGCAACATTCACCTCCCTAGTACAAAAAAGAGAATATTGACATGGGTAAGGAAAATGCTACTAGTTTGGTTGTCCATAAAATAAAAATTTTAATTTTTTAAAAACTTTCCAAATTGTCAAATAACGATGGTAAAAAGGTGATTCTATGAGAAATATTCCACATTCTCACAGTGAGAGCTGCTATCTTCACACTTTGACCTGTAGAATATTTGGGCTGGTTATCTAATACAGAATCACAGAGCCCACTCTAAGGGAGTGGAAGATACTTATCCCAGCTGAGGAACAGAGAGCAGTAAATTCAAGTTGATGATTAATGGGAAAATGGGGCAAGTGAGTCTATTACTGGCAAAAACCCTTCTTTTCTAGTGACAACTCTGCATTTCTCAGAGATGTGTAGACAATAATAGAAATTAGCAAGCCAAGGTATTAGGACTGCAGCCAAGTGACAGAGAGAAGAGCTGTGGGGGACAGTGCCCCAGTAATCTGTGCAGAACTAAGGAGTTCTATACTAGCATAGCTAGTATTGTCCTTGGATTATTTCCTTCTCTCTTTTATCTCTGAACCTTATCATGCAAACACTGCCATGTTGCATTTATCTATGAATATTCTATTGGATTTATTAGCTGTGAGTCCTTCCATTTATCTGTTCAAATTTGACTGTGAGTGGCTTGAACTCATGATCTGGTTGCTAAGCATTTCTATATTCTTAACTGCTAATATGAAATATGGATTTTTTGTTTAAAACAATAATCAAATCAGTCACATCCAAATCCCACTACTGCTATTGTAGTTGTATAAAATTGGAATATTTAATCAATTTGTTTCAACTTAATCTCAATTACCTGTGGAATAAAACTATGTGTTGCTAAAAGTTGTGTGTGTGTGTGTGTGTGTGTGTGTGTGTGTGTGTGTGAGTGTAGTAGGTGAAGTACTTGATATAGTGCCAGGAATAGTCTCTAAAATGATAGTTACAATTTTGGTCATTATCATTATTCAATAATCTTTGTTAAATTAAATGGAAAGGAAGTGACACGTCAACCTACTTTCTATGTAGATTTAATATATTTATACGCACTAGCTATTATTAAATCTGAAAATAATAATATCTGAGCCAAGAGAATATAGTCATAAAAACACACATATGTTGACCCAAATTATTGCTCTAAATTCAGATTTAAATATATAATTTATATTTGTTTTTCTCTTATGTTTCTCTGTGTGTGGGTAATGTATCAAAATATCTATTCATGTGTTTCCATAGAGCTTCAAAATGTTTCAGATATTGAAGAGTTTTCAATCCAAATTCATTTGTTAAAGTAGCATATCATTTTATGTCAAGAATTTTTCCAATTACTTTTTGGCATTTAGAAAATATTGTTAGTATGTTTGTTTGTGTTGTGGTAGTAGAAATTTACTGATTCCAAAGAGAAATGGGATTCTGTGTGGAGTTTGAGAAACTTTCTTGCAGGAGCTCTGTTTGGGGAGATGGCTAAGATTGTGGTTGACTATGGGCCATGGACATGTTTGGGCATTGCTGCCTTCCGTAGTCTCACGGGACTTGGCCTGGGATCTCGCGGGACTTGGCCCAGGATCTCGAGAGACTTGAGCTGTGACTCAGCAGATCGGCCCAGCGCCATTCCTGCTTGGGAGCATGAGATGAGACCTGAGAGAGAACGGATGGGGTTAACGCTATTGTGTATATATATTGTAGATTCTTGTAAGAGTACGTGCCTTGGTTTCTTGTGAGAGTGTGTATGTGGTGTTAGAAATTACAAGAGACAGAAAGAGAAAGATAAAAGAATTTTTTCATTTCCATCCTGTCTCTGGGCTCCTTCCCGTGGCACCGCCGTTCCGGGCTGCTGTAAGCTGCCTGTCATGGCCAGCCACAGCGCTGCGGGAGGAAAACTCGGAGGCAGAGTAAAGCTATTACTACTTTTACTTCTACTTTCTTAGAGAGAGCTTAGAGAGAGAAAGAAAGATTTTTCTTCTTCTTAGAAAGAGCTTAGAGAGAAAGATTAGAGAGAGATTAGAGAGAGCTTTCTTCTTTCTTCTTTCTTCATTTCTTCTTAGCTTAGAGAGAGAGAAAGAAAGAGAGAGCTTAGCTTAGAGAAAGATTATTTTTTAGAGCTTCTTTCTTCTTTCTTCTTTCTTCCTCGGGAGCCTCGGCCTAACTCTGACCAGCAATTACTTCTTCTATCTGGTTTCTCTTCTGTAACCGCTCTGCCTACGTTCTGGCCACTCTGATTCTTTTCTTCTTCTCCGACCTGAACTCTTCTTCTGACCGACCGAGCGACTGCACGACTGACTGAATGAATTCATTCTTCATTCTCCTAACTCCGACCACTTTCACCTGGTTATATACCTTTAGCTTTGCGGGTGCCTCACGTGCATTTACAGGTGCGTCACATACATATCAGGTGGAACTTATGGCTTCCAGCTAGCCGCAATAGCCCTTCCTAATTGGGGCTCCTTCAGGCTGCAAATCCTTTTCCGGCGTCAACAGTTGGTGGTCCGTTCGGGGCATTCAGCACGGCAGGTAAGAACTGAGAAACCTCGCAGGAGTCTCTAGTCAGAGCTGTTAAAATGGGTTCGAAAATAACTAAGACCCAAGTGTACAAGGCTCTTGATGAATTCTTTGATATAGACGAGTCTGTCGTTAGTGAGGAGGATTTAGAAAACAGTGAAGGCAATCATGAAAGCGTAGCTTCCGCTGAGTCAACTAAGACCAGTAAGGAGAGTATTAGAAGCGTCCCCAAAATGACAAAGATCCGAGCTGCTAAATCTATTCAAGATTTATTAGAGATACTTCAAGGATACATGCTCTCAATTGAACCTGGGACTCAGGATGTTACTGAGTCAGTTAGGACGAATGAGAGTAGTAGTAGTGAGGAGGAATTAAGTAAAAGTGATTCTGAGAAAATGAACAAAAGGAAATTAAGGAAGACCAAGATAAGGGATCATCAAGTGGAGGAACTTGTGTCCTCTACTCCCCCATGGGTGGAATCGGTTACAGAAAATATGAAGGGTATCACTAGGCATTTGCATACCCTAGAAATAGAAATAAAAAGTCTTTCTGAGTGCTTATGCGCTATTGAGGGTAACTCACAGATACATTGGGAACTGCCAGTATTTGAATATGAAAATGGACAGAGGGGCCACGAGTCAGTAGATTTCAAAACAATAAAAAATCTCAAAGAGGCAGTAATGACATATGGACCCCAAGTTCCTTTCACTTGGAGTATACTGGAGTCCCTTAACACCTTTAGCTTAACCCCCGCAGACTGGAAACATCTATGTAAAGCAACATTAAATGGGGGACAATACTTGGTTTGGCAATCGCAATTTCAAGAACTTTGTATAGAAAGAGCTAAAAGAAATGCAGCTGCAGGGTTTAGAGACCATAATATAGAAATGCTTACAGGAGAAGGGCAATTCGCAGACGTACAGGCTCAAAAATATTATACCCCAGGAGTATATGCTCAGATAAACACAGCTGCCTTAAAGGCATGGAAAACTGTACAAGGACCTGGGGATCTACAAGGTAGCTTGTCCAAAGTAATTCAAGGACCTAATGAACCATATGCTGAATTTGCTGATCGACTTTTGAGAAATGCAGGTAGAGTTTTTGGAGACGTTGATCAAGTTATGCCATTAGTTGTTCAATTAGCATACAAAAATGCTAATAAATATTGCCAAGAAGCCATCAGGCCATTGAAAAATAAAAAGGATCTTTCCATATATATACAACTATGTAAAGATATAAATGATGCCTTTGTCACAGGAAAAGTGATTGCAGCAGCTGTGAGAGATGCTGCCCCTGAAAATTTCACAAGGGCTCAACCTAGACGTTATAATCAATCAGGATATTCTAGGCAAAATTATCATAATCAATCAAGCTATTCTAGGCAAAATCCCAAAAGAGAAATGAGACCAAATTCATACCATGCTCCAGGTTGCTGCCCCAGGTGTAAGAAAGGAAATCATTGGGCCAATAAATGCTATTCAAAATTTGACATCCATGGAAATCCTTTGTTCAGGAATTCAAAAAACGGGGCACGGGGCCCAATGCCCTGGGGCTCACAAATGTACGAGGCGTTGGAGGAGGAGTATCCTCAAGCATCCACTCAGATGCTTCCCCGACACAATCCCTACTACCCACCCACTCCCTCGCCAGAGGAACAAGAGGAAATGCAGGATTAGACCTCTTTTCCACCACCTGAATAGTGTTAGCACCTGAAATGGGGGTTCAACTGATTCCCACAGGAGTCAGGGGACCTTTTCCCTCAGGGAATGTAGGACTTATTCTCGGGTGAAGTCCTGAAAGCTTATTAGGTTTGCAAGTGACCTCAGGTGTAATAAACTCAGACTACAAAGGGGAAATAAAAATAATGCTTAGCTCACCCCAAAGTATAAGTTCTATTAATCAGGGAGATAGAATTGCTCAGCTGCTCCTCCTTCCAAATTTACATAATTCATTTAAAATGAATATGCCTCAAAATAGGAACAATAGAGGATTTTGTTCCACTGATTCAAGACCCATGGTTTGCTGGGTTCGAGACTGTACAAGAAGGCCTATGTATAAAATAAGAATCCAAGGAATAGAAATGGAGGGTCTTATAGATACTGGAGCTGATTCTTCCATCATTAATTTACGTCAATGGCCCAAACACTAGCCTCTGCAAAAAGCTTCAACCAGTTTAAGAGGCTTGGGATATAATAACCTCCCAGAAAAAAAGTGCGGTAATTTTAAAATGGGAGGATGATGAAGGACATAAAGGAATGTTTCAGCCTTATGTTCTACCTAACCTACCGGTTACTTTATGGGGAAGAGATATTTTACAACAAATGGGAGTACACCTTGCAACCAAACCTGCAGGTGTTAAATGTAAAAATCTACAGGGTAATCTTAACCCTAAAAGAAATCATTATCAAAAACTACAGGGTAAGCTTAACCCTAAAAGAAATCATTATCATATAGGAAAAAGACATTTTTCTTCCGGGCCACTGAGAAAATAATTTTGAAAATACCATGGCTTTCTGATAAGCCAGTGTGGGTCCCTCAGTGGTCCCTATCTAAAGAGAAATTACAAGCAGCCCACCTACTAGTTCAGGAACAATTAGAAGCAGGACATATAGAACCTTCCACCTCTCCCTGGAATTCCCCCATATTTGTGATCAAGAAAAAATCAGGAAAATGGTGACTATTACATGATATTAGACAAATTAATAAAACCATGCAAGTCATGGGCCCTACTCAACCTGGACTTCCAAATCCTGTAGCTATTCCAAAAAATTTCCATCTTATTACTCTTGATATAAAGGATTGCTTCTTTTCTATTCCCCTACATCCTCTGGATGCCCCCAGGTTTGCTTTTTCAGTTCCTTCCATTAACAATAATGGCCCTGATCAGAGATATCAATGGAAGGTTTTACCACAGGGAATGGCTAATAGCCCCACCATATGCCAAATATATGTGGACAAGTCTATCCAACCCATTAAAAATAAATATCCAAACCTCATGTGTCTACATTACATAGATGATATTTTGCTGGCCCACCCTAATCAAAAAATCTTATTTAATATATTCAGTGACGTGGTAGAAAATTAAAAAAAAAATACAGATTATATATAGCAGAAGAAAAAGTTCAAACCAGATCTCCCATATTATATTTAGGATTTAAAATCATGGATACTTTTGTTAGACCCCCCCAAATTTTAATAAATAAAGAACATTTAGCCACCCTCGATGATTTCCAAAAACTACTGGGAGACATTAATTGGCTTCACCCTACACTAAACCTTACTACTGGCCAATTAAACCCTTTATTTGATATCCTTCGAGGGGACCCTGATCCATCCTCACCGCGAACATTGACTCCTGATGCTAGGAAAGCTTTAAAGTTAGTAGAAAAAGCCATCGAAGGAGCTCATTGTGACAGATTTGATTTAACTCAACCGCTGATATTGATTATTATTTCTTCACAATATACACCCACAGGAGTATTTTGGCAACAAGGGCCTTTATTATGGATACATTTGCCCATCTCTCCTAAAAGCATAATTGAGTCTTATACCTCCATGGTGGCTAAACTTATTATTCAAGGACTTAAAACTTCTACTAAAATATTTGGCATTCACCCTACTACTATTACTACTCCTTATTCATCGTCACAGATTGAATATTTATGCTCCAATGATAATGATTGGGCTATAGCTAGATGCTCTACTTCTGCAAATTTTGATAATCATCTTCCTAAGTCTCCTATATTATCTTTTTGTATTAATCATCCTATTATATTTCCACAGATAATAAAAAATCAAGCTATTCCTAAGGCATTTAATGTATTTGCAGATGGATCCTCAAATGGTACTGTTGCAGTAGTCACTACAAACGAAAATATGACTTACATAACTGCACACAAATTAGCTCAACTAGTAGAATTGGAAGCTGTGGTAAGAACTCTGGAAAATTTTAGAGACCAGCCCATAAACATTTTTTCAGATAGCCACTATATTGTATATGCCGTCCCAAAATTAGAGCTAGCAGGACCAATAGCACCTCATACTCCAGGCTTTAAATTGTTTTATCAAATACAAAAACTTTTGTGGGCAAGAAAAGAACCTCTATTCGTAGGCCATATTAGAGCACATACTAACTTGCCTGGTCCCCTCCATGAAGGTAATCAAAAGGCAGATGACTTTACAAAAACTATATTTATACTTTCAGCACTACAACAAGCTACTTTATTTCACTCCCAGTTTCACATCAACAGCACCACCTTGCAATGTAGGTTTAAAATCACAAAAGAGCAAGCCAGAACAATTGTAAAAAATTATAAATCTTGTATGACACATTTGCCCAATACTCATTTTGGTGTTAACCCTAGAGGATTAATGCCCAATCATTTGTGGCAGATGGATGTTACTCATGGGCCATGTTTTGGAAAATTGCGTTTTATTCATGTAACCACAGATACATGCTCAGGCATGATTTTTGCTTCCTTACATTCTGGAGAAAAAGTTAAAGATGTCACATCTCATTGTTTACAAGCTTTTGTTGCATTGGGCATCCCCAAAATGCTTAAAACAGATAATGGCCCCGCATATACGTCTTCATCTTTCAAACAGTTTTGTACAAAATTCAACATATCCCATAAAACAGGCATCCCATACAATCCTCAGGGTCAGGGCATTATTGAAAGAGCAAACCGCACACTAAAAGTTATGTTGTCAAAACAGAAAGAAGGAAACTGGAAAAATCCTAAGGACAGATTGGCAGTTGCCCTGTTCACTTTCAATTTTTTAACTTTAGACTCTAATGGTTATTCTTCTGGAGACAGACATTGGAACCCACATCAACAACATAAACCTTTGGTTTACTGGAAGGATTTTCTTTCAGGTACATGGAAGGGTCCAGATCCAGTATTAATTTGGGGGAGAGGATCTGTTTGTGTTTGCCCAAAGCATGAATCCTCTCCAATATGGATACCATCTAGATTAATAAAGCAGGTACCAATTCAAAAGGATCAAGATGAAGTTGTTGAGGAATCAAGATTAATAAAAAAGGTACAAAATCAAGAGGACCAAGATGAAGATATGGAATGATTCCCTTAAAAGAGTCCTTCAAAATATGTCACAACTTAAGTGTCATTCCTCCCAGCCGGGACGAAGAGATCTCTCTTTAGTGTGCACACAATTGTTTTATTTTTTTCTTTTTATATATGTGTTTATGTCTGTGTATTTGTCTAAATTTCATGTTAATGTGACGTCACAAATATATGTTTGTATGTGCGTCTGTCCAGTGTAACATCAAAAATAACAAAGCGCTTATGAAAATATATATATATATATATATATATATATGCATATATGGATTCAAATAACTCTAATTAATTTATGTTTAAGAGTATTCAATTTGGGTAAATAATTTAATAAGTGAAGGTACCTTCAATTTTGTTTTATAGGTGTCCCAGGGACTTCTCTTTAGCGAAAAATATGACTAGTGCTGTATAACCTGATATTTTGGTGTTTTGACATAAGGTTGCTTATTTGTTATTAACTTCATTTGTTTAATAACTGATTAATTTCAATTATTTCAACAGGTAAAGGATTGCTGTGTATGCAGAAACTCGAGGGTTCCAGCTAACAAATTATTTCTCCAAAGTGCTTTTAGTTTTTCTTTAATCTATCTTTAATGCAGTAAATACCCTCAGTCTTTCTTTGTTTTGTTCTAAATATGATATTTTGCCAGCTTATGTTTGTGGGAGCTCAAGCAGCAATGTGTATGAGCAGAAATCAACTTCAATTTTCTAATCTAATAATTCTATTTTTTAGTTTGACAACTCGCCTCTTGACTCAGTGCTGGAATAGCACTGCCTTTCCTTTATTAATTGATGCTTGAGTCTCTAGGTAGCGGGCCCTGAAGATTTGCCAGTGGCATTGTCTAGACATAAAAAAGATGGCTGCTGCTATAGCTGCAGGGATCGCGGTCGCTGCAAGCATCCCTGCTGCTCAAGCATCAAACAACGTCACCAGCAGTGTGGCCTCTGCTCTGCATGCATGGGGCCTCCTAGATCTACGTGTTATAACAAGTGGACATTTTGATCTTTCATTGTTTGGGACTTCACGGGACAGTGCCTTGCAGGTATTTGTCTAGAGAACTCTCTGTGTTACTTGATGGAACTTAGGGCAGCTGATTTGTTTAAAGAATTTGATATGCTATTCAATTTGGCTCGTCATCAAAAGGCTTGTCGCCTTATAGCCGCAGCATCTCCTCACAATTGGATGGCTGTTAGTCATCTTACACAGTCAATCCTAAAGGGCTCCATTGGATGGCTGGTTAGCCAATGACGGGTAAGATCCCCAAAGGGGGACAACCTAAGACAGGCACAGTCGCATGGGACTGTCTCATGTGGCCGACATATCAACCTAAGACAGGAGTCAAGGGCACAGCCTTGATTATCCGATGACAGGTAAGAATGTTGGTTGCACAGACGTCCTAGAGCATCCCCTCTTTTAAAACAAAAGGGGGGAAATGCAGGAGCCTTGTTTGGGGAGATGGCTAATATTGCGGTTGACTATGGGCCATGGACATGTTTGGGCATTGCCGCCTTCCGTAGTCTCACGGGACTTGGCCTGGGATCTCGCGGGACTTGGCCCAGGATCTCGAGAGACTTGAGCCTTGACTCAGCGCAGCACCATTCCTGCTCGGGCGCGTGAGATGAGACCTGAGAGAGAACGGACGGGGTTAACGCTATTGTGTATATATATTGTAGATTCTTGTAAGAGTACGTGCCTTGGTTTCTTGTGAGAGTGTGTATGTGGTGTTAGAAATTACAAGAGACAGAAAGAGAAAGATAAAAGAATTTTTTCATTTCCATCCTGTCTCCGGGCTCCTTCCCGCAGCGCCGCCGTTCCGGGCTGCAAATCCTTTTCCGGTGGCAACACCTTCTTCCTCTAGGATCTATAGTTTGAATGCAGAGGTTCTTTATATGAAATGGCCAGCTAAACAAATGTAATATGTCACACAATTCACTAGTACATATAAGATGCAAATTATTTTATTAATGGAAATTATTTGGGAGTTCATTAATTTTGATTGAAAAATAGTGAAAATGTTTTGATGTGTTTAGATTTAATTAGCTTTACTCTCTATTTTTTAACAATTTAAGGGGCTGGGTATATAGCTGAGTGGTCAAACACCTGAACAATATGTGCAAGGGTCTAGGGTCAGTTCACAGCAGACACATGTAAAAGCCATAAACGTTAAAAGAGGTTAAATACCTTTGTGAGGAGAGGAAAAAATGAGAGATGTTAGGGACGTTAAACAGCACACCAGTAGAAACTCTGGCTTTCTCCCACTTCCTGGTATGGGAACTTGGCCTGGCCAACGGGAGTTCCCCTGACGTAAGATGAGAACTGAAACCACCCCAAGGATAGGCCAATGGCTCTGACAATGTCATCTGCCCATGCTTCTTATGTGTTCCTGTATTCCTTTTGTTTATTGGTCCTAGTCCCCCTATAAACGTTGTCCACCTTCCACAATAAACTTGAGTTCCAGCGCTGAAGTTTTACCTGACTCAGCTCCCTGGTATTTTTCCTGGGTCTTCTGAAGGCAGAGCAGGGAATACCAGCGACCTCTTGCCTTCTCATTCTTGCCTTATCACTGAGGTATGCTTTCCCAGCCTCTTGGCTGGACAGAGAAGGTCCATCCCGGGTCTAGTGATAGCTAAAGACCTTAGCCCCTTTTAATTTTCCCTACAGAGAGAGATATGGTGAAGGAAGAGAAGAAAAAGTGAAGAAGAGGAGGAAGAGACAAGAAGAAGGAGAAAAGAGAGATGAGGAGAAAAAAGAACCACAAAATCAGGTTCTAATTGAAAGTATTTCTTCTTGAAATAACCAGAATAGAATTGATTTAAAAGGATCTGTAGTGATGTATTCAATTAAACATGGGCATCATCTTCCAAATGATTTTATCAAAAACAGTAATTAGTCTGAATAGTACTGTACAGCACAAGAGTCCATCTCTTACTCAACTCAAAAACCACTGCTCTAAAGCCATAATTATTAGAGATACTAACAGTCTAAATGATATGAGTTCCAAGTGATGAATTTGATTCACAAACCTCTCAGAAGTATAATAATATGGAAAAAGGAAAGTGTGAACAAGTTAAAGACCACAGAAAGCACATTTTCATCATTGCTAAATGGGTCTTCTTTGTTCAATAGACATTGAGCTTTAAATAAAGAGTTTCTAGAGTTGTCTAGAAAGGATATGTAGAATCAAGGAAGACAACTACATAGGCAGTATGATGTCAGCTGATGGAATAATAATTTCATTAAATGTACTGAGAGAAGCTGAGCATGATAATTATCTGAGCTTTGACATTATTCTGATAAATCATGGAAGATGAATTCATTTTATAAAATTGTCAAAATTTATAAACCAACAGTAATATAAATATGAGTGATACTAAAGCAAAAATTTATGATCTTTAAAAGCAGGAAAGTATTATGGTAGACATTTCTCCCCATACACAGGGTAAAATAAATGCTCAAAGAGGTTGAGTCAAGCAGAACTCAAGTAATGAATGGAATTGGAACCAGGTCCCTGAATCTCAAATAAGTCTTATTTTTTAATGATATAGCAACTGAGCTTTTTATAATTATCCTTCCCATACTCTCCATCCACAGGAGGGCCACTTCTTGGTTCCTTCGAAACTGGAGTTTCTTTTAAGAGTTCAGCACCCAGGCTGCTCTGCCACTCTGACTAGCACCTGTCCTTGGAATAAAGACTCGAAATAGTAGCACAGGGAAACTCCCTTGACAGTAGCTGCTTCAGATTTTGATTCCCCTGAACAATCTTTCTATTTTTATTTATTTTTTTCAGAGTATTCAGGTAGTTGGTGTTCTAAAAATGTTTTCACATTTTTTAAAAATTTGTAATCAGCAAGAAGGACAGGGTATATAGGTTTACACTACTACAGCACACTAGAACTTCCTATTGTTGATTTAAAAGAATAATATCATCATAATATAATTGGAAATACTCCAAAATAACAGGAAGAAAAGCAAGTGTCCCACACACCACACTTCAAAATCCAGTGTTTCTTTTCTACATCTAACACTGTAGAACTCTCCTTTCTAAAAATTTTGGGTTTCTCATGGTTCTCTTTAACAATTACAATCTTTATTTTTATTTTTATTTTGACCATGTCTTTCTCAGCCTAAAGCTTAAAATCTATGCTTCCTAGTAAACTGTTTTGGGCCCACTATTTGTTTAAGCTAATTATATGATTCCATCAATTTTTCTACTTGTGACTATATGTATTTTGTGAGCTGAGCCTAATTCTCTCTCTCTCTCTGCTTTTATTTTTTTTTGGGGGGGGGTACTGGGGATTGAACTCAGGGGCACTTGACCACTGGGCCACATCCCCAGCCCCCCCCCACTTTTTTTTTGTATTTTCTTAGAGACTGGGTCTCACTGAGTTGCTAAGTGTCTCGCCATTGTTGAGGCTGGCTTTCAACTTGGGATCCTCCTTCCTCAGCCTCCCAAGTACTGGGATTATAGGCATGTGCCACCACACTTGGCTCTCGCTGCTTTTTTGATGCCATGTTCCCAGAGCTGCATTCCTTCACCACATACTTCTTCCATGGTATTCTGTTTCATCTATGAGAAATGGAGTTGGCGATGTGTGGACTGCGACCTCTGAAACTGTGAGCCCCATAATTAACTTTTTGCTCCTCTAAAATTGTTGTCATGTCATTTGATCACAGCAGAAAAAAAAAAAAACTGACAAAAAACCCCACAATATCTTCATTTGATTAACTCTTCCTAAAATTTCAAAACCTATTTAGATATATCATCTGGGTCAGACATTCTTTGATAAGTTAATCTTTTATTTGTCCATGAGTACTTTAACCCTCATCCAGACTAAAACATCAATTGAAACCTAGTGTCTTATACATTTTTTTTTTTTTTTTTTTTTTTTTTGGTACTGGGTATTGAACTCAGGGGCAATCGACCACTGGGCCACATCCCCAGCCCTTTTGGGCATTTTATTAGAGACAGGGTCTCACTGAGTTGCTAAGTGCCTCGCCATTGCTGAGGCTGGCTTTGAACTCACGATCCTCCTGCCTTAGCCTCCCAAGTGCTGGGGTTACAGGCATGCGCCACCATGCCCAGCATCTTATACATTTTGATCTGCAATCTAAAATTACTCTTAAGTTATAAACTTCTTTGTGTTTCCTACCTGATCTAGTCACTTTTGAATCTCAAAGGCAGCACAGATTCATTGTGACCAATAAAGAAGTTGTGATCTTTGCTCTCACTGCTGCTCTTCTTCCATTGTTCCCTGTGTGGAGAATGACATCACTTTGCAGAGACTTGTACTAGGTGGAGAACTGGGAATCTTCTCATTTTCCTCTACTTTATTCTCCCAAAGTAACCCAATGCCAGTTTCTATAAATTATATTTTCAATATATTTCTGGAATCATTTGTATATCTTTCAGTGTTATTATCATTTGCCATGTGGGCCTAGGGTCCTCTTCATCCTCTTCATCTTTATGCCCTTTTATTCATTTCCCAAGTGTCAAGGATAACACTTCGAAAATGGAGAATTAATGGTATCAATCCTCTGCTTACAATATTTTTATTACACCTCATTAGTCCTAAAGGCAAATGTTCTTAAAAGAGCCTGAAGAACATAGCCTGGCCTTTAAATCCCAGCCTCATTTTGAAGACCTAGTATTTCCTTACATCCCAGGGCTTTCCTCCATGCTCTGTGGTTTCCTTCTGTTTTATTGCTCCCCCTCCCAACACACATATACACAGAAATGGCTTGTGAACGCCCATTTATTAGCCAATCATTTCCTCAAAGATCACATCTGACTTGGACAAAACTTTGTGTACAAAAGGAATGATCTTGAGGTACACAAGTAATTACCATCAGGATTTAGCAAATTCTAGGACTGAGTAAGTTAAAAATACTATTAAGAAAATGGAAAGAATTGATGCTAAGTAAATTTCAAATTGCTAAACAAGATCCCAAGTGATGAGTTTAAGCTGACAATTCAGTAATAATGAGGTTGACTTGAAGTGACCTAGTACCATACCATTAATCAAGAAGGCTTAGGGGAGAGCTTTAAATACACCTTATAGCATGTCAGGGTCTTTGGTCAAGGGATTAAATATTTAAGGGTGGGCTAGACAATTTTACATTTGTTATTAGTGATTGTAAATACATAGTAATAGACTTTTTATAGGATTCTAACTTTTTAGACATTTCTTGTTGTGAAATTTATGTAGATTATGAAGAGAATTGTGAATGTAATTTATCTTTTAAAATATTTATGTAAAATATTTTAATTTCAGATGGTTCTCCAAAGGTACAAAAAAGACTTGTTTTATTTGGAATAGATTTGAACTCCTTCAAAGATGTTTGCAAGTCAACAATTTTGTATTAATATTAAAACATTTTAAGTCTCCAAAATCCAGATAATTGCTTTTTTGACTTTAAGGATTATGAATATTAAAATTAATTTCATCAATAGTGTTAAGAATATAACACTTAAGTTAGTTAATTTCATACTTAAACAAGAAATAAAAGGGCATATATTAAGGGACAAAATAAATGTAGAAATAGTCCTTATACAAAATTTCACTGGGAAAAGAAAATTAAAATGTTTTGGCAGCATTAAGAATAGAATTACTCCCATGAGAACAGAGTAATATAAGAGTACTTGTTATAAAATAAAATATTTTATTTATGTGATGAGTTTTTTATTCTATTAACAGTTGTCATGGATTACTGTGTGAAGAATTCTGAATGTGGTGCTAAGGATGCAAAGAGAAATTAGGCTCTCTCACTTTCACAGAGCTCGTAAATGAAACAAGCAATTACAAAAAGAAGATGTGGCATGCATGATAATCAAATATTATAATAAAGTTATGGATCTTGGGAGCATAAAAAAATGAATAATGCCTTAAATCTCTACTCTCAGAAAGATTTTATGTAGACTAGATAAATAAAAAAAAACTCACTATGTGTTTGTGGCCAATTTTAAACACATTTAGATATCTCTTTAATTAACATAATTAACAATTTTTGAATAACATCTTTGTTTCTTAGAATTTTCTAGTAAAAATATACAAAAGTTAATGACTGTAGTGAGGAAACCTGTACTATATACATACATATATATTTATATTTAATTTAATAACAAGTAATAATAACAAAATAAAAGTTTGATCCTGAATGTCTTTATTAAAATGCACATATTCTAAATGAATGAGGGTAAACCAGGTATGGCAAGTAGATTTTAGCCTGAATTGACTTCTGAAGACTATCAGAAGTGCAATGGTGATAAAGATTCTAAAGATGTCTTAACAAAGTGGAAAAAAATGTAGCTATTGATTATATGTGCTATGGCCACAAAAGAGGGGAAAATTGACATTCTGTGTTTGCCATCGTTGGAGTAGGTTGACAGCATAGATATTAAATGATTATCCTCAAGAACAGGAAAATATATGGCTATAGCACATTAAAATTGAATGTTGTTGGTTGAAATAAAATATGAACAAGTATTCAAAGATGGGATAGTCCAGAATAGAGACAGTTCTTATGCTTGAAGTAAGGAAACAATCATTGAGGGTCAATGGAAGGGGACCATGGAGCCCTGTTACAGAACAGATGTATCATTTTCCTCTCATTTATATTCATCCCACAAATTATAAAGGGAAACAAAAAATATTTGGAAGTGTTATTGCTTAATGTTAGGTTGCGACTGATTTCCATGAGTCATTCTTTGGAGGTAGGGGAAGCAAGCAAATAACTTTTTGCATAGATACCTCAGATTCATGATGACCAGAGCTTTTAAATTACAGGAGACTTTTTAATAAATAACAAGGGATAAAAATAATGTTTTGTAAAGTTATAGTCACACAATCCTTTAAAAACTGGCATATGTAATATTCACAGGTTAACAGACTTGATATGCTGGGTTTCACTGAGAAACAGTAGTTTTAGCTTGATAGACTATCACTCTAGACTTAATTACTGATAGACATAACACATCCATGTTGAATATAAAATCCAATTAATGTCAGTAGGTTTAATGGTAGGCCTTTTTTTAGAGTAATCCCCCCACCCCTGCATAACCTATCAAGCTTGACATTTCCTGTCTCTTTGCTCCTACATTTTCAGTCCCTTTCACTCTCACGCATTTTTATGCAACAAAATTGAAGCTGACAGGCATATTTCTCCTACTTGTTTTCTTTCCATGATTGTGTATATTTGTGTGTGTGTGTGTGTGTATGTGTGTGCATGCATACACACAGTGTAAGGTGCTTACAAAATTCAGAAAGCATATGCATTGAGTTAGAGATAACAAATGCCCAAAGTAAAATTATGATATCCATTTCAAAACTTTCCTCAATTACAGGACAGTGATCTGAGATTCAGGAATAAATTATTGGATCTGAATTCATGGCTAACATCCATTTTCATGCTAGTATGAATGTCTATTGTTGATGATGAGTCATTGTTTCTTCTAAGAAAGAAGGGATATGTATCTATTTATCTTACAATTCTTTTAAACTCAAACATGGCTTATTATATTACAAATAAAAGTACCACTTGGCTACTTTAAATAATTCCTTCCTAAATACTGTAATAATTTTAGTGGGAGAAGTGGACCCAAATAGCTGTTTTCCCTTTTTAAAAATTTACTTGATTGTATTCCCTCACCACAGACATGGCATAAAAGTCAGTATTTCCTTTATTCAGCAAACAAGAATAATTCTAATTTTGTTAATTGGCCTACAGTCCCTAAGTAAATGTGATTGTCCTAATGAAAATCTAGACCTCTTGGGAACAGGTAATTTCTTACTTTCTTTTTACTTTGATCCCACCACTTTTTATACAATTCCTTATTTCTCTATCAAAATTACAACAGAACAAATTAACAGTTTTATTTTGATAGGTATTCAATGGATTTTACATGTTGGATAGCAGATATTTTAGAGTGAGGTTGATTATACTGCTATTTTTTTCTTTTTCCAATACCCATCCTGTCCTTGTCATTTCTGTACAACATTAAGAAACACCATACTATGTTTTTTTTTTTTTTTTTTTTTGAGGCTATTGTGAATGGTATAGACTTCCTAATTTCTCTTTCAGAGGATTCATCACTGATATATAGAAATGCATTTGATTTATGGGTATTGATTTTATATCCTGCTACTTTGCTGAATTCATTAATTAATTCTAGAAGTTTTTTGGTGGAGTTTTTGGAACCTCTGAGTATAGGACCATGTTGTCAGCAAATGTTTGAGTTCTTCATTTCCTATCCATATCCCTTTAATTTCTTTCATCTGTCTAATTGCTCTGGGTAGATTTTCAAGGACTATGTTGAATAGAAGTGGTGAAAGGGGGCACCCCTGTCTTATTCCAGTTTTTAGAGGAACTGCTTCCAATTTTTCTCCATTTAGAATGATGTTGGCCTTGGGTTTAGCATAGATAGCTTTTACAATGTTGAGGTATGATCCTATTATCCCCAGAACACTAAAGAAAGAAATTGAAGAAGACCTTAGAAGATGCAAAGATCTTCCATGCTCTTGGATAGGCAAAATTAATATTGTCAAAATGGCCATACTACCCAAAGTGGTGCTATACAGATTCAGTGTGAGTCCAGTTAAAATCCCAATGTCATTCCTTATAGAAATAGAAAAAGCAATAATGAAATTCATTTGGAAAAATAAGAGACTCAGAATATCCAAAACAATACTTAGCAAGAATAGTGAAGCAGGAGGCATCAGAATACCAGGCCTTAAACTATACTACAAAGCTGTAGTAACAAAAATGGCATGGTATTGGCACCAATATAGACATGTAGACCAATGGTACAGACTAGAAGACACAGAGATAAGGCCACATAAATACGGTTATCTCATACTAGACAAAGGTGCCAAAAACATACAGTGAAGAAAAAGTAGCCTCCTCAACAAATGGTGCTGGGAGAACTGGAAATCCATATGCAACAAATGAAAATAAACCCCTATCTCTCACCATGCACAAAGCTTAACTCAGAGTGGATCAAGGACTTAAGATTTAGTCCAGAGACCTTGTGCCTAATAGAGGAAAAAGTAGGCCCAAATCTTCATCATGTTGGATTAGGCCCCAACTTCCTTAACAAGAATCCTAAAGTGCAAGAAATGCAATCAATAATTAATAAATGGGATGGATTCAAACTAAAAAGCTTCTTCTCAGCAAAAGAAACAATCAATGAGGTGAACAGGAAGCCTACATTTTGGGAGCAAATTTTTGCCACACAGAAGTCAGATAAAGCACTAATCTCCAGAATATATAAAGAACTCAAAAAACTTAACACCAAAGAAACAAATAACCCAATCAATAAATGGGCTAAGGAGCTGAACAGACACTTCTCAAAAGATATATATTCAAACAACAAATATATGGAAAAATGTTCAACATCTCTAGTAATTAGAGAAATGCAAATCAAAACTAAGATTTCATCTTACCCAGTCAGAATGGCAGTTCACAATAGCTAGGTTGTGGAACCAACCTAGATGCCCCTCAGTAAATGAGTGGATAAAGAAAATGTTGTAGCTGGGCGCGGTGGCACACGCCTGTAATCCCAGCACTTTGGGAGGCTGAGGCAGGAGGATCACGAGTTCAAAGCCAGCCTCAGCAATGGCAAGGCACTTAGCAACTCAGTGAGACCCTGTCTCTAATAAAATACAAAAAAAGGGCTGGGGATGTGGCCCAGTGGTCGAGTGTCCCTGAGTTCAATTCCTGGTACCAAAAAAAGAAAAAAAGAAAAAAGAAAATGTTGTATATATACACAATGGAATATTACTCAGCAATAAAAGAGAACAAAATAATGGCATTTGCAGGTCAATGTTTTCTCTGATATAAGGAGGCTGATTCACAGTGGGGTTGAGTCAGGGATCATAGGATTAGAGGAACACTAGAAAGGTCAATGGGGAAGGAGGGGATGGGAGTGAGCAAGGTGGTATGAAGGGGAAAAAAAGAAGATGGTAGAATGAGATGGATATCATTATCCTAAATGCATGATTGAAGACATGAATAGTATGAATGTACTTTTATATTAACATTGTTATGTAAAAAGGTGTTCTATATGTGTATTATGAATTGCAGTGCATGCTACTGTTATATATACAACAACTTTGAATAAAAAACTCTATAAATGAAGAAATACTAACATTACTATAATGTATATGCATGAAAATATAGAGTTAAATTCAAGAAGAAATAACTATGTGAATTACATGTGTTTTGTTTTGATTCTGTAGTACCAAGATTAACCCCAGGGCTTCATGGAAGATAAGCAAATATTCTTCCATTGAACTACATCCCAGGCTTTTCAAATTTTATTTTGAGACAGAGTCTCACCAGGTTGCTCCAGCTGGCCTTGAACTTGCAATATTCTTGCCTCAACCTCCTGAGCAGCTGGGATTACACCCTGGCTTGAAGATATTTAATTTTTTCTGGAAACTAGAAAACAAGAAAGGAAAATAGAGGAAGGGAGAGACTTCTTTTATTCTTGTAAATCTTAAAGCATTACACAAGGTAAGCCATTTAAAATATGTACATAAACACTTGGATAAAAAATAAAATTTGGATATGTCGATTAACACCCCTTTCATCCTAGTTGTTCTACTACACTTTGTAGAAAGATGGATCTTATGTTTAGAATATCTTCATTGTATAAGTAAAACAAGATTTTGTCCTCCAAACAACTGCAGAGCAGAAAATAAATTAACTTAGAAAAAAGAAGAATACAGACAACAATAAATGTTGGTGAGGATGTGGGGGAAAAGGCACACTCATAAATTGCTGGTGGGACTGCAAATTGGTACAACCACTATGGAAAGCAGAATGGAAATTACTTAGAAAATTTGGAATGGAACCACCATTTGACCCAGCTACCCACTCCTTGGTCTATATACAAAGGACTTAAAATACTATAGTAACATAGCCATATCAATGTTCATAGCAGCTCAATTCACAGTAGCAAAACTGTGGAACCATCCTAGATGCCCACCAATAGATGAATAGATAAAGAAACTGCAGAATATATAAACAATGGAATATTACTCAGCATTAAAAGAGAACAAAATTTTGGCATTTTCTGGTAAATGGATGGAGTTGGAGAGTATCATGCTACATGAAGTAAGCTAATCCCCCCAAAGCCAAAGGCAGAATGTTCTCTCTGATAAGTGGATGCTGATCCATAATGGGGATGGGGAAGACATGGGAAAAATGGAAGAACTTTGACTGGGCAAAGGAGAGGGAGGGTAGGGGAGGAGACATGGGGGCAGGAAATATGGTGGCATGAGATGGACATCACCTAGGTACATGTATGACTGCACATATGGTGTGACGCTACATTGTGTACAACCATAGAAATGTAAAGTTGTGCTACAATTGTGTACCATGAATCAAGATGCATTTTTCTGTCATATATACCTAATTAAAATAAATCAATTAATTTTTACAAAAAGAAAACCATACCAGAAGTGCAGCTTTCCATATGTGGACAGTATGTATTTACAAAAATATTTAAATCTCTTTGAAGACATTTGCATATTTTGTATTTTAATTAATCTGGCAACAAATCTATATGTCTCCAGTAGCCACCAGTTACCCTATGGATCACGATTCCACATCCACACAATTTTCTTTCTTCACCTAATGGGAACAAATTCACTACTGTATTCATTTGAAGGATGTAAAGGTTTGTCAATGTCAGTAATATAACTTATTTTAAGTTCTCTGGTCATTCAAATATACTCCCCTTAACTAAAAAATGTAATAGATTGCAAACACATGCAAAAAATTTTCTATTTTCTCCATCTCATGATAACTTTTTAATTCAAAATTATACCATATGCTTTTTTGCCTCTACAAGAGAAATAAGAGAATTATAAATTATACTGTGACACACATTTCACAATTTCTGGATTGAAATGTATGTATTATGACATTTTAATTCAATTCACACAGTTTTCTGACAAAGTTTATCAGGCAAAACTGAACCAGATTTTTCATGAATCTTGATAAAAGTTAGGATACTTCATTTTCGATCAAATACCAGTAGGACTTTGATAAGCAACTTTATGTTCGTCATTGCTTTTTAAAAATCTTTTACATGTTTTTCCAGTTGCACTGAGTTGTAAATTATAAAAGTTGTATATGTTTAAGGTATACAACGTGATGATTTGATGTATATGTACACTGTGAAATGATTACCACAATAAAATTAACACATCACCTCACATAGTCACCATTTTTGTAAGTAATATACTGCAAGTTTATTTATTCTCAGCAAATTTCACAAAACAGAATGAAGTATTATTACTAACTCTAGTCATTATTTTGTACATTCAATCCCCAGAACTAATTTGTCTTATAACTGAAAGTTTGATTCTTTTGATCATCATCCCCATCCCTTGCCAACCCTCCCCTGATCTAGACCCTAGTAGCCACCTTCCTACTCTTAATGTCTATGGATCCAATATTTTTAACCTCCAAATATAAAGGAAGTCATACAGTATTTGTATTTCTATGTCTAGCTTATTTGACTTAGAATAATGTCTGCTAGTTTCCTCCTTGTTATTGCAAAGGGCATATTTTTTCTTCTTTATGACTAATACTCCATTGGGTGTGTATGTGTCAGAGGGCAGGGGGGGTTTCATGGTTCAGATATAAGGTATCACCCAAAATTCATGTTTAAGACAATGCAAGAATGCTCAGAAGTGAAATGTTTAGATTACGATGAGAGTTGTAACCTAATCAATGAATGAATCCATTGATACAGATTAACTGGTGGTAACTGTAGGCATAAGTGAGCGTCACTGGTAGGAAAGAATGTGAAGAGCAATCCCAAAGCAATAAGACAGTGGGATTATGAGGCATTTGTGAAATGGCCACAGAAAAGGAGTGGAAAAAACTACTAAGAAAATATGAACAGTTTTGGTCACTGGTTGGGTCTGAAAGAGGGAAACATGCAGGAATGAAAATCGCACTGAGGTCTTCTACTACAATGGCCAGGAAAACATAGCTTTGTCAAAAATTAAAAATAGATAAGATTTTGATTTTAGTTTTGACACAAAACATATTTTTTTCTTCTAAATTTGGTCTTTGTGAAAACACACACACACACACACACACACACACACAAATCTTGGCCCCAAAGCAATAAAGTCTTATAGACCTCTAGTCAGTAATAAACCTTCATAATATCTTTACTCAGCTGCTATCACTTCAATATGTTCATGAAACCAGCTCAACAACTCATTTCTCTTTTCTCCCACCAACTCTTCCATTTTTTAGAGCACCAGTTCCCTCAGCTTTGTTGTACTAGCTTGGAGTTTGATTAAAAAGAGAAAATACTAAGCCTAACAGTGTTTACTATATCTTAGTCCTTCGAAACGTTTTATATACAAGAACACCCTTCTTTTCCAAACAACTGTTTAAGTTATTTGCTATTATTGTTCCTACGTATAGAAAGAAAGCAGGCATAGAGATATTTGATGCTCAAGGTAATTCAATAAGTGGTGGAGTGTGAATTCATTTTGGCCTTGGAGAGTCCACATTTAGCCACTGTCTGGAGTGTCTCTCTAATGACTGCACTGTTTCTTCTTCATCAGCGGAGAGAGAATTGGCCTGTCAGCTTAAGGAATCACACCACACCCCCTGTATTTCTGGGGTGGAAGAAGACAATATATGTTTACTTACCAAGGCCCTAAAATGTTGAATGTTAATCATATGTCTGTTTCCTTCTTATTTGTGCTCATTTAACTAACAATGATATCCAGTGATTGCCCAAGCTTTGCTGGCCTTTTTGCTCTGCTGAAGTTGGGAATCCAGACCAAGAGTCCCAGAAGTAGTAGAAAGGATGTCATGCTCTCTTATCACATAGTTAACTTTGTTCTTCACAATATACCAAAACAAATATAAGGAATGTCTTGATTCTCTGAGGCTCAAAGCCAGTTAGAGGAAAAATATATTGGTGAATTTGAAACAGCTGGTTGTCATGGAACCGAACTTGACTTCGGAAAGCCTGATTTAAGAAATCTTGAATTTAATTACTAGAGCCACAGTATGATTATAATAATGGGTCAAAACAAATGAACTAAGAACAAAATTCTGTGCACTCACACACTCTAACTTCAGTATTAGTATCTATTTAGTCTGTGGAGATAGAATTTAAGACATTGGGAAGAGAAATTCACTCAATCAGGAAGTCACAGTTACAAATGGATAAAAATATGTCACCGCATTTACGAAATACATTGCAGGGTAACTCAACTTACACTATGTAATTTGATTTTTATAATCACTCTTTTGAAAACATAGGGAATATTTTTATCACCTCTATTTTAGAAAGCAAGAAAATGAAACTCACCAAATAAGTGACTTACCCAAGTTGATGAACCTATTAAGTTGTAAATTACCCAGATCTTCTAAATTTAATTCCTGTGTCCCTTGGGATTTTTAATTGGCATAAGCAGAAACAAAATAACTCCCAAATCTCAGTAGTTTATGCCAATAAAGCTCCTTTCTGATTCATGCTTACTGGGTTGGCAGGATGTCCTACTCCACATGGGGACTCTAGCTGATGGATCTCTTTCTCTTGCAGATACACCATCTGGAAGGTGATGTTTCCTCAGTTGCTGAGTCAGGGGAAGAGAGCACCAAAGGGTCTCATTCCAGTAATTGAATGCTTCATCATTTCTGCTCATAAACCGTTATCCAGAGATAGTCACATAGTGGAAAATCTCACCCTTCTTTGAGCCCAGAATGGGAGGAAAATTGGATGTGGGTAATCACTAGGTGAGTTTTCAGTCATTATGACCTTGAATGACTAATAATCAAAGGTATACAAATGAGCACTAAAAACATTATTAAGTAATTCTCCATAGCTTGGCTTTCTGAAATTAATTTCTGTTCTGATGACACAAATGAAAAAAGGAATAACAATTAAAAAAAACAAAAAACCCTTTAGAGTAAATCCAAAACACATCAAGCATGCTAGCCACATTTAAAGTGACAATAGCCTGAAAGGAAGTTAACAAAAACCTTCCTTTTACCCAGAAAACGTTAGCCAGTATTGCTGAGATGACTAAAAGGTCTTCTTTAGAGACTGAGCTTCTAAGGTACATCGGAGAGAAGAACTGATGTCCTTGATATCAGAACAGAGAGAAGGAATAAACATAGCAGCAGCAAGTTTGCTTATTAATTAACTAATTAATTATTTACCCTTAGAGCAACGTATTAAAAAACCCCCAAGAACCCTCATGATACTTTGGAAAGGTAGAGCAGTGGTTTTTTAAAATTTTTCAAAAATATTTTGTAATTAGAAGTTGTGGACAAGGATAAAGAAGGATTATCAATTAGTATTGCCCTGAATTCAGGAAACTTGAGAGAGTAGCTAGTTAAATGGCCTAAAAAAATTTGTATCTTGGAAATCAATGAGACAGAATAATTTAATGGGAAAAGGGTGAGCTACAGAGTGAAGTGTCCTTGATCTGGATCTTGATAAGCCTCAGGCAGGTTGACTATAAAACAACACAAATATTAACACATGTTTCAGTGGGTAATCATGAAGAACCAATGGGATAATTTTAGTGAAAGCACTCTTTAAACAGGAAAGCACCAATATTTTTTTAAATACAGGTTATCGTAAATTTGTTGGATTGATATGAATTAAAAAAAGAACAAAATCCTATGACAGGTAAGAACCAGGGTATTACCATTAGAAATGTGATCAGAGGAACTTCTACCCTCAAATTTCTTCATTTCTTATGTCTTATTGATGGCATTTATTTTAAATGTGTTATATTCTGTTCTTCCTCCCTTAATACAGGTACAAGAAACTTAAAAAGTCATTTTATGTCTAGGGGTGTATAACACTTAGAAATATTTTTTCTAAATCTATTTTCCATGATCAGTGAAAATATCATATGTGAAGAAAAAGGAAACAAAAAAGATGTTTTAGGTTTTCAATCATGCTGAAAAGGTGGAATGGTTATATTTTTTTTTTCTTTTTGTCCTGAAAGACTTCTCTGTAAACATATTCCATATGAGCCATATGATGAGAATTCATCCATTTTAGGGAAGAAGTAATTTGTGTATCCACCTCCAGCATGTGACATGACCTCCTTTATACAAAAGGCTGTGCTTTTATGAGATTCTTTAATTTTAACTGCTAAACTGAACTTGGTCAAATAAATAACTTGATGAAATAAGTGACGACTAATAATTTGTTGAATTTGTACCTGTATTACATTATGTGACCAGTGTTGCAAAACAACATGCTTATGCTGCTTGCTATGGAGCTGGACTTTGACTTGAAGTAATTCAGTGGGTAGAGAAGCAGGTGTTAAAAAACTCTTTGCGGGGCAGTGGGGACTGTTATAATGGTTGCTTTACATGAACTGACTCCTTCTGTTATAATGGTTGCTTTACATGAACTGACTCCTTCTGGAATATAGCTTTCATCTTTTAATTATAGTTAGAGCCAAAATTTTAACATGTGCCCATGAAAACCACAGACTTAGAAATTTCCTGGAAAGAAAGTGCTTGCAAAAGCAAGAAGTTACTCATATCTCCAGCACACTTAAGAATATTCCCATAAGAATAGACTTACATGGGGGGGGGGAGACACCTTGCTCTTTCTTTTTCTTCTCAACTAGACTCATCCACTTATTTATTCATTTGTTCATGCAACATATATTTGTTGAAAACTACCTTTTCTAGGCATTTTTCCAGGAGCCAGGCATATGGTAGGGTAAGAAGACAGAATTTATGAGTTTGAAGGACTTTTTACTTATGGAGGGTCTCATTGAGTATTTGATAGCAAGCAGAGACCTATGTCAACCAGCCTTACGAAATTGGAAGTGCATATTTGGAAACACAGGTTACATTTGCATCTGGAGGAAAAATTTTCCAGTCACAAACGCAAATGCCCAATGTAAGAGTGTTCTTGATATGTGTGAGAAAGAAGCAAATGTGGCTACCTTGGAATGAGAACATGAAAGAAACAGCCTAGAAGTCAGATCCTGGAGGGCTTCGTATATCAGAATGAGAATTATGGGTTTGCTTTTGTGATGGTAGCCATTGGAGATTTTGGAATAGGGGAAAGAGACAGAGCTGAATTTGTGCTCTGAGCATTGCCCTGACTGCATGCTGAAGGCTACAGAGAATTAGTATGCAAGCAGAAACCAATTATGAGGTAAGTGCAGCAAGTCAGAAACCCAACTCCACACACTAAAGACATTCTCTGATTGTTATTTAAGGGGAAAATTAATATGATAAACTAACTAAAGGCTGGAGCTCAAGAAGCCCCATTTTGATTTGACTGAACTTTGTGACTCTGTTTGGTTGTTTACTACTCCTTGAAGAAGTTGATAAATTCCAAAATTGTTAACATCTCAGTTTTACTTATCATTGAAATCCTGATACCTGTCTTTCCTTCCACCTGTAATGGTGACAGGATCAAAGGATTACACATTATAATGTGCAATAAAAGTACTGAGTAAACCATAAGCTTCAAATCATGGTGCTCTACAAATGGCAGGCATGTTTATGCCTGATTATTGCTGATCTGATTTTCAGCACAAAGCTATTTTCTTTAGAACCAAGCAGCATTCCAAACCACAAGAAATCATGCCTGGTACCCCAAGTAAAGTAGATGGCATCTGAAGATAATCATTTATTCTTTAGAAACTGATTTTTGCCTTGAAATTCAGGAAGCATAAAATTGACCAATTTGAAATACTTACAGATGTTGGAGTAACTTTTTAAAAATGTCTCCATGAAATGTCACTGTTATAGTTATGAAAGTGAGCCATAGTGATTTGTCTGGCTATATTGAAGATTGCAGTCATATCTCAGGACATTGACATACCTGTCTATGCCTGGTTACCTTGACCTCCTGTTAGGACAAACCAAAAAGCAAAATGAAATGGTGCTTTTGATTTTGTAGAATTTAATCTAATCCTTTCTGAGTGAATAGAAAAACCAACAGGATGCCTCTACTGATGTCCCCAACTTTCCATCTCACTGTTCAATCTCTTCTTTTCCCTCACTTGTTGTACTGAAAACACAATGGCATATGGTTGGCATGACTGGTTAGGGAGTTCCAAACTGCTTTTGAAAAGCTCTAGCCCATTAAGGGTCCTATGCTTTGTCATTAACTATTTTTTTCCTTGGTTCTCCAAGCTCCTTACTTAGTTTTTGTCAAGGTTTCTTGAAGGTCAGTGCACAAGCAAACCTTTCTTTTCAGGAGCAGATAGAGGTGAGGAAGGCAGGAAATTTTAAAAATGTTGCCCTTTGCTTGATACTGTGGTAGGCACCTGCAGTTCCAACTGTTCTGGGAAGCTAAGGCAGAATGATCTTGAGCCCAGGATTTTGAGACCAGCATGGACAAGGCAGCAAGGACCTTATCGTAAAAAAAAAAAAAAAAAAAAAAAAAAAAAAAAAGTTGATCATCAAATATTTTTGGCTAACATAAGAACACATTATTTATAATCCCAGCATTTATAGATACTTAGATTTTATAAAAAGCTTTTTCATATTTATCTGTTTTTCAAAACCTAGACACACACATACATACTGTGAAAGATCTCACAATTATTTTGTGATGCAGAAACAGAGATATACAAAGGTAATTTGTTGACATTGAAATTAACTTTTCAACTTTAATTATGTTTTCTTCTACAGATTCATAACTGCCTAGGAAAATTTGTTAAACAGTCTTGCAAATGTATACTCTTAAGTAATTTAATATTTTATATATAAGCATATCTTCCTGGAAGGAGATTAGGAACTTAATGGAATGGAGAGTTTTACAAGGTGGCTGTGCCTGGGTTGGAATTCCCACTCTTCCACCTAGTAGCTTTTCAACAAGTGCCATTTATCCAAAAACATGTATCGATCACATATCAGGTGACAGATGCTGTGCTAGAAACTTGTACCAGCAACAGCTAAGATTCTCATTTTCTATATGAGAAAGCCAGGAAAGAGACACAAATTACCTAATTTTATAAAGAGAAGTCGGAAGGAGAGGAGGTCCTAAATCCTTCTCTCCATTCATTCTCATGCTATTCTCCTATGCCTAATGCATGCACTGATTTTATTGGTTTTAAGAACACAACTTTTACAAAATATTATTTATATAGAAGAACTTATCATTTCTTTAAAGGAAGTTGTATTTCAAATGGATGAAATTGGTTATGGAAGCTTTGAATCCAGCTGTTGGATATTTAAGGATCCATAATATCAATTCCCAAAGAAGTGTAATGAACAAATAACCACTGGAAGACAAAATAAAATTAAAAAGGTAGAAAATAAGAAAATTTTTAGTGGATAACATGAGTTGTGACTCTTAATTTGTATGTACACATTCAGAACATTGTAATTATGAGATGCATAAAAAGAAATTGGTACTAAAAGAGAGTAAAATCTACTAAAGTCCGTGTAAAATACATGTAAGATTTTTTTCCTAATTTGCAGGACACAGAACACCAAGAAATGGAAAATGTATTGTAAAATTTATATCAGTGAAATATTCACATTAAAATCATAAAAGAAAGGATAGCAAAATCCAATGTCGTAGAGACAGCAAGGACAGACCCAACAACTCTGCTTAGAGTGCAGGCGGCCCGGGGCAGTCCTGGGGTCCTACATCAGAGAGCCCCAGGCCCAGACTCCATCCAGTCCCGCCAACCTCCACTCCAGAGTAGGAGACAGCAAGGACAGACCCACCAATTCTGCTTAGAGTGTAGGCAGGCCCGGGGCAGCCCCAGGGTCCTACACCAGAAAGCCCCAGGCCCAGGATCCATCCAGTCCCACCGATCTCTGCCCCAGAGCAGGAGACAGCAAGGACAGACCAGCCAACTCGGCCTGAGCCCAGGCGGGCCCAGGACAGCCCCACTGACATTTACCCCATTGCGGTTAGCCCCAGACCACCATAGGAGCTCAGACTCAACCAGTTCGGCCCGTGCCAACCAGTGTGAACCCAGCTTCAGGTAGCATACTTTGAGGGTCAGTGACAGGTTCTGATAGTCCAGTGCTAAGGGGAGGCACAGATAACCTGCAAGGGTATTTAAAAAATATAGGGAAGAATCTGTAATAACTCAGATCTACAGTGCAAAAAGTAAAGCAAACAGACATCATGAAAAAACAGGGGAGGAAAATACCCCAAACAAACCAGGATTCTACAATAACAGAACCCATGCTCAGTGAAGTTGACGAAATGTTAGAGAAGGAGTTCAGAAGGTTCATAATTAAAATGATCTGTGAATCAAAGAATGATCTAAATGAGCAAATACAGGCAAAAATTGACCACTACAACAAAGATATAAGAGAGCAAATACAGGTAACAAAAGATTACTTCAAAAAAGAGATCGAAACTCTGGAAAAAAAAGTCAGAAATCCTTGAAATGAAGGAAACAATTAACCAAATAAAAAACACAATTGAAGGCATCACCAACAGACTAGATTAACTGGAAGAAAGATCCTCAGACAATGAAGACAAAGTATATAATCTTGAAAATAAAGCTGACCACACAATGAAGATAGTAAGAAACCATCAACAGAACATCCAAGAAGTATGGGACAGCATCAAAAGACCAAATCGAAGAATAATTGGCAAGAGGAAGGCACAGAGTTTCAAACCAAAGGAATGCACAACCTCTTTAATGAGATAATATCAGAAAATTTCTTAAGCATGACGAATGAATCGGAAAACCAAATACAAGAGGCTTATAGGACACCAAATGTACAAAATTACAACAGATCTACACCAAGACACATTATAATGAAAATGCCTAGCATACGGAACAAGGATAGAATTTTAAAGGCCGCAAAAGAGAGGAATCAGATCACATATAGGGGGAGACCAATTCGTATCACAGCAGATTTTTAAATTCAGACACTCAAAGCTAGGAGATCATGGAACAACATATTCCAAGCTCTGAAGGAAAAGGGATGCCAACCAAGAATCTTATACCCAGCAAAATTAAGCTTTAGATTTGAGGACGAAATAAAAACCTTCCATGATAAACAAAAGTTAAGAGAATTTACAAGCAGAAAGCCAGCACTACGGAATATCCTAGGCAAAATATTCCATGAAGAGGAAAAGAAAAACAATGATTAAAATCAACAGAGGGAGGTATTACACTAAAGGAAAAACAATTAGAAGAGAAACCATGTCAAGGTAAATACCAGAAATAAAAATGGCTGGGAATATAAAACACATCTCAATAATAACTCTGAATGTTAGTGGCCTAAACTCACCAATCAAAAGACATAGATTAGCAGATTGGATCAAAAAAACAGACCCAACAATATGCTGCCTCCAAGAGACTCATCTCATAGGAAAAGACATCCATAGGCTCAGGGTAAAAGGTTGGGAAAAATCCTGCCACTCATATGGACAGAGGAAACAAGCTGGGGTTTCCATCCTAATATCAAATAAAGTAGACTTCAAGCTAAAGTCAATCAAAAGGGATAAAGAAGGACACTATATACTGCTCAAGGGAACCATACACCAACAAAACTTAACAATTATAAATATATATGCCCCAAACAATGGAGCATCCATGTTCATCAAACAAACTCTCCTGAAGTTTAACAGTCAAATTGACCACAACACAATAATTCTGGGTGACTTTAACACACCCGTTTTACCACTGGATAAATCTTCCAAACAAAAGCTGAACAAAGAAATCATAGAACTCAAAAAAAAAATAAATAAATAAACAACTTAGACTTAATTGACATATATAGAATATTTCATCCTTCAATGAGTGAATACACTTTCTTCTCAGCAGCACAAGGAACCTTCTCTAAAATAGACCATATACTGGGCCACAAAACAACTCTGAGCAAATACAAAAAAGTTGAGATTCTACCCTGCATTCTATCTGACCATAATGGAATGAAATTAGAAATCAATGATAAAATAAGAAATAAAAGCTACTCCAACACCTGGAGACTAAATAATAAGCTACTGAATGAACAATGGGTTGCAGATGACATCAAAGAGGAGATTAAAAAATTCTTAGAGGTGAATGAGGACACAGACACAACATATCGAAATCTCTGGGACACTATGAAGGCAGTTCTAAGAGGAAAGTTCATTGCATTGAGTTCATTCCTCAAAAGAAGAAAAAGTCAACAAATAAATGATTTAAAATTACATCTCAAAGCTCTATAAAAAGAAGAACAATCCAACACCAAAAGTGGTAGAAGACAGGAAATAATTAAAATCAGAACTGAAGTTAATGAAATTGAAACCAAAGAAACAATTGAAAAAATTGACAAAACAAAAAGTTGGTTCTTTGAAAAAATAAATAAAATTGACAGACCCTTATCCAGGCTAACAAAGAGAAGGAGAGAGATAACTCAAATTACTAATATATGTGATGAAAAAGGAAATATCACAACAAACACTACAGAAATACAGGAAATAATTCGAAATTATTTTGAAAACCTGTACTCCAACAAAATACAAAACATCAAAGGCATCGACAAATTTCTAGAGTTGTATGATGTGCCCAAACTTAAGCAAGAGGATATACATAATTTGAACAGACCAATTTCAAGTGACAAAATAGAAGATGCCATCAGAAGCCTACCAAACAAGAAAAGCCCAGGACCAGATGGATACACAGCTGAGTTCTACAAGACCTTCAAAGAAGAACTGATACCAATGCTCTTCAATTTATTTCAGGAAATAGAAAAAGAGGGAGTACTTCCAAACTCATTCTATGAGGCCATCATCACCCTGATCCCCAAACCAGGCAAAGACACATCCAAAAAAGAAAACTTCAGACCCATATCTTTAATGAACATAGATGCAAAAATTCACAATAAAATTCTAGCAAAACGGATACAGAAACATATCAAAAATATAATACACCACAATCAAGTGGGGTTCATTCCAGGGATGCAAGGGTGGTTCAACATACGGAAAACAATAAATGTAATTTACCATGTCAATAGACTCAAAGATAAGAACCATATGATTATCTCAATAGATGCAGAAAAAGCATTTCACAAAATACAGCACCCCTTCATGCTCTAAACACTAGAAAAACTAGGGATAACCGGAACATATCTCAACACCATAAAAGCTATATATGCTAATCCCCAGGCCAACATTATTCTAAATGGAGAAAAATTGAAAGCATTCCCTTTAAAAACTGAAACAAGACAGGGATGCCTTCTTTCACCACTTCTATTCAACATAGTAATTGAAATGCTGGCCAGAGCAATAAGACAGACGAAAGAAATTAAAGGGATACAGATAGGTAAAGTAGAACTCAAATTATCATTATTTGCTAATGATATGATTTTATACCTAGAAGACCCAAAAAATTCCACCAGAAAACTTCTACAACTCATAAATGAATTCAACAAAGTAGCAGGATACAAAATCAACACCCATAAATCTAAGGCATTTCTATATATCAGTGATAAATCCTCTGAAAGGGAAATGAGGAAAACTACCCCGTTTACAATAGCATCAAAAGAAAATAAAATACTTGGGAATCAACTTAACCAAAGACGTGAAAGACCTTTATAATGAAAACTACAGAACACTAAAGAAAGAAATTATGGAAGACCTTAGAAGATGGAAAGATGTACCCTGTTCTTGGATACGCAGAACTAATACTGTCAAATGACCATACTACCAAAAGCACTATACAGATTTAATGCAATGCCTATCAAAATCCCAATGACATTCCTCATAGAAATAGAAAAAGCAGTCATGAAATTCATCTGGAAAAATAAGAGACCCAGCATAGCTAAAGCAATCCTTAGTAAAAGGAGTGAAGCAGGTGGCATCTCTATACCAGACCTTAAATTATACTACAGAGCAATAGTAACAAAAACAGCATGGTCTTGGCACCAAAATAGGCCAGTAGACCAATGGTACAGAATAGAGGACACAGAGACTAACACATATAATTTCAGCTATCTTATATTAGATAAAGGTGCCAAAAATGTACATTGGAGAAAAGATAGCCTCTTCAACAAATGGTGCTAGGAAAACTGGAAATCCATATGCAATAAAATGAAATTAAACCTATATCTCTCACCATGCACAAAATTCAACTCAAAGTGGGTCAAGGATCTAGGAATTAGACCAGAGACACTACACCTAATAGAAGCAAAAGTAAGCTCTAATCTCCAACATGTTGGATTAGGTCCCAAGTTCCTTAATAAGAATCCTGTAGCACAAGAATTAATACCAAGAATCAATAAATGGGATAGACTCAAATTATAAAGCTTCTTCTCGGCAAAAGAAACAATCAGTGAGGTGAACAGAGAGCCTACTAATTGGGAACAAATTTTTACCACATGCACGTCAGATAGAGCACTAATCTCTAGAATATATAAAGAACTCAAAAATCAAATCTCCATGAAAACAAATAACCCAATCAATAAATGGGCCAAGGAACTGAACAGACACTTCTCAGAAGAAGATATACAATCAATCAATAAATACATGAAAAAATGCTCAACCTCTCTGGCAATTAGAGAAATGCAAATCAAAACCACTCTAAGATTTCATCTCACACCTGTCAGAATGGCAGTTATTAAGAACATAAACAACAATAAATGTTGGGAGAGGATGTGGAGAAAAAAGCACACTCATACATTGTTGGTGGGACTGCAAAATGGTGCAGCCAATATGGAAAGCAGTATGGAGATAACTTGGAAAACTTGGAATGGAACCACCTTATGACCCAGCTATCCCACTCCTTGGTCTTTACCCAAAAGACCTGAAAACAGCATACTACAGGGATACAGCCACATCAATGTTTATAGCAGCACAATTCACAATAGCTAAACTGTGGAACCAACCTAGATGCCCTTCAGTAGATGAATGGATAAAGAAAATGTGGTATATACACACAATGGAATATTACTCAGCAATAAGAGAATAAAATCATGGCATTTGCAGGAAAATGGATGGAGTTGGAGAATATAATGCTAAGTGAAGTTAGCTAATCCCAAAAAGCCAAATGCCAAATGTTTTCTCTGATATAAGGAGGCCAATTCACAGTCAGGTTGGGATGGGGAGCATAGGAGGATTAGAGGAATACTAGAATGGCCAATGGGGAGGGAGGGGAAGGGAGGGGGCAAAAGGGGAAGGAAAAAAATAAGATGGTAGAATGAGATGGATATCATTACCCTAAATGCATGTATGAAGTCACAAATGGTATGAATATACTTTGCATACAACCAGAGATTTGTAAAAAAGTGCTCTCTATATGTGTAATATGAAATGTAATGTATTCTGCTGTCATTTATACCATCTTAGAATAAAAAATAATTTAAAATAAAATAAAATGTAAGCAAAAAAAAAATCCAATGTCGTTAATCAAATAGTAAAATCAGGATGTGATAGATGTCAAAAGAGTACATAAAGTAAATTAAATATTGAGATTTATCTTCACATAAATTTAAACAATTTAATAAAGAAAATTAGTTAAAGAGCCCTTAACACAAATGATGGCCTTTCGTAGAGTGCAATTCAATTGAACATTTCATATTTTAAAGTTTTTTTTTTTTTTTTTTTTTTTTTTTGGTACTGGGGATTGAACTCAGGGGCACTTGACCACTGGGCCACATCCCCAGCCCTTTTTTTGTATTTTATTAGAAGCAGGGTCTCATTGAGTTACTAAGTGCCTCGCCATTGCTGATGGCTGGCTTTGAACTCATGATCCTCCTGCCTCAGCCTCCCAAAGTGCTGGGATTACAGGCGTGCGCCACCGCGCCCGGCCATATTTTAAAGTTTTGTTAATAGCATTTCTAGTTTTCTTGGATACACATCTGTGTTAAGTACTAGTAAACATTAATATGTAAATACATTTAAGTAGTTGTCAGAAAATGTCATTTTTCTATTTTTATAGCATAGTTATCCAATTACATAATATATTATTTTTTAAAACAAAGTATTAGAGATAAAATGCACACACCAAGATATAATAATAATGTAATATTTTCCAGCTGTGTTTGTTATTAGGTCCATAATTCTGTGTCATCCACACTATTTCTATTGAAGGAAACATCTACGACTCAAGTCCATTAAATCTGGTCAACAGATAGAATGAATATCTTGGGGCAAGGAGATAATATTTTTGAAATGCATGTACTTCTATTTCCATAAAATTCCAAAATTTAGGGATGAAAAACAGATGGATAAACAGATGGATAGAGGTAGATTGTGATTGATAAACAGCATGGTCCTTATGGTATACATAAATGTTATTTGTAAAAATGGCTATTTCTAGATAATTAGAGGCAGTTTTAAACTATTGGACAAAATATGACTCTTTATAAATATACAAATATTTTAAAGCTACTAGAATGGCAGTTTCCAATATTTATAAGCTATCACATTGTTCAATATTATTCTGAATAACTTGAAAGGTCAGTCCTCAAATTCTCCTGACTTTTTACAATATGTTCTAGATATTTGGCTTTTTAGTTTAGGGACTCTGTCATCCTTACTTACAATGTATTCTAATATGTTTTTCCCTACAAATCAGAATAAAAGGCTTTCCTCCAATTTCTGTAATTATTTCAACATAATGGACCCCACACACCCACTTTTTTGGGTCTTCCTATAAAAAATTTTTATCCCAAATATCTCTCCTTTTCTTGAGGGAGGGCAGAGCAGGAGGTCAAACCTTGCACATCCAAAACAAGCACTCTTCCACTGAGTTATGTCCCCAGCTATTTTTAAGGCAAGGTTAAAATTAAAATAATAATTCTAAAGGAGAGTTTTCCTAAGACCAGAAACTTACTGAATTGCTTAGAAAATGCTTTCTATTTCTTTTTAAATGGTGTCTTATTTGAAATTGTAGGTGTGATCCATATAAGCTTACAGGATCCTAGCCAAATTAAAAAAATTATTATAATAATAGCTAACATTTATTTAGAGTTGTTCTTTGGGCCAATTTTTCCCCAAACGCTTGACCTTTTAGCATTTCATTTAATCCACACAATAATTCTATGGCAAGGGTGAGCTTCATTTAATACATGGTAAAATAAGATATAAAGGAGAAAATTACCATGTTCAGGATCACTTACTTCTGAGAGAAGGACCAAGAAAAGAAACCAAGTAGCCTGGTGCCAGGATCTTCTTGCTTAACACTCTTACTCCAAATGTTCAGTAATAATGGTTAAAGCCAAGTTTTAAGCAGCATTGAATTAGTCATTATCAGCTTTTCTTCTCATAGTTTTTTGTATTAGTTTTAGGTAATCCTCAGACCATTCACAAAGCACTTAAATTTACACATTGGTCATGTGTTATGATTGAGAAAACTGAACCACAACGGACATTTACAGGCACACATTTTATCTCAGTTCTCTGATAAAAATTGGCATAAGTCACCACACTGTCTTGTCCTGCCTACACCACACCACAGGACATTTACAGGCACACATTTTATCTCAGTTCTCTTATAAAAATTGGCATAAGTCACCACACTGTCTTGTCCTGCCTACACCACACCACAGCTCTTTCTCAATGTCCTTTGCAGAGTTATCTTCCATGTGCCTTTAAAACATTAGTGGTCTACAGGATTTTAAACTGAAAATCAGTCTCCATCAATTTCCAAGTGATGTGGATTTTTTTTTTTTTTTTTTTTTTTTTTTTTTTTGGTACCAGGGATTGAACTCAGGGGCACTCGACCACTGGGCCACATCCCCAGCCCTTTTTTGTATTTTATTTAGAGACAGGGTCTCACTGAGTTGCTAAGTGCCTTGCCATTGCTGAGGCTGGCTTTGAACTCACGATCCTCCTAGCCTCAGCCTCCCAAAGTGCTGGGATTACAGGCGTGCGCCACCACGCCCAGCTGATGTGCATCATTTTGCCTCAACAATCACCTGTGTGCTTTAATGACTTCAAAATTTCTTGTCCAGACAAGAGAAACATTAAGATATGTTAGGATATATCATTGTCTCTTTAAAAGCTATGCTACATTCTTCCACAGGGATATAATGACAGAATTATACTTATCAATGTTCTCCAAATTGCCTTATCTCCCTATTTCTTGGCCTCACCTTAGCATATTTCCACTCAGAAAACTCTCTGTATACTTTGTGGTCTAACTCTTTCTCCTGTGCCTGGTATTTTTCAAGTCATCAGGCGCTATAGACTTTTCCTCCTTGTATTGCTGATGTACTTTACATTCTTGTATTTTGAAATGTAGACTGTCGTAACAGATCCTTAATTGTTCTCTTTTTTTTTTTTTGACATTTTTCTCCAACCTATTCTGTGTTCTACTTCAATATCAGCTGTCCCCTTCTGAAGCACGCAAACAAGCAAGTAAACAAACAAAAATGACTTTCCTGATGTTACTTATATGTCACCATCTAACAACTCCACACACCCATGGAAAATGCTGTGGTTTTCTGATGTAGCATATAAAGTTATCTCATCATAATTTTGACCAACCTCTTTTCTCACCTCCTTTATCTTTATCCTCTTAAACTGTCCTATAACTACAGAAACCTTCTTTCTCCTACAATGCCATAATGACATGACACATCTTTTTTTTTTTTTCCAATTTGGCAATGCTGAGGATCAAATCTAGTGCCTCAAAAAATGGTAGGCAAGTGCTCCACCACTGAGCTTGTTATATAATGTAAGAGCCTTAATGAGGAGGTAGCTAAGATGGCGGCTGGCTGAGAGCAAAAGAGGAGACGTTTAATTGTTTTCTCCTGAACTTATTGTAATCTACTAAGAATCTTTCTGTGCCCATGAACACTGTGTGACACACCTGTAGTTGAGCTTGTGACACATGTATACTTGTTAAGGTGAAGATTATTTAAGCAGGTAGGGTTGGAGTTGTTTGGAGGTTGTTGTTGGAGTTGGAGAGAGAAGTCAGAAGAGATAGCAGAATAAAGAACCTACTCGTTTCCAGTCTGCCTCCGAATTCTTTCCCGCGGTATCGTTCCTACAGGCGGCAGCAGTTGCAGGCGGCAACAATGTCCCCAATTTGTTATTTATTCTTAAAAAAAAAAACAAAAACAAAAAAATAACAAAACAAAACAAAAAACCTGCTCTCTAATCTCTCAAAACTCTCTTCTCATTTACTTAACACAGAATAATCCTCAATTTTCATTCCTCATATGAATCATAAACCCTCCACAGAACAGTGGCCAATACTAGGAAAATTATTCCCTCTTCTATGTCTAATAGCATTTTGTTTTGTATCTACAATTGTTATTGGGGGGGTCCCTATTTTATTTTATTTATTTATATTTTGGTCCTGAGGATTGAACTCAGGGGCACTCAACGACTGAGCCATACCCCCAGCTCTATTTTGTATTTTATTTAGAGACAGGATCTTACTGAGTTGCTTAGGGCCTCTCTAAGTTGCTAAAGCTGGTTTTGAACCTGTGATCGTCCTGTCTCAGCTTCCCGAGATACTGGGATTCAGGCATGTACCACCATGCCCATCTCCAATTTTACTTTTAATTTATTTATTTTTCCAACCCTTTATTTCAAATCAAATGAGGTATGGTATGAGTTGTAAAGACTCTATAAAAAAACTTTCCCTGTAAAACTGTTTGGTATATAGTGGATATGCAGCAAATATTACCTCAGTCATAAATGGTCAAATAGTGGAGAATAATTATAAGATTTGTACGGAATTGGCACATATTCTGTGTTTATCTCAAGAAAGAATGATGTCAATATAAGACACTAGTTTGAATTCCATAGAACCTGAAAAAAGTATGCTGGCATTAATGCAAAAGTAATAATCTATTCGTATGATAGCAAAAATGTCACATTGTTATAAAATTCTTATTACTGTACTTAAAAAGACTTGTGAACATTAATTTTCACAGTACAGATCTATAACAAAACTGACATTTCAAGGTCAAAAATGCTAATTGAGTCTTGGGCAATGCAAGATGCTTTACTGGAATGAAGTTGGAATAATTAACATTGCAGATAAAGTACCTTATGTTTGATTAATAAAATAAGAATATCAGTTTAGGGCAAAGGTTAGTGGAAAAAACAAAAGCTTTTCTTTTCTCCTTAAGATTACTGTTAAGCCACTTTTGATGCCAGTAGATAAGCCAAAACTATTTTCTATATATTATTCTGCTTTGGGATTTTGTTTAATTTCTCTTTCAGATGTCAGACAGTGTTTTTAAAACTTCATCATGAATATGAATCTGTTGGGAAGATTTAATAGTTCTGGGTTAGGCCACTGTTTCTGCATTTCTGTTTGCTCCCTGATGAATCCTGTGCTTTTGGTCTGTGTACCACACACTGAATAAAGTGGGTTCAGAGCAATTATTCCAAATTCTGCTGAGTATTGTAATAACTAGGGAATCTTTAAACAGACACTAATTTAACTGGCTCACACTGCCACATTCTCTGATTTAACTGGTGTGGGATGTTGCTTGAGCATTAGCATTTTTAAAAACTCCCAGATGTTTCTGGTGTATGGAAAATTTGGGAAACTTATAATTTAGGGGACATTTAAAACTAATATATACTTACTTTATTACAAACTGTTAATATTTTATTTTGTGCACTTGCCTAGCACATGGGAAGTCCTAGGTTAATCCCCATCACTGAAAAAAAGATAAGAAAAGAAATAAATACTTTATTTTGCTGATTTTCATTAGTTATATATGGATGAATAAAACCTATACTTATTAGCTACATCTGCAGTTTATCTGTGAATCAGTATTTGTGAAAAGTACAGAATATGAGGTTATTGATGAAATGTCACCAAAATCTGTATATAATAGATGAAAATAAATATGTACTATATTGTGTGTGTGTTTTTGTTGTTGTTGTTCTTTTTTTTTTTTTTTTTTTTAGTGAATATACAGGGGGAATAAATGCCAGCAAAACAGAGTCTTAGTTAGAGTACTATAAGTTTGCATATACATACACACACTTAAATACTTATTAACATATATATAGTATCATGAATCAAGTATTGTCTTGAGTGCTTTACATACAAATTAATACAACCTTATATTATAGGTACTATTATTATCCCCATTTTTGAGATTGAAAGAGGGGCACAGAGAAGTTATATACTTTTCCTAGGTGACATAATTAGCTAGAAGCAAAACCAAAATTTTTAACCCAGTAGTCTCTCAGGGTCAATAGTCTGCTATGTTATGCTATTTTTTAATAATTCATTTTGAGAATTTGTCTAGTAAGTTTGATACTTCTTCATTTTAACAGGGCATCTCTCTGAAATTAGTGCCTAAAAATGATGATACACATTTGTGTTGCAATAAGGAAAGAGCTGATTGTATTTTGCATGACTTTGTACCTGATCTGGTTGTAATCAGTTGAGATCTGGCAAAGGTGTTTTACTAATATTATGATAGATGCTAGAATGAACCTATAGGCTATGAGAATGGCATTGTTAGAGATCTTTGTTAGAGAACATTCACTTTTGAACGGAAATAAGTCATTAATGTTTTCAACAGTGAGGCAAACCAAGGTTTGCAGTACTTTTATTTAAAGTAACAAAATCCTCTAATATTATAGAACTGATTTAAAATGGCAGAAAATGATATGAAATGTAGCTCAGTGGTAGAATGCTTACCTAGAATTTGATAGGCCCTGAGTTTAATCCCCTGAACCACATAAAATTAGCAGCAAAAGACAAAATTAATTTCAAATAGAAAAATACTCAAAAGAAAAGTCCTTGTTTAGTCTTTTTATTGATTAGTCTTCTTTTGTATTTATCCATCTATCAAAAATCATTTATTTTGTGATGAAATCAAAATAAATCACTTTAAAACATAAATGCTGACCAAAAGAATTCTGGAAGACCTGCTCTAGTAAACCATGAAAAACATTCTTAATTTCTGTCTTTCAAAACGTTCAATGAAAGCAACCATTGAGGATCATAGAAATTTGCCATATCTTCAACTTATATAGCACCTGTCTTCAGGAGAACTCATTCTTCCTACACTATTCATTTAAGGCTCTGAAATATCAGTTGTTAATTGACAATTACAGAGGTGGGCATTCTCTTCTACAGTTGCTTACTTCAAACTTGAATGTAATGATTGTTCCAGAAGCAAGTTGCCAGTGTAATCTACAAGTTTCTGGAAAACCTACCTCTGGGATACAATAGGAAGACAATCCCCTCCTCCTATGAAGTTTTATGAATACTCCTTAGTTTATGACAAGAAAATCCTGTATCTCTGAGATGCTTCTAATTGCATGTCTATAGACTAGAAATTTGAATTTAAAATTCATAGATGTATTTCAAATAGAACACGCATATGTTTATTTAAAAATTTTAATAGGGATAGATTCCACTGCATTTCATTAAATGCCTGAACACATGTGGGAGCTACCAAAGTTTAAGAACCACCACTTAGAGAGGAATAACTGAATTGCAATGCAATTTTACAAAGTACTTGAATTGTAAGAAAGTAAAATGGCCATTGCTGGTAGATACATCCTTCCTCCCCATTTTATGCTTTAGTTGCAAACCTAGATATTTTCATGAAGTGGGGAAAGTTAATATCTTTCAATGAAAAGACTTGCATGGCACTCATACATTGCTGGTGGGACTGCAAAATGGTGCAACCGTTATGGAAAGCAGTATGGAGATTTCTTGGAAAACTGGGAATGGAACCACCCTATGACCCAGCCATCCCACTCCTGGGTCTATTCCCAAAGGACTTAAAAACAGCATATTACAGTGACACAGCTATCTCAATGTTTGTAGCTGCGCAATTCACAATAGCTAGGTTGTGGAACCAACCTAGATGTCCCTCAGTAAATGAGTGGATTAAGAAAATGTGGTATATACGCACAATGGAATTTTACTCAGCAATAAAAGAAAAATTAATGGCATTTGCAGGTAAATGGATGAAGTTGGAAGACATAATGCTAAGTGAAGTTAGTCAGTCTCCAAAATCCAAGTACTAAATGTTTTCTCTGATATAAGGAGGCTAGTTCATAGTATTGTTGGACGGGGGTACATAGGAGGTTTAGAGGAACACTAGAATGGTCAAAGGGAAGGGAGGGTAAGGGAGGGAGCAAGGGGGGAGGGAGGGGGGAAAAAAAAAAAAAAAGAAAAGGTGGTTGAATGAGACGGATATCATTTTCCTAAATGCATGATTGAAGACCTGAATTGTACGAATATACTTTGTATACAAACAGTTGTATCTAAAAAGATGCTAAATATATGCACTATGAGTTGTACATATTAAAAATTATAAAAATGAAATAAAATAAAAGAAAAGACTTGCATGGATACATATAATCTTAGGGCAGAAGTCTAGTGTGATCATAGCCAGAGGATCTCATAAAGGAAATTTCCCTGTCACAGAGAACAGTCAAATCTTTCATTCCTTGTCAGTTTTTAGATTTGTAATTCTTCTAAAATTATTATTTGTTTTATTTCAAACAAATACAATTTTATTTTGTCAGAAAAGTTTATGTTAATGCTACTCCTTCAAAATTTGTTAGCTCATAATTGTTATTGTACTTCAAAAGAAATCAGCAATGCTTGTAATATTTTGGACCAGGATGAACTCCCAACAGACTTTAATATTACACAGCAGGAATTTTCTCTGAGATAGTGCAGATGTGACCATTCATTTTCAAGATCTTATAACAAGTGCAAGTGGACAGAATTATGGGTAAATGGTGAGATGAGCAAATCGCTATTATGATTAAGTTAGCTGTGCTTTCAGTTCTATTCATTCTATCAAGCATGAATACAAGAAAGGCCAACTGAGGATATATCAAAGCATCTTGGCAAAGGCAAGCAGGTTACCTAAAAATGAACAGCAAATTAAAAATTAAATGTAAGCCTTTTAATGCAGGTTTTAATATGTGCCAGGTAACATTTATATCCTATACTAACATTCTGAAATCAGTGCTTCAACCATATAAAATTTTTAGATATATTCCAATAATAAAATGAATTTAAACATACTTAGGGGGAATATACCTATCTCAAATTCCTACTTATCCTTAATTCTATCTATATAATATTCACAGTCCTACTTTCAGAAAATGTTTGGAATATATTGCTTAAACAAGACAGATGTTTTTGACTTTCAGAACTTCTTATTGGAAATCATTTAGAATATCTGATAAGGTTAAACCACATCAATGCTGTACTTCACTAAACTTAAAATCTGATTAACTTTTTAAAAACTGTACACATATTTTGTATTTTACTTGATGAATTTGAAGATAAATATATATCTGTAAAACCAAACCCACAATCAATGCCATAAACATATCCATCAACTCCAAAACTTTCTTCCTTATCTCTTTATCATCATCATCATCATCATCATCATCATTATCATTACTCTAATTATGTGGTAAGAACATTTCCAAAAGAGCTACCTTCTTGGCAAAATTTTAAGTATACAATACAGTATTATTTATTTTTTATCAGTGCATTATAATTATTCATAATGGTAGGATTAATTATGTCATGTTTTTATACACACACACAACATGAGATAATATTGTTTCCCAGTATTGTTAACTGTAGGTGTGATGCTATAAAATATATCTTTAAAACTTTTTCTAACTAAAACTTTGTGCCCTTTAACTATACCTCCCATTTTTGCCTCTCCCAACCCAAACTCCCAGCACCTAGCAGCCACAATTCTTTTCTCTGTTTATGAGTCTTCCTATTTTTGAGTTGCTCATATAAATGGTATTATGTGGTATTTGTCCTTCTGTCTTTTCAGCTTATTTCACTTAGCATGCTCCAGACTCATTCAGATCCACTCATTATTGCAAATGGCAGCATTTTTTATTTTAAGGCTGAATAATATTCCAATGTATTTACATACCACATTTTCGTTATCTATTCATCTGCTGATGAACATCTAGTTTCCTCAATATCTTGGTTATTGTGAATAATGCTGCAATGAAAATAGATTGACAATGTTTCTGCAAGATCCTTATTTTAATTCCTTTGGATATAAATCCATAATTAGAATTGCTGGATCATAGTTTTATTTCAAATTTTTAATAGTATGGGATAATTCATATTATTTTTCATAATAATCATACCAGTTTATATTTCCACTGATAATTGTACAAAGTTTTTATTTTCACTACATTCTTGCCAACACTTGTTATCCTCTGGGTTTTATTTGTTACTTTGTTTTTTTGTTTCTGATTTTGTTTAAAATACTACCTTAACTGGTATAAGGTAATATTTTATTGTGGTTTTGATTTGAATTTCCCTAATTGTTAGTGATGTTGAACACCATTTCATATACTTGTTTGTCATTTGCATGTCTTCTTAGAAAATTGACTATTTAGGTCCTTAGTTCATTTTTTTTTTTAATTAAACTTGAGTTGGGGGAACGAAGTTGTAATAATGCCTTATATGCTTTGGATAATAATTCCTTATTTAACACATGGTGTCTCAGTAAACTTTGCTGTTATAACAAAGTATAATAGACTGGGTGGATTATAAGCAACAGAGATGTGTTTTTCACAGTTCTGGAGGCAGGAAACTTGGCATTAAATGCCAACATAGGCAATTCTGATGAGGATACTCTTCTGGGTCATATCTTCACATTGAGGCAGGAGTTGGTAAGACAACTCTCTGTGGTCCCCATAAAAACAAACTAATGAAATTCATGAGAACATCACCCATATGACCTAATTACTTCCAAAGGGCCTGTTTTCAATACCATTACTTTAAAGTACAGCATTTTAACAAATTAATTTTGAGGACACATAAACATTTCCATATGGCTTGAAAATATTTTCTTGCATTTCCTAGGTTTTTTTTTTTTTTTTTTCATTTTCTTGATTCTTTTCTTTGCTACTTAGAGTTTTTGTTTTTTTTTTTTTGTATTTTGGTGGTACTGAAGATTGAATCCAGGGCCTCCTGCATGTTAAGCAAGCACTGTACCACTGAGCCACATTCCCCGCTTAGATGCTTTTAGTTCTATATAATCTTAATTGTCTGTTTTTGCTCTTGTTACCTGTGCTTTTGGTCTTACATTCCAGAAATCATCTCCAAAATCAATGCTAAGATTTCTCCCTGTTTTCTTCTAGAAATTTTATGGTTTCATGTCTTAGACATAAGTCTGATCCATTTTGAGCTGAATTTTTTGTATGGTTTAAGATTAGCATACAATTTCATTCTTTTGCACTTGGATAACCTGTTTTTCTCACAGTATTTGTCAAAATGACTCTCATTTTCCCTTGTATAGTCTTGGCACCCCAGTTAGGGGTCAGCTAACTATAAATGCACACATTTACATCTAGATTATCTATGTTGTTGCATTGGTGTGAATATCTTGTGCTTACCTGAAGTGCCATACTGTTTTGACAGTATAGCTTTGTATGTATTTGAAGTCAAGAACTGTGATACTTTCAGCTTTATTCTTCCAGCTCAAAATTTGCTTTAGTTATTCAGTATCCATTCTAATGGACTCTAGTGGTGCCATACTAGGAAAATAAGAAGAAAAAAAAAATAAATAAACTAAGGCCATGTTAGCAGAAAGAAGGTGATAGTAAATCAGTCTCACCACTCTTAAATTAAGAGCAGTTGGCTTTACTTTAATGCATATAACCTTACTGTCATTTACCCTTTCAATTAATTGGGGTTTGTACCATCCTAGGTGATTGCTTATTATCTTAAATTAACCCAGGTTGTGTCATTAAAGCAATACCTCTGCAAAACATTAACAGGCAACTTTTAGACAGTTTACAAGGAAAATACAAAATAAAATTTACAAGAGTAAAAACACATTTAGTTTGTGTAATAACCATCTTGAATTTTGACTGAGTTATATACTACAACCCCTATTTTAAGATATACACTTGTATTAGCCCCAAGAATTGGTAAGACTGGAGGCTACAAGAGAGATTCTTAGGCAATGCCTGATAACTATGAAAAGAAACAGTTTAACTAAATGACTGCCAAGTCAAAAGTTTTTAGTGAGTTTAAGGCCTACAGATTTTCCTAACCTACACAAGTAGGTTTAATATTCAGTAGTATGATTATCTAGCCCTAAGTAACAGAAATAAAGGGTTCTTTATTAGTAGACACAGAGGTCATGCCAGTAGAAAGATTTTATAAGATCAGATCAAATTAAGTAGCTTGACTACCATCTTATCTGGATAGACATCTGTAACATTAAATGCTGTGTTTACATTGCTGATATGTTAAACTTAAATTCCCAAATAAAGGCCATGTCCACTCTGGCCTTATTATGGGGATAACCCTCACACCTCCTGGTGAGAAATTATCATCTTCATGATGCCGCAACATTTATTCAGTTCTCATGTTTTTTGTTTCTCTCATAGAAGTGCTGGTCCCTGATGACAACCTATTCTTTCCCAGGCTTCAATCTGACCTGACTTCTAAAAAGGGAACTCCGAACTACTTGCCCCCCATCTCGTTGCCCCGTTCAGCTCGAAGAAGCCAGATTCGGTCATCATCCCGTGTCCTTACAGTAGTAAGGAGTTCCTAAAATTAGAAGGGAAATGAAGCCAGAATCTCCTAGGCAGTCGGTATAGAGAGGTAAATCAAATCAGGTTGAAAGCCAATTTTGAGTGAGTCCGGGGAAGTTGAAGACTGTTGGGAAAATGTCCAGTGGAAAATTGTAATGTTAATTCCCTCAGAGCCCTTCCTCCACCCTTGTGGAGACCCTACCACTGTCCCAACCTGTTGCCAGGGTGGCCTGTTCCAGAAATTGCCCCTCCCAGGAGGAGCTTTAGGACTTTCAATATCACCCCTCCTCCTGCCTGTTATCAGGGGAGTCCCCAGTGCTGGCATTCAGTCTCGCATTCAGTCTTGTCTAGTTGATTCTGCCTGCTGATTTCTCAACCAAACATGGGGATGGCAGATTATGGAGGAGAACAAAGATTTGTTCTCCTGGATAAGACCAGGGGGGAATGTTATAAGCAAAGGCAACTTAAATTGGACTTGGACTGTCTCCACCTGATGGCCCATTGACCCACCCTTAAACTGTCTCCACCTGAGGGCCTGAGGGCATATTAACCCTGTGCTTTATAAACCTTGCCATTGCTATGAACTGGTGCCATTTTCTACTATCCTGCTTTGTGCTGGACATAGTTGGTGGCCCTGGCCAGAATAAAGCTTCATTGGCTAAAAAAAAAAAAAAAGTTAGAGAAAAATGTAATGATATAGAGAACAGAAAAATCCTGGGAATATTACAAAGCTGAAAGTTGTTTTTTTGAAGTGATAAAATTAGCAAACCTATAGCTTGACTAAGAAAAAGAGAAAAGACCAAAATAAATAAAGTCAGGAAAAATAACTCATTGAAACAGATGTTTCAAAATTTAAAAAAAAATCATAAATGACTATTACAAACAATTATATACCAAAAATTGGACAATCTAGAAGTGGGCCAATTCAAAATATTTTAAACATGCCAAATTGAAATAAGAAGAAACATAAATCTTGAAGAAATCATGAACAAGTAAGGAAATAGAATTAATAATTTAAAAAAATTCCCAACAGAGAAAGCCCAGGATAATATGGATTTGTGGATTTACTCTCCCAAATATTTGAAGAATTAATAACAACCTTTCTTAAACTTTCAACAATAGAAGAGGGAACACTCTCAAACTAATTTTAAAAGGCTATCATTACCCTGATATTAAAAGAAAAGACACTAGTAGGAAAGAAATCTACAAACCAATACCGCTAATGAATGTACATGTAAAAATTCACAATAAGATACTAGCAAACTAGATTCAATAGCACATTTAAAGAATCATATCCAAGATGAAATGGAATTCATCCCTAAGGTGCAAAGAAGGTTCACCATATCAAAATCAATGTGGCAGCACACATCAAAAGAGCAAATAAAAAAAATTTGATTATATCAACAAGCAAAAAATATTTAACAACATTCAATATCATTTCATGCTATAAACTCTGAATAATTTAAGCCTAGAAGGAACTGTTAGGGTCCAGTTTTGCTAATTTTTCCCACGAACCACAAAGAGCCAGACAGTATGTAATACACAAACGGAGTTTATTGAGCCAGCTAGCTGGGGTCAAGGTTTCCCGCAGACAAGCAGAAAGGGCAAGACCCTGAACAAAGGAAAGCCTCAGGTTATATAGCATTACTACGTTATGGCCCGCGCGCATGAAGTGAACAAAGAGAAGCCTCAGATTACCTAAGTCCTTGTTGGAGCAAATAGCCCACGCATGCAAAATTCAAATAGCCCGCGGGGTGGGGGTTACTATCTTAACATTTCAGCTTGCCTGGGGGCGGGGGTTTCTTATCCTAACATTCCAGCCCGCCTGGGGTTGGGGGTTACTATCTTAACATTCCTTCCTTTTCTTATTTGTCCTTTTCAAATCTTTGAAAGGGTAGAGGAAGGGCTCTGGAGGAAATAATATTTCAATCTTTCAGGCCAACAAGTCTCCAACTTTCCTGGACTCACTCAAAACTGTCTTTCTTGGTCCTACCTGACTCAATTCATGTGACTATATTGACTGCCCAACAGACTCTGGCTTCATTTCCCTTCTAATTTCAGGAACTCCTTACTATTGTAAGGGAAATGGGAAGATGACCGAATCTGGCTTCTCCGAGCTGAACAGGGGCTGCGATGAGATTGGGGCAAGTAGTTTGGAGTTCCCTTATTAGAAGTCAGGTCAGATTGAAGCCTGGGGAAGAACAGGTTGTCATCAGGGACCAGCACTTCTATGAGAGAAACAAAAAACATGAGTACTGAATAAACGTTGCAGCATCCGGAACATGTCAATGTTTACTATGAAGATGATAATTTCTCACCATGAGGTGTGAGGGCCGAGAAGTTGTCCCCATAATAAGGCCAGAGTGGATATGGTCTTTATTTGGGAATATAACTTTAACATCCACAGAGTTATCAGGAATGTAAACACAGCATTTAACTTTTAATCTTACAGATCAGATGTTTATCTTGATAATATGGTAGTCAAGCTACTTAATGTCATCTGATCCTATAAAATCTTTTTACTGGTATGACCTCTGTGTCTACTAGTAGAGAACCCTTTATTTCTGTTACTTAGGGCTAGATAATCATACTACTGAATATTAAGCCTACCTGTGTAGGTTAGGAAGTTCTGTAGGCCTTAAGCTGACTAAAAACTTTTTACTTGGCAGTCATTTAATAGTTAAACTGTTTCTTTTTATAGTTATCAGGCACTCCTGCCTAAGAATCTCTTTTGTAGCCTCTAGTCTTACTAACTTTGGGGGCTAATATAAGTGTTTATCTTAAGTTACATTTAATTATTATTTCTTAAGTGCCCAGGAATGGCTGCATTTTTGGTTTTAACTGTTTTTGCTAGGTGTTTAAAATGAAGCAAGTCAAACTGACTTTTGCCTTTATCTATTGCTAAGAGTCAGCTGAATTCCCATGGGAGTAATTCTTGGGGGAACTCGAGAGCAGCTTTTTCCATTCTGCTAGTGCCTTCCATGAGGATGGATCCAGGTTTTGCTTGACCATGTGGCTTCTCTTGGAAGCAGCAGGGATGTTTCCCTTTTTCAGGACCCTCCTCTTCATAGCAAGGTCACTGTTTGGCTTTCTCTTTTCTATAGGTCTCATAACCTCTCTGATCGGGAAGTTATGTGGCCCAGAGTTGCAAAGCTTTTTAGAGAAGCTCCCTGTCTCTTGGATTCAGACTTGACTCTGAGGGCAAGAGCCAAATATTGGTTTTCTTGACCCTTTTAATTTAACTTAAAGTCTTGATCTTAAACATCTAGCAAATTAGTCTCACCAATCTTAAATTGAGAGCACTGGGCTTTAACTTTAATGCTTATAACCTTATAGTCATTTAGCTGGGGTCTGTGCTCCCTATCTGCTCTGTAGGTGATGGCTTAAACTAACTCAGGTTGTTTTCTTGAAGTAATACCTCTGGAAGACCTTAACAGGCAACATTTAGACAGTTTACAAGGAAAATACAAAATAAAATTAATAAGAGTAAAAACACATTTAGTTTGTGAACACATCTTGAATTTTGACTGAGTTATGTACTATAACTCCTGTTTCTTAACAATAAGAATCACCCCCTTTGACCATAATAGTAAACAAATTAAGGTTTGGCCTACTTTGGAGCCATTCTGGCATGTAGTAAGGTGGAAGGAAGAGCCTTACTTTAGGTGAGGTGGGGCTCTTTATAAACCTTAGGTCAAGTGTTTTAGTTCTGAAGCTGATCTTTGCTTTTTAAATAGAATTTCACAGAGCTTTTATACATTGTTACTCAAGTTTACATGACATTAGCTAACAGAATATATTACATTTAAAAAAAAAAACTAAAGAAAGGCTGAGAATATTTAACCTTTTGTGGAAAAGTAGTAAAATGTTCTTGTGTTTTACAATGTTAACTTTTATATAGATTAGGCTCTCATGAACTTAAAAAAAAAAAAAAAAAGAAATACACTTAAATTGTATCCCAGTGTAATAAGTAACATAAAGCTTTATATCTTATTGACAACAGGTCTAATTGTAGAACACATTTTAAATGATATAGATAAATCTCTAATGTATTATCTTTATAAGTCTAAAATTACCATACAACTTTAGTTTGGGGAACACCAACTTGAGATAATGATCTTTGAAGCTTTTACCTTGAGGCTTGTATACCTGAAAGATATGAACACATCTAGTACACAAAGAAGAATAATAGCACCACAATTACATTAATGTTTTTATATTAATCAAGTTTAGCACTTAAAGAAATAACATTATAATATTTCAAAACAATAGTTGTTTGTTTAATCACAGCTATATAATTTTTAATTTCCTTCAGATTACTTGCTCAAAAGAAACCAAAACTTAATAAACACAATATTATGGGTAAATTAATGTTTTAAGAAATCCTTGTCCTCTTACCACATAGATTAAACCTTGGTTTATATCAGTATACTAAAATTTAACCTTAGGGAAGAAAAAAACCTTAAATAGCTTTTCCTGATTGTTTCACACACTTATTCAACCAACTTACACAACCAACTTTTACATCACTTATGTAAACCCTCTTATTTACTTCATCACATAAAGACCTTCTTATCTTGGAATATTTCCTTTTCCTTCTATTGAGTATGGTTTCCATACCTATAACCTTTTAATTTATTTCTCTCATGTGTTAACCCCTTTCTCTGTTCATCCTTTGAAACAATCCCTACAATAATTTGAATTTAGACAAATCATTTCATCCCAATAAAAATATTTTGTTATTTATAGTACTCTTAATTAGAACAATAGAAACCTTTGAGCCTCTGCATACACAGCAATCTTTTATAAACCTTTATATATAAAATTACACACATCTGGTAACCATTTCATGAGAACACAATGTTTAAATATATAGAATTATACCTGTTGAAGCTTAGTTACTTGATGGCATATTTAAAAATTAGCATTTTAACCTTATAAATTAATCAGACATTTAACAAAGTTGCTCACAAACGAATAATCCCGTGTCATATCTACTTTACCAAAAATCAGACTGAACAGTACTAGTTATTTCTTCCATGCTGAAGAGAAGTTCTAGGACCAAGGGATATTAGATAACATTTTACTAGGTTTTTTTTTTTTTTTTTTTTTTTTTTTTTTTTTTTTTTTTTTTTTTTTGACCACCTAGAGAGACTTGTGAGTTAAGTTTCATTTTAAAAGCACCTTTATTTTCATTTACCCAATTTAACTTGAACACTTCTAAATCAAGTGAATTAAAGGTATTTGGATCCATTTACAAAATTTCCATGAGCGCTCATTTTCTATTTGCCAATCTTTATAACACAAGTGTGCACACAACACAATAGCCAAGGCCTTGTAGCTTTTTAAGCAATCTCCATTGCAATGGTACAGATGTTTAAAAACTCCATAGCTGGATAGGAGTGATCAGAAAAATGTTAACCTACATATATAGAATCAAAATCATGAGCTAAAATATATATATACATATATATTTTAAAAAAATGAAGAACAAAAAAAAAGAGTCTTTAGAAAAATGACTAGCTGGTTATGTAAGCCCAGGTAAAAAGACACTTTTACCTTTTTTTTTTTTCCCTTTTCTAGGGCTTAAGCTTGCTTGCTTCCTCATTTGCATTTCAATGCTGGTCCTGGCTGAGGTCTGGAAGGGTGAGGAAACTGCCTTTTTTTTTTTTTAAGTTGGTAACCAGACAGGTCTAGATAAGATTATGATACCTTATGATACCTTAGTTTTGACTGTTAGAACTTTTTATTATTTAATTTCTGACAATTCAACTTTCAACTGCAAGATTGTACTATATTTTAGAAAACCATTAAAGACCAGATTGTTATAGTAAAAACATCATCTTTTTAGACACGTTTACATCGATAGGTGACCCATTTAACCAAGATCATTTCTAAGAAACATTCTATAAGATAAGTATATTATTGCCGATGTCTTAAGGGGCCAGAAACAGATACAAACAAACAAAGAAAACCCACAATGACAGACAAACAGAGAGGATCTCCAAACTATGCCAACAGACAGAAACCTTTAAAACAGACCAGCTAGAGGAAATTTCTCCAAGTTCCCAATTCCCACTTAATAGTCTTGAGAAAAAGAAAAGAAGGTTTATTGCTTTGCTAGCAAAGGAGAAACACAGGGGCTTCCTGTCCCAAAGGCTGTGACTCTCTCAGCCAGGAAAGACAAAGGGTTTTGACAGATTTTTAAGAGTTACATTCCAATAGGGGTTCCCAGGGTGCCCAGGTGGCTGCTAGGATTCACTTGTTAATTTGGGAGATATTTACATTGTCTCTCTAATCCTGCTTAGTAAAAGGGGGTAAAGTTTGTCAAAATTCTTTAAAACATAGCTCAAAGGAGTATCAGGCTTACTTGTCTCATCACCCATTTTGTAGTTCAATTTTCTTATATTTAAATCAGAGAAGACACACAATGAATAAGCAGACCAGAAAGAATGAAAGAAAGGCTGTAAAAGTCACACACACAAATCCAGCAACCACACAAATTTTCAAGGCAGCGTCACGTTCACTCGGACCAGTCCTCTGATCACTCTCTCTCTCACATACACTCTCTTTCAGATCTGGATCCTTACTTGGCACCAATCCAAACGACGACGTCCACCTGGACTGCCGGTGATCAACGAGCTCTAGGACGTCCTCCACGATTCCGACCCGTCTTCTGCCCTAGCCAGAAGTCCGCCTAGCAAACACCAGATGGGAGCCCAACTTCCCCGATGAGAACCTGAAGTTCCCCCCAAAAAACAGATGAGAGCCCAGCTCTCCTAGAGGAGGGTGGCCAGCCCTCTTGCTGCGGTCTCCAGAGTCTGAAACTCCGATACCATTGGCTATTTGTTAGTTCAAGGGAAAGCGATCCCGGACAAGCCCCAGATGTTAGGGTTCAGCTTTGGTGATTTTTCCCACGAACCATAAAGAGCCGGAGAGTATGTAATACACAAACGGAGTTTATTGAGCCAGCTAGCTGGGGTCAAGGTTTCCTGAAGACACACAGGAAGGGCAAGACCCCGAACAAAGGAAAGCCTCAGGTTATATAGCATTACCGAAAGTGAACAAAGGGAAGCCTCGGGTTACCTATGTCCTTGTTGGAGCAAATAGCCCATGGGCAGGAAATTCAAATTGCCCGCCTGGGGGCGGGGGTTACTATCTTAACATTCCAGCTCGCCTGGGGGCAGGGGTTTCTTATCCTAACATTCCAGCCCGCCTGGGGTTGGGGGTTACTATCTTAACAGAACTTACCTCAATGCAGTTAAATACACATATTAAAAGTCCACAGCAAAAGTCAAGCTCAATGGGGGAAAACTGAGTTTTACTCTAAGGTCAATAACAAAGCAAGGATGCCCAATCTTGACATGTCTATCCAATAGTATATCTGAAGTCCTGGACAGAGCAATTAGGCAAGAGAAAAATAAAGTTATTCAAATTGGAAAAAAAGAAATAAAAGTACCTATGTTTATAGATGATAAGTTTTATATGTAGAAAACTAAAGTCTCCACAAACAAATGATTACAATTAAAAAAATAAATTCAATAAAGTTGCAAGATACAAAATCAATGTGCAGAAATTAGTTGCATTCCTATATAATAAAAACAAACTGAAAAGAAAATTAATTAAGAAATCTCATTTACCTTAACATCAAAAATAATAAAGTCTTTACTTAAACAAGAATAGACTTTAGCAGAATATGAAAGACTTGCATACTGATGAAAGAAATTAAGGACGCACATGAACAAAAAGACATCCAAGTTCACCAATTGGATGAACTAATATTGTTAAAATGTGCATACTACCAAAAAAGTCTTCACATTCAATGTAATTCCTATCAAAATACCAACAATTTTCATGGGAACAAAGATTTTTACAGAAAGAGAAAACACAATCCTAATACAGTATGTTTAAACCAATAAAACCAATCCATGGTTTTACAGCCAGATTATAATAGGTTTCATTTTATGTTTCTGAATTTGCCTCTAAGATCAAAAGTTGGTCCCTAATTGTGCTTTAAGTATCAACTACCAAAAGCAATTAATGAGTTCTTAGCTATTTAAAAGAGCCAAACATATTTAAATAACACTTTGTGTTAGCACAGAAAATAGCCAAGGATTTCTAAATCAGCGCCAAGTCATATCCTTACTAGCAATCTAAACAATCAGATAAACTTTGTTTCTGTCTCTCAGGGAAGACATTCAGCCATTACTCATAAATGTTTTATATAAGTACATGGTGCTTTATTCCAGAAACACTTGTTTGGATTGCCAAGGCCTAGGTGCTATTCATTGAAGAGGTGTGCAGGGGTGGTGGCTAGACATTGTCAACATGCACATTGTTGATTCACTCAGGCATTAAAGAAAAAAGTTTTTTATAAAGAAGTTAATTTCCACAGTGATAGAAAAAATATATATTGATTCATTCTTATTTTAATTTAAACACATTGATTATTTCAGGAAAATGGATGGTTTCTGAAAAATATATGAACAGAGTTTGACTCTTCTACATAAATATGTAAGGAATACCCAGATATGAGTGAAAATGACCAATTTTGTGAGTATTAGTATGTTATATAATTAACTGGTTCTTTGAAACTTCTAATCTGTGTAACCTGGGAAAAGACATCCAAACTTCAGTCGCCATATTCACTTGGAAAATGCAGGAAGATATCAGGTTTTCATTACAGTTCTGTGGACATAAAATAAGTTAATAGATATCAAGTTCTTGGGCCCTGTGCACTCAGTATATATAGCATTGGAAATATCAATTATATTGGAAATATCATTAAATGTGCATTATTACCAGTGTTATTATAACACAACTGGAATGGTTGTGACTAATTTTATAGATGCTGTAATGGGGAACAAGGAAAATTAAGTATAATTATTTAAGTCAAGGGACAGCTCTTTATTCTTTTTGTTATTTGCAGCTATTAGTACTACCACCCACACTGATCCTTCTCATAATTTGATATAAATACTGCAATTTAAAGTTGATGAAGCATACATGATAATATTATCTAATCATTACCACAATTTGTATGGAGATATTAATCCAGAAATGAATAATATAAAGTTCTAACTTATTAAGTGACTATTCCTTCATAAAATACCTAGTGAATAGTAAACTGTAATCAAAACAGGAAAGTCCTTTTATGAGGCTGATGCCAAAATGAAACAAATATAAGAAAGGCAAACTACTGAGCAACATCTCTTATGAATGCAGATGCAAAACAACTGAAAAAATTACTAGTAAACTGAATCTAGCAGTATACTAAAAAGATTATATAGCATGGACCAATGGGATTTATCTCAGGAAGACTAGACTGGTTAAAGTTGGGAAGGAAAAAAAACAACAAGGTAATATACCAAAATAAAGGGAGAAAAAGCACCTATCTTTTTATAATAAAAACATTCCACAAACCAGGAATAGAAGGAAACTTCTTTGATATGACAAAAGGCATCTACAAAAATCCCACAGCTAACATCAGACTTCATGGTAAAAGACTGAAAGCTTTTACCTAAGCATTCACGATCAGGACAAGCTAAGTAGGCCCACAAATGCCACTCAACACCACACAGGAGTTCAAGCCAATTAGGCATGATAAAGTAGTTTAAAAGGCATCCAGATGAGAAAGGAAGAAGTAAAATTATGCCTGGCAGATGCCATATTACATTTAGAAAACTAAAGATCACACACTCCCACACACACAAATACACAAACTATTGGAGTTGATAAATGAGTTCTGCACAGTTACATGATGTAAGATCAATACACAAAGACACATGCATTTCTATATACTAGCAATGAACAATCTGAAAATAAAAATAGCAAAATAATACCATTTAAATAGTATGACAGAATAAAATGATTAATAATGCATTTAATCAAAATTTACACCTGTAGACACTAAAAAATATATTGTTGAAATTCCCTGAATAAATCAAAAGCTTCCTTATGTTTGTGAGTTGGAAGATTTAATGTTAAGATAGAAATAAGCTGCAAATTGATCTACAAATTCAATGCAATCCTTACAAAGTCTAGAGCTGCCTTTTTTGCAGATATGGACAAGCTGATCCTAGAATTCATATGGAATTGAAAGGAATTCTGAATAGCTAAAAATAAATCTTAAAAAGAAAAACTCAATTGGTAAACATATGTACTGATCATAAAACATGCAACAAAGATACAGTAATCAAAACATTGTGGTACTGACATACAGACAGACAAAGGTCCATAGAATAGAATATAAAGGATATAAACAAACCCATACACCTTCAGTTAAATCATTTCAAGAAGGATGCCAAGATCATTAATGGGAAATTCAGAGTTCTTTCCATAAATGGTGTTTGAACATCTTGACATGGAAGCCAATGAATTTGAATCCCTTTCTCACATCATATGCAAATATTAACCCAAAATAAGTCAAATACTTAAAGAGTTGAAACTATAAACTTTTAGAAAGCAACAGACATAAATCTTCGTGACTTTATATTAGGTGAGGATTTATTAAAGATGACACCAAAAACAAAAGCAATAGAAAAACATATGGAGAGATGGACCTCATAAAAACTAATTTATCCCAAAGGATGTTATAAAGGGTGTGAAAAGATAACCCACAGAATGGTAGAAAACATTTGCAAATTATATATTTGATGAGGAGGGTCAAGTGTTCAGATTATAGAAGAACTCTTAGAACTCAACAACAAAAAGGAAGATGAATAATCTGATTTTTAAAAACAGGCAAGGAATTTGAAGAGCTATTTCTCCAACATGGATACACAAATGATAAATAAGCCCATGAAAATATACAGTATCTTTAGACAGTAGGGAAATGAAAATTAAAATCTCAACAAAATATTCTTTCAAACTCACTAGGATAATTATAATAAAAGAGGAAAATAACAAGTTTTGAAAACAATGTAGAGAAATTGAAACCCTCACACATTGCTTGTAAAAGCATCTAACTACTACAAAGAGCAGTTCATTGAACATAGTTAAACATAATTATTACATGACATAGTAAATTCAACCCTAGATATATACCCAAACAAATTGAAAACATGTTTGCACAGAGCTTGAATATGAATATCCATGTCAATATAATTTATGCTAGACAAAAAATAGAAATATCTAAAATGTTTGTTGAGCTATGAAAAAAAATGTGTTATACCAGTGTGATGGAATACTATTCAGCCACAAAATTGAAATACTGATACCTAGTAAAACACAGATGAATCCTAAAACTGCTGTGCTAAGAGAAAGACACCTGATACAAAACCCAACATTGGCTATATTCCTATTTATAAAAATTCTTCAGAACAGTCAAGTCCATAGAAGCAGAAAGTAGGTTAGTGGTTGCCCACATATGAGAGGACAGGGAAAAGAGGAGTTACAGGGTTTCTGGAACTCGGTAGTACTGACAGTGGCACAATGTTGTGAATACTATAAACCATTAAATTGTACCCTTCAAAATGTACAAAATTGTACCTTATGTGAAATTTACCTAAATCAGGAAATAAAAAATAAAACAAACATAATCAACAACAGAGATTAATCAACAACAGAGATTCCCAGACAGCACATGGTCCACAACGCTTACCAATGCAATTCAATTATTCCCTTTGTATCTGAGTAACAACGTGTCACCTTGATTTTAATATTAGAATTCAATACACGATTCATCTTCACTATAACTATTTGGAGCACCCAGCATGTATACTTGTTAAAACAGAATTAAGGTGAATTTCATGGACACAATAAAATGGATCATTTTTAATATGAAAAACTGGAGCATGTGCCTTAATGTTTACATGCTGTACCTGCTGCTTACCTAACTTGGCCAAATATTATTATTTTTAAGCAAGAGAAGTTCAGAGAAATGAAAAGAAAAAACAACATATATTGAAAGAACATAGAAGAATTTCAATGTGCAAGACTCTGGCAGACTCTCCTGTGTCCCAGGGATGGTGCTTGGAACTGCAGGACTCCTGCTCACACTCCCACCATCCCAGGAGCCCCACCTTCAGTGTGCAGAGGTAGCAGGTGAGGCTTATTGAAGGGTGATTCAAATGGCAAGCATCCCCAAAGGGAGTCTGCACTCCAGGAATGCTTTAAAACACACTCTCTTTTATTATTATAATTTTAAAATAATAATAATTTGTCATTAAAATGTTTAAAAATAAACATTTGTTACATTGAAAAGGAAGAACAGAATGAACTTTAAATTACTCAAAGAGGAAATGAATTAATAGAGTAGCATGCAAGACAAAAACATGGCTAAGTCCTTTCCAGGCTGAAAATTGAATAACAGGCAGCAATACAGTTATATACCCAGCAATTTCCTTGGTGTTATGTAAACCAAGATTGCACATTTGTAATTTTTTACAAAATAAAAAGGGATTCCTCCCTTCAGTTAGGGCCTGGTCAATAAGAAGTGACTGACCAATAGCTACCTGTAAAGTGCTATACTGAATTTGGGGATATAAAGATGAATTAGACAACCTTAAGTATATAATGCTATGAAAAATAAACTTTTATATCCAAGTGAACATAGGAGGAGATTGACTTGCTTTTGGGGAGACATCATCTTAAAGCGTGTGACAATTTCCCCCACAATTCCACACTTCAATATTAAAGTATAGAAGTATTTAAAACATAAAAACATATAATTTTATAAATGTGTTTGGTAAGAATAAAAACCTTTCATTATTATTGTTGTTGTTATCATAATTATCATAATGGAAATAGTACTTACATTGAAAACATTTTGGCTCTTTACTGTGGAAACTGAACAGGGTAATGGTGAAAAGCTGATTTCTGAAAGTGGACGTTAATAAGTTTTCTCAAAAACTCTGCAACTTTCTAACTGTGTGACTTTAAGCAAGGTGCTTAATTTCTCTGTGTCTCAAAGTCTTCATCTGCAAACTTGGAATAAAAATTCATAAATGTACCTCCTGGAGTTGTGAAGGTCAACTTAGTTAATGCATGTATTGGCACAGAACTTGGCCTATGCAGCTACTTGATAAAAACTCTTCTTATTGTTACAAACAACTCACTTCTTCCCATCTGGCACCCACAGCCTCCTCCCACACCTTCCATAATCTGGTTACCACTACCCATTCTTTGGTTCTCAGTTTGACAATGTGTCCTTCAGATAGCCTTCTCCATCCCACAGTGCAGGAATAGATGTCTCTTCCATTTGCACTTTCAGACGTTTTTAGGTGTAGTTCTAAGGGTATTTGTTTTACTGAATTAAATTATTTTCCTGTTCTTCTATGCTTTTCATATAATAAAGACTGAAAAACAGGAATAGTGCTTCTCACTGTATGTGCAACATAGGAAGATAGTGGGATATTCATCAATCACAAGGGGAAATCATCAGGCCTGTTAATGCAGGATCAGGATGCAGGAAAGAGCAGAGGGAAAATTGCTTGAGATGAGACATAATTAAAAGGATGTGGGGGAGGAATGACGACGGAAATGTTTTGTAGCGATTTGCAACAAGTGACTTTGATGGTTTATGGCCTAGTCTTTTAAGGCATGCCTTAGTATAATTCTCAGTAACATTCTGAGAGTAACCTATGTGATCAGGAGTCTGCTTCTCCCTCTGCATTGGTTTCTAGACCTGCTGTAATTCAGGACTTTTCCAGAATGATTTAGCTCAAGGTCATCCTGTAAGAAAATGTGGTGTTTGAAGCCTAGAGATGTCAGATAACTTCCTGTGAGAGGAATACAGTTATTTGGAAACATGCACTCCCAGTACAGTCCTCACTAGGAGTGCTCAGGGTTGATTTTGTTTTCATTCCAACAGAGAACAAGGAAGGAAAGTGACTTCTTTCAAATTCCAGGAAGTCAACAATGGGACATATCTCTGCTCCTTTCCTCAGAGTACAGCCTTGCAGAAGTAGAGAGTAGAGGAATGATTTCCAAAGGCTGGAGAGGGCAGAGGGCAGGAGAGGACAAGGAGGGATTGATTTAGAAGTTCCTGTGAGATAAGAGATAGGAGGAATGATTTCCAGGCTTCAAAGCACAGCACAGTGGCCATAGCTAACCAGAATCACTGTATATTTCAAAATAGCTAGAAAATGGGCTGGGCTGTGGCTCAGTGGTAGAACACTTGCCTAGCACATGTGAGGCACTGGGTTCTATCCTCAGCACCACACAAAATTAATTAATTAGATGAAGTTTAAGAAAAAAAAAACTAGCTTAAAAAAATAGCTAGAAAAGAGGATTCCAAATTCTCTTGCCACAAGATATGATGAATATTTGAGATGATGAATTTGCTCATGATCCTTCCTGATTTGATCATTTGAGATTGTATACATTTATCAAAACTTGATAGTATACCTCATGAATATGAACAACTGTCATGTGTCAATTAAAAATTAAAACTGCAGTCATAAAAATTACAAAGAGAAACAGAAACAAGCTTCAAGTATCCTATTACCATGAGGTCAGTCTTCCTTAAGGAAGTATTAATAAGGCTTCTGACTTCTGGAGGATATCTGTCCAGACTCTCAGACTTGTGACTAATGCCCAGCTCCATCCTGTCCCCATAATCACAGCCATTCTTCTGACAGTAGGATCATTCTGCTAGGTTCTTTGTTGTCACCTTACCTCAGTCTTGATACAATGCATTCTCCATGTTTCTGCTAGAGATTGTTCTAAAACTTGGCCTTGCTTCATTGCACCTTGCTTTTGCTCCATGTTTTCTCCTGCTGCCAAGTCTTCACAAAGTGCAGTTGCCTCTGATTGAATGCTTCCTCTCCTTAACCACTAAGGAGCCTCCTCCTTCTCCCCGAGGAGTCAGCCTGAGTGGCTCTCCCTGTGAGGAAGCTGTCCATTCTGGATTTCTCCACACTGAATGAGAACTCGTTCATGCTTTCATGACATTTTATGCATCTCTCGACCCTAAAAACTCAGATTTATTCGAAAATCATAACATTTCTAACTCACCAGAGGGTTGAATGATCATTGAAGCTACACTTATTAAGCCTTATGTCCCCAGTTCCTACCTAAACTCCAGGGTACACAGTAGATACTCAGAAATATTTATTGAAATGGATCTGGAAAGTTATAAGAGATCCACAAAAAGAATAATCTCTCACCAGGAATAAGAAAATAAAATCTGGCACAGTATATGCAGTCTGAGAGCTCTGAAGAACCTAACTACAACTGCTAAAAAATAAAACAAATTTGGTTTTGGTTGTTTTTTCATTCTTCCTACTTTCTTTCTTTTTTTTGTTTTTTTTTTTTTTTTGTTTTTGTTTTTGTTTTTCACTTCACACACACACATTCATTTTAATATATTCAAGTTAGCAGGAGAGCTAAAAGTTATAGGATTTTTACCCCCAGTATTAGAAATTGAACTCTACCACTGACTGATTTTTTTTTTTTTTTTTTTTTTTTTTTGGTGACAGGATCTTCCTAAATTGCCCAAGCTGACCTTGAACTGTGATCCTCCTGCTTCAGACTCCGGAGTAGCTGGGATTACTGGCATGCATCACTGTGCCTGACAGTTACAGGAAACAAGCTATGTAGTTCAACCAATTTATTCAGAATATTTAAGCTACTCTTTTTTTTAAGTATTAACATAGAAACTTTTCATGTATAGCAAATAATGTTCACACAAGGAAATCATATATGTTAAAATATTGTTTATTAAATATTTCAGATTACATTCTATGTACAAGGCACTGTTTTAAAAATATCTATTCATTTATTTCTCATAACAACTTTAAGAGGAGATCATGGGGCAAATTTAAATCTCTCTTTAGAGTTTTGTGATAGTGGGTTGACATTTTTTCCCTATATATGCAGAAAGATTTTGAATTAAATAATAATGACTAATAACAACAAATTATTTAAAAATGTTTTGAAAGATATTAAAGTATCTAAGAAAGAAACTATTAGTGAAGAGTATTGCAATATTTATCATCTCTATTGTGCTTGCAAAAATAAAGGGAATAATTGAATATTTGAGGGGAATTTTGTCTGACATTGGAGTATCAACATTAAGTACAGTGCCTGATTGATCATGGATAGAAGGATATGGAGTATTGGTAGGCTCAAGATAAATCCAGGTTTGTCACAACATAAAACAGATATCAGAATACAATCTTGAAAATATTCTCATGTCTCTTCATTGTAACTTTAATAAACAGTGATGATTAATTGCAGTAGGAGATTTCAAGAGAGAAGATTAAACTATAGATAAGTTCAAATGTCAAAAATGAAAGCTAATGCCACTGACTGACTACTCAGGAAATCGCTGACTAGGTTCACATGTGGATCATTAATGACAAAAAATAAATAAATAAATTACCTGCAGACATTAATGAATACAGGTCTAAACTAACACTGCAACAAACATTCCCACTTTTAAAGAAATCATCAGTGGAAAAGGAAAATACAAGTATTCATAAGTCAGAGGAAGACATTATACCATAACAGAAAGGTAGCAGAATTTTATCAATCAACAGCAGGTCTACAGGAAAGCTTAATACCTCTGATAATGACATTAACATCTAAGAAGATCTGTTTAAACCTCAGATTAACAAAACCAAATTAATTATGCATATGTCATTTGAGTCTCCTGCTTATGTGTCACCTCTCCATAGAGGCCTTTTGACCACTCTTTCTAATGTAACCTTTGGGATTCTCCACTCTCCATACTTCACCCTGTTTGGTTTTCATTATAGCATTTATTCCATTCTAGTGTTTTCTTTATATATATATTTATCGGTTGATTTGTTTCTTCTCTAGCTTCACAGCACAATAAAATACATGCAAATAGCAACTGTTTGACTTATATTCCTGAGAGTGGGATAAAATCATTATTTGGTGAAAAATAAATGTCCATTCATGCCTTTCTCTTAAAAATAAATTTAAACAATACAGAATGAAAAAAATGCAACAGCAGGGCTAGGGATGTGGCTCAGCGGTAGAGTGCTCGCCTAGCACGTGTGCGGCCCAGGGTTCAATCCTCAGCACCACGTAAAAATAAACGCATTGTGTACAACTAAACGCAAATAAATAAATATTAAAAAAAAATACAACAGCAGTATTTCATGTAAAGTATGATATATGTACATGATATATGTACATTATTTAATCTCTGAATTTGCTACCCATCAGTCAGTTGATCTTTGGTAAATCACTTAATTTTTTAAGAAACAGTTTCCTCATTTGTCAAACACACCTAATCATAGTCCAACCTCCCAAGAATTTTAAAATAATTCCTAGGAAAGAATTTTTAACTGTAAAGTACAAAACAAATATGAAAAATTATGATAGATGGTAGAAGTAAGAGCACTTGACCAAAACCTCACTGTAAACCATTAGTGTCTCATGATAACTTAAAAAAATAGATACAAATATTTGTTGCATTCAAAGAGCAGGATATTTTGTGTACTGGTTGGACTCAAACCAGGTTATTTTATTTCCTCCCAGTTGCATATTTTACAAGATATTGACAATTGTGTATAAGTAGACCAAATATTTATACAGGCATGGAAATAGTGAAATTTGAAAAAAAACAGTGAAAAAATTGAGGGGGATATGAACATAAGGAACATGGAAAGGAAAGTAGGGGCTGTGATGCTTATTTTGAAAATGTGAATAATTTTATTTAGTACCAAGTATAGTACGAAGATACAAATGAAGACTTAGAGGGAAATTAAAAAGTCAAATAGAGTTTTGACTTTTTTAAGGTCTTACTTTGTCAATGTAAGGAAAAGTCTTCTAAATATAGCAATTTTATAGCGATGGAGGTAGAGAATTGGGCAATCACACCCAAGGTAGAAGGGGACTTATCAGCAATGTTATCAAGAGCTTCAACTAGCTGAAGTTGAGGCTAGGTGATTCCAAGGTCCTTTCCAAGTCCCATATTGTAATCAAATGCAATATTCCTAACATAGTTATTAAGAATAAAAGGATCATGAATTCATGTGCTGAAAGTAATCCAAGAATATTTATTCTTAAAGATAAAACCAATTCATGAGAGAATGGCAGATGACATCAGCCCTGAATCAATAAGAAGACCAAGGGGGTGTGGTACTCAGCCAGAGAGATCACTGCTGCTTGTATTGGTCTTCCGTTTAATATTTTTTAGTATTGTTAAGGTTGTCTATTGACAACATAAACTATGGTCACATTTATGACTCTTGATATCCTTCAAGGACTTGCTGTTGTATTTGTAGGAAACTTGCTGCTACCAATTCAAATTCCTGCTAAATATACCCTTCAATTAAAAAATGGTCTCTCTCATCCTCTAGTCTTGAGAAGGAGGAGGAGGAGGGAGATGCCTTAAAGACTCAGCTAGTGCCAATTTGGCAAGTGATAAGTGTTAAAGTATGTTTTTATGAAATGTTAAAATATTTGCCTTAAATGACTTTTGCGTTGTCGGGCTTGAGGGATCACAGTGGCTCCTCCTCATTACTTTTATGTTTGCATTATAAAGACAAATGTATCAACACATCCTGTATTAACCATGTGATGACCTTTTCCTCATGTCCCTATGCTTACATCTCTCTATTTTGAGAAAAATACATGTAAAAAAATGGAGAAAAGGGCAGAAAAGAAGGACATTTAACCCACAGAGAAGCAGGTTAAAATTTCATTACTTTTTTTTTTTTTTTTTTTTTTTTTTTCCTGCTTCAGCTCAAAGCGGGAGGAGGCTGGAGGCTGCGGACTCAGTGCTGGAATGAGGAGTAATTGAGCTTGTGCTGAGCTGGAGGTAGCTTTCTCCTCCCGGTGTCATTGCAGCAGCCTCCACTGCCGGGTCCCTAGTTCCTCAGCTCCCTCTCTTCCTGGTGTAAAATCGCCTACAAAGACAGCAAACCCGCTGCAGAAGTTGCCCGGCGTAAGACTCCGGAGGCATTGGCTCAGTAACTTTTCACGTCATTTTCTGCTCTGGATCCCCTTCTCGCCTCTCCACGCAGCCTTTCCCACCGCAAATCACCAGTGCTCATGGGGCAGGCGAAGAGGAGCTTGCAGCACTGAGCTGAACCGGACTCGAGCCCGTGATGTCCGGCACCAAATTGGAGGACTCCCTCCCTCGTCGCAACTGGTCATCTGCTTCGGAACTGAATGAAACTCAAGAGCCGTTTTTAAATCCCACCGACTATGACGACGAGGAATTCCTGCGGTACCTGTGGAGGGAATACCTACACCCGAAAGAATACGAGTGGGTCCTGATCGCCGGGTACATCATCGTGTTCGTGGTGGCTCTTATCGGGAACGTCCTAGGTAAGTCTCCTCCGGGGCAGACCTCCAAAGGGCTGTCACCTCCCTCCCCGCCCCAGGCTGCAAAGACTCTGAAGACCCCTCCCTTCCCTTGGGATGCAAACAAAGAGGTTGCTGCTCTCCGTGGGGTTTTCTGATACAAAGAAAAAAAATTAAAAGTTTTCTGATTTTACTAATCAGGACTAATCCCTGGGGTGATTATTCCTTTTTCTGCAAGGGAAGGGGGGGAGAAACGCGGATTGTTTTTTGGTTTTGTTTTCCTCTGAGCACCTAGGTTACAAATACAGGAAAGGGACAGTGACAGGCATCTCCAGGTGGATTTGGGGGAGTGTAAGGGAATCAGTCACGCTCTTGTGTAACCTGAGTAGGTGTTTTAGGAGCTTTGGGGGGCAAACAGAGCTTGCAGAATGCAATGCTGAGCCCCTAAGGAATAAGCTCTCTTTGGCTGTTGAAGTCACAAAGCATATCTGAGCTAGGTAGCATGCCCTCTGGCAAGGAGGCTTAGGCTCCCAACAAGAAATGGTAATGAAAGGGAAGAGAGCAGAGACAGAAGCAAAGCAGGGAAGCGCATTCACTCTCCAAAACTGAATTAAACAGGAATCATGCAGGGAGCAAGAAGGAGGAGCATCCAAGAAAAGTACCTCAGAGACCTCAATCGTTCATCCATCCATTCACTCATTCATTCATTCATCCATTCAACCAATATGTATATATATATTTTTTTCTCCAGAGGGCGCTTGTTGCCAGGTTCATGAAATATTTGTACAAACTGATTTTTTTTTTTCAAAGATGAGGCTAAGCTTAATACTAGACTCACCCTATTTGTCCCTCTGTAGGTTTGTATGCAAACACAGGTTTTCTTGCCCCCCCCCCATCATCCTCCCCATATTATTTGTGAGGGTTGGGGAGGGGGTTAGGTAGCCTTTTGAGGCTGTGGTTATGCAGTTTGCTAGGTCTGAAGGGGAATTTTCTTCAAGAAAAGGAGCTTTGAAAGGGAAGGGCAATTTAAAATAAATTGTGAATGGAAGGAGCATGCACCTTGATGAATGGAGGTAGGAGGCTAGGAGGCATTTCAAATGCAGAGGGCAGTGTGGAGGAAGTCTCAGCTGAAAATCACAGGAGGAGGTGGGGAGGTTAGGAGAAGATGCTCTTGATTTTCAGTTATAAAAAGGGGAGAAGGTGAATGAGGTGAGAAAGGATGGGAGGCTTGGAAGTTAAAAGCAAAAGATTTGTGGCTGCAATGGAGGAAGATAAGGAACTTATCAGGCTTTCAGCACTCACCTGATTTTTACCTTTTCTCCCAAGTGTATTGGTCTGGGTAGGAAGCATCCAAAGTAATCTCTCACCAATTCAGCAGGCAGAGTAGCTGACAGTTTGAGACTGAGAAGGATTCTCAGGAGAGTTGGTAGGATATTATTTGATGAGATAAGAACACTCTGAGAACTTTAGTTTGCTCCTTCTATATAATTTTTAGATGGTTTTGCTTTTGTTGATTTTTGTTAAAGGTAAAATAAAGGGAATCATCTTGGGATTCAGACAAAGTGGATAAAGTATAAATATGCATGATTAAGGGTCTTATTATAAGGATGTCTTTAATAAAAATGCCTTTATTGCTTTCCTTCTTGTCATCCATCATTAGATTACAACTATTAAGACACATGGCTACCAGCATATTAACATTTTACTGCATTATGCCAATACTTACTTAAAGGTGGATAATCAAAATTGAACATATATTGAGTACCTACTATGTGCCAAAGCCATTCACATATGCTCTCACTTAAAATGCAAAATATCCCACAGTAGAGGTACAAACAAGACTTAGAGGTATTAAGTGACTTGTTAAAGGACATGATTTAAATTCAGTTCCATTTCTTCTGATCTCAGATTCATAATTCTCCATTGTTATTCCACTCTAGATCTAGAAAGCATATAGAGAATGGATTCTATATTCCTGATTGTCTGCAAGCCGATTGGATGGGTTTCTTCTCCTCTTCATCTATGTCCTCAGCCAATAAAGTACCACAAGAGGTTAATGGCACTATCATTCCCTCCACCATAACATGTCTAGGAGGAATGTGATTGCTGTGCAGTACAAAATGACATGGTTTTTTTTCCTGTGGGAATAACTACAAACCATAACTATTTCCCTTACTTATTTTTATATCAGCCTTAATCTTTGTGATAAAATGAACTCTGCTTTGATGCTATTTCATTTTTTTCTTTGCACATACTTTGTGTTTCATGGTCTTCATATCCTAATTGCACAGTTTAAGGATATATGTTTACTAGCCTTGGGAGTTTTAATTTCTAAAAGGAAACACCTCTACAGTAAAAGCTACCTGTTTCATAACATCAAGGAAAAGAGCACTGTCCACAGCTCCAAGTGCTGAAAGAGCCAATTTCATTCAGCTTAAAAAGAAATATTTACTCAAAGCACTCTGCTCTGAAAATACTGACAGCTATTTTCCTCAGGATTGAGTAACACTGAAACCCTCTGCAGCTGAACTGAAACTCATTCCTTACTGACATATCCCTGAAAGTTGATGAGGTTCAGGTTTGACATTTACACAAATGAGCAGTGTCATTACTCACAGTCAACTTCTTGCTCTTTGATGTCACTGTCAAATATACAAAATGGATTAGATTTAGAAATGCCTTTTTGCCCCTCCAGAATAACTAATTTTACAGAGAACACCAGGACAAGAAGTCACATTATTCATGCAAGATAAAGAGACAATGAGAGGTATGAAGGTGAAATAACAGTGTAGGCAGCAGATGTAAACACTGACCCATTGGGTCCACTCACCATTTAAGCTTTCATGTAACTGCTTGGAAAGTATCAACCTTGTTGAACTTACACATATATTGCCACTAGCTAGAAGTCATTTCTCCCACAATGTCCTTTGGTGAAGTGATGTAACAAGATACTCTGTGCAGAATAATGAAGTCTTGGTCACCCCCCCTCCCCACAGTCTCTCTCTATCATTATGTCTACTCTTCATTATCAGATGCTACTTCCAGAGATAGAAAGCTGTTTCTTGGAAAAAATGACCAAGTCATTCACATGAAGAAACAAGTTACTGTAAATAGAATGGCACGAAAATTTGTATTTAGGAAAAACCTATATACATATATGTCTAATTGCAGATTTTTAGGAAGGAGTTCTTTGGGGAAGGAGTGCTTTTCCATTATCTGCAAAATGATGGCACATATAACCTATTCACAAATTTATCTGGTATGATGGTCAAGTAGATAAAGCCAATTATTCAGTGTATTTTGGGAAATTTTTTGTTTGTTTGTTTTGTTTTGTTTTGTTTTGTTTTTGAGGCAGGTTCTGCTGAGTTGCTTAGGGCCTTGCTAAGTTGCTGAGGCTGGCTTCAAATTGCTATACTCCTGCCTAAACCTTGCAAGCTGCTGAGATTACAGGCATGAGCCACTGTGCCCAACTCAATGTTTGGTTTTTAAAATTAATGTGTATGTGAGTGATGACTCCTGGGGAAATTTGAAGAAATATATTTGATGTAAATTTTACCTCTAATTCCTTGAGTGTAAATGAGGGGGGGTGGGGAGAGAGAGAAAGAGAAAAGAGGGGGTTTCTAGTCATTTCTGACATTAAGTCCCTAGACAAAATGTTCAACATACTGCCTCTCTTTTGCATTCAGACACCCTAACATCCACTTGGTATGCTTCTATATTAGTTATTACTGCCTCCATATGAAAAAATGGGAAAAACATCCAAGAAATGTAGACATTAGTCCAGAGGTGTGTTTCTTGTTTCTTGTGTGACCATTAGCAAGTTTTGAACTCTTCAGGTCTATTTTTTTTCCAATTGAAAATTAAAATTGATAATGCTTGCCTTATAGAAATCATATAAGAATATAATGTATAGATACCCTCTATGGATGTACATAGAAGAATACACACACACACACACACACTCTTCTTGAAATACAGTAAGCACTATTAATTTATGTCAATTTCTATCTCTTCTTTTCCACTACTGTAATCTCTCTTTGATGTGGTTTGTAGCCATCTTCTGCCTCCATGGCCAGTCTGAATCTCTCTAGTTCTTTATCGCCTCTGCCCTCAACTTTTTCTCAATTATGTAAGTAACCTGGAGTTGGCACAATACTCTTCTCTTCCTTCCTAGCTCCATCTATCCACCCTCTTTTTACTGACTGTTCAATATTCCCTTTGGTCTCTCTCTAAAAGTCATTCCTAACGACTGGATTATTTTTCTTTTTCTCTCAGTTAAAATTGCTAGCATTGGGTATCCTTCACTTAAAGTTTATTTGTTGCTGTTGTTGCTATCATTTTATCTAAAGGTATCAATGTTCTAAATAACATACTTACAATAACAAACTTACACAGTTTAAGCACATTGTAAATTAAAGAATTTATTCAGTAAAAGTTATGATAATTTGTATGTGTGTGTGTGTGTGTGTGTGTGTGGAGGTGGGGTGTAATCTGTATTAGTGTTGCTTTCTTCAGAATTTCTACAGAATCAGGTTTATGTCCTGGAAGGGGAAGTAGCAGAGGTGACCACTGCCACTCCTAAGCCTAGGAGATAGTGTTCTTCTGCTTCTCTTCCTGTCCACTTCAGCAGCATGGGTGTCTGTAAACGCATCCTTTCCTGCATGAAAAGAAGAAGAGGATTAGATACACTATTCAAGTTTGCCAAGACTCAGTAGAAATCAGGAATCATGAAAGTAAAAGGTAATATAAGCCATTACACTCTAAACCTGTTGTGTGTTTTTAGTTACAGAATTTCAAAAAATGCTTATCTAAATAAGAATTAAATCAACTGATACATCTGCGTTTTTGCTAAAACCATAGCCACTTAGTTTTAACTGGAAAAATACATTATGTCTCACTTGAATAGAATCTCAATGATAACTTTTCAAATGGCTGCCTCATAGAAAACAGCAACATTTATCATGAGCAGATAATAATGAGAGTAACATGCTACTGATAATTTGGATGTAACAGACTCATTCCATGTTTGAAAGTGAAATAATGGAATAAAAAGCATTTTTAAAAGAGGAACAGTATGAAAATCAAATACGAATGTAATTCTTTTGTTTTTAAAATTTTGTTCTCAGTTTAGTAGGGTGCACATACTGTATTGTATCATGTATCTGTATGAGTTTTCATTATTTTGTATTTTAATTATATTTGAAAATCTCATGTGCTGTGGCTATGTTAATATTCAAAGTTCCTAAATTCACATTGAACCCCTCAAATTTTAAAAATATCCATTGTTGATACTAGTTCACTAGTGAAAGAAGATCCCTTCACCTTCCTTCCTGTGGAGTCTTGATGTTTCCCACACTCAGGGATGCTCTCTTTGTTGATTAATGGCTCACTGGCATAGTTCGGGCAGTGACAAGTGAGAGGTAAAACTGAGGGTGTTCATCTCCACTTTTTCTTCTCACTGCAAAAGAAAATAAAGAACTCGATAGAGTTTTATATGTCAGGTCTTATACGCCACATTTTACTTATATGGGTTTAGTTGGTGCTTTACAGACAACTTACTGTGGTGAGATTACTAACTTTGTTTTATAAATGAGAAAAATGAAATGCAAAGAGTAATTTTAACATATTCCCAACTTCAGTCAGATAGTAAGTAGCAGCATTAAGTTTCAAACACGAATTTATCAGATTCCATGTTCCATGCTTGCTTTATTACTTCATTCTTTCTCTTTCCCAACTTCTAACCCTAACTGGAGGCACACAGGAGAAAGGGTGGAGAAAGTGATGGTCTTTTGTGCCCTCTAGACGATTTACAGTTTTGCTGGTGTGTTGCCCTGCTATTTTTCTGGTAGACTACAGTTCAGCTCTGAGGATGAGCTCATTTGGTAAAACTAATCAAGGTCATTCTAGGGTTATTGTGCAAGAGAAAAGTCTAAGGTAAAATAGGTGCTGCCAAAAATGTTTTTGCCTTTCTGGGGGGTGTGGGGTGACTCACTGGAAAAAAAGAAAGACAGCTGTGGCCAGGAATTATTTTGTTATCAAAAAGCTTTTATAAGACATAAATCAAGACAAGGACCTAAGCACTCACAACCTCACATAATCTAAAGGTCTTTTATTTCCCTTGGTTTTTTTTTTTTTTTAATTATTAAATTTTCTTTAAAAAATACTTGCTTAAACAAATCATAAGTTTATATTCCTTTTGTTAAATAGGTCAATCTTTCTATCAGATAATAGTGTTCCTAGGCTAGAATGTTTTTTACATGTGTACAAAGAGGCATCACTTATTACACTGCACATGAAATAAACTTAAGACACTAACTATAGAAAACCTGAGATGCAATGGAATGAAATGCATGATGTATATGGCCAGTCCTTCCAATAGCTGACTCTGATGACTAAATTCATTCATTTTGTCTTTGTTCTCAATGACAGGTGATTTTTTTAAGCCAGATAAATGTGTTGGATAGTCATTAAAATTACATTAAATCATTTGCCAGTGGAAGTGTTTTCTCATAAAACCTCCCAAATGCTCAAAATAAGTAACTACTTTATTTCTAAAGTATATTCCTAATATATATTAGAAATTATTATCACTGTTCATTAGTAATTTACTTTCAACATTAGACACATAGAAACAATGCTTAATGTTTCTATAGTATTTTAACCTTCAGATGATATTGTTACTTTTTTTGTCTCAATTGTTCCTTTTTTTCTATATTTAATTTTTAGTTGTAGTTGGACATGATACCTTTATTTTATTTATTTTTATGTGGTGTTAAGGATGGAACCCAGGGTCTTGTACATGCTAGGCAAATGCTCAACCGCTGAGGGACAACCTCAGTCCATGAGGTAGACATTTTATGAAGAACTCAAGTATTGAAGTGATTTAAAGTCACAATGAATGAAAAGCATGAGTACACAGAAATATCAGGTTTTTAGTGTAGTAAAAGCTTGCTGATTTCCTTGTATTTCAAGAGAAGAGGAAAACGGGATATAATGACATTGGTCTGGCCTTCAGTTAGTCCATCTTTGCTACCTAATTTTATTAGTACTCAGGGAATGATTCACATTAATCAAAGTCATTAACTTATCAAAATAAAATGAAATAATAATTCTAATATTTGAATTTATGGTAAGAAGTAACTTATAATCCCTTGCTTCCCAATGTCTTTTTAGCCATCAGTCTTTTTCTGTATGGAAGCTGCACATCTCCCAGCTTCCCTTGCAGTTAGGTTGATATGACATGATTGGATTTGGCCAAATGATTATCAGCATGATGGACACATGTGTCACATGACATACATGTCACTAACACATGAAAACTATATTGGTCTGAAAAGCTAGGCTGTGCCATAGTAGCATTAACCCTGAATTCTCATCAGCTTAATACCACAGAGGTTTATTTCTTGTTCATTTAACACCTAATGTGAGCAGGAATCTTATTCACCTACTAACGCATGCTGAGCATCCTCCATGTTTTATGTACCTCTTCACCACATGAACTCTGGTAACCAGCTTCCAAGAAGATTTCCAGTGATGCCCCCTCCAGGCTTTCTGATATTCACACCATTGTTTGTTCCCTTTCCACATTATGCCAGAATTGATCTGGGTGACCACAGCAAATAGAAAAGGTAAGAGGATGTCTCTTCTGAAATTACATTATGAAAGATCACAACTTCTAGCTTGAGCGTCCACACTTTGTCTTGCTCTTAAATATATTCCTCTAGACAAGGTGTTGAACTCTTCAGCCAAAGTCATAGAGGAAATGCAGTCTGTTGACAACTTCATGTGTGAGTTTAGAAGCAAATTCTCCAGTTCAGGCTGAGTCTTGAGATGACTACAACAGCATCCCCAACCCCACTCATCCCCAGATTGGCTGCAACTTAATGACAGACTCTGAGTCAAAGCATCCAGCTAAACTTCTCCCAGTTTCTTGACCATTCCAAAGCTGTTGCAATGCATTTTCGTTGTTTTAAGCTGTTAAATTTTGGAATAAGTTGGTGTACAGATTCTAAAGTTGTCATTGCAGAGGAGTGAACTGGAATACATATTGGCTCTTAACTACTTTTTCCAAAATATAATGTGTCAGTGATGCTTATTAAAAACAAAAAGAAAAAAGAAAAAAAAAAACAGAAAAACACAGAAGATGTCAGTCATGCTCATTTCATTTGGCCAAACCCAATCATATCATATCAACCTAACTGCAAGGGAAGCTGGGAGATGTGCAAACTCCATCATGGAAATCAAAAGATAGTTAAAAGTATTTTTAATATGTATAAACTCAGAATAAGGAATTCTGTACTTAATGGTTTACCATTAAAATAAACTGATGGATATATCATTCACATTTGTGGATCTCTGAAAATAGAAATAACTGATAACATTGAGGGATTTTGTGCCAATTACAGTGCTGAACTGAGAGTGCTAGATAAAAGAATTCAAGAGACCTGCTGTCCAGTTGAAGAAATAGTCATGTAAATAGATAATCTCAATAAAACGTGGCCAGTGCTGTGATAGAGGGTGGCACAAAATGTAGTGGAAGCATATAAGAAGGACACTCAGCTCCATCTGGGGGATTAGAGAAAATAGACAAAGTGATGACACCTAAACTGAGTTTTAATGGATGCATTCAAGTTCCCCAGATGGAGAAAATTGGGTAAGGATGTTCTAAGCAGAGGAAACAACATGAGCAAAATCAAAAAGACATGAAATTGCAGGAACTATAAAGAGAATATTAAACAATTGGGTAACTCCAGTGTGAGTAGAGATGAGGAGAGTATGGAGATAAGTGTGGGCCATGAATAGTCTTGTGTACCATGCTTAAAATAGAGGCTTAGAGACTGGTTTAAGAGGGAGCCATTAAAGGATTTTAAAGAAAGTGGCTTCATTAGTTTGCATTTCCTATGAGAGCATTCTGAAGAAGATGTAGAAAATAAATCCAAATAAAGACAAGTGAAAGTTTTCATACTGAGGTTTGTGTCTTATTTTGGCTCATCTAATCAAGATTGCTTTAATGACAAAAAAAAAAAAAAAAAAAAAAAAAAAAACACCTGGCAGTAGAGGTCATAATATAAATTCCCTAGATCATTAGTTCTGGGAGGCCTTCTACATGCTACATAAGGAATAAAGAGAAGAACGGAGATAGAAAAATGCAACCATTGAAACCATTTAAATTTGAAAAGTAATTTTCCAAACAATTTTTATTGTTTATTTTCTGGAAGATATGCTTATAAATCTTACATGGCATAGCTCTATTAATATTTTCCAATACTTTATATAGGTTTTCACTAACACAATTTTGTAATAACTTACCTCTTTGGGTTATTGTGGGTTACTATACTCTTAGCAATTCCTTATTTTGGTCTTTAATTCAAGTTTGGGCCTCACACTGAAAGCTAAAGGATTAAAATGTTGAAATCCTATCAATATTTTTTTCACATTTTTTCCAATTAAATTTCAGATTTTTTCTCATTACCTGCAACTTTCTGGGAGCTGTGGATATGGTTACTTGTAGAGTGCTTGCCTAGTATGTACAACTCCCTGGTTTTGATCCCCAGGGCCATAAGGAAAAAAATCTTATTTGAAATTGGGTTTAATTGGTATTTATACCATTTAAATCATCATGAAAGATGTTACATTGAATCCCAATTAATTCTTAAGGAATTTCAGTGAATATTTCTCTATAGGTTGGCATAAGAACAAGCTTCAAAAATTCTAAAGATAGTTAAAAAACTTTTATTTGCTATTCCTAATTCACAAGGAGAAGACAGCAGTGATTAAAAACTGTAGTATCATTTTCTAGATTCTCAATGGACTTTTATCACTACTTAGTGACTCTAAAATGAAGTTTATAAAGCACCTGGTTTGTAACTGTGTCAGGCCTTGATCTTACTACACTGCTAGAAATGGGGTCAGGAAAACACTGGCTCTAATAGTTTATTTCATCAATTTGGAAAGAATTTGATGAGTCATCCACTTTGGAGGACAACTAAAATGCTTACAAATACCATTTTGAAGGAAATCTGTCTTTCTGAAAATGGAAAGATTGTGTTAATATTTCTGGAAGAGTGGTACGGATGTAAGGCTAAGTGCTTATGCAAGCATATTATTATTATGTGAGATTGAGTCAACTTTTCATTATGAAAAAATAACTAAAAATGTAATATTTTCAATTATAATATTTCATACAAAAGTGATTAATGGTGAAAAACTTTGAAGGAAATGTATTTATAAATTTTAAAAGCCAGTATAGAAAAACATCTTAATATTAGAATAATTATGTGCATGGGCTGATTTATACTTTGGACACAGGAAAGCCTAGAAAGTCATTGTTCTTTGAAGTCATTGGAAAGGATTTTGGTGACTCAGAGATTCCTGAAATATTACTAGATTGCCTTAGTTTATCTTTATAAATTTACATTTTTTTCCCGAGGCGTACTAAAATTTGTGACTGGTCACTGACAGAAAACTAAACCACTTTAGAAGAAAGGGGAAATTTAAAAAATTAAGAATTAAAAATGCAAACACAAAAATATGTGCACACATCACACACATAAACATAAATTTGAGGGATTTAATAATGTGAATAATATGATTAATAGATCCTAGTTTTTTCATGCAGGATTAAGAAGCTATTTTTCAAATATTAAATATGCCAAAAACTGGACCTAAGGCCTTGATCTTCCCAAAATCAAAGGGATTTTTTTTTAACTATCCACTGTGTAAATAAACTATAGATATTAGGGTAGTAGAAAAGTTAAATACCCTGGTGATGAATAAGTCCTTGAATTAACATCCAAAGAAGAAACATTCCCTGGGTGATTGGTGATTGTAACATCATTTCTTCTCTTCAACAGACTCCATATATTTGTGCTTTAGGGTCTTCCCAGTTGCCACCCCCTCTGATGATCTCATGCTGCCTCCTGTTCACATTTCAAATTTTCACAGAAAGTCTCTCAGACTGCAAAACCTGCATCACTACCCCTTCCTGTACAACGACAGCTGAAAACATTCATCCCACTTTTTTTAATCAAAAGGCTTATTACTTTTTAAAATTATATTGTTGGTTTGTTCTCTTTTTTTTTTTTCTGTCTCTTAAGTGAAGGGTATGTTCCTTAAGAGTTGTTTGTTTAGTTTCCTTGTTTACAAATATATCCTCAGGGCCTAGAACAGTGACAGGAATACAGAATGTTTTAAAACTACCAAATTAATGGCTAGACTTCCACTAGGAGAAATATCTTACATGCAAGTACATTTTTAAAATTGGGTATTGCAGGTTTTAACTTTCTGAATAAATATTAAAATAAAATTTCAATCATTTGAATTATATTTGTGATTATTTTGTTCTATATCTTTATTTATTTATTTATTTATTTATTTATTGGTCCTGGGAATTGAACGTAGGGACTTATACATGAGGTCCATGCTCAACTACTGAGTTATATCCCAGATCCATTTTGGTCTGTATTTCAAGGAACACATAAGTGTTTTAAGTTATGTTATTAAAATAATGGTTGTGAGATATGATTTCAAAAATTCCTCACCAGTGCTGTGATCTCTTTGACATTACTAAGTGACTTACAGCATGAAACTGATTTGCTTTTGTGATTTATAAACTGTAAGAGTTTTGCTTTTTGTTTTTTTGAGGAAAGTACACCAAGATCCTTCCAAATAATGTACTGTATTTCTGCAATAACAGAGAAGAACATGTAATGTGCAAAACCCCTACTTTAACTGTTTGTTTCAAAATAATTCCCAGTTACTTTCATAAAAGTCTAAGGAAACACTTGACCATTAATGTCCTAAATGAGGACATTAATTGTGCTTTAGGGTCTTCCCAGTTGCCACCCCCTCTGATGATCTCAATGAGCACAATGAGCTGTGACCAAGTGTCATCACAAATCTATATATTTATATATTTTTTCCAGTAAAAAGAGCCACATGGGGATCAGGCATGCCCAAAGAGTCTCAGATGAAGGATTCCTCTGTCATTCCTACTTCACCAATGTCTTATACCAATTCTCTTATTCTGGCTCTGGAATGTGTAGACAATTGAAAACAAATTAGGCTGGGAATATAGTTCAGTGTTACAGCACTTGCCTAGCATGGACAAGGTCCTAGATTTTTTGATCCTCAGCATTGTCAAGAAAAATAAATAAAAAAATCATACCTCAGGCAGAGTTCAAGGACAATGTTGATAAAAGCTGAATAGTTTTAAAAGTTTATTTAATAGGGAATAAAGGAAATGATAACCCTCTGTCTGACTCTGGCCCTCAGTTTCCTGAAATGTCAATCAAATTATAAATTTTTAAATATTCAAAGAGCAATCTTATTCAGAGAAGGGTAGCATTGTGAATTTTGGCAGACCTTGGAACAATCAAACCAAGTTTATCAATATGTTATTAATATAAGTCAGTGAATTGCAGTAGAATTTACAGAATAAACACATCAATGAAAGTCTTTGTCATAGACTGTCATAGTTAATCCCAAAATAACTAATGTGATAGGGCTATTATTTAGACCTTTTCCCAGGTAGTGAAATTTTATATTAATTAGAGAGCTGCTATTGTATTGATTGTCTGTATAGGTTTACATGTATCAGTTGGCATTCTTATTCTATTATTATTATTATCATCATTGAATTATAGATATACATGGTAGGTGGGTTCATTTTGACAAGATCAGACATAGAGCCGGGAGCAGTGGTGCACGCCTATAATCCCAGCACTTGGGGCGCTGAGGCAGAAGAATCTCGAGTTCAAAGCTAGCCTCAGCAATGGCGAGGCACTTAGCAACTCAGAATGGGAAGAGGATGTGGCCCAGTGGTTGAGTGCCCCTGAGTTCAATCCCCGATTCCAAAAAAAAAAAAAAAAAAAAGATCAGACATGGAATTTGGTTTCAATCTCAGTTGTCTCCCCTTTTCCTTCCCCCTTCTTCCTCTTATTCTCCTTTCTCTACTGATCTTCCTTTTGCTCTTTTACTTATTTATTTTTCATTGATACTTTGTATATATACATAAAAGTTAAATTTATATATGCATATAACATGATTTTGTTAAATTCATTCCATATTTCCTCCTCTTTCCCATTGCTCTTTCTTCCCTCTTAATCTTCTGATTCTACTCCAGTAATTTTCCCTATATCTTTATAATAACTATTCCCCCAATCTTCTTTTTTTTTATTTTGAGCTAGCTTACACATTTGAAATAAAACATTCAATCCTTGATTTTCTGCACCTGGTTTATTTCACTTCCCATGGTGTTCTCCATTTCCATCCATTTACGGGCAAATGCCATTATTTCATTTTTCTTCATGGCTGAGTAAAACTCCATTTTGTATATATACCATATTTTCTTGTTCCATTCATCTATAGGTGGGAAAATGCACTGATTCCATAATTTTTCAATTGTGAATTGTGCTGATATAAACACTGAAATGGCTGTATCAGTATAATATGCTAATTTTCATCTTTTTGGATAAATATCAGAGTACAATAGCTGGGTCATATAGGTTCATTTTTTTTCTTTCTTTCTTTCTTTCTTTCTTTCTTTTTTTTTTTTTTTTTTGAGGAACTTTTATATAGCTTTCCAAAGTGGCTGTATTAAATTGCAGTCCCACCAAAATTGTATGCATATACCTTTTCCCCCCACATCCTCTCTAGCATGTATTATTTGTGTTCTTGATAATTGCCATTCTGACCAGAGATGAAATCTTAGTGTAATTTTGAATTACATTTCCTTGATAGTGAGAGATGTTGAACATTTTTTTCATATATTTATTGGCCCTTTATGTTTTTTCTTGGGAGAAATATCTGCTTATTTCTTATACCCATTTACTGATTGGGTAATTTACTTTTTTGGTATTTTTTGAGTTCTTTAATATTATGGACATTAATCCCCTATCAGAGTAGCAGCTGGCAAAGATGTTTCTTCCATTCTTAGGCTCTCTCTTCTTGTTCTTAATATTCTATTTACTGTGCTGAAGCTTTTTAATTTGATGACATCTTACATCATTGATTCCTGGTATTATTTCTTAATTTTAGGGGTCTTATTGAGAAAGTTGGTACAGGAGTAATGGAGGGTTGATGTTTTGTTTCGTCTAGCAGTTGCCAGAATTTCTAAGTCTATTCCTAAGTATTTCATTCATTTTGCTTTGACTTTTGTGAAGGGTGAGAGATGGGGATCTAGTTTCATTCTTCTACATATTGATATTCAGTTTTCTTAGCACCTTTTGTTAAAAAGACTATCTTTTCTCCAACATATATTTTTGGCACCTTTGTCACATAACAAATGGCTATAAGTATGTGGGCTTGTCTCTGTGTGTATTGTTCTATTCTTTGGTCTTCGTGTCTATTTTGATGTCAATGCCATGCTATTTTGGTTACTATAGATGTGTTGTATAAATTGAGTCAAGATATTGTGATGCCTCTGGCATTTCTTTTCTTGCTCAGGAATGCTTTGGTTATTCTAGGTCATTTTTTGTTGTTCTTCTTCTTAGATATACATGATAGTAGAGTGTATTTTGACATATTATATGGAGTATAATTTATTCTAATTAGAATTCCATTCTTGTGGTTGCACATGATGTGGAGTTTCACTTACATGAACATAAGAGAGTTAAGTCTGATTCATTCCACTGTCTTTTCTATTCCTATCAGCTCTCCCTTCCCTTCATTCCCCTTTGTCTAATCCACTGGACTTCTCTCTTCCCCTCCCCTCCCTTGTTGTGTGTTAGCATCCAAATATCAAAGAGAATATTTACCTTTGGTTTGGGATGATTGGCTTATTTTGCTTATCATTATAGTCTCCAGATCCATCCATTTACTGGAAAAAAATGGAAAGTCATTCTTTTTGTGGCAGACTAATATTTTATTGTGTGTATATAGTACAATTTCTTTATTCATTCATGTATTGAAGGGAACCTAAGTTGGTTCCATAGCTTAGCTATTGTGAATTGAGCTTCTATAAACATTGATGTGGCTGTATCACTATAGTATGCTGATTTTAAGTCCTCTATGTATATACTGAGGAGTGGGATAAGTGGGTCAAATGGTGGTTCCATTCCAAGTTTTCTGAGGAACCTCCATACTGCTTTCCAGAGTGGTTGCACCAATTTGCTGCCCCACCAGCAATACATGAGTGTACCTTTCCCCCTACATCCTTGATATTTATTATTACTTGTATTCTTGATAATTACTACTCTGACTGTAGTCATATGGAACCTCAGTGTAGTGTTAATTTGCCTTTAATTGCTAGAGATGTTGAACATTTTTTCATATATGTTACCATTTGTATTTCTTCTTCTGTGAAGTACCTGTTCTGTTCTTTTGCCCATTTATAAAAACTATATATGTTAAACTCAAGGCCAACATCATTCTAAATGGAGAAAAATTGAAAGTGTTCTCTCTAAAAACTGGAACAAGACAGGGATGCCCCCTTTCAACACTCCTATTCAAATTTTTCCTCAAAACCCTAGCCAAAGCAATCAGACAAAAGAAACAAATTAAAGGAATATAAATAGGAAAAGAAGAGCTCAACTATCCTTATTTGCTGATGACATGATTCTCTATTTAGAAGGTCTAAAACACTCCACTGGAAAACTTATAGAACTCATAAATGAGTTGAGCAAGATTGCAGGATATGAAATTAACACTAATAAATCAATTGTTTTCCTATACACCTATGATGAATCAGCTGAAAGAGAAATTAGAAAAACTATCTCATTCACAATAGCCTAAAAATAAATAAATAAAATATTTGGGAATCAATTTAATAGAAGAGGTAAGAGAGACCTCTACAATGAAAACTGCAGAACTGTAAAGAAAGAAATTGAAGAAGACCTTAGAAGATGGAAAGATCATCCATGTTCCTGGATAGGCAGAATAAATATTGTCAAGATGGCCATACTATCAAAAGTGCTATACAAACTTAATGCAATTCCTATTAAAATTCCAATAATGTTATTTATAGAAATAGAAAAAGCAGTCATGAAATTCATTTGGAAAAGCAAGAGGCCCAGAATAATCAAAGCAATGCTCAGTGAGAAAAGTGAAGCAGGAAGCATCACAATACTAGACCTTAAATGATACTACAGAGCTACAGTAACAAAAACAGTATGATATATATATATATATATATATATATATATGTATGTATATATATATGTATGTATACACACACACACACACACACACACATATATATATGCACACACACAGTTATCTCATACTAGACAAAGGTGCCATAAACATCCATTGGAAAAAAAAAACAGCCCCTTCAGCAAATGGTGCTGGGAAAATTGGAAATTCATATGTAGCAGAATGAAATTTAAACCCTATCTCTTACTCTGCACAAAACTCAAAGTGGATCAAGAACCTAGACATTACATCAGAGAACGTGCACCTACTAGAAGAAAATGTAGGCCCAACTTTAATTGTGTCCGTCTGGGAACCAACTTCCTCAACAATAAGACTTCTAAAGTGCAAGAAGTAAAATCAATAATCAGTAAATGGAATGGTATCAAACTAAAAAGCTTCTTCACAGAAAAGGAAACAATCAAGAATGTGAAGAGAAAGCCTACAGAATGGGAGAAAATCTTTGCCACTCGCTCCTCAACTAGAACATTAATCTCCAGGATATATGAAGAACTCAAAGAACTTAACACCAAATCATCATCATCGTTATCATCATCATCATCATCCAGTCGATAAATGGGGAAAGGAACTGAGCAGCACTTCACAGAAGAAGAAATATTCTAGGTCTTTTATTCTTTCGAGTGAATTTAAGGACTATTTTTTCTAGTTCTATAAAGAATATCATTAATATTTTGATGGGAATTGTATCGAATGTATATATTGCTTTTGGTAGTATGACCATTTTGACAATATTAATTCTGCCTATCCAAGAACACGGGGGTCTTTACATTTTTTAGTGTCATCTTCAATTTCTTTCTTCAGTGTTCTATAATTTTCATTTAGAGATCTTTTATCTCCTTAGTTAGATTAACTCCCAAATACTTTAATTTTTTTTAGGTTATTATTAAAAGGATTGTTTGCCTCATTTCTTTCTCAGCAGATTTGCTGTTGGAGTTTGGGAAAGCTATTGATTTATGAGTGTTGATCTTGTATCCTGCTACTTTGCTAAATGCATTTATCAGCTTTAGAAGTCTTCTGGTGGAGTTTTTTTCCATCTTCAAGTTTTGGATCATGTCATCAGCAAGCACAGACTGACTTATTCTTTTCCTATTTGTATTCCTTTAATTTTCTTCTCTTGCCTGACTGCTGTGACTAGATTTTTAATATTGAATACAAGTAGTGATAGTAGACATCTTTGTCTTGTTCATGATTAAGAAAAAAATCTTTCAGTTTTTCTCCATTTTGTATGATGTTGGCTTTGAGTTGGTCATATAAAACCTTTATAATTTTGAGTTAATCTCCTTTTATCCTTAGTTTCTCCAGTATTTTTAACATGAATGGCTCGTGGATTATATCAAAGGCCTTTTCTGCATATACTGAGATGATGATATGATTCTTGTTCTTAATTATATTCAAGTGGTGAATTACATTTATTGATTTGCTTACACTTAACTAACTTTGCATCCCTTGGATGAAACCTTTCTGATCATGCTGTGCTATCTTCTTGATGTGTGTTTGAATGTAGTCTGCTAATTCTATTAAGGATTTTTGCATCTATGTTCATTAGGGATATTTATATGTTGTTCTCCTTCCTTGATGTGTCTTTTTGTCATTTTGGTGTCAGGATTATACTAGACTCATAGAATGTATTTCAGAGTGTTTCCTCTCTTTCAATTTCATGAAATAATTTGAGAAAGACTGGTGCTAATTCTTCTTTAAGTGTCTAGCAGAACTGAGCTGAAAATCCATTTAATCCTGAGCTTTTCTTTGTTGGAAGACTTTAATTGCTGTTTCAATTTCATTATTTGATATTGGTCTGTTTAGATTTTATGCATGTCATCTTGGTTTATTTTGGGCAGGTCATATGTATATATAAATTTGTCAATGTCTTCTAGATTTTCCAATTTACAGAGTATAAACTTTCAAAATAGTTTCTAATGATCCTTTGAATTTTGGAAGTCTCTGTGGTGATACCTCCTTTTTCATCTCTAATTTTGTTTACTGAGCCCCCCCCCCCCCCCCCGCCTTTCTTCCCTTTGGTTATTTTGGTTAAGGATTTATCTATCTTATTTATCTTTACAAAGAACCAACTCTTTGTTGCATTGAACCTACGTATTGTATTTTTATTCTTAATTTCATTAAATTCAACTTTGATCTTAACTATCTCTCGTTTTCTACTGATTTTGGAATTAGTTTGTTCTTCCTTTTCTAAAGCCTTGAGGCAGATCAAAAGCTTATTTATTAGCCGGGCGCGGTGGCTCACGCCTGTAATCCCAGCACTTTGGGAGGCTGAGGCAGGAGGATCGTGAGTTCAAAGCCAGCCTCAGCAACGGCAAGGCACTTAGCAACTCAGTGAGACCCTGTCTCTAAATAAAATACAAAAAAAAAAAGGACTGGGGATGTGACCCAGTGGTCGAGTGACCCTGAGTTCAATCCCCGGTACCACAAAAAAAAAAAAAAAAAAAAAAAAAAAAAAAAAAAAAAAAAAAACTTATTTATTTGTCAGCTTTATCATTCTTACACAGTGGAAAATTTAATGCTCTGTTCCCCATTTCCATTCTTCTTTTAATGGTATATCTATGCTAGTTTGTGTGACGAGTTAAAAATATAATCTGGGAAATTGTAGGAAAACACAAATTCTCCTACACATTTTCTGATAAACTCAACTGAAAGTGACTTAAGTTCCCTGATTAATCACCACTGCTTCAGTGATCTATAACTCATTGTAGGTAGCTGGTCACAGGTACTAGAAGCAGTGAAGAGTGAGGAATTCAAAAGCAATGGTCAAATCAAGCATAGTTGTTTTTCACTTGGTAAATAGGACTTAATAATATGGTTTTGATTGCTGAGTTACCTTCAGCAACAATTGAACTATGTGAAAATTGTGGTTTGAAGGTATGCAATCTCACCTTTCTCAACTAAATGGAGGCAAAAACAACAGAATCACAGAGGGCTCAGTCTTACTATAACAGCAAAAGGGATGCAGAGAAATAAAGCATCTTGAGCCAACACATTGACTTTCTAGGGCTTATCTAATTTGGAGCCATTTCCTTTTCTTATTTCATTCAGAAAATATTTATTGAACAGCCACAACATGTAATCTGTTCTATTGCATTCTGTGGAGGAAATACAGAAGTAAATGAGACATGGTTCTTACCTACAAAGAATTTCTAATCTTGTGAGGGGGACTAACATATAAACAATAAACAATGGTTATGGAGGTTATTGAAGAGGCATATGAAGTACTAGAACATCAAAATATGAGATAGATCTGACTTGGGGTAAGAAGTATTCCTTCATAGATGAAGTAACACTTGAGGTTGCATTTGCTGACATGTGAATATAACTTTGAAACATTACAGAGAGTGAAAATAATTTCCACCCAAGTTGATGAAGTATCAAATTTATGATTGCTTGAACATATAGAAATAATTGTATATAAACCATACCAAAAGAGTTTCTCAGGAAATTCCAGTGAAACATAGGCTTTTATGTTTATTTCAAGATAGAAATTTTACACTCCCATTTTCATTCCAATAAGATTTTATGAAGAATTTCAAGAAAGAACAACTTAAGCTCCTCTGAGGATTTGCATCTTTTCTACAGCCTCCTAATTATGTGGGTGTCTGGCCCCAGTCAACTCTGTCATGTTGTTTCATGGTGGATTGAAATTAACAAAATTTAAAATTCCTGGAGTTGTTTTTAAATGACTTTATTCTATAATTGCAGAGCTTTCAAAAGGATGACTAGTTTAGGGCAATGGTAAAAATGGGTTGAAGTTATGAGACCAAACACGGAAAAAACAGAAGCTTATTGAGACCCTTCAGGACAATGATTAGTTAGGTAAAGTCAGTAAGAGAAGTGAATATGGGTAAAAATTAAACAAAAATGGAGGTTGGCAATTCATAAGAGGTGGGAAATTGAAAGGAACAAGAAGCACCTAATGGTTAATAGAAGTTTTGGGCCAAAGAAACAACAGTGATTTCTTATTTGTCTTTTTTTTTTTTTTTTTTTTTTTTTTTTAACATTGACAGGGAATATGGAAAGAAAATCAAGTATGGTAGAGGGATCATAATGAATTTAGCAAAAATGGGTTGAACTGGAATCACCTCAGGTGTATTCATTTCCAACGAAACTGGGGCTTGCTCCCCACGTCCCTCCCACATGCCATTCAAAGTTAATTTGCTTCTCTAAGATTTGTTTTTCCCTCTGTGATTATACCAGTACACTTTATTATCATATTAGGCAATCAATATGTTTTTTAATAATACATGTTTAGTACCCTTCCCCCCCAAAAAAGAACATCTCAGAAGTCTGGTATGATACATAGGACTGACTACACAATAAAATTAGTAAAGCAAAATATCGTTCTGTGTTTTCTAGTTCATGATTTTCCATATAAGATGTCAGTCTTTCAGGATTAAAATTAAATCACTTCTTTTACTGTGTGTTCCTTGAACCATTAAACAAAATCCATACACTCATTTCTGTACATAATAAATGCAGTTAATTATGTCAGGGAGAGAAGTGAAGGGCTGGTATAAAATTAAAGAAGTTTCAGCACCATTCAAATACATTGTGAAAGTCTTACTTCAATTCAGACACAGCAGTTCTGGTTTATTAAATCATAAATATCAGAAGTTGTTGGTCACAATGTAGATACTAGGATTACATGAAAGCTGAAAAACATCAAAAATAATGGTAGATATGAAAATGCTGGAAGATTAGGGTTACAACAAGGAATAAAACTCTCCTCTTAGGACTTGTCTATAGTGATTTTAGAAATGTAATTTTCACTGAAAAATCTTTAATCTTCTATATGGAAAAAAGGAAGAAACAGAAGACTCTAGCAAGCTTCATCTAATCCACTGCAGACAGATGGTTATCTACCTCTTTTCTTCAATACTTTGGAGCTTGTAAATATTTTACCCCCAAAGAGTAGGTGTTACCAAAATATTGTGCTAGATTTATAAGACTTGAGATGTATTTGGCTATAGCAGATGAAAAGAGACATTTTCAATTCAAAGTAAAAGTTAATTCAGATTTTGAATTGTGTGAGCTTAATTTTTTGTATACATTGCATAAGTGGTGTGTGTGTGTGTACGTACATGTGTACAGTATTGTGTATATTCATGTAGATTTTAAGGCTATATTAGTGGATTTGTAATAGATAATTTTCATCTCTCTCTTTTTCTTTTTTCTTTTTTTTGGTACTGGGGATTGAACTCAGGGGCACTCGACCACTGGGCCACATCCCCAGGCCTTTTTTTTTTTTTTTTTTGTATTTTATTAGAGACAGGGTCTCAGTGAGTTGCTAAGTGCCTCACCATTGCTGAGGCTGGCTTTGAACTCATGATCCTCCTGCCTCAGCCTCCCAAGTGCTGGGATTACAGGAGTGTGCCACGGTGCCTGGCTAATTTGCATCTCTTTATGTTTATTTCAAACTATTAAAATTTAAACCTCCCATTTTCATTCCAATAAAAATGTTTTGGGTCTGTCTTGGCTTTTATTAAGAAAGCCATTATTTTTAAACACTGGGAATATGAATTTTCATATACATGGATCCCAAGTTACTGCTTTGTGTTTACTTAACCACATTGATAAGTGAGATAACTGCTGATTTGTAAAACATTTAAAACTCATTCTTCACGAAATCTAAATGCCTTCTTCATATATTAATCTACATACCTAGAATACAACACAGTCTTTGGATATAGATTGTATTTTAATGTCCAATTTTTGTTCAATATTATGATTTAACACTTAAAGTTCCATCTTTAGTACTGAGCATTAATTTATACGAGCAAACATGTTCTGTGCTTGGACTTAAAAAGTGCTCAGATTTCCAGAAGTCTCTTGGATAATGACTGCAGGTTCACAGAGACCGGTTCTTTAAGAAACCGGTTCTTTAAGAGCATTTTCTCAAGAGAAAAAGTCTATATCCTGATGTTCTGCTGAGATCTAATCTGTGTAGTGTGCCACTGTTGAATAGGTATAATTTAAATTTAGATAATAAGAGAACATTCATTCATTCATTCATTCATTCATTAATCAAATATGGAGAGTCTATTAATTGCCAAGCACTCTTTCCTGACCCGGGAAGGATCAAAGATAGCAAACATTTCATCATTGACCTCAAATAATTAACAGTCTTATGGAAAGGACAGAAATACAATATACTGAAGTACAATTCAAAATGATGTCTACTATTAAAGAGATATAAACAGAGAACTGAGATGTGGGATCAAATACATGCACACACCTGTATATATTCATATGGGTATGTACATATCTTTAAAATTTATTCAATGGATCACAAGGAAACATTAACATGGGAGATTGGGGAATTAATAAATGAATGACAGGAGAAGGCAAAAGGTTTGAAAAGGCAAAAGGTTTCGTAAAGGCAGGACAGTAAGAAGCCAAATTTTTGCTACTTTAAAGAATGACAAAATACATTTGTATTTGAGAGATGTTTTCCCCCTCTTACTCCAATTTGCAAGCCATAGGATAGATTCACCTTTAGGATGTATATGATATTATTGGGAACACTGGTTATTTGCAAGTTCTATTTAAAATCCTATTAGGGGAAAATATTTCATGTTGCTAAGTAACCATTCATTTCCTTTAAAAGACCATAATGCTTTACTCTGAAAAACAGTAAAAGAACAGAGCTCATTTTAAGTATATATTTTCATACTATAGCCCATTCTGTTTAAAAAACAACAGATACATCATCTATAAATTCTGATAATTTAGTAGAATTTTGAAAATAGGCTCAAATATAAATATGAGAATTTAATTTTCTAATAAACATGGTAAACAGATTCATACAAAAATTTGAGATTTATTTTGGGAGGTTGTGTTCTGTTCAGTTTCGCAATATTTAGTTTCTACAAGTGTGGTATGTAATTATGTGTCTGTGTTACTGAGTGGGCTGGGAGTATGGCTCCTGTGGAACATCAAAACAATGGAACATTAGTGACAGCTCTTTATCACTGAATCTGGTACAGCTCATAAGAGCTGTGAACTTCTTGGATTTCCATAATATAAAAAAGAATGACTTTTAAATAAAATGTAATCATATGAAAAGACAAAATTAGATTAAAAGACAAACCTGGAGTGATTCATATAAAATATTTTAGAAACTAAAAATACAGAGACACATTGCTTCCTCTACACACCATGTTTTCCAGTCAAATTATTTCCAAAACCACTGTGATACTGAAAATTGTCAAGTCATTCACTATAAGAATAAAGGGCAGGAAGAAGAAAGAATGAATGAAGAAGAAACTCAGTAACAATGGAGAACAGAAAAGGTGAATAAAGATGTAATGAAAAGTCAATAGGATATCGACTTTAAAAAAAAAGACAGAAACATTACAATATAAAATACCTCAGGGAAAGAAACATCAAAAATAACAAAATTAAAGGGAAAGCATAAAAGAATGACTTGAGGATTGACTTGAACTTTTAAACTGTCTTTTGAGAGAGGTAACATAAGAAACATAATGCATCACGTTGTCGTAGGCAACCCCTAAAGATAAAACCAGAGGAAATCAATTAAAATCAGAGAGAGAGAGAAGCTGAAATAGTCATAGAAAGAATACAGATGATGAATTGGAATACAGTCCTGTATACCTCAAAATTAACTGAAATGTCAATTATTTAAAATGTCACTCTAGCATAGGGATTTGTAATTGATGTTCCTTATCTTTGTCATCTCTACAACCCCCTTTCTTCATATACCCTCTTTGTTTTAGTCAGCTTTTTCATTGCTGTAACCAAAAGTCCTGACAAGAAAATTAGAGGAGGAAAGTTTATTTGCAGTTTCATGGTTTCAGAGATCTCAGTCCATCAGTGGCTGACCCCCTTCTTCGGGACCTGAGATGAGACAGAACATCACTGCAGAAGTGTGTGATGGAAGAAAGCAGCTAGGAACATGGCATCAGGAAGCAGACCTAGAGAGCTTTGTTTAACAAGGACAAAATATAATCCCCAAAGGCACACCCCCAGGGACCCACCTCCTCCAGCCACACCTGACCTGCTTATGGTCGCCACCCAGTTAATACCTATCAGGGGATTACATGCACTGATTAGGGTAAGACTCTCATGACCCAATCGTTTCACCTCTAATCTTTCTTGCATCATCTCACACAGGAGTTTTGGGGGGACACCTCACATCTAAACCATAGCACCCTTCTTCTAACAACACACACTCTTCCTTTAGGAGACTGTTTATTTGCCATTCCATGTAGACTGAGGGGGAAGAGAAACTTTGAATCATAATGCTCCAGCTGTTGGGACCACATATAGAAATGCCTGATCATCTCCCATCCAAGGGGCAATAATCTAAAAAGGAAACACTTAGTTTGCTTATTGGGTTTTCAGATATCTTATGACAGACAAATAAATGTTTCCCCAAGATTTTGCTATTTGAACTGACTAGACCTAGAGAGGATTAAGATCTTTCCCTTTTCCACACTGAAAACAATCTAAGGTTGTCCTTCCCTTATCTGCAGGGGTTATATTTCAAGACCCCCATAGATGCTTGAAACCACAGAGAGAAATTGTATCAGATATATATGTATATATCAGATATTTAGATATGTATAGATAGGTACATACTGTTTCTTCCTATACATACATACCTATGATAAAATTTATAAATTAGGCAAAAGGTAGACAATGATAACTTATGACAGACCTTGGAAACCTCAGCATATGATTCATTTTTCTTTTCTTATCACATCAAGAACTTTCATCCATTTACATAAAGCAAGCACTTTGTGACTTCTCTGTTGCATATCCTAATTGCCACATAAATACTATTGCATCTTGGGGACATAATTAAGTAATGGTTATTTGACTATGAGTGCTGAGATACCACCACAATTGCTCTGATAACCAAGGTGGCTATTAAGTGACCAATGAGTGTGTATGGTGGAAGAAGGGGTAATTCATGTCCAAGGTGTGACAGAGCAGGATGGTGTGAGATTACACCATGCTGCTCAGAATGAGGCAATTTACAACTTATAAATTGTGTATTTCTGGAATTTTCCATTCAAAACTTTTGAATGGCAGTTGACTTCAGGTAAGTGAAATATGAAAAGTAAAACACTGGATGAGGAGGAACTATTGTAAAGAAGGAACATTGGAGACCAACTTCCAGACCTATAGAGAAAAGAGATGGAGAGAACCCTAATGATATTGTTTGAATTCCTAGATCTAATAAGACCAAAAATTTCCTCACCTTTTCTCCAGTTGCATGTGCTTTATGTTGTTTAAATTTATTAGATTTCAAAGCACTAAATAAAACAAGATCCAGCCTGTATTTTCTAAGTAGTGAGAAGGAAGGGTTTGGGGGGTTGAAGAAAACAACAACAGCAAAAACAAGACTAAAGGGGAAAAAAAGAAAGGAGAAGGTAGATAAGAAGCTCTCACTCACTACCTTTCTTCCCTGACGTAGTTCATACTCCTTTGAGATTGTTTTCTCTGCTGATGTAGAGATGAGTATAATATATGTTCTGGTAGCCTGGCTGGTCTTCCAGGGACCTCCAACTAAATGAGTCCTGTAGTATGTTACTGTCTCTGTAACCTCTAATCTACCTTTAATCCAATTAAAATTGTGACAATACCACTAAACCCCATCCTACTTATAGCCCTAACCACACCCTAACATTAGTAACTCTACCTTTAGACTTAACCCTGAACCTAACTTTACCCCTCAAACTCTAAGACTAATTTTAATCCTAAAAACCCTGAAAGCAACCCTTCCTCTAAACCTAATCCTAAAATGAGCCACAATCCTATCTCTATACCCAACCAGAAAACTAATGCCAAACCTCACTCTAACCCTGTCTCTAACCCTAATATTAACATTAACTCCTAAACTACCTCTGATATTAACTCTAATCCTAACTTTAATCCTAACTTCAAACTAACTCTAATTATAACCCCAATTCCAGTCATTTCTTTAAAGGAAATATGTTACAAAATTGGAGATTTCTCCACATTTTGACTTTGAAAATTTAGAGATTACATAATAAAGATGTCTACAAAGGGAAGGACTGGATACTTTGGAGGATGTAAATAGGGAGGCTTTTGACTCAGGCAATGTAGGTGGCTTGCTAGGAAAAAAAAAACTTACAACATTATTTTCTTTCTGATTCATTAATATGGATTATTGCAATTTGCAAAGTTTTTCCTAGATGATCCACCCAGGATCATCAATATACAAATATACACTTCATGTATTTCACTGATTTTGTAACAATATATTCTATGTATTAAAAAATAGCAATGGGAAGGTAAATACACAATACAATTATGCATTTAGGGATAATAGTATTCAACTTCTCTTATGTGAATTTCAAAATAATTGCATTTGTTTTATTTTTAAAAACAACAAGTGATGCATTTTGGGGTTAATTTAAAGCTTGAGGGAAAATATTCTTCACTATAATGGATGATTTGAGAGTGATATTATATTAAAATTCGACATTTTTCCCCTGTTTGCATGAATGAAATGAAAAATTCATGAGGGAAGGATTTAATCAGTCAATCAAAAATCTAAATCCATCAAAACATTATTCACTGCATACTATCAATGTGCTCAGTACCTGAATAAATACATTAAAGAAATCTACCTCTTGTGTTCTGAATGTGATTGAGTAAGAGTCTAGGGATTAAGGGTTGGTCTAGAGCATCTGATGGTCAGATTCGGGCTCTGCCACACCCAGTTTAAGGGAATTTTTCCATCCAGCAGATTTCTCCCCTTGAAACGCAATACATATTGTAGTAATCAAGGTGAAAATGCACATTTTTGAAATCTTAAAAAAAATTCCTATCGCCGGGCGCAGTGGCGCACGCCTGTAATCCCAGCACTTTGGGAGGCTGAGTCAGGAGGATCGCGAGTTCAAAGCCAGCCTCAGCAATGGCGAGGCACTTAGCAACTCAGTGAGACCCTGTCTCTAATAAAATACAAAAAAGGGCTGGGGATGTGGCCCAGTGGTCTAGTGCTGCTGAGTTCAATCCCCGGTACCAAAAAAAAAAAAAAAAAAAAAAAAAAAATTCCTAGATGAATCCAGATTTTTTGACTGTATATTTCCTCAGTCCTTAAAATGTCTTTTTACATATTTTATTATATAATCAAAATATATATATATAATTTTATTATTGCAGATTAGGAACAGCAAAATTATATATATGTATATTATATTTTATACATACATATATATATTATGTTACACATACAATGCCCATTTTCTTATGTATTTTAAAAGCACTTTGTTATGATTTGGAAGATAGGACTCACATGTTCATTTCTACCAATTATTGTCTTAAAGTCTATTAATTTCCCAGTGAAAACATCCACTGCTCTTTCTCTTTTGGCCTTGCTTATAATTTTCCATGATTCTATATTCCTCTTTATAATTTCCTTGATCTTTATTCTTAAAATTTAAAACTATAGTTACTGATTTTTGCTATTCATGATTAGATTTTTGGTATAATTTTATCTTATTTTTGACAATATATTTTATACAATATTTTGTTACATATTCTATAAATATTATTTTGTACAACAGCTTTTAGCATTTCCTTTGAATTCTTTATAAATATATACCAATTATTTTGTTATTCTTTAATATAATTGGTTCTGATTTTCAATTGCAGTTTATTCATTGTTTCCCACTGTTGTCTTTGATTTTGATAGATGTGTTGATTTTTGTGGCTCCAAATGGCCCTTTCCTAACAGATAATGGAATTTGCCAGTTTTGCAAGTGAACTTAAGGTTGATTGGACATGAAATTCCTTGTTCATAAAAATTTTAAATCTTATTCTGTGCACATTTGTCCAAAAGTTTTTGCACTTTAATACAGTAAGGAGATAATTTTAATCAAACCTGGTCCTTTTGCTCTTAGAAAAGTAATCTATTTTTCTCCCTCCATAATCACTTTTAGTATCTGGAGTTGTATACATCCATTTTATCTGATTTGAGTCTTACATTTTAAAAGTATTTCTATTCTTTGCTTAGTGTTGGAATTTCTTTAGTATTACATAAAATTCTTACACTTTTTGGGGGGGTCTGGTCTAATTATCCATCTCTGACATAGTTATATTTCATTCTCTCTTTCTTCTGAATTCTGGAATGCTTCCTTCTCACTGTTGGTTCCAGGGCTTGTCACCTCTAGTGTCTCTTTTAATTCCTACCTTGCATTGTAAGCCTCTTGGTACTGCTTTATTTTTAATTCATCTACCTTTTGTGCTCTGCTTTTTATCTTAGCTCATTCTTGAATGAGACTACAAGACCCTTTCCTTTTTGAGAAACTTCAGCAAAATCCCAATATATTATGTGTTTATTAGAATAAGTTTTGACTACACACTATCTTTGTCTTCATCCCAAAGTTCATTTTTTCTTTAATCATGTATCTTTACCTTACCTCATCATTCATTTTTAATTGAAAAGAGTGATATGCAGACCAAGCATTTAACTGATTAAGACAGGCAATTCGGGCTGGTATAAGAAAATGCTATAGACTCGGTGGCTTATAAACAATTTACTTATGATTATTCTAGAAGCTAAGAAGTACAAGATTAAATTTGGCATCTGGTGATGGCCATTTCCTGGTTCAGAGAGGGATCTTCTTACTGTGTCCTCAAATTGCACAAGTCCTTGAGATCCTGCAACTGAGGTGTGCACCCTTATGACCTAATTAAAGTGTCTATCTTCAATTGCTTTCATTTTGAGAATGTCAACATGAATTTGGGGAGAAATAAAATTTCATTGTAGAGCAGTGCCTAACGTCAGGATCTGACCTGTGGAATTACTTTACTCAATATAGGATTTGTGAAAAGCATGGCAGGGATAAATGCTGTAGGACACAAGAAAGTGACATATATGCACACACACAAGCACACTCTCCTCAGTGGCTCAGTTTTCTCAGTGTGTGTGTGTGTGTGTGTGTGTGTGTGTGTGTGTGTGGGTATGTATGAAACCCAGGGCCTTGCACACTCCAAACAAGCACTTCATCAATGAGCTATAATCCCAGCCTAGTACTACATCCAACACTACATAACATTTAATTTCACATCAAAGTTGTTAAAGTTGTTCCGGTGCCTTAAAAATGTGAAAAACTCTGATTTAGAAAGAATATTCATAATTCATTATTGAAAGTTTTTCCAATTTTATTTTTATATTAAAATTAGAACAAAAAACAGCTACATAATTAGGAGCCCCCTCTCTCTAAATTTAAGCACATGCCCTAAACTTCATTAAAACAATAAGGAGTATGCCAATAAATGTTACAGAATGTGTAAAACATGAGAAAAGACTAGCAATAGCCAGAGCAGAAAAAATCTGAGAGAGCTGAGAAATTGAAATGATTCAAGGAGAGAGTAATGAGTTCAGTTGCTGCTGATAAGTCCAATGAGTTGAAGAATGAGAAGATACCATGGAACTTAGCACTGTGGAGATCATACATGACCCTTACGAGAGTTTTTTGGTGTAGAAATGGTAGTGGGGGGGTACAAGCATAGAGAAGATTCCAAGAGGAGACACAGGGTATGGGAGGGTAATAGATAATTTTCAATTATTTCCAATTGTTATGCAATTAAAAAATAAATAAACGGGGAGTGTTTGGAAGGCAGAGTAGACTCAAGAGTGATTTCTTGAGATTTGTTGTTTTATGGTTATGTATCTTTTGTATTTTTACTTAGGTTTTCACTCTTGTCCTGGCTGCCTAACCTTTACATATTGCTCAGCTATTAAATTTTTGCTAGCCTTTGTTTATCTCACATACTTATTATTATATTAGTAGTTATATTTGATTTTTCTTTTCTTTTTGGTAACAGGGATTGAACCCAGGGGCACTTAACCACTGAACCACATCCCTAGCACTTTTTTTTTTTTTTTTTGAAACAGGGTCTCACTAAGTTGTGTAGGGTCTCCCTAAGTTGCTTAGACTAGCTTTGAACTTGTAATCCTCTCCTTCAGCAAACTGCTGGGATTACAGGCTTATATCACTGCACGTGGCTATTTAAAAAATTTTTAATAATTTTTTACAATGTGTTTAATAATGTTTACTACCTGTTTGACTTGCTGAAGGCATTATTTCATTTATTGGAAACTAAGGTCTAAATAAATATTTAAGAGGCTTTGAGAAGTATTTAATGAGACTAATAAATAGCTAATTGTTGGTCAAAGACATTTTCATATATTTTATTAGTGAAAAAACTAAGTTATTGCCAAACCAGTATTTTAAATAAATATGCATGGAGTTAAACAAATTACAAGCTAGATTATTTTTTAAAAATTAACACATTAAAATTGTGTATGTTTATGAAGTACCTATTTGAATTCATAATCTTTGAAACACTTTGAAAGGTGAGGAATAAAAATAATTTTGAAAAGGTAAAACTGCAAAACAACTACAAACAAAAAAGGAACCGATGATTGATCTTGCACCTATGAGTTTTCTTCATCCCCTTTAAAAGAAAAGTCTTTATTCTGCTTATCATTATTTTATTAAACTAGCAAGATAATGTACAGGGGAAGGATGCAGATATTCAAACAGAAACTAAAGTTAATGGAAACTGCTTGAGGCAATTAAGACTTTAATAAGTATCTGCTTTCTTTTTAAAAATAAGTGCAAGAAATATATTGAAAGACAGCATCTACCTACAGGATTTGAAAAGCCAGATTTGTAAAAAAAAATACTAGCATCCCTCAAATGAAGGTCCCATATCCTTAGTTCATCCTAACTGGATCAAAAACAATGGAGGCAAAATTAAGACCTTACATTCATTAAAAACACAAGTAATTTTAGATTTATTAATATTGAGAGGAAATTTTTATCATTTAATTAGAAACTTCTTAACCTATTTCTTTCTTTCTTTTCTTTTTCTTCTTCTTCTTCTTTTTTTTTTTTTTTTTTTTTTTTTTTTCCTGTGGTACCAGGGATTGAACTCAGGGGCATTTGACCACTGGGTCACATCCCCAGCCCTTTTTTGTCTTTTATTTAGAGACAGGGTCTCACAGAGTTGCTAAGTGCCTCACCATTGCTGAGGCTGGCTTTGAACTCTCAATCCTCCTCTCAGCCTCCCAAAGTGCTGGGATTACAGGCATGTGCAACCGAGCCCGGTTTAACCTATCTCTTTTGAAAAGATCACATCAGAAAAAAAAAAAAAAAGTAATCAAATGACAATAGTAGAATCATTTTTGTGATCATTATTATTGACTTACTGTTGACTTTAAATTTCAGGAATTATCATGCAGTTAAAAAAAACATCCAGGCGCGGTGGCGCATGCCTGTAATCTCAGCTGCTCCGGAGGCTGAGACAGGAGAATCTCGAGTTTAAAGTCAGCCTCAGCAATGGTGAGGTGCTTAGCAACTCAGTAAGACCCTGTCTCTAAATAAAATACAAAATAGGGCTGGGGATGTGGCTTAGTGGTTGAGTGCCCCTGAGTTCAATCCTCAGTACCAAAAAAAAAACAAAAACAAAAAAAAAACAAAATACAAACAAAATACAAACAAACAAACAAACAGAAATACTTGTTGTGAGGTCGAGAGACTTCATTATATTCGTGCCTTTACAATTAATTGATGTGTGACCATATAAAATAAGCTTAACTCTTTGGCTTGGTTTACTTTTCTGTAAAGTGGGAGGATTGAGATGACTTTCAAATTATCTTACAAGTATAAATGCCCTTGCCTTTAGAGATAGAATTAATAGACTTATGAGGTTGAGCCCCCTTTTTATGCTTCTCGGTAGGACTGGAAATAAATTATGAATTTTAATAAATTGATACTGATAAATAATTTAATGCATTTTCCAATAAAGTAAATAAAATTTATTTTATATAAATGTATTATTAGTTTGTAAAATAAAGACATTGAATAATGAAAGCATTTGCTGGAATTCTAAGTGGAATATGTAACACGTCAAACAGAATGTTTTCTTTGCCATGAACTCGGTCAAACATAAAAGTGGATAGGTTGAAGAATTTGCTTTTTCTGAGCACTTAGTAATTAGTATATCTCTTTTCAATAGTGTTCATATCAAGTCTGAAATGCAGATTTGTTTTAAACCTTACCATTTGAAATGAACATAAAAATTTAATTTGATTATGAGCATACAGGATACAAGAACCACATTCCTACTTTTGTGGGGTTACATTAGGATAAAAAGGTTGAAATTATAGGGAGAAATTGAAGTTTACAATAAGGAAGACCTTCTAAGAATTATTTTAAAGTGATAAAACAGGTTGAAAAATGCAAGATCCTAAACACATCAAATGTTCAAGCAACACACTGTACAACTTGCCAATACACCACAGATTTTCTTCCTATAGCTATACAGTTTCTTCTAATAGGAAAAATAGCACAACTCACCTTTCCCTATCTTTTAAGAGGATATATTATCAAAAGACAACATGCAATTATCTACTGTCACATGTCAAAATATAATCTGAGTCCATTAAAAAAAAATCTGCTGTAATGACAGATATTGAAACAGTTTGTAATATCTGTGCTCCTAGAATAAATTTAACTTTTAAAGTTAGATCAACCTTTCTTGTCTTAATATACTTTCCTTGGAACTAGCTGTACTTTAATGACATTATCATGTAATATGGCTTTATACTTACATTTTGATAGGCTTTGAACAAGCATGGATTTTCACCCTAATAAGAACAGAGTTAACCTTTTTAATAAGTGCTATTTTTTTGTTTAATAAAATAAGCAGAATTTGCCGGGCGCAGTGGCGCACGCCTGTAATCCCAGCACTTTGGGAGGCTGAGGCAGGAGGATCGCGAGTTCAAAGCCAGCCTCAGCAATGGCGAGGCACTTAGCAACTCAGTGAGACCCTGTCTCTAATAAAATACAAGGAAAAGGGCTGGGGATGTGACCCAGTGGACGAGTGCCCCTGAGTTCAATCCCTGGTACCACAAAAAAAAAAAAAAGCAGAATTCTCGCCAGTGAAGAATGTATTACTCTTAAATTTGTCGTATTTATGTTTAAATCTAATCATGCGATGACTTATATTTTGAGGAATGTTTATCCAGGGTGTCACCCCAGTCATCTATTGATTTCTGCTCTGATTCATATGGATGAAGTTGAACCTCACTCTGAGCTGATGTCCATCTTCCCATTTTTTGATGCGATGACATTCAAGACCTCCTTCAGATTAAATTTGTAATGCATGCAGCCATGATGAATATTTTAGGTACATTTAGATTGACTCCATGATGAGTTATGTTTTAATCAGCATCAGACTTAGATGAACTACATAAATAAAGAAACATGCATTGAAATGACATTTGCTTAAAAGCATTATTTATTAGAGTTCACACAGGGCTGAGCAGAGGACTTGAAATCAAGCACTATTTTGAATTGCACTGTAGTTTAATCATGTTTTCAAGGCCTTAAATCAAGGTCTAGATGTGGATACTGCTGCTGAGGCAGCTTTTAGTAAGGAGATGTGAAATACTGAAAATATGTACGAATTTTAAAATTACTTTTTTTACTTATAATATTTTTTTCTTATAAATGTATTTTCTCATGTAACTATTGCATACCACCGTAGGCTATGATAGTATAATTTCAAAGTAAACCAGAGTTTTTTAAATCCGTTATAGTAGACACCTCAAGAAAGTTGTAAACAATTATTCTACCTAGTGTACATTATCAGCATGCTTCAGAAAACATGATCTAATCTCTAAGCTATCTGAACACTAGTGAATCATATAATAATGAAAGCATTATCAGGCTACTTAAGTATCACAGAAAAAGGTTTACTGATAAAAAAAAAAATGACTTGGGAAAAGGTTATAGAGAACCTCATTTAATGGAACAGTTCTCCCACAAAATGTCCTCTGATTTCTCTTTCAAAATGTCACCATTCAGAAATTATTTCACTGAACACAGCCTCTCTTACATGAATAATAAACTTCAAATATAAAGAGGATAATTAATTTTTTTTTTTTTTTTTTTTTGTGGTACCGGGTATTGAACTCAGGGCCACTTGACCACTGGGCCACATCCCCAGCCCTTTTTTGTGTTTTATTTAGAGACAGGGTCTCAGGGTATCACTGAGTTGCTATGTGCCTCGCCATTGCTGAGGCTGGCTTTGAACTTGTGATCCTCCTGCCTCAACCTCCCAAGTGCTGGGATTACAGACATGCACCACTGCACCTGGCTAGAAATGTGTTAATTTTAAGGCAGGTATAATGAGATGAAATATTTGAAATTATTAAAAACATAATTACTACCATTACTTTTTAGTTTGTTAATAAGGTAATGGAATTTGGGGGATTTTCCTGCCTCAGATGGACACTTTTGGAGCTGGGAGTCTGCTCTCTGAACACAAAGGACTGGATAGCCAGACTGTGTGGTGCTATAAAGTTGATCCTCACGACAGCAGGGGTGGACATCTGCTCTGGGGCCACTCCGATTTTTTCTTAAAATTTATACTATGAACTGAGAAGCTACAGCACTTTTCTGCCATAACTGAGATTAAAATAGGATGGATATTCACACTCCACTGCTGCGGTGGGAATGTGAGAAGATCAGTCCGCAGAAGAACAAATGTGGAGAATGAAATAAATAATCAAGGGCAGGAAGAAGATCAAGACAAACAGAGATGGCCTTGATGGTTTTATTTCCTGCTTACAGTTTCTTCCTGTGGCCAAATATAGTCCTATCTTGGCTGTATAAAATATGTCAGGATTCTTATAAAGTATTTCTAGATCTTTTCATAAGTTAGAGTTGTTTTTTTTTTTCTTTCAACAAAACTACACTAATGGGTACAACCTAATTTTGCTACATTCCCCTGCATTTAAAAGCCCTTCTGAACATGATTGACAGTGTCTCTAGCTCAGAAGAGTATATTATCAAGTCTATTTATTCTATATCACTAGATAATAAGATATGTAAAAATAAATAAAATTCTTGCAAGTATAGTAAATTTCAAATCACAAATGTCCTGGGCCCTCTGTTTTAAGTATGTCATATGTATTTTACAAAACATCAAATGGTATAATTCAAATCACTATTTAAAAATCTATAATTACTACACTTCTTAGTTCTGGAAAAGGCTGGTTGTCTAAATATTGATGAGAGAATACAGACTCTTTCACTATTCTTACAATTCCCATTTTACTCAATATGTCATTTAGTCAAAGGACTTTTTGCTGTCAATCCTTATTTGTGTGGAATAGTTACATTTGGTAATGATAAAAGCCTCTCATAATCTGGCCCATCTTTTATGACTTCCTTTCTAACTGAAACTTCCAGTGCTACTGTTTTTCACTTGTATCTCTAAACAGACTATGCATCTGAGCTTCGAGTATTGGCATGCAATGTTCCCAATATGGAATTGCCTGCTTGACTCCTACATTTTCCCTTCAGGTTTCTATTTGAATATCAATTCCTCCAGGAGGCTTTCTATCATTCCCAAGGTACTAGGTAGGATGTTCTAGCACAACTTGCTGGATTGCATGCCACAGTGATACCTCCCTTTATTTATTATTTGTTCAATGGCATCTTTCCAGGTATCCCATGAGCACTGAATGATCAAAAGTCATGGCAGTCTTATCCCCTGTTTAACACAGGTCCTCTCTATAAGTGCTCAACAATAGCAAAAGCATTGCATTAAAAGACATGCACACAAGCACACACATACAGAGAAATACATGTCTTGATTGACAACCCAAGAATATGCTGAATGCCCAGCGTTCATTAATGAATTCCTGGACCAGGACTGAGGATACAAATATTGTGCTTCCTAAGAACTCCATGATGGCTGGAATTCTTTCCTGAGTGTGAGACTTGCTACTGGTGTGAATTGAGGGTTTGGCTCCTTGAGACTCCATCCATTTGGAAATTACTCTAAGGCAGATGCAGTTAGGTAACTACACAAATTGTTCCTCCTTTTCTCCTTACTATAGGAATCCCAACTTCTTTCAGGTTAAAACATGCCTAGATTCAAGGATAAGACATGATTACTCTAAAGAAACCATGATTACTCTAAAGAAAGCAATCCTCCACCCTTTCCCCAATGTCTGGTAAGGAAGAGGACATGTCAACAAGTTCTAGACAAAGGGATTTAAGGAGACTCCAGCTTTGGACTCTTAGAGAAAAAATTTTCTCTCATGTAAAGCAAAAGCAGTACCAGGTGGAGATCCCTTTAGGACTCTTTCCTCTCTTCCTGGCTTCAATGCAGTTATGAAAGAGTATGGTACCCGGAGTTGAGAAGACATTTTGTAATCACATGATGAGAAAAGGGGTCACGTGGAAGAGTGAAGAGACACCCTTTACTTCATAAAATGCTGAACCAACCCTGAGAAAGGATTCATCTAGATTCTTGTTACATAATAAACACCCTTTTGTCTTAAGCTGTTATCTGCAGATGAATACCTCATAAATAATGCAATCTTTCTTTGACCTAATAAAAATGCACCTGATCAATGGCCACTTAGTTTAAACTTCTAACTATCTCTGCTTCCCAAAGAAAAAAGAGGTCATAAAAGAGCTGATGTGCTCAACAAATAGCTTCCTGGGCTATTTCATTGGCACTGTAGCTGTGATTCTTGATTTCCATTAGAAAGTGGCAGAGTGACTCTTAGGGGAGAAAAGGAAATTAAAGTATAAGATATAAAAGAGAAGTAGGATAAGAGAGGGAAGATAAGAGAGAAAAATAACTAGACAAGGTCAAATCCTGGGTAGGAGTAAGCAGTACAGAAATTAAATGCTTGAGGTTTTGAAAAAAAAATGGAAAAACAGACAGAATGGAAAGAAAAGAAAAGAACACCAAATGACAATAAGTAGCATCTCATGGGTGCATAAAACACTTAGTGTTTACAGAAAACAAGTTTCAATAAGTGACAATCCACTTTGTGACATCTGTTTTAAAATAACATATAGTGTAAACAATTACTATTTGAATTATGTGCTATGACTCCTTCCATTTATTAAAAATTTGGGGGAGAACTAAAAATTAGATATCAGCAAGATAGAGAAATAGGAAGCCCCAGAATCTTCTCATCATGGAGACACTGATTCAAAAATAATAAACAGACAAACTCCTTGTGTAAGAATTTAAGAGGCCAGTTAAGAGGGTCATGCATCCTTGGTAAGTATAGAATTAGCTGCACTGAAGACAGAAGGGCACTTGCTCAGCAGTCATAGCGGTCCTCCAGGCATAGCACAGTGATATCTGGAAAAAGAAAACCTCCCAGCCACTAGCTCCTCCCTGGGGTAGAAAAGAGAATACTTACTGTACATATGACAAATAATGTGACATTTCTGGGGAATACACAAGGGAATACCATTGGTATTGCCTGAATGTAAATGCTAGCAGAAAAGGGAGCCAGTTCTTGGGCTAAAGAAAACAAAGACATCAGTGTGAACCAGTGTGAATGAATGCATATTCATTTGCCATAGTTCCTTCCCCGGCTCAGCACAGAATAAGCAAGAGAAAACCCACAATTTCTAGCTTCTTCAGTGGAGACAAAGAACCTGAGCACACATCCAGCCTTACAGGTTTTAGGGAGGCTACTGGAGGATCAGTTTCCTATGTCACCTGTCTCAGAGTACTTGTAGAATTCAGAATACTGAAGAGGGAGTATTTCTAAACCATTGTATGAGGCTACCATTACCTTTATATCAAAATCAAACAATCACTGCAAGAAAGGAAAACTATAAACCAATATTTTTTATGCACATGGATGCAAAAATTCTCAACAAAATAATAGCAAGCTGAATTCAATAAACCATTAAAAGGATCATACACCATGGCCAAGTGGGATTTACTTCTGGAATGCAAGGATGGTTTCACATAGGCTAATCAATCCATATGATACCCTACATAAACAGAATGAAGGATAAAATTTACATGATGATCTCTATAGATGTGGATAAAGCATCTGACAAAATTTAAGACTCTCATGATGAAACACTCAACAATCAAACAAGGCCTGTACTTCAACATAATAAAAGCCATAATTGTAGAGTCCACTGCCAACCTCATTTTAAATGGTAAAAAAACAGAAAGCTGTTCTACTAAGTTCAGGGAGCATGTAAGGGCTCTTGCTTTTGCCACTTCAACCCAATATACTACTCAAAGTCCCTTCTAGAGAAACCTGACAAGCAAAAGAAATAAGAGGCACTGAAATCAGGAAAGAAGTAAAAGTGCCTATGCCTGCAGATGATGTGACTTTACATGCAGAAAGCCCTAAAAATTACACAAGGAAACTTTTAGAACTAATAAATTCAGCAAAGTTTGCAGAATATAAAATCAACAGAAAAATCTACACAATAATAACAAACTATTTGAAAAAGAAATTATAAAATAATCCCCTTTATAATACTAGCACATTTTTTATACAGAATAGTGAGAAATAAAGCCAAACAAGGAAGCAAAGGCTTTATAGACTGAAAACTATAAAACATTGCTGAAAGAACCAAATATATGGAAAGGCATCCTGTTCATGTAGTAGAAGACTGAAGGTTGTGAAAAGGCTCAAATTACCCAAATCAATCTGTAGATTATATGGAATCCTTATCAAAATCCTAATGGCATTTTTTTTTACAGAAATTGATTTTGAAAAACTTAAAATTCATATGGAACCGCAAAGCGCACCAAATACCAATACAATCTTGAGGGCAAAATACAAAGCAAGAGGTCTCACAAGTTCTGACTTTAAAACATTTTCCAATGCTATAGTAATCAAAAGAGTATAGAACAGCAGAAAAATGGATGTACACACACACACACACACACACACACACACACACACAATGGAATATTATTCAGCCTTTAAAAGGAAGAAAACCCCGTATTTTGCAACAACATGATGAACCTGGAAGACATTGTGTTAAGTGGACTGAACCAGACACAGAAAGAGAAATACTTCATGATATGACTCATATATGAAATTTTTAAAAAGTCAAACTCACAAAAATAGAGAATACAATAGTGGTTACAGGCTGAGGGATATGAGTTACCTGGGGTTGGGGAGAGGCTTTCAAAGGATACAAATTTGCTATTATATCTGTGGAATAGGTTCAAGAGATATATTGTGATAGTACTTAACAATAGCAGAGTATAGTTAAAACAATGCATTATATTCTTGAAAATTGCTGAGTAAATTGTAAGTGTACTTACTACAAAAAATGATAAGAGATAACACATATGCTAACTAGCTCAATTAAACCATTTCACTGTGTATGAGTGCATATATATATATATACACACACATATGTAGTTCATATATATGATTTTATATATATATATATATATAGTTTAAAACCATGTTGTATACAATAATCACATAAAATTGCATCAATTAAAAACAAATACAAAATACAATTTTTAATATAGGTAGTGAAATAGAATTAGGAATTGGTGTATGAAATTTTATTCATAATTTGTATTATTGGCCTATGTTCACAGAAGTGTTTCTTTCTATGACAATATTACTCAAATATCTAAAAGATGGCTTCAGGAATGGTATGCATGGGCTTTTTATCTCCCTACTTATGATTTTTATCCCCATCATTTTTTAGAAAACAAAGCATGTTCTGCTCATGCATGCCTTGTCTTCTGAGAGTTGGGTTACGGGCTATTCTAGAGTAGTGGTGTAGAACTCCGATGCTAAGTAGTGTGGGAAAGGCATATGCTTGGCTGCATACAAGGTCTGTGTGGGCCAAGTCAATAGTGCCCCCTCCCAAATGATTCTTGAATGTTCTACTAAATTTATGTATAAGGCAAATATGAACACAGAAAGTCAGCCCTGTTTCATTCATTCAGCAATGTTCAAGCACATGATAATGGTAATGCAGTGTAATATAATTCCACAGGCATAAGTTAATAATTGAAACACATAAAAACTGTTGTAATTAATAAATCATAAATTCATTTCAAAGATTGACTCTGATCAAATTGAAATTGTAATTTGGTATTATCTCAATCAGCAGAAACCAAAAGTATAATTTCAGTTAAATATGATTTAAATATAACTGCTATTAAATGTCTTTGATACTCTTTGCTTTATATAAGGATTTTCATTCTTAAATGTTTGGTAAGCCCTATTTCATATGCTTATTACTGACAAGACATTTTAAAAATATTTTCATTTGGTCCTCACCACAACTCTGTAGGAAAGACAGTCTAGGCTGGTTGGGGCATCTCTCCTAGTTGGGCATCCCTGAGCTATGAGAGGGGCAAAAAGTTCAGTAACATTGAGTTGCAGAATCTTTGGGAGATTTATAAGAGCAGCTGGCATCAAATGTCACCAGCAGAAATTCCTATCCTAATTTTATGTGACAAGAAAAACATTAATATTTTAAGATGTTTTACTGTGTAATTCTGTACTGCATAAAAACTTGTTTGTGTACATCATGCACAATTAAATATTTGAAAATTGGCAGTCCTAATCTGTTCTAACTTTTTTCTATCCCCATAAAAAAATCTATATTATTTAAAGGTAAGTACAGTATCAGATGCATCTCTATTTTCTACATGCTACATTGTACTTGATTTAAAGTAGATGCTCTTGGTTACACTTGGTGAGGAGAATAGGGGCCACCAAACCTGGAAAGTCAACTTCTTTTGCAAATGAATAAAAGAGAAAAAGAAAAGTTAAATGTAATTAAAATGAAATTGATATTTGAGAATATAGAAAAATCTACGTAATTAGGGTACCAATATCCTGGGGCAGAGTGATCTGAGAAGACAAATGAAGATGGGCATAACAATTATTATTTATCCAAATAACTGCTATCTTGGCAGTCAGGAGACAGATTATTCAGGCCCTGATCAGAGTCTGGAAGATGATTCAGTAGGTTGGTTTATTTGGCCCAAAGCATGGAGACAGACAGTGAGGGAGGAGTTAATTAAGACTTGAACAAATGCAGAAGTCTTGGTTGAGGTGATGAGAGAATTGCCAGGACAGTGATGGGTAACAGAAGCTCAGCAGGAAAAGCATGAGGACTCAGAGCATAGCAGGAATAATGGCAGGACCAGGAAATAATAAGTCAAGCATAATGGAGGTAGAGAAGAGGTTTAAATTTTGTGTGTCAGAGTTAAAGAAAGTGAAATTGTGGAGAACAAAGAATGTTTACTTGTAACTTGAAAAGAAAATAAGAGTTTCGTAAGAAATCAAAACATTAAAATTTAGTGTGTAATATTGTTAGCTTTGACCCCCCAAAGCCTGTGAATTCAGCATGTGATGCTGCTTCACATCCTCTTTGGCTGGAAATGTAGACCGGAGTGTAAGAATCTCTGCATCTTACAGGCTAGGACTCCTGGTAAGTTCGGGCCATAATACCTACATGCACATTCACTCTCAGTGGAACCACGGGGGCTTCTTCAGTGAGCATGTTGACAGACATTATAAAAAAAAAAAAAAATTTCCAAAAACATGCACTAATATTTCACAACAATCAAACAACTAGCCTCTAAGATCTCAACACATTTATTTCGCTGTAGAGTTCTCATTTAACTTTCTGTATCCAGTGGAAACAAATTTCTTTACAATTAGTAAGTTCACTTGTATTCTTATAACTTCTCAGATTCAACAATTTAATTTCTTTACCTTTTTTTTCCCTTAAATGTCTTATAGCATAACACATTTTCAACTTACCTCTAATTTTTCTTTCAGACAAAATAACTAATATTTTAATGAAAGTAAGCTGAGAATATAGAAACAATTTACTAAAACTCTTCACAAATTTTTAGCATATGTTTTGGATGCACTCAGAAATAAAGGACATATTCACATTCATTTACCGTGTAGGCCTACTTCACAGCTTTGGTCACTGTGCATGTGATTAGGCTGATTTTTATGGTGGAGTGTTCAGGCAAAGAATTTTTATAAATCAAAACCACAATGAGATATCACCGCATACCTATCAGGATTGCTAAGATTAAAATAAAGAACACAACCCAAAAGATAACAAATGGTAGCAAAGGATGTAGAGAAATTAGAACTTTTGTACACTATTGTAGAAATATAAACTGATGAAGCCACTGTGGAAAATTTTAATTTTTTGAGGAAATTTTTTCCTCAAAAAATCAAAAATACATGTATCATATTATCTAGCAAATCTGTTTTAGGAATATGTATCCAAAATAATTGAAATCAGAATCTCAAAGAGATATCTGTACTTCTATTTTTTATTACACTGTTATGTATAAAACAACCTAAATGCCCATGTCTGGATAAATGGATAAAGAAAATATTGTATGTACACACAATGGAATATTACTCAGCCTTGAGAAGGAAGAAAATTCTACCATATATAGCAACATGGATGAACCTGAAGGACATTATGCTCAGTGAAACAAGCCAGACACAAAAAGACAGATACTTATTTTATCTTACTTTTAAGTGGAATCTAAAATAATCCAACTCTCATAGAAACAAAGAATAGAATACTGGTTTCCAGAGGACCAGGGGAGAAATGGGATTTACTACCCAATGAGTTTATGGTTTCAATCATACAAAATTGAGTAAGTTCTAGGTATCTTTTCTACCACATTGTACCTATAATTAATGGTACTACAATATGTACTTAAAATTCATCAAGAGGGTAGACATAATGTTAAGTATTCTTACCATAATAAAAATAAAATAGAATATAGCAGTACTTACATATGCTGCTTCACTGAGGACAGCTGACTGGGAACAGAACTGGAGGTCTTTAGAGTTCTATCAGGGTGTCCTAGGGAGTCAAATGATAGTAACTGTTGTTCTCTGACTGGGAAGGCACCAACCCACAAAACAACACTTGTGTACCTTAATTATAACCTAGTGGAGACACCATTAGAAGGGAGAGTGCATATCTACTAACCAAGATATGGCTGAACCAAGGATATAAATAACTTTCTTTTAATCCCACCAAAAATTATTTGATCTGTTTTAAATTATGAATTGCAGATCTACATGTGATAAACTACTAAGATTTGACTATGTGCTTAATAATGGCTTGTTTAAAGGGTAGTATGATACTCAACTCTGTAATAATAGTAATGTCAGTAGTAAAACAAACAAAATCCTTTAGAGATTTGTTGTGCAAAATATACTTCATGAAGCAGCCATAGCCATCACCTGCCTGACAGACTTCACTCCTTTCAATACTGTACTTTAAAATATTTAACAGGAATTAAAGAAAACATGAGTAGAAATACAGTTCTCCTGAATTAAACAATTCTGGGATGTATTTAAAAAATACAGCAAAACATTTTTCACTGTGACCCAGCCTAGTGACTGATATATGTATTAGCTACTATATGAATTTCCATTTCATGTGCACTGATGACTGAATACTGAAAAACAGATCAGAAGTATTCAAGCCACAGTACAGTTTATACTTTTCACAAAAAAATTATTGTATATTCAAAGCTTGCTTGATTGTAAGCTTGAAATACAATCTTCAATAACTATCTTTTGAAAGAATGGATTAAAGAATAAGAATTCAGGCAAAAACTCAAGAAGTGTGGCTCAGTCATCTGAATGTCATTATCCAAGGAAACAGTTCAAAGATTCCGCCTCCTGTTTGTTTGTAGCTAACAAAGCCAAGACCCATTCGCCTTACCTCTGCGTGGAATACTTTATTGTAAACTGTGAGACAGTGAGATGGATCAGTTCATTTAATCATTTTCATACATAGCCCAGGTAATTACTATTCCCCATAGCTCCTAGGTCCTGGTGCTGTTGCCACTTTTGGATCAGTGTGTCATTTAAAGATATGGTTTGAGCAAGCATTAGGAAATAGATGCTGTATTTATAGAACATATGATACAAATAATATCAAACTCATACTTGTCATCTGCAGACATTTCAGTAACTAAGCAAAAATGAATGAAGTTTGTAAATAGTACATATTTATAATGGGCATAGGCTTAGATTCTACTAAGGGTACTTTTTAACTTTAAACCACAAACAATTCAATATCGATTTTCATCATTTTTTAAGTTATTGTTACAAAAGTAGATATGCATGGAGAGAATCATACTCTCTTTTAAGAGGAGCAAGAATGAAATATACATATACTATCATACACTAAAGGGCCACCAGCAGGGCAAGGGGAATTGTTGGGGGCAAGAATTAAATTAAGTGAACAGATGAACAAGTATGACAGCAGGAGCATTTTCAAGTCAACCCCAAGTCCAGCAGCTTCCTGAAGATAGAACACCATGAAGTAACCTGGGATGGGCATCCTTTGAAGAAGATCTCTGTGCAAGTCCCAGTGATGGGATGGGAAGGATGGTGGAGAATGTGAGCCCCACAACCAGGACGTAATGGAGGCCATAGTAAAAGGTGATTGCTAACCTCCATCCTCCAAAAATGATGAAGCTCTGCAGAACTCCATCCTACCTGCCCAGCCTTATGCCAACCAAATCCCATGTTCCATATAAATTTCCATTTATGTAAATTACTATATAAATTTCCATTTCATGTGCATGTTCCAAAAAAGTCCCCCAGACTTCTGGCTCCTCAAAGATGGATGGCTGCCCTCCCTGTCTGTCCCAAAGGCCAGAATCACCACTTCTACTCACTTGGTGCCACCACAAAGAGTCTCGCAAAAGTAAAACCCACAAAGAGCAAAGCTTCCTGCTTCTTCTTCAGAAGAAGCATACCCCTCCCCTCTGTCATTCGTCATTCATTAGTCCATGTGACAGAAAGCCTTTCACAGTAAGAAACAAAACAAAACAGTGTTTTCTGACAGGCCCTGCCCTCCAGCAAGAAGGTCTCTCATGAAGCATTTACCCAAGATACAAAAACCTCCTTAACCTCCAATCACAGGCATTAAAGAAACAGTCCCCTGCAGGGGAAGCCACTAGTGTTAAGGCATGGATGGGGGACGAAAAAGAAGAGAGAATGATGGAGATGACATGCATTAAAAGAGACTTTTGACCCAGCCAATGTTACTTTCTATGAGCTCCCATACTTTTCCCTTCAAGATCTACCAAGTTAAATCCCAAGTCCTTTCTCCCATCATCTCACAGGGCCAGAGCATTCTGAAGAACTCAAAGTCCCCCACAGTACCCACCTGTTTCTCAAGGCCCTAGCAACAGAACACCTCTCAGAGCTGAAGGCAAAAAATTTCCCTTGCTTCTGCCAAACAAACCTTAGCTGTCATCCTCTGGGGATGAAGATAATTCATTAAACAAAAGAGCTACATTTTTTACATTACCTGATCAGGGGCAGTAATTGCTCTTTGAAACATACACCAGAATGGCACTTTCCTAGCTAGAAACAGCTCTACAAAACAATACCAATTTGTATGTCTTGTGATGTTGCATGAAGTTTGCAACATACACATATGCTATCAAGATGAAAGTCAAATATATTAGTTGGGCGCTGGACTCCAAAGGAAAGAGGACTTTGGGTGCATATCAGACATTAGTATTTCAGGAAAATTTCACTTCTGCTCATTTATGGGGAAAACTGAGCTTCCAGATGCCAGTCCATTCACACATGCTGCAGGGTATCCATAACCAGTTGGTCAAGCAAGCGAACCGTCCTCCTGCCTCTTTTACCAACATAAGGAGTTCAGTCAGCCTTAGTGAGCTGACAAACATACCAGACTGAATCAGACACCTTCACGTGGACACCAAGAGTTTTGTACTTTCCTTTAAGTGCAGTGTTTTAAATAAAGACTGTCAAATACCTCACAATTTATTGTTTAATGTTTATAAAGTGCATGCATAATAAGATTGAGTCTTTAAATCTAGTGATGCACTGTAATAATTCACTTAATAAAAAAGATTTTTGGATACCCATTTCAAAGTACAGTTTACACAGCTACAGAAATAATTTGGGGCAATTTTTAAAACACTTTTAAACAGTAATAGTTTTTGGTAACACAAAAACTAACTTTTAAAAATGGCCAACGCTTTGTCAGTTAAAGGTAATCATCAGTTTTATTACATGAATTTGAAAATGACTGAAATTCATTTTCTCAGCAGCAATATTTTAAGAGGTTTCAAAAAATATAATTTTAGGCTTTCTTAGTTGGTATTTTCTTCTGGGGAAATTTTGTGTGCTTTTGAACAAAAAGATAAATGCATGTTGAAATAACTTACTGGAATTAAAATTGTCTTTAAAAAATTTACACAGTTCATCATCCTCTCCGTTTTAATGGAGAACAGAATTTAAAGGAATAATTTACTTTATTTAACTGAATAGCGAAAAGTGCCCAGGTTGTTTTTTTTCTGAATTAAAACTATGGGAGTTAGACACATTTTTTTTTTAAGGAAAGAAAGCAAGTATTTTAAAACAATAAATTTCTACTTCATTGTCTTTTCAAATTAGAAATAAATTACTTAAATGTGGCAGATCCAGTTGGTATAAAAATGTGTTCAACCCTTAAAAAAATGAAAGAAAGAAAAGTATGAAGGAAAAAGATTTCCCAGGCTTTCAAATCCATGAGGTGGTAGGCTACTTTTATGAGCCTTGCTTGAATAAATGTTCTATCACCCCAGTTGAATCTGTCTTTAATCATGTATTTTGTTGTTGCTCTAAATTTGACTACACCTCACCACGTATCCCGATGGATGTTCTATAAGTAAATCAAATTTAACATGTTCAAAATAAAACTCATAATCTCTTCACTCCATCCTGCTCCTCCCACTGTGATTAATTTCTCCATTTTTGTTAATTGTCCACCATCTTCCATGGAACAGATGTGTCCTAACCCATTTTCCTAAATGCATTTTCGTACACAAAATGATTCCTTTTTTTTTATTTCAAATATTTATTCCGACAAAAACATTTGGCCTGAACATATAATTAAAAACTTAACAATACTAATAGTTGCTTCAAAGAGCATCCTGTCTTTGTCAATGTGCAACTATTTACATTAATTTGCATGTAATTCACTTTCATGCCCATTCACTGGGGTATGGATATTACTTAGTCAGATGGGCAATTAATTAATATAATCTTTACATATTCACTTATTAAAATGCATCACACAATTCCTAATTCCTTGGGAGTTCTCACTGAATCCATGGATGTGAATTTGAAGCAGCTGTGGCTGTTTATGCCATTGCTCTTGTTATTTAATGGAGCCAGGTGGACACACTCTTTTTTTTTTTTTTTTTTTTTTTCCTTGCTTAGAGTTGAAATTGAAACTCAGTGCAAACTCTAACACCAGGAAGTGTTTGTTAATGTCTGATTGCAGGTCAAGTTTTAACAATGAATAAAGATTAGCTTCTTCAGTAAAATTTAAAAATTATTAATAGAAGTCTTACTTATTGTGTGACATATATCACTTTTAAGGAATTTTATTGTTTTCTTTTTTGAAAAATATGTGATTAAGTTCACATCTATCATGCTTCATGTCCCAAGCATGGCAAGAACTTTGTTCATTAAAAGAGTTCTATGTGAGAGATACAAGTATGTCAATCTTATTCATGTCAACACTGAGAGAGATAATAAATAACTTGCCCAAAGTTAACAGAATATTTAATGTGGAATATGAACTCTGATTTTTACTTCCTAAATACATGAACTTAACTTTTACAAAACAAAAAACAGTTTGAAGAGAATGATTTTAATACAAGTGGAACAATTTTAATACAAGTGGAATGGTGAAAGACTAGATTTTTTTCTTTTTTAAAGTTATGTTATAATCATGTATGATTAGGGCATATCAATAACATCAATAAATGCTGATGACTGTGTGGGGGAAAAGGCACACTGATACATTGTTGGTGGAACAGCAAATTAGTACAACTATTCTGGAAGGCAATATGGAGGTTCTCAAAAAGCTAGGAGTGGAATCACCATATGACCCAGATATCCCACTCCTTAGTATTTATCCTAAAGAACTAAAATCAGAATACTATAATGATACAGCCATTTAAAATTTACAGCAGCACAATTCATGGTAGCCTGCAGGAGCCCTGTTTGGGGAGATGGCTTAAATTGCGGTTGACTATGGGCCATGGAGTTTTGGGCATTGCTGCCTTCCGTAGTCTCATGGGACTTGGCCCAGGATCTCGAGTGACTTGAGCCGAGATTGCTGATCGGGTCAGCGCCATTTTGTGGTGGTGTGTGGTGCGTGTTAGTCGTTGTTAGAGCCAGAGAGAAAAGTTATCAGAATAAAAAGCTGTTTGTTTCCAGTTCGCCTCTGAACTTCTTCCCGCGGCTTCATTGCTCCAAGTGGCCATTGCTCCAGGTGGCAACAGTAGCCAATTATAGGATCAGCTTAGATGCCTGTCAACAGATAAATGGATCAAGAAAATCTGGTATGTAGACACAATAGAGTTTTACTCAACCATAAAGAAGAATGAAATAATGGAATTTGGTAGTAAATGGATAGAAATGAAGAACATCATGGTAAGTGAAATAAGTCAGACTCAGGAAATCAAGGGTTGAATGTTTTATCTCATATGCGGAAGCTAGAGCAAAATAAGGGAAAGGAGGTTGGGGGGATTGAATGTCGAAAGACATAGGGAAGGGCTGGAGTTGTAGTTCAGTGGTAGAGCGCTTGCCTAGCCTGTGTGAGGCACTAGTTTGATTCTCAGCACCACATACAAATAAGTATACCAACAACTAAAAGTATATTTTAAAAAAAGACATAGGGAAGAGGAATGGAGGATAAGAAAAAGAATGAGAGGGAAGGAGGAAGGATAGTAAAAAGGAGAAAATATGGAATTAATTTAACAAAACCATGTTATATGCATATATAAATGTACCAAATTTCTTTATGTATATGTAGAAAGTACCAATCAAAAATAAATAAATTAATTAACAAAAGGAAAATCAATAGAAGAAGGAGAATAGGGCAAGTAGGGGAAGGAAAAGTCAGGAGAATGTGATTTAAATCAAATTCCTTGAATGAATGATTTTCTCAAAATATAGCCAACTACTATGGATAACTATAGTGCTCTAATAAAAAGTATGTTATAAGCAGGTATGAATATGGCATAATCAACCCACTATTATGCATGATCATATCAGTATAATCTTATTAAAAATTTGAAGTATTTTTATGCCATTTCAGGGTCTTAACAATTGTTTGAGAAAATAATGTTTATGATGCAGGAAAAGTAAAATATATTTTATAAAGCCAAATGAGAGATAAAGACAGATTTTTGAAAATCAATAAAGCAGTTTTTTAAAAGAAGCCATTGCATATTATTATCAAATTTCAATTGAATATCATAATCTTGGGCAAGCTTAAAATTATTAATATTTGAAAGAAATGCAAATAGTCTTTGCTTCCCATTATTTAGTCAGTCTTTGCAACAATATTAAAAGGCAGCATGCCAAACATGATTTTAAATTATTTAGTAAAATTAGTCATGTAGTAATTGACTAGTAAATCCATTTAAGTTCATTAAATATAAATCTCTATAAAGTAGAAATCAGTATGATTTGTAGCAGAGATGGAATTTCTACAATTGCAGTGTAAAAGGAAAGTTTCCTTTCAGTCTTTAGATTAGATACAAATATTTAACATGATCTATCCTACTATTTAAAAGGTCATTCTGTTATTTTTGGCCTTCATCTGGGGCACTTTCAGATACTATCTCAGGAATTTATGTGAGCAAAATGATGTAAGGTAAAAAATCCCGTGTAGGTTCTATGCTTTAATTATAGTGAATAGTTTTTCTATTCAGGATTAAATATTTGTGATAAAGTCTCTAATGTCAAAAGTAAAATTTCAGTCACGTAAATTTCTTTCTTTATGTAATGTCAATCACTCAACAATAATTTATTGGGCCTCTATTATATTCAGAAATAGAAAACTTGACTAAAGTAAATAAATGTTTAAAGATCAATTATATAGAATAATGATCAAATTTAAGATAGACTATGTCAGATAGGAAAAATATAATGACTAGATAAGTTTAAAGCATACTTAGTTTTAAAACAGATTCAAATTTAAACCAAATAAAACATATTAATCCTGAAAGAATCACATCCTAAAGTAGTCCTCAAATTGTCTAATATATTTTAATAATACTTCTAGAAAATAACAAAAGTCCTAGAGAATAATGGTCTATTCCAATTTTAGATAGCCAATAAATATATAAAATATGTTAAACAACACAAAAGAATATCTAACGTAGAAAAAAAAATCCCCTGACAGTACTAAGTGTTGGCAAAAAATGTAGAGCAACCAGTACAGTCATGCCTGCTGATAAGAGTAAAAGCTGGTACTGCAACAAGCACTTTGAAAACCTCATTGGCAATTATGTAGTATTAGTGTTCATATTCATACTCTATGATAACAATTTTACTCTTAGATTTATAACCAATAGAAATCCATATGTGTATAAAAAGACATACACAAGAATGTGAGTAGTAGTATGTTCACAATATTCCAAGTTAGAATAAACCAAAATGTTCATCAATCATAGAGCAGATCAACAGTAATCTAATTGTATATTGGAAAACTGTGCAGCAATGAAAATTATGGACGTTCAGCTACTCAAGCAAAAGCAACATTGACCCGAGCAGGGATGGAGAAAATAATGCTAAGTGAAGCAGCCAATCCCAGAAACCAAAGGTTGAGTAATTCCTTTGCTATGATGATACTGAATTATAGTGGCAAGGGAAGGGAGATGAGAGGAATAAAGGAATGTTAAATAGAACAAAAGGGTGGAGGGGAGGGAAAGGTGCAAGGGGATAGAAACAATGGCAGAAGGAGTTTGACATCAATATACTAAGTGCATGTATAAAAACTCAAATGGTATGAAACTATTTCGTGTAAAACCAATGACTTGGAAAACTGTGCTCTTTATATGTAATATAAAAGGAATTGCACTCTAAAAGCATGTATAACAAATTAAATTTTTTAAAAAAAGCAACATTGATGGTCTTGCAAACATAATCATGAATGAAAGGAGTCAGATACACAATAAAACATACATTTGGTTCCATTTAGATAAATTTTAAAAAATAGGTGAAAAGTAGTCTATGATGGTATAAATCAGTATGTAGGTTTTCTCTTGGCCATAGTGGGGCTATTGGTGGAGAGGAAATATTGGGAATCTTCCGGGTGCAAATCATATACTATTTCATGGTCTGAACCGTATTTACAAGGCTATGTTCACTCCATGGAACCAGTGATATATTTGTAGTTTGTATGTATTTATACAGGTGCCATCCCACAATAAAAAGTATCTTAAAAGCATCATCAACAGCAGGGAAAAAAAACTCATTAGCTACAAGAAAAAATTATGCAAATTGACCTGTTTTAAATAAATGTGCCCTAATTAACTTCTCTCACTCTGTGGCATGTATTTTCATACTCTCTGGATGTACTGTAATTTTAGGGTTGTTTAGTTTGTTGAACATTTTCTTTATGTTTAATATTTTTGAGGCAATCTGTCCAAGATATGCTTATGTACCACAAAGTCATAGCTAAGGGAAATTTATTTTTATATTTAGATATATAATTGACCTAGAATTAATATATATATGAGATGTGATAAAGAAATCAGATCTTTATCTCCTAAATATCACAGGAGACCAGTAGAGGAAAGGGACCAAGGGATGGTAGGTAGGGAAAGAGGGGAGAAGTGCTGGGGAGTGATATTGGTTAAATTATATTGTCATATTGTGTGCATGTATGAATATGTAACAACAAATCTCATCAATATGTACAACTAAAATGTATCAATTAAAATGTGTGGAAAAATAGGAGATGATGATGTTTCTGGATGGATCACTCATTGTGTAATAAATATTATTACAGTGATGGTGCCCCCCCCCCAAAAAAAGAAATTAAATTTCACTTTTATCCAATAGAATAAGTTTATTAAGTATTGTTTATAGAAAGCCACTATGTTCATAGTGCAGTTCAAGGCCCATCAAGTGTTGCTAAATGTGTAAGTATGGATCTGAACTTGTGGTTCTGTTCCTTTAGTCTATTTTTTCTATCTTTGGGTCAATACCATACCATTTTATTTTCTGAAGCTTTATAATAATATTTAGTTGATGATAGTGTGAATCTTTTAAATTTGTTCTTTCAATATCATATTGACAAATTTCAACCTACGTATTTTCATAGAAATTTTAAAATCACCTTTTAAATTTTGATTGGGACTGTATTGATCTATATATAGGTCAATATTAGAGAAAATGGATAACCTTATAATACTCATTCTTCTATTCTAGGATTTCTCTCTCTAAAGGTTATTTTAAATATTCATGACATTTTATGTTATGGAAGTTTGATGCATCTCTTATTAATTTTTCCTAGACATGAAATGTCTTTCTTTTATTGTCATTTGCATCAGCTTTTAAAAATAACATTTTCTAATTATTGTTTAATAAAAACAAAATTGATTTTTATATACATTTTACATATCGATTTTATAGTATGTATTTGTATCAGTGAATTTTCCATTACTACATAAAATACCTAAGATAATCAATTTATAAAGTCACAAGACCTATTTTGGCTCAGAGTTTCAGAAGTTCCAGTCTTCAATCTATTGTTTCCATTGCTCTGGGGTCTGAGACAATGTAGCGCAATAGAGCAGGAAATGCTTGGTGGAGTAAATCCACTCACCTCAGAGGGTCACAGAGTGAAAGAGAAAAAGGAGGGACTGGAGTTAACTTTGAGGCCACCAAATCGGTGCCCTAAGAACCTCTCACCAGCCTGACCTTCTCAAGTGACACCACCTCCCAACAGTGACACCATAGGGAGGAAGGTTTTTCACATGAACTTTGGGGGACATGTAAGATCCAAACTACAGCAGTGTTGCTTTGTATTCAACAAACACGATGCATTTATTGAGATAGTTTATCTATAGATTCTTCCAAGTTCACTCACAAAAGTATGCTTTGTATGGATAATGATAACTTTTACTTAATCCTTTCCAACCTGAATGCTCTTTATTTCTTGTTATTACCTCATCTCTATTCAATACGCTGAACAGAGATGACCATAGGCAGCATTGTTTACACATTCCTGATCTTAGGGGAAAGATTTTTTTTTTATGAGAATTAGTCAAATATTTGTATATTATTTTTTTTGAGAATTCAACGGTCAATTTCATCATCATGATTTGAAGATGATGGATTTTTTCTCCTGCTTGAAGACTTCTTTCTCTAGTCACTGGTTTTCAGAACTTTTATAGGACAATAGGGTATGATTTTCTCTTACATTTGTGATGATTGAGATTTGTAGCAGTTCTTAAGTCTGTGGATAGATACCTTTAATTAGTTTGAGGAACTTCATAGGTAATACCTCTTTCTAGTTAATAGCTTTCTAAAATATCGCTTGTTTCATTCTGTTTTATTACATGTATCAAGAATCTACTTTTGTATATATTAAAATTTCACTATATGTTACACATATTCTTTTCTGGATTTTTAATGTTTTTCTTTTTGTTCTGTAGCTTGGATATTTTCTACTAGTGTGGATATTCCTATTAGAAGATTATTTCTAATCTGTTAAATCTGTTTGTTGTATTCCCAGTGAATAAGTTCTATAATTCTTAATAGTAAGAATTAAGTTCTGTAATTCTCTTTGAATTTTCTCCAATTATTGCCAAATATTCTCCATAATAACATCTACCTTGAATTTATTAATCTAGTCATTTTAAATTTTCTGAAAGTTTTATTATTTGATTTTTTCTTCAGAATTTTGGTCACATGGCATTGTCTTTTTGTATACCTGTAGATTTTTAATAAATGAGTAATACTTTGTATGAAAAGAATGTAGAAAATATTTGATGATCTAGATAATGTTATCTCCTTTCATAGTGAATTTACCTTTGTTCTTGCCGGGAGTTAGTCTTAGCACACAGAACCAACAAGGGAGGCATTTGAACCTGAGCTCCCTCTTCAGGAGAGCTCATTTCAGGTTCATCCCTATCAGAGTTCATCACTTGGATTTGCAGCTGAAACCTGCTGGATAGGCTTGAACTCAATGGTCCTCTTCTTAGTTTTGGACTACTCAGATTCTGGATGGACAAGAGCCTCAGTTTCTGCTGTCTTCTAAATCATTAATCACTGCTTGCAAATTGCCAAAGCCTTCAGAATAAAAGAGGTACCGAAGGCTAGAACATCTTTCCTGTTACATTTCCTTCAGGATATTGGCCCTTGAACTTTTTTGTTGCCTTTGTAGTTTTCCCATATCTCAAATAAACGTACAATGTTCTGGTTGTTTTAGGTAGGACTTTTCTTCTGCAACAACCTTATCTGCCATCATCAGAATTACAAATTATTTTGTAATAGTAAAACAAATGTATTCTTCTGTACTGTAGCAAGTAGTTCAGAGGACAATTGGAACTTCTGGCATATTTCCCAATCTGGAATATATGTTTGAAACTTCCCAGATTTATGGAGATGACTTAGGTGCCTTCTTACTTTCATTCCATCCCTCGTTGATCTTAGTCACTCAGCTGGTTTTAATTACTATCTCTATTTTGATGAATCTCAAGTATTTACCTATAAATGAAATATATCTCCTGAAGCATAAGCCATAAATCTAAATACCAACTGGAATTTGCACTCAGATAATTCACAATTGCTTCAAACACATGTACACATAATTGAATTACTCCTCTTCAATCCCTTCTTGCAAACAAAGCCAGATCCTTCTCCTTTATTTGCTACCTCAGTGAGTATTAGGAACTTCTCCCAGCCATATACTTGCTAATTAGCCCTAGTTCTTCTCATTTCCTCATTCTCATATCTAATCCCTCTCATACTTCATCCTCAGTACATATTTTTTGAAACTTTTCACTTTCTAACACCATAAAATGTGAGTTCTTTCTAACATCTTGATGATAGTTAAAAGTTCTGATATGGAAATTGAGAGAGGGCCAAAAACTAGAGTTAAAACTATAGGTTAAATCTGTGAGTTAGTCTCCTAAAGATGAGGTTGAAGTTTTGAGAGTTGATAACAACAACTAAGGAAAGAATATGGAAGATAAAAGACAAGTGGGTTGAAGATTTATATGCGGTGAAAAAAGAAAGCATCTCTGCAAAAAGACCCCAAATAAATTCACTCAGGCAGTAAGATGAACAAGAATCAAATATCATGGGAAGAATCCATTTCTTGTGTGGGTTAATTGTATTAATGAATGCAAAGTGGTAAAAAATGTAGACTGACTGTCTGCCCCCAAAGAGCTCTGAGGATAAGGCAGAAATCCAGTTGCAATTCTGAGCAGCTGCATTAAGAACAGGGACTTGTAGTGATTTACTTGCAGAGAGTCAAAAGGCATGGGTAACCAGGAAGTTGACATTTCCTCAAAAACAAATTCCATTGAAGTGGAATTATAACTATGTACTAGATACAACCATTAATTAACTGAGAATGCTCAGACCATGGAACATTCCATCTTCTTAACCTTCCCCTCAGGACAGCAGTAAGGCCTGTGGATACCTATTAATAGCCGTGCTTTTTGTTCTCAGGCAGATCCTGCATAGAAGTTTGATCCAGCGCTCCCTCTGAGGAATCATGCTACTCAGAGGCTGTTGATAAGCCTATTTTCCCACTGTCTTTGCTGTATTTTTTTTTCCTCTCTAAAGAATTTGGTTTTGGACTTGATTCCTATAGAATATTATGTCCCTTGAGTTTCAGTTTTATAGCATTCATTCCTCTATGCATCTCTTCCCTGTACATTTGCATGTATAAAGGTACTGTCTTTCTGAATCTCTTCCCAGGCAAATTATTAGTTGTGAAATCTTAATTACTCCCCATACTGCCTCACTGGTTTCAATACCACAAAGGCACTATTAGACTCTATGAGAATTTTTGCTCACTTTTACATAATGGATGGGTGCTCATGAGAGACATTTATCAAATTACAGACTTTCATATTTTCTTGAGCAAATAAAAATTGAAACAGATTTTAAAAACATATATAATAACAACCTGTTTGTAAAGGGTTTTCTGCCAGTTAATATTAGATAACCTTTTGGGTGGGTCATTTCAGGACATGGTTATATTTCTTGGCAGTGTCCTACATGCCAACCACGTAGTGGCACATTCATGGGTCATACTTCCAAAACAGACAGATTCATAGAAAACTTCACCAAGATGTGGAGATGGAGAATGTAAGATTGAGAGAGGCATGTTGATCCTGGAAAAGAAGGGAGTAAAACTAATGGTAGAAATAAGGATGCCATAATATCAATGCCATAATGGAGTGGCATGAAAATGAGACAAAGGAAAATGCTTGGTTAATGTGAGGGAAGCTCCTTCTACTCTTTCAGGACTATACTGATAGTGAACCTCCCAGGGTCTGAAGTCTACATCCACAATAAAACTGGATTACTCCAGTCTATAATCTGTTTCAAGATGGATTTTTTTTAAGGAGTTAAATATAGGCTCTCTTCTGAATGTATTCATTTTTTTCTCTCTCTCTTTTTTTTCTCGTTCAGACATTCATTCATTTGTACTTAATTTAGAAGGCATTGGCAATTTTATGTTTTCTTGATCATTCTTTTTGGTCTATAAAATCCAATTTGAAGTAAATATGTTAACGTCCACATTTATAAAGAGTATTTCTATTTATTTAATGCTTAAAATGTCCTTGACGTGACAAGGTAAATGGTTTCAAAGGCTTTCACTGACACTTTGTGGCAAAGGATGGAACTACAGGTTATTTTGGAAAATTTCCTGAAATGACTATGATTTTATATGTGTAAAATATAACAAATAACAATCAATAAATTGTTACTTTACATATTTTTATACATATAGATAGATATACATAGGTAGGTAAATTAAATAAACAACCAAGAAATTGCAAAATATTTCATGAGCATAATAAACTGCAATATCACTACATAGTAAAAGTAATTCTTTGGTTTCCCACATGAATAACTAAACTTCTCTGGAAAAATCAGATAACTGCTTCTCTTGACCCTGCATTAATATGTTGAAACTACTGTATTTTTAATTTTTTGTTATCTTCGGCTTTAGATGTTCATAGTTTTAAAATATATACATTCATAAAATTAGCTATTAATGTCGTCCCTGGGCATTCCCATTCAGTATTGAAGATTTTTAGGAAACATTCTTACTCATAGAAGAATGACTATCATCAAAAAGATGAAAAATAAAAATGCTGATATATTTAGCACAAAGCATTGAAAACATGCAGTAATACACTAGTTATATACCATTCACAGTCACATCTCAAAATCATGTTTTATGGTCAATAATTACATGATATTTCAAGGACCAAATATATATTTAATAAGATATGCAATCTTAGTCATGCAGTTTATATGTTGCTAATGAAGTCAGAACAGCAGTAGATTCACAGTATATCACTTTAATTTAAATTTTTCTAAATAAAATTATTGGTTTTGAAAAATTAACTTTGTCCATCTGTGACCTGATAGATTTTAAAAGCCAATTTATTATAAAGCAAATTTATCATAAATATAGACTATAGTGGCAAAGACCTTTTATAAATTTATACTTTGCTTTCCCATTTAAATGTCAGTTAGTCTCTAGTTTTAGGTCCACACAGTAATGAGCAAATAGATCAGCTCATTTCTAAAGATTATATTTGTGTGCTCTTTTAAAAATACCTCTGAATCATAGCCTGTGGAGGTTCTCATGCTTCTTGAGCCACCTCCATCTGTTTGTCTTACAGACAAAAAGCAGGAGCTATACATTATCATATTCTTACAAAGAAAGACATGGCAAGACAGGGAAAAATAGACTTTTATCTTCTCGGCGCTTCTGCATTTCAGAAATCTCTATTCAGTAAAGTCCTTGTTAAAGGCAGAGCTTCATGGAATCTGCATTCTGGCCTTCTATTATCTTTTTTCACCTCAACATGCTCAGTTTCTTTTGCCTGTTCCTGGTTGAGAGCTGCAGGCTTTTAACTGTAGAAGCTACAAACAGACCTTAATATTGATGTATGATGTGATTCACAGAACTAACGTCAAATGTACTATCAAATTCAGGTCTTGGGACTTGCCCAAGTTCATCAGAAGGCAGTGTATGGAGAATGACAAAAAGTAGCTTACTCAATGTCAAGAGAATATTGAGAAGCAATTGAGTTTTCCATCAGCTCTCAGATTTCACTCAAAAGAAATGGAGAAAGTAAATACTCCTTTCTGTCATTTTGGTTTTCCTCTCCTTTTGAAGAATTTTCACGAGAGAATGTGCCATACCAAGGTACCATACTATAATTTTATGAAAGTCAATTTAATTGATAGTTATTACAAAATTTTGTTCTAGGCAGCATTTGGGGGTGGAGGCAGGAGTTATGGGGGGAAAAAGTAAGGAAAAGTGAATGGACAGCTTATAATGATAAAGAGCCTCTGTGCTGGTAGGGAGATGAAAAAAATACCAAAAGGTCCATAATGATCAGCAATTTAGAATGTAATTCATGACAATAAAAGGTGAACAAGTGTTGCGAAGAAGAAAGAAACCATGGTGAGCTAGGCTAATTAGGAGATAGATGGGTTGTGAGTCAGAAATGTCTTTGTTTGGTTGGATTTGGATAGTTTTGGGAAGCACTTATTTAGTTGAAAAGGGGATTTAAGTAGACTGTGGGCAATGCCAGACAGAAGAAGGACGTGACCAATGACCTGTACATAGAATAAATTTGATTAACAGTGAGATAGCAAACTTATCCTGGTAGTCTGAATATTTTATGGGGAGCATTGCAAGATACTAGGGGAAATTTCAATAGACCCCCAATGGTAGAATGGCAATTAGAGGGTTTTGTACTTAGTTCAGAAGAAAAGAGACATCCTATCAAAATAATATAATTTTAGTGAATAGCATTATTGGATAAGATACACAAGAGTAAATACAGATGTAGTGAGGGGGAAATATTAGGAGGTCTGCACTATTGTAGCTAATGGTTCCAAGGATCTGACATTGGGTATTTGCAATAGGAAAAGAAAGATTGTGATAGAAGGTTGGAGGTATTTTGGAGATTTGAAGCATTGAAAGAAAAGGAAAGAAATTAAATTTCCAATTTCAGAAAAAGGTGAATTTAATTTTGTATCAATTTGGTATGCTATCAGAAGAAAGAGGTATTCACTTTGTAACTTTTGTACTTGAATGGGTAAGTGACTTAACAAATGAATGTTAGCTTAACAAAAATTTAGGACATTTTCACCTGAAACATCTTCAGGTGTGTGCACGGTTTTGTATATTCATTTAGAAGAAGGTATTCATAATCTGGAATGTGTTCATAATAGATCAGGTGAGAATAGGCAAAACTCTGCTTTGTATATGAAGGGTCTAGTGATGATTTTCCCAGCACAACAAAGCTCTGGGAAGTAAGCATAACCACAATATATAAATATTAAAATGAACATAGTATAAATACTACACCTAACCTATTTCAAAATAGTATAGTCATATAATCTAACATAAAAATCTAAATTCTGTTTTCTCCAATTGTCCCAGTAATATTCTTTATAGATTTTTCCCCCTTTTTGCCTCCTGAGGATTCAAAGGTAAAGATTTAATCTAAGATTTACACAAGAAAACCAATTTCTAGTAATTAGATACACATAGGATCCAAAGAAGTGTGACTTGACTCTTAAGAAAGCTTCCAAGATCTATAGTGTCTTAACAGAGAGCGACCCAAGAAATCATACTGCTCCTTGCTGTTTTGGATAGATCTCACCTGGAAACGTGTGTGCAGTTACAGATGGTTAATTCAGAGCCATTACTGATCCTCTGGAGTGTGTTCAGAACAAAAGGACCATGGTGATGTGGGATACAGAACCCCTCAGGTGCACATGATGATTCTGGAGATCTTTAAACTGGTGAAGCAAAGGCTAGGGAATGGACAAAACTGTGGTTTTTAAATGTTTGAATAAATACTGTTGAAATGTGCCCCCCCCAAAGAAATAATGAAGTCCTAACTTCATTAACTCAGAAGGTGGCCTGATTTGAAAATGGGGTCATTATACATGTAACTTTTAAAGATGAAGTCATATAGGGTGAGTCTCTCCAACATGACAGTTATTATTCTAAGATGGCCATGTGGTGATAGAAGCCCAGGATGACACATACTTGATGATCAGAGTATAGACTTCATTTAGGCAGCTGCCCAAAATGCCAAAATCACCAAAATATCTAGAAAACCTTAAGAATCTGGGGAAAGGCAAAAAAAAAAAAAAAAAAAAAAAAAAATCCCTGCAGATTTTGGAGGGAGAATAGCCCTGATAAGACCTTGGTATCTGATTTGTGGTCTCTAACACTGTGAGACAATAAATTTCTCTTACTTTAAAATGCTCAGTTTTTTGAAGTAGCCCTAGAAGACAAATGCAGGTATAAGTTAAAAAATTAGGTAAAGTTTATTCCCTGGGTTCTAAGAAAGAATTAAGAATGAGTAAGCAGAAATAAAAGGGAAACATTTCAAGTCAACAACAACAACGACAACAACAAAAAACTTGTGTGTATTTCAACATGAACTCAAGGGCTTCAGGATTCTGTGACTTCTCTGTAATTATAAATGTTTGGGTGGATGGATCAGAGGTGCCACAGAGATAATTAGTTATAAATTGAGTGGCAGGTTATATTGAGTGATCTCTAAAGAAGTTGTAGTCCTATTAGAGTCTTAGCAAAGAGAGACTGATAGTTTCCTTTTCTTTTTCTGCTTTGGTCAAGAATATGTAAGAAGGGCTAGGAATGTGGCTCAGTGGTCGAGTGCCCCTGAGTTCAATCCCTGAGACCTGCCCCCTTCTTCCTGCAAAAAGGAATATGTAAGGATGACCAAGCTGGGGTGGGGTGGGGGGTGGATGAGCTCTAGTGCATACTAGCTATTTTTTCTAAGGTAGGTTAACTTCTCTATTCTTAGTTTCTCACCTGTTAAGAAGAATGCTCATAGTATTCACTTCATGGTGTTACAACAGTTAAACTAGTTAATAATTTAAAGTGCCTTATACAGGCATGGCATGCAATAAGTACCAAAGGAGTGTTTATGGAACATAGACTTCCTTTAAAACTGGTTAGGTGCAATGCATTAACAGTCTTCCCACCTCTGCTTTTCCTCATTTCCCAAATGTGGAGTGTTGAAAGTCAAACCAGAGCTAATTGCATTTTTCAAGGCCTGTGTTCTTTTCTAGATCCAAGTTTCCATGATTTAGGCCATATGTTGAACAAATATCAGAAATATGATGTTTTGCCAATTTTCTCCTTACAAACTGTGATAATGTGTTTGTCAGTTGCCTAGGGTATGTATGTGTGTTTGTGTGTGTTTCAAGCGTTTATGGGAAATAAATCATGCTACAGCATCATTCTCAAAAAATAAAGATATAGTTTACCTAGTTAAGGCTCACCTGAATTTCTGGGTGCTATTGTGTCAGTGTTAGAGGAAGAGGTGAAATATTCAAAATGAAATCATCAGAAATCTATGTAGTTTATTAAAGTGACATCAACTGGTAGCTGATGGCCAATTTCAGCCTTAAAATCTGATAAAAGCATTTTCTACCATATGAAACTCTTAATAAATGGCACATGATAATCAAAAAGAAAATCTTACTCGGTAACGTAAGTTTAACAAAATGTGCTTTTATTTCTACACTCTGTAAGGTTACTAATCACTGTATCATTTGGGTGCATGGGTGACATCTCTGACAGGTTAATAATACCCCAGACACAATCACAGTTACTTTCAGTAAAGCAAACCCATCAATAGACATGGGTAGCCGTTCATACACCTATGTAATTTTGGAGCCAGTGATTTTGTAAACTTTGCACTCACAAGATAATAGGATGACCGAGAATAGGGGAACTGGATGTTCTTTTAGGAAAGAGCAACTGAATGAGATAGCACAGCTTTTAAACTGGGGATGTTGTACAAGGCAATGAGGGAGGCCCACTGTTTGATTTGAGGGTGATGTTTGGAGGCCATCAAGAGTAATAAGGAGGGAGGATAGAGTTTCCAGAATTTATATGTGCTTTGTTACAGCTCCTTCGTTTTCATGAAAGAAGCCAGCCTGTGTGGTGAAAAAGCCAGCTTTTCACTTGGAACTAAATCCCAATAGTAACTGTAGTTTTATATTTTATGAGCCATGTGTTCTTAGACAAGTCTCATGAATTCCCCATGTCTCAGTTACCTCACATTTGCATGTGGGTGACGTCTTCCCTTAGGATTGTTGTGAGGATTAAACGACATAAGTATATGAGCAGTCCAGCTCAGTATTTGGCAATAGTAGGGGCTGAATAATTGTTGGCTCTTGACTTTTAAAGATAAGACTTTTTCTCTCTTAGAAGTTCCAAATGCAGTTTTGGGGAACAGATTTGGGTAAAGATCACAGATGTTGCAAACACAACAGTTGGTTGAAAACCGCTGGCTGCTAATTCATCTTAATTCATCAAGTACTTTTTGAGGCTCGTCTGCATTGCTGAGTGCTGACTGAAAAGAGGATAACTAGAATATTGTTCTTTAAGTTCTAATAGGTGCAACTCGAACTCAAGTGAGAAAGAGCATGGCCTTATGATTGATTGAGAAATGTTTAGCAAGGCAAATGGACAAATTTTTGAGCTTGTAACTCAGCATCAACACAGATTGACTAGTTTGGTGAAAACAGCACAGGCATACAGACCTTGACTTTTCACTGTAGTAGGACTTTAAGGAGTTCCAGACAGACAGACAGCATTTCCCCATTGGCCCCTGCTTCTTTGCTTCCTTACTGTTTCCTTTCCTTCTCATCTTAGTTTGTGTGGCCGTGTGGAAAAACCACCACATGAGGACAGTGACCAACTACTTCATCGTCAACCTCTCTCTGGCTGACGTGCTAGTGACCATCACCTGCCTTCCGGCCACGCTGGTCGTTGATATCACAGAGACCTGGTTCTTCGGACAGTCCCTCTGTAAAGTGATCCCTTACTTACAGGTAAGTCTTTTATTATATATATATTTTCAATTCAAACACAGACACTACCCCCAAAAAATATTTTCAATAGTAGCTAGCTATGGCCTTGGGTAAATTAATGAGTTAAGAAAGAAATATACTTTGCTAGGAACTGGCAGACTTAAGGAAGATAACTCTTGAGACTTTTCCAGAAAAACAAGTAAAGGTCTGAGTACAAAATAGAGGAACAAAACTGTTAAATTATCTTTTAGTGTTACAGAGGTATTCAGCTTCTTTGATTTCTAACCTCACCATTGTTAAATAAGAACTTGAAAAAATTAATGATTGAGTTTATTCTGGTACAAATAATAGAATATCTGTTTTTAAATGGTTTCTTTTCACATGGAGGAATTAAGAGCTGTGTGATCAAGCACTACAGTGACCAGGTTTTGGTGTTGTTCTCAGGCTACCTGGTTTGGAAATTGTTTTGCTGTTCACAGATGGCATGCTATCAAGTCAAATACTCAGACTGTTTGCAATTCACTTATTTTAAAAGGATAAAAACTTTAATGAGATCTATCTCATATGTTGTTGTGACAGTTTGCTTAGATAATTTACATAAATGCCTTCGTACAGTGATTACCTTCTGATGATCTTGTAAACATAATATGTTCTCAATAAACTTCAGTTATCAACATCATCATTACATGTTTTATTAGTCAACAGCAAGGGCAGCTTTTCTATATTTAATTGCCATATAAGACCTTAAAAACAAATACTTTAAGAGAGTAATTGTCTAATTCTTGTAGTTCTGAGACCTTTGGGGAAAAGATTTCCCATGACAGTGGCCACAGCCACACTATTTAGACATAGATTCCCTTTTAGGAACTGGACAGTAAGTGAAATAATGGTTATTCAACCTGTCTTCCATAGTCTTCCTCCACCTCTTGTCTTATTCTTTCCAGTTTCCCAGGCGGGGATAATATTTGCAGGAAGAGAAAATAGGCTTCTGATAACAGAAAGTTGGGGGAGACCACAAATAGCTCATTACTGGAAATTATATTGTTTGGTCTTTTAGAACTGAAAGGTTATAGGGGATTTTCAGCTCAATAGTTCTTTAGTCACCTCTTATAAAGAGAAGTGATAATTTTTAGGGTCAGACATCATTTGCAGAGTAATGGAAAATGCCCTAGAAGTTGTAAGCATCATTCACAGGTAATGTTTAACTGTAAGGTTAGTTTGGGTCAGCCTCCTGAAAACCATGAATAGAGTACAAAAGAATGAGCTGTAGCAAAATTTTTGCAGTAGATAATAAAATGAACAACAGACAAATGAATACCTCTGATGGTGTTTGCATGGAGGCACTGGGAGAATTCTAAGGAGCAAAGAATTCTGATATTCCACTGCCTGTGGTGCTTCCAAAAAACTTTTATTCCTTTTGGCACCAATAACCACCAGGAGGAAATTATGGGGCTCTTGTAATTTTCAGAATGGCTCTAGTTACCCAGATTCTTTAGCTGGCTAAGAGTGTCTCTGTTTTCTCTGTGAACCAGAAGCTTTAGTGGGAATTGGAGTGATGAGGAGGGTGCATCACTGTGTGGCAGGTGCACCCCTATTCTAATGCATAGTGATACCCTGCTATGACGCAGGTATTTCGGATGTCCTGTGAGCACTAAAGGACAGACTGGGGGCAGCATGGAACCAGTAAGTGATGCAAGCAGGTGTCTCTTCTAAAATCACCGACAGTGGTCATTCACACTGCACACTTAACTGCAAGTCCTGCAGTTAAAGGAGTATCCTCCCCTCTACTTCTGTATAAACAGTGTCCAGTTAGTTGTTTCCTCAGTTGATTCTCTTGTCCACAGCCAAGGAGAAAACAAATGAGTAGCCACAGAATGGAAATTACTTGGTCCCTCCATCCACTCATTCAACATCACTTCTCAGCACACAAAGACTTTCATGCACTGACAAAACTAATGTCTGAATTCTCAATATTTATTGCTTCCTTCCATAGACATTTTCAAAATGTCACAAATAGTGCCAATGGATAATAAGCCTTGAGTAGTTTTCCCCTAGTTGTGATATTCTGAAGCTAACGACTTTTATCTCTGAAGTGATATTTATGTCCTACTTAATATTTAAAAACATTACATAATTTCCAGCCACATTTTAAGGTTATTTGGTTGCACTTAAGATTCATAGGACATTTACTAATTTTCTATGATTTATATGTTCTTTTTCTTCTAAATACAATACAATCTTTAGATTTATGAGTGATGTACTATAACACTTTGGCAAAGGCTCAAACAATTTAATAATCTCACAGATGTAATAAAGCTTAGCTGAATAATTAAAATGACCCTTTTAGATCTTTAATAATTCTATAATTCCAAGACCATTAACATTTAGTAGAATATTGACTGAAAGTTATCATGATTTCACTCAATGACAGGAACAGATGGTTACTTTTTCAGAGTGAATTATTTTTTTGAAGAGACTGCAGAAGAGGCTCTGCACGGGACCTGCCAGGAAAAGAACAAAATCCAAATGAGATATAGGTGGTGCATGTGAGGTGGTCTCACAGGCTTTCTTACTCCCTTGGTTGTTATATCTTACTACCTTCCAATCTATTAGTGCCTATCATCCAAATTTATGATTTGGCAAAATTTCTATTCCTACTTGTCACGGACCTTTGAGATTCTTTTGGCATACCTATGTGCTAGCATGAAAAATGATCTTTCCTACCAAAAGAAGTCCCCAAGCTTTGCCCTCTGCATTGGTGCCCCTCCTATGAGTGACACCAAGAACCTGAAGGCAGAACCTGCTCCCATCATCTCAGGTTTACAACATTCATAATCCACACTAGACTCATTTCTCAAATGACTTAGGATCAGAATGACACAAGTTACTATCAGGATGTAAATGAAAAAGGCACCCAGAAGTACACTCCTAGAAGTGGAAAGCAGCGACAAAGCTCTCATTTGCAATCACTTATGATAAGATGAAATTTTATATCCCCTCAAGAAAATCTTGTAAATTGGATGTTAATTGCATACTGGTGTGCCTTATACACCTGCAAATATGGACATAGAAAGAGTGAATATTAAATCACTGATTGTCAAGGGTGCATTCAATGTATTCTACTGTGAGGATCACACCACCGTATTCTCTCCCTTCACTATACAAAACAGATGCCACTGTAACCTGTGTCCCTCTTGGCACTGGACATCAGTCTTTCAAGTTAGCTAGTATGAATTGATTATTAGTATATAATAGTAGTGGTAAATACTAGAAATGACATTTGAGTTTGAAGTATGCTACTTCTACCTCATTCATTCAGGTTGATTGAAATTCATGAATAATAAATTACTAAGCCTTGATGAACACATTACACTTCTAATTGCTAGAGAGGATAAATATAGCCCTGACCCAGTAGATATGAAAAAATCAACTGCAGATCAGATCCAGACTGCCATAGTGAAATTCCTGGGTTAGCAATGAAATCAAGAGGCTCTAGGTACTTAATTCATTTTTAATAAGTCAAGGGAGGAGTGGAGTTTAGAGAGGGCATAGAATGAGAATGGTGTGTGTGGGGGGGGAGTTAGTTGAAGGTACTCTAACATAGCACAAAAATTCTCAAGAATCATCAGCCCACCTAAGATCACTCTGGTAGAGTCCAGTCCATTAAGTTTCCAATTAGGATGAAATTAGGCCTCTAAGAATTTAGCAAGGCTTAGGATTTTGCTTGTAATGTCTATGACTATTTTCCCTGAAACATAGTCTGTTCCAGTTCAAATGTAGAATTACAGGCTCCAGAATAGGAAAAAATAATAGTATAATCATCATTATTACCATAAACACAATAAGTAATAGCAAACACATACCACTTATGTGACAACCTTGGGCTAAGTAGTTTATAACTCAACTAATTCTCCCTACAATTCTATTTTTGTGTGCTATTATCATCCACATTTTATAGAGGAGAAAACTGAGGAATAGAGAGGTTGATAACTTACCCAATACTATGAGTGAGTGAGATGTGCTTCTTGCCTAGGAAACCTAGCTCTAGAATTGATCCCATTACAACCTTATGCCTCTCCCAGAGAGATTTAAAAGAATCAGAGTTGATAGAAATCTCATCTTGCTGATTTCTTTCATTTAATAGACCTACACATACACACATAGCCCAAAGCTGTAAAATATTGTGTGACCCAATATTATGCAGTCCACTGATGGAAGAGTAAGAATAGACCAGTCACCCTAACAGTTAACGCAAAGCCCTTTCTTCTCTTCTGCACTGAATCTTAGCTTCCTTTCACTTATTTGTACCTGTAGTAAATGCATTAAGAATGAGAATCCTTATGTATGAAGCAACTATACCTATTCTTGCCACACACTATGGGATCAATACAATTAAGACAGAAAAGAAGAGGAAATCGATTGGATTGTATCTATTACTTTAGATTGAGGCTTTTCACTATTAATTGAATAAAAAATGATTTGCTAAAAACATAAAGCACTTTAAACGTTGTGCCAGGTTTTCAAGTCTCAGTTGTGGGGGGAAAAAGTAACTCCTTCTGCCATAGGGTTTTGTTGCAATAGAGAAAACACAAAAAAGAACAAATTGAATAAGTAATCCACCATGTGACAAGTGCTAAGAAGAAAATAAATAGAAATCTATAATAAAAATAAGATAAATGAGAAGGACCCTCTATTTTAAGGGTGAATTTTGAGACCAATATCAGGATCAATGTTTCCTTCAGTATAGAAGAATCCATTATACATATTACATTTTGTGATTATTTGGAAATAGGCTTAAATGCTTATTGTTTCCTTAAAGCTCCAAGATAAAGAATCATTTGTGGTGGTAGTATTTAGAAATCTGGACTGCTGGACTGGGTGAACTTAATCTGATGTTTTAGAGGCAAGTTGTTTATGTTAACAGTGAGCAAACTATGGTAAAGACATCCATATACAGAATTCTTTTTTAACATGTCTCATGCCTTTATTTTGGATGTAACATATTAAATATCAACAAAAGTACAAATATCCCTTATTATTTGAAAATGTGAAATGAGGAACCCAGAATTCATGTATGAAAATTGAATGTAATTTCAATCAAATCCCTCCATGATGATTTAAAGGAAAGACATGTTATATTATTGTCTTTAAGTGAAAGAGAATTTTCCAGTTCAGACCACTCATATGTGTTTTATTTCTGTCCATCCAAGGATATGATTTCCCCTGTCAATGGCCAAGTGGTAAAACTGAATCATGATAGTAATCATCATAGTAATGTTAGTAACAGACTTATTTTTTTTTTTTTATATAGCTTTCTTTAAATAGAAATCACTTGCATGAATTGCTTTTTGGCAACCTTGGTTGTGCTACCTTTGTAATATGGTAAATATGTTATGATCAATGCTTTTGACACTTGGTGCTTCTCCTGTACTTTGTTCTCTTCCTCTAGACTGTTTCAGTGTCCGTGTCTGTCCTAACACTGAGCTGCATTGCTTTGGATCGATGGTATGCAATCTGTCACCCTTTGATGTTCAAGAGCACAGCCAAGCGGGCCCGGAATAGCATTGTCATCATCTGGATTGTCTCCTGCATCATAATGATTCCTCAGGCCATAGTCATGGAGTGCAGTACCATGCTCCCCGGCTTAGCTAATAAAACCACTCTATTTACAGTATGTGATGAGCGCTGGGGAGGTAAGTACATTACGGCCCATGAGCTGACATTAATATTACACCTGAAAACCGAAAATAGTCATTATAAAGCTGGGCTTATGTACCTCATTGGTATTTGTTAATCTGGTTTTGCACAAGTGTGAAAACCAAGTTGAAGCCCAAAACAATTTTACAGAATAATTCCACCTTAGTCCTTTGAAAATGTTATATGCACTGTTTTCCAATGTGCAAATTTTTTCAGAAAGGAAATGAAATGAGAAGCTCATTCTATAGTTCAAATTTGGTTATGTTGGTTTTTCTTAAATTCTCTTAAAAAACAGCCAAATAATACATTTAAAGATATATTCTAGAATAATTAGCGTCTTCTAGGATGGTTAACCTCATGTTGTCTCAAGTGTCAGATTCCCCTGATGGACCTCAAATGCAGCTGCTGTCGATTTTAAAATCACATCCTGGAAACATGTCCTTGGAACATGACCAGAGGTGACTATGTGGACTTGTATTGTTCTGAGTCTTATTATTCCAATTTGCTTTCTCTCTTTTCAACACATGAGTTGATGAGTTTCATCACTGGAATAACTCTTATCTGACCAAGGAGTTATGTTAATTAGGAATCATTTCTATTTGTCCATCTGACATGTACAACAGCAAAATTTAAATAAGCAGAAGTTTGGAGGCCTTATGCTCCTTTGGTTCAAAACTAGTAAGAATGGGAACATTTTTATCCACACCTGGTGCTGGCACAAACCTAGGTATAACAAAGAATGACAGAAAGTAACCCTACATTTCAGCATAGTATACAGCAGTGACAAAACTATCACATGAAATTTGAAGAAGACAATGTGACTTCTTTTGGATAAGTGCATTGGCATGCCTCAAATTTAGGAAACTTAAACATAGGAGAGTGCTTGTTTGTGAGAAAAAGACATAGATATGCTTATTAGAAAGATGGATTAAAAGGCAGTGTGTCCCCAGGATTGCTTATAGATATGTTATTTTCAAATGTTTGAATATTTGAATATCTGATAATTCTGACTTTGGTGCTTTTTTTGAACACAAAACGAGAAAAACCAGTAATTGAGAAATTAAAATATGCTTTCACTACAACAATATCAAATTAAAAAGACACTGGGGTTATATTGTCATAAGACCTTCAATAACAGCAATTTCACCCAAATTGTATTACCCCAAATATTAAATAATCTTTTTAAAAATTTGTATTTATACTTCCTCTATAAAATTGGAATTGTTTTGCCATATTTATTTTCTGGGTCATCTTCACTCTTACAGTTTTCCCATTTAACAATACAGACCAAAAAAAAAAAAAAAAATGAATGGCAAGTTCCAATATGGTAGGTATATTTCATAAGTGTCTCATGTTTCACTTGTTTAATGTTCAAACAACGTTATGAATATTTAGAATGTGCCATGCATTTTGCCAGCCTAAAGAGAAATAGTTTCTTCCTAATTGAAAACATTCGTTATAATGAGGCTGAAAAACAAATAAACAAATATTTATAGTATGATCACTATATTAATCTAGTAGAGTCAAAGTGTAAGGAACACAAATGAGAGAACAAACTTAGTCCTAGCCATTTGGACAAAAGTTTACGGAGGAGTTGTGAACATTTCAGCAAAGCATTAAAGATAAGCAAGCAAGAATTCTGGAAGAGAGGAAAGGGGTGTACCAGGAACTAGAAAACCCACCTAATGGCTACCACATCTTAGGGAAGAAAGGGCAAGTTCAGAATTTATCACTTGTGGAACACAGAGCAGGTAGGCTAAAAAAACAAATTTAGAAAGAAGGTATTTTGAGGACAGATTGTGACATTGTGTTTCTTATACAGTTCCTTAACAATAAGTTACATTTGGAAAACAGTTTAAAGTCTCTTGCTCAGAATCTTTTAGTTTAGTTATGACTAAACTGAGTGCTAGAGAGAGAAAACTATTTGTTCAAGATTATAAAAAACTGATGTGCTAGAGAGAGATAAAAACAGTTATTATTTGTCAGTAGTATCTTCTAAGATTAATAAAATAATGACTGCATGTAAAAATTTGAAGGAGCCCTAATTAGGAAGCTTCCAACTCCAAATTTGTAATCCTTAAAGGTATATGAAGATTATCAGCCGGGCAATTATGATAAAATACTCAGTTAGAAGAATAATATTCAAGTTGTGAAGACAGAAGACAGAAAGAAGAAGGAAGAAAGAAGAGAAGAAAAGAAGCTCTAGTCTTTCTCTCTAAGCTCTAATATCTTTGGTAATTAATCTTTCTTTCTTTTTCTAATTACTAAGAAAGAAGAAGGAAGAAAGAAGAGAGAAGAAAGAAGCTCTATTTAATAAGCTCTAAGCTCTAATCTATCAGCTGTAAAGTTCTTATATCTTTCCTAAGACTCTAAGCTAAGAAGACAAGAAGAAAAGCTTTAATCTTTCTCTCTAAAAATTCCCTCTCTAACTAAGAAAAAAGTTATAAAAAAGCTATGAATTTTCCTCCCCTGGCGGCCCGTGGCGGCGCCGTAAGGACTGGCTAACAGTTATAAATAATTCCTGTCAGTGGCCGTGACAGCAGCTTACATTATATATTATTTTTATCAATTTACTATTCAGATATCAATTTACTATTATATAATATTTTTAATTGCCTTTAAGCAATAAACATAAATATAAAAAGTTCATTTCTCCCTCTATATTATATTACCTAACTCTTGAATGGATATTTTCTTTCATAAAAGACATTATTGAATATTTAAAAATATATACTCAGCCTTCAAAAGTCATTTAAGAAAACTATTTGAAATTGATGTTTAAAGAGTCGAACACTATTTAAAATGCTTTTAAAGGTCAAAATTAAGTAATATTGGGTTTAGTTGAACATCCACAATATGGAACATACTTAAAACTGTAAATTAGCTTTTCAAATATTTAATTAAGTTGCTAATCACTTAATGTTTTCTAGAAGAATACAAAATAATTCAAAGCAGGTTCTAATCTCATTGTTCATTAAATACATCATTTATTATAATGATTTTTATATATTGCATTGGTCCTGTTCAAGTAGACTATTTATAATTCCATGTCCAAGTTAAGATGTTAAAATTTGGGATATGTCTGATAGTCAAAACCTAAAAACACCATAGGAAAAAACATTTTATAATGTCACTTTTCTACGTTCAAGTACCTCTAAAAGCCCAATACATTTGAACCCAATTTTAAAACATTTGCTGTAAAATACACTATCTTATTTGAGATTAATTCATGATCTGTGTTTTCCTTGTCTTTCTCCTAAATCCAACAAATAATACAATTGTAAAAGTAGACAGTGATATTTGATTTTCCTACAACCAATATCACACTGGAGAAAAAGGTAAACCATGTGGCCAGTTGATTTATCTCTATCAAATTTCTTTTGAGGAAAGTCCAGCAAATCCTTTTTCACATGTGGTAATAAATAACTTGGAATCATGTCTTAATGGAAATATTATCCAGGACATATAACTGTTTATGGATAAATGAGTTTTGAAACAAATAATAGTTATCATGCCAATATTTTGTTTGTTTGTTTTTTTAAATTGACCATAAACCACTTCTTCTCGTAGACACATATAACACTCACGAACACACAAAGTATATTAATACTACTGATTTTAAGGATCTTTAAACTGTGCCTTTGTATGTGTTCACTGCTCCAGTGACATCAACTCACAGAATTGTTTCAGAATTATATTCCTACTTTCTGGAATGCTTGGTTTGTAAATTCGTGGTTCCACACGATAAAATCTATTGAGAAAAAAAAATAATTTTCTTTCTGCACAGTCAGAAAAATAACCACTTCACTATTCATTCACCAAATGTTTAATGAGCACATACTGTTAGTCAAACATGGTTCTGAACACTGGAGATTGGTGATATCTCTTCTCTTGAATATTACAAATTATTCTTTGGTGGTCTGAAAAAATAGTGGCACTCTTCCATAAGAGTGGCTTATTATGAGTCTTTCAAAGCACTTAAATATGTGCATGTGTGTGTTAATTGGAACATTTATTAAAAACATTTATTAGAGGAGAAAATAATAAAGCATAATAAAGATTCAGGTACATTTAATGGACCCATGAGCTTTGAAACAGTGGTCAAATTTAATAATATGACGGGACTCTTTAATCTCTGATTTCAAAGATGGCATGAAGATCTTCATTTGTTCCTTATTTGTTAGATATGTATATGTGTATATAAACATATATATGAAAAATACATACAAATGCAAAAATTTATTTAGATTGTAGCTGCCACCAGTTGAGTGGAGACAAAGATTTTTTTAATGCTTGTCAGTCTTTGAAATGCTGTTTTCTAATTTGAATAGTCCTTCAGTGAAGCACATTTTATACAGCTACATTCTAGGTTATATATAAGTGTCATAAAATATATAGAAGACATTGCTTATCAACTGCAGACAGATTTCAGAGAAATTTTCAACATAGGATTGAATTTTCAGTGGCATATCTGGGTTTTCTATTGGCCTGTACTCTAAGCATGAAATGAGGAATTTAAGACTATCATGTTTCCCCAATTATCTATTATAATCTCCTATTAAAACAATCTATCCTTGCCTGGAAATATAATTTTACTTGATCAACTGATCTCCATCTGAGTGTTCATTATCATAATATGCATTTACTAGCCAATTACATATTTTTCCAACTATTTATAAATACACTAAACTGCAGAATAAGCTTTTGCACCCATCTGTTCAAAACCCAAAACTGTTATCACAGTGATGATATTTTTAAAAAGTTTGCTATCAAATATACTTTCTTTCACTCACTCAATTTAGTCTGATGCAGACATCAGGGCTTCATGGGTACATAAGCTTCAAAGGTAATTTTTTGTTTTCTAATGTGGAAAACTCATGTGACACTTTCTTCAAAACAAATAAAAGTTCAAAGCCACTCAGGTGCCTGGGAAGTGCTGAGGTCACCTTCCAATTCCTTTGAAACTGGCCTACCAAATGCATCTCAGGCTGTAGCACTTCAAAGGGAAATGCTATTTGTTATTCCTCCAGTCAGGCTGCTTGAATTCTATCACTTTTTTATGTCACTGGCCTGTTTTACAGGATAAACTTGAAAGGAAGTTAGACACTGATGAGGTAGGTGAGTGCCTTCTGGGCCAGGCAGAATCTAAAAATGACACCTCAAATTGGTCTCTTAGACCTCCTAGCAGCGCATGCACCCTGCTGTCCCTTCAGAAGATTACAGCGAAGAAAAAACATTGAGAAATAAGACAATTTTAGAAGAGAGAATACAGAGAATATTAGACTCAAATTCAACCAACTCAGGGGAATGAACTATGAAATAGTGACTAGGGAGAATATTAAACTCATAGAACTGTTTAAAATATTTCCAGTAAGAATAAAATAGATGATTACCAAATAAATGTTATCCATTATTATGGTCATTATCAGACTTATTATTGGCAAATCCTGACTATAAATTTCCCTTATCAGAATTTTGATCACATAATTAATCTTTCATCTTCATACCCTTTCTGAAGTAATAAAGAAAATATTTCATGGAGGTGATAGCATTACCTCTCTGTAATAGTATGGAACTTTAATGCCTTTGCTAATATCAAGGTCAAAATAAGGCACTTGAATTTAGAAGGAAACAATAATAACTTTGTTAGCATCCACTTACAATTTTATTGAGGTTTTACATTTAATATGAATTGCAACTGTGTAGCATATACTGTTTTATTTTACATTACAGTTAAAGTAGGTGAATTTCTGTGATATATCCAAATACTAGTGCAAGCAAAACATTTTCTATGGCATTTAAAAAGTCAGTGATAAGGCAGAGTGCTTGGGAAGCATGTGCCAGGTCCTGGGTTTGATCCCCAGCACTGAAAAACAACAACAAAATAAAATGTCAGTGATAGAAGTATTTTAGAAGTGGTATAATATTAATAGTAAGCCACAATGCCATTAAGTAACTAATTAATCAACTCTTCAATAAAATGCCCAATTAGTAATAAATATCATTGGTATATTTAGGTTAAGGATAAATTTATAAAATCACTACAAGCCTAGAGGAACTTATTCCTAAAAAGTGAGGTGGATATAATAAAGAAAAATCCCATGTTGGATTAAAAATTAACTTTAAAAAGCCCTAAAATTCTCATTTTCATTAGAAGTCCATGAATACCCCTTTCTACACACAAACATTCTGTGTTTTAAGAAAAGGTTTTTATATGTTGCAGTAAGTCAACAAACAGAATCATCAAATGTTTATTGTATTTATTTTTCCAAAAATTTTTGATATCTTATCCAGAAGGATAAAAGGAAACAATCTCTCGATTTCTCAGGGAATTTATATTCTAATGAGAAGGAATCAATTGAGCTTATTTTCTCTTCCCACTTTAACCAAAGATTTCCTTACTAGGCTTTGATCAAGTCAAGTCCCTTTTTGCAAATGCAAACATAACAACCCCAATTAATGTTTAGTAATTGGTCAGCCAAATAAAGGCCTTTTGATAAAGGAACATTTAATTTTGTATAGATTATGGTAACACAAATTAGGAATGGCTAATTGTTATTTCTCTGTAAGTACACAAAGTGAAATTAAAACTTTACATTTGGTGTATGTATACATGCATGTATACACATCCTGAGTAAATTCAAGTAGTTAAATATTGTCAATTATTTTTCTATATCTGTATGTAATCTGCTAATGAAACCATAAGGAAAATAAATGCATACTTTGAAGGAAAAATAGTGAGAGAATTATCTTAAAAATGCATCAATTTTAACATAAAATTTTATTATTTTAACTTTCATCCCAGGTGAAATTTACCCCAAGATGTATCACATCTGTTTCTTTCTGGTGACATACATGGCACCGCTGTGTCTTATGGTGTTGGCTTATCTGCAAATATTCCGTAAACTCTGGTGCCGACAGGTATGTAATGCCAAATAATTTACTTGTGTTTACTTTAGGATGTGGTTAAAATTTAAGAATACATTGAGCCGCATACCATGCTCAGCAAAGGATCATTTGTTCTAAAATAATGAGGCTTTGGTCATCTAAGTATGTCTTGGCATTTTTTAGAGTGATATTTAGAGAATATCTTAAGTCTTGCCTTAAGGAATTTAAATTTATGACCAAAATTTAACCTCAGTGATTGGGTTAATTTTTGTCTAGGAATAACATTATTAATTTTGTTCTTTATGAGAAGAAACAAATAAAAATTCCTTTAAATTTTCCTGAGACTACAAGTCTGAAGGTACTATTTTAAAATAAGATTTACATTTTAAAAAATGGGTTAAATCTCCAACTTCAAAGATCTCATTTTTAGAACGGTAGAAGAACCAGGTCAAATTTAGATTTTTAAAAACTTTTATAATTCCCAGTTGAGTTATTGCAATCTGTTAGATAATTCTGCTGTGTCAATGAAGGCTTGTATTCCTTCACTCAATTATTCACTCACAAAACATTCATCACGGATCTTTATCACACTTGTCTTGCAAGAAGCTAAAAGCTTCATTTTATGTCACTGAGGAACACACAAGAAGGGGCACAGTCAGATGCAAGATGAAAATCATCCTAATTATATAAGTACAGGGAACCAAAACAAGGCATAGTGAAGGGGTATGGAATCCAAGGCCTGCAACATGTAAGTATTGAAGTATTAAGTTGATAATTTGAATGAAATCACTAAGTACACACACCTGTAGTGGTTTATAAAGATGCAGAAAAAGGATATGGATCAAAGCCTCCTATATTTTGTAGGTTGTATCTTAAAATGACACACTTCTTAAAGATGTATTTTTTAAGATGTATTCTTTCCTTATCTAAAATTGTCATTACATTGAGTTTATCAGGTTAGTGAAAAGCCATGCTGTTATTCTGTTTTCTTTGACATCTTTTATTGAACTGAAAGAACTTATCAGGACCGTCTTAATTTGTTAAAAAGATTTCACAAACCTATCATTGGGTCATTGCAGTTGGGTCTTCATTCATGTCTAATTAAACCCTTGTTATTCAAAGCATTTTTTTTTTTCAAGATCATGTATGTACTGGTTGGATAGGAGCAATACTTGCATCTTCCAAATATGTTGTATAATTTCCAAGTTTTCTTTTTCTCGATTTTTTGCAAAGAAGCCATTTCTTTTATGACCTTCAAGTGCAACAAGTAGCAAAGTTTATTAACATTCCATCCCCCAACCTTTTTAACTAAAAAAAAAAAAAAAAAAAAAATGAACCATTGTAAAACATGAGTGGTGATTTTCTTGATCCCAGTGAATTTCCTCAGCATTTTCCACCTGCCCATGAAGCCAAGGTCACATATTTTATGGTGTTTTATTACTGTAGCATCCCACTTTCTGGGGCATATAATCGTGTTTGTAAGTTTTCCCTGGTTATTGTGCTATAAAAAGGTCTATGTGGTTTGCAGCAACAGTTCTGTGTCACTTGTGTTTCATGTCAGTGTTGGGGATTTGCTGTGGCTCTGCTCCATCTCAGTAAACAGTGCTTCCTTAGACATGGCATGCCTGGGCTGAGAGAAGGAGCAGAAAGCTGGAATAAATGCATAATGTCGCCTAAAATTTCTGCTGTGAGTTGGCATATGCTATGCCTCCTTCTTTTTCAATAGCCAAAATGTGTGGGATGTTTAAGTTTGACCATGAAGAAGGGAAGCATTCCTGACAAAAAAACACAGAAGGTCACAGGGCTATGGGGATCTTCTTGCAAACTGGGGGGTGGATAATCTGGAATAATATAGTATAAAGAAGTAAAAATGACTGACCCAAGGACCAGACAACATGAATTTAAACCCTGACAATGTCACTTAGTAGTTACACAATCTTGTCAGTGGCTTAAATTTTTGTGCCTCACTTTCATCTTTAAAGTGGGGTAGTATAGCCTCCACCTCACAGATTGGTTACATACATTAGACTAATTAAGGACCTAAAGCATAGAGACTGCTCATTAAATAAAATATTTTAATAGTATATGCTGTTATTTGGCTTTTCAACAAATTCTGCTTATATTTCCAAAATAATGTGTTGAATTGTTGAATATGACTGCTTTTTTTAATGAACCTCTTTCATAGCACTTGTAAATTGCTTTATAATGACTCTTCTTGTGTCTATCTCCTATACTGTATTGAATTAAGATAATACACTGTAGCCTTCATGTTTATATCACTACAATTAACAATGCTCAACACATATGTTGCTCAATAAATGCTTTAGTTAAAAAATGACATGAAGAATATGAGAAAGTATTGAGAGTTTAAGTGAAGGGGGACGTGGAAGAATCCATTGCCCAGTTACTCAGAGAGAAGTTTTAAGAAAACCTATAATTTGAAAAAAATTACTGAGGAGGAAAAACTATTCAGTGAGCACAGAGGAATGAAGATATTTTTATTTAGATTGAGATTCTGAAACTGTTCAGTGTTAAGAGCATCCCATTCCACATTTTACTCATTAGTGTGCATTATGTATGATAAAAACTCATATTTGCTTATTTATTTATAAATTAACATTCATTTAAAACACCTTAAGGGTGGTACATAGACCTGCCTCATTACCACTGTATCCCAATTCCTTATGCGATGTCTCACATAGAAAATATTCCAAAACCATTTCTGAATAAATGAATGACTACAAAACCCCGAACAATTTATGTCTTCATAACTTAATTAAGCTTATAGTTCTCAATTGCCTGAACTCTAAAATACTTCAAAATTGTATTACAGGTTTAGAAATAATCCACATTCTTGTTGATGAACTGTCCTGGTTAGTGCGAACCACATGATTCAGAAGATTGCAGTAAAATGCCTGGGCTGTGAAAGTAAAAACATTTACAAAACAGATTGGAATGGAAAATGGCAAATTCAGCTGAGCTCACTTTAGCAGCCACAATAAAGTAAATTAACCCCAAATGGGTAATTATGTAGAATTCTGCTTGAGCAACTCTCAATTTCCAACTGCTAGTGTCTATAAACAGAGTTGTAAGGCATTATGTGTGCCATAGGCTACATCAAGTGAACCATCAAATGAAGGCCTGTCCTATTTGTTTAAAATTACGGAGATGCAGGGAATCTGTTATATACTTTTGAATTGGTAAGCATAAGATTATTAGTAAGTGAACTGTGTTCTCAAGAACTTTAAACCTCTTAAAAGAATTAGCTATTGCTTTGCTGAAATCAATTACTTACTTACTTTTTTTTTTTTTTTTTTTTTTGACAATATGACTTAGAAAACTCAACAGACTGTTCTCTAAAATCTTCTATTTAAGAACTCCTTAACATTGGCTTGCTTGGCCCTGTGTGCATAGTGTCAGCATTATTTCCAGTTTTGATGTGTTTAACAACACTTCAATCCTCAGCATGAATGTCTATTAATTCATTTCATAAATATTTATTAAGCACATACTGTTTCTGGTACTGTGAGAGGCATTGGGGATGAACTATAGAGTATATTTGGGTCTGAGACTATATTTCAACTTTCAAAAGATTTTGAAAGACTTTCTAGTTCCCAGCTTTTGTCTTACCCTCTTCTGTTTCTTTTTCTTTTTCTCCTCCTCCTTCCTCCTCCTCCTCCTCCTCCTCCTCCTCCTCCTCCTCCTTCTCCTCCTCCTTCTTCTTCTTTTAATATTCTTCTTGGAGAATTTAAAATTAACACAGTAATGTTAGGTCATAACCAGAAAGTTTAGTGTGAGAAATAGTCAATCACAATTGCAGGGCAGAATCATGAAGGCAGTACTTCAAGTCCACACAAAGAAATAAAGAGCACCAGTAAGGTGAATACATAGGTAAATACAAAAATAGTGTACATGCATTTTTATTTGCAATCATTTCTTATATCTAAATTAAGAGACAGTTGCATAATATAATAACGATTCAGTTTATGATGGGTAAAGATGTAATTGAAAGGAAGGAAGAGGGAGGATGTAGCTATATTGGAGTGAATATTTTGTATATTATTGAAATTAAATTGGCATTAATGCAAATTAAAACTACACTGAGATTTCATCTCACTCCAGTCATAATGGCAATTATCAAGAATATAAAAAACAGTAAATGTTGGCAAGAATGTGGGGGAAAATGTACACTGATACATTTCTGATAGGATTGCAAATTAGTGCAACCACACTGGAAAGCATACGGAGATCCCTCAAAAAACTTGGAATGGAACCACCATTTGACTCAGTTATCCCAATCCTAGGTTTATAACCAAAGGACTTAACATCAGCAGACTACAGTGATACAGCCATATAAATATTTATAGCACCTCAATGCATAATAGCTCAACTATGGAACCAACCTAGGTGCCCTTCAACATATGAATGGATCAAGAAATTTGTTACATATACACAGTGGAATACCACTCAGACATAAAGAGAAATTAAATAATGGCATTTTCCAGTAAATGGATGGAATTGGAGACTATCATACTAAGTGAAATAAGCCAATCCTCAAAAACCAAAGACCATATGTTGTCTGAGATATGCAGATGCTAAGTCACAAAGTGGGAGTCAGGAGGGAAGAATCAAAGTACCTTGGATTAAACAAAGGGGAAAGAAGGGAATAGAGGGCTAATGGGAATAGGAAAGACAGAAGAATGGATCACACTTTTACTTTCCTATGTGCATATATGATTACATGACCAGTGCAATTCTACATCATGTATAACTAGAAGAATGAGAAGTTATACTACACACACACACACACACACACACACACACACAAAACATGTCAAAATACATTCAACTATCATGTATAACTAATTAGAACAAATAAAAAGAATTTAAAAATCCTTCTTTAGGAAGTAAATCAGTTAATTAGCTTACAAACCTCTACTTTGAAAGTAAAATTATCTAATTATGCTAGCCATAAGATGCTCCAGTAAATTTGCCAATGAGAGGTTAAAAAAAAAGCAAATTGCATATTCTTAATAATTACATTAAATATAAATAGGTGAAATATTCTAATCAAAAAGCATAGAATATGAGAATAGACAAAACCAACCAACAAACAAGCAACTTTGTATGTCTATAAGAGATACTCCTCATGTTTAAAAAATACAAATAGATTAAAAGTGGAAAAATGATGTAACATGTAAAAATGACTAAAAAGTGAACTAAAGTGGTTATACTAATATTAGCCAAAATAAGTTATGAAAAACATTACTGGTAAAAGGAACAATTCATGATGATGAAAGAATCAATTCATCAAGAAGATATAAAAATTATATATACAAATGGACCTAATAACTGAAACTAAAACAGACCAAGCAAAAACTAACAGTTTTTGGTGAAATAAATAGGTAATAGGTAATTCAACAATTACAATTAAAGCTATTCCACTTAGGCTAATTAATAGAAAAAGTAGACAGAAGATCAAAATGGAATTAGAAGATTGGAACAAGACTGTAAATCACTAGATTTAACAAATATCAATAAAATGTCACAAAAAGAGTAGAATACATATTTGTCCCAGATGCATATAATGCATGTTTCAAGCAAATCCTATGATAGGGCTTCATAAAAGAAGCATCAGCACATGTTAACTGACTAAAATAATAAAAAGTAAAAGTTCCTACCACAATAGAATTATATTATCAAATAACCATAAAAAGAAATTAGGGAGCTAAAGGTGTTGCTTAATGGTTAGAGTACTTGCTTAGCATGTGAAAGGCCCTGGATTCAATCCCCAGTTCTACCAAAAAAAAAATCTGGAAAATATACATATATAAGAAAATTAAATATTATATTTTGAAATAACCAACAGTTAAGAGAAGAAATTACAAGGAAAACCAGTATTTTGAAATCAATGAAAATTAAAACACAATATACCAAATAAGTATATGGAGTTTAGGAAAATAAGTACTGAGAGGAAAATTTATATCCACAAGCATCTATTTATAAAAGAAGATAAAGAAGATAAATACCAAAGCAATAACCTAACATTTTACCTTAAGAAACTAGGAAGAGAAAAAAATTGAAAAAAATTAGTTGAAAGAAAACAGTAAAAAATAGAATGAAAATAAATGAAGCATAAAATACAATGAAAAAAGTCAATAAAACTGAAAGTTGGTACTTTTAGAAGATTAGAGAAAATGACCACCTTTTACCTAAATTAGTCAAGAAATTAAAGATGACTCAAATCCCTAAAATCAAAGGTGAAAGAGGAATCCTCTCTACTGACATTATAGAAATCAAAATAGGAAAAGGGAACAGTATTGACAATTTTATGAATAAATTTAAAAACCTAGATGAAATGGACAATTTCATAGAAAGGTATCAAATGCTAAAATAGACTCAATGGGAATTGGAAAATCTGAATACACATATACTAAATACTAATCAAGAAACTTTCCACAGAGGAATTCCCAGTTGGCTTTCTCACTGAATTCTGCCAAACATTTAAAATATTAATACAAATACTTCAAATAATTTACAAACTTTCAGAAAAATAGAAGACAAGGGAACTCATTCCTTAAGGCCAAGGGAACTCATACTCTTCTACTAAAACCAAAGAAAAATATAGTCTAATAAAATTAACCTAGATGTGAAAATATTCATCAAAATACTGTCAAACTAAATTCAATAATGTATAAAAAGGGTTGCACAAAATGACCAAGTGTGATTTAGCCTAAAAATGTAATGTGGGTCCAATATATAAAAATCAATCAATGTAATGCATAATATTAATAGAATAAAGGGGAAACTCACATGATCATTTCAATAGATTCAGTAAAAGCATTTCACAAAATACAACTTTCATGATCAAAGCTCTCAAACAACTAGTCTAAAAAGAAGTTCCTCAATCTGATAAAGTGCAAAAAAGGCTGAATATTGGTAAGATAGAAATTATCACCAAATTGGCCCAAGGAGTCAATACAATCACTATAAATTTCTAGATGTCTAGTTTTTTTTCCTTTACAAAATAAACAAGCTAATGCTAAAATTAATATGTAAATACAAGGAACAGAAAATAGCCCAAATGATCTTGTAAGAAAAACAAGTTGGAAAATTTACTTCACAATGTCAAATCCTAAGATATCACTATAGTAATTAGTACAGTACAGTACTTACATACAGACAGGCAGATAGATCCATAGAACAGAATCCACAGTCTACAAGTAAACCTGAGTATTTATGGTCAATTTACTTTTGGCAAGGTTTACAACATAACTCACTGAGGGGAATCAGTCTTGTTAGCAAGTGGTGCTAGGACAACTATATAACCACTCACATAAGAATGGATTTGGAACCCCCTCACACCATATACAAAATTTAACTGAAACAGAATCATAGGCTGAAATATAAGAAAAATACTAAAATACTTCTAGAAGAAAAGATAGGTTTTCACCATGCAGTGGTTCAGGCAAGGAGATCTTAAATATGACACCAAAACCACAAGCATAAAATGACAAATAAATTAGACATCATCAAAATTAAAACTTTTGTGCTTCAAAGTACATCATTAGAAAATGAAAAGTAAATCCATAGGATGTCAGAAAATATCTGCAAATCATATATCTGTTAAGAGATTGGTCTCCAGAATATATAAAGAATTCTTATGGATGAACAACAAGGAAAAAGTGTGCATAAATTTAAATACAAATTTCTTCTATTCAAAGGTTTTAATAAAAGATATATAAATGGCTAATGAACACATGGAAAACTTTTCAACCTCATTAGTTATTAGAGAAATGCAATTCAAACCACAATAGCTATGTTTTCATAATCATCGAGACAGAGCTCCCCCCCCCAAATTTTGAAGAATAATTTTGGTTTCGAAAATGTGGAGAGATTAGACCCTTTGTGCATCTCAGTTGAGAATGCAAAGTAGGTAGCTATTTAGGAAAACATTTTTATATTTACCCAGAATTTTAAAGAACTACTATTTGACCCACCAACTCAATCCTAGGTGCATAGCCCAAAGAACTGAAATCATATCTACACAAATACTTACACAACCATGTTCACAGCAGTGTAAATTATAGTAGCCTAAAAGTGGGAATAACCCAAATGTTCATCAATGAATGACTGGATAAACTAATTGCGATTTATACTTACCATGGAGTACTATTCAGCTATGAAAGAAATGAAGTTCTGACATAAAACTACAGCATAAGTGATTTTTGAAACATGAAGCTAAATGAAAGAAGCCAGTTACAAAGGCCACATATCATAAAGCTCTTTTCATTTATGTGAAGTATTGAGAGTAGACAAATTTATAGAGACAAAATGATTTGTGCTTGCCAAGTACTGGCAATGGGGAATGATTACTGATGAGTTTAGAGCTGTATTTCGGGGCGATGGAAATGTTTTGGAATTAGGTAGTGATGGTGTAGTAGTTGTACAACTTTGTAAGTATACTAAAAACTACTTATTTCTACTCCTTAAAAGGGTAAATTTATGGTATGTTCAACTTGTTTTTAAAAAGAAAGGGAAAATGATTTTTTAAATAAAACAATTAAGAAGATGGAGATTTCTTTTAGAAAATTCTGCTAAATATGTAAAGAGGGAAAAAGGCATTAAATGCAATTTGATATGCCCATGTGAAAGTAAGTGTAATGAAAGAGTATAATTGAGAACTACCCAAGGTTTGTTTATGAATAAAGACTTTATCCCTAGAAGTGCAGAAGATGAGGAAGCCTAGTCAATGGACAATGAACATTAGTTGCCAGAAAAGAGAAAGGAAGTGTATTTCTACAAGGAAGAGCTAGTACCCTGAATGACAGATAACATTGAACCAATGGATCTGGAGTTTGTCAGGGGACCGGAAACAGGTTTGGGATTAGCTGAGAAGATCAGATATAGCAATTGTAGTTCATAAGGCTGTAGGCTCTGAAAGTGGGTATTTACTGTGAGAATGAAGTTAACAAGAGAAGGACAACAAAAAGTGTTATAATTCTTGTCATTAGAACTTAGCATGTGGCTCTTCATTCTAACACAGTAGTGCCATTTTTTTTTTTTTTTTTTTTAATTACAAAAGGTCATAGTTTAATGAGAAAAAGTCACTGGGGTATTGGAACACAATCATCCTCAAATGTTGTTAAGTGTGAGGAAGAAGAAAAAGTCCCATTTTCCCTGCCAAACAGAGAAATGTGTGGTTATTGTTTCCTGTAAGACAGCTAGCACCTGTCAAGTGTCTGCTGCACTCTATGCTGATGAAATGGGTAATCAATCAGGGAATATAGTAAGGACAAAGGAGAATTGAGACTCCCCCTCCTGGGCAGGTATTTTTTACATGCTAAGAAAAAGTGTCATCCAGATTCTCAGACCATTCCAGATACAAATTTAACTCTTTGCTTTTTTCCACTTGCCTTCTTTTTCTAACCTTCAACAACACTGATTTCTCAGGCCCTTTGTTTAGGTTTCAAGTTCTATCACTGTTCTATCACTAAAGTCACCAATGATTTCTAAAGATTAACTTCCTAAGATTTTCTTGCTTGATCCTTTCACAAAATTAAGCAATGGTGTTCATGATTTCACTGTTCATATACTCCCTACCCCAGCCATGCTGTATGCCTTTCTGTATTTGGTCTCTTCACAATTCTGTGCATTATTTTAGATATCTGTTTCCCAGACACCTTCTTAATGATATAATTGAAATGTGAAAATCATAGTTGTCTTTTGGATTAATACACACAATTAATACATACACATAAGCACACACTATACTTTTATAAGTTTTGAAATCAGATGATATAATTTCTCCAACTTTGTTCCTTTTTCAAAAAAACTGTTTTGTATTACAGGTCCTTTGCATTTTTACAAGAAAACTTAAAATCTGTGTTTCAATTGCTACAAAAACACAAAAGGTTTGTGATTTTGAATAGAATTTTTGCATTAAATATATGGATCAATTTTGGGGAAAATTAGCATATTAACAATACTAAATCTTCTAGTATATGAATATCTTCATTTAATTAGGTCTTCTAACACATTTAATAGTTTTCAGTATACATATTTTGCCTCTATGTATGACTGTAAAAGCATTCTTTTGCTATTGAAACATCTATTTTGTAATTTAATTTTCCATTTGTTTATTACCAGTATAAAGATATAACAATTGATTTTGTGTCCTGCATGTTGCTAAGTTCATTTATTAGTTCTGGCATAATTTTTTCCATTACTTAGGATTTTCTTTGTAAGCAATGATTTCTTCTCAATAGAATCAGTATGTTTGCCTTTTATTTATTTTTCTTGTCTTCTTATACTGGTCCAAAACTCTTATACAATGTTGAGTAGAACTAGTACAGGAAAAATTCATTACTCATTCCCAGTTTTATAAAAATATACTTGCCTTTCATCATTTAGTACAGTGATAAATAGCTAAAGACTTTTCACAGATATCCTTTAGAAGGTGGAGAAAGTTTTCTTCTATCGGTTACTGAGAGTTTTTTAAATCATGAATGGGAAATTTTCAAATTCCCATGTTCAATTTTTCAAGTGCTTTTATCTATTGAATTTATTGTTTATATGCCATTAATACAATAAATTTGATTAAGTGATATTTGAATGTAAAGTCAAAACTGTACTGATGGAAACATTCCAAGTGAGCAAACCGAATCTTCCTACTTACACATTGCTGACTTTGATTTGACAATGTTTTTAAGGAGAATTTGTTCTCTATTCATGAGGGATATTTGATTACTAGTTTTCCTATATTATCATTTCTTAGATTATCAAGGTAAGTGCAACCTCATAAAATTTGCTGCAAAGTATTATCTGTGAATTTTGTAAAGAATCCAAAAACATATGTGTTATTTATTTTTTCTTGTTGCATAGGATTCATCAATGAACCTATCTGGACTTACACATTTTTTGCAAGGTTTCTTAAGTACTGCACAATGTCAGGTTTGGGTAATCCTTGTCTTTCAAGGGATTCTCCCATTTCATGTAAGTTGGCAAACTTACTGATTGTTCATAAAAGTCTTTATTCCCTTTTTAATGTTTGTAGTGTGTTTTCCCTTTCCATATAACTTCATTCTTTTCACAAATACTTCTTAAGACAGTATAGTTTCCAAAGTCCATCATTTACATGATATTTCAAGTTCATAATGGTGGTAATTCCTCTTTCAGGTCATATTTTCTTATAAAATATGATTCATAATGTTTAAAGTAGTGCTATAAAAGTGTTGTGTCTGTGAATGTGCTCTTCACAGTCAAAGATTATGCAGTCCTCACCAACATGGCAGGGAAAAGTCCTTCCCCAAAGAGCAGCCTCTCAGGATTAAGCTTTCAAATCTTTTGTATCATTATTACTGCTTCCATGGACCTAAACATATATTCAAAATATTACTGACTCCCATATCACATTGCACAAGTTCACAAATGGAAAACTTGGATCACAATAGAAAAATATTAATTTTGAAGACCTGACTGCAAATTCTGATTTCACACATTAAGGGACTTTGATATAATCCTTCTCAATATCTACTTGATCAAAACCTATAAAATGAGATTTATAATCTAATTTAGGTATGAGTTAAGGATCACTCACAATTATTCATAATTCTTGAAGCTCAGTTAATGTCAGCAACTCCTAATTAATTTTATGTCCATTTTCTCTGGATATTCAATTTCTTTGTTCAGCTTATCAGTAAAGAAAGGTATGTATCCTCAAAATGAGTTGCGAGGTTGAGCATCTTTTCTGTCCTTTGCTTAGGTTATGATCTGAAAGGGGCATCACTGAATTTTTTTTTTTTTAATGACTGCTGGGACCATAACTGTGCTCCCTGTGGTAGTTTCTCTTTATGGGAACTGTTTTTGATATTTTCTAAAATCATCAGATGCAGATTGTTGGTTCTCTCCTTCAGGGGAACACTCAATAATAGAATCACAAAAGTTTAAATGATCTCTCTGAGATCATTTGGAAAATAGTTCAAGACCATTTAGCAGGCACTTTGGGGCCTTTCATGCTAGAGTTCTGGAACTTTCCAGCATACATTGCTGCTTCATCTCAATTGTTTAAAAAAATTATTGCTTGAAGAGTCACAAAAGAGGAAGGACTCAGCTCCTATCTTCCCTTAACCAATGGAAGATTGAGCTGTACCATCACTGTGTTAAAAGGGTAGTCTACATAACAGGACATACAGAGTTAGGAAAATCATTTATTAGATGTTTTCTATCTAAGTTCAGGTTTTCATTAGCATCATTTGCTTCTTCTTCAAGAGAGAAGATGGTCAAAAAGAGCATCTTTATTTCTGCTGTGCAGACATCAAAGTAAAATTCTGTTCTCAAATTAAAGATTATCTAACAGACTTTGATCTTGTGGTGTAAAAAGCAACAGAATCCATCTAACATTCATTCTGAGAGACCACAGGGACACATTGGTCTGTCCTGGCGTGCAGCACAGAGATAAAAGCAACAGCTGAATAATCTTAATAGAACTAAGACAGCCGTATGGTGTGCTTGTTGGCACATTTTCCTCTTAAAAAAATTACGCATGCTGAATTTTATTGTTTTGCTCACTAAACCCTATCAATCTTCATGAGCTTATAATTAAGAAAATATTATACTTGGCAGGACTCCCTGCTATTATCAAATAACTTTGAAAAGAAATGGAAAAGTACAAGTTGTGTAACTGTTGTTTCAAATTCTAGCTATTTGAAATGTTAATGTAAGTCCACAAAGTATTCTCAGTGTTTTTTTTTGTGTGTGTGTTGTGTGTGCATTTTAAAAGTCTGAACTGAAAAATTGGTTTCAAACAACTTCATAAGTAAAAATAGTAAACAACAGAGAATAATTTGTTTTGTATTTTTCCCAAAGATCTGCTTTGTCCAAATCTGAGAAACACAAAACCTAACAAAGCAGTTGATACTTAAGTCCTCTCTCTCCTTTTGGCAGCAGATGGCAGTATTGATGCATGGAAAAAATCCCTTCAGGTTACTTTTTCCTTTACCAGGTAGGGTTTTCTCTGTAAATTAGTCTAGGGATCTGAATCTAGAATTCCTGGTGGGATGATATGGTTGCCCTTTCCTCAGCATTCTTTCTCCCCAGGTTTTACTTTTCTTTTTATAAGAAGATATGTTTTCCATTTGCTGTTCTCGGTACGCCTCGACAAAATTATTTTTAATTTTTTTCCCCCCACCAACACCTATTTGGCATTCGACTAAATGAATGCCAAGAACATACTCAACCTAGCAAATGCTCTGGAGAAACAGGTGCTCAAACTTCCCAGACAGCCAGCGTCTGAGACATTTTCCTGTATCTTCTAATGACTTCTCCAAAGTGGAACTTTTCTAAACCAAGTACCAATAAAGGATTCCCTTTCCTTTCAGATTCCTGGAACGTCATCCGTAGTTCAGAGAAAATGGAAGCCCCTGCAGCCGGTTTCACAGCCCCGAGGAGCAGGGCAGCCCACCAAGTCCCGGATTAGCGCTGTGGCCGCTGAAATCAAGCAGATCCGAGCTAGAAGGAAAACCGCGAGGATGTTGATGGTGGTGCTTTTGGTGTTTGCAATTTGTTATCTGCCAATTAGCATCCTCAATGTGCTGAAGAGGTAAAGGACATCTACTATCTGAAAATGAAGTGACTTGCCATTTTAATTAAAAACTTTTGTTGTTGTTGTTGTTGTTGGCAAAAAAAAAAAAAAAAAAAAAAAAAACAAAAAACCTCCACTTTCTGCCTTGATACCTTGTCAGGACAGATAACTCAGTTATGCTGTTGTTACCAACAGGTAAGGTGAATATCCTTTGATAGTACATTGATATGTGCTCTTGTCCATGCAGAATCTCAGTTGAATGGCAGATATAAAAACAGATCTTCCTCTAACTTCTTCAAGCTAATTGATAAGCCTTAGATGCAGAAAAAGTTCTAATGCCAAAAAAAACAAACGACAACAACAACAAAAAAAACTCATTTACAGCCTAAAGTTCTTTTTTGATGGGAACAAATGGGTCTTGCAAAACTTTGTTCTCAAAGACATAGGCAATCATGAAAAAATTCTCTGGAAAGGATAAAAAGAGATAAGCTTTTGTTTGAAGCACTAAACAACAACAAAAAAGTAATCAAAACAGATGTTATGTGCTGAATGTTTAACCTCAGAAGAGAAAATCCATTTAAATGACTGAAATAATCTCAAATTGAATATTAATAAAATTTAGCACAATATTTTTCAATGGGGGAAAGTATAGAATTTGTTATGCTGCAGAAATGACTATTAAGTTCAAATAATGGGCCAATATGACATGAAAAGTAGTTGCAAAGGCAGTGGTCTACTCTGAACTTCATGACCATTCAAGTTTATTGGGAATTAGCAAAAATATTGCAAATAGACGGGTCCCAAGGCTATACTAATTCTGTTTATAATAGACTTCAAACTTAACCTTGAATTGCTGCTTTTCCTGCTTCAGAGTCAATATCATATTCCTCACAGCTGGGGACTCTAGAGAGCAGCAGCTTTGGCTTGAGCCTGAAAAAAGGTGGTAGAACCAGCTGCAAAGATTTCTCATTCTCTTTGGCCCTTGTTTTTAATTGCCTAATGGCTTTTTCAATGCAGGGGGAAAAAAGGGAAAATAAACTTTTGTTCAATAATATTACTTACTGCCATCCCAACCTTAAAGGTATACGATTTTGGGTGGCTCTTCCTTGAGCCATGTGCTAGATCATGAAAATTGTTTTGCCTTTATATCTTTTCATAACCACCCCTTCCTATTTTTCTTGCTCAGAGAAATCCCATACAAATTTATTATGAACTTTTGCTAGATGTTGTGTTCTGTTCTTAAGAATGTTATGAGCAAATATGCTATGGTAATGGATGGGTTTCTCGCTCTCTTTCTCCCTCTTCTCTATTACCCAGTCAAAATTCAACAAAAAGTGGATTTACTGCTCTCTTGGTTGTTCATTTGAATTTCCTATATCTCAGCACTTGTACCTTTTCCTTTCATTATTTCCAAATACTTACTTGTCAGTAATATTTATCTTATACTTCTGAGTTAAATATCATCCTATCCAAGGAAAACAAATAGCTTTCTAAGGAAAAAGTCCAAGTTCAATTTAAAATATTTTCAAGCTTTTGAGCATTTTCTTTCCCACAAAGTTAAAATGTTTTAAAAAGAATCTTGAAAATCGTTCTTCTTTTTACCACATACATTTTCTTAAAATACTTAGCTCTAGTTTTGCCCTGAATATTAAATGCTTTTTTCTTTCTTTTTCTCACATACAAAAAAGTCCTAGGTTCTTTTCTTTGAAACTTAACTTTTTGCCTGATTAGTAGAATCCAACTTCTTTAAACAAGTTTTGGTTTAAGCCTGCAAAGATTTTGAGGTAGAGGGTTGTAACACATTATGATTTCCATTTGTTCATATTGTTTCATCCTATGTTATATTTTTGTAAAACTCTAGTAGCCTGCCGGAGTCCAGCCCCGGGGAGGGGGGAGAATCAGGGGGTCCTGAAGGATGAGTGGCGTTGGCGTAAGGAACAGGACGAGGACTCCTTCTCTTCTAGCAGTCTCTGGAGAGAAAGCAAATCCTGCTTTCTCTGGGTCTTTATGTATATTATTTTTTTCTTTCATTATGGGTACAGAATCATTCTAACAAAAATATATCATTGATTTACAGTTTCCAGATATGTGTAATTCTTCCAGAATGTAACAGTTCCTTGTTTAAAAGGTGCCAGACTATGCAACCAGACTCTGTGTGTCCCAACCTATCATTAATCTTCAACTTTAAATACACCTGTACTTTATTTCTAATCTAAGGTTCCCATCTAAAAGTCCCCTTAAGTCTTATGCTTATGATAACCTAAAATTTATAAACTATAATCTTAAAGCATCTAAAAACCCATACATCTAAAGACTTAAGAATCTGAAAATATTTCTAACATTACTCTAAAAATATATCTTATAAAATTTATTTTAATTAGTGCCTACATTTATTTTCTCATAAAACTGGTTGGACTGCTTTCTCAGAGAGTTTCTTTATTTTTTTGTTAAAGTGCACCAGACCTTAAATCTTTGTAATCTTTGACTAAAAGGTAAGTTTTGTAAGTCAAACCATTTGCTATCAATATTAACTATGTGTTTTCCATCCTCATCATAAATCCCTGTGTAAGGTAAAGGAGGGTCTGTTGGAGGATACCATAATCTTTCCTCAATCAAGTAGGCTATGTATGGTGGGCCCTGTACTACGGGTAAAATAATTCTTTCTCTGTAATTAGGCCTTTGCAAGGATTGTAGCCCTAGAACAAAAGGCTCAGTAGGAATTATTAATTGAGGGACAAACAACTCCTGTTGCCCAAGTTTTCTCCCAGAAATCTTGATCTATAATTTTGTTTTTGTGAACTTTCAAAAAAAAAAATTGTTGTTATTCATTTCTTAGGAAACATTGCACACCTGTGGACATTTCTTAATTATATTAGTCCCATTCTGGGAAATATTCCTATAGGTCCAAACAACATGTTTTCTCCCCTGGAATTAGCAAATATCTCGTCATCCACATCATAAGTATCAATAATAATAATAAAAAAACATTATTAAATCAAATGGTTCCAGTTTCCAGATTCAGCAGCCTTGCGGCTGTATCCCCATGCTGTGACCTTGTCAGACAGCAGGTACTGGAAAGCCTTCCCCATTTCCCCCTTTATTTTTTGTTTTAATTGAAGTGATTGCACTTTTAGATGAGCTGGCTTAACACTCTAAAGATGACTGGAAGAGTAAAAACAAGGACAAGAATTATAAATATGCTAATGTCTTCATTGACCAAGAGAGAAAACAGGGTTTGTCCTGAAACCAAAGAAGAAAGTTTGGACATAAAAGCATCAGCAGGGCTGAGATTGTGGCTCAGAGGTAGAGCACCCACCTAGCACGTGGGCAACCCAGGTTTGATCCTCAGCACCACGAACAAATAAAACGCATTGAATAAAATGCATTATGTACAACTAAAGCAAATAAATAATAATATTTTTTTTAAAAAAAGCATCAGCAACCTCAGGAGCAGTTATTTCTGAAATATGAGCTTGACTAATGTCTGTTATCTTTTTTATGATATTTAGCAGCTGCTTCTTCTAAATCTTCTTTATCTTGTGGGCTAAGTTGTTCCTCATTATCATTATCATTTTTCATAACATAAACATTGCCTTTTGCTCCTTGTTTCAAAGGAGTTTCCTCAGTAGGAGCTGAAGGCTCAACTGAACAAATTTTATCTTTTAGAGTTTCAGTCTCATGAGTTGGATCTAACATATCTCTTAACAAGGTCCACAATGCTGTAATATCTACAGTCATATTTTCTGGACCATGATAAGAATAACGAACCCTTAGAGCTTCTCCTATCTTTGCCCAAGTTTTCAAATCTAAGGTCCCTTCTTCATGGAACCAGGGGCAACATTCCTGAATAAAATGAAAAGACCTCTGTAGCTGTGAGGTCGAGACATGAATTCCCTTCTTTGTAAGCAGATGTTTAACAATATCAATGAATAGTCCTTGTTCTTTAGATTCTGTATTTCCCATTTTCCTTCAACCTAATTACTCCTCTTATGTATTCTAATAGGGGGCTCGTGAAACCCATGGGTAATGGCCTATCCACTCTGAGGGGCAAATGCCGGGGATTACCTTCCGGTCCCTGTTCCGGCGCCAGTTGCCACGGTCCAGCCTGGGTCTGGGGAGAATCAGGGGGTCCTGAAGGATGAGTGGCGTCAGTGTAAGGAACAACGGGAGAAGGACTCCTTCTCTTCGAGCAGTCTCCGGAGAGAAGCTAATCCTGCTTTCTCTGGGTCTTTATTTATATGATTTTTTTCTTTCTTTATGGGTACAGATTGCTCGAAGAGAACGAGTCCGAGTCCTCGTCCAGTTCCTTACATACCACTCATCTTTCAGGACCCGCTGATTCCCTGCCCCACTGGACCCCGGCAACAGTACATCACTTTGTTCTAGAAAAACATTCCTATAAATGCCTTCTCATAGAAAAGAAAACACAGATAGGACACTAGTCACAAATTAATATGGAGCCTCCAGCGGGAAATACATTATAATCTTTGACTTGTGAATTTAGAGTAACTGCAAGTTGTAGGCTAGTGAATAGAAATGTTGAAGGAAACAGTTCTAAGAATGAAACAAATCTTATGGAGATCATAATAAAATATTTTTCAGGTTTTAGAATATGTAAAAAAAATTAAAATTCATGAATATTAAGAAACTATCAGAATCTTGCCTACCAAAGCCTAGTTTTTTCCTCTGAGTAACAGGAGATCCCAGAAGCTAAATTTCAACAAGGCTAGAATTAACAGAGTTGAAGAAATATAATACTTTGATCAATGTACAAATGCAGTTAAGAAGTAGTACTTAAAATAAGTGCTTTTTAAATCATAATAGTATGTAAATACCAACACAACATTGTACATTTGTATGTAGAAACAGAATGAAATAAGGAGGATATATATTCAACTTCTATATTTTTTATCCATAAAACATTGCATTTGCTGTTTGCCAGGAAGGAGAGACCACCCCCCCCCACCACCACCACCAATTTTAGATTTATTGGTTGTGTCAGGGTGCTTCTGTTCAGGTACTGAAGCTGTTCTAAATGGATTCTGCTGTCATAAACTATCAGTGGTAGATACCTGCTCAGAAGACTAGGGATTAGGCCTCTACCAAGGGCCCTGCTCACCTTTGAATTGATTATTTAAAATGTGCCTCCTAGAATCACTCTGGATTTTCTGTTTTTGTTTCTTTTCCTACAGAGTATTTGGAATGTTTGCCCACACTGAAGACAGAGAGACTGTATATGCTTGGTTTACATTTTCACACTGGCTTGTATATGCCAATAGTGCTGCAAACCCCATTATTTACAATTTTCTCAGTGGTGAGTTTTCAACTATTTTTTCTATAAACCACAATTCTGAAAGAGGGTGAGGGACTGATAACGAAAAGTTTGGAACAATCTTGAAGCATGTGAAGAGCTTTGTTGCTACTAGAGACAAATTTTTCTCTGACCTAATTTGCTTGAGTTTCTTCTATTCTGAGAAGAAACGTGTTACCTCACTCATCAGAGAAAATTATCCAAGTGTTGTTTTTTTTTCTGGTAAATTTAGAAGAAGTGTTGAAATAGGAAGAAAGTGAAATTTGTGAAAAATGAATGACACAGAATCTTGTGTGTCATACCTTAAATTTATGATTCACAATCATATAAAATACTTTTTTTTTTTTTTTTTTTTTTTGGTACTGGGGATTGAACTCAGGGGCACTCAACCACTGGATCACATCCCCAGCCCTTTTTTTTTGTATTTTATTAGAGACAGGGTCTCACTGAGTTACTAAGTGCCTCGCCATTGCTGAGGCTGGCTTTGAACTCGCGATCCTCCTGCCTCAGCCTCCCAAAGTGCTGGGATTACAGGCGTGCGCCACCGCACCTGGCTCATATAAAATACTTTTATCTGTTTTACTTTCTGTATTATTCCTTTTCCAAAACTTGTGGTCTCACTGACCACAAAAACTATTATTCATAAATGACACATAAGCTAAGCAACATGTATAAACACACACACATAAATTATTCACTCTACCTATGTCTATGGAATCAGTATGATTATAAAAATTATTTTAAATAACTATTGTTTTCCATTTTACCTGCCTGACTTTCAGAATTAAATTTTCATTGGCTACATCTTTGCATTGTCTTCTTCTCCAACCTGTTGGCTAAATATAGGATATTTTTTATATGGAAGAATAACAATTCATTTCATTACCAAGTCGAAGTCCTGGTATAGGTTTAAGAATGAGTTAGGAAAACAGCCAATAATTGCTGAAAACTTGGGGTGTCCTGATGCCTTAACATTCATCTTCTCATGTAAACACTTGGTAACTCGGCAAGGTAACTGAGGCTCAGAAAAGAAATGATGGTTCTCAGCACTGTGATTAGCTCTAATAAAGGTGATTGTTTCATTTTATAACTTTTCATATATTTTTCTAGATATTTTGTTGAACTTTTGTATGTCATTAGTATTTTCTTTAGAATGAAATTGCGGGGGTCATTTCTGTATAGTTTGATCAATGCATGACATGGCTTTCGTTATTTTTGAAATTATCAGGTATCTCTGGATATGCCTCTACAGATGATCATTTTTTATTGTAATTACATAGTTAGGTTTACTTAAATTCACAAATACACGGGTATGACTTAAAAGGAATGAAAAAAACAGTAAGCGTCACATATAAGAAGTCTCATTGTTACAAGAGTCTACCAATAAAATTAATTTCCTTTTCCCATTTTCTCCATTTTTGCAAAACATTACACCTCATTGGTAGTTTGGCTCAGGAGAGTTGCTCAGTTGTACCTTATGCATTCTTTGTTACAACGTTTAGCATAATTCCTTTCCCTTTCATTCTCCCAGGAAAATTTCGGGAGGAATTTAAAGCTGCATTTTCTTGCTGTTGCCTTGGAGTTCACCATCGCCAGGAGGATCGGCTCACCAGGGGTCGGACCAGCACAGAGAGCCGGAAGTCCCTGACCACCCAGATCAGCAACTTTGATAACGTTTCAAAACTCTCAGAGCAAGTTGTGCTCACCAGCATAAGCACACTCCCAGCAGCCAACGGGGCAGGACCGCTGCAAAACTGGTAGAATATTTATTCATATGAGGAGGATACCTGAGTCAAACTATTCTTTTTTAAAATATCTGTAAACAAAAATTTTATTACCCTAATGATCTGAAGCTAAAATTATTCATTGATTCATTTTTTAAAAAAAATTACTTATTGCTCTTTGGAAATAAAAAAAAAGCGAGTTTAAAATAATCTCTTAACTTTTGAATTGAACATGTTAGAAGTTTAACATTACTGAACTTATTTCACTTTTAGCTTCATATATTTAAACTTGTGTCAATTAAATGTTTGAACATTTCTAATTCTTTTTATAATCCCTTGTTATTTTAATCTCACACATTCAAATTGGCTGTTAAAAAGTCACCAAATATTATCCAGTGATTTTCATTTGGTTACTAAAAGAAGTAGCAATTACTAACTCTGAATTAGCAATTGACATATGTTAATTGACTTCATATTTTTTTAAATCTCACAAAATACTATCAATACAATGTGACATCTGAAAGAATATATGTAATATAGAATATTATATTAGAAAATTTAAAAACTTATCTTTCAAAACCACATAAAATAAATACTAGTAATCTTTATTTTCCACTAGTTTACCACTCATTGATGGCGATTTTCTCAGGTTTATAACCTTACCACTGCAAATATTTCTTCCCCAACATATGACCAGTAAGACAATATATTAAAATTTTTAAATTGTAGTAACTTCTAATATGTAATAATTTCCATCTCTTAGGAAAGGCTTTAATTTTTAAAAATAAGATAAAATCTAGGTGACAGGGAATAAGAAAGAGATGGGTGCCTTCAAGAGAGCTGTAGTCTAGGCAGGGAGATATTCTGAAGAGCACAAGAGGACACACAACTCAAGAGAATGCTACCTGACATGGCAGCACAGTGGCACAACCAAGGAGGATGGTCCTCACCAGAAAATGGGCTATACATTTAATTACACTTTCTATGTGAGTGATTTCCACTGGGCCTGTGGCTGAGATTCATGTGGTTGGGGGAACAGAGAGCCTTACTCTCAACTCACAGAATATAAAGGAGTAGAACATGTGTAGCATAAATAATAGATCTGCAACTCAAAGCACTAAGTATTTTAGATTTGTGCTTATTCAAAAATCTTCTGATTCAAATATTCACCTTGAAATGACATTAAAAGTAGAAGTGTTCATGACAATGCTTTTCATCTCATAGTCTAGCATCAAGTCTTCTGATTGTATTAAAACAAGATATGGACACAATATTTGAGAAAGATTTGGACAGAATATTTTTAGAAGATAATTAATATTTTATTATGTATATCTTTTTTGCCCTACTCATCATTTTCAGAGAAAATTAATGCATCCAGATTTATTTATAATCTTTTGAATTTAGGATTCTGTTACCTTGTGCCTTTTCCTACTCAAAGCAAAAACTACCCTTTTATACAGGTTTATGGAAGCTACATTGCTAAATATCCCCACTATTATCAGTGCAAACAGTGTATTGTGTACATGTAAAATTTTTTGTCTTATATATGTTGCATGAAAGGAGAGTTGTAATTTTCAGATTGTGATCAAAGTTAGCACTTTAAATAGTTTGAGAAAAATCTCAAATAACTTTAGTAACATGCCTTAATAGCCAAGTAAAGCTTAGAATAAGAGTGAATATTTTAAACTCTATTAAACGTAGTTCTTACCATTTAAACAAGAGGGGAGGGAGATAGATGGAAATAGAGATAGAGAGATTGATTTAAAAGAAAATGAGAGGGAAAGAAAGAAAGAAAGAAGCTCAGAGAGGTGGTATTTGTATAACTGATCTGAAATCAGAATTTCTTTGCTCTAAATCAGTGATTCTCAAAGTGTGGTTCCTGAATCATCTGCATCAGCACCTCCAGGGAACTTACTAAACATGCAAAACCCAAACCTACTGAACCAGAAACCTTGGGGTGGTACCCAGGAATCTATGTGTTAACAAGACCTACAGGTGATTTTCAAGCACCTTAAGATTTGAGAACCACAGCTATAAATGATACCACTTGGCATCAATTTATTAGCCCATGTGAAATAAAGTCTCTTACTGCACAGGTATCTACAACAGGGACCACCATCGTCACTACTGTCAACCTGGTTGGAGGTCTGAAAGAAGAGGCTGAGTGTCAATGCTGAACCTCACCAGTGTCATCTCACTCAAAGAGATAATGGTTTATAAAACAAGTGCCACTGTGTTATAAGTGCAGCGTGAAAGAAGACCGGTGTCCAGGCACTTACGTGCTTTATAGTAACCTGAATGACTTGTGTTTTTAACTAAAACTTTCAAATCCTAAGTTTTATTTATTAAAGTTTAAGTTTTGTGAAAGCAGATCCTTTTTAAGAATGATCATTGCCTGGAAAGAAAATCATAAAATAAAGCCAGTACTTAAACTTTGGGAAAGGAATAATAGACCATGTGTGTATCTCTCAACATGTGGACCTTGGAACTTCCTAAGAGAGCTGGACTTATATGGGCACCTTAAAAGGACAAATGGTAAAGAAACACGTGTTCCTAAACCCTACCAATGTGATGGAATAAAGGGTCAACTACTTACCTCATTATGTGCTAATAACACAAATGAGAGATTTATTATGAAGATTGTGTTGGGACCATTTTATGCTATACATTGAATATGTATCTCTCTTTTGTTTCTGCTACATTTTGAAGATTTAATGTAGTAAGATGTCATTGTCACTGAAATTTTGTTTTCAGTAGGGATAATAATTTTACCTAATATAGACTATGTTTGAGCTTCACTATTTCTGAATTACTACAAAATCCTGAAAACCTAGATATTTGAGTCATTCGTTCTTGACAAAAGATTATACCCAGTTTGTGAGAATTACTTCTAGATTGCACAAAGCAGGAAGAGTTTCCTGGATATTAAATACCTGTCACAAATTGTTGATAAGTTCATCGCAGTGGTCGACACATTGATATCAAGCTTCACTCCCAGTGTACATTGTTGTAAAGATGATTAAGAAAATCCACATAAAATGTACTCTGAATATGCTTAAATCTGAAACTTCAGAATGGCAAAAACCCTAAAGTTGTTTGATCCAAATTATAAGGAGGGCTATTAGTATTTTGATACTGGTGTAATAATACCATACTTTGCACTTGATGTAAAATATAATAATAGTCAGCAGCTTTTCAAAAATATCTGGCTAGTATTACAATTTAGAAAGCTTTCTGATGGAAGTTAATTTCACAACTGATGACTTTTTTATTTCCTGCAAGTCAGAAGTCACAACTCAAACAACAACAAAAAATAATTCCATTAGGTTATGTTCAAATGGTTCTCAAATTGCATGGAACAAAATAATAGTTTTTTAAGAGCCAATATACAAACAGGAGAAATATTGCTAATTTTTGAATTTTATTACTTTATTTACCACAGAAAATGAAGTGCAAAAGCATGAAAAAACACTTACTCTCAAAGCTCAAAGGGATTTGTCTTCTAGATAACTACTGCTACTGATAGGGGGCAAACGATGCCCCCGATTTGCCACGTATTCCTATTCTTTAACTTTTCTTTGTAACCTTTAATGTTAGAATGTCTTTTAAGTTTTCCATGAAATGTGTTTCTCTAGTTATGGTGTTCCATGTGTGTAACATCAAGTCAATTGTTCACCAATTATCTTATGCTTTTAAAAGTTATTTTTGCCTGATTATATTGTCTTCATAGGAAATTTCTTATCAAATCCAAGGTGATTACATATCTGCTGCTGTGAAGGGTACTCATGATGCCATTTTTAAGTAAAAAAATCATATTGAGAATTCTATAATCACATCACACTGCCCTCTTTATTGTATGAAAAATTTTGTTGTTGTTGATTAGATAAATTGGATATTCACTCATAATTAGTGTCAAATCTTTGCTGTTAAGGATCAGATTAAGCCCTCTGGTGCAGTACTTAATGACCAAAATATTTTCCCCAATAAATTTATATAACCAGGGATAATCATGATATAAAAGATCTTTAATATTGTTTCTAAGAGCAGTATTACAATAAAGGTTAAGATTAATAGAGAAATATTTCTTAAAAGTTATACAAAGTTATGTACATAAAGCATTAAATTTTGGAGCTTTCATTCTGAGTCAGAGGTTCAGTGTACTTTTGACTTGGAGAAAATGACCTCATGATTTTCAATTTATTATCATATTTTTTAAATATGCCATTTACATAATTAATCGTTCTAAGCCATTATGTGTAAGACTGTTTTAAACTCAATGATGAATTTTGAAAATATATATTTTCTGATTTAAAAGATTCTGTTAAGTTTCAGAGTCAAGTGCCAAGGATTTTAATTTTAAAGATCCTTTCTTACCACTTTTAATTTTAACCTTTATCAAAGATAAATCAGTGAGACAAGATAAATACTTGACTCCTGGGGGATTGATTAGAGTCTAGTGGTGTTCCTCAGGAGTACATGAACTTTTTCATAGTGAAAGATAATCTATTTTGATGGTGAGACTATTTTTCTCTGAGCAATCTATGATCACTGAGTTGGTATTAACCACCTCCCCCTTGAACCAGCCCTGAAGAGAGATCAGAGCTTCTGCACCTTCATCCAGGCCAATGGCCATGACGGAGAAGTGGGGTAGCAGAAGGAGTTTCTTGGAGCACCTCTTTGGTCCCATCTTCCTTTTACTGCTTTCTCACTCATTGCCTGTAGGGCTGATCCCCAAGCTCAGCACTAACAAATCTCTTAGAAGTTTCTCTTGCCCTACAGAGCTCCTGGACCTTCCTTTAGTCCAACACCATCCAATGACCTCAGGCTTAATTTTTTTTTAATAGTTTTTAGTTGTCAATCAACTTTTATTTTATGTATTTATATGTGGTGCTGAGGATCAAACCAGTCCCTCACACATGCTAGGCAAGTGCTCTACCACTGAGCCACAATCCAGCCCAAGGCTCTATTTCTTAAGAACAATTGGCAAGTAATAAATTTGAGAAAAAAAATGAAGCAGAATTCAAGGAAAAAGTAAAAAAGGAAAAAAAAATTGTATTTTACAATAAAAATGTTATCAATTTTACATTTTTTAAAAGGCCAATTATTTCCTTCCCAGAATATCAGTGATTGCCACAATAATGTTCACCATGGACTTCTGGATGTATCAGCTTCTTTTCCAAGGCTCAGCTAAGTTTGCTGCCTCAAACTGGAAAGGATCCCAGTTTTGAGATCCAAAGCCATGGTAGGTCAGTGGGTATAGGTGCTTGAGGAGGTACTGCTTATGGCACCTTCAGAAGCAAAACATCAATTGCATCACCTTTTGTGGGTCCAGCCCCTATGTAGTAACAGATAATACTTATTTTTTAAATGTTGTTTATTACATAATAAATTAAAAATGAATTTCAAAATGTTTAAGGTAATATGTTAATTACCAGGGAAGTATGAAATAACCAAAATGTTTGTGAAACTGGGAAATCCCTGATAGTGCCTGGTAACCTGGAGCTCCATTTCCTACTAATGTGACACTGAGGATATCTTCAGAAAAGAAATAATGTTCCCTTTCACAGGGCATGGATTTAAAAGACGTAAGTGGAGAACTTTTGTCTATTAACCTGTGTCCAGATCATGCACAATATCCATTATGGAATGGGAAAACACACTCAAAAGAGCATTACCAACACACACATTCAAAAACTGTAAAATTTTTGCAAATGTAAATCTTTGTGTGAACATGGTTTGATACAGGTAATTGGTCTGCAAATATCTCACAATGTATGTCAATTTTATATCTCAGTCTTTTAATGATTTCTCTTTTATCTAGTTCACTCTCTTATCTTTTAATCTGGCAACAAGTTCTCCTTACCCTGTTACAAATATCCAGGTTCCATATCTCTGCTGTTGGATTTTCCCACAAGATTTTTTTCTCTGTATTGATTTTTGTTAAGTTTACTTTTCCTGGCTTTCATATGGTTATACAATTTAGAACAAATGAAAAGGAGAGGTCCCAGAATAGTCCATCTACTCTAACTTTACATGTCAATAGTAGTTTCAAATCAAATGTCCGTGATAACAAGGTTCATTCTCAAATTCCTTCCCTACCCAGAGTAAAGCAAGACCATGAATGGTACTGCATTAATTTGTAGACGTTGTGTACTTCAGACAAATAGACAAATTCTTACTTTTTTTTTTTCCTAATGAAGATCATGTCAGTTTGATACAACACAATAGCACTGAAAATAAAAGGTCCAAGTAGGGCACAAAATCTTTGGGGAGTTAGGTGGGCCTCAGAATTACCAGCCTCTCTCCTGTGGTACAGATTCCTAACACTACAGGAAGAGAGACTGCCAGGGCTTCAATAATGTCACTTTCTTTACCCCATCTTTGGTGTTATGAGCACATACTATTTTTTCTCCTATTTTATAAGCTATTTTGAAAATAATTTTATTATTTACAAATGCTCTTTAAGACCACACAAATCTGCATAATTTGATCTTGCAAAGCCTCTACAACCCTTACTTCTGATTTCTCAGTCTTTGCTTTTAACTAGGTGTGTTTGGAGGCAGGAATAGGTTCATCTCATTTTTCTTTAGTATTTATTAATAATTTCCTCATTTAGTCATTTTTTTACATAGTGAATTATCCTTTTGATGTGTATCTGCAGTAGGTACTCTTTGACTTTGTAAATTCTGTCATTTTATTTCTTTTGTCCAGAGCTGTTATAAAAGTAGAATTTACCTCACTCTACTCTGGCATCCTGAAAAGGTAGCAGAACTCCTCCTCATTTAATTATTAAACTAGGTATATTGTATTTTGTGCTGCTCTGGAAGGAATTTTCTACAAATTGGTAAGACTTGACTAAATTAATTAAAATCTTTGTATTAGGCAACTACCTTTCTCCTGACAATGTTTTTATTCTTTCTTGCATCTATAGTCCACCAATTTTAAAAATTCTGCTTTCCTCAACTGCAAATCCACTCTAGGCCTTTAAGATGTATTATCATAAATAAGTTTATTTGGTTTTACCCATAGAATCTGAAGATTGGGCTTCAAGTGCTACACCAAGGTTATAATAGTCACATTTTTAAAAGGGGCTAACTGGGCCTTCTTGTCCCTAGATTGTGCTCTTATTATGACTTTTTGAACATAACTAGAATGAAGTGAGATGGTGAAGTTCAGAAGACTGAAAAAGGAAATAACTCCCTTGTTTTGTGAATAGAAATCTCTGTTTCAAAAATTCACAGCACTGTACCAGTTCTTGTAAGAGAGTCTTTCACAATTATTGTTCATCAACTGCTTATGTGTAGATTAAAAAGAGCCCTGAATATAACTTGTTCAAGAAACTAAAACCATCTTCCCATCTGTTAATTGGTCAAAGAGTGATGGTAAAGCCAGCTACTGATGCTTATAGTGGTTCTAAAACTTGATATTTTGAGAGCCATGGTCTGTTAAGATGTTCCTTTAATAAGATTTTCCATTGGGATAAAACAATGAGTTCTGCCACCTTCTTTAAGTAATTATTTTTGTTGTTGTTTAATTCAATACTTAAATCAGATGAATTTAGGATGACTAAATTACAGAGCACAGAATGATAGTTAAATACGTTATATACATATAACAGGATCATGTTGTTACCAGGAATATCCAGAATAGACCACTAAAAACAGCTACTACCATCATTACAGAGCTTAATAAAATGTTAAATAAACATGATTATTTTGCATAGCTATGCCCCAATAAGCTCATTAGCCAGGGTTTGTACAATTTGATACCCCCATCCTAGGATTTTGGCCAATGTAAATCCTGGTCACCCATATAGAAGATAATTCATATAATCACACAATAGCAGTGACATTTTTCAAGAGTTCTTAGAGGGTAAGTTGTGCTAGTCCTGCTTAAAGTTGGACGTTCTGTGAGTGATTTAGTGGGGGTGGTTTTTAACTATATTTTGTTTCCAAGTTTACATTATTGTGACCAATCTTCCCGGGCAGGACTACCAATTTTTTTTGTTTCAATATCCCCTGAGATTCTTGTTAAAAATGAAAATTCCCTTGACACCACTCCGCTGATGTATGATTTTTGTTGGTCTGGGATGAAACCCAGATTCTGACTCACATGGTACAGAATGGCATTTAACCACTTATTTATCACCTGGGACTCTAGGGAAGTCGACCATTCACTCATTTATTTTAGAAAAGATTCTGTTGTATCTTGGAGAGAATGTCTCTAGTCTATGGGACTCTCTGCCTGCTTCTGACTCTAGTTGTCTGCATTCTATTCAAGCCAATGTCCTTGTTTGGCTTCTTAAAGCTCGGAAAATGTCAAATATAATTCTATTTCTTATAAGAACTAAATTATAAGTCCCCTTTTTTTTCTAGAAATATAGCTTCATTCCATATTTTTGTTACAATTCATAGATATTCTCCCACTTATAGATCTGCAACTAGCAATATTTGATCAAAAAGAATAATAAGAGGGGCTGGGATTGTGGCTCAGCGGTAGAGCGCTCGCCTAGCACGTGCGCGGCCCGGGTTCAATCCTCAGCACCACGTAACAAAAAATAAATAAATAAATAAACGCATTGTGTACAACTAAAGCAAATAAATAAATATTTAAAAAAAAGAATTATAAGAAAAAACATTTTCTACCCTTACCAGATGGGGTCACTTTGAACTTACTTATAAATAAACTTCCTTATGACTTTTCAGAAACTAACTGGAAGTAATGAAAAGAACCTATAGAATTTACTTTTGCATATCAAAACCTATGACAGGAAACAATATCTTTGTAGAATTTTCTGTGGTAGGTCAATGAATCTTTTTTTTCTTTTCCCTGTCTCTGCATCTACTTCAAAACCCATTCTTATATTAAATTTAGGAGGAACTGGGTCCTCTTATTACACTGTGTGTGTGTGAGTGTGTGTGTACTTTTACAGGATGTTAGCATTCTGGAGAAGCATTCCAAGGATAAGTCCTAAAAACACATTACCCCGTTTACTAAAATTGTGGTGAACATTGCTCGTGGTATTCCAAAGTCCTAAAATGAAGGAGTTTGTAAGGAAAAATTTTGCCTAGATTTAGCACTGAGAGTACTTGTACTTTCTTGCTTTCATCTTAATACCATTGTACAATGTATTGCTTCTTCAAATTGTGCTCACTTTTCAAATTGTCTGTTGGAAAGATTAGATCTGTAACCTACTCATTCCCACCTTTGCAAATATATACCATGTCATAGGCAACATTGTATGTACTAACCTCCATCTAGTCTCACTTTGTTTTCCTACCTTCCTTCCCTATTTGTCTTCATTTCCTGGCATTTTAATTTTTAAAATTGTATTTGGCACTAAAATGATTCTTGGAACAAATAAATATAAATAAAGTCTGTTAGAAAGCACAAGAACCAAGAGTACTTGGAAAAATTTTAAAGAGATGAATGGTAAGCAAAAAATGAAAGCTAGCTTCAGATACATTTATTTATATACAATGTTTCTTTTCAATATTGCTAAACTGTATCACAAGAGCAGAATTGAGACTATAAAAATATGGGTTAGATACAAATGCAGATTTTGAGTCCCAACCTCCCAAAACTTGGCCTCTATGTAAGAGATTGCTCTTACTCCAAATTTCCATGAAGACTCAGTAAATTATTCTGCCCAGGTCAGGCCACAACCAAAGAGTAAACATCCTTACATTACATATCTTGAGACCCCCCAAATGGAATTAAGAAACCTCTGTGCCATCAAGTGTCACGCCAACAGTAAACATTCCCAGACTGAATCAATAAATGAAAGGTCCCCTGTCCCGGGTTGTGCTTTATTTTACTTTTGAAAAGTGTTAGGAACAATGTGAGACACTGCTAGTAAAGAAAACAAAAATCGAATGTTTACTATTTATGTGAGCACTGTACTTAGAAGTGATATACAGATCAAAGAACGAAATGCCTACCCACATTAAGCTTTTAATGAAGTTAAACAAAATTTAAAAATCAATTTTTAGGTGCCAGAGATTAGACAAGATAAAACACTGGCTCTGCTTAGAGAAAGGTGGCATTGAAAAGGGTTGCTGGAGTGTAAAGGCAGACATGAGGAAGGCCATTCTGCACAGAAGGGACAGCTCCATATTTGAACAGGATGTAGAGCAGCACCCTCACTAGAGAATTGCACATCATTTAAAAGGACAATGGAGCCCTGGAAGGAACTGGTGTGGGATGGATGGGAAGGGGTAAATAGTAAAAAAAAAAAAAAAAAAAAAAAAAAAAAAAAAAAAAAAAAAAAAAAAAAAAAACTTTTTACAATGTTCAAGAAAACTTGAAACTTGTGTTACATAATGAGGAACAATGTACGAATTTTGTCCAGAGAAGTGACCTGGTTAGCTTGTGTTCTAGAGAGTATATTAATAGCACTGTAGCTGATGAATTTGAGAGCTGGATGTTTTAAGTTTAGATCTCAAATTGGTTTTCACAAAAGTATCCTTTCTCAAGAAACATAATTTGGAACTAAACCAAGGAAGTGGCAATGGGGCTGGAAAGTCAACACAAGACTTAACATCTAGATGAAGATTTGGGGAATAAGAGAGATCACATTAATATTTAATTCTATTTACAATGGATCCTAGCCATCACCCACTTTAACAGAGGTGCAGTTCCAGGAGCTCAAACTAGTAGGTACTTTAAATACATTTGCAGATTTGTCCTCCCCTTGTTAACATGGTTTTATTCTCTTTGTGGGATGGGGAGGCTGAGTTGTGACCACGTGTGTGCAAGTTCGCTCCCTAAGGTGTCTCCTTCCTCTTTTCTGCCAAGGGATGTACCCCACCCCTTCCTTCTGGCATATGCTGCCTCAGGCACCCAGCCATTGCTGCCAATCTGCTAGTCTTATAGCCAAGAATCTGCCACCACCTGGTCTGCAGCCTACTCTGCTAGCTAGCTGCTCCCTGGCTAATGGTGGCCTTCCTATATGAGTGTGGGCTGTTAGGGTCTGTTTCTCTCTCTCTCTCTCTCTCTCTCTCTCTCTCTCTCTCTCTCTCTCCTTCTTTCTCTCTCATTGAGTGTGTAAGTGTATGTGTCTACTTTAAATAGAAGGAATGAAAGACACATTTTCTTCTCTCATGTTATACACATCCAGAGGTGTCTCATATTAAAACCTGTCCTACGTCCAAGTTTTAGAAGATCTTTAGTAGTACAGCTTATACTTGGATTGCTGTTTCCCAGGGGGCTGCCCTGTAATCCTTGAGTCCTTTCTGGAGACTGTGTCTAGGCAGGAAGATAAGTCCACGGTTTGTGGGTGCCAAATCCAGAATGTGTCAAACCAAAGGGTGACATTTGGGTGATATTTTATGAATCAAAGAGAATGCTTCCCAGGAAAATATTTTTCAAACTATTTAAACCTAAAGTGGCAAAATGAGAATTCAGAACGGGAAAATAAAAGTGACAAGAAATGAGCTGAGTAGCGAATCTTAACATAAACATTCACATATGCACATACACTTACAACATCAAATCAAAATTGATCATATATTAGATAGGGTTAGTTTTAGCTACATAAAACAGAAGTTCAAGTGAGTGGCTCAAAGCCAAAATTTCCTTGTCTTTCACTTACTTGCAATTCAGAGCAGGCAGGGTAGGGGAGAACCAGCATGCCGGCTCCACAGTCTTCAGGACACCAGGCTCCCATATTTTCTCTGTATCCTTCAAGAAGGTTTTCATGCTCCAGGTTGCCCTCTGGGCAAGGTGGCTGCTCACACTGCATTTATTATGCCTGAATCATATCAAAGAGAAGAGGAAGAAGGGACAGAAAGGCACGCGGCATCTGTGACATCAGCCTTTCCCCTTCCCAGGAACTTTCCTGGAAACTCTGATTAACCATTTTTATTTTCAGGGAGGACAGGATATGAAGTACTTTAACTGGGCTCAGTGATACTTCAGATTAGGAAAAAATAGTAGCACAAATAACAGAGAGGAAATTAGCACTCTGTTCTGCAATAATGGTACAATTTATGAAAGTGTGTAAAATGCATGTTAAGAACCTTGACAACAAGGAGTGACACTTAAGGAAAAACTTCATAGGAGACTGAGAATAAAAATTTTAAGTGGTTTAAGATAAAAACCTGAAAGTTGGTAATGAGTTGGGGAATTGGGTAGAAATCCATCATCACAAAACGACTTAGAAAGTATAAAAGTAACTGTATTTTATAGTAAAAATGAATGGATTGAACCACCCTATTCAACCAAATTCTGGCCATACATTGTTTATAAGAAGAATATTTAAGGCTGAGATTGTAGACTAGAAAATTGGTAGAGCACTTGTCTAGCATGCATGTGGCCCTGAATTCCATCTCTCCAGTATTAAAGAAAAAAAAAAAAAAAAAACACTAAAATGATGAAGAAAAGTTTAAACAAAAATCATTAGTAAAGACAGTTCAGGCAAGTACAAGTGAAAATAAAGTAATATATTAATATTAGGCAAAGTAAAATATAAGGTGATAACATGACAAAGAGAAACACTACATAGGGATAAATACAATCCATGGTCATGGTCACAAATTTTTATGAACTTAAGATCACATTAACAAAATACAGACAGTATAAAAATAAAACAACTTGATCAAATGCCAATTATCTTTTCGTATATTTATCACACCAGTATTAATGTATTTATCACACAAAGTAACATCAAACTAAAATAATGTATCAATATCACACATGTGTATACAATACCTTGTTGTCTATAAATAAGAACATGATTATCATCTTAAGATGTTGGAACATTTATAAAACTTGGTAATGTATTTTGGTCATTCAGAAAACTTCAATAAAGGCAGGAAAGTAGAGATGTTATAAACCAATTTAATAATTTAATACCACTAGTCATAAATTGAAGTAATATTAACAGTGGTTGTGAACTTAAACCCTTAAGTTAGCTTAGTTTTATAATCTTGAAAAGTTACTTGTCTTCTCTCTAGTTCATCAGTAGTATAAAGATTATAATAGTTTCAACATCTTAGAGCTCTTTTGAGTATTGAATTACTCACCAAATATAAAACACTTAGAACCCATGTTGGTATATGCTATGTGCAAATAATATTAATATGGATACATGTTAGCCTAAAAAGTAAAACACACACTCTTAAGTAGTACTTGATTTAAAATAAAGTAAAAGCTAAGATGGAATCAATTTAAAAATAATGTTAAAAGAGGGGGCTAGACATGTAGTGCAGTGGCAGAGCATACATTTATCATGTGTGAGACCCTGCGTTCGATTTCCATGACCAAAATGAAAAAAATAGAATATTTTGACATATTTAGTTATACATGATAGTAGAGTTTATTTTGGCATATTTATAAAAACATGGAGTACAACTTATTCTAATTAGGATCCCACTCTTGTGGTTGTACATAATGTGGATATTCACTATGGTGTATTCATATATATACATAGGAAAGTTATGTCATATTCATTCCACTGTCTTTCCTATTCCTGTCCCCCCTTCTTTCCCTTCATTATGCTTTGTCTAGTCCACTGAACTTCTATTCTCCCCTGCCCCCCATTGTGTGTTAGCATCCTTATATTACAGAGAATTTTCAACTTTTGGTTTTTTGGGACTGGCTTATTTTACTTAGCATGATAGTCTTTAGATTTAGTCTTTAGATTTACCAGCAAGTCATAAAGTCATTCTTTTCTATAGCCGAGTAATATTCCATTGTGTATATATACCATATTTCTTTATTCATTCATCTGTTGAAGGGCACCTAGGTTGGTTCTATAACTTAGCTATTGTGAATTGAGCTTTTATAAATATTGATATGGCTGCCTTGATGTAGTATGCTGATTGTAAGTCCCTATAAACCTACAAGTGGGAAAACTGGATCAAATGGTGGTTCCATTCCAAGTTTTCTGAGGGATCTCCATACTGCTTTCCTGCGTGGTTGCACCACTTTGCATCCCAGCAGCAATGTAGGAGTGTATGTTTTTTTCCCCACATCCTCACCAACATTTACTGTTACTTATTCTTGATAATTGCCATTTTGACTGGAGTGAGATGAAATCTCAGCGCAGTTTTAATTTTCATTTCTCTAATTGCTGGAGATGTTGAACATTTTTTCATGTATTTGTTGACCAATCATATTTCTTCTGTGAAGTGCCTGTTCAGTTTCTTTGCCCATTTATTAATTTTTTTTGGTTTTAAGTTTTTTTAATTCTTTATATGTCCTGGAGGTTAATGCTCTATCTGAGGTGAAGTTGGCAGAGATTTTTCTCCTATTCTGTAGGTTTTTTTTTTTTTTTTTTTTTTTTTTTTTTTTTTTTTTACATTCTTGATTGTTTCTTTTGCTGTAAATAGCTTTTTTAGTTTGATATCATCCGATTAATTAGAATAAGATGTACTCCATGTTTGTATAAATATATTAAAATATACTGTACTGTCCTGTATAACTAAAAAGAACAAATTTTAAAAAGTACAAATAGCCAATAAATACATGAAAAAATGCTCAAAATATTTAGCAATCAGGGAATGCAAATCAAAACTATATTGAGTTTCCATCTCACCCCAGTAAGAAGGTATATCATCAAGAGTACTATGAAAGAACAAATGCTGGTGAGGATGTTATGAGGGGCAGTGAAGGAACCCTTATACACTCTTAGTGGGAATGTACATTAATAGAGCCACTATAGAAAACATTATGACGATTTGTCAAGAAACTGAAAATAGAACTACTACATGATTCATGATTCTTTCTTTGTACCTGAAAAATCAAAGTCAGCATACTATAGAGATATCTGCATACCCATATTTATCATAGCACTATACATAATGGTCAAGTTATGGAATCAGTCTAGGTGCCCATCAATGGATAAAGAAAACATCACATATATACACAATGAAAGCTATTTCAGCTATAAGAAAAAGCTAAATAATGTCATTTTTTTGAAAAATAGATGGAACTTTAGATCAGAATGACAAGCACCACATGTTTACTCTCAAATCTAGGGAAAAAAAAGATGGAAAGGACTGTTAGGGAAGGGGAAAGGAACTGAGAGAGGGTAATAGAGGGAGGTAGGGTAGGTGGATAAGAATAGAGATAAAGAGAAAAATTTAAAACCAATAGATGGAAAACAGCTATAACTATAAAGAAAAATGAAGTATTATATGTTCATATTCTTTTTAATGATAAACATAACTGAACTAAAATATTGAATTTTGAAAATTGAATATTGTGAAAATTAAGTTAAAAATAAATTAAATATTGTGGAAATTAAGTAAAAAAATAAGAAATTTCTGTTAACAATGGACCAAATTTTATGCTACTAGGAAAGAATTATGAAGAAAAGTTAGAAAGGTTTCAGATAAATGGTCAATATTTATAATTGCCAACTTGGGGAATGAGCAATATTTCTTACTAGTTGTGACAGTACTGTTGGACAATGTCAAAAACCCTGGTTGAAAATAGAAATTAAAATAAGGAGAATGAAAATAAAGCCAACAAAGCAGTAATGTAATTTTCTCCAGTATGATTCAGTAATTCAGAAGCAGAGATAATTAAATTTAGTGACTAACATATTTACTTTTTTAAGGATCACAAGTAGAGGGCATCTGGAGGTACTGAAGAATGTGAAGAAGTGCCTAGCCATAGAGTCAAATTGGAAGGCAAGGAAATGAAACCAGGAAAGTGATGAGAGAATAAGAAAATCATGCAGGACTGGAAATTATGTCAAAATATAAGGGCATAATACAAGAGAGAAAAATGAGTCAAAAAGGAAGGAATTTGATGCTTGGAAGTTAATGCAGATGTTCATCTCATAGATAGCCTCAACATTATATATATCATCCCACATGCTGTTTACAACATTGTGTTGACACTCCTCCATCAGGAATTGAGGTCTGTGGCAAAACTAAGTAATTTCCTCAACCAATAGTTTGCAGTAGAATTACATAACATGATTTTGAAGGCTAACTAACAAAATCCATTGCAATGGTTGGAATGTGTCCCCCTGTTCTATTGCCTGGAAGCCCAGCCAACGCCACGGGAGGAAAATTCTCGGAGGCAGAGTTAAGCTTTTACTACTTTTACTTCTACTTTCTTAGAGCTTAGAGACGGAAAGAAAGATTTTTAGAGAGAAAGATTAAAGCGAGCTTTTCTTCTTGTCTTCTTAGCTTAGAGTTAAGAAAGATAGAGCTTAGCTTAGAGTCTTCTCAGAGAGAAAGATAGAGCTTAGCTTAGAGTAAGAAAGATAGAGCTTAGCTTAGAGTCTTCTCAGAGAGAAAGATAGAGCTTAGCTTAGAGTAGAGCTTAGCTTAGAGAGCTTAGCTTAGAGTAAGATAGCTTAAAGAAAGATAGAGCTTAGCTTAGAGAAAGATTAGAGCTTCTTTCTTCTCTCTTCTTTCTTCCTTCTTCTTTCTTCTGTCTTCTGTCTTCCTCAGGAGTCTCGGCCTAACTCTGACCAGTCATTACTTCTTCTATCTGGTTTCTCTTCTGTCTTCTATCTGGTTTCTCTTCTAATTAGCCTGCCTTTGAGGAATTTCGTTACAGTAACAGAAAAACTAACTACTGCAGTAAAAAATGTCTTCCATCTGACTCTTGGCACATATCACACAGAACTCTAATCTGACATGTAAGAAGTTCAGCTTTCCTGAAGCAACTAAGATGGTAAGATGGTTAAACTTATCTGGAGAAACTACATAGAGATAGAGAGTGTGTCTAAGAAGTACTAGTGGTTCAAAATTTTCCTATTCAGGCAAAGTAATGAAAAAGCTTTGAAACTCATTCCTCTGAAATAATTGTTTGACTACAAGACAGGACCATTAGGCCAAGTCACTCTCAAATGCCAGACCTATAGAACCAGCAACCAAAAGCACTCAGATAGTGCTGTTTTAAGGCACTAAACTTTGTAGTGATTTTTATGTGACTGATAATAATAATAAAAAATAATAATAATAATAACCTGATGAATGGGAGGCATGTAAAGAAATGCAAAGAAAATAAAAATAAAATAAAAATGGAAAGGATACTATAATACTCTTCAGAAAAAAAGAAATAGAATGATCCTAAAAAAGGAAAGTTAATTCTAAGCATCTTAATAAATGAAAGGTCAGATTACATGGAAAGTATGAAATCTAATTACCATCAGTCCTAGACTCTATATGTAGTAATTCAGCTGACAAGACAGTATAGGTCAGAAATGAATTTCACATCGATAAAGAAGTTGAGTTTATTTGGAAATATATGCTAGGAGGAAAGGAACAAAAGCTGTTGGAAAGTTTTAAGATGATTCCATTAAGTAGACAAAGACTTTTTCAGGAAGAAATTAAGTGAAGATACAGGCATCTATTTAAAATGACATAACATAGTAAATCTTCCAGTAAAAGCAGCAGATAGAAAAATAAAATGTGAGTGAGGGAGAAAAATTAGAAATAACGCTACAAGGGAGAAAACTAATTAGAATGCTAAACTTTGGCAGGAGCTTAAATTCTAGAGACAAATGAGCTGTAACAAATAGTTGGAGACACATTATGGTGTAACTCAAAAACTCATTTGATTTATCTTTGCAGTCAGAAAAGTAGTTTAAGTACAGAACAAATACAATCTTGTATCTGCAGTAGTATCTCTGTTGATCTGACATCTCTCTCCAGCCCCAATTCTCTGCTTCTCTTTACAGCAAATTTCCTTGAAAATTCATTATCAGAACTTTCTCTGCTTTCATTTAATCCTGAATCCAATCCATCTATGTATTTGTGGCCCAAATCTCACAAATATTTTTCATATTATGACCACCTCCACATTGCTAAATCAATAGCCTGTCTTCACTGTACTGAAGTTGTTAATAGTTAATTATTCCTTTCTCTGAAACATTTTCTTCACTAGGCCTCTAGGATGCTCTGTTCTCATGGATTTCCTGTCACCTCATGGGCCATTTCTTTCTGTCCTCATATTTTACAGTGCCCCAGAGCACTGAATTGTCTTACACCTGGGTTTCCTGCTTTCATTTTAATTTGGGGTAGTCTGTTCTCCACACAGCAACGTCTATGGCACTATAAAAATAAATGTCAGTCAGGGCTAGCAATGTAGCTCAGTGGCATGCACTGGCCTAACATACCTGAGGTCTTGGGTTTGGTCCCCAGCACTGGGGGAAAAAAATTAGCCAAATTCTGTTATTACTCTACTCAATACTCAATGACTCCTAATTTCATATAAGTAAAAACATAAAAGCCCCTAGTAAATGCCTAAAAAAGTCCCACATGATTTGGACCAGAACCTCTCTGACCCCATGTCCTGATTCTCTTCCCTTTGTCCATTCTGTCCTAGCCTCAGTGGCCCAGTACCTGCTCTGAGAACATGCCACACACATACCTAATATCAAGACATCAAGATGTTGCCATTGCTTTCCTGTCCATCTGAAATCTCTTCTGAGTTATTCTGTGTTGTCCCTGAACTTTCTTCACCTACTTATCCTGTATAATATGATCATTCTTTCTCCCATGATTCTCCTCTGTCCTGTCTTATGTTCCTTCTTCAACTTACAAATTCCTAATGTAGATGGTATTTATTTTTTATTTGTTTGTGCTTATATTCCCCAACTAGAATATATGCTGCAAAGGAGGAGGTATGTCTTTATTATTATCTCTAAAATGAGAGCTGTGTTTGGAATGTAATAGGGACTCAATAAATATGTGTTGAATAAATAAGTGAATAGTAGACTGAATGAAGTTTAAAACATCTCTACAATCACATACTAGATAGAATAAAACACACTAATTCTGTTATCTACACGTAGACATGGAAATGTGTTTGTTGCATATTGTTAAGATCACAAAATAGATTACAGAAAAGTATATAGAGTATAATCTTAATAAAACACACATGATGTATGTTCATGAAAATGCTCAGAAATTTTTGAAAAGTGCTCATAAAATCTTGACAATTATCATTCAGAGTCAATTACACATTTATTTATGATTTTTAGTTTGTAATTTCCTATATTCTCTACTTTTTTTTTTTTTTTTTTTTTTTTTTTTTTTTTTTTGGTACGGGGGATTGAACTCAGGGGCACTTGACCACTGAGCCTCATACCCAGCCCTTTTTCATATTTTATTTAGAGACAGGGTCTCACTGAGTTGCTAAGTGCCTCGCTATTGCTGAGGCTGGCTTTGAACTAGCGATCTTCCTGTCTCAGCCTCCCAAATGCTGGGATTACAGGTGTATGCCACCGTGCCCGGCTATATTCTCTACATTTTTAACAAAAATTATAAGTTATTTAAGTAATTACAACAAACAGCTGATTAATTTCAGTTAAAAATGTAGTGCATGGATGAAACATTAATTTAATATGCTACTCATGAAATCTGATTCATTTGAATTCCTATTTTAAAACTTAGAACTTGGAAAATGTATTTTTTGGCTTTTTTTTTTTTTTGGTGTATTTTATTTGTTTATTTGAGAGAATTTTTCTGCATATATACTATGTACATATTTTTTCTATTTTTTTCCTTTTTTTAAAATTTATAGTAGTGGTATTTATTACAATTCATAATGCACATATATAGCATCTTTTTACATACAACTATTTGTATACAAAGTATATAAGTACCATTCAGATCTTCAATCATGCATTTAGGATAATGATATCAATCTCATTCAACCACCAATTTTTTTTTCCTTTTTTATCAAGAAACAAATATACAGTTTAAATGGAAATAACCAACTGGAAATTCAGGATAGCCACTTTCTCCAAGGTTTTTTTTTCTATCTATAATTTATTAATAATCCTGTGATAAATATGCTTAGAAAATGGTATACAGTACTCATATTTATGTATATTTTTGTCAAAACTAAGAAAGGTGACCACATTAACATTACTTGCACATAGTGGAATCATGGTAATTTTTTCTTTGTTTCCTTGATTTTGGAAGAAAAAAATGTAAGAGATACTATTAATGTTTTAATACACAAATATAAATATGATAACAAGTATGCTTTAAAAACAAAATAAATTAAGTAAAAACATTCAAAAATGTATAAAAAAAATTAACAGAAGACATACTTGGGCAACTTAAACCAGAATACCTCTCCATTTGTTCTTTTCCAGTGCTGTATATAGGTACCAAAATTTTTATAATGGAAAAAATTACCTTGAAAAGGCAAAGAAGGTAATTTTCACAATATGAATCTATTTCCAGTAACCTTAGTAACATATTAAAAATCCTTTTATGTTGCCACCAGACATCTCCATGGGATATCCAGAGCCTTTCTCTAGTGGTTCACTAGGAGAGCTGGTCTGGACATCCCAGGGATTGCTCAACTTGGAATTCAGCAGGAGGCATCCCCTATACTTAATCAATCATCTCTCTGATGGATAATGTCTTCACTGTGACAGACACATTTCAAAGGCTATTATATCCTACAGCCAAGGGAATAATAAATTAGCATATAAATGCATGATGCCTGGAGGTAGAACTTTGATGCATCCACAGGTACATAACATCTTTTCATGGTGATGATCACAGTGTGCAATATACTCTAATATTAACATGAATGGGAAGCAGAGCTCAGATAAGAGTTTAAGAAAGTTTAAAGACTTAAGAATGCATTACAATAGTTAGTCTTGATAGACCATTCTTAGAGGTCTTCAAAATTCCTGATAATCAGAAATTCCTTTCCAAATGCTGTTAATCCCTCCAGTATAAAACAGTATGAATCTTTCATTTCTCAAAAGAAAACAAAGCATACTTGTGAGACATCTTCCTTTATTTCTCTTTGAACCCTGTTTACAGACCTTATAGACAAGGAACATTATCTCTATCTCTACCTCTATGTCTATCCTGATCTCCTCCATAGCTGCCTGATGCTGTTGCTTGCAGCTAGACGCCGCGGGAGAAAATTCAGAGGTGGGATGAAAATGAAAAAAGGTCTTTTACTCTTCTTCTGTCTCTGGCTTCAGCAACCTCTCCAACTCCAACCGCTCTAACTCCAACCACCAACCTCAACCAACAACTTCAACCACCCCTCTCTAACTAACCTCACCCGGTTCTATACATTTTGCCTTAACAAGGACAAGTGCTTACAGCTCGAGCTTACAGGTGCGTCACACAGTGTTCACGGGCATACAAAGATTCTTTGATAAATGTATGAATATCAGGTGGAACTTGAAGATCTTTTATGGCTCTCAGCTAACCGCAATCTTAGCTATCTCCTTTATTAGGGCTTCTTCACTCCTCCTTGCAGAGATCTTGATATTAGGCTTGATATTAGGCTTTAAAGATGATCAGACCTTCTATCTCCTTCAGAGGAGAGAATGTTATTAAGTTTAAAGTAGATATACGGAAAATGCAAGGGTAGTTAGGTAAAGTCAAATATTAGACAAAAGTTTAAATAGCTTTGTGTTCCAAAAGGAAATGTCTTCTATTGAATAGATTTTTGTCATTGATTCAGGTTGGCTTTTTTTTTTTTTTTTTAATTTTTATTTATTTATTTTTCAGTATAGGTGATTGAGCCCAGGAACTCAAGCATGGTAGACAAGCACCAATTGAGCTACATGTCTATCTCTTGTAATATTTTTTTTTTTTTTTTTTTTCTTGAGAGAGGGTCTCACTAAGTTTCTTAGGCTGACCCTAGAGTTTTGATTCTCCTTCCTCAGGCTTCCAAGTATCTGAGACTATAGGTATGCAACATCACACTCAGCTAACTTTTTTTTTTTTTCCTTTTCATATATAGTTTAATCTGTCCCCTAGTTTATCTAATCCCTGAAACCAGAGGCCATGCCTCATTTTTTTGCTTTCCAGAATCTTTGATATAATTTACTTCTAGTAAATATTTGTTGAATGTATTTAGCCAAGGTATGAAATTTAGTTTATATTTAACTGTCATAAAGTAGTTTCTTTGTCTAAAAAAAATCAAACAATAAAATGAAATTAGGGAATTTTGAATAAGAATTCTGGAGCCTTTAATAATCCCCAAGCCAGCTGTGGTTACTGATGGCAAACCCCAATAAACAGAACTAGGCTTCTCACACAGATTCCTTCCAGAGCAAGTCTTCATCACTCTGTTTCAGTTATTCATTCATAACACTTAATTTTAATTTGAAACAGGATATATTTATAATCATACACATTATCATTGGAAATTACTGAAAATGATGATTTTATTATTCCTTCTCACCTCTAAACTACTCTGATTCAATAGCCACTTTCTATTTGAAAACACAATTGAGAGTATTGTTTTATTGACATTAATTAGGCTTTATTCATCTGGAATGCCTGTAAATTTGCTTGTGGCAAAATCTTGTTTTATTTTTTACTAAACTCATTGAAATTCAGTACTTCCTGTGCTATCTTTGTTATCAGTAGAAATTAAAGCTATTTTTGTACAACATGGAGTTTGTGGGAGATCTCAAAATTAGGATCCATGGTCACTGCTGCTTTGAAATTCTAGCATTATCAGATCTATTTGGATCTTGATATTTACTTTTATGAAGAAATATATGTATTACCTTATCATAAGTTTATTTTAAAATATTTTGATAACTACTTGATGATTAGTTGTCTTTGTAATCTTAAAATTTTCATACATTTAAGAATATTCTGAGAAAGGGCCTATAGAGAAAGGGGACTGATTGCACAGTGATCATGTTTTAGAAGCAACAGCTGATAATTATTACTTATTGGAATAAGCAGGTCTAGGGTCACAGGTGTATGTACTATAAGCTATAGACCTTAGCATCTGTCTTTGTTTGGCAAAGACTAATGCCTTTGGCCCTGTGTCTTAAATTCAGTTTCTGTGTATCATTTCACTTTAAAAAGTCACAACCACATCACCTCCCTAGAACAGGAAACTGCGATATGCTGTCCTTTTCCTTTGTTGTATCTGTTTGTTTTTCCTGCGGTTGCCCTACTTAAATTCAGCACTTAGAGGCTCTTCTGATCATGTTGGTTTTGCCTATGCAGGATCCCCTCTCCTGATGTTTCTACCCCCTGGGAAGACTGAGGGTCCCTTGACCATCTAGAACTGTTGTAACCTTATTCTGGAATTCTAACAGGAGAAGTCCCATTTCCCAGACTCATTTCTAAGAGAGAAAGATGTACACCAAGGACTTTCCAGTCATCTTTCCAGCAGGAGGAAAGGAGGACTGCACCTTCCTGAGCATGAGACCAGAGGAAGCAGCTGAGACAGGAGAGGAAACAAACAAACAAAAAGCAAAAACTCGAGGCACTGAAGACATAATTTAAAGGCACAACTTTAAATCTGCCTGAAATTAAGTCTAGCTCAGGCACTCCAATTAGGAGAGTTACCAACTCCTTCTCTAAACCAAGCCATTTTGAGTTGCTTATATCAAAAAGAACAAGAATTTTGATAGAAGTTATAAAACAGGTTTAGCAAGTGAATGCTAAGAACAGGAAAAATAATTTTCATGATATTATAATTCATTTTTTATAATAATTAAGTCAATGGCTGTAATATAACTATTTGTGGACCTCTGTGATATAAAGCCCTGTATACATATGTTTAATATCAATAGCAACCATAGATACAGTCAATCATTTTACAGAGGAGTGATTTACTTCTGGTATTAAGTAAACTATCTAAATCTATAAAGAAAAAGCGTTACATTTTCAGTTTGCTGGACTCAAAAGTCTATATTTTTTCCACTATGCATTCTGAAAACAAAACATAGCTTCTCTACTAGTATAAAATAAACATGAATACCACATGATTAAAAGCCCCTTACTGTGTAACTTTGCAAACACAAATGCTCGTCTCTTCCCCTCTCTATCTTTTCCTAATTTCTTGCCAAAGCAGCATTTTATATTTCCTAATGCATTACAGAAATGGCTCAGGGTGACTTAAAAACAGAAGCTTCATGACATGGGCAGTGGGGGGAAAGCCTAGGTGGAGGGAGATGATGTGCTCTAGGCTTAGGTGAGGAAAAACAGCATCAAAGAAGATGTGAGACAAATAATATCCCTCATCAGAGCTAGAAGATTTGTCAAGTGTGAACACAGATGTGAATAATTACCTTCCCAGCAGAACAGAGGACTTCTGCATCACTGTGAGAAATCATTTTTTTTAATTTATTTTTTATTTTTTTATTACATAGCTGTATTTGGAGAGTGGGAGGAACTGTAATTAAAATCACACAATTTCTAAACACACTGGGGTTTATGGAACATGGAGCAGAACTTTCCTCATTTAGGAAGATGAGGTAAACCAATCTTATACTGCTGGAACTTGAATTTCCTGTAATTTTTCAGGACTGCTTATGTATTTTTTCCTTGAGTATATCCTACAACTACATGAAATCATTTCCATAACTCAGATGGAAACTGAGTGGGCTCAAGTGTCTTGGAAAATCTTGGGTCGTATTTGGGAGATTTTTACACAGTTTAATATTCCGGTTGAAGGAAAAAACTTCTTTCTCACGAATGTGCAGAGTATGTATCATTTCCGTTATTATTGGTTTGTGGGCCTTCTTGGAAGCATAATATCCAGGATTAGCACACTCAGGAGAATAATCGAATTTGAATATAATTAGGAAAGTTCACAGCTCAGGAAAGATTGGTGAGGAAATGGTGACACAGGAAGTTGACTCGAATTGGTAATGCTTTTAGGACACAAGACAGAAGCTGAAACCTTATTTAGGATACTTTCTGTTAGGAGGTGGCTGGAATAAGTACATGTGCCTTTCGTCCAGGTGAACAGCCCCAAGTCATCCGGCATGATAGTGTTCATTTTACTGGGTAAGTGAATGGTGCTTCTGGTTTATCTGAACTCATTGTAGTACTAATTATTTGCAAACTGAGTATCAGTAGTCCCATATGACTTAAACTTAACGGGTTTATAATGTAGAGTACCAATTACAGAGCACATTTATGTTTCAGCATAGTTCATCACTGACAAAAATGTACAGTTCTTTTACTCATTTATTTCTAACTCAATAGAAAATGTATAATGTAAGAATTGCATTAATCATTCTGGTTGTTTCTGTTTAATTGTTTGACGTTGAATTTTTTACTAGGATTTTATGAAATTCATATAAGTGCTAGAGTCTTTAAAAAAATGAAAACTTCCAGTATCTATTTACAAGTTATAAGATAAATTTTGAATTATTATCTATTTTATTTTAAAATTAAATAAAAAGATATTCAGTCAAACCATTCATTTTCTCTAATTTTAAAATGTTAATATATACTAAGATTCATTTATTAGAATAAAACAACACCACATTAAGTACTCCGCATTTTGATCAAATTTAATAGCCTAACGTGTGAACTTGCCTCTCCTGTGTTACATCCTACGACTATATTGTAAGAAGATGATAAAAATGAATTAATCTGTGTTTAATGTAGAATCAATAACAATCTACTTGTCTGGTGTGTTATTGGAGCTTTTCTATCTTCTCTGGTACTGGATGAAACTTATAAATTAAATTCAGGAAAGTGATGATTGTGATTATAGCTGGATAATAGTAAACAAAGCCAGGGAATTTTCTGTTTATTCTAGGCTAATAGATATTGATGAACAAAAGCATAACTGTGGACAAGAAAATAAAAATGTTTATTTCAAATTGTGTTAAACTTAAAAGGAGAGTCAAACTAAATTGAATCAAAGATAATTCAAGAGGGAAAGGAATCCTTAATATATTTCCAATCTTTCTTTGTATTAAATAACATTTCTATTATGCGAGGCATTCTTATTATTATTAATTTTAAAATAGAACCTAATTTTCACTGAGCAATTCAGGAGAATTTTTGAAAAATATTGAGTTACATATAGAGTCACAAATTATAAGAAGGAATAAGAAATATTTTAGAAAGATAATTATGTTTTTGGTTGTTGTGGGCTAAATCATCAATATCTTCTTCTTAATTAACTCAGTATTGCATTTGAGTGGAAGATATGGAAAATCATGTAAAATAATCAATTAAGTGTATTATTCAACCAAAATTTGAAAATGTGAAAGAAGGTAAAATATGTTAGGAATGATAATATGTAGGATTCATAAATGATCATTATACAGAGGTACTGATGATGTTTTGATGATATATTCAGGATCAACACCTGTAAGTTTCTTGAAGTAACCGTTTAAAAGACAGATGATCAATGGCAAATTAAATGCCAGCTTCTTATAAGTTACATTTTTGACATAAAATCCCCATCTCAGGGTTTTGGAAAACTGGATTAATCCAAGTAAATTTTCACCAGAATCAAAAACACCCTTTTTTATCTAGGCTAGGCAAGTTAGGAGCACAGGGGTTTGACTAGATGAGGCTGTCCCTGAACACTTGAAAACAATAGAAAGCTGATATGTCGATTTTTACTCTAGCCCTCAACAAGAAAAATGTCACCAAGCCACACCCATGTGCCTAACCTCCAAATGCAGTGACCCAGCAAGTAGTACACATGATCAAATCAGTTGTCTTGGAATCTTCTTAGCAAGCAAGGTTTCAAAAGAGGTAAGACAGCAGAAAAGATATCAAGGCTTTACTTGAAGCCTATAACTCTATATTGTCACAGGTGATTCATAATTAATGTCATCTTTATAAATATTCAAATTCAAATGTGATTAAAATATATCTTAGAGTTAATATAACTATATATAAATCAGTGGTAGTCTCCATGTTTTTTCACTAAATTTATTAAGCAAGTGTTGGTTTGCATGTTTGTCAAATGAACTTGAATTGTTTTTATAACTTATTAAATTAGCATTGGTAACCCTTGATTACCTTTGGAAAACTTTCTGAAACCATTTTTCCTCCTCTAAGTATAACTTGTAAATATCTGGAAGGTGTTATCTTTTTAGATCTTAGTTATTTATGTATTATTGACCTATAAACAACTATGTTTTGTTCAAAACAACATTCATTTATTGACTATCTTGGGATAAAACTAGGAATCAACTCCAATGCCTACCCAATAAAACCCTAAAACTCAGTGATAAAAAGAAGCACATGAACACACACTACTGAGAAGGGAAATCTACAACTGGGGGATTCTTAAGATTCTAGAATAAATGGTAAAGGGTGTCAATTTAATTTGGGTATAGGGAAAGGAAGGTATAGCATTCAGAGAAAGATTCCTTAAAACAGGCAAAGATTATGGTCAGTCTGAAAGGACAAAGAGAGTTATTCCAGAAGAAAACAAATTGAGCATTTATAGGGATGAGACAGTAAATCCTCAGAGATGTAAAACAACATGGAACTTTTGGAAAATTATAAATTCTTGAAGATTTCCAGATTGCGCATGGTGAGGGATATGAGAACATGTCATGAGGAGCCACCCAAAAGGTCTAAGCAGAGAAATTACAATACTAGAATGGTACATTGGGTAGATTAGGAGTTGTAAAGAACATATCTGAATAAGATAAAACTGGAGGCAGACAGACCAATGAATGAATGAGTTAATCAAATGCTCCAAGTGAGAGTCAATAACTTTTGCAAGAAGAGATGTGGGAGAGTAAAACTGAAGATACACAAGGAATTTATCATGAATCTGAGATTTCTGGTTTGGGTACTTCTGCTAATGGTGGCATTGCTGATGTATAGTGGTCAACTAGGAATTGGTGATGAAGAGGACAAAGTTAGAGAAATTATGTTCTCAAACATTCAGATAGAGGAAACTATTTTCTGTTGGTGACTGGAGATTTGGAAAATATTGGTTTGAATCACATATTTGAGAATCATTAGCCTAGAGAAATTAGTTCAAACTGAGAGAGCATGGAATTGTCCACAGAGCATGCATAAAATGAGTATGGGAAAGGTTCAAGGACAGAACCTAAGCGAAAATACATTTTAACAGAAGATTAACGTAATTCCAGGAGGAATTCATTATGGCCAGAATATAGTGATTGGATAAATATCAAGCCAACCAGAAGAGAAGCTTTTCAAAGAAAGACAGTCCCAAAACAAATACGTGAACAAAATGACTAATGATAAAAGAGGTCAGATAAAGTCTTAAATCTATTCAATTTTATATTAATGAGGGGATTAGAAACCTTTTAAAAAGTAGTTTGGATCAAATAAGAGTCCTAAAAGTAAATAAGTTGGAAAATGAATAGGTGGTGAGAATGAGAGGAACAAATGCCATCCATTGAAGAATCTTACATATGAGAAATACAGACATACAGCTAGAGGGGAGATTAAGGTGCATTTCAGCCTTATAATAATTTTATCATGCTTTATTTTTCATAGTTCTGCTCTTTTAATAACTTAGATCTGGGGGAAATAGCCACCAGACTGCAACATTGCAAACTTTCGCTGTCTTCTTGTTGTTATTCAAGCTATGGGGCTAAGCTCAGAAAATGGATCTGCTTCCCACACCAATATTTGTTCATATTTAAGAGAGCAATGCCTAAGTGATGCACATGGATGCAAACATGCATGGATAATAATGGAAGATGCCTGCAATGTTTCAGGTAAAACAATTGCTATCAATAAACTCAAATGATTACTTTTTTCTAAGATAAAAATGAGATTTGATATTTTCTTATACAATATTAGAAACTAAGTTGATTTTGCTATTAAGTATCTTACTTAATTTGGGCATTCAATTAATCTACATTCAATCATATATCAGTGAATTTCATTGCAAAAGAATATGATTAATTACTAAAGGGCCCTGATTAACACTGAGGGCAGATTTATGCAAAATTTAAGATTATTTTTACTTGTTTCATCAAGCAAAATGCTCCAATGATATGTGTGCTTCTTAGAACCATGAATAACATTTTTCAAATAAAATATCATTCTGCTAATATGTCAAATTGTCACGGGCTAAAGAATAATGTTTGTGATAACCGTTGTTATTTATTTGTACTTTTATAATGTTTGTTCTTTATTCTTGTAAAATACACACTATTTTTCATTCTGGTTCTGTGAAGAGAAATTTAAAGCACATTTTTAAATTTTTAAATTGTACCACATTCCAAATATTTGAAGGGAGTTTCAAGACAAGAAGAATGCAAAGGTTGAGGGGGGAAAGTCTGAATATTCAAGTGACTACATATATAGTAAATTAAATTTTACCAAATCATTCCCTAAATTGGGCCCATTTTCCTTCTGAGTCACAAGACCTATAACAAAACTGAGAACCGGATGAGTAGCAAATGAAACTTTTATTCTTGGCCAAGAGTAACAGAAGTGGGAAACAGACTCAGAAATCAATTTTGTGATGTGTTGAGGGATGGGGAAAAGAAATCAGGGGAGAGAGAGGCTAATAAAGTGGAGAACATTTATGTCTTTTCCTGGAATAGGTGGAGACTTCTCAGAACTCAGGTACCACATCTTTTCTCTCCTTTTATGGTAGGGTGTTTCTTATCATGGTGGCTTATAGGTGGATTGCGCTGTATGAAAATTAGATTAAAATGAAATTAGAGGTCTGGGGAATCACTCTGGCAGCAACCTTGGATCTGAATGATTTTGGCTAGCCCACTGAAGAGGAGCCTGTGGCATTAAGACATTCTGTCCTCAAAGACAGACAAGATCAGGGTGGAAATTCAGCTAGGGCATGTAGGCAGAACACTGGACAACAAAATCATTATAGTAAGACTCCATTCACAGAAAATATGTTGCCCTAATAATGGCATGACCAAACAAAAGTTTTAAAATGCAACATTCTAACATAATGACAAATATAACCATCTTATACTATGGATATTATAATGTTCTAAACTGCTGATGAATGTTGTAAAATATTCTGTAAGAGAAATACTAAAGGGAAATTGAAAATGTATTTCTCCATGATTTGTTCTGTTTCTCCATTTTACAAAGATTAGATCACGTACTGCTCATGACTCTTGACTATCCTCAAATGCTTCCTTTACCTCAGATTGCATTGTGTTAAAACGTAGCTACCTATAGTTCTAACAATGCCCCTGTACAATCTTCACCAGCAGGCCTGGCCCCGCAACATGACCTCAGTGAATTATACAGGATGTGTAGGAAGGCAGACAGTTTCTGCTTTTCTGTGCCCTTGAGAAAGTACATGGACTATTCACAGTGGGAGGAAAGTTATAGCTATCTAATCCAATATTCATATTTCTGTTCAGGAAAAATAATTTGCTTCAAGTAATAAAATAATTTTATGATGAGGACAGAAGACAACAAAATTTGTTATTTGTATTGATGATGAAACTCCTTGTTATATAGGGAAATTTAAAATGTGTTGCTAAAATATCATACTTCATGTGTCATGAATTATCACTTATTTATGTATTTTAGTATACAATAGCAAGACATTTGCAGTAAATTGCAAAAATATTTGCATAATTATCTCATGCATGAAGATGAAATAGAAATATTCTCAAATTCACAGATAATATAAACTTAAGTAGTTTTATCTAGAACAATGGATAAAAAAAAACTGGGGTAGAGGAATATAATATGGCTTTTTAAATTACAACAGAAAATAAAATATTATTAGTTATAAAAGATTTATTCAATAAAATTTATGGAATGCTTATAAGTGCCAGGTTCACTTCATTTCTCAATAAATTTAGAGCCACCTACACATCTCAGAATGACATATAAAATAAAACAGCACATTAAGACAAAATAGCTAATGAAGTATCTAAATTGAAAAAATAGAATAGAAAGCATTGTTGTCATTTCACATAAGGGCAGCTTTGAATATTTCTAAAGTGAAAATATTGGCATTTTATGTGGGGACAAACTCTTCAAAATGCAGAAAGTTTTCATCTATTTTATGAAGTACACTCTGGGAAAAGCACAGTAAAAATAGATACCTTGTGTAAAGATTCATTTATTTGATCATCCTGCAACAACTTTATATAATCTTGTCATACTAAAGAATTTCCCAGATTGGCATATTTAAAGTGCATTGGGAGGCTTGGGATGTGACTCAATGGTTAAGCACCCCTGGGTTCAATCCCTGGTACAATAAATAAATAAATAAATAAATAAAGTACTATGGGGAGGAGGATCCAAAAATCATGTTCATACTAATATCTGGAGTGTTATATTTTGATTGTGAAATCCAGGTGACCCCTGCAAGATAAATAATTCATCACACTGTAACCTGATTATCCAGTCCTTCGTGGACAGCAATTTCCAGTTTAAAGAGTGTCTCTGCACAGATGACATCTACTGTACTGTGAACAAGCTTCTTGGAAAAAAATGTTTCAATAAATCAGGTAATGCTTGTTCACCCAGGTCTTTGTTCCAAAGCTAAATCCTGCTAAATTATAATGTATTATTATTTTTTTCATATTGCAAGGTTTCAATTGCTTTTATTTTTCCTGATATATCTATGTTCATGCAGTAGTATATTGGCATGTTATCTTGCCTTATAAGGTCTTTGGTTTTGTAGTCTAACACTGGCCTCTTCAAATGAACTGGGAAGTATTTCCCTCTCTTTCATATTCTGGAACAGTATACAAAGAACTGGGATTATTTTTTTATTCAGTCAATCAACTAGTGAAAGTATCTAGGCCATTCTTCATTGGAAGTTCCAAAACATAAATTCAATGTACAAGACCATTTCAGTTATCTGTTTCTTCATAAGTGAGCTTTGGTTGGTAGTTGGTGTCTTCCATTTGATGGATTTTTATATTTAGAGTTTCTAATTAACTCTTCTTTTTTTATTACCATCTCTAAGTTGCTCCTCTAATATTCTGTTCTTTTTAATGTCTGTAGGAGTGGTAGTGATGTCCTCTCATTCATTCAGGTATTTATAATTTGTGTTTTCTCTTTCTCTTTTTCAATTTTACCCTTTGTTGGCTTATTTTGTGTGTGTGTGTGTGTGTGTGTGTGTGTGTGTGTGTGTGTGTGTTGGTGATTTTAAATTGCTCTTCATTTTCTGTTTTCTTCAGATAAAATCTTGGATCATTGATTTGAGGTTTTCTTATTTTCCTGACCTGAGGATTTAATACTGTGAATTTCCTTCCAAGCACTATCTTAGCTACACACACAAATTGTTATATGCTATATTTTAATTTTTATTTAATTAAGAATATTTTCTTTCTTTGGGACCTCCCATTTAACTTATGGTTTATTTAAAAACTTATTGCTTAATTTCCAAATATCTGGGATTTCCCAGGTGTCTTTCTTACTGATTTTATTTTAATCTCAGTCTCATCAGAAAATATATTTAATATGATTTCAATTCTTAATTAAAATGATTGCCAAATATCATTTGTACAGTGTACTCTATTCTATATAATAAGCATACACATATTCACACACACAACAAAACATTTAAAGTCAGAGAGGAAGAAATAATGGTGACCCAGAAGGCTTCACAGAATTGGCAGTCATAAATGGGTGTGGTGGCAAATGCCTGTAATCTCAGTAGCTCAGGAGGCTGAGGCAGGAGGATCACAAGTTCAAAGGCAGCCACAGCAACTTAGTGAGGCCCTAAGGCAATTCAGTGAGACCCTGTCTCTAAATAAAATATTTAGAAGAGCTGGGGATGTTTCTCAGTGCTTAAGCACCACTTTTACATTTTTATTTTATAAAAATAATTTTAACAAGTTTTGGCAGACATAGCCTTTTAGGGTGAACTGTGTTCTTTAAAAAGGCAAATAAAATGTATTTATTAAAATGGAGGAATTACAATGAAGCAGAGCACATTTGGAGAACAACAAATCTTTTGTTAAGCTGGATTGTAGAATGGAAAAGTATTAGGAGATAATGCTGGAAAGAAACCAGATGCTAATAAAAATGAGGAAAGCTGATCAGACTTTAAACCTTTGATATGAGGATCTGTTATTTTTTTAAACAGAGGAATGCAGAATCAGCTTTTCAAATGATAAGGTTGTAAGGTAGAAGATGGAATGGAAAGGAGAGAAAGATGCAAGCAGGGATATAAATTAAAAAGCATCAAAATAGTTTGGTGTCAAGACATCTGTTTTAGTCACCTTTTTCACTGCTGTGACTAAAAAACCCTACCAGAAAAACTGTAGAAGAGGAAAAGTTTATTCAGGAGCTCACGATTTCAGAGGTCTCATTCCATAGGAGGATGGGTTCATTTCTTAGAGCTCAAGGTGAGACTGAACATCACAGTGGAAGAGTGTGGTGGAGAGAAGAGGTTCACATAACGATAAGGAATAAGAGAGAGAGACTAAGGTCAGCTTGCCAAATATATACCCCAAAAGAATATTCCCAATGATTCATCTCTTCCAGTCCCACTCCTACCCACCTTCTGTTACCTCTCAGTTAATCCCTATCAGGGGATTAATTCACTTATTTGGTTAAGGATATCATAACCCAATCATTTCACGTTTAAACCTTCTTGCATTGTCTCACACATGAACTTTTGGGGGACACCTCACATCCAAACCATAACAGATCACATGCCTAAACTAACACACTAGTGCTGAGAATTATAAGGTGAGGGAATATTTAAATATGTCTATGAGTTATAATTAGTAGGAACTAATGACCAGCTGAATAGTGGGAGAAAAAAATGTACTATGCATGATATTCAAAGTGATTACAATGAAATAAAAATAAAGAAGATATTATGGATTGGGGACAAAAGTGACATTACATTTTGGGAACATTTTCTCTGAGTCATTCTTTGGAACATTCAAATTAGGAATATTTGAAATTTTTTTTATAAAGTTTCCCATGCTAAAAATAAAATTGAAAATAAAGAGGTAATGGAACATGCCTTATTCAACTGGTATTTGGAAACAGAGATCTTGAGTTGAGAAGATAAATATAAAATAGGGACACAAATTTTGAAGCCAAAGGCTTATGAGCAGATAAAAACACAAAAGAAAATAAGATTCATTAGGAAAGGAGAAGGGAGAATTGAGAAGAAAAGTATTTTCGGTAACAATGTCATAATCTAGTTAGACCAAAAGGAAGTTTTTAACAATAGGGAAAGAAACTATTGAATGTAATTTTTTTTTAAAATTAGTAAAAGAGGGGACCCAGAAAATAGTCAACAATTAAAATGAGAGGTTAAAAAAGATAGGTCCTACAAATAACATTAGTTTGCTAAATAGGGATTGCTGCTGATTTTAGATTGAAGTAGTCTGAAATGTAAGCATGTTGAAATCTTTATCAAAATATTGTTTTGTTTCAAGAAATTGAGACATTTCTATCTTGATCGTCATTTTTATCACACCAAGTTAAGATAAAATATTGTTTTCAGTTAAGCACTTATATACAAGTAGAGAGCTATTAAAATGAAATCAACTGTCATTCTAAAACCACTTTTTCCCAATGGAAATTTGTTAAACACTGCAACGTGGAAATATTGATAAACCAGTCCTACAAACACCTTAGAATCTGTGAGCTAGAGAAGAAGACCTAAACAATTTCACAAATGCACTCCATGATAGACCTGACTTGGTTATTAGGTTTGGAAAGAAAATTCAAGGGATTGCTGATATTTCAGCTTAGAATAGAAAAGGATATGAGCATTGAAATCTTACCATTCCTTCTATCTCAGCTGCAGCATTCTTCACAAAACCTTGACCTCTCTTTCTTTCCTTTGCTTTACCAAAATGTTCCCCAGCATATATATTCTATTCTTGAAAAAATCAGTTTTGGCATTTCTGTTTTTTTTTTTTTTTTTTTTTTTTTTTTTTTTTTTTTTTTAGTATGTTAAAACTCCCAATAAAGTTTCTGAAAGATAGCAAATGATCAATAAATATATAATATAAATATTAAAATTCATTAGACATTTTGAGCATCTAAATCATGTATCTAAGATATTTGTTACTCAATTTGTATATGTAGATGCTGTATAAACTCTGAAAAATATAATTCTGGATGAGATAGTCCCTGCTCTTGAGTAGCTGACAACATTGAGCAAAATTTATATTTAGTCAGAATATTTAATTTAACGTGGCTTGATATATATATATATATATATATATATATATATTCACACACACACATATATATATATATATATACATATGTATTATATACAAATTTCAGTTGTTCAGTTACAAATATTCAGTTACATTTTACAAGCATATATTATCAAATATGTTGACATTTAGGTAGCCTTACATTTTATTTTATATCAAAATATGTAATTACCAATATAACAGAGTGCATTATATCAGGACAGCATTACCTACATCTTGTATATGCATGCCTGGACATGCTAACTATTAGGAGTTCAAGAGATAGTCACTGTCCTTATTAAGAACTCTGATTTATAAAATATATTGATTCATTGTGAGCTCTTATTAGGTAAAGGTGGAAAATGGTCTAGTAGCTTATGTTGCAAAACACATGCACTAAGGAGGCTGCACAGTGCTTAGCAGGGTGCAATAGTGGTATGTCCTTACACACTTTCATAGCATGAAGGTGATCACGTTGTCTTGATCTTGCATAAGTATAAGGCATTTGAAAAAAGTAATGTATGAGAACATTCATTTAATAGAAAAAAAATTTAACTTAAAGGACAAAAAAAGCAGACATCCAGAAGACAAAAATGAATGGCCAGAAGAAGACTACTAAGGTCTCAGAAATATGGCAGTGGAGGTCTTTTTACTTATTTATTTTTATATTTTTTCCCAGTTCTGGGTTTGAACACAGTGGTTTTCTTCCATTGAGCTATATCCCCAGCCTACCCCCACCCATTTTAAAATTTTAAGACAAAGTATTGCTAACCTGCTGGGACTGGCCTTGAATTTGCTGTCCTTCTGCCTCAGCCTCCTGAGTTGTTGAGATTACAGGCCTGTACCACTACACCTGATATGGAGGTCTTCTTGAAGTGCCTCAGAGGAATGCAAGACATTTTAGAAGTAGACAGTAAACATCTGAAAGCCTGTAAAACTTACTAAGAATCTTGTGCTAAAGTTACTCTCCCTATCTTCTTTGTATAAAATTTATATGATTCTGGGTTTGTTGGGTCTTTCTAGTAGAAATGCATTCTTAATGAGGGCAGTGGAACCACCAAGGGGTAAAAATTGCTGTTTAAGTTTGGGCAAAAACGTCTGACCTTACTATGTATAATGTATATGTATAGAAGTCTTAAAATAGACAAACAGTATATTTACATAATTCAATTCATGGGGGACAGGGGAATTACAAAAAGATGTCTAAAAAGACTTTCCTTGGGTAGAGAAACACTTTAGTAAAGGCACATTTATAGGAGAAAATGGGAATTCATAAAACGTTATATAAGAAGTAATGGATTACCTTATAAATATTATAAGTTAAATGATTTTATTAACTATGAAGATGTAATGAAAAGACAGACAATACATGAAAAGGACAAAATATCACTAAAAATTGAGCATTAACATTATGTTGTTTATGCAAACTCTAAATTATTGTGTTCTGTTTCTGAACTTTCAAAAATTTAATGTCACTTGTAAGTTCTCCTTTGAAATAATTTCCTACTGATTTTTGAAAGATAAGGGGTATTAGGATATTTATAAAAGATATGTCTATATACTTTATTAAAAGCATATTGAAGAGTCACAAATAAATGAATTTGTTTCATTTTTAGTTGTTCTTCATTTATAGGAGAGTTAACACTGTCCTCAGATTTGGCTTCCAAGTCAAATACTACTCAGTGGTTCCAAAAGAAAGATACATCATTAATGGCTGAAAAGAAGACTGATTGTGCCCATGTCTGCCAGGAATCTGAACAGTGCACTAAGTTTTATGAGAATTTTAAGAAAACCTGTGGCAGAGAGACAGAACAATGCAAGAGCCTGGGTGGGAGACAACTGTGTGCAGCATTAAGAGAAAGGCTGAAAGAAATGATTTTATGGAAGTGTCCATGCAGTGACCCTTCAAAAGTAGACTGCACTCAAATTTGGAAAAGTTTATTTGAAGACATTTGTATGCAGGATGGTCAAATGAATCAAGTCCCCACCTTAAGTGAAGACGCTGAGGATGGGTTCAGTGAAGACACTGCTTTAGGTTTGTATTCACAAAATCAAACTTAGCAACAATAAGTATAATCACAAAAATGAGTTAAGGAAAAATATTGGACTAATCATTCCAACTCTATCATTTCTGTGTTTTTCCTAGAAAACCAAGATTTGAATGCTCAATATCACAACTGTATCCAAAGGGGATTACAAAGAAAGAGAAAATGTGTCTTGAGGTCTTGGCATAATGTTAATTTATTTCATTCATTCATTAAATAAACAGGAGACATTTATGTTACATTGCTAGGTCCTATGCAATAAGATTTAAAACAAATCTGTCCTTCATTGAAGGACCATACTATCTTTTAGAGGATTTCAAATATTAAAAAAACAGATAAAATGTGGTAATTGATGATCATTTATTTATTGTGATTTCTCCAGGCCATATTCTAAGTCTTAGGATAAAAGAGTAAATGAAACAAAAATCACTGCTCTCTAGTCGGTTGCATTCTAACTCCAGGAGTATCTGTGCTAGTTTCCCTGGAAACACACAGACAGAGGTTTACATGCAGGAAATGTACTAAGGTGCACATGCAGGAACAAAAGCTAAAAAGAAGACAGAGGGTTAGATGGAAGGAGAGGTTGAAATGAAATACTGCTACTCTAGAAAACTAACTGATCTGCTTCTACAGAAAGCTTTGGTCCAGGGATGGCCTTTCCGAGTTATAGATTCAAGGGAGCTTGTCCATTGTACCCCTCACATGGATCAGTACTGGATATGAGCTGTCCCCTGGAAAAGTCTGTGACCTGTTGTGACTGCTTCCCTTAGAGGAAGACAATGACTGGAAAAGTATGGGGTGACCTGTCACACAACAACACACCTAGGATGTGGGGAAAGCAGTATCTTGATCACCCAGGGAAGCTGAGTGGTGCACCACGGCATCTGCTGTGGGAACTGGAGAAAATTATCAGGATAAATGTGTTAAGGTATATTTTTAAGCAGCAATGAGTACTAAGAAGAATAATAAAACATGTAGGAGAAAAGAGATCTGGGTAGGTGGTTTGTAATGTTAATGGAGTGGTCAGAGAGTTGCTCTGAGGAAATGAATATTTAAATAAATATTTCAAAAGAGAAGGAAATGCAGCATATGGGTATCTGGGGGACAAGATAGTTAGGGCAGAAAAATAGTGAGTTAAAAAGTCTGGAGTTGTGAATGTGTTTGGAGTTTGGAGGAGCAGCAAAGGAGATACTGTAGTTAGAATTGATTGAGAGAGCAATGGGGAGAGGTACAGGAGTGGAAATCAGAAGCATAACAGGTGCAAGATCACATATATCTTTGTAGGTTATTTCAAAGCCTTAGCTCTTACTCTAAGTCATATAGTAAATCATGAAAGGGTTTTGGTCAGGAGAGAGGCATGGCCTGAGTTTTCATCTTTAATAGGATCATTCTTTTGTTTGGCAACTAAGAGAAGCTAGTTAGGAGGCTTTTATAATAAGGCAGCAAAACATGATGGAGGATGGGCCAGTGTGGGAAAATTTGTGATTGTGGACATATTTTGATATTAGTGGATCTTAAAGGACTGCCAGAAAAAGAATAAAAGTTGACTCCAAAGTTTTTGTCTTGAGTACTTATAAGGATCTGTTGCCATTATTTTCATTAACTAATTCAGGAACAGCTCCTAGAAGAAGCTTTAGTTGGGGACAAAGGAGACTTTGGGAGTCAGAGATGGACATTTTAAGTCTGAATGTGTATCAGATATCTAAGCAAAGGCATCAAGTAGGAAATCCTACATAATGGAATTATGTCTAATTTCTATGTACAGCATTAGGGAAGTGAGATCTGTACAGTAAGAACATACTGAGAGAGAGCTGTCATTCACTTCTAGATGGTATATAAGACTATAGGACTGGACGACTTTAACAGAAACATGCATGGTATCTTGGAACAGATTGGCAGCAAGTTGAGAGGCAATCACCTTTTGTAGACCTTTTGATATTAGTTGATCAATAAGAGAGAAAAAGGAAGAGGTGCATGTCCTCTGGGATGCTTCAGCATTTACTGGTACAGGAGAAGAGGAAGCTGCAGTGAAAACCAAGAAGGATCTGCTAGAAAGAGATAGGGTGAAACAGGAAAGAATGGTAGCAGGAAGTAAAGTAAAGAAAGTTTTTAAAGGAGAAGTGAAAGTTGGAGAGAATTCAATGATGTGATGCAGATATTAAGGACCAAGAATCTACTACTGCTTTTGACAATGTGGAGGTTACAGATGACCTTGATGAAAACATCTGTGGAGTGGAAAGCACAAGGACAGGATTGAAGGTGGAGTTTAGAGAGTATGTAAGAAAATAGGAGGAGGGAAATTAGAGCCAGAAAATAAGGATGCTCTTTGAAAGAAGGTTGCTATAAAGATGAGATTTTTTTTCAATATGGAAAAATAAGATATGTATGCTGATGTGAATGATTCAGATATGGTGGTAAAACTGATTATTCATGGATTAAATGGTGAATAATACCAATGCAATATATTTGAATTATGCTCACTGACTGCTATTAAGTGGAAATATAAGACAGTGAGATGTAGTCTCTACTCTCATGGCATACACATGTTACTTTTCCAGCTCTACCCTCTAGTTCAAAGGGGTTCCCAATGAAAGGCTCTACTTTCTGCATTAAATGTGAAGCAAGGCCATCTTATGAGAATGATGAAGGAAATGGTAAGATAGTAAGTTTGAGTTGAAAACATAATGTTTAATGACATGAAATAGTATGTATTAGAAGAATTTTATGGGCCATATTTTTTTTAATTTGTAGGGATACCTGTTTGCACATCATGTAATTTTTCTATGAGACAACTAACAGTGTAAATGTATAAGGCTGTAGTTATGCTGAGGAAGTAATAAGGAAAATAAAGAGCGAATAACAGTGACAAAATTCATCCATTAGTGTATATATTTAGGATGGAAACTGTCAGTGACTTCAGGAGATGTTTAAAAGGTTGAAAGGAAATATGAAGACGAAAGTCCTGGAGGTACATATACAGATGAAATGAGGTGAAGTTTTTGGAAGAGAGTAGAATAATTAATATTTGTAATCGAAAAAGAGAAATTCAAGTAAATATCAAGTTTAGAGTTGGATTATTGTTGTGGCATAGCTGGAGAGCAGGTAAAGACCATAGGAGCTATGGTTAGGGAATTGTGAAATAAGGTGGTAGATGAGATTTTTCCAAAGGACACAGAAGTAAGCTAGCACAATGACAAGATTTTAGGTGGAGGAGAAGATTGAAATCAGTGATGAATATCAGGGCAGGAGTTTAAGATTAGTATTTGACAAGATTATAGAGGAAGGGACAATCAGCATAAAATTCAGAGAAGGAGAAATGCTTTACATGAGTAAACAATATTTTGGAAGCTGTAAAACTGACAAGGTAGATATAAACACCCTCTAATGAAACCATGTAGTGTCCATATGAGACATAGGCAGCAGCAAGGTAGCAAGAAAGGGAAATAAGCCTAGAGAAAACCCAGGTTTCCAAGCTGCCAGCCTTCTACCTTCCTCTTTCTTCTATGGCTAATCCTTTCAGAGTCAGTCTTTTTCTCTCTCTCTCTAACTCTCTCTCTTTCTACTGCAGATTGAACTCAAGGACACACTACATTGAGCCACATCCCAGCCCTTTTATTTATTTATTTACTTTTGGGGAGAAGATATCGCTGTTACCAAGGCTGTTCTCAAACTTGCCATCCTCCTGCTTCAGTCTCTCCAGTGTCTGTGATTTCAAGCACGCACTATTGCACCCAACCCTGTTCAGTCTCCTTTGAGGATCTCATTTATATTAAATGTTAATGTATATCTTCTGAGAAAGAAACCTTCTGGTTGAATTTAATTAATCCTTTTATAGAAACAACGTATCTATTAGTTTATGGTTAACATTTTATCACATTATAAAATTTAAATCCAAATATTTGTATGGGTTTAGTTTCTGATACTATCATGTGAAAGGGAAAAAGATGTATAGAAGTAATTCTGATGATACCTGAGGAAAATGTGCATTTTTTTTATATATTTGTATATGACTTCAAAATTCAGATGGTTGGTGTCTGCTTCTGTTTATTCCCAGGATTTATTGCCCTTTAGCTTCTTCTCAGAAATTATGCTACTATTTAAAATATCCTCTGAGAAAAGTGTATATACTTGTGTGGGTGTATGTGTGTGTGTATATATACATATGTATTTATATACACATGCATATATATCATATAAAAATGTAAACATCTAGGAAGTATTCTTCCTTCAGCTGGTCATTTCTTTAATTCTGGGGAATCTGCTCTTTTTGTCCTAAGTTTAAAAAAAAGTTGTTTTTATTAAATGAATGTTCCATACTCAGCCAGAGGAAGGAGAAGTTGTTTTCAATGTGTCAAAATGCATTCTACTGTCATGTATAACTAATTAGAACAAATTTAAAAATTAAAAATATAAGTGAATATTCCTCACACATTAGCTTTTCCAAATGCCTCATACTTTTGCAAGGTCGAGATAGTACAACCAACTTCATGCTATGAAAGTGTGTAAGTACAAACTGCTGTTGTTCCCTTATATGCACTGTTCAGCTGGTGGAGTGCATGAAACATGAGTTACTATATAATTTTGCACATTTACCTGGTAAGAACTCTGCATTTAATATGCAGAGAATCTATTGATATACATTATTCATTGAATATGAAAACAGTATACCATCAAAAATTAAATTTATTTTTCCCTACTAAATGCAGCTCTTTTTCATTTTGGGTACCAACCACTCATATAGCAATTGAATCATCTGAATAGGCCAACACAACAAAACTAATCTGGGTGGCTTAAGAAACAAATTTTATTTTCTCATAGTTCTGGAGTCTGGTAGTCCTAGATTAAGGTCGAGTAGAATCTGCTTTTGATGAGGGATCCTTTCTTCCCGGCTTATAGGTAGCCAGTTGCCTTCCTACCTTGTCTTCACATGACCCTTCCTTGATGTGTTCTGAGGGAGGAGAGAGGGAAAGAAAGTTTTACTGTCTCTTCTTATAATGACACTAACCACATCAGATAAGGCCCCCCACCTTATGACCTCATTTAACCTTATTTCTACTTGGAGACATCATTTCCAAACACAACTGCACTGCGGGTTAGGGCTCCAAGGTGAATTTGGGGGCAGGGCACAATCATTCAGTCCATACCAATAAGTGTGTACTTACTCATCAAAGGTAGTTTCTTCAATATGTTTTTATGCATGGAATAACCTTCCCAATCAGTCCCCATGCAGAGGTATTAATCCATAACATAATGTCTTTCACAGGTTTTTGTATTTTATAGAAAAACCATGTAACTCACTGAGATCTGTTTGGGATTTCATTAAGATGGACTACGGGCATAGACAGGAACTTTTAAGTCTTCCATGAAGAGACAACTCAAGAAGAAATAGTGATTCTTGAGCAAAAACTTTAATCAGTATAAAAAAACCCAAAAAACTATGTATCAAAAATCGATGGGAAAGTACAGAGTCTGGAAAGGTTGTGACACATTTGAGATAGGAAGAATTTTCCTGATTGTACCATCATGTAGGTGCAGTGGGCTAGCAGGCAAGGAAAATGAACACATAGCCAGGTGGGGACAGACTGAGTCATGAAAGGGTTTTTGTGCCACAAAAAAAGTTAATATCTTAATAGCCAATGGCAAATAATTAATTTTTGTTTTAAAATTAAATTCTGGTTATACTATTTCCTTCCCATTTTATGCACATACCTACTAGAGCTCCTTGCATTTTATTTTGGCTTTGGTTTCTATTTCTTTCCAGACCCTGGGAGACAGGGACTGCAGATTTGCATCCTCAGGATATGGCTCAGTATATAGGAGGGATTCAATGGGTATTTCTTGAAATATTTTAGAAATCAATGGCAACTGAGTTCACTTCTATCAAAGAGATTTTCCTGTTCTATAATTATAATTCCCAAGAACTCTTGCAGGATAAAATAATCAGAGGTGGAAATAATTTTTGAATTTCATGTCTATCCAATTAAGACCTTACTGGGATGGGATGTTTTTGTTGTTCAGACAAAGTTCCTTCTGTTCTTTTTCCCCAGACAGTATTTGCTTACTTTGGTGCACGTGGTCCAGTCATTAATTAACATTTGTTTAGATCATCAAGTAACTAAATCCTCAAAGCAGAGCTGTTTAACTCATATGAATGATATTTCACAGGTTTATTTTTCTTCTTCTGAACAATCCTAATTTTCAATATATCATTGATTCAATGAGTGTCATATGAGCTTGTATGTATTTTTTCCCTATTGCTCATTTGTAAATTCTCCAAGGAAATTTGGAAAACATTCAATAACGAGACAGTTTCTTTGTTTTCCTTCTAGATAACATGAATGAGAATGATAAATTCAAATGGAATCTAACTACTACTTCCTATCATGGTAATGTTTATAAGTAATCATTTTGATCTGCCTTGTAAAAAACTGGACAATATAATTTAAAAATAGTTACCAGGCTTCTTCAAGTTAGGTCAATACCAAATAAATTATGTGGGTAACAGTTCGAATATAACAAAATTTCTTCCACTAATAGCTGCTTTGTCCTTCCATCATCTATTCATTAATGCTCTGAGGAATACTTTAAAGTTGAAACCAAATTCTAGATTTTGATTAAGTTTCATAGATATTTTCATCACATAAATTAAATAGTTTGGGGCCAACTATGTTTGTGTAGTCATGCGGTGGTAGAGAGGAGAGGGCTAGTATTCATGTATGTCTGTGTTTTTCAGAATGTGAACATCTTTATAGGCTAGAATAATTACATATACCTTTATTCAAGATTTCTATCTGCTTCCAGTAATGTGCAACAGAACTACGATGATTTTTATTTGAGGCAATTAATTCACCATAAGCTGCACAGTTCAAATGCAAGTTCTGAAAATTTATTGTCTACATTTGGAAGACTTGGACTCAGAGATTTCTACTACAATTTGGTTTAAGCCCAATACATTTCTCATCACTCTAGATCACAATACATATCCGGTATAAATGAAAGATGCTTCAAATAGCGCACTGCTCAGGTCTCAGGATATTCATACTTACTCTAAAGAAAGTAATGTTTGCCAAAAATGGCACATTGGTACATCATTGTATTTTGCTCATAGATGTCTCACAAATTTTGCAGATTCTAAATGTATGGTTTTGTGTTTACTTTTCTATGACCTGGGCAAATCCAATTCTTTCAGGATTCAATGCAATCCAGTCCTGTTTGGAAGTGACAGAGGCGTGTGTAGGGGATGTGGTGTGTAATGCACAGTTGGCCCCTTACCTTAAAGCATGCTCAACAAATGGAGATCTGTGTGATGTGAAACACTGCCAAACAGCCATACGGTTCTTCTATCAAAATATGCCTTTTAACGTTGCCCAGATGTTGGCTTTTTGTGACTGTGCTCAATCTGATATACCTTGTCAGCAATCCAAAGAAGCTCTTCACAGCAAGCCATGTGCAGTGAACATAATTCCACCCCCTACTTGCCTCAATGTAATTCACAGCTGCCGAAATGATGAATTATGCAGGTGAGTAAAAACATGCATACCTTACTTTCTTATTTCGGCACCTTATTTGTTATAGTCCAGTCCTAACACTTGATCCCATTACATTAGTTGGAGTTCCCACCATTATCCAATGTGGTGTAAATAAAACCAGACAATTTATAGTTTTGGATCTGTGGTACATGTATAGTGATCTTTTTGAAATTTTAATGCTGGATAGGTATTTATAATAAAGCAATTCAGTATCTAAAACTTTAGAAATCATGAAATCATATTTTAAATTATATATTCAAGTTGAACTAAAGAATTGGTTAACAGTCCAGGTTTGTGTAACAGTTGTAGAAAAAAAAAAATTCTTTTTTTTTTTTGGAGTGATTATATAAGGCTGCCAAATGTCCTAGAATTTTGGCAGTGTGGCTCTTTGACCTTCAGTATAAATCCTTTCTGTGTTAAACTGGAGATCATGAAAGAGAAGTTAGCTTGAACATGGTTTGGACATTCCCAGTACACATGTATGCCAGGATGCCAGAAATGTACCTGTTCTCCTCTTCCCAACCTCACACCTGGATTCTTGGGGACATAATATTTGTCATTTATTTGTTCATAAAAAAAAAAAAAAAAAAAAAAAAAAAAAAAAACCTTAATGAAGTGCCTACTACTACTACTCTAGGTATCAGTGAGTACAAGCCAAAAATGTCTGTCTTATGTACCTTACCCTCCAGTACGGGAAGACAGTAAGTAAGGAAAAGGTATATAATAGTATAAGGTAATGAGTCTTTGGAGATTAAAAAAAAAGAGAGAGAGAGAACAGAATAAAGGAAATTGTGAATGGGCTGAATGAGTTAGAATATGAATGAAGAGATCTCAATAGTCAGCATTTTACCACACCAGAAGAAATGAGGGAATGGATCGCTCAGTAAACATCTGAAGGAAGAGATACCAAGCCAATGCTATCAAGCCAATAGTTATCTTTGTCAATGTTGAGGAAGAAATATGAGTGACAAGGTCAAAAAAGCAGTGAGGATGGGGCATGCATGGGGGAAAGTAACAGGTAATGAAACCAGAAATTAAATTGGGTTGGTTGTGGGCAGGCCTAGATCACTAGGGCCCTGAGTGATTCTGCAAGGTTGTTAGCTTCTAGCACAAGTAAAATGGAGTGGTACTGGAGGGTTTTGAGCATAGTTATGAATGACCTGGCTCCTTTATTAAAACTTTCACTCTGGCCTCCATCTGAGACTAGGCTACCTATGCAGGTAACCACTCTCGGGAACCATAAATTTAGTACAACACTCTGACTCTTTCTTTTCATTAGCACATTCTGTTGTATGTTCAAGATATGAATTTATCTCTAACATGGTCATAAATCTACAGTCCCATTAGGACAGGAGTAAGAACATGCAGGAAAGAACAACAATACCAAAGAAACGGAATGAGTCAAATTTATTTGTAATATTGATGTTGTAGTTGAAGGAGTTTTATTTAACAAATAAAATTTATTTGGCTCATGGTATGATAGTTGAGAACAAAATTTGCCATATTTTTCATCTTGCTTCTACCACTGGCAAAAGACTAAAAGATTTAATGATGTCAGCTTCCTGAAATTTTTTGGTAAAACTGCTTTCATTTAGCCTTCTGACTATCTCCATTCTCTTACTATCAGTCATCTAATCTGCAAAATAGTTCCAGATCTTGTAAACATTTGTCAAAAACATAACTACTTCCTTATAATGCACATTCTATGAGATATATGGTAATGATCTTAGTTGAGTAATAAAACATTGAAGTAAGGACTTTGTCATGCAAATGCATACCCTTTTTTTTTTTTTTTTTTTTGGTACAGGGGATTGAACTCAGGGGCACTCGACCACTGGGCCACATCCCCAGCCTTTTTTTGTATTTTATTAGAGACAGGGTCTCACTGAGTTGCTAAGTGCCTCGCCATTGCTGAGGCTGGCTTTGAACTCGTGATCCTCCTGCCTCAGCCTCCCAAGTGCTGGGATTATAGGCATGCGCCACCACGCCTGGCTGCATGCCCATTATTTTAAGGCTCAACTATTTATCATGATGAATAATAAAGTCAACGATTTAAAAAAAGGTAGCTGATTTTTATTAGTGCAGTATAGTTATACATAGTATTAGGGCTTATTTTGATGTAATTATACAAGCATGGAATATAATTTACTCCAATTAAATCCCTAGTACTTCTCCATATCCTCCTCTCTTCCCTCCCCCATCCCCTTTTCTCTAATTTTTCTGGTCTTTCTTCTATGTATAGGTTTTTTTTTTTTAAATTAGTAATATATATGTGTATATATATGTGTGTCATTTTTTCTATATATATAGATCATTTTTTATATATATATATGGTCATATATATGATTATATATATGATATATAAATTTGAAATGTACTGTGTTATATTCATATATGTACATAGATAATTTGGTCTGTTTCATTCCATCTTTCCTCTCTTTCCATTTCTCCTTCCTCCCCCCATCCTCTTCCTCTATTTTCACAGGTTCCCCCTACATATTTTTTTCTGTCTTAGTTTGGTCTAGCTTCTACATATGAGTGAACACATTCAATAATTGATTTGGGGTTTGTCTTATGTCACTTGCATGATGGTCTCCAGTTCCATTCATTTGCCAGAAAATGTCATAATTTCATTCTTTATGACTGAGTAAAACTCCATTGTATCTATATGACATATTCATAATACAAGTTAGAGTTTTTAAATTGAATTATTTCAAAAGTTCTTATTAGTGAACTATTACTATATTTCATTGATTCTATCATGCAAAAATTTTTATATGTTTTAACTCTGTTGTATCTGAAATGAGTCTTAAGGTCAATCAATGACATGAAAATATTTTTTCTTAATGTAGCTGTCGGTGTCTCTTTTTAGTTGTACACAATAATGGTGGTATCTCTTGAAATCAGAGAAATGTAAGCATGTTTGATCACATTGTTTTTCTTATATCACAAAGAGACTCTATCTAAAAATCTGTTTATCTATCAACCTATCATCTATTTAACTACCAATCTATCATCTACATACACACAAACCATGAAGCCTAATAATATTTTAAATATCCAGCACCAAGAGGACACCACTCTTTTAAACCAATCCCTGTGAAAATATCAGATGTTTTTACATAGATGGGTACCTGGCTTTGCCTGACTCTAGTGTCAGGAACTGATGTATGCTACCTTATTATCCTGAAATCATTTGCACACAACATTCAGAACATGGTATTTTTGAGCCTCCTTATCAATTAACAGATTTTAATGGCAAGTGATGGAACATGCTGCTATTGTCTTGAGAATCTGATAGAGTCTTTTGTATTAACCTCTCCTTGGTATCAGCACCTTCTCAGAGGGGTACAATATAGTTGATTTTTCTTTACAAGGTCTCTAAGGTTTATGTACCTCTCTGAAGTGTTTGGTACAGGATCTGGAACAGAATTAAACACTCAGTTCATAATTTTCCCTTCACTTTTGAAAATTGTGTACTTAATTTTTCTTATTTTAATGAACATATACATATCTCTTCTTACCTTATTTCTGTCTCAGATAGTTCACAGAGTAAGAACGGTGTCTTCAATTTCCTTTCACTATGTGCAAATAGTCCCTTAATGAATACTTTATAGAGGCAATGGAAATATTATACAATATTAGTATTCTATGTAAAAAGACAAATTCTCTCATTTTCCCAAGCAAATTCTGCCTTAGGGAGATTTCTAGTATTTATATTAAATTATTGCTAATGTAATTCAGATGGAAAAAAAAAGTCTCCTAATGGAAAATGCTTTATCACTTTATTTTTTGTAGAAGAGCATGTATGTAGGCAAATCAGGGCTTTGGGTTTTAAAATGAAATTTCTTGTTACAGATTCTTCAATTCAGGAAAGGGTTGGAAACTTCTTTAATTTTTGAAAAGTTGAAAGGAGCCAATATAAAGTCCATTTCTAATTTATCTTGTCTGATACAGAGATCCACTGGAAGCTGAGATTACTTTTCTTCCAATTATATGTTTAGGAACTTATGGGCAATTATAACACATTATATTTTCATATGTACAAACTAAAAAAGTAGTGAAAAAAAGTATTTGATTAGAAATAATTCTACCTACTTTAAAATAAATCTCATATATTTTAAATGTTATGGTACATTTATGAAATGAGGTTATGTTAATTCACAAAAGGAATATAGTACATTTAATGTACAGATATCACATAAACCACATTTCCTTAAATTTTTCAATGTAACTGGAAATTAATAGCAAAATAAAAATGAATGAGTTAGCCATCATTACCCTAAGTACATGTATGAAGACATAATTGTTGTGAAAATACTTTATATAAAACTAGCTACATTGCAGAATATCAAGAAAATAAAGATAATGAAAACACCTTGCATCAAAACATTCCAAACCCAAAATGAAAATTTTAATATAAATTTTTTTGCCATGTTAAAATTGTTGATTTCCAACAAATTAGGTATTTGCATACCAAAGTAGTTTTATTTTTAATAAAATATTTTTTAGTCCATTAGTCTGGCAAACTTTCACAACTGTTTTCTGGATGAAAAAATGTATATGACTTAGACTTAGTAGAACCCCTATTTTTTTAAATAATACTTGTTAAAAATGAATAAATAATAAATAAAAAAAACAACACCCAGGTTCAGATTTATTCTGTCAACTTCCTTAAAGATTATCAATACTTTCAAAACTTATATTTAGATAATCATTTTATATGTAATTTTATATAACCATTAATTGCATTAAAGGAACATATGTGTTTTGGCCTCAGAATCATACATTTAGGAAATTAGTAGTATTTTCTTAATCATCAACTTTATTACATACTTTCACCATTGTATTGAAAAGATGATATTTCAAATTATTTAAATGTGAGATTATTGAGAACAATGTGGCTTTTTTTATTTTTTAGCAAAGTAGCAGTCTGTGGAGCAATAAGCTCACATGTGTCATGTACCCTAAGGGTCTTCATGCACTAAGGACGCTAATCTATTTAAGAAAGGGAAGAAAGTTATTTTAGGTGATAAATATTAAGTTGGAAGACTAATATCCTTTATTCTATTGAGAAGAACTGTGAAAGTTTCAAAAATAAAATTGCTGTACATTATCTAGACTTTTATTAATAGCTACTACAGCAAGAATCAAATACATAGAAAAGTTACGAATGGATGCATTTTCAATGGATTTTCTTAGCCATTAAGTAAACTGCTAATATTTTGTTCTTGCTGCCAGAGAATCTCAAAACATTTTGTAAATTCTAATTAGAGTGGAGTGTGTTTAGAAATGTGAAATACATAGTATAGCACCAATTCTGTGGGAAAACTGACTGGAAAGGTCAAGAGCCTTCTTTGACATCACTTGGTGTGCAAGAAAATGGCCAAATGCTAACTCCAAAACCATGTTAAGATTGTAAAAATAATGATGCAAAATCTCTCAGGTAGTTCTGTTCTTCACTCTTTTTCTTTCTTTCTTTTTCTTCTTCTTCTTCTTCTTTTTTTTTTTTTTTTTTTTTTTTTTTTAAGTCATTCATTACCTGGCCCTATTTCCTTTATTTTTAATTTGTGGGGTTTTTTTTTTGTTTGTTTTTCAGATAGACATGACAATAGAGTGTATTTTGACATATTATACATACATGGAGCGTAAATTATTCTATTTAGGATCCTATTCTTGTGGTAACTTGTGTTACCCATTCTTGTGTAAGTCCATGATGTGGAGTTACACGGGCTCTGTATTTGATTAGACAAAGGGGAACGAAGGGAAGGGAGGGAAGGAAATGAGAGTAGAAAAGACATTAGAATGAATCAGACATAACTTTTCTGTGTTCTTCACTCTTTTTCTAGGAGACGCTATAGAACATTTCAGTCAAAATGCTGGCCTCGTGTAACTGGAAAGTGCCATGAAGATGAAACCTGCATCAGCATGTTAGGCAAACGGGACCTCACTTGCTCAGGAAGTGATGACTGCAAAGCAGCTTACTTGGGCATCCTTGGGACTGTTCTTCAAGCACAATGTACCTGCAGAAGTGTCACACAAAGTGAAGAGTCTTCGTGCAAGGTTTTTGAGCACATGCTTCATAGAAAATCATGTTTTAGTAAGTTCTCTAAGTGAAATCCTATCCCTATTATTCTTTCTATCTTCTATCTATCTCTCTTTTTTTTTCCACTATGTAGTGCATAACAGTAATCCTGCTCAAAAAATTTGTTCACAAAGACAATTTGTGTTTGCTATTCACTTTTAAATCTATATTCTGATTAAGATCTCTGTATTTGCTATTTTACTCACTTTTCAAAAGGTGGCTATTTTTAAGTTTATGAAATAGTTCACTCCTAGTTATCTTTTTTTTTTTTTTTTTTTTTTTTTTGGTACTGGGGATTGAACTCAGGGGCCCTTGACCACTGGGCCACATCCCCAGCCCTTTTGTGTATTTTTATTAGAGACAGGGTCTCACTGAGTTGCTAAGTGCCTCGCCATTGCTGAGGCTGGCTTTGAACTCGAGATCCTCCTGCCTCAACCTCCCAAGTGCTGGGATTACAGGTGTGCGCCACTGCACCCGGCTAGTTATCATTTTTTTGAGTTCAATACCAAAAGCATATAAAGTTTGACTTGTGTAAAGTTATAAACCAACTCAACATATCAGCATAAAACAATAACTATTTATTTATAAACTAAGTAATAAAACAGCTCAAAATATTGGCTTAAAACAATATTTATTTGATTACAATTCTGCAGATTGATCTTGGATCTACTGTTGAATTCTTCTGACAGTTTTGTCTGGGTTACTCATGTAGCCTTAGCAATCTGGTAGTCTGTTGAGGCTCCACAGTCCCAGATGGTGTTTAGCAAGCATCACTGGCTGGTGTGGCATGGTTCTTCTATAAAGGACCTCATCAGCAGTAATGTCTGGGGCTCTTTCATGCTAGCAGCAAAATTTCTAGTAGCTTATACACAAATGTGCAGGAATTTATCAAGTGTCTGCTGTTGTCATATTGTAAATATTCCACTGAGCCAAGCAAGTCACAAGGCCAACCTCAGAGCCTCTATGGAAGGGGACTACACAAAGACATGGCTATTCAAGGTAGGATTCATAGAGGGTCATTAATTTAACAGTGTACTGTATAGGGCTGTCCCAATCTATATAAAATGTATTTATCCTTCAATTTAGTTTTTTCTCCTTTTGGTCTTTAACATGTCTGCTGATAAACTCTAGTGATAAGGTAACAAACAACATTTTCTGAAGTTATTGCTTATTCCAATTTTGAGATAATAAACTTGAAGTTTATATATTTGAATAATTTGTCTGGATTCTCAAAGTGAACAAATGGCCAAGAGGCATTTTTTTCTATGAATCTTTTGGAAAGAGCCTAAGAATGTGAACATGTACTAATTCAAAGCCTCTCCTATATCCATCTTCAAGTTTAGTCCCTACCAACCTCTAGGTCTAAATCCTCTGTAGGCCCCAGGCCCCCTGGTTGTAACTAGCAAACCTGCAAGTACTATTTTCAGAAGGAAATAATAGATGTATCTTGTTTTATACCAAACCAAATATTTATATTTATGAGAAATTGACAGATACAGATACGCATCTGTGTCTATATTTATATACAGACACAGGCAAATTTTTTGATTTTTTTCTATTTTTCTTTGTAGATAACTTAGGAGATACACAAAATCAATGTGATCAAAATGATTTGTTGTATAGTAGGTAACAGACACACAACTTCAGTGTATGGTTTTACTTCCTAACAGTGTTTTCTGTGACTTAGATATAATTTCTGTAGTTAGCATGATGGACATGTTTTTAACTGAAATCATAATTCAAAGATAACTACAATGTTGTACATGCTGTCATTTTTTTAAATAATGTCTGATTAACATTAATTCTGTTTAAACTAAAAGTATTTATAATTAATGGCTCATAAAATCACATATCAAATACCAAAATAAATTAAAACAACAGCAATATATATATATATATATACATATATATGCACACATGTATATGTGTAACTATATATATATATATATATATGCACACATATATATATATATATATGGTTATTTGTTGGTGGACATATTAAATGTGAAAATATGTACACCCTTGATATTAGCAATAACTCAATTCTAGAACATAAGTTCTCTAAAACTGCCAGTCTAAGAATCCTACTTCTAGTTCCAAACCTATTTTTCTCCCATATATATTTTAATTATTTAATTTGATTTTCATAGTGTTTGACTACTAATACTTTATGAAGCAAAAATATTTCTGGAGAGGCAATATAAATTGAAATTTAGAACCCATAAACATTGAAGAACTATGAGAATATTTTGGAAAAACAAAATTTCAAGCCTATTTCACCTTTTGTTTTTATCCACCTATTCACCTAGTAAGATTATATGTCAGGAAGTTTTCTATTCAACTTTTACCTGTTGATACTAGGAGTTTCAAGTGACAGGGATATAGAACTATAGAAACTTTAAAGGCCTTCAGTCACAGTTCTTAGTATTGAATTAATAGGAAAAGATTGAAACAAACTCCAAAACCAGCCCTTAGGCTTCGCTAGTTCTAACAAAACTTTGTTTCCTGCCCCAAATATACAGAAGTAGCACAAGGAGGTCTTTGAAGGAAATGTTTATCTAACCCTTGCCCCTGATGTCCCTTATCAGCCTCGCACTCTCTTGCATTTTTAAAGAAAATTCATCTTTACAGCATATTTCCACGACTCTTGAACTTCTGCATAGTTTTCTCAAAAGGAGCAGAATGGAGTGAAACACAGGACCTAGGGGTATTTTCAGTTTGTCACATGTGTTTAACCTAGAAGTGTTGTTTCTGAAACTCTTTTGCCTTAGGCCACAATGAGCAATACATTTCACATTAGCTTTTGTGAGCAATGGACCATATTTCTTAGACATTATTTATTCTATTTTTTCAATATTAGCCATTACCCTTTGAATTGATTTTGTGATTCATAAATGTATTGCTATCTGAAGTTTGAAAACACTTGCTTTGAGTAAAACGTTTGGAAATAATCTACATTGATGTATCAAATTCAGAATGTTATAAGAATTATAACTAATTGTAGGGTAGCTAGCATTTACTGAGTGTTTAAATTTTGTCACATTTTCCAAATTAATCACACATTCTCACTTAAAAATTCCATGAGCTAGATGCTACTGACTTCTCAGTTTCACACAAGATGGGGAAGAAAACACATGACTTGTACTGGGACAGTCACAACCCTGGCTTGCTTGAAGCCCATTATGTTTCTTGCTTATGAAATAGTACAATAATCAAGCTCGTGTCTGTCCAGCCCACTCCAAAGCCTTGTCAATCAGAAAATGTAGCTCTGTTCTCTGAAATAACCTGTGGACACACACTTAAGAGGTTGGTCTGTTTCTTTGTTCAGAACTAGACTGAGGAGGAGAGCCTCGTGAGCAACCTGTACTCTGTCCCTAGCCTCCACTCACCTGCTAACATTTACATTCACATCTGATTTACTCTTCTGTCATTTCTACAGCACAGAGCAAACAGAGCTGATAGAAAGGGGGGACGTGGAAGAGGACCACAGAAATGGGAAGGACTGGTGGATCCATCAGGTTTTCCCCGTTCTATTAATGAGTAGGGAAGGTGATTTCAAGCTGAGAGGAATGTTCTCTTTTGATCTTGCATGAAACTGTCTTTTTGGTATAGGAAGTACATCATTTAGAATAGATGTGGAATAAATATGGAAATATCACCTCTCTGCCTATAAAACCTCAGCTCCTTCTCTTTGGAAAATTTGCAACAAGAATACCTATCCCTCATACTAAGGGAATGGAAAACATACAATCCAAATGTGACCTAAGTTTAAACTTTACAGACTACAGAAATGAAAATGTATTCTTCCCACAATTCCATTCTCGAGATCATTAATGTTAGAAAGATTGCTATATATTCTTTGAACTTTTGTTTGTAATTAACCCATACCTTGAATACTTTGTATATCCTTGAAGACATCACTCACACACACACACACACACACACACACACACACACACACATACACACACATACATACACACACACACCATTTTTTATGTAATCAAACTATATATTTTGTTTTATAGTTTGTTTTTTAAATTTAAAATTAAGCAGTACACCCACTTCAAAGTATGTAAGTATATGGTGGCTTAGTTCTTTTAAAAAACTGCATAGTAGGGCTGGGGATATAGTTCAGCTGGCAACATGCTTGCCTCTCATGCACAAGGCCCTGGGTTCAATCCCCAGCACCACAACCAAAAAAAAAAGTGCATAGTATCCTATGATAGAGCTATACCACAATTGTTAACTAATCTCTTATTAATGTGGACATTAAGGCTGCATGCAATTGTATATTACAGAAATTGCTGTCATAAATGTTATTGCACATTTTGGCTGGCATTTCAATAGAATAGGTTTTAATCATTAGGATTAATAGACCACAAAATTTTCTTTTGCATTTTTACCTTTGGTAGAAATTGGAAAAAAGCATTTATCTTAATTACATTCTTAGAAAATTTTCATTTTAACTTACATTTTTATTATAAATAATGCTGAGGATCTTTTCAGTGACTGCAGGTAAGATCTTATTTCTTTTTATGAATTCATATTCACTACATAAAACATCATGCTTCTTTAATATCAGTCATGGAATTTTTGTTGCCTGTACATCAATTTATTTGGTTGTGAGGATCTGCTGACCTGCACATCTCTTGCAGTAATCTGAATTATTGGCCTCCTATGGCAAAGTGAGGCCCCAGTGGGAGATGGTCTTGGGCTCCGATCTGGAACCTGCTCTGTGCTATAAAGGTTATATGAAGGACAAATTATTTAACCATTTCTTGAATACTCAACCATCTTTCCTCAACAAGATAATTTATACTGCCTTTTTGAAGAATTGTTTTTGATAAATGATTGATAGGCACCAAAAAAAATTTATAACCTAAATGTAACCATCAAGAATAAGTGTATTTAGCATTCAGTTCAAGAAAAATAACATTTGTCATGATCTTTGAACTTTTTAAAATTCCTGTCAACCAATCACCTAAATTTAGTGTTTACTAATCCCTTGCTTCTCTTTCTAATTTTACCACATTTTTAAACTCTAATCAGTAATTTTTTTTACTTTCAAATTCTCAAGTTTTATGTAAGTGGATTTGCATTCGCTTTTTTGCAAATTTATTATCTTCAAATGAAGCCATGTTGTGATGTATAACTTGGAAATTCCATTATTTTTCTCTGTAATATTGTTTCATAAAAATACCTGCAAATGTGATATTTTATTCTACTGTTGGGAGATATTATTTTTCCCACTATTTTGCTATTACAGATTATGTAGCATGATCATTCTAAAACACTCAAGTATCATATTTTGTTGGACAGCAGTAGTTCTCAATCTTTGCTAAACATTAGATTCAGTGAGAAATAAAAAAAAAAGATCTGATGCCAAATAAACCAATAAAATCACAATATCCGGTGGCAGGACTTGAGTATCAGTAGGAGTAGCTTCATGTGGCCAGTGCAGTCACATAAGGCTCTGTGCTCAGAAGGGTCCCAAGCTTGGGGTTTAATGCTTAGCAGTCATCATCTTGAAATTCTTAATAATTGTATCTTTGAGTTTGTGTTTTATAAAAGAAGTGCAGTGGTGCAATGAAGCATACTAGAGTGGCTTGGAGCCTCAGCTCATGAATATTCTGCCACCTGCCACTTCCCCTCTTCCCAGAGATAAACAGGCTCTCAACTGCCTGCTCCCCACCCCTAGGTGCCCTCTGCCTTCCACACCCCACCAGGGCAACTGCTACTAGATATTTGCCTACTTTCCAAAAATAATATTGAGCCTTGCAACCCATAATATGTATTTTACTGTTATGTTTTTCAATAAGTTTTTTATTATTTTCTCAACAAAAATACTTTCTCAATAATTTTCTTTCCCAACACTGGCTACATTTCTAGGCATTGTTAAGTATCACAATTGCTATTTTAAGTCATATCTTTTTAGTATTATGTTTTCAAATTCTTTGGAGTTGTATAATAGACATTCAATTATTTTTTATAAATAAATTTCTATGCAGAAATGTTTTAAATACTCATAAATTTTAATAACTTATTGAATTCTTTTGTGCTTTCTATGTTAATAGCCATATGCTTTTCAACAACCATAGTTTTGTTCTCTACGTTCAATGCTCACTTCTTCCCTTTGTTTTTTGTCCTCCTTAACTCTCCCCACAACATCACTACCCACTTCTTTGTCTCTTAGGTACTGATCCACCCATTCTAGCCTAGCCACTGGGTATAGATCTATTCACAAAGGCATCTTTCCTTTGTGGGTTATCAACCACATCATTCAGGGATTCTCAAAGTCCTTGTTTTATTCGTACCATGAACAATTGAATATTCTTTCTTTATTGATAAAATTTCTGTCTTCCTTTTTCTCTCCCCTTTCTTCTGATCCCTCTGGATTCTTTTTCTGTGCTTACCACAAAGACTTATGAAATTGGCCAACTAATAAAGCTTGGCTCTAGGCTTTCTCCTAAAGAAACTCAATTCTTCCTCTATGAGATTTCTTCCATGAAGAAATGAGTACCTCTACATTGATTTATAATATTTAGGGAAAAAGTTTTTACTAAGCTTCAAGACCCAGTTATTTGCCCAGCTATTAGTATCTCCTTTTGAACTTAATATTGGACTACCTGATATAACAAATAATCTCCAGGAAGCTAAGTGGCTTTACACAGTGGGAGTTTATTCCTTGGGAACAAAAAGTCCAATCAGCATTAGAAGTAGGCATTTAGAGGATACATTTCCAAATGTATCTTTGATTCAACCTATGACTTCAGAGTCCTCTTTGTGTAGCTGAGGAGAGGGAAAGAGAGCGAAGAACGCACCTAGGTGCAGTGGAACATTTGATGGTTTCGTGGTGGCAGCAGGGAACATCACCCACACCCACAGTCTATAGACCACAACCCACAAGACCACACCTATCTTGAGGAAGGCTGAGAAATAGAGTCTGGCTTTGAACCAGGAAGAAAGGCCACTGTGGCTATTAATCAACAAGTAATTCTCTACCATAGTTTACCCTTACTTTTAGAAATATTGGTTTTCTTCTTCTGTTCACATAGATAAAATACTTATCCCATTCCCCAAGGAAGACATTCCAAAATTCCCCAAATTTACATCCAGCTCTAAGGCCAGGATGCTGCATGATTTGCAATCCAGATATTGTGGTGCCTTTTCATAGATAGGCAACCTATGAAATAAAAATGCTATGCATGTCATCCCACCCAACATGAACACTAACAACAACACACCCACTTACACATGCATTTACACGCACACATAGAATATGTATCAGAGATAGCACAACCTCAGCAAAATCATTCTATTTAAAATAAGGGGAAAAATAAAATAAAATAAGGAAAAATGTGGCTGGGCACATTGGTGCACACCTGTAATCCCAGAGGCTTGGGAGGCTGAGACAGGAGGATCACAAGTTCAAAGCCAACCTCAGCAATGGTGAGGCACTAAACAACTCAGTGAGACCCTGTCTCTAAATAAAATACAAAACAGGGCTGGGGATGTGGCTCAGTGGTTGAGTGCCTCTGAGTTCAATCTTTGGTACAATAACAACAACAACAACAACAACAACAATAATAATAATAATAAAATAAGGAAAAATGGGTGTGCCATAGCACACAATAATGAGATCCTGCTGGGAAGGCATGGAGAAACCTTTCTAGCAATGTGGATTTCCTTAATTAGATCCTGGGTCAGATGTATTTTAAAATCCACCTCTATGTCTTCCATTTTGTCCTAAGGTTCTTCCTAGTCCATTTTTCTCCATGGCCATATCTGAAGTAGGTTAGAGGCAGGTTTGCCCTCCTTGGGGAATATGGGGCTCTCATAAGCCAAAATTTGTTCATACAGTTTGAGAGATTGAAAGTTCTTTTAAAGTTTGACAGTCACGGGATTTTTGCACACAGTCTGGTGGTTTCTTTGGGAATATAATCTCTTAAACATGCTTTAGATTTCTAGTATATTTGCTTTCAGTCAGTTACATATGCCAGCATCCACAATAAAAAGTATTTTCTTGAATTAGTTCCTAAGTCTGCCTTATTTCCTTGCCTCCTCACCTCTGTGCTGCTCTCTCTAATTTAATGTTTTAAGCTAATCTGAATAGTAGACTGGAGTGTAATCTACTCTTTGCTGCATAGTTGAGGCAATAAGTTTAACCTAGAACTACAGGGCCTCTTATAATTGGATTTAACTACTTTATCTCTTGCTATTTGGGACCTAGGAACAGTCAGCTTTTCCTCATTAGAAGGTCCTAATTTTAATCCTCTCATCTCTGCTTAAAGACCAGCCAGTTTCTACCTGAAGTCATCATTTTATTGGAAAACCATGCACAATGCTGTCTAATCAACTCATACTATCACTCTTGTTCTCCGAAACCACCTCATTTAGTGCTAGGTGGATATTTGATCTCCCTTTTAAATTGTGCCAGATGCTTTGCCCCTGTAAAATAAAGAGGGCTCTCTATCTTTTCATCTTCTAGTAAGCATTTCCTCACTATCTGACTGCAACACAATCTTGTACATTTTATGGCTATATGAAACCTGGCAGTACCTCCATTTCAAGGTACCAATTATATAGGATAAGCCATCAGTAGCTACTGTAACTGACAATAATCCAGATTTCAGTAGATTATTTTCCCAACCACATAAAATATAATTACACAGGGAAAAGTTGAGATGCCTTAAAAGAGGAGTTTAGGTGTAGTTCAGCTGTTTAGTGAATTTGGAAAAATGCTTCCACTGAGTGGCTGCAGCCTTTTCTAAGTTCACAGATCCTTCTTCATTTATCTTGCTAATGCAGAAGAGATCACATGGATACTTTCATGGACCAGTTGTAAGGGCGTTGCACATAACTTCCATTGGCATGTATTTAAAGGGGAAATTGGGCAAAGTAGTTTAGCCTTGTACCCAGTAGAAAGGAAAATAAGTTTGGTGAGTAGCTAGCCAGTCTCTGCTACAGTATTTCCAACAAACATTTGAAGTAATATGACTTCCTAATATTGATCCTATTTTATTATCATTAGGACCACACTAATACATACTGGACAGTTTGAAATCATCTTTGAATATATCTATTATGCCAGCCAGAAAGCAAAACATAAAGCAAAGGCTTATGCATAGTATTTTATTCAGGAACACTTTTAAAGGAAAGGGTGAGTGAATAATCAACACAAATATATGATATTGAGTTGTCTTCTAGTTCAGCTAACTAAAGTTTGCTCCTTTTACAATATTTTATGTTTTCTGAAATACACCACAGATCTACCTTTACAGGGAAAGAAAGAAGAAAATATTTACCATTTGGAGCCTCTCCCTCATTTCTATTGGATATCCCCATAAATCTTGATTTCTAGTTCTTTCATCTAGTGCATGCATGAATGCTGAGCAGAGCCCCATGTTCAACTGATGCTGCAACAGTGGAAAATCATGGGAGAAGAAAGACTATGGCATATGGCAAAGCACAAGGTGAAGCACTGAACAAGGATATATGTAATCAGACACTCTAGGACACATTTTGATGGTAAAAAAGGAAGGCAACTCCATATTCAGAGTAGATATAACTTTATATCTATAGTAGGGAGGCATCACTGCTTCCTTCAGGATAGAAGGATTATAGTTTTATTAATCTACCACTAATCTGCCCAAATATGATCTCCATATAAGTCTTTGTTGGTGATGGTAGATTTGTCATTCAGCATTAGCAGAACCTTGACCAACCAGCATCAGGAAGAGGAACTACTCCCTTTTGGACCCAGGCATAGCCACATTTCCTGCCACCATAGCTACTCTCTTCGTATCACAAGCATGGAGTAGCTGCAGTGAAAGCCTAGCTGACCTCCTCTGGATGGATCACCAGTATACATGCTTATGGAGGACATTTTATGTGGTAGATACTCTCTGCTGGGTATTAATCTGAAATACAGAAATCTATCCACTTTGTACCCTTACCACAGTTCTTCCTCGTGTCACTTTTCCTCATTCCTTTGTCTAAAATCTTCGATATTTGCTCTTTTCATCCCTTTGACCAAGCAATTTACCACTCACTACGAATCTTGCTTCTATCCACTTCTCTTTCCTAACAGAGTAAGCAACCAAGAATATTGTTCATTCTTTGATGAAAATTTCCCTTCTCCTGTGTCTCTAGGGCCACCTCTGTGTTTGTAGTGTGTGGATGCTGTCCACTTATAGTAAGCACTTCACTCACATTTCTGGGAACCAATTGCTTAACTGATCTGTTAATACTCAGTAGGAATTTTATTTCAAAAGCTAAGTAGTCTTATAGTAGGTGGCATGGCCTTGTCTGGAACCCCAGGGATCTCTGCTATAACTCTCCTAATAGGGCTTAACAGAGATGTGATATACCATCCAGAGAGCTTGAATGAGATTAAGTGTTTGAAGTTCCTGCTACATAGCAAATATTATACACATTTTAAACACTTGAATTTAAAACCATTGTTTTGGTTATAAAGTCAGAATGGAATAATTGGATTCTATTTCTTTGCTTTCTTTCTTTGTGTTATAAAGATGATACACATTGTTAGGAGATTCTAGTAAGCTTTCAGTGGAGCTAGCTGATTCCCAAATTCTATTGGAAACATTCTTTTCATTATAAATGAAAAACCTGATGGTCACAATGACAATCCCAAATTATAGAGGAGTATTAATAGATGTTGAAGTTTTGGTTCTCAAATCCAAATAATCCTCAGAAATATCTGGAGAGTTTATTTAAAATATAGATATTTTGCACTAGCCACAGTAATTCTAAATCAGTTGGCCAGGGGTGGAATTCAGAATCTGTATTTTTTTAAAAATCACCCAGGTGGTTCTAATTTTAGCCAAGTTTGGGAACCACTGCTCTAATCCACATGTGGGAAAAATTCAGTCACCAGCCATAGGTCCCAGAACCTCATTTCACTCACACCTCTCAGGGAATGAGAAACGTCTGTACTGAGAAAAGCAGGACTAATAAGACTAATACTGCACATCTCTCAAGGTGGCCTTCTACCCCTCAGTGCCCCCAAACAACTATTGATATGCATTAGCCACTCAATAAATAACAAATGAAAGAATGAGTGAGTGAATGAATGAATGAATGAAACAGTGTCTACCACATCTCAGTGGCAGCACTGTCTTTGAATCCCACTATTTTTCTTTTTTTTAATTCAAAGTTGTTGTATTTATAATAGTAGTATGCATTACAATTCATAATACACATATAGAGCATCTTTTTACATAGCACTGTTTGTATACAAAGTATATTTGTACCATTCAAGTCTTCGATCATGCATTTAGGATAATGGTATCCATCTTATTCAACCACCTTTTCTTTTTTTTTTTTTCCCTCCATCTCCCCTTGCTCCCTCCCTACTGTTTTTTCTTTCCCTTATTAAAACCCTCTTAATCATACATACATCTTCCCTATTAAGAGCCTCAATCCTTTATGTTTCCATTTAAGCTGGAATTTTTCAATTCAAATATATGAGCAAAAGAATCAGGAATTAACAGGATCAGGCTGCTGCTGCTCACTTAAAGAAAAAAAAAAATTTCAAGCCACTTCTTTTTTTTTTATTCCAACACTTTCTTCTTTATTGATCTACCTTCAAAAGTTCTCAGTGATAAGGAACTATTTTACATTCAATTCTTGAGTGTTGTCAACCCTGTAAAGAAGCAATTGATCCTAACATATTTTTGTTCTTAAATGTGTATATCCCCTTATATATCCATCTGATAATATCAGGATGACAGAGATTGTTCCCAGGAGATTTGTAGAACCAGCTGGCTTTCATGAAATACTAATATATAAACTCCTGAAAATGCATATAGTCTTGAAAAAAAGGACTGCTTCTCATTAATACCTGTTTCTATCCTTCAATTTTGTGTAGCCCTACTTCTTACCCAACTGTCTACTGATGCCTATATTTGATATCAAGGTGCTGGCAATACTTTTATTCATGATTTTATTCATGATAGATGATTTATGTGACTGCATTTCATCTTGCCTTACATTTCATCTGTCTATTTCAGTGAAGGTCTGGATCTAAAATAACATTCCATTAGTGACCATTTTTGTAGAAGGTCTTTTAAACACACACATACACACACACACAAAGGTGCATTATATGTAGTTTTGTATTTAGTTCTTAACTACATAAAATGTACACTTATTTTTAGCAAAATAATTTAAAGACTGTGAAAGTAAATTGATACAAGCTCAAACTCATGTAAAATTCTTGTCTTAATTTTTGTTGTCATCTCATTGCTGGTTGTCTGAGAAAGAAACATCCATTGCAAAAGTCTCTTTTTTCTCTCTGTCATGCATGTGCATATACACACACACATACACACACATACAACATTCTCTTGTAGCCAATTCATATGTTAGTATTCCAGAAGCTTTATGTTGAGTTTTGGCTTTAAATAAATCACTTCATCTAGCCAAAACCACTGACTTTTTCTTGGTTTCTACACAAAACTCTAATTCAAGTCTAGTTTCCCTCAAATTCAGTCCAGGTGCTAAAAATGTCTTCTGGTTTTCTAAGGAACATCCAACAGAATTTTTCTACTCTGTGTTCATATTTATAACATAGTCTCTAAACAGTCCAGTGTTTTGTATTTTCTGGATTAAAGTGGCTCTGTGGTGAATTTGTAGGCCATCAAATTCATAGACACTCACTTATAAATGTATGTTTTTCCTTTTAGAAATCAGTGATTATTCCTATAGGATCTTGTTTTTCATTATTTGCAAACTCTTTTGAATTCTTTAGAGAACAGGCATGTGTATTTTAAGTTAGCAATAAAAAGAATAATAAAAACAAATAAACCATTTCTTTAAAATGAGTTTAGTTACCACTAAATGTAGAAATTTACATCCATGGCAAATTCTGTAATGTTTGGCTTTTATGCTCTTGAATTTATAGACTTAGAATTCTGGATATTTCTTTGGGTTTGGTCCTCAGGGATAAATCAGCATATTTAACATTTATTAGCTTTCAAATCTAAAATATTAACCAAGCCCCTTCTTCTACTCCCCTACTCCCTCAAGCCAACTCTTGAATTTTGATTAAAAATCATGAACAATAATGTCAGGTTGGAAGTGTTAATAGACCTTGTTAGACAGCCTTGGAAAGGCAATACACATCAATATGTCTAAAATGGAAATTAGAATAAGCATTCCCAACCCAGAACATTGGTATAAAGATTATGTCATTTAATTCATGTAAAGTATCTGGAACGTGGTAACACTTTGTAAATAGTAACTCTTCCTGTAGGATTTGAGGAATTTGGAAAATCATAGAAACCAATAGGTTTATATAAACATTGTGATGTCACAGGTGGTATGGGAAGATAATTTCTGGAAGTTCTAAGGTTTTACATTTTCTCAGGATAGGTAATTGCTTAAATAAAATTTTATCTTTGAATAATTTTAAGGCAGATGCTCAACATGGGCCAATCTATCACAAACCTTATTGTGCATAAGAATCACATGATTTCTACTTAAAATGCAGATACTGATTCAGTAGATCTGGGATGGGGCCTTAGATTTATGTTTCTAACAAGTTCCCAGGTGAGGCCAATGCTAATGCAAGGATTCCACTTTCAGTAGTAATGACTTAGATAGATTATCTCCTAGGACCATTTCTTCAGAAAAAAAAAGTAATATACATACAAGTTACATACTCATACATATGTAATATATATAGGTAATACTATAGTAAGTTTTATATATAAACTATTAATAAATACAATAAACTATCATGGTTTGGATCTGGAATGTCTCTCAAAGGCTCATATGTCTCCAGTGCAGTAATGTCCTGAGGTGGCCTTTGGGGAATTAATTGGATGATAAGGGCTTTGACCATTGACGGCTGAATGGACTAATGGAACAAGAGACTAAGTTGGACGAAAGGTCACTGAGGCATGCCCTGGGAGAATTTATCTTATCCTGGCCCTACACACACACACACACACACACACACACACACACACACACACTCCCCCACACCCTGCTTCCTGGCTGCCTTCAGCTGAGCCATATCCTTCTACAATGATATGTCTCACCTCCTACCCAAAGAAGTCGAGCCAGTTGGCCTTGGACTGAATCCTCTGAAACCATGAGCCAAAATAAATTGTTCCTTTTCTGAGTTGATCTTGTTAGATATTTGGTCACAGCAACAATATAGATCACCCTAATTGACTTGATGTATGATGACCATCTAGTAATCTGTTTTTCATAACCACTGGGTAACTTAGTGTCATGAGAGTTCAAGCAGATGTCCTTATAGGTTCTGTAAAACTCTTGAGATAGTGACTTAGAGCCCTCAGTCTCAAACTTTAGCTAATTGGAATCACATAGAGTGCTTGTTAATTAATAAACATTGACTTAGAATAGCCATTCTTAGGGGTTGGGGATATAGCTCAGTTGGTAGAGTGCTTGCCTCACATGCAATGCACAAGGTCCTCGGTTCAATCCCCAGCACCACAAAAAAAAAAAAAAAAAAAAAAAAATAGCCATTCTTTACTTAAAATTAGCAAGAGTATAAAAGTGTTCTCCCCAATCATCAATAGACTCATAAACTACATACTGCCACTGGAGGAGCTATGATTACTTTGTGGTACCATCCCTAGTATCATGATCCTCAAATATTTTAAAATTTGCTTGCTCTTTTGGTGTAATAAAAATCTCCCCACCTCTCTTTTTGGCAGTTTATTTATTACAATAAAATATCCCCAGAAAAAGAATCACTTGTTTGGTTGAAGAATACTGAGTTGATGTGTGGTTTTATTAAGTATAATATACTATTACTATATTCCAGATGCATTAATATCAAAATTGTCATTCAACAAACATGAAAAAGTAGAGTTTGATCACTGGAAGAATCCCCATTGATTCCAAAGCTTTGTTGTTCACGTTGGTTGCCAATGATCTGATGGACTCAAGAGTCAGAAAGTGTCAGAACAGTGTCATCACTTGAGTTTCAGTAGTTTGCAATGTTGAGAAAGTAGTACAGAATGTGTGCATCGCAGTGGATGAAATTAGGCTTGGATTTGAAGTACACCCATCCTCTAGAGAAGATTACTTGTTGAAACACCCAAAATATAACCTGATTATATTCTTGTGAGTCATATTTCTCAAGGTAACTTTGCAACATTAGAAGATACTTTGGTCCCAGCAGTTGGAATCTGCATAAGAACTCCAAAAATAGAAAAATCACAGGCCTTCAAGCATATTCTAGATTTACCTGACTTCTCAAGGATAGCAGTGAGTGAGTGAGACTTAGCTATAAAGAGTAGATGATGTGGAATTCTCCACAATAGTGTACTTTGGGCTACCCTGGAAGGCACCAGTCTCTAGAATAGGGAGGCGGAGACTATAGGTAAGCTTTGTCAATGCATAAGTTTTATGTTTGACACCACATCTGGTGCTGGTACTCTTCAAGCACACTATCAACTGCCTCAAAGAAACTGCAGAGGGAATTAACAACCAATGGCCAGAAGAAGATCTTTAAAACACTGCATTAATAATAACAGCATCAGGATCTGGACAAACTCTTGAAAATAATTCATTTAACCAACTAGAAGAAAAAAAAAATTTCCCTCAGTATATCATTCTTTTTATTGGTACATTATAATTATACATAATAGTGAAATTCATTGTTACATATTTGTATATGCACAATACATAATTTGGTGGACTTTATTCCCTAGTACCACCACTTTTCTTTTCATCTTTCTTCCATAGACCCACTCACTCTACTATACTGGGTTTCTGTGTTCATAAGATCCTTTTTTTTTTTCCCTCTCTGGCTTCCATATGTGAGAGAAAACAAGTGATGCTTGACTTATTTCACTTAGCATGGTGTTCTCCAGTTCTATTTTCCTTAAAATGATGTAATTTCATTATTTATGGCTGAGTAAAACTCCATTACATATTCTATATTTATTCATTTGTTGATGGACACTGAAGTTGGTTCCACATCTGGGCTATTGTGAATTGTGCTGCTATAAATATGAGTATGCACGTATCACTAGAGTACACTGACTTTAATCCTTCTTGATAAATACTAAGAAGTGCTATAGCTGTTTTACATGGTGGTTCCATTTCTAGTTTTTTGAGGAACCTCCATACTAATTTCCACAGTGGTTGTATTTATTTACTGTGCTTGTTCAGAATCCCTTTGGCTATTCTGGGTCTTTTAATCTTCTATTTGAATTTAAGACTGTTTTTTCTACTTCTGTGAAGAACCTATTGGTGTTTTGATAGAGATTGCATTGAATCTATAGAGTACTTTTGGTAACTTGGTCATTTTAATAATTTAATTCTGCCTAGCCAAGAACATGAGATACACAAACATTTAGTGAGGAAAGTGGGATCAGGTGGGACGCTGACCTCTGGTTGAGAACAGTGACCCAGAACTGATTCCACACGTTTACTATATAGGTTTTATCATCAAAGTTTATTTGTGGGAAAGTTTCTACAAAGCCAGCAGGCTTGAAGATCACAACACTGACAAGACATTATGGTTATCTTGCTATGCATTCTTTAACCTGGGAGTGAGTGTCTGAGTTTCAAGATTAAGACTGATATCTCTGAGCCTTTGCACAGTGTCCTCAGGCTGGTGTTGCTAGAGCAATTGGGCAATGTCAACCAGTACTTTTACACAGAGGGTTTCCAGCGCAGGTGTGCCACTACAACCATGAGGCAATCAGACATCTTGATCCACATCATTGCTCCCTACAGGAGTGGTAAGAATAGACATTCTTGTCTCTTATTCCTAATTTTAGATCCCCCATTCAGAAAAATGCTGACTTTAAGTTTTTTTTATATAGCCTTTATGATGTTAAGGTAAGTTCCCTCTATCTTTTGTTTCTTTAGTATTTTTAACATGAATGGGTACTGAATTTTGTTGAAGGCTTCTTTTGCATCCATTGAGATGATTGTGGTTTTTGTCCTTAATTGTCTTTAGGTAATGAATTCTATATACTGATTTTTATATGTTGAAATTTTTGTGGGTCTGCCTACCAGTCATATCTCAGCATTATTAAATGATGACATGGAGAAATCTGAATCCATATAAGCTATAATATCCTTAAAATGGAGGGTTGGTGAATATCTAAAGATATTAATTGCCCTTTCAGAACTGCCTCCTGACTATAAATGCTAGATGCCCCGGTATCTGTTTTCTCATAGTCCTAATTAAGGGCTTACCATGTGCCATGTTATATGCCTTAAATAATTAATTTAATTTTCACAAGCAATATATGAAATATTATTTTTCTTTTACACTAGAGGATACTAGTGTACCTAGAAGTTAGTAACTTATCCAAATGAGACGTCAACAGAGCCAAAATTTAATGAAGGCAGGTTGGGGCTTGAGAAACTAACATTTTAACTACTATGTTATAACTCCTCTCATCAACTGATGTGAAGTTTATAATTGTTAATTAAGTATAAATGTTAGATCTCCAAGGGGCCATGTGTGTGTATAAGAAAAGAATCCTTGAGCAATGTGTTTTACCATAGGTGATTGTTGTATCATGAAAAACAAGAGCCTAGGAAATGAGTTTTTTTCTTAGCTCTACCAGATGGTATAGAGCAAATCAGTTATCCTCTCCCTAGACCTCAGATTTCTCACATAACTAAGTTTGAGTAATGGTGTAATAAAAGTAGATGATCTCTGATAGTAGATGTGCCTTAATATTCTTGGGTTAGGCAACTGAGACTATGATCAAGAAAAGTATACTTTCAGGATGCTTCCATACTATGTAGAGAGCTACCTTGTGAAAGAAAGTCCAAGGGTCATGCCAAAAACTTTTCCTTCCAATGATTATACTAAAATTTTAAGAAAACCTGCATCATTTCTTTCTTTATCCTTGTAAAACTACTCATTGTTTCAGATACCTACATTGAGATTTGCAGTGAAAGCATTTTCTAGTGTTACATAACCTTTTATTGCTTTGTCTTTCAAATTCTCAGCAGGTTTATAAATAATGTGTTCCATGATCATAATAGGGCATGTTCTTTTATTTTTACTGCTTAGATGTTCAAATCTACAAGACTGCATCATTTTTAACAGGGAACACCTAATTTCTGCCTAAGGTACACTCAAAATATAAGGTGGAACTTTGTCAAATCCAGTTAAGTTGCCACTTTGCCCAGGCACTGTTGTGTGTGTGCATACATTTAAGTGAATATGAGTGCATTTATTCATTTTTATTTTTGTAAATCATTTGTATAGGGAATTTGTTTTAAATTGGCCAATTTAAAATTAGATTACAGAGAAAGACCTGGCTTCCTTTTATCTCTCCAAAAAGTTGACTGTGAGGCATAATATCTGGTTGCAGCTTGTACCTTTGTTGGCTAAGATCTAGTCAGATACTCTAAGGAATTTTCTGGTAGGTTTTCTCTTAGGACCTTTCAAAATTCACAACTGTCTCAAGAGAACAGACATAGACAGTTGGGGATGGAGGGGATAGTTCCTAAAGATGTAGCTCATTCCAATGGACACAAATGCTGGCTTTAGTTGTTTTACTACTAGGTTTTCTTGCACACAAAAGTTCCCAATAAAATCCAGCTGGTTCAAATTTTGTCTGCAGACCTGAAGCCCAGCAAATTTGGCTTGGCTTCTTATTTTGTGGAAAATGCTTCACACGGCTGTAATCTGGAAATGTTGAAGTGTACAAACCCTCAACAGAAACAACAGGAGAACAGCTGTCTCCCACCTTCACTTTCTCCCAGCTCTGCTCTTAAAGGTTTGGAGAGGCTTGTGGAGGAAGAGGGAAAAATCTGCCACTGAGAGTGAAATGTATGAATCACTCATGACTACCTTTGTTGCTTGCTCTATGCCAAAACAGAAAGATTAAAGAGTTGCCAGTGATGAGTGAGACAACTCACTTTTTGGCATTACTAGAGAAGAAAGAAGCATTTAAGATCATGGAGGGACTAAAACAACAAAACAATATTGCTACAATTTGAACAATAACAGGCTTTAGGAGGTGGAAGCATTGTGTTATCTTTTCCATTTTCCACCCTGTGCTTTCATTGGCCTCATACAATCCCCTTGTTGCCTATAATTGGGGAATGGAGTTAGTGCCAAAGCTGCATAAAATAAGTAGTCTTTCATTTATATTTTTTTGTGCATCATGATTGTGTATGTGAAGTCATAAAGTCATTATGAACATGTGAATTCCTGGCTTAAACAGCCAAGTATTCTTGTGACAACAATATAATAGCATCAGATGTATTCCCATAAAACACCATATGTGGGCACTTAGTAGTTACTGCCCTGGCACCTACATAATGGGATATCATCTTAAAGAGGGATTCCTAAGAAATAAACAGAATGTTGGTACGCAGACAAACAAAGTCTCTTCGACGAGATGGGTTAGCAACAACTAAGGATTTGCTAGGAATCAATTAGTGATGGCAATAGTTCATCTTTCATTAGAATCAGAGTCGTCAAGTCTTTTGCTAGCGTTCTTTTCATGGATTCATGAAAATCCTTTGCAGCTTTGCAAACATTAAATATTATCTCAATCTAAAGCTACAAGGATGCTCTAAAATCACAAAATACTTAGATTTTGAAATCTAGTAAATTAAAATCTGTGCCCAATGTAATTTTTATTCTTCTCATCCATTATTCTTTGGAAAGCATATATTTAGGACATGTGGTATATATCACAGCAAATACACTGGTTTTCAAACTAGATAAAATAACATGGAGTGGTTAGAGCTGCTTCTTGGCACATGTGTTTAGTGATATTATGACAGTGTGCCTCTGTGGCAGAGGCTATTCTTCTTTGTTTAGTTCCTTGCTGCTGTTGATGTTCCAGGATGGAATGGTTTCATTTGGTGGCCACTACATTTGCTTAAGTTTTCTCGATCACCAATGGGCATCAAGTTTGTCACAACTCTGGTACTGATGTAAATTTGCATTAGCGCCTGAGTCAGACAGCCAGACACTCCCTGTAGGAAGATGACAGGGGCTTTCAAAATCAACTCAGTTGGGAAAGGAGGCCAGAACCCACTGGTTCATGATTGTATATCTACTTTCGTGGGGAGGCAAAACTGAAAAGTGGAAAACAATATAAATCAGTTCTCAAGGGTCTTATTTATTTTTTCCCAAGGGGTGACTTATCTTAGTAACACCCTGTGACATATTACTGGGGTCTTTGGGAGAGAAGATGAGGCTGCTGGTGTTTTAAGTTTCCAGGCCAGCAGTGATTCAGAACCTGCATTTCTATTTACCCAGTCTTCCTAGTGTAATAGAATGTCTAAAACTTACAATGGTATTTTGTTTAAACTCCATATGGTAGTTATTACCTTGGAAATGTACACTAAGCATATGTCTACAACCCTAATAGCTACTTCCAACACTTCTACATGGCTGCTTTGACCCAGTCAATTTTTCTCACTATTTTTTTGGCCCAAATTTCCATTCCAGAATGCCTACCATACAATGCAAATATTGTTGCTTTTAATTGTTTTTGTTCTTTTAATACTGCTGGGTAGCTAGATGTAAAGGGATTTTAAAAGGGATTATCTTCTGATCCAAATACTTTTTTTTTTTTTTTTTTTTTTGGCAGTTAGTAAAACTGGTTTAGCAGTTACCATCCTTATATCTGGTTATTCTCCACCATTTGCTTATTTTTAAAGTACTTTATCTGTTCTACAGACCTCTCTTCCCTGTCTTTTCCCAAGGGGTGACTAATCCCAATCCCTCTTCTCTCAATAATTTGTATCACACTAGCATCACGTAATATGGTGTATATTGTGAATCCTCTTTTTCACCTCGAAAATCATGTTTTCCAATCTCTACTGATGGTTCTCCTTCCTGATTATACATTGAGAATATCTGGAAGAATTTTGAAATGATGGATGCCTAGTACTTTATCTGTACTTCTCCCTTGACCCATTACATCAAAACTACCATGATAGGAATTATTAATCTTTAAGTGCTCTATAGTTAATAATCATATGTGACCCCTATTAGAACACATTTTTCTGATTACACAATTATGGCTTATATTGTATTTCTAGCCTCAATGAGAGACTTTACAGCCTTGCCTTGCTTAATCCTCATAAAAAGCCATTAAGTATTATTATCCTAATTTAGTAGAATAGGAAACTGGGGCACAGAAGACTTAAAAAAAAGAAAGAAAATTAGTTCAAGCCAAACATTAAGCAAATTTTAACGAAGGGTAATTAATCCATGGCTGGAAGTCCACGGCTGGCCTCTTTCCATTCTGCTTTTCACTCCACACGACATTCCATTGTCTATATTTACTAGCAACCTACTTTTATATATTTTTATTATGCCTTTGTGTGGCTTATGTAAAGTGTAAAAACAGCTGGAAAAATCTGTATTTACAAAGAGGCTTATCTCTTCTAGTGTAATTCATCCTGAAGTTGTTCATGGATGACAATGTTGTGATCTGAATTGATTGGGTATAAAATCCCAGCAGATATAATGATGCAACAATAATACATATTTTTGAGAATAAGGTGAATTTGAAATGGTGCAAAACATAGTAGCACAAATAAAAGAATATATAAAGGGACAAATAACTGCTTGGCACAAGGTAAGTGCTTGATAAAATTTATCATGTTACAATTCAGTTTTATTTGATAGGCAAATTAAAGAGTGGGTTAAAAAAATCTTAGGTTCATGAGATGACATGATGATTCAGAAAATATTTGGAGTGAAGAGGAAACAATAAAAAAATGTGGCTTGTGCCCCTTGCCAGATTTTTTTAAAAATTTTTTGTTTTAATTAGTTATACATGACAGTAGGATGCATTTATGCACTTTGATATATCATACATAAATGGGTATAATTTCTCATTTTTCTGATTATACATGTTGTAGAATCACATTGGTCATGCAGTCATATATGTACATAGGGCAATAATGTCTGTTTCATCCTACTATCTTTTCTAACCCCATGTTCCCTCCCCTCCCCTTCCTTCATTCCCCTCTACCTAATCTAAAGTAACATTATTCTTCCCTTGCACTGCCCCTTCATTGTGAATTAGAGAAAACATTCAGCCTTTGTTTTTTTGGGATTGGCTTATTTCACTTAGCATGATATTCTACAGCTTCATCCATTTAGCAGCAAATGCCATAATTTCTTTCTCTTGAAGGTTGAGTAATATTCCATTGTGTAAATATACCACATTTTCTTTATCCATTTTGTCAGAAAGATTTTTACAAAGAATATCAACAGTCAGAATGTCTGTAGAAGGCACTGTGATTTGAAGATTCCTCTCATTGATTTTTAACAATAAATTATGTTTTAGATATCATCCCATTTAAATAAGGGTGCAGAGCCTCAGTAACTGGCTTAAAATGATTGAGCTAGCATGAGACACAGCCAGGTTCTAATCCATATTTGATTCTAAATTTTGTGCTACTATGTTCTGCATCATTTTGCTGGTCAACAAAAATACTTTTTTTTTTTTTATACTTTATCTGCTCTCTTCCCTGACTCTACCACCTATTGTATTTTTATCTTCTCATGCCTAACTTTCTGCTATAGCATCACAGTTAGATCTCACCAACTAAACCATCCTATAGAGCATGGCTAGACTGTCAAAGCCTGCCTTATTCTGCCATTTCTGTGTGCAGAAGCAGCCATTGCTCTTCATTACTCTGATTTTCATCCATCTCACATCTAAATTCCTTCATCTTCCAAGGACACTAGAACAAATCAGCCTTATTTCCCACCAAACCCACAATGTGAACTTTTCTCCTGGTTGTCTCTTGCTGATTCCCCTCACTTTATTCACATTACTCCCCATACTGAGAACAAGACTGAAAACTTCATGACAGCAGGGTCATGGATCATCCTGTGACTATATCCCCATGTTGATAATCATGCTGCTAGCTTTGAAATAGGAAGTAATTACTTAACTAGGCAATCTTTACTCAGGGCCAAATATGATGGTTTCTGCAACATGCTTCTGTGGACATTGATAGGTGACCAGGAATAAATGATCCATGAACTCCTTTTGGTTCTCCTAAAATGGTTCTCCTAAGTATACAGCAGATTCTAAATTGTCCATAGCCCATGTGACTATACTGAGAATTGAAGAATGGCAGATTAACTGGCAGCAAAAGTGGGATTAATGTTATATCATACCAACCTCTCTAAGGGGCAATAAGAGTAGCATTCGGAAAGTAAGGCATTTCCCAAACCACAGGTGAAAGATTTTCTTGGTTCCCAGAGAGAGAAAACAAGAGAAATTATGGTGCCAAGTGCTTAGTAAATGCAAGAATTATAAATTAGAGTTTATATTGGATACAGAATATTGTCAGTGTGGTGTTCACTGGTTTTCCACTGACTAGTTAGAAAAAGAATACTCAGTGAGCATCTTATATCTGCCCCAAATACATAATGCTTGTCTACTAATCATGTTATTGGTATGTATTACCCATATTTTCTAAATCCATATTTTTTATGGATTTCCAAATATATCCCCTGGAGAAAAGAAATTTAGGTAATATAGTCCAATCTATTATATTAAAAAACTAGAAAATGCAACAAAATTGCACATAATTTGTCTTACACAGATTTTCCATTTTTAATTTGCATAGCTCATAAAACTATAATAGAGAAATATTATTTCATGGTCAACAGTTTGGAAAACTCTGCCTTTTCTAAAAAGCTTTAAATTTACTGTTCCCAAAACAAGTTTCTGAAATGCACAACAGAGGGTCCTACTTCATAAAATGATCTGGGAGGATCTTTCCAAGGAGGCTATATTGAGGTGGACACTTGAAGAAAGAAAGAAGTCTACTCTAGAATGAGGCAAGAGCAGGTGTCAAGTGCTCCAGCAAGAGGGAGGACTTAGTGTCCAGGCTCTTATTGGCTGGAATTAAATATCCAAAGAAAAGAACACTGGAGAAGTCAGTCAGTTTTATATCATGTAGGACCTTCTAAACATGGTAAAGTTCTTAGGTTTACATTTAGTTTCAGTGAAAAGCCATTTAAAGATTTAAGTAGGGAAGGTACACTATTTGATTCAGGTTTGAATAATTCTGAATGCTGTTGATTGGAGACAGAAGAATGGAAATAGGAAGATAAATTGAGATTATTAGGATATATTTATTGAGGCAATGATGATGATGTACAGTGATTACTTTAGCTAGTTCAATGGAGATAGCAATGAAGAACAGAATTAAGACATACATTTAGATCTAGCACATGCCATAGCTCTACCCCTAGTTTGATGCCCAGCAAAGAACCTCTCTCTCTCTTTCCCTTTCTCTACACACACACACACACACACACACACACACACACACCTGTTATATTCTTATACACATAAAAGTATAATTAACCCAGAACTAATTGGCTACCAGGGCATGTGAATGAAGGAAAGGGGAAAATCAAGGATGATTTCCGGATTATCTCAATCATATGGATTTGTTGTATTATTTACTGAGACAAGAAGTAGAAAAATTTGTTCAGGTAAAAGAAAAATCTAAATTCAGATTATGACTTGTTAAATTTGATATAATTGTGTGATATACAAGCAAAAATATAAAGAAGGAAGCTGAATATAAAACTGTATTTTGCTTAAAGTCATTGAAAAATTGAGGTCACCTGGTGAAATTATTAGATTTATATTTTTATTGAAGAGAAGAACCAGGACCGAATTTCTAAACATTCCAGTATTTAGAAATTGGGACTAGCAGAAGTCAAAAAGGAAAAATAAACTGAAGTGGCCAAGATGGCTTTAGGTGACATTTTCAGAATCATTTCAGTGGCAGAGTGGGGATAAAAACTTGTTTGGAAATGTTGTTCAGTGAATTGGGGCAAGGATGGGAGAAAGTTGTATAGACAGTTCTTTCAAAATTTTTGGCTAAAGAAAGATAATCACAAAGTATAGTTGTTTTTAATATCTTTATTGATGCATTATAATTATATATAATAGTGGGATTTGTTGTTGCATATCCATATATGCACATAATATAAGAATAAAATTTGGCCAATATCACTCCCCAGTATTTTCCCTTTCCCTCTCCTCCTCCCTCCCCACAGGAAAGGAACTTTCCTCTACTCTACTGATCTCCTTTCCATTTTCATGAGACCCTTTCCCCCACCTTTCTTTTCCTTTTTTCCCCTCTAGTTTCCATACAGGAGAAAAAACATGACCCTTGGCCTTCTGAGTTTGGTTTATTTATGTTAATATAATAGTCTCAAGTTACATCCATTTTCCTGCAAATGACATAATGTCATTTTTCTTTATGGCAGAAAACTCCATACTACATTCTATCTATTCATTCATTGATGGACACCTAGGCTGTTTCCATAGTTTGATTGTCGTGAATTTTGCTGCTATGAATATGGGTATAAAAGTTCATTTTAATATTGATACTTTAATGGAGTAGTGTAGGATTCTCTCAAAATGGCTAGAAAATATATTACTGATAAGAGGAGGGGAACAGAGGTAATAGGAAGGTCCCTGAGAGATCATCTTCAAAATGGATTTTGGTGGTGAATGCAAAGGCAGCCAACCTGGTGTTCATGATATTGAGAAAGCACCTGTGGGTAGATCATCTCTTAATCTCCAGTATCTGTCAACAGTAAATGTTTATAATAGTTGTTAAAGAAAGGTAAGAAAGAAAGGAGAAAGGAAAGAAAAAGAGAAGGATAAAGAACCAGCAAATGAATAATTTCTTTGGTTTCCCCTTCCATTATCATTATAGTTGTGCATTATTTCTCAGAATGGTCCCCAAGAAATCAGTTAACCTAATAATAGTTTAAATTTTCAAAACAATATTGCAAACATAAATATCATTAGTCTGATTTTACAATGAAAAAACCAGGCTCAAAGAAATTGACTTTCTTCACTTTTCTTGGATATCCCTATTCCAGTGCACAACATGCTTACTCTTTGCATATCAGTAAACATATTTGATGGATGGAATTAATCTCCTGGCCATATAATCACTTAGCCAATTTTTATTGATTATACCTATACATTGCAGCAGGGACATTTTAAGCAGGGATTTACATTTTAAGAAATGAATGGTGAAAATTATGCAATTTATGTGAAGACGTTTGACTAATGTTAGTTCAAACTAGAACAAACTAAACATTATACAGTGACACTTATGTTATTTCAAGTGTGAGAGTTGAGAATACATGCTTTTTAACCATTAGATAATTGATTGAGCATGGCATTATGATAGCTTAATTCTATTGTAAGTTAGATTAATTGTCTATTCTCAAGAAGGTTGCTGAATAAGAAGATTTAACCACACATTTCTGCTTTCTTCTGCAGATTTGCTAGTTTGTACAGGAAAGACATAATGCAATTATATACTTTTTTTCTTTTCCATTTTAAAACTCAATAACTTAAAAAACGTTTTGGATCATCTCACCATTCCAAATAATGTTTTGGAGATTTTCTGAAATGTATTCTTTTTTAAATTTTCAAAAATTTTCCCTGTTTTTCTCAATCAGCCTATGAAAATAACTATATAAGCCAGCCAGATAAATATTGCACTTCTTGAAAAATGTGGTAATTAGTAAATTTTCTATTTCAAATTAAGATATCAGAAATCTATCTGGACAATCAATGGTACTGTCATTTATATATTTATTCATTAAAAATATTTGTACATTAAGAACCTCCACATATGAAACATGAAGTTGTGAAAGTTATAAAATATAGAGCAAATTATTCCCATCATTATCTTACATTTGTCTTTAATACTAACTTGCTCCCCTAGTACCTGTCTGATATAAAAAATTACTGCTACATTTTGGAGATACATTTTCTTCATTAAGCTCATTTTAGACATAGGCAATTTTTCCCCCAAGTTGACTCCTCTAAGTTATTATTTAATTAAAATGAAATGAAGTCTTACAAATTTGCAGATTGTGGTGTGTTTAATTTCTTAAATGATTATATTTCAAATATACCGGCATTTATTTTTTAAACCATTGCTTTGTATCTGATCTACTGTATCTTTTACAATGCATTTATCATTCTATAAAAAAAGACAGCAGAATTTTAAGCCTCTGTCAGCTCTCAGCCACTGTTGCACAAGGATTTTGAAAGGAAAAAAATACAATTGATTGCATCTCTCCAACTTATTTAGGGAGAATGCTACTTAAATTTGTTCCTAATGCAAGGTTGAAATTAATCTTGATTTCCCATCAAATGTACAGAGATTTTATAGTACAGTGCATAATAGTGTGAAATTCCTCTTGGGTATAAGTTAAGATAAACAAGTCACTGACAATGTTTATCTATAAATATAGCAGATGGTGTGGGACTGAGGTTGGTAATCAACTCTGCCGACTTTAATTTCATGGTTATAAAATACTGTAAACCTCACTATTTATGAAAGATAGGGAAGAATCTCCAATGGGCTTCAGTAGCCAAGAAACCCTCAGCAATATTAATCTCTCTAACTGATATTCAGTATCCTCCTAGGGTGTAATATTTAAGATTGTGGAGCGATTGCTAGACACATTCAAATTTTCACTGGGATCATTAGCTTGCATTTCTGTCATTGATCTATTATGACTTTGTTAATGAGTTCCATGTGAGTGAGATTTAGTGAATGAGACAATTCTTCCTAATCTTTGCTAGGTGAATCGTTAACACTTACTTTAAGAAGTTATATATCTAAACGATGGCCTAATTTGTCAAAATTAATGCTTTTTACTGATGCTAAGGTAAGTCAAATTGTGATACTACTCAGATCAAATGTACTTATGGATAGAATTTCATAAACATTATAATATCATTTGAATAGTCAATGTATTTTTATATACACATATATCTGTATATATATGCCATGTGTCTGCCTAAAACTTTACAAAAATCATATAATTTTAAAGAAATCAAAAATATTTATCCATCATATGTTCAATTGATATAAATATAATATTTTAAATATATTTTATTATAATCATTCATTTCACTAAAAATATATATGTTCAACTTGATTAAATTCTTACAAAAAAGGAACATTATTATAAAAGATACTGTTTGAGTTGTTCAATTTTTCCATTCCAACCTTATAGTGAATATCAAAATTTGTCTTATAAATATGGAGGTATAAAAAAATCTCAAATCACACCCCTATTACTTCTATATTTTGAAAAGTTTGATTTTTCAGTTTTAAGAAAAGTATATGATAACCTAGTGTGCAACTTGAAGGCTAAAATTTTTTGAGCTGAAGATGTTTTAATTGTGTCAGAATTTTAAATCCAGGGCCTTGTGTATATATATATGGTAAGCCTGCTGAGCTACATCCCCAGCCCAAGAATGAGCTTTCTAAGGACCAATCAGTACTTTTCGAGTTCTTGTATTGCTTCTCCCCAATCCACCCTGAAAATTCTATACTGAAACTCCAGCCTATCTGTTAACTGATTATTCCTAACATAGAGCTCAAACTCTGGGTTTCAAGGGATTCTGAACAGCAGCAGCCATGAGTGGAGAAAGGACTGGGTGGAAACTTTTGATAATACATTTTCTCATCTCCCTCCCTATTCAGAACCCTTCTCACTGGTTTTTATTGGATTTAAGACCTCACTATTTAATGCACTCATTTCTGTAAACAACTGTCTACTCAGATTCCCAGGTACTATATTGCATAAAACATCTAGAACAGAGAATACCAAAGCCTCTCTAAATTGGAGGTTTCCCCTCACTTTCCTTTCCTTTTCTTTCTTTTTTGATTTTCTTTAAATGCCTCCAAATTGAGCTGAATTATCACCATTGAAGAAATTGGTTATTGGGCTATTGGTTATATTGTATATTTGTATGTGTGGTGTGTTGAGTCAAAACTTGAGGTGATTTCTCTTTGAAGTGATCAATAAAAAGCAGCTTAAATAGATCAATTCATTTTTAAGATTACATCTTCTTGTCTTTAAAGAGGAAAAACCAAAGAAAAGAACATACCCCATAGGGAATGATTTCTTTTTAAAACCTGGCCCATAGGAAGGATGCTCTCCAGAGTTGTAAGCCTACTGGAAAAGAGTGGGAGCATATTTCTCAAGAAGACTGGGGCCTCAGAGCGACTTACAGTACCTCCTCACAGTGACAAAAATAAATAGGTATCTCGTCAGTAGACTGAAGGTCTAACTGGCCAGAGTGGGGAGTGGGGTAGGTCTGAAACAAAGGGAGACAGAACATCATAGATAAACAAAGCCAGATATTATAGTGTCTAAGCAGAGGAGCACATTGGGCATTTAGTCTAAGGACTCTCCTTTATGGGTACTCATCTGTGCGTCTTAGGGAGCACATTAAAACAATCACTCTTATAAAGAAGGAATCTTTCTCAATATCCCAATAGATAGCATGAAGTTACTGTCTTGGATACAATGAGTAATAAATATAATCTTTTTTTTTTTTTTTTAACTAATCTTGGTTTGGTTTGAAAAAGTTTCTATAAAAAATGATCTGACTAAAAGGAGGAAGAAAACAAACTTAAAAATTAAGATGTTCCTGATTACATGCAAATTATCAGATTTATTAAAATAACATCATTGAAATAAATTGTTGCCTTTTAATTTTAATATTAAAAACAAATTATAATCATAGGAGACAAATATATGCTATTTAAAAACTTGAATCTCATTTTTGTCATTTTTCTTCAGATTATCCAATGCTGTCTAATGTCAAAGGCATCACATTGTATAAAAGAAAACATGCCAAGGAAATTACTCTAACTGGATTTCATTCCCCCTTCAATGGTCAGTTTAAAAAAATCTATCCTCTATAATAATTTTATTATTTATTTCCTGTAAAAATCCAGTGATTTTTAAAGTCTTTTATTTGTAGGGCAAGTCATCTTTGCTGTGATGTGCATGACAGTCACCTGTGGAATCCTTCTCTTGGTTATGCTCAAGTTGAGGTAACTGAACATAACTCAGAAGGGAAGGGCTGGAGGGAATCATTTAGCTGTGTTAAAGCACATTTCACAATGGCTGAGCTTACGCAGGCCCTGAGAATGAAAGCTTCTCCATTAAGACATTCTAAATCAACTTTTATGTGGGATAGGTCCATGGAAACATTACTCACGGTTTTCAAATGTAAGGGAAATGTGATCATTGGGGATTTTCTTATGTTGCATTTTACAAGCACATATGCATTGCATGTTGCTTCCAATTAAACTGTTATCAGTATTTCCTCTTGATTTTTGTGCAAAATACAAATGGAATTTTGTTACAGTCTTTTTTCAAATTATATGTAGAATTGGTGAGCTCAAATAAGTAACCTATTGTGTATCTCAAAAGTTTTTATTTACCTAAGATGATGAGGCCTCACAGCATACCCATAGAAAAACATAGTCATTACCTGACATTAATTGATTCTTTCCGAATCATCTTCCTTTACAGCATTCATGACTGGAGTGTTGTAATGTTCCATCAAGTATGTGAGATTTTTAAGACTAGAGATTCAATCAAACTCTAGACTTCTGAATTTGGGGGATTTAAAATATTTTAATTTATTTAGTATTGACAAATAGATACAAGATGGTATGCACTAGCTTACCTTCCATTTAAATATAACTTCATATTTAAATATCACTCATTTTCCTTTGCTTTTACTTTATAGACGTGTATATGTCCAATTTGAGTATCATAAATGTTAATGAAAGAGAGAGTGTATTTACATACATATGTACATATACCTATACGCACAAAAACTATATTTATCAGTAAGATTCTGCATAAAGAAGAACCAAACTATTGGCTTTTTTTCTTATCTCTTGACATCTGACATCCACACAGACTGGCTCAGTCACCTGCACAATGCACATAGACATTGTTCCTCAGAAGCAGCCTAAGAGATCCAAGATGAATAGGCCTTGACAACCAGGAAAAGACAATGGAGGACAGAAGTGGGGAGTGTATGGCAATAGCTGAGGGTGAAGTATGGAAGAGTGTATATGCTGCTGAAAGACATTCCAATTTATTTATTTTTTAATGCAATGCAGCCAAAGAAAGTATATCTACTTGTTCATCCAACCCTGCTAAGTGTTTAATATGTTGTTTACCAAAAGCAGTACCAAATAATCTGCTTTGTTCCAAGACCTTAAAAGTTTTATTTCTATGAGAAGCTATTCCAGGCATTCTAACATACAGTTAGAATGGGGGAATTTTTTTTTTTTTTTTAAAAACGAGAGAGAGAAGAATAGGAAGAAAAATGACAATTTGGATGTTACAGTTAAATATATAATACTCCCTAGAAACACACTAACTATTCTATAACTGGAACTCTACATTTGGAAACTGATTTTTCCCCATTTCAGGCACAGACTTCAAAACAAGTATATTTGTAAAATACTTATACTAGCATACTATTGAATTTTGCTTTTACTTTTTTGCAGAATCTCCAGAATATCAAGTCAAATGAGAGATCCTCCACCAATCCAAATACCTGGAGGAGTCATCATTCATTGAATCACAGATCATAAACAGCCACTTTCTTTAAAGCAAGTCCCTATAGCCAGTCAATGGAATCCTACAACCATCATTAATAAGGAAAATGTTAAGATGAATTTAATGATATTAATTATAAAATGTAAGGTATAGTGATATGACATGAGGATCATAGATTTATTATTTTCTTAAGAAAATATTCTAGTAAATACAATGAGTAGAGAATTAAAGTTTCCCTTGAAGGCAAAAGATGTTAACCAAAGTTACATTTTGCTTTTATGATGAATATAAATGCACATAATAATAACTAACTGCCTCAAAATTTGAGGTTATAGTTAACAGTTTTATTTTTCTGATCATTTTTATAGGTTTCTATTAGCTTGCCAAAATGGAAATGTTAATAAGAATATCCAACACATCCATTAGCTACATAGTCTTACATATTTTCAAATCATTACCTAAACCATTAGCATTAACTTTAATTTCCTAAATATGTTTGGTTAGATGAGGAGACTTAAAAGTCAAAATGATATCTTGGAATTTTTGTTATTTGAATATTTTTGAATTTTACTTTTTAGATTGGATGTCTTTATAGCCATAAAAATGCAATATAGGGTCAATGTGTATTTCAATAATGATGTATTTTGATTGTGAATTTATTTTTTATGTTAATTTTTATGAACTTCTGCAATAATAAAGTAATATCTTAATTGTTATTTTCTATATTGTTTTTATACCGTTACTTTTGACCTGGTTTAACATTACTATGTAATTGTGACCAGAAAATTATGGAAAAGATGTTTGTTAGTTAAATTTTTGATACATGTGTGTAGTTTAACTGTTTGCAACCATATCAGTACCCATCATCCAGAATAGCAATGAAGTTGTATTACTTACAGTGGCACAAAGGAAAAAAGTATTTAATAACCTGAGGATGCTAATATTAGTGACATATTTACAGTTAAAAGTCAAATGTTTTCTGCTTATTTGATCTCAATTCTATTAATATTCCCTGCATTTCAGATTAACTTAAATTAAATTTAAACTTAATATTTGGACCTGTGTATTCACAGTATTTGAAAACCTTTCACCCTTAAAACAGGTTAGAAAAATTTGGTGAGTCCCAGGTGCCCCACTAGGAGTTTGATACATTACAGTGGTCGCATAGAGAGTTAATGTGATGAGAATGTAGGGATTTTCATCTCTAAAATACTGCTATTTAATTTAGATTTCCTAATGTCTGGGAAAGTGTGAATTTTCTCTAGAAAACAGAGGAAAGAAGTCAAGTTGTTTTTTAGAAATACTTTTCATGTTGAGTAGCTAAGGCAAAAACAGAGTGTGAAATAGAGGGCCTCCCCCAAAAGATGGAGCCCTGTCTCTTAGACCAACAAGAACAAGAGGGTAGAACTGCAGAAGGAAGAGTCATCATGGAGCATTTAGGAGGCTTAAATAGTCCCCTGTCTTCAGAGCAGGGGGTACAAATTGACATAATGCAGGACATAAAACTTTTTTTTCGTCCATCAGGACTGAAACACGAAGCGTCCTTAAACACCAGGTTAAAGAGTCACCACAGCTAAAGTGTTACTGGTAGCATTTTCAGGACATGGCCCCATTTTTACCCTCATTGTCTACTCATCTGCCCTCTGGGAAGCCTTTCTTAACATGCTATTTCAGCTAGGCATTCTTGCTAGTTCTTCTGCACCAAGTGCTCCCCCTTCCTAGCTCCCACACCTCACTATAATTGCTTCTTCATTCCATTCATTAGTATCCTATCACTGTTAATTTTTCTCTTTATATCACTCTATCACTTCAACCTAGTCATTTATTTGTGGCATTTATCACTTTCAGAAATTACCTTGTTTACTTTATTTTTCAAATCAGCAATGTATTTGTTGAGAGCTGTACCTCCAGTACTTAATATCCTGGCTAAGAAATAGCATATAATTAGTGATACATAGTATATTTGTATAGTATATGTTCAACCTATAAGTTTTGAGCAAATTAATTAATCCAGGTATTCAATACTTTTTAGCTAAACATTGCAGTTTATTTTAAGCAGTCCTACTGTTAAATGTAGCCCCTGTATACAATCATTTACCTTTTTGCTAGCAAACTTTTTCTCATTCAGAAATCTGATAAACCCACTCTCTTATATAAAACTACTTTGTACCATTTCATAGCCTTCCAAGTGAAGCAATTCATTTACTGACAATTACTTATTGGCCGTACACTATGTGCTAAGGAATAGAAAGCAAAGATGAACCAACAGATGCAGTTAAGTGCTTAGAATTTACTGAGAAAGGCAACAATGAAGACTATTTCATACATTGAATAGATGGAGACTTGAAATCAGATATTTGCAAGGAGTTGAGGTTGTAAGGATCAGGTTAAGAGTAGATTTCAATTGGTGTCATTAGGACATGGCCCCCATTGGTGTCATTTAGAAAACTGGTTCATTTAGGTAGGGATAAGATTGGAATGGAAAATGGCAGTATGCCAGTTATTTTCAGATCTGTTCCCATCTTTCTCTACCTCTTATATATCTTCAGGACATATATGCAATACATAATTGTTTTTGATCTACAACTTCTAGTTGGATTCAGCTAATGGTGAAAATGGCAGATAGAGGAGATATTCCCCTGGATACCTCCTTATTATCTCATTCTGGGTTGGCTTTTTCCTTTAACTTTTTCCATTAGTGCGGACTTTCCTACATGGTTCTCTCCTTCTGGATTTCTGTACAAGTTTCCTTTCCTTTTCCTTTCAAGTTTGGTGGTACTAATAGCTCAGTTGTTACTAGTACTAGATGGTACAGTTTCTGTATTACCCATTTTGGTTTTTCTACAACTACCCACGTGTGTAGAAAGATTCTGTAAATCAAACATTCCTAAGAGTCATGCACTTTAGATAAATGGGAGTTGGTCCTAATTTGAGAATGACATCTGCTTCTATTGATTCTCTGACTGATGGTACTGGTTATTATATCAGGTTTGGACCAATTGATTTTCTAACACCAGCAGGACATCCATGTGGAGTTACCTAGTAGTCAACTTGAAACTATGCTGAGACCTGAACTAGAGTCTTTACATTTAGAGTTTTCCACTGTCTTCCTTACATCTCTCTCATTCCACATGAGAAAGCCAGTTTACACCGAAGACTTGCTTGTGATTTTGTGAAAAACCATTGTGAGGAGGGGTGGCCAGATGACCAGATGGCAGAGATAAAGACCTCTCCCTAAAAAAATTTGGTCACTGATGAAATTCCTTGCTGGGTAGTCTGAGTATTCCAGTAATAAACTCTTGTACCTCTTGCTGCTTCTGCATATTTGCCCACATCCTGCTTTTTCCCACAGAATTCCTTCCATAAACTTCCTCAGGCATTCCTGAGAGCTGGGAGTCAGCAGAACAGCACCAGCTGAAACTCAGCGAGCTGAATCAGAAGGGTCTCTCAGGAAGGACATTAGGGCAGAAGGAAAACAGGGACTGTGTGGTCACTCCATACCTGGGGCTCACGTCTGTTCCTACTTTTTAATTCCTTATGAGTATCCTGAAAAACAGATTTGGGAGTTATTAAGACATGTATCCTATTCATTGTTATAGACAGTGAAATGAACACAAATAAAGAACAACTAGAAGATTTCCTCTCTTGTTTAGAATACTCATAATGATGAGCTCAATAAACCCAAGAATAAAATATAAGGGACCAGCAGTCAAAACGATGGCACAGCTCCATAGTGCAAGGTTAGTGTGCATCCTCTGTGCACTGACACTGCTATTTTTACACATCCTTGCCTGCCAGGTTTGCTCCTCCACACTTTGCTGTCTTCATAGGTTTGAGATGAATACCATCTGGGCTGCAATGATTTACTGTACTTTAGTTTCTCAAGTTGTTCCCAGAGTGCCTCTTTGAGGCTTCAGTGTCTACTCAGACCACACTGACTGCACCCCAAAACTTCAGGCAGTAAAATGAGAGTCTCCAAAGCATTCACAGAAAAATCACTTACAAGAAGTGTATCTTTAATCAAAAGTCATACTACTTACAGTTGTCTATAGTCTTCTATAAAAAGGAGAATATATATCTTTAAAACATAGAGGCCTAAAGTTCTAGTTAGGTAAGATTGTCAGATTTAAATATGATAGTAAAGTCAGGGAACTTCATAATGTCATGGAATTTTTCCATCCAGTGCATACTATTATGTTAATAGGCCTGTGAAGTATGATATATAACTATTTTGAGCGTAATGGATTATTTGGTATTTGCATCTATAAGAGAGAGACATATAACTGGATAAAATATTTCCTAACTATTTTATGTCTAGCTAAAAACATAACTATAAATAGAAAATATTCATCTTTCAAGTAAAGTCTTCAGTTGTAAGCTGAAACTTAGATTTTGATATTATGTATATAGTGCTAATTAAGCAGAATTTTTGATTCATAGTTTAATATATTTGGACATAAAGTTACATGTTATTTTCCATGGGAAGACACTTTTAAAATGAGTTAAGGAGGATATATTTCTTTGATTACCAAATTTCTGTATGTTACTTTCCACAAAGTAATACTATACAATAGAAACAGTCTATATGTATTTAAGATGACAAGCATTCAAAACAGAATTATCATTACAATACTTCAAGATTTCATTGAAATTTTCTGACATGAGTTATATTGCATAACTGTCTTTACAAAAATATATTTTCATAACATCAATATATTTAGATTTTTAGTGAATGCTTTATTGTGTTTGTTACATTCTTTTAATACTTTGAAACAAAGAAATTCTTACCCTTAAAAGTTCTTATTTCATGAGTGTTGAAGATAATATGACTAATACTGGAGGATGTTATAAGAACAATGTAACATAAAAAAGGAATAGTTATAAATACAAAGATAGAACTATTATCCACACACATGGACTACTCATGACAGTATAATTGATCCTTTTAATTAGTAGAGCCACAGAAAACAGTAAGAAAAACAAAACTGTATATGATTATTATTGTATATGCTTTACATGCACTATGTAGTTAAGTACAAAAAAAAGCGAGTACTACTTTTGTCTACTTACAGAATTTAAAAAAAAAAAGAAAGAAAGCAAAAACAAAAAGCTTGATGGTAAAGAGGTTAAGCAATTCCCAAAGTCTCACAGCAATATGTAAAAATTAAAAAAAAATTGTAAACAAAAAGACACATCAGGCCTGGGGTTGTAGCTAAGTGGTAGAGAGCTCACCTCTCATGTGGGAGACACTGGGCTCAATCCTCAGCACCACATAAAAATAAAATAAAAGTATTGTGTTCATCTACAACTAATAGACAAATAGATATAGATAGCTAGATAGATCAGATGCCAGAATCTTCTATCTTTATCTTGATTCCTAAGTCTACTAATAATTAACCCTGATTGTAATTATGAATGTTTTTGTTTGAAAAACATCCAGAAAATACCTATTTTAGATTTTCTTCTCTAAGATACTATCCATATTTGCTTACAAGTTATGAATTAGAATGCTTCACCTGGAACTGAACAGCTTAAATAATAAGGAATACATAGTATTTCCTGTAACAAAAGATCCAAGGCAAAGGATTTCTACTGCTGCTTTACTTGGTGATTCAAAGATATCTTCAAAGACAGAGTTTTCTTTACTGCCATCTTGATAGTGAGGTGGTAGCACAATTAAGGATACGTTTAAATACATGGAAACACAGCAATTCAAGTTGCCATAATTGATCTAGTATAATAAGAATTGACTCTGAGTCCCGAGGAAGAAGGGTAAACTCCCAAACAACTTGTTCTACAGCAAGGATGTTAGAGCAGGCTTTCAGGTAGGCAGCCAACAGATTCTGCTACAACAGTCTAGATTATCTCCATGATGAATTAAAGCACAGAAAAAATGGCCTCAAGCAAATAAACTGGATCAGTTTAAGCTTAAGCTCTGTTTTCCATTTGGCTACTTGGAACCAAATGGCCTACAGGTACCTAAGATAAGTGTTTCTCAGATGATGAAAATGCTCAAGCTCTAATAATTCAGTGCTTTCTTTCTTTCTATTTATTTATTTATTTATTTATTTTTGTGGTACCAGGAATTGAACTCAGGGGCACTCGACCACTGGGCCACATCCCCAGCCCTTTTTTGTATTTTATTTAGAGACAGGGTTTCACTGAGTTGCTAAGTGCCTCGCCACTGCTGAGGCTAGCTTTGAACTCCCGATCCTCCTGCCTCAGCCTCCCGAAGTGCTGGGATTACAGGCGTGCGCCACCACGCCCGGTTCTTTCTATTTATTAATACAGAAATTTTATTTAGTGGGGAAACAGTATCAATTGTGTTTTGTCATCAAAAGAAATATCATTTTCAGTGAAGCCCTTCAAGAAACTTGGGAATCATTCATTTGCTAGGGAGGGAGAACTTGAAGGTTGTGCTGCTAATAGCCACACTACAGAATCCTATGAGTAGAGGATGAATAACTGAAACCTGAATTTCTGCTCTTTTCTGAGAATTATATTCAACATAGATGTGCTTTTAGAGGTCTTAGCCATGGTGAAACAACAAGGAGTAAAGGTCCCCCCCCAAAAAAAAAAAAAAAGAAAAGAAAAAGAAAAACAGAAAATTCAGAAGAAATAGCTGTTACTGACAAGCTTCAGAGGTACCCATTTTTTTCTTTAATTCTTTTTTATTTTTTTGTGCGTCTGGAGATAGAACCCAGGGTGTTCTCTCACTGAACTACATCCTTACCCCTTTTATATTTTTGTTTTGAAACAGGGTCTTGCTAAGTTATCTAGGCTAGCCTTGAAGTTGCAATCTTCCTGTCTCAGCCTCCCGAGTCACTGGGATTACAGGTGTGTACCACCACATCTGGAGTTTTTGGTTTTAATTTAGTGATAATTAGTGCAACTATATGAACAATGATAGGACCAAACTATTAGAGTTTAAAAATAATAACCTGAAGGGAAAAATATGTTAATGCCCTTAATGTCTTATTAATAGATAAAGAACTTGGAGATAAGTTTTGAGGATATTGTTAGAGTGAAATGATAACTGAACTATGAAGATTTATTTAGTATTTCCAAGATTGTTTTAAACTTGGTGGAACTGGGAAGGAATGGTGATCAGAAGTTAATAGAACTGGGAGTCCTAAGCACTACTGGTGGCAATACTGAAATGCATTAGGATTGTTTGTTATATAATGAAGTATTCTTCATACAAAATCACATAAGTATCTACCCCATTGCATTACCCCATTGTTGTTATTTTTAACCATATAACTAGGAAATTTAAAAAAAATATATACTGTTTTACACAATCCATTCTGATAGCCTTAGGAGTACTGCAAATTTCATCACAAGTATTAATTTGATTCAATTTCATTCCCTCCTTTCCCCAATTTTGTTTTTGTTTGTTTATTTGTTTGTTTTTCTGATTTGATGAAGAACAGGAGGAAAACAAGGATAGGAATGAGGAAATCAGCTAGAAATAGGCAAGCTCTAGAATGCTGAGACAACAGCTAACAAACATTGTTTTTAAATTTGTTGTTATAACTGATACATAAACACAATGAGGTACATATTTATAAGGTAATGCGATGCTTGGTATGCATTGTGTTATGTTTAAATTGGGGTAAACATTCTTCAAACATTTTTCATTTATTTATGGTGAAAACATTTAAAATACTTTCTTCTAGCTTTCTGAAGTATACATCATATTATTGTTATCTATAGTCACCTGCTTTACAATAGCACACCACCAACTTTTTCCTTCCATATAACTGAAACTTAGTACCCTTTTGTCAACCTCTTAACATTCCTTACTTCCCCATACTATCTCCAGCCTCTGGTAACATCCTACTCTCAACTTCTATGAGATCATTTATTTTAGATGTCACGTATGAGTGAGATCATGCAGTACTCATTGTACTCATTTTTCATCTGGCTTATTTCACTTCAACACACTTAGTTCCATTCATGTTGTCATAGGTGACAGGATTTCATCATTTTTATAGCTGAGGAATACTCCATTAAGTGTGTGTACCACATTGTCTTTGTACATTTTCTGCTCATCAGCATTTGGTTTGTTTCCATTTCTTGGCTAATGTGAATAGTGCTGCAATGAATGTGTAAGTGCAGATGCCTCTATGACCTACTAGTTGCATTTCCTCTGATATATACCCAGTAGTGGGATTGCTGAACCATGTGGTAGTTTTACTTTTTACATTTTGAGGAATGTACACTCTGTTTCCCCTACTGGCTAAACTAATTTACCTTACCACCAAGAGTATGCAAAGTTTCTCTTTCTCCATATCATCACTAGCACTTGTTATCTTCAGTCTTTTTTATTAACAGTCATTCTTACGGAGATGAGGTGGCATCTCATTGCAGTTTTGATTTGCATTGAAAAAATAAATAAAATTGACAGACCCTTAGTGATGCTAATGAAAAGAAGAAGAGAATAAACCCAAATTACTAACATCCATGATGAAAAAGGAAATATCACAACAAACACCTCAGATATACAGAAGATAATCAGAAATTACTTTGAAAACATGTACTCTAACAAAATAGAAAATATTGAAGGCATAGACAGATTTATAGAGTCATACGAATTGCCCAAACTGGAACTGGAGGCTATACACAATTTAAACAGATCAATTTCAAGCGAGGAATTAGAAGACACCATCAAAAAACTACCAACAAGAAAAAGCACAGGTCCTAATGGGTTTACAGCCGAGTTCTACAAGACCTTCAAAGAAGAAATAATACTAATGCTCTTCAACTTATTTCAAGAAATAGAAAAAGAGGAACTCTTCCAGACTCTTTCTATGAGGCCAATGTTACATTAATTTCAAAGCCAGGCAAAGACACAGCCAAAAAAGAAAACTTCAGGCCAATATCTTTAATGAACATAGATGCAAAAATCCTCAACAAAATTCTGGCAAATTGAATACAAAAACATCAAAAAGATAGTGCACCATGATCAAGTGGGGTTTATACCAGGGATGCAAGGCTGGTTCAACATTCAGAAATCAATAAACATAATACATCATATCAATAGTCTTAAAGATAAAAACCATATGATCATCTCAATAGATGCAGAAAAAGCATTTGACAAAATACAACACCCTTTATGTTCAAAACACTAGAAAAACTAGGAATAACAGGAACATATCTCAACATTATAAAAGCTATTTATGTAAAGACCCAAGCTAACATTATATTAAATGGAGAAAAATTGAAAGCATTCCCTCTAAAATACTGGAACAAGATAGGGATGTCCCCTTTCACCACTGCTATTTAACATAGTACTTGAAACTCTGGCCAGAGCAATTAGACAGATGAAAGAAATTAAAGGGTCCAGATAGGAAAAGAAGAGATCAAATTAGCACTATTTGCTGATGACATGATAATATACCTAGAAGACACAAAAAACTCTACCAGAAAACTTTTACAACTAGTAAATGAATTCAGCAAAGTAGCAGGATAAAAAACAAATACCCATAAGTCAAAGGCATTTTTGTACATCAGTGACAAATCCTCTGAAAAGGAAATAATGAAAACTACCCCATTTACAATAGCATCAAAAAATAAAAAATAAAATATCTGGTAATCAACTTAATGAAAGAGGTGAAAGACCTCTATAATGAAAACTATAGAACACTAAAGAAAGAAATTATAGAAGACCTCAGAAGATGGAAAGACCTACCTTGTTCTTGCATAGGTAGAATTAATATTGTCAAAATGTCCATATTACCAAAAGCATTATACAGATTTAATGCAATTCCAATCAAAATCCCGTTGACATTCCTCAAAGAAATAGAAAAAGCAGTCATGAAATTTATCTGGAAAAAATAAGAGACCCAGAAAAGCTAAAGCAATCCTTAGCAAGAAAAATAAAGCAGGTGGCATCATCATACCAGACTTTAAATTATACTATAGAACAATAGTAACAAAAACAGCATGGTATTGGCACCAAAACAGACTGGTAGACCAATGGTACAGAATTGAGGACACAGAGACTAATACATATAATTTCAGCTATCTTATATTAGACAAATGCGCCAAAAATGTACAGTGGAGAAAGGATAGCCTCTTCAACAAATTGTGCTGGGAAAAATGGAAATCTATATGCAACAAAATGAAATTAAACCCTTATCTCTCACCATGCACAAAATTGGATCAAGGACCAAAGTGGATCAAGGACCTAGGAATTAGATAGACCAGAGACAATACGCCTAATAGAAGAAAAAGTAAGCTCCAATTTCCAACATGTCGGATTAGGACCCAAATTCCTTAATAAGAATCCTGTAGCACAAGAATTAATATCAAGAATTAATGAATGGGATCAATTCAAACTAAAAAGCTTCTTCTCAGCAAAAGAAACAATCAGTGAGGTAAATAGAGAGCCAATTAATTGGGAACAAATATTTAATACCTGCACATCAGATAGGGCACTAATTTCTAGAATATATAAAGAACTAAAAAACTTAACACCAAAAAAAACAAATAACCCAATCAATAAATGGGCTAAGGAATTGAAAAGACACTTCTCAGAAGAAGATACACAATTGATCAACAAATACATGAAAGAATGTTCAACATCGCTGGCAATTATAGAAATGCAAATCAAAACTACTCTAACATTTTATTTCACTCCAGTCGGAATGGCAGCTATCAAGAACACAAACAACAATAAATGTTGGAGAGGATGTGGGGAAAAAGGCACACTCATACACTGCTAGTGGGACTGCAAAATGGTACAACCGTTATGGAAAGCAGTATGGAGATTTCTTGGAAAACTGGGAATGGAACCACCCTATGACCCAGCCATCCCACTCCTGGTTCTATTCCCAAAGGACTTAAAAACAGCATATTACAGTGACATAGCCACTTCAATGTTTATAGCAGCACAATTCACAATAGCTAGGTTGTGGAACCAACCTAGATGCCCCTCAGTTGATGAATGGATAAAGAAAATGTGGTATATATACAAAATGGAATTTTACTCAGCAATAAAAGAGAACAAAATAATGGCATTCGTAGGTAAATGGATGAAGTTGGAGAATATAATGCTAAGTGAAGTTAGTCAATCTCAAAAATCCAAATACCGAATGTTTTCTCTGATGTAAGGAGGCTGATTCACAGTGGTGTTAGGTCAGGGTACATAGGAGGATTGGAGAAACACTAGAATGGTCCAAGTGGAGGCAGGGGAAAGAAGGGAGCAATGGGGGATGGAGGGGAAAAAAAGAAAAGGTGGTTGAATGAGATGGATATCATTATCCTAAATTCATGATTAAAGACTTGAAATGCACAAATATACTTTGTATACAAATAGTTGTATGTAAAAAGATGCTTTATATGTATACTATGAATTGTAATCCATACTACTAGTATAAATACAACTTTGAATAAAAAAAAGCAAAAAAAAAAAAAAAAGGGGAATATGTGTAATTGAAAAAAAAAAAGTGATATTGTGTGTTTTTTCATGTCCTATTAGTCATTGCATGTCTTCTTTTGAGAAATGTCTTTTTTAGTTCCTTTGATTACTTATTTATTTATTTATTTATTTATTTATTGGTCCCGCAGATTGAACTCAGCAGCACTCAACCACTGAGCCACATCCCCAACCCTATTTTGTACTTTATTTAGAGACAAGTTCTCACTGCTTGCTCAGCACCTCACCATTGCTAAGCCTGGCTTTGAATTTGCAATCCTCCTGCCTCAGCCTCCAGGAGCCACTGGGATTACCGGCGTGCACCATTGTGCCTGGCTCTTTGATTATTTTTTTAATGAGGCTATTTTTCTTACTATTTATTTTTTCTCCCATTCTGTACGTATCTCTTGGCTCTGATGATTGTTTCCTTTGTTGTGTAGAATCTTTTTAGTTTGGTGCAATCTCTTTTGTCTATTTTTGCTTTCATTTCCTGAATTTTGAGCATTAAGTCAACTATTCATTCACTGTAAAGTACATTATCTATGTGAAGATACTGCTTACTATTGATGAGACAATAGGGTGTAGTCTATAGGCAACTGGTCAGGTTGTAGTTGGCTCTGTGTTGTGGTTCTTAAACTTCAGTCTTCATCAGAATCACCTGGAAGACTTGCTAAACACAATTTCTGGGATCTGCCTACAGAATTTCTGTTTTGTCTCAGGTGAAGTGAGAATTCATTTCTCTAACAGTCCCCACATGATGCTGATAGTACTGGTGTGGAGGCCCTGCTTTGAGAACCACTGATAGAGTGGCTTTCAACTTTGTATGCCATTATAGTATCTGAGTAATTTTAGACTTACAGATACACATGTCCCTTCCCAAGAGGTGCTAATTAAATTTATGTGTCATGGCCATCCAAAGCCTTGGCATCATTTAAATCTCCCAGACCTCTTCAAGGACTCTAAACAGAGTGTCTGCTACTACATTTTTTTGGGGGAGTAAAATAGTTCACTACTCCCTCTGCACATTGCTATATTCTGTAGTATTTGAAGCTATAACATCTATTCCCTCTCTCCGTCATAGATTCCTCCCTGCTAAACTCCCAGGGCCATGTTGATTTGACACAAAGTCAAAGCACAACTGAAGAATTAGAAGTAAGGTACTGTCCCCCAAATTTATGTTGGTGTGATTAGTGTTCTTTATTTCTTCTCTGGCCTGAAAACCATGGGGCCATTACCATTGACAGGTGAACTGGTGATCAGGGAAGGGAAAGTGGTTGTTGAGAAGGGGTTGGAACAAGTTGCTGAAGTTGGACTTCTATCTTTTTGGTGCTAGGGATTGAACCCAGGGCATTGTGCATGCGAGGCAAGCACTCTACCAACTGAGTTATATCCCCAGCCCCCACAAAGTTGGACTTCTTGCCTCTGCCTTTCACATCCCTTACCTCCCCAAGGTTGAAAGCTCCTATCCAAGGTAGACTTTTCTCACAGCATATGCTCCACAGTTTTTATGATATAACTTTTAGTAGAGCTTTATGACTCAAGTCTGCCAAAACTGGATCATGATATGTATAAGGAAATTTTTTAAAATTTAGAAAACATTGGTCTCTTTCTCTCAATAGGGCCTGGCTTTCAGAGTTGTTGTTTTTTATGTGGTTGAAAAGACTGGCTTTTAAGCTCAAACTCAACAATGACTTCTTTGTTCTGGGACCAGACCCAACCTGTCTCAGGAGTAATGAATACTGTTGTTTCATTGGTTTTGGAACTGTAGCATATCATGATTTAAGGAAAATGGAAAAAAAATGGTGGCTTAAGATTTTCCATAATTTTCCTATTATATACACACAATAGTTCAACTGAACATTGGTTCAACTAAAAGAGAGCTCAACTAAAAGTTAATAAAAATAAATGAGGAAATAAGGACTAGGGAAATGATATGAAAGGAAGTAGGAAGACAGAAAGAAATAGATGCTGTAGGATATCAAAAATTGGACCTCCTTCCCTCTCTTTCCATCTCCTTGATGACCTCTATTGCATGAGAAGATGAGAGAGTTATTATGTCAGAAATATACCAAATACAAAAACCACATGTAAGACAATGCTTTTGTAGGCATTGTATAACTGTAGTTACCCCATTATTTCTTTTCAAGTCATTTCATTATCATTGCCACAGATCAGTGAAGACAGCCCAAAAGCAAATAATTTTACCACATTATATCCCATTTGTTGGTCAAATTCAATCCCTTTAGTTAAGTCCATGGGACATGGCTAATTTCTGAATAAGAATTAGTTTGATTTTCCTTTAGTTAGTTAGTGATATGCATATATCATGGGTACTAAATCTAGTATCTACAGAAGTTCATTTTTATGATATAGTTATTAGAAAGCTGAGTTCCATACACCTAACCTTTAAAATGTATTCTTGATTGTACCATTTTTATACTTTAATTTTCAAACATCTGCTTTTATTTGTCTTCATATTCTTCTTTACTCATTATAATAATACCTGCAAGAGATGTATCAAACAGGATAATTGGATTGTTCTACAGTAATTGGCAGTCCTGAAGTGCAAATGAGTTATAATCAAAGAGTTTTGTTTTTGATCACACTATGAGTCCACTACAGGTAAACTCTAACTGCTCAACATCCTTCACTGGGAGGCCTAGGCTGATGAAATCACTTTCCTCTGAATATTACCAGAGGGAGATTAAAGATTATGACAAAGTACACATTTCATCATAAAACTTGTGTCTTGGAGTAACACATGTAACTTCTGTTCACTTTTTATTGGAAAACCAAGTCTACATCTGCCTGCTTCAGTAGGCAGCAAGTGTAGTCCTCCCAAGCAGCCCAGCACAATAATAAGACAATCTAACAAAATATGTTACATTTATTTAATTACTCAATGTGGCATTTGTCCAAGATTTATATGGTTAATACTCATCAGTGTTATCTTTGCTATTGACAAGGATTTTCTTCATTTTTTAGACAAACAACAAAGAATTTAGCAAGACTAAGAAGTCTGTTCAAATTTATACAGTTAATAAGGGGCTGGGTTGGGATTAGAAGTGTTTTTTTTTCTGTTCAAAATCCAGTCTCTAGTCCTATTCATTGTATGGCATATGATTCATAACTTTGGGATAAGAAGGAGAATGCATTTGGCATATAAAAAAATAATAACTTAAGTGATCCACGTTACCACTCCAGGATTAAGAAAATTCAGTTTTTATGTAAGCAAGTTTCCTTAACTCTGTTTAAGGAATTAAATGCCAGTGATCCAAAGTTGCTGTCATTAAGGTAGTAATGTTCTCTCATGGGCAGCTAATTAACTTCAGCTGGAGAAACATATTAGGTATTTAGAAAACCAGTCAAGATGGGCATAGTGGCACATGCCTGTAATCTCAGTGACTCAGGAGGCTGAGGCAGGAGGGTAGAGAGTTCAAAATCAGCCTCAGCAAAAGCAAGGTGCTAAGCAATTCAGTGAGACCCTGTCTCTAAATAAAATACAAAATAGGACTGAGGATGTGGCTCAGTGGTCCAGAGCCCCTGAGTTTAATCTCTGGTAAGAAGAAGGAGAAGGAGAAGGAGAAGGAGAAGGAGAAGGAGAAGGAGAAGGAGAAGGAGAAGGAGGAGGGGAAGGGGAAGAAGGAGAAGGAGAAGGCCAGTCAAATGGGGGATCAACTGGGATGGTTCAAAGGAATCAAAACCAGAGATTTGGAATACGAAAATTATGTACATAAAGGTAGGTTACATATGTTAAAGAGTGCCAAAGGAAGAATTAGGGCCAAATGTATTAAGTGCCTTTGTCTGTTTAAGATGTACATGCTTTTATGCTTGAAAATAGAATTACGTTCATTACATAAGCTGGAGCATCCTAATTATCCAGTCATTAACTCCAACCATTCTGGGATTATTGGATAATTCCAAAATTACAGTTTTATAGTTTTCTGGATGCCACTTCTTTTTGCATAAAAAATTGCTCTTGCTTTCCCAATGTTATTCTTTAGTTGATTTCTCATGCTATCAATGAGAGATAGTAATTAAAATTTTTGGTAACACTATCATTTACCATTTCTTTTGGTGTACCTGTGTATGACAGACAAAATCCTTGCCACAATTTTCTTGGAGCTTAAAGTCAAGAGGAGGTGAGTTAAATATATAATTACACAAATACCTTCACAAATTAGCATTAATCAAAGCAGTATTGAAATATTTTGGCAGTACATCCCATTTGAATTCTCTTTACTTGGTATCCTGAATTGGAAAGAAAAGCAATATGCAAATTTAATCATTTTGAATCTAACACTATGATTGATTTATACTCTATATTAGAAAGTAAATATTTGCTAGTCTTGATGATAATTATTCATGCCAGGACAATAATATAGAAGGGATTTGGAAATAGTTTTAGCAGAATTGAAAATGTATTTTGAAGCTTATCTCTTTTGAAGCCTTCAAACAATGAAAAATTTCTTCATGAAACATTTAACAATTAATAAAGAACATGGAAACTTTCAAAAGTTATTTCAAGCCTGGTGTGGTGAAATACACCTGTAATTCCAGAGACTCAGGAGGCCGACAGCAGGATCACAAATTCAATGCCAGCCTCAGCAACTTAACAAGGCCCTAAGCAACTTAGTGAGCCCCTGTTTCCGAAACAATTTTTAAAAAGGGTTGGGGATGGGGCTCAGTGGTTAACATCCTGGGTTCAATTCCTGGTACAAGAAAAAAAAACTAATTTCAAATACCTTTACAAAATTTAAAAGTTATCATAAATGTAGGAAAGTCCTTTTGTTAATTAAATTTTTTTCAATCTAAAATCTACAATTATGTTACTAATAGACTTTTTAAAAAAGTCTATCATGAAAATAAATAGTACTATACATTTAACTATACTATAATAAAAAATATTTAAATTTTCTTTTTTTCAGAATGCAAAACCATGTATTAAACTCAGCCTTGAATACCTTAAAGCACACCATACAGCTTAATACAAAAGTAGCAGGCCCTGAAACAGGTGGAGAATGTAATTTTCATTTTTCTAATGTATACCAGAATCTAAATTGCATCTTGCCTTCATTTGAAACCCAGCCATTCAGTTATGGTAAACTGACTTGATGGGAAGTTTATCTTAAGACTTATGTAATCTTCGCCCCTTGAGTATCATGATATTTGGGGAATATATTTTCTGGGGATAACATCTGGTGGAACAATCTTTCAGGTTACCTGTTGTGACCTTAAGTTTGCATCACGGGGGGAAAATATGCTTCCAATTAAAATCGTCCTATGGGGATGCTATTCTTTATGAAATCAGGGTGAAGAATAGCTGAGGAGTCTGGTCTGTGTCTGACAGCTGGTGCAAAGCACCTTGAATCAATAAAATTCTTATTAATTCCATCCTAAGTACTTGCTATTGGTTCACATGGACATGATTCTACAAATAACTGTAGATTTGGAAACTGATGATTTGGGTATGGTAGAAAGAAATATCCAATATTCCTGAAAAAATGCTTACATACCAAAAAAATCAAATAAATTAATAGTTGCACACCAGCACTTTGTATGGTTCATTTTAGGTGATTTGAGGATCACTAGTAGATTTAAAGACATAATTTCTTTTCCTAAATGATGTTTCTAGAAAACAAGACATAAATTTTAACTTAAGGTCTATGTGGAGCAGGGTAGATAGAAGTTCTCAAGTAGGTGAATTTACTTCCAAAGATGATCCAACCATTCACAAGCTACCTCTAAGATTGAACCCTGAATAATGTTAAGCCTACTAAACATTCCGCAGTCAAGTAAAACCTATTAAAAGTTTGATTTATTTGTTTTTTCTCCTTTTCTGTTCTCAAAGCATAGTCTTTAAGACCTCCCTTTATTGTGCTTATCACCCAGTGTAAAGAAAGACAAAACAACATTATGTTAATTATCCATTATTCACCCCTCATTAAAATATTTTTTGGGGTACTATACCTTATTTTTTTCTGGAACATTTTACAACTTTACCTTCTTATTCCTGTTTGAGTATAAAGATTCAAAGAAACAATACTTTTATTTTGCTACATGTAATTTAGCCCCTGGCCTCCAGTAGAATATCAACTTCATGGCCAATAATGCGGAAGGAGTTGACCCTTCATACCCTTCCTTTCACTATAGGAATCTCGAGGTAATTGCTATGTTCTGAATATGGTTTGAGTGTGTCCCCCAAGGTTCCATGTGTTGAAATCTCATCCCCATCGTAAGGTATTAAGAGGATAGAAACGTAATCCAACTATGATGTGTAGAGGTAAGGCCTTTGAGAGGTAATCGGGATTAGAGAAGATCATTAGGGTCATCTCCCATGGCTGAATATTGTGACTATTAAGCACAGAAGAGACCACAGGAGACATCAATTCACATGTGTGTTCCCTGTCTCCCAGTACATTATGTCCTGAGCCTCCTTGGGACTCTGCCAGCAAGAAGGTCATCACCAGATGTGACGCCTTGACTTTGCATCTTCAAAACTGTGAGCCAAAATAAGCCTCTGTTTATTGAAAGTTACCCAATTTGTAGTCCTCTGTTATTTACAATAGAAAATTGACTACTTCAGTAATTAAGCCATAAAAAAGACAGACTCATTCCAGATGCTCCTTAGGAGCCAGCAAACAAGAAGTAATCTCTCTCTTTTTTATATTTGTTTAGTCCCAAGGAACTTGAGTATCATTCAAGAAACTTCTATTAAAATAATAATACCACATGACATGACAAAGCTAATTTTTTTTTTTTTTTTTTTTTTTTTTTGCCTAATTTTTAATTTATGCCTTCTGAACAAATAGGCGAAGAGAGTGACCACCATGACTCATAAGTTTCAGACAGTAAACATAACTCCCAAGCATCTGCCCAAATGAATTCCTTACACATTATACTTTGAGTTCCTTATTACCTAACTTGTGTTTATACATGAACATCCCCCCATTTTATCCTGTGCTTTCACCATACTTTCCTTCTTTGAATTTCCCAAACTACACTATTCTCCTTCCTTGCAGAGGGTCTTTATATACATGTTTCCAGCACATGAAGTGGCCTTTTCCCTTCTCTTCTATTTAGCATCTTATTCATCTTTCATATTTCATCTAAATCATGAATTGTGTCTTTTGGATGGTCATGCTTGGCACATGCAGTCTTAAAGACAGATGAACTTCTCTTTCATAGCTCTTATGATTGTAATTATGACTTGATAATAATTTCTGTGATTGCCTGATTTCAGTTTCATAAAAGACCATTGATTAGTCTTCTAATTGTTATATATTTAGCACATGGTAAAGCCTGGCCCCTATTTGAAATTGCCAACACAGTTGTCATACATAGAATTATAATCTTCTTTGGAATGGCAATACCCCCAAATAAAATGCTTGAATTGCCAGACTAAGCATGGTGATGTAACACAGTTCTGGTCAATGACATTCAGGATTCCTTGAAAAACTACAATTTTCCCAATAAAGAGGTAGATGCAGCAATATTGCTATTGTCTCTTTTGGTCTGAAATATGGATGGAAGTTTTGAGGTACAGTATCTTGGTACCATGAGAAAAATAGCATAATTATGAGAGCTAACATACTTCCAAGCTATCTAGAATGGTGGAGTAGAAAAATGGCATTAAAAATGTTGGTGTGACTCATATAGACACAATGGACCTGCACCAAAATCTGGCCCAGATGTTCAGACTGATAATATCATACACTAACCAAGAGAATATAGAGATTAATTACTCATACATTGAATCTTTCTAAGAGAAGGGCTGATAGCCAAGCAGAATGACAAATGGTTTGAGTGAAGGAGGGGGTAAGGGGCACTAGTTCTATTGTGCCTCAGACACAGAACCAGGGTGAGGGTTCCTATAATTTGAACTTACCTGCTGGTGATAACATGGTTTGAACTGCCTCCACTGATGGAGTGGACACCTAGGCTTTGTTACCAGTTTGCACACATGTGACACAAAAGTGGAAAGGAAAGGTGGGACTTGGAAACTGTCAGTAGTTATATATCAACCACTGACTTTTTGTTGTAAATGGCATGAGCACAACAACTTCATCCATGTATCTCTTTATTCTTGTTAATTTCAGGCAAATGCAATCCTAACTGTCCAAAAAGTGCTGAATAAATATGTGTTAATAGTAAATACTTGTTAATAATAAACCATTGTTAAAGAATGAAGAGGTGTATGAGAATTTACAAGGGGTACAGCAGAGGCTTAGACTTTCAGGGTCTTAATTTTAATTTTACTTTTTACTGCTGGGTAAAAGGTCCTTCAACTTAGTCATTGTGACATAGAGCTGAAGATAGATTGGATAACTAAATCCATGCATTGGTACATGATCATCTCTAGATGCTAGAAATTGAAACCAGACATTGAATCAAAACCAAAGTAGGTATACGGGAGCCACTGTGACTGAGGAAGAGAAAGGCTGACATAAAAATAGTTAAGTCGGTATAATTATGTGATAGGCCAGACAGGCCTAAATTTGATATTAACTCCACCCATCTAGAAAGGCCTTCATGTTTTTCCACACAAGTACAATTGGTTCCTAATAATATGGATTGATCCAGATCATGGGATCCCTGTAGACCCTTATCTGGAAGACCCTGTTGAGTGTATCAGATATACATTAGAGCTTACCCAGCTGCATCTACTTCTGTAGTAGTGAACACCAATCCTGTACCTTTCCAGCATTGGAGAGTGATATCAATAAAGACAGGAACTGTTTGCTTTATTCACTATTAAGTCCTCAGAACTCAGTAAAGTATTTATTTTGTACATATGCTCAATATATATCTGTTAAGTCAATTAATAAAATGAGTTATGCTAAAACTTATAGGCAAAAAAGAATCATGATTTGCACTTGGACCTTTTCAATTGTCTTATAGGAGGATCTACAAGTTCATCCACAGCTTATGAATTTGTATATAAGTCTAGTGAGATTCAAATATCAGACATATCTTGACTGCTTACTAACACTCAGCTGGGCTTCCCATCTTTGGAGATTTAAAAATAATAATGAAATAAAAAATGCCACAGCTTTCCAAAAACATAGTTTTAGACCATTGAGGGCAGGGCTTAGATTTTGTCCTATATATCTCAATATTTACTTAGACTGTTACAAATAAAGTTTATAATAACACCCCTAATTTATTAAGATGGAAAATTATGTGAATTCATTCAGCAAATGTTTATGGAGTGCTGCAATATATCAGACTTCATGAGAGTCACAAGGGATATAGTAGAACATACGATTTAGCCTTTGCATTTCAGAATCTCACATCAAGTGAAAAAGACCGGCACCTAGCAAATAGTCACACCCAAGAGTGACTGAGTATGAAGAATGCCATGGGACATGTTGGATGAGTACTAGCTGCCTGAGAGACAATGATCGTAGAGGCCAAAAACTGAGCTTGAAGAAAAGGTAGGAATTAAGGAGCAGAGAACTCTTTTGAGGGGGTATGAACAGAAGGTATGGAGGGCAGAGTAGAAGAGAATAACAGACAATAATGATAGAAGACAGATTTAAATCCTTAGTAACAATGGCCTTGTGTTTTGTGAGGAATTTGGCCTTAAGACAATTCTGATCAAAAGTTCTGGAGGAGAAATGATGGAGTTATGCTTTTAACCTAATCAGTGAATTAATCCCTGATGAGATTAACTGGGTGGTAACTGAAGGCAGGTTGGGTGTGGCTGGAGGAAGTGGTTCATTGGGGGCGTGGCTCTGAGGTGTATATTTTCCGATCTGGAGAGTGGAGTCTCTTTTTCTGCTTTCTGATCCACATGTGAGCTGCGTCTGTCTGCCATACTCTTCCACCATGATATTCAGCCTCACCTGGAACCCTGAGGAATGTAGTCTGTTGTCTATAGACTGAGACCTCTGAAACCATGAACCCCCAAATAAACATTTCCTCCTCTACAATTGTGCTGGTCAGATCGTTTAGTCACAGAAACATGACTAAAACACTCTGTTGCCTAGATTGGTGTTGAACTTGTGGATTCAGGCAATTGTCCCACCACCGCTTCCCAAGAAGTGTTTATTCTTTACATATTTGGGATGTAAAGTGGGAATTTTGTTTACCATGGAATCACATGTTTTTAATAGTTCATCCTTAATTTGTTTAGTTAAATTACATAATATGGGTTATAAAGTAATTTTTTAAAAAATAAAATGATACTGGGCTGGGGTTGTGGCTTAGCGGTAGAGTGCTTGCCTAGCACATGTGTGGCCCGGGTTCCATCCTCAGCACCACATACAAATAAATGCATTGTGTACAACTAAAGCAAATAAATAAATAAATGTTTTTAAAATATAATAAATAAAATGATACTTAATGAAATAGAGAAGTAAATGAACCCTCCTTCAAAACTGTCACCTTCCTACTCTAGACAATGCTCAAACATTCTGCCAGGAAAGCAAAGTTTACTGCTTATTGAAATGGTCTTATAAACATTTGAAATATTCCTTTGGACTACCTGGAAAAAAGAAAATTTCAGTTGTTTCAGCCTGTATTTGATTTTTAAAAATAATTGAACATCATTTGCACTAAATTCTAATGGATAATATGGATAAATAAACTGGGTTATATTATGTTTGTTGATAAAATTAATAAAGCATGAGAACAAAATATAGTAAATGCTACCATTGCTAGCAATATCCACATACTGTAAAACAGAATAGTACAGTAATAAAATTTAGTTTCTTATCTGGAAAGGACTCAATACAATTTCATTTCTAAAAGATAATGTCACTGACATGAATATATGACTTCCCCAAATGACAACTTCGAAGGGCAACCTTGCCTGCACACGTTAAAAGTGACCTAATGATAGTGATGTATTCTTATAGAAGTCCAGTGGTCCAGGCAACAGCTTCTAGCTACATGAGTGGTTAAAGAAATTGTCCAGGAGGCAGAAGACTAAGAGGCTTTCAGTGTCTGTGTTCAACACCACTCTTTACATGTGTGTAAATCTCCTATAGGAAGACAACATCTACCCCCACTCCTGCTGTTAGTATTCATCTTCACATATTTCTCCCTTATCCTCATTGAGCATAATTCTAACCTGAACTCCTCTGATCCTCAACATCTGTAAAGACTTTTAGAGTCAACAAAAACTAAGATATACTGCTCTTTGTTTAAAGAGGGTCCATAGATGTGCTTCTCTGTATGCCACTGTACAGTACTGAGTGTAGAAGCTGCTATAAAATACTTCCAGACACTGGTATTCCCTGTTCATATGACTTTTGTGAGCTGACTCTGGACAATCTGATTTCATGTAGTGAAGGTCCTGGTAAGAACAAGCAATGTCTGCTTATGATATGGTGATCTCTCTGAATGCTTCCAGTCTGATATACTGGTATTCATGTACAGATAGATAAAGACCATTGTACAAACCTGCAGATGGAAAGCTATATTTTTGGGATTCACACAATACAGGATAATGATCTGATTACATAGAACATGTGGTCTACTTCCCAATGACAGAGGACTTAAAGAACTGACTAGAGAAAGGAAATTCAGACATAACAGTTATCAGAAGTTTTGAGGTACTTTCTCTCAATTCCTCAAAGAGCACAAACCCTTTCATAAACTACATAAGCTCACCAGTATAACTCAGGTCAGAGGAGAGATGACTACGATGGAAGCCAAGAATAGTACTCTTTTACTAATGGAACCATGTAGAACAAGAAGAAAGCAGAAGCCCACCTAGTTGGAGAGCCTACCAAATAAATACTGGCAATTCATGTTGCATAGATATTAAGATCCACCTGCTTACTGGTCCAACTTCAAAAAGAGTGGAACAAGTTACTAATGTTCATGAAGCTTCTAACTTTAAATGATATAGGATACAGAGACTGAATATACTATGATGGTTCATACATAAGTTTACCCAGCAAAAGTCTCATAATAAATTCCTAAGGCAAATTATATTCACATAAACTACAGAAATAAGGAACTCAGAGTACAGAACTCAATGATGTAGCATAAAAGGAAATCATGCCAATTTAAAACTACTTGGTTTGGGGTTTGAAGATAAGTGGTCATTTTGGGGGATCCTGGCAGATCCTTTCAGACAACACAAACTTAACCTGCAACAGGATAAAGGATGAGCTTTTACAAGAGCCTCTCTGGGACTTAACTCATAATGGAGGAAGAAGTTCCACTCCAGGGCAGGGCCATAGGAAGGGATCATAAAAATGATGATAGTTAACATTTACTGATCACTTACTAAGTGCCAGGCATTTGGCCAAACACATAAGCATTATATCATGAAATCCCTCCAACAGCTGTGTAAATAAGCACCATTGTTATTTGAGTTTTACAGGTGAAGGAAGTGAGGTTTAAAGGCATTAGATAAATTGTACAATGTTGCATAGCCAATGGATAACAGAACCAAGACTCAATACCAGCTGCCTGCCTCCAGAGCCCAAGATCAGATGTTGCCAAAGCCCTCCAAGATTGACAGAAATGCATTAAGTCCATTAAACTCCTCTCTCACAGGGCGGAAATTGTTAGGCGACAATTCATCTTTCCTGCAACTGATACATTATTATCATCTTCCTTTATAGCTATAGCTATCTCCAGTACTCACATTAGTTTGCATTAATACTTACAACGAGCTTGATGGGTACCATGTATACAGAAACCTAACGAAGTTTGTATCAGACCCAAACCTCCTGGAAAAATCCTGATGAACAGAATCAAGGGGAAGAATGTGACAATTTATCAATGTTTGTTTTGCATATCTGCCTCTTCCTTGTAAACCCTATTCACAATGGAAATGAGCAATCATATGTTTAGATTATTTGAATGTTAATTGAAAATGATGCTTTATTTTTATCGATACAGGGCATGCAAAACTTGAGTTTTGTCTATTTTTTCTTCTGAGCTAATTGCAAGAATGGCAAATCATTATTTTGGAAGACAATTCACCCTGGGGTAGTGATTCTCAAATTTGAGTGTACCTCACGGTCACTTGGAGGATCTTTTAAAATACAGATTACTGGACCTGGACTGTAACCCAGAGCTTCTAAGTCAGGAGATCTGGGTTGTAGCTTGAAAATTTACATATTTAATGAATTTAATCAGCATTCTAATGAGTTGGTGTTCTATTACTTTCCCTCATCTCTGAAGGATACCCACAGTCACAATCTAGATCTTATGACCTGACTTCCAGATGATCTAGTTCATCTGAATCAAGCTATAGGAAAAGCAGGCCAGGATGCTCATGCTGCTGGTCCTGGTATTACACTTTAAAAATTACTGCTCTAAAATGAAGATTTTCAACTAAAACTGTACATGAGAACTGCCTAGTATATATGTATCTGACTGTATAAATGTATGTATAAACACATATATATATACATATATATGATATATCTGTACATATTTAATGTTAATGCATGAAGCCTAACTACAGACCAATTAAATCAGAATCTCTGGAGCTGAAATTCAGTATTGTTAAATCCCCCTTTCCCATCCTGCACTGTTTAATCTAATGTAATGGAATGAGACCACAGAGAGTAAATTATTTTGTGTATCAGACACAGAGAATTGAGGGGGTTGTGTGTGTGGGGGTAAGATAGGTAAAACCAATATTTAACATTTGATTGGAAATAGATGTAAATGAAAACTATTGGGGGAATATTACAATAATAAGTCCTGGATATCAAATCAACGTAAAATTTTTATGTATCTTAATCATAAGATGATAACTAGTATAATAGTTCACTTGTCCTTGAAAACATGTTATCGTGGATATTTGAATAAACAATATTCACTTCTCTGTCTTTGGATAGAAAATAGATTACAGAGAATGTGATAAGGACACGGAGTTTTATCAGTGAATACTAGAATGGTGTATCGTGTGTGTGTGTGTGTGTGTGTGTGTGTATGTGTGTGTGTGAGAGAGAGAGAGAGAGAGAGAGAGAGGAATGACATGCACATCTTAATGCCTAAAGTAAAACTGCTTAATATCTCTGTACAGCTATTATTACTTCTCCACTTTAGGAAGGTTTTTATTGCTAGTGAAATTGATTTATTCTTATCAATTCTAGAAGATTCACTTTGGTTTGATTCCAGCTTAAAAAACACATTTGTTTTTCTTACATTTTTGATTTCTTGAACATTTCTTAACAACCTCTTTGGTGCACATATGCATTAATTTCCTAATTCAATCATTTATCATATGTCTGGACGACTTGCAATAAGCAATTGCTTCCAAACTGGAACAAATAAATTCATAAAAACCATAAGGGCTCAGGAAATTTAAAAGTACATACATATCCCCAAAACAGCTCTGGTTAATGGTCTCCTTTCTTAAATTACCAAATGTTTAAATTAAACCAAATTTTCTTCTTTTTTTTTTTTTAATTAACATTGTTGACTGAAGTGGAACCAGGCCCTAGCACTATATTCTGGGCACTAAGGAAGTCAGAGTGGACAAGATAGAAAGTCTCTATTCTATTGGGGAAAGAAAGAAAATAACCCAAAGTATAAGGAGCTAAAATTCTATAATAAAGATGATGTTAGAGAAAGTAACTGAGGACTTACTTTAGACTGAGTTGTCCAGGAAGACCTATTAAGAAGGGGACATTTATGCTCAGACCTGAGTGACCAGGAGTCAGTCATGCTCAGGAAAAGAGCATTAGAGGCAGAGGCATTAAGAGTATCTTGAGATGGATCTGAGTCAGCCTCACTGGAGAAGCAGAGAAAAAACATGGGCTAGAGTACAATGCAAGAGATACTTTGAAAACACAAAGCTTCCAGTGCCTGTTAGATACCAAAAGGAGGTGCCAAGCAGGCAAATACTTCTCAAACTTAACATGACCATGCGTCATATGAGGATAATGTTAAAATGCAGATGCAAATGCAATAGGTCTGAGGTAGAGCTCAAGATCCTGTAATTCTTAAAATACCCCAGGAATGATGATCCTCTGGGCCTGGACCAAATGTTGAGTAGTGATAATATAGGCAATTGTGTATTTGTGGGTCTGTAACACGAGCAAAAAGGGAGAGAAACCAAAAAAAATAAAAAGGTAGAGAGAAGGAGCCAGAGAGGTCGAACATGGGGAGAGAAAGCAAAAAGTATTTGAAGCAGGTGGAAATGTGTCCCAGGCTGAGTGGCAAAGGTGGCTTGAGGTCAGATCAGTGTACTTGGATTTAGCACAGAACAGCCACTGGAAAACTTTTATAGAGTAAGTTAACTTCTAATGGTGCTCTGCTATGTTATTACCTATTCCCCACACAGTGGACTTCAGATTTTACTATTCTTCCGAGTCCTTACTCCACCCCTGTCTCTAATGCCTGAAGATCTCACTTCTTACCTCCTTGGGGAAAAAAATAGAGACAAATTAGCAGCATCAATTCCACTTATCTTAAAACATATTTCTTTCAAACAAAAAAAGAAAAAGCTCCTGTTTCCATCCCTTCCTCCCATCTCAGAGTGTTTAGATATAGGATCCTTCCTTGGAGTTGTTCCCTCAGGTTTTCTTCCCAGATCACCAGTGACCCCATTTGGTCTATACAGCGGGTCTATTCCCGTGGGAATAGGGTGTGTAATGATATCCTACTCACTGGACTCTGAGGGAGTGTTTGAAATGGGGTGAAGGACAAAGTTCATTGATTAAAAAAAGACCCTGGAGAAGACAAAAGCCACTGAGCTGCTGAGCCCTGGAATGTGAAGGCTGAGAGTGCCCACGGTCTTCCACCTGTGAGGAGCAGGGGTCTGAAGGTGAGCCCATACCTTGAGGCTGCACAAGGAGGAAAATGGAGAGAAAATGTTAACCTGTAATATAATTGAGCCATTGAGTTAAACAATGGTGGGAAGTCTTTTTTTTTTTTTTTTTCTGAATATTTGTCACATAGAAGAAGTTTTATTATGCTTAAGCCTAGTGAGTTTGCTGTTACTGATACATCCTATCTACAGAATCTTTCTGTTTGAGCCATTCAAGGGTAAGAAAGAGTTTTTCTCACCTCTCCCCACTCTCTCTTTCTGTTTCTTTCACTTTCCTTCCCTCACTCCACTCCTGCATTTCCCCATCTCTGCCTCTCTTACTTTCCAGTCCCTCTCTCCCTATCTCTATATCTCTAAAACTATTCTTTTAACTCTTGAGACTGCCCCATTCAAGTACAAACCCCATATCTTCAGCCCACAAAAGCAAAATGATCATTGGCATATACAGAAGTCCTTCTCCTGCCTATTTCTTCAGTTCAGATTTCTGACTGGTTCCCAGTCCTTAGTTTTATTTCTTCCTTACAATTGTGACAGAGATGATAGCTGTGATTTATTTACTCTGTGCCAAATAATCCCATGACTAACATTTGGAGTTAATCACTTAGAAGATACAGAATGTGTATGTATATATATATATATATATATATATATATATATATATATAAATTTATATATATATATATAAATTAAGAACCATATAAGTACAGCTGAAAGGGCATTTATTAAATGTTATAGTGATCATAATGAATAACATTAAAATGGCATTCTGAATTTTCCCAGAAAGTCATAGCCAGATTCCATTCATTTGCTTTGTGAATTTCAGGAATGCAGGATTTTAAAAATTGTTATTTTTCAGAGAATATAGTCTTAAAATGTTTGTCTATAATAGGTCATCAACACATACACGTGATAAAAATACATTACATGTTTTAGTATATGGAATAAATATTTTCTTGACTTAGGAATAGATTTTATAAAAGATTATTTTGATTTGCATTTCAAAAAAAAAGCTATAATTGTGTTTTTATTCTTAAGTCCTTTCACCAAAGCTAAACCTGGTATTGATATATGAGAAGGTGAGTTATTTTGGTGGGTCTTGCAATGATCCCAAGATTTTCTGGTTAGCTGAGACATAATTTTGGGTGGATTCTGTCTGTGGATTTCAGACATCTTTATTTGATTATCTGAGTTTTCCCCCAAAACCTGAAAAAAAAAAATTCTCATTAAGCTAGCAAAGAATTTGGGGTAAAGAAAGGGATACCAGATATCTAAAACATAAACTTTCTTGTTGCAAATATGATTAGGTAGCATCAAGGTAGTTGTGAAAATGAATGGTTGATATGGGTGCCATGTAACTGTGTGCTAGACTGTACCTGGGATTTCTGTTTGCTCTGTTTATTGAAAAGTCCATGGTTTTAGTTTCAAAACAGCAACATTTCCCCATCTCAGTTTCTATGTGCAGTTTGTATCAAAAGGTACTTTTCCAAATATCTCAAAACTAAGAACCCTGCAGCTTTGAAAGAGAGAGAAAAAGCCAGTTTCCTGCTGTGCACACTTGGTAGAGGTACCTTGTTGCTCCTCCAGTGTGCAGGGGTACATACTTCATGGAGAGAGATGCAAAGGGAGATGTAACTGAAGCAGATCTATAAGCAGTCGCCTTTGTGTATGCTACCCACACTACCCCCCTCCCCCTACCCGAACCCCAAAACAGAGAACTGCTTTCAGTACTCTGGAAAATGAGTGTGCTATTACAGCCCCTGCTCCAAAACTGTGTCACAAGCTGGTAGGTTGGCCTCTTCCAAGGGGATTTAGTTTGGTTTTGTCAATTATCAATGTTGACCTTCTGATTCTTTTCTTACCCTATATCTTTAAAGATGACTTACATGCAATCCATATTTAGTTGCTTAAACTTATTTTTATTTCAATGGTTTTAATGAATATATTCCAAGTCCATAAAGCTCACTTTCATATTTCAATTTATATTAAAATTTATTCAAAGATAAGATCATCAGTATTATTGGAAAAGTCTATATAAGTAATAGAACTGACATTCCATATCTACATGTAATAATACCATCCCTGTATGATTTGCATAGGTTACAGCAATGTTTTTCTTAATACAGTTCCCTGTTTCCCTTCCTCTCAGTCTTTAAGATATTAAATTTTGCTCTTTGGCAATGTAGTACAAAAGACAAAATTTCTCCCATTTCAACTTTAAAATAACCAGTTTAAAAGGTGAACCAAAAATTATCTGAAAGACTCAAAGTACCCTGAATTAACATAAACCAGCATATTTCATGAATTAATATCATTGGGCTCTCAGTAATATTTCCTTGGGCAATTTGGAAGTGAACTGAAAATTAAGGAGGTCAATTATGGTACCTGCATCTATGTGTTCTCATTATTGAAACTCAAACATCAAAACAAAAATCATACCTTATGATTTCTCAATAGTTTAGTAATACCATGATTTTTTTTCCGTAGCTGATGAAAGGTAAAATATGGTAAACTAGATGCGTGTAACAAACATGGGCGGCTGTATTGCGTTTCCAGGATATGGCATCTTGCCATTGACCACAGTCTCTTGGAACCAGATAAAGTCACTGAAATAGTTAACAGATGTTAGCCTTACTTGAAATATAAAAGTTCTATTGCTAAAATTATGCAGGGTCAGATGGAGATTTGGCTCTTTGTACATAACTTAACTGACTTGGCAAATGGAAAGTAGATTCAGAGGCATAACACATAATATCAAGGCCACACACTCTGCACACTATGCAGGAGCTCATAAACTACTGACAATGTGTACACTGTGCTAAGCTAGCATGATTAAGTATTAACACAGTATGTGACACTTAGGGAAATTTGAGGTCAATATTCATGTCTACTAAATTAAAAAGTCATCTCTACAAGAGCAAAAGAGGAGACATTTTTCTCCAAGTTCAAAAGGATGTCTACAAGTTTCTTTATTTATCCTCGAATTATGATTTACCTGATGATTGGTATTGCTTACTATTGACTTCATAGTCTATTCAGAAATAGTATTTTTAAAAAGTAGCTCTTCTTTCTTCGCTTTTGCCTATTATATTTAAAAATGAGTTGGCACTAATGATTTTCAGATGAATTTATGCTTCTGAAATGGATCTTCTTGATCTTAAGTCACAAATCCACTGATGTCAAGCATTGAAGGAGGCTTGTGCTACTTTAGAGTTTGTATTTTTATGCACAGCTTTGCATATAAAGTCACCAGCTTCCATTACTTTGTAGAGATCCACACCCTAGTGAGGAAAAGAAGGGACAGCAGAGGGAAAGGGGCATTAGAAAGAAAAAAAGACAATTTAATTTTATTAGTAGTTGAATAACTATTTAAAATGTATGAACATTGTATTGCTCATTTTATTGATTTGGGGGCAACATTTGTTTTCATGAATCATGTAGTCAATATTTAAGGTTGTTCTCCTTTGTTGAGACATAGAATCTTACCCTTATAGAATAGCACAGGCTAGGCATGCCTGAGTAACTCAGTGTAATTCAGGAGAATATCAAATTTCTAGGAAGGACAGTAATGGAATTAAAAAAGAGTTCACAAAATATCAGTAATAGATAATAAAATGATAATGGTTTGGAGAAGTTTGAATATGAGCTTTGAATTAGGAAAAAAATAATCTCTTTAATATACAAGAATAATAATCTCTTTAATATACAAGAAATAAATTTAAGCCATCTGGATTAAAGGAAAGGTGAATGTAGTTTCTTTATTTTTTATTACCCATATTATGGTAAAGTGGGTAGTTGTAAGTTAGATAAAATGAGGAAGTATTTAGTACACATCTGGAACTTCTTTGCCTGAGAGGGTGTACTGTCTGAAAGTATAAAGAAGATAAACAAAAGCTTGGGTAAATCCACAAATGACAGACATGGTTGGGTATGAAGGCCAAGTTCAGGTCATGCTCCTCATCTCTGGGCCTTGAAGTAGCAAAAGGTCACCATCAAAATCTGCACCCAGAACTCTTCTATGTTAGGGAAATTCACAGCATTAAGTGGATCAACCACAGACTGGTCTTTGTGCAGCACTTCATAAACTTTTGTGTCCTTAACATGGACTAGACACAGTGAGAGCTTACAATTAAACATGCCCAGTCTTCCTTGCTCTTAGGGAGCAGTTTTAATCTTTATAGACGTCTGAATTTTCTAAAACAGACAAGTGTAAATACTCATAAGGGTTTTCATAATAATGAATCATCATGTTAGAAAATGGAGACTTTTTAAACACTGGAAACATTTGAAGCACTGTTTTCTTTGTAGTTTATTTCTTTTGTCAAGAATAATCAAGACAAATATTTGTAAAATAAGACTTTTAAAAGATTGTCATCATTTCTCTTTTATTGTAGGGGTGTTTTCAGGATAGTTGTTTTCAGGAGTGAATTTGCTTTTGTATGAGAAATTAGGTTTTGTCATAGTAATGACTTTAGACAGTATTCGTTAGGCACATTTTAGGTTAACATCTTAGTCCAGTGATATTTAAATTTTGTAAAACTATCTTCATGTGTCTTTCATTTCATGATATTCAGCAAGGGTCTATGGGAAGATTTTGGCCATTAATATTCTTATTTTCTTTCTAAGAATTCCATTTATCACTATTAAACATGGAATTTATTGATGTCATTCCAAAGAATAATTTTATCTTGGCCCATCCCTATCATTTTATTTAGTTCATAGGTATCCTCATGAAACAACACAGCATTTATTCTTAAATCATTCCTCAGGCGCCTAAACATGTGTCATGTACTGTGATTTGTTCTGGGGCTATCAGAACCTCATACAGAATGTGGTTTCTGTCTTTAGGGAGCTTCCGCTCCCTGATATAGACTCATAAGCAGAAAATTCTGTACTATAGTTTGAGCCATAGAGATATGCTCAGGTGCTTATGGAGGCTGAAGTGTGGAGCAACCAACCCATGAGGAAAAGGAATGGAGAGAATGTGTCAGAAAAGGGTGCTAGGAGGGGTAAATCCTGACTTGGGTTTTATATGGAGAGAATGAGTCTTTGAGAGGAAGGAGGATGTGTGGGGCACTACAGGCAGAGAGAAAAGCAGCATAAGATATCTAACAAATAGCAGGGTACATATGGAGGACAGCAGACAAGTTTACCACAGTGCATACTGAGAACAGGCAAACTATGACTTTGGAACTCAAATAAAGTATAAATAGGCTGGATTATATGATAGAGCATAGTCTTGGTTTTTGAGGAAATAAGAATCCACTGATGGGTGCTCAAGGCACACCATATCATATTCATACTTGTGTTTTAAGATAAAATGTTCTGAGCCGGGCGCGATGGCGCACGCCTGTAATCCCAGCACTTTGGGAGGCTGAGGCAGGAGGATCACGAGTTCAAAGCCAGCCTCAGCAATGGCGAGGCACTTAGCAATTCAGTGAGACCCTGTCTCTAATAAAATACAAAAAAGGGCTGGGGATGTGGCCCAGTGGTCGAGTGCCCCTGAGTTCAATCCCCCGTACCAAAAAAAAAAAAAAAAAAAAAAAAAAAAATTCTGATGGCAACATGGAGGATAAATTCAAAGGCAAGTCAGAAGCCATCACCAACGTAGGAGATGACTGGCTTACTCAGGAAAGTGATAAGAGTCTGCCCACACGTAGTCATGGCAAGGACAGTAAGGAGGGTACAAACAGCCAAACTCAGAAGTCAACCCAGTGGTTCTTGGCAAGTGATTGAGCCTGTGATCCATGGTGAGATTACATTCTACAAACAGTCTTGGCTTCTTAGCTTGGACAACAGCTAAACCATGGCTACTAGTCAATGCTATAATCCTCCTTGAAATTCTTAGAACCAGAGTGACTTATTTGCATTTGGACCCTGAAGTTACATAACACGACCTAACACATACTAAGCATCACTGAGTTTGATTCAGGATCTAGTTCTCTGCAGCTTCTGTTATAGCCTTCTGATAGAAATGATTAAGCTGCTTTGTAAATGAAATTGTACTTATTCCTAACCGGAGAATGTAAGCAATAGCTTTTGGTGTTTGTAGAAAACAGCTGCTGGTATTTGGTGCCAAGCAAAATCTCAATAGATAGTTTTTGAACATTTTTTATATCACAGGCATTGAGTATGAATCAGCTACAATAATTGCTGTCTGACTGTGCAGGAAGTTGAACAGATAAGCAGAGTCATGATACAGCCTTGTGTGGTGTATTCAGAGGTGAAAATACAGAGGTAGCAAGGAAGGACTAAGAAGAGGAGCTTCATCTCTTGGCCTAGGAGAGGACATGGAGATTCTAGACGAATACTTTCAGAGTGAAGTTACCTCGCTTTCCAGCTGAAATGGAGTATGTGTCATAAGGCTATTCCAAGGGATTGTAAAAACATAAAGGGTGGAGGTGAGGAACTGAATGTAGACAACAAGCAAGTTCAGTGCTGCAGGAACATTAATGTAATTAGAGTGAGAAAGGGGAGAGGCAGGAGGGGTGGCGGGGGGAAATCCGTTTAGTAATACAGTCCACGCTTTCCCATCTCAGGAAACAGTTTGGATTTCTATTCATCTGTGCATAGGTTTTTTGCCTTGTATATTCTTTCTTTTAAAAAGTGTTCCCTACAGACTTACAGATTGTTATCAAGTATGTGGCAAAACAAGGCATCAATTTTGGTGGATGTTACCACACAGCATGTGCCTTTTCAGGTGCTACTTGGAAAGAGACCATTCTTGCCATCAATGTCTCACATGCTAAATATCTCTAAGCTCCATTCCCTCACTGATCATTTGAAAGGTGTCCTGGGTCTTTTCCAGAAGCCCTAGTTGTCACTGTGAGGCCATCTAGATCTCAGTTTCCTCCAAGAAAAACATCCATACAAAACATGCAACTGCAAAATTCAACAATCCTAACAGTGAAAGACACAGGCTCTCACAAAGTATGTAAAATCTTATCAGCTTGTACATGGAAAAGTACTTTGGAGTTTATAAAATACTATGAAATGTGAAACAGTAGCACTATTGATGATTGAACTATAGCAATAGTTACTTATGAAGCGGCTGGGAAAAAAATAAAAAACTTTATTGTATTTTCCCACTGTGCATTTTAGCAAATAACAAATATGTAGTAAAACTTTGACCTCAGCATTGCTTCCCAAATCTGAGAAGCATTTCAATTTGGAACTGAAGTAACACGTGAATATTGAAATATGTTAAAATAACTTACTGTATTGAGCCCCAGGCCATTAAGCATATATATCAAATCCTCAGTGGCTACATTCCCAGAAGCACCTTTTGCATAAGGGCAGCCACCTAATCCCGATACTGCGGAGTCCACCACGTTAATTCCCATCTGGAAAATAAACCAAAACACCTAAGGTTTCTGTACTTTGGGCGTGTAAATAGTTTCATTTCTAGTCAACCTTGGCAAACAGCAAATAAACAACATTGAAACATGTTATCCAAACATATTCACTTACCCACCTGCTGCTAGAACAGTCCCTGGGGTGCTCATTTCTTTTCTGACTCATCTTGTCTCTTAGACTAACAGAAACTCTGCTAAGGATCTCCAGAATTAGAAATCCTTTCAACAGAAATCAAAATGGTATTATTTTTTTGATAATAGCCCAACTGTAAATAATAGAGGTTTCTGAAGTGAAGGTTAACTCACGTCCAGTTTTATATATTCTACAAATTTCTAGCTTTATCATAAAAGCATTGCATAAACAACATTAAATAATTCCAACACCACAACTAAAAAATCAACATGTCTTAGAAGACCTGTATGTGTGTGGCAGAGAGCACATATGGTGTTTGAAACAGAATTTTATGGTTTTGTCAAACTTTCAGTTTGTCCAATTCTTATTGAAATATTATTTTGTAGACAAAACTCTGCTCCTTTAGGAGAATATAAGGGATATTTAAGAGGCAACACACATCAATAACAATAACACCAGCTCATTTCTTGAGTTCTTACCGAGAGTTCTGGATATTAATCTTAATACTGTATGTGTCTTAACTCTGGATTCTCAGAAAGTCTCATGAAGAAGAAGAGATTCTTTTGTCTTTGTGTGTGTGTGTGTGTGTGTGATCCTGGGGATTGAACCCAGGTATGCTTTAGCACTGAGCAACACTCCAGCCCATTTTTATTTTATTTTTGAGACAGGGTCTTGCTAAGTTGCCCAGGCTGTCCTAGAATTTGAGGTCCTCCTGCCTCAACCACCCAAGTAACTAGGATTCAGGCAAGTGCTGCCATGCCCAACTTAAGAAGAAACTTTTGGATTATCCCCCAAATAATAGAGAAAAAATATATAACAGGTACAGAGGGATGAACAGTTTGCCCAAGGTCACTGTCTGGCAGGTGATATTCTCTGTCTGCAGAAGACTCCTACTCTGCCTTGATTCATAGCCTCTGGAAACATGCAAGGTGGTACCTGACTATATGCTTGGGGGCACAGAGGTGAAGATCTGTGTGCTGGAGACACTGGAAGATGAGTACAATGGGACCCAGAAGACCCTGGAGATCAAACACTAATGACATGTGAAGAAGCAGGGGAACTATGCCATTCCTCTTGAAAGGTAACAATTTGATGGTCAGAAGCTACAAAAGGACTGACCTAATTTTGCACTCCTGAGCATTGAAGAAAAAGTAACATGACTTCATCTAAAATAAGAAACTCCTTGAAGCAAAACTCTTAACTAGCTGCCTCTTAAGTGGTTCTCAATCACTGAATTTGAATCACAGATTGTTGCTACATCCTCAGAGTTTCTGATTCAGGAGACCTGGGTTGGCACCTGGGAATTTTAATTTTTCAGAAGAAAGATCCCAGCAACTGCTGGTCCTCATTTCTTGTCTCCTCTCCTCCTCTCCCTCCCTCCCTCCCTCCCTCCCTCCCTCCCTTCCTTCTTTCCTTCCTTCTTCCTTCCTTCCTTCCTTCCTTCCTTCCTTCCTTCCTTCCTTCCTTCTTTTCTCCATTTCTTTACCCTTAATTTTAAAAAATAAAATTTATATTTCAGGACACTTTTAGATTATCAAAATATATGTGAAGACAGTAGAGAAAATTATCATGTTCTACTCACTCACTCGTTTCTTCCACTTTTACCATTTGTTAAAGAAAACATTATGCAAGGATACTTGTTAAAGCCCAGTGAGGAAGACTTCATTAAGAGTCATTGTGATAGCTACAGAGATCCCTGCAATATAGTTTTGCTGTGGGAGAGAGACACTGGGACCAACTCCAAATACAGCATACACAAGTGGGAATTTATAGCTAAAGAGCAGGGACGGGGTCAGTGAATGGAAAATTACTAAGAGGAAACAATAGGGATAAAGGGCATTCTAACTAAACCAATCTAACAGGCTTTTTCTGAAAATAGGCAGAGTGATCATTTATCAGGTGGGGGATGTAGAATATGAGAGACTTGATCAGATACAGAGGGTGATCAGATATCAAGGGTTGGGGTTCTTGCTACACTGATTTAGCAAGGATTGCTAAAATTGGATTTTTGAAGGAAGTACCCGGATTAACCTAGAAGAAAATTCAGAAGTCTGACTAAAGTTTGGATACCCAAAGAATCAGCCAAATTTTACATTATTATGGTAGGTTTGTCAGCTATTAAACAGATATTGAAATGTTATTATTAACTAAAAATATATACATTATTCATATTTCTTTAGACATTTTAAAAGGAATTTCTAAGGCTGGGGTATGGCTCAGTGGTAGAGTGCTTTCCTAGTATGTGTAAGACACTGGGTTTGATCCCTAGCCCCTCAAAAAAAAAAATACATTTCTTAAGATATTTTTTAACCAATGTCCTTTTTCTGTTCCAAGTGCTCATCAGGACACCACATTACATTAGTAGTCGTATCTTCTCAGGCTCTGCTGGGGCTGCGACAATTTCTCAGATCTTGACTATTTTGAGTACTACTATAGTATATTTTGTACAATGTGCTTCCATTTGGGTTGCCTGGTTTTATTTATTTTTTCTCATTGCTAGACTGGAGATATAGAGCCCTGGAGGGAAGACCACAGAGGTGAAGAGTTATTCCCAAACCTCCTATCAATGGTACTTGCTGTCGCCATGAGTAATGACTACTAATAATAACCCTGAATACCTGACAGAGGTGGCATTTGCCAAGTATCTGAACTACGAAGTCTCTCTCTCTCTCCCTTTCCATGTTATACTCTTTGAAAAAAAAAAAAAAAAAAGTCACTGCATGTGCATGCAGTTTGCCCTTAAAGAGTAAAGAATATCTACATAAGTTATTTGGAATTCTGCATGAGAGATTTGTCTATTTTGCCTCATTTATTTACTTATTTATTTGAACATTTATCTGTATCAATAAGGACTCATAGTCACATAGATACTTATTTTGCAGTCTGAGTTACAATCTAATACTGTATGTTTTACGATATAGACATGTTCCATATTTGGCCATTGCGAGCTCTCTCAATTGGCTCCTGTATCCCTTTGGCATGCCAACAGGACTGCACTTTTTGAACCACTTTTCTAGTTTTTTTTTTTTTTTTTTTTTTTTTTTTTTTTTTGCAGTACTTAATAAGATGTTCACCAAGGCTCTTGAGAGAAGAACTATAGTTCAATAGGGCCTGGTATTATCAGGACCCAGGACAAGTTTACAAAAGATTGGTAGACTGTTTTTGTACCTTCATTTTTCTCATTATATTCCTCAATGTGGGAAAGCCTCAATAACTCTTTCCATTCCCTATAACCTTTCTCAAATAATGATCTGACAAGATCAATTGACAAGATCAATTATATGCAGGTGTTAATAACTAATCAACTAATAGCCTGGTCTACATAGAGTTATTTACATTTGATATGAAACAAAATAGTAAAAATAAAGAATTACACTCTAGTGCCAGGCACAGTGATGCATGCCTGTAATCCCAGATGCTCAGGAGGCTGAGGTAGGAAGATCGCTAGTTCAAAGCCATCCTCAGCAAAAGTGAGGCACTAAGCAACTCAGTGAGACCCTGTCTCTAAATAAAATACAATATAGGGCTGGGGATGTGGCTCAGTGGTGGAGTGCCCCTGAGTTCAATACCTGGTAAACTTGCCTGCACCCCAAGAAGAATTACACTCTAGAAGTAAAATTTGTGATATTGTCTAGTGGTTGGAAAAGGCAAATACTGAGGTGCTGCTCCATTTGGAGGAGTCTGCCATGACATTAAATAGGGCTTTTTTTTTTTTTTTTTTTTTTTTTTTACATGTAGGTTAAAACTGATCTAATTAATAGAATTGAATCTATTATCTGAAGAGACATAAATTTCAGTAGTTCTCAATCCTGTCTACTTATTAGAATTACCTATGTGTCTTAAAAATACCAATGTCAAAGCTTCTCCCAAAATTAATTAAATCAGAATCTCTGTCTGCGTGTGGGGCCAGCTGTGTCTGATGATTTGTAGCTAAGTTCTCTGGGGCAGAAGTTCTTATCCATATCACCCTTTGATAGTCTCAGACATGAGTCAACCTAAAGAAGTCAACCATGGCTTTCCTTTTGTCCAGAACTGCCATCTTCCAGAAATTTGCCAAAACAATGAACACAAAGGGAAAGAAAGAGATGAAGTACCCAACACTTTGCTCTATAGGTGTTTTAGAAAACAAAGAATTGTTCCGTTGGCCACTTTTGTGCACATCTGCAAGAAGGGTGTTATTGTAGACATAAAGGAAATGAATTCTGTTCAAAAAGGAATGGCCCACAAATGTTTCCAAGGCAAAACTGGCAGTCTAAAATCTTATCCAGCATGCTGTTGGCACTGTTGTAAATAAACAAGGACAGGATTCCTGCCAAGAGAATTAACATGGGTATTGAGCACATGGAGCACTCTGAGAGCCCAAACAGCTTCCTAAAACACATGAAAGAAAACAATCAGAAAAAAAAGGAAGTCAAAGAAAAAGCTACTGGGCTCAACAGAGTCCAGCTTGCTCCACCCAATGAAGCACACTTTGTGAGACCCAGTGGAAGGAACCTGAGCTCCTAGAACCTACTCCCTATTAATTCATGGAATAGTGGGTGTAAAAAAATGAAAGACCCCTGGAATGTGAAAAAAAACCCAAAAGTGTTAACCATGGCCAGTCAACATTTGAAAGAGGTTTTTGTTTGTTTATTGAGTACCAAGGATTGAACTCCAGGGCACTCAACCACTGACCCACATCCCCAGTCCTATTTTGTATTTTATTTAGAGACAGGGTCTCACCAAGACGCTTAGTGCCTAGCCACTGCTGAGGCTGGCTTATGAACTCATGATCCTCCTGCCTCAGCCTCCTGAGCTGCTGGGATTACAGGCATGTACCACTGCACCTGGCTCAAAGAGTTTTTGAAAGAAGTGCTCAAAAAGCCTTTAGGTAGAAAAAGTCTGAGGCACTAGCATATTAGATGAGAGACAGCTTGAGCCCACAAGGTGATGATTCACTCTTGAGGTCTGGAATCCATGCATCATATCCATTTTCTCAGTGCTGAGGATCAACACCCTGCAACTATAGGAGACCCAGGAGGAAAATTCCTTTCCTTGTCAAAGAGAGCATGGTTTTAGTCTCAATTGACCTTTGGGAAGACAATGAAAAACAAAAAAAAAAAAAAAAAAATCACTCTTCTATTTTGTAAATAAAGGCCCCAGTGACCTGTTGTTTAGGCAAAGGTGAAAGATTAATCCACAATAAAGCAACCAGTGCCACAATAGAGAAAACAGTAAATAAAGAATAGAGAAAACAGATCACCCTGGAGGCCAAGCCAACATGCTTAGTTTCACAGAACGTCAAGGAGGGTGAGTTAGAACTACAACACCAGGATGCCTTTAGACTTCCAGACTGAAAAAAGATTGAAAAAGAACATTGGCGGTGAAATAGGCTAGCCACACGAAACAACGTGTGGCTTCAATGGCAAACAAAAATCCCAGAAAGAAAATATTGCATGAAAAAAGTTGAACACCAAAGAGGATATAAAATGATTCCATTTAGATAAAGTCCTGAAAGCACTGATCAAGGTGATGAGAAGTCAGGATAACAGCCATCCTCTACAGTGTGGATACAGATGGGATGAAGGAGAGGTTCTGGGCTGTGGGGTCCCTTCATTTCCTTGAACGACATTCCCTGAGCTTATTATCTGCGTGCTTTTTATATACGTGTGTTACACTTCAATAAATATTTTTAAAAAGGGCAACGTTGTTGGAACTGAAGGGAAACAAACTTAGACTAGTGAAAATGTAAATTGGAGTCTTTTATGGTAAGCAATTAATTGGTTGTCAATATCCATTGTCCCAGAAATTTCCTATGAAAAAAGACCTTTCTATGAATATTTAATAAATCCTAGCTAAATAATTAATAAGAAATTAATACAAACATATATATATATATGGATGATAATATGTATGCTGACAATGATAACCCATAAGTATACATACATCTGTGTATAGGCTCAATGCAGTTAAGTTTTTTTAAGAAGGGAAATTTGAAAACAATCCAAATATCTTATAATGGGGAATAATTTAAATTAATTACGATGTATCTATAAAATGGAATGATTAATGCTATATAAATAGATAATTAAGGGAAATAAAGATTAAAGGATAAGATTAAAGTATAATAGTATACTTAGTATAACAGATTAAAGTATAATAGTATACTTATTATACCATTTTCTAAAAAAAAGTGAAGTAGATTTAGATAACATATGCCAAAATGTTAACATTGGAAATGTTAACACATGGGTAGAGTGTATAGTTAATTAATTTTATTACAATTCTATTCATGTGTTTTCCAATGTCCTTATTATGAATGTTCAGTACATGTATAAATAACAATGAAAAAGAAAGTTTTCTGCAAACTTTAGCCTGAGCAGTATAATAGCAAATAAATGAGAATGATTATCAACAAATCAAAGGCTCCAAATTTCTCAGTGGACATCACTGTTCTACAGCTAATTTATCTTTCTAGGGCCTAAGATCTAGGGGCCACTCTACAGACATGATCTGGGGAAGAGATTAACTGGAAAGTGCTCGTTCCCTCTTCTCCAACATCACTTTAGCACTAAACACATATCTTCCCCAGTAAGCTCTACTCACAAATTAACTGAATCAATCCTAAGAGCAATATGTGGATTTAAAGTGTAAGCAATTGTAAAGACAGTTTCTTAAAAAAACTGAATGTATTACCTTTGAAGGGGAATATTATTATATCAGTTTCTTGAAATGGAACAAATTATATTCCTTGTATCTATGATTATGTCAAAATGAACTCTGCTATTATATATAACTAAAATGAACTTATAAAACATTTTAATAGTTTAATATATATTAACTTAATTTAAACAACAAAAAATGACATTAGCTTCCTCTAAAGTCTTTTTGAAACAAAATTACAGTAAAGTATTTCATTTATACAATATTCCCTAAATTCTTTCCTCTATTAAATAGTGAATCTATTCCTAGAAATAAAGATTTCAATGGGTAATATTATCTATATACTAAATAATATGCCTTTAACATAGTCAAAAATGGGGAAAAAACAGTGTTCATTAACTAATGAATTGATAAAGAATATGGTACATATATACATAAAAGGATTGTCTTCATCAAAAAAAAAAAAAAAAGAAAGAAAAAAAAAAAAAGAAAAGAAAAGAAAGAAAGAAAGAAAAAGAAATTCTATTATTTGTGACAAAATGGATGGAACTGGAGATCATCATGTTAAACAAAATAAGCCAGGCCCAGAAGACAAGTTCTGCATGATGTCACTTATATGTAGAATCTGAAAAAGTTGATGTTGTAGAAGATAAGAGTGGAGTCAACACTCCAGAGGCTGGAGGGCAGGGGAAGGGGCATTGGGAAAGGCTGGCCAGGGTACTATGTTGTACTGAATAGGAGTAAGAAGTTCTAGTGAGCTATTTCATAGTAGAGTGACAATAGATAATGATAATGTACTATACATTTCAAAAAGCTGGAAGAAAGGGTTTTGGATGTTTTCACCATAAATAAAAGATAAATGTTTGAGGAAATAGATATGTTTTACTTATTTAAACATCACACAACATATACATGAATTAAAACATCACAATATACCCTGTAAATGTATATGAATTTTATGGTTTTATGTACCAGTTAAAACTAAGTTTAATTTAAAAACTGAAAATAAATTATGTGCTCTTATTTCTGACTAAACCACTTTGTAAATTTCTAGTCATTGCTACATAAGAAAATTTGATTTTAGTATGGACATCATCTTCAGATCAATTTCCTTATTTCATTGAAAATCATCTGTAATAGCACGTAAACACATTGTGTACAGACTTGGAATAAAAAACATTATTTCTTTTCATTGATTATTTCAATTAAACAGAGGGAACATTTTTATATTTTACCACTGAAATCATATCATCCTTTATTTGAAAATAATAAATGGGTCACTTAGCTCATTTTATCATGAAGGAGATTATCAGCATTAAAGGATTACTCTTAAGAAATGTTCCCTTTTCCTCCTCTCCAAACACAAAGCACCACCTTCAGACTCCAGACTCAGGTTCCTGGTGTGTGCACACGTGTGCATGTTAAGTACATAGCAGAGTGGGATTTTTTTGTCTTTATTGTTTTTAAAGAAAAATGCATTTTAGATGAACACCCACAAGGTGGCAATGTAGCACCAACATCTACCAAGTTAAAGTCCCATGTTTGCAACCCCGTTATGTTCCAGCTCAAGAAAATAGTAAACACATAAATAAATAGTTTCATATCTACTAAATAAATACTTTTACTGTATTTCAAATAAGAATACTATTACTAAGGTTGAAGGACACATGAAACTATAGTTTAAAATATCCAGTTTATTTTTTCTTGTTTTTCCTTTGGGCTTAATGTGTTTATTAAGCATATTCTATGTGCCAGGATCTTTGAATATACAGAAAACTCTGTAGTTCATGAAACCTAATGTTAAAATATAAAACAATTACATATTACTACATTATTAGATTAAACTTATTACATCAATTATTTCTCACTGGTAAGTAGCTTGTTATTAACGAATGAGTAGCAATTGCCTCTAGGGCTGAAAAAACAAAAACAAAAATTGAAGGATTTGAAGTCTCCTTGACTCCCACTGTTCTCAAAGTTGCAATTTGTGCTATTAACCCTGGCCTCAGGATATGATAAACCTGGTGACTTGGGTTATGTGTGTTTTGTCTTCTTGAGCTCCACAGATAATGTGCTTGGACTTCAGGGCTGAGTAAAATAGATAAAGTAGTAGTGGCCACTTCTGGAAAAAGCAAATTGACTATGTCAGGGGCTTATGGTTCCTATACTGCACTCTTAGGTAAGTTCTGAGAATTGTTAATTTTGTATGATCCTCAGGTACACAGATCATGCTGAAAAGTTAACTAAAAGAAAAATGCTAACTTGTCTTTTTGTTGGTCCTGTTAAGAACTTATTCCCCAAGCAAAACTGATAAACACAATAAGGATAGAAAAGAAATCATTTTGCAAAATTTAGAATCTTCTATATGTTCTTGTTTTCAAATTATTTAAAGAACCTAAACTTTTTGGTATTGAGGTTACAAAGTACCAAAGAACATGTAGCATTTGAATAATGTTAATTCATTTTGAAATGTTGTCTACTTATTTTGTCCTAAAATTTTCCTTAAAAATCTGTAATGTTAGATTTAATTTAAAATAGCAAGAAAATTCCTGAGAGTGGAATTATTCATTTGGGGGTTAAAGTTAATCATTTTTCCTTCTCAACTTAGTCTTTAAAGCCAGTGTTCCATCTAAAAATGGAATAGAATTAGTCTTCAATGGCCAGGCCAGATTCACTAATGGATACCCTTTCCAATAAGCACAGATCCTGCCTAGAGATGCTTCTGACCAGTACCCTAAATCACTACTATACCTTGAGCAATTGCAACCCCAAGAGAAAAGTCTTTGTGCTATTTAAGTGTATTGAGAACATATTATGCTATGGGAGCCATTGACAATGACCAGTTATTAGATTAAACTTATTACATCAATTATTTCTCACTGGTAAGTAGCTTGTTATTAACAAATGAGTAGCAATTACCTCTAGGGCTGAAAAAACAAAAACAAAACTTGAAAACAAAAACAAAAAAAAGTATAAATAATGCCCAGAATTTTAAAACTGAAGTATATATCAAAATTGGTAAGTAAACAATTACACACACACACACACACACACACACACACACACACACATGCAAAGACACACATATATACTGTTACATTCAGGAATAAGATAACATAAGGCATTATTAATGCTTTCTCTATAACATGTTTGTCCTTTGGAAATTCCCCAATCCTCTTGGCCTCACAAAAGAGATTATTTCCTTTTTTCTTCTTCTTCTTTTTTTTTTTTTTTTTTTTTTTTTTTTTTTTTTTGGTACCAGAGATTAAACCCAGGGGCACTTAACCACTCAAACACATCCCTAGCACTTTTTATTTTTTATTTAATTAATTTAATTTGTTATACATGCGTTTAGAGTGCATTTCCTTTCATATCACATATAAAGAGGAGTTTCCAAGTCATTGGTTTTACACAAAATATTTTCATTCCATTTGAGTTTTTATACATGCACTTTTTATTTTGAGACGGGGTCTTGCTAAGTTGCTTAGGACCTCACTAAGTTGCTGAGGCTGGCTTCGAACTTGTGATCCTCCTGCCTTGGCCTCCTGAGCTGCTGGGATTATAGGCATACACCATCCCTGGCTTTTATTACTTTGTTTTGGAACATTCACATTCAAATAGAAAGCACAGTGTGTGTGTAGAAGGGATAAGAAATGAAAAAAATATATATAACAAGAAAACTCCCAATTTCATTTAAGACTGAGAAAATAATAAATGGTATTAACAAATGTTTAGCGAATGCTTATTTGCTCACAGGCATTGTACCATTTGCCTCATATAAGGTAAAGCTCTACAAAGTCAATAGGAAGTGGTTGGTAATATGTGTCCATTTTACTGATGAGGAAACTGAGGCTCACAGAAGTCCAGTGATATATGCCCTGTTTCATATGGTTCGTATGAGGCAGAGTAAGAATGGAACAACTGTGCATTATTGTCCAATATTAATAGTTCAGACTTAACAAGCACTGACTATGCACCAGGCACATTACTAAACACTACCTGCATGCTTTCATTCAACTCATAAAACAACTCCAGGCAATAGAGCATGAATTAAGAAGAGAGTACTGACAAATCAAAAGGCAAAAGGCTTTAATTTCTTGTAAGACTTCCTTCAACTTTCTGAAAAGTTTCCACACAGCATAGCAACATTATCAAGAGACTTCAGCAAATAAATGTTTGTTGTCCTGTGTTTGTATTTCTAGGAAGCTAGCCCAAGAAAATAGCCAGCAATGTTGAGATGGATTGATGTTTGAGGATGGACATTCTTTGTAATATTACTTCTAACAGTGGGAATAAGTCCTTAAGTTAAATATACAACAAGAGGGAAATAGTTAATAAATTGTGTAAGATAGATTAGTATGAAATAGTTAAATATTTTCAAAGAACATTTAATGGTTTGGGAAAATGATTATGAGAAAATGGAAGATAAAAGAACAGGATACTATGTTTGGTCCAATTCATTTGTGTTTCTAGATTTTCTTCAATCCTGTAGAATAAATACATACCATAAGTGGATTCTCACGGAGGCTCTGGGACTTATACCTAGTTACAATATCAGGATCACATTCTTCATTTTGGCAATAAGGCCAGTGCTCATTTTTGCTGTATTTGTGCAAAACCGAAACTTATTAGTAAATATATATTCTTCTTCCATAATCATTTCTTTCTTCTGCCAGTACAATAATCCCCAAAGTATACTCAGACTCACATTTCTTGGATTAGGTTCAAATTCTCTAGATGATTCCTTTCAGCATTATCTACTTTTGCCTATTCTTGAGTGGATGTTGCTCCTATCCCTTCATTTCTTCAGTAGCAACCCATGTTTTCTAATACCCTGGCACAAAATAATCAGATCAGTGCTTCTTAATCTCTAGAGATGATATTAATTTATTTAATGGGTCTGAGGTGATGCCTGAGATTCTGCATTTCCAACTCCTGAAATATGCCAAATCTTCTGGTCCCTGGAACACTCTGGGGCAAGAGACTAGAGTTAATCCTAGAAACATCACAGATCTCAATACATCCTGCTCCAGTTGTACAACTCTCCTGCCTTGTGCAGTCTCAAAATGAGAACATCTGAGTGTCAGAATTTCCTGAGGTCCCAAATTAACATGCAGATTTCTATTTTCTATGTCAAAACCTAAATTTTGTCATGTAAAACCCAAATATATGCATTGTTTCAAATTCTGAGATGACTTATGGATTAAAAAAAAAAAGAAAAGTTCGGCAATCTCTTAACGTTTTCCTTGGTTGTTGAAGTATTGCAGGTAGTGCTAGTTCTTCATCCAACATTGGTTTCTTCCTGTTCTGGGATTCTCAGCTAGATGACATTACAGAACTACCATTGCTGTTAAAAGTGAGTATATGACTGTGTCAGCTTGGCATGTGAGCAAAGTGACACAAGCCATTTCTAGAATGGGTATTTTCAGAAACCATGTACCTTCTTCCTTCAATAGTCAAAGGCAGATGACAAAGGCCCTAGGAGAGGGTGAGCCAAAAGAAGGAAGGAGCCCGAGTTCCTTAATGAACAGTTGGAGGGCAGAAGCCCACTGACAAGGAACATGTGCAGTGGCCTGTTACATGAGTGAGAAACAAACATCTATGTGTTCAAGCCATTCATTTGGGGGTGCAGTGTAATATCAGTATATACAATTAGAACTCAGACAACAAGATAAGGTTAGATTAAATCCTGTATTTTTGCGAGCTGGTTTCCATTTCTTCCATCTGTTCTTTTTGCTTTTTGCTTTTTCCTTTTTCTTTTCCTCCTCCTCCTCCTCCTCCTCCTCCCTCCTCCTCCTCCTCCTCCTCCTCCTCCTCCTTCTTCTTCTCCTTTTTTTTTTTTTTTTTTTTTAAACAGGGATTGAACACAGGGGCCTTAACCACTAAACCAGATCCCCAGCACTTTTTTGTATTTTATTTAGAAAGAGGGTCTCGATGAGTTGCTTAGGGTCTCACTAAGTTGCTGAGGTTGGCTTTGAACTAGCGATCCTTCTGCCTCAGCCTTTCAAGCCAATGGGATTACCAGCGTGCACCACTGCTCTCAGCTGTTTTTTCCTTTTTCATTCCTTCTCTTTTGTTAGTTGAATATGTAAGGAAAGGAGCTTATAACAATACATCCCGAATTCCTTTCACCCATCCTTTGGGGTACTGTTTCCCTATTTTTTACTTTTGTACATGTGATCCCATAACACATTGGTACATCTTTTCCTTTAAGCAGCTATCTCTTAGAGCAATTAAAAATAAGAGAAAAAAAATCTCTGATTTTATCTAGACATCTCATTTCTAAGCTCTCTGAAGGAACTTGTCTAGAGTAAGAATGGCAGAGACTCAAGTCACGGTGCTGGGTTCTTACTTTTGTGGGAAGGAGAAGGAAGGTGCATTAGTGAAAGAGACAAGAAGTTCAAGAGGAAGTTCAAAGGGTGGACTTTTTTTAATACTTAAAGCTCTGTGAAGAATGTTGCACGTAGTTAAGAAATATAACAGCTGAGAAATCCACTGAATTACAAACATCATTTCAGCATCACAAAGGACAGAGTGAAACTGACAATAGGTTTAAAAACAAGTGCAGCGTGTAGAGCCTGGTGCTCAAGGGATCAATTTTGAAAGGTAGACTTCTGTTTGAACCTGGTCCATCACTTGTTCACTTTGTGATCCTAACAATGTTATTTTACGTCTCTGTTCCCCCAACCTAAAATGAAAGCAATAGGACTGATTTCACAGATTTGTTTAGGAACCAGTGAGATCTTTCAAAGAAAAGAGCTTATCATGTGTCTTGGCACACAGATCCCAGCAAATGCTGCATTTAAAAAGTATGTGAAAAGGATATAGAGGCAGACAGAGAACACAGTGACAAAATGAATAAGAAAATGGTTAAAAAAAAAAAAAGAGAGGGGGATCATATATGAAATGGAGAGGCATTAAGGTTATATGAGGCCTTCAGGTTGGAAGCCATAAAGGACAGAACTAATTAAAGTGAAGAATGACACCATACATTGAAGAGAAAAATTAGCAATGAAAATCTTTATAGATGGTGTGAGTTGGGAATTAGGGTCGAAACAGGGAGGTAAGCCAGGAAATTAATAGGGAAAAATATCCTTTTAACTGGGTGGAAAGGGAAGACAGGCAGAAGTACAGAGATAAATTAAAGGAACAAAGACCCTGAAGCTTTTGAGAAAAATAAATGACCAATCCTCTCAAAAGCAGAGCAATTGAGTTCATCTGTTAAGAGTCCAGAAAAAGCTGATTATGTTCTGGCTCCCTGAAAGTCACTCCCCTCAGGCTCAACACTTTTCAATGCACATACAAAGAGAGGTGGATAGAAATAATGGTAATGGGGATGAGGAAGAAAGCAGGATAGAGCCACAAAGAACTTGTGTAAACAATATCTACAGAGAGGCCACCATATATTTTTCATAATAATCTGCAAATCACATATTTTTACAACTAAATAATTAGGCCCAAAGCCCTTATAGAAGTTGTATTGATTGATTGATATAAAAGGAATTAAGCCCCACAGCTCTTACAAAGAGCTTTAGGAGCTTACCTGAAGTTACATAGGTGGCGGTTATAGAAATGATCTAGAACACGGACCTTCTTGCTTCTGGAATTTCTATGGTTGTTCCTAAATGGATGCTAGTGGGAGGCCTCACTTACATGGTGATATACAATTAAATGTTACTAAGTAAAAAGAAAGTGTATTAAAAGAAAAAAAATTGAAAATACAGTGATTCTGATGAAGAATGAACAATGTTACCAATATTCACAAACCAGGGAGACCTTATAAGAGCATGTACACCAAACTTTTGGAAAAAGTCAAAGCAGCAACCAATTTAAATTAGCTTAATGATGACCAGAACTTCATTCTATGTCACTCCATTAAACTTTGAATACATGGCACAGGACCTAGAACAAAGCAGCTTATTATTCAAATATTTTTGAAAGCATAATTGGATAAATGATATGTAAAGAACTATAATGAATGCAATATCAAGACAAGTACAAATATGATGGTAATAATTAAATGTGGTACAATTCAATAGGGAGAACTACATTTCTGAGGATACAAAAACTGACGAAACATTTAAGTGAATCGTTAGCTATTTTGTTTTCTCCCTGAACCTTCTTCTCTTGGAAGTACTTTCTCATAAAAATGGGTTTCTGTAAAGTGTTTGCTTGGTGACTTTTTAATTAATCCTGGCTACAGCTGATTGGACCTAAATTGGGTCAATCACGCTCTCCTCCCCAGATTTGGAACAGAAACAAAACAGAATCCATCTACCTAAGAGGCGAGATGTGCAGCACAGAGGCTATGGGCAAACAACTCTTTCCATGAGCAATGGGGAACACAGAAATTCAATCTAGTAAAAGGGGAAATAAAGCATAGTTGAACGAGAGAAATGATGCCTAAATTCCAGACAGCATTTAGTCCTTCCAGAGGTCCAACTTTATTCCTTTTCCATCTTTGCTTTTTAAATAACTTTTAATGAGCTGAGGATATAGCACTGTGGTAGAGCACTTGTCTAGTATGTGCAAGACCCTGGCTTCAATCCATAGCAGTACAAAAATAAATAAATAAGTAAAGGAATAGCACTTAATGATAGCTATGTGAAGTAGTTTAAACTATGCAAGAATCCTAGTAATAGGTATGTTAGTCAGCTTTCTGTTGCTGTGACCTAATTACCTGACAAGAACAACTTCCAGGAGGAAAAGTTTATTTTGGCTCATGGTTTCAGAAGTTTCAGTCCATGGTCAGTTGGCTCCATTACTTTGGGCCTAAGGTTAAGGCAGAATGTTATAGCAGAAGAGCACAGTAGAGGGAAGCTGCTCAGCTCATGGCATCCAGGAAGCAGAGAGAAAGCTAGGAGCTAGGGGACAAATAGAGTTCAAGGCCACAACCCCAGAGAACAACTTCCTTCAGCCATACCCGACATGCCTACAGTTACCACCCAATAGTCCATTCAAATTATGAGTCCATCAAATGGATTTATCTACTAATGAGGTTGCAGTTCTTATGATCCAATTTTTTCACCTCTGAACATTGCTACATTGCCTAACACACAGCTTATGTGAGGACATTTTTAGATACAAACCCTAACAGCAGATATTATTATTATTATCATTCCAATTTTATAATTGAGAAAAATGAGACACCGCTTAAAATTATTATGCATAATGTTAGTATTTGGTTTTAGGTAAAGATGAGATTTAGGATCAGGAAGAAAGACTTCCTTCAAAACTTCTGGTGTTACTTACTTTGAGAAAAGAGGTTTCTATGAGATACAGATACCCCTATATGAATTCCTAAGATACATATACCCCTATATAATTTCTGTGAGATACAGATACTCCTATTAAACTGCCCTTTTTGCATAAGGTGGATTGAGTTGTCTACTTTCACTTGCAAAGAATAGTAACACATATCACAAAGTTAATGATCTGTCAGAGAAGATATTTCTAAATCTACATTACTATAATATTTCTAAATCTTCATTACTATAATACAAAGTAAAATGCTGTAGCTCTTATGAGAATTATAAACAAAGCTATTCAGAAACACCAGTTAGTTTTTGTCTTGTGGTGGAACAAGAAAGGGACAGGGAAAGTGGCAGGGAAGGTAAACACTGATGAAGAGTTTGCCTCTGAATCAGGCTATTTCAAGCAGGGGCATGGTAGAGGAAGGGGTATTCTATATAGAGAGAATGGACTGTCAAAAGACATATGTAATGAACACATCAAGGATGTACTAAGATTTTTTTTTAAATCGAAGTTGCTGTACATATAACAGTAGCAAGCAATACAATTCGTAATACAGAGCACCTTTTCACATATCACTGTTTGTATACAAAGTATATTCATACTATTCATGTCTTTAAACATGCATTTAGGCTAATGATATCCATCTCATTCTACCATCTTTTTTTTGTACTAAAGAGATTTTAATGGGACTTTATTGTAGGAGCTCTATTGTGAAGGGAATACAGTTTCTGACCACGAGAGGCCATGAATTACTTCTATAGGGAGGGCATGAATTTTACTGTCTAAGAAATAAAGGTTTATTTAAGGTTGGAGATTTATGTATAATCATGACATCACCAGCACTTTGCTTTACACAGATCTCACCATCAAGGAAGCAAAATTAAGATGGAAAAATCTGTAAGTAGAAATGCTATGTAGAAAATTGGTTCAATGAATCAAGTCATTGGCAGTGAGTATATAAGCAAAAGAAAGAGCTTCATTAAGACATATATTTGAATGAATTTATGAGGTAAAAATAGTGTCTGAAAGAATGAGGAAAGGGACTGAAGGAAGTGAAGGATCATTAACAAAAGCCCTGTGGCTTCTAGCTTAACATCTAAGTAGAGGATGGCAAGTTAACTGAGATGGAATATAAAATCAACCCTAGTGTGAGGTAAAAATTGCTTTTGTGAGGGCTGGGGTTGTGGCTCAGAGGTAGAGCTCTTACCTACAATGCGTGGGGCACTGGGTTTGATCCTTAGCACCACATAAAAATGAAATAAAGATATTGTGTCCACCTATAACTAAAAAATAATTCTTTTTAAATTGCTTTTTTGAAAATTAGTAGATATAGAAAACTGGATATTTACCACATGTTTCTTAAAACATTCCTGATTGCTCAGAACTAATTTTTAATTCATTTAATTCATTTTAATTCATTAAATGCCCTTTTTCTACTTGCTCATTTGCATTTTCAATGATTTCATGTCTTTTTAAAATCTTTCTCCTTTTATTAGTGTATTACAGTTATACATGACACTGGGGATCATTTTGACATAATTATATAAGCATGGAATGTAATTTGCTCCAATTCAAATTACTTTCCCTTTCACTTTCCCCAGTACTTTCCCTTTCACTTCCCCCTGTTCCCTTTCCTCTGCTCTACTGGTTCTCCTTCTATTTATTTACAGTTCTTTGTTAAAAATTAGTGCTTTATAGGTATATGTAAAGGTGGAATTCACTGTTATATATTCATATATGCACATAGCTTATCCCTCCCCCTCTACTTCCTTCCTCTACTCCTCAAAACTCTCTTCTATTTTCATAGGATCCCCCACCTTTTCCTTTATTTTGGCATAGCTTCTGCATATGAGAGAAAACACTCAACCCTTGACTTTCTGGATCTGGGTTATTTCACTTAGCATGATGTTCTCCAGTTCCATCCATTTATCAGCAAATGTCATAATTTAGTCTTCTTTATGGCTACATAAAACTCCATGGTATGTACATATTACAATCCTTTATCCATTTATCTGCATCTGGGCTGATTCCACAACTTTGCTATTGTGAATTGCACTACTATAAACAGTGACATGGCTATATTACTACAGCATGCTAAGTTTAGATCTTTGGGGTATATACAGAGGAATGGGAAACTGGGTCACATGGTGGTTCCACTTTTAGTTTTTTGAGGAATTTCCATACTGCCTTCTAGTGAGGTTTCACTAATTTTCAATTCCACCAAAAATGTATGAGTATACCTTTTCCCTCACATCCTTACCAACATGTATTATTATTCGTATTCTTGATAATTGCCATTATGACTTGAGTGAGATGAAATGTCAAAGTAGTTTTGATTTGCATTTCCCTGATAGCCAGAAATGTTGAACAATTTTTCATATATTTGTTGACCATTTGTATTTATTTTGAGAAGTGTCTGGTTAGCTATTTTGCCTACTTATTCATTGGGCTACTTGCTTACTTTTAAGACTTTGAGTTCTTATGCATTCTGCATATTCATGCCCTATCTGTGGAGCAGTTGGCAAAGATCTTCTCCCATCCTATAGGCTCTCTCTTCACATTTTTGTTTCCATTGTTATGCAGATTTTTAGTTTTATGCTGTCCCACTTAATGAATCTTGACTTTATTTTTTGCATTTTAGGAATCTTGTCAAGGAAGTCAGGGACTTTGAAAATGCTCACATTTATAACTAAACATTCTTGTAACCCAGATAATTGGTCTTCATTGGGCAGTAAAATAATTCAAAAAGATATGACAAAGTGATTTATGGTTCCTTCAGGAGATCATGAGTCCCCCCCTCTCCTGAGTATACCAGGTTGAGGGTAATGGGTGACAGCAATTCCCTTTGGGTTTTGAGGAGACCTTTAATAGAGGGATCTGGACTTGATTCTAAGGGTGTATGTTAAAAGGGTAAGTAAAACTCAGAAACTTCACATCTGCTGACTGGGATCTCAGGCAACAAAGGCTAAGGAAAAAGTGTGGAAAGTAGTCTCAGGCAGTCTTAAACACAACAGGATAATCAAACGTGGCATAGAAAGCATCTGACAGGTCGGATCCAAGATGGCGGATTAGAGGAAGCCGCACTTCAGGACAGTTCCGTAGAAAGAATCCAACAAAGCAGATAAATTGCCTTTCATTATATATATATGGACTGAAAATACCGATATCCTGGATGGTTTGATTACCACTACCAGAGAGAGAAAGAGACAAGCTGTCTGCAGCGGCTGGAGCCGCAAGGCTCCTGCAAAACCGCCTGGGCGGTGCACAGGCCGTGCGAAACAAGGTCAGTGTGAGGAGACCGCGCTACTGCTGCAACCCCAGCCAAACTCACTGCACACTAGCGTGAAACCGGCGATAAAAACCAGCGATAACAGCCGGCGGGATTGGTGCTGGGGAGCCACGGGAGACCGCGGGTCCATACACCAGTTCGAATCCACACTCCGCCTACGCGACCCTCGGTGTGGCTTCCCAGTGCGATCGGCAAGGATACGGGAGTCTGGGAGTCTGCGGAGCTGCTGTTGACTGGAAGGAGAGCGCCGCCATCTTTGAAAGCTGCAGGGGCTGGTCCTGACAAAGGGGAGGAGACGGAGAGCGACTGCTGCATCCACCCAGGGACTCTCCAGCTCTCTGAAGACAACGCACAATTGGGTGAGACTTGGTTGGTCAGCAGGGGAAGGCGTTTCTGAGGCTGGCACAGCGGCCACAGGGGACTGCAACTGTGGGTGGGCTTGGGGAGGGGGTGCCTTCTGGAAGATCCCCCTTCCCGGCGCCATTCATCTGCTGACACACACGGTCCCCCTGGGCCACTCCTTCACTGAACCGTGCAGCCGCTGGCCTAGGATGCAGCCTTGATTTCACTGACAGGATCACAGACTGTGATCCAATAGCAATTGGTTTGAACTGGAAAGGAAAAAAAAGAGGGGGGCTTCCCAGGGCCCGTTTTGTCTGAGACTTGGGGTTTGACTTTTTTTTTTTTTTTTTTTTCCCTTTCTTTTTATTGGTCTGCTTGATTTTCTGGATTGCAGGGAGGGGGGTTTTTTTTGTTGTTGTTGTTTGTATGTTTGTTTGTTTATTTTTCTTTTTCTTTTTTTGGCTTTGTTTTGTTCTGCTTTTTTTTTTTTTTTCCTTCCGCATTGATTGTTAGTGTGTTTATCTGCTTCCGCTCCCTTTTTTCTTTCATTCTTTTACTCCTTCTCACCCTTGTATCTTTTCTTCCTCCTTCATCTTTCATGTTTACATCCTGCCAGTGCATACTAAACAGAGCCAAAAACAAGTTATACGCAAAACTTGGGATTTCTAGAACCGGCGCAATTGAACTGGGTAGCAAAGTGGTGTTATATATAGTTTACTCTCTATTTCCTTGATTCTCTCTCTCCTCTCTCTTACACCAATTCCTACTCTTTATCATTTTTTTTCTTTTCCAACTTACTATATATATAAATTGATCTTTTTACCTAATTGTCAACCCCATTCTCTTTCTTCCATCGTCTACTGATACTAAACCACTTCCACTAAACCATTTCAATAGATATCTCTTTTCATACTTTCCAAGAAAGAACAATTCAAGACACTTCCTTCTTCCTGAACATAACACCTCTGTATACAATACTTGAAGCTATAAAACCCTATCAGAAACGTACAGAGTAAATTGGAAATAATATCTGGGATAACAAAATCTGTACATTGTGACCAAACTTGGATTTTCTGAATAGAAAGTGTTAGGTTTTAAAAGTATAAAGGAATTATAAGGTGATCTGATAGCATTGTACTACAGGAACAACATAAGGCTTTAAGGTAAAATCGAAACAGTCAAGGTCCCACAGTGCAGGAAGAATAGACACACAAGCAACATGAAAAAACAAGGAAAGAAAATGACACAAACAAATCAAGATACCTCATCGGCAGATGTCATGGCAAGCACAGTTGGTCAAATGCCAGAGATGGAATTTAGAAATTACATATACCAAATGTTTATGGAACTTAAGAATGAACTCAAAAATGAGATGAGGGAGCAGGTACAGGAGGCAAAAGATCATTTTGACAAAGAACTCCAAAAACAAATACAGGAAGTAAAAGATTACTTCAATAGGGAAATAGAGGCTCTAAAGAGAATCCAAACAGAAATTCCAGAAATGAAAGAAGCAATAAACCAAAATAAAAGCTCAATTGAAAACATCTCCAACAGAATAGACCATCTGGAAGATAGAACCTCAGACAATGAAGACAAAATATATGTCTTAGAGAAGAATTTAAACCATATAGCAAAACTTGTTAATAATCATGAACATAACATCCAGGAATTATGGGACAGCATAAAAAGACCAAACTTAAGAGTGATTGGCGTAGAGGAAGGGGCAGAGTTTCAAGCCAAAGGAATGAGTAATCTATTTAATGAAATAATTACAGAAAATTTTCCAAGCTTGAGGAATGAAATGGAAAACCAAGTTCAAGAGGCATACCGAACACCAAACAAACAAAATCTCAACAGAGCCACACCTAGACACATTATAATGAAAATGCCTAATACACTGAGCAAGGAGAGAATACTAAAAGCCACAAGAGAAAGGAAGCAAATTACATACAGGGGGAAACCAATCAGATTATGTTCAGATTTTTCAACCCAGACCTTAAAAGCAAGAAGATCCTGGAATAGCATATTTCAAGCTCTGAAAGAAAAGGGATGTCAACCAAGAATCTTATATCCAGCAAAATTGAGCTTTAGATTCGAAGATGAAATAAAAACCTTCCATGACAAGCAAAAGTTAAAAGATTTCACAACTCGAAAGCCAGCACTTCTGAACATCCTGGGCAACATTTTTCATGAAGAAGAAGAGAAAGATGATAACGAAAATCAACAAAGGGAGATATTAAACTAAAGGAAATACCAACCAGAAGAGAAACCAAATCAAGCTAAAGACCATAAGTCAAATAAAAATGGATGGGAATAAAAATCACATCTCAATAATAACCCTGAATGTTAATGGCCTAAACTCGCCAATCAAAAGACACAGATTATCAGAATGGATTAAAAGAAATGACCCAACAATTTGCTGTCTCCAAGAAACACACCTCATAGAAAAAGACATCAACAGACTGAAAGTGAAAGGCTGGGAAAAGTCTTATCACTCACATGGCCGGCGGAAGCAAGCAGGGGTTTCCATTCTCATATCGAATAAGGTAGACTTCAAACCAAAATTAATCAAGAGGGACAAAGATGGATATTTCTTATTACTTAAGGGAACCATCCATCAACAGGATATAACAATCATAAATCTGTATGCCCCAAATAATGGAGTACCTACATTCATCAAACAAACGCTTCTTAAGTTCAAGAGTAAAATAGACCACAACACAGTTATTCTAGGGGACTTCAACACACCTCTCTCACCAATGGATAGATCATCCAAACAAAAGCCAAACAAAGAAACTTTAAGCCTCCTCAAAACAATTAACAATTTAGACCTAACAGACATATATAGAATATTTCATCCCTCAGTAAACGAATACACATTTTTCTCAGCAGCACATGGCTCCTTCTCCAAAATAGACCATATATTATGTCACAAGGCAACTCTCAGCAAATATAAAAAAATAGAGATACTACCCTGCATGCTATCGGACCATAAAGGGATGAAATTGGAAATCAACGACAAAACAAGGAATAAGAAAAACTGCTCCATCAACTGGAAGCTAAACAACATGCTACTGAATGAACAAGGGGTTGAAGAAGACATCAAAGAGGAGATCAAAAAATTCCTAGAGGTAAATGAGAACACAGATACATCATATAGAAATCTCTGGGACACTATGAAGGCAGTAGTAAGAGGAAAATTCATTGCACTGAGTTCATTCCTTAAGAGGAAAAAAAACCAACAAATAAATGACTTAACATCACACCTCAAAGCATTAGAAAAAGAAGAACAGACCAACACCAAGAGCAGTAGAAGACAGGAAATAATTAAAATCAGAGCAGAAATTAATGAAATTGAGACTAAGGAAACCATTCAAAGAATTGACAAAACTAAAAGTTGGTTCTTTGAAAAAATAAACAAAATTGACAGACCCTTAGCAATGCTAACGAAAAGAAGAAGAGAAAAAACTCAAATTACTAACATTCGTGATGAAAAAGGGAATATCACAACAAACACCTCAGATATACAGAATATAATTAGAAATAACTTTGAAAACTTGTACTCTAATAAAATAGAAAATACTGAATGCATTGACAGATTTCTAGAGTCATATGATTTGCCTAAACTGGATGTGGAGGCTATACATACTTTAAATAGATCAATTACAAGCGAAGAAATAGAAGATGTCATCAAAAAGCTACCAACAAGGAAAAGTCCAGGACCTGATGGGTTTACAGCCGAGTTCTATAAGACTTTCAAAGAAGAACTAATACCAATGCTCTTCAAACTATTTCAAGAAATAGAAAAAGAGGGAGCTCTTCCAGACTCTTTCTATGAGGCCAATATTACATTAATTCCAAAGCCAGGCAAAGACACATCCAAAAAAGAAAACTTCAGGCCCATATCTTTAATGAACATAGGTGCAAAAATCCTCAACAAAATCCTGGCAAATCGGATACAAAAACATATCAAAAAGATAGTGCACCACGATCAAGTGGGGTTTATCCCAGGGATGCAAGGCTGGTTCAATATTCGGAAATCAATAAACATAATACATCACATCAATAGACTTAAAGACAAAAATCATATGATCATCTCAATTGACGCAGAAAAAGCATTTGACAAAATACAACACCCCTTTATGTTCAAAACACTAGAAAAACTAGGAATATCAGGAACATATCTTAACATAATAAAAGCTATTTATGCAAGGCCCCGAGCTAACATTATCTTAAATGGAGAAAAATTGAAAGCATTCCCTCTAAAAACTGGAACAAGACAGGGATGTCCCCTTTCACCACTGCTATTTAACATAGTACTGGAAACTCTGGCCAGAGCAATTAGACAGACGAAAGAAATTAAAGGGATCAAGATAGGAAAAGAAGAGCTCAAATTAGCACTATTTGCTGATGACATGATAATCTACCTAGAAGACCCAAAAAACTCTACCAGAAAACTTTTACAACTAGTAAACGAATTTGGCAAAGTTGCAGGATACAAAATCAATACACATAAGTCAAAGGCATTTGTGTACATCAGCGACAAAGACTCTGAAAGGGAAATGATGAAAAATACCCCATTTGCAATAGCATCAAAAAAAATAAAATACCTGGGAATCAACCTAACGAAAGAGGTGAAAGACCTGTATAACGAAAATTATAGAACACTAAAGAAAGAAATTATAGATGAACTCAGAAGATGGAAAGACCTACCTTGCTCTTGGATAGGTAGAATTAATATTGTCAAAATGTCCATACTACCAAAAGCATTATACAGATTTAATGCAATTCCTATCAAAATCCCCATGTCATTCTTCAAAGAAATAGAAATAGCAGTCATGAAATTCATCTGGAAAAATAAGAGACCCAGAATAGCCAAAGCAATCCTGAGCAAGAAAAGTGAAGCAGGGGGCATCACCATACCAGACTTTAAATTATACTATAGAGCAATAGTAACAAAAACAGCATGGTATTGGCACCAAAACAGACTGGTGGACCAATGGTACAGAATTGAGGATACAGAGACTAATACATTTAATTACAGCTATCTTATATTAGACAAAGGTGCCAAAAATGTACAGTGGAGAAAGGATAGCCTCTTCAACAAATGGTGCTGGGAAAACTGGAAATCCATATGCAACAAAATGAAATTAAACCTTTATCTCTCACCATGCACAAAACTCAATTCAAAGTGGATCAAAGACCTAGGAATTAGATCAGAGACAATACACCTAATAGAAGAAAAAGTAAGCTCCAATTTCCAACATGTTGGATTAGGCCCCAAGTTCCTTAATAAGAATCCTGTAGCGCAAGAATTACTACCAAGAATTAATGAATGGGATAGATTTAAACTAAAAAGCTTCTTTTCAGCAAAAGAAACAATCAGTGAGGTGAATAGAGAGCCAACTAATTGGGAACAAATATTTAATACATGCACATCAGATAGAGCACTAATCTCTAGAATATATAAAGAACTCAAAAAACTTTACACTAAAAAAACAAATAACCCAATCAATAAATGGGCTAAGGAATTGAGAAGACACCTCTCAGAAGAAGATACATGATTAATCAACAAATACATGAAAAAATGTTCAACATCGCTGGCAATTAGAGAAATGCAAATCAAAACTACTCTAAGATTTCACTTCACTCCAGTCAGAATGGCAGCCATCAAGAACACAAGCAACAATAAATGTTGGAGAGGATGTGGAGAAAAAGGCACACTCATACATTGCTGGTGGGACTGCAAAATGGTGCAACCATTATGGAAAGCAGTATGGAGATTTCTTGGAAAACTGGGAATGGAACCATCCTATGACCCAGCCATCCCACTCTTGGGTCTATTCCCAAAGGACTTAAAAACAGCATATTACAGTGACACAGCTATCTCAATGTTTGTAGCTGCACAATTCACAATAGCTAGGTTGTGGAATCAACCTATATGTCCCTCAGTAAATGAGTGGATTAAGAAAATGTGGTATATACGCACAATGGAATTTTACTCAGCAATAAAAGAAAATAAATTAATGGCATTTGCAGGTAAATGGATGAAGTTGGAAGACATAATGCTAAGTGAAGTTAGTCAGTCTCAAAAATCCAAGTACCAAATGTTCTCTCTTATATAAGGAGGCTATTTCAAAGTATTGTTGGATGGGGTACATAGGAGGATTAGAGGAACACTAGAATGGTCAAGGGAAGGGAGGGTAAGGGAGGGAGCAAGAGGGGAGGGAGGGGGGGAAAAAAAGGTGGTTGAATGAGACGGATATCATTTTCCTTAATGCATGATTGAAGACCTAAATTGTACGAATATACTTTGTATACAAACAGTTGTATGTAAAAAGATACTAAATATATGCACTATGAGTTGTACATATTAAAAATTATAAAAATAAAAAAAAGAAATATAAAAAAAAAAAAAAAAAAGAAAGCATCTGACAACTTCTCATTTTCCCCAGAAGGACTGAGAGGGCACTGGTGATTGTGACCAGGAAGAAGCAGAGTGTGGAGCATGTTTGGAGTGCCATAAAAGGACAGAGGCTGAATCAGCTGGGTAGCTGCATCTCAGGGACAAGAAGAGAGGACTAAGAATGGACTCAAACCAGGAATTCCCCAACCAAGCCAAGATGGTGCTTAAATCCTCTCCAAATTTAGGGAGGAGAGGCAGGAGAAATTTGTGCCACATTTTAAATGAAAAGTAAGATAATTTACACATGCATTTGATGATGTATCAGTACATATTTTGGGGGGGACATTTAAGCTACAAGATTTATTAAAATAAACATGTTATAGAGCCATAGTATATTATCAGGTATACTATGAGGTATAAAATATTTTATAATACTACTTCACTATGTGAATACTATCACTCACATTCTTTTCATTTCTGAGAGCCCAAGTTCAACAAGATTTCTAAATGATTTACCAAAGATCTTGCTAATTATAGAGCCACCATTGCTCAAAATATCTAAATAGATATTTATGGCAACAATGGTAACAATTTTCCAAGCACTGAGTACCACTTGGAAAAACAGAGAGGGCTGGATGCATATGAAATAACAAGAGTTTTTTCTTGCACGAGAAATAGGACAGATGAAGCCCCCAGAAACAGTGCAACTGAAGCCAGTTATACAAATAAGATACAAAACAAAAATAGGTATCATTGCAGCTATATATAGGAGTTGAAGCAGGTTTGGAGCAAACCAATATATCAGGAAAACATGATATATTTCATCTGAGTGGAAGTAGAGCATACTTATTTTATAAAGGATTTGTAGTCCCTTAGTTCAAGATAATTATGTGGTCAAGAAAGTAGACATACTTTATATTATTCCAGAGGAAAACACAGAGGTAGATTTTGATTGACTGTGAGGGATGACTCTCTAGCCATTTAATGCTACCTACACTTACACAGGTGGTACTCTGTGCCACTTGAAAACTAAAAGACAACCTGGAGGTTCTAGAAGGAATCCCTTCTACAGCAAGAGAGGCCATCAGCTCTGATAGCCTCTAAGCACCCAATCCTCAGGCTTTCTATAAATGCATATTGAATTTAGCTTGCACAATAACACCTAATGCTGTCATAACATTTTAAACATAGTCAAATAAAATTTAAAAAATATTAAGGACTTCAGCTCTTGCAGTTTGGGGCACCAGTGTTACTGGGGCAGATCAGTACTTCTGTGTCTGAAGACAGGACAGACAATTCTAAGCAAAGATAACTGTGAGTTTTTGGAAAGCCTACGTGCACATAAGACTTCAGAATGCATATAACCATGATGTTCACTGCTGACAGCCAAGAAAAGAGCCATAGTTTTAAAAGAAACACATTTGTTGAAGATTCTCATTGAGTGGGTATGAAAACCATGCCTATTTACTGTTTGCAGCAAACCTACTATATACCATGAAGCTTATAAAAGCTTCTATTTAACCTGTAATGTGTTCAGGATTTTTAAAACTTTAATACTTTTAAATATCTAAAATTCAATGCCACCCTTTAAAAATGAATATATATAAGAATTTTTAGGTTTCAGTCAAGTTCAAATATTAGTTCACTCAATAGTTAGATAATTTAAAAGAAAATTCACCTATGGAGTATTCAGGAAAACACACTATATACTTATCTTGGACACAACCAGATGGATGTGACCTAATATTTTATCTGGGTAAGAATGTAAGTTCAGAGTCTCAACATCCACACAAGACCAAGAAAGGTGCCACACCTCTGATATTCAAAGAACAGCCTGTGATGGCCAAGCACCTGTTCTTCCTTGTCTATCCTTTCTCTGCTCTTTATCACAGAGGACAGATTGATCCCTGCAAGCTGATCCCCCAAGCTCCCATATCAGCTTGAATGCATCCTCCTGGATTCAGCCAAGAGAAGACTCTAGTGGCAAGGAGAAGCCAGGATATTTTCACCCTCTTTGTGTGCTTTAGGTGGTATCTCCAGCAGACTTGTGTTTCCTCTGTGGCTTCCAATGCACTCTACTGACCATGGACAGGCCAGCATGATCTCCTGGTATGTTTGTATTCTGGGCTCCAGGGTCACTGCCTTCTCCCTTGGTCATGTTGCCTAGGGGGCTCCATTGCTTATTGCAGTGGTAGCTTCCTGCTGCTGCTAATCTCCAGGAGTGACAGAAATAACAGTGTTTCAGGCAATACTGAGGAATGCTATTGATAAAATTATAGTGTTATATTCTGTTTGTGTATGAATATACAACAAGAATCCCACAATTATGTATAACTACAAGGCATCAAAACAAGTTACAGAAGAAAACAAAAACAACGAAAATGAACAAGATCAGCACTAATGCCTTGAATAGAAAGGATGCTTGGTGTGTTTAGATAAGAAGGAGAAATTCTGCTTGGAGTAGAGAGGATCTAGAATAAGGTCAGACACACAAGGCCATATCTTTTGAATAAACATGCATTAATCAAGTGAGTGTCACTAATGCATCATCTTAGTGTCTCAACCAGCATTTTTTCAATAGTAAGAATAAAATACTACATATCTTTGTGCATTTTTGTTTCTTCCATCTCACAGAACATTTTACTGCTTAATAGATCACAACATTTTAATAAATAAGACACATGAGGAAGCTTGTTATGGACTAAAGTTCATATGTCTATTAACAAATTATGGTCTGGGCTGGGGTTGTGGCCCAGCAGTGGAGTGCTCGCCTAATATGTGCACGGCCCAGGTTCGATCCTCAGCACCATGTAAAAATAAAGGCATTGTGTACAACTAAAACAAATAAATAAATATTAAAAAAATTATGGTCATATTTATGCTTTCTTGTCATTTAAAAAATGTTCTAGTTTTTCAGTTCTTGCTTGATTAAATAATATGAATTTCATAAATTTCCATAAGTTAAATTAGAATTTCTTGGAGGGGAATATTCTTTTCTGACAAAATTAGTATGGAATGATAACTGTTCTGAGAGCATTCACACTTATATAAGCTACACAATAAATTATGCAACCAGTTACTCGCAAAAGGCTTAATATCTAATATATTTGAGATAAAGTCTGATTCAAAAACTTATAATCTAATAGAAAAACTATGAGGTACTTGTGAATAATTAAATGGAAGACTATGAGAAGTGTTAATTGAGAAAATATTGTTAAGAGTTTAAATGTAATGAATTATTTCAGGCTTGGATAATCAAGCAAGTTTGCATGGAGTTAATGACATTTGAACTTGACCTTGAAGAGTGGGAGAATTCTTCAGGCACATATAGACTTAGAGAACAGTAATTAAGGAAGTATAAACAACACCAGTGACTGAGCTTCTTAACAGTAGTTTCCTGTTTATGACATTTGACATCAGTTCTTATATAACACTGGATCCCTCTGGCTATATAGCAGGTTGGTAAAGTTATCCTGAAATGTCACTTATTAACTATTAAAATTTATTTACTAAATGATTTCTATGTGTAACTCTCTCTGGAATATATAAATAAAAGTAAAATTAAGTATTATAAATAATTCTAGATGCTCACTGGAATACTTTTTTAAAAAAATTTTAGTTGACAATGGATCTTTATTTTATTTATTTATACGTGGTGCTGAGAATTGAAACCAGTGCCTCACACATACTATGCAAGCGCTCTACCACTGAGTCACAATTCTAGCCCCTGGAATACAATTTTAATACAACATTATAATGTGTATCCACCTATATATGTGTTTTCATGTAAATATGTGTATATGTTTATATACTTATATGTGTATATATATATACACATATATAGGCAATATATATACAAAAACACACACTTTTCAAATGTAATTCAAATGTATGTGGTTGAATAAGTTTGCTACATCCACATGTATCAAACACACACACACACACACACACACACACACACACATATATCTGCATCTAGCTATCTAACTATGTGTATGTGTGTACTTTGGCCATATCGTGTAGTAACTGTTTAATTTAGAATTCTCACTTTTACAGATTCTTTTTCCCATCTCATGTCTATAGGACATCTATAAGTACTATTGAGTTTCTTTGTAGAAGTATGTCTTTCTTGCTCACTATTTCAGACCAGTATGTAATCTTGTATCAATTACTCATATCATCTCACATGTTCAGGAGGAATTTATACCAAGGTTTGTAAGCTATCTAACAAATGCATGGATGCCTCTGTAAGATATAGCCATGTTTTAAAACTTTTATAGAGTTGATACTCTTGAGGGCAGCCTATCTTACTAAGGATGAAATAAATCCAAATCTTAGCACAAAAAAGTACAATGTAGTACTATAGCTATATATGCAAAAAGTTCTACTATATACAAAACTCTAAATTTTATTTTCAAATTGGTATTTAGTTTTAAACTGACTCATTTATATACACAAACAGGTCATTTCACTCTGCTAGATACAAGTGGCAAACAAATGAAATCTTAGAAAACACTAAAATTGAATTTTAATCACATTTTTGCCCCTTTTCACCAAACACATCTATATAAACACTAAAAACTAGATGAATTTTGATAGAACAAACACAATAGCAATTAACATTAATTTTTGTTTATAACTCTTCACTGACTAAAGAATTGACTTTGGAAAAGTTACTTTATATCTTTGAACCCCTTTTTTTCATATTTGAAAAGTGAGTTGTTGAAGTAGTTCTCTTCAAAGCCTTAGTCTTAAAGTTATAAAAGTATTATTTTAAAAAATACAGGGGAAGAATAAAGTTCATGGTTACTCTGCTGATTATAAAGTCAATAAGTGATGCTTAGGATCTCCTTGTAAAACTTCAATACAATTGCTTTCTCGGTGGTAACATTTATACCCAGCAAGTATTGTCTGGCTATAGCATGATACAGTCTTACAATGAGGTAGGCAGACTATCTAAATATTTGTTCATTAAAAATTAACCTATTTGTGCTTTCAATATATTATTCTGTTGAAAAATTAAATAAGCATCTAAAATGCATGTTTAACAAAAAGAGATGAATGTTTATTGTGCTATAAATCCACATACTTTTCAAGAAAAATAGAGTCTTTATTCAAAATCAAAGTTTTAAGGAACCTCAAGAAAATATGATATCCTCTTGCTAGGAAAAATATTCACATACAAAAATACATACTTAAAACTGTGTAAACTGATCTGATCTATGGCAGGAACACTTTTTTCAAATGAATATATTGAGCTAGGAACAGTGGCCCATACCTATAATCCCAGAAGCTTGGGAGGTTTAGACAGGAGGATCTCAAATTCAAAGTCAGCCTTAGCAACTTATTGAAGGCCTAAGCAACTTAGCAAGAGCCTTTCTCAAAATAAAAAATAAAAAGGGCTGAGGATGTAGCTCAGTGGTAAAATGCCCTGGGTTCAATCCCCTATACCAAAACAAAACAAGCAAACAAAGAAAACAGAAAAGAAATACAATGAATTAACTTGTAATGCAAATGTGGTGGGGGAATATCATGTTGTTATTTGTGACTCTGTAGTCCATGTATCTTTTGTTTGTTTGTTTTGTTTTGTTTTGCTTAGGTGCTGGGGATTGAACTCAACCACTGAGCCACATCCCCAGTCCTATTTTGTATTTTAACTAGGGATAGGGTCTCAATGAGTTGCTCATTGGGTCTCGTTTGCTGAGTCTGGCTTTGTACTGATGATCCTCCTGTCTCAGCCTCCCGAGCTGCTGTCCATGTATCTTAATAATGATACACTACATATTTTTAGATGTCTAGACATTCTTTTAAAGCAATAAAGATTTTTTTATTTTTAAGAGTAAATTGTTTTTTGGAGAATCAAAAGAAGAAATGTGGGCCCAGTGACACATGCCTGTAGTCCCAGTGACTTGGGAAGCTGGGGCAGGAGGATCACCAAGCCAGCCTCAGCCACTTAGTGAGGCCCAAAGCAACTTAGAAGACCCTGTATCTAAAGAAAAAAGAAAAAAAAAAAAAAGGGCCAGGGATGTTGTTCAGTGGTAAAGCACTCTGGGTTCTATTTCAAGGAAGAAGAAAGAAGAATGAAGGAGGAGAAGGAGGTGGAGGTGGAGGTGAGGAGGAGGAGGAGGAGGAGGAGGAGGAGGGGGAGGAGAAGAGGGAGAAGGAGAAGGAGAAGAAGAAGAAGAAGAAGAAGAAGAGAAGAGGAGGAGGAGGAGGAGGAGGAGAGGGAGAAGGAGAAGGAGAAGAAGAAGAAGAGGAGGAGGAGGAGGAGAAGGAGGAAGAGAAAGAGGAAGAGGAAGAAAAGGAAGAGGAAGAATAGGAAGAAGAAAAGGAAGAGGAAGAATAGAAAGAAGAAGGAGGAGGAGGGGAGGGGAAGAAGAAGAGGAAGAGGAAGGAGGAGGAGAAGAAACATTTAATCCATTCCTTGACTTTCTGTAATCTCCAACTGTAACACTTGTACAGTGCTTTAAAAGACTTAAAAGTGAAAAAAAGAAAGTCAAATCACAATGTAATTCTCAAAAAATACTATATCCATCAAATATTTTTGCTATCACAAAGGTTTGGCTAATAATGAACCAATTAGCAATGCCTGCTTAGCAACACTGAGGGATGGGATTGGGGTTGGAGATACTCTAATCAAATATTATATGGGAAGATGATGATAATTTTGAAATATAGTAAGGGTTGAACATAATAGCCAACATAGTAAGGATAGGATTACAATTTTTTTTTCCTTACAGTTATTTTGGCTAGTATATTTACTTATTGAAAAGTGGATTGTTTCGATATTCCACCTGAAATTAAAATCCCTCTTCATACAGCAGAAGATCATTGTAACTTCTTCAGAACTTAAAAAATAGCATCACAAAATTAAAGCAACATATCTCCAAAAGAATAGTTTCTATTTTAAATATCAATACACTTAATTTAATTATTTGGACTGAAATAAACTGAAGAAGTGCACAAGATAATCAATTTAAAAAACTGGTCACGCTGGCTGCTACAAAAGTCCCCAGCTGGGCAGAAGTACTTGAAAGCACATTACTAGTAGAAACAATAGTATATCTCATTTTAGAAGACAGAAGTTAAATTGTAGGGGAAGCAGTAAGTAAGAATACAATTCAGGATGGCTGCTTCCTAACATCCGGAGGCTTGTATAATTTCTTGTAGACCATGTGAATGACATCCCTACCAAATGTAGCATATATCAAGACCAATCTTTCTATTCCATCAGATATGTCAATACACATGCCATTTTATGGCCTTTAGGGTATGTAATACAAACTGTCAACTATTAAAATTAGGGCTGAGATTTTGGCTCAGTGGTAGAGCGCTTGCCTGGCATGTGTGAGACACTGGGTTCAATTTACAGCACTGTACAAAAATAAATAAATAAGGTCTATCAACAACTAAAATTTAAAAAAAAATTAAAATCAACAAGAAAGAATATAAAAAATACCATATAATTTAAAAAAAACATAAGAAAGACTATTTTCCTTCTCTATGCTGAGTTTTCTGAAACATAAGTTACTTCTTGTATCAATACTACTATCTACTGTTCTTATACCTTGCCTTTCTCAATACTCTCATTTTGGTCTGTCACAATCATGTTTAAAATCATTTCGTTCCATCCTATGCTGACCATGTATGCTCACCTGTTACATCTCTGGACTTTATGCTTTTCTAAATTATACCACATTTTAGCTTTCTCTCCTCATTCATGATCTCCAAAACTCCTCTCTCACACATCTGCTTTCATCTCCTATATCTTCAAAATAATTACAGAGTTGTAATTTCATCAAGTTTCAAAATATAATTCACATGTATTTTGTCAAGAGAGTCTTATAATTTGTTCAAGTTTGACTAAACTAAAACATGCAAATGATCAATGAAATGCCAGCCATCTTTACCTGTGCTTGGATAACCTGCCATAATATGGTCTAAGAATTATTTTAAAACCATGTGAGATCAAACTGAATATGCAAAATTCCTATATTGTAAGCATGAGTCAGGTATATCTTATAATGTTGCTATACATTTCAGTTAATTATCTTCTTATAAGTAGTTAATTGCAGAACATATAAACACAACACAACTCTATCTCAATTAAAACATCATTTATAAAAAAAAGTGCATGTAAGGTACAAAGATCAGTTCACAGATGTAACAACATGTATGATCGAAATTTACAAACAAATTGTGCTACATTGCAAAGGGCAAGTCTATACAGTCTTTACCTGAGAAGAGAGAGAAATGTTGAAACAGCATCTTTTATGATATGAAGACTTGTGCAGCGATTTTAAAGTGAATGAAAAAAAAAAGATGTTATGTTTCATGATTAAGTTATTTACTTTTTGTGCCTTAGTTTCCTTAAAAACTCTCTACTAATAAGAAAATTCCAGAAAAGTTATGCTAGAATATGCAAATTCTCAGAGCTCCTATAAAACAATAAAATGTATTCTGATACAAGCACTTTAAAATATAGCAGTGGAGAACAAAACTTTGGGTGTGAAACACTGGTGCAACTGCAGACTTTCAAGTATTTAGAACAAAATATCTATTTCCCCCTAAATCTAGCAAACCCAGGCATCTCTCCAAATGGACTCATCACTGAAAGAAAGTGAGCTTTGTCTTTTGTTCTGTTTCTGATTGAGCTGTTCATTTTTCTATTCCATAGACTCCTGCCTTCCTGAAAGAACACTTGGGATATACTTTCAGGATAAAATATTTCCGAGTTCTTTTGAATGTTTTGGGCCTCACCTCCAGGGTAATATTCTGTATGTACAGAATCATAAAAAGGAAAAAAAAAAAATACAAAACAGGTGGAAATCAGCAACTACACAATGAATTAGACTAAAATGTTTTTATTTTATTTTAGCTTGTTTCATTCTTCAATTATTCATATGCTTTAAATTTTAAATAGCAAATTGTTAATGAGGAATGAAAATTAGAAGGTTTTTGTCAAGGCACATTATCAAGGGACAATAACTATGAAAAATATTATCATTAAAGAGAATTTAATTTATTTTATTTGCTAATATATAAAATCAACTGAAAACATAAACCCTTTTATGTCATTAAATTTTCATAAGGATGATTTCCTGTTTTTTCTTAAAAATCTTACAAGAATACTAGAGAATAAAAATGTGAGACTCTTAGCTGCAAGTAGAAATCAACTAAACTGGATCAAAAGTCCTATTCTGTAGGTACAACACTGACTGATGTAACTTTTAGAGATTTAATTCTTTTTTTGAGTTTAATAAAATGTTTTTACTACTGAGCCTCTACATACACACACCTGGCGATAATTTTTAATAAGCAGACCCTCCTACAAAATTCTCCAAAATACATACAAGTCATACGGCAATAGCTGGGCTTCACACTCAGTTCTGAAAGTGGCTCAAATTTATTCAAATTAACAACATAGTCAAGATTAACAATTAAACAATATTTCTTCCTTCTTGATGTTCTTGGAGCTCCACAAACTTGCAACAAGTAAAACTAAATTCCTATCAGTGTGAGAGTTTTGGAACTTAGAGCTCAAGCCTTCTCCTACCCTCTCTTCCTGTCCAGCCTGCACTTGCTCATCTGTGAACATTATATATCTAGCCATCTATTTCCTGATTTATTTGTATACTTTCAGTAACTTTTTTGTAATTTTGACACACATGTTTTGCAACCAAAGCTTCAACAGTATTTGATTTTAAAACATTTGGTTTATTCCAGCACTTTATAGCTTTCGTTGCAAACTTGAATATTTTTTCTACTATATCTTTATTGGTTGTTGTTTCTCTGCAGAAACACTACTATTTTGAATGATTTAGACTGAAAATTTACCAAATTCTCTTATTAATATAGACATACATTACATTATTTATACATATATACATTATGTGTATATGCCTATTATTACACATGTACACACACAACACACATAAAAAATTATTCTTATTGCAAGTGATGATTGTCCATATGAAGATCCAAAATTTTTTAGCATACATAATTCCTCATTTTAAAGTGTATATAGCATTTTTTATTTCTAATTATTTTTATCATTTCTTCTTTCTTTATTCCATTGGTTAAGCTCCTAAATGTTGAAGAAGTGGTAGTTAACTTGCCTTTTGTTTTGCTTTTTGAAATTGATACTGTTTCTAAGTTCAACAGTAAGTATAATGTTGATCATTAGTTTGGGGAGGATATCTTTTATGAGCTCCAAGTAGTTCCTAATCTACTCTTAGTTTTAAAAAGATTTTATCATGAAAGAGTATTTATTTATTAGATTTTCTGTGTTCTTTAAGACATGCTTTCCTCTCTAATCTATTAATATTCTGATTAGATCAATTCCTTGATATTGAAAAAAATCTTTCATTCATTCTAGTATAAACCTTAGTTGGTTATGTTGTATTCATCTTTTATTAGATTCTGCTTTTTAAAAGTTTAAAATCTGAGTTGTTAAAATTATCTCGTTATCTTTTAAGATTTTGTTTTGTTTTACAGTTACATGTATACCCATCTATTTTGAGGACTGTCAGATTCAAAAACCACTGAAGTTACCTTCTATTGAATACTCTCAATAGTAGTGGAAGTGAACAATTTTACTAAAACATATTGATGACTGTGCTTCTCTGTTGCAGCCTACAGGGCCCTACTCAATAAACTTTTATGGGAAGCAAAGTAGAAATATGATCAAGATTATGCCTCATGCATTTAATTATTTTGACTAATCAAGAGGCAATATCACTGACCATGCAGGAGGAAACTTGACCAGAAAGGAACCTTAGAATAGTCATAGCTGAGGGCACAGAATGAAACTAAGAATCAGGAATAAGAGCTTTGTCAAGTGCCACAGAATAATGATGACCAAGTCCAAATTTTATATATAAGTCCCATTTATATGTAAAGCATAATATATGAGCTAATTTGCAATTCTCAATGACCACTGTACTTTCCATCTTTTATTTCCACTGCCCTGGCTTAGTTTAGGCCTATGTCTCTGCTCTGGCAACAGTTATAGCAGTTACTAAATGAATCCATGTGTTAAACCTTGGTCATTGTCCACCTGTCATGCACTGAGCATATGACTTACCTCTGTTTCTACACTCTCTCTTGCCTTCCATACTTAGTCATGAGATTCTACTCTTCTCTTAAACACATTTCCAATCTGCTCTGCTTCCTTCTGTAGAGTGCACACCCTGCACATAAGACCTTTAATATTTCTTGTTAGATTTACTGAAAGAGTCTATGATCTGAATTATTTTGTCCTATGTTCTGGAAATCTGCCTTCTATAGATACAACAGTAAAAATTTTTCTAAAATACAAATCTAAATAATCCCTTCTGTGCTTAAAACCCTTTGTGGTTCTCCATCATCTGCTGGATAAAGTCCAAGATTATTATCATTATTACTGTGGCCTCTGATGATCTGACATAGAATATCTGACCCAGCCTCATTAATCATTGTCTTGAAGTATGTGACTTTACATCTCTCTTTAAGTTCATTCTCTTGAACTTTATGTTTCAGCAATATAAAATTTCTTATATATACTCCCATGCTGTTTTTAATCTCCTTGTCCTTACTGAAATGTTTTTTTTCTGCCTGGAATCTTTGCCTATATATTGATTAATTCTTCCACAACTTGAGGCATTATTTTTTTCCTTAAGAAGCTGTATTTCTGGAGTAAAATTTTGGCTTCAGCTAATAAAGATCTTACTTTAAGACATTCTTGCACACATGTAAAAAATATTTATTCTGTGGATTCCCATGCCTGTAGTTCAACTATATAGCCACCATATAATATGAAATATATTTTCTCTATGTGGATATTTTCATCACATTTTTTTGCAAATGTTTCAACCAAGTGTCAGTCCTGGTTTCTTATGTTTAAGCATGAAAGACTAAGCTGCCATGCTACCTGACTGCATATTATCTCATTCCTGCTCAACCTTATATCTGATTCCTACTAGACCTGAATTACAGATGAGAATAAGAACTCAAAGAAAATTGGAAGATCTTTAAAAAGGCAGAGCTCTGAACTTTAAGTCTCTTTGCAAAGACACTTAGTTTATCTCTTTTGAGTACAGGTGTGCTGCTCCTTTTGTATCCTTAGGTACTATAAAATCAAGTAACCATCTATTATTCTACAAGGAAATCAGTTTTAAACAAACTCTTTATTGATTTAAGAAATGGAGTGTTTCTTTTGGAGCTATTTTGACAGTATGTAGTCATTCCTTGAAGACAGATATTAAGCATTGATCATAAACTATGTGCTAGATCCTATGGTGGAGACCCAGATCATGAAACACAGCCTTCTCCTTACTCACCAATGTAATAATGATGTGCGAATGAGCAGAGGAGATACTGTGTGAACATCAAGCGCTACCAATGAGGACTGCAGTGTGGCTGGGCAGTACAGCCCAGAAATGTGGGTTCAGTAAGTATTTCTACATTGTGACTTAAAATTGGGTTGTCAAGAGAGGGATGAAGTGCACCAACAAAACAGTCTGCGTGAAGGCCCTCAGTCCAGGGAAAGTGGGTGTGAAAAGAAGCACAAAAAATGGGGCTACAACAGCAGGTGGAGGGCAGCCTAGAAAGAGTTGGGATCTTTTTCTTACAGAGTCACAAAAGGGTTTTCAAACTTTTAAGCCCTTATATCTAATAATGTATGCTATAACATAACAACAAATTTAGACTTAGTGATTTTGGAATTGTTCAAAATGAATCACCCACTACCATCTCACATGCATACCACTATAAAGTTACATGTATAATAACAGTATACACATTTTGCCAAGAAGTATGATAGTAGGGTCTACAGAGAACTTTCAAGCATCAAAGTATATGATATTAAGATAACCAGTTAAATCCAGCATCTGGCAAAGAACCACACCTTATAGAAGGTACTTGATAAATGATGAATTCCTGTTAGAGATACACAAAAGTGTTCTTAGAACACAACACTGCCACACACACCCCAATTAAAATACAAAATAGTGTTCTTAGAACACAATACTGCCACACCCAATTAAAATACCTATATATCCCTTAGATCTTTAGATTCCACACTGAGAGAAAAAGCCAAAGATGGAATTATTGAGTGATATTCCTGATTCTGCTATGGGGACAGACTACTCATATCTGGGGAATGGAATCAATGGGGAAGACGGGGGCGGGTGGGGGGTGCAAAACACCCAGTGTCTGATGTCTGCTCACATACAGTGAATCCTCACAATGAATGGTTCACAAGTAGAAGCTACTATTAATAGTTAAATCACTCCTTCCAAGAAGGTATGATTTGATCCTCACAACAGTTTGCATATGAAGAACAATGGAACATAGAAGAGTTAAGTACTTTTCCCAAGACTGCAGAGTCAAAACTTAATCCTAGATATTGAAATTCCAGAGGTCCTCTTTATAATTTCTGAGATACTCTCCTTTCGGGAGCTGACACACTATAGGTAGAAAAGAAGAAAAATAAACATGATTTAGTTTATTAGAGTAATAACTCTGCTTTATTTCTTTTAATTAATTTGTTTATTTGCATATTTGTTTTGTTGAGAGACTATAAAGGATATTTGGAGCAAAACAATAAGGCAAAAGTTTTAAGCAGCATGTATTTGAGGGGAGTTATGTAAACCTGTTTAATTGTAAATATTTCCTTTATTCTCTAATTTGTTTTCTGAATTTCAAATCTAGTATATTGGGGGTAATATTCTAAAATTGGAACAAATTTATTAATCTCAAAAGAGGAATTTAGTGGAAGTAAAAAGAACTGGAAAAAGAGAGAAAATCTGCTAAAGAGAACAACTCAGACAGCAGTTTAAAAGTAAGGGAGAATGCTACACGAAGCAGGAAGCAATCTGCAGACTGACTCAACATGAAAGATGGGGTGACGAGTAACAAGAAGTCCAGATCATGGCCCTGTTTCACTACTGCTCTGTGCACCTTATGACTATTGCAAGGTAGAGACGACTTCTACAATCTGTTGATCTTGAAGGTGGCCATCTATTTATTCAGGGACAAGTCAGAATACAGTGATTGTAATTTTGGTTTCATGTCTACACATTCACATCCTAATATATTTATGCAGCAACTCTAAAGTTCCCTTATTGATAGCATGCAAATGTGTGTGTGTGTGTGTGTGTGTGTGTGTGTGTGTGAGAGAGAGAGAGAGAGAGAGAGAGAGAGAGAGGAGGAGGAGGAGGAGGAGGAGGAGGAGGAGGAGGAGGAGGAGGAACCAGTTTTTTATTAATTCCTTAATTATCTGAAATATGTAATATGTAATAAAATGGAAAAGAGGGACTGAGAAAGGCAGGGAGTACCTCAGGAGGCATGGAGTTAGTGACCACAGTGGGAGGGAGGCAAGGAGGAGGGACAGAGGAGGGGGAGAAACAGAAGAAATCACTTGCTACTGTTTGCTAATTTTCACTGACCAAATGAAACCAGTGTGAAGGTGGACAGATTGTAAAGCCCAAGTGTAAACAAAGAATTCAGGGAGCTTCCTATGTCATGGGATAGATGCAGGTGCATATTCCTGTTTGGGTGCCTCTGGGAAATAAAAATTCTATTCTGTATTCAGATGCCATTAAGTTATTTACAACTAGATCTGGAGGCTTCATATTTATCATTATGAAGTATAAAGCCAAATGTCCCTTTTTCAGGAGCACCAAAGATTAACAGATTAGAATGTTTTCCACATGTCCACTTTTACTGTCAAGAGAATTTTAAAGAAGTTTTCCAGCTTCCGCAGCTGAACCAGATGTTGGTGGATCCCACAGTGAAATGAAATTGGCAGAGTAGCCTTCTCATGACCCTGGGGTTGTTTTATCAGGGATCAGTTTAATGTCTAAGAGCCATGCCTTGCTAAAAGACTATAAAATCTGGGGGTCCAATCGGCCACCATTAAAGAAATCTGCTGACTTGCTTGAACCACTGAAACCCAGCAATATTTCTAACTTTTCTCACATGGCGCTGTTATTGTTGTTTGTATTGGCGCAAGAACAGTGAAAGGTCTCATTTCCACTGTGTGTTTCCGGTCTCTAGTTTCAGAAACGGTAGAGAATGTTTTACAGCCACATTTTCTGTTGTGTAAACAAGTCCTGGTGATTTACCCTATTGGTCTCTTCATTGTGTTCTCAAATGACCATGGGGTTGAAAGATATCATATGGATCATTTCTAACATAACTTTAGCAGCTAACATATTTTATTATTTTTTTCTCTAACTTTTACACTTCTGTTACTGTTAATGTAAAATGTATATTTAAAGTACATGCATACTTTAAAACATGGTAAAATGATCATCAACTTGCCACAGTTTAAAAAATGGAACATTACCAATATTTTTTAATCCCCTGCAAGTTCTCCTTAATTGCATGTCCCCTTCTCAGGAAAATTTTGTGAATCATTTCTTGTCTTTCTTTAAAGTATGACAATACACTGTGATCGTGAATTTTCTCTGGTTTGAACTTTCATAACTGGAGTATTACTTTATATGTTCCTTTGAGAATTTTCTCTTGACATATCCTCCAGCTCACTAATTGGCTCCTGGGTCAGTCCACTCTACTGATAAGATAATCAAAGACATTCTTCATTTCTGTTATAGTGGGTTTTTCTTTTATTTTCTAGCATGTCCTTTAAAATTTTTCTTAGAGTTTCCATCTCTATGCTTATATTTCCATCTTTTTTCTACATCTAGTCTTCCTCTTCCTTTAAAGCTCTTACCCTATCAGTCCAGTTTAAAGTTACTATCTCACCACTCTTATTTATCATGTCAGTCTGATGATGATTGTCACCATGTCACTTCAGGGTATATTTTTTCTTGTCTTTTTGCCTGTTGTGTGATTATTTATTTATTTAGTGAACCACAGACACATGGTATCTGGTGATGGGAACTGAGGTAAGTAGGTTTTAAGTGTGAGAATATATGTTTTTTATCTAGGAGTTTGATTGTGTATGATGTTGGTTGCAGCACTGCCAGAGGCTTCAAATTCCTCTAGTTTCTTGGCTTTGTCCTCCCTATTTTGGGTGGGCTTCCCTAAATGTTCCTCCTCAATTAGGCTCTAAGTCTTGCAGCTCTTCCTGCCATAATCCACTATTATTGTAGCGGAGCCCTGTTTGTGTGGTGACAAGGTATGGGAAAAGGAAAGCATTTTACAATCCTGTGATTAAATCGCAGATGTTTAGAGGGCCCATGTGTTCCCAAGGCTGACCTTCACAAGCATTTCTCCAGTGGCATATATATATATTTTAAACACCTTTGGTATGACAGGAAGTCTAATGAGGATCAAAGTGGGATGAACACACATCTCCCAGCTGGGATAAAGCTCTAGCAAGGTCTTTTTCCCCAAAGAATAAGCCTTTCTCATGGAGAACATTTCATAGTTCATAGTTGATTATTCCTCCTTTCTTTTTGCCAGAGTCATAGGAGGATTTTTCTAGAGTCCTCACCTTCAGAACCAGACAGGAGATAAGACTGATGAAGCTGTGGTGAACCCCTTAAGAAGCTAGAGGTTTCCCCCTCTAACCCAGGGTCTCAAGCATGTTAGGCAAGCATTCTACCACTAAGCTACACCCCCAGCCTTACCACATATTTCAAACTGGAGAAGTAAAAAAAACAAAATTGTACACAAAAAGAGACTATGAATTTGATCTGTCAACTTGTTTGGGTGAATGGATTAGAAAAGATCAGATATATTTTTTAAAATAAACATTTATTACCAAAATATTCCTTAGACCCCCAAACAAGAGTTTTTTAGTGGGGGAGATGGTATCTAACCAGGTTGCCTAGTTTGGTGTTGAACTTGTAGACTCAAGAGATTTTCCTGCCTCAGCTGCCTGAGTGCTGATACTCCTTGCACCTGCCACCACACCAGGCTCAAAAAGTAATGCGCAAAGTTGGAAATACTTAGAGGAATCCTAACAACAAACAAGAGCATGGGAAGGTAATGACATAAATTAAAGGCTAAGTACTTCACATATATGATTGCTTTTTCAATGATATAGCAAAACACCTCTATCATTAGTGACAGACCTTTGCAAGTCAGTCTCTTTTTTTATTTGTTGTTTTTAGATATACATGACAGTAGGATATACTTTGACATATTATACATACATGCAATGTAACCCATTAAAATTTTGCTCCCATTCTTGTGGTTGAACATGATGTGGAATTACACTAGTCCTGTATTCATATATGAGCATAGAAAAGTTATGTCCAATTCATTCTTCTGTCTTTCCTATTCCCATCCCCTCCCTTCCCTCCATTCCCATTTGTCTAATCCAGTGAATTTCTATACTTTCCCTTACTACCCTCCATTGTTATGGGTTAGCATCCACATATCAGAGAGAACATTTGGCCTTTATATTTTGGGACTGCTTATTTCACTTAGTGTGATAATCTCTGATTCCATCCATTTACTGGCAAATGCCTTAATTTCATACTTCTTTATGTCTGAGTTATATTCCATTGTGTATATATACCACATTTTCATTATCCATTCCATTGAAGTGGACATTTTGTTCAACTAATTAATATTAAACTAATTTTAATTTAGGCTATTCTCACGTGGTGATTTTTGGCTAAATGAGAATTTTATATCAATTAAATATCAATTTAATTTTCAGGATAAATAGATAATTCATTCTTTTTCTTTTCTTTTCTTTTATGGTACTGGGGATTGAACCCAAGGTTGTTGAGACACATCCCCAGCACTTTTTATTTTTTATTTGGAGACAGGGTCTCATTAAGTTCCTTAGGGCCTCACTAAATTGCTAAATGCTGAGACTGGCCTCAAACTTGCAATCCTTCTGAATCAGTCTCCCAAGCCACCAGGATTACAGGTGCCCATCATGACACCCTGTTTAAATTCAATATCTTGGGTGAGAAATCATCACCTAGAACACCAAGGTTTCTAACATCCTTCTGCCTCTTAATGGTTGCAGTATTTTGTTTGTTTGTTTGCCTGTCTTCTGACAATGATGTTAACCAGGCATAGTTTTACAGGGAATATCCTCACTAGGCTCTGGCATTATTGATAGATCATTTACTATGCAACAGGGAAGCCCTTTGCCAGCCTTTCCACTTTATTCATGGGAGCCTTTGCTGTGAGTCTATCTTCTGTTGAAAGCCACACATCAAACACATATAAACTGCACACTTCCTTCCAGCATGCATCTATTGTGAAGCTGCTTACGTGTTTGGATTATAGTGTGGTTTATTTGAAATATGAGGTCTTAATAAAATACGGGCAGGTTTAATAAATTTCTGAATAATTTTTATTGACCATGAAATTACTAAACCTCTGCCATATTCCTCCTACCCATTTTGTCTATGTAACTACAAGCAATTCTCTATGTATTCCTTTACTTTCTCTTTATTTTTCTTTATACCAATTTTGTAAAGAATAATTTTATTGATACAGCAGGTCAGTAAAATGTAGACACTCATCTGTAGACATTTAATGACTTTAAAAATAAAAAAAAAGAGACTACATCAGTTTATAGAGACCTGAAGGTTAAAACTATAATCAGTAAGATAATGACAAATGTGCATGTGTGTATCAATTTTTTTTATTTGTTTTAACTTACCACAATTCAACAGGATTCATTTTAACTCCCAGTTCCTAGCTGAATTTAGGTTTAATTTGCTTCCTAAAGGTGGCCATCCTTCTAATTTGATGATGGATTACTAAGGAGTCTGGAATTTTGTTCATCAATTTACTATTTCCTATTCCCACTACCACCATCTCTTCTGTTGAAGATTTAGATCAGGTTCCTAAAACTCCAATTCTTGCAAAGGTAAGACAGGTTAATGGAATAGATGATGTGAATCAGATTTAAGATGTTAAAGCATGACCAGTCTGGGCATACTGAGCAAGACATATCTATTTCTGGGGGTTATTTGTAACTTAGTTTCAGCCTTTTTTTTTTTTTTTTTCTTTTGGCCATGCAACAATGTGAAATCACATTAGACAATTTAGCCCTTCAATTAAATTCACAACAAAGCAGAGTTTTACCTGAATGCTCTTAATTTCAGAAAGTAGGCAATCCATGTTACCTATCCATGTTTTGTGTACCAAGGCGGGGGGTGGGGAGTATAATATTTGCCATATTTCCTTTTCTTCTCTTTTAAAGTGCACATTTCAAGTCAATTGCATTTGCCCAAGCAAGGCACGTTTTCATCTGTCTCCCTCTCATTATTTTCATTTTTACACTCTGCACACATAAAATTTCCTTAAAGGAATAGTGGTTTTGTTTCCACTTCCTCATAATTTAGTCACATCTTCCCATTCATGCAACATATGAACTCATATACCTGGAATTTGAGACAAAAAACACACTTCCTATGTTGGATTTTATAGTAAGACACCATGATTTTAAATAAGCAAACATCATTACCTCATTTCAAATATATTAACATTCATAATTCATAATTATTTTGAATTAACAGTTTTAGAGTTTCCCTTAGGGAGGGAACTCTTGGTCCTTAAGGAGTTCTCTCTCTCTCTCTCTCTTTTTTTTTTTTTTGTGTGTGTGTGTGTGTGTGTGTGTGTGTGTGTGTGTGTGTGTGCAAATGAGGCAAAAATGAAGCAGGATAAAATTTAGTAATCTGCCTTGATCACTTTACTGAATTTTGTGTTAGCATATAAAAAGTTTTCCTTCTTTTCAATACTTCATTTTTAATGGATTCATCTATAGGTATTCTTTACTTTTTTACCCTAAGATTGGGTATCTATAAAGTCTTGTGTAATTTCAAGGGGAAATGTTCAAAATGTCTATATAGAAAAATAAATGACACATTATTTCCTTACAGAATAAAAGCACTATCCTTTTAATTTGAATCTTCAACTGAAAATGATGAGTTTTGGTCACTGAAGCAATTTTTTTTTTAAGAATGTTTACTGAACTGAAAACATTTTACTGAAAAATGTGAACTTTATTTGGTTATCTGTAGTTACTATGAGATCAAAGTAAAAGGAACCTACTCCTCAAACCATCCTCTTTAAACCTCAAGTTTTTTACCTCAGGAAATTGATGTCATAATAATATTTTCCATATCCTGCAAGCAAAGGTTACACCCCCCCAAAATTGCTTGTGGTATTCATATACTTAACATAAACAAATTTAAATGTTTTGTATATAAATGAATATGAGAACATTTTGAGAAATTTGAAAAAAAAATATTTCTGTTTAATGAAAAAATTAGTCTTGTTGAGATTCAGTTTCTGAATGAACAGAGGACAGAGTGAAAGAAAGTAGGAAAGATGCAGTTCAAATCAGAAAGAGAAACAGAAGCAGTGTCATATTAAACAGAAAATAAATCAGAATGCATAGGCCTTCTAAAAAAGAAAACAACCAAATTTCATTTTTATATATAAACAATAAACTTAATAAAAAAATACAAATTTATTCTATGGAAAGACTTAGCTTTGTCCTTGTTAATCATCTCTAAATTAATCTACATATTTAGTGTTTGGGATATTTGGAGGACGGAATTTTAAACATATTTAGTTAAGTTATATTAGATAACATAAGCATTAAAATAATCAAGAAGGTTTTTTAAAAAGTGCTAATAAGTAGGACATTTTCTATCATATTTAAAATCTGATACTATTTTGATTAAATGGATATAAGGTATCCCCAAAATCTCATATGTGATGAAACTTCAATGCAGGAAGTTTCAGAGGTGATGATTAGAGGATGAGAGCTATAACCTAATCAGTGGATTAATCCATTTTATGGATTATTAATTTGGATGGATCAATGGATGGTAACTGTAGATGGGTAATGTGTGGCTGCAGGAAGTAGGTTACTTGGGACGTGCCCTTGGGGATTATATTATCCTGGGCTCCTGGAACTCAAGCACTCTCTGCTTCCTGGCTGCCAAGTCTTGAGCTGCTTTCTTCTGACATGCCCTTCTGCCATGATGTTCTGCCTCATCCTGGGCCCAGAGCAATCTAGTTGGCTGATCATGGACTTAACGTCTGCAACCACGAGCCAAAACAAAGATTTCCTTCCATAAATTCTGTTTGTTGGGTATATTGGTCACAGCGACACAAAGCTGACTAACATAGATATAAAGCCACATTTAGATTCAAGGGAAATGAAATCTGTATAACAAAGAGATATCTACCTTCCCATGTTCATTGAAGAATTTTCACACCAGCCAAATATGGAATCAACCTAAGCATCCATCAGTGGTTGAATTGATAAAGAAAATGTGGTACATATATGTCGTGGGATACTATTTAGTCATAAAAAGAAGTAAATCTTGTTACTAGTAACTACAAAGAAATAAAGTTGTCTTTATTGAACACATATAAAACTTTTTCTTGTCATTTTTACACAGCATTTACATTGTATTGGGTATTAGAAGTAATATAGAGACAGTTTAAGGAATATGGGAGATGTATGTAGGTTATATGCAAATACTACACCAATTTAAATAAGAGACTTCAGCATTCAAGGATTTTGAAATCTGTGAGGCAGGAAGGATTTTGCCCAGAATCAATCTCCTGTAAATAAAGAGAGACAAATGTACTTCCTAATTTGTATCTTCAGCCATGACTTCTTATCTAAGAATGATTCTTAGACATGTAACTTCTTTTTTTTTGTACTGGGGATTGAACTCAGGGGGCACTCGACCACTGGGCCACATCCCCAGCCCTTTTTTGTATTTTTATTTAGAGACAGGGTCTCACTGAGTTGCTAAGTGCCTCGCCATTGCTGAGGCTGGCTTTGAACTCGTGATCCTCCTGCCTCAGCCTCCCAAGTGCTGGGATTACAGGCGTGCGCCACCGTGCCCGGCTTGACATGTAACTTCTTGCTCTACATTTTCATCTAGATATTTAATAAATATCTCACAACATACTCCAAATTTAAATCTAATCTTCATTCTCAAGTTTTGTCCACTCAGGGTCTTCCACGTCTCAGTTGATGACTCCCTTCATCCTTCTGGTTTCACAGGTAAATGCTTTATTGCGCCTGTGATTTCCTACCTCTCCTATTAGACACTGTACATACAATTTGTCATGAAATCAATTCAAATTTCAAAATAGGTCTAGAATCTTCTATCTTCAGGTAGTTATCACCTTTATTCAAATCATTTTCACTTGTTGCCTTAACAATTGTAATTGCTTCCTTCCTAACTTGTCCTCCCATTTCCAAGCTTGCTCCCTTTCAGTCTAGTCTCAACATGATCTTTTAAAAAACGAATCCAGCTCTGCTCAAAACCCTGCAATTTTTCTCCATCTTCTACAGATTAAAAGGGAAAGAATGTACAATGGCTTACAAAGATCTTCTATTCCCCTCACTCCTTACTCAACCAGCTCCAGTCACACTGGACACATTGTTGTTTGCTGAACACATTTTAGAATCTTTGATGTACTGTTCCCTTAGTCTGGAATGCTCTTTTCCCAGATGTGACACAGTAACAGCCTCACCTCCTTCCCTTATTTGCTTCAATTTCTCAAGATTGCTTCATCAGCCTCCTCAGTTTCACATGCTCCAAATTTCCTTTTCTCTATATTTTTTCTTTCATTTTTTTGGTTGCCTTTATCATCAATTAATATACTGAAAATTGAACATAATATCATGTGTTTTTACAGCATTTGTACTCCCTGACAAGATTATGTGCTATTTGAGGACATGTTACCACTATTTATGTGCTTACAAAATTATTTGGCAGACAGGATACACTCAAATGTTTTTGAATAAGGTCATTAATGAATAAATACAAATTTAAATTATATATATGCATTAAACAAACTAAAAATGAAATTTGAAAAATAATTTCACAATATGTACATACACAGGGAGAGATAAGTGATAACTTACTCTTACTAACATATAAGTAGATTTTAAGAATTAACAAGAAAAGGTACTTCAACAGATCTTAGGAATTAACAAGAGTACTTCAACAAAGAGTAGGCAAAGGTCCAGATTAACATTTTATAGATAAAATTCAAATAGGCAAACAACAAAAATAAAAACTGCTCAATATAACTAGTAACAAATTATATCCAATCAAAATTATAATGGCATAACAATTGCACATCAATTTCAAATGCATTTTAAATTATAATACCTTTTACTGGTGAAGATTGCTGAATTTGGCAATATTATATAAATATTGTATATAGGATGAAAATATTCTTTCTAAAGAAAATTGATATACCTAATATATCAAAGGCCTGTATTGTTCTTACTATTTATTCCATAAATTCAACTCTAAATGAGATGAACAAAAAATTATAAGAAAGTTCAACACAATATATTACAAGAACAGTAAAATAAAATAAATGTTCCCAATCAAAAATGGGATTGGTTAAATTAACATAAAAATTTAACATACACACATGCCATGGTAGGCTGTGTTTAACTGAAAAATCATGTTTGCAAAAGTTTTAATGATAAGGTGCTTGTCTATATTGTATTAAGAAAAATAAACTTATGCCTCAGAATTCCCATCATCCACATGAATATATATGTATAGATATGCACACACATGAATGAGAATGATATATTTTAATACTTAATACTACCATTTTCCCCTGTGTGGTAGGATTATATGTAATTAATTGTTCTTTGTACTTTTTATTTTTTCCAAATATTTAGAAATTTAAAAAATTTAATTAGTAGAAAACAAACCAATAAGTCTTACTATAAATGTTTTAACCAACAATAAAATAATAGATGCAGAATTTAGGTCTGATTGTACACTGTTTTATTTCACAGGCAGGCCTTCCAGAAGTCTGATTGTCTGAGGGACTGAGGAGACCCTTAGAAATTATTTCCACAATATTCTGGTCAGTAACTCTGCCCAGGGTCATAGCCCTGTGGAACAAAGAGCTTGTAAAATGTGGGTTATTATCATTAGCAAGCTGGTTCCACATCTGTTCTCATGAAGCTGGCAATGCCACAGGAAGTTCAAATATCCTGATGAAATCCACCTATTTTTCTAATCTTGCAACTTAAGAGTCATTGTGCTCTTTCTTCTCCCCAAGTCTACTCTATCACCTCACCTTACTTGCACTCACACACAATTCCCAGTTCCACTGATTCTGCATGGAATTTCTTTTACACACCCTCCATCTTGTCTTACAATTTGTCCTAGTCTTTTTAGGATGTTAAAACAAAATACCATTAACTGGGTGGTTCACAAACAACAGGAATTTATTTCTTGTAAATTCTGGAGGTTGGGAGGTCTAAGACAAAGGTGCCAACAGATCCAATATCTGGTCAGGGCCTGTTGTATGGTTCACAGGTGGTACCTGGCACCTTTACTCTGTGTCCTCACCCAGAGGAAGAAGCAAAGAAACTCCCCTAGGCCTCCTATTTAAAATTATTTTTTATTGATGCATTATAATTACACATAATAATGGGATTTGTTGTTATATATTCCAACATGCACCACTGCCATTGGTATTCATACTGGGAGTCAAGGTGCAAAATATGCTGCAGTGTGGCAGGGTTTCATGCAATGCAGAATTTATCAGCCCTGGGTGCCAACCACATCCTTGCTCAGGAACACTGCTATGCCCTCATACCTCTATGTGCCTTCTCCATTTCTTTTTTTTTTCTTTTTCTTTTTTTTTCTTTTTTTTCTTTTTTTGTGGTACCAGGGATTGAACTCAGGGGCACTCCACCACTGGGCCACATCCCCACCCCTTTTTTGTATTTTATTTGGAGACAGGGTCTCACTGAGTTGCTAAGTGCCTCACCATTGCTGAGGCTGGCTTTGAACTCGCGATCCTCCTGCCTCAGCCTCCCAAAGTGCTGGGATTACAGGCGTGTGCCACCGTGCCCGGCTCTCCATTTCTTTTTGTTGTCCACCCCACCACCACCACCACCATCAATTACTGTGTCATTCAAGCCCTTGGTTTCTCACTGTACGTCTGAAAGCCCACCCTATCTCTGGATTTACTTCCGCTCTAAACTCCTCAGGATGACCAAGGTATTAATGGGTATCTATACATTACAACACTATTTTGCCAGTCAAGATGAAAGCTGGAGTTATCTTTCAGCTGTGTGAGTGAGTATGTGCGTGTGCGCGTGCGCGCGTGCGCTTGTGCAGGCACTGAGAAGTAAACCAAAGCCCTTGTACAGGCTAAACATATGCTGTACCACTTAGCTATATCCCCAGTCCTCTTTTGGGACTTTAAAACTTGAGCCTCTTTTATAAGGACATAAATCTCCTCATGAAGGCTCTGCTCTCAGGATCTAATCACCCCCCAAAGGTCTCACTTCTTGATACCATCACATTAGGAACTGCATTTCAACATATGAATCTGGAGGGCACACAAACATTCTCATCATTTTTCATTAACCACAGGACTTCTTCAGTAGCCTTCTTCTTAGTCTTGGTGTCTCTGATATCCACACCTTTTCATCTCTGCACCACGCAGAACTAGATCAGTCCATATTTCACAAATAATTTAGGTTACATTCTAAATCAAAACATTGGTCAAGTCATCACAATTAAAAACATCCAGACGACTATCCATCACCTTAAATGTTAAAAAGAATATAAAAAGGAAAGCACAACTCCCCAGGTTTGGGGCAGTGTCCCCCGAAGTTTCCTGTGACACAGCCTGAACCTACCTGCTCCTACCTGAAACTCAGAGGTTGGTAACTTGAGCTTACTCTAGTGTGACTCTTCCCTAGTATTAGATCACTTCACTGTTTGAGTTATATTGAAACACATGTACATTTTATGTCTTTAAGGAGAAATAATGAACTACAAAGTATGAAAAAAATATTTTCTTCAATGCTATGGATTATAACAAAATATAAAATAGTTCAGGCTATTATGACCTTTATATTTCTTGGTTAATTTGTTAACAGTTTCCATCAGAAAAAAAATCTATTACATAAGAGTTTTACTTAATCTGAAAAGTCTTTAGTAGAAACATATAATCGTGGGCTGGGGATGTGGCTTAGTGGTAAAGCAATTGCCTGACATATATGAGGTCCTGAATTCAATACCTACCACTGTTAAAAAAAAATCAAGGGAAATATGTAACAATAACCTGAGTCTGACAGTTATTATAGTGCACAGTTTTTTAAAAAGTTAAAATCAGCATAAATTAAATTTGTAACATGAATGAATATAACTTGACTCCTTACCTAAGGAGATTGATGTGATTTCTACCTTTTTTTCCTGTTCTGGCGATTGAAGAACCCCGGCTTCATGCATACTTGGCAAGTGCTATCGCACTGAGCTACATCCTCAGTCCTCCACATTTCTGAGGAAACAGGGTGAGGTGTAGTGCAGTGGTAGAGCACATGTTTAGTCAGTGTGAGACCCTGGATTTAATCCCCAGCACTATACTAAATAAATAAAATAACTTAAACAGTTATTGAGGAAAAAGATGATTTTTAATTATTTACTACATCTAATAGCAGAAAGACTATCACATAGAAGGGAGTCATTAAATCCTTTCTGGTTAAAATAATTTTTAAAAATAATTCTAAACAGTCGCAACTTACAGAAATAATTTCTATTCAATATTCTGCTTTATAGTAAAGAGACATTTATAAGCAAATAGAATGAATTTGGGGTCTTTCAGATGGGGCTTCCCAATATTTGACTTGTGATTATTGAACTCATCCTCCATCTGAAAAGTATTTAGTAGAAACATGTAACTATGGGTTAGAGATGTGGCTTGGTGGCAGAGTGCTTGCATAGCATGCATAAGGTCCTAAGTTCAATACCCAGCACTGTAAAAATGAATAAGGAAAATATGTAATTATAACCTGACTCTGACAGTTATTATAGGTGCCATCGTCTTTCAGTCTTAAATCTAACCTTTATGGGTACTATTAAATAAGTCTGGTATTCTATATGAGATGTAATTTCATAAGATTGAACCAGTATGATCTAATGATGTATATACTTCTACCTAGCTCAAATCCAGAACTAGAAATAGTTTGGCAATATATAAGAAAGTTGTTCATACAATAAAGTTAACAGCTTCTTGGTTTTTGGTTATTGTAATTATCAATGGCTCCAACTCTATGTGTGTGTATGTGTGTGTGAGTGTGTATCTGTGTATGTAAAGGATGGACATTTAAACATTAATTATTTACATTACATTAAGCTAAAAAATAGTCATGAGATTAAAAGTTGATGTTCAATAACAAACTGGACAATTTCAAACAAATATTCTAAAGGAAAAGTTCTGTGTTAAATTATATTTTAGGGCAAGAGTGTGCATAAAATCTCCTGTAAATATGATCTTTGAAGAGAGAAAAAACATTTTAAAAGAAACATGAAAAGAAATTACAAAATGAAAAAGCTTAATGTGTTTTGTACAAACAGCAGGGCATAATGACAAGATTTCCAAATTAGAGCCACATGTGTTGAAAGAGATGTGACAAGTACTTGATTGAAAACAAGATACTGAAAACAAGATTAAAATAATGAGACATTTGCAGAAACGATAGGAAAGATGCTCAAAAAGGTAATATGTTTTGAAATTTCCATTTCCTATGCCAAGGAAAGAATCACATTTTATACCCCTATTCTCTACAAACAATAAAATAGCCAAAGTTTAGTCCTAAGGAGAAGACAGATTAGATTGAAAATAAAATAATGGTAGTAATACATGATTCAGGGTGTTTTCCCCCTAAGATGATAAAAGAAATAAAGATTCATTTTAAATTAAGAATCACTAACTTTAGAAAAGATGAAGATTAGCCAGGATGACTCTATCCTGATTCTAAATATGATAATAGTTGAGACCCAAGATTCTTCTTTAATTTGGTACAATTAGTGGTAAAAACAAAGAGAAACCCATGAGTTTAATTTCTGGAGTTCATATGATCACACAAATCAAAATTGCAAAGAAGAGCAAAGGTTAACTACATATACTTTGAATTGAAAGGAAGTTTCACGAAAGAGGTATTACCATGCAGCTTGCAATTTCTTTTGCATAAGAAAAAAAGGAAGTTCAGAAAAATATGACTTTTCTAATATCATTATCTACAGATAATCAGAGGTCAGTGTCCTTGTCAGTGTAACCTTGCTTGCAAACTGAAGTGAAAAACAGAAGTACCCTTTGGGAGGACATTGGGAAATTTCAATAAAATGAAGCAAAAACACAACACTTGACTTTGTGGGAAGTGAATGGCTACATTCAGGGAGCTACATTCTACACCTTCTGCTTTCTCTCAGTTGTATAATCCTTCAACTTGCTTTTCTACACACCTACTATCTGATGCTCCACCTCTGACCCACTCAGCCTATAGACCCCAGGAAAATTATTCCAACTGTCTAATCTGCATTGGAGATTTCTCTTGGTCCAATGAGACCAAGAGAATGCAGATCACAAGGTATGCTGTTCTCTATACTTATCCCCAGAGAACTAATTAATTGTAAGTCAAAGAGCTGACAACAGATGAGAAAACAATTATTTTTTAAAAAATAAAACATGATTAAAAAGAAAATGCTCAAACCTTCTGCTGATAAATTCCAGTGCTCACTTTTTTTTTTTTTTTACTAATAGGAAAAACATAATAATGAATTTTATATTGCTTCCCTGTTTGTCCAGCATGTATGAAATGATGTGGAATAGGCAGAGCAGTTTTAGACACCTTTGCTTTCTTTTCTCTTCACTTTTTTTCTTTTTCTTTTTTGGTGGTACTATGGATTAAACCCAAGGATATGCTATCACTGAGCTATACCCCAGACATTTTAATTTTATTTGTTTTTAATCCTGAGACAAGGTCTTGTTAAGTTGCTGAGGCTGACCTCGAAGTTGAACTTTCAATCCTCCTGCCTCAGCCTCAGGAGTAGTTGGGATTCCAGGCATGTGCCACTGTGCCAAGCTAGACATACTTACTTTCTTGGTGAGTTTCAAGCATATAACCTCTTACATGAAGATTGAAAACTTTCCTTTTTAGCTCTTTATGGCATAATTTTATATAAGGGTTATTTTTAAAGTGTTAGCTAATTGAATGTCATCTAGTTTAAAAGCAGTTATTTTTCCAAGAATCAATTGATTCCATTAGAGATATATGGAAATTGGTGAAAATTAGAATATTCCTGAAAACAAACTGACTGGTCACCTTTGTCAGAATCAAAGAAAACAGTGAATCAAGTGCTTCATAAACCCCTAGACCGGAACACTTGCAAGGACAGGTCCCCGGTGTACTACAAGAGCTCTGTTCCTATTTTTCCGATAAATCCTACTGTTTACACTAAAATAACAAGATGTTTACATTAGTAAAAATAGTTTGAAGATAAACTAAAGTGAAAGGAATTATTCAAATATTTAAACATTCCTCATCACTGATGCAAGCAATCTAGCCACTTGGAAAAAAATATACAGAAAAGTTCTGTGTTCATCTTTTCCTCATCTATGGCCTAGGAACCTTGGTTACCACTCAAACATCCATAAATCCAACCAATTCAACCAATACTTGGCACTGTTATCAAAATCCTGCATTGCCTCTCAATTTTGTACAAATCAGGGAAATAGTCATAATTACAACCACAGTAGCAAGTAGCTTTCCCCACTCTCTCTGATATCCTCCTTTCCCCCTCCCTCTTCTCTTTTTAGTATCTTATTTATCATTCCATCTTTCTATAATGATATTTTCTAATAGAACAGTATGTTGGAAGAATCAACTGTATAGCAAGGAATATATTTCATAATCAAAAATATTTTGAAAATATGGATAAATGATAATAGTTTTCCCTACAGCAGAAAGGAAATTTGAATCAGGACTTTTAAAATTTGAATCTGACTCAGGATCTGATAAAATAAATATCTATTAAATAAATTAACGATGGACTTTGTAAAACCTCTATAGGGTCATAAAGTTTTCAACATTTTCTTTTCTTTTTGAACTTCTACTTCCATTTAATTGTTTAACAGCTGTTTTGAAGAAATAAATACAATCTAATGCATGTATTTGCAAAACACATTTGTAATGCAATGCTTTACATATTCTGCTTACACTCATAAATAAGCTATATATAAAAGTAATTATTACCCATTAGCAATAGTAGTAATTACAGTGACTGAAAAGATAGTACTAACCAAGAATATTACATCATTCTAGAAAATCTACATCTCATCTCAATTTTGCACAATTACTGGAAGTAGATGTCATTACATCCTTTGTAACAAGTATGTATCTGGGAAACAGAGAGGTTTATCTGGCTAAGGATAGGAAGTTTTCTTTTTTTTTTTTTTTTAATTCTTCTTTGGAAACCTGAAAAACAAATTGCATGAAGAAAGATTTGTTGCTTGGTGGCATTTTAATATGGTTTATTAAGAGTCTATATGAAAAATGAATGTTTTTGATGTAAAAAATTAGGTTAACAATTTGGTCTTTCTAAAAGAATAATAAACATATGGAAAACATTATAAGCAAAGGCACATTAGCTAAAAGTCTATTAAGTTTAAGAGACAAAAAGGCACACAGTATTTCTTCATGAGGAGTCTAAATATTGCCTGTTCTGTTTTGTCTCTATGCTACCAATTAACATGTTCTGTTATTTGAGGTATTGGAACTCATTTGTTGGAGATTCAAATCATTTTAGTGGAGGAAAATGAGAAATGTTTTAGTATTAAGTAGATTAAAGAATTTGTTCACTGGTGTTTGACTTAGGTACTTGGGGAATATGCAAGGGAGTGAAACTTAATTTTTACATTAAAAATCGAGACAAGTATATAAGACCGTGTACGTTTCTTCCGTTACTAAAATGGTGTACATTTTGTCACCTCATTTTCTTGCTCTTTTGCTTTTGGGTGGTTATAAATATCCCACACTTAAATCTATACTATCAGAATAAGTTATATTAAATAATATCTAATAATTATGAATTCTTGACTTCCATACAACCATCTCTAGTCCTGTAAGTCATATGTTTAAGTAATAAAAAAAATACAATAAAACTCTGGAACCCAAGAAAGATCCCTCTATTACATGATTAGTATGTGCTTTCCAGACTGAGGGGGACGTTCCATTTATAACTCATTTGTTTCCTACCATTGTGGCCAAGTTTCCACTTATTACATGTCTCCTTGCCTTAATATTAACTTCCAGTTTGGAACACTGTAAACTGCTTCTCCACCCCTAAATTAAAGCAAATGATATCCACCCCACATCCACCACCAATTTTACTAGCAGCCACTTCAAAGATTCCATTTTAAAAAGTAAAGTATGGCCACTGCTTCTTGAAGCCAAGATCAGCCCTATTCATAATGAAGCTGGACTTTCTCTGACTTCCCTTCTACTTAAACACTGAGAGTTTTTTCTAAGACATCCTTTCTCATCCTCAAAGTTGAACCTGGTTGTTCTGCTGTTGTTATTAGTGAGGGGTGGAGGGATATGAAAAGAGCTCTGGTAGACTCTCCCTCTGTAGTCCTGCTTGGGACCACCAAGTGGGCATTTGCTGTGACATTCCAAGACCACATCCAATTATCTTTAATAAACCTAAAAGTTCTAAAAGGTCGCCTCAATTACATGCTGTTTCAGGAATGCAACAAATCAGCAATCTTGCTTAGATTGTCAATGTCTTATCAAACTATATGAAAGTGGATGGCAAAAAAATTTTTAAAAGACAAAAAAACTCTACAATTGTTCAACTTTGTTTTCTCAGCTCATCTCTCCTTTTTGACCTTTTACTCAGTCATTCCTTGAGAGTGGCCTCACCAGCCTCATGTGAAGTTGCTTATTATACAAGTCAGTGTTACCCTTTGTCCACGTGTGTACACTGTGACTATTAATTAAGCTCTGGGGCAATGTAACCTGAAGCTGGATGTATACTAGTACCTCCCTAAGTCCTCGCCTCTCTCTGTATCTCAGCCTGCCATATATACATACAGTTTGTGTATGTGGGGGAAAAAAAGAAAACCCAGTTGCAGATGCTTAGACTTTGTACTAACCTCCATGGGAGCTGCTGAAGGGTAAAAACCTACCTTCACACATACATACACACACACACACATACACACAAACAGAAATAGAGAGCATAATCCAAATAGTAGTAGTTTAGCTTAAGCTGAAGATGTGTTCCTTCACAAAAGACCTATTCTTGGAATCTGAAGGTTCTGATTCTCAACTATCCAAAAATAATGTATATGCTTGGGTCTTTCAAATTCTGCAGGCAATGTGAATTTGAACCCTAAACCCACTGAGAGCCTATGAAAGGTTATGTAGTATAAAGGGAGACTTTGTAATTCTTCAGTACCCACTGCCAGAATAATAGGATTCTATAGATGCTCATTCGTGTTCCCTGCCCTGCTTCTGTCCAGGGTTGTTTCTTGTCCCCTGTAAGCTATAACAGGATGCCCACACGCACCAATATTTTAGCTCTCATCTGAAAACAGAGAGGATGCAATTGAACTAAATTTGTAAATTGGATAGATCTTAGTTTTTTCCTCTGAACACATTAGTCTTCTATCAGTTCTGAGGACACGCTCTCCCTATCCCTCAAGGATTTTTGACCAAATGGTATTGAAACATTCTTCTTTACACACACACAGAGAGACTCCTTATTGGAGATTTTTCCTGTAATTCTTCAGATCTGATTTTAACAATTATGATCATGCATCTATGGGAAATGTGTGGTTTTGTCATTGTGTGAACATCATATAGTGCACTGGCCAGTAACTCCAGATGGCCTCTTGGTGCATTCCAGAGACTCAGTAAACGTAGGATGTATGAGGCAGCTGTTTGCATAACATGGCATTATTGTTTTGCAATATTTTTTTTTAAATAAACAGAAGGAGTATATTCAAGCCAAGCATGGTGGCACACACCTATAATCCCAGCAACTCAGGAAGCTAAGGCAGGAGGATCACAGATCAAGGTCAGCCTAGGCAACTTAGTGAGAGCCTATCTCAAAAAAAAAAAAAATAATAATAATAATAAATAAAGAAGGGATGGGGATATAGCTTAGTGTAGAGTGGAGTTATATTCAATCCCCAGCACCACACACAAAACAATTAATTAATTAATTAATTAATTAAATAATGTTAGGGCTAGGGGTTGAATTCAATGGTGTGGGCCTAGGAAGCATAAGGTCCTGGGTTCAATACCCAGAGCCACCAAAAAACAAAAAACCTCCCCTCAAATTAATAGAAAAAAAATAATAAAAAGTATGGGGTAGTAAAAGCATAAGCCAGTAACTGTTCTTTATTATCATTGTAAAGTATTATGTGCTACATGGTATGTGCTATGCTGTATGTGCTAGACTTTCATGTGGCTGATAGCCTGCTAGGTTCATACAGGGCATCACCATAAACACTTGAGCAGTACACTGCAGCAGGACATTATGATGGCTGTGACATCACTAGGTGATGAGAATTTTTTAGCTCCATTATCGGTTATAAGACCATTGTTGACTGAAACATAACTACATAGCATATGGCATTCTTCCTCAGATAGGCTTTCCTTAACTATTCAAAGTACTGAATCAGCAATGACTTTTGTATATGGGCATTTTTAAGAGGCATATAGAGTCCACACACACACACACACACACACACACACACACACAAAGTTTGGGTTCCCAGATTTTGCACTATAACTTTTCATCCCCAAGAACTAAACTACCATTCATTAAGTAATAAATATGCTACACAAATAAAATATTATTCAAAGTATTCAAATATGGAAGATATGTTTACAAAAAGAAATAAAAGAGAGACACACAGCCAGACAGACAGAGAGACTGACTAAGACTACTTTAGGAACTTGCTCAGGAACACTTAATAAGTTGCAGTTGTAGCTGAATTCAAAATCCTGAAATGAAGCCTAGTTATCTATTGTTTTAGAAATTAGAATACCTAGGCAAGGAAAATTGTAAAAATCCCCATGTCTCAAAGACCATAGGACAACATTTTATCTTCTCTCTGAGTCAATAGAATGTTCCTTACTTGGTTCCAGAAGATAAATAAAGATTTATGCACATATGTTACAATGTCAAAATAAGCTCTTGTGGAGTTTGTTCTTCCCATTGTTTTTTAACGTTTGCCAAGCAACTGTACACTTCTGACATTAAGCTTTACATATTGATTTTCAGCCTCACCAAAAACCTTTCATACAATCTTATATTTAGTTGTCAAAATATTGGGTTCTAAGATCATCAAACTCGTCTATTTTTAGCTGAGTTTAAGAAACTTACACTAATTTTAAAATAATGTTCACAAAATGCTACTTATATACATTTTTAAAAAGTAAACTTAAAACACAGAACTTAATAAGCAATTCTTAATCTTGCAACTTTTTAGATCTCTTCATTTTATCATATAATGGGTTTCACTTGATTTAAAAAAAAAAAAAAAAAAGGCTCTGTCAAATGTGGGGTTGCCAACATCAGGAAAACATTTCAAGCCAAATATTCTGCACTTTGTCTCCACACATACCCACCACAGTTCACAAAATAACAAAAAGCATTTGTTCCAAAATTACAACAGTATATTCTACTATTTTTGTTTGCACACTTCAAAATATCATCATATTTCAGTCTATTAATTTTTATGGTTGAGAGCATATGGGAGTTGAAACAAGCAGACCTAGCTCTACTAGGATTAATAACTTAAAAAGAACAGCTTCACAAATTTAATCAAATCAAATTAACAGCAATGAGGTCTTCACTGCCCTAACAAAAGCATGTTGAATTTACAACTGCTTTCTGAATGCCTGTCATATTTAAATATCATATTCTTAACATTTTAGTGTTTTATAATATATAATGCTTAAACATTATATTCATAACATTTTATAAATATTATTCCATTAATACTCTAAACATGCTTATATCACAAGTAAGGAGACACCCCCTAACATGTAACACAAAAATGCGAAATACCTGAAGGGCCGTAAGGATATTTGCCAAGGCCTGTCCGTAAGTGTCATGACAGTGAACAGCAAGAGCACCTGGTGGGATTTCTTTGATGACACTTTCCAACATTCTCTTCATGCTGCCTGGAGTCCCCACTCCAATGGTGTCTCCCAGAGAAACCTCATAACAACCCATGCCATACAATCTCTTAGACACCTGTTGAGAGAGACCAAGTGCTAATAAGACAATGGAAGTGAACAGACTCACACTCCCTTGTTCCTCAGCAAACACCAGTTAGAGGTAAAAATCACAACTAAAATGACTTTATCCATAGAAATATATGCTTTAGGTTTCTAGTCCTTCCCCTTGCTCATTAAATTCTAAGCATTACATAAAACTTTGAATGAAATTACTACCATTATCCTTTTCTGATATTCAAGTTTGTCTTAGAGTCATCTGTTTGATTACCTACTTAACTATTCAATTATGAAATTATAAGCCACACTTTTAATTACGGGAGGCTTTATATATAACACTTTAATCAAGCATAAGAATTACAGATGTACTTGGAAAGTATTATTCCTCTAGGCTTGACATCAAAGTTCAATAGACATCAGTAGCAGCTTCAGCTTTTCAATCGGTAGAGTACTGGTTTAGTTTTTCTGGATCATAAATGAATGCACTTGTTTAAGGTAAATTGCAATGTCTCTTCAAACCAATAACTAATGTTACTTTCAAAGAACAATGTGAATTTGCATGAAGACAGCATGATATTTTGACAAAGACATGGGTTCTAGAATCAGAGAGACTTGGATTTAAATATCAGCCCCATCCATGCTAGTGATGGATCCACCTATTAGGACATTAATTCCTAATCTCTAGGATACAGACAGCACAATTTCTTCCTTCGGTATGTTTCCTAAGCTTTAGTTATGTCATTTTTTTAAAAATTATGTTAATCATACCAATGTTAATGGCATGTTTGGTTGTGAAAATGAAATGAGAATGTGTAAAAGTCACTCTATACAAAATCTGGCACATACTACTCATTCACTTATTCATTCATTCAACATGTAATTCCCCAGTACCTATTTTATGCCAGACACTGTGCTAGATGGGAAAGCACATACTGACATGGCTTATGCTATTATAGAGCTTTGAGTCAGATGAGAACATATTTTATACACCACCACTGAGAAATGTATAATAATAAAAAGCTAAAATAAGAATTCTGAAACAAAGAAACAAGATTTTATGAGCATACAACAAAGAAAATTGACCTAGATCTGTCAAGCAAGAAGGACTTAGGTGACAACTTGAGATACAGTAAGATTGAACAGTGTAGGAAGGAAGGGTCTAAGAAGAGGGTTCCAGAAAGGATATGGAATGCACAGATTAGCAGGTTTCAGGAAGCTGAAATATAAAACATAAAGATCATCTCAGGCAGGAAGTAGTAAAATGTAAAGGGCAGTGTAATGAGAAAGCAAAAGCCAAGGGTTGGGGGGAAGAAAAAGGGAGGACTAGAGGCTTGAAAAGATAATTGCAGCTTGAAACAGTCATTTCAGAAAAAAGAGAGTGATTTCACCACAAAATTGAAAACAGGGCAAAAGGTCCCTTTAAGACGCTGCTGATCTTGAATGCCTAAGGCTTCCAATCTGCCTGCGACAGAACTCTCTTAACAGGATCTCAGGCTTCCTGGTGCAGGAATCCAGCATGTAGTTCATCCACAGGTGGAGCAGAGAAAAAGAGAAAAACAAGGAGTCTGGTGGAGGACTACAAAATCTAAGCTTCATTATTTCATAACATACCTGCCTCTGTGTGCAAGTGTTTTGTTTCAATAAGATGATGCGATAGATCTTATTTGAAAACTCTGTAGCAAGTTTCAAAAGTTTGAATGAGTACATGAAAGAGAAGTGGCTTTAGTTGATTAAGTTTGTCCTGTCTAAATTTTGGATTCTGTAATAATGCCATCTTCACTGCTTTGGTGCCACATTACTAAATTTATGAAACCTTAAAACCATACCAGCAGTTTGTGTTAATATGCTTCATACACAAATGATGATCTGAGATACCCTAATATAATTCCCAATAATGGCAATAAAGGCATTACGTTCCTAATAATAAAGGAGGAACTAGAATATAAAAAAAAACTTCAATAAGCAGATCTTTAATGACTGTAATTTGTTGCTGTAAAATTGCCCTAGAAAAACAGAAACTTAATTGCAACAGTTAGATCTACAGGATCACAAGTGAACAAAACCCTGAAGCAGTGTACATTCTGATCTGATACCAAATTATGAAGGAGAAGCAACCAAGGCCAAGTTTAAATATGTGGATACAAACCTGCACCAACATAACAAAAAGGGGAAGAGTCATTCATTATGTTAAAGCCATATAAAAATGAAATGGAAGTTTCTATTCCTTCTACCTTAAAGCACTCTAATCACAAGACTCAACTGTCATTTAACCTTGAAACATAGCCAACTTGTAGATCTTCAGTGGTAAAATAAAACAATTAAGTGACCAAACCTGTCTTCAGGGACAGTCTTCATTCTACAGTCCACTTTAGTCTTTGCTGTGTAGAACCAATAAATAGTTTTAAAAAAAATTTAAATCTACTTTTAAGAAACATGCATTATTTTACCATTAACCAAAAAGGCTGGAGATGTAGCTTACTTCTGTGACTTTTTGTGGTGTAATACTTCCTTCATATGGGCAGCCCAGGGCACAAGACACATACCTAAATTTAAAATACAGATCAATATGAATACATATAGGGTGGGTAAGTAAGTAATTTCCATCTTATGAAAATGAAACAACCAAAATGCACCATGAAATTTCACTTTACTGTCTTCCTTCATTTTTTTTTTTATCTTGAAACCAAACAAATAATTTTGGAGAATTTTCAATTAGTCCGCATTTTTATCTTTCTAATAAGTACAATTTGATGTATGTTATTTGATGGAAGATGGGGATAAAGTAACAGATCTTTATCTTGTGAATCTGTTGATAATATAACAAAATGTTCAGAGTATAAAATACCAGTGAAACACTTTAATTTAAATAATTACATACATCCAGCTGTTAAATATCCAAGTCTTCAGACTTATCCATAGACAGCATGTAAAACACTAACTGAATTTCTCTCTGCACTTCCATCTAGATGTTCTGACCTCATTTCAATGCACTCATTAGTCATTTCAAAACTCTTGGAATTGGGCACAGCCTCAGAGTTCATCTTGTTTCTCTCTCATGGGCTTCCCTAAACAATTCCAAATGGGAGAGTGTCTGATGTGTTTAAAAGTTTACAAATAAACATATTCTATAAGTCAGCTTCTTCAGCAATCCATTCTTACATAAAACTCAGGCCTTTCCTGAAAAGAAAATGGTCCCTTTCCATCTTAAATTGTTAAGCTTCAGGAAAAGCCTGTTTTAGGTATTTTCAGCTCATCACCAATCCCATTTTACTAAACTTAATTCAGAGACTTTTACAATGCTATTATTAAAATAGTGCATCATGTGTCTGACCATCAGGAGTAGAACCAAGTCACAGAAAGGAGAGAGGGGTGTTGAGAAATGAGGTTGGAGATACAGTTCTTTAGTTTTAGATATCCAGGTCACTTGAATGCTACACCAATGATGTTGAGATTTGATAAAACTCAAAATTATTTGGGGGCACACAAAATTAGTAGGTAAGGTAATAACGAGATCAAATTTTCCCCCAGACATACAATCTCTCAGGGAAGTAGTTGTCAGAGGAAAGATACAAGCAAAAACAAAAAGAGAAAATGCTATCATATCTCCTTGATTTTATATGCTGCTATTTATTGGAAGATATACAATGAAACTCATTATAGGCTTTGGAGTACAGAAACAAAGCACATATTTATTGACTCAGAACATATACATTGATTTCAACATGTAACTTAAATTTTGAGTTATTAAAATATCAATAACAGATTGAAATAAATAAGCAGCTGTCAGGCCAGCAATGTAGCTCAGTGGTAGAATATTTGCCTAGCACTGTAAGGCCCTAGGCTCAATCCTCAGAACTACATGCATAAATAAATCAATAAATAAATAGCCCTAGAATCCAGGCAAGCAGCTGTGATGACAAGGAAGGAGAAAGAGTAACAATAACAAGTTCAAGTAAGATTTGAAAATTCTCCTGGATAAGAAACCTATGTCTTTTCTCTTCTAGTTACTATACTCTAGGATTGTGTAGATAAACTTTCTAAATTTAATCATGATATGTGAAAAGAAAATGTTCTTACTTGAACATAACACTGGAGAAGATGGTTAAGGATAGAAGAAAGGATAGTTTGAATACATACAAGAATTACAGTAACGTGCTAAACATATGCTGTACATTGATCCTGAACCCAAAACAACTAGATGTGAGTAAACAGAAAATCAAAGCTATCCATTTATGTGTACTCCCACAAAATGTGAAGAACAAATAAAATAGAATAAATGACCAAGCAGGCAAACCTCTCCTGTATTCTTAACTCATTGCTTGGCTGTAGCTACCTCACTGCCAGAATTCCAACTCTCACAAGGGCATTTTCATTCATTCAGTTTTTCTCACTAATGACTTTTCCAGGTCTATGGTAATTTTAGTCTTCACACTAGATTGCATTTTATTTTCATATGCTCTTTTTGGTCTTGCAAGTGTCTGATTTGACTTGTTCACACATGGAGTACTTTCTCCAAAGCTATTGTGATAGTCCTCAACTTCATTTTCTTACCTGTTACATGCTAAAGCAGGGGTTGACATACTAAGGCCCCAGGCCCAAATCCTGCCCTTCTGAAAATAAAACTTTACTGGAACACAGCAAGGCCCATGTTTACATAGTATATATGGCTGCTTTTGCACTAGAACAGCATAGTTATAGTTGCAACAGTGACCCTCTGCCTCCCCCAAACCTAAACTACTACTGTCTGAATGTTTACAGAAAGAGCTCTATGAAAAAAGTTAGGTTCCTTTTCCTGAGTTTGGAAAGGCCACCATCATTATGAAAATAATGCTCTGCTTTGAAAAGTGGCTATATCTAGTTTCTGGACTTCTCTTCCCTAATAATCCACGACATTGCTTTTCAATCTTAGCTGCACATAATCACCTGGAAATCATAAAAAACAAAGCAAGGACTGGAAATGTAGCTTTGTGCTAGCTCAGTGGCATGAGAATGGCCCTGGGTTCATCCCAAGCATTGCAAAAACAAGGTAAAACAAAACAAAATCAACAACAACAACAAGGCAAAACTCTAATACTTAGGACACACTACAAACATATTAAATTAAAAAAAAAAAAACAAGAGAATGTAATCTATTTCCCAGTATTTTTGAATTTTTAAAAATATTTATTTATTTGCTTTAGTTGTACACAATATATTTATTTTTATGTGGTGCTGAGGATCGAACCCGGGCCATACACGTGCTAGGCAAGCACTCTACCACTGAGCCACAACCCCAGCCCTTGAATTTTTGAGGTTCTATTATTATACCTAGATTCAAGTTAAAACATTTTAAATCTTTCTTTGAAAGAAAATACCATAACTTCCTTCAGTAGTTCATCCTAGGTGAAGCTGCTGAATAAAACATTTAATAATAAGCTGAGCTATACATTCACTTCACATGTGATAATCTGTACAGTAAATTCATTTTATCAATGACAAACCAGAAGCTAACAGAAATGAAGTAGGTTGCTGATGTAAATAAAGGTAAGACCCAGACTTTAAAACAAAATCTGTCCAACTTCAGGTTGTGTCTATTACATCAAATTAGTTGCTTAGAATTATCTTATGTCCAGCTTGGATTGCCACTGTAACTATAAGCTGGAGTCCAAAGAAATACACCAAGCTAAACATAGAATATTTATAGTTGAGTTATAGCTTTTAAAGTACCTTTATTTGTTATTATTTCTGACCACATATTTTTAAACTTGCTATACAGGGGGCAAGGGGATAGGAATAATGGCAGACTGAGTTATCCATGATTACCCTAAATACATGTATGAAGACACAACGGTTGTAAAAATACTTTATATAAAACCAGCAACTTGAAAAATTGTGCTCTTTATATGTAATATGAAATGAAATGTACTCTGCAACATGTATAACAAATTAGGATAATAAAAAATTAAAATAAATTAAAAAAAATAAACTTGCTATACTTTCTCTGTTCACTTGCCTTTTCACTCTAATTGACCCAACTACCTTATTTGAACCTTTATGCTTTTATTTCCTGAAATGATGCATCCTTAGGCTAATTATAAATTAAATGACCTCAGCCTCACCCATAGGAATCATGAAAGTACATTAGAAGCCCATATTTTAAAGGTACCTTGGGACAATCATAATGGGGCCCTGCACCACAGATTCCAAGCTACACCTAAGTATAGATCTTGACAGGCTTCTAGTAACCTGTGCCAGACACCTCAAGTCATGCTTCAGGTTCAAGCTGACATTCAATTATATTGTTTGCTATCTGGAAGAGATTTGAAAATGTTATTTAAATGGCACGATTGTATACAAAATGCAATCAGAAAATTAAAATAATGGCAACTCAAGAGATTTTTCCTCATAGTTCCACATTTCTTGGCTTTTGCTAAGGTAGCCTAGCTCTCCAATTTTTAATGATCCCCTTTAATCTCAGAGACCTGAAACTTACATCACTAAGTTGTTCTGAGTTCTGAAACTTTTGTCATGGAGACAAATATTTTACTCTATACCCCCAGATATTATATTCCATTTAATAAAGTCTAACATCATGCCTGTTTTGGAACAATATGAATCAAAAAACAAAGCAGTAATGTGAAATTCATCTTCTAACCTTTGTTTTTGTGATCTGGTTCTAAAATGTAAATCACCATAAGTTTTTTTTTTTGTTGTTTTTTGTTTTGTTTTTTTTTTTTTTTTTTTTTTTTTTGCCAAACCACTCAAAATATCTACCTTCCAGGTAATTTGTCTGCAGAACTGATGAATGTACTCAGAGTATGACCTGAAGAAGACTAGCCACATGAGATGGGTACTACAAAAAGGACACCAGACAAACAGTAAATTTGGGTAATCAATCACCTACTTCTCCAGCCAGAGTTTAAATAAGTTCTCCATTTATTTAGAAGAGCTGAATATCCTTGTTCAATTCAGATGCTCACAAATTTTTGAGCCATGAAATCTACCCTCCACCACAACTGATTTTACCTTTATGTAACACTACAAAACATGTTAAGCAACACCTCGGGAAAATCCATCTGGATAGTTCCCAAGATACAGCTCTGAGCTTGATTCATCTCAGTCTCTAGCTAAAATTTTTAAAGTAAATTTTTGGATTTTGAATTAAGAATGTCTAATGCTAAGTATATATTTTTTGAATTACCATGAGAAAGTTAAGAAAAATGAAATGTAAGTTTATATAATTTTCCAGCATTTTTTCAGAATACTTCTTCCAGGTATTCTTTATGTTCTGATTTCAAGTAAAGTTTCTAAATTTTTATTAAAAAAAGCATTTTTCATAAATATTTTTAAGAAATTCACAGTTATTTTAACTTCATGTTTGAAAATTAATCTTTGCCTCACCAATTAAAAACTTTGAATATTCATTCTTCTATTTCATATAATATACAAATCTTTTTATACTTATTTCTTAAATTTACAACCAGAAACCTGCTTTTACATGAATTTAATGTAAAACCTACAAGAAATAGCATGTTGAAAATACTTCTAAATTGTTATGAACGACTGACTAAATGCATTAAGAACATATGCTATTCAACCAGAACCTGTGCTACATTAATTTCATACATTACAATTTTCATGAAATTATTTATAAAAATTATAAATCCATTTCTTGCCCAGATATGCAAAGTTATGACCTATGAAAATTATTGTTAATTTTCATTTAAAATGAAATTTTAAATTTCATTTAAAAATTCCCTCAGAATTTCTAAATGAAGGCTATTTAGACATGATTATGCAAACATAGCTTATACAAGGTAACTACTGTTGGCTATGTGTTATTGAGGCACATGGCAGTGTCAAAATTCTATGCAGGGCTGAAAAAAGGTATAAACCTTCAAACATACCATATATGTGAAAGAAAATAGGTTTAACAGATATCTTATTTTTAGTTTTTTTTTTTAGGGGGGGCAGTGCTGGGGATTGAACCCAGGGCCTTGTTCATGCAAGGCAAGTACTCTACCCACTGAGCTATATCCCCACTATATCCCCAGCCACTCATTTTTACTTTTTTTTTTTTTTTTAACATTTCTTTTTTTTTTGTGTGTGTGTGTGTGTCTTCATACATGTATTTAGGGTAATCATGGATAACTCAGTCTGCCATTATTTCTATCCCCTGTTGCCTCCCTCCCCCCCCCTGTTCTATTTAAAGCTCTTTCATTCCTCTTATTCCCTCTCTCTTGCCTTTATAAGTTAGTATCTTCATATCAAAGAGATCATTCGACCTTTGGCTTTTTGGGATTGGCTAACTTCACTTAGCATTATTTTCTCCAACTCCATCCATTGACCTGCAAATGCCATGATTTTATTCTCTTTTAGTGTTGAGTAGTGTTCCATTGTGTATATACACCAAAGTTTCCCTATCCATTCATCAGCTGATGGGCATCAGGGTGGTTCCACAATCTAACTACTGTGAATTGTGCTGCTATAAACATTGATGTGGCTGTGTCCCTGTAGGAAGCTGTTTTTAAGTCCTTTGGGAATAGGCCAAGGAGTGGGATAGCTGGGTCAAATAGTGGTTCCATTCCCAGTTTTCCTAGGAATCTCCATACTACTTTCCAGATTGGCTTCACCAATTTGCAGCTCCACCAGCAATGTAAGAGTGTGCCTTTCCCCCCACATCCTCGCCAGCATTTATTGTTTGTTTTTTTTTTTTTTTTTTTTTGATAGCTGTCATTATGACTGGAGTAAGATGAAATGTTAGAGTTGTTTTGATTTGCATTTCTCTAATCACTAGAGATGTTGAACATTTTTTCATATATTTGTTGATTGGTTGTATATCATCTTCTGAGAAGTATCTGCTTAGTTCATTGGCCCATTTATTGATTGGGTTATTTGTTTTTTTTGTTGTTGTTTTGTTTTGTTTTGGTGTTAAGGCTTTTAAGATCTTTATAAATCCTTGAGGTTAGTGTTTTATCTGATGTGCTTGTGGTAAAGATTTGCTCCCATTCTGTAGGTTCTCTATTCACCTCATTGATTGTTTCTTTTGCTGAGAAGCTTTCTAGTTTGTATCCATCCCATTTATTGGTTCTTGTTTTGAGTTCTTGTGCTATAGGGGTCTTATTGAGGAAGCTGGAGCCTAAATCAACATGATGGAGATTTGGGCCTACTTTTTCTTCTATTAGGTGCAAGATCTTTCATTTAATTCCTAGGTCCTTGATCCACTTTGAGTTAAGTTTTGTGCATGGTGAGAGAAAGAGCTTTAATTTCATTTTATTACATGAGGATTTCCAGTGTTCCCAACACCATTTGTTGAAGAGGCTGTCATTTCTCCAGTCAACATTTTTGGCACCTTTGTCTAATATAAGATAACTGAAGGTGTGTGGGTTCGTCTCTTGAGTCTTCTATTCTGTACCATTGGTCAACTGGTCTAGTTTGATGCCAATATCATGCTGTTTTTGTTACTATTGCTTTGTAGTAAAATTTAAGGTCTGAAATAGTAATGCCATCAGCTTCGTTCTTCTTGCTAAGAATCGCTTTGGCTGTTCTGGGTCTCTTATTTTTCCAGATGAATTTCATGATTGCTTTTTCTATTTCTATGAGGAATAATATTGGGATTTTGATTGGTATTGCATTGAATCTGTGTAGTGCTTTTGGGAGGATGGTCATTTTGACAATATTAGTTCTACCTATCCATGAACAAGGTAGATCTTGCCATCTTCTAAGATCTTCATTAATTTCTTTCTTTAGTGTGCTGTAGTTTTCATTATAGAGGTCTTTTACTTCTTTTGTTAAGTTGATTCCCAATTTTTTTTTTTTTGAGGCTATAGTAAATGGGGTGGATTTCCTAGTTTCTCTTTCTGAGGATTTCTCACTAATGTAGAGAAATGCCTTTGATTTATGTGTATTGATTTTATATCCAGCTACATTGCTGAATTCATTTATTAGATTTAGAAGATTTCTGGTGGAATTTTTTGGATCTTCTATGTATAGAATCATATCATCTCCAAATAGTGATAATTTGAGTTCTTCTTTTCCTATCCGTATCCCTTTAATTTCTTTCATCTAATTGCTCTGGTTAGAGCTTCAAGAACTATGTTAAATAGGAGTGGTGAGAGAGGGCATCCCTGTCTGTTCCAGTTTTTAGAGGGAATGCTTTCAATTTTTCTCCATTTAGGATAATGTTGGCCTGGGGCTTAGCATAGATGGCCTTTACGATGTTGAGGTATGTTCCTGTTATCCCTATTTTTTCTAGCATTTTGAACATGAAAGGATGTTGTATTTTGTCAGATGCTTTCTTTGCATCTATTGAGATGATCATATGATTTTATCTTTGAGCCTGTTGATGTGATGAATTACATTTATTGATTTCCTTATATTGAACCAACCTTGCATCCCTGGAATGAAGCCCACTTGATTGTGATGCACGATCTTCTTGATATGTTTTTGTATTCGATTTGCCAGAATTTTATTGAGAATTTTTGCATCTATATTCATGAGAGATATTGGTCTGAAGTTTTCTTTCTTTGATTTGTCTCTGTCTGGTTTTGGAATCAGGGTGATATTGGCCTCATAGAATGAGTCTGGGAGTGTTCCCTCTTTTTCTATTTCATGAAATAGTTTGAGAAGTATTGGTGTTAGTTCTTCTTCAAAGGTTTTGTAGAATTCAGCTGTGTATCCATCTGGCCCTGGGCTTTTCTTGGTTGGTAAGATTTTTATGGCATCCTCTATTTCTTTGCTTGAAATTGACCTATTTAAATTGTGTATATCATCTTGATTTAGTTTGGGCATATCATATGTCTCTAGAAATTTGTTGATGCCTTCATTATTTTCTATTTTATTGGAGTATAAATTTTCAAAATAATTTCTAATTATCTTCTGTATTTCTGTAGTGTTGGTTGTGAAATTTCCTTTTTCATCGTAGATATTGGTAATTTGTGTTTCCTCTCTTTTTGTTAGCACAGCTAAAGGTCTATCAATATCTTTTATTTTTTTCTTTCAAAGAACCAACTTTTCATCCTGTCAATTTTTTCAATTTTTTTTTTTTTTTAGTTTCAATTTCATTAATTTCAGCTCTGATTTTAATTATTTCCTGTCTTCTACTTCTTTGGGGGTTGATTTGTTCTTCTTTTTCTAGGGCTTTGAGATGTAATGTTAGTTCACTTATTTGTTGACTTTTTCTTTTTTGAAGGAATGAGCTCCATGCAATGAACTTTCCTCTTAGTACTGCCTTCAGAGTGTCCCAGAGATTTTGGTATGTTGTATCATTCTCATTTACCTCTAGGAATTTCTTAATCTCCTTCTTGATGTCTTCTGCAACCCACTGATCATTCAATAGCATATTATTTAGTCTCCAGGTGTTTGAGTAGTTTTCTTTCTTTTTTAATCATTGATTTCTAATTTTATTCCATTGTGATCTGATAGAATGCAGGGTAGTATCCCTACTTTTTTTATATTTGCTTAGAGTTGCTTTATGGCATAATATATGGTCTGTTTTTTAGAAGGATCCGCATGCTGCTGAGAAGAAAGTGTATTGGCTCATTGATGGGTGATATACTCTATATATGTCAGTTAAGTCTAAGTTATTAATTGTACTATTGAGCTCTATGGTTTCTTTTTTAAACTTTTGTTTGGAAGATCTATCCAGTGGTGAAAGAGGCATGTTAAAATCACCTAGAATTATTGTGTTGTGGTCCATTTGATTCTTGAACTTGAGAAGAGTTAGATTGATGAATGTAGATGCTCCATTATTTGGGGCATATATATTTATAAGTTATATCTTGTTGATCTATGATTCCCTGAAGCAGTATGAAATGTCCATCTTTATCTCTTTTGACTAACTTTGGCTTGAAGTCTACTTTATTTGATGTGAGGATGGAGACCCCTGCTTGCTTATGTAGATCATGTGAGTGATATATTGTATCCCATCCTTTCACCTTCAGTCTATGGGCATCTTTTCCTATGAGATGTGTCTCTTGAAGGCAACATATTGTTGGGTCTGTCTTTTTAATCCAATCTATTAGCCTATGTCTTTTAATTGGTGAGTTTAGGCCATTAACATTCAGGGTTATTATTGAGACATAATTTGTTATTACCAGTCATTTTTATTTTTTATTATTTTTGGTATTTAGCTTGACTTGGTTTTTCCTTTGGTTGGTTTTTCCCTTTATTGTATTTCTTCCCTTTGCAGATGTTCATTATTATTTTTCACTTCCTCCTTGTGGAATATTTTACCAAGAATGTTCTGTAGAGCAGGTTTTCTTGTTGTAAATTCTTTTAGCTTTTGTTTATCATGGACAGTTTTTATTTTGTCTTCAAATATAAAGCTTAATTTTGCTGGATATAAAATTCTTGGTTGGCATACCTTATCCTTTAGAGCCTCGTATATGTTGTTCCATGCTCTCCTGGCTTTGAGGGTCTGGATTGAAAAATCTGCTGAGATGCGAATTGGTTTTCCCTTATAGGTAATCTGACTTTTCTCTCTTGCAGCCTTTAAAATTCTATCTTTATTTTGTATGGTAGGCATTTTCATTATAATGTGCCTTGGTGTGACCTCTTGTAATTTTGGACATTTGGCGTCCTATAGGCCTCTTGTATTTGATTTTCAAATTCATTCTTCCTACTTGGAAAATTTTCTGATATTATTTCATTGAAGAGATTGTTCATTCCTTTGGTTTGAATCTCTGCACCTTCCTCTATTCCAATGAATCTTATATTTGGTCTTTTGATGTTATCCCATAGTTCTTGGATATTCTGTTCATGGTTTCTTACCATCTTCACTGTGAGGTCAAGTTGATTTTCAAGATTATATATTTTGTCCTCATTGTCTGAGGTCCTGCCTTCCAAGTGGTCCAATCTGTTGGTGATGCTTTCTATTGAATTTTTTTAACAAATATTTATTTATTTACTTTAGTTGAACACAATGCAATGCATTTATGTTTACGTGGTGCTGAGGATCGAACCCGGGCCGCGCACGTGCGAGGCGAGCGCTCTGCCGCTTAGCCACAACTCCAGCCCTCTATTGAATTTTTTAAGTGACTTACTGTTTCTTTCATTTCAAGGATTTCTGTTTGTTTTCTTCTCAAACTCTCTTTCTCTTTCTTGAAGTAATCTTTTGCTATCTGAATTTGTTTTTCTTATCTCTTTGTTGGTGTGATGAATGGTTGCCTGTATTTGATCTCTTATCTCTTTGTTGGAGAGATCCATTTTTGCCTGTATTTGATCACTTAGGTCATTTTTTAAATCCTTTATCATTTTAATTATGTATATCCGGAACTCCTTCTCTGACATTTCCCCTGCTATGCTTTCTATGGTTTCTATTGTTGTAGTATCTTGGTTTGTTTGGGACATTTTCCTCCCTTATTTTTTCATGATGTCTATGCATTTTCCTCTCCTGCAAGGTAAGCCTGAGGTATTACAACTTCTGCCCTTTTGTCTTATAAGGTCTCTCCAGGTTACCCAGAACCTCACTTTTTAGGGAAATATCAACATTAAATCTTTCAATGTACCCAATGTGTGTCCATATATCAGTTGATTTCTATTTTTATATTTACAGTTTTGTCTCTATAAACAGAAATGATGAGATCAGTTATCTTATACCATATAGTCTCTATGTTTGCATGGTGGTTTACAGTATTTAATGATAGAAGGAGGGACTTAGAGGTTGGCTTAAACATTTATGAACTAAGATGTGAGAAAATAGAGGTAATAGATTATTTGGCTAGTGAGTGTATAATCATTAGGATTTGGCTGTTAGTACAAGAAGCCAGAGATAGATAACCCCGTGTAAGATTGCCTGTTACTTCACAACATCATAACTGGTTGCACCTTCTGGTGCATCCTGGTCTCTAGGGACCTTAGTGATGTCTTACCCGGAGCTTTTTGTTGTTCCTTGGTAGTGGCGTAGCTAACTCAGTTTTGTGGCAGTGGTAGCCTCAGGGCTATAATTATATTGGTGTTGGGTTGAGTAACTATGGGATCCCAGTTCGGTGTCTCTCTCTGGGCAGATGCAGGTTGCCTCTTTGATTTGCGGGCGTGGAGCCGGCCTCTCTCTCTGGATCACCTCCTGGTGGCAGTCTGGCTTTCTTATCCCCACTCTCCTCCTCCTGGATCTCCTCCCAGTCTAGTTGTTTAGGTGGGGGTTGGGCAGGTGGGCATCAGGGCCCTCCCACAGGGTGGAGCCTGTAGTTTCTGGTCCTGGTATGGCCTGTGCTGTGGTTGGGCGGGCTGGTGGCTGGGACACTCCTTTTGGAGGTTGTCTACCTCTTGTTCCAGTCGCAGCTGGGCAGGACGCAGTTCCTCAGGGAGTGGACAGGGCTTTTCCTCTGGTTGGGCCCTGTCTGCAGCGGGGAGCTGCTATTCCTGGCCCTGGAGGCGATGGCTGCGTGAGCCAGCAGCCAGGCCAGAGCTGGGGGCCAGGCGAACTCCCTCATTTTTACTTTTATGTCTCATATTTAATTATATATCTTGGTAAATGTTGATTTGAATTAGACTTCCAGGCCAACACCTAGGCCCCAGTTTAATGGTAGAAATTAAAAACTAACTCCTCTAGACAGCAAGAAGCTATCCACTTATGAGAAGAGGGCTCTACATATGCAAGTGAATTCCACATTAGTAAATTACTCAGTGAATGTGTCATAGGAAATATTGCCTGCTGTGCACTGTGTGTTTAAAAAAACAGAGCCCAGAATATGGAGCATCATTATCTTCCTCAATAGAATGCTATTACTTTCAGGGTTAGAATCAGAATCCATACTGACATCCTGCCTTAGACAGGGAGAAGGACAGGAAACAAACAGTATAACATGATCTAGGTAGTTTGGCTAGCTCAACAAAAAGGCTATAGGTTTTTAATAAATGTTAGATCATAGGTCATCTCTCAAACTGAAAACTGACATTTTGATGGGGAGGACTGTGTCCTTACTTCATGTCATTTAGGAAGAGTGTCATTTTAAAATCTGTCAATTATATAAAGCTGGGAAATCCATTAAAATAATTAAGGTCATGAAGAAATTTCCTAACAATGATGGTCTTTTACTAAAGACTAATTAATTGGATCACTAATATATGTGATATTATCTCTTCTGGAAATCTTTAAAACCAGACTTGATTTTGATTGGTTTTGGGTGAAAGTGGATAAAGAGGTGGAGAAAATGACTACTCTGGCTCTTCTCCTATATATTAATAGGTATTATCCACATTTTACATACAAGTTACGATGAAAATGAAACATTATCGTATCCTACAAGTGTCTTGAGAGTATTAAAAATAATATCTGGAAACAAAAGAACTCTATGGATTGTACATATTAGCTTAGTTATTAATTTGCCTTTATTCTTTGATCTCATTATTTCCAGTTTTACTTTTCTGGAAATTTAAGAAGAAATGCAGCAGGTATAATTCACAGATCAATACTATTGCACCTTGTAACTTTTAAAAAAATGAATAATTTTGTTGTTTCATAGGAAAGTAAAAAATACCCTTCACTAAGCTTTCAGTAGGCTCCGACTTTCAGAAGTTCAGTCATAGATCAAATTATTCTAGGCCATTTTGTAGAATAGCTTCTCTAGGCCACATGCTAGGAGAGCATTCATGGTTTATGCTTTGATATACAGAGCTGCTGACATTTTGATTTTTTAATGTGCATTGACAAGCATTTAAATAGTGAAATTAATGGAACTCTAGTGGTAATTTTCTCTTTAAATTAATACTCTCACAAAGAGAGTGAGCACACAATTCATGTGACTTCATTAAAGAGAAGTTACTATTCATTTTAGACAAAAAGCAATAAATCCTAAGTGTTTTAAATGATGCATAGGGCATTATTTAACATCTGAGGCATTTCAATTTAATAGAATCCTGGCAAACCAATAAATATTTCTTTCCATACATGCCATTAATAAGAGGAGAGAAAACAACTACATCCAGCACAGACTTTTATGTTCCTTGAACTTCATAATCTTTTTAGCTTTACACAAACATTAGATAAATAACCCAGATTTTTAAAACGTATGCCACATGAATTAAGTATTAAAGAATTAAGTACAAAATATAGACACTTCATTGTCATGCATATATATGCAGATGCAGAAATAGTATCTCAGAGATTATATGAAGTCCTGAATATGTATAAAAATGTGTGCATACACATGTGATGTGTGTGTTTGGGAGGAGCAATTGGGCAATCATCTTCTTAATTTTAATGAAAGCCACTGATTATTTCACATGGAAGTTACCTTTTTTAAAAAAATTATATGGTTTTTGTGAACATTTATAAAGTGCATACTGTATTATAGCCTTTAAATCTGACAGCTGAAGACATAAATTTTCTGGATGATGATCAAGCACATACACGATGGCGCAACTGTTGCTATGTGAAACAAGCAAAAGCATCTGAGTTTCAACTAGTGGAGAAGGCTCTTTTCCTGATATGAGGACCAAAGGTTTGTGAATGACAACAGCAGGTACCTAAAGACTAGATTGCAAGAAAAAATAAAATCTTATTTAAACTATTTTAAAAAATCTGTTGGGTAGAGAGAAGATAATTTAAAGTACACAAATGGCTAATGAACTCACATGCTAAAAGGTATATTCCTAAAACAGAATAGAGTTCCAGAAATTCCAGAAGTTGATTTCAAACAAAAAATCACATTTGAAAACACATATTTGTCTACAATATGTTCTACAATAAATTCTCCACTAAAGTTACTTTCTTGGTTTTACTGAGTCACTTCTTATCCATCTGTAGCCTTCTTATCAGAGGCTGACAGGTTTTAAAGCCACAGTATGGTTAGAAGTTTCTTTTCTGATGGGGCAATATTAATGGTCAATCAATAAATTTAAAGATGACTTTGTATTTCAATTAGTTCAATTACATTAACCATTTTTATATGAGAAAGCTAAAAACAAAGAGCTGACTTCATACAATTTGTTTATATACATCTTTCAACGTTAAAAATCCCAACAGACTTCCTGTTTGAAGAACAACACTTCTTACACATTTGCCTTTTTTCAACTTTCCAATGAGAATTACTTTAGAGCTTACATTTCACATTTTAAAGACATTGAAATAGAATAGGGTCTTCTTAGTTTCCTTTCTTTTAAAGGTAAACAACTTAAAACAACTTATTTATATTAAATTTACAAAATTATAGTGTGTGCTTCTTTGATTGTGGTTATGTAAATTTTGCCTTAAAAATAAATAGTCTTTGTTTTGTGCCTCTGGAAAGACATTAGCTTGGCTTTTAAATTTTTTTGCTAGTTCTTCCTATGGCATATGTCTATTTTAATTACAAAAATAATTCCACATCTTAAAAAGCTCATGTTGAAGACTTACCATGAAAAGAGGAAAAAGAAGTTAAAAAATAGAAAATAAACCAACAAGATAGTTCACTATGGCATAACCCAACTCTACTTGCTCTCCAAATGGCCTTGACTCATTTCCAGTCAATTTCTAATATCCTCACTTAAGGCTGATTCACTTGTCTTTCTCATTAATTATTCAATCTTCACACCACTATGGACTTTGCTCATCTCAACTAAAGGAAGTACAGCCTACAACGAAATCAATTTCTGGCACTTAGTCCTCTCTTGCAAATACTACACCTTTCAATTTACGATACTATAGTAAAATTTGTATATTTATGAAATCAATAGACATTTAGGTAATCTCTTTCTTTAGTTGCAGACTTTATTTTGCGTGCTACATCACATAGACATAGCTGCAATACTTGCTGCAACTGCTGGTCCTGGTAGCAAGCAAGAACCAAAGCAGGAGTTCCTTTCTTCTCCCTCTACTACTAAGGGCCCCTTCTTTTTCCATTTGTTTTCTACTACTCTGTCTTGTCACTGATTTGCATGTGGCTCCATCCTAGGAATGCCAAAATAGAGAACTCAACAGAAAAATCACATAATCTTTAAACCCAGGTGACCAGGTTTACTATCCCATTTCCAAACTCCTGAGTGAGAAAATTGGGCTTGTGGATCTCGGGCCAGTTTTTCTCTGTATATTTGGAATCTCCTAGAATGAAGAGCTGATGGCTCAGACCATGAACAACGCAGTTGTTCATAAAAAAGTTAAGGCAATGAGAGAAGACTGGTATCTCTCATACACCTGGATTTATAGAAATAATAAAATATAGAATAAAAAGTAGAGAAGAACTTAAAAACTATTTGTGTTTATATGCTGTATGCAGTTTGTCAAGTATTTTTAAACAGTGCTCTGCAAGGTACTATGAAGGTGCCTAGGGGTTATCCAGAGAAAGCAAGGAAGTCAGCAATTAAGGGGAAGTTGAATGGGTGAAATGATGGTCCCAACTTCCCAGAGTAGCTCAGAGGCTCGATGTTATGTCCAAAATACTCTATTAGAGTAATACATAAACTTTTCCTTAAAGAAGAGTCATGTTTTTGAGAAAACATATCTGAAAACCACATTAGATGTTTTCTTTCTTAAAGCAGCTCTGACTTTTTATCAATATTTCAACACACATGAAGTTGAGATCAAAAGATAGTTGAACCTGGACAGCTAAGTGTTAATATAATGGTTAGTGCTGGAATTGCATGTTAGTTCCTCTGATCTTAATTTCATTATACATTTCATATACCCACCAATAATCGTTAATGGCATTAATAAGATGTGACTAAATAGACTGCCTTGATTAAATAAGGTACAAATAAGATATCCTAGGTATTCTTTTATAAATGGTAAAAGGATGACTAGAGAATCCATAACTAAGCTGTAACAATAGATGCTGATGAAATAGAATTTGTGGGATTTTATAAGTACCCTCGTACTGGAATATTCATGTGCCTTGCAGACTTAACGACCTCTTCAAACTTTCCCATACTTTCTTCAATGGAACAATTAATATTCTTCTTGCTAAAGGATTCAGATGCAGCACCAAAAACTGATATCTCAGTGGCTCCAGCAGCAACCTGAAAAATATAAGTTAAAGCCAAAAGGAAAAATTTCCAAAGTGTAAATGATAGCAGGAGAGTAACTATAAAAGTATGCTTATGTTACCATTTGACTTAAAATTTAAAACTAGAATCCTCTCATCTTGCCACATGCTGTTTTGAAAGGGAAAAAATATTTTAATAACAGAATAATTCTACAAGCTCATATGTCTATGAGGCACAGAAAACACAGTGATGATGTTCCAATTTAATTTTGCCTTTCAACATGTTATCCTGAGAAATACTTCAAACCTAATTGTGGAAAATACTTGCACCCCAGTAAAACCTTTATTTTTCATGGAAAACATTATTTTCAAACCAATTATTAAATTTAGAGGATAGAAAACAGTTTGTTTTTGTTTTTCTTCTTCTCCTACAATCCAAGAGAAAAATACTTTTCCAGTTCATTTTGGATTTTGCCCCAAACTTTCTTCCCTACTCTTAACCTAGCTCCTATTGTTTTGTTTCCTAACTGCTACAAGCACAGTCTTGTGTGTCTATGACTTTTAATCTTCCTGCCAGTTTTCAAATTCAAAACATTAACTAATCTTTGGCCCCCTTTGTCATCTTCACTCCTTCCTCCAAGCTTCTCTAAAGATTTGTTTTCAAATGTCAACCCTCCTGAGCTACATCCCCAGCCCTTTTTCATATTTTTTATTTAGAAACAGGGTCTTACTGAGTTGCTTAGGGCCTCCCTAAGTTGCTGAGTTGGCTTTGAACTCACAATTCTCCTGCCTCAGCCTCCTCAGCTACTGGGATTACAGGTATGTGCCACTACCCAATTCGAGTTTTTAAGACTTTTGTTAATGCATCACTAGCATTTTGCCCAAGTTTCCCACACCCCTGTCTCTGATCCCCTCCTAACACATTAAAAAACAAAAAAACAAAAAAACTGGGCTGGGGATGGGGCTCAATGATAGAGTGCTCGCCTAGCATGTATGAGGCCCGTTGGATACTCAGCACCACATAAAAGTAAAAGGCATTGTGTACAACTAAAACAAATAAATAAATATTTTTTAAAAAACTGTCATTTTTTTCTCCAACATTAAAAAAAAATAGTAGCTTTTGTGCCTCTATCCAAAATAAGTTTAGACCCTCAAAATGGAATGTCTCTTCTTGTATGTATAATCATTCAAGCTTTTATTTAAAACATAAATCCCTAAATCACACAGAATCACAGGAAAAAAACAAGGAAGAAGAAAAGTCATTAGATGGATGTCCAATGACAAAGTTGAACTTTGCCTAGAGAGAGGAAGCAACAGAAACAAAAAATTGGCCAAGAATTTTTGACAAGATATTTATCCATTTCAGGAATATTAATGATTTATAAATAAATGTTTGAGTAGTACTCTGTATTACCTACTTAAGAGGGAGACACAAAATACACTCTCAAAAAATTAATGACAATGGAGAGTTTTACTTTTATATTTTGTTTTTGTTGTTTTAATGTTTTGATTCTAAATTAAAAGAGCCAATTATGTAACACTTTGGTTTCTAACAATGCTGTGAGGGTACCTATTTCTATGCATTCATGTTAGTATATTAGTGGAGTACTTATATAAGTTAAGTTAATTACACAGGACACCATTTTAACTTTGTAAAGATATTTAAAACAATTACAGGCATATAAATTTTAGAAAAATGAGTAGCACACTTACAGCACGGTGAAAACCCTGAAGATTAGGAGTAAGTACAGGATATCGAACTCCTGGATATTGATTAATGCCTTTCATCACTTCAGTGTGATCAGCCATCTTAAATACATAAGAGTTACAGTTAAATATGTAGCTGAATATTAGATCAAACATGTTCTTAGATTTTTAAGTAGGTTATAATTACACATGCAAACATATTCTACAAAATAATGTTTGAAATAACAAAATTATGCCAATATAGCTGCAGAAAAAGTAGTTCTCAGTGTCATAGGTATATAATGACTGGATATGAGCTTAGTTCATTCACATATAAGATCTGGCTACATGAGTGATTACAGGGTCTCAAGAACTTTTTTTATTTTTCTTTTTCCAGTGTTCACTTGACCAATACTTACTCTCTATCATTCTGTATAATTTAATAGTCCAAGCCTCAAGCATTCCTAATAGTGGGGAGAGTGTGAAATACTCTGTGCTATGTCTTTGCCTCCCACAGGAGAATTTTATGACTAAACAGCTTCTAGTGCATGAAATTTTACAATGTTTAATAAGATATAAATTATACATGTCCATTAGAATAACTTAACACAGCTGAGACATGTTACTTAGTTAGCACAAGTGCTTCAGTTAGTACTAGTTACAATGATTAACATAGTAAAATCAAAGAATTACTATCTATTTCTCACAGGCAAAACAGAGTAAACACCCATGACAAAAATCCAACCCACCCTGTTAAGATTTTATTTTCTGAATCTATTAAAAAATCAACTTTGACTTAAAATATCCAATCCATAAAGTCTATTAGTTACTCTTTTAAAGCAATCACTGATAATCAGATCCCATGATTGACACAATGAAAATTACTATTTACATAACTATTTCATATTTTGAAATATCAAATTATGCATGAACTATATATATATGTACATATATATATATGTATATATGATGGAATGTATAAAAAATGAACTGGAGAAAGCCTTGCAAACTTACATCAAACCAAAACTGATATACTTACTGTGGAAATGGAGAATGAAGACTATTGTTTGATCTTTGTACCTATTAACTTATTATAACAAGCATGTATTATTTTGAATGTTAAAAACATAAATTAACTAAAGTATAAGTGGTTTTCCTTAATATTTGTATACATACTTTAAAACAATATGAAATATTACAATATTAATTGTGGTTGGTCTATTAGTCTTCTCAACTTTTAGTTATGTCAGTAGACTTAAATATTTTGAATGAATATAGTTTAGATTAGCTAAATGTTTTAAATATATTTTAAATTAAAATTAAATGTTTAAGATGCAAAATAATCCCTCTGATTGACTGTCATTGTCCTACCTTACTGGTAATTAAGATTGTTTGGTTCATTCTATCCAGACACATTTATTTATACCTAACATGTGATTCTTGATCACTTATTTCTCAGGTAACATATCTACTGTCTCCCACTTCACTATTATATCCTTTGCATATCCATTCATTCATGATTCATAAAAGCCAAATCTCTTGTTTCATTTTAATCTCATTTGATGTTAACTTACATGTTTACTGACCACCTACCATATCCAAAACCATATGCTTCCTGTGGGAAAAAACAGACTTTACTTTTCTGTGAGAAACTGAGTTCCTATCACTGAAGTCTCTTGCAGAATAGTTATGGAGATAAAACAGATACCCATGGAGAATCAAAAATTCAAAGGAATACACTGGTTGAAATTAAAACACATAAAAGTTTGGAAAAGGAAAATACTGGTATGACCTATGATAATCTATGAACATTTCAAAGAAAATATGGAGTACAAACTTAAGTCCTTCACTGTAGCATATTATGATTTAAAAAAAAAAAAAAAAAAAAAAAAAGGTCATTGTAAGATTTCCAGCCCAACATACTCTTCCAGGTTCTCTCTACTATCAATCAAGTGGTGTATTCTATTTACTTCCCCCCTGGAAGCTGGGTGGGCTGTGATTGTTCCAACTAATAGTATAAAGTGGAAATAATATTGTATGACTTCTGAAGCTAGGTTATAAAAAAAAAGATATAAGTTCCATATGGCTTTCTATTTGGGGAAAGTCACTGTGGAGAAATCAGCAAACATGCTAGGAGAAAAAGACTCTCCTATGCAGAAAGGACACCCAAAGAGGCCTCCTGGAGAATCTGTGTGAAGAGAGACTGAGGCCGCCAGCCAATAGCTATTATCATCCCCTAGATCTGTCACTGAAGTAATCTGCATATGACTCTGACCTCCAAAATAAGAGTCAACAATTGAGATCCTAGACATCATGGACCAAAGACAACCTGTCACCCTGTGCCCTAATCGAATTCCTAACCCAAGAACAAGTGAACATAATAGATGCTTATTTACAACACTAAGTCTTCAAAGACTTCATTATATAGACATAAAATCTGGAATTCTGAAAAATTGATAGGGCTGAAAAAGAAGGATGGATGAAAATACAACATTTAGCTAGAGAACATTACTGGTGAATAATCAGGGATGAGATTATAAAGATGAAGGACCTACATTGTGACACATCTTTGACATACATAGATCCCTAATTTATCTTGGAGGCAACACAAAGGCATGGAGAGTCAATGCTGAACTTGCACAAGACTGAAATAAAAGCAGTATTATAGAAGGATGAACCAGAGGGAGGTTCAAAGGTCAGTCTAGAAAGATGGAGATGATTCTCAGGTAATCATGAGATTCCAGCTTACGTGAAATTCTCTTGTAGAAAATGGCACTGGGAATAGAACTCCCAAAGAAAAATTAACAGGACAGGAGCTAACAGCATGAATGATTACTTGAAAATGCAATCCTCACTATTTTATAGCCTTCTTTTAAAATATTTGACATTTGTACAGATTGCAACACAGTTCTTGATTATCCATGGATATAGCCTTGGTGCTTGATGCTATTTAGAGTGTGAGCTTTCTGCCTCCTCTCTGCCTTGTTTTTCTCTCACACTTGCTCTCTCTCACACATACACACACAAATGAGCATGCATATGCAAATTATAAGAAAATCAGAGCCCTGGTTTATAATTTCAAGCAGAAAAAAAGTTATTATTAGTTTTAGCATGTTGAAATGAAGTAAAAAGAACAATACTCTTACTAGAAAATAATGTCAATCAATATTACTAATGCTTAAAATTTATTAAACATAATAACCTTAAACACTCATTAGAAACATCTATACTACCAGGATAACAGAAATGAATACCATATCCCTAACCAAATACATATTAGGATGACGTATGGCAGTCTATCATAAATAGCACAAAGGGCAAATCAAATTTTAATCTATAAGAAATATTGGTCATCTCAACCTACAAGAGGGTTTTCCATTCTATATGTAATTTAATGAAAGTCTTGAATCAATGTGAAGAACCTTACATAACAAAACAAACATAAATTGCTTTTCATAGATGTTTCAACCAATAGAACTACAAAAGAGACATAATAATTACCATGTTTCCATGTCATAATAGCTGAATTTTGATAATCATTGAAGATGTCTTCATTTTATGATAAACATATGAATTAGAATCCAAAAACTACTTTTTGTTTTGAAAAAGTCACATGAAATGAGGCCATTTATAAAATAATAGTATTCTGTCTTATTTTGTTTAATAAAGGCAATAAAGAAAGAATTTTAGGATATTCTAATAGGATATGATTTTATTATAATGAATAAAATAAGGTAAATTTCAATTAAAGCTATAAAATCCTTGCTTTAATTTTTTTTTCTTGGAGAGTTTATGTTATACTTCAATCTTGATGTTATTTTAATGCCTAAAGTTTAACTATTATTCAAACAATGGAACAAACTATTCCTTTACATTACTGTTTTGACATTTAATAATAATAAAAAAAACATTTCTACATCTGGTTTGATTTAAAATATTTTTCAGATTTTGCTGTGGCTTTTTATTGAATAAAATGAAATATCAAAAACCTTCATGATTTGGTTGGTAACATATTTTGCCATCATCTGGATATAGTCTGGAAATGACAATACCTTTTGACTATCTATCCAACAAAGCAGGCCTTCCACGGGTAATCAATTTCTTAGGCATTCACATGTAGATATGGATTCAAATAGTCACAATATTTGCACAACCCTTTGTAAGAGTTTTAATGATATGCAAAGGCTGCAAAGATTATAATGTAATAAGCTTATAGTTTAGAGAATTCATTAACAACTAACAATATCATGGTGCAAGTAAATTTAAGTAGTCCATTTTATACATATTTATACATCCTACTAACATTTTGTTGTTATCTGAACACTATAATTTCTCCTAAACATTTAGGCTTTTATTATGTTCCCCAGTCAATGGCAATGGCTAAATAAAGATTGAGCATTGTTAGTGTGCTGTGGTTGTTAGCTCTCCCTGGACCCGGGATCAGCCCTCGCCAGCCAGTGGAAAAGGCTGGGGGAGCAAGCCCCAGCAGTGAGGCTGAGTCGGGAAGAGGAAGGAGTCGGCTGGTGGCCCAAACTCAGCCCTCACGGGGGAGGACAATCAGAGACACCAGGAAGACCAGTCAAGCAGGAACTCGTTTATTGAGGAAGTCACACAGCATATATAAGGTGACCAGTCAATCAGCTTTAAGATCAGCAAGCCATGGGAGGGGACACAAGGCGATCATGTTCACGGGACTGGCGTGAGCCAATCAGGGTGTTATACTCTCGGCCTAGCCAAGGTCCCTCAATAACAAGTGAGCCATTGTGCTGAGGTGTCCTTTTTACCCCACATTTCCCCCTTTTTATTTATTTTATGGGGGTCTTGCCTTACTCTAGAGTGTGCCTGTCTTAGGTTGTCTCCCTCTGGAGATCTTACCCGTCATTGACTACCACTCTAGCACTTCAGGCAGATGTTGAGGCTGGCTCATGGCAGAAGGGAAGGACACCTTGAGAGCTTATTGCTCTGGCTAGTAGAGGTCTTGGCCAAGCTCCAGGGAATCCCAACTAGGATTATGGTGGGCAGCATATTGCTGGTGGACCACCATAAGTTGTACTGACCTGGCTCTGTCTTTGAGGAATTGGATAAGCTTACTGATTATGCAAGGCCCAAAGGTGAATATAAGGATAATAGTAACCAGGGGTCCTACAAAGGGGAGAAGGTAGGGAAGCCACCCATTTTGTCCAGTCCAAAGGAAGCTAGAGTGAAGCTCGCTTTTGCGGTGCTCCAGGTCTTATAGCCTTTTGATTTTCAAAGCCAGCCTCAGCAATGGCGAGGCAGTTAGTGTACTGATCTCACTGCAGTTCCCTGAGATTAGTGGAAGTTCAAGACAATGCATATGAATAAACAGTAATAAACAATGACAAGAGTTTCTTGTGAGTTTCAGAAAGGGAGTGATATTAGAAATTTAAAATTTTTTTTTCTGCAAATGATCTATTAACTTTACACTTGAAGGAATATAAAATCTAACATATTTTTAAACATCAAAGACCATAAACTTTTAAGTTTATTTCAATATTTATTCATTCATCTTATATTTATACACTTACAATTACTACCTATCTAACATTTAGGTGTAGGAAAATGAAGCAAATGTAGTCCTTTCATTGATACATGGGCTAGTGAGGGGGCATATACAATGTGTGTGTGTGTGTGTATGCATTATATAAAACACATATACCAGAAGTACAAAATAATACATAACGATGTCATCTGAAATTCCAGAGAACATAGATAAGGAAACAATTTCCTTTATAGCCCAAGCTCAAATAATGACAAATATTTAAGCTACACCTTATTTATGTCAAATGTAAATAACTCAGTAGCCTCTTTTTTAGGGGAGCAATACTATTCATAGTATTTGACAGTATACCACATTTTTCATTGAACAAAGTTATTCATAGATAGATAGATGTAAAATTCAATTTTACCTCATATTAAAATGGTCACTTTAGAGTTGAGGCAAGAGCAAATGTTCCATGTCCCACAGTATCTGGTATCAAAAGTATGCAAATATTTAGGGAAAACAAATTTTAATGTGTATGAAACTAATTAGTATGCAGAATATCCTTTCAAATATTATACATGTAAAGTTGTAAGAGAAACATTTTCTATTAATACAAAATCAAGTGAAAATGTTCTCCTACCAGAATATATTCAAAAAAATAATTATAAATACAACATGCATATTTTTGTTTTAAATTTTATTAAAATCACAGAAAATGGAATAAGTCAAAATCATGTGTGAATGTCACAAAATCTAATTATTATTCTAGAAAAAAGAATATATCTCTGTATAAGATTATAAATCACAAAATATTAGATTATATATTAACATGACATTACCAATAATGAGTTATTAAACTGATTTTTTTCCTAATCTGTCTATAAAACTATTTTCTCAATAGTGCTAGAGAAAATACTGAATCATCTTTCTACTTTCCCCATAGAAAATATTATAAACTATTGTCATTAAAAAAAGGACAAAGATACACAGTAAAAATAAATGGGAAAAAAGAAGTAATCTCAGACAATTCAATTTTTCAAAGTACTTTTCTTAATTTTGAGGTATTTGTAATATTTAATTTTAAAATTTTTATGATTTCATGAATTCCTTTTATAAATTAAAAACTAACATTAATTTTCCCATCCAATTTTATATTTGACATTACAGATTTTTTTTTTTCCAAAAAGCAGTGTCTTTGTAAATGGAGCTGCTATAAACATTGGTGTGGCTGCATCACTACAGTATGCTGATTTTAAGTCCTTTTGGGCATAAGCCAGGAAGGGATGGAATACTCGGGTCAAATAGTGATTCCATTCCAAGTTTTCTAAGGCATCTCTATACTGCTTTCCACAGTGATTGCACCAATGTGCAATCCTACCAGCAATGTATGAGTGTACCTTTTTCCCCACATCCTCACCAACATTTATTGTTGTTTGTATTCTTGATAATTGCCATTCTGACTAGAGTGAGATGAATACACAACCAGTGTAACTCCACATCACATACATTCACAAGAATGGGATCAAAATTGGAACGGGTTGTACTCTATGTATAATATGTCAAAATACACCTTACTGTCATGTATATCTATAAACAACAAATTAAAAAAAGAAGAAAGCCAAGAAGAGAAGGGAAAAAGCAAAGGTAATAAAATGTTAACGTTTTGGGAATGTTTTCTAGGAATTCTTTGTACTAATGTTACACATCTTCTAAAAAGTCTGAAATTATCAAAATTGAATATTTCTAATAGAAAAATAATTTTTTAAAATTAAAAAAGCAGGGCTGGGGTTGTGGCTCAGCGGTAGAGTGCTCGCCTAGCATGTGCGCTGCCCGGGTTCGATCCTCAGCACCACGTACAAATAAACGCATTGTGTACAACTAAAGCAAGCAAATAAATAAATAAATATTTTAAAAAAGCAGTGTCTTTGGATGTATATATCCAGGAATAAAGTTCCTTGCAAGTGGTTGGCCATGTGTTTCCTACTCATTTACAGATTTCAGCCAGAGAGAGATGGCCCTGAACTATCCAAACATATCATTTACAAAGAGCTCAGCAGCTGCTTCATTTGAAGTGACAAGGCATAGACAGTGGCCAATTACTCCAATACTGAATCTCTAAGATGAGTCCTACTTCACATCTTTCTAGAAATACAATCCTGAAAGAAGGATACTGAACCATATCTTAAAGATTGTTCCTTAGAATTTTCATATTTCCTAGTTCCAATGTTTGTGATGGAGGTATTAAACAGGAAGTCAAGTTATCAACAAAAAGAGAAAGAGGAGAACATAGAGTTAATAGGATGGGTTTTTGAGTGGCACAATTAACACTGACATCTTTTTTTTTGGCGGGGTGTTGTTGCCAGGGATTTAACCCAGGAGCACTCAACCACTGAGCCACATCCCCAGCCCTATTTTACATTTTATTTAGAGACAGGGTCTCACTGATTTGCTAGTGCCTTGCTGTTGCTGAGGCTGGCTTTGAACTCGAGATCCTCCTGCCTCAGCCTCCCAAGCCACTAGGATTACAGGCATGTGCCTCTGTGCCTGGCAACAGTGACATCTTTTAAAGAAGTGCAGAATTATCCCTGGGTATAATATTTGAGGGCTCTCCATGACCACTCTTCATGACTCCACCATCATTTAAAACAAACCTGTCATTGTCAGAATAGATTTTTCGTTTACCTCAATCCATAGACTTTGTCTCTGCTAGTCCAAGCCAAGCACTGCATAGGAAATCAAGAAACTAAACAAAAATACAGAGAATCTAAGAGGCAGTAATAAAAGTGGGAACATTTAGGAACTGAGAGACTCTAAAACAGATGTGGAGTGTATGGAATTTGGGAAAGTCAGGAGAGGGGACTTTTAAAGTCTTGTGGTAGGATATTAATTGGGTCCTTTTTAATGCACTAAATGAAGCACAGTAAAAACATATTGTAATTACTTTTAACTATTTTGACATTCTGAGTGTACCTCTAAAGTATTTTCATTGTTGCCAAAGCAGGATCCTGTGAGGTCCCAAGTTTTATTTTAATCATGTGCAACTGAAGGAATTAAGGCTCTTTACCTTGTTAGCTAAATTCTGTGTATGATTCAGTTATTAAGAATCAAAGCAGAAACTCTCTTAGGAAAAAAAAAAATTCCCACAAAGAGGAATGAGTATAGTTGGTAGCACTTATTACCATATCTGCTGTGCTTAGAAATGTGCTTCTCAAACACTAGTTTGAGGACTGCTTGGGTTGGAATTTTCTGAACTGATTTTAAAATGTTATTTTGTGTGCTATACCAGCCCCAAGAACCGAAATATGAGTATAAACTGGAAATCTGCATATTCAGCATGTTCCCTGGGTGATTTATAAGTGCAACCTAGAAGAGTCTGCAACTCCTTCCTCAGTGAGAAATGAAAGTTTCTGAGAAGGTTTGTTCCACATACCTACATAGGACCTAGAGAATAAGATTGTATCTTATCTCACCCTGCATAAAACTCAAGTCAAATTGGATCAAGAACCTGGGCATTCGACCAGAGAGAAGATAAAGTAGGCCCAAATCTTCACCATGTCAGCTTAAGAACTGACTTCCTTCAAAAGACCCCTAAAGCATGAGAAGTAAAATCAATAATCAATAAATGAGATGGAATAAAAACTAAAAAACTTATTTACAGCAAAGGAAACAATAACTGAAGAGAGAGCCTACAGGATGGGAGAAAATATTTTACCATATGCAGCTCAGATACAGCATTAATCTCCAGGATATATAAAGAACTCAAAAAACTTAACACCAAAAAACACAAATAACCTGGGATGGGGTTGTAACTCAGTGGAAGACTGCTTGCCTAGCATGTGTGAGGCACTGGGTTCAATTCTCAGCACCACATAAAATAAATAAAATAAAGGTCCATCAACAACTAAAAAACAAAACAACTCAATCAATAAATGGGGGAGGAACTGAACAGCACTTCACAGAAGAAGAAATACAATTGATCAACAAATATATAAAAAAAGTTCAACATCCCTAGCAATTAGAGAAATGTAGATCAAAACTACTATAATATTTCATTTCACTCTTGTCAGAATGGCAATTATCAAGAATATAAGCAACAATAAGCGTTGGCAAGGATATGGGGAAAAGGTACATTCACACATTGCTGGCAGGACTGAAAATTGTAACCACTATGGAAAGCAGTATGAAGATTCCTTAAAACACGTGGAATGGAACCACCACTTGACCCAGCTATTCCACTCCTCAGTTTATACCCAAAGGACTTAAAATCAGAATGCTACAGTGATGCAGCCACATAAATATTTATAGCAGCACAATTCACAATAGCTAAACTATGGAACCAACTGAGGTGCCCTTCAACAGATGAATGGATAAAGAAAATGTGGTATATGTACACCATGGGATATTACTCAGCCTTAAAGAAGAATGAAACTATGGCATTTGCCTGTAAATGGATGGAGCTGGAGAATATTATGCTAAGCAAAAAAGCCAATACCAAACAACCAAAGGCCAAAATGTTTTCTCTGATATGTGGACCCTAATTCACAATAAAAGGGAGGGGAGGCTAGGGAAGAATAGAGGTACTTTGGATTATACAGAGGGGAGTGAAGAGAGGAGAGAGGTCATGGGGGTAGGAAGGATAGAATGAATCGGACATTATTACCCTATGTGTATATATGATTACACAACCAGGTAACTCTACATCAGAACAACCAGAAAAAATGAGAAGTTATGCTCCATTTATGTACAATGTGTCAAAATACACTCTACTGTCATATATAATTAATTATAATGAAAAATTATTTTTAAAACTTGTATACAAATGTTGATAGCTGCATCATTACAAAGAGCAGAAATAACCCAAATGTCTTCAACTGATGAACAGATAAATGAAATGTAGTATATACATACAATGGAATACTATTCTGCAATGAACAGGATCAAGTGACTGGTAGTTGCTACAAAAATGGAGAAACCTCAAAAGCATTATGTTAAGTAAAAGAAGTCAGAAACAAAAGACCATGTATTGCATGCTTTCATTTACATTAAATGTTCAGGCAAATCCATAGGTGTAGAAAAGACATTAGCATTTTCAAGAGGCTGAGGGAAGAAATAGATTGGGAGCAATTGCTAATAGGTACAGGGCTTATTTGGGGGGTGATGGAAATATTCTAAATTTTATTGTGATGATTGTTATACAACTCCAGGAACATATTAAAATTCATTAAACTGAAAGAAAACAAGATATTGTATCTTATGCTTTGCTATGAGCATCATCAAGATAAAGAGTGCTATGAATAGATCACACCACTCTCAACATATTGGACAATAAGAAATTGGTATCAGGTTGTATCAGACACCCATGACCACTAGAGAGGCAAAGACAGCATTACATCAAGGTTACCCATTCCCCTGCTGGAGCCCTGTTATCTTCTCTGCACTGCTGAATGGTTTGTAGCTAAGTCCTCAAAGATATTGAGAACTCCAAACTCCTCATTATCTTTACCAGAGCATCCAATTCTTAGAGAAATGCTCCCAGCTGACCTCTAGCCATACCAAAAGGTTTGCAATGCTACATCATGCTGGTTCACATCTCTGATCCTCCATATCACTCCATCTGTCTAAAAATCATTCCTCCCTTTTTCATCTAGTTAGCTGACTTAATCTTCCATTTTTAAACTCAAAAGCTTCTCTTCTAAGACATTTTCAACAATTAGCTTGATTTAGATGCTTTGTACTTTCATAGGTCACTGTGTATCTGTTTATCAATGTTCTTATCAAACCTTATATAATTTATGTGTCTTTCTCCCTAACTTATCTGCTCCTAAAATACCTTGCATAAAAGGAGCTTTAATAAGTGCTTGTCTAATTAAATAGTCATTTGTCCTCCTTTGTTTCAGCCCTTAACTATAGTTTGAATTAACTTTGAATTCAGTTCAATATAAATTGTGATTCTTTTTCCTCCATTAATTCCTCTAATATTTTATTGTTAGTAATAACAATACTAATGACAATGGCACATTTACTTTACGCTGAGCTAGATATTAGGTCTATCTGCACTGAGTTGTTTATGTGCTTTCTTTTAAACATTTTTAACTACCCAATGAGTGAGATGATTTTTGTAGAAGAAAAAATAGATTTAGAGATATAAGGAAGAGGAAGGTCACCTAGCTAGTGAGTGGAGGAGCTGGACTGAAGTTCAAGTTCATCTGACTATAAAGTGTGTACTCTGTCTAACCTCCTTGATAAGTACATCTTCCAATTCTTCTATATTTTCATCTTGGCTACTGCTAAATATTTTGTGTATCAAAATGTCAAGGACAAAGCTCATCAAAAGAATTCAGGTCAAACAATTTAGAAGCATATTTTATTATCTAACCTAGTATCTCTCAATTTAGACTCATCATCAAAATATTTGAGGTACATTTTTAAAATGCTGATTTCTTAGATCCATATGTTTACATTTTGATTTGTTCTTCCATTGAATCCAGTAATATGGGGCTGCCAAATTTCACAGGAAATGCAAGATATTGACAAGTTTGGGAGTCACAGTGAATTTCAATCAAAAGGATAGGACTTGAAGGTGCCCAAACAAGTACACTCTAGCCCTCTGCCCACACTCCAGTAAGGTAAGTCTCATTTAATTTTTATTCATAGGTAAATTCAGGTTGTGCGGACCTGAAGTGATTGCAAGTTGGGGTGAAGTCTCTTTAAGAAAACAAAGAGATCTGACTTTCGAAACTTTAATTAAGATATGTAACTAGGTGTTTTGGTTACCTTTTTTGTCACTGTGACCAAAATCCCTGACAAGAGTAATTTAGAGAAAGAATAGTTTAGGAGGCTCAGGGATTCGGAGGTTCAGTCCATGGTCAGCTGACTTCAGGGCTTAGGTGCACAGAACATCTTGGTGAGAGAGTGTGGCAGAAGAAAGCTGCTCAGGATATGGTAACAGGAAGCAGAGAGAGCTCCCTTCACCACAGACAAAATATAAACCCCAAAGTCACTCCCACAGTGACCTACTTCCTTTAGCCACACCCCACCTGCCTACAGTTACCACCCAGTTAATCCATATTAGTGGATAAATCCACCCATTAGGCTATACCTCCCATAGTCTAATCTTTTAATCTCTGGGCAGTCTTTCATTGTCTCACACGTGAGCTTTTGGGGGCACCTCATATCTAAACCTTAACAGTTGTTGAACACATTGATAAGATTATTCCTAGGACCTGGGGAGGGACCTAAACAAATCTGTTTCCTGTCTATATCATGTATTGAGGTTCAACATAAGATTCTATCCAAGGTAAAAATGAAAAGTTTCACTGATTAACAAAGGTTTGGAAAATACCAGCCTTTGTGAAATTTCCTATCTTCCATAGTGACATCATCATGATAGTCAAGGAATTTTCTGAAATACATATTTACAGTATCTATAGTATTTCTTTTCCTTACCACTTCAGAAATACTACCAACAAAAAATTGAAGTCAGTTGAGTATGTCTTATTCTTGGCATTAGGCATATCTGTGTTTCTAAATTCTCTACTTAATAAACAATCGTTAATATTGCCAAGAAATAGACTTAAATTCATGGAATTATAACCCTACAGTATGCTAAATAGTTTTCAAAAATATTTTTGAAGGATGCTTTGCTTTTGCCCCATTACTGACACCATGATCCAGGACAACATTCATATTTCTTCAAGATAAGTAGACACTGTCAGTAGTTGTTTGTCTACCATCTCCACTGGCCAGATTAGACATAACTGATGGTATTACTTTCTGTATGCAGGAGTACATCAGGAAAGACAGATACAGAGCATGCAATTTTTTCAACACATGCCATTGATTAATCTAAAAATGTAAATAATGTGGTTTCAGACCCTATAACTCAAACCTCAATTTGAGCAGTAATTCCTCTTAATGGTAACATTCATAAATTCAGTAATGAGAAAAAATAGTCCTAATGGCAACCGTCCTGGCTATGCTGGGTGAAAATGTTTTGGCCAGCTATGCATAACGCTATAGACTGGGCACTATAACCCTGTCTCATTCACAGACTCTTTACACAAATTCCATATATCTTAGCCTCAGTAGCAGAGAGGAAATCTTGGTCTGCTTGAAGAAATAAGACAGTTTTAATAAATCACAGTCTTACAATAATAAACACAGGAAATCTCTGGAAAATTGAACATCCAGGTTTTTTTTTTTTTTTTTTTTCTTTCTTTTTTTTTCCCCTTCCCAATACTCTGTCTTGGCTGCCAGAGCTAAAATGGTCTGACACCACACTAGCAAAACTTCTTAAATCCAGAAGCCTGAAAACTAATTTGGTCTGGTGTATGACTTCCAGTACTTCCTTATTCAACCTTGCCTCTGTATACCAAGTACCCCCTGTACTGCCCTCTCCTTGGTGGAATGCCCATGCTCCTCCTCAAAAGCCACCAAGCCACTGCCATAGTCTCTCTGTAAACACTGGCATTTTAGTCCTAATCCACCAAGGACTACAAATATTCATTTTTACATTGTAAAATAACCTCAACCTACCAAATGGATTTGTGGGTTGCAAACTGAGAGAGCAATGATCTGGACAGGGAAACACAGGTCATTTTATTCAATAACATTTCCCAGTTTCCCAAGATAAACATAAGTACTACACATTCGTTATTCTTTGTTCAGGTCAATGCCTTTTGTGACAACTCTCTTGGTCTTCCCATGTCAAAACAATCACATTCCCAACATCATTCTGAAGTAGGGGCAAGAAGTCTCAAAGCTCCCAGTATAATTTTCTTCCCACTCAACTCTGCTACCTCTCATATATTATGCCTTTGTGTTCTATAATAACACTGTAGTTATTTTCCTTGCATGAAAGCAGAAGTGAATTTTAAAAGACTGGATCTAATTGTACTCATTCTATACTGACTGTAAATGGAGTTTCCCTTCTATTTTTAAATGCCTTTCTGCAAGCCAACTCTAAATGTTGGCTACAACAATAAGAAATGTTTTGTATGAGGTGGAATAACTCCCTGGAAATAAAACACTGACAGTGAGAAAAAGCTGCAGCAAAAAGTATTTTATTGCCATGAAAATCAACACCATCACTGCAACAGCTTGTGATTTAGCCATGATATGGATCTGGAGATCTCTGAATAAATAGTGCAAAAGGCAGAAGAACCATAAAGGCTGCCCAGAATGCCCAAGGATAAACTGCTTAACATATTCAAGGATTTATTTGATTATAACTTATTTAAAGATAGTCACTGGGTTTTAGAACACCTTTGTATGAGTTTTAACTATTTTAGTGATTTTATTCCTTTTATTCATTTTAACTTTATAACTACCTTGTTAGGTATACATGTGGTTATTGTTAGCAACTGCCTGTTATTCAATTTTTGAGTCCTACGAAGATTTCAAGACAGTTGTTATTATAGACACAATAAAAGCAATGAATAAGAGAATGAATAAACTGAAAGTATCCAAGACACAGATTAAAATACTTTGCCAAATAGTATCATAAAACGAGTCAGAATCAGGTCTCAGATTTTCAATTGCTCCATCAGAAAGCACAAGTTAAATAACAGATATAATGATGTACCCAAAAGCTCAGGAAGCCTGCAACTTAGAGAATGTGGGGGAGTGTGGTAGAAATTATTATATTTAGACCACAAGTAATAGATTTCTTAGTATATACTATAAGCAGAATTCAATATAAGAAACATGCATTTTCATTAATGATTTTGTTAAATTTATCAATAGATCTCATCTCATAGCAATAGAAGATCTGGAGTAATTAGGATTAGTGCTATGAAGTTATTAACATGAATTTGCTTCAACATATTGATATAACAAAGAATGTTTAACTATAACCTATAAACTTTTCAATAGCAAGTTCAAATTTTTCAGTCATTATGAAATGAACAGCATTCTTCAAAAGAATGTCCTCTATATTACTATCAAGAATATCTAAAATCTATAGATGTTACAAGATATTCTATTATTCCACAAATAATCCAAAATTAGTCTGTGGTCTTACAGTTTAGATAGTCAAGAGAAATGAATAGAGAAAAAAAATGTAAAAGGGCAATAAAATTACATGCTTCATAAAATGTTTTCTATTTATAGATATACTGGAAGGGAAAATATACTGATCTGTTATATTTAATCAAATGTGTAAGAAGTAAAATATTAGTATTTGTAAGTTTCATTAGTGTGTAGATTTTGAAATATAAAATTTATCCATTGCCTAATGTGATTTTGAAGATATAATATTACTTTTAACATTAAGATTTATCTAATTCTCTCTTTAATTCATATTACCTCTAGATTTTCCAGAAACTTAACCAGACAATTTTAGATTGATATGCATTTATCTAAAAAGCAGAAAAACAACTTTTTATTTTTAAAAATTACTTATAAAGTTAAATTCTTTATAAATATCAGCAAAATTCATAGCTTTTAAAATCATTCTTTATTTCTAAAGAACTGATATGATGTGTTTCATTTATAGTGCTCAGTATAGAAGGATCATGAATTCTTAAAAGTCAGCGCTACTTGAATGTACGCAAAACTGGTGAGTAAATTAGACCACATTAACACCCTACTGCTTTATATTTTAAACCAGGTTTTGAGTAATGGATGTGATTTTTCAAGTGAGCAAGTTGTAACTATGTCACACTGAAAGGACTCTAGTTCCCCCTCAACTAGTCCTTTGGGCACACTCTGAGTCTCCCAGAGTAGCTTGCATTTAAGTGGCTTAGCAGGAGAGACATCAATGGAATGAGTTTTCTGCTAAAATAAGATCAACAAACTCAGAGTCCTGCAAAAAGACCATTAAAATGTCGGAATCAAGTATTTCTGGGCCAAATGGACTTTTATTTGGCTCAATATTTTACACAATTATATTATGTACAGAGCTCTAAAATGTTAGTGCATCCAGGTAGCTCTACTAGACCAAAGTTTAAGAAAATTTTGGTCAGATACAAAAGTGGAATTTTAAAGTAGCCCAAATGACTTTGAAAATTTAGTTCTTTTTTTAATGAGAAAACTTATAGGAAATTTGATGAAAATAATTAACTCAATAAAATTGAATAAAAGATGAAGTGAAATGTTTTATTATAATATTTTATTTTATACTCTTACAAAGAAACCCAATTTGTTAGCCAACATGTAACTGATCAAAACAAATAATTATCATGTATTGAAAAGTAGTTCAAGCTTGGAATAATGAATCTTTTAATATATTTGTTTTTGGCCTAATGGGAGGAAAGGCCAAAATAAATTGAAATTACATGTTCTTGTTGAAAAAAAAAAATCTAGCCAATAAAATTGCTTGCATTTTGGTTTTAATTATTAATTTGGCTTTTTCTTTGATACAGTAGTGGATCATAAAAAGTCACTATTAAATGCTGAGTAATACCAAACGATGTTAACAACACATTTTTTTTTTCTCATTTGATTGTATATTATCCTTAAACAAGCTCAAAGACAGGAAAAAATAATGCTGTTTCCCATCTGCCAAACTTTTGTTCATATTTCCATATTATGTTGTGAGAGAAGCAAAGGGTATTTTAAACATTTATGAATATACTTCAGGCAACAGCTTACCCTATGTAATAACAGTAGCAGGGATAAAATTGTACATTGCAACAACTTTAAAATATTGCACTTCAAGTTAATTATTGCTTTAAGCCAAGCATGATGGTGTACACTTTAAATCCCAGCAACACAGGAGGCTGAGACAGGAGGATTGCAAGTTCGAGGCTAGCCTTAGCAACTTAGCAAGGCCCTAAGCAAGTTTGTGAGACCCTGTCTCAAACTAAAAAATTAAAAAGGCTGGAGATGTGGATAAGCACTCCTGGGTTCAATCCCCGGTACCAATAAAATAAAATAAACTTAATCACTGCTTTAAACACAGAAGAGATGAAGCAGCACCCCTCTCCTCTAAATCAGAGAAATGTAGAAATTTAGATCATCTTTTAGAAATGTAGCGAGCCCCACTACTATATAAGTAATACTTGCACAGGATATAAACCAATCCTTACACCATAATGTAAACAATGCCTAGTTTAATATTCAGAATACACAATTATTTTCATTTAAAAGGAGAAAACTTTGCATATTTTGACCAACGTTTTAATGTCACAACTTAAAATAATGCAGGGTACTCTGTGTTAAGATCAACAAAAATCTAATTGCTACTTTCCATTTCTGGAGTAAAATGACTTTTGCTCTGGAAAAAAAAAAATGCCTTCCTCACATTTTTTTCTTTCAAGAATAAGTAGGCAAAACCTAAATAATATAGGCAGTGAACTGAGTCATGTGTCACATGTGAGACATGACAGGTAGGTTACAGTAGATTATCTGCAACAGTAGCCATCTGGAGTTGGGACATTAATAACCAGGTCTGCATGTGAAAGACACAGCTTCAGAAATACATGAAAACCATATATTCCATAGCAATTTGTGCAGCAGTGTGTGCTTACTGTTTTCCAAATGGGTTGCAGGGGCTTGTTGGATAAAAAAGGAAACTGCAAGCACTCACTTTTGCCTTTTACTTTCTGGCAGAAGAGTTACTCCCCCTCTTGTAGTATTTCCCTCTCTAGTTTGGGCTACTTGTTTGGAAATAGGTATGCAGGAAAAGTCTGGCTTCACTTCAGGACAGAAATAGTTGTGAAGGCACATACCTTGGACTTTCCTTCACCAGTTTCATCTTATGTCTACCTTAATTGGAGATGGTGATGAGAAAAACGCAGAGGAGCCTTGATGAAGGTTTTCACTCTCATCTCATGTTGTTGACGCAACACCTCTCCCTCAAACGTTCAACCCAATCCCATTTAAGGGAAAGCAATTTTGTAAAGGGAGTGGGTAGGAGAGCTGCTATTATGTGTTCCATCTAAATGAGGGGCTGCCTGGATTCGTTTCAAAAGCACTAGTAACCATGGTAGCATTAAAATATGTACTGCTTGGAATTTAGGCATTTCAGAATGTAGAGCTTGTTTCTCTATAAACTGTATTTATTTTTTAATTATTAGCAAAGAAAAAAAACCCACATAATTAGGTTAATTACTAGGCCATTTTAAAAAGTGACCCCCAGTGATATTTCCCTTCCCACTTGCCCTCCTTCTAGAATGCCACACTTCAATCAAAAGGTGGTGCCTTGCCGGCCCTGGTGGCACAGGCCTGTACTCCCAGATGCTCAGGAGGCTGAGGCAGGAGGATCACGAATTCAAAGCCAGCCTCAGCAAAAGTGAGGTGCTAAGCAACTCACTGAGACCTTGTCTCTAAATAAAATACAAAATTGGGCTGGCGATGTGGCTCAGTGGTTAAGCACCCCTGAGTTTAATCCCCAGTACTAAAGGAAAAAAACAAAGGTAGTGCCTTTATCCACCCTTGGGATTTGGGTGAGCTTTGTCACTGTTTCTACTAATAGATCATGGAAAGGTAATGCTATATAATTTACAAGGCTTGATTATATAATAAATACCACTTTTGCCTGCCTCTTGAAATACTCACCTTTGGAGCTCTGAGCTGTATTATTAGATAGCCAAAGAGAACATGCTGTGATAAAATTCAAACCATCCCATGCAGGAACCTTGTGAAGAGGCTCTGAGAACATGAAGAGAGGTGCCCAGCCTGTCCCCATTGCCCCATCCCCTCAGCTCCACCTGTTCAGCTCCGACCACCATCTGTCTATTAGTACCCAAGAAAACTCTAGAGTGCCCAACTGAGCTATTCCTAAATTTTTGGCCCACAAAATATGTTGCTATGTTTTAAGCCACTAAAATTCAGAATTATTTGTAATACAGACAATAAGAAGAACCTGGTCAATTTTACTAGCTCTCAGGGGTATATGTAAACTGTACATGCTTGAAAACACACATACATACACACGTGCACTAACACAGAATATAAGTCACAAGCTATATACTCAGTGGAAAACCTTTGCACCTTCTGAAGCAGTCTGAAGGGTCTATGGTTCATGCTGTTAAATATTAGGAACAAAATTAGGTGGCAAATAGTAAATGATTATTTTCTTGAAGAAATAATGTATTTTATCTATATGAATATAATTTTATAGCAGGATTTCCTCCATTTATATTCAACAATCATCTAAAGTCATTTACAAAAGCACTGAGCTCTTCAAGCCTTCTTTGGGACCAAATACTGAACAAAACAACATTTATTTGACATGTAAGAAATTCAGTATGCTCAAATAATTTGAAAAACAATATAATATTTAGACATGGTTTCTAAAGAAAATGTACTATTACAACTCTTAATATAAAGCTTTTTATAAGGAAACAGAATTATTATGTGCACCTGGACTTAAACTCATAGAAAAGACAAAGATATGAACTTCAGGATATTCAGGTGATTTGAAATGGTTGGTTCCTGAGGCTGACTGAGGTCACTAAACAGATCCATCTCTATTATAGAAATACATGGAAGGTCTAGAGGTACTGAGTTAAGACGATGATGGAGAACCAGGTCACAATGCAGCTTTGACCTCCGTGGCAGCATCTTAGTGGGCATACACCATTAGGAAATAGTGTATTAAGCAGATAATTTAGTATTCCAAGTCAAATTCCTTTGGAGAAACTTTGGGTCAACTCTTGTTCCCTTTCAGCCAATGTCCCTATGCTCCCTCCCCCCATCTGGTTAAAGGGATTCCTATAACACCAGAAAATAGGAACTGAGAGCCTGGTACACCACAGGATCTGGTGTATAGAGATGGCAGGGGCCAACTCACCTGGGTGATACAATGCACTGGAACCCTCTAAAATGATTCTGTTGCTTAGACAGCTAGCCATGTCTTATGAGCAAACAATCTGGGGGCTCTCTGACTTCTTTCTCTTTCACTGTCATTCTTTCTTACACACACACACACACACACACACACACACACACACACACACACATCCAACATCTCCATTACATTATCAACTTCCTACTCTCTTCTATATACCCATGTTCTTCAGAAAGGGCAGTTAGAAACATCAAGACAGGACTTGGGAGCAGAAGCTACAGCCTCCTGCATCTCATAAATGCAAATTTAAACTTGAAACCTCAATACAATAAATGTGCTTTCATTGCCAATAAAGAACTAATTGTATAACTGTATTACACTCTAAAAGGCAAGTAAGGAAAAGTTTACACATTCCACAGGCTAACTAACATGTGCTTACCATGTTTCTCAGTGTTAGAATGACTTGTAAATAATTGTTACTTTTCCTTCTACTTTTATCAAGCAAATGCATTTCTAATCCTGTTGTTAAAACTTGCAACCTACCTATTCAAATAGTTGAAAATTATTTAATCAGGGATTAAATATTTATAACTGAGCCTTTGCATATGGAATACATAAAAACACAATGTTAGATACATTTAGCATATTCTTGTTTTTAAATAAATTATATTCACTTTAATCACTCATGTGAATGAAAAACTTTATAATCAATTGAGTAAATTAAAGATGAATGTAAAATTCTAGTTCACTTTTTAAAATTACTCCATTTGTAACAATTTAAACACCTTAACTACTAACGGTGCAAGGAGACTATTTTTATAAATGTGTTTTTATTCTCTATTGTTATTGTATATTCAATCCAAGTGAAGGGCTACCTGGACTTGTTTCAAATTTTCTTACATTACATGTCACTCTAAAGAAACCTTTTTCCAGATAAGTTGTAAAGAACGTGTATTTTTTAATGGCAGGTATTTTATCATCTCTGGCCATTTAGATTATAGGTGTGGGATCCTGTTTTATATGGCACCCTACTACCGTGGAAATTCTCTTTTAGCTGTTTGAGTTAGAAAGTCTTTGCCAAACAAAACAGTAGGAGGGAAGCTGTAAAAAAAAAAAGAAAGAAAGAAAAAAAAAAGAGTAGACTCAAAATGCTAAAAAAAGAAATAAGTGAACAAGCAGCAATGTAAACACAAACTAGACTAACATTCCCATGATGTTCATTTGATAGGAAAAAGAAAAAACATGCCGGGCGCAGTGGCGCACGCCTGTAATCCCAGCACTTTGGGAAGCTGAGGCAGGAGGATCATGAGTTCAAAGCCAGCCTCAGCAATGGCGAGGCACTTAGCAACTCAGTAAGACCCTGTCTCTAAATAAAAAATACAAAAAAGGGCTGGGGATGTGACCCAGTGGTCAAGTGCCCCTGAGTTCAATCCCAGGTTCCACACACACAAAAAAAAAAACATAAAATGCAAAGAATATCTATTTAAAACAACATACATTGCCTTTAGAAACAAATTAATTCAAACATAATTATAAATAAACTATTGTACTACAATAATTATGTCACAAATCTCAGACCTCAGACATTATTTTAAGATAAATGTGTCTGGTCTATGATTTTCTTCTGAAATGAGAATGATATAAAAATTTAAAAGAAATTCTTAAGAATGCAAACTCACTGAATTCTAAATAGTTAAATTATACAAATAGATTATCCTCAAGATTGCCCCTTTGAAAATCACTGAATTTGTTATGTAGAAAGTGACTGGTATGACTTAGGAAGATGAATCCCATATCTTTCTTTGATTCAGGCACACTTGCTCTTTTACAGATATGTGGTTTACTTAAATAACTTATTTTTGGTTTGTAATAGATATGCCCAGATGAACATTAAAATGAAATATATGTTAGTACAGCCATTATGGAAAACACTGTGACAGTGTGCTCCAGACTCGTGGTATTCACATGCAAGGACCATTCATGTGCCCTAGTAGCCTCCTTACACCCCTCCTATACTGCAGGCATCACCACTGGGATTTCTGAGGTTCAGAGAGGTTAAGTCTCTTACTCAAAGTGCACGGCAGAATGCAGACAGGGACACAGTTCTAGAAGCATTTCTCCTCATCACAGCTGTCCTCAAGAACTATGTGGGGGAATTCAATTGCTTATTTGATAATACCTTGAGCATAGAAAGAGCTCATTAAATCTCAATAGGTTAAGTCCCAAATTCAACTCAGGACCAAACTCAGGATAAATCATATGATTTTATAGTCCTATCACATGTATCTATTTAAGGGAGGCCAGGAGGCATTTTCCAGTTACTGCTCACAGGGGACTGCCTTTCCTTTTCTTTTGTCCATCTTTTCTGTTCCCTAGCTATGCAAGAAAAGTATGGCCTTTAGAAAGGATTCCAGCCTCATCTTTGTAAATGTCATCATAGTTGGGTCTGAAGAATAACCTATCAATGTTTACTTTTGCATAATAACAGAATATGGCCATGAGTATCATTGTCAGGAAGAATATTTTATTTTCATAAAACCACTGAGGGGAAAAACAATCTTGAAGAGGATTAGGAAAAGTTGGTATTTGAAATATTCATTGGTTAATATTATCAAGAATAGTCCTCTTTCCTAATCCAATTCTAAAGTTAAACCAGCCTATCCTGTTTCTTTCCAACAGTAATCAAACATGTAAAGTGAGCACAGACAAAACAAACAAAAAACAACAAATATCAAGTAAATTCATGAAGACTTACACATAGAAAGGACTCACACTCCCTTACAAACAATGACAGCCAGTGAAATAATTAAATTTTGCAAAATAAAAATCTCAATGAAATATGCCTAGAATAATCAAGCTATTTGTTTATCTAAGGAAAATATGTATACCCTTAATTATGCAGGAATAAATACATGAATAAAAATAAGAGTCACTTGCCCATACCAGAGAACTAAAAGTAATACGTTATTTTTCTTTCAGCTGCTTTCCTTATTCATTTCACAACAATTTCTTGTGCACCTACTTATTATATCCCAAGCACTGAGAATACAATGATGAATAGGACTCCTTGTCTTCATAATGCTAATGGTCTAGGTAGTAGGTAATTGGAGAATATTTACAAAATACAACGTGACAGTGGGATAAAGGAAAATATCTGTTTTGAGGAGAAATAAAGGTAACTGAAATGTGACACATTAGTGAAAAAACCCATTGAAGATTCTGTTACCTCAAATGCATTGTGATGAAAAGGACTTGAATGTTTTCACATCATCCTGATTTTTTTTTTTTTTTTTTTTTTTTGTACCAGGGATTGAACTCAGGGGCACTCGACCACTGGGCCACATCCCCAGCCCTTTTTTCGTATATTACTAGAGACAGGGTCTCACTGAGTTGCTAAGTGCCTCGCCATTGCTGAGGCTGGCTTTGAACTCACGATTCTCCTGCCTCAGCCTCCCAAGTGCTGGGATTACAGGCACGCGCCACCATGCCTGGCGACATCATCCTGTTTTTACATCATCCTGTAATAACTGCAGAAAAATGCAGAAATTGAGATGAAAATAATAAGTATATATAAATGGGCAGGACATGAAAATCAAGAAAAAGGAGCAGTTTGTTTTAGCTAGATCTTTAGTAAAGTGAAATAGAGTAATGAAGTTCAGGCTGAAAAGAAAAAGAGAGGATGCAAATGGAGGACCTTGAATAGGAGACCAAAGTTTCCAGGCTTCTTCAATGGGGAGAAAGGAACTGTTAAAGGACTTAGAACATGAGGTTACAAAGGCGGATATTTCCTAAAGATTAATGTAGAAGCAATAAGCAAAACACATACAAAATGGAGAAACAATGCTAAGGAACATCATGTTAGAGACTATCACATGATTGGTCAATGAAGGTCTGGGTCACTAATATACCAATGAGAATGAAAACATAAGAGACAAGTATAGACTACACCAGGGAATAAGAATTCTAAGAGTCAGCAATTGTTATGCACTGAATGTCTGAATCCCCCCAGAAATCATGTTCAAATCCTAAACTCCAATGTATTAGGAGGTAAGGCTTGGGGAGGCTTTAGATGATAAAGGATTTGATGAGATCAATGTTCTTTTAAGAAGAGACAAGAGAGAACTTGCTTCCTTTTTCTTCTGTCCACTATATGAAGATACAATGAGAAGACAGCTATGTACAAACCAGAAAGTAGGTCCTCCCTAGACACCAGCTCTGCTGAAATCTTGATTTTGGACTTTCTAGCCTCCAGAACTATGACAACCTGAGCCACCAAAACTATGGTATTCTGTTATAGCAGCCCTGACTAAAATAGCAACTGAGTGAATAAAAAAGACAGTCCCTTGAGAATTAAAGTCCAAGATTACAAAGGGAACACTTGAACACTTCATATAAAGCAGGGTGGACACTGTAAGCTTGATTTTGAGCCCAATGATTCTGGGGTACCAGTGACACATTCAGGTGAAATGTGAATTTTTTTTTTTTTTTTTTTTTTTTTTTTGTGGTTACCGGGGATTGAACTCAGGGGCACTCGACCACTGGGTCACATCCCCAGCCCTTTTTTGTATTTTTATTTAGAGACAGGGTCTCACTGAGTTGCTAAGTGCCTCGCCATTGCTGAGGCTGGCTTTGAACTCGCGATCCTCCTGCCTCAGCCTCCCAAAGTGCTGGGATTACAGGCGTGCGCCACCGCGCCCGGCTCAGGTGAAATTTATCAGAGATGGTAGGATTAGAAGTATTGATTTGCACTCCTCATAGAGGTGGGTGTTGATGTAGGAAGGACAGCCAAAGAAGAGAGCTCAGGTAGAGGACAGCAATAGAATCATAATCTAAGCAGAACCTGAAACTCAGTGGTTATGAAAAGATATGAGAGATGACAGGAAGAGAGTAACTGGGGAAGTAAACTAATCAAAAGAGTAGAGAATAATGGAAACCAGGGAAATCAGTGAAATTAAGTAATTGGGAGAGACTGGGGGATTCCAGGTTGGAGAACAGACACTGGATTAGGAAAGGAAAGGGCTGTCCTGGTTGCTAAATGCTACTTGTGCTTCAAAAACTAGAATCCATCCTCAGAATAATGGACTGTTGCCAAACACCTGAAAATTCTGGACAAAGCTCTATCATCTTATCAATTCTCAAGAGAAGACTATGGATGACTCTCCTAACCTTATCTTTGATGAATCTCATGTCTTATCTCTAGCAAATATAAACATCAAAAGAATCAAAGTTAAGGGAGCATACAGCTATTTCTTATCCTTTAATATGAAATTCTGTGGGGAAGTTCAGTCACTTATCATCACTTCATTTTATCAGACAAAAAAGCCTAAAGCACTTGGAAATATTCATATTATTCATAAAGTAAGTCAGAAAATGATAAATGAAAGGCAAGTCCCCAAATTTCTATTTAAGAGCTTTAACTTCCATTCATTACATTGGGCCATATGTTAGCATGAAATTAGTATGGAGTTCCAAGGTAGATTTTAAGATTCAATTCCGTATAAGATATTCCATCAAAGGGATTTTGCTTTAATCATATCAGGGCATAGCTAATAGTCTGTAATAATATGGAAAGTTAGTGTTTTAGTCAGCTTTTTCATTGCTGTGAATAAAGGACCCAACCAGAACTACCATAGAGGAGAAAAAGTTTATTTGGGGGCTCATAGTTTCAGAGGTCTCAGTCCATAGACAGCAAGCTCCATTCCTCAAGGCTCAAGGTGAGGCAGAACATCATGGCAGAGAGGGTGGCAGAGGGAAGCAAGCTCACACGATGAACAGGAAGCAGAGAGAAAGACTCCACTCTCCAGATACAAAATATATACCCCATAGCCACGCCCACAATGAACCACTTTCTCTAGCCACATCCCATATGCCTCCAGTTACACCTAATTAATCCCAGCAGGGATTAATTCACTGATTAGGCTAAGGCTATAACCCAAACATTTCTCCTCCAAACCTTCTTGCATTGTCTCACATGTGAGCTTTTGAGGGACACCAGATCTAAATGATAACAGTAATTATATCAGGCTAATATCACAATGTTTATCAGAGTATTTACTAATAATTCTTGTTAAATTAAGGGTCTAATTAAGAAACTATGGATTTAAATACCTGTGGCACCCATTTGGAGGACACAAAGCTGGTTACTTCTATTACAGACAAGCCAGTTTGGGAAAGTCGATTGATAAATTCAATTTTTATATCTGTAGGAACTATAACCTATAAAAACATAAAAAGTTAGTTTATACGTAAAATCACAACAGAGCTATTGTAGACAAACAAAAATTTACTTCCTAACTGAAAAGAAATGTGATTTATTAACTCAAGTAGCAAGTGAAAACAAACATGTCTTTAACATCCTAAGAAATGTTAATATTTTGAAATACACTCTGTAAAGCTAATATAAACTTACCTTTTCATTCTGCAATCCATCCCTAGGTCCAACTTCTACTATTTTAACATATTCAGGGAGCCCAGATAACTGGGATGATTCCTGGAAAGCAAAACATAAAAGACAAGGAAAATATAGTATTTAGATTGCTATACTTCTTATTTAAAAAGCTAAACAATTATACCGTATTAAATAAAGCCTCATCCCAGAAAGCAACAACAGTAAGAAGCCAACATAATGATATAATCTAAATACCCTACTTATATTTGTGACATGAGCTCAATTTTTCTTATAACTGCTTGATAGTCTATGATTGAAATTTAAATGAATAATTTCTAAAAATACAACTGTGGAATAAGGGATTTACCCAGGATCTAAAGAGCAAATCTTTTGAATAATTCTGCATGCAATTAGATCACATTTTTGTTAATACAAAAGTTAAGTCATTGTATTAGCAGATTTCATTTTTATGGTATATCTTAATAATTTATGTTTATTCAATTTCATATTTCTTAACACTGGCTTTTAATCCACTAAAGAGATTTCATAGCTCTCTAAAGGGTCATGACAGAGTTTGAGAAACAGCAATAAATCTGAAATTCCATAAAAACAATAAGGACTATTAGATACTATAGTTCATAGATCATGTGGTCAAAATCTGAAAGAGAGGGACATGTTGAAAATTTACACATGAGTATACATGTCTTTCACTCCACAACTGTCTGAGTAATAATAAATGTAGCTCTAATAGTTTATTACTTATGCTTTGTTCTTTACAAACTTCCACATCCTTTTTGAACTTGATGTGTCTTAGTACTTACAATACCCTTTGAGATCTAAAAGCAAAGCCAATGTTAATAATGTAAAATTTCATTTACATCTTATCCTATAGAATTTAAAGATTTGAATCTCTACTAGAATAGTCTATTGAAGTATGAACTATTGGAGAATTGTTGACCTTATAGTACTAGTCTATTACATTGCCAGGATTTTGTTCTCTAAAACATATTTTATTATAGTAAATCATTCTGAATAATGATGTAGCATTACTGAGGGAATGAACATTTTTAATAAGTATAAATCATTTTTTTAAAACTTGGAGCAAGAACATGTTTATCTTTTGCAAAGATGATAGTATTAGCAACCTGCCTGCTTAAATATCATGTGGGGAATTTTATTTTAAACTTTCCTCTTTCTTTAAAATTTTTTTTATTATTCTAATTTGTTATACATGTTTGCAGAGTACGTTTCATTTCATATTACATATAAAGAGCACAATTTTTCAAGTTGCTGGTTTTATATAAAGTATTTTTACAACAATTATGTCTTCATACATGTATTTAGGGTAATGATGGATAACTCATTCTGCCATTGTTCCTATCCCCTTCCCCCAATCCCTCCCTCCCCCTCTTTATTCTATTTAAAGTGCTTTCATTCCTCTCATCCCCACTCCCTTGCCTTTAGAAGTTGTATCTTCATATCAAAGAGATCATTCGACCTTTAGTTTTTGGGGACTGGCTAACTTCACTTAGCGTTATTTTCTCCAACTCCATTCATTTATCTACAAATGCCATGATTTTATTCTCTTTTAGTGCTGAGTAGTTTTCCATTGTGTATATGTACCAAAGTTTCCATATCCATTCATCTGCTGATGGGCATCAGGGTTGGTTCCACAATCTAGCTACTGTGAATTGTGCTGCTATAAACATTGATGTGGCTGTGTCCCTGTAGGAAGCTGTTTTTAAGTCCTTTGGGAATAGGCCAAGGAGTGGGATAGCTGGTCAAATAGTGGTTCCATTCCCAGTTTTCCTAGGAATCTCCATACTATTTTTTCCAGATTGGCTTCACCAATTTGCAGTTCTACCAGCAATGTAAGAGTGTGCCTTTTCCCCCACATCCTCGCCAGCATTTATTGTTGTTTGGTTTTTTGATAGCTGCCATTCTGACTGGAGAAAGATGAAATCTTAGTGTTGTTTTGATTTGCATTTCTCTAATCACTAGAGATGTTGAACATTTTTTCATATATTTGTTGATTGTTTGTATATCATCTTCTGAGAAGTGTCTGTTTAGATCCTTGGCCCATTTATTGATTGGGTTATTGTTTTTTTTTTTTTTTTTTTTTTTTTTTTTTTGGTGCTAAGGCTTTTGAGAGCTTTGTAAATCCTTGAGGTTAGTGTTCTATCTGATGTGCTTGTGGTAAAGATTTGCTCCCATTCTGTAGGTTCTCTATTCACCTCATTGATTGTTTCTTTTGCCGAGAAGAAGCTTTTTAGCTTGAATCCATCCCATTTATTGATTCTTGGCTTTAGTTCTTGTGCTATAGGGGTCTTATTGAGGAAGTTGGGGCCTAATCCATCATGATGGAGATTTGGGCCTACTTTTTCTTCTTTTAGGTGCAAGGTCTCTGGTTTAATTCCTAGGTCCTTGATCCACTTTGAGTTTTGTGCATGGTGAGAGAAAGAGATTTAATTTATACCACACAGAGTCATACCAGGTGCCACCTACAATTCCTTAAACTTGAGCATATGTAGATTTGGTATTTTGGCTCATGCACAGAAAGATGAAGTTAGAGAAGAAAGTGTGCTGTTGCCTCTCTGTGTCACACAACAGAGCTACCACACAAACACTGCATGGACACTTGTCTAGTGGGACATAATCCTCAATATCTTCCCAACACCCCAGCTTCAGCAATGTGAGAAATACCTTGTTCTACCTTTTGCCCAACTCTGAGATGCTAAATGGGCTGGTTTCTGGAATTTCTGTCCCTAGACTAGATAGGATGGACCTAGTTTAAAAGAGGCTTCTGCCTTCTAAATATATTGAATTTAAAGGTTATTGTTTAAAATATGAAAAACAGAAATAGACTGTTCCATATCACAGTTTAAATGTAAAAGAAGCTACCCTATTTTAGACTGTACCAACATAATCTCTAGGTGCCTCTGAATGAAGTGTCAGTAATTCATCACCAAGATCTTCAAATGGATAGTTGATAGAATCAAATCAGATTCACAAGACCTGTGCCTTTCATCAATAAAGACAAATTCAAGCTGACCAATTCATCTTGTCTCACTTTGGCCTTATGAAAATCACTGGCCTACAATGATGAAATGGCTATTTTGGATTCAGGATGCAGTTTGTGTCTATAACAGAAAAGGGCTCACTGGCCTTTTTAGTGTTCAAAACTCTTACAAGCTTTATTAGTATTCTGTGTTAATTCAGTTGAAGAACCCAGATGGTCGCTGATACAATGTTAGCAGACAATTTCCCTGAAATGGGGCAATTTGTTAAAAAAAATATCCAAGAAGGAAGAGAATTCTCACTCATTTCTGCATCTTTTGTGCAGGTTATGATGCATAAAATTAACAGGAGGGTGGAGAGTTGAGAGGGGAGCATGAGTTCTCTGCTTTAGGTTCAATTCTGAATAGCAATCATGAAACCATGCCTAATTATGGAGTGCCTATAATGTCATCCAAGGAATAAAGAAAATGTATGGCATGGGAATATAGTGTAAAAGACAGAAGCTCATTCCTCTTTCTAGTCCTAAAACGGCAGCAATGAAACAAAACCTAAAACAAAACCAGGCAGACTTCACACATGTGGTCTCATTATTGATGGTTATTTCACAAAACTACATTTTCAACAGCAATTATCTTGCAGCATACATGGACAAAGAGTACTTCTTTATTAAATGGAAATTTTGACCAGAGAAAGAGCATAGTGTTTTTTAATGCTTGAATACAATTAAACAGCTGGGTACATTTCTCTGCATCATTGGGATAAAGTTGGGTAATTATTCACAGGTAATATGAAGAAAACCAACATTATGGTCATTTAAGTCAAAGCAGAATGTGTGCCCATTTGATAGGATTTGAGATTATTCTTGAATCTAATGCTACTATTCAGTCTTTCTAGACAATTTAAATTAAGCTAGTTATCAAAGAAATTCCCCGATAAAATCAACAGATAATTATTATGCACAGTCTATGTGTCACATACTGTAATAGGTGCTGGGTGTATGCCAAAATATAGCCAATAATAAATGGACCAATTGGATAGAAGCAGTAAGAGATGCTAAGGAAATCACAGAAGATGGAGTACCTGAAGAAAGGCATATTCTGTGTTCTGATGAGAAGTTTATGAATTCAGGTTTGTTTATTTATTTATTTATATTTATTTATTTATTTATTTTGAACTTAGGTCTAAGCTAGTTAGGACTCACCAATACCCACACTTAAATTACATGCAATTGTATTTACTTGTGCGTGCGTGTGTGTGTGTGTGTGTGTGTGTGTGTGTGTGTTTAGTGCTGGGGATTGAACCTGGGTACTGCACATGCTAGGCAATTGCTCTACCACTAAGTTACACCCCCATCCCCATGTGCTTATACAACATTTAGGTAGGATTTTACATTAGGCATTATTTGTGCATCTGTGGTAGTAATGCTTAGAAAGAGATTAAAGATCACCAAGAAAGGGCTCTCACACCATACATATTCAGTTAATACATTAATACATGTTAATGCTGATGATAACCAGAGGACATTTGCATGCATGTGTTTCAGCAGCTGCACTTGGGGAACCTCAGCATTTCCTAGTGGGCAGCAAGCATGCCTGTCTTTGCTCCAGTTGGACATACTATCTCTATCTTTGAAGGCTCTTTGCTAGACCTTTGAAAGATAATCAAGGAAAGATATGCAGATATGCAAGACAACCAGGAAGAAAAAAAATTTCAACAATTACTGATATTAATACTCAAAACTACTTGTTTTCCTCAACCAAAACTCTAATACATTATCCAAGATTTCATTTGTAATCTACTCAGGACCCGATCAGATAAAATTAAGTAATCTAATTTCTATGATCCCATAATACTTTATAGAAACCTATTTTTTTTAAATATATGCAAGTATTTCTTGCACGCCCCTCTTTTTCTTTTATTATGGGCCCATTTTTAAATGAATGAATTCATACCTAAAATTTAGATAAGTAAGGCTGACCTTTCATTTATCAAGTACATTAGCCAATGTTATTATAGTTACTAGGTATATGAAAGGAATCATACAAACAAAAATTCCTGCCCATAGCTTGTGAACATTTTAGTGGCACGTGGTCTTCATGTTACTTTGAGACAAGAATGAGGGGGTACTTTTCCTATACACTGAACTTGAGTGAGTTAAAAGTTACAAGGAATTGAGGTTTTAAAATATTAGGCTGCAGAAGTTAGTAACATAGTCCTTAAACAGGCCTATAGTCTAAAATTTATTTTTATAACAGTAAAAGTCCTATGTTACTGAGCTTAGTGTATCCTGTTTAGTGTGCAGTATAGTATATGATACTAGTGAAAAAACAAAAGATGTATTATCTAGAGTGAGGGTTTCAAGAAGCTGTGTTATACAGCTGAGTGTGTGCCCACATTTGGCATCAGATTTCTAATGGTTCACTTTCATAGAGCAACAATAAAAGAAATACTATCTTGCATTTATATGTTGTACTTTTCCAAAGAACTTTTCTATCTACATTTCATCTGTGAAGCTACCCTATTAATAAGGCAGAAATGAAAGAGAGATTAAATGACTTTCTAAGTTTACCTTGCTAAATTCCTTGGCTCTAATTCTAGTTTTCCTTAAGATGAGATTAAATACATTGTCAACTATTGAATTTTGCTTGAAAAAAATGTATAAACCTTACTTTTACATAAAACATAAGTGTTCTGCTTTATTCACATTTTTCAATTGTGCATAAAATTAAAAGGAAGGCATAATTTGATGCAGAATTCTGAAATTGTGTGTGTGTGTGTGTGTGTGTGTGCATGCACAATACATATATTTTCTAGCAGTAATAATGGGTGACTATATAGTCAAGCCTATTCATGGTGATAGGTGTCATTTCTTATTATCTACCGTACAAGTACAGCTTTTTTCCCTACACAATGCTACCATAGTAGAAATTTCTACACTGATTTGTATATGTTCCACTGAGTTCATTTTTTGAGAAGTAGTTTTTTGTGTGTAAAGTTGAAATATCCTCTTTCATAACCAGTATTCCCAAGGAGAATGACCATGAGGGCCAAATCAAATGCTCCCACTACACAGATGAGAAATGTGGTTCAGGAAATTGTGTGATTTTCTTTTGATATTAAATTGGACTTCTTGAGGGGACATTAGATATCAGCTTTTCCAAAAGAATCTATTTTTGTCATCACATCTGAAATATGCACATGTTGCATTTTGTGGTAATGTTAAACTCTCCACACTCTGCTATTTGCTATTTCTTGGATATTAATTTCTCTTTTAACCCAATAAAATCAGAAGCATGTAAATCATTATCACTGTCATAGCAGATATCCACAGAAACCTTGGTCCTCCAAAGTAATCAAAAGACATTTCTCTCCCTGGGTGATTCTTTGGAACCAAGAACTGAATAAACAAAGCTGATATTTGAAACCTTACTTGCAGAATATACGTATGGCAGGGTTAATTCAAAGGCAATATTTGGCAATTTAATAAGAATGCATTCAAAACCAAGTAAGTTTGTAATGCAAAATAATTTTTGTAATGTATTATTAAGGTACCTGATCCTCCATGAATAGTATTTCTTAATTGACCAGCTCAAAAGGTAAAGAAAAGTACCTGCATGCTTTTTAGCAAATTTGGAACAACCAGAAGGAAAGTAAAGAGTATGCAATGCTTTGCTTCCCAACAATCTTCAAATTTTAACAGAGATTAAAAACAAGCTCTATAAACATGAATGTCTCTATCTCTATATGTATACTAATGTTTATTCTTGGCACTTCATGGGAAACCAGTGTTGGGTGTCAGTGTGGACACACAGCATAACTAAGTATAAACCCCTCCTGGAATAAATTTGATGAACACTGGAAACATCAATAGTAGTTACAGAAGTGTGAGAATATTACCCAACAGTCATCTACCACATATAGCAGATTGTAGAATGTAATAAAAGAATGAACAATAGAGAATTGTCTAAAGTTATTTATTAATTTTTTAAAAAAAAACAGGCTCTCAATGTGCAGCATGTACATTCACTTCTCAGTTAAATTCCATTTGGAGAAAGTGGATTGAGAAATAAATGCATGCATGTCTTTGATATTCATCAGTTAATTATCGTTTTAATACAATATCACAGCTGTATTACAAATAAAACAAAATATAATGTTAAAAATAGAGAATATGAAAATAGATTGTGAGGAGAGTTTATAAAACACAAGTGATAATAAAATAAGAGTAACCACAAAAATGAAAGGAACTACTTGTAAGGAGAAACACTGAAGAAATTGATAATGGCAACTTTTAAAGCACATATTTATTGAACCACTCAATCAAAGCATTAAAATAAATTTTAAAAGACTTTCTAAAATGACGCTGGGTGTAGTGGTGAATGCCTGTAATCCCAGCAGCTCAAGAGGCTGAGGCAGGAGGATCATAAGTTCAAAGCCAATCTCAGCAAAAGCAAGGCACTAAGAAACTCAATGAGACCCTGTCTCTAAATGAAATACAAACTAGGGCTGGGGATGTGGCTCAGTGGTCAAGTGTCCCTGAATTCAATCCCTGATACCCTCCAAAAAAGTAATTCCAAAAAAGGAAAACCTTCTATGCTTGGATAGAGCATAGATTCTACATACATAGCTCTGCTTTTTTAAGTGGTATTTGTTATTTACATTAGTTTCAAGAAATAAAATTATTATTTATTTGTGGCAACTTAATAATAAAATTAAATTTATGAAAAATTAACCAACATGATCTATAGTTATTTGATTAATATTATCATTACCACTTAATTATAGTATAAGAAAGAAATGAAAGCGTCAATAAAAAAAAGACTAAAAGTTTGATTTGAAGGATTTTAATTATGGAAAATTTCTTCCCTCACTGTCTTTGCCAACAAAATGTTTTTACCTGATTTGCTGTCATCTTGCTGACATCATTCCCAAAGTTTATTTTGGAAGCCACTAAAATTGCTTTTGCATTCTGCAAACCCATAAACAGTCAAATTTTGATTGAATATATACACATGATAATCTAAATTGGGTTGCTACTACTATTGACAAAAAGTGATTACATTGCTTCTCTTTATCTTTTGGTTACACCATATTGTTTGTGTAATAATAGCAAATTGAGACATCACATCCAAGACGTCCTCAGAGTTTTCAACTTTATAACATACTCTCTTAGATATAATAAAAACTATTAGATGGCATTTAAATTTTGAATAAAACTGTTCAGCTCTTAATGAAGTTCCTCCATCAAAATACTTATGTAATGTCTATTTTCTGATTGGCCATAATCAACATGTCTGAGTATTTGCATGCTCATAAGCATACTACAAATTTTTTCAGAAAAATAACAAAACCACATGTGGTATCTTATATCACATAATATTTAACAAGTTTTGGATATTTGTTAGGGATGATTTGTTGTGTGATAAAGGTAGCAGAACAGGGGCTTATAGAAATATTACCTGGTGCTAGTAAACTTAGGTATCTATCCCTGGGAATTTTTGATGATTATTATTAGTGGACTATTGTGGATATGGTGAAGTTGTGCTCAGACACTGTGCAGGACTTAAGCATTTCCAGATGCTAGAGTTTTAGCAGCATTGTCCTTTAAGTAGCCCTTTTCCCTAGCTAGAGAAAGCCTCCTTGTCTAAGCTCACGCCCATTCCCTGTGATCATCCAGTGGTTGAGGCAGGAACAGAAAGTGCTAGCCCCTTTACTTCAGGGTAGTACAACTTGAAGGACTGTAATATGGGCTCCAGAGATCCTGTGTGACTATGACCTTTGTTGTGAGCACATCAGAGTTAAACTTTCTCCTTTGTTAATCCTACATTTTTCACTACCCCACAGGTATTGAATCCAAGGGCAACAACTTTCTGCAACCAACTCTTCATCCAAGAATCTATTTCCTAGAGAACCATACCTAAGAAAATTAGTGTCAGAAATGACCTGAGAAAGCAGTCCCTAAAATGAGATTTGGGAATTAGATTATTTGCTGACCAATTTTCATTCATTTCATATCCTTGAAAATAGGTGGGATATTGCTACTCCCTAGTAGCCTGTGAAGACAGATATTCACTGGTTCTCCATCAGGACAATTTTGTCCCCCAGAGGACATCTGGCAATGTCTGGAGACATAGTCTCTTGTCACAATGGCTGAACACTACTGGCATCTAGTGGGTAAATATGTTACAGTGCGCAAGTGAGGCCTCCCTAACAAGGGATGATGGCTGTGACACCCTGATCTGTAAAATCAAAATAAACCAAAGATTGAGTGGACCAGTTAGTTGAGGTCAGCTGCCTCAATAAACCTTGACCTCGTGCTGGTCTACATATCTGCGCCAATTTTCAAGCCAAAAACCAATGGAATGAAGAAGCAAACAAATTCCCATGAGAAGGACCTTATAATATTATATAACTATATAAATATATATATATATGTTTATATATATAATATATATATATATATTATATATATATATATATATATATATATATATATATATATATATATATATAGTAGCTTTATAATCTTTTCCCAAATGGTTTTACAGTAAATGAGCACTGGATAAAGGAGACCACTAAACAGTAAAACTTGTAGATCCAAAGTATCCCCTTGGAGAACACCCCCTTATTAGAATGGGGAATATGGAGGCCACATAATAAGTGAAACCCTGTGACTCTATTCCTTTATGGTCTCTCTTCAGTCCCTAAGTATACAACTGGAATAGATATATTTGGTAGTTGGAACAGATACTGCCATATATTGGTTCTTTAGCCTGTAATATAAAATTGTCACAGTAGGAAAGGGCAAAGAGAAGCTTCTGAAAGAGCTCATTTCTTCCCTTCAGCCAAGAGAGTAAGAAAGTAAAGAAATTAGAGGGGGAAAGGGACGAGAGAGGGGAAAAGGGGGTAGGTGGAGGAGGAGAAAGCAAAATATCCTGGGTAACGAAAGAGATTATTCCATCTGTAAGTGTCTAAAGTAAAAGGGTAATGGCCTCATCGTAAGTTCACTTTAATGACCAATATAGCCTTTACCAAAGCCAAAAAAGATGTTAAAATTTTCAAGGATGTCAGTGGACTACCAAAAACTCAACTCCACATGTAGCTTCTGTGCCTGTTGTGTTATTTCGGCAAAAGCAAATTAACACTGCCTCAAGTGCATGGCATGCAGCCACTGATTTGGAGAATTGTATTCTCTTTTATCTGATGGAAAGGAGAGAATGAAATATTCCTCCTTTTTTTTTGAGACAGACAACAGTAGAGATTTATAGAATTCTCCTCAGGCCATGTTAACTCTTCTACTTTTATATTTCAAAGAGACCTGAAAAATACAGACATTCTGCAAAATATCACATTGCTTCACTATGTCAGTAAATGAAATTCTTACCATATAAAAGGAAACTCAAAGTTCATTAAGAAATTATACAAGTAATTCAGGGGGCCTTTTAAAAATTAATTCAGGCATCCAAAACCAAATACAGCAAAATGAAAGTGACTGCTAAATAGTACAAAATTCAAAACGTTAAATAGTCTGACAAATAATACAGAGATGCCATCTCTGTAGGACATGTTGACCTACTGCAGAGATTTAAAATACCAAGCATGAATTGTACTGTTCCTCCAGTTTAAACTCAGGGAAGGCAATGGTAATTAAACACAGTATGCTTTCACAATGAGGCCAAATACCTCCTAGGCCTTCTCAATATATCTATCTACTCCAATACCCACTACAGAGAGATACTCTACAGCTCCATTTTCTATCAGTGTTAAGTCTGATGCAGAAGACAAAATGTATTTGCCACCCTGAGACAATGGGGAAAAATTATTTTGCCTGTGTGGTTCTAGTGATTAAACTCAGAACCTCGTACATGGCAGGCTATATCTCTAACTATCCCAGACCCTTTTTATTTTATTTGAGACAATGTCTCACTAAATTGCCCAGGCTGGCCTTGAAATTGTGATTACGTCCCCTCAGCCAATGGGATTGCAAGTATGCACCAGCATGCCTGTCGGAAAATGTTCTTACAACTCTGTACTTCATTTATTTATTTAGAATAAATTCAGATAATAACTAGAAAGAGTTTTGCCAAGGCATATATATATGAATATATATGCATGTATATGTATACATATAAGCTGTCCACAAATATAATAGCCATTAGACAAATAAAATATAAGGGCAATAGTTTTTGTTCATTTATTCATTTTCTTAATATTGATTAGATATCACACATGCAAGACATTATGTCAGATCTTGGTCAAAGAAAGCTTATTTGGATATAGTGATTAATTTCTAAGGAGTTACTCTAGTTAAAATATTCCTATAATAAAGCATCCATTACTCTTTGTGCAGCATTTCCAATACCACTACTAAAGTAAATCTGAGGAATTTCTTAACAATGCTGTAATTGGCCGTCCAGTGTGATGGCAAAAATAACTAGAGAAAAATAACGAGGCCCTACCAGACACTGTTGCACCAATGTGGAAAATATCATTTAGTTGTTCTTCCTCTGTTCAAAATGGGACTAATAATAACAACATTTGGCCCATAATTTTGTTGTAAAGATTCAATGAGAATATGAACTAAAGCATTTAGCAATGTCCTTACTGAAGAGTAATTTGAGCAATGTTTGCCTTTTGTAAATATAACTTAAAGACATAAAAGGGTTTTTAAAAATATTTTTGCAAGAATGACAGCTTAAAGTTATTTCATTTATCATTTTAAAATACACCTTCTAGCTTAAAATTTTCAATGAAAGGAATCATTGTGAATAGTGGAGCCAATTACCTATACAGTCCTTGCCACAATCAAAATCCTACATGGAAATTATTCAAGATCTCTCAGCAAGGAGCTCAAAACACTTTGGAGACATTATCCCATTCTGGAACTTGCCAACAATTTTATCCACCTCCAGTGCTGACACCATCAACTCCACCCATCCTGTTCCACTTGGCAATGTCAACCTCAGTTTGAACCTTTGAAAGGCAACAGAGGGGCACTCACTTCAACGTGAGGAAAAATGAGAGCTCATATTCAAAACCTGGCTGAATAATGCTATAAATGAATATAGGAGTCACAGCTATTTACTTGTTGGAATGTTTTCATGGAAAAAATACTAATTTAATACTAATTTAAAAGGCAAATTAAATACATTAATAATTCTGATTGGCCTCACATAATCAGAGACAAGAGTACTTTTAAAAAGCCCTATGTCCTCTTCTCCAGCTAGGTTTTAATATCTCCTTTTACCTCAGGGATGTTCCTTTCAGCTTTACAACCAATTTTGAGAATAGAAGATTTAATTTTTTTAAAAAATTGCAAATCTTCTTGTGATATGGAGCTAGCAGATAATTAGATGTTCACATTACAACGTGAGAGTTGACCCATAATCCTTGACCAAAGAGACTTTACAAAGCATCTAAATAACCCAGCTACTCATTTTATCATTCTTGGGGTACACCAATTATTACATTTGACACTGGGTAATGTTATAGAAAAAAAAAAAAAACTGTGACCTCAAAATACATAAGAATTTCCAGAAACTTCATCACATGGGACAAATTATAAGGGTAATGAAACATATTTAGAACACGCCAAGCAGTGGAAAGGGACATGAACAATTTTGAAGAAGCTATGCCAATACATGAGGTCCTTTAGGCATGATGCCCAGAGCCGAGGGTCTCCTTGCCTAGGTCTAAAGGGTTCTGTGTAAAACTGACACTTAGTCCATTCTTCTACAACCTTTCCTCCCAAAGGTTCCCCATCCCTCATCCACATTTTTCTTTAAATCGTTAAAGCCAACATGTAGACTTATCCCTGACTCCTCTCTTTCTCTGACACTCTATATTAGGGTTATCAGCAGACCAAATTCTATCTTGGAAATAATCACTTCTAACCTGGATTACTGCAAGAACATCCTAAGTATTCTCTCTGCTTCTACTCTTGCCATTTCCTTTACAAAGCAGCAAGCAGCTTTCACCCAGTCACATCACTCTGCCATTAAATACCCTCCACAACTTTCCATTTTCCTCAGTAAAAATGAATTATGGCTTGGATCTAAAATGTTCCCCAAAGGCCATGTGCTAAAGGCCTGGTCTCCAACCTGTGGTATTATTGAGAGGTAGTAGAAACTTTGAGGAGTTTGGTCAGTAGGCCCATGTCCTTAAGGATATATGTTATTCTTGTCCCTGGACCTTTCTTTCTTTTCTTCCCTCTTCCCGGCTTTCCCTCTGCTTTAGGACTGCCATGGGGTTAGCAGCTGTTCTCCACCAAGCCTTTCAGCCATGAGGCTCATGCCCAAAGCAATGGAGTCAGCAACCATGGACTGAAAACCATGGACTGAAACTATAAACCAAAATAAATCTATTCTCCTGTAAGCTACTTTCCTAAGGTATTTTGTCACAGTGACAAAAAATGACTAACACAAATGCCCTCCATGATCTTACACCTTATTACTGTCTGACAGCCTGTTCTACTTGTCCTTCACCTTTTGCTCCAGTCACTCTGAATTCTTTGCAGTTACTTGAACACTTGGGCATTTGCACTTCCCCTTGCTGAGACGTTCTTCCCACCCAGATCCCTGTGGCTCATTTCCTTTACTGGTCCTACTCCCTAAATTTTCTACATAAAATAATATAAAAATAACAATAATGATAATTTAACAGCAGCAACAACAACCCCACAAACAAGAATAAAACTTCTCTCTACTCTCTGATACCCTCAGTATTTATTATGCTGAGCTGGGTATATAGAACATGCTTAGTAAACACTTTCTATCAGTCATATAATAGAGTGTGTTCACATTCATGTTATAGATTTGAAAACTAACAAAAATCTACTATACACAATGCTCCCTAATACTTTGGAGAAAACATCTGGAATCATTATATATACATTAATTGTCCAAGGGAAGCCTTCAAAAACACTTTGAATGAGAGCTGCATATGGAAAAAAGCTCAACAAAAGGATGGTTAGCTGAACACCATTCCATTTCTGAAGGATTAGGAAGTCTCATCACCTAAAAGAATATATATGTGTCTATTGTGCAGATTCTCCTGACCTGGCTGGGGTAAGTTGAACCTTAATATTGGTCTTACTGGGCATAATATATCAAAATTATTGACCCTACAGGTCCAAATACTTATCGATATTCAGGATCATCTGGGAGTTTTCTAAATCAGAAGGGGAAATACCGTCATCCTTGTAAGCAGCGATAATGAGGGTTCTATGAAATTCTGTATCGAAAACCTTGGTTTTTCTAAGTGTACATGTTGCAGAATCATATTGATCATATAGTCACTAAAACAAATTTAAAAATTTAAAAATGAAACTTGTTTTTTTATTCATTCATTGGATGGGAATTGGTACCCTGGCATACAGCAATAACAAGGACAAATAAAAGGCCCTGTCTTCATAAAATTTATACACAATAGCAAAATTAAAAGTCAATAATTACCCAGGTGTGGTTGTACATGCCTGTAATCCCAATGGAGGATTGAGACTGGAGCCTGAGACAGGAGGATTGTGAGTTCAAAGCCAGCCTCAGCAAAACCGAGGTGCTAAGCAATTCAGTGAGAACTTGTCTCTAAATAAAATATAAAATAGAGCTGGTGAAGTGGCTCAGTGGTTGAGTGCCCCTGAGTTCAATCCCAGGTACCTCCCCTAAAAAAGGCAATAATTAAAATACATAGGAATAAGCGTTGTGAATAAAAAAGAAATCAAGGAAAGGGAAGAGAGTCAGGACAACAGAAGACATGCTACAATTTTACATGAGAAGGTATAGTTCAACAAAAGAAAAAAGGGAGGTGGGCGGTGGAGAAGGATGCTAAACCAGACAAATATATTGCGGAACAGCCTTTTAGTCAAGAGATCAGCCTGGGCAATGTTCTCTGAGTCTGAAGGAAATGTGCCCAGTGTAATAACTGTTCTAGGAAGTGCCCGAAGGCCAGAGTTAAATAGAGAAAAAGCAAGCAAGGGGTAAAGTAATTGAAAAATCAGGATATGGGGTATAAAGAGGGTCCACATAAAGACTTTTAATCCCAGGCAGATGGAGTGCTTCGAAATACAGGAGAGAGATGATCTGAGGTTCATTTGTTTGGGCTTACTATAGCTATTATCTTGAAAATAGACTAAAGGGATGGTATTTGGACATGAAGGATGGAAACACAGAGGCCACAAAATTAGGAGGTTATAGAAACCCCTATGAGAGATAATGGCAGCTTGGATGAAATAGTTTGGGCAAAGAGGGCAACAGGAGGCCCTGAGAGGACAATAACTTTTAACCATGTCAGAGTAAATCTCCTAACTCCCAGGCTGAGCAGGGCGGATGTGCACCTTACATCCTGATTTCCCCTAAAGGTTTAACAATGTAAAATGTGTAGGAAGAATACTTACCAGAAGGAAATACTCCCAAATGTAAGAAAAAGCAAGTTGTTAAATTTATTCAAAACCTGCGTCTCCATTAAACTCTTTCCTACCTTGCCCCAGAGCACTACTAAATTCTTTCCTACAGGAAGCTGCCTCACATTTTATAAAGTTAGATTCAGTCACTCAAATGATACAAATATTTTGCTTTCTCCATTTTACTTGCAAGGCCTCAAAACTGACATCTCAACCTATGGATGCTGATTTACACTAAATATCTTTATACAGAGACATTTTTCCAAGGGAGCTCTGTAGAGTAGAGAAAAGGGACCAGAGAGAGGGAGGAGGGGAAGGAAAGAGGAAATACTGGGAAATGATATTGACCATGTTATATTACTATATTGTTTGCATATATGAACATGTAACAATAAATCTTACCACTATGTATAATTATAATGCACCAATAAAAAGTGGGGGGGGGGAATCTTTTTTCCAATCACTGTTTTGTAGCGCATGGTTGTGTTTAACTTGTTTATCACTTTAAGGGATGTGCTCCTAAAGCAGAGCACTTACCTTTGTCTCACTGCCTGCCACATCTAACCCCAAGCCAACCATAGCAAATAACTCCATTTCAGGGAGCCTGGCAGCACTTCCGTGTTCCCTGGCAGAACCTGCCATCATCAACTCCAGCTCCACAGTCTGTAATTTCTAGATTGCTTCTAACTCACTGACTCCTCACCTGGCTTCACTTTCTGACACACTGACCTTTCCTGGCCCCAGTTCTAATTAAAATGTGTGTTTTGTTTCCTTAGGGCTCTGTACCAAGCTGATGAGGTTGCTACTGGCTTTATTATTCTTTCCTTTCCAGGTGGCCTATTTCATTTTAGAGACAACATATCTTGAACCCCAGAGGTGTCTCTAATGTTGGGAATGTGAGCAGGCTGATGAGGGGTGGTCCAGGGCCGCTGAATTTCTGATCCTTCTTAAATCACCTCACGTGCGTATTTGTTCCTTCCAAGTAAGTCTAAATCTAGCTCTGCTTAAATGTTCTCTATATACAGGGGAGTAAAGTGCTAGGCAATAAATCACATTGCCTGTGCAGAGTACAGCTGGTGCCCATTCGGCACTGAAACGTGCATCATATACTTAAAGACTGCCTAGTTCATTCTACAACCTTCTACCCTCAGGCTGAACTAGGGAGCAACAGGATACATAGATAAAAGTTTAGTTTATTGGGCGCAATATGAAATACTCCCGCCTTCCTCAGGATTGGGTTGGAAACCAGGTTTAGAGGACCCAGTCTTGCATCAGGCACCAGTTACAGAGACAAAAAGAACTTTAAAAGGGTCTGCAAAATGACTAAAGCAGCAGCTTACAGGATGGATGAGCAAGGTTTAAAAGTAGTAGAAATATTTAAAATATTTAAAATCTTGGGCATAGACAACTAATAGGTAATTTTATAATTTAAATACGTGAAGGGATGCCTACTCAGATTAGTGTTTCGGTTGATTTTTATTTAACACAGAATTACATTTAAACTGTAAGTTGAGGATGAGCATGAAAGCTTCTTAAAGTGAAGGTCATTAAATACCTTAAAGGATTATTGTTCTTTGATTCAATGTCATAAGCTTTTCATTTGAAAGTGGTCCTGGTCCATACCTATTGTTCTAGGACAAATATTAACTCCTTTTATTCTGGAAGTGTCTTGATTTTGACCATAAATTACATAATCACCCTAATTAAATTTATTACAAAATATAATTTGAAGGAATACATATTTAATTATATTACACATATTGACAGAACAAGGTCACAGCCTCTATCCACAGTTCCTCCATTGGTCTTGAATATGACGACCAAGAGCAATCATACTTAGGCAAAACTATCCCTTCAGAAGTCCCTTAATTCCAACATGTGGGCTGCCCTAGAGATTGAGATGTTTCTAGTTTTTATGTTTTTATAAATCTAAATTTCCAGAGAAATGTTACATACAGGGCAAACTATGACATCATGCATAAAAGAAGCCTTGTTTTCAAAGAAAATTTTTTTCCTTCTCTATGGTTCTACCATTGGCAGAAATATTCCTACTGTTCCTTCCTAAATCTCGTCAAAATTTACCTGACCTTGTTCCTAATCTCGTCAAAATTTACCTGACCTTGTTTCTAATCTAGTCAAGAATATGTTCTTAGTTATCTATTTTGTTGTTGTTGTTGTTGTTTGTTTGTTTGTTTGAGACAGTGTCTAAGTTTTCTTAGGGCCTCACTGAGTTGCTCGGACTGGTTTTAAACTTGCAATCCTCCCGCCTCAGCCTCCTGAGTTGCTGGGATTATAGGCATGCACCACCATGCCTGACTGATCTTTGTTATCTAAATGCTATCTTCACTCCAAAAATAACCCAGAAAAACATTAAGGGCAGGCAGGCATTTTCATACCTTTAACCTATGAATGGAACCAATCCTAAGGCACATTTTAGCAGTCTGGAATTCCTTAGGTTTTTGACTTCTTCAAGCCAACTAAGGAAACCATCGCTGAGACAGACATGAACTAAGGCTGGAGAGGAGGAGAATCCGAAGAATTATTTACAAAGAATTAAGTGAGACTTATTGCCTCATAAACGGGAGAAGTCCCTACCACCACCACCACCACCACCACCAAAAAAAGAGTTTTGCTCTAAAAAGTTGTATTGTGAAGCAAATACTATGTATATAGCCCTCTATTTAACTTGCCCAGTATGTCCCTGCATGTGCCCACTTAGATTTATGTTTTCTTAAGGTCAAGAAAATAGCTGCCTGAAGATTTGGCAGGAAGGTCAAATTTATATGGCACAGACTGCTATGAACAGGGTTAGACCACACTCTCCTGCCACCCTCACATCTGAGGTTGACTATAAAGGGGATTTCTAGATTAGGAATGAAGCAAAATCATGTTACTTTTTGAAATGGTAAAAAGTGGATTTGTCTTCTTCTGATCTCTTTTCCTATCCTCCAGCTAAACAGAAAGGACCTAGAGGACAGCAGGGACACAACAAGGAGGAGTCTGGATCCTGCTAGTCTTGAGCCAGGAATCACCTGCAGTTATTTTAAAGGTGGGATTTGTGTTTAACAGAATTAAGGTATGTCAGCTAGTGAAATACAGTTCTTATTTGTATAGTGGATGAGCATCGTGTTTATGAAATCTCCACACATGTAAGAACAAAGAGCCTCTAAGTGACGATTGGGAAGGGTGACTGGGGCCAGATGCAGACATTGGTTTCCATACAGCTGCTTTACCTTTTTCTCTGCAAATTCTAACTTTCCCAAGATGCTCAAATGTGTATCACAAGGAAGACTCGTATTCAGAGGTAAACTTGATTTTGTTGTTAAGAACAAACATGAGTCTTTTAGGGGAAAAAAATAGTTCTTATCACTTATTCTAAACAGAGATTCATTCATTCATTTATTTATTTATCTATTCCTTAATTGAGTCATTCATTCATTCACAATTGAGAATAGGCAGGAAGACACGATTATTCTTAAGAAAAGTAAAAAGAAATATTTGTTCAAAGTAATTTAAAGCAACACTGCTCCATTATGAACGAGTTAGTATCAAACTGCTAAACCAAAACCATTCATTTGATCAAAGCCTTGGATTTCCATTTCCAAAGCCCAGAGCTTTCTTAGGACTTTAAAGTAGGGCCAATATAATTGGAGTAAGACTATAAAGTTGTAATAGCAGGATGTCTTTCCAACTCTAAGAAATGATTTCCAGTGGCTCTGAATAACTAGACATCATCACTATCCTTCACTGTTCCAAAAAAGTACTTCCCAGTGTGTTCTGTATTATGTGAATCTTGTGTTCTGTTTCATGTGATACCTACAAGCTGTGCTGTCCAAATTCCGATTCCATTTTTTTATAAGTTCAGCTGTGATCTACAGTTCATTCTGTTAAGTCTTTTCCATAATCCCTCCGTTCCATATTATATATACACCTTCAGTGCTTCCTTCCCTCCCTCACATCCTAACACCTTCATTTAATCACCTCTTAATCATTTGCCTGAAAAGTAAACCCTCCAGTCACTTATTGTTTCCTTCCAGATGCTGCTGTTGAACGACTCCCCATGGACTTCACCTAACATTCCATCCATGTTCATTTGGCTGTACAGACTGCGATCCCAGCACTCCAAAGCTTTTAAGCTCTTTCTTTCCAAGAAAACTCATAGCTAACACCATTATTTCCTCACAAAAAAACAGCTAACATCTGCAGACTGAAACATCAAAACAGAGAAAAAATTTTGCACAGTTCTGCTAAAGTTGGATGCAATTTTTATCAGCCATCTTAGGCAATAAATCAATGTTCTCCTTTTCAATTTCTATTAAAAAATAAACCATCGTGGCCAATTTCAATTTTCCCTCAAAGAAATAGTTAACAAACAGGTACATGCAGTGACTTATTAGTCTTTGTGCCTTTAAGTTACGTAAATTAAATCTCTATTGGAAAATCAATCTCTGCACAACTTATCAGGTTATTCAAAAAGTTTAATTTTATTCTGTATGTAAGTAGTTGATTTCATCAGTTATTATTTAATTTATCAAATAAACTAAAACATCCTAAAACACTGTTTACTATAAACAAGTATTATGTAAGTTTTGCCAAAATTATTACCAGAAGATGCCAACATTAATAACAACTCTGAACATAACTAAATTATATTATCTTATAAAATCATTTTTTAAAACTTCTATCTTATTTGTCCTACAATCTGTTAGTGAGGCTTCCTTTTTAGAAATAATAAGGCTCCTACAAATGAGACAAAACCCAAGGCTCCTAATTCCCAGCTGTTTCCTGTATAGGTCATAATAGCCTTTAGTCATGGTCTTTTTAGATCAGTGGTTCTCAAATTTGAATCCCCTGTAGAACTTGTTAAAGCAGCTTCCTGGGATCATCTCCAGAGATAATGATTCATTAGGTCAGGCTAGGTCCATGAATTTGCATTTCTAATCAGCTCACAGATGGTGGTGCTGCTGATGATCTGAGGACCACAACTGGAGAACCAGAATTCTGGCTTAAACAAATTAAAAAAAAAAATTGTATGATTATGCTTAAGTAACAGTCCATCACCATCAACTGGAAAAGCAATAAAATTCTTCTATCAATATAATGTAGCACTGATTAAACATTTAGATTCCAATTTTTATATCAATATTATTCTAATTGCACAGTTGCAGTAACAATTTCTAATTTCTTCTTACAAAGTTCACAAGCCATTTCAACATTTTTTTTCTTTCCCTCTTAAATTTCTAGTAATACTTTAGAAACCAATACTAGGAGCATCTACATATGTTAGAGGGCACTGAAAGAAAGACACACACACACATTCACGGAGACACTATTTTTAATGCTGAATACTCTGAAGGATTGGGAAATGATAGTTCAGGGACAGTCTCACCATCATCTGCCTCCTCTACACCCCCTGTCTTTAGGAGCCTATTCAATTCATGTGGAAGAAAGAGATTGAAACATCAATGGTTGTCTTACACAGAATTGGTCAAAAAAAAAAAATGGAGAAAGTAGCTCCTATTGTCCAAAATCCTTTAATAGGAAATCAAGTAACTTAAAATTATTATTTGAAAGCTTATTTGAAATAATATTTTGAAGTTAAGGACACTCACAAATGACAGAAAAATAGGCTAAGCAATCAACTACAGAACAAATGGAACAAAACACAGCAAGCACAACAGAAATTCTACCCAAACGAGGCCTCCTCCAACACACCCAATTTTCAATGGTCCCTCTCAGTTCTTATTACATCAATCTCATACACAAACATCCTCAAATGTTACAGGATCTATTGAATAGTCAACTCAATACTTTCCCTGAGTGCTATAACTCTAAAAATAAAATATGCTTTGATATATCACTATTGACAAAACAGTGATAAATAGGCACATACATATATTCATAAATATAAATCTACATACAAGAAGGCATTCACACACTCTTGGCAGTTGGATGTAATGGTATCAATTTCAGTGGAGATATACATGTATGTTAATAAATTCATATGTATAAGAACTAATTTATGAGCCATAAATTGCTCTAGTTTCATGAGCCATTAGTCGCTTTAGTTTTCATACTTTCCTTATGAAAACTAGAGCAATTAAAATTTACAAACACTTGAACAGTGTTCAAATTTTTAGTTGTTGATAACTTATAATTTATAAATTAGTGATCTAAATGATATTGATATGTGCTAGGGAGGGGAATATTCAAAACAAAATGTAAAATATAAAACATACACCCTATAGACCAAATATAATTATGCTCTGCCACAACAGTAATACAAAAAACAAAACTGTATGTTAGTTTTTCTGATTTTCAGTTCCTCTAATTCCCATTGCATATAAAATTATACTTTATTATTTATGCATACACTTAATTTTCCACACTTATCTTTTTACTTCCTGAGAATTGATAAAATATCATTACTTTACAGCATATGTCAGCCCATTTTATATATTTTAAACTTAATGGAAATGTTCTCAGTATTCACATTCTACTGTCCCTACTGATTGAAAGAAAATGTCTCCAACTACACTAGGAATTTGGAGACAGAAGAAATCCATTACATGAAGTCTGAGTAACTAAATAACCTGGTACCAAGTTTTGCATGTGATTTCATCAAAAACTAGCTAAGTGGGAATTAACAATAAAATTAATAATAAGGATCATATTTTTATTTTCCCTTCCTAATAGCTTGAGAAGAGGTGGCTTGGCTTCTCTTGCTCTTGCCTTTAGTACAACATGGAGAGGTGACATCAAGTATTAAGGGCTGTGGCTTCATGTGAGGACCATGGTGTAGCATAACAGACAGATACTTCTTTGGAGAAGACAAAGGAGAAGCTATTGAAACAGGGCATAAGGAACTCCTGGCTCTCCAGACATTCTGCATTTTCAGCAGTTTTTAGAAATGCTGAGCAGAAATGGAAGGACAGCAAAGGCTCATGACAGTGCACTGTTCATCACTCTTTGACTGGCTTGGAGTTCCTGCAGCTCCTCATTTTCCATGAGGAAGTACACTAAAATTTTTATCTCAGGAAATGGTTGCAGGTATTAGAACAATTGCCTTGTCATTGTATTTTCTTTCTCAGACATTATATTTTTTTATTCTATAATCAATCATGAACAATTTGTTTTATTATCTGCTATTTATAGAGACAAATGATTGAAAACTATTGTTTTCTATGCTTCACATAACTAATGTCTGATTAATAAAGACCATTCAAAATATCACAATAGTACTTCTGCACCTGTTAGGTGAATAAAACATTTCTTATTCCATTTACTTCACTATAGTGTGGTTTTGCTCTATACATTACAGTTTTGCATGGCCTCTTAGGGACAAGAATATTTGGTGGTTAAAGTGAAACCAATCGATTTTTCCAAAAGAAGTTTCCTTGGAATTTTCAACATGCATAAGAAGTCTACATGCTCAATATCTGGTATAAATGCAACAATATATTTAATATAATCTGACCTTTCTTGATTACATTGAGTCAACTGTACTTTTCCCAAATTTAAGCTATTTACTAAAGATGTATGTAACAGAAATATTCTATGAAGCTAATTGCCTGTGGGTGGAGAGAGAAGGAGAGTTGGTAGAGTGGCATGTAAAGGATGAAAGAAGAAAGACATGAAAGGTTACAAGGAACTGTGGAATAATTTGAAAGAGTTGGAATAATCTGTGTCTAAGAGGTGATTTTTTTTTTTTCCTTTTTTTATATGGATTTTTTTAATTTATAGTAGTAGTATATATTACAATTCATACTGCACTTATAGAGCATCTTTTTACACAAAACAGTTTGTATACAAAGTATATTCGTACCATTCAGGTCTTCAATCATGCATTTAGAATAATGATATCCATCTTATTCAACCACTTTAACTTTTTTTCCCTCCATCCCCCTTGCTCCCTCCTTTCCCCTCCCTTCCCTTTGACCATTATAGTGTTCTGATAGAGGTGATTTATTTGTGCTCCTTCCATATTAGATTGGAAATGCTGGGTCTCCAAATGAATTAAAAATGGAACATGGGCTACATCATCCTAAGCATTTGTAAACAACTTCAGTCTGACTCCTTAAACTGATAGCCTCATCTAAAACTTGACTAGTATGTTAAAAGAAAAAAAGTTGTTTTAATATGAGTACCAATTTTTTTTTTTCTTATAAAGTTCTTCTGAAGATCCAACTGGTAGATAGACTGCCATGATGTGGGGAAAGAAATACAGGCTTTGGAACCTGAAAAGATTCAAGTTCAGTACCTCCAACAGGTGAGTGTCTAGGGAATGAACTACCAACTCTGAATCTCCTTTTCCTCATTTTGGAAATGAGAATGACAAGATGGTCTTTGCAGAACTAGAAGAGTTCAGAAATAAGTTTGTTATCTGATAAAGTGTAGTTGATATTATCGTTATATAATTTCTAAAATTCTTGTTAATAATATTGTATTAACAGTTAACGCATTTTGTATCACATAAATTCTTTAATGTGTCCTGTGTGGCAAGTCAGTTACAAATATGGAGCAAGTATGCCAAAATACTATTACTTCCCCTAAATAATACATTTTGATCAAGACAAACAACTGACATTCTATTTGATAAATTATCACTGTATCTTTCACATTAAAAAGTCAACATCTGTATACATTCTTCAATGAGTAAGCATATTTAAGAGATCTAGTTCTCTGGGGATGAGTATTTCTGTTAGCTTTATGAGCCATCTCCTCTAGTTTAACCTTTCCTTTCAATATTTGCTAGAGCATCCATTCAGCAGAATTATATTAAATTAAATATTAAAATCTTGTCATAAGGGAATGGGGTTAAGTGATAGCAGACATTCATAAGTGAAACCCTGAATAACTACATCTGTTTCTGCAAAGGCCTTGGAAATATCTTTTGAACACAACTTTAAAACCTAGGCAAACAGAGCACCAAATTACCCTCAGTTTTAACGTCTGACCAGGTCCATAACTTTCTGTAAAATATAAGATTAGAACTGTCCCATATCCTTAAAAAAAAAAATAGGAAATTCTCGGCCCTTACATCAAAATTCTCAAAAAAGTAGAAATGGTGTCTAACGAAAATAAGATTCATATTTTGACTCTGACATTAACCTATGATCAGCTTCTATTTCACAGCAAAATAAATACAGATTGAGTGAAGAATTTAAAAGTGAACGCCAGACTCTGTACACCCAGTGGGTTACAGATGTAGGAACGTGGTGGCAGAGAGCCACTCTACTTCCTTTAAAGTCCAAAAACATTTGGAAGGAAACCCCAAAAGGAAAGACGTCTGACAGACATGTTCTCTTTGGGGTTTTCTGCCTCGCTGTTTGCCAAGCTTCCTAGACCCCATTGCTTGTTAATAAAGTTCACTAAAAAGACTTTCTGAAATGCTGATTTCATAGAGTAAAACTTGCATTAAAGGAGTTTTTATATAGTCAAAGCTTCCTGCCATCTGTATTTCCCTTACTTCACAAATCCAAGGAAGCGTGACTTGGAAAGTTACAAGCTGAAGGTGACATTTGACGCGCTCACTATCAGTGGGAGACGGAGTCCAAATACTGAATCCAAAACCAGAGACCATAGCTTAGACACTGCAACAGAGAAGCTGCTTAACCCCAAGGGGATCATTATACCCCTTGGTGTTTTTACTCCTGTAAAATGGAGAGTCGTGAAGATGCGCATTGTTCACTGTGTGAATTAACCCAAGAGAAGATACGGGAAATGATTTAAAAGCTAGATTTAAATTTCTCTGACTTTTACCACAGTAGCAAAATAAAGGGAAAAGATTTTTTAATTCCCTAGAGTACCAGGATTTAAAAATGGACATTGTAGTCCAACATGAAAAACAACAAAGAGCTAAAACTACTGATGCTAGTAGTCTAAAAACAATCTTTGGACCCTCAGCAGCATAATAATAATTGCAATAATACTTTTCATGAAATTAAATACAATTTTTTTTTTTTTTTTGCCAATTAAAAGGCAGCTGACTTCACTAAACCCAACTGATGTAGATATCATGGACATTTGCTATATTTATCATATGCAACTCTTTACTTAAACAAGCATTTAATGAGGGTATAAATATTTACATTCTCTGGATAACAGAAAGGAACATAAAATAGAGCTGAGCCCCTAAAGAAGAACCTAATCCATCCATACAACTGTCATATACTTAATGAAGAGATATTCCAATCCATTTAGCCATATTTGGTAGGGATAACAAGGATGGGTCTACTAAGCACTGTACAAGAACTTGGGTTGGCAGGGGAAAGGTGAAGTATACAAGAGAAACACAGTTTCAACACTTATAAATAGTGAACAAGCGTCGGTCCTCAAATTAAATTGGAAAAAAAAAATATAATGCAGCAACTTTTAAGATTATGGGACTTTAAAATTTTTAAGAGATGTAGATTAGAGAGATGAATGTACATAGAGATTGATATCTCTGCACACATATATATACATACTCTGTATGTGTGTGTATGTGTATTTGAAGAAATAACTCTTCATGATTTCAATCTATTAATCCTGCACATAAATCTTCAATCAGGTTATTCTGACCAGAAATACCTTCTACCTGTCCAAATCCCAGCTGACCCTCAAATCCACCTCTACCACAAAGTTCTTTTCACTAACTACCTGTGCACTGGATTAAAACAAATTTACAGCTTTGTGTTGGTAGGTTAATTGCAAGAAAGAACTTCAGGGGAAAAAATGACTCAAATAAAAAGCAGAATGGAAAAATTAACATTTGAAGAAACATAGGAATGAAGAAGGAAAACCTAGCCAAGGCAATGTCCTTGGGACAGAAACTCTACTGGCTTTATTTCCCATAACACTCTGCCCCACCTCCCACAATGGTCATTACCACCCAGCTCCACCTATCAAAACCATGTGCCTAACTCATAGCTCTGGTTCCTTCATTATTGCCAACCAACCATAGCTCTGCATGTGTGTGTGTGTGTGTGTGTGTGTGTGTGTGTGTGTGTTGCTTGGGATTGAACCCAGGACCTCACACATGCTAGCAAAATGCTTTACTACTACACTACACTCACAGCTTTGTTTGTGTATATTTTTTTCAGAAAGCTTTTCTAATCTCTAATTTTATTACTTAGCTTTCATGTAAGAAAGCAACAGTTAAAAATTATAAAATCCATGAACCTGATAATTCTAAAGATCACCTTCATGTATAGTTCTTTTCATATAAAACCTGGTTACAGAATGAATATACTGGGAAATAAGATTCACTCCCCAATATTGTCTCTGTAAGAAAATATCATAGGAATTGACTTATCAACACAGATCCAAGAGAAGAAATTTAGAACACTTGAGTATTTATTTACGTCTGAATTCTGATCACTCAGAATAAGGAAGCTTGTCCAAATGGGAAGATGGCAAACTCCTGGTGATTTAAACACAGTTTCTTGCCAGGCAAATGATTATGTTTAAGCTCCATATTGTTGAAAAATATGCCACTATTCAGAAATGTCCTGGGTGACCTGACTCGAATAGTTCCATGTTACCATCCATTAAGGATCACAAAAGCTAACCGTGAGCACAGAAGGGTAACCCTGATGTCTAAGACAGCCTGGTACATGAAGAGAGAAGGCAAGTCCTGTTTTAAAGACATTTGTATATACCTATATTTTAAGTGTACTATCAACCAAACAAAATATTTCCGGAAGTTAAATTCGGCTCACCTGGGCAGTAATTGCAATACCTATTTAAGTTAACAGTAGTCAGAACTCGTATTCTAAACATTGCTTTTCTTATTAAGCCTTCAAGCAGGCTGGACAATCACTTTTGAGTAAGCATTTTTCTGTTAAAATGCTAGTTCTCTAATATATCATTTTGTTTTATCTCTTTTAAAGACCATGTGTTATATGACAGTGACCCATAAAGTTATGGGTCCATGCAGTCTAGCTCCTTGGTTGATTAGGGGTAATAAAAAGAAACAGAACTAAAAAGTTATATGTGAAAGGGGGTATAAGAGGAGAGAAGAAAGGGTCAGGGAAAGTTACAGCACAGAGTGAATAAGCATAAAGAAAGCCAGAAGACTTGGAGGAGCTCAGAGCTAATGAAAAAAACAAGAGCACAGAGTAGGGGAGGGAAGGATGTGAAAGCCAGCTGGAATAAGAGAAAGCAAGGAACACAGGAGCCAACAGAAATCCAAGGACAGAAAGTATTGAAGATTGAAGGGAACAGGAAATTTATTGGAAACCAAGTTGTTTTTCCTCTTGTATCCAATGCAATTCTATTCCAGGCTGAACTCTAGTCTCAACCTCAAAGAGGACAGAAAGGAAGTCAAAACTCACAGCAGTCTTTTTTTTCTCATGGGCAGGAGCCAGGAGCTCTGGAAAGACGGATGAGAGGAAACATGATATGACAGCAGACTCTCTGACAGCAGATACAGGGGTAGAGGGTGGCAGTAGCATCCAGCACAATGTTTTCCACAAATGGGTGAAGTAAAAACAAAGACAGTTGGATTCCAACTCAGAGCAACTGAATCAGAATTTCCAGCATATTTAATAAACACCTCAGGTGATTCCTGTCACCAGGAAAGAAAACACTGGCATAGTGGTGAAAACTACAGGCTCTGGAATCAGAGTTGCCTGAGTTCAAATCCTAGCTCTGTTTTTTTACTAGCTGCTTGCCATGAGCAAGTTATTTAAACTTTCTGGACCACATTTACTAAATCTTCGAAATGTATTATTGTGAGGATTAAAAGAGTTATTGCATGTTAAGTAACTGTGCAGTACTTGGAACATATTGGGAATTAAATAGTGGTAGCTGTACAGTTATAAAAGTCCTTAGAATAGGAAACTCACATAAAATAATATATCTTAACTAATTAAGAAATAAAAGATGAAGAGGATACAAATGGTTATAACTTTTATAAAACACCAAGGAGCACAATTCCTAATGACACAAACACTAAGCCATGAGCCCCAGGGTTTCTGGCCTTGGTCTCAGCATGCATAAGGTAGGCATTTCCCTTCAGGAATCAAAATGTGACTTGTCTTGTTGTAAAACTTTTTTTCAAAAGTGCATATAAATCAATTCTAATAAAAGGTAGCACCAAGATCTCATGTTAGAATCCTCATGTTAGAGAGATGAGGATTTCTCTTAAAATGGAATAATTCCAGGACTTGACTGATGCTGAGACACTCAAAGAATCAGGTACCATGAGACTGCTGAGACTCATCCTTTTGGTAACCTACCTTATTTCACCAAAGAATGTGAAATAATATAAAGAGAACAGATTCTCTTTAGTTATATCCCAATATATTATTTCCAGTGATTATCTACTCCTTCTGTAGAAACTTGCTTGTATCATTCTCTGCCTTTCCCTTTGTGCTAAGATACATCTTGTTATGTTTGTAAATAGCAACACACCTCTGTAGTTAACAAGCTCCACCACACTCTCAAGTTCTTTACCCAACATTCCTGTGACCTCCTGGCCTGACATGAGGCGTTGATTCCTCATGCAGAGGACACTTCTCTTGGAACCATCCCACATAGACTGCTTGGTCTCCCTTGCTCATGACTGGAAGTATGGACAGTATCTTGAGTTTCTATTACTTCTTAAAGACTCTCACTTCTTCTATTTGGATAAAATCCCTTGCTCCTTTGGGACCCTGGTGATTTGGCCATATTGTCTTTATTCGTGGCTTGATGATTTAAATCATTTCACTTTCCAAAGCTATTCAAAATTAGGTCACAATAGTTCCATTCATCCCAAATACTAAGACCATTCTGCAGTGCATCCAATGTCCTGGTGGACTTCCTACCCATTATTTGTTTTTTAGTGAAATTTGCTGGACTTTTACTCTATTGCAGCCATTAATTCACATGATCATAAAAATCGCTTTTTATTGTTTATGGAGGCTCACCTATTAAACTCCTAGCCAAATACCTATTCTTTCAACTCTTTATCATTCCCATGATTAAATCATGGACCTTAAATCAATATCACTAGTCTGTGGAACTCTTTCCCCTCAGCTGTCAAATGTCTTACAGCAACAAAGAAGGCCTTAAGCATAGCAATGGGCCTGGCACCTGTTATTTGAAGAATTATGGTGTAAAAATGAAACAGAATTCTCTTAAGATGAATGAGTTCATTGTCTGAGGTACATCTTTTGCTCCAAACAATGGTATTGATTTAAATATGAAATAGTGCCAAAAAGATATAAGCCATAAAGATTAGAAATGTGAAGAGGTCAGTGACAATGACAGATAAAGCAGAAAAGAGGAAAACTATATGCATAATTACAGCAAACAATAAAATTTAAACTTGCCTTAGGAAGGTGAGTACTCAGAAAAGAGCTTTTAAGAGATACATCTAAAACAAAATAATAGATAAATGCACATGCCAAACACAGTAAAAAAGGGTTATTTTTTGCTAGTTCTTCAAAAAAATATGTAAAACAGATACAAAAGTATACATGAGGGTCAAAAGAATCAAAAAGTTCTACATGATACTTTTGAATAAACCGATATAAAGTACAGAAAAGAGAGAAAGCAGAGAGAAAGTGAACCAGGAGCAAAACCTGTCCAAGCAAAATAAAAGGGATGAAAAATCAGTACTACCTTACAGTTATAGCAGGAAGTTCTAGTGTGCTATTGCTGCACAATAGGGGGACTGCAGATAACAATAATGCACTGTGCATTTCAAAAACTAGATTAAAGATTTTAAAGTTTTCATAATAAAGAAATCTTAACTGTTTCAGTTTATGGAAATGTTTAATCTGATTTTAATATTCTACAATGTATCGAAACATCCCATGTAACCAATATTTTGAGTTCATTTCCTATCATGGAGCAGAGATTCTAGTAAAAATCCTAGGTATTAATTAGGACATCTGAAGGGCTACAAACTAAAAGCAAGGAAGAAGGGGAAAAGTCAAGCCCTAACCAACAAATTAGACCCAACCTCATACCAACTAAGCACCTTATTGATTTAAGGTAATTAAATCTCTACATTTACTGCTTGCCAAAAAGAAAAAAAAAAATCCTTTCTTGAGAAAGAAGAATCATTTAAAGCCTCAAACCATGTCATAGTTCATACCAGATATCTAATATACAATCTAAATTTAGTAAGCAAAACAAGGAGGGAAAATGTATGCAACAGTTTGACTGTAAACCTGGATTTTTAAGTTAGCAAAGGAATCAAAGGAATCTAGAGTGATTCTGATAGATATTTAGAAATTATGATAAGATAGAGAGTTGTGATAGAGAAGTAAAGTCTGTCATTAAAAATCTCACAGAAATGCTTTAAATGAAATATATAAAAATTAAAATTAAAAATTCAATACATTAGATTACCAATAAACCAGACAAAGCTAAAGAGGGAATTAGTGAAAGGAAATATAAGTGAGAAGAAAATATTCATATTGGCCATGGAGAAAAAATAAATGCTGCAGAACACAAAAATTAATAGAAGAAAGCCAACAACCATTAAATCATGGATCTAAGAAGTGCTAAAAACTCTTACCTAGGCAGATAGATGGAAAACTAAACCTAGACATATCATAGTATATGCTTAGAAACCAAAACAAAAAGAATGAAAAGTATACTATTATCAAGCAAAATATAGGAAAAGTACCTAATTTTATTGTTTTCAGCTTGAGAAATATGCATTTCATACTGCTGTCATGTATTTTAGTTCTTTATATAGGATATATGTATATATGAATGTTCTTTTATGGTTATGACCATTTTATAAATCCGTGTGTGTAGTTATATACACATGTGGATGTACATGTGTTATTTCAAAGTATAACTGAAAGAAATCACCAGCAGGCTTTTTACTAAAGAAAACATTGAAGCAATTATTTATGGTTGAAGGAAAATCAGAATGGAGATGAAAAATGAAGGAAAATCAAAGGAAAGGGAAATACGCATATAAATATAAATAGATATTGACTGAATACATGTTTTATAAATATACCAAATAGAGAATGAATATATATGACAATAAAAATAAAAATCAGAAGGCTGTAAATGGAATTAATGTGCTATATTTTCATTTTAATAAGTTATATTAGTACTACTTTGTATTATATTTTAACAAATCAAGGTTGTGTGTTGATATATGTAGCAATTAAGAGTAGAGTACAAATAGCATATAACTAAATGCTAATGAAGGAGAAAGATAAATATTAAAAATGAAGTATTTAAAATACACCAAAAAAGAAGGAATAAAAAAGGGGAGGAAGAAAGAATGTATGAAATAAATAGAAAACAAACAGTGAGATACTAATTTGGTTCCTATCTTAATCCCCAATAATCATAACATACTTAATAAATTAACTAAGAGAAACAAGGTTGCAAACTAAAAATATATAATTACATTGCTCTTTCATTAAATTTAAGAAAAAAATTATAATATATTCAGGTTAAATTCTATACTTTGGATTATAATTTTTACTGACAGCAAACATGAAGGATCAGGATGAAATTGTGAATAACACTAAATTTAATCTCACATAATCTAAAATTTTACTTTTAGAAATATAATAAGTTTGAAACACTGTGCTAGAATTTAGGTCTTGGGAATTTGTTGTTGTTGTTGAAGCAAGGTATGTTAATATTGAGGAGATTAAGTTACTGTTTAAGCAGCACTTGAAAATAAAGAGATATTGCTTTACTGGGAACCTGAAATTTAATCAAAACGTTATAACACACCAGTTAAACCAGCTTCATTACACCCATTTTGATAGAAACAAGTATAGACAAGTATGGAAAATAAGCCAGGTCCTAAGAAATAGCTTTAGCCACAGAATGAGCAAATTTAACCTCTTAGTCTATCAAGAAAATTTTCTGAAAAACCATTTTCATTAGCAAATATACCTTGTCCCAAAGAATTGAATTAATGGACCCATGGTACTGTAAGCCTTTCCTTTACTGGTCTCTAAATTGCTAAAGTTCATACAATGAAAAAATAAAACTACATAAAGAAAGGTAAGATTTCTATGCAATGAAAAGGTTAGACAATGACAATATCCATCTATACTTAGACCAAACTCTACTGACAATATGTTCTAATTCTTATTGATTTTGTCCTAATTTAACAATTGTTAATTTTAACAATTAAACAAATATTTATCATGGTACTACAATGTGCCAATCATAGTTTTAGACTCTGAACAAATGTTAGGAATTTCAGAAGTATATGATGCTTATGGCCTAGAAGGTTTAACAGTCATTTGTTCACATAGTGAACAAATCAGTACTTGTTGGCCATCAAATCTGTAATGGGACACTCCATTAGGTACTGAGAATCCAGTGATGAATTGTTTCCTTGCTCTTATTGCATTTAATTTCTGGCCAGGAGATTAAACATCAAATAATGCTAAAACAGATATATAAGCCATATTATATATTATATATAATAAACAGGTCTCTATGCAATAAAAAATATAATGCAGTCTACTGGCCTTAAGAGTTTGGGAAATATTTCATGAGAAAGTAATATTCAGATTGATAGCTGAAGGTTGAGTAGAAGCTAATTAGTTGAAAAAGAATTTTCCTAAGAGAGTGAAAAACAAGCCAATACCATGTTTCCAGAAGAAACATGATTTATAGAGAACTCAAAGAAGGCCACTGTGGCTAAAGTGGCAAGAACAAGAGAGAATAGTTTAAGATGATGTTGGTGAGTGAAAAGAAGAAAAGAAAAACTTCAGAAAAGAGAAGCTTCAGAGAATGCATTTAAAAATTGTGTTGTCCATTCATAAGAGCAATGAGGATTGAAGGATGGTTGTGAAATAGGAGAATAGAAACATTGTATTTGTAATAATGAACATTTCTCATTTACATAGACAGTGGATTGAGGAGGGATGTATGGAAAGTAACAAGATAACTGAACAGTCCAATCATTCATATGCATGACAATGAAAATTGGTGGTAGCAGCAAACTTGGAAAATCAGATGCATTTGAAGGAATTTCAACATGGAAAAATTGCAGGGCTCTATGATACCCTGGGTGTGGGGAAAACAAAGGAAAAGGAGCTTTTGGTTTGTGCCTTGGAATAACTGAATTAATTGTGATGGCCCTCCCTGCATAGGGCATGTTAGAGAAGGCTGAAGGCTGGAAGAAGTAGAAAATGAATGCAATTTTGGAAATGTCGAATTTTAATTGCTTTTGAGAGATCTGAGTAGCGATGTCAAGTGAGTAGCTGAACATCAGGACTGCAGTTCAAGAGAAAGATGGGAATATAAATCTGCAAGACATATACAATCAAATAATAAGTAAAACTCTGAACATGGTTAAGAAACTTTGGGAGAAATACAGACAAGTCATGAGAAACCAGGCAAATAAAGGCCACTCAGCCTGCCAAGGAGATTGAGGAACCAAAGAGGCAGGGCTTATGGCAGTAAAGGTTTGTTACAAGAGAAGCCAGAGAAGGAGATAATTTCCAAAGGCCAAGTGTCAGGTGTCAGTGCTGCTGTGAGTTCAACTAGGAAGAGACATATAAAAAACTTACAGTTCAACAGAATTGAGACAAAAACAAAATTATTCATAAAATGCTAGAGACACAGAGAAAAATGAATGAACTTTGAAGGGAGAAAATAGTTGGACAAAAGAAGTGACTTTTAAACTATATTTGAGAGATGCATAGGAGTTTCCTTGACAGAACAGTTGGAGGATAAAAAGGGAATATTTAGAGAGGGTTTAGCTATTTCTCCAGAAAGGAACAAGAAGTCTGCATTGGGCTGATGTGAGTCCCAGAATCTCTTTACCTTCATCATATTCCTTCATCAATAATGCTTGTCATTGTCAATGCACTGCTTCCATGTCATAACAGGGCAATAGACCTTCTTACCTATCAGTTTATCCTTTATCATTTTTATCTTTTTGTGGGCTTTCCCACAAAATGCAAAAATCAGAACATAGAGGGAGACAGGGAAATATAAGATTCACCCAGCAGTAGAAGTCAAGTCATATCATCTCAAACTTTAGAAATAAATGTGCAGGATTTCTGATTATCATACAGACTGAACAATTAAGTAAAGGATGTGAACAAAGTTATAATAAGAAGCTTAAAACATAATGTAGGAGCCAGGCACAGTAGTGCACGCCTATAAGCCCAGCAGCTCAGGAGGCTGAGGAAGGAGGTTCACAAGTTCAAAGCCAGCTTCAGCAACTTAGCAAGGCCCTAAAACACTTAGTGAGACCCTATCTCAAAACAAAATTTTAAAGGGCCGGGGGTGTGGTTCAGTGGTAAAGTGTACCTGGATTAAAATAAAAATAAAAATAAAAAATATAGAAAAATTCAACAACATCAAACAACATGTGAGATGAAGAATCACCCTCCCCTCTACCACTGACACCAACAGTCTGAGTTAGAAGGCCCTGGCCCTCTTTTAAGGAATGAGAAACAAAGTCTTTTTATGAATCCACAATTGCAGAATTCCTACTTCTAGAGTTAAGATTATAATTTCACATATTGTTATACTAAACTGAGAAAACATTATAGAAAAATGAATATTAGAATAGTTGATTTAATGACACAACAAAATTATGCTTCTCCACTAAAATATTACAATAAGGCCTATTACTATTTTGTACACAAGATGAATTGGGAATACTTTTGTATTCAGTACCTGTAAGTTAAAAAAAAATGATAATAATACCTAAGCCCTCATAAGGGTCCCTCCATTTTAACATGTTTTAATATTTACTCCACAATTATTACCATTATTTAATATTTTGTAAAGTTATAAATTTTAAGCTTTTTAAGGGAAAAGTAAATATATTTATAATTTTTTCTTCATTCATCTAATTATTTTGTTGAAGTGTATTAAAGTATTATTATGTGGATACTACTAAGTTGACTATTATCTTTACATGGGCTTTCAGGAATAACGTGGGAATAAATTTTAGACTGCGATAGCCATTATTTACACTTTTATTCAAGATTGCTCAAGCTTGTTGATGCACAGATACATCAGGGATAATTAATGATCTGAAGGATAATTTCATCCTACTATGTCTTCCTAACCTCTGTGTTGGCTTTATTTCATTTTCTGCCTTATGTTGTGACACATACGTCATCTTTGTTACACAGTATAAGGAGGGAAATTAGAATAAGGTTAATGTCCTTGAAAAAAAAAAATGCCTGTGTATGTAAATGACATTAGATAATGCATCCCGTCCAAGAAAAACACAGAAATAATCATTTTCTTTAGATGACCTGCAAATGGTCAGGGATAGAGATTTTGCTGGGTTTGACCTGTAGCGATGAGTCTACTGGTTCACAGTAGAGATGATGGGAAACCCTTTAAGGGGCACAGCCCACAGGCAGAAATGCCGCAAGAAGGGGCGCAGAGATGACATAAAGGGAGAAGAGGACACTAAGAGGTCGGTAAGAGAGAGGCCCGCTGGCAGTGTGCATGAGGGTGGGGACACCCTAGGCCGCGAGGTGGTACCTGCGCTGAGTCGAGCGCCCCTGCCACTGAATCCCCGATCCAGAGATGCTCCCGGAGAAGCTGCTGGTAGCTGAGGCAGTGCTTCACAGCGGATGGCACATTCCCCATGGCGGGGCCTGGGGCTGCAGTCGGCGATGGGAGGGAGCCTGCGGGACGATGCGGGGCGGGCACCGCGCTGGGAAACTGCGCTAGTCTTAGAACGCGCGCCTCCAGTGCGTGGGCGGCGAGCACCAGCCCTGCTCTGCGCACTGCGGCGGCGCGGACTGGGGTGGGGTGCAGGCGCTAGCCAGCGACTGTGCCGGGGACAGGGGTACAATAGATACCTGCGTTGGACACAGGGGACCAGGAGAGAACAGAACCAAAGAACTGGCTGGATGAGCTCAGGAAACGTGCATTTTTCTGAGAGCTCTGCACTCGGGGCTGGCGGTATCTATTTGCACATACCCACCTATCGCACTTCTCACCTACTTCAGATATTACATAGAAAAACAGAGGTTTAAATGAAAGGAAGGGGGCATGCGTTTTTGTATCAGTGAGTTTTTTTCTTTCCTAGCACGGTGTAGCTCAGTGTAATTTTTTTTTTTTTTTTCATCATTGAGCTCATTTGAGTTTATTTTTTATGACAAAAAAAAAAAAAACTGTACTTCAAAATCTTGAGGCAGTTTACAAGGTTAAAACACCTATACAATAGTCTAATGAAGAAGAAAAGATAGAAGGTCCTAAATTAGGGAAGAGTCAGTAAATCATCAGTATGTTGGTGCTGCTAGTTAAATGCTGAAATGGAATTATGTTTTTTTTTTTTTTTTTTTTTTTTTTTTTTAAGACACGTGGCTCAAGGCTCAAAGTTATTGAAGCCCGAATTCATTCAAATGGAAAATTCTTCAAAAATTCTTAGGACATTAAATTTAGAGAAATCCTTAGAAAGTGGGAAATTTGGAAGATGGTTCTGGAGCTGACCACTGCCTGCATTCACCTAAGTCCCCTTCACAAGCACAAGCACACTTGAACTGTTGCACTATAAAACTTCGGAGTGTGCTCAGCAGCCTGCAACTGAAAAGATACAGTCATCAAGACTAGTCTCGTGCAGGGTATCCGGAGTCTCCTGGACACCCAGCTAGGTGTCCATGACCAGGGATACCTCTTGGCCATACTGTTTCTAGCAGCAAATACAAATTGGGAGCAGACTGCTGCACACACAGTTACCAGAACCCCCTAAAAGTATCAAAAGATCACCTTGCAAAATACATTTAGAAGAATTTATTATTCAGAATTATTATTATTTTTTAAACACATTACTGCTTGTGTGGTGGTAAGACTTCCACTGGTAAAAGAGGGCCCAGAGGATTTTTCAGTGAAACAACACCAGAAAGGGCAGAGGATAAGATCTTAGACCCTCACAGCTTTGACCAGGGATGGTTAGGTTGGAGCATGCTCTGAGATGCTACAGTGAAGTCATGCAGTTAATGGATACCTCTAAAACCTTCTAAAACACCAAAACTCCAGTTGCTATTTACTTGAACATTGTTATTTTATAGGTATATATCCACAGAACCAAATCTTCACTAGATAGTGTTTCCAGCAGAGCTCAGCTGTTAATTACTTTTCTACTACAATTGAAATGAAGCATATAGGTTGCATTAATGTCTACTAACATTTTCCTCACTGTGTTGCAATTCTGTAATGGCGTATGATGTTTGAAAGAATTTACAAAGATTCAATTTACACAAGAAATTGTAACTTTCAAAATGGAGTTAATCATTTGAAATTTCAAAAAGTTTTTCAATTAAAGAGGTTGAATACGTTTCATTCAAAGGCTGAACTTTTGGAGAACACCGCCTCTAAGATAAACTAAATGTTGTATGAGGTAAGGTAAGGAGTGGGAGAGATATCAAATGGACTTGTTTTAATAATGAGAAAAAACATGTAGAAATAAATTTTACTGCTTAGTGGTGTTCTAAATTGAAAAGGTCTTAAGAATTTTTTAAATATTTCTATTAGTTGACCATAGTAATATAGTTTTTTTAACAGAAGAACATTATAAGTATGCAAATATTTGTGAGTTTTATCTGAGTGCACTTCATATGATAAAATGCCATAATCTCAAAAATTTAAATTTAAATGAATAAAAGGGAGTGACAGTATATGTGCTTTTACTGGTAAGTTTTCATATGCAATCATGAATGCTTACAATTATTAAATTTTAACAGATTATGCTCTTGTAATTAATATTAGTGTACAACTTTATGTTTTCATCATAAAGGGTCACAGGAGGAAAAAGGTAAGGAGTGGGAGAGATATCAAATGGACTTGTTTTAATAATGAGAAGTTGTAATATGTACCCATCACTTGCAAGTCTAAAAAGCTCAATGTAAAATAAGGATAAAGCAAACCTTTTGGACATAAGTATCCGCTTAACTCTTCTTAATGTAAACTTCTTAGAGGTTCCCCACAACAGATGAGAAGTTATGTGTCTTAAAATGGCTCTTTTATTTTTTTTCATGATGAGACTTAGTTACCTTTCCAACATCATCTCCTTCCTGTTCCCTAAAATTACCTGCACACAAATCAACTTATGCATGATTCCCCAAGTTTCAAAACTCTCTAATGATATCCTATCATTCTCATTCTGTTACTTACTATAGAAATTTTGGGAGATGTGAGAGATACATGAAGATATCAATGAAGCCATCCATCATTCTCATTATAGAAACATTTAATATACTTTCTGAGAAAAGTATTTTCCCATATGTGCTTTTTATTCTGCCCTTCTCATTTGATTTTAAATTTGTTGAAACAATGATGCTGATGACTACACAATATCCATAGATATGTATTTGATAAATCAATATCATTTTTTATAATAATCCTCCGAAGTATAGCTCAGTATTCAGTTATTTTTGAGAGGGAAGCAGTATCAAGCATATGATCATATGGAAGTTTTTATACAAATAATTATCTAATTAATCTTTCAAAATAACATGGCAGTGTAAATTTGCCACTAGAATGCTGTTCCTGTCCTAGTTTTTTTTTTTTTCCAATATACAGTATTTTCTTGTGTAGTTGGTAATTTGCTTATAAATGCTTATCTTTGATGATGGTTAAGCATTTTTTTTTTTTCCTGTGACAATCTTCTATGGGATATTGAAACAACTCTAACAAATGTTTTAATTTCTGCTTGTCTGGGATTTCTAATGAGTTTGATTTTATTTCATAAAATTAATTATTTTTTGCTGTTGTTAACATAATAGTTTGAAGTACCATAAGAATGTTGTGAATCTAGTACTTAAAACCATGCATTCTAGTACTTGCCTTCAGTTTCCTTTCAAGGCTTTAGTTTCTCACTCATGGAAACAAGTGAAACTTTTCTACTTGCTATATATAACATGGCCTTTTGAGACCAGTGATTCATGCTCAGGGCTCAATTGGCTGGCTACCTGTCCTCACATCGTCATCAGTATAGATGTACCTTCCCATGTGGTGCTTAAAACTTCAGCCCCAGGCTGCCAAGGCTTGTGCCTTCTTGTGAATTTCTTGGCATTGTTTGACCCCTGGATATATGTCCTTGTTATCAGTGGTTGGGGGTAGAAGAGCCATTCAAATCATCTTAGTCCTTAATTCCTTAACAGAATTCTGACTTGAAACTTTTTCTATGATAATTGTGTTAGTGCCATACTTTTCACTGCATTCTGGAGTTGCTATCACTTCTACAAAGGTAAAGATAGGGAACAAAAGATGTTAAATTAAGCTAAGAACACTGAATTTGACTCAGCCTGATAATATTACAATATAGTTCTGATGTCTTGGCTAATCCACAAAAAAGAAAATTAGACTGAAACCACACACTCTCTATACTAATTCCCATCCTTCTCACTATTTCTTCTTTGTATAAAATGACCATAATAAACGGCAGGGTTGTGTAATGACTTTCTTCTCAGCAAAGGGTTTCAAAAATGGAATGAGGAGGGAATTGTGTTTCCAACTAAGAGTAGGTAGACTGGCTTTATCAATTCTCTCAAGTGGCAAGTACTTGGTGGGAAAGACCCAGTTAAAATTGTCTGATATTCTGTGAATCTCTTTGGTCTCAAAGATGGCTATATGTAAGTTTGTCTAACAGCATGAATAGAATCAGCAGTCAGTGAGTAAGTCAAAATTCTTATAGTAATAAGTGCCAAACTGGCATTTGGCCAGGTACCTACTGGACAGGGATCAAAGACACATATGGTTAATCTCAAGCAATGATACCATAGAACTTTGGCAAATATCACAGCAGTAATGTGCTTCAACCTTGAACAATAAAAAAAGAAAGAATAAGAACAACTAGGATAGCAATACTAGATGATACCTAAGGGGAAGCAAAGCTTTCATCATCTCAGCTTTATTGCTAAAAAATTCAGATAACTTCTCACATATGTTGTTTCTGGATTACCTAAATTGATGGGGGAGGATAAGGGAGTTTTTAAAACATTTTTGGCATTTGGTCACTAAAAAGTTCCATTAACAATAGCATTGTTCGATACAGAGCATTCTTTTGAGAATAAGTAATGAGTTTTATTTTACTGAAGTAACTTCCCACTCCCAGGTGATGGATAATTGGCACTAGTTACCAGATACAGAGCAAAGTCATAGCCACATTATCCAAATACAGGAGTTTATTTATTCTCTCACTAATTCAAAAAGATACAAAAGTACTAATTTTGCCAAATGTATTAAAAAATAAAAGACACAGACACGTATTGATCATTAGGTATTTCCAGCTTATTAGATGGCTGCAGTGCACATATTTTTTGTCACTGTATGTAAAAGTATCTTTTTATTCCATTAACTGTGAACTTAACCTCTATTTAGAAAATATTTTTATCATTTGATATTTTTTGGTGGATTGTAATAAATGTGACATTAACACATAAACTAGACTAACTCTTACCTCTGGATAATATGATTTTTTAAATCTGTGTAAGTAGTATTGAATGAGAAATAAAGTGATCTTTATGAAGTATAAAGCACATTGTGTTTTTCCTTGCACATAGTAGGTGCCCAATAACTTAGATTTCTATCTCCTATTCTTGAATCAAATTAGTCCATTGTTTAAAAAAAAATGATGTGGATGCTAACACTCAACAAGGGGGGAGGAATAGAAGGAAGTTCAATGGATTAGACAAAGGGGAATGAAGGGAAGGGAGGGGGAATAAGAGTAGAAAAGACAATAGAATGAATCTGACATAACTTTCTTATACACATATATGAATGCACTACAGTGAATCTCACCATTGTGTACATCCACAAAACTAGGATCCTAATTAGAATATGATATACTTGTATAATTTTTTGCTAAAATAGATTCTACTGTCATATATAACTAAAAAGAACAAATTTAAAAAAAAATCTATGTGACTTTGTCCCCAGTTAGAGAAACTCTGAACAACCCAAGTTTAATGACTTCTCTAGAATGTTCAGTCTACCAAAGGGACATTTTTAAAATTTCATTCTCAAAGGCTAATGGAAATATAAACATGAGAAGATATTTAAGATATGCATTTTTGGTTTTAAAGACCTCACATTCCATCCTTGACATCTAAAGAAAAATAAATATTAGCAGATACATTTTAATTAGGAAGTGTGAGAAATCAAATTCCAAAGTTATATTATGTGGATACAAAGCATTTTAAAGTGGAATTAGCATATCAAATGTTTATTGCATATTCAATTGCATAATAAATATATCATAAGACCAAATGGGGCCTAATGAGGAATAAAGCCATCTTTAACAAAAGAAACTTCTAATTTGATAATGAAATATGCTCTGCTCAAATGTCTGTAACAGGGCAGAATGCTGGTAAGTGCCATGTGACATCATTTTAGAGTCATGGAGAGGAAGGCAATAAGATCCTCATGGAGCTGAGATGAGAAAACTTGAGCCAGGATGCCATGTTGGGAGGACCAAGGTGACGGAGCCTATCATCAGGAAGGGAAGCACAGAAAAGGGTGAGAAAGAGCAATAGACAGCAGTCCACTTTGCTAGTCCACCAAGAAATAACAAGCCATGAAAATAAAGATCTCCATAAAAGTCCCTGACTTAATGAGATTTTTTTTTACCTTCTTGTTATGATTTCCTTTATTGTGCACATTATAGGTAAAATGCCCATTTTAAATTTTACCACAGGAATGATCATAAGCACATAAATCCTCTAAAAGGTGTTAAAAAGACTATTTTTAAAGCATTTGTTTTGCAATGCACACTTTTTATGTTCAGCTTTAGATGTTTTAAAATGTGTCATATCTGTTGCCCATGGGCAGCAGAGGAAAGATAATGTTAGTTACAGGACTAAACCTATGAAGCACTTCTCCAGGTATTTTAACTCATGTGCATGAATTATTATATCCAATTTACAGATGAAGAAACTGAGACTGAGAGATGGTAAACTACAACTCTAAAGTAATAGGAGAAGAGAGTGGATTTAATTTTGTGCCTGTCAAAGTCTTTGCTCTTTCTTTTTCATCTCATGAAATATTCAAGAATAAATAAGTAGACATCCTTCATTCACATGGTCACTTGCCCCTCATTTTTTAGCAAAAGAAACCCTTGATCAAAGAGCTAAATTTTTTTTCTCCAGTGGAAGTTCTGGGGTTTGTTTTCTATATTTTTATTGGTGCATTGTAATTATACATGATGGTGGAATTCATTGTTATATGTCTGTAAATGTATACAGTAAACAATATGATTGAACCCGAGCTTCTGACTCTTCATCCTATAAGAGTTCTAGACTATATCAGATAGAGTCAATCTTGTACTAAATATAAAACCCCTAAGGATGTTTCAGGCTGGTGACATAATTACTATCCATGGTTCAAGAATCCTCCCAATAACTTCAGCAGTGTGTGCTCTGCCTCCTCAGAGGGTCAAAGCTACAGTTCTTGGTCTTCAAAGGAGGCTTAGGGAGGAGTCTCCACCTTGAAAGTCATGTGTAATGGAGTGGAGTTTTTCATTTCATAAACCATTCCAGTCGTGGATTTACTATGGGTGTGCAATGTTCAAGATAATGTGTGCGTCTAATAGGAATTATGAGTTTGTAGTTCCTCACTACTTCTTTCCTTTCCCCTCTGCCATAGCCTGGCATACTCATTAGTATCTTTTACCACATATCATGTGGTTTTGTTTTGTTTCTTTCCTAAGCTAATGAGGTTTTACTCTACTATTTAAGGAAGTCTTTCCATCAGGGAAAAAGTATTTTCCTTGCCAGAACTTACTAGATTTCTCTTGGAAGTACAATTCTCTAAAGAATTCATAAAAATTGATTGGATAATGGAATTCTTTCTAGGATGTCATCACTCCAAGAACCCTTTAGTTGAATATTATAAGGGAAAAAGTCATAGGAGTGCTTTAGTAACTGGCATTATTCAGTGCCCTGCATTTCACTAGCCTCAAATCTCCACAAAATTCACAAATAAAATAAACTGAGGTAAAACCATTACTCTTCATGGTAATGATCTATAGTTATTCCTTAATAAAAATGTCAGTTGTTTAACTTCCCAAAACTCTTACTTGATATTTGTATAACTTTTCACTCATTCATTTAAAGGTGGAATTAACATGTAAATGTTATATATGTCAGAGACCTAGGAGGAAGGAGGTTGGGGGAAGTGGAACAGGAAACTCAAAACAATTGAGATCTTTCTCCTCCCACTCAATTTCTGCTCCATTGCCATCCATTTCATCTATCTCCCCTCCATGGTGTATGAAGACATTTTGTAGTAATTACATCATCCCCTCAGAAACTTTTCCTTATCTCATATATGTCCATGGAGAGTTCTGATTCTCAGTAATTCATAGTTTGGTTAACAGAAGCTTAAAAATAAATTAGTAAGTTCAAATTAATTTGGATTATATGCAACATTTGGAAAATACTATTGAACATTAAACTTCATCTTCAACAGTAGAATAGCTTAAATTGGCTCTTCACAACTTCAGCAGTATTGAGATTTGGAGTCTAACAGATTCTTTGTTGTAGGAGCTGTCCTGTGCCCTGTAGGAATTTTAGCAGAATCCTTAGCCTCTACCCACTAGATGTACCCTGGGATGCAAAAATCCCAAGGATTTTTAGTAGAGTAAAACCCAAGGATTTTTGCATAGGGGAGCACTGGTTGAAATAATGATGATGATTATGAGGAGGAGGAGGAGGACCAAGAGGAGAAGAAAGAGAAGGACAACATTTATTGAGCATTTATCATGTACCATGCACCATTCTATGTACTTTATGTGTATACGCTCATGAGAAAGGTCCTATGATTCTTATTTTATAGATGAGGCAATTTGAGCATAGAGAAGTTAACTAAGTCACTAGCACTACATGGCTAGCAAGAGAATACAAATTCAAACCCAGTCTGGCTTCAGAGTCTACATTTTTACTCATGAGGCTAAAGCTGCCTTGCTGAAATCACACTAAGCAAGAGTGAAATCCATCAAACACACAGATTATTTTAAGCTTAAAGTCCTTCTTATTGTTTCAAATATTTAGACTTTGGAAATGATACTTCCTACAAATCCAAAACCTCTCCATAAGTAGGTTCCCTTAGTCCCTTGGCTCTATCATTGAGCTTTTGAAATCCCACCAAAAGACAGCTTCCCCAGGCAGAGATTTAAAGCTCAGGTCAAGGAGTTGTATTTCTGCAATCTCATCCCAAAAAAACATTGGAGACCCACCAATAACAAAAGGCTACTTACATAATTTATTGCTTTGTAATCATTTGAATATTAAGAGAATCAATTTATTTTTATTGAGAATCAATAGTTTGGAAGCACACAAATTATTTTATTAGAATTCACTCTATATTCCCTCACCATTCTGATATTAGTTTATAAATCTTGTTACACATGGCAACCAGGAGCTAGCTAAGAATGTGGTTGTCATAGAGTGCTTATCTAGCACATGTCAAGCCCTAGATTGGATCCCCAGTGCTACAGAATTATTAGTAACAATAATCAGCAAAAATTAAATTGCTTTTACCACTTCTCCATCTTAACTGTGCTGAGCAGAGTTCATATTTCTACAGAAAATAAAAATGATCATGAAGCATTACTTCTAAAGACTTAATCTCAGTGCTGTACCTTCAGAAAATCTGATGCATTTTTACTCTGAATCTTAAATAGCTTTGGTTTAACACTGAACATTAAATGAAATAAAGTCTAATAGCCAAAGGTTTATATTTACTCAAACAAAATTAATTTATGGAATTTTAAAAGACATGGTATATATTTTCCCCTTTCAATTTCTTAGAAAGCTTATGGAAATTATTTAACTTACATTTATTGATTGATTTCTATGTGCCAGGCACTAGTCTAACAGTTCTTCGTGTTTTCTCTACATATGAACCACCCTAAATAGGAACTTTAAAATCCCCATTTTGGACATGAAGAATCAGAACCACAGAGAGGTAAATAACTTGACCAAAATGGTGTAGTTAGAAAATGACTTAGCTGCCTTAAAGACTCAGCAGATTTGGTACCTGCTATGTTTTAGATATTAGGTGACTCCCAAAAGCTCATCTGTGAGACAAGTTTTAGAGGAGAAATGATTGGATTATGAGAGCCTTAACCCAATCAGTGAATTAATCTCCTGACGAGATTAACTGAGTGGTAATTGAAGGAGGGTAGGATATCTCTGGAGGAAGTGCATCAGTGGGGGCGTGCCTTTGGGGTATATAGTTTATATCTGGAGAGTGGAGTCTTTCTCTGCTTTTTGATCATCATGTGAGCTACTTCCCTCCACCACACTCTTCACCATGATGTTCTGTCTGCCTCACCTTGAACCCAGAAGAATGGAACCAGCTATCTATGGACTGAGACCTCTGAAGCCATGAGACCCCAGATAAATTTTTATTTCTCTAAAATTGTTCTTGTCAGGTCTTCTAGTCACAGCAGCAAAAAAGCTGACTAAAACAGCATCAAAGCTTTACTGGTTTTAACTTATGTGTATGGCCCTCCTAAAGTGAAGGAATTATCACCAATATACTATCATTCATCATTTGGCAGATTAATAGAATATGTGCCTTATATTGACACAGTAGGAAAAAAATGTATTTGGTAGTCTCTTAGTATTATACCGTATATGAAATTCTTGGCAACAGAGGGTAAGACTTTCATTTTATGAATAAATGAATTAATAATTTTAAAAATGATTTTAAATTCATTCTAAATTATTACTTAAGCTGTTATTTTCTTTCTGCCCTTCTCATTAGTTCAAGTATCTGGTTTTTCTCCGTGTTTTTCACAGCACCTGCATTATTGAGACCACCTGTCTCAGTTTTCCTGGATCAATCTGTTTACACTTGTCCTCTACTATTTAGAATTTCATGAAGAAAGCATTTAAATAAAGAATTTTTGCTTAATGATTGTATTAAAATAAACAAGGGTCAGTTAGGTTGACCCCCACATTCTACTTCCAGCTTCTGCCAAAATATCTTTTTGTGGTGTGTGAGACATTTGTTCTGAGAATGCAGTTTCACTTTAACACATGGTTAAATCTGCAAGAGGACCGACAACAAGCCTCTTTCTTTGCTTGATTTTTTCCAGATGTAACATATTCACTATCTCCCTTTCAAAGGCAGCACACAGGGTGCCAGTTGATAAAATGAAATGTGCTTTGAGAGAAGCGTCTATAGAGAGCTAGCTCCCCCTTGTCCTGAATGGTGATGAGGGGGAAAATTGACCCTGCTGTCCCAATGGTTCCTTGGTCTACATATAGTGGTCCCATGTCCCCTGCCTAGTCTTGCGATATGCCTGGAGCTGGATCAGAGGCAAATATTTAAAATTATCAGCCATATACATATATATGTATATATATATATATATATATATATATATATATGAATTATGTGAGGTTATAGAGGCTCAGCATTCCTGCTACCAAGTAGAAAGAAGTATGAACACTCTGAATATGTTTTTAAAAAATTTCATTGTGCAGTGTAAGTTTACAATTGTATCGACTCTTTAATCTGTTAATAATTTTAATTTTGCAGTTAAATCTTTCAATGATCATTACTTGAAAAAATAGAAGTGTGTCTTTAAAAAAATGGATTCTGAATTTCCATTTCTCAAGGAACTTGATAATGGACTTGGATTTGAACAAAATATTTTTCAATATTTGCCATCTGCCACTAAGTTTGTACTGACCACATGGAAATTAGAAGACATTAATCTACTACTGAAGCATCAGCCTTTTAGGAAGACTCTGCCCCAAAACAACACTTAAACACATTTATCTATCTATAAGCATGACTTTTCATTAAGTAGCTGTTCTGAATTTATCCTGCCTAGTCACATTCCAGGAGGTTTGTTGCTGTTGTGGTTTACACATATATAGTGAAAAGAAGGCTATTAATAAATCCACTCCATGAGGAAGAATTCTGTAATGAGAGACTCTTATTTATTACATTGTCTTCGTTGATTTCAAGTAGAAAAACAGCTCAAGTAAGTGTAACCAATGTTTGTCTATAGTTTTCATAAAAACCATGGAATCAAAATAAAGCTGCTGAAATATTTTTGTACTAGGAATTGAACTTAGGGATGCTTTACCTCTACCACTGAACATACACATCCCCTTTTGTTTTTTACTTGGAGACAAAGTCTCACTAAGATGCTCAGGCTGGCCTTAAAATTTTCAGCCTCTTGCCTCAGTGTCCCAAGTATTGAGGATTACAGATGTGCACCACTACAGCTGGCAAAACATCACACATTTATTATCTCACAACTTCCATATATTACATATCTGAACATAGCTTACTTGGATCTTCTCAGTTTTACAAAGCTTCATATTCCCAAACGAAGGCTTGGCAAGGGAGGAATCTTTTTCTAAACTCATTCAGGTTGCTGGAAGAATGCATTTCATTTTGGTTGTATGACTGGAGGTTCTGATCTTTTGCTGGCTGGAGGCTGGAGTCCATCCTCAGGTCGTAGAGGGCACCTACAGTTCCTTGCTATATGGGCTTCTCCATGGTGGTTACTTTCCTCATTGAGCCCACAGCAGTCTCTATCTCCTGTGTGTGAAGATAGCACCTTATATGACAGAATGCAATCACAAATTTGCCATAGTCTATTGTTTAGAAGCAAGTCACAGACACTGCCATACTCACAGAGATGTGATTGCACAAATATTGTTAAGTTTTGGATCTGGAATTCTTCCCAAGGCTTGTTCAAAGATAGGCAATTGAACAATTTTTGGATCATAGAGGGCTCTAACCTCATTGGTAGATTTATCCACTAGATGGATTCATAATTCAAATGAACTATTTGGGAAGTGGTAGAAACGGTAGGAGGTGGGCCTAGAAAAAGAGTGGGTCCTTGGGGGCATAACTTTGGGGACTATATCTTTTCCCAATCCCTTCCTCTATCTTTCTGTTTCTCAGCTGCCATGAAGTGAGCAGATTTTCTCTACCATGTACTTCTGCCGTGATGCTCTGCCTCACCTCAGGCCCAAAGCAATGGAGCTGGCTGACCTTGGGCTGAAAACTTGCACCAAAATAAATTTTTCCTGCTCTAAATTGTTTTTTCTCACGCATTCTGTCAGAGTAACACAAAGCTGACTATGACCTGTACAAATGCCAGGATGTGGGAATCAAGGGTGTCAATTAAGGATCTGCCTGTGACAAAGATGGTGTAATAATTCAAAATATAAATCAATGTGTTGGTATATAATCACCTATTACTTGTATTGTGATCATATTATTTAAAATATGATCACAAATACTTTGTTTCTGCACCCCTTAGAGGTGGTACATATATCCCTTCTCCTTAATCCATGTCAATCTCAATAGGCTCTTTTATAATCCTGTGGCAAAGATGCATTGTGACTTCTTTGAATAGGTCAGAAAAAGTCATGCAGTTTTTTTGTCTGTTTGGTTGGTTGGTTGGTTTTTTCTGATTCACTTGTATCACTCTCACTCAGAAGCCCCTCTTATCATGCTCTGAGGAATCTGCATCATACTGAGAAGCCATGTATAAGTGCTCCAGTCAACAGTTTCAGCCCAGAGCCCAGAATGCAAGCAAACATGCCATCTTGGAAGTTGATTCCCAGCTATGACATTCAAGACTACAGCCATCCCCAGGTCTTCCCAGCTGAGGCACCAGATTGTGATGCAAGAAATGTTTGTCCTCTTTGTGCCCTTTCTTAATTCCTAATCCACAGAATCCATGAGGATAATAAGATCATTTTTGTTTACTTCACAGCAGTAGTAACTAGAACAAATACTGAGGACTTAATATACGATTTTTTGTTTAAAATCATAAGATAAGAAAATTGATATAACTCAAAATATCTCTGGCGAAACAGAAAAAGACATTGTGACAGTTTGGAAACATCATGGATTAGCATTTTAAAGTGTCATTCAAGTACATTTCTCCATGCATTTCAATTACATATTTTAAAAACAAGCATTTTTCTTTTAAATCTGTTATCAGCAGTTAGTTCATAAAATACAGATCCTTAAGAGATCCATTTTTGCATTAAACTATGATTTGCAAAGTTTAGTATTTCACATTTGGAACAGCTGTGACAATTCTATTTATTATGTAGACATTAAAAATCAATGAACAGCAATAAAATATACATATCCCATAATTAAAGCCAGTTGTTAACTTATCAACATGAAAAAATATTTGAATTAAACCTCACCATCTAAATGAAAAATATATTAGAATAGCATGTTATATGTAAAAAAAAGTAAATATGCTATATGCAAAACACAATAATTCCTGTGATCAGCAACTAAAAATGGGTATCATTTACTTTACCACATTTTGTTTGGGTTTTATTTCAAGGTCAAGTTGCAGCATTTAGATGTTATGAATAATGTAAGATCTTCCTTGGAGCCTAAAACATGAAAGTGAAAATATTATGATTGTTGGCTTTCATTACAAACACCATGTCAGTAAACTTAATAATATTTTAATAAAGACATGCTGAAAAAAATCTTGGAACCATGTACACTTTAATAAAGTTCAAAATATGATGCCTCTCTGAGACTTCCCCTGTCATCACAAAAGCACTAAAGGCATATTAAAATAAAATGTTTAGATATGATTTACAACCACATTCTATCTATGAAGACATAGCTTCATCCATAACAAGACAGTTCTATGTTATAATTAATCCCAGATTTCCAAAGCTGTGATTGAAAAGAATACAGAAGTTGGTTAAAGGGAATTGAAATACAAAATACATTAAGAAGTTGTAAAAGGAAGAGGTTGTAAGAGCTCAGGGCTTATGGCCCAAAAAATTATATGCCTAGATTCTATGGAAGCCCCTCATCCGTTACTCCCCCACAAAATCCCTGCACTCATTTCATTACCTGTGAGAAATGATGGAAATCACCTACTAATGATAATGCTAAAATAAAGTAATTATTTTCAAAATGAAAATATGAATTCCAGGAAGAAGTATACATGGAATTATAAACGGGGCAATTTATAAGAACAGAAAATGGAAATGTTCATTATTTGCCAGCCCAAACTCACAAAAATAAATCATTTTAAATTCATTTGTGTGGGCCAGACTTACTAGCCAGTTAAGAGAAGAAAACAGACTTGAGTATCTGGATGTTACATTTTCATGAGGCAAAACCCAGAAAGAAATATGATAACTAAAGGGAAATGTTTGGGGAAATCCATTGCGGAAGAGGCATTAGACTGGTCTGTATGATGATAAAGATTAGAATTTGGATCTGTGGGTGAAATACTAAGCTTATTGTATTGAAGAATGGGTTTCCACAGTAAGATCATGGTCCACTAATCTGTATAACTGTATAATCTGTATAACTAATATGCACAGCTTGAGGACACATTAGTTCCTTATCACCAAATGTGTTCAAATACAGAATCAAAAATAAATAAATACAACATAACTTTGGTTGTGGAATAATCAGTCCACAGTTTTCTATTGCTACTAGGTTTGTCAAATATCATTCATATATATATATATATATATATATATATATATACACACAGAACTTGTCCTGTGTTAATTAGTTTTGTACTATGTCCTGAATTGACTTGGACAGGATTCCCTAAATGTCCTTTATTCAGCTTATGTTTAAAAAATTACAAAAATATCACAAAGCAATTTTTCTGTCACAGGAATTGGTCCTTAAATCACTTAAGTGGCAACACTAGTTGAAAGCTGTATTCTACTAAGTGAGAGACAGACAGCCCCTTAGAGTTTTGCCTGTAGTTTTAACTGAGAGAAGACTAACAGGGGGACTGAGAATTAGAAGAACACATTTTTCATATTCAAACAAGGAAAAGAAAAGGGCTGCTTTTGGCCAGAGTTCCAAGTCATGACAAATAACTACCATTAATTAGTAAGATAGCTTCAAATATCTACACATGCTCTGAAATTAGCCAGTCAACCACAGTTTTGCTTCTGAAAGGTAGCAAATGAATAATAGCCATGAACTTCTGAAAAGCAGCCAAAGAGTAATTCCTAGAAAGGCAAAAAAAATATATATATATATCTCCCCTATAATTAGATTTTTCTTTAAGTCACAATCTTTGATGATAATCTTTGATGACATGTTGCAGGCATTTCATACATCTGTCTTCTTCACTTATTTGTATTTCCTTCCATGGTTAAACATGAAATCAACCTGATTAAGTCACATATTAAGCACTTAGATGGCACTAAAATTTGAAATTTCTTGTTACATATAATTAATAATTAGGTATGGACCATCAGGTATTATTTAACTTGCACAAAATTTGTGATGATTCTATTTCAGTGAGAAGTATCAACACTTCAGTATTTTTCTGTATTGCGCTCTTTGTAGAATAAAGCAAATAAAATGCAATCAAATTTTTATTTGTTAAGTCTGTGATGGGGCTTGAGAACTTAAATTATTTTTTTATAAGTTCCCCAGTAATGGTGAGGCTGCTGGTCCAAGGTACAAACTTTGAGAATTGCTAATTTTAAAAAGACTGGGGAAATAATATTTTTTAAAAAGGTATCCCTTGTTATTATTGAGTATTCAATCTACTACTACTTTAAGTAAATTATTCTATTTCCTAGGCAACTTAATAAAACTTGTTTTCTGCAGCAATCTGAAAACAAATCCTGCTATTAAAGATCATATAACTAAATCTTAACCTTTTCCATATGAGACAATCACATATTGTCTCTTACTCCTGCTTGATAGTTTCAGAGATTCAGGACTAGCTTTCAAATTTGTTTATTTAAATTGCATTTTAATGATGAAAATTCATTTTGGATTCTATCTTTAACTAATACACTCCATTTTCTAATAAATATAAGGAGATATTGGTGAGTGTCTTTACTCCATGTCTATATTCATATCAGTTAATCTCATTTCTCTGGGAGAAGAGTGGTAGTTTCCCATCTGTTTCTGCATTCAACACTGGAATGTGCAGATTATAAGTACCAAAATCTTCTCAATGGCCTTGGCATTTGATTCATTTCCTTCATGATTTGAAGCACAGAAAATGTTCCTGCTTACTCAATTTCACGTCACCACAGAAAAAATTGCTGGTATCTTTCCTAGGCTCATCATTAAGTTTAGGCTTTTATTATATTTCACTAGTCTCAAAATGATTAGGACTCTAAGCTTTCTTAACTTTCAAATGGCAAAAATTATATAGTATGTTTATGCTTCTCTAAAGTTTACATGAAAATTCATTATTTTTCCTGGGCTTATGATTTCTCTAGCAGGAAACTCTCACTTTTCTTTCTAGGGGCAAAATAAAGAGCAGAAGTATAAGCAATCCCCTGTTTCTCTCATGTATTGAAGTTAGATTGTTTTTCTCAGTGAAAATATTCAATAGGAAAAGGTAACTTGATTTTATTCCACAAGTACACACAAAAGTTGTATTGATTCAGTGTTTATTCCCCATAGAGAAGTAGTTTGTTGGTTGTCTGGAGAGTTTGGTGGGGGGAAAAGGTCGTTCATAAAATTGTCTCATGCAAAATTTTCCTTCCCTATTTTTCTTTTAAAAGAAAGCATTTAGAAAAAAGTAAAGTGTGCAAGGGAGCCAGCCCAGTTGCTACAGGTTCCACCATAAGCGAGTGTTTTTATCTGAAAAACTCTTGCCAAGTTTCCAACTGACAGAGAAACCCTGAAATACGAGCCTCCAGGTCAATTCATCAGAAAACAAATATTACATATAAATTAGTTTGAGGAAAAGAAAAGCACATACATTCTTTGACTTCCACAGGTATTTTCAAACAAAACAAACCCTCCTACCTCCACCAAAGAATTTGGCAAACACATAAAATTAGCTACATTTAAGAACATACCGACTTAATGTTGAATTTATCTTTTTAGATTTGTTGAATGAACTTAGTATTTCTTAAGACTTCTAGGTTTGTATTTTGAAACTTTATGATTATATTTTAAAGACTGCATTTAATTTCAGAAAGTTTTAGAAAAAAAGAAATTTGTAAATGTTAATGTATTTATACTAGGGGGACATTAAAATATTTTAAAACTGAAATTTTCAAGGGATATCGACATATAAGCTTGCAGTTTTAAGTTTTTTTAAGTTTTTAAGTTAATCATAAATGAAATGTTTTACTTGAAAATATTACAATTGGGCAAAAACCTAAATCTGCAGAAGAATTATTATCATTAGAATAATACAAGCTATGCAGGTTTCATCCTTTCTTAATATGGGGAGTTATAGTCATATTTTATAATTACTAACATGCATAGAGTGGGTGGATGTTACATTACAAGGAATACTGTAAGCATTTTTGCATGTATAAATTTCAACTCTCCTAGGTACAAGCTCTTATTCTTAAAAATGAGAAAACTAAAACACATAGAAGTTTATTAGCTAGTGGCCATGTAAGTGTAGTTTACATTCTTTAATTTGTTAATATTTAAACTTATAATGTGCTCCATTTGGTGTGTGTGTGTGTATATATATATGTATATATATATATATATATATATATATATATATATATACTGTCTTGATCCCCTCAATGAGGAATTTTTAGCCCTTGCTGCTAGAAAAGCTATTGGTAAGAAGTCTTCAGCTGCCAGTGCTTCAAAGATCACCTCAGGGCAGACAGCTGCACTCTCCCCAGGTGGTCTACATCTAAGACTGATGGGGACCAATGGTTAACAAACTTAACCATTCCATCTAGAATGGGCCAACTCTGGCTGGCCATTTTAGTTGCAGAGGCAATTGACTGGTTTACCTTGAAACCTGACTGCTGATTCTACCTAGTCCTATCTCCTTCTCCCCTCCACACATCCTGATTCCACTAACACTTTCTAATAAATATCTTGTACACTAAGCTCTATCTCAGTTATCTGTTTTCCAGAGAACCCAGCCTGGAATAATATATCTGTATAATACTTAAATATGTCTGCAATAAACATTTCTAATACTCATATGCTGCTCAAGAAATACGCTTATATGCATATTTACAGACATCAATGGAAAATTCATATTCCAGTGGGTATGATTTTTTAAATTTTATGACTAATTTTGCTTGAGTTTAGGATTCCATTTCCTATCTAAAAAAATTATCATCATATTTTTATTTTTTTCTAGAAAACGTACAACATCCCTTGAATTTTCCTATCAAATCTAGACTTATGGATTTTTTTTTTTTTTTTTTTTTTTTTTTTTTTGGTATCAGGGATTGAACTCAGAGGCACTCGACCACTGGGTCACATCCCCAGCCTTTTTTTTTTTTTTTTTTGTATTTTATTAGAGACAGGGTCTCACTGAGTCACTAAGTGCCTCGCCATTGCTGAGGCTGGCTTTGAACTCGCAATCCTCCTGCCTCAGCCTCCCAAGTGCTGGGATTATAGGCGTGCACCACCATGCCCGGCGATTTTTATTTTTTACAGTACTTCTTTCTACAGTGAGTGATCAGTATTGTCACTGCATCAACTCTCTAAATCACCTTTCACAATTCCTTAAAAATCTCCTCCAAATGTCATACTATTTTTCATAAATTCTTTCCAACTATTAGATAAATTTTATTTTTTAATGAATGTCATAAATGTCTTGTAATTTCCAACAAAACAACAATCTATTATGGTTTAATATTTCTTTTAAAATAGATAAAATGGCCAGGCACAATGGTACCTGCCTGTAATTCTTTCCTACTATTATATAAATGTTATTTTTTATGAATATCATAAAATGTATTGTAATTTCCAACAGAACAACAATATATTATGGTTTAATATTTCTTTTAAAAATAGATAAAATGGCTAGGCACAATGGTACCTGCCTATAATCCAGCAGCTTGGGGGGCTGAGGCAGGAGGATCACAAATTCACAACTTATCGAGGCCCTAAGCAACTCAGTGAGACCCTGTCTCTAAATAAAGTACAAAAATGGACTGGGGATGTGTCTCAGTGTTTAAGTGCCTCTGGGATCAATTCCTAGTACCAAAATAAAAAGATAAAATACTGCAAATTTTCACTTTTTAATTTTGTATTAGATAGCTTAGTAGACTAAAGAGATACAGGTTATCGAACAGCTTATCATCTGAAAAAAAGGTCATTTTTCTATTTACTTCTATTGCTGCCTTTCAAATATTTCACTGCTTTGTAAGGCTTCAGTCTCATAGTGAACTAAGAAAAGATTATAGGAAACAGGAAAATATCCAAGCTATTGAGGTTCATCTCTCTGATTAAAGCTTTTGGTTTAAAGAAATAGTGAAATCTGAATAATTAGTCAAAGTTAATATGTGAGATATTTTGGTAAGATTTTCATACATACACATGATATATCTGTAAATTTGGGACAAATATTCAATTTAAAGTTATGCAGAAAAGGTATTTTTACATGGTATTTTTTTATTTTATTTATTTTTTATTTTGTTTTGATACAGACGATTGAATCCAGAGGGACTTAACCACTAAGCCACATCCCCAGCCCTTTTGTATATTTTATTTAGAGACAGGGTCTTACCACGTTATTGTTGTTTAGGGCCTTATTAGTTGCTAAGGTTGGCTTTGAATTCAAGATCCTCCTGCCTTAGCCTCCGCCTCTGGAGCTGCTGAGATTATAAGCATGCACCACTGCACCCAGCTACATTTTAAATCTCCAATGATGCACCAAAACTTTAGAAAGAAAAACTATCAATCATGAGTTTTCACACTGAATTAGTGGCAAAAGCAAAATTTGAACTCAAATATCTTCATTCCTGTCCCAACATTCTTCGATTAACCAATGAGTACTCCAAGGACAACCTAACCACATTTCTTCATTTAATCTACTACACAGTATAAAAACTGATGATTAAACAAATATTTGTAAAGATTTTTTGGCAAGTATTCCAAAAAAGAGTGCTCTACATTTCTACATCACAAATGTTACTGCTGCAAAACTAACTTGCTAAAATCAGTTTTATTTTATGTTTCAAACAATAATGTACCACCCCCAAATACATACATGTTCTAATCCCCAGTATCTGTGAATGTCTCGCCTTACATGTCAAAAAATATTTTGCATGTATGATTAAGTTAAGAATTTTTAATGAGGGGATTATCCTAGATTTATGGGGTGGTTCCAATGGAATTACAGAGGTCCTCATAAGAGGGTAGCAGAGAAATGAGAATAAAAGGAGATATGACAGTACAGTGGAAGCAGAGTTAAGGAAGAGGAAACAGAAACAGACAGACACAGAAATTTGATGATGCTGTAGTGCTGGTTTGATTTTAGCCCTGTTGGGCTCATTTTGGACTTTTTAGAACCATAAGACAAAATTTTATTGCTTTAAAGCAACAGTTTTTCTGCTTGAATCATTGTACTCTTGAGGAGAAGGAAATCAGTAGAGCTAGACAAGCTCATTTTGTTGTTATACTGAGTGAAGACAAATATTTTTTACCAGTCCACAAAATTTAGAGCTAATATTTCCCATTAATGATGTTAAGAAGTTAGTCATTCTATGCATAATAAAGAGCATCCCTGAAATTTTTTATGGGAATAATTTACCTATTCAACTCCCTCCATAGCTTGGCAAAACAAGTATTAATATCAAGGGGGATGCCTCCATCATCTAAAGTTTGCAAAAGAGCTTTGGATGAGGAGGTAGTGTGTTAGACACCACAACATGTCCCACATTCTTCATCTGAGAAGGAAGAGATTGTTGCATTAGTTTCTGGAATATCAACAATAGAAAGTCTTCAACTGACAGCCTCTTCAAGGACTACCTTAGGTGCAGAGAGCCACCTCACCCAAGATCATGCCCCATACTAAGGCAGTTCACATACAAGACTTGTCTATGTTGGAGAAAAAAGGACTGGCATCTCTGCCTAACTGGCAATACTGCCAAAGGCCATTCTAGCACCAGAGCTCTCTGTGGGTTAGTTTCTACTGTCCCTAGAACTGACTTTTTCCTCTGCATACACTTACTTTCTATCCTTCCTTTTCCCAGGTGTTGATCACAAGACCCTGCCCTAATTAATATCCTGCATATTAAACTCCACCTGGGAAAGTAACATCTTTCATAACCCAACCTATAAAGGATAAAATGCTTTGAAATCTAGTTCCACATCTGTCATTAAATACTTATTTTCCCTATTAGTAGGCATATCTGCAAAGCAAAATAAACAACAATAAAAAACTCAAATTCTGATTTTTATTCTTATTCTGGTCCCATAAGAAAAATAATATCTTAAAACTATTTCTGTTGTTTTGATGCACATAATTCCCATCTTTGTTTCTATTTGATTGAGACCATTTCCTTTCATATCAATACATATTAAAATTTACTTCTTACATTAGTAAACATCTAGGATATAAATCTTGGCATTGTCCCATTTTCTCACCTATCACACAGGGTTTGTCCCAGTATAAACTGCTCCCTTGTCAATTAGAACCTACTGCTACCACTTAATCTCTGACCTTCCTTCAAAATCTTATGATATGTCTTTAATAAGTACTCCACAGGACATTGTTACATGTACAGTTACATATATCATCCTTAAAGAAATCAGAACCCTTGCACATGCCCTGCCAGACACAAATTCTAAGTTTACTGGGTGAATGAGTCAATGGCTCCAGGGAGGTTTGTGGGTATAGAGTTTCTCCTTCGCCTGGTCCAGACTGAAAAGAACACACAGCCAAGCTTCATGGGCTTTGCTGGAGAATAAGCCATTTTTTTACATGAAGGTCTCAAAAATTAAAAAATGAATGTGGAACAATGCACCAAGATAATCAGACCCAATGTAAGTTAATTTTAAGGCAGTCAAGAAGACTGCTCATAAAAACTTCAATAAAATAAAGGAAAAAAAAACTTTTTTTTTTTATCTTACTCAGATAACTCTTCTTTTCCTTTCCCTATTTTTCACGTACAATTCAGGTGAGAGGCTAAGGAAAACAGCTATTCTCTCTCCTGTCTCATGTAATTTCTAAAACACCATGTAAAACTTAGAACACTATAAACTTGCTTCAATAATAATTCTGTTTTCTATTTTCAGTCATGTTTTATTTAGTTTAAAAATAACATTAAATTTTGTTTAGGTCTCAAGCAAATTTTACCACTGGAATATGCAAGAAAAACAAATATAACAAAGCATAAAGAAAAATAGATGAAGTTAAAAAACATTGAAACTTCCAGTGCTGAGAATTCACAGCCATTATGTTAGTACATTTATAGATTAATGATGAAGGAATGAAACTGGCAAAAGACTTTTCATCTTTTATAGTATTGCAAATACATTTTAAATGTAAGTTCACTAGGTGTTAGCAAGTGATAGGAATATTGATAGTTCTTTCTTATTCTGCCCGTTAAAGTGTTTTAATCTGAAATGTATGTTGAATTTCTAATATGGCAAAATTAGAGACTAGACTCAAAACATCATTTTAATAGATTAAGTGTACATGAGCTATTTCAAGATTATTTGGAAATAAAATCTTCAATTTTTAATAATTTATTCAGATAAAAACATCCAGAATTTTAAACAAATTTAATATCTACGTACTTAATTATTCCCAGTAGAGGTATATTTTAGTCAGATTTTTCATCGCTGTCACCAAAAGACTTGACAACAACATAGAGTAGAAAAAGTTTATTTTGGTTCATGGTTTCAGAGGTTTCAGTCTACACATTGTCAATTCCTAAGGTACGAGGAAATCATGGCAGAAGAGCATGGCATAGGAAAGCAGCTCAGGACATGGCAAACAGGAAGCAGAGAGCCTTGCTCTCCAGGGACAAAATATAAACCCAAAAGTCATGCTTGCCTCTGATCTCTTCCAGTTACACCCTACTAGCCTACAGTAAACCCATATCAGTAGAAAAATCTACTGATAAGATTAAGGCTCTCATAACACAATCATGTCACCTATGGAAAATCTTGCATTGTCTCACTTATGAGCTTTTGAGGGATACCTCATATCTAAACCATAACATTCCACCTCTGGTCCCCCAAAGCACATGTTCATCTTACAATGTAGAATACCTTTAGTATAATTCTAATAGTCTCCACAGTCTTCAAAGTTCCAGCATTGGCCAAAAGTCCAAGTCCAAAATTCTCATCTGAGACTCAAGGCAAACTCATGGATGTTTTCACCTGTAAAGATCCAAAGGGACGTGCATGTGGTAAAAATTTGTTCCCAATAGGTAGGCTTTCTGTTCATCTCACTGATTGTTTCTTTTGCTGAGAAGAAGCTTTGTAATTTGAGTCTATCCCATTTATTGATTCTAGGTATTAATTCTTGTGCTACAGGATTCTTATTAAGGAACTTGGGGCCTAATCCAACATGTTGGAGATTAGAGCTTACTTTTTCTTCTATTAGGTGTAGTGTCTCTGGTCTAATTCCTAGATCCTTGATCCACTTCGAGTTGAATTTTGTGCATGGTGAGAGATAGAGGTTTAATTTCATTTTATTGCATATGGATTTCCAATTTTCCCAGCATCATTTGTTGAAGAGGCTATCTTTTCTCCAATGTACATTTTTGGCACCTTTGTCTAATATAAGATAACTGAAATTATATGTGTTAGACTCTGTGTCCTCTATTCTGTACCATTGGTCTACCAGCCTATTTTGGTGCCAATACCATGCTGTTTTTGTTACTATTGCTCTGTAGTATAATTTAAGTTCTGGTATAGTGATGCTACCTGCTTCACTCCTCTTACTAAGGATTGCTTTAGCTATTCTGGGTCTCTTATTTTTCCAGATAAATTTCATGACTGCTTTTTCTATTTCTATTAGGAATGTCATTGGGATTTTGATTGGCATTGCATTAAATCTGTATAGTGCTTTTGGTAGTATGGTCATTTTGACAATATTAGTTCTGCCTATCCAAGAACAGGGTAGATCTTTCCATCTAAACTTTTACCACATGCACATCAGATAGAGCACTAATCTCTAGAATATATAAAGAACTCAAAAAGCTTAACACCAAAAAAGCAAATAACCCAATCAATAAATGGGCCAAGGAACTAAACAGACACTTCTCAGAAGAAGATATACAATCAATCAATAAATACATGAAAAAAATGCTCAACCTCTCTGGCAATTAGAGAAATGCAAATCAAAACCACTCTAAGATTTCATCTCACACCAGTCAGAATGGCAGCTATTAAGAACACAAACAACAATAAATGTTGGAGAGGATGTGGAGAAAAAGGCACACTCATACATTGTTGGTGGGACTGCAAAATGGTGCAGCAAATATGGAAAGCAGTATGGAGATACCTTGAAAAACTTGGAATGTAACCACCTTATGACCCAGCTATCCCACTCCTTGGTCTTTACCCAAAAGAACTGAAAACAGCATACTACAGGACACAGCCACATCAATGTTTATAGCAGCACAAACATAATAGCTAAACTGTGGAACCAACCTAGATGCCCTTCAGTAGATGAATGGATAAAGAAAATGTGGTATATACACACAATGGAATATTACTCAGCAATAAGAGAGAATAAAATCATGGCTTTTGCAGGAAAATGGATGGAGTTAGAGAATATAATGCTAAGTGAAGTCAACCAATCCCAAAAAGCCAAATGCCAAATGTTTTCTCTGATATAAGGAGGCCAATTCACAGTGGGGTTGGGATGGGGAGCATAGGAGGATTAGAGGAACACTAGAATGGCCAATGGGGAGGGAGTGGAAGGGAGGAGGGCAAAAGGGTGAATGAAAAAAAAAAAAAAAGATGGTAGAATGAGATGGATATCATTACCCTAAGTGCATGTATGAAGTCACAAATTGGTGTGAATATACTTTGCATACAACCAGAGATTTGTAAAAAAAAGTGCTCTATATGTGTAATATGAAATGTAATGCATTCTGCTGTCATTTATAACCTTAGAATAAAAAAATAAATAAATTTTTAAAAAAAGTAAACCAATTTTTAAAAAGTTAAAAAAAAAAGATCCAAAGGGAATTACATGTATCCAATATATAATGGCACAAAGGAAACATTTCCATTTCACAAGGGAGAAACAGGGGCATAGAAATAAAGGATGAAACCAAAGCAGACTAAAATCGAGCTGAGCAAACAAGTCCTGTAGCTCCACATCCAACATCTGGGGCATAAGGCATTGTGATGTTCTCTAAAGGGCTTGTGAAGTTTCTCCTTATGGTCTTTCTGGTTGCTGCCCACATGGCCTCTCTCTTAGCTTGTTCCTGTTGCTGTACTTGACATCTCTTAATCTCAGGGATTCCACCACAGCTTTGGCTTCCTTCTCACCTCTTTATGCATCACCCTCTTGGGGAAACCCACAGGGACTCTGACCCTGCTACACTTTGCCTGGTCTCTGAGGCCTTCCTTTGACATCTCAGTGGAATCCTCCATGGCTTCATAACTCCAGCATCCTGCATTCTTACAGAATCAGCACCATATGATCTGTAGTAGCCAAGTCTCCTGGGACCATGGCTGCAGCAAGTGTCTGAATTCCTTGGTGGCTGAGCACAGTGAAACAACTTTCTAGGTACATTATCATGTGCTGGTGCCTCACTGGTATATTCTCAAAGGAATTCTTACTTTTATACCCTTGAGCCTGAGGTGGGTGCTGTCTTGATAGTTCTTGAATGAAGGAGCCCTAATTAAAGAGATAGCTAAGATTGTGGTTAGCTGAGAGCCATAAAAGATGTTCAAGTTCCACCTGATATTCATACATTTATCAAAGAATCTTTGTATGCCCGTGAACGCTGCATGACGCACCTGTAAGCTTGAGCTGTAAGCACTTGTCCTTGTTAAGGCAAAATGTATAGAACCGGGTGAGGTTAGTTAGAGTGTGTGGGGGGATTGAAGTTGGTGGTTGAAGTTGGTGGTCAGAGTTAGAGTGGTTGGAGTTGGAGAGGTTGCTGAAGCTGGAGAGAGAAGAAGAAGAAAAGACCTTTTTTCATTTTCATCCTGCCTCCAAATTTTCTCCTGAGGCCTCATAGCTGCAAGCAACAGCATCAGGCAGCTACACTTGAATATGCTTAAACCATCTTTCCCATTGTTTCTGGATAAAGTACTTTGCATTCCTTTAGTGGCTATTATCTTTTTAGTAGCCACACCTTCCTCAGTCTTAGTTTTGAACTGGGATGGTTATTCAACTGAGGTCCAAGTTCTTGGCATCCTGAACAAAGAATTGAGTAAGAAACAGAGAAGTGACAGGCATAGCACAGATTTATTAAAAGTGAAAGTGAGAGTAACACTTCATAGAGTGGAACGGGCTGCAAGTCTTGTCTTATATCCTGAACTATGAAGTATTCCCCTCTCCACAGAGACCTGATTAAAGACCTTTCCCTAATTGTTCCCATTGATTACTTGCTGATACTCATTAGAATACTGCCCCATTTATTCCCATTGGTTACTTTATTTTGGCCCAGTTAATTAGGATACTGAATGTGTGGCGAGAGAGAGTGTTAAGAACAATAATCGTTTAATGGTGAGAGAAGTCATGCAATGGGGCTTATCAAAAACAGGAGTATGATGGCTTTTCTGTTATATCTGACTTTTTTTTTTGCCCTTCCTTCCTTCCTTCACCATCTTAACATCCCTAAACTTCTCATTTTTAATTACACTTTTCTGGCCAAAATGAAAGATTTTCAAATTGTTTCTGCTCCTGATTATCACAGTAAACTTGGCTAGAATTTGCCAGCATTATCCATGCCATGTCTGAATGCTGTGCTGCCTTGAAATTTTCTCTGCCAGATTAATGAGTACATCACCTTCAAATTCAGCATCATAAAAAGTCTCAGGACATAAGCAAAATGTAGACAATTTTTTTGCCAGAATGTAATAAGAATGACCTCTAGTCGAATTTCCAATGGAGTCCTTCTTCTCAACTGAAACCTCTTGAACCCCTTTTTTACTGTCCACAGTCCTACTAACATTCTGGTCCTCCAAGCTCCCACTATAATCAACCATTAAGCTCTGCTTATAACATTCTAAAACTTTCCCACTTTATATCAGTAAATATTTATCTCAAAATTCCTTCCACAAACTCCACAATGCTCTAAAAGATTTTGAACCACATTATCAGGTTAGTTGCAGCAACAGGCCCACTTCTTGGTACCAATTTCTGGTCTTTTCAACTTCTTTTGTCACTGTCACCAAAAAATTTGACAAGAACAGTTTGGAGGAGGGAAAGTTTATTTTGGGTCACAGTTTCAGTGGTCTCCATCCACAGCTGGTCTACTCCATAGCTCTGGGCCCAAGGTGAGACAGAACATTCTGGTAGAAGGACATGGCATGGGAAAGCAGCGAAGGAAATGGCAAACAGGAAGTAGAGTTCAACAACAATTCTTTTTTCTTTCTTTTTTTTTTTTTTTTTTTTTTTTTTAGTTGTGGACCTTTATTTTATTTTATTTATTTATATGTGGTGCTGAGACTCAAACCCAGTGCCTCACACATGCTAGGCAAGCACTCTACCACTGAGCCACAAACCCAGCCCCTTAACAACAATTCTTTAAAAAAAATTAAAACACATCAAAAAGCACCAATATATCTGCTTTAGTGAACAAAAAATAATTCGTTCTTGAACAATAGCAAGTACTGATAAATATTGTTTAGACTTTAATACATAATATTTTTTCATAATATGCACATTTCCTCCGTGCTCTTTTTCTACTTAATTATATACATAAACTCATATATAGAAATGTATAAACATATTACATAAATAAACCACATTTGAAATGACCATATGTTTATGTTGAATTGTATCTCCCCTCAAATTTATAGGTTGAAGTCCTAACCCCAAATGTGATAAGAATTTGAAGATTAGGCTTAAGGAATGTAATATTCTATAAGAATGAAGAATTTATGATTAGTGCCCTAACAGAGATTCAATGGATATCTTTCTTTCTTTTTTCCATCAGGTAAGGATATAATAAGAAGGCAGTTGTCTACAAATCAGAAAGAAGACCCTTACAAGACATTGAATCTGTAAACACCTTAATTTTGGAGGTACCAGCTTCCAGAACCATGAGAAATAAATGTTGCTTAAGCCATGCAAGGTATGGTACTTTGTTAAAAAGCATCCCAAACTAAGATGTCAAAGTTAAAGTATATTTTTGAATTTTGAACTAATTATGGTAACATGCATATACATAATGTTTTAGCTTAATAAATTCTGTTGAAGTTTTTCCTCAGTTATTTAAGATTTCAGATATCTGCTAATTTTATTATTGTCATTTTAACTCATCTTGCCTAAAGAAAGTTTAGGTTTTTATTATGTTCAAATTCTATAGATTAATTAGTATATAACTTTTTAGCATTTAATCTTAAGAATAATAAACGTTCAAGAATATTTAAAAAAATAAATCCATCGTTAGCCCTAGAAAAAGCAACTAGTAGTCCCATATTTAGTCACCTTGGTCACTAAATATTATATAGAAAAGTAAATCCTGTAACCTAATCAATACATTTATAAACAGAAATAATAATCACAAATTATGTTTTGTTGCTATTTACAGAGGCCACAATTCTTGTTAGATTTGCTTTCAGTGTAGACAAAGCAGAAATTTTCTAAACCAGGTTATATTAAAATGCATATATTTATAAGCATTCATTTATAAAATAAAAAAGAGGAAAACATGTCTACCTCTTCCATTCCCTCCTGAAAAACTACAATTTAGTTCAAACCCACAAAATATGTAGAAGACAGGAGAGAGATGATAGCAACAAAATGTTGAAATCTGGAAAGCATACACATGAGGAATAACTTCCACAACAGACCAGAGAAAAGTAAATCCAAAACTAGTGATTGGAGAAGCACTGCAGAAACTTGCAAGGCTTAAGGACTGCAGGCATCTGGTGTCTCTAAAAAAAATGTGCATGACAGTGGAATAAAAAAAAAAAATGGGAGTTTTGTTGGCTATCTTTATAAGAAGAATTCCCAATTCAATTACTTAATATAATGTACATAGGATGGTTGGTAAGACTTTTGTGAGATGTCTTAGACTTAACATGAATTAATTTCAATGTTTGATAGGTGAAATGTATAGCATTTGAAATTTGTACATCATGCAAAGATTTGTCCATAGACTATTTCTGAATCATAGGACCAGTTGAGTCTTGCTTAAAAGCCCTTCATTGCTGACTGTAGTACTGTATCATAAGTACATTTTTTTTTTTCTATTTTAAGGCTTGTCTACTATCTACACAACTAAACAACTCTTTCTCTGCCACCTAAACAGAAACTGGAAACTTGCTCTCTGGGAAAACTGAGCAAGGGAATCTCTTGATTTAAGTTCAGCAGAACTTGAAGATGAATGTGTGGTGCCATAATGAATACAGGATTTTAGAGAAAAATGGTATAGTAACTTGTGACATCCTTTGTGCACTTCCCCCAATTGCAACAACTATATTTGAACTTATATTCCTTTGAAAATTTCATTTGTGGTAATATTTCCTTAAGAGAAGAGACTTATAGAACATGACATTTGAAAATATCCAACAAAACAGCTGTGAAGCATCCCATGGTAGACGATAAAAATAGCCACATAGACTTCTCTTCTCTGCATCTTGCAGGGCAACATTGCAGATCTTCCCATTAAAAGGTGGGGACAATTTCTCTACCCTATGTGTCTGGGTTTGCTATGTGGTTTGCTTTGGCCAAAGGAATATTCACAAACGTGATACAAAACAGATGTTTAAAAACCACTTCTGCACTAGGATTTGCTCTCTTCTGTACTTGGAATCCTAAAAGCATCATGTAAATAAATCCAATCTAGCATGCTAGAAGATGAGAGAAAGAAGACAAAGATGCCTCAGCCAACAACTTTCCAACCACAACATCTGAGCTCCTAGATCATCCAGCTGCCAACCAACATGGCAGTTGATCATAGAAGCAAGAATTAATCCAAAGGAGAGATCAGCTGGGTCAGTCCAGACTCCACCTGAACCACAGAATCATGTGCTAAATAAATGGCTATTATTTTAAGCTGCTCATCTTAAAGGTAAGTTTCTATCTACACAGCAGTAAAAGGAAACACAAGCTGATTGTTCTATTATAATGGCCATGATGGAACAAGAACCATTCTTTAACATAGAATTTCTCACTAGTCTTACTGGATCTGAATCTAATTCTTTTCTTATCCTAAAAAAGAAAAAAAAAAAGTACTTAACTCATGTATGAGAAAAACAGAAAACTGAGAACAAAACAATCTTCTGAAAATTTAAAAGAACTAGGAGAAAACAAAACCAGTAAAAGAATAAAACATCATGAAAACTTATTTAATGTCCTCAGAGAGATGGGAGATGATTTTTCACTGTGTAACAAGAAGAATGAGATTATAAAAACGGAAATGTCAAGTAAAAAAATGCTGTTAGAAATTAAAAATGATAGCAGAAATGGAAAATTGGATAAAAACACTGGAAGATACAATTAAGAAAATCTATAAGAAAATAGAAGTAAAGAAATAAGAAAGTCTGAGAATCAGTTTAAGAATTCAAATATGAATAATATTTATTTTAGGGAGGGCAGAGGAAATAGACATGAAATCATCAGATAAATAATTCAATATTTTTAAGTAGTTGAGAACATATTTACCTTAAATCCATAATAGTTTTAAAAAGACCAACACAGGTCATATAATTTTTGAAAATTCACAATGCTAGAAATAAAGACAAAATCTTAAAAACATACAAAGAAGAGAATAAAAGAAAAAATTTATGTGGAAAATGTCTAGAGTAAGAATACTGTGGGACTGCTAAATAAGTAGTTTTTTTAGTTATTTCTTTGCAATTGTAGTAACTAAGGGAGTTTTTTAAGATTATTGAAAATTAGAAAGCTAAAAATTATTGAATATTTAAAAACACTGAAAACTAAACACCTTAAAAATTGTGAAGGGAATAATTTTAAACTGAAACTACAGTGCAGTCAACCTAGTTATCAAGTATGAGAGGGGAATAATGACATTCTCAGGCATGTAAGGTTTTAAAAATTTTACTGTCCATAGGACTTCTCTCAGGAAGTTACTAAAGGAGGTGTTTCCTCCAAAGAGAAGATAAAACAAAAAGAGGGATGGAGGGAAGGCAAGTGGATACCAGTAAACAGTGGATCCACCCAGGATGATGGAAACTGTCAGCAGGACTCAGAGCAAGCAGGCAAATCTGGGATGAGAAGAGGTAGCTCAAAGAAGGACATGGGAAAGAAGATGAAATAGAATACCACCATGGTTGGGACAATGTGGAGGTATAGAAAGAAAACTTTACTGTTTCTCTGTGCACCCACATATTAAGAATTGAATACATGTACTACTTGTAGTGAAAAGAATATTTTGATATAGAAAAATTGTACTGTACATACAGAAATGCACATTCCCTATAAAATAGTATCTCTAAAAATGTTATTTTTTCAACACAATCTGTTTCTATGGGGGTTAATAAGGCTGATTCTAATGCCTTCGCACATATTTTAAATTCAAATATGTAGGTTATCTTTGTTCAAAATTAGTTATTTGAACATATTTCCTCACATATCAAGAAGCTAATGAATATTTTATAATGAATTATTTATACCACCATAGCATGAGAACATTTTTTTTTCTTGGGATAAAGATTAATACTAGAAACATGCTGAGATATGGCTATCTGCCAAAAGTCCTGGTGCTGGGATAGAATTTCAGTAGCTATCACAGAGACAGCCAGTACCCTTCTTTGGTGCCCACAACTCCCAGCAGCACCCTGCATTTCCCATGAAGTTCTCTGATTGTCCACTAGAACTAGAACACACTGTTTTTAAAACAACTTATATATAACAGTTTTCTCCTGTACCATTACTAGGGACCACCTCTACAATTTACTCTGAAATAGACTTATATGTCCAAGTACAACATGATTGATAAATGAATACATATAAAATGTTTGGTTTCATATTGTTTCTATTCCCCCACCCTCACAGATGTCGACTCTGCCCTTCTCCTTTAACAATGTAGTTGGGAAGCCCTGCTCCTTGGTGTCCTAGGAGCCCTCACTGTTTGCAGACCTCTGAAAGGTGCTTTAGTGAACACCTGTTTTCCCAAGTATTACCAGTGTTTTGCTTTTAAAAATTGTAAGATAAAGATTAATAATATAAAGGAGTAGTGAAAACTTAACATTTAAGCCAAGATGAAGGGAACAAATTGCAATTCGAAAAAAGGGTAGAGGACCATTTTTGCATTTCATCTTAATAACAAAATATAATGATTTTAACAATTTAAAAATAATAAATAAATTTCTACTCACTCATAATATAATATTAATATTAATGACTTTTGTGTAAAATTATATGTAATTTATTATTAATAAATTATCATTAATTCAAGTTTTATTATTCTTATCTATAGAATATCTAATAAAGATCAAGCCAGGTAAAAATTTTTTGGTACTGAGGATTGAACCTAGGAGCACTTTACCACTGAACTACATCCCCAGTCCTTTTTATTTTTTGTTCTGAGACAGGGCTTTCTAAGTTGCTGAGACTGGGCTCAAACTTTCGATCTTCCTGCCTCTGCCACCCCAGTTGTCAGGAAGCCTAGCACTTTGATTTAACCCACTGAAACAAATATCCTATTCTGTTTTAGATTTCTATAGTAAAATTTACACCATCTTAGGAGTTTTGAAGTACTCACTTTCTAAGGGAACTATGTATTTTATCAATCCACAGACAAGTGAATTTTATACATTTGTATATTATAGCACATAAGATAGCTCCTGAGACTGTATAAAATATTCACAATAATAAATACCATGCTTAGGAGGTAAACAATACACTTGGCTTAGTAACAGCATAATAATATTCGAGAGTTTTTAAGATAGAGAACTTCAGTGCATGGCTATTTCTCCTGTGAATTTTACTGTCTAGTGAGACCACATAGCTAAATATGAAACAATGAGAAAACCACATAAAGCTGCATATCGACTATTGACATCTCCAAGAGAATCATCTAGAGTCCTGTTTGCATCTCCACATTGGCAAGGATTTGCATTTGGAGCGGATGTTATGCTTCATATGAAATAATAGTTTTATTACTTTACAAAAGACTGTAAATGTGAACATAAACAGAAACCAGTTCACTCACTAGTCAATGACTCACTAGCCACACCAGCCTCAAGGCATGTGTTACTCACATGTATGCCTTACCTACCAAATTACATGGGAAATTTACACGAACTTTTCTCGTTCTCGAAAGGTCAAAACCACTAATACAAATAAAGGATACTATGGCCTAATATGTGGTTATGTGTGCCTTCAAGTTACAGGAATGGAAAAAAAGGGGTAGTACAGTATGGTTTGGGCTGGTTATTATTTCTCATGGAGCAATAACTGTTGAACAGCATTGGAGAAGGGTGTATTTGAATAGGCAGAAAAATATTCAAGTAGATATGTTAGCATAACTTAGTATTAAAGACCAAAATGAGAATAGTGTGCTCACAAAAAAATGAATAAGCCAGTCTAATTCAAGTAGAAGATAGATGCATGATAAAATGAAAAAACAAGGTCAGAAAGATATAGAGGAACTATTTTATGATAAAAAAAAAAAACTTACATTAATGTTAATTTCAGAAATTCATCTTGATATTGAGTACTATTGGTTTTCTAGCAAGGTAAAATGATGTAACAGTACTTTACAAATTTTAAACCAACACGGATGAGCAGAACACATTAAAGAAATTAAAATTTTATGACATGGATAATCATTAGGGAGCTCTGAAGTGACTAAACTTGGGTAAAAAGAAGCAAAGGAGAATGTAAAAAGCTAAAAGTTACAGACATCATATGATTGCCAAAATTTAGTGACTGGATATGGGGAAGGAGAGACAAAAGCATCAAAAGATTGTTTGTTTTAAAGCCAGTTTCCTCAGATATCAGAAACATTCTTGAGTAGGCTCTTGCAAACATAATATTTCACTTATATTCACAAATATCTCGCTCAAATCAGTTATGTATTCTCATATTTTATTACATTCAACCTTTTCACTCTTACTGAAGACTTGTTTTTCTTTTGTCTATAATTTTACCATCACTTTATTTAGATGAAGGAAGATGAAAGTTTTTTGTTTAAATAACACTAAAGCTTCATCATCAAAAATAGAAAGCAATGCTAATGTGTGTAATGTTATTGCAAAGTTAATGTCATGCAACATGATCTCTTTGATTCAAAGTGTCAACGAGCAGTTGAGAATAGGAGATATGGCAGGCATTAATAAAATTGGTAAATTTTGATCTTTTCTGAAAATGTGTGTATGTGCACACATGTGTACTTGTGTGTTGGGATGGAATATTTTCTCAAACATCTGCTCAGCCACAACATCCAGCAAGAGTAGCAGAAGAAATGAACATGAGAGGGAGATAAAAGAGCAGCTGGATATTTGAAATCTCAGATTCCCTGAGTAAGGCCTTGCTACCTGACTTTAGCACTCTTTCTTCAAGATGACTACTGTGAACCCAGCAGGAATTTAAGACAAAGAGGAACTGGAGAAATGACTTGGAACATCTTAATCCATGCAACAAGAAGTGATAAATGACCTTTCTAAAATGGCTAAAATGCTTTTTTCCAACATTCCTGCAGTCGCATGGCCATGGTACGAGTGTGAACACAGCAAATCTCTTTCCCATGAAGATCAATCTGTTGTTACCTGTCCCAAATTCTATCACCTTCCTTGGTTGAAATAATAAAAACCCTTGTGACATGGGGAATGAATCATTCATCCTCACCTGGTGCCTTATTCACACCCTGGAAGAGAGAGATTCCTTGGAGGAGAATCAGTCCCCAGAACATGTTTCACGTCTCTTGCTCGCCACCTAATTGGGCCTTTGGTGAATAAAATCAACACAACCTAGTGCAAGGAGGGAAACAACTATAGAGACAATGTGAAAATAAGGATTTCCAACTATTCTAAAAATAACTGAGACAGTTTATTATCTGTTAAGGTATGAACATCTTGAGTCACCAAGTAAACAAATATCCAAATTAAAAACTCAAAATCTTCCTTAGAAAGCTGGATATATCTACAAACTGGAAATAAATTTCCACAAACAAAATACTCAAAACTCTACTGTCTTTAGAGACAAAACAATCTGGTTCGAATAGGTGTTTTTTCATATCATTCTGAAGACCTGTAAGTAACACACACACACACACACACACACACACACACACACACAAATTATATACCCATGATAATAAAAATAAAAAACATTTAAAAGTATATGGACTTTAAGGAAAGTAAAATTTCTCTCTGTGTACATACATAATAGATTAGCCAACAAGTAAGACTTGGTTTGGAATTTTGCATATATTTTTTTAAAAAAAGGGGGGAATAGTCTAGGTCAAGTCCCAACCCATAACAATATGAAACATGACAGAACAAAGAACTGCCAAAAGTTATGACAAAGAATTGACTATTAACAAGGCTCTAGCCAAGAGTCTCAGTTAAGAAAAATTCCTTTCATTTTAGTAGAATACACTTGCTAAAAAGGAGGAACAAAATTTCATATGTATTATATTTAATTTTCTGTGGTTAGAATGATCATCATATTAAGTTACTAAAACTATATACTTTCTTTCCAAAATTCATGCTGGCTGGTTGTCAATTAGATGCCATTCTTGCTGAGGGTGGATTTCTACTGTCACTTCAGTTAGAAAACGTGCATTAATTTTGAATCATTTGCCAGGCATCCCAGCAGGATTTCCCCATTCCACAGGGGAATGGAGCACATAAGAAAGAATAAAGGGAATTGAAGTGCTAGGACAGAGGACTTGGAAGGAAAATTCTTTGTCTCAGATACATTGACACTCTCCATTGCTGAAGACAAAGAAGAGTGATATTTAATAAGAAGTATGATCTGAGAAATAAATTTCTGGAGAACTGGTAGTTGCCAAGAGATCTAATGACAAAAATTGTTCTGAGAACCCAGCTTGTCTGCCAAGGTTACCCACCCTCTGATGTGATATTAACCTGGTAAGAAAGAGCTATAAGTCCTCCCACCTTGTATTGAATGCTTGGATAGAAGAAGACAGCATTCTAGAACACTAATCCTGTGCATCTCCTAATTACGTAAAACACTGACCTTTGTGGTATTTGTTCAATTTTTCTAACTAACCAGTAAAGTGACTTAGAGCATCAAACAAAACCCAATCTTACGCACATGTTAATAAAATGGAGGCCACCTCAGATGGAATATTATCAAGGAAATGTTACAAGCATTTTGAATTAAAAAATTTTTTGACATTTTTTAAATGTTGAAGCATCAACCAAATTATGTATTATGCATACACATAAACATTCAGATAAAGATCAAGATGGAATATAAGTAGAACTCTGAAGGTTAATATAAATAATGATTAAAATATATTGTAACATTTTCTCACTAAGAACAAAGGGTCTAAGTTTCCTGGCTACATCAGTGGCAGTTCACTCAAATTTCCATATGTCCTTATTACTATAAATGCTTTATTTTCAGTGTCACAGCTGGATTCACAGCCTAAATCTCTTAAATTCAATTGCTGGTAAGCTAAATAGCTTATGGCTTAGTGTAAGGATTCATATTTCTTAACTTTAAGCAAGGAGTTGCTGCCTGTGGGGATGTGTTAAACTAACATATGAGTAATATGCCTCTGGAGAGTTCAAACAAAGGAGGTGTCTTGCATTCACACCAGGTCCCCCATGTATTTTTCTCATTACAATTACAGGCAAAACAGTATCACTTTTAAATCTGTACAATAATAAAGAAAAAAGTTTAGAGGTCAAAGTGATGAACTCTTTAAAAATTTAATAAAATGAAACAAGCTCTATGAAGAAGGATTGAAAAGAGGGTTCCTGGTATCATTATTCACTTCTGACAGACTCGCCTGGGGTGCAGGACAATATAAGGAGCTTCCTGTAGCGATATAAACTTTTTAAACCTTGATCCAATTGTCCCTCCAAAGTCGATGTGTAATAATAAAATTACTTCTTCCACAAAAATATATTGAAGATAGGCAGAAAATATCAACTGAAAAATAAAAACAAATAGATACATCATTTTGTTTAAAAATATACATATACAAGGAAATTTTTATTCTTTGAACATCCGTGTGAATCACATTTAGCTCTTTCAGCCGTATAACTAGTATAAATTCCTCTGACTGGAGACCATATCTGATTATATGGCCTCTGGTAGTTCTTCCTGCGATGGCAAACGTACAGAATGAATATTGAAATGACATATATGTTCATCTGATCTTTTCTTTCTTCTCTAACAGTGTGTGTATGTGTGCGTGTGTTCCCACAAATACATAAACAGGTAGCATATTCCACAGAATTATTCAGTAAAAAACTGAGACAAAGTCGGTTGTCATGGTAGTGGTTTTGTGAGTCCCAGATGAGGGACCCTGAGGATGCAGGCAGGGCAGCATGCACTTGTGTTTAGCGAAGCATAATTTGCTTTATCTGCACTACTGACAAAACTTGAAATTACAAATCTCACCTTCAACATGATCGAAATGCTTTGATTCCAAAATGTGACACAAAGTTGATAGGATTAAGTCACAATTGCAATCTTGATAAGTGTATATAACACATTTTTTTCTTTCGGAGAGTGGAGGGTGGTCCCAGGGATTGAACGCAGGGCACTCAACCACTGAGCTATATCCCAGCCCTATTTTGTATTTTATTTAGAGACAGGGTCTCACTGAGTTTCTTAGCACCTTGTTTTTTTTTTTTTTTGCTAAGGCTCACTTTGAACTCAATATCCCCCTATCTTATCTTCCCAAGCCACTGGGATTACAGGCATGCACCACTGCACCCAGTTTATAACATGTTTTAAAAGATTATAAACAAAAATACAGTAGGACAAGGTGATATTAGATATTAGAAATTAATTTAGAAGCTGGAATGTTTTTTATTCCACTATGAAAGACTTTATCAATATATGACTTTCCAAACTTCCTTAAATGAAAAAGGCCTGTTCAGTTATGGAAGTAAACCTAAAAAATAAAACAAAACAAACAAAAATCCTTCCAATTTGAATTGAATCTGGCAGTTTTTGTTTTCGACCTTTGTTATCTATGAAAGTCATGCTAATGTCTTAAAAACTTTCTTTCCTCACTTGTAAAATACAGATGATAAGCTGACCTAATCCACAGGGTTCATATACAAATGGAAGGGGATAAGGCCAGGAGGAAAAATTTGTTTTGATGTATGCTTGACCTTATTTTGTTTTAGGTAGCTTTCAAAAATACACAGAGTCAATGAGATAAATTAAATAGTTTTGGGAATTAGGATAAATGGAAATTAGGAACAGGGGAATAAGGCCAGGAGTATAATAAACACTTAATTTATACCATATGGCCGGAAATATCATTATGGGGTAAGCTGCAAATTTAAATCTATGTTTGCTGCAGATCAAGATAAAAATGGCAATGTTTACAACATCTGAAAGATATACAGACTCATACTTGAATTAATATAAAATCACTATATAAACTCTAGTTATAATTAGTTATGATTATTTAAACTTTCTTTGCTTCATTTTTCTTATTTATGAAATGAAAATTGTACCTATTGCAAAAGATTACTGAATGATCATATTAAGTAAAGCGTGCGCCTGATGTTTAGTACAACCCCGTTAAAAGCCAAATATTGTTTTTAGTAGTAGTAACAATATCACTATCACCAGCATCAGCACCTCCACTACCACATCCATTGTTGTTACCATTTCTGCTACTAAATTTCCACTATTACAAGCAGGACAATGACTTCCTAGGAGTCATTTGTACCCATTTACTACTATGCATTAGGCACCCCATTAAAATATTTCCAGTTGTTACATCATTTGATTATTTAATTCATTCTGTGAAAGATTTTAACATACCTGCTAGGTGACAGTGCTATTCTAGATACAGACAATGTAGAGGTGAACCAAACACAGACATTTCTGATCCTCGAGAGCTAAAATTCTACTGGAGGAGATAGGTATTTTGTTGTTTGTTTGTTTAGTTTAATGATTAGGAAATTAAAATGCATGCACATGCAAGTACAGGGAGCAATGACTGAGGAGAGGCACCTGACACTAAAAATCAAGTCTACCATTCTCCACCCAAAAGTATCATTGAATCCACTGTATTTCTAAGAACAGTTTAATAAGAGTTTCAAGGTTAAGACCTTAGAAGAATTGCAAATTCAGTGCAGCTGATGTTAACCTCCTGACAATCACATGATGGTTCCCTACTCTGTTTCCATCCAGTTTTTCTTCACTAGTTATATAAACCAGAAAAAAGTAAGACAATGATCATGATGATGGAAAAGGGGAGAAAGAGAAGAAAGCAAAGGAGAAAGAGGAAGAAAAAAGAAGGAGGAGAAATAGAGGGAGAATTTTAGTGTCTACCAAAGTTGAAGATGCTTGTTCCATGTATTCCAGTCACTTCACTCTTTTGTACATTTAAACAGTAAAGACACTGGATGTATATTAATGGGAGAATGAGTGAGTCATGCTTATTTATTCAGTGGAAAACTATGCTGAAAAATAAAAGATAATGAACTGGATAGACACTTGCCTATTAACATGAATGAATTGGATAAATGTAATGTACAACAAAAAGGGAAGATAAAAAAACATCAAGCTAAGTGAAATAAGCCAGACTCAGAAAGTTAAGGGTCAAATATTTTCTCTTTTATGCAGAAGCTAGGCCAAAATAAAGGGGAAAGGGATGTGTTGAGGGGAATTGTATGAATATAGAAGGGAGATTAAGAGGGAGGAAGAAGGGATGGAAAAAGAGAGAAAGTTTGGAACAAAATTGAGCAAATTAAGCTGTGTGCATACATGAACACATCACAGTGAATTTCACCTTTATGTTTATCTATAAAGCACTAATTTTAATAGAAGGAAGATCAGTGGAGTAGAAGGAGAATGGGGGTGGGGGAGGAAAAGAAAAAGTACTGGGGACTGAAATTAAACAGATTATATTCTATGCATCTATGATTATATCAAAATGAATCCCAATATTATGTATAACTATAATAAAAAAAATCATTCACAAAAAGGAGTATATAAAGTACCATTTTCATATAGAGCTATGAAGGCTGCGCTGTTTGACTATATACAGAAATGAGTTAATAAAAATTAAAATTAATAAAAATGAAAAACCACATATTGAGGATTGTGTCTATCCCCAATATCATATGGAGGTCAAAGAAAGAAAGGAGGAGACTACAGCTGGAAATATAGAAGTTCTTTCAAATATTTTGGGGATATTTTATCACCATAGTAGGCACATGTTATATTATTCTTTAAATCTCTCTCACATGGTATGTAAGTAATAATAATAATATATATATATATATATAGCTATGTATAAAAGTTTTCTATCATACTATATGTTACATTTAATTGTACATACTATTTAAAGTAATACTTAAAAATTTTACTTCCATGAAATAATCTTTGCTCACCTTTCTGTTGTTTAATGTAAATTGTACTCCAAACTCATGATTAACTCAAAAAAGTTTTTAAACACAATTAATCGGATAATCAAATATGCCCATTGTATCATTATTTATAAAGCAAAACTTAATAATAAATTAATTTGCATTAGCGGCAGAATGGATGAATTACAAAACATCTACATCACGAAGTATAGAGCCCTTAAAAAATAGTGAAAGCAGTTTTTCTGGAGAGTTCTTCACAAGACATTACTGTACAAAAACAAAAAAAGCAAGAAACACCAGGAAGAAAGCATGATAAATTCCAGCAAAAGTGGCAAAATCCTGTTTATTTATAATGGTGTATATTATAAGGCATTTTGAAAAGACAGGAAGAAGAGAAGAAGCAAGTAATACAGAAAAGACTGGGTAGTTTTTGAAGATAGCATTATATGGTATAATCCCTTATGAATGATTATTCTTGTGTATTTTATTATTCATAAAAAAAGTAAAGTCAGATTCACCTAGTGATAAATAGGGATAATAAGCCAAGTGAAAATCAAGGGTATATTGAGAGTGAATGCTACATCTATAAATAAAACAACCAACCAAAATGTTATGTAGATGTGTTTTTTTTTTTGTGTGTGTATGTGTGTGCATGTGTTCACATACACACTCACAAATGTATGTTTTTCTGGCCAAAGGAGAAACAAGTACTAAGATGTGTTCTGATTAATATTGGTTACCTTAGGAAAATAGAATGAAACATGGAGTAGAGAGAGAAACTCATTTTTATACACCTTTGAATATTTTTACTTGTTATAATAAAAATGTATAGTTGTATAACAAAATCCACCAAATGCAAAAACATTGTTTTATGAAGAAGAAGAAGAAGAAGAAGAAGAAGAAGAAGAAGAAGAAGAAGAAGAAGAAGAAGAAGAAGAAGAAGGAGGAGGAGGAAGAAGAAATAATTAGAACTTGTTTCCTTTCTAACTGCATTTTTTTTTTTTTTTTTTTTTTTTTTTTTTTTTTTGGTACTGGGGATTGTACTCAGAGGCACTCAACCACTGGACCACATCCCCAGCCCTTTTTTGTATTTTATTAGAGACAGGGTCTCACTGAGTTACTAAGTGCCTCGCCATTGCTGAGGCTAGCTAGCTTTGAACCAGAGATCCTCCTGCCTTAGCCTCCCAAGTGCTGGGATTACAGGCATGCACCACCGCACCCGGCTTCTAACTGCATTTCTCTTATGATGACTAAAGCAATCCCTCTTTACTGTAATGAAAAATAAATTACTTTATGTTCCTACATCATTTTCTTAGGAAAAAATAACAATTAAAATGAGAAATAAAACAGATATTCTTAAATAATGGATTGACAATAGGCAATATCAAATTATAGGTAAATCTGAGGAATTTTTAGTCAGCTAGCTTTCTCATGCTTCTAACAAGACATGTTTGTTGTTATTGTTGTTTGTGGGGTTTTTGTTTGTTTGTTTTTGCCGTGCTGGGGTTTGAACTCAAGTCCTCTCACATGTTAGGCAAGTGCTCTGTGAGTGAGCTACATTTTCAACCCAAGACATGGCTTTTATAACTTTCTTTCATCTTTTATAAAATATCCTTCAGAGAAGAGGCCCTCAGTGTTGTCATACTGACATTAGTACATCATTTTTAATACTCAGTGGAAATCTGATAGGCATTTGTAGGGAAATAACAACTAAGTTTAAATGGCTTGCTATTGAAAATTCTAGATTTTCACAAAATTTATGAATATCAGTTTTTTATGCAGAAAAACATAAAGAAAAAAAGGATAAAGGAATAAGCTGTTTTGAGATTAAAGAATATGATGTACTTCACCGGATAGAAAACAGGTATCAGTGTCTGTAGTGAGGGACTCTTGAATATCTCTGCATTTCTCCAGGTGGCTGTGCAGACAATTGGGTTTTTCAATGATGCCCATGCCTCCTCTTCTCTCACAGGAGAAACCTGCAAAGCTGATGGTTACAAGAATTTCACAGTCTTTGCAAATTGTATTCAAATCAGTCTTTCAGGCAAACTCTATTTACAGAAGCAGTTTTTCTCTAATCTATAACCATCACGAAAACAAAGAAGCATCCATGAAAAACCCTGGCCAAGGGGCATAAATTAAGAATGGATCTTGCATGTGACTTTCCAGGATAGACTTTCACATATACGTTTCCTAAATAGTTCCTTTCATTCATCTGCATGTGAGTTTGCCATTGCCTTTGCTGTTGTCTGCTCATCTAATGAAACTAGAACGTTCCTTCTGTCTTCACCTATGCGCTTTAAACAACTATGGATTTATTCTGAAATTATGATCTTCCCCAAGTCTCTTGTGAAAGAAAACCTGTACACATAGGAAAAATAATAAATCCATTTTCAATTTGACTCAATACAATTTATATTAGTATTTATTCATCTCCACATTAAAAAAAAAAAAAAAAAAAACTGCTTTCCTAAAGTTCATGCCATTCAGTTCTGTAATTGTGTTATGGGAAGATAAATGTTTTGGCTAATAAAGTTCTGTTCTGCCCTGCATTTACTGTTCTATTACAATAATCTGCCCTTGAAACAAAGGCCTTCATCATGTCAAGTCAAGGACAAATAATGAATAAAAGAACTTCAGAAATCAATTAAATTTTTAAACAGAATTTATTAAGCCCAGAGCAGAAACATTTTTTAAATCCAAAAGAGTTTGACTTTTCAAGAGACATATCTTAGAAAGGAAATGTTTTTCTTATTACCGAGAAATATGCCTTCAAATAATAATGCAAACCTCAATCTGCTCTACAAGTAGAATATAGATAATAAAAACAAAACTTCAAAAACTTAACAAAAAATAAAGTCAATCCAGTCTGGGGGAAGAAATGAAATAAGAAAAGTGAGCAATAGAATTGAATTAACTTCTTTGAGTGTATCACCTGTTTGATGATGGGTAACCACCCATTACCCATCACAGTCACAGGCAGAGCTCTTATGATATAACTGATAGAGACCCTGGAAAAGAGGCTGAAGGGAATCCAGAGCAGAGTGACCCCTCCTAGTGTATAATCTGGAAAGGACGTTAGGAAGAGCTGCCTTCCTAGAGAGTTTCCACTTCCAGCATGGCACCAAAGTACAGGGTAAGAAATGGAAAACACACCCAGGCAAAAAGAAGACCTGCATTAGACCTCTCAGTCCTCTGGAGACTTCAAGCAGTACACAGAAATGTTTGATAATTTTTCATATCCTACTGTAATTATGTTGAGAGGATATAGAGAAGCAACAGCCATGAAGATTTCTGATGGTTAGGGAGAAGACCAATGTCCTGATGGTGAACATGGCAGGACTGGGGGCTATCAGTGGAGAATGAATTAGAGAGGATGAATGCCAACAACATAAGGCCAAACACCCAGTTCCACCTTTCAGCAAAAGACCACATGAGAAAGCTCTGTATACCATAAACCAGTAATGTCTCTCCTAGATACCAAATACTAAATAGCTTTATGAAAAGAAATAAGCAGTAGAAACAACACAACTTTGAAATCAACTGAGATTATATTGAAACATTTTGAATTCTTGCTAACTTAGTGGTGATTATCTCACAAAAATGTTAATATTATACTAAATATATAATTTGTTATTATTATACTAAATTTTCTGATCAAATTTAATAGGGTCTTAAAAATTTAATAGGTCTTAAATTTTTTTTAAGTTATTTTGTAAACATAAATTATATTTTATATAACAGAGTAAGTTGCCACAGACATGTTTCCACTCTAGTATCATCTCTTGATTAACTGGTTCATTGAAGACTTTAGTGTGGAGTTTACCATCTTCCCTTTACTAAAATTTCTGCCATCTGCTAGATGAGTTAATGCTACTGAAAATGACACATGCAACAGCAGAGCTACCCAGTTCTCTGATTATCACATTTTCAGAAATTTTTATCATTTCATAAGGTCCAAATTGGCATCTCAAAAAATACCAGATAGTCCCATCTGTGGAATATTAAATTAAAACATCACAAATTGTCATCTTCAGCTTGCTTATATCTTTGTCTTCAAATTCTTTATGACCTAAAACCTGTTGACACTTTGAATTTCTCCTGTCAACTGATTCCAGGATTCATTTTTTACAATATCCATTTTAGACACTACGGTTCATCACACCAACTCCTGTCATCCTCATCACATTACACCAGGCATTCTGTGGCCTTGCACTGATCCAGTCTACAAATCCCAACCTTAAATATGATGGCTCGTTTTTTTTTTTTTTCTTTCTTTTTTTTTCGGGGGGGGGGGCTGATTGTTTTGTTTTGTTTTTTGTTTTTTTACATCTACACACATAACTGATCAACACTGTTGGAGAAATTTTCAAAATCATATGGATTGACCATATTATAAATATGTTTTCCAAGCTAAGTTGAGCCCTTAGTTCTGCTGATCGATAGTTTTTCTTTTCTCTAATAAGTTGTTTTGTCCAATTCCCTATAACATTTCTACCTCCTCTACTTTAAGCAGTTCTCTGATTTTTCTACTTTTATTTCATAGATTTAGTATGCACATGTTCCTTCTGCTTACTGGAGAAAATATAATCTACTAAAAAGGGATTGAATCAATTCACTCACTAAACTGATATATTTACCTTAATAATTTTACACCCTTATCCCTCTCCCCATCCTGCTTCAATTGGAACTCTTCAACCAAAGGCAAATCTTTCCACCTATGCTCTGGATCTCCAGTGGTCTCTTTCATTCTCTTTATTTCTACTGGCTTCTTGTTGACATTTACACATGCTGCAGTATTTCTTCACCAAGATAGATGATATATAGATAGATTGATTTCCTCCCCTCACCTCAAGATTTCTTACAAATGCCAACCTAGCATACTGAGTGAAAAAAATAAACTTACCCTTTCTCTACTTTGTCACCCTGATTTCTTTCTCAATTTACTAAATTCTGCCAACGATCAAAATACATACCAAACATCTCTATATTGTGCTCTTGATAAGGTTGTCTGTCCTACTTTACTTAGGTAATTATTGAATTACTCTCATTTTTTAATCATAGGGTACCTCTCAACAACATCTGAGATTTTTAACAATTCCTCATTTCAGAACCATCTGTTCATACCCTCCCCTGTTTATGCATTGACCATCCTTTAAATTTTTTTATTACTGAGTTCAGTTCTAGATATCACTCTTAATCTCCCTGGGTAATCTCATATACTTTCTTGATTTCCATTCCTATCCATGTACTGATAAGTCTCCTAAACTGACCATTTAGAAACCCAACTTCCTAACAGGAATTTTCCCTTGAAAATCTCATTAGAATCTCAACTTTATCACACTCAAATTGTCCCTTCCCAAAGATGCTTCTCTTGTCTAAGCACAGATTTCTTGAGTCAGAAATCTAGATGTCATTTTTTTTGTCATCAATAGCTTTATTTATTTATTTTTTAATTTTCTTTTCATCCTGGGCACTCAGCTAAATTGTTTTCCTAGGCACCTTTGAAAAGAGATGGGATTATGTGACTGAGCTGTTTGGTGAAAATTTTATCCACCATTTGTTAGCCTGGCCATTTAAAATATCTTCTGTACTCCAATCCCCACCTCAGTCTCTCATTTCACCCATCTGTTGGCTAGATTCAGAATATCTACTAGAAGACTCTGAGTCTCAGCGTGGTGGTAGAGGCAGAACATGGAAAAAAATCTTGATTTCTGAATCAGCACAGTAAATACAGACCCTAAACTGTGATATATTGAGAAATAAAATATTCTTTTTTTAAGTGTTAAGCTTTCTTTTCCCTGCTAAGGCAAGAAGTTTGTCCATTGGAAGTATCTGAACACAGGTATGATACAAACTGATTTAAACTTATTTTTGTCAAAGATAATAGATATAAAGAGTCTGAAAAAATAATCCTAAATTTCATTTCAATCATCTACCACAGAGCTTGGTTATGGTATAAAGATAATTTACTTGTTTAGCTAACAAGTATTTGGTTAGGCATTGAGATAAGTTTTGGAAATACATGGTAAGCAAACATAGACAAGTTCTCTGTTTTCATGAGGTGAATACTCCAAGAGACTTAAATAATATCACTAAGCAAAGCATAATTATGAACTTGATAGTTGGTGTGAAGAAAACAAGCAAATTCTATGATAGAATTTAAAAGCATCATAATCCAAACTGGTACATCAGAGAAACTTCTATTTAATTCTTCAGGATCACTCTGACTTTAGTGTGGAAAATAAAAAAGGGGGCTTAATCCATACACCCAGACAAGGAAGGAGTCCAAACAGAAGTTACTTCATCCAGCAGGATGGCAGCATGTTTGAAGAGAAGAAGACAAGTGCAAGGGGTGTTAGTGAGAAATGATGTATCACACCTGGGTGGATATAGGTGGTGAGGGGGAGGTGTCAAGGGTTATAGCTAGGTTTCTGTTTATGCAGGTTAGTGGATGGAGATATCACCTCCTGAGAGAGAAAAGAAAAAACAAATCAGAAAGTAGAGGGAGAAGGGAGTAAAAGAAACCCTTTGTCAAATGAAAAATTCAATAGAATTGTATGACAACAGCCCCAAATTGACACAGTGACTTTATCTTTATTGGATGTTATCTTCATTACAGTCTTAAAACCTCTGACGTTGGAAAGTGAATTCTATTTATATTCTCATATTCTCTCTCTCCCCCCCCCAACCCCCCCACCCACTGTCTCTCCACCCTGCAGAGATAGAATCAAAAACACGTGTCTTACATGTCAAAATGAGAACTAAAGAAAACAGCTTGTGTAATTGCTTAATTGCTAGTTGTCATGCAACTGGAAAGGGAAGGAAATGCAATTAGAAGTGAGTGATTTTTCCAGACCTATCATATCTATCATATTCTTCCTTTTTCTGTTCAAGGGGTGTACATGAAGTGCAATTTTTCATTGGATGGTTTATTTATATATTTAAACATCTTCGTATTTTCTAAAGTGTTGCCTTCAGTATAAAACAGTACCTTATTCTGAAGTTCCATAAATATTTAACTCTGTTCTTCACCTAATGGTACATAGGGAACTGGTTGAGATATCAATTAACCTACAATCTCCTGTAAATACAAATATGTTAATTTTAGCATTGTTTGTGATAGCAAAATATTATAAATCAAAATATTCCTCAACTGGGCATTTGTTGGACAAGTTATAGTATATAGGGGCTGAGGTTATAGCTCAGTGGTAGAGGCCTTATCAAACATATGTGAGGCACTGGATTTAACCCTCACACACCACATAAAAATAAATAAATAAAGGTACTGTGTCCAACTTCAAACTAAAATTTTTTTTAAAAAAAGATAGTATGTAGTCATTAAGAGCAGTAAGACACTTATGAACTTGATTCCAAAACATATAAGTTAAAAAGTGTATGCACAATATCTATGTGGATGGCTATTAATTTTTATTAAGATATATAACTATACCTACCTGTTTAATTACCAAGTATATCTCTAAATAGATACGTGAGACATTAGCAGTGTAACCTTCAAGAAAAAGGAACTGAAAAATGAGGAGTATAGATCAGAAAGAAACTTAATTTTCTAATACACATAGATAAATGAATTATTTATATATAATATATGTTAATAAATATTTAAAACTCTATCTGTAAAGTAAAATGTTTAGATAGACGATAGAATGATAGATTTTTTTTTTTTTTTTTTTTTTTTTTTTTTTTTTTGGTAATGGGATTGAACCCAGAGGTCCTTTACCACTGAGCTACATCCCCAGACTTTTTTTTTAATTTTAAGACAGGGTCTCTCTGTATTGCCCAGACTAGCCTTGAACTTGTGATTCTCCTGCCTCAATCTACCAAGTTTCTGGGTTTATAGGCATGCACCACCATACCTAGCAAAATATTATATTTTAAACAAATTTGTATAGTTTTATTTAGCTATCTCTTGCTTTGTAATAAATTTCCCTAAAATGCAAGGCCTTAAAACAAAATATGCTTATTATTTAATGATTCATATTATTTAAAAATTTTTGTTGAATAAGAAACTGGACAAGATTTATCTGATGCTTTTGGTTCAAGCTCTCCCACAAGATCCATTCTAATTGTTAGGCTGACCGTAATCATCTCAAAATCTCACCGGGTCTAAATGGTCCAGTTCCAAGTTCATTCACATAACTATAACAGTGGGGAGCCCTCAATCCGTTGTTATATTGGTCTTTCCATATATTTGGCAAATACTTATTACATGGCAACTATCCTCTAGCAGAGTAAGCAAACAGTGAGAACAAAGAGAGAGAGGAGAGAGAGTGAGACAGACAGAGACAGAGACAGATATCTCCAGAAAAATGCAGTCTTTTTTTTTTTTTTTTTTAACTGCACTTGAAAGAAACATCCTATCACCTCTGCCCTATACTGTTCATTAGAAGTGATTCAATAGGTTCAGGCCATACTGAAGGGAGGGGTTTTTACAAGAGTGTGAATACAAGAAAACAGAAATCAATAGGTTTTCTATAGAAATTGCCTGTTATAAATTTCAAATCTCCTTGTTTAGAGGGTAGACATGTATATGTATATACCTATCTGTTTAAATATATATGTATTTATATACATGTATGTATATATACACACAATATAAATACATGTATATATATATGTGCACATATATATATATTCACACCCATATGCATATATATATATATACATATATATATATATATATATATATGCATTAAACCATATCTGAGTAATGCAAGAACATTTTGGATTTGTCTTTGGGGCAATCTTTTTGTTTTTGTTGGTTGATTTTTAGAAGTAGACAAATACCTTTTAAAGTATAATTTGAAGCATATGGTGGGCAATTAAGTTAGGTGATGTGATTTTCTTCCAAATGAGGGTGACTATAAAGTAAGGATATACTTATTGAGTTTTTTTATAATTTTTGTTCATTGGCATACTCACAAGATCATTCTAAGTATGCATATTTACTTAATTAGGCTGTTCCTTTATATTTTGGAAAGGACCTTGTTAAAAGGATTATATTTGATTGGGAAATATAAGACTTGGGAGGAGATTCTGATGCTGGACCAAGCAGTATTCTCCTTCTTCTTCTTCTTCTTCTTCTTTTTTTTTTTTTTTTTTTTTTTTTTTTGTGGTACCGGGGATTGAACTCAGGGGCACTCGTCCACTGGGTCATATCCCCAGCCCGTTTTTGTATTTTATTAGAGACAGGGTCTCACTGAGTTGCTAAGTGCCTCACCATTGCTGAGTCTGGCTTTGAACTTGCGATCGTCCTGCCTCAGCGTTCCAAAGTGCTGGGATTACAGGCGTGGGCCACCGCGCCTGGCTAGTATTCTCCTTCTTGATAATTTCATTAGCACATTATCTGCCTCCTTCCCTCATCCTGCAACATTGCAGCGATAGAATGTGCTTCCTCCTCCAAGGTCAGCCCAAACCTTTCCTTTTATTCTTTTTGGTAAATCCTCTTGGGCTTTTAACTGTAATTAAAACATTACCACAAAGTCATCTGTCTCAAATCTCGACTGTGGCACAAAAGACCTTCATGTGATAGAACTAATTACATGAGGAACTTATTTAAATCATTAAGAAAGGTCAATGCAGCCTATTCTAAAAATTTTCAAGGTAAGTAGATGGAAAGTTTTATTGAAACATTTATAATTTTCTGATCTGTAAGTTATATTTTATTATGAAGACAATATACTATACCTACCATGAAGCTGGACAAATTGGTGAATTATTAGTCATACCACTGAAAGCTGCAGGATGGGCCACATATTGCTTCACAATAACTGTGTGAGAAACTATGGCTCCCTTGACTAGAGCATAAGCTTCTGAGAATGAAGTAACAGAGAGGTAGAGGGGAGGAATCCCTATGCTCATAACTTTTTACCTCACAAGCTTTTCCTCTACAGGAATGTTCTTTTATAAACCTTCTTTCCTGGTTCTGAATCAGCATGGACACTAAAGTCCCAATTGTATGCTAAAATGTAATGGAATCAACATGACCTAGCCATGCAAATAATTTTTCAAATAGATCCTAAAAAACAGCATTAACTAAACTGTACAATATGCCAGAAATAGAATCTTGTTTCAAGAATTAGCCTACAAGGTACTTAGTAATCAATCTTCATGGAAAAATCACGGTTTTATTTACTAAAAGTATCAGAATCAGTTATTGTACTTTTTGAAGCACCTGAGTTAAAACAATTATACTCCTTTGTCTCTTCTTGCCATGTGAATGAAAAAAATTACATTTTGTAGTACCTAATATTACATGTTAAAACCTTGTAAAGATTAGGGTTTGTATTTGTTTGTTATGAGAGACTAGGTCACAAATTATCATAGGTTCACAGCAGGACTCATTCATTTTATTTTCATATTGTCTAACTAACAGAGCATGAGGACTCACACAGATATTCTTTCCAAAGCAATAAAACTCAAATTATTTTCTCTGAGCTATCGTCTTAAATGTTTGATTTATATCAAAAGGAAACAAACCCTAGTGCATGGGGAACAGTTCATTTAAAAAGCAGCAACAGTTAAACATTTCAGAATTCTTGGAAACATCATTTGCCAAAACTGCATGGAACACCCCTTACACAGACATGGGAGGAGAATACCAAAAGACATTGCTATCGAGTCTGTTTTACAGCATCTTATATGGAAGCCAAAAAACATTCACAATTTTTTTCAGGTTTTTTTTCCCCCTCTAAAGTTTGGACTTCTGTACATCATGTCCTTAAACAGACTAGGCTATAAAAGTCATGAGCCAAGTTCCCATTGACCTTTGCCCTGCCTTCTTAACTTTGAAGTGCACTGTGCCTTGTGTTTGAAGATAAGTGTAAGTGGACTTCCTGAAGAGATATTCCAGATTCTAATTACCTGCTGAGCCCCCTGCACTAACTGAGGGTGGAAATGACTTAACATTTAGAAGGCTTTTAATGATTAGTCATTCACCACAAGTGAATGTATCATGAATCACAAAATCTTCATTAATTACAAACAAGCAGTTTTCTTTTCATCCAACAATGAAGATAGTTTTGATTATGTTGGAGGGCAAAATGAATGTTTAATTCACATATTTAAACAATAATAATACAAAACATAACTAAAATTTACCAAGTGTTAGGTTTTGCCAGGATTTACATTGATCTCATTGAATCTTTTCAGTCATTCTATAAGGTTGGAACTGATATCATTATTCTTATCTCAAAATAAGGAGCCTGGATGAAGCAAAACTCAGTAACATATCCAAAGATACTTAGTAAGTGACAGGAAAATGTACAAAGTAGATGTTTTTGCTTGAGAATCTGCATTCTGAATCACCACATATGAGACAAGAATGTCATGTGGGCAAGGATCCAGGTGACAGTTTGTTTATAGCACAGAACCATAAAAAAGAAAAATGCATATGTGACTTTTTGAATTCAAAGCGCAAGTATGGGGACCAAAATAGATGTAATGTTTTCCTTATACGTTAATAATGTTCAATAACACAAAAAAAGCACTTAAAATACCAATTAATTTCATTAAACCTTCTAGGTATATGAAACAAAATAATGCTTTTACTAGCATAATTGATTGCACATTATTAGGAAATAAAGCAAGACCATTTCTTTTGTCAGCATACTCTAAATGCAACAGACATTTATTATGTTTCCTGGTTTCCAGGCATCTTTTGAAATCCCTGTCTATGCACTGGGCTTGACCTCCACAAGGTCAAACACACAGAATGCACTTCAATGGCCTTTCAGTATTAAAAATTCAAGCATGTGCTTGAGTTGCACAAATTATACTCACCTATTAAAGACTTTAATTTAGAAGAGAATGGGATTAGGAATATAGCTCAGTGGTGTAGTGCTTACCTAGCATGCAGGTTAAGCCCTGGGTTCAATCCCCAGTACATCCCCCCTCCAAAAAAAGAGGTCAGTTGTGGTTGAAGTGAGTAGTGCTTTGAGTTTTGGTTTTGGAGGTGAAATCCATGACAACAGCCATGGTTGTTGAGGGAAAGTTAAGCTCATGGGTAGTGTTAAATCATGCTGTGGCAGGTGTTCCCTGATCAAAGCCTCTACTCTGTTTCTTCAACATTCCCAACAATTTTGTAAGCTATTAAAAAAGTTTTTCTTCTTTATCAGTCGGAGTCAGCTTCTATTGCTTATGTTTAAGGAGTCTACGGTAGGGTTTCAGGTTCTGGATAAAATGAAGCTATCATATGCCACCCTGTTTCTCTCACTGAGCACAACTACAAAACACAATAGACCTAATGGACTGCGACGTGAATACTTTGAAAAGCAAGTACCAACAGAAAGATGGAAGAACAACAGAATTCCAACAGTACAACTCTGGTGAGTTTATCTTTTCTCTCTTTAGTACTACTTACCCTAAACTAGATGCAGCCACAGTGCTCCAAAGGTGTCAGGTGGGAAAGGTAGAGTTCCTGGAGAAGCCAGGCTCTGAGAGTGGGAATAGAGAATGGGAAAGATCAGAGAAAGTAGAGAAAATCTCCCAAGAGCTTTTTATTCCCCCACCCCCACTTTTTTTCCCCCTCTCAGGCCTTACTCCCAAGAGACTCTTTGGTAGTGGCAGCAGCAGTAGCAATAGTGACCAGGAACAGAAATCACCTGTCCCTGAACCTAGGGAGGAAAATCTTCCTCTCATTGGTTAGCACTGTGTCTTCAAGATGGTGGGACCAATCTAGGTACAATATATTTTTTCCTCTCTCCCTGACCACATGGTCCCAGAAATGGCACAGTATCTGAAGTGGACATTTTCTAGCCAATAAACAAAACATGTAAGCATTTGGGAAGCAGAAGGTATCAAGGAAAATATAGAGAAGGAATAACACAGACCCCCCCCAAACTATTTTATTAACCTCCAACTTGAATCCGTCCTTAGTACCATACCACATATCTGTCAATTGAGTTAATGGTTAGACTTCCTCCCAGGTCCCACATAGAACAGTGAGTCATACACATGACAAAAGTCTAACTTAAGAACAACTTTAAAACTTAAGCTTGATTGTTGAGAAACAGATTACCGAAAACAGGCTGATAAAAGTGGCCTAAGCTAAATCAGGTGAATTGCCTACTAAGTCAAAAATACCAACTCTTCTCATTATTTTTTAAAGAAACCTAGAGTCTCATAACATTAAAAATGTCCAGTATGCAATCCAAAATTACTTGGATTATGAAGAACTAAACAATCTCAAATTCATGGTGAAAGACAATAAACATCAATGACACAGATGATAAAGACATAAAGCAACTATAAAAAAATGTTTAAACAAGCAATCACAATCTCAAAACAATTATTAGAATAAAAGTGTCAGAAAATAAATAGAAATTTTAGAATGAAAAAATATTGTAAACAAAATTTAAAACTCACTGGGTAAATTGAAAAAGGCAGAGGAAAGAATCAAAGAGTTTGTAGATAGATCAATAGGAATTATCCAATCTTAAAAACAAATAGGTAAAGGGTTTTTAAAAATGAGTGAAGTCTCAAGGAAATTTGAAACAACAAAAATATATAACAATGATGTTTTTTGAGTCTCAGAAGAGGAGAAGAAAGAGTGGAGAGATAAAAAAATTTTGAAAAAAAAAAAAAAACAGCTGAAAACTTCCTGAATTTGGCAAAATTATAATTCTATAAATTTAAAAAGCTAAGTGAAATTCCCAAAAATCAAATGAAAGAAATCCCACTCAACTATATCATAATCATACAACTGAAATCTATATAGAAAGAAAAATTATTAAAAATGGTCACCCACAAAGAAAGACACATTACCTGTAGGGACAGAAAATGTTGAATGATTGGATTTCTTTTCAGAAGCTATGGAAGTAAGCAGAAAGTGACCCAAAACTTTTAAAGCACAGAAAGGGAAGAACTATTAATCCAGAATTCTATATCCAAGCAATATCTTGCAGTGATGAAAGGGAAATAAAAACTTTGTCAAATGAAGAAAAACTAATAAAATTCAGAGCCAGAAGAACTGCTATTAAAAAAATGCTGAAATAAATATTTCAAACAGACAGGAGTGATATTAGAATAAAACAGAACATCATGAATAAGAACTAACAACAAAATGTCAAATATATGCTTTATAACAGACTTTGATTCTCCTTCCTTTAATATATATTTGATGGTTGAAAGCAATAATATAATATTGATGAGATTTTCAATGTAGGTAGATATAGTAAATTGCATATGTAACATAAAGATTAGAAGATAAAGAAATCTAAATGTTTATAATGTTTTCATATTCCAAGTGAAGAGGTACAACATTAATCCTCAATGGATTGTGAATAGTTAAGTGTGTATTTATAATCCCTAAAGTAAACCCTCCAAAACATTATACAATGCCACTATGTCAAAATTACAATAAACTATCATGTAATAACCCAAAAGAAGATAGGGAAACAAAGGAATTTTAAAAAAATAGGTAACCATTAGAAAGACAAGGTGGGAAAAAAATGAAAGCTGAATGGAGTGACACATATTCATAGTGTTCATAGTCCTAGGTACTTGGGAGGCCAAGACAGGAGAATTACTTGAGCCTAGGAATTTGAGGTCAGCCTATTCAACATAGTGAGACCCTGTCTTTAAAAAAACAGCAACAGAGAAAAGGATAAAATTGTTGACAATAAACAGATATATCTGTAGTTGCATTATGCTTAAATAATGCATCCTCACAAATTGAGAAAGATATTATCCAAATCAGTTAAAAACCCTGAGCTAACAATATGCTATCATCCAAATATCTACTTCAAATATGACATAGTTTAAAAATAAAGGACATAGAAAGTTATGTTATGGAAACAATAATCAAAAACATCTATAGTAGCTATATTTGTATCAATGCAGGCCTTAGGCAAAAGAAAGTTTCTAGGAATAAAGAGGGAAATTGCATAATGACAAAAGGGTCATTGTTAAAATGTATATTCACTTGTGATACACAGAAATCTAAGAAGGATCCTCAATGACTTTCACCTTTGTGTAATCTTCTTTTTGAGTGTGGATAGAATCTGAATAAGATGAGATCCTACTCCCATGAATATATTATGTTACACGGTAAAAGGAATATTTCAATTAGGTTTGAATTAATCAAACGGACATTATCTATTGAATCCAATTTCATTACATGTTTCCTTTCAAAGATGAGAATACTCTTTGGCTGGTGGGAGAAGTCAGAGGATTTGAAGCATGAAAAGGATTCTATGTCTACTGGTCTTTGGAACCCAGTAGTCCTCCTGGAATTTGTACCTACAGAATTATGAGGTAAGAAATTTAAGTTGTTTAGAGCTACTAAGCTTGTGGTAATTTATGATACTGCAATAGAAAACTAATCACAACATAACAAGAGCTTTATCATCAAACAAAAACATATAGAAATAAAAGAAGGATTAAACATTTTAGTTGGAGACTTCGGAACTCCTTACTACCTCTCTTATTGTTAGAACTAATATACAGGAAATCAGCAGATATATATATATATATATATATATATATATATATATATTTTTTTTTTTTTTTTTTTTTTTTTTTTACTAATACCTGAATACCGCAGACAGGATCACTTTATAAAGAAAAGAGCTTTTTCTAGAGGTGCAGCTCTCAAGGTGCAGTTCCAGGTGATGGCCTTCTTGCTGGAAGAATCCTGGCATGGAGTGGGACATCACATGGCAAGACACAGGGAGAGTATCCTGCATGCATCTCTTCTCTTCTCCCTCCCTCTTCCTATAAACACACAGGATTCAATCATGGGGGCTGCACCCTAAAGACTTTAAATAATCCTAATCTTCCAAAGGTCTCACCTCTAAACTCCACTGTCAGATTAAGTTTCCACACTCTTAATACCTCAAGGTGGAGATTAAATTTCTGCACTTAACACATCAGGGGACACATCAAACCACATCCAAACCAATATATAAGAACTTCACCTTGAGATTTTTTCATTTGCTCATATTTAAATGCTAAGGTTTCTATCAACATGATGTTTTGAGGAAGAAATATATGGAGTCAAGTAGCCAGGTAACTAACAATAAACATGGAACATGAGTGAGAAATAGGTTTTCCTTATGTAAGCAATCAAAGTTAGGGGATTTTTTATTGTTGTTAGTACAACAATATTTAGTTTATTTTGACAGAGTCCACGGAAGGAGTACTGTTTAAATAATTATATAACTTCCATGTAATGAAATGCCATGTGACTATTACATAAATGAGAAAGTGCCAGATGTACTAACATGGGATGATTTCTAGAAACATTGTTAGTTGAACATGTACAGTGTGAAAAATATCCTAACACATTAAAGCATTTGTGTGTGAGTGTGTGTGTGTGTGTGTGTGTGTGTGTGTGTGTGTGTGGTTTTGATTAGCCTAAGAGGGTGCAAAAACTAAAAATACTGGTTACTTCTAGAGACAGAACTAGTGGGGGTGCTGGGGTTGTGGCTCAGCGGTAGAGCACTTGGCTAGCACATGCGCGGCCCGGGTTCCATCCTCAGCACCACGTAAAAATAAAGGCATTGTGTACAACTAAAACAAATAAATAAACATTAAAAATAAACATTTGAAAAACATTAAAAAAAGAACTAGGGGCCAGGAAACAGAGTTGAGAGGGAGATTTTCAGTGTGTTTCCTTTTGTACTGTTCGAATTCTAAATTTTGAGAATGTATTACTCTTGTGAGTATCAGTAATTTCTGTCAAAATTTAAAAGACCCACACAACCCCACATGTTTAAAATATATTAATCAAAAAATAATATAGAGAAATAAACTAATATATTATTAATTTACTTAATAATAAACTTTTACATTTTCTGATTGAGTTTTGTCCACATATTTATTTGTCCTCTATATTTCCTAGAGTAAACCAATTAATTTTATGAATTTAAGTTTCATAAAAAAAAATATTGTGTTAAAATCTTAGCCTAAAATTAAACCTTTAATTCCTTTCTTTCTTTCTGTCTTCCTTTCTTTCTTTCATTTCTTCCTTTCTCTCTCTCTCTTTCTTTTTCTAAAATATTTTTAGTTGTACATGGACACAATATTTTTGTTTTATTACTTAATTTTATGTGGTGCTGAGGATCAAACCCATGACTCACACATGCTAGGCAAGCACTCTACCACTAAGCCACAACCCCAGCTCTGTTTGTTTCTTTTTGACATACAAATCCTCTACCAGTTATAGCTAATGTACTTCCCTAGTCTATACTATTTTCCTCATGATGAATCTTACATCATAATTGAACATATCTTGCATTTTCTTCCAAATGGCTCAATATACTGTTCCTCATGAAGAATCCTGTTTTAGAGTTCATGGGTATGTAATAGTAGAAATAGAACAACAAAACAAAATTGTGATGAATGTTTTGTAATTGCCTTGTTCCTGAACATTAGTCTTGCTCTTAAGAAGTGCTATTCAAACATGTACATATCACATCAAAATTGCTATTATGTGCAATTGTATAGTACTATAATAATATAGAGAACCTACCCTTTATAACAGCTTATATTCTACTTAAATTGTTTATTGTGTATGATTAATAATTAGCACTTTGCATGCTAGAAGTAAAATGGTTGATTTGGCCATGAAAACAAGTTTGATCACAGTGTAAATTATACATTAGCATGGAAAACTTTCAGGCACACTAATGTTAGAATTTTTTCAAGTACTGTAAGACATATTTCCAATTTTTCCATTCGACAATCATTCTTGACAACTCAGTTTATGTACTTCATGACCCTTATAGCTCTTTCTCAGGAGATCTAGAAAAAGATAGCTTAACATGGTGAAATTCGAGACTTCTACCTGATAGAAGTGTTAATATGTATACAAACTTCATGAGGAATAAGGGTGCAAATACAAAACACTTTTAATGCCTCCAAGATTTTAAAGTCAATTGGAAAGCTCAGGGGTTCCCAACTCTCCTCTATGAGGCCTGCCTCCTCATAGTTCCTGTATAGATAGATGTACAGAAGCAAGAAAATAAGGCCCTCTCTTAGTGGAGGATACAGCTACCATAAGCCTAACAATATTGTCTACAAACAAACTATACAGTGTACAAAGCCATGTCCATTCTACTAGCCTCCACCTGCAAACTTCATTGAGAATGTATTATGTGTTTTATGTGGTGATTATCCTCTCCCAACAATTACTAAACTTAAAAAATAAGAAGTGAAGACAAAAGCTACCCACATAAATAAAAATGATATATTATGATCGAAAAATGTCAATGAACTAGAAATAATATTTCAAATCAACACAAGTCAACTAAACACGTTTATGGAAAAATGGTAAACAATTACTAGCAGAATTAGATAAGCAAATAAACAGAAAGAATTAGAAGGATGTCACATATTCATAAGGTTAATAACATGTTACAAGTTAGAAAGTAATACATAATAGAGTACTCTATTTTTATGGTGATATGACTTTAGGGATGATGATAATATTAAATTAATAAAATAGCTGCACCAGCAATAAGATTTATTGCATGTTCATTGTATGTCAGATACTTTACAAAGTACTTCAAATGCATTGTCTCTTTCAATTTATACAGCCACCCTGATGTGATCAATGATACATGAAGAGACTGTGGTGTAAAACTATTCAGAGCTGTCAAAGATATCAAAGCGAATTAGCACCAGAGGTAAAAATTCAAAACGCTATGTTCAGCTGCTGTACTATAAAGCAAGTTGGTAACATTATGAATACAAATAGGAGAAAAGTAGGATTCAGCAGTTTGGGAGTAAACAAGAAAAAATGGATTGTTTCCAAAGTTACTAACACTTATAGATGTTTGTAGATGGAAATGATACTATTATGTCTTTGCCGTCGTTAGGTTATTATCCAGGTGTCCACAGGACTTCATCATATCAATAGTGTATGTCTGTCACATCAGAATGATGTCCCATGACACATTATGACCTCTGCTGACAGAAGCAATGTATCATCTAAACCAGGATGACTGACGTGAAAAATGTTTAACTAAATTTAGATCATAGGTGTGAGAAAAATTAATTTTAATAATATGCAGTATAAAATTATCAAAATGTGAAAAATAATGAAAGGATCACATGGAATCTGTAATTTTACTGTTTCTCCATGTTATGATGATTATTCCCTGAATATAGTAGCAAATGATTGGGCAACAATACCTTTGCCATAAACTACAGTCTTTATATGAAATCCCTCTTCCCAATTTAGGACCCCACAGATGGGAGGCAATGGTAATGTGACTATAGGATTTCATCCAGCAATGTTAGCGAGGGTAATAGGACCTGTGAGGAAAAATTCAGGACTTGGGTTTTTAAATGAACTGAAAAAGAGAAAGTTACGGAGGGACTTAGTGGAGGGTGATGTCCAACAGCTGTTCTCTTTTCTAGTGAACCAAGAGGAAAAGGAGACAGGCTTCAATTGTGGCAAGAGAAATTTAAATTGGACATCTGGTGGTTCACATAATGATCTTGTATTTTTTTTTTTTTTGGAAGTGGGGGAAAATGAAGAAATCTATGAGTTAACATTCGAAAGTATCATTTAAACAATTTCATAAATGACAAAAATACAGTCGTGCCAATACAATCTGCAAGAAGGAAACAAAAAATATTTCTGTGCCCCTAAGATTGATTTTTTTGTTGCATCCTCTGAGAACATGCTAAATAAATATTTTAGATCAAAGTATTTAAATCAAAAGTTCCACATAAACATAAGCATGAGGTAGAAAAGAATTGCTGGAAGTGGTACAGGATGTACCAAAACTCTATTTATGGGGAGTTCCAAGAATAAAGTGTTTGTTTGTACACAGGCAAAAGAAAAAAGTAGAAAGAGCATGCACATTTTTATCTGGTCTATGCTTATCTGTTCTGAGTATGCTTGTATTAGCAGTGCCTGTAAAAATAAAATGTTTCCTATAACTAAAATATTGATGGTCATTTTCTAAACACTGTAATGTCTAGGGATTCTTACTGTGATTTCTGGAATCTAAGCTTCCTAAGGCTTTTGAGAGAGCAACAATGTGAAATAACAAGTAGTAAATGAGTTTAGGCAGGAAACATACCTAGTGATGGTCACTGGCTCTTTCTTCTGCCATCCATTGTCTTTTGAAATACTGAATCCTTCTTTAGGGCCTGAGGCTGGGGTGGAACTCCATGGTAGAACAGTTGCCTAGTATGCACAAGGCCCTGGTTTCAATCCCCAGCACCAGGAGGTGGGGGAAAAGACTTATTTAATATATATAACCTCAATTACATCACTTTATTATATCTGAATACAAAATAAAATTAGGTGCATTCTTATTTATTGTTCCTTTTAGAACTATAATTACATCATTCTTTATATGTGGATGTATGATAATTTTTATTATATCTGAATACAAAATAAAATTTGGAATATTTTTATTTTATTGCTCATTTAAGAATTGTTAGTATAGTAACACAGATATTCCCATTTACATATCAAAGTCTCCAGCTCCTAAACTGCAATCCTTGGAATCAAGAACTGAATGCTTATTTGGCCACCTACAGTCAATTTTGCCTAAAGGTTGGCCTTATGTGTTTGATTACTTCTACACATTTAAGGCATATGCTTTTTGAGAAAGCACACTACATATTTTTAGAATTTCATCACTCAAGGCCACAGCTGGGTAATACCAAACACCACTCATTTCCAAACTTTTAATGATTATTGAAGTAAAATTTGGCACATCACAGTACAAATACTCTTATGCTCAATTAATGTGCAACATAAGAATAGACAAAGATAAACAAAGAACAAGGTGCTACACATCTCAGCTACTGGAAAATACTACCCCTAGAGAGGGAGAGCAAATGTTCCTTCAGTTATTTTCCTCCCTATTCATCTATGAGAAATAGCATAGCAAAAGAGTGTGAATATTCAAACATATGCCTTCTAAAATTTCAACACTACTAAAAATCTGTGGATGCTAAATTCATTAAATAGTCTTCCATTGAGGAAGTGCTGATAGCAACAGTGTGGCCTAAATTTCTCCCTTTTCCTCACTCCTGCTCCATGGCCCATTTCCAAGCATTTCCCTCACTATTACACACTTATGTAAACTTCAAAATGTCAGTTCAGGGACAGCATGGAACCTAAGGCTGACCATATTCCTTGCAGTACTTGAAATATACAAAGTCATAATAGTACCCGTACATTTTTTTCTAAAAACGCTTTAGAAAAATTGTCTATGGTTTCCGTGTAAGAACCAAAAGCAAAGCTTGGTTTTAAGAATTTAAAAAAATAGTTTCTCAACAAAGGCAATACAGAAACAATTCAAACTGCCCATCTTAATTGAAGTGCATAAGAGATGGTTCCCATATGCAGGGAAAAATGCTTTGCCTGCTTTTGTACTTGCTTGGCACTTGGGACCAATTTATTTACTTCATATACTTGGACACAGTACCAATTAGCACATAGTTTTATGGCAGAGAGAGATGGCATTGTGGTCAATATCAACTGAATGTTAACAATTGTGACACAGTTGTTATTTTCTGTCTTTCTCAAACCAAGATAACAGGAAAGTTTAAGAATAAAATGTTATCCTTATTTTCTACATAATAATCTTTATAATCCAAGACAAATTCTAAGGAGAAATTTAGCTCATTAAAATTCATACTTCTCACGCCCAAGATTGTCTTTTTGATAATTCTAAAACCTGCTGCATATATATAAATAGGAATAAAAATAATGTTTCAGGTTTGGGATTCTGCTAGAGTAATTCTTCAAGTGAAGTTTGCTTTAAATGTGTCACAGAATTCTATAATTTCTACTTGAGACCTGTACCTGTTATAAAAATGATTACATAAGGAGGTATTTATGTTTCCAAATAACTTAATTCAATCTACTTGCAGCTCAATGTTACAGCCCACAGAGAGTCAGGGTGACACAAAACACATGCTATAAACAGTAATATTGCAATGGACTGTGTTCTTTTCAAAGGCCACCCACATCGATTTCACTTAATTTTCACATTTATCACTTGAAGTAACTGTGAAGATGTATATTTTCTGTATCGTGGTTGCTTCCACTCCTCCATGTGTAAGAACATAATATCGGTGATAATGACGGTGGCACTGATGATGTTGACTTCCCCAGATGCTCAGTGAGGCTGTGTCATTGTATGGATTAGACCCATGGATCTCACCTCCAAACTCTCCCATAATAAATACCATGCTAAAATCAACTATGCAATTAGGATACATTCTAGCCAGGTTGCTACCACATATGAAAAATTATTAACCATTCTATGTCAAGGTGTTGGTTTTTGGTTGGATAATTTTGAGAAACTAGAGTGATGGCTAAGGTGATATTAAGTAAGGTTATGAATAATTGGCATGAGCCCCTGTATTCACTCTAGAAAGGCCATACTAGCTCTGTTTTTGCCTTTCTCCTCCAAATCTGTCTTCATCACTTCTCACCTGATTTCAAAATAAAGATAGAGCTACAAAGACTTTTAAATTTACCAAAGATGGGGAAATAAAAAATAACACAAACTTAAGAACTTCCATGCATGTCATTATAAACACAAAATAACCAGGAAATGGAATAAAAGGAAATACAGAAAATTGACTTATTTATATTCTTAAGGGAACTGATATATGAGTGACCATTGGAAATTTCATAATAGTAAAATTGCACCTAAGTTGCCAGGTGCAGAGTCCAAAGAATCTGATACACCTGGTGACACTGAACAAGAAAAAAGAGAAGTCACAATGTCGGGGTGGGGGGTGGTGGAGGGGGGATGCTTTTTAATGTGACATCTTATTAATTGAGGTATTTAGTTAAGAAAATGGTTTCATATCATTTACAAAAATAATTCTCTCTCTGACTTTCCAGTTTGTTATTGTCATTAGACAAAGTCTGAGAAAAGACAAATTTTAAATTTTTGAAAGAATTAATTAATTATTAATTAATTAAAAACACATAGAAATGGAGGGGTCAAGAGAAAAGAGGAAACAGATCCTCAGCACACAAGCATTATGATATATCAGTGATATTTTTTACACTGTTGAAGGTAGTAATATTTTACTATGCTCTGTGAATGTCCAAAAATCTTACAGGATTGAGATGCTCATGGTGATCAGTAGAGCAGAGATTCTCCTAACAGGTGCGCGATCATGTGGGTTTCTTGTTAGCAGGCAGGTTTTCGTTCAGGAGATGTGGTTACCAGGAGATGCTGGTGCTGAGGAGGGTGAACCTGAGGAACTGCTCCAGGCAATCCATATTCGCCTAACTGAAGCCTTTAATAACATCTTTCTTCCTATGTCACAATAGGTTATGACGAAGAGGTTAAATATTTTTTTCCTAATTAAACTCTTTTGAGTACTTACATTTACTAAAGAATAAGATCCCTACTCTAAGCAGATGACATTACCAAAGAGACTTATGCCAAAATGAATCTTTGCTGTAACAAGCTGTGACTCTGCAATCCTCAAGGTAGACATGAAACTGAATAAGAGGCTGTTCCAAAATGGAAGCTTCAAACACAGGTAATGAAATAATAGAATGGAAAGCCATCTCTGCAAACTCCAGCTCTGTAGAAGTATTATTTATTTCAATAGGGTTTAGCAACAGATGTCTTGTTTTTTCACTGGAACCCCTCATCCCTCGATGTTCAATAGGCAGGCATGTGAAACATACAAATGGGAAAGAAAATCCCTGTCCTTGGATATTTTCTACAGGTAATGATGCTAGGAACATCATTACCTGTAGAAAAGTGCCTCTAGGAAATCCCTTGGGTACATACCAGTTTTTCCAGGAGAAAAGTCCTGTCACTTAAACCAAGCCTGAGACTAGGGCCTCACACAAAAAGCAAAGTACAAAATGAATCTTTGCTCAATAGTGGTTTTCAGCTCAATTAAATATGTCCCTTCCAGTCCATTTACCACACGCCTACAGTAATTTTGCTTAAGTATCATATTTCTGATGTTACTCTCCTGCCTGATACCACCTCAGAGCTTTCTACTGCTTTAGAAGCAACATATTATTTTATTACTGAGCATTTGAGATTGGAAATTAAAGTGGGCTCGAATTTACTTTGGGACACATATATCTTGATTACTCTGTTTTATTTTCTTTAACTCCAAAAGAAAAACAATTAGATTGAAAGAAATTTAGAAGAAACTGTAAGATGAGATTTTTGTCAAAATGATTATTTGATCAGAAAAGAAACTCACAAAGCACTTTTCCTTCCTTTCTAGTTACTTCAAAGCATTGCTGAGCAGTTTCATTATCTCTTTTAACTTTATTCAGATTTTTGTTGGTTTTGAACAATCTTTTTTTTTATTTTTCAATATTATTTAATATTTTCCCCATTTATATTATAAATCAATATGCATGTTATATGCAAAAATTATAGAATATGAATTCAATGTAAATAAAATGAAATGAAGATTCGTATAATTACAAATGTTAATATTGGAGTAGGCACAACAGATTAAAAAAATTGAGGAAGATACAGGAAGGAGTTGGGCAAGATAATTCTTTCAAATAACAAAAATCATTTAAATTTTATTATTTAGTTTATTCACTTCACCCAATTAGTGTTGTTGAAATCAACAAACTATAAAGTAATATAAATCATGATTTTATCACAAATATAGAAAAATAGCAAATATAAGAATAATATTACAATTTTATAAAGCTTTTTATAGAAAGCCATACTCTGCACATAGTTTTATGTACTTCCACATATACTCCCAGTGTATAGTTCACAAAACAGAGGGTGCTTTTACCCAGACAATGTGCTAAACACTTTCCCTCTATAACCTCCTAACAAGTTTGAAGTATAGGTATTATTTCCATTATTTTTCAGATGCAATAGCTGAGATGTAGAGAAGTTACAAATAATTCTACTGCATAGTTATGTTGTACTTTTTTTATTTGATGCTTTATTTTTAGAAATTTAGATATTTTGAAATCTTTCTACAACAATGAACAGATCACTGTAAAAATAATTGTCCCCAAAATAGTTTCAAATGAAGAATTAAGAAGAACAAGATCAAAACCTTATTTTATATTTTTACCAGTTCTTTGATAAATGCTCATATCTCTAGCTTTTTTTTCGTGTAGCACAGTATTGAAGTTTTAATATTATGTTTGTGTGTGTGTGTGTGTGTGTGTGTGTGTGTATTTTCCCTATAACTTTCACAACTCTGTAAGGCAGACACAATATGCCCATTTTACAGAGGAGAAAACTATGGGTCAGTGAGGTTAAGTAGATGTCCAAGATCACATGGCTAGTATATAATGCTCTGAGAATACAAGCCCAGCTCGCCTTACTGTATAGCCTTTAGCCAGCACATCAAATTGTTTTCCACCTCACATTATGGCAAGAGCAAACTGACTCTTCTCCTCCCATTTTAAAATTATGTCCTTCCACGCCTATAATCCCAGCAGCTCGGGAGGCTGAGACAGGAGGATCGAAAGTTCAAAGCCAGCCTCAGCAAAAAGAAAAGCGCTACAACTCAGTGAAACCCTGTCTCTAAATAAAAAAACATAAAATAGGGATGGGGATGTGGCTCAGTGGTTGTGTGCCACTGAGTTCAATCCCTGGTACTCTCCCCCGCCAAAAATAAATTCTGTCCTTCCAGTCTCTACCCAAATTATGTTGGTGTCGCCAAAATGCTTAAGGGAACCTACATCTTCTTGGATTTAGTGATCCCTAGGTTTATTTAATGTTTTCTCTCATCCATATCCTAGGTCTCTACACCACGGACACCTGATTTAGGTATTTGGTGAGTATTTAAGTAGCCTTGTAGATGAAGAAATAATCAAATTAACCATTACTGTTAGATTCTTTTGCTCATAAAACTACAGACTAAGCTCGTTTTCCTGCCTTTAAAGGCTTTAATTCTCTTTCAAGTAAAGGTATTATGAAAAGTGACTCTGGAACTGAAAGTAATTTTGTTAATAAAATTTATTTCCACATTTTCTTTTCTGTCAATCATTAACAAAAGAACTTCTCTACCTTTCTTAACCTTATAACCTGTCAAAAATTAATTTTACCATAACTATTGCCCTTTGGCTACTATTTTTCATGATAATTAAAAACACTATGCATTACCATTACCTTCCTATTAGTATGATGAAATGGTATAAGTTTGGCCATACCTAGTGTCAATGATGGTGTTGAGCTACCAAATCTCACACAAACTCTTTGTAGGAAGATAATAGGACATAAACACTCAGAAAACAGTTTGCAGTTTCTTAAAAAGTTGCAAATACACTGATAAATACATATAATTCTATGATCCAGTCATTCTGTTTGTAGGTATTTACCTAAGAATAAAGAAAACATACAGAATTGTACATGAAATTTTATAGTAACTTTATTGTTAGCAGCAAAAATAGGAAACAAACTCAAATGTGTGTCAGCAGGAAATTGGACAAACAACTTATGATAGATTACATAATGGAATAGTACTCGACAACAACAAAATAAACTATTGAATCATCCAAACAATAAACAATATTTTGGTACCACAGATTTAATCCAAGGGCCCATTATCACTGGGCTACATCCCCAGCCTTATTTTTATCATTATTATTATTATATTTTAAGTTTGAGACAGGGTCTAACTAAATTGCCTAGGTTGGCCTTGAACCTGTGTGCCTCCTGCCTCAGCCTCCTGCATCAGGGGCTTTACAGCCTACACCACTGTGCTTAACTAAAGATGAATTTCAAAATAATTATGTTGAGTGAAAAAATCCAGAGGGAAAATGCATAGTTTATGACTACACTTGTATAAAATTCTACAACATTCAAACTGGTCTAGAGTGACATAAAACAGATCAGTGGTTGTGCAAATTAGTGGGAAGCACAGGCGAAAGTGATTACAAAGGAGAAGTAGATTTTGTGGATGATGAATATTCCATTGTTTTGATTGTGATTTGTTTTCATGGGTATATGAAAATGCCAACATTTGTTAAATCATACATTGTAGATTTGCGGTCATTCTTCAAGCTAATTTTAAAAACTAAAACATAATCTCACACTGAGATGCCACTGAACACATATACACACAAATATATTAAATTGTACAATTGAAATATGTGCAGTATACAATATGTCAGCTTAATAAAACTCTTACAAATCTACCAAAGACATAGGGTAGAAGATAAATCTCTTCTTGCTAAAAAGTAGACAGAGAGGGAGGCCCGAGTGCTCAGGGGAAATTGTCATATCACAGGTTTCAAATCAGTTAAGGCACTGGGGCTGGGGTTCTGGGAACCAAGTGTTCAGAAATCCTGCTGTGGGCTTCCTGTAAATGGGGACTTTTGACTACCTGCTAGAAGAAAGTTGGGTGATAGGGAAATGAAAATACATTAAATAATTTTTCTTTGCTTTCATATCTGTTCAAAATCTTCCAAAATAAAAAGAAAATGTCATGTAATAATTTTCCCTTATGATACTTTTACATGAACTTTTAAAAAATAAAAATAAAAACAGTAAGCAGATGGCTTTAAAACAACAACAACAACATGTCATTTTATTTTTACAAAAGGAGCAGGGTGTGGTGGCACATGCTTATAATCCCTATAATTTGGGAGGCTAAAGCAGGAGGATAGCAAGTTTGAGGCCAGACTGTGGCCTGCCTCTCTCTCTCTTTCCCCCGACCTTCTCTCTCTCTCTCTCTCTCTCTCTCTCTCTCTCTCTCTCTCTCTCTCTCTCTCTCCCCTTGCTTTATTGAAGTGATAAATCTTTAGTATAATATTGACCAGAAGTAGTGTGCAGCCAATCTGGAAAGTAGTATGGCGATTCCTAGGAAAACTTGGAATGGAACCACCATTTAACCCAGTTATCCCACTCCTTGGTCTATACCCAAAAGACTTAAAAACAGCTTACTACAGGGACACAGCCACATCAATGTTTATAGTAGCACAATTCACAATAGCTAGATTGTGGAACCAACCCAGATGCGCATCAGTAGATGAATGGATAGGGAAACTTTGGTATATATACACAATGGAACACTACTCAGCACTAAAAGAGAATAAAATCATGGCATTCACAAGTAAATGGATGAAGTTGGAGAAAATAATGCTAAGTGAAGTTAGCCAATCCCAAACCAAAGGTAGAATGATTTCTTTGTTATGAAGATATTGACTTATAATGGCAAGGGAAGGCGGATGAGAGGAATGAAGGAACTTTAAATAGAACAAAGGAGGGAGGGAAGGGGAAGGGGCAAGGGGATAGGAATAATGGCAGAATGAGTTAGATATCATTACCCTAAGTACATGTATGAAGAAACAAATGGTGTGAAAATACTGTATGTAAAACCAGTCACTTGAAAAATTGCTCTTTATATGTTATATGAAATTAATTGCATTCTGCAAGCATGTATAACAAATTAGAATAAAATAAATTTTAAAAAGTAGTGTGAGTCAATATCTGTCTTTTTCTCCACCTAGTGAGAAAGCATTTAACACAATACATGTAGTGTTAGTATGTGATGTTTTGGAGAAGCTCTTTTATTAATTTTAGGATGATTCCCTCTTTTCTTATTTTGATGAGCAGATTTTTATTAATTTATATTAAAATTGGGAATGAAAATGTGATTCTGTCAGATACTTTTTATGACTGCATGGAGATTATCATATGATTTTCCTTTTTTTAATTTGCTACTATGGTCAATTATATTGATCTTGTCATGTTAAATCAACATTCCATTCCTGGGATAAAATCCCACTGCTTGCAATATATTGTCCCGTTAATATATCATTTTATTCAATTGCTCAAATTTGTTTTAGCATTTGTAATTTTTACATTTGTGAAGTAGAGTGGTCTATAATTTTGCTTTCTTTAGATGTTTTTGTTTTTGAGTTCTATATTATTGTTAACAGTGGCCTTATTGAATAAGTTATGGATTTGGAAGTGTCTGTGTAGAAGAGATAGGACTTCCTCCTTAAAGGTTTGGCAGAATTCATCTCCAAAGCCACCTGTGTTTGAGGTTTTCCTGTGGAGAGATTATTTACTATGATTTTGATTTCTTTAGAAGGCATGGTACATTCAAGTTATCACTTTTTCTCTAGAGTCAACTTTGGTGGTTTGTGTCATTGAAAAACTACCTGCTTCATTCAGTTTGACAAATCTATTGGCATAAAGTTGTTCATGTTATTCCTTTACTGTTCTGTCAATACCTATACAACTTTTAGTGGTGCTGCATTTCCATCCAGATATTGATAGTTTTTGCCTTATCTATTTATTTTCAGATTATTATGGAGAAAAGTATACTAATTTTCATGACATTCTTAAAGAACCCTTTTTTTGTTTGTTTTATTTTATCAATTATTTGTTTTCTATTTCACTGATGTTGACTGTAGTCTTGATTATGTCCTTGCTTATTTTTTGTTTGTTTTTTAAGGTAGAAAATAAGGTTATTGATTTGAGATCTTTATTGCTGTCAATTTCCCTCTTTGTAGTATTTTTTGCATCCTCTATGTTTTCATTTTTCTTTTGGCTAAAAATAATTTTAAACTTTCCTTTCTACTTCTTCTTTGATACAATAATTATTTAGAAATGTGTTAATTTCCTCATATGTGGGATTTTCCAGATGGATTTCTGCTATTTAATTCTAATTTAATTTCACCACCATTCATATTTTATGTGTTACCTTAATATTGTTGTATTCATTAAGAGTAATTTTGCAGCCCAGATCTATCTGTCTTGTGATCTCTCTTGGTAAATATTCCATGTTCATAGGAAATAATGTGTATTCTGTTGTTAGGTGACATTCTATCAATTCAATGAAATCAAGATGGTTGATAGAATTGTTCAGGGTTTCTATATCACTGCTGATTTTCCTGTCTATCTACTATTGAGGAATGGTCTTAAAATCAACTTTAGTTATGAATTTGCCTTTTACATGTCATAGTATTATTAGTTGTTGCAATGTATATTTTTGAAGCTCTGTTATTAGAATCATAAACTATAGGATTGTTATGTCCTTTTTCTGAACTGACCACTTTGCCTTTACAAAATGATTTTCTTTATTCCAGTAATATCTGTGTGCTAAATCTGCTTTATATAGTATTGATATGGTCACTCCAGTTTTATTTTGAACTATTGTTAACAATCGTGCTCTTTTTCATCTTTTTACTTGTTAGTCATTTGTTTCTCTATACTTAAAGGTTGTTTCTTGTAAGTATCATGTAGTTAGTTTGTGCTTTTATCCTACTTTGGCAAAGTCTGTCTTTTAATTGCCATATTTAGATCATGTACATCTGATATGGTATTTATCAAATGTTTAGGTTTGAGACTATTGCCTAGCTTTTTTTTTTTTTTTTTTTTCCCAAAATTTTCCACCTATTCTTTGCCTTCTATCTTCTTTTTCTGCCTTATTTTGGATTAATTTAACATTTTTATGATTCCAATTTATCTGCTTTGTTACTGTATGGGACCTAACTATATAATTATATTTTTCCTTCCCAGACTGTAGGTTTTTGTCTCATATACATTACTTAATCAAATGCCATAGACCCCACAATCTATTTCTATTGTTTCTGTTCAAACAGCCAATTATCCTTTAAAGAACTTTTAATTTCTTTTTAAAAAATATCTTGTATATTCAGCTATTTAGTTTCTATGTCTGATAATTTTCATTCCTTTGTGTAGATCTGTATTTCCATTTGGAGTAATTTTCTTTCTGACTGGATTAACATTTACCATAGCATGAGTTTGCTAGTGATTAATTCTTTCAGCTTTTGGATTCTAAAAAAATGTGTTATTACACCTCTATTTCTCAGAGATGTTCTAGCTGTATATAAAATTATAGCTTCCTCCTCCCTTCACTATGATTTGAAAATTCTCTCAAGACACTATGTTGCGGTAACCATAGGGCACACATCATTTGTTCTTAGTTCATCGAGTCACATAAGAAACAGAATTGAATTCTGGAAGCATAGTAGAATGACACTGTTTTAGCCAGCTTTTTTACTACTGTAACTAAAAGACCTGACGACTTCCCCCCCCCCCCAAAAAAAAATAGAGGAAAATTTTATTTGGGGCTCCACTGCTTGGGGTGTTAGGTAAGGTAGAGCATCATGGCGGAAGAGTGTGGCTGAGGAAAGCAGCTAGGAACATGGCTCTCTCTCTGTGGAAGCAGAGAGAGAGACCTCACAAAATATATACCCCAAAGAAATATCCCCAAAGACCAACCTCCTCCAGCCATACCCTACCAGCCTTCAGTTACCACTCAGTTAATTCCCATCAGGGGATTAATTCACTTATTTGAGTAAGGCTCTCATAACCCAATCATTTCACCTCTAATCCTTCTTGCACTATCTCCCACATGAGCTTTTGGGGGACACCTAATATTTAAATCATAACAGACTCTATAGGTTCAAAACAAATTTTTATGAAGAAATAAGTGAAATACACAAAAATCTCAAATTCAGACACATATAGGCAAAATGTTCAGGTATTTTGTTCATCAAAAGTATTTTATATCAACACATAATTACAAAGTTAAACATACATTTTCCATTTGAATATTAAGTCTTATCTATCACCAAAACCACATCAGTAAGAACAAAGACAGATTCTATACATAGACTCCAACTCTGCTGGAGCAGAGTATAAACTATTGCTTCATTTTCTCATCAACATAATCTCCGTTAGTTTTTCTATCCACAAAAATAATTTAAAATAAACTGTTTCACATGTTTTTTCTATAACATCTTTCTTTTTCCCTTTATGTTCTTAATATATTCTAAATAACAGTGTTATGATTCATTCCCTTCATTTCTGTTGTAGCAAACTATTTCTCCTCTCTGAAACATGAAATTTCTGAGGTTTATAAACTAATATCATCATGATCTTTGCAGTCTCAACACATGTGGGAGGCTTGCTGTAAATTGACAAATAAATTAAGGAAACACAACTGAAACTTCTTGTGCATATTAATAATGTCAAGATTTATATTTTTAACTCATACTGTTTTCCAAGTAAAATGAGGAGCACTATCTCCATGAAAGTATAAACAATCTGTTAATGATTTTAGGCAAGAACAAATTTATTTTATCTTAATCCAGCCTGTAGAAAAATATTTCCTTTTCTTTTATGTGGGCTAAATTAAGTAAAAACATGATACTCTGAGCAGAGAAATCATGGAGTGGGCCCCTTGCTATTGTGTGCTAATAGAGAAAGGAGATTTCATGACTGGAAGGCATCCATGATATTAAACAGGCCATGGGGCTGAGAAGTGCTGAGAGTGGTCATGCAGAGCAACAGGCCACAGGAATGCAAATCATCCACAAAGCTGAGAGTGGAGCTAGCAGGTGGGCTTGCCCATTCATCTGATGTCAACATACCATTCAGTTCAGGCCCCTTTAACATCTGGGAAGGCCCATTATTGATTTTAATTAAATAAAAGACAGACCATGCAGTACTTTTATATATGAAAACCACAGTCAAAGAGAGAGGGAGATATCTTCTAGACACTGAGGGTCATTCTTATTATGTAAATAAATGTGGGCATTTGGCTTACATCATATAGAGGTTTTAGTTTCACAGATTTTCCATATGTTATTGTGGTATTTTATAGAAAATATTTCTTGGGCTTTTTGATAATTGACCAAATTTTCATGAGAGGAAAAAAAAATGTGTTCTTTCAGCTCTCTTATGATTAACATTTTATACTTTTAAAATGTTCCTATATTAAGGAGTTTCAGAATAACCATAACATATCATTTCAAAATAAGTTTACACAAGATTAACCTATAACAGTGGAAAGTGTCAGGTTGTGGAATCAAGTCATTTTTCTGGGATCTAAATCTGAAACCAAACCAGTTGCAAGTGTAATTCTACCTGTAAGAGTATACATATACACATACATCCACAGACATATTGAATGTTTCAACTTGTGTAGAACAAGTTACTATCAAAAGCTTTTCCAGCCACCACTCTTCTCCGTTCTTCTAGATGTGAAATGTAAGATACCCATGATTTATAGTAATTATTTAATTAGGAAGGCCAGCAAAGTTGGCAAACAATCAGAAGGTTCGTTTAGAATTTCATTACAAAATTCTTATGATTTAATTAGGTTAGTATTTTTTTTTTCTTTAGCTGTCTTTGAAAGGCACAATTTTACCTTTCAGTGGAAAATATTTCATGTCTTTGCAAAAAAGCATTGGAGGAAGTGAGGCTTCCCTATATAAATAACCTTTTGGTATAAATTCTTAATTGTAAACCCATGGTATAGTTGTTAACTGAGAGTCTGGTAGGTATTTAGAGCACTATAATAAGAAGTAAAACTGAACTAAGTGCTTTTCTCCCAACACACATTCTCTTACTTCACTGCATTTATTATGCTCTTCATCCTTCCTCAAATGCTCTTTTCCCCTTCTAGCAAGCCTTATGAATTCTGTTAAATTTCTTATCCCTCCCTCCAATGTTGAAGTCCATAGAAAAAATTGCTCTTTGTCTTCTTCCAAATCGCTCTGCTTAGAGTTAACGAGGTTGTGTTCCTCTAGAATACTTTGCAGCATACTAAACTTGAAGTCAAGCCCTCAATTTCCAGGAGATCTCATTATAAGCCATTAGTGGAGAATAACTAAGGTCACAGAGGACTTTTGGTGACTTAACCTGGGTAGGCAAGGCGAATCTAATCTTCTCTTTACTAAGAATGCCCAGGTCCTCAGGCCCATTTAGATATCTCTTTTTCCATGTAAAGTACAAGTCTTGAGCTCCCCAACCATAACCATGTGCCCACCCTCCTTAGGCACAATACACAGATAACCCTCCTACAGCCCTGGGAGTGAGGAGTGGGTCTTTCCTTCCCTTCTGCTTATTCAATTCCTAGAAAGGGCTTCAATCTCTAAGATATAATCTTATTAGGAATTAGGGATTATTTCAAGAAATTTCCAGAAATACAAGCAAATTCTTAATTCCCACCAGTAAAAGGGAGTCCGGGATTCTGAACACAAATACACACACACACACACACAAAAAAAAAAAAAAAAAAAAAAAAAAAACACAGATATCTATGTGTATATCTGCATATGTAGATACATATAGATATATACATACATATGTGTATCTTTTACGGAGGCATATGTCTCTGTTACATTTTTCTGTCTCTGTGCAACAAAAATAAACAGCAAAATAATCTTGAAAAAAATTTTATTATTATAATATACATCTATTATCCTACCACAAAACTTTTAACCAGTTATATAGATGTCTATTTCTCTCTCTAGAATGTCAATGACCTTTTTTAAGATTCATAAATCTTAAAAATATAATACAATATAATCTTAATGCACTCTTGCATTAAGAATCATATATTAAGCAATGACTTTATTATGAGCACTATGCTAAATGCTTGAAATTATAGAGAAAATAGAATTTATAAATCCCCACCCTCATGATACATTTAATCTGGTGGGAGATAAACAGGAAAAGTCATTGTAGTATGTGTGTACATGAGAAAGGCATCTAATTAAAGTTTCTAGCTTTAGAACCCAGTGCCTGTGGATAACTGGTGCTTAATAAATGTTTGTTTATGAATGGAATAATTTTGGGACACTTACTTTTAAAGTTCACATTATAAATGTCCACAATTACCCATTTCTCAAAATGGATAAGCCTCTACTATGAAATAAACATTTTTAAAACTATGAACTAGTTGGAAAGACAATCCTTTTTCTCTACCACAGAATTAAATTTTAATGTTTGAGAAATAATACTTATCTTTAAGAGAGAAGAGTATGAGGAATGTCTACAATATTTTCCAGATTAGGGTGACAACAAACAGCATCTTAAAAAATCACAGTGATAGAGAAATAGAAATGGTATTAGATTATATCCAAGTCTCCTAATGAAACACTGAAGGACAGAGCCCTGCATACTTAGCAGTATTCAGTAGGATTTGGATTTTTAATGGTGAATCATGTAGAGATCTGGAGTCATTCATCTCCAGATTATAACTAAGGGCAGGAGATGGGAGGGTGATAAATCCTGGGGCAGATCAATCCTATAGAGAAAAGGAGCAGTGTTCTAAAAAATAGGAAGGAAGGAAAAGAAGGAAGGAAGGAAGGAAGGAAGGAAGGAAGGAAGGAAGGAAGGAAGGAAGGAAAGGGAGGGAGGGAGGGGGAAGAAGAGGTGGGGGGTATATATTTGCATGATAGATTAGAAGAAAAGCAATGGGTGAGTATGGGTGAGGTAGAGCAAGGGCATTGGATAAGAATGAAGAAGGATGACTTAAAAAAAAAAAAAAAAAAAAAGTATGTTCCAGAAATAAACTCTTGGGGTACAGGAAGTGCAATTTGGTAATAAAATGATTATCTGTTTCTCATGTTTCAGTTTCTTATACTGTCCAACAAACTTTGAGAAAAGACTATAAACCCATACAACACTAAGTGGTAATGATGTGAGGGAAGGGATAAGACAGCAAATTGAAGGCATGCTACGTCACAGCAAACTCACTGCTAGTGCTGCGGGAGGGAAGAAGCATCTTTTTGGGGAACTAGGGTCTGGAAGTTCCAGGCAGTGGCCAGCAATCATATGATATGTTCTCATGAAAGAGCTGAACGCAGAATAGGTGTGCCCAAGAGTCTGAGGAATGGCTTCATACAACTTCAGAGAGAAATGAAATCGCCTTCTCCCTCTCCCCAATGTACTCTAGAAGAATAGAGAAGGACTCAGATGACTGATCACACTAATTTTCCTTCAGCAAAATTAACACTTCTGTGTCTCTGTTTCCAAATTAGAAACTCAATATCTTGCCAGCCTTAGCAGGCTGATATGGAAAAGGAATAATTCAGTAAGAGGAGTATAAAAGTTCTATAAAGAAAGGAAGCTCTGGCACTATATATGTAATAGATTATTCTCATGATGTGTATCATGACTGGAAGGAAAGTTAAAATTTTTAAAGTGAAATGAATAGGCTTACAGACAATGTGTTAGTCTCTTAAGAATTCAGAGAATTCCATACATGTTGATGTGATTAGTAATAAATAACTGAAAAGAAAACTTATACAAGTCTATCAAAATGCATAAAGAATGAGAATTTATGAATTTATATTCTTACAAATATATTCCAATGGTCAAATGTGTATATTATTGGAAAGATTATATTGACAAATATCATGTTAGAGCCTGGGGTGTGGCTCAGTGGCAGAGCACTTGCCTGCATGCTTGAGGGCCTAGGTGCCCACCCCAGTACTGCAGACAAGCAATGTCATTGCTAAACTCACCTCCGATTTCTGCATCTCTGCTTATCTTTCATACTTACTGTTTAAAATGACTTTATGCCTGCATAATGCCTATGTTAGCCATGGTTGATAAGTCATAAACATTTCTGATGTTTAAGATCTTTTAAGAATATGAATAATAGTTTCTGTGCCAAGTGTGGAAATAAATACCTTCAAATTCACTATTGTAAATAAAATTTCTGCTTCAAATTTCAAGCATTTCTTCAGAGCTCTAATAATTTAAATTTCTGATAGGATTTCTTGACCTTATTACTACAAATTGGAACCTCTATCATTTAAGATGCCAGTTTATACAGATATCCTTCAGAACAAATCAGAAGGTTGGAGCTGCTAATTTACATCTTTAATTGGAAATTCATTTTGTATGTTGAAGATTTATTATACTATTCCAAAGTGCTAAGAAAAAAAAATGCCTCCATCAATAGAAAAATTAGATTCTGTGTGTACTAAAGGTATCTCCTAGTTTGGATCGTTTTCTAAAGGATGACACAGACTCTAGGGAGAAAGCCGGTCTTTGCAATACCCTCACCCATTCCTGGCTTTGCTCCAGCATTTTAGCTGCATCTCATCATAGTGGAGAAGCAAGCCTCATGGCTACACAGTGACCTCTGAAACTGTGCTGCAGAGTCACAGGTCCAATCTGGCCATTCCTCAATGTCCACTTAGATATAACTATGACACAGTAAAAACAGGGAATTGCTGCTGGAATGCAGTAAAGTAACATTCAGTAGGGATAGAGTGAGTAAATGTAACATTGGCCTTTCATAGTTACATTGACTGGACACCCAGGAAAACAGAAGTTTTGCAAAGTGTTCCTTACACATAAAGGTGTGGCAGTTGGAGAATGTGAAAGAAGTAAGATCATTAGTTGGTAGTTTGAAGGAAAAGGCTTGTTAACAGTTTCAGGAAATGTAACATGACTGAAACAGAAAGGCCCATTTGGGGTTGGTGGTCATTGATTTATTGAAAAATCAGATAACAAGGCTGCATTATTCTTCACACTGAGTCATGTGGAACGCAGTCTAGAGTTGAATCCATCAGGGTTGGGCTTCTGTTGAACCAGCAAAGGGTCAAATAAGAAGGTCAAGTGAATTTCTGAAGTATTTTAAGTATTTATATCTGGATAGGATCTTTACTACTCAGTAGAGAGTAGGAGGGAAATCAGGACTTGAAGGAAAAACAGAAGAGTGAAAGGCAATGGGGTTGATGGATAGAAAATCCTAACAAGAAGGGTTACTGTAGTCAGTAGTAGAGGGAATAAGTTGGAAAGTTGAAAAGGGGTCTTAATTGAAATTAGACTCATGCAGGGACTGTAGTTATAATGGAAATGTCTACTTATGGTAATGGCTGCTAGTGACTGGGAAGTGGAGAAGAAAAGGTAATGATTTGAGGAGAAATCTAAAGTTATTATATAGCAGTAACTTCATAAAGTTATAATACAAAGGACAAATATCTGCAGCATATATGTTAAAGTACTAGTAAGTTTACCGATTAAATATCTCTTTCAAATCTACAAGGAAAAGAACATTCCAATAAAAATTGACAAACAGAATCTAGGAAATTCTCAAAATAAACACAACTTAATAATAAATATATAAAGAACTATTCAGTCAAATTGAACTACCTGTTAAATTGGAAGAAATATTTATAAATCACAATATCCAATATTACCAGATTTATAATAATAAAATCATTCTCATACTAGTGTAAGTGTAAATCAGAACAACTTAAAATCAGTTTGACATAAAAAACTAGTCATTTTTTAAAATAAACTTTATTTTAAAGCAGTTTTATATTTACAGAAAAAAAGAGGAGATAATATACAGTTACATATACCCCACATCTTCTCTCTTATCATCATCATCTTGTATTATTCTGATACATATGTTGCAGTTAATTAACCACTATTAATAAATTTTATTAACTAAGGTAAAAAAAATCAGTTTGATAATTTTTAAGTGTTTAATTTTAATTTTTTAACTTACACACAAGTTGTACATATTAACAGAATCCCAAGCTACATGTGCATAATATGTATAATAAATATGTTTAGGATGAGTTAAACATATCTATTTCCTCAAACATTTATCATTTCTTTATGGTGAAATCTTTCAAAATCCTTTCTTCTAGCTTTGGGAAATGTCCAGTATATTATTATCATCTATAGTCACTCTATCATGCAATAGCCCACCAGAACTTCTTGCTTCTATCTAATGTAACTCTGTACACACTGATCAATCTTTCCCAACCCTCCCCCACTCTACCCAGACTCTGGAAACCACCACTCTATCTCAATTGCTATGAGATTAACTCTTTTAGATTCCAAAAATAAGTGAAATCATGCAATCCTGTTTTTCTGTGACTGGCTTATTTCACTGAAGATAATGATGTCCAGTTCTAGTCCCTTTAGTAGGACTGCTAAAAATGTATGATAGTTCTATTTTTTTAATTTTTTAAGGAATACATGTATGATTTTTCACAAGGGCTATACTGAGGTACTTTTTTTAAACTTTATATATATACATATATTTATTTTTTTTTATTTATAATAGTAGTATGTATTACAATTCATAATGGATATATATAGCATCTTTTACATACAACTGTTTGTATACAAAGTATATAAGTACCATTCAGATCTTCAATCATGCATTTAGGATAATGATATCCATCTAATTCAACCACCAAATTATTTTTCCTTCCCCGCCTTCCTCCTTGCTCCCTCCCTTGCCCTCCCTTTCCTTTGACCATTCTAGTGTTCCTCTTATCCTCCTATGTACCCCCATCCAACAACACTGTGAACTAGCCTCCTTATATCAGAGAAAACATTCAGTATTTGGATTTTTGAGATTGACTAACTTCACTTAGCATTATATTCTCCAACTTCATCCATTTACCTGCAAATGTCATTATTTTATTCTCTTTTATTGCTGAGTAAAATTCCATTTTGTATATATACCACATTTTCTTTATCCACTCATCTACTGAGGGACATCTAGGTTGGTTCCACAACCTAGCTATTGTGAATTGTGCTGCTATAAACATTGAAGTGGCTGTGTCACTGTAATATGCTGTTTTTAAGTCCTTTGGGAATAGACCCAGGAGTGGGATGGCTGGGTCATAGGGTGGTTCCATTCCCGGTTTTCCAAGAAATCTCCATACCGTTTTCCATAAGGGTTGCACCATTTTGCAGTCCCACCAGCAATGTATGAGTGTGCCTTTTCCCCCACATCCTCTCCAACATTTATTGTTGTTTGTGTTCTTGATAGCTGCCATTCTGACTGGAATGAAATGAAATCTTAGAGTAGTTTTGATTTGCATTTGTCTAATTGCCAGCGATGTTGAGCATTTTTTCATGTATTTGTTGATTAATTGTGTTTCTTCTTCTGAGAAGTGTCTTTTCAATTCCTTAGCCCATTTATTGATTGGGTTATTTGTTTTTTTGGAATTAAGTTTTTGAGTTCTTTATATATTCTAGAAATTAGTGCTCTAATTCATGCATTAAATATTTGTTCCCAATTAGTTGGCTCTCTGTTCACCTCACTGATTGTTTCTTTTGCTGAGAAGAAGCTTTGCAATTTGAGTCTATCCCATTTATTGATTCTTGGTATTAATTCTTGTGCTACAGGATTCTTATTAAGGAAATTGGGGCCTAATCCAACATGTTGGAAATTGGAGCTTACTTTTTCTTGTATTAGGCGTATTGTCTCTGGTCTAATTCCTAGGTCCTTGATACACTTTGAATTGAGTTTTGTGCATGGTGAGAGATAGGGTTTAATTTCATCTTGCTGCATATGGATTTTCAGTTTTCCCAGCACCATTTGTTGAAGAGGCTATCCTTTCTTCACTATATATTTTTGGTGCCTTTGTCTAATATAAGATAGCTGAAATTATATGTATTATTCTCTGTGTCCTCAGTTCTGTACCATTGGTCCACCAGTCTGTTTTGGTGCCAATACCATGCTGTTTTTGTTACTATTGCTCTATAGTATAATTTAAAGTCTGGTATGGTGATGCCACCTGCTTCACTTTTCTTGCTCAGGATTGCTGTGGCTATTCTGGGTCTCTTATTTTCCCAGATGAATTTCATGACTGCTTTTTCTATTTCTTTGAAGAACATCATTGGGATTTTGATTGGAATTGCATTAAATCTGTATAATGCTTTTGGTAGTATGGACATTTTGACAATATTGATTCTACCTATCCAAGAGCAAGGTAGGTCTTGCCATCTTCTGAGTTCTTCTATAATTTCTTTCTTTAATGTTCTGTAGTTTTCCTTATAGAGTTCTTTCACCTCTTTCGTTAAGTTGATTCCCAGGTTTTTTTTTTTTTTTTTTTTTTTTTTTTTTGATGCTATTGTAAATGTGGTAGTTTTCATCATTTCCCTTTCAGAGGCTTTGACGCTGATGTACAAAAATGCCTTAGACTTATGGGTATTGATTTTGTATCCTGCAACTTTGCCGAATTCATTTACTAGTTGTAAAAGTTTTCTGGTAGATTTTTTTTTTGGGTCTTCTAGGTATATTATCATGTCATCGGCAAATAGTGCTAATTTGAGCTCTTCTTTTCCTATCTGGATTCCTTTAATTTCTTTCATCTGTCTAATTGCTCTGGCCAGAGTTTCCAGTACTATGTTAAATAGCAGTGGTGAAAGGAGCCATCCCTGTCTTGTTCCAGTTTTTAGAGGGAATGCTTTCATTTTTTCTCCATTTAAGATAATGTTAGCTCGGGTCCTTGCATAAATAGCTTTTATAATGTTGAGATATGTTCCTGATATTCCTAGTTTTTCCAGACTTTTGAACATAAAGGGTGTTGTATTTTGTTAAATGCTTTTTCTGCATCTATTGAGATGATCATATGATTTTTATCTTTAAGTCTATTGATGTGATGTATTATGTTTATTGATTTCTGAATGTTGAACCAGCCTTGCATCCCTGGAATAAACCCCACTTGATTGTGGTGCACTATCTTTTTGATATGTTTTTGTATCTGATTTGCCAGAATTTTGTTGAGGATTTTTGCATCTATGTTCATTAAAGATATTGGCCTGAAGTTTTCTTTTTTGGCTGTGTCTTTGCCTGGCTCTGGAATTAATGTAATATTGGCCTCATAGAAAGAGTCTGGAAGAGCTCCCTTTTTTTTCTATTTCTTGAAATAGTTTGAAGAGCATTGGTATTAGTTCTTCTTTGAAAGTCTTGTAGAACTCACTGTAAACCCATCAGGTCCTGGACTTTTCCTTGTTGGTATCTTTTTGATGAAGTCTTCTATTTCTTTGCTTGTAATCGATCTGTTTAAATTGTGTATAGCCTTCAGTTCCAGTTTAGGCAAATCATACAACTCTAGAAATCTGTAAATGCTTTCAATATTTTCTATTTTATTAGAGCACAAGTTTTCAAAGTAATTTCTAATTATCTTCTGTAGATCTGAGGTGTTTGTTGTGATATTCCCTTTTTCATCATGAATGTTAGTAATTTCAGTTTTTTCTCTTCTTCTTTTCGTTAGCATTGCTAAGGATCTGTCAATTTTGTTTATTTTTTCAAAGAACCAACTTTTAGTTTTGTCAGTTCTTTGAATTGCTTCCTTAGTCTCAATTTCATTAATTTCTGCTCTGATTTTAATTATTTCCTGTCTTCTGCTCTTGGTGTTGATCTGTTCTTCTTAAAAATATGGAATGCTTCACGAATTTGCATGTCATCCTTGCGCAGGGGCCATGCTAATCTTCTCTGTATCGTTCCAATTTTTAGTATATGTGCTGCCTAAGTGAGCAGGATTATCTGCCTTTGTAAGATGTTGTATTAATCATTCTTATGGCCCCAGGGCCTTTGCTCATGCTGTTCCTTTGTGCCCATCTCTTTAACCCCAGAGTTGAGCATCTCATAGTCCAAGGCCACTGGGTCATTCAAAGAGATTCTGGTATTTTCTTGCTTTTACCCTTTTAGAAAAAAGAGTAAAGAAGGACAGAGAAGTATAATGAAAGAGCTTGACAGTTCCCATAACTATTATCACAGCAACCACTTATTGATCACTTCTTATCTGCCAGGCATTTTAGATGCATTAACTAATTTAATTCTCAGGATGACCCTAATTAATGCAATAATTTAAACAACTAGTAAAGAAGAGAGTCAGGATTCAAATCAAAGTGTCAACCTAAATGTCAAATGTCAAATATTTTGTGTGACATTGTTTTGTGTGTGTGACTTGTTTTTTCTTTAACTAAATACAAGCCAAACAAGGACGTTTTCAATACCACAGGTTTCTAGATCTAAAAGGACACCACGCTAAAACTGGACATGTTTCCAGGCAAATTTAAAGAATGCTATGAAATAATTGTGTTTCCTTTAAGAAATATATTAATTAATTTCAAATGGATAGCCCACTATTATCTCAAACTTTGTACTATAATATTTCTTTCAAAACTTTCTTTGGAACCAATGTTTACTTACACATATTAAAAAATTTCTCTAATTAGGTATCAGGGAATTTGAAAGATTCTATTTTTTCTTTACTTAAAAAAGAAGATGTAGAGCCGGGCGCGGTGGCGCACGCCTGTAATCCCAGCACTTTGGGAGGCTGAGGCAGGAGGATCGCGAGTTCAAAGCCAGCCTCAGCAATGGCGAGGCACTTAGCAACTCAGTGAGACCCTGTTCTCTAAATAAAATACAAAAAAAAAGGGGGGCTGGGGATGTGGCCCAGTGGTCGAGTGCCCCTGAGTTCAATCCCCGGTACCACAAAAAAGAAAAAAAAAAAAAAAAAAAAAAAGAAGATGTAGTTACAAACCAAGCGATGTATTTAATATTCTGAGGCATTTGTGCACTACTGAGTTTAAGGTGAATACTATCCAGAGAAAGGCATTTGTTCCTGGTATAAAGCATAAAGGCAAAACTCAAAAGAACAGACAGAAGCTGTTTGTGAGCTTTGCAATTACTGTAACAAAATGCCTGATATAAATCAACTTTTAAGAAGGAAAAGTTTATTTTGGTTTGTAGTCTTACAGGGTTAAGTCCATGGTGCTTTGGCCCTATTGCTTTTGGGCTTGTGGTGAGGCAGTGCATCATGGTGGGAGCACAAAGCAGTGGAAACTGCTTACCTCATGGTGGCTTGGAAAGAAGAGGCAGGGGAGAAGGACCAGGAGCCCCAAAATTTCCTTCAGAGACATCTCCAATGATCTGAATTCTTTTCATTAGACTCTATCATTAGACTCCATCTCATAAGGTTCTACCACTTCCCAATGGCACTACCCTGGGGACCCTGCCTTCAACATATAGTACTTTGGGGAATACTTACTCAAATCATAGTAGCAGAGCATCCTAAGAATGGATCATTTAAAAATAATAATAATAAGGTTGTATAGCTGAGCATCAATATAAAGCTAAATTCAAAGGAGACAAAAAATCATCCTTATGTAGTCTTATCAACTGGCATGTAAAGGTATTAGTAATGATACCATGATTGTGTGTTTGTACATAATTAACAAGTCAGTTTGACAATAACCTACAAGCTTCTAAAAATAAAAGTATTCAGATGTATCATTGTACTTCTTTGACATCCTATTTCAGCTCAACTTAACCTAGTGAAAGTCCCTAAGTCCTAGCAGCTGTTTCTCACTTGTTTCTTATGGATTTCATGTGTAGAAGGCACTGATCAAATCCTTAAAAAGTACAGAACTTTCAACATAAGGAGCAGGAATTTGGCAGTGTCATTGCTGTTGGGCACAGCTGTAGTGACTGAAGTTCAACAGTAAGCAACACTGTGGGAATATGGAATAGTCCATGGAATGAGTTATGAACATACCCCTGTATCTAAATTTCAGAAAGCCCTCACCATAAGCACTTCAATCATGGCACTCATCAAAGGAATCAATGTATGTTTCTTCACTCTAAAGAGAAGACAGGCAACTCATGCATGTTATTTTTTCTGACTTTTTTGAATATGGTAGTGAATATTTTTTCAAATGCTTTTCATTTTGTGGTAGAATTTCATAAATTCTAAATGAACACAGCAAATATACCTTTAAAATAATTTGGGGGAAAAAAGTCCCTTTCTTTTACTACTTTCAGAATGTGAGGAAACTGGTCTCTCTTTTTGCAAACTTTTCCTACCATATTGTTCAGGTAACTGTTTCCAAGTTTAAGATCACAATGCATACTTCTTTAGGGTTCACTCAAAGAGATCCCCCCTCAAAAGTGTACTTTCCAACCAACTTAAAATTATAGGTCCAAAATTGTGTTTAATTTAGAAATGCTGTTTGTGTTCTTAATAGCTGCCATTCTGACTGGAGTGAAATGAAATGTTAGTTTTGATTTTTGCATTTCTCTAATTGCCAGAGATGTTGAACATTTTTTCATGTATTTGTTGATTGATTGTATATCTTCTTCTGAGAAGTGTCTGTTCACTTCCTTGGCCCATTTATTGATTGGGTTATTTGGGTTTTTTTGGTGTTAAGATTTTTTTTGAGTTCTTTATTTATTCTAGAGATTATATATTCTAGAGATTATATATTCTAGATTAGAGATGTTTTATTTTGGGGTGGGGTGTGAGGCAGAAATATGTTCAGCTCCCCAAATCACCAATAACTGTGGTTAAGACAAAGCTGAGCTTGTTGCTCACTATAGAGATGGAGACCACCATCTGCACAGAGTGCTCTGATGATGTCTCAGAGTGTGAAGGCCAAGGTTGTTTTTATTGAGATCTGAACTTTGGTTTAAGAGGACAGTGGTGAGGGGAAGAAATGGTGGCAGGAGGGAAATATGCCTAAGTGGGGAAACTAGTATGATAGGGCAATTTAATATTGGTGTAAACAGCACTGCCAGGATTTTTAGGCAAGGGGTTCAAAATATCTTGCTAGGTTAACTATCACAATTTTTTATTTAAAATTTGGTAAGTCTTTCTAGAAGTTTCCATAGGGAACAACAAATACAATTCATTAAAGACAAAGTCATAGGAACATTTTTAAAAAATTGTCTCAGTAATATTGTTTTAAAAAATGTACTATGGATTACTATGATAACAACTTTTCTATTTCCTCCAAATAGGAAAATTTTTGTTGGAATTTTTTATACGCCTGTTGAGATCACATATTTTACTATGTGTTGGGTAAATAATCATTAGTCATGAATATTTGTGGTTATAGATTTGCCAGAGTCATAAAAGAAAAATATAGCTCTCTTCTTCTTATCTTTTTACTTTTTGAGTTTTTTAAAAAGCAAGCTTATTCTGGAACACACTGAAAATATTTGAAATAATAAAATCAGAATAACCCTGTTAAATTGAATATTATTTGCTTATGTAGAAGTAAATTGCACAGAAGTGTATTACCAGCATGCTTAAGGAATATTAAATTTCTTTAAAAAATAAGAGATAATCTGTTTAGCAGATTAAAAAAATTTTAGTTAACCAGGAGTGAAATAATTTTTAAATGGATGGACAGAAAATGTTAGGTGATATTAAAGGTATTCCTGAATATATTGAGGCTAAACTAGTACAACTGTTATAATGATAAGGCAGAATTTCGGAAAAATTGTCTGTAGTTACTTCTAAAATAAGTAATTCCCATTTCATGAATGAGAATGCCTGTTGTCTTTGTTCTCATTTCAGAAAGTCTTTTCACAAGGAATGAATGTCACCCAGCAAAGGATAGCATTTCCTTGTCACTTCTGAGCTAAATGGTCAATCCCAAGCATCTTTAAATCAAATTAGTTTCACTATTGTAGAGAAAAGGCTAATTTATAGTATTCTCTGTCATTACACAGTGGCAGAAGTATTCTAATGTGGAAACTGACCAAGGAGTATAACATACTTGAAGTACCACTGTTATAATTTATCTTTTTGTGAAGTATTACCATCTTCAGAAACTGCCCTTTAAAACAAAATATTCTCGGAGGCGTCCTTGGAGAGAATCATGGAAGAGCAAAGTAACTCTGACAGTTTATTGCTATGAAGTAGGATAGATCTCTGAAGGGACTTTGGGGGTTCAGGGTGATATTTCATTTGCCTGGAATCCTTGAGTAGGGTATCCCCAATTGTAGGCATGTGCTAGGAGCTATTGGAGAGCCTACTGGTGGTTCTGCTTTGTAAGTTTTATGCCTACTGAGCAGGGGAAGTTTGTTCATCAATGTTTTCCTTGAATTAAAAACAAAGTGAATGGCTGCTAAACAGAATGCATATTCATTTATTGTTTCCAAATTGAAAATAATGGAATTAAGCAGTTAAGAATTTGGTTTTGAATTAGAAGAAACTTTGAAAATATTCAAGTTAAGGAAACATTTAGTACTGTCAGTAAGTAAGACATTTTTATAATGGAAATGTTCAGAGCTTTGTAGCTTTTGACCTGAGTAATAATAAACAGACAGTTATGATGGTTTGGTACTAATTCAATAGTTGAAATGGAAAACAGGAAAAATTACTCAAGTTCTAGAGATTGGATGTTTCCGTTTGTAAAGTAGCCTCTTACCATATAGATATGAATCTAATACTCGGGGCTTATATGGAAACGCAGGCTGTCAGAGAGTTAATTTCACTCAATAACAAGAGCAAATTTTCCAATGATTGTTATCAACCACTCAATCATTTCAATTATTTCACCACCTGAGATTTACAGAGTATGAATTGGAGGACTTTGTTTTCTGGCAGTTTTATCCTTGGATTTTAAATATCATAGTGGCTCTTAAAAAAATAATAACTAAAATCCTTGAGCTGGAACTATTGTTTTGCAAGAATGAGATAAGGTCTTATGGAGGGTTAACTTTTTTGTGTAATTTTAATTTTTTTGTAGTCCTTCCTCTTTTCCATAAACTCAGCTTCAAATGCTTTCAATACAACTTAATGCAGATGTGATTCAGGAAATCAAGGAGTAGAGCTCAAATGCTTGCTTTTTATTTTATATATTTAAAGATTCAAGGATAGGCACAGTTTTAGCTGGTTTTTATAAATTCCTAGTCTTTGTCTGGTTTGGTAAATAAAAAAAGAAACTTGCACTGCCATTCTGCATGGTGTAATTTGGATCTTCAGTGTTCTGGCTTTAGTTCGCATGCTAAGGATTAGGCCTAGCAAGGCCAATACTATTATAAATAGACCCCTGGCTTCTGAAATACTAGGAGCATTATGTTCATAATGTAGGAAAGCTTAAAAACATTGCTTTCATTATAATTGGAGCTGCTATAACAATCCTGTGGACATGCTGTTTATATCTAGATTTATTTTTCCCAATACTTCTTTGTAAAAGCCTTACATTTTTATTTTGTAGATGGCTGAAAAAATTGGTTAAATGAAGTCAAGATGCACTGATCCCAGAAAGATGTGTAAGCAATGAAATATGATGACTTAAAAAGTAGTCTTTGTTCCGACATCATCCAGGCTTACTGCTAACACTGTTCATGTCCATTGGATTCTTGCCATTTTTCTACTTTGCAGTAGGAAGAACTGGCCCACAAGTTTCCTCTTCATATATTTATGTGGGTGGGACAGGAAACCCTCTGGAAAAGTTACTTCAGTAACAGTTATTGTGATTTTTATACAATTAGATCTCAATACTCACAGAAAAATTCATTTTGTAACTTACTTTACACCAAATTGAGCTGGTAACTGCATATCACGGGGACAAAACTTGGTAATAATTGTGGTCCTCTCTTATGTGTGTCACTATATATACTGCTGTCCTATTACTGCTGACACATATTATTTGACAATGATCAGTGCATGTATTCTGTTCTGCATTTGGCACCACTAATGATCCTGCAGTTCAATTTAATTCTGATGCTAACTACAGAGTTCATGCAGATGCACAGGCAAAGGGCACACAGTTCTGATAAAAAGACTTAGGACGCCAGCTGCAGATATTGAGGATATCTATACTTCTGAATGGCCAACTGTAAAGTCAGCTGTCCCTACCACCCTGCCCTTAGGCTTAGTAATTTGTTCATAGAACACATATTTGCAATTTCAGTTTTATCATTAAGGATATTGATCAGGAACCATTGAAGGGAAGAGACATCTAGGCAAGGTGTGTGGGTGGGTGAGTGGTGGTGGGGTGCAGAGCTTTGTGCCCTTTTTTGGGGAGTGATGTCACCTCCCAGCACATTATGTGCTTCCCAACCCAGGAGCTCCATTGAGACTCAGGTATGGAATTTTATTAGGTTTTCACTATGCAGGTGTGCCTGACCAAATCATTAACCACATGATTGAGTTATAATTGCCACTCCAATCACAATACATGTCAGGTATTTCTAGGGACCAGCCTTCATCCTGAAGCACTATAACTGTGTGGATTTTTATAGGCACTATCACAGTGATCTCATTCATTGCTTGTCTCCCTCAAAGATAGCTCTGCAAGGGCAAAGTTTGAATTCATTTTGTATCCTGGAACACTACTGCGTGGCACCAGAGGGCATATCATAAGTATTTGTTGAATGATAAAATGACAGAGGTGCCATTAGTTTCTGTATAAAATAAAATAAGTCTCTGTTAAAGTGAACACCATCAAATTATATCACAATTGATTTTAAAATCACTTGTTGAATTATGACCACCTTGAGTGACAAAATATAAATAACTGATGTAACTTATGACAGAAGACCAGTGTTTTGATGGAAATTAGAAGGCAAACTAGAGAACTGATTTTTTTTCCTTAAAATACACGTATGCAAAATCTGGACATTGTGTCATAATTAGAACAATTATTAAAAGTTTAAAAGCTGACCAAGCATAACACTTGATGATTATCTGTGCTTCTATCAAATCAGTAAACTCTTAGGGAATAATATTTTTTGGAGATAGCAATAAGGTGCACATTTTCTTACATTAAAAATTAAGATAAAAATGTATTTTCAATCAAAGGATTGCAATCATGAAGAAATGTTATTAAATTGTATTGGAATATGTGAAATAGAAAAAAATGGATTTTAGGAATTTATGAAGATTCATATAAGTTAATATGAAACACTAAGAGAGAACGAAAAGGGAAAGAAAAATAGATGAGGAATAACAAATAACAATTGTGTTTCCTCATGAAAATCTGCTGACTAAACTTTTCATACCAGACACCAGAATCTAGAAATAGTGGACAAATCACCATATGGTCATCCCTCGACTTTCCACTTGTACGGCTGGCTGATCTTCCTGGATGGAATCTTTATGTTACAGTTCTTTTCACTGCCAACAGCAGCAAGATTTTGACACATTCAGTTCCTTTTAGGAATTGATTACAAGGAAAAGGGGAAAAATTAGGATGAAGATTTATGTGCCAAGAATTCATTATTCTACAGTTCAGAATAAGGTGACATTAATCTCATGCAAATGCTTCTTTATTCAAGTAACAATAAAACTCAGTTTCAGTCTAAACTTAAAAAATAAAAGAGAAACAACCAAAACACAAAGTGTGAATGAAGCATATTCAAAATATGTTCAACAAAATTGTGGAAAGGATTCCAATGGGGAGCTGGATTTATACATGAGTGGTATAGGAATCCCAAACAATGCCAAGACTCCTATATCCTAACTTCGTATCTTGCTTTCTGCGTCTTCTATGTTGTCTTCTCTCAAACTATAGCTGAATGTTCTCATGTGGTATGGTGCATAGATATTATTAAAAAGTATTTTTATGTCATCCAGCATCCAGAAATAAGCACAATTAATAGCTTTTCTTATAGGCTCATTCATGTTATTGCAGACACACATAGCATTCCTTGAATGAGCACAGCATGCACAAACATACATAATTATTTGAAAGACAAAGAATACATACATTGTTTTGTTACTTAGCACTCATTTAAAAAAATGTCTTTTGCTATTAAGATTTCTCTGAAAATGATGTTCCAACATTACCCAGTGTTTACTCTTTCTACTTCCATGTAGCCATTTCCTGCAAGGTGTTTCCAACTTTGAAGTGTTTTCAATTTTAAGTAATACAATGCTACATAAATTCTGAAGTAAAAATAACCAGAAACATGTACTTCTTATTGTGTCCTAGAACAAATTACTAGATACATAATTAGTTAAGACTCTGTACAATTCTGACATTTTTCAAAAGAAGACCTAGAAAACATTCGGCATTTGGCTTTTTGGGATTGGCTAACTTCACTTAGCATTATATTCTCCAACTTCATCCATTTACCTGTGAATGCCATGATTTTATTCTCTTTTATTGCTGAGTAATACTCCATTGTGTATATATACCTCATTTTCTTTATCCATTCATCTACTGAAGGGCATCTAGGTTGGTTCCACAGTTTAGCTATTGTGAATTGTGCTGCTATAAACATTGATGTGGCTGTGTCCCTGTAGTATGCTGTTTTTAAGTCTTTTGGGTATAGACCATGGAGTGGGATAGCTGGGTCATAAGGTGGTTTCATTCCCAGTTTTCCAAGGAATTTCCATACTGCTTTCCATATTGGCTGTACCATTTTGCAGTCCCACCAGCAATGTATGAGTGTGCCTTTTTCCTCACATCCTCGGCAACATTTATTGTTGTTTGTGTTCTTAATAGCTACCATTCTGACTGGTGTGAGATGAAATCTTAGAGTGGTTTTGATTTGCATTTTTCTAATATCCAGAGATGTTGAATGTTTTTTCATGTATTTGTTGATTGATTGTATATCTTCTTCTGAGATGTATCTGTTCAGTTCCTTGGCCCATTTATTGATTGGGTTATTATTATTTTTTTTTTCAGTGTTAAAGTTTTGAGTTCTTTACATATGCTAGAGATTAGTGCTCTATTTGAAGTGCATGTGGTAAAAATTTGTTCCCAATTAGTGGGTTCTCTATTCACCTCATTGATTGTTTCTTTTGCTGAGAAGAAGCTTTTTAGTTTTAATCTATCCCATTTATTGATTCTTGATATTAATTCTTGTGCTACAGGAGTTTTATTAAGGAACTTGGGGCAAATGATGAATGTTTTCTCTGATATAAGGAGGCCGATTCATAGTGGGGTTGGGACGGGGAGCATGGGAGGATTAGAGGAACACTAAATTGGCCAGTGGGGAGAGAGGGCAAGGGAGGGGGCAAAAGGGTGAAGAAGAAAAAAAAAAAAGATGGTAGAATGAGATGGATATCATTACCCTAAGTGCATGTATGAAGTCACGAATGGTGTGAATATATTTTGATTACAACCAGAGATATGTAAAAGTGTGCTCTATAAGTATAATATGAAATGTAATGCATTCTGCTGTCATTTCTAACAACTTAGAATAATAAAAAAAAGAAGACATTAAAATGGCCATCTGGTAAAAAAAAAAAAAAATGCTGAGCATCCTAATTGAAACCACAAGATATAATTGCATCTCAATAAGAATGGCTATTATTTAAAAAAGACTAATAATAACAAGTGCTGGTGATTAGGCACAGAAAAGGGAATCTTTTCCCACTTAACATGGTTATTTCAAAGTATCACAGTACAATTAGACAAAAGAAATTAAAGGGATCCAGATAGGAAAAGGAGAGCTCAAATTAGCACTACTTGCCGATGACATGATAATATACCTAGAAGGCCCAAAAAAACTCTACCAGAAAACTTTTACAACTAGTAAATGAATTCGGCAAAGTAGAGGGATACAAAATCAATACCCATAAGTCAAAGGCATTTTTGTACATCAGTGACAAAGCCTCTGAAAGGGAAATGATGAAAACTACCACATTTACAATAGCATAAAAAAAAAAAAAATAAAATACCTGGGAATCAACTTAATGAAAGAGGTGAAAAACCTCTATAAGGAAAATTATAAAACACTAAAGAAAGAAATCATAGAAGAAAGACCTACCTTGCTCTTGGATAGGTAGAATCAATATTGTCAAAATGTCCATACTACCAAAAGCATTATACAGATTTAATGCAATTCCAATCAAAATCCCAATGACATTCTTCAAAGAAATAGGAAAATCAGTCATGAAATTCATCTGGAAAAATAAGAGACCCAGAATAGCCACAGCAATTCTGAGCAAGAAAAGTGAAGCAGGTGGCATCACCATACCGGACTTTAAATTATACTATAGAGCAATAGTGACAAAAACAGCATGGTATTGGCACCAAAACAGACTGGTGGACCAATGGTACAGAACTGAGGACACAGAGAATAATACATATAATTTCAGCTATCTTATATTAGACAAAGGAGCCAAAAATATACAATGGAAAAAGGATAGCCTCTTCAACAAATGGTGCTGGGAAAACTGAAAATCCATATGCAATAAGATGAAATTAAACCCTTATCTCTCACCATGCACAAAACTCAATTCAAAGTGTATCAAGGACCTAGGAATTAGACCAGAATCAATATGCCTAATACAAGAAAAAGTAAGCTCCAATTTCCAACATGTTGGATTAGGCCCCAAGTTCCTTAATAGGAATCCTGTAGCACAAGAATTAATACCAAGAATCATTAAATGGGATAGACTCAAATTACAAAGATTCTTCTCAGCAAAAGAAACAATCAGTGAGGTGAACAGAGAGCCAACTAATTGGGAACAAATATTTAATACATGCACATCAGATAGAGCACTAATTTCTAGAATATATAAAGAACTCAAAAAAGTTAACACCAAAAAAACAAATAGCCCAATCCATAAATGGGCTAAGGAACTGAAAAGACACTTCTCAGAAGAAGATACACAATAAATCAACAAATACATGAAAAAATGCTCAACATCACTGGCAATTAGAGAAATGCAAATCAAAACTACTCTAAGATTTCATTCCACTCCAGTCAGAATGGCAGCTATCATGAACACAAACAACAATAAATTTTGGAGAGGATGTGGGGGAAAAGGCACACTTATACATTGCTGGTGGGACTGCAAAATGGTGTAACCCTTATGGAAAACGGTATGGAGATTTCTTGGAAAACTGGGAATGGAACCACCCTATGACCCAGCCATCCCACTCCTGGGTCTATTCCCAAAGGACTTAAAAACAGCATATTACAGTGACACAGCCACTTCAATGTTTATAGCAGCACAATTCACAATAGCTAGGTTGTGGAACCAACCTAGATGTCCCTCAGTAGATAAGTGGATAAAGAAAATGTGATATATATACAAAATGGAATTTTACTCAGCAATAAAAGAGAATAAAATAATGACATTTGCAGGTAAATGGATGAAGTTGGAGAATATAATGCTAAGTGAAATTAGTCAATCTCAAAAATCCAAATACTGAATGCTTTCTCTGATATAAGGAGGCTAGTTCACAGTGTTGTTGGATGGGGGTACATAGGAGGATTAGAGGAACACTAGAATGGTCAAAGGGAAGGGAGGGGAAGGGAGGGAGTAATGGGGGAGGGAGGGGAGGAAAAAAGGAAAAAAAAAAAAAAGAATAGGTGGTTGAATAAGATGGATATCATTATCTTAAATGCATGATTGAAGACCTGAATGGTACGAATATACTTTGTATACAAACAGTTGTATGTAAAAAGATGCTATATATGTGCATTATGAATTGTAATACATACCATTATTATAAATAAAAAATAAATTAAAAAAAAAGAAAGGCAGATAATCTCCACTGCAGAGGGCAAGGGGGCAGGGTGCCCTATGATGCTGGAGAAGTGGGAAGGGATAGATGACAAAGTCTTATATCCACCTGTGGAGTCTTCTCTTTATCCCAAAGACACTCAGAAATCATTGAAGGATTTTTATGCTGAAAAATATATGAATACTAGATTATTGTCCGACTACAGTATGGAAAACACATACAAAGAGGCAAAAGTAGGAATCAAATAATGAGTTAGGAGGTTTTAGCAGTGTCTAAGTAAGAAAAACATTGTCTGGGTCTAGAATGCTGCTGTGGGAAATGAAGAGATGCTTTGGGGAGCTGCCTCACACTGCTTAGTAAATTATTACACTAGGAAATAAATTCCGTAATAAGCATTGTCTCTCCTCATTGTGGCCTCATTTCTAGCTAAATCAATTATCTCCAGTTGTCATCACCTCCGCAAGCCCTTTGCTCAAGCAATATACTTGTGCACTTTTATAAAACTCCATATTTCACTAGACCAAATAAAAATCAAAGCAACCCTCATAAAGAAAAGTCTTTGAAAGAGATGTTAAAAATTGTAAATTATAGAATGAACAACAGAGAGATCTTATGTCCAAATGTACTCATTGCCGTGTAAACAGTTAGAAACATATTGTGGAAAAAGCCAAATGGATTTTTAACTACTTGACCTACTTTTAAAGTTAACTGTAATTTTTATTTGTTGTGTAAACATCTATTGAATTTATTGAGTGCCTGTTTTGTACAAATTTCTATACATGACACTGTAAAGGCTAATTTAAGTTTTCTAACATAGAATAACTATATCATTTACTATGATCTATTTAATTTTTTTTTCCTTTGGTGCTGGGGATTGAACTCAGGCCCTTATGCAGGCTAGGCACAAGGCACTTTACCACGGAGCCTCATTCCCAGCCCCACAATCTTCATTGTGACTTGCTAGAAACCATGTTGAATAGTTTATAAAAATTTTATTTTGAGTTGTGGCAGATGAACATTGTAATTCAGCCTTTCCATATGATTTAGTGAGTCTCAATTTTCTTATCTATAAATGACGATAATAATACCCACTTTAAACAGTGGAGATTGGAGAAAATAATGTGTGTTCAATGTCTAGCATCATGCCTAACTGACAATAAGAATTATCCATACTTAGTAAACTAATAGACAAATCAATGATTAAATCTGTATTTGAGACCCAAACCCTGTTTGTTTTAGCTATGGAGCCTTTAGAGTAAGCAATGTGACAAATTACTGGACACACGATTTGAAGGGAATGTGCCAGAAATGGTAGGGAAAAGAGGGTAAAATGAGTGCGCATGGAATTGGGTAGCATTTCTGTGAATGTGTTTCCACACCTGAGATTTTTTTTAATAATAATATTGAAAAGTTATGTGTTAAAGATCTCACATGAATTTAAAAGGGTTACAACCTCTGAGAATTTGACTAATCTCACCTGTGGAAGCTCTTTAAAGTATAAGGAAAGGTAAACATAAAATGATTTAATGTGGATAGGGTCAAAAAAGTTTTAAATAGTAGCAAGGACTCAGAATTACACATTCTGTTTTCAAAGTGTAACATAGTTGCTGTAGATTTTCCTAACCTTCAGAGTCAGGATTTAAGGCCAGACAAAAGGGCCAACTTGATTCAAAACCAGTGGATTAATTTACTTTTAGCCAATTATAATTAATATCACATCAAGGCTGTTTACATTGGGGCTGTCATCCATATGCATTAGCACTAGGTTAATGTGCAAACCATGAACTAAATGATAGCTTGCATAAATCTCCACTATTGTCAGATAGCAAAGTCCATTGCCCTATCCTTCCTTCCTGGGAATAACCTTTGATCTTCAGATCAACAGTGAAAATAATTACTGATTTTGGCCAAACCAGGCTTAGTCATTTCAGTTCTGAGTTGCTGCACAGCTGCAGACAGATGTGCAGGTCTCTGTGCAGATCCTAAAGGATCATCCCCAAGCGTTTATATCATGCTTGTCATTCGTTTATCAGAGGCCAAATGTTTTTCAAACGTGTGTAAAACATTCTCAGAATTTCAAACAATAACAAATCAGAGCTGAACGTGGCTGAAATGCAAAAAGGAAATCTACCATCTGTCCAAATAAGACAAGTACATTATCAGAAAACAAGAGCTAAAAACTATGCACACATACAGGAGCACACTTGAATGTAAATTCTCATGAATTTGCACAAGAAATGAATAATATTCAGAGACTATGCTAATAGCTTCAGCAAGAAGAAAATAAAAAACATTATTTTAGAAAGCTGAAAATATTTTGTAAAATGTGTTAGTACTTTAAGTTATTTTTTGTTAAATCTGGGGTTTTGTCACTTTTTCTGTTAATAATTACTATTTTTAGGAAAATAGTCCACACTAACTTAATATTTTGTGTGAAATTTATATTTATGGTTAACTTTGTCATTTGTTCAAGGAAGATCATTTATTTATTCGATAAATATTATTCAGAGTGTTAATTCCAAGGCAGAACTTGAGTATTCAGTTTTAGGAATTGAAGATACAATTTGAAAAAGACAATCCATGACTCTACAGGCTCAGATGCAGATCACCATAAGTGACAGACAATACATGAATATATAAACAACTTATTTTTAAGCAGTGATTGATCTAGAAAGAAAATGATAAGAGTGGTATTAGTGGGGGTGATGAGGTTTCTGGCTAGGGAAACTCTCCCTCCCTGGGATTGGTGTTTTCTGATACAAGAATTAGGAGAAAGACTCAATCGAGGGAAAATAGGGGATTAAAAACTGTCTGGGTAGAATGAGCAGCAAGTACAAGGTTCCTGGGACTGAGTGTCATCCTCCTCCAGGAAGACCAAGAAATCCATACAAGAGGAGCCAACAATTTCAGAGGAACAGGGCAGGCACTGGTTTTCACTCTGCCTTATCAGTTAGGGAAAGCAGTTCTGTTTTGTTTTAAACATATTTGGTGTTTCTAAGAATATTTTGAAGCTTTTTCCACAGGGAACATTGATCATGGAAATGCTGTAATTCTCTTTTTGGTAAGTTAATGATTAGCAAGAAAAATCAGTATCATCAGGCTGAGACTAACATTTTAAAATATCATCTAGGAGAAAAAGAAGTTTATAATTCGTTTTGAAAAAGAAATCTATAATTCAAGGCGATTGTTAAACATCTGACCAAAAGGTAAATTCAGGTTAGATTTCAGAAATATCAAAAACCTTTGGGACTGACGTTTTTATGTTTCATTGAGTTTGGCTCCTGGGTGATCTGATTTGACAGAACTGATTTTACTCAGGTATCACACAGACACAGACTAAATAAGTTTGCAGCATTTCAGGAAACCCACTGTTTCTATTCCAGTTGTTCACTGGAGTTGAGCCCCGTTTCTGGCTCTCCTGAGAGACAACCTTCCACAGGTCATAGCTCATTTGAAACTAGTGCATGATTAACAACTTTTTTTTAAACCTGAGCAATAAGTTCCCAAATAATATTTTACTAAAGAATTCATTCAATGATAACATTTACCCTTCTAAAACTAATGATTTAATTCTTATTAAAGTCTGCATGATTTATAAAAATGAGAAAAAATATATTAAAAATCTCACATTAATTTCATCATACAGAGAAAGGCAAGGTTAAGATTTTGGTTGGTTCCTCCTAGATATTAAGTCTTTTTTTTTAGTCCTTTTAGAATCAGTCTACCTACCTTTTTTATTTCCCGTTTCCTTTTTTTTTTTTTTTTTTTTTTTTTTTTAGTTTTATTTACTGTGAGTGGAATTTTGTATTCTTCTAAAGTATTAAACTGTTAAACTGTAACCTAGCTATGAACCACAGTTTATATAACCAATACCCTACTAATCGACCTTAAAATTGTTTGAAATTTTTCCTTTTATCAAAAAAATGTTTTACAAACTTCTTAGTACATATATATTGGGCCACTTTAGTCCGGGTTTTAAGAGAAAATAATTAACTAGGTTAATAGGAGCCAAAAGAACATACTAGTTCTACTTAGACATTTTCTTGTTTTGTTTTAAAGATTGGCAATCAACATGATTGTTTTCCTTTGCTGGTTGATCTGATGACGCCCTTGAATGTATACCTAATTAATTTAAATAAGTGCATAAGTGAGTCAAAGTGTTTTTTGGTTTCATTGTTTTTGTTTGGTTTTGTCTTGTCTTTTGGTTTGATTTGGTTGGGTTGGGTTTTGTTTCCTTTCCTGTTGATATCAAGTTCAGACATTGGACTGCAGGCATATAGGAGCTGGATCACATAGCTGAAATTTTTCTCAGAGAAAGATTAATAAAGTAGAAGAAAGGGACCAAGGGATGTGAGGAGGAGAGAGGAAGGAAGCACTGGGGAGTGATATTGGTCAAATTTTATTGTTATATTGTGTGCATGTACAAATAGGTAATGACAAATCCCATCTTTATGTATAACTATAATACAGCAATAGAAAAGTGTGGAAAAAAATAAACACTGAGGTTTAATAAGTGACTAACTTTACTAGGATAATAAGTGTAGCCTTCTTACCTTGAAGAAATATGAGCAGAACTTTCAGGGAGGAGGAAGGCATGAGACACTTTATTCTCATTGGAACTAAAACCATGATTGTACACTGCCTTCTCAGAGGAAAACTGAATCTGGGCTGTGTGAATAAACATGATGCTGGCTGATTCTTTAGTTTTGAGAAGGCTAAACAGTCCTGAATTCAGTTATTAATCAATTGTTTTTTGTTTACTTGCTTATTTTAAACAGATTCAGATGTACAAATTTTTAAAAATGATTTTATCAAAAATTTTTTCTAATAAAGGGAACTAAAAAGACCGTGAAAGCCCTTCAGTTAACTTCATGCTTAGAAGCCAAGCAAGCATTGGGGAGCATTGCCCATATTTTTCAACTAGTGTCAAGATCAATTAGAATGCTTCCTATATTGGAAACCCCTACATTAGAAAATTCCTTGGTTTTCAGCTTATGCCTTACTTGTAGACTTTCACACCACATGATCCCGGGGCACAGGGCTGGGCTCCAGAGGATGTGTTCTTGCAGTGGAACTTCCTTTGCATTTCAGCCAAAGTTTAGTATTCCTTTGCCCTTAACCACAAGCTGGGCCAGTGAGATTTCCTTTTTTAGGAATCTGAGATTCTTGTGTCCATCTGGGTGAATTCCTTTAAGGCAGCAGTTTTCAACTAAGAGTGATTTTGTCTTCAAAAGGACATTTGGCAATGTATCAAGACATTTTTGATTGTTCTCAAAAGGGACATTGGCACCTAGTGGATAGAGAGGTAAGGGACACCACTAAATATCCTACTATCGCAGGGACACAACAAAAGAGGTATCCCACGTCCTAAATGTTGTTAGCTCCAAGGTCGAGAAACACTGGTATAGGGTAAGAAATATTTAATCTTTAGAACAAGAGACCTGTGTTCTACTCTGTGTCCTGAAGAGCAGGAGTAGCTGATCCACGAGAGAGGGGGGGGGAGAGGGGGGGAGGGAGAGAGAGAGAGAGAGAGAGGAAAGAAACAATTTCTCAAGAGAAGCATATGGAGAAAGCTAAAGCTCCCTAGTCTGGCTCCCTTGATATTAATGAAATTACAGCATTCCTCTCTCTCCCTCCAGGAATCATTCATAGTATTCTTATGTTAATTCCAAATATACTAGCTTCCTGCTTCTTACTCCTGTTTTAAATCTGTGTCATGAGAAATAGTTCTGAGAAAATGGACTTTTTTATGCAGAATGTAAATGGAGGATTAGGATTACTGTTTAATGCACAAACAAAAGAAATGCAAAAAGGAGCTGGGTGCTGTGGCTTACTCCTATAATCCTAACAATTTTGGAGGCTGAGGCAGGAAAATCTCAAGCTCAAGATCAGGCTCACTGTAATATGCTGTTTTTAAGTCCTTTGGGAATAGACCCAAGAGTGGGATGGCTGGGTCATAGGGTGGTTCCATTCCCAGTTTTCCAAGAAATTTCCATACTGCTTTCCATAGCGGTTGCACCATTTTGCAGTCCCACCAGCAATGTATGAGTGTGCCTTTTTCCCCACATCCTCTCCAACATTTATTGTTGTTTGTGTTCTTGATAGCTGCCATTCTGACTGGAGTGAAATGAAATCTTAGAGTAGTTTTGATTTGCATTTCTCTAATTGCCAGTGATGTTGAGCATTTTTTCATGTATTTGTTGATTAATTGTGTATCTTCTTCTGAGAAGTGTCTTTTCAATTCCTTAGCCCATTTATTGATTGGGTTATTTGCTTTTTTGGTGTTAAGTTTTTTGAGTTCTTTATAGGACTTAAAAACAGCATATTACAGTGACACAACCACTTCAATGTTTATAGCAGCACAATTCACAATAATTAGGTTGTGGAACCAACCTAGATGTCCCTCAGTAGATGAGTGGATAAAGAAAATGTGGTATATATACAAAATGGAATTTTACTCAGCAATAAAAGAGAATAAAATGATGACATTTGCAGGCAAATGGATGAAGTTGGAGAATATAATGCTAAGTGAAATTAGTCAATCTCAAAAATCCAAATACCAAATGTTTTGTCTGATATAAGGAGGCTAGTTCATAGAGTTGTTGGATGGGGGTACATAGAAGGATTAGAGGAACACTAGAATGGTCAAAGAAAGGGAGGGGAAGGGAGGGAGCAAGTGGAGGGAAGGAAAAAAAATGGTGGTTGAATGAGATGGATATCATTATCCTAAATGCATGATTGAAGATCTGAATGGTACTTATATACTTTGTATGCATCAGATGTATGTAAAAAGATGCTAAATATATGTGCATTCTGAATTGTAATACATACTACTATTATAAATAAAAAAAAAAAAAAAAAAAAAATCAGGCTCAACAATTTAGCGAGATCCTGTCTCAAAAAATAAAAAATAAAAAGGACTGAGGATACCCAGTACCAAGACAAAAAACAAAATGCAGAAAGGAAAATCCCTACCCCAAGAACAAAATTATCTACATTGGAAAGTGGAAGGAACAATTAAATAGTAAAGGAATATTAAATATAAAAAATACACTTACAATACATTTAAGTTCTTTGAAGGTAATAGAAATAAATTAAAATAAGGGATGAAGGGAATAATGTTACCCTTGTTTTAAACCAGTTAATTAAATTGTCTGTACCTCAGTTATCTCATGTACATAATTGGGTTTTTAAAAACTACACATTGAATTATTTCATTTGAAATGAAAGAAACCAACTGAACTCTATTTTATGAATGATTTGTAGCACAGTTCTAGCATACCCTGAATTAGAAGAGCTCTGAGCCTTAAGTGAACCTGAAACTAGCAAAATTTTATCAGGCTTCTGTCTTTTATTTTCACTCTTGCTCTAAAATCTCTGGTGCATTCATTTTGTTAAATAACAGTTTTCTTGAGATATGATCTATAAACCATAAAGTTTATGGTTTTAAAATGTTCAGTTCAATGGTTCAATATATTCATGAATTTCTGCAACCATTACCACTAGGAATCTGAGATTCTTATATCCATCTGGGTGCATTTCTTTAAGGAACTCATCGTCTTCATCAACCCAGATGAAATCCCAAACCTAGTAGCAGTCATTTCTCACTCTTCCTCTGGTGGTAGGCGCCCATGGATCTGCTCTCTGTTCCTATGGATTTGACTCTCCTGGATATTTCATATAGATGGAATCATATAATACATGGCTATATGCATTTGGTTTCTTTCACTTAGCATAATATTTTTCAAGGTTCATCCATTGTAGTATGTATCATAGCTCTGCCCTTCTAATCTCTGCTTCATGCCTTTTCTCTCTGGAGACCAGATGCCTCAGCTGCTCTGGTTCTCAAGGAGGGAAATATTTCTGCACCACTCCCCCATAAGTATGGGGCTTACCTTCTTACAGATTCACTCACTTAAGAGAGAATGCCTGGACTCTCTGGAACCCAAATGTGGAAAAAGAACTCTGATTGGTTAAAAACATAACAGTGGGCTTTGTTGTTATATAATCCTACCTGCACATAACATACCAGTATTATTTCCTCAATTTCATTCCACAGTACAAATAAGAGAACTTTTATAATTCTTTGATATAAAGTGGAAGGTGATTATTATTTTTATATGTATTTATTTTTATTCTAATTTGTTATACATATTTGCAGAGTACATTTCATTTCATATTACATATAAAGAGCACAATTTTTCAAGTTTCTGGTTTTATATAAAGTATTTTTACAACAATTGTGTCTTCATACATGTATTTAGGGTAATCATGAATAACTCAGTCTACCATTATTTGGAAGGTGATTATTTAAAAAAAAAAAAAAAAGGACTTTTGTAATCACATAGGCTTATCACTTACTGTATGGCAAGATACTGAAAGGAGTTGTTGAATGTGAGATTTGATCAAAAAAAATATAAAACAAAAGAAAATGTCTGCGTTTTCTGTGGTAGAAATCAAGATTATATACTTATCAAAAACACCACAAAATAGTAAAAAAAAAAAAATTAAGCAACAATCTGGGAGAACACATTTGCAATTTGTATAACTAAGAATTACTGTTCTGAATATATGTTTAGAATTTCTACAAAACAACAAGAAAGCATAAAACACCTCCCTCCCATTATTGTATGTAAAATAAAAATAAAAACAACAGTGTAAAAATTGCTCTAATAAGTGGTCCATCTTATTAGGAAAATGAAAATGAAAACCACGAGGAAATGTCACCTCACATCCATCATATCCAAGTGCCTATGATGATGTATGTTAATAAGAATTCTTTTACTATTGCTGGTGTGAGTGAAATAATCATGCAAAATATTTCTAAAATGATGTGCTTTTGCACATGCACATAGCATCTATCCAACTATGCTTATCAATAAAGAGTTACCCTGCTAGAAGCTCATGCACATATTTACCCAAAGATATGTAGAATGATGTTTATAGCAACAGTGTTAATAATAGCATCACAAACAAGAGTCAACCAATGAACCAAACAAAATCTCTCTTAACCCCCAAATCCATCAACAGTAGAAATAAACAAAAAAAATATTTCTCACAACAGGTTCACTACCAGAACACAGGTGTCACAAAACCACACTATATCAAAACCAAAATGGAAAAGGAAAAGATTCATTTCAACATCTTCATCAGACATAGATTTGGGTGAGTCCACCACTGATGGCCATCTGATCTTCATATATGGGATTGGAAAAAGAGCCCTTGAAAAAAATTCAAGAAGGAAGCTGCTAAGATGGGAAAGGGCTTCTGACAAATTCATAAACTGAAAGCCAAGCATGAGACTAGAATCACCATTGGCATCTTCCTGTGGAAATATAGACTTATGAGTATTATGCGATTACTCCTGACACCCCATGACACAGGCACTTTATCCAAAACATGATTATAAGCACATCTTAGTCTGACTGCTGTCTGATTGTTACTGCTGATGTTGCTAAATTTGAAGCTGGTAACTTCAAGAACACAGACTTGTGAGCATGCCTTTCTGGCTTCAACACTGGGTATAAACCATCTCATTGTTGGGGTTAACAAAAAGGATTTCACTTAAGCCACTGATCAACTTTTCCCCACCTCTAGTCAGAAGAGATTACATGAAGTCATTAAGGAAGTAGACAAATAAGACAGTCCTAGGCAACAATAGATCAGAATCTTGAAGATTTGCCACCTGTGAGTAAAACAAGTGAATTTTGTATTACGGTTAACTGGTTTTGGTAGACAACATTGTAAGAGGGCTAGCTAATTTGATAAGAAATTGCTATGGTATAATGTTCTTTTATTTATTTTTTTAACTATGATAATGCCTATCAGTTTTATATTTTGTTGTTTTTAAGTTAGACATGTATATTTTCATTCACTTTGGCATATGATATATTAATATTACAAAAATTATTATTGCCTAAAAAAACAAGCATGGAAATAGGAAAAAATCAGAATGAGTTAGGAATTTTTCATTTTTACAAAATGGATGACTGTTCCAAATTTGTAACATTTTCTGTAATGATAACTGGCCAACATATATATGTTGCCAAAGATATTTGAAGGTAGGGAATGAGAAACATTTTACATGACTTTCAAGCTAAATATAATGTCTTTAAAAGGCATAGTTAAAAAATTTTAAATTCCTATTAGAAAATATTTTTATTATTACAAGACTTTGTGGTAAAAATAATGTGCATCACCTGCAAAAATTATAGATGTACCACATTTTAAAAGCTTGTGAAAAAGATATCTATTAACTACTTTTAAAACATTCCAAATAAAGATTATCAGTGGATTTTTTTTCCCCTGCAGTACTAAATGTGGGGAATTGAACCCAGGGCCACACACACACTAGGTTTCTCTACCACTGAGACAGACATCCAACCTTCTCAGTGGATTTTTTAAACAAATTCATTAAAATTATTAAAATGGTACAACTTCAAAAGAGTTTAAACGAAAAACTGATTGACATCAAAGGATATGGAAATAAACTAGCCAACTGTGACAAAATTTTGAACTGATATATAATTGTGAATTGCCTTCTAGCTATGAGAGTATCAAAACCAAGTTTGATAAAAAAGAGATTTGGAATTAAAAAAAAAAAACCTTTGAATTGCTATATCACACATTATTAGGCAAAGATTTTAAAAATAACAAAACAAATTCAATTACATTGCACTCACAACAGTATTACTATTGACAATGATTTCTACCACTAATAGATAAAATAAATTTAAAGTTCATTAAATATTACTTTTTCAATTATATTCCAAATTAATCAAGTTATTTCAAAATTTTATCAATTTTCAAGCTTATCACATTGTATTATATTCTTTTAAATGTATATTTATTTATTTAATATAGATACAAATGTGTATATAAATATATGTATTCATATAAATGTTGCTGCATAATGTTTATAGTCCACTATTCCAGTAGTTTATGTATATCCATTATATATAATTAAACATACATATATATATTCATGCCACAAAACTTTTTCATTTTTTATTTTTATTTTAAGTAATGCACATAAACATTTAAAAGTTGTGCACATTAATGGGATACCATGTAATGCTAGATACATGTCCAAATCACATAATATTTAAATCAGGTTAAACATATTTATCTCCTAAACTATTTATCATTTCTTTGTAGTGCGAACTTTCAAAATTATTTCTTCTAGCTTTTTAAAATGTACACTTCATTATTGGTACCTATAGTCACCAAACTGCAATAGTATCCCAGAGCTTCTTCCTCTTAACTGTGACTTAGTACCGACTAATCAACTTTTTCCCACCTCCCCTCATCCTTTCCTGCCATACACACTGTACTAGGCCTCTGGTAACCATATTCTTCTACCAGTTTTTACGAAGTCAACTATTTTTAGATGTAGGTCACATAAATGATGTAATTGTCAGCACCTTGTTTCTGTGACCAAAATTCTTCACAAGTACAACTTAGAGGAGGAAAAGTTTATTTTGGCTCATAGTTTCAGATGTTTGGTCCATGGTTGGACAGCTCCATTGCTCTGGGCCCAAAATAAGGCAGGACATCATGGCCAAAGGGCAAGGCAGAAGAAAGCTGCTCACTGCATTGTTGCAGTAAAGTGGGGGTGGGGCGCTGGTAAAATGAATCTTTCCGGGGCACGCCCCCAGTGATGTGGGCTCCTTCAGCTCTGCACCACCCACCTACAGTTACTAACTAGTTAGTCTACTAAAACTAGGATGGATTAGTGAGGTTACAGTTCTCACAGTCCAATGATTTCACCTCTGAATATTCCTGCATGAACACAGAAGCTTTGGGGGAATATCTCATACCCAAATCATCACAAGTGAGATCATACAGTACTTATTGTGTGTCTCACTTACTTCATTTAACATAGTGATCTCCAGTTCAATCCGTGTTTTCACAAATGACCTGATTTCATTCTTTCTATGGCTGAATAGTATTCCATTGTAAATATGTACCACATTTTCTTTATCCATTCGTAAGTTGATGAACACTTAGGTTGTTCCAATTTCTTGGCTATTGTGAATAGAGATGCAATGAACATGGGAGTACAGATGTCCCTTTGACATAGTGATTTCACTTCCTTTGGATATATACCCACTTGTGTATTGCTGGATCAATAGTAGTTCTATTTTTAATTTTTTGAAGAACACACATACTGTTTTTCCATAATGGCCTGTACATTCCCCTCAGCACTGTGCAAGGATTCTCTTTTCTCCCCATCCTTTCCATCACTTATTATTTTCTTTTTGAGAGATATTTTTACTGGGGGGTAAAGTGATATATCATTATGGATTAGATTTGCATTTCCCTGATGATTAGTGATGGTGAGAATTTTTCATGTACTTCTTGACCATTTGTATGTCTTCTCTGGAGTAGTGTCTGTTTAGATTGATTGCCCACATTTTAATTAAGGTCCTTTAAAAAAAAAAATTGCTCTTGAGTCACTGTAGTTCCTTATATATTCTGCCTAGCAAACCCTTGTCAAATGTACACATTGCAAATTTTCTTCCACATTGTAAGTTGTCTCTGAACTCTGTTGATTGTTTCTTTGGCTATGCAGAAACTCTTTAGTATGGTATAATTATATGTGTCTCATTTTGCTTTATTTCATGTGCTATTGGGGTCTTATCCAAATATTCATTGCCCATTCCTGTGCTCTGAAGTGTTTCCCTTGTATTTTCTTATAGAAGTTTCATTTCATACATTTAAGTATTTAATTCATTTTCAGTTAATTTTTTTTTTTTAACTGGTGAGAGAGAGGAGGCTAGCTTCATTCTTCTGCATGTGGATATTAAATTTTCCAGAACTATTTATGAAAAAGAGAATCCTATCTCCAATGTACATTCTTAACAGCTTTATTGAAATCAGTTGGCTATAGATGCCTGGGTTTACTTCTAGGCTCTCTGTTCTGTTCCTTCTATGTGTTTGTTTTTATGACAATATCATAGGGTTTCGATTACTACAACTTTGTAGTATGTTTTGAATTCAACTTGCAAAATGCCTCCTGCTTTGCTCTTTTTCTTCACAGTAGCTTTGGCTATTCAGGGTTTTTTGTAGTTCCATATAAATTTTAGAATCATTTTTCTACTTCTGTGAAGAATGCCATCAATATATTTATAGGGATTGTATTGAATCTATAAATCACTTTGGGCAGTATAGATATTTTAACAATATTGATTCTTCCAATGTTCGAAGTTGGGGTATCTTTTTACTTTCTAATATCCTTTTCAATTTTTTTCATCTATGTTTTGTAATTTTCATTGTATAGGTTATTAATATCTTTCATTAAATTTATTCCTAGCTATATAATTTTTTCATTATGATGCCAAATGTTTGTGATAAGTGTGGCTTCTTTTTAAAAATTTGGATTACAATGGTCTGAAAATCTATCACCATATGAATTTTTAATTTGGATTCCTTGCCCTTTAAATGGGGCAAGAGTATTAGTCCTCAGGTTAATTATAACAGTATTAGAGTCCCACATTCTTTGTCATACAAATCCATGTTTCTATACAACTTTGTGAGGCTATTGTTTTGAATGTTCATAGAGTTTGTTTTCTTTAGCCTGAGTTTCTAGTCATTTGCATAAAATTTGCACTTTTGGGGGGGTTTTCAATATTCAACATACCAGTTATTAAATATTATGTTATGCTGACTATATTAGTGATTGAAATTCCAAATAGAAAGAAAATTAATTTAGAAAAAATGATAACTCTCAGTACATGAACTGTGAAACTGTAGTTTTAGGTTCTTTGTAGTTCCAAACCTTGCAAAAAACACTTTGTCAACTGTAAGAAGCATTTCCTTTCTCTGGCAAGCATTTGGAGAGCCAGAAGATGTACCAACTAATGGATGAAATTTCCCCTTTATTCCTCAGTCACACATAGGCCTTCTACTTTCTCTCTCCTTCTAAATTTTCTCAGGATTTTATTATGTTTACCACAATAAATTGTCTGCCTCTTATTATATACATATGTAAGAAATAATACAAAAATTATTTTTGAATGATGAGATGTGTGTTCGTTATTCATCATATAAATGTTTCACAAAAAGTATTCAACAAAACAGTACTTCTTTGATATTCTCTGTAGTAAGAGTTCCATTGTCTATAAACTTGTTTGATACACAATAAATATTACATTTCCTTACTATAATATCAAAATACAAATCCACCCAAAAATTTCTACAAATAAACATGTTTAAATTTCTTAATTCAGGATTTCCATATATGTTTATATTTTTATATATTTCAAGCCTCCTTTTTTAAACACTCATTAATGACCCATGGAAGTGGTTTTCTGTTCAATAATACTCTAAAAAATACTTTGTTTTGACATTTCTGTTGTTAAATGTGCAGCAGAGAAAGCAATCAAGGTGAAGAGCTATAATTATGTTATTTAGTGAACCACATTGCAGCTAAAGTAAAGGAAATGAATTCTAAATAGTTAAATAATTATTTACCCATATAGAACTATGTCATCTGTTCAAATTAAAAACATATGCTCCAAATTAAGATATAAATTCTATTCCATGTACATTTTTAGAGGAAAAAATGTTTTGCTGCTTGACTGCTGAAGAATGACCATAATATATAAGCTAAATGAATTTGCTTTAAATTAATTAAGTCAACAGAATTTATAAATTCAGCTCAACAATTGTATATTGCCCTCCATAGTGTTAGCCATCATAATTTCAGCATCTGAAGCTATTATGTTAAATATCTCTAGGGAAAGTTCACCAACCACAAAAGAAACTCATTCTTGTATTTTCATTTTTTTTTTTTACCTCAAGGAGCATTATGAAGTTGACCACCAATTTTGTTCCTCAAAGTTTAGTTTCAATTTTCTTGCTCTATTTTTCTAAAGAAAATATGCTCTTAAAAGGTGTGAATTCTTACTATTGCGGTTCTCAGGAAGAACATCATTGGGTATACAAAAGTAATTGTTGTTTGAAATATTCATTTCAAAATAAAATTTGATATTTGAAAATAATTTCACTCCTTTATTTAGTTGCCATGCTAAGGATGCTTCTATGAATTTAGGCATGAACATCTAAACATTTGAAATAGTCCTGGGATTATATAATTTGTTGACCAAAATAAAACTATTTAAAGAAAAAATATCCTTTAGGCTGCTAAGATGCTAAAAACATTGTAAACAATGGGTCATCTTTATTCATTTATTCAAAAAGGTTAATTTTCTATGTAATTAAATAGAATTAGCAAGAATGAAAGATTCTTAGAAAATCTGTGTGAATAACAAATCAGCTTAAAGTTTGTTGCGCTGGATTTGTAAAATCTGTGAACAGCAAAACAGTTATTTTAGCACCAAAAAAATACCATCTAATGAATGTTTTATCAATACGGAAAGAATGATGAGTTGTGTCATTTAGTCTCAAACATGTGACTTTACAGGCAGGAGGGCTGGAATAAACACAAAAACATCAGAATCTCACCCATAATGCTTTGGGACTCTATACTACCGATAGGGACACAGGCCAGGTACATTAATAGAGATTCTGCAAACACTTAATCTTTACTTCTGTAAAAACCTTCAACAGGAACAAAAGAAGGAAGTACCAGACACTCTTTTACCTTTGAATTATCTATCTCTAAGGGATTCTCTGTATAGAAGAATGAGGAGGAGGAAGAAAAGCTGAGTTGGGACAAGAAAGAGAAAACAGCTTTGTACAGACTTTTGGAAACCTCTCTTCCACTTTTTGGAAAGAGCTTTCCACATAGCTTTCTTTACTGTGAAAATATTATTAATGACATGCTTACATTATTAACATAAATATAGACTAGAAATGAATAGGACATTTAATGAAGTGAATCTTCTGAGTAGCAAACGTTAAAGTTGTTCATAAAAATTGGGAGATGCAGCATTCTTTTCATGCATACAGGAGTCCCACATATTTATTTTGATACTTAGCTTGTTGGCTTTTCTGGATTAATTATTAATGATGTTTACCCTGGATTTTAATAAAATCCATAGCTACTTCCTGTTTCTATATGCAGAGCACTATCATTGTATGAATTTTCAATAATTCATAGATTAGTTTTAGCCAAATTAGTTTTACAATTTTAAATTGAGAAGACTAATGACCTGAAGTCACACTATATATGTGTTTTTGCACATTTACATGCACAGTCACAGTACTGAAATGTAGAATGATTATAAATCATGGCAAGATAGAATGCACTGAGGCATATACTACCGCACCTGTGATCTATCCAGTGTGACCCCATTTTACAAAATACCAGTCGCACAAAGAAAAGTGCTAACTTGTCTGGGAAATACTGTATTGATTTTTAAAAAGAATCTCATTTTATAATCTAGTCTTTCCTGCCTTAAAGGATGTAGGTCATAAATGTAAAAGTAAAGCTTTAACCAAACTTGATGCTTTTGCCAAGAGTCACATTTGGGAAGGGAGGTGGGGTCATTCATTAGATCCCAGAGGATGAGCAGAGAATAAGTATTTACCAAAAGTTGCGGGGGAGACTGAAATAAAAGAAGTTTAAAGAGTCAAGAATTGAGTTGGAAGCAGAGTTTAGTAATGAGTCCAAATCAAGGGGTCAAGGGAACATATCAGAAAGTAGAAAATAAGTAGGGAACATCTATGGAAGCAAAGCAAACAGGGCTTACAAATGTTCATGTTATGTGGCCCTTGTCTGAGACTTGTTTTAAGAAACTGACTGATGGCTAAACTACAGCATGCCTGCCACATAAAGCATTGTCGCTTTGGACTGCCTCATTTGATATTTTCTTTTCAGGGACATATATCTCTGCCCCCACCGCCAGCAAACTAAATTGAAAACAATTTGAGAAAAGAGACAGTCTCTTCTAGACCTTGGCTATCTAAAGTGTCAGAAGAGCTTCTCCCAGCTTTACTGTTTGGTTTAGTTTCCCATTGTTGCCACAACAAATTACCACAAATTGAGTAGATTAAAGCAACACAAACTTACTACCTCCATGTTCTGCCTGCCAGAAGTCTGGGCTGGCTCAACTCGTTTCTCTTGAGTTTCACGAGGATAGACTCTTCCCAGGAGCTCTAGAAAAGAATCTGCTTCCAGGTTCACTCAGATTTTTGGCAGAATCCATTTCCTTGTGGTTTTAAGACTGAGGTCTTGTTTCCTTGCTGGTTGTTGGCTGATGATTGTTCTCAGCTTCTAGAAGCCCCTCACGTTATCTCACACAAGCCATCCCCCCCAACCCCCCAGTCCTCAAAGCCAGCAAGGTCTTTGCACAGTCTGACCTCCCTGCTTCCCCATGTCCAGTCTTCTTCTGTAGCTACTTATCTCTGTCTGGCTCCTCTGTCTTCATCATCTGTTCTTAAGAGTTTCTGTGATTACATGGGCCCACCCACGTTTAAAGTCATCTGATTAGCAACCCAAATTCCATTTGCAAATTTCCTTAAGGATGCATCCACTAGTGTTTGATTTGATAAACCCAGGATGGGAATCCTGGGAAGACATCTTTAGAATTCTGCCTACATATGGAATGCTGGGGAAATGAGGCAACTACTTAGCATTTCCTCTGACAGGTTTCCATTGCAAAATTAAGAAAGTAGGTCAAGGCTGGAGATATAGCTCAGCACTTACCTAGCACGCATGAGATCTTGGACTCAATCCCCAGCATGGCAATAAAAAAAGAAATTAGGCCAAGTAAATGTTAATTTCTTTTCCCAGTTCTGTATCTTTACCTAAAATCACTTGACCTTAGCATAGTAATAAGTGATCAGCTAGGACTCAAGGAAAATTTTTTGTCCAAGGTAAAAACAAATGGCCATAATTGTTGAATATTGGAACTTGTCTTATTTTTAGCTTTCTTTTATCCAATTGTGTTATATTTATAAAAATTCACATAATTTAATATATTTAATCGCATATCTAAATATAAGTTCATATGATAGTTTCAGAAAATAATACCTACAGAGGGTTTAAAAAACACTCCACTGTCCCATTCCCTACTCCCATACACTTTCCTAGGACTGGCAAATTCTGCTTTTTTACATCTTTCAATGCTACAGTTTTGACTTTAAAAATTATACTTTTACACCTTATTTTGATGTAGAATGTACCCATTGCTTAGCAAGTTTAATAGATGCAGAATTTACCAAGGCTGTACTTCCTCACATCCCCAGCGTGTTGGTGATTGTGGCAGATTATATTTTTCCAGGATAACTGCATTAAGAAGGAGCTCCCAACCCTCATCTTACAGTGGGATGCTGATTCTCCTCTCATCAAGATGTGAAAGTTTTGTTCCCTCCTTTGATTCTCCCAGGCTTGTGAAAATAACAGAAATGATGCTACTTGACTTCCAAGGGTAGGTCATAAAAGACAATACAGCTTTCTCATGGTTCTCTTGGGATGTTCCTTCTTGGAATACAGCCACCATGCTCTGAGGAAACCCAGAGCACAAGGAGAGGCCATGTGTAGGTGTTCCAGCCAGCAGACCCAGCTGAGGTCCTAGCTGACAGCCAGGATCAACTGCCAGACACATGAGGAAGCCTTGGAGATAACTCTAGTCCCAGCCATTGTCTGACAGTTACCACATGAGAGACCCAGAGCAAGAACACCTTCCTGAGCCTGGCCAATCCCCAGAACCATGAGTGTTAATAGTAACATGTTACTGTTGTTTTAAGCTACTAGGCTTAGGGTCAGAAATAATTGTCCCAGTTATATTTTATATTATTAAATTTTATTGTCTGGGCCTTCTTTCAGAAGTTGACATTTTAAACTTTTTTTTTTAAGTTTAGTTTAATTTGTTGAATAGTTCATTTTAATTATATTAAATTAAAACTAAATTTAGTGTATTATGATTTTATAAATGAAAGTTTATAAAAATTTAAGAAAGACTAAAATACCTACAGAAAGAACTGTATTTCTGTAACTGTGTCTCTGTAACTCAAGAGAGAACATCCCAAACACCAAGGTCCGATACCCTCTGTATTCATATTTTCCATTTTCTTTGCTTTCATACTTATAGCTAACTGCCACTCTTCTAGTACCTGAACACACTGTCTCTTCCTTTTTCTTATAATTCTTTTTAAATGTTTTTTGTTTCATTTCTCTTGAGCAATTTTGTCATTGATATATATGAAAAAGAAATATTCTAAATTATATTACTATTCAATATTTTAATTTAATATTTTATTTTATTATTTATTTTATTTTAATATTTTATTTTATTTTATTTTATTTTATTTAATATTTTAATGGTACAGAATTCTAGGTTAAATTTTTTTAAAAGAAATTGAAGACATCTCTGTATTTTTCCTAGTATTCACTATTATCATTGGTCTTAATTTTTTACATGTAAATTATTTCATCAACTCTTTATTCCTTTCATGGAATTTGTCTCAATTTTGGAAATAATAATTATTTTTTATAGTTTTGATACTGATAATGTTTTTAGTTTCTGTAATAACCTGTTCTTTATTTATTGATACAATATTCTCTTAAATCTCTCTGAATAGACACCATGTTGCTCATGAGAATGCCCTCCCCTTCCAGGGGACTTCTGGCAACATCTGGAGACATTTTTGCTCATCACAGTTGTGAAGTTGCTACTAGTATCTAGAGTGTAGGCACCACAGGTATTGCCAAGGCTCTTATATCTCACAGGACAGCCCCTTACAAGAAAGGATTTTCTGGCCCAGAATGTCAGTAGTGCCAAAGTTGAGATGCCCTGGAATATACTTACAAAAAAATTCTCTTTATTCCATTCATCAGTTTTCACTCCAGAGTAAGTGGATATATTTTCTTCTATCTTTCCTTTTTCTTTTTCTTTTTTGCTCCCCAAAGTGGTGATCTTAGCTCTGGTTCCAAATTTACTCAACGAATAAAAAGTCGACTCATAGATTTTCTCTCTGGTTGTGTTTATCTATTTTCCCAAGAGTTTCTCCCTTAAATGAGAGAGCCAACTATTAGTTTCTGCTGGAGCGGGAGTCACGTCCACAAACTAATACCACAGAAAGATGCTTTAATGTGGATCAGCAGGCCAGAGAGCCATTTGATTGAGGGATAAAGGTATTTGCTGCATTTTACTACCAGATGGGACTTTATTTTTGTTTTCTTCTTCTTTTAATTGAATATTTTCTCAGTATCTCTTGTAAAGATCTGGAGTCATTTCAAACCTTTCTATACTTCTCTCAGGCCCAAACTCATTCTAGAATATCTCCCCAGACAGGCATCAGGTTCTAGCTTGGAGGCAAACACTAAGCTGCCAGCCATATCATCTGCATATATGGCAGAGGTGGGTGAGGAGAATGAGTCTCCCCAGATACAGTTATTGCTAAAACAGTTATTTAATTAATTAATTTCCCTGATGATTCCCAGGTCCCTCTCCTACTCTTTGTATTGATGTCACTGATTTTAGAGTTTCTCATGGGCTCCATTAGGATTGATTGCTCTCACTTCTGGAATTTTGGCATGGATTCTTCTGTTCTGTTTTCTCCATTACTCTCATCCCACCTGCTTTTTAGCTTCCAGGGTTTGTTTAAACTTTCTGCTCCACTGGTAGCTCTATTTTCTGTTTTCCAACACTATTGTGCTTTAATTCCTTATTTAAAATGTGATCATAATTATTTTGATGAAACCATGGGCAGGAGGAGAAATAAACATGCAAACCAGAAACTCCCTGAGTCACTTGCAGACCTTGACTTTAATAGATATTTATCACTCTTTTATGGTCAACCCCCCTATATTTGGTCATGTTCCCCCAGCAGAGATAATGAATCTTGTGCAAGTGATTTATTGAGAAATCCTCTTTCAAAAACAAAATGAGAGTAGACAGAGCAGCATAGAGGGGAAGGGAGGGTGCCAAGTGTGATAGAAGAATACTGCCACCCCAGAGATATCCAAGTCCTAACTTCTGGAACCTGGGAACATGTTGCTGCCTGAAGCGGAAACCGCTTGGAGCAACTAATGCCGCAGGAAAATTCGGAGGCAGGATGAAAATGAAAAAAGGTCTTTTATTCTTCTTCTTCTCTCTCCGGCTCCAGGAATCACTCCAAATGCTCTAACTCCAACCACCACCTTCTTCTTCTTCTTCTTCCCACACACACTAACTAACTCACCCAGTTATATACATATAGCTTTAACAAGGACACGTGCTTACAGCTCGAGCTTACAGGTGCGTCACGCAGTGATCACGGGCATACAAAGATTCTTTGGATAATGTATTACTATCAGGTGGAAACTAGAACATCTTTTATGGCTCTCAGCTAACCGCAATCTTTAGCTATCTCCTTGATTATAGGCTCCTTCAGGAACATGTTTCCTTGCATAACAAAAGGACCACCCTACTCTGGTGCATGTAATAGAGAGATTATCCTGATTAGCCAGGTAGTCCACATATAATCACAAGGGCCCTTATAAGTGAAAGGGGGAGGTGAGAGTTTCAGTGAAAGGGAAATTTGAAGATGCTGGCATTGAAGATGAAGGAAGAAGACACAAGCCAAGGAGTGCATATAGCCTGAAGAAGCTGGAAGGATAAGGAATTGAATCTCTCTAGAGCCTCAAAAGGGAGTCAGCACTGTCACCATCACCTTCAGCTCATAGGAACTTACTTTGGACTTTTGAATTTCATAACTATGATGATAATTTGCTAATTTTAAGTCTCAAAATGTGTAGTAATTTTTTATAGACAATACACTTAATAAAGGAGAAATCTCAGGTAAAAATTCATCAGAAAGCATCTTTGACTCGATCCTGCAGGAGACCCTGAGGGTGTAAGTCCTGTTTCAGAGTGGCCCCATAGGTTCAGCAGGTCTAAGGCTTAGATCCTGCCACACCTGTCCCTGTTGATTATATGACTGAGTATTTCTGGCTTTCTGCCTGAGATGTGGAGAGCAGAAATTTGTAAAATGGAAGCAGAGAGTTCTGGAATGAGCACACTATTGTTGCTCTTCCTCTCTTCACATAATTAGACTTTTAGAAACTCTGCTATTAAATGTTTAGGATTCTAGAAAGGGGAGACCTCTCTAAACATCCGTTTCCTAAAACTAAATCTCCAGCAATTGATTCATTTTCTATCACTCTGCTTTCTAGTTTTCTACCTATCAGAGTCCCCAAGAGATAGTCTATTTCTGTTTCCTGCAACATAAAATTTGAACAACAAAGAAAATATGTTATATAAAAGAACCCTTGAAACAAATGTAGAGAATTTGGGATTGGTTATCTGACTCAGATAGGGGGAAGGCAGTAAAAGTCTTATTAATATTTCTAGTACCATGAAGTAATGGTACCTCACTAAATGTACTTTATAAGATCATCAGTAATCAAATATCTGGTGGTAGCCGGGCGCGGTGGCGCACGCCTGTAATCCCAGCACTTTGGGAGGCTGAGGCAGGAGGATCGCGAGTTCAAAGCCAGCCTCAGCAATGGCGAGGCACTTAGCAACTCAGTGAGACCCTGTCTCTAAATAAAATACAAAAAAGGTCTGGGGATGTGACCCAGTGGTCGAGTGCCCCTGAGTTCAATCCCCGGTACCACAAAAAAAAAAAAAAAAAAAAAAAAAAATATCTGGTGGTAAGAAGCAATGTAAGTAATGTAAAGGATTCAAAAACTGAGACATACATAATTAATACTGAGTTTGGAAAGTTTACAGCAAAAACAATAAAAAGTTTAAATACTAAATATTAAGCTCAAGGTATAATTTCAATAACATATATCTTAAAGTTTAAATCTTTGCCTTTTTATATAATAAATGGAACAACTTAAATGTAATTATTTAATTTATTTATTCTTTCATCTACTCATTTGTGATTGAGTGATGTTTGTAAAATGCCAGCCCTGACTACATGCTAGAAATAACAAGGATAATACTACACAAATTTATAAATAATTTTTTCCATCAGAAAGCTTAGAGTCTTATAGTATAGGACAGAAATAGGAACCTAAATATGGAATATACACACATTTAATAAATATAAAATATTTAAGCCTGGCACAGTGGCTCACGCCTATAATCTCAGCAACTCAGGGGGCAGAGGCAAGAGGATCTTGAGTTCAAAGCCAGCCTCAGGAAAAGCAAGGCGCTAAGCAACTCAGTAAGATGCTTTCTCTAAATAAAATACAAAATAGGGCTGGGGGATGTGGCTCAGTGGCTGAGTTCAATCCCCAGTACCTAAAAACAAACAAACAAAATTTGTATATATTTATAAATTTATATAAATTTAATATATCATCTATATTATTTAAATACTTTAAGTTCATCAGGCTAATGCTAGTAAACTAAGAGTCTGGAAATTAGGTCATGTAAGATAAACAGGTTCAAGAGATACTGTGGTTTTTAAAATAGTTACCTTGAGAATATGGGAAAGATGAAATGCCCAGTCTAGCTCATAAATCCTTTTCCATCAACACATAAAGCACTTTCAATCAACTTTTGGTTGAAAAACTAGATTACATATTATCTTCATCTTCACCATATGAAAAGGTAATTATCTTTTTCATCAGGTCAGTGTTATATTTTACTGTGTACAGATAAAACTAGCTGTTCATTATTTCACCCATGTTTCATTTTGTTCATAATAAACTAATATGGAACTTGTACTATTGCCTGATGGGAATTCAGGAGTTTCATTGGTACAAGAGATGAACTTTGAAATTGAATTTTTATATCAACACTTTATACAATCTTAGATTTTGAATTGTTGATTCTAAAATAAGGACTCCATTAAGAAAGTATTTCTTTACCCTATAAAATATTCTTATTTATGTCAACTAAAAAACAAACTCAAGTTGTACCTATTTTGTATGATTGAGTAACTAAAAGTTATGTTCTTTTGATTATAAGAATTTTCCTTGGGCTGGGATTGTGGCTCAGCGGTAGAGCACTCGCCTAGCACGTGCGCAGCCCGGGTTCGATCCTCAGCACCACGTACAAATAAACGCATTGTGTACAACTAAAGCAAATAAATAAATATTTTTTTAAAAAAAGAATTTTCCTTGAAGTTTGTTTGTTTGTTTGTTTTGTTTTGCTTTTTATTTTGCTAGTGCTAGGGTTAAATTCAGGCCTTATGCATGCAAAGCAGGCACTCTCCCACTGAGTTCATCTCCAGCCCCCCTGCTTGAAGATCTTAAATTTTAAGTTCAAATTGTTTGTGCTTAATTTTCCTGGAGGTGAAATTATACCCAAAGATTTAAGAGTAAAAATGAGGATTTAGAAACCTAACAGAATGTTTAAAAATCAACTCAACACCTGTAGTTTGTCAATTCAGTAAGATGTGATAAATTCTAGGGGAAAAGTTATGATTCAGTTTGTTTAGATTGATACCTTTCTTAAGCCAGAAATATACCAATCAAATGTTAAAATGTCAATACTTATAAAAGGCCCTAAATTTAATGTTCATTAAAATGCCCATATGACCCAATGATAATTATTTTTGCTTTCCCTATATAGCTTTTAATATACATTTTTTTCAGTATATAAAGTATTTTTTTTCTTTTTCTAAAACAAAGACTACTACAGCATTTACTTTTAGTAAATTCAATTTTCATTAGTTTTGTGTTTTTAGTAAATTCAATTTTCACGAGTTTTGCATCTTGGACTTTTCATCAACTCTCAATAGTTTATCTTTGCTGCTGCTGTTTTGGAGGTTATATCTTATGTTGGTGCTAATACTGTTTTTGTCATAAGGATAAAGGCTGCTAGTTTGCATCTTGATTATCCCCACCCAAAAAACCCATGTGTTAAAGGCTTTGTCCCCAGGGTGGCACCACTGGAAGGTGGTCGAATGTTTACAAGGTAGTGCCCAGTGGAAGGTATTTATGCTGTTGGAGATGTACCCTTGAAGAAAACCCCATCCTCCTCCTTACTCTCTTTTATTCCCTGGCTTGTGGTGCTGTAAGAAGTTTTATTCCGCCATGAGATCCTACCATGACATGCTGCCTTGCCACAGGCTCAAACCAATGTGGCCAACTGATCACAGAGTGAAACCTCCAAAACTGTGAGCCAACATAAACCTTTTCATCTTATAAATTTATTATTCCAGGTATTTCATTATAGTGATAGAAAGCTCACACACAGGCACAATATCATTGGATGGACTTCAATATGGAACAGTATGGTCATGGGTCTGAACTCATTGTTATAAGACTAAATCCTTCAGGGTTGAACACTAGAAAAAGCAAAATACAGTAACTGATCCCTTTTGTATGTCCACACAATTCATCCATATAAAAGTATCTTCCCCACTGAATAGTGTGTAAAGTTGCATTTATAATGCTAACCCCTTTCAAATTGTATCTACAGTTTGTATCTTCAAATAGAATCTTCAATTTATTGATTATGAAATATGTTATTAGAGCTAAGATGAAATATTAAACTAGTGACACCACCCTTGCATTTCTCAGATTTAATACAAGAGCAGAACCAAATAAGACCTGGGGAGAGAAAAGACAATAGAATTAAAGGCAGGGTGTGCTTTCTAGTTGCCCCACGACTTGATATTCAGGCATCAGGAGCATTGCTTTTCAGCAGGTGGTGACTGAGGGGATTCACTGAAAATCAGTACTGAACAGTAAAATTAATAATAGAGACACAGAAACTTAGGAGCTTCGAACATAGAACAAGAAATAATATGTTAAGAGACAAGCCAGCATTTTAGCTATCAGCAGCATTGGCACAATGGGTTCACCGAACAGAGGGGAGGGAATCAAACAGAAAGAGAGAAAAGCAAATACATGTGGCAGGGAAGAACCCATGAAACAGAGAGGAAGGCTGATTTTAACTGACCTAGAAAAACAGTGGGTCAAACTGATGATTGAAAAGTGCTTAGACTTCCACGGTGGGCAAGTGAAAAGTTGAGGTGGGAGCCATTTGAAAGTGGCCACATGGCACCTTTCAGCAGCAAATGCTCAGGAGTTCATAAAAAGTTATGGGGTCCAGCAGGTGCTGGGTCCAGCCAGGCCAAAATAGAGAGGGTTGGGCCTAGGGGCTCCGGGCTAGGGATACCAAAGTGAGAGAGTCTTGTTTTCCCTTTGTTTATGGTGGCTCATGTGACCAGCTGTGGGAGGCCAGAAACTCTTCAGGCAAAAACAGCTGCACTCCAGGGAAATCTCAGGCAGGGGAATATGTGAAACCTGTGGAGGAGTTCCACTGTACCAGTAGAATTTGGGGGGAGGCTCCTGAGGTTCAAACATCTAGCAGAAATCAGCATCTGCCCAGTATCTGCCCAGCAACAGGGGGTGTGGAACTAATCTTTCTGGAGTAAATACCACCTTACAAATTTCCAAAGGACAGTCAGAACTAAACTCCAACCACTGGGACTTTCTATTTAGAACTATGCATTAGACATGTTCCAGGAGTGTATCAACCTAGACTGTCTAGACAAAACTCCAATTCTCAGTACTCTCTAGTCAGTCCTACCCTATACTGTGAGAAGGGAACCTGGGAGCTACTAAAACCAGCTTCAGTTCCACACAACACCAGCTGGAAGACTGGAGAGAAACATGAAGAGGTCAGATTTAACAACCTTCCACTTTTGATCAAGGGGTACATAGCCCAAAAAGAAACACAAAGAGGGGCTCCACAGCATAGGCAATGAACATCCATCCTTGTCAACACTTTTGTCCACCTCAGTGGAACTAAGTCCTTTATTTATCTTTAAGAATTTTTAATTTTGCATTTTTTTTTTTTCTTTTTCCATTCTGTGTCTCTTTGTGTTTGTTCTTGCTATACTGATTGGTTCAAGCATATACATATGCATTCATATAATTTTATTTTTAGAATGAGATATTCCAAGCTCTGAAAGAAAACAATTGCCCACAAAGATTGCTGTATTCTTCAAATCTCTTTCAGAATCAAAGAAGAAATAAAACTTTAGATGATAAAAATAAACTAAAAGAATTCATGACTACTAAGCCAACACTATGAAAAATACTTGAAAATATATTACCCACAGCAGAACTCAAAAACAAACCTCAAATCTCCCAAATGAATGAAAATCTGCAGAAAGGCAATTTAATAATTAAAATTAAGAAAAAATAAATTCAGAAAGCAAACAAAAATGTCAGAAAATAAACATTTGTTCACACTAACACTGAATGTCAAAGACACAGATTGGCAGAATGGACTGAAAAACAAGATTCAAGTATATACTATTTGGAAGAGACTCATCTCATAGGCAAAGACATTCACAGGTTGAAAGTAAAAGGATGGAAAAAAATATACCATACAAATGGAGTCCAAACACAAGTAAGAGTAGTTAATCTCCAATCTGACAAAGCAAATTTCAAGCAAAAATTAGTCAGACAAGACAAAGATGATAACTACATACTGGTAAAGGGAGAAATCAAACAAGAAGACATAATGATAGCAAATATTTATGCCCCAAATGTTGGTGCACCTAATTACATAAAACAAACCTTTCTTGACATTGATTCCCAGACAAACCCCAATACAATTATATTGGGTGATTTCAATTGTAGGTCTTAATTGAGAAGTCAGAAGTGAACCTTATGGGTTCACCTCTAAATGTGATATTTTTTTCCTTATGGCTTTTAATATTATTTCCTTTTTACTACGTTAGGTACATTTATAATACATCTTGGGAAGCATATTTCAGTTATCTATTTGGAGTTGTATATGCCTTCTGTTTGTGAATGTCCATTTCATTTCTAAAGTTTGTAAATTTTTCTGCTATTATTTTACTTAAAAGTTTCTTGAAGCCATGAGCCTATATCTCCATGCTCTCTCCAAAACAACTGAATTCACTTTCTTCTCAGCTGTTAATGGAACCTTTTACAAAATTGACCTTTTCCAAATGGGCTAGGTAACAATATAAGTCTTAGCAAGTAAAAAAAAAAAAAAAAAAAAAAAAAAAAAAAAAAGACATAATCTAGTACATATTATCAGATCATAATAGAATAAAATTAGAAATCAATAGCAAGAAAATTTACAGAAAACACATAAAGACATGGTGATTGTATAGTAAATAGGCTTCTAAGTGAGGAATGGATCATGGGAAAAATGAGAGGAGAAATTTAAAAAATTACTAGAGTCAAAAAAGAATAGCAAAGTAACATACCAAAATTTCTGGGACACTATGAAGGTGGTTCTAAGCAGTAAGTGCCTTTATTTAAAATTAAAAAAAAAAAAAAAAAAAAAAAAAAACAGAAAAATCCCAAATAAACAATCTGATGTTCCATCTCAAGGTCCAAGAAATGCAGGAACAAACTAATTTCAAAACCAGTAGAAGACAGGAAATAATTAAATTCAGAGCTAAAATTAATTAAATTGAGAATAACAAAAACAATAAAAAGGATCAAAGCAACAAAGAGTTGGTTCTTTGAAAAGATAAACAATATTGATAAGCACTTAGTTAAACTAACCAAAAGAAAGAGAAGATAAAAATCAACAAAAATCAGAGGTGGAAAGGAGATATACCACAGACATTCCTGAGATTCTGGTCAGGATATTAACCAATTTCTAGACACTATGACCTATCAAATTGAACTAAGGATATATAGATAACTTAAAAGACCAATATCATGCAATAAGGTTGAATTGATAATAAAAAGCTTTCCAACAAAGAAAAGCTCAGTATGAAATGGACTCTCAGCTGAGTTTTACCAGACCTGTAAAAAAAGGACTAATACCAGTACTTCTCAAATTATTACATAAAATAGAAAGGGAAAGAACACTCCCAAACTCATTCTATGAAGCCAGTATCAACATGATACCAAAAGCATAATATGGCTGGGCGCGGTGGCTCACACCTGTAATGCAAGCAGCTTGAGAGGCTGAGACAGGATATCCAGAGTTCAAAGCCAGCCTCAGCAAAAGGGAGGCAACTCCTCACTGAGACCCTATCTCCAAATAAAATACAAAATAGGGCTGGGGATGTGGCTCAATGGTTGAGTGCCCCTGAATTCAATCTTTGGTAAATCTTTCAACCCCCGCCCCCACATAAAAAGCATTATATAGATTTATTGTAATTCTTTTTAAAATTCCAATGATATTATTCATGGAAATAGAAAATTCAGTCATGAAATTCATTTGAAAAAAATTAGTGGGCCAAAATAGCCAAAAACAAAACAAAAAAAAGCTCTATTACCATAAACAATCTACAGATTCAATGCAATACCCATCAAAATACCAATGACATTCTTTACTGAACTAGGAAAAAAAAAAAAAAAAGTCCTAAAACTAATGTAGAAGAATGAAAGAGCTAGAACACCCAAAGCAATACTGAATATCAAGAGTGAGGCTGGAAACAATATGTGATATCAAATTGTACTATAGAGCTATAGTCACAGAAACAGCAGGATACTAGTTTAAGAACCAATGGAATAGACTTGAAGACAGAGACGAATCCACATAAATACAGTCATTTGATCCTTGACAAAGGGGCCAAGAGCATAAAAAAGCATAAGTTGAAAAAAAGATAGCCTCTTTAACAAATGGTGCTGAGAATACTGGCTATCCACATGTAGAGAGAATGAAGCTAGATCCCTACTTTTCACCATGCACAAAAATCAACTCAAAGCTGATCAAAGACCTAGAAACTACACAAGAAACAGTGAAAATGCTAGAAGAAAACACAGGAAGGACATTCCAGCATTCAGGTATAGGCAATGACTTACTTAATAAGACTCATATAGTATAATAAATAAAACCAAGAATCAATGAATGGGATAGCATTAAATTAAAAACTTCTGCACAGCAAAGGGTAATAAAAGCATGAGGAGAGAGCCTATATAATGAGAGAAAATCTTTACCATTTTGTCTTCTGACAGGGAATTAATAGCCAGAATATGTAAAGAACTCACAAAATACCAAAACAAAACCAAAAACCAACAACAAAAAACTGATAACACACTAAATAAACAGGTGAAAAATGTAAAGGGATATTTCTCATAAAAATAAATACAAATGGCCAACAAATGTATGAAAAAAATGTTCAACATCCTTAGCAATTGGTGAGATTACATTTCATTTCAACCTAGTCAGATGGCAATCATCAAGAATACAAATAATGAAAAGGGACACTTATACATAGTTGGTGGGACTGAAAATTAGTACAACTTTAGAAAGCAGCATAGAGACATCCTTAAAATGTTAGGAATAGAACCATCATATGACCCAGTGATCCCACAACTTTGTATTTATCCAAAAGATGTAAAATCACCATACGATTATGACATGTGCATATCAATGTTTATAGCAGCACAATTCACAGTAGTCAAATTATGGAAATGGCTTAGGTACCCATCAATAGATGAATAGATAAAGAAAATGTGGTATACATACACAATAGGTTTCTACTCAGCTATAAAGAGGAATCAAATTATGTCATTTGCTGTTAAATGGATGGAACTGAAGAACATTACACTTAGTGAAATAAACCAGACTCATAAAGTTAAGGGTTGAATGTTTTTTCTCACATGTGGAAACTAGAAAGAAAAAAAGGAATAAAAAAAATGGATCTCATGAAAATAGAAGGAAGAGCCACAGAGTATGAGCAGGGGACCAGGAGGAAGAGAGATGAAAGAGAAGAATTGGTGAATAAAGCTGACAAAATCATGCCATGTGCATGTATGCACATATCACAATTTTAAATGCAACTATACTTCATCAATTAAAAATAAATAAATAGAAGGAGACCAGTAGAATAGAGGAAGGGGACCAGGGTAAGGGACATGGGAAGGGAGGGGGATAGTACTGGATATTGAAATGAAGAAAACTGTTACATGCATTTATGAATAAAAAATGAACTCCACCACTATGTATTACTACGATGCACTAAAACAATAAAAATATAAAAAAGAAATACTTATTGTGTAGGATTTTATTAAGAATTATAACACTTTTTTATTGTACCAGGAATTGAACCCGGGGGTGCTCAACTACTGAGCCACATCCCCAGCCATTTTTTATATTTTATTTAGAGACAGGGTCTCACTAAATTGCTTAGGGCTTCACTAAGTTGCTGAGGCTGGCTTTGAACTCCTGATCCTCCTGCTTCAGCCTCCTAAGCCACTGGGATTACTTACAGGCATGAGCCACCTCACCTGGCAAGAATTATATTACTTTTGATAGTTGTGAATTATTTAGGATGATGCCTGGCCTTAAAGAAAACATATTTTTTAATTCTAATATGTATAATTCCATATTTTATGTCCTAAAACATTAAAGATATGTTTTTAAAACTTTTATTTTTTCTTCTTCTAATAGAATGGTTATGATTGGATGGTGAAAGACTAACATATGGGAAAATGAACTTTAAATGTATTTACTACATTATTGTGTTCCTAAGGTTCTTTCTTAATTCATTTCTCCATAAGGAAAGGTGTGGTCCCTAACCCTATGGACACTAACAAATAATTTAGCTTGGCTAGAGAAAAGAGTAACCCATTAAGTTCCAATTTCTCAATTTTGTGAATGTAATAAATATTTAAATAATATTTAAAAATTAAAGAAAAAAGAATAGCCCTAGTAGTATTTGGTATTTGGTTTTGATTTAGGCTTATATAGATATCTGCATAAACTGATGTACAGTTGTGAAGAACTACACAGATCACAAAACAAAATATATCAAATGGAAGGAGACAAGTCAGTATCAAGAGTCTTCCACCATAGAATTAAATTATAAAATTTTTTTTTATATTTCTTTTATCTTTTTCCCCTAATATCATCACTAAATAATTATTCTCTTGACACAAAATAAGAAGGATTTAAAAACAAATATTCTTGGGAGATAATTTGACTTTCAGCTTTCCAAAGTAACAATTTGAAAACTTTCACCAAATATATACCATATTATTCTTTTTGTTAAATATTTTTTTAAAGTTGTAGATGAACATAATACCTTTATTTTATTTATTTATTTTTATGTGGTGCTGAGAATCAAACCCAGTGCCTCATGCTTGTGAGGCAAGTGCTCTACTCCTGAGCCACAATCCCAGCCCTATGACAGATTATTCTTAATTGCCTCATTCAGCAGTGTTTTAGTCAGCTTTTTCACTGCTGCAATGAAAGGATCTGACCAAAACAATTGTAGAGGCGGAAAGTTTACTTAAGGGCTCACGGTTTCAGAGGTCTGAGTCCATTGAAGTCTGGCTCCATATCTCGGGCTTGTGGTGAGGCTGAGCATCATGGCTGGAAAGTATGGCAGAGGGAAGCAGTTCACATCACGGTGACCAGGAGGCAGAGAGAGAGACCAGATACAAATATATACCCCCAAAGCCACGTTCCATTTCCCATCTCCTTCAGCCACACCCTACCACTTCAGTTACTCCCATCAGAGATTATTAATTAACTGATTAGGCTAAGGCTATAATCAATCATTTCTCCTCCAAACCTTCTTACACATGAGCTTTCGGGGGACCACACATCTAAACCATAACAAGAAGTAATAGAAAATAAGGTACATATAATATAGAACTATACACTTACTAAATCTGTAAATTAAAGGAAGATTTCACATCAAAGAAATTTCTCATGATCAGTTCCAGTTGTAAGTAACTATTTAAAGGGTGTAATAGTAGTAGTAATAGGAGTAATAAAATAAAAAATAATAACTTTAGTTACTTGATAACCACAATGAAATCTCTCTGACATGCACAGCAAAATTAACTTTGAATTATTTATCTTTTATTATAACACAATATGAAATGTGATCCTAAGAGTATTTCTCAGGTTTAATTTCCATGGAAAAAAATGCATATTTATTCTATAAATAAGCTATAAAAAATCAAGCTCTGTACTTACCCATAATTAACATTGATGGGCTTGGGCCGATGGAAATTTCTGTGACCCGAGAGGCAGACTTGCTTCATTTCTCCAGGCATGAGCCAATAGGCTTAAAGGTCTCTCTATTCCCTAGGCAAAGAGCCAATAGCTTTAAATGTTGCTCTTGTATACCCCCCACCAGAAATCCCTACTTAAGCTCTTGCCCATCCGGAGCTCAGACACAACAACTCTTTCCCGCTGAGAAGAGGCAGCCACTGCACCAATCTTAGACGACCCACCACCTCCAGACTATGGCAGCCGCCCCAGTGGACAGCTCCAGAGACCACAGCCGGTGCATCTGGGCACCCACCTTCCATCCAGAGCTTGCCCCTGACTCTCTCTCTCTCCAATTCCTCTCTCCACGCACCTCTTCTACCTCCGCCCAGCCATAAAGGCTGGTGAATAAATGTCTTGGCTTCACGGTGGTCCCCGGTGTGATTTTTTTCCCTTCAAACATTTCTTTTTTTTCCAAGCGGTGGGAGGTTACTGGGGATTTAACTCGGGGGCACTCAACCACTGAGCCACATCCCCAGTCCTATCTTGTGTTTTTAGAGATAGGGTCTCAGAGAGTTGCTTAGCACCTCCTTTGCTGAGGTTGGCTTTGAACTTGAAAGCCTCCTGCCTCAGCCTCTTCCTGAGCCTCTGGGATGACAGGCATGTGCCACCTCACCCAGTTCAGAACTAACATTTCTGATAAATGACAACATAAAATACCCACACTTAAAATTTTTGTTAAAACAAGTCAGTCAACCAAGTGTTTTGTTGTTGTTGTTGTTTTTCTTGTTGTTGTTGTTGTGTTGTTTTACCATTGATAAAGAGAAGAACATACTCAATACGTATGTGTGGAATTTGTTGGCATTAAGCTAAAGCCACAGAATACTGTGCAACAACTAAACTTAAAAATGCCAACAGCATGCAGGAATTGGAACTTATTGACTCACAAGTCTTCAAGTTACCTACAGGCCCGCCACTCAAATTGGGGCAAATCTTGGTGGCTCTGTTGATCTTGCCTTGCTTTTTCATGTGGTCTTAGGTTCCTGCTCCAAGAGTGTCTCATTCTTCTCCTTAACAGGACATTAGCATAGACATGTTCTTCTTGTGGCATTAATAGAGGTACAATAAGGAAAGCCTAGTGACACAGATACTCCCAAGGCTTTGTTCATGTCAAATCCATCAGAAGTACATTGATAAAATAAGTCTTATATCAGCTTCAAAGGCAAGGGGAGGATAAATCCACTTCATGCTTCTGGTGAAAGGAACTTTGAAGTAGAATGACCAAGGGTGTGAATACGGGGAAGATTGAATAAATAGGTCTCTTAATAGTCTGCCACAACCCCCACTGGGGCACATAGGAGTCTCCCCCAGCATCTCCTCTGACTGCCTTCCCTATCTCCATGGGCACCAAGAGCCATCACACATGTAACTATAGGTTTTTATGTGCTTTTAAACACAGATAATACAATTTCTCACTTAACCAGCACCCAAACATTCACAATTAATTTTAATTAATCATACCTCACTTGGACAATAAATACCTCTTCCAGACTGTCTACTTGAGGAAGTGATTTAGAGAAATGTAGTGCCTGAGACTCATTATTTGGAGAAAGTGAATACTACAAGACATTACCTGAACATGGTGTCCTAGGAGACATTAATGCAAATCAGCACAAATCAATAACCAAGCAGCAAAGGATAACACAGCGTGCATATGCGTGCATATGTAGTGGGCATTCTCTTACTGAGACCCCTGCCTCTGTCCACTTTCTAAATTGCACCTAGGGTAATATTGATATTGAATTTATGGTTTTCTTTTTTACTAAGTTTTATTGCACAACTTCATCTGTTTTCAAATTATTCCTTATGAGCCACATATATATAAGCCTTCTGACAGATAAATGATGAAAGTAAACAAATCTCAATAATGTTTAGAAACTACTTTTAGTTTGAACACATTTAGATGTTCATCCACATCTAGCTCTTCCCTGAAATTGTTTACATTTCAACTCCTGCATTTTTTTGTTTTATTAATTCTTTAATGTATTTATTTTGTAGTACTGGAGATTGAACCCAGGGCCTTACACAGGATGGGAAAGTGCTCTTCCACTAAGCTATACCTCAGTCAATTTTTTAAGTTTTATTATGATAGAGGGTCTTGCTAAATTGTGTAAGCTGGCCTCAGACTTGTGATCCTCCTGCCTCAGCATCATAAGTAGTTGGGATAACTGGCATGTGCCACCATGCCCGGCTCTATTCCAGAGTTTATAACTTTCACAAGGATCCTAATAATAATCATGAACAAAATTACGGTATCAGTCTTTCTAATTTTCTACAATATCATGCATTATTTTGTGCAATGTTTGGCAATACTGAAGTTCTGTTGCTATTCTCAAGGATCATATAGCTTTAATCAAAGGAAATAAATAATCTTCATTCTTTTCATTGACATTCTCATTGTGAACTTGAGCACTTATGTACTCAGAAATAATTTTTTTAAGAACATGCTCAGGATGGTGGGAAAAGACCTCAAGTCCTTATCATTACATTTTGATAAATTCATAAACTAAGGAAGCATGATTCAAAAATCATCTCAAAGATATGTTCGGTTAATTCCCTGGGTAAAGTAGCTTTCTACATTGCTTGTTTTAATGCAATGAACTCTGTTAGCTAATTTGTTTGCCTTTATAACTTCTCACTTTCTACAGTCATACCCCATGGTAATTTTTGGTGGAGTTTTCTTAGCATTAGTTGCCACAAGAATACCATTCACTAATTTCTTTCTTTGTGTGAAGAATTATATTTGAAAAAAAAAAATACTGTTATTTTTAAGAAAAACCAGATGAGGTTTGTTATTATCCCCAACGAAAAAATAGGAAACATACTCCAGGACACTAAGAGTCTTTTGTGGCATGTTAAGAATCTAGGATTTTATTCTGTAGGAGACTGGAAGTAATTGAAGAATTTTAAGTAAGGGAATAGCATGATCCTAGGTCATTTTAGATAACTTACTCTGGTGACAGAACTTGCATAAACCTTGCCACAGACAGGGATGGTAATAGAGGCTCTTTAGGAGGCTATTACAGTAGTAGTGATAAGAAGAAATAAAGGTTAGGATTAAAGGCAGTGACATTGTTAAAGGATTTCAGCATTTTGTTTTGTTTAATTTACTATGTATAAAATTATCATAAGACCATTCCTCAATAATCTTTCAGGAAACCCCTACCAATATGTAAGAATTGACGTGCATATAAAATCAATTTTGCTATTCTTGCAAAGATTTCATATTAGCTTTCTAGACAGTGGTGATCACTACCATGTAAGACTAGGTTAGCCTATGGGAGTCCTGTGGACTGCCACTACTGTCACTCCTATATACAGCTGCCCAAGCCAGCAAATAGTCTGTACCAAATGTCACGTATGTGAACTCAGATGTGGAAAAACGTTCAGTCCCACAGATGCATAGATTGACTGAGTTACAACAATGAGTTTGAGCAACATCAATAGAATGACCATAGCTAAGCCTAGTCCAAGTTGCTGATCACAGAATCATGAACTGAACAATCATTGTTATAAGCCACTAAAATGTAGGGGTATTGCCTTACACAAAAATAGCTGAGATCCAAACTATTTGTGCATTTTAAAAAATCAATACACAGTCATTTTTACTACCATTCATGTAAAGAAATACCTTTACAAATAGCCCCCTACTCTATTAAATCACTTTCCTATTCCTTTGGGATAGTCATTATCTTGAATTTTGATTTTTTATCATTCCCTTGATAATTTTTAATGTACATATGCACATATGCCTACAATATATTAGTTGGTTTACTTTATTTCTAGATGTTTTATAAAAATTACATCATGCTCTACATAATCATCTATGATGTACTTTATTTCTTCAACATTATGTTTGCAAAATTTGTCTGTACAGTTATGGCTTATTTATCTTTATTGCTTTGTAATATGATGTATTTGTTCATTTTTTATAGATTAATATCTGTCCATGTTTTTACTAATAACATACATGCATGCATTTGTTATTTTTTGCCAAGATAAACAGCTTTGTCATAAACTTTAATGTATAATTTCCTAGTTCAGATCCCCAGGAATATTTCCAAGATGAGTACGTAGGAGAGGAATACTTAGGGAATAGGCATGTGAATGTTCTTAACATGAGCATGGAAAATGTTTTCAAAATTATCTCTATTAATTAGTATTCCTGTCAAAAATATAATAATCCATATTTGCTTCAACAGTCAATGTTACAATATTCTTTAAAAGCTATTTTCAAATCTAGTGTGAAACATTATTGAATTTGGGGTCTTTATTTGACTTTTATAAATGTTAGTGAGGTTGAATGTTGTTTCATATATTACTTGGGCATAACTAGTGTGATACAATTATTTCTAAATAGATTATTTATTAGTCTGATTTCATTGAGACCCTCTCCATGTTTTTATCAAGAGATGCTTGCAAGGAGATTAAGATAAAAGATTTCTTCAAAATGGTCATTCTGTTTATACACACAAGGACTTGGCCAAGCTTTAGGTCAACTCCTACAGCATCATTTAGGATGCAGCACTCTTCCTAAGAGTGCTGTTAGAAACCTTGAATAATAAAACAGATAAAATAAAAAGCATACTGAAAAAGTCTGCTTTAGGCTCCAGAAACAAAATTTGAGGCCCTAACATTTAAGTTAGTAAAAAGTGAAATAAGAACAGCCAGCACAGAGAAAATTATCAAAAAGAATTCATATATAATCTATATAATTAGTATTGACACATAATACATTATTATGCCTACTGACAAAAAACGTGTCTTAACCCAATAATAACATTGTCTCTTATGGATTTTTTCCACGAATATTTCAAAATCTAGGCAATTTTAGACTAATAGTCACATAGCTTCCCTGTGACTTACTTTCTTTTGTACTAGTGTATATACCATTTTCTAGAAAATATTTTTTGCTACTTAGGTCTGAGTACAAAAAAAAAAAAAAAAAAAAAAAAGGTTAAATTTCACAAACCGAAAATAGCAATAATTGTAGCCCAAAATAAAACTGTGTGAACCAAAAAAATATTAAGTATATATAAAGGAACCTGCAGTTGAAGGGTTCAAGGCAGGGATAGCTTGTCACTGCTGAGAAATGGAGAAGGTCCAATGTCAACAACACCTCTAGGAAGGGTTTCTCAAAAGCTTTTCTTGAAGAGCCATTTTAGTATTTTAGGTCAGAGATGTCTTCCTTATTTCTGTCCTAAATGTATTAGTTACCATTTTAGTTCTTCATGTTTCTCATTACATATATAGAATTAATTATAAAACATTGTTAATTTTCCTCTGAGGAAATAACACTTATGTCAATAAAGTTTTATACAGATATTCCTATATATTTAGCCACCATTTGTTCTTTTCTCACTGCCGTATGGTTTCACCTTCCCAAGAACTCTTTGGACTATTTTAAAGGTGCAGCAGGCATTCTTATTACAAAACCGTGTAAAGATGCTTCATGAATGAATGCCTATGTTTTACTTTCTGCAATATTTACAGGGATTCCCAAATGACGTTTCTCAGTAAATAGCGATAACCTGATTCATAAAGCCCTTTGGCATAAGGAACTTCTCCCGGTACTATGTTGAATGCCTTCATGTCAATACCTATTTCCCACAGGTGGTGTGATTAAGCTGTGGTAATAAAAGGTAGAGAGGGATTCTCTGTTACTAGTACCTTGTATTTTCAGTGGTGATCTCATTGATTGCATGGCTTTAAATGCCATCACATACTGAAGACTTTCAGATTTATAACTCTGGTCAGGACCTCTCCTGTAATCCCAGTATTTATATTTCTAACCACTTTCTGAGCATCTCACTCAAATGTTAACTTATATAACCAAGTTCTCAACTCCTGGGAACAATTCCTGTCTGTCCTGTGCTGAAGCTCAGTAAATGATGCTTCCTTCCTTCCAGTTTCTTAGGTCATATTAATAGGAATCATCTTTAACTTTTCTTCTCTCACATTCCATTCTCAAATCTTATCAATTCCACTTGATATATTTGAAATATGTAGCTTGAAAGGTTTCCAACTACTTCTAATAACCTCTACAGTTATCACACTAGACCAAGTAACTATACTCTTGAGTGCTGGTTTATTTTAATGTCCCTTAAACTGTCCTCCCTGCTACTTTTTCTGTTTGACCCAGTGCTTTTCTCAGAACAGCCAGTATTTCTTTAAAACCACAGTCATAGCCTCTTTTGCTCAAAATCTTTGAATGATTGTACATCTCAGGGTGGTCACTCAAAGTCTTTGCCATGGCATTTGTGACTCTGCATAATCTCGCTTTCTCTTGCCAGCCTGTACTCTCTTTCTGTCACCTCAGCATGGAACACTGTGTTAGTTAGATTTTTATTGCTATGACCAAAATACCTGAGCAGTAGAGAGACCTCCTTGGACCTTGGTGCAGTGGCCTCTGAGGGCCAAACTTTTGCAAACTCCTCCCACAAATCATTTCCAAAGACTTCTGAAACACATGGTCAGATTAGTCATAGAAATGACCACACTTCTTGATACTCAATCCTATGTTAGTCAGTTGTTGTGGCTGTGTCCAAAATACCTAATAAAAACAACTTAAATGAGGGAATTTATTTTGACTCACAATTTTAGAAGGTCAGTCTGTGGTGGGCTGATTCCGTTTCTCTGGGCCCAAAGTGAAGCAGAATTATGGCAGAAGGGCATGGTGGAGAAACAATGTTTAATTTATGGCAGCCAGGAAGCAGGAAGAGAAGGAAAGGAGCTTTCAGGAAGATGAACCCTTACAGGGCATGCCCCCAGTGACCCACTTCCTCCAGCCACACCCCAACTGCCTCAAGTTACCACCTAGTTAGTCCATTCAAACTAGTATGTACTGATTATGTTAGAGCTCTCACAATCTAATCATTTCACCTTTGACATTCCTGCATTAATGCAGGTGCTTTTAGGTGATGCTTCATATCCAAACCATAACAGCTACATTGTTCTCTGCTGTGTCTCTGAAATGCCAAACACAGTTTTGCAATTGCTGTTTCCTTTGTCTGGAACTCTCATTTCTTTGTTTCTATGCCCAATTCTATATCATTGCTATGTTAATAGGGCATCACATACTACCTTTATGGGAGACTTTTATTTTTCTAACTTTAATTTAGAATAACTATATCATCCTATGAGCTTCAGATTGTTTATCATCCTATGAGCTTCAGATTGTTTCCCTCATTTTTAACAGATTAGAATACCCTAAAATTGAAAGAAACTGTGGAGCTATTGGTTTCAAAATAAAGAATGTAGTCTCACTTTCTCAATTTTGTTTTATGTGTGATATTCATTTTATCTTAAACAAAATTTTATACATTCCCAAGTGATATTTTAAGCATCAATTCTGAGAATATCATTGTGTTATTTTAAAGGGATTAATTAATGTGTGAACTGGTAGGATTTCTTTATCTTAAAATATTAAAAGAGTATAAGATGTTTCCAAATAATCATAGTATCTGGGATAATCTGAGGCACATCTTAGAAATACCAGTGTAGCAGCAACTTATTACAGGGATCAGTTTTATCTGGTCTGGATGTAATTGGTCTTTTTGAAGGAAGTAGCAAATGACAAGGGTCTCTAGCAATCAATAGAAAAAACATGCATAATATAGGGAGGGCATTCATGGTGAATAGAAAATGCTATCAGGGCTCAGAAGCTGTATTAGTACATTAGAAAGTATTTTAACTTGTTTCACTTAATAATAGTCTTTTGTAATAGAAGGTTCATGCAAAATGTGATTCACTGGACTCATTATGTTCAACAGCCAAGATTTTTCAAATATTTCTTCTTCTCTATCATGACATCCATGGAAAAATATTTGCCTCTTTATGCATACTATTTTGTTTCCTAAACAGAACAACTTAGAAATGCTTACTAACATGTATTTTTGGATACAATATTGTCGACTTTTATCTTAAAGTAGTTTTCAAGTAATCAGAGTGTTAATAACCTAAAGAAGAGGATGTCACTTACTGCTAAGATAAAACTCTATTTTAAGCAAGCAATTTTAAAAGCCATTATAGAAGATGCCTTATGAGAATACATGCTAAAAATTGAACAGGCAATAATAGTTATGTCCTCATATTCAAAAAGAAGACACTTTTCACAGGTGAAATCTTTCTAAAGGACAAAATATGTTAATGGTTTTCTTACAAATTTCAGAGAAAAAAAAGTAATAAGTTGTTCCAGTATGTTCATATACTCTTACCATTAATGTGGTTTGGTTTAACAAAATGATATTTTGAATTTGGTTGAAATGATCAATTTCAAAAAACTATTTCAAACTTGTTTGAATATATTGTGTATTGCTCAAATGTTCTCTGTGTGTTCATTAAGTCATGTTCATTAATTGAATGTATCTGCTCCATCATTAATGGTCTTAATATATAAATACCTTTATTAATATGATCAAACCAGTTTTCCTGAGGTTATTAACCTGACATCTCTATTTCCTTCATTTTTTTTTTTCAGCCTTCCTGTAATTTTAAGTTTTAGGTGTGCTTTTTCTGAACAGCATGTAAGTATTTGTTGAAATTATTTTTAAATTTAATATGCACTAGTGATCTTTTCAGTCTGATTGTATTTAATGTTATATAATTATATCTGGATTTCTTTTTTGAATCTGGATTTCTTTCTACAATATTATTACATACACTCTTTCCCCTTTTATGTGTTTTATTTTATCTTTCTTTTTCTATTTGGTTAATTGGCTGAATTTTATCATATTGCAATTATTCCCTCTGCTGGTTCAAAACAGGGTCAGAAAACCACAGCTTAAGGGCCAAATGCCACCCACCACTTTTTTCTGTAAATAAAGTGCTACAGTAAAGTAATGCAGCTACACTCAATCATTTAAATATTTTCTAAGACTTCAAAACACAGAAGCAGAGTTAAGAGTAATTGCAACACAGACAAGAAGACTTAATTAAATATGTTAATATTTATTATCAGACCTTTTACAGAAAAGTTTTGTTGATCCTGATTTAGAAGATATGGATGCCTTCTTTATCTTCTTTTTTGTGTGTGTGGTGCTCAGCATAGCACCTAGAATTTCAGCATGCTAGGCAAGTGCTCCTTTACTTAGCTACATCTTCTGATCTTTCATTCTTGTATTTGAGAGTTAACCATAAATTCTGAGGATAAATCATGTTTAATTATTGTCATCAGGTAAAATATAAAACCTATTTATGTTATCAATCATCTGCCTTCCAGCATGCATTCTAAAATAGTTCTAAATTAACTCTATTTTAATTCTATTTTAACACGATTTGAACACTGCTCTGTTTTTCTAACCACAATTGTTAGAAACTGTTATTTATTTAATCTACCTCCATGTTTACCATTTTCTTAATCATTATTTTTGCATATATTTCATTTTGGAATTGATTTTCTTCTTTTCTTAGGTATATCCTTTAGCAGTAGCTTTACTGTTAATGGTAAATTTTCATTTTTGTTTGCTTGAATATATTTTTCTTTTCCCCTAGTTTTTCTTTAGCCATTTGAAGATAGTTATCTTCCTATTTGAGGTGAGTTTTGATTGAGAGGTCAATTGTTAGTCCAAAAATCATCCCCAATTCTCTAGAATATTCATTAAACAAATGTTATAACTTTCTTTGATGCTCATGTACTTTAAGCTCTTTTTAATATTTATTCTTGCTTCACCTGTCTCAATCTTACCTTCTGGATAATTGTTTTTTTTTTTTTTTTTTTTTTTTTTTTTTCAGATATACCTTCCAGCTCACTATTTATCTTTTCAATAACATCCAAAACACTATTTATCATATCCCATAAAGTTTAAAGTTTTTCCCTTTTAAAACATTTTCATTTATTTAAAATATTTTTATACTTAATAGTTTGTATTCTCTTTTAAAATAAAATACACAAATATGCTTATTTATCTCCTATATTCAGTAATTCAGTGAACAGGGAGTTTATGAGTTTGGTTCTGCCCTTTGTTCTTTTGACTTTTATGAGAGCTTCTTTGTGCATTGCTTGGGTTGTGAGCTTATATTTCTTGGCATATTTTCAACAGTAGTTCCCTGAGGCCTGGGTTAAAGGTACAGACCCCCAGAGAGGATTTACATTTGCTTCATCCAAATCCTTTTTCAGCTTCACCAATCAGATCAGGGACTTTTAAAAATCAAGGTTATGTCATGAGCACACACATAAGTATGAGTCTGTGTAGATACCTCACTTTGTGTGATTTCTGGTCACAAATCCATGTGAATGTCCCAGAATGGTATTTTCTTCCCACAACCCAGAGCCAAGACAAATTTCCTTGTTTTTAGACCTTCCTGATTTCCCAATTTATGTGGCTGTCTTTGATCTGATCCCCTGCCTTGCACGTCTATACCTAAGGCTTTGCTTCTGTCCTCAAGGCATGATCATTGGAAGCACAGATCCAGACCACAGGCCATGCACCTCAGCAGTCTGCGAATTCAGCATTCACTCACTTTGCTGGATGTCTACTCTGGCTTCTCTGAAATTATTCCTTGTCCTTAACAATTTCTCTCATGTTTTCTTTTTTGCAATCTTAGAACAATATTTTAAAGTATCAATATGTATACACACAGGTGTGTTTACATGCATATTTGTGTATCTCATTGAAAAATATAGTGATTACCACATAGTCTAAACTATCTTACTGACTTTGTAGCACAAGTTTAAGAATTGTTCTACTCTGTGCTTTTTCTGTAGGTACTTGCAGGAAAATAAATAACAGTTCAACATTTTAAGTAGGTTCTACTATATTTCCCAACTTAGTGGTATCCACAGTGAACTGAAAAGAAAAACACTGTTCATACCCCACTAAACCATCAGGTTAGGTCCTGTTTCAAGACTGGGTGAAGTTTGAAGCTCTTGTGCACCATTAGCACTCTTCCCCACCCCACTACCATATGTGTATGTGTGTGTGTGTGTGTGTGTGTGTGTGTGTGTGTGTGTATATACATATATTGTAAATATAATATTCAGAATTTGAGGCTACAAGACTTTTGAAATCCTCTCCCCCTTGTGTGTTTGGTGTATATACATTGACCTTTCCGTATTGATTTTAGCCTAGTTGCCCAAGTAAAGTTGAAACTCAGATGCAAAGTTTCAGGTATATGTTTTAAATTTTCTGAAAGTATCTTTGTGATTTTTAAAGGCTATATGTAATCTGATTTCTCATTTAAAAATCTTTGTCTTTGTAATGCCTTTAACAAATATTATGACAGTCTTTGGAATTTTTGCAGAACTCTCTCTTTTTATAATTGCTAGCTTAAATATAATTTCACTTTCTTTCTAAATAAGAAAAAATGCTGGCGTAGGTTTTTACTTTCTCTTCAATTTTCATCTTAACCAAACTTGATAAAACACAGATGTATACATATGTACTTAGTAATGTATATGCTTTATCAGCAAAGGCATCTTCACTTCTAACTTTAAAAAGTTCCAGGCCAAAAGGTAAAAGCAAAAGGGAAAACAGCAAAACAGGTAATTCGAGATAGAATCTGGATGATAAATTGAGCACTTGACTGACTTGTTATGAGATGGTTGCTTGTATTTAAGAATGGGATTTCTTCTGTCCTGAGTGGAGTTGTAGCATAAGATAATTATTCATTGTAAATGTCTTGAGAAATGATATTTGCCAGACTGTTAAGAAGCCAGTAGATACTGGCTCACATTCGATCATGGTGATACAGGGATTAGAAAAGGATAGTTCTTGAATTGAGAAAAAAGAATTTTGGATTTTCTGTCTGTTTTCTTTAGTTGAATATAGACTTTTTTTTCCCCCTCAGTTTTAAAACACTTGAGTATTTATTATTTATGGCCTTCTATTTCCAAAATGGATAAGGGCCATTTTACAAACCACCACAACAACAAAATACATGTAAAGCAGAAAAATGAAAATATATAAATAAATAAACGAGCCGGGCGTGGTGGCGCACGCCTGTAATCCCAGCACTTTGGAACGCTGAGGCAGGAGGATCACGAGTTCAAAGCCAGCCTCAGCAATGGCGTGGCACTTAGCAACTCAGTGAGACCCTATTTTATTAGAGACAGTAGAGACAGGGTTCTCTAATAAAATACAAAAAAGGGCTGGGGATGTGACCCAGTGGTCGAGTGCCCCTGAGTTCAATCCCTGGTACCACAAAAATAAATAAATAAATAAATAAATAAATAAATAAATAAACAAACAAACAGCTAGTACATTAACTAGCAAACAATATATGAATTTTATTTGTTAAAAGGGGCCATTATTCTGATTCATTATTCTGATTTCTCATAAAGTAATACTAACAATTTATTATAATAGTTAAGAATGTGAGCATATATGCATATACATAATTTTAAAGAATGCAAAAATAATGATTATCTACCTTCTTATCTTTTTTTTTTTGGTACCAGGGATTGAACTTAGGGGAACTCAACCCCAGCCCTTTTTTGTATTTTTTTAGAGACAGGGTCTCGATGAATTGCTAAGTGCCTCACCATTGCTGAGGCTGGCTTTGAAATAGTGATCCTCCTGCCTCAGCCTCCCAAGTGCTGGGATTACAGGCATGCACTACTGCACCTGGCTAATTATCTACCTTCTTACATGAAAAAGTATGAGGCATTTTTCCACTTAATTATTTTTTACTATTATTAATATTTCTTTGTTGTTCAAATAGATCAAGAAAATCTGTGGTTCATGAATTGGTGCTTTGTCCATTTAATAGGAACTTAATTATTAAAAATATTTTTTAGACTTGTGGTAATCAGAAGCAATATAACAAATCACAAAATTCAGAAATGTTTTACATTTGATAAATATTCTTGTACTCTAAATTAATGATATAATTACATTTTAGATTTCTCTTAAATAAAGAACCAAATCAAGCACAGCAGAAACTTGCATTACAAGTTTAATGTATTTTAAAATATATTTAAACAGCATATTTTAAGAATAATATAATAGACTTCCATTTCTTATTCTCTCAATGGTACACTATTAATTAAAAATATATTACTTAATGTACCCCAATATAGTTAATAGCATAATTCTATAAGATAAACTGTACTTTAAAACTATATTGCAATATACCTGAATTACAAACAAACCCAGAATGATTCTGAAGACATTGCTAATATCAGATTTGTTTGAAAGATCCAAAGGGGTGATTAATAAATGGTGTTTCAGGAATATTTTAGGTGAACTGCAAATAAGCCTAAGCATAGAGCCACCATATGTAGCAAATTATCAGTCTAAAGATCATGCTTCTGAACATCGGTGTTTGTTGAAGAAAGGCCTTTAGTGGCATTTCAACAGTGAAAATAAATTAATTTCTGAGGGAAGAATACTCACACCACACACATACACACACACACACACACACACACACACACACACACTCTGTCTCTCACACACACACCATAACCTTCCCATTTGAAATTATTTGTGTTTGAAGGAAGGTTTACAAAATCCCTTTACAAAAAGGTTTTCACTGAGCTCATTCTCAAAGATATGAAAAATGGATTTCAGCTGTTCTTTCAAAATGGCAATTCTGTCAAAGCCATTCTGGGATTTTTGGTAATTTCCTTCAGTTTAGTTTCAGTACTTTTACCCAAAATAAAATCCCTTGTATCACATCAATCAGCAAACTCAGTTATAAAGGAGAGCTAAAGAAAATGGCTCTGTCGGCATCCTTGGCCCCAGCGCATTTTATGCATGCAGTGACTCTTGTCTGTAGGGAGAGAAGTGGAGCACATGTAAATGTTTCTTTATTTTGGACTAAGTCTTTCAATCTGAAAAAAAAAAAAAAAAAATCTGCAGCAGTAGTGTTCTAGATAATAGGCAGACATGATTTATTTGAGGTAAGAAGGTTGTTCTCCAATTTTTTAGTGTTAACTTGGAAAGTTATGGACACAGGCTGAAGCCTGTCTCCACAGAATTCCTGAAGCTTTGAGCTCCTTGCAAAATCTACAGTTCACAAGCCAAGAAGAAACATGCTCCTACAGTTACACAAATTTTGTTAAAGCAAATAGTTATAACAATTATGTGCAATCTTTCAGCTTCTATGTTCTGCCTACTGTTTATTTATTCAAATCCAGTTCAACATTTCACTTTATCTAATGAAGCAGAAAGTGTAAAAGAAAAATTATGTTTATCCAAGCATTTTTTTTTTTTTGTTTGGGTTGTTATTTTTTTAAGTTTTATTTCTAAATAAATATCCTATCACAGTTTTCATTGGCACAATGTAACCAAATGTATTCAATTTCCTTCAACAATATTAAACAGTCAAAGGAGTTCTGTTTAATCTCAAAATTTATATAAAAATTGTATGGGAAAAATGTTGAAATGGAATAAAATTGGAGTCAGCATGCTGTATAACATAGTGACCTATAAAGCAGATTTAACTGATAAGGCATCCACAAAGGAGAATATATACCTTTAAATAAATAAAAAAGACTATATACATGATATTATACATAGGAAGAGAGATGAAATGAGCCAGACTAATTTTAGGAAATTCCCCTTTTGTCTGCTTTTTATTGCAGTCATAAACCTTAATACAAATCTTTTTGTTATTGTCATAATTATTTAATATTAGTGGCAGCCACATGAACGTACTACCATGTTTCTGTATTTTTTCAAAATTACATTGGAGCTGTCATCAAAGTAAAGAACAGAGATGGCATTTAATTTGGTTGGAGCACAACAAGGCTTTGGTACATGGTCAGGAAACATCAGATGAACCTGAGAAAGAAAAAAAAAAATGTCTTTTTAAGAAATAGGGTAAAGAGAAATTTCTTTGCGGCTTTAAAGTAATATACTTATTTCCTCTCTCACCATCAGGTACACCCTTAATCTGACCACCTTTCTCCTACTGTGTTCCAGGACTGGGGCAGGGTTGGGGCTGTTAGTGAAGGATATATTCTTACGCATTAACACCAAGAATCAATGCCCCAGTTCTAATTAAGCAGGGGTGGGGTGCTTGAAAATAGTCCATCAAATAAAGAAGACTCTCTATTCAGTGGAAATTTCCCGAGGAAGGAACATGACAACTAGCCCTGTGTGGCTTCTAGCTGAAATGACAATTTCTATTCACATCATGAGGAATATGTAAGCTGTAAGTACAAATCAATGAAGACACAGAGTTGGACTGCAGAAAGATTTAAATGTATGGATTATTTTTTAAAAGGATAATTAAACAATAAGTCATAAATGTTATGTCAACTCTAAATTTTCCATGTTGAAGGAAGCATAAAAATCATAATGAAACGAAGTCCAGATATAATCCAATACTTGTTTTAAAGCAATGATTTCAACTCTTCTCCATAGAATTTTTTACCAGATTCACTGAAGTTTAACATCATTTTATGTTCTTTCTCCCCTGCCCAATCCCTAGACAAGTGCCAAAAAGCAAGCAAAGCTAAACCAAAAGCAAGGGGACCAGATATTTTACAAATTGAATATCCATCCCCCTAGAAACCTACAAAGGTGGCCATACATGAAAAGTGAAATGCTTAAGTAAAGGGTTCATGCTCATTCTGATCAGACTGGCAGTTTGCCTATGAGTTGCAATACTTGAGCAAGGAGCCAGAATGTGCCTCCCCCCTTTCCCACCCACTTCTGGCCCTTCCCCCAAAGGAGTTTATGGGAAGTCCCTTTGATGAGTCTTAGGGGATCTACAAAAAGCAAATGCAGCCTCTTAGAGCTTGGCTGCACAATGTCCTGGCTGAAATGATATAGGAGCCCTGCATGTGGACAGAAACAGCAGAAAAAATGAGGTGTTCTGACATGAACTTGAAGTTTCCTAAGACCTCACAAAACTAAAAGTTGGACAGTTTCTATGAATTTCAGATGCATCTTGTGTCCCTCATCAGTTTTATCTTCCATAACCCACACATACATGATGGATAACCCCCACATTTCAATGGCCTTGGCAGCCCCACGAATCAGTCACTCTGGAAAAAACGGATTGTTCTTGAATGATTTCTCAAGTCTATTAGTCATAAACATGCTTTCTTTTAACAGCAAACATGCCTGTCTTCTTGTTTCATATCCTTCATAGAACAAATAAAGAGCATGCGCAACTCCAGGGGAAAAAAAAATCAAGCTTCCCATGTCTGCTCAAGTTCTACAGAGTCTGATGTCCTACACCCAGGGCAGCAACGCAGTGCAAGGTCTTCTTCCAAGTTCATGTCAGAGTTTTTTTAAAATGTTTGTTTTTCAACACTGCCTTTTAGATTTCAGCCTTAAGACTTGGCAATATGTAATTATCTATTTATAAGAAAAAGATGAGAGAAAGGGGAATATTTGATAAAGGCTTTCTGCCAATAACAAGCATTGCTTGGCCTGAGGAGAACTTTGATATAGACAAATACATATCAAAGGAAGAAAAGTTATGAAGTCATTAAACTAACAATAAACAGGGGCAAAGAACTTTCAGAGAAATTAAGTGACATTACTTTATAAGCAAATAGGAGCTATTGCTTCTGTAATGCTACAGAAAGATGGCGATTATGACTGTCCCTTCAAAAGGTGAAGCTGCAGCATGCCTCTCTACTGGTTGAGGTTTGGGTATGTATGACACACTGTCTTTGCAGAGCCTGCCTACTTCCCAACTATCCAAGAAGTGCTATGTTACGTCAAGAAGAATGTGCATTTACAGACAGCAAAGGTGAAGGCATAAATCCCCCTAGGAATTTACTTTATATCTTGCATTCTGCACTGGGTAATCTCATTTAAAGAAATACATTTGCAAATGACAACATACCAAAAATACATATTTGTTTTATGTTTATTTTTATCCCAAGTTTATTTCCAAATTTTTTAATAATGCCCATGCTGTAGTTGCCATCAATGCTCATTTCTGTTTCCTAATTATTTTGTAGAATTTTATGAAATTAATGAAGATGCAAGTAAAACATCAAGTCATTCAAGTATTTGATCTGTCAGTTATATGCATATATTAATCCTTATTCAGGAGGAAACTGGGATATTCCTTACACCAGTTTTAAATTTTAAATTAATTGTGGGGTAAAATTCAACATTCTAAAGTCAAATTGTCACAAATTCTAAGAGTATTATCATTATTTTTTGTTGGGGTTCATAAACCAGCCTCACTCCAAAGAAAGTTTTTTTCTAATATCAATTCCTCTCTTTTTGCCATCCACCAAGCAGCTCTACTTCTAGCATTAATTCTTGATTCTAAAGTAGCGTGTTCCACTCTTTTCCTCCTACACACATAGGGATATAAATCTCATAATGATCCAAACATTGAGTTGGAATCATATCACATAATTTAATATATCCTCTGGGAACCTCATAAGATATATCTGATTCTCAAGAGGTTTTATACATTCATTAGAGATGGTATAATCACAGACAATCAAAAGTTCACTATATTGTTCACCAAAATAAGCCTAGGTTACTTGAGATTTAATCACCACTAATTTTCTGGGAGTGTGGAAGAGTAAAAGGAAGATCATTTCCACTTTAAGATTATAAAGGAAGAAGGAGAATGGGGCTGGGAAGAAAGAGGAGCAGAAAGACAGAGGAAGGACTAGAAGGGAGGAATTAAGAAACAGAAATCAGTCTCCTACTTAATACCACATTAAAGAACTTTAATAAAAAGTATGTTATAGGACATCCTTCAATACTTAGAACAAAAACCTTCAGATGAAATCCAGCACAGCTATTAGTCAATGTTTTTGTAATGATTACTAATGAATTGCTTGGTTAAACACAGCCCCTGGGAACCTGCCTAGTTAGCCATACTATGTAGTGAAGAAATCAGTGCAGAGGATTGCTTCACATGATTATTCCAATTTTTCCAACTGGATCCTTCCCTGTTCTGTAATCTTTAAGCCAATCTGAACTTCCTGACTATATCCACAGTTGTTACCTTAGCTATAAAAAGTAACAAAGGATCTTGAGAAGAGATCTTAATGCACTGATGATTATGAATGGATGACTTTTTTCTTTTAAAACCACATTATACTATGCTTGCATTATAAAGCATTTCAATCCTACAAAAACAGAGCATACCAGAGTCTGAACTATGGCATGGTTGGTAGCATTCATGTGGGCATTAAGTGGAAAAGAACATTCTCCATCACAATAAAATGCAGCATATCCTTCTGGTGCTATAATCCAGTCCTGAAATGTACAGAGAAAAGAGAAAATAAAATCATCTACTTGAAAATAAAGACTCAAAGAAATTTCATCTGAATAGGTTTTATTTCTTGACCCAACAAGCATTCCAGTAGATAGCCTCTCCCACACACTTTAATTTTAAATTGAAATTTACCAAAGAAGTATAAATGTTCTTGTAAGAATTTGTCCTCTCTCATTTCTCCCAAGAGGTTGTTATTTAAAGCATTTATAGCTTGCATTAATCCATGTATGTATTCATGAATAGAACCATAATTATGAGATAGCATTCTAAATATTGTTTAAACAGGAAATGATGAACTCCAGAAAGTTCAAGTGAACCAGAAAGGAAAAGATGAATAAACTTAATTGAGATAATTCCCATTATTTCTTAATAACTCATTCCCCATTTTAAAAGTCTGACAACCTCCTAAAGCTTTAATATTTATTCCATGTGCTATTTTTCTTTTCATTCTTGCATTGACTTTATGGACTCTTTAACAGAAATAAATTGGAACAAATTCCTTAAAACTATACATGAAAAATTTTAGGAAGCTACAACATTGGCAATGCAGAATTGTTGCCCTGATATTTCTCTCTAGAGAAACAAAACCTGGTGTAAATATAAAAATTATTGAGATATCATGTTGAAGGTTTATCAAAATTTGAAAATGTTTACATATTAATATCATTTATCAATAAAATAGTTATATGTTGAGAAGCCAGAGTAATAGAATATTAAAGGAAATAAAATAGTTTTTAATGACTATACTACCTCATTTTTAAGCTGTTTTCACATAGAGCCATTAAAAATTACTTTGGTTAAATTCTCTTTCTCAACTTAGTTATGAAGCATATTTTAAAAACAATGATTTTTTGTTTTGTCTGGGGACTGAACCAAGGCTCTGGCTTCTGCTGAGCAAGCATTCTACCACTGAGTTAAATCCCTGGCCCTTCTTATTCTTATATTGAGATGTGGTCTAAGTTTCCCAGGCTGTCCTTGAACTTGCCATCCTCCAGCCTCAGTCATCTGAGTAGCTGGGATTATAGATGTGTGTCACAATACCCTGCTTCTAATGAGATGATTGTAAGTAAAAGAAATACCTTTTTTGTACATCTACCTTATGACAGAGACATTATTGATTACAGTTCTATTTCCTAGGCTGATAGTTTGGGATCCTGAGAGGACTAATCTGAACTAATATGTTACCTGTTTTACATTTACAGTTTGGGGTATTTAAACAACACTATTCTTTCTTTTTTAATTCCTAAATATCTTATACTTCTTTTCAGATAGCTGTTTTTTTTTTTTTTACCATAAAATATACTTATTATGTTTCAAGGGTGAACGCAGCAAGCATAAAGGAGAAATGAAAATTATGTAAATAAGACATATCCTGAAGAGTCTTTCAAAATGATCAAAACTATATTTGGAAAATTACTGGAAAAGATTGTGACTTTCTAAGGATTTATAATAAAGCAGTAAAGAAGCACCTAAGTTGACTGAAAATCCTTACCTGCCATCCCAGATCCCGGAAACTCACATAGAGTTCATGCTTCTTACAGGCTTGTTTTTGTTCACTTGTATTATAATCTGAAGAGTTTTTAAAAAATCACATATTAAATAAATGGCTGCATATCAGGTATACAATATTTATTTTATGAGATCACTGTCAACATTTTTAAAGGGGTTATATTTGAAGATATAAATTATTAGTTTGAATGCTAAAGCTAGAGCCAATGACCAACCACAAGCATTTGAATCATGCCACATGTTCTTTCCTCTTTTGTAAAACCTAGACAGTATCCTTTGCCTTATATGTTACCACCTATATGACAGGGCATAGCCTCGTGATTGCCACTCATTTCATACTAACTGTTCAATATGTGTTCATTCATTAATTTAGTCATACATAATATATTTTTATAGTAAATATTCTTACAATATTTTTTAACATCTTCCATGAAGCAGACACTGGGATCTTACTGGTTGATTTTATTTTAATATCATAAATTCAGGATACCTCCAAATTGAGCTTCTGATCATTCCTCAAAAACCTGTCCACTTCTAGACTTCTCCATTCTTGATTGACATCAGCTGCCCAGGCATAAAAACCGAAGCAAAATTTAAAGAAATACCAGGAGTCTAAACACTTTTTTTTTCCACTTTCACATCCAGTCTGTCTAGGAATTTTACACATTATTTTCAAATAAATCCAAAATCCACCCACTCTCCTCACCCCCATCATTGCTTCCATTACAAGCCACCATTTCTAGCCTGGATTACTTCAATATCCTCAGTGCTAGCCTCCCTGCTTCTACCTTTGCTCTCCTACAATAAAGCAGCCAAGTGGGCCTTATAAAAAATAAAGTTTATTATGGTACTTCCCTAGAGGAAGTCCCACTATGCTCCCATTTCAGGGAGAGTGAAATATCCTCACAGTGGTTGCAAAACTTTATTTTCAAGTCTTTGCTTAAACATCATCTCCAGGAGGCCTTCATTGACTACCCTATTTAATGTTGCAAACTTAAACCTGATATTCCTAAAGTTAGCTATGATGTTTACTCATTTATTATATAAATTGCTGCTTGTCTGTTTTCTCCTACTAGATTGTAAGTTCCACCAGGGCAAGAGTCTTATTTTGCTCTGTGTAGTTCACTGACATATCCCAGGGGTCTAGTACAGTACATGACACACGGTAGGCATTCAATAAACATTTAAGGGATTAATAAAACAAATTTCTCAGTGTTCCACAAATGATTTTCATTACATATTTTGAGATGTAATCTGGAATACTCATAATATTTTATAATTGTTTCAATGGATTAAGTATAAATGCAGAACTCCAATCTTGCATTTGGAATGAAGTAAAATACTAAAAAAACAGAACTTTATGAAACATTTTTCTATGTTGTCTTCTCTGGAACATATTCATGCTTTATACAAATAACATTTTAACCCACTTTGATTGTTTCCAGTATGAAATATGAAAGAGAAAAAATCATTTGTTTCAAAGAAAGTTTGTGTTAAGGTGTGATCTTCCATTTTAATTAATTATTCAAACTTCAATAAAACAGAGATCAGATGGGGTCCATCATGAATGGCCCTGTTGTCTGTCATTCATGGATCCTTCAAATAATTTTTAATATCAGTTTAGAAAACAAGAAAATGATTAAATTTTGAACTTGAGGATTTTTAAATTTCTAGATCAATTATTCCTACTGTGCAACTGAAACAAATTTAACAAGTAAATAATGGAAAATGGAGAAAAGAGAAATTATTTGAGACTTGGCACTATTGTTCTTCAGGGAAAAGTCTCCCTTAATCTAAACAATAGCACAAAGAATTAACTTTATTCAGGCAATGGACAACTGTACTTTAAGCATGAAATGGATAGGTATATATGAGAAGCCATAAACTACATGCATGCATGGTTATTTTAATTCCATGTTTATAAAAAAAAAGAAAGAAAGTAAAACTTTAAAGTCCAAATATATCTGTTCCATCAATGCAGCTTTCATGCAGGCTAAGTGATGTATATAATGTAACATCACATAAAGGTAACGAGCAATGAAATTTATAATGAAATTTGGTTCCAAGAGTCTGATTTCATAGAGTTAGGACCATATGCTTATTCTGTCAGAAATAAAAATTAATGGATACTGAGTGAAGTAAATGTTGTACCCAAACCAGCAAAGTCTGCACTTAGATTTACAATAAATGACTGGCAAAATAAGCTGTGAGAAGAAATTAGATTTGTATCTTTAAAAATATTAATTGGCAGCCCTTAGGAGATTAAAATGAAATGGAGATAACTCTATTGCTGATGGACCTGTCTATAATGAAGTCATACCAGAAATTACTAAAATGTTCTGGTGTCACAGTCAACCCTAGAAAAAGTATACTAACATGCCTCAACCAAAATGTAGGCATTATAGAATAGCACTTTTCTGTTTTTGTCTCTTAATGGTAATAATACTGCGAAAACAAAGCAAAAAATGTTAAAACTATTGTTAAAATGTTATGCAAATTTCTTTGTGGCTAATTTCTAGATGCAGTATAAGTTTAATTTTTTCCTACTTTTTTTATTGGTGTATTATAGTTCTACATATTGATAGGATTTGTTGTCACACATTCATACATGCATACAATACAACAATATAATAAAGTCTGACTTTAAAATATTATCTTAGAAAATATGAAAAAGTAAAATTATGGAGATAAAAAGTGATATTAAAAAAAAATCCTGACATTAATGGTCTGCACACTAATCCCTGAGAAAACAAATAAAATAAACGTAGGCTAATTTTGCTAAGAAGGGAACAACAGACAATAATTAAACCAAAAAATTCCATCTGCCAACATTGGTTTCAAAAGAGTATTAGCTTCTTTAGGAGGTAAAAAGAGAGAGAGAGAGAAAGAGAGAGAGAGAGAGTTCCAAAATAGAATTTAGCATTTAAGCATTACAACAGCTTCACAGCAAGAGAAGATATTAGGTTTCTCACTCTGAGTGCCCCAAGGGAAAAGGAAGTCAGCACCTGCAGCATTAGAACAGAGAATTTTACATACAGCCAATGGACAATGACAGTAAATGAAGGTCTGTTAAGAGGCACAAAGGAAATAATGGTGCTACAACAACAAACTATTCTGTAATGTAGATTTGATATGGCCTTGGGAATAGAGAAATATGTGATAAACCCACAAAAAATAAAAATATCATTCAAAGAAGAGGGATTTTAAAATATTATTGTTACTCCAGTTTATTCATCACATTCCACCCCAGCAAATTACCTGTTTGAATATATGCACAAACCAGGAACAATTTATGTTATTTCTTAGTATAGGAATATCTGCGTTTGTCTAGGTATGAATGGGTGACATAAAACAGACACCCTACAATAATAACTATCTGGTTTGTTTCCTTAATTCTGCTCAGCAGGTCATACATGTGAATGACCCAATTAACTTCTTCACCTGAGAACCCAGTGGAATAAAATCTCAAGCAAAACTTTAGCTTCCAATTGCCTGCAAGACATCTCTAATTGAAAGTTTCCCAGATGCCTCCTATTTCTTTTTATTTTTTTCAATTCTTTCCATTTTTAATTTCTAATGCATTGAAATTATTCATAATAGTGGGATTCATTTTGACATATGAATAGTTTCATACATAATAGAAATGTATATAATAAATGTATAAAATAGTTTTCTCCATTTCAATCCCCAGTACTGTCCCCTTCCCTCCCCATTTTCCTCACCTTGATCCTCTTCCTCTATTCTATTGGTCTTTCTTCTATTTATTTATGTATTTGTTCATTTCAGTTATATATATGGAATTGGAATCTATTGTGATACATTCCTACATGCACATGACATAATTTCATTAATTTCATTTCCCATTTCTTCCCCTTTGCCTTCCCTCCCTCTTGGTCCCCTGCTCTTCTACTCGACTACTTGCCCTTCTATTTTGATGAGATTCCTCCCCCCTCCCCTTTTTTTTTAAAGCTTTTCTCTCTAGCTTCCACACATGAGAGAAAACATTCAACACTTGACTTTCTGGGTCTGGCTTACTTCACTCAGTATGATGTTCTCCATTTCCATCCCATTTATCATCAAATGACATAATTTTATTCTTCTTTATGGCTGAGTAGAACTCCATTGTGCATATATACCACATTTTCTTTATCCATTTGACTATTTCTACTTTTGGCCTTAAATTATTTCAATATTATTTTAGTTAACAGGATCATCAGTCACCAGACCTGAAATATATCAGCAGCCCATACCTGAAATTTTAATGAGTCTCGATTTTCTTTATTTCTCCCTCAGATCCTATGTTAAATTGGTCCACAAAGCCCCATTACTTGGCCCGCTTCAGGGCCCTAGTTTTAATAGCCTATTGAAAGCCCTTTGCACCCTTGGTTACCTTATATTTCCTCACTGTCTTCTTCCAGTAACTTTTGAGTCCTTCATTCCTGCTCACCTCATACATCTCTTATTTTTTGTTTGTGGGCTTTTGTTTTTTGCAGTACTGGGAATTGAACTCAGTACCTTGTGTATGCTAAGCATTTCCAGAGTATGCTAGGCATACTTTGCTACTGAGCTACATTTTCAGCCCTTTCTTCCTCATCTCTGATTATATGTATTATGATTAAGGGCCTATGCATAACTTCCTAGTTGATATTCCACTCTTCTCACAAAGAAATGTTTGCATATCCCACCCATTCAACACCAGTACATAATCCTGCAACTGTGTAAATCTGTCTACCATGGTTTCATCCATCCCTTCACTTTCAAAAAAATAAATGTCAAGGTTTTTGTTTTTCCTCAGACAAGTCATTTGTGCCTAATCCAAGATTATATGACTAGGAAGTGGTAGAGCCAGGATTAAATTAAAAATAGAAAATACATATGAATTGTAATGCATTCTATGGTCATATACAACAACTTCGAATAAAAATTTAAAAAAATAGAAAATACATAACTAAATGAACAAATAGGCAGATAAAGCTAGTTAACTACATATTGTATACACAAAAATGATTATTGTTTTAGGAAGGGTATCCAAATTTTGAATGATTCATGGAACAGATAATAGTTATTAATGTTAATTCTATATAAATAATGGAGATGAGAAATTCAGTTACTCGGGAGGTTGAGTCAGAAAGATCAATGAGTTTGAGGACAGTCTGGGCAATTTAGTGAGACTCTGTGACATCTCGAAATACAATTTTAAAAAGGTCTGAGGATGTAGCTCAGTGGTAGAGTGCTTGTCTGGCAGGTGGGGAACTCTGGGTTCAATCTTCAGTACTTCAAGAGAGTGAGAGAGAAAAGTGTTTGTGGAGCAAAAAAGTTGAAAGTACATTTATCATGTTGATATCAACATAGCAGTGTAAGATCATGGAAGAATTAGGTGAATAAGGGAAAACTTTATGATTTCATTATTTTTAAATACTGAAGAGTACTGTATATATTTTATATAATATAAAACATTTTGAAGAAATAATTACAATTAATTCTACTTTCTTGTTTTGATTAGTATCTGTTGTGTCAAGAAGCATGGATTTATATAGAATCTATTAGGCAAGAGACAATGCCTATAAAAATTGAGAAATATAGAATGTTTCATTCAGAAACCCTATGAGAAACTTACCCTAAGAAACCACTGATTTTAGGCAAGACTACCACATACTTTGATCCACTTTCAAGGATCCTTAGTAGTGAACACACTATAAAAAATCTTTTCCCACCATCCTGTAATGACAGGTGTTATGATTTAGATATGAAGTGACCACTAAATGCTCATGTGTGAGAATGAAAGAAAGTTTAGAGGTGAAAGGATTGTATTATGAGAACCTTAATCTAATCCATGCATTATTCCACTAATGGGGATTAACTGGGTGGTAACTGTAGGCAGGTAGGGTGTGGATGCAAGAGTCTTTGGGGATGTGCCTTTGGGATATATATTTTGTCCCTGAAGATGTAGCTGTCTGTGTCTCTCTGTTCCTTGTGTAATGCCCTGAGCCTCTCTGCCACATCCATCTACCTTGTTGTTCTGCCACACCTCAGGGCAGGAGCAAGGGATCTGGCTGTCTACAAACTGAGACCTCTATAATAGGTCATGAACCCCAAAATAAACTTTTCCCCCTCTAATAGTTTTTGTGAGATCTTTGGTCACTGCAAGGAAAAAGATGACTAAAACAACGGGACTTAGCATTTTCCCTGTTAATTCTTCCAGAGTTTTAATACTTGGTTGTTTTCAGCATTTTATGTAGTTCTTAGAAGTAGTTCTTTAAGTAGTTCCTTAAAAGTCCTACCAACCTAGTGCCTTTATATTTTAAAGAGTAGCCAGCTTAACATTCAGCTATTGCTTCCATTTCCTTCCCACACATACTCAAATTTCAAAGGAATATTCATTGTGTTGCCTTAATGTGAAATAGGCAATATCTCCCACAGTATACCTGGCTCAAACTTCTTGCCAAAAGCCTGAAGAACAGTGACTGGGGGGGGGGGGGGGCAGTTTTTGCAGAAAACCTAGATACAATGGCTTTTATTATATTCATTTGAAAGAGAAAGTTAGTTTTCCCCATGCAATCAACACATTACTTTATTCCATAGGTATTCAGGGTGCTTCCACTATGTCTATACACTGTTCTAAGCTTTCTCATGGGGATATGGAAGAATAAATGCATTAAGACATCAGAGGACAGCAATTTGAAAGAGGGAAGAAATAAGGGTAAGGACAGCAAGAATAACCTGGATTTTTATAATCCTGTAACCTGTGCTATTTGATGTTTTCAACATTTAATGATATGCTTTGAAGGAAGGAAGGAAGGAAGGAAAGAAAGAAGGAAGGAAGGGAGAGAGGAAGGGAGGGAGGGAGAAGAAAAGGAAAGAAAAGAAAAAGAAAGATAGATGAAACTAAACACAGAAAACAACTCTCTTCCTTAAAAGCCACCTTCTATTCCTTCTTAACCAAGGATACTTTAAACAGTATTTTATTGTAAAAGCCTGGTACCGTTATAGCATTTATTATTAATATTTGGATAATTTAAAAATTTCATTGGCATTTCAAGTCCCCTAAGTATCAAATTTTCTGTTTATATTAAGTGTTCCTTTCCCTTAAACCCCTGTCTTTTAGGCCAAATCCTATGAGGCTTTTCCCAGTCCCTCTTGATTACTACCTATTGAAAGGTTAAGTCTCATAGACAAAAACCAGCTACTTTCTTTCTTATTATTATCAAAATATGAACATGCTCCAAAAACATCTACCACATATTTCACAGAAATGGTTGCCAATGACAAACTTTTAAAAAAGAAAATATTGGTCTATATTAGAATAATTTCATACTCTAAATGGTGTTAGGAAACTGGTGAAAAGTTACGTGATTTCTGCTCCATGTGTTTTATTCATCTATGGGTATAGAAGTACATTTGTTACTTGTGGTCAGGAAGAAGATAAATAGAGTTAACCAATAGGGAAAAGGACTTTGATGATTTCAGTTGCTGGAACGCCTCTGCCGGAGTAATTAGGAGTTCTAATACTAAGTATGTGACTTCTACTTTTCCCTTTGTAATTTCCTCAAAAGTTATTTACTATTCTATTCAAAGTTCAGCAAACCCTTCTCTTAATGCAGTCTGCTACATTAAATTAAAAACATTTCAACCAAATTCAGAGCCATTCTACATGAAAAGAAAAATACACAACTTTGACACGCTAGTATTTATAAGGAAGAAAGGGTCTTAGAAAGCTATTTTTCTCCATCTCCATATTAAGCAATTACAACTTTTTGCCAAACTAAATATCTTGTGAAGATCTTCACAAAATAGCTTTGTAACATAGCACTAATATCATGTTTACTCACAAGTGAAAGAGGGGTTAAATGTCTTTGATGGAAAATTATTTTAAAACATCATTTCTATGTAGCATTTAATTCAGTATAATATATTTCTATGCAGAATTATTCCCTCCTGCCTCTGTTGCTGGACACCAAAGGGACTTCATTCTAACATGATTCTCCTGGTGCCTACACTTTGGGAAATCTCCAGTAAATTTCATTTAGTATTTTTGTGAAGAATTTCAGGTGCAAAAAAATAAACAAAAATAAAGTTTTATAATCTATTTCTTATCTAAACTCTCATACATGTTTGAATAATAATTAACTGCTAGATTATTTTTCATTTTCGAGTAATCTGGGAAACTGAACATTTTGGGAACAATGTCAAAGGCAATTTTAAGTTATAATTCTAATTTGCAGAAATACCACATGAAGGAATGAGGTACATTTGGGTACCAGCTCATCCATTGTTCCTGCCATGATATAGGGGATATTAATAAAAATGAATACATATTGTATAAATGAACTAACATTTTGTTTAGGATAAATCCCTGTTCAAATATATTTCTAGATAAAATTAATTTCTTGTAATAAGATAGCCATCATTTCCATCTATGAACAACTTAGTCAAACTTGTTTGTAGCCTGGACTCAACAAAGTTCTTCTTGTTGCTTTCTCATCAGTTGCAATTTTATCTCCAATTCTATCAAATAACAGATTAAACTCCCAGTACATTGATATCAGTTGAATATATGCAATATTTTGCAAAACATTTTATGTATACATATGTAGTCACACACCAAAAACAGATTATCCAGATAGTAGCCCTCCACATAATTTATGGAAATATAAATATTATGTTAATTCTCATACAATCTGTCCTGTTCCGATTTCCAGAAAAGAAATGAGTTGCATTACCCCTATTTAAGTACGAAAGAGTAAGTACTTAGTAAATAGTACTAAAGAGAAGTATTTATGCTGAATTTACCTGGTTGACCATCCATATTTAGAGGCCCTGGGGAAGTTAAACGAAGAAAGTTGTGTCATTTCGTTTGGGTTTGGCTTTGTTGATCTAGCCATTTCATAATTTAATTAATGCCTGCTTGATTTTAATTTGAACTGAATCTTTCAACATATGAAGACAAGTCCTACTTATTTGAAATGAATTACTGAGTGATTCACTGATGAAACATTCTGGGGATGCTAGAAACATCACTGGAAGATTTAATATACCAAATGAAGGTCTATACAGAGGATAAATTTATTGTGGCTACTTGATTTGCAACATATGACCCCATAACTCTCCGTGCACAACTGCTGCTCTCGTTTTATCTTACCTCCAGCACTGGACATCCTGGAGGAGTCCTGATGAGAGCTGGATTTATTGCGGTTTTGATTTTTCCGTTTGTTGGCGGCTCTCACTGATCGAAGAAGTACCTCACTGGCCTTGAAGAAGGCCACCATGAATGGTTGTTTTGACTGAGGCCCATGTCTTCCCACAAGACCAGCAGATTTCACATTGATACTGCGTCCTAGAACACAATGCACAAGAAACTGGTTTTACAAGAGATAAAAATTTACCTGATGTGAATGAATTCTGAAGGTACTTTGAAAAAGATAAAATTTCTAAAGCAGTATCAGAATTTTTTTTCTTTATAGGCCATGTTTCTTATCATTCCTGAGGTTAACTATTACAGACAATCATCCGTGCTTAGTTTTTCATTGTGATCATTCTTTCACCACAGAACACCCTCTGGTCACATTCACTCACTGATACCTTCTCAGATCTCAAAGTCAGGGACACTCCTGGAAATGTTTGACTACCCATCAGCCTAGAAATGTCCACATTGAATAACAATCCAGAAATCTGATCTGTGGACTCTCTTCTGCACTAAAGAACTAATAATTGTCCTCTAAGTGATAAAAGCTGAATGCCTAGAAGGTGTTTCTACTTTCTCCAGCCAATTTCAGCTTTTTAGGTATTAATTAACGCTGAGAGCCTTTCCCCCTTCACCTCTGCCCAGGGCTTTAGCAAACTTTAGAATGGCCATGCTCTACTTAAAGCTCTTCGCAGGTCATTCTGGAAGCCCCTTCTGGGGATGGAGGTTTGCTTTTAAGTTCCACTTCATTCTCATTATGAAATATTTTGAAATAAACATGGACATTTTAGAATTCCTCTCCTGAGTTTGACATACCTGAACAATGTTTACTGAAAAGGTTTCAGAAGAGGCAAACCAAGCCTGAAGACTCTCAGGAAAGAGAAAAATGTTCAGGTGAATTTTTATAATTCACTTTTGTTAGCCTTTTCTAATTTGAAATAATTGTCACTGAAAATTAAATATAATATATTCTCTGTAAAAATTATAGAAGTAATATATCAATTTATATATAATATCTATGTATACAAAGAAAACCATTGACTGATATCTGGTTCCCTAAAAATCACTCAAGGAGGATGAATTATTTAACCTTAAGTTGTAAATTTAGTTGAGAATTACTCAAAACTTATACAAAGTTACTACTCTAGATATGGACACTACCAATTCTGTAAGAATAATTTATAATGTGGTTTGAAATATGTGCATGATTGACTATGGCTTGCCCCCTGAGAAATGTGCATGTTTTCTTAAAATATTTATTCTGTAAAGTCTGTGGAGCAGTCTCAGTCCATTGTAAGACCTGACCCACCTTAGAAGAAAGAAAAAGAAAACAAGTCCTGAAACAGCATCAATGGCATTTTAGCAAATAAACCCTTGCTCTTAACAAAATTTATTTTGGCAGCATAAACACTTTTGTGTATACTTGTATTGTGCAGAGAGCTTCTACCGTCAGAATATGAGATTGTGTCATGTGAGACTGTGCAGCTGTTGGGAGGGACACAGAGGTCCTTTAAATGTGGAGATATTGATTTTTAAAAAGAGAGTCTGCCCCAATCCAGGCAGCATAGGTGTCCTCGACAACTGTACTACAACATACTTGAAAGTTATCTAATGCATACAAGTATTAAAATGGTCATCTGCCTCACAAATGCCACTACATTCAGTCCTACTAGAAAAAGGACTTACAAATAATCAAAGCAGTAAACCTTGAACAAATAAGCATATAGGTTTCTCTTTTAAATGCAAACTTACAGTGGCTCTATGCCAGAGTCTACATTTCTTAGAAAAACTCTATCACTGGCATAAATGAAAGAGGCAGTTTGATTTGTGGTCAGAGTAGTTTCCATTCTACTTCCACTGTAACAAATGTATTAATTCAGCTCAGACTTCCTCCTTCTGGCAGCCCTTTTGCTGTAAAAAGAGAAATTAGAAGTTCCAGCCAAATACCATACCTTGAACTGACCCACTTCAATACATAAACACTTTTACAACATGTTTATTCAGGTGTAGCACTTGAAATTGGTTAAAGATGTTTCCAGTGACAGAGAGCTCAGCAAAAGAAAAGAAGAGAAAAAAAAAAAAAAAAAAAAAAGAACTGAGAAACTTAACTGTTACAGAATAGAATAACTGGCAATCTGTTCTTCGAATTTTCTAATTTTTTTTTTTCTGTCTTGGAGTATGACATAAAAAAGTATTTGTCGAAGCTTTTATTTTGATGTTTTAATGAAGTGTTAATTTAACAGGAACTAAATTTTTACTTGTATACATTGATGACTACAGAAATCATTTTTAATATATGATCTTTCTAATGCTGAAATAGGTTGCTGCAAGATGTTCACAAATGGAATATAATAAAATCAGTTTTCCATTCATTATAACACACACTGACCCTTTTAAAGTTAAATATGCACTTAACTCAAAGTTCCAAGTTTCCTTTGGTTTGCAAGAGGGTTTCTTTCATTCTTGTTCCAAAGACTTTCAATCTTTTAATTTTTATCTGTGGAGAAATAATACTACTCTAAAGATTTATGTTCTGAAAACTATAAAGATGTGTGTATGCTACAAATATGGGTTTCTTGGATTTTACAAAGGTAGATATTGTATGTGAAGCAAAGTACCCTTCAAATCAATGTGAACTCCCTTTAAAATAACTTTTAATATTATTAAGTTTCCTCTTGGTTTCCTTTTTACTTCAGCAATGAGGTGACTATTAAGATTCCATAAATTAGTGCTTGCTCAGTTACCCTTGGTCTTGGGCTACATCACAGAAGCATGAACTATTTAGCCTACTCCTTAAGACGTAGTATATCTACACTGATTATGTTAACTAAAACTTTTGAGTGGCTGAACAATTAATTTTGTTTGAAATACTGACAGGAATCCAGTCTATATTGCATGTTAAAAATAGTGAATACTTTATAAAGTTTATTTGAACATTTTCAATTTTGTTATTAAATATATAGTAAAGCATTTTGATTAAGGAAAAACTGTACATGGTCTGTGTACCACCATGAATATGCTTTTCAAAGCTGACCCTTATTTTTAAGTGGTTTCTAGTTTAGACAGATGGAGAGATTGAAAACACAATGAAAAGTAAAATAGGTCATTTATAAAATGACCATTAAAATAAAGATATGGTAACCAAACCAGCTAGATCCCAAGTTTAGTCACCGCAGATTCAGCCATGATTAGATATTGCTAGAACATTGGTAGTTTTAATTTAACATACATATTTGAATGAAGATGAGCTACATTGCGGGCAAAAAGTCAACCTAAGGAAAAGGTGAACCCCTAAGGCATAGATTCAAACAATAACATTATCTCAGGGAGCAAAGGAAGTAGTGACTTTTGAGTCTGAATTCAGTTACTTCTGGCACAGCTCCAATGGTTGAATTTCTAATTTTTAAATGAAAAAAGATTCAAATAAAATCTAATAAAATCTTTAATCCAAAATCTCTGTAACATATGGGAGGACATGGTAGCACTGCTTTGGAACTTGATTAACAGAATCTGACACAGTAGGAGAAAAATATTCTCCCTACATTAGACAAATGGCTTCTGAACAGCTTCACAATGGGTGAGAATGGCAGCAATGGAACAAGCTCCAAAATCATGCATCTGCTCTGGTGTTAGCATCAGCATAGACTCCAGAGACCTGGAACAGCCCACCGGAAGGTAATTGATCAGAATAGCAATCGGACAGCAATGGCATTCTTCAGGCACCCTGGCAACTGCACCAGACCAAGAGATGGCCAGTCAGGGGATGAAAACTCCCTGTGGAATATACTCTAAGAGCAAGAAAAAAAAAAAAAAAAAAAAAAAACTCCCTATGGAATATGCATGTGTTTATGATGTACATCAGGTTTGAGGTAAGGCTGCAATCTGGTAAACATGTGGAGTGATAAGAGGAACCAAAGAACATGTTTACTGGGAATTGTTCAAGCTGAGATGCACTTGTGTTCTCCCACACAAGTGGAAGGGGTGAGGAGAGAATGAAGAGGAGATAGAACAGATTCTTTGAAGAATGTGGCAGCATTCCATTGATCTCACTGACAGCAGTTTGTGCCTCATTATCGCAGGTTTATGGATTATGGAATGCCTGGATGATGAAGTACAAGGGGTAATGAAAAAATTATAGGAGTCCAGAGTTTGGTATTGGCATAGGTACAGTCCCTTTTGCATTAAAAAAAAAAAAAAAAAAAAAAAAAAAAAAAAAAAAAAAAAAAAAAAAAGATGTCCAGTAATTTTTGCATGTGAAAAGGTTTTTTAGAACTATTTGTACCTTGGCCATTTTCTTTTCACTTCAAGCTTGTTATAAAGGTACCAAGGTGAAAGAAAGTAAAATGTGAACTGCAAATATATGAGTATATTATTTTTGGTTTTGTTAATAAATATGAATAAAGGTAGGGTTGGATTGGTATGTTCTAAACAAATACTTACAGGAATTAAGATGGAAGTTTGTGAGGCTACTAAAATATGCCATAATTGAGGCTAGAGATTCAAGACTTCCAGTTCTAACACTCTGATCCTTATGACTTTGTCTGAATACTAGAGACAGAGTATAGCTTTGAGCAATGTCCCAGGATGTCCCCTTACCTAAGAACCCAACTGAGATCATTTGAAATTTATAGTAGTAGAGAAGGTAAGCTGGTGAACCAAACTCACTGGTTTTGTATTTCAGACCATTCCTTTTGCAAAATGTGACATTCAAGATGTTTATTTCTTTAAAAACAAGGTTATTAAAGGAGATTCTGACATAAAACAGTTCTTTGGACATATGTTGATGTTATAAGGACAAGTGGTTCCAAATATGAGCATTTAGTTTCCTTGTAGGATGCACAGTTTGAAAAACACTCATTTGAGGATTTATCAGAGTCTAAATGTTGATATCATTCAGAGATGTTAGCAAGAATCCAACTTTGTTTTTTCTCCTGTAAACCCACAGTGATGACTGTTTAACCCAAAACACCTGTGATGAAACTGGTACACAAATTACCTTTCCTTCATTCTGAGAAAGACTCACAGCATCCTTTATAGACCACTTCATGGAAGACAAATCAGTTCATTGTTTCTCATTCACTGATCTTCACTTATTTTCAACCTGTGGTTAAATTTGATTCTGATACTCTTAAATTACAGATTCTGTTACTCTAAATTATACTGGAATTTTACTCTTTTTGGAAACAGATGATTTAAAATGTCCATAACTCGCTACCCAGCATATAGACTAAATCATGTTTATATCAAATTTTAAGGAATGTAAGGAAGATAGAATTTTATCTACTTAAATTCCATATATACTTTAATTCAGTGTAGCCTTAAATTAAGCATATTGTAATCTAGTTACAATTTCAACTTTGTTATACTTTGATGAAATTTTTGCATAGTTTTTAGTTTTGTATTAAAAACACAGACCTATTTCCACATATAAGCCACAGATATGAAATACCACAAATGTAATTTAACATTTCTGCTCAAATTTTAAAATGGTTTACATGGCCTTATAAACTTAAACAAAAACAAGGAAAAGCTGTGATTACAAAATGTTTCAGTGGTACTGGAAACTCATTGTTACGTAGTATTTGAAAAGTATTTCTTTGAACTGTAGAGTGCAAGGTAAAATTTTTAAGTGATTCTTCACAGTAATTCTTGAGTTCTATTTAGCAAACAAGGCTGGTCATGCAATGCTTTGCTAGAATTTTCTGTTCTCATCTGTAAACTGGCATTTAAAAGAGTAATTTAAACATAACCACTTGGTTTTACATCAAGTAAATTTATAATTATTTTAATATTAAAGTATACAAAAATAAGAGAAGGGAAAAATGGAATGACATATGTAAAGAAGCATATGATTCTTTGCCAGGGAATGAAAGGAAAAAAAGACACACTAGAAACATGAAATCCAAGGAGGGCAATGGGGACTATACCCTGACACACAGATGTGAACTGTGAGTTTGGAGTTTTCTGAGGATGAGTAACGTGGTAATGATCCTGGTAACTCACAGCAGCAGAAAAAAAAAATTCATTTTCCTCTCTGACTATGACAAGGAGTGGAGAAGTTTAAAGGGGAAGAGATTTTTAAAAAGAGTTGACATTATTTCTAAAAATTGCACAGAGGAGTCTTTAATGCCCTACAGTTTGAAAACATGGTGGGGAATAGAAAAGGAATGGGGACATTTGGTCACAAACACAGGCAGGATGACTAAAGATGTAACAAGAAAAACACAAACCCTTGGGAACTGAAGCCCATGAGACTCCAGGAAGGAGAAACTGGGGACAGAGAGAATGAGAGTCATAAAGGAGCAGGGCCAGAGGATTGTGCCCGGTTGTGGAAGTTACCCAAAATGTTAAAATATTTTACTGCATGAAGGGCAGAGCTGAGGTGATGGAAAATGGCAAGTCTCCTTCCATGGACATGGGTCTCAAATGAGGGGCTTGCTATCTCAGGCACGACAAGCCCAACAGATGGTTTATCCTGAGGCCCTATATTTTCTGCTGGTGGAAATATGAATCTCATACTAAGAATCATGGTTTACCTCCACAAATGCTCTGATTTTTTAATAGCTCTTGTCTTTATATAGCACCTTTCCCCAGAGGCCCTATGAGCTTTACAGACATCATTTCTCACGTGCCCCCAAAAGATTGGTTAGCAGTTGGTCGTATAGCCCTCATTTATTTTAAGAAAGGAGAAACATTCTTTTCACAAAACCATGAGAAGAGTGAATTATTTTTAGTTTATTTTCCAGTTATTATGTGACTTTTTGAAATAAAAAAAAATGTGTGCACAGAGAATTCTTTATTTTAAAAGCATGAAAGATTTAAATAAAATTATTGTGAAGCAAAGTTTTAGCAGAAATAAACCAAAAGTCTTAAAAATATAATGTGTTATTATATCAGTGAGGAAAATCTATTAGAGCTCAAACCCATTTTAGTTTATTTCATAGCTGGGACTTTAATAGTCAGCATTTTATCTATGCTAGTGAAACTGGTCTTTGAAATACACTTAATACAGTTACTTGGGAAGTCTGTATCTTAAAAAAAAAAAAAAAAAAAAAAAAAAAAAAACTCTTTTTCTACCAGTTAATTTGATATATTATTCAAAAGCTTTATAAAATATGGCAAATCATAGTTCATTAAACATTCGATCTCACTTTTATTTGATAAATGAATCTGTAAAATTATCACAAGCTACTTTTATACTATCAAAATAAAGGAAAAATAAAATATTTTAATACCTAGTGAAGAGTGAAAAAAGTAAAGGTTATTTTCTAAAATACACAGTGGAGAACTAATACTGAGATACCTACTATAATATGCCATAGTAAGTATCTACTTTTACTTCCAAAAATGTGGAATTAAGATATTTAGGACTTAATTTAGGGCTTAATTCTTTCTTCACACAGGATGGTAGGATTACAAAGCATTCTTCCAGGTAAAAAGAAATGTTTTCTGCATTGTTTTCTCATGTCTCTAATTATGTCAAAAATGCAATCTGGCCTAGCCTACATTAGGGATCAGGCATAACACCATGATTTCATGGTGGGACCCAGAGAAAAAGCATCCTTCTGAATCATTTGCTTGCAAAATAATAGCTGATTTCCAAGAGTTTTTAGCTTTAGCTCAACCCACGTCAGCTGCAACATCTGACTTCATAGCATAAATACAATTTTCATTTTTCTATCAGTAGTGTCACCTCAGAGAAAAATACTGTAAAGAATGTCTATACACATAAATATAATTCATACATAAGAGTAATAAGAAGCATGTCTTTCAAATGAATTGGGAAGTTGGGAATTGAGAAGGTTTATGGATTGAATACTTCTGAAAGTAAAACAGAAGAAACAGCTACCAACTATTGAAGAGAGGTATTTTACCTGTTGACTTACATACATCATCTTATTTACTTCTCACAATAAGGCAACAGTCACATCTTTAAAAAATGATAAAATAAGGTTTAAAGGCTGGGAACAGTGGCTCACATCTCTAATCCCAGTGACTGAGGAGCTTGAGGTGATTGCAAGTTCAAAGCCAGCCTCAGAAACTTAGTGAAGCCCTAAACAACTTAGTAAGACCCTCTCTCAAAATAAAAACTAAAAAGGGCTACAGATGTGTCTTAGTGATTAAGTGCTCCTGGGATCAATCCTCAGTACCAAATTAATTAATCAATCAATTAATCAATCAATCTTAATGAAGGGTCAGATTTTAACAGCCCTGTCAATCCTAAAGTAGTGTGCTCTCCCTTCAAATTACAGTGTTAGTAATTGGTTATGGCTGATGCTTTTATCTTGGTTCTCTGTATAAAAGCTTTCAACCTTAAGAAGAATTGAGGAAAACTATCCATCTCATAATTGTCAGTGGCACACATATTATACATGCAAAGAACACTGCGATAGTTGTCTATTTCATTAAGTTCAGGATCAGACTTTCTTAAGAAGTAGGAATATAAGGATTCAATACTCCTTGGCAGTGGTGAGAAAGCTGGTGGTTTCCCCAGTTTCTATCAATCAAATTGAAATTTGTGTTGGGCACAGAGGCACATTCTTATAATCCCAGATGCTTGGGAGACTGAGGCAAAAGGATCACAAGTTTGAGACTAGTCTGGACAACTTAGAGAGACCATAGACCCTGTCTCAAACTAGAAATGAAAGGATTGAAAAGGTAGCTCAGTAGTAGAGTGCTACCCTAGCTAGCAGAAAGACTTGAACTTGATTCCCAGTACCAAGAAAAAAAAAGAAACAAACATCACAGTACAGAAAAATTAGCATGCATTTTTAAGGAGCTGGGATACTATGAGTAATTATTTATCCATAGTATGTTTCCTCTAATTTCAAATTGGGATCACCATTTGCAATACATACTATGGCTTTGGTTGTTAGTTGTTTTTTGTTTTTGTTGTTGTTGTTGTTGTTTTGTTTGTTTGTTTATATCTGTTGGGTTTTCCTAGAGTGCCACACTTCAATTCTTGGCAGCACAGAACACCAGTGACAAGTTCTGCCTTCTCCTGGCAAAAGATCCTCTCTTTCCACTCAGCTCAGTACATGAATACCAGCAGTATGGTTATTTTTGCAATGTATCTTTGAGTAATCAGTATCAGCAAGGAGTTAAACTTAAGTGGAAAGAATAGAAAAGACAGAGTTGACTGTAGTGCATGATGATAATAAGTAGTATTTCACATTTTTCATGGCTGCAACTTGATATTACCATGAAAAGTATTTACTCCTCAGATCATTAGTTTAGCCATAGTTAAGAGTCTAGAATAGGGAATAGAGCAACAAAAACTGGAATACGTTCCTGACATTGGCATTTGTTTGGCAAGATTGGTGCTCCATGGTTACTGTTCTGAATTAGGGAAAATCAGAAACAGAAATACAGATGTAGCTAAACACTTTCATATCTCTTTCCATTAAGAGAAATATTTAAAAATGGTAAAATACATCTTTCACCAGATAATGAACCACGACTAACTCCTGTTTGTCACTGCTTACTTTAAATCACTGATTTTAAAACCCCTTTTCAGGTATGTTCTGGAGTTGTGATGCTAACATTTGGACAAGTAAATTATGTTTACCATGAAGCTCTCATTCAATATAAACACACTATGAATTCAAACAAAAGCAATTACTTTTTAAAACTTAATTTTATATTGTTGCATACATAATGGACATGATAAAACAACATATTTGAATCTTTTAATTTATTACTGAATATATTTTGTACATATATTTATAACACATTTATTTATAAAGGAAACACATTTATTTATAAAGGAAAAAATATTGCCTCCCTATGAATCATTATACAGGACTAAACTGAGCTATGCATAAGGTCCATTTCAGAGAACTGATTGAAGAAAAATATAAAACATATTAAAAAATATACATAGTTTTTTAATCAGGATAATTATTCTACATTTACAACTAAATTAAAAGATCTGCAAATTACATTCAAACCACTTTGTTCAAAATATGAGGTCTTTAAAAAAGTAAAACACGCTGACAAATAAAAATAGATTTAAAATGACAAAAGTATTTCTTCTCAATTTTGGGTGGAAAAGTTCATCCAATGTGTTGCTCCCCAAAACATAATCCAGGTAGCACAAGACTTTAGGGCTGAGATAATGCTGATTATATGATACTTGGAAATGGGATGGTGGGTTGAGAGAAAGCATGGATTTTATACTGAGATTTTGTGTAAAAGTAAATTTAGAAACCCAATACTTGACTAGTCTCTGTATGAGTCTGCTGCACCTGTTTTAAACTACAACTTGAGCATCAGGTGACATTTTAAGAAAAGGTAGAGAAGGGGGTTACTAAAGGCTTGACCCGTGGGGGGGAAAAAAATCAAAAAGCTGGACTTCATTAAGATTAAAAATCTCTTCTGTCAAGAGAATGAAAAGACAAGTCAGAGCAACGAAGAAACTACTTGTCAAAGACAAATCTGATAAAATACACAAAACACTCTTGAAACTCAAGTAAAACTACCCAGTTAAAAACAAATGGGCCAGGGACCTTAACAGACACCACATCAAAGAAGATATACAGATGGCATATTAGCCTAGGAAATGATGCTCCACATCATACATCATCGGGGAAATGCACACCTGTCAGAAGGGCCAAAATCCAGAACACTGACACCAGGGCTAGGGAAAATGTGGAGCAACAGAATGACCAATGAGTACATTGGTCAACGTGGGAATTCAAAATGGCACAACCACTTTTGAAGAAACTTTGGTGGTGTTTTTATAAAGCTAAACATATTCTAACTATAGGATCCTGCAAACCTTGGTAAAAAGGAAAAAATGTATGTGCACTAAAACTAGCATATGAATATTCCTAGCAGCTTTATTAGTAATCACCCAAACTTAGAAGCCACCAAAGTGACCTTCAGTAGTGAATGGATAAATAAACTTTGGTACATACAGACAGTAGAATAATATTCAGTAATAAAAAGAAATGAGTTGGGAAAACACTAGACTACTGAAGTTCATTCCCAGCTCATTTTAAAAATTTTATTTTGAGACAGGGTCTTGATAAGTTGCCCAGGATCCCCTCAAATTTATGATCCTCCTGCTTCAGCCTCCCAAGCATGGAGGAAACATAAATGTGCATTCCTAAATTTAAAAAAAAAAAAGCCAACCTGAAAAGGCTACATACTGAACAAACCCAACTATATAATATCCTGGAAAAGGCAAAACTTTAGAGTACAAAAAGATCAGTGGTTTCCAGGGTGGGGAAGGAGGCAAGAAATAAAACATAGAGTATTTTTAGGACAGAAAAAAATACTCAACACAAGTACAACACTAAGAGTTAACCCAAATATAAAGTATGAGCACTATGGGGACAGGGGACACATGGGATATCTCACACCTTCCTCTCTATTTTGCTCTGAACCTAAAACTGCTGTATACTGAAAAATAAAAATAAAGTCTTTTAAGGAGGAGGTAGGGGAAAAGCAGTGTATATAAAGATTCCATAGTAGAAAGTATGAGCTAGGGAAAAATAGAGAAAATAAGAGAAGCGAGTCTGAACACATTACTAAGCAGCATAAGACAGAAAAGAAGGGGGAAGATCATTATCAAATTAAAATAAATTAAATTTAGCTAAATTTAATTAGATGTTGAAGAAAATGACTAAAAAAAGTTACATTTTCCTCTTTCCAATTTATGAATTTATCAAATTAACTATGATTATATAAGAGGCTAAAAGAAAAATTGAAGTAGTTAGATTTAGAAAAAAAAAAATGGTAGAAATGCTGTTGTTTTGTGGGGGCCAGATCATAATTAAACTCCAGGTGGAAAGTAAAGAAACTCAAAGGTAATCCTCAATAGATCCAACATAAAATTCAATTTTGTCCTATAATAATCATTTTTAATAACATCATTTTATTAGGAAATTACAAAAGTACATTTTTAGCTTGGAATTTGTACAAGATTAATATAATTTTCAAGAGTTTGTATATAAGAGACAGGCTCTGAAAATCAGTCCATTTTAGATTTATGGGCAAAAGATTTTTATGGTTTCTAAGACTGTTTCTTCATGTACAAAATGAGATAATAATAGAAAAGAAAAAGTAGACATTCCTTTCAAAGAATTTAGCAAAATGCCTGGCATTTAGTAAGCTGTCAGAAAATGTTAGTTTCCACTAATATAATTAATATGATTTTAATTGACCATCACAGCAAATACATGGTTTAAATACTTATTGAAAATGAATTAAAGATGTCCTTAGGAGGCAAAACCTGAATTAACAATGTAGAATTTAAAAATGTAAAATAATAGCATGGAACATCAGTTGCTATTAGTAAAAGATATTGCCAAAATAACAGTATATAAAGGCAGATATTTGTGCAGACAGAAAATAAATGTTGATGTGTTTGAAAACACATGAAGTATAGTTTATGAAAATCATGATGAATAAGAAAAATATATATGAATTCTTTGGTTGGATAAAGTAGAAATTTAGCAGTGTTCCAATAATCACATTTATTTACTCTAGCCATGAAAGACACATTGATGATTTTGAACATTTATAAGCAGTGGGCAAATGGCAAAAAAACTAAAGCATACAGAAAATATTTATATTCTATAATGTGTTTTAAGATGTTCCCAGTTAGAAAACCCATGGGTCACAGCCTACTTGGGTTTGACAAATTAACAAATGCTGATTTGAAACCCCAAGGGAAATTTATGTCATCTTTATTTTCAGTAGAAATCTAATAATTTTTACTACAAATGTACAATAATTTTTCAATGTCTACTTTTGTAAACATTCACATTAAAATGACCAATGCACTTGTTCCCTTTACCCATCTTTAAAATTCTCTCCAAGTCTTGGCTCATACAGAAAATGATTTTCAGAATCTAATACATTCCTGCAGATTAATTTCTGTTTTAATGTTTGTGAAATTGTATAGAACTATGATAGAAACAGAAGTCACTCTAAAATGCTCTTGGTGTTCAAGTGTTGCTCAGTGGTAGAGGTTTGCCTAGCATGTAGGAGGTCCTAGGTTACTCCCCAGTACAGCAAAAAATAAAATAAAAGTATACAAATAAACTTGATATGTTCTGGAAAATTTTAGATTGAGTTTTATGTTTTGCTGTAATTCTAAGTAAATTACTGTCACATTTAAAAGTAGAAGAAAATATCAGCCTAAATTCAATGAAGAAGAGTTTTCTGGTAACCTCAACAAATACAGATTTTCAATTAAGAATTTATATTTGATCTCTCACATGACCATTTGAGAATGTGCATATGCCTGGATATTTCCCTTCTGCACACATAAAGAAAAAAATCTAATCTTTCTTGCTTCTTTTTGCCAGTTTCCTCATCTCTGACTTTACACATGACAATCAATACCTTGAGTTTTGGTTTGAATATAGCTATTTAATACCAGGATTCTTTAAAGTGATGCATTTCTAGTTATGTACTATCTCTGTATATATTGTTTACATATGTATGATGCTTAAAGTGTAATTATGTGCTTATAGATTATAATTGGCTTACATTATGTAGTGCAGCAACATTCTAAGCAACATTAGAAATGACCTGAGAAATTGTTTCTTGCTATCCCTAGACAAAAGATAAGCTAAATAATTAATTCTTCCAGTTTCATGTAGTTCACTCCCTCACAGAACAATCCCATGACCATTAACTTCCATTTTTCAGGCAATTTTCTATTGCATTGAGCCCTAAATCTGCCCTTTTTACACATTTATATGACTTCTGGACTATGGAGAAAGAGTCCAACTTTTTAATTTAATTTCTAAAAGTATTTGAAGATAACTATTTTCAACTATCCTCATAATTTATTATTAAATATTTATTTAAGACTGAAGCCCTGCTTATCCTTAACTTGAAATAATACATAAAGGACTACTTATTTATAATATTTATCTAGACCAAATCATGGGAGTGTGTGTGTTTTTCCTTTCAGAACATCTAGCAAGATATGTGAAACTTGTTGTTTCCTGGATATAGAGACTCTCATTTATGTTTTTAAATGTAATTGTCATCACCATAAATTCAGCACAAAGGGAGCCATATGGTTTTATAAACAAAAATGACTTAATTGCTTTATAAGATAATGTTAAGTAAAGGGAGGGGAATATTATCAAATCTTAAGATGTTTAAAAGATCCTGTGATAAGTGGACATAATTTAACTTTGTGAACTTAGATAAATAATAATGAGAAACTGTAGCCAAAACAGCAGGAGAAAAAGAAAAACATCACCCTTGATCTTTGAATTTCTTCTGCTACTTATTAGCTCTGTCAGCTGATATTCAGATTAACCAGCCACATAGATCAACTGACCCTTGACATTGATAGTCCTTTAACAACAGATGCTTACTTTGAAGATTTTTTTCCCTGAGGTAAAATTGGCTGTGTTGAGGATACTAAGGATAATATGACAAACTTACTTAGCCGTAAACTTATATTTGAAAAGAACACATCCCAGAACTTATTAAGTAGACGTTACATTAAAATCTCTTTATCTCTCCCACAAACACGCTTATTCTTATATTTTATTTGTGTGTGTGTGTATGTGTGTGTGTGTGTGTGTGTGTGTGTGTGTGTGTGTTTGTGTGTTGCTGGGATTGAACCCAGGGCCTTGTGCATTGGAGGTAAGCACTCTACCAACTGAGCTATATCCCCACCCTAACAAATACACTTATTCTTAATAAAGGTAAAAGGAAAAAATTAGCAACATACTCTTTTGTATACTATATAATCACATGCAAACATTAAATGTTAGACTGTTTTTCTAACTATGAATATGCTTTTATTCAAAAGACACTATGAAATTTTGGAAAAATGTGATTTTAACAGGGCATATTTAGGAAACATTATAGGGTACAGCAATTTTGAACACAAATTTTATTAGTATGTTAAATTACTCCTCATATAGTAAGAAACAATAGAAATTTTTAAAAATCAAGGTTGTAGAAAACAACCAATTCATGTGTTAGATTTCCATTGCTATGACAAAATACATGAAAAAAAAAAAAAAAAAAAAAAACAATTTAACAGAGGGTTGATATACACTGGCTTATGGTTTCAGAGGTTTCAGTCCACGATCAGCTGGCTCCACTATTTATGGACCTGTGGTCAACCAGGACATCATGGCAGAATGGTGTGGTGAAGGAAAGCTGTTTACCTCAGGGCAGCCAGGAACCAGAGAGTAAAGAAGGAGCCTGGGTCAAGATAAGCCCTTCCAGGGCACACCTTTAGTGACCCACTTCCTCCAACTAATCCCCACCTCCTCCAGATTCTACTACCCCCTAATAATGCCATCAAATTATGAATCCCTCATTAATTCATAATTCAATTAGGTTATGAATCCCTCATTAATTCATCATTCAGTGGATTAATCCACTGATGAAGTCAGAGCCCTCATGATGCTATCACTTCCCCAAATCCCAATCTCTGAACATTGCTGCATTGGGGACTGGTGTTTCAGCACATGAGTCTTTGGGGGACCTTCATATTCAAACCCTAATACCTCATTAACATAGCCATAGCAGTTGCCAATTTCTGGAATGAATGAAAAATAATCACAGGTTAAAGAGACAGAAGTTGGAAAAATTATGGGCCATAAAATTTAATATCTTCATTTGCAACTTAATTTTTCTGATGACTGAAGATGTTTTGGAATTTTAAACAATAACTTCAGGAAAATAAAAGGGAACTGTTGAGTCTATCAAAATGGAATAGAAAAAAACTCTTGTGAACCAAGAAGCAGAATAAAGTTGTAACTTTACCTCTTTATTATTTTTATTGGTGTACAGTGATTATTCATATTGGTGGGTTTCACTGTGACATTCATACACACGTAAACACTTAACCTGTTTTCATATGTGGGAAATACATGCAGACCAGGGTGGTTTATAATCTGAGCAGGAGGCCTCTACAAGTGGTCTGTTTTCTTGAATTTTTTTTAAGTGCTAACAGTGTTTACTTAATGTGGTTGATGTATGATGCTGTTTGATGATAGAAATGGTTATTCTCAATATGAATATAGCTCTGAAATAGTGTAGCAATTTCTTTTTAGTTTGTCTAGAATATAGTACCTGGTAAAATTGATTGTCCTTTAACTCTTAGAAATGAGTGTAATCTTGGCATAATGGTGAATTTTCACTAAGAGAAAAATAGTGTTTCCTTACCAAGACCTCTTCTATTTGTTTTAAATTAGTTTATTTATTTTAATTAGGTATATATGACAGCAGAATGCATTTTGATTCATTGTACACAATTGCAGCACAACTTTTCATTTCTCTGGTTGTACACAATGTAGCATCACACCATATGTGCAGTCATACATGTATCTCAGGTCATGATGTCCACCTCATCTTTCCTGCCCCCATGAACCCTCCCCATAAGGTCTGCTTTAATGTTCTTCCAACCAATTCATGAAATCTCGTTGTTTTCTTATTCTTTAATGGGAAATATTATTTATATAGAGGTGATTTATGTAGTTTGTTATAAGTATCAGTATAACATATATTATTAGGAACCATTAGTTCCTAGTCTTTAGCAAAGAATATCATTATTTCTTTTCTTTTCTTTTCTTTTATTTATTTATTTTTTTATTTTGTCCCGGGGATTGAACTCAGGGGCGCTCGACCACTGTGCCACATCCCCAGCCTTTTTTGTATTTTATTAGAGACAGGGTCTCATTGAGTTGCTAAGTGCCCTGCCATTACTGAGGCTGGCTTTGAACTTGCAACCCTCCTGCCTCAGCTTCCCAAGTACTGTGATTACAGTAGTGCACCACCACGCCCAGCTCATTATTTCTTGAGCCATGTGTTCCATGAGTATTAAAGTCCTGCTTGTAGTTCTACTTTCTTTGTAAGAAGTCATTGTAATGTCTAAGGCTTATTAATAGGTTATTAAGTCAAATAGTAATCTATACTGTGGCATCTTTAAGTTGAAAATTTTTTTCTGATGTTAATGTAGATCAGCCTATCATAAATTGGCTTTGTATATATAACTATGTTGAGAGACAAAAATCTGTTTGTCCTATTTCATCTGCAATTAATTACCCCCCAAATAGCTGTTAATTTTCTAAAAATAAAATAATTGAGCCTTAGTAAAACTACCACATTAAGTACTCATAATTTAATATTCTATTTTACCTATGAATAGCCAACCAATATAAGCTTTCCTTGACCATGTTACATGTCTCTTTGTGTTAATATCTCTTGGCTTCATGCCTTAGATTGGAACATATTTAAAAGTATTTTACCAATAAGCTTTTATCAAAGTTATTAAAAATGAACCTAAGAATAAAACAACTTATACACTGTGCTGCCAACTCAAATTTAGACCATGTATCAATTTTACCTTTCCCCTGTGGATTTATCCAGAAACTTCCTTCTAAAAAGAATATATTCCAGGACTTACTAAGTTAAATAGAAATTGGGATAAGAACCCTCTTTTTCTCACACTGAGTTTGACTTGTAAATTTATCTAAACCTTCTTTAAATAATCTGTACAACTGCCTGAATAAAAGACCTTGTCCTAAGTGAAAGGAGAAACTCCCAGATCTATGGTGTAATCTCTAGTCCAATTAGGCATACATATCTGAATGCCTGCCCTTCCACATCCCAGATACTACAGCCAACACAACCTCACACTTCTTGTGGGGTAATTGCTATCAAATTCATTTTATTTTAATATTTATTAAAATATTGATGTTTATCAGCATTACTATTTTAATCTATTTTCCTAATGATTTCTTCTTGTCATTTATATATACAGAATATTTATTGATTCTATTTATCCTTCTCATTTAAATTAAATATTAAAATTATAAATTCCAAGTTATCTATAAGCAATACCTAAAAATTCATTTTACAGTTAAGCATCAATTATAATGGGATTTAATTTGACAGTTTAATACCTCTTTTTCTGAAATCTTTTTCTTGATATTGGTGCAAAATTCAGTGGAAATTGAAATCTCTGAATTTAATCCCAAAATTTTACCTTGACATTAGGCCATGGCTTTGTTCAAAGAAAAATGGCCTTTAGAGTCTTATTTTAAAAAGGACCTTATACTATTTCTTAAACATTAAACAATACTCTGACAAAACAACATTTTGATGACTTGAATACAAATGAATCAGAAACATACGGACTGAATTTTCTTTGACATATAAGCAGGTTTGAGTAAAAAAGAAAAAAGTCATTGGCAAAATTCATTCTGAGTATTGCCAGCCTTAAAATGTTTGAAAACATAGGGTTTTTTAAAAATACATTCTAATGAACCCCAAAATACTATCTTTGTTTTTTCTTCTTTAAATTATTCTATAAACGCATAATTGAAAAAAGAATTAATTTACTTGGAAAGTTAAAACTATATAAAGTATCAAACAATGGAAAATTATAGTTTTTAGGAGAAAATCCAAGTCTTAAAAGCTAGATGAAATTGCTAACTGTATAATAAACCATGTGTATACATGTAGGGAAAAAATCATTGCCATAAGTTTGTTAGGAATGTTAATAAAGAATGAATAAGTCAGATGATTAATGTGTCTTTACAATTTAGGGAACTGAAAATCTTACAATGGACTATAATACAGATCTAAGCTTACTCATTTGCTATTAAAAATAAAATTTTATCATAGAGGTTTATTAACCACAAAAAAGAGTGCTTGAGAATTTTGAAAATGATTTTGCACAATTGTATAAAACAACTTGTCTGGAATCTCTAGATTTTGCCACTAAGAAGCAGCTATGCTTTTTAATTTTTTTAAATTTGTTTGCTCATGTGTTTGCCTTATTTTGCTGAAACAAACATATGGAGCTCAGATAATTATTTGTTTAGCATTAAAAAATTCAATAAAATTGCCAAATCTGTTGCAGTTCATTTATCAAATTTCTAAAAAGAGTATTTCACAAACTGCCATTTTTTGCAAGGCTCTCTGAGGAATCATAATGCTATTTTTGATTTCAACAGCCTTTTGATTTCCAAAATATATTTAGTCCTCCTTGCTATTTTTTTCTTCACAGAGGCAGGATAAACAAAATTTAATATTATACATCACTGACTCTTCTCACCTTATAATCGAAACTATTTAACTACTGCACTATATAGGTTTGTGCTATAAAATTTTGCTCCTGTGTTATATCAAATTGGTTTGGTTAAGAATCGCCCCAAATAAACATCAAAAAGTCTTCTTTAGACATGTTCACTGGCAGATGGCCTAAAAAAACTTTTTCAAATAACAAGATCATTCAATGATCATCCACGACATGTTTTTAGCATTTACAACCTGCACTATGCCAAGCATCAAGGATATAGTTATAAAGGAGAAATACACATGCCAGGACCTCCTGAAACTGATATTCATTCAACTATGTAATCATAGTTGTGTTCCTGTGATTTATTAAAGCAACAAGCCTAGTTCTTTTATGACTTAGGAACTAAGTTACAAGAGTACAGTTATACTTAATTTAGATGCCATGTTCCTTCCATGAATTGTTCCTAGATCACTTTCCTAATAGCATCTGCAACCATATTTTATACATAAATGTTGTTTTATCCAACTCTAGACTATTAACTTTTTTCCAGAATATACCATGCATTTGCCATTCTATGCATTTACTCACATTGTTTTCTCATCTCACTACCACCCCCATGATTCCTCCTTCATCTCTACTACTTAAAATCCTACCCAGCTGATGCAGCTTAAAAGCCACCCTCACCAAGGCTCTTTTGGCTTTGTTCTATTTGCCCTTAATCATCTATATTCTGGCTTTCACGGTGTCTTAATTGCATATTTTTATCAGTAAGGCATTTTATTCTTTCTATAGTTAAATATGCATACACATATCTGTGTCTCAGATATATGCTCTTTGAACATTCCATCTTTTAAAATGTATAGACAGTAATTTTATATCAGGCAAATGAATAATAGGCAGCAAATGAATTTGAAAGCAGACTTTCCTGAGTAGCATCCTTTTGATTTCCAATTTCTTTTGCTGAGAAATAAACATATTCAGAACCCATTATTGCCAATAAAAGATTATCTGTTGTCTCAGTTAGAAGCAATGTCACACTGGGAATGCCAGCAGTGGTAATGAGTGACACTCTAGCAAGCTGAAGCATCTGGTTATTCATATTTATAGAAAAACGTCATGTGTATACTCTCTGTAGTTAATAAAACTAAGGTACCAGGACAGTCACTTGCTTTTCCAAGGCCATGTAGGCTCCAGGTCTGGTTAAACTCTCTTTTAAGGATTGCATAAATGCAAAAATCCAGCTAGCTTGGCACATGCAACTATTTTAATATACTTCAAATTAGACAACATTAGAGAAACAAAGAAAAGCCAAAAAAAAAAAGAGGTTGCATATCTCAAAACAAATCCTAAACTTTGGAAACCTTTGAAGAGTTAAATATTAGTTTATTTTAGGCTCAAAATAGAGAGAGATAATATAATAGTACTTAAAGTAAAATTACCTATGAGATAAAAGAGAAATCAGGAGAAAGGAAAACTCAAACTACAAAGTAGTTCTCAGAGGGAAAAAAAAGATAAATTCACAGAAAGAAGTTAAGTTATACAAATTGTAAAGAAAAAGAAATATAAGAGTGAAAAAAACAAAAGAATGAAACTTAAGAAAATTCATGTGGGGCAAGGGGGGTGGAAATCAAAAGGAAACAGGCTGATCATATTTCATAGATTTCTTGATTTGTTTAGTTAGACATTTCAAGCATATCCCCAAGGAGAAGACTGGGAGAAGCACATACCACTAATTTAATTTTTCTTGTTTGGGCCACATACCAGGGAAGAAACGATTGGCTTACCCCCACGGTGCAGATTTCCCAGTCACATTTCTGACCATAAATGTACAGTAGTTTAACATTGTAAGAATTCTTGGAAGATTATTTAAACATGTGCTTTTCTCAGCCTACATTTATAATGCTTGAACTCTGAAGATCCTTAACAATAATCTCAAAAACCATAATTGGGAAATAACCTATAATCCAAAATACTTGAATTGTTTATAAAAAATCAAAAGTTCAGCATTGTAATTAAGATTTATAGAAAGGTCTGGATTAGGGTGGAGGGAAGGTCTGAAACTTTGTCCCCAACACTCTCAGTGAGAATTTCTTTATCCAGATCAGAATTTGAGATTCATGAAACCTTCACTAGACTAAACCTGTGATCTACTTAATTTGTGTCTGTCATCCTCATTCCATATGCTCGATTCTTGGAGTCACAACACTGTTTATGATATGATCCACAGGCTGTGAGTTATTATAGGTGGAAAAAAATGCCACCAATGGAGTCTTTGTCTGTCCCAGACAGACCCAACTTGTACTTAACTCTGTAGCTTATAAAGTAGGAGTTTAATGAAATATTGAGAGGAGGAATGGATGAGACAGGCTCTGTGGCTAATTTTCTCTTGTCTGATTCTGAGAAAAGCTAAAGGCAGTGAATTTAAATAAGGTATATTCTGTTCTTAAAGATTACCCTTCCTGAGACTGATTGTAACATTTTTAAGGTAGAGGCATGAGCACCACATGGATCCTCATAGTGTATTTCTAAACGTTTTAAAATCATTAATCAAGTTAACAAATCATTGAAGACATTATGTTTTATCCTCCTATCCTGAGAAATATGATTTTAAAATGAATTGGAAGTCCAAATTTCAATCTGGAATGTTTGGACATTGGAGTGATTAGAGGCTGACAAAGCTCTGAATATATTGGACTGGGCTTCCCTGACCTTGTAATTGAATGTGCCCAAGTCCTTCTCACAAAGTCTTTACAAATTATGTTCCATTTCTCCAAAGTGGAATCCATTTCTCCCCCACCAATTTCTTCCCCTCTCACATCTTCTTTATCTTTCAGATTGTAGCTCCAATCTGTTCATTGGTGTTCACATGTCCACCGGACTCCTCAACTTACAGTGACATGTGTTCACCAAGATTACTGTATGATTGCTACCCCATGTCTCATTTGACTACAAACCTCGTGGAGCACCTCTGCCTTTGCTCACCATTGTATCTCCAATATCCAACCAAACACATGGCAAATAGTAGGAACTCAATGAAAATCGGTAGCATAAGAATTAGAATTTCTTCTGTGGCTTCTTAAAAAAAGATTTCCTACAGACTCTCCCATAAGCGATTCTGGAACAGTTGTGTTTGACCAAACATAGGACCATATTATGACTGTATTTGCTATTATTTTATGAAATTTTTGAGACTCTTGTTTGAATCTCATCCTCTCTCCTCCCTTATATCCCTGATAGTTCCTTGGTTTCCCTAGTGTTTTTTGAGTATTTGTCACTTTTTAGTCCCATTTTGAGATAAAATTTGTCTACAGCAATTATCACTCTTCTTTGATGTACAGACTTATAAACTTTACAAATTAAATAGTTGTACAACCACCACCACAATCAAAACATAGATCCATGGCGCTTTGCATATGGCTTTCTTTTGGTATTCTTATTCTACAGTAGTTACTTATTTTCACACAAGTCCTGAATACCAGACTGAAAATTCCTTGAGGGCGGGGAGCAGTATATTCTTTTTCGTTACCTCCCAACCTCAAAGCTTAACAATAAATGTGTAGTGGATAAATGATTCATAAATCAGTTAACTAATTAATATACTGCATGATCATATGGAATGTGTTACTCTATAAATAACTGTAAAACACATATTGGTTAAATCCCACACAAAGCAGTGACTCTCAATGTGTCCAAACAAGCCCCACAAAAAATATATGAAATTCAGTGCTTACCATCCCCTGTTTCTGCACAGAGCTGTAAGCCCAAATTGTTCTGTGGATTAATCACCCAATGATTGCTGGTCACAGTGATATCAAAGACAAGCCAACCCACATCTAAAGCTTGGACCCTTCTTGTGTCTAACAGGAACAGATCTGCATCCCTAAGGAGAAAAGGAACAAAAAATAAGTTAAAGGTTTGAAAGAAGATCATCATTTCCTATCCTTAAGTGAAAACATTTCAAAAGCACTCTTTAAAATAACAGGAGTTGATTAAAGAACAAGGGAACAAGTGACTCAAGTGATGAGTAATAAGATACATAACCCTTTATTACTGGTCTCCTAATCTAAACCTGATGCAGATTAGTAATATCTGAAAGTAATTTCCATTTCCCTGCTTCTCACTGGCCTTTCCAAACTGACTTAGTGGTCTTAATCTGGTCCCTGGTCATCAGTGTTCCCCCAAACTAACATCTGTAAGTAGTCCTCTAAACAAAGGATCAAATGAATACAGACAGAAATGAAAGAAGCTGCTCCATTTTGGATGAATATGGATTCTCAAAAGAATGGAGCACAGGCAGGATATGATTCAAGCATGTTTCAGGGATAGTTTTCTAATGTTTTCCATTTTTCATTATAATTGTTGTAGGGGTACTGAAGGCCAAGAGGGGTCACAGAGGGCTCTGTTGGATTAGGTGATGAATCCCATGAGTTGAGAGGCACATCCTACCATGACTGAATATAAGGTCCTCTGCAAGAATAAGTCCCCAGGGACAGTTGTGTCTGTGAAAAGGAGCATGCCTGTTCCGGAATAGCCTGCGCAGGGTGTGGTTGTTAACATTTATGAAATTTGATTTTAGCATTAAATTTACAAATGTATATATTTGTTGAAGTATAACAGATTATTTTGTTCATTGTTTCCTTACTACCAGCAGCCTCTGAGCTAAGTGTTAACTATTTCTGACATTTTATTTTTATTAAACTTCATTTAATCATTCATATTAATGAAATTAAGGCTTTAATAGGTTAATTATAACAAAATTGAAACTCCTTCAAAGTAAAGTAGAAATAGCACTATTATACCTTTTTATTATCTTTTATACTATGCTGAATCTATTTAAAAGCATATTATTTATATAGAGAAAATCGGAGGTATGTCATAATAAATTAAGTTCGATTCTACTGCATTTGCCATCTATCTACATCATAGAAGTCACCTCAAAAGTGGCTTACAAAGTGTAAAAAAAACAATTTTTGAATAAATCACGTATATTATTTCTTTAGGAAAATAACACTAAAATTGAAAATCAAACTATTTTTAACAGAAATGAAAGTAAAAAACATTGACTATTTAGAACTGACATCTTTGTTTCTTTAATTTGACTTGTACTATTCTCCCATTGACCTAGATAAATTAAAATAAGTGTAATAGGATCAATTAAATCATCTGGCTATCCTATATTAAACTACACATATGTTACTCTCTTTACACAACTTCAGTAATAGGGTTTGCTAGAAGAAGCTTTCAGCTGCTTTTTCAGATGTGCTAAATGACTCAGATACTGCAGACATGACAAGCATACAATACAATGTAATAAAATTATTCACTTAGTTCAAACTTGAATTTTAAGGACCCATTATAGTTACAGCATAATAGAATGTCAATCAAATTCTTCCTCTTTCTCCTAACTTGGAAAACCCACCAAAAAAAACATAATCCAAGGAAAGAAGGACTGTCCTTAAATCTTTGAGATATTTGCTAAATATCTCTGAGACTATAATCTCAGAATTAACTTAACCACGGTGTTCACTTAAACAGAAGAAGGAGTCACCCTGTGTCTTAGGAAATACTCAAGGGCTCCACTGCTTTAAAGCTTCACTTGAAATATGGTAAAAAATGTCCTAATTGACTCCACAGAGTGTATGATTCCACTCTTAAAACACTTGAAAAATAAAAAAGAACAAAGATAACTTTTGAAAGACATCTCTTCAGAAAATCAAATCTATTCCTAATAATCTCAGTGAAAGCAATTCTGTAATTTTCACTCATAGAGCACCTTTCAAAATAGTATCTTAAAAATAAATCCCTACCCATTCTTCAAAAGTTAAATGTGATTTTTTTGAAGCATAAAATTTGTCCACTGAAATATGGAAATTATATCAGTGGAAATAGTCAAATATCTTAAGCATTTCCTATGAACAGTATAAAATAAACTTGTTAAAGTTGTTCTGTCTCACTATTTCATTTAATTTTTTGAAGAAATTCTTACAATATCTAATATATGAAATTTTTAGTGTTTATTCATTTAAAGACAGTAGAGAGAAATCACATATAGAAAAAATATATCTACTTATAGCAGAAATAATTCTATAACTCCTTTACATTTCATATAATTATAATAAAACTAATTTTTAGTGAAATTAATTTTAGCAAAACTAAAATTAAATTCTACCTTTTAGCAAAGTAAATAAAATCCATATCCATGAATGAGTGTAAGTGAATATTTCAGAATAGTATTTGTGTTAATTTCCCAAGGTTTTCATGATATAATACTGCAGACTAGGTGATTGAAACAAGAGAAATTTATTGTCTCATAGTATTGGAGGATATACTTCCAACCTCAAAGTGTTAGCAGAGTTCTGAAGTCTGAAGGAAGAAGCTGTTCCAGGGCTCTCAGCATATAGATGGCTGTGTTCTCCCTGTGTCTCTTCACATCAACTTCCTTCTGTAAATGTCTCTGTGTTCAAATTTGACACTAATCAAATTGGATTATGACCTACCTTAATAACCCCACTTCAACTTGATTACCTCTGCAAAACACCTATCTTCAAATTAGCTCACATTCTGGAGGCTAAGTCTTACTGGAGGCTAAGTCTTCAACATATGAATTTGTGGGGAGGGACTCAAAATTCAGCCTATAACACTGTTTAGAAGTATTTCTTTTATAAAAGGAGGGGAAATCCTATATGTAAATATGCAGTCTTTGTTGACATTACAGCAATTTATCAATATTTAAATGTTTGCAAAAACAAATATGTGAAGATAAATTTATATTGATAGAAACTTATAACAACTAAAATTGTTTCTTTCCTTTTCAGGTAAAATTGCAGCATTTGCCTGAATGATATAAATCATGATATAAATCAGCATAATAATTTGCTTTCCATCTGTGGAGTCATCATGCATTTTTGAATGCTGAATCTTGTTTAATGAGTAAGGATTTAACAGATGTGAAGAGGCATACCTGTAATCCCAGCTACTCTGAGGCCCAGGAAGGAAGATTTCAAGTTCAAATCCTGCTTCAACAACACAGAGAGACCTTGTCTCAAAATAAAAATTTAAAAAGTGAGGGCAGGTTCCTGGGGATAAAGCTCAGTGGTAGAGCACTTGCTTAGCAAGCAGAGGCCCTGGATTTAATCTCTAGTATTGCAAACAACCAATAAAAAGATAAAGGATTTGCAGTACTCATCCAGATAGACTTATTTGATATGAAATATCTAGGCATATTAAGTATAGGTATTCAAAGGTAAAAAATATATATATAATGTGTATTAACATTTATATTCAATACAAATATATTTGAGCAGATCTGATTTTGATCAGAGGTTTAGATGTGTCTAACAATGTATGGGAATTTGTCAGGCTTGTAAATGCTTATTTGTGACAGTGCTTTTTATTTATTGAAAGAGGAAAGAATTTTGCATACAAGCCTTGAGAATCTTAAAATGCCAGAAGGATACAGACATTACTCAAGACTGAGCAGCCGGAGGCATAATTTTAGTTACCATCATTTTTATAACTCATCTGAAAATACAAATTGATAGAAGAGAACACTGAGACTAAATATCTAAAAACATGATAATGGAAGAGCTAAAACTTAACTTTTATCATCTTTATTCCAATACCTATGGACTATAATGAAATGAAAGGATTTGGGGACAGAACTTGAACAAGCAAGGAATTTCTCAGCCTCTGCTTTCCCATGTATAAAAACATGGTATGATAATAAATTAAAAGTTTTTCTCAAGTCTGATATATAACATAAAATAATATAAAGACAACATATAATATATATGGAGAAAGCGAAAATACACAAGTTATAGTTGAATCTTTACATGATCTACCATAATACAAATGTCTCTTAATTGCTTAATTTTGACCTGTGAGGTTTGGAAAGGTAATATGTGGGAAGCCACATTGCCTTCAAATGACTTTAATTGATATTCACTTTGGATTCTTCAAATTAGCTGTCAGAATTGTTTACAAAAAGATAAAGGAAGAAAGAGGGAATAACAGAATGTGGAGAGGAAGAAAAAGAGAAGGAGGAAGTACAAAAGAAGAAGACCCCCCAAATTTAATTTATTTCTAAGAATATTGTCTCAAAAATCCAACTATTGGCTGTCTTAGTAATTCATCCTTTTAAAGACAACTTACATAAACATAGAAGTAGATATTGCATTGTAGATAAACCATGTACCCACCTAAAAAACAGCAACAACAGCAAAAACCTGTGGATACTTGGGCTTTTGATGACAGTATTTCTATTGACAATATCATACACAGATTCCAAAAATCACTTTTTAGAGTAACAAAAATGGAACTAAAGATGATTTACTTTTTAACTCTGTGACATATGATTCAAAATATGACTCCAGTGATAAATGCTTAATGTCAAAAACTGCATATGTTTGAAAAGAGTCATCACATGTACGTTTTAGGAGTAAAACAAGAAAAATATTGGTAAATTATTTTATAATCATGATTTTGAATATGTATACATAAGGCAGGAATGTGGCTCAGGGGTAGAGTGCTTGTCTTGCATGCATGAAGCCCTGGGTTCAGTCTCCAGTAGCTTAAGGGGAAAAAAAAAGTACAACTAATTATGTTAATAAACTCTTATAGTAGTGAACCTGCAGGTTGTATTGGATGTGTGAAATGTTAATTTTCTCTACCAACTATTGAGCTGAATAAATAGAATAATCTCACATAAGACCACAAAAAGATTATATCTGAGAATGTCTGATGTGAAATCAGTTGTTTGTGATTTTTGCCCCTGAAAGTAATTAAAATAAACCACAGAATATTAGAATTAAGTGAGAAATGAATTACTTAGCAAGGCAGTTTATTCATGAGGAATTTTCAGTAGAAATAAATTCATTTCCCATGGTCACTCAGCCAATTGGAGAAACAGCTCAGGTTTCCATATGCCAACTTCAGAACACTTTTTTTATAAAATAACTGCTCCCTTAAGTCCCAAACTATGCCTTAATTGTTTTAGTTATCCTAAAAAAAAAAAAAAAAAAAAAATCACTGGGGTTTTGGATTGGAAGACTAAAAGTTTGAACTGAGCCACTAGGTTAAAACAAGCCACTTGGGTCAAAATGGAGCCAAAGAGTGACTTAAAACATCACACAAATCCATCCATCTTTCACTAACTCATTCACTTTTTCAGTTTAACATTTTTTCACTCTCTATGGTAGTTTTATATTACCATATCAATTCAACAAAACTGGAAGCCTTCTGCATTATTTTAGATTAGGGTTGGCTACAAAAGAAATGTAGGTAACATTTGGAAAGTGAAAGTAAAAGCAGTAGTCGTATTTATGCTTGGAATTCTGCTTTATGATCAAGCATTATTGCAGCTTACGAGTCTTGTCAACAGACACTGGCACCATTTATTCATGTGAGAAGCAATTGTGCCCACAGCTTCTTAATATCCCACTAATGCTCCTTATTCTGTTTCTCAGGATCCAAGGCAAAGGGTGTGAGCACCTCTAAGGATCTGGTAGTTGGGAAACCACCCACATCATTGAAGTCTGTGGCTTGTAGGTAGGTTGTCTTCATGGGCTCTAGATTATCTTCACAGGTTATGCTTTTTCTTTTTTCCTCAAACTCACAACTATCTTTCCTTTCCGACTGTCCTGTGAACCTAATGCCCAGCATCGAATGCAAAACAAAAACCTTACATGGACTGTTAAATCACACCATTGTGGAAGTCAGATCTCTGCAGTAACTCCTTCTGGTGGTGTTCCCCAGAGGGATTAGACAGTCACCTTGTGTTTGATTTATCATTTTGGACAAGTGACTTCTGCACTAGAAGGACAGTACTATGTACTTCCTGGAATAGGTATTATGGACATGGATTTGCCTTCTCTGCCCTTGATGCTTCTCCCAAAACCACCACCCATGAACTTATAGAAAGTTTTATTCACTTATTCACAGAATTCTATACAGCATTGCTTCTGATTGACAAATTCATTTTAGAGAAAACAGAGGGAAGACTTTTCTCTGTTCATGGAACTCATTGCTGTTGAGGTTACCCATCATTTTGAAATGCGGGTTCAGGATAGTGGGATGGTATTTGATGACTGAGTTATGTCAAAAATTGGATGCCAATGTCTTACAAGAATAAACTTATATCCACAGAAATAATATCTAAAGGAATAAGATTTTTATATTATCTAAATCAATAACCAAGATGGCCAGTATAAATGTTTTCTCTCATAGCCAGATGAATCCAGGTCTGGAAATCAAGGGCTAGAAATGGCAGGCCTCTTCTTACTCACTCTGCTTGATCCAACTAGCAAAAGTTTTGCTTCTGATTCCTGAAACATTGGGCTCTGGTGATCCACAGCTCTTAGTCCCCAATGGCACAATTCTGACACTAATGGAGATAGCAATGGTTCCATTAGATTGAAAGTTGAAAGAGCCACCAGGTCACTTTGGCCTTCTCATGACAGTGAATCAAGAAGTCAATAAGAGAGCGGCTGGATTAAGTTCCCACTTCGGCCTGCCCGCGTGGGATCCCAGTTCCACATACAGGCCCTGAGACCTAGGAATTCCCAGTTCAGATGGCCAGCGTAAATTCCCAGTTTGGCTGGCGGCCCCACGATCTGTGGGCGGAGTTCCCAGTTCGGCCTGCCCTGTGAGATCCCAGTTCAGCCTGGGGGCCCTGCGACCTGTGGGCAGAGTCCCCAGTTCAGCGGCTGGCTTGAGTTGCCAGCTCGGCCTACCCACGTGAGATCCCAGTATGGGCCCTGAGACCTACTGACAGAATTCCCAGTTCAGACTGCCAGTACACCCGCCCTGAAGGAGAGACCCAGCCGCCAGTTTGCCTGGCCTCCAGGGCCCAGAGTAGCAGCTTCCTGCTGCTGCACGCAAGACACGACCTGAGGAAAAGCCCCCTCCACTCCCAGGGGAAGTGCAACCTGCACAGCTCCAACCAGAACAAGAGGGGAAGTGCGGCATGCCCAGCTGTGACCAGAACAAGAGGTAGGCACTCGCCGAGCCACCCTTCCACTGTGCCATTCTGCAACTGGCCAAAGGTGAAGCTTTGACTCCACTAACAGGATCGCTGACTGGATGTGAACCAAGTCAACTGAAAAAGGAAGGGCATCCCAGGGTCTAGTTTGTTTGAGACTGGTTCCTGGGTTCAACTTTTGTTGTTGTTGTTGTTGTTTGTTTGTTTTCTTGTTTGGGTTTTTTTTTTTTTGTTTGTATATTTTTGCTTTGTTTTTGTTTCGATTGACAGTGTGTTGTTTGTTTGCTTCTGCTCCTCTTCTCTTTCTTTCTTTTCTTCCTTCTCACTTTTGTATTTTTTCTTCTTCCTTCATCTTCCCTATTTACACCCTGCCATTGCATACTCAACAGAGGCAAAAACAAGTTATATGCAGAAATTGGGAGTTCTAGAACAGGTATAATTGAAATATATAACAAAGTGGTGTTATATATAGTTCATTCTCTATTTTCTTGACTCACTCTCTCTCTTCTCTCTCTTACACTAATTTCTACTCATTTGTCATTTTTTTTTCACTTTTCCATCGTTCTTCATTTCTTCTCTCAACCACTGCATAAGTTAGGTGTATATATATATTAGACTTTCCACATAAGCATTCACTCCATTCTCTTTCCTCTCTCATCTGCTGATACTAAACCACTTCCATAAAACTCTCTTCTCATACTTTCTAAGAAAGAACAATTCGATATACTCACCTCCTTCTTCCTAAACATATCACCTCTGTGTCCAATTCTTGAAACTATAAAACCCCATCAGAAGCATACAGAGTAAATTGCAAACAATATCTGGGTTAACTAAATCTGTACACTGTGATCAAACTGGGATTCTCTGAATAGAAAGTGTTTGATTTTAAAGTGTATAGCATATATAAGGGGATCTGATAGCATTGTACTATAGGAGCAACATAAGGCTTTAAGTTAAAATCAAAATAGTCAAGGTCCCACAGTGCAGAAAGATAAGACACACAAGCAATATGAAGAAACAAGGGAAGAAAGTGACACAAACAAATCAATATACCTCCTCAGTAGATTCCATGGCAAGCACAGTTGGTGAAATGCCAGAGATGGAATTTAGAAAGTACATATTCCAAGTGTTTGCGGAACTTAAGAATGAATTCAAAAATGAGATGAGGGAGCAAATACAGGAGGTGAAAGATCATTTTGACAAAGAACTCCATAAACAAATACAGAAAGTAAAAGATTACTTCAATAGGGAGATAGAGGCTCTAAAGAGAAACCAAACAGATATCCCAGAAAGGAAAGAAGCAATAAACCAAACTAAAAACTCAATCAAAAGTATCACCAACAGAGTAGATCAACTGGAAGAAAGAACCTAAGACAATGAAGACAAAATATATATCCTAGAGAAAAATCTAGATTACACAGCAAAAATGGTAAGAAACCAAGAACAGAACATTCAAAAATTATGGGACAACATAAAAAGACCAAACTTAAGAGTGATTGGGGTAGAGGGGGGGCAGTTTCAAGCCAAAGTAATAAGTAATTTATTTAATGAAATAATTACAGAAAATTTTCCAAACTTGAGGAATGAATGGGAAAACCAAGTTCAAGAGGCCTACCAAACACCAAACATACAAAATCACAACAGATCCAAACCAAGACACATTATAATGAAAATGCCTAATGTACTGAGCAAGGAGAGAATATTAAAAGCCACAAGAGAAAGGAAGCAGATTACATATAGGGGGAAACCAATCAGACTATGTTCAGACTTTTCAACCCAGACCTTAAGAGCAAGAAGATCCTGGAATAGCATATTTCAGGCTCTGAAAGAAAAGGGATGTCAACCAAGAATTTTATATCCAGCAAAACTGAGCTTTAGATTGGAAGATGAAATAAAAACTTTCCACGATAAGCAAAAATTAAAAGATTTAGCAACTCGAAAACCAGCACGTCTGAACATCCTCGGCAACATTTTTCATGAAGAAGAAGAGAAAAATAACAACGAAAATCAACAAAGGGAGATATTAAACTAAGGGAAATACCAACCAGAAGAGAAACCAAATCAAGGTAAAGACAATAATACAAATAAAAATTGATGGGAATCAAAATCACATCTCAATAATAACCCTGAATGTTAATGGCCTAAACTCGCCATTCAAAAGACACAGATTATCTGAATGGATTAAAAGAAATGACCAAACATTTTGCTGTCTCCAAGAAACACACCTCGTAGAAAAAGACATCAATAGACTGAAGGTGAAAGGCTGGGAAAAGTCTTATTACTCACATGGCATGCGGAAGCAAGCGGGGGTTTCCATTCTCATTTCAAATAAGGTAGACTTCAAGCCAAAGCTAATCAAAAGGGACAAAGATGGATATTTCTTACTACTTAAGGGAACCATTCATCAACAGGATATAACAATCATAAATCTATATGCCCAAAAAATGGAGCACCTACATTCATCAAACAAACACTTCTTAAGTTCAAGAGTAAAATAGACCACAATACAATTATCCTAGGGGACTTCAACACACCTCTCTCACCAATGGATAGATCCTCCAAACAAAAGCTAAACAAAGAAACTTTAGGCCTCCTTAAAACAATTAATAACTTAGACCTAACGGACATATATAGAATATTTCATCCCTCAGTAAACAAATACACATTTTTCTCAGCAGCACATGGCTCCTTCTCCAAAATAGACCATATATTATGTCACAAGGCAACTCTCAGAAAATATAAAAAAAATAGAGATACTACCCTGCATGCTATCGGACCATAAAGGGATGAAATTGGAAATCAATGACAAAACAAGGAATAAGAAAAACTACTCCATCAACTGGAAGCTAAACAACATGCTACTGAATGAACAAGGGGTTAAAGAAAACATCAAAGAGATTAAAAAGTTCCTAGAGGCAAACGAGAACACAGATACAACATATAGGAATCTCTGGGACACTATGAAGGCAGTAGTAAGAGGAAAATTCATTGCACTGAGTTCATTCCTTAAAAGGAAAAATAAATAAATAAATAAATGACTTAACATCACACCTCAAAGCACTAGAAAAAGAAGAACAGATCAACACCAAGAGCAGTAAAAGACAGGAAATAATTAAAATCAGAGCAGAAATTAATGAAATTGAGACTAAGGAAACAATTGAAAGAATTGAAAAAACCAAAAGTTGGTTCTTTGAAAAAATAAACAGAATTAACAGACCCTTAGCGATGCTAACAAAAAGAAGAAGAGAAAAAACTCAAATTACTAACATTCGTGATGAAAAAGGGAATATCACAAGAAACATCTCAGATATACAGAAGATAATTAGAAATTACTTTGAAAACCTGTACTCTAATAAAATAGAAAATACTGAATGCATTGACAGATTTCTAGAGTCACATGATTTGCCTAAATTGGAACTGGAGGCTATATACAATTTAAACAGATCTATTACAAGCAAAGAAATAGAAGATGCCATCAAAAAGCTACCAACAAGGAAAAGTCCAGGACCTGATGGGTTTACAGCCAAGTTTTACAAGACTTTTAAAGAAGAACTAATACCAATGCTCTTCAAACTATTTCAAGAAATAGAAAAAGAGGGAGCTCTTCCAGACTCTTTCTATGAGGCCAATATTACATTAATCCCAAATTCAGGCAAAGACGCATCCAAAAAAGAAAACTTCAGGCCAATATCGTTATGAACACAGATGCAAAAATCCTCAACAAAATTTTGGCAAATCGGATACAAAAACATATCAAAAAATAGTGCACCACGATCAAGTGGGGTTTATTCCAGGGATGCAAGGCTGGTTCAACATTCAGAAATCAATAAACATGGTACATCATATCAATAGTCTTAAAGATAAAAATCGTATGATTATCTCAATAGACGCGGAAAAAGCATTTGACAAAATACAGCACCCCTTTATGTTCAAAATACTGGAAAAACTAGGAATAACAGGAACATATCTCAACATTATAAAAGCTATTTATGCAAGGCCCCCAGCCAACATTATCGTAAATGGAGAAAAATTGAAAGCAGTCCCTCTAAAAACTGGAACAAGACAGGGATGCCCCCTTTCACCACTGCTATTTAACATAGTACTGGAAACTCTGGCCAGAGCAATTAGACAGATGAAAGAAATTAAAGGGATCCAGATAGGAAAAGAAGAGCTCAAATTAGCACTATTTGCTGATGACATGATAATATACCTAGAAGACCCAAAAAACTCTACCAGAAAACTTTTGCAACTAGTGAAAGAATTCGGCAAAGTAGCAGGATACAAAATCAATACCCATAAGTCAATGGCATTTTTGTACATCACTGACAAAGCCTCTGAAAGGGAAATGATAAAAACTTCCCCATTTTCAATAGCATAAAAAAAAAAAAAACCTGGGAATCAACTTAACAAAAGAGGTGAAAGTCCTCTATAAGGAAAATTATAGAACACTAAAGAAAGAAATCATAGAAGAACTCAGAAGATGGAAAGACCTACCTTGCTCTTGGATAGGTAGAATCAATATCGTCAAAATGTCCATACTAGCCGGGCGCGGTGGCGCACGCCTGTAATCCCAGCACTTTGGGAGGCTGAGGCAGAGGATCACAAGTTCAAAGCCAGCCTCAGCAATGGCGAGGCACTTAGCAACTCAGTGAGACCCTGTCTCTAAATAAAAATACAAAAAAGGGCTGGGGATGTGACCCAGTGGTTGAGTGCCCCTGAGTTCAATCCCTGGTACCACAAAAAAAAAAAAAAAAAAATGTCCATACTACCAAAAGCATTATACAGATTCAATGCAATTCCAATCAAAATCCCAATGTCATTCTTCAAAGAAATAGAAAAAGCAGTCATGAAATTCATTTGGAAAAATAAAAGACCCCAAATAGCCAAAGCAATCCTGAACAAGAAAAGTGAAGCAGGGCGCATCACCATACTGGACTTTAAATTATACTATAGAGCAATAGTAACAAAAACAGCATGGTATTGGCACCAAAACAGACTGGTAGACCAATGAATGATACAGAATTGAGGATACAGAGACTAATACATATAATTTCAGCTATCTTATATTAGACAAAGGCGCCAAAAATTTACAGTGGAGAAAGGATAGCCTCTTCAACAAATGGTGCTGGGAAAACTGTAAATCCATATGCAACAAAATGAAATTAAACCCTTATCTCTCACCATGCACAAAATTCAATTCAAAGTGGATCAAGGATCTAGGAATTAGACCAGAGACAATACGCCTAATAGAAGAAAAAGTAAGCTCCAATTTCCAACATGTCGGATTAGGCCCCAAGTTCCTTAATAAGAATCCTGTAGTATACAAAGCAGTTGTATGTAAAAAGACGATATACTTGTGCATTATGAATAAGTAAATAAATAATCTAAAAAAAAAAGAATCCTGTAGTGCAAGAATTATTACCAAAAATTAATGAATGGGATAGATTTAAACTAAAAAGCTTCTTCTCAGCAAAAGAAACAATCAGTGAGGTGAATAGAGAGCCAACTAATTGGGAACAAATATTTAATACGTGCACATCAGATAGAGCACTAATTTCTAGAATATATAAAGAACTCAAAAAACTGAACAACAACAAAAAAATAATCCAATCAATAAATGGGCTAAGGAATTAAAAAGACACTTCCCAGAAGAAGATACACAGTTAATCAACAAATACATGAAAAAATGCTCAACATCACTGGCAATTAGAGAAATGCAAATCAAAACTACTCTAAGATTTCATTTCACTCCAGTCAGAATGGCAGCTATCAAGAACACAAACAACAATAAATGTTGGAGAGGATGCTGGGAGAAAGGCACACTCTTACATTGCTGGTGGGACTGCAAAATGGTGCAACAGCTATGGAAAGCAGTATGGAGATTTCTTGGAAAACTGGGAAAGGAACCACCCTATGACCCAGCTATCCCACTCCTGGGTCTCTTCCCAAAGGACTTAAAAACAGCATATTACAGTGACACAGCCACTTCCATGTTTATAGCAGCACAATTCACAATAGGTAGGTTGTGGATCCAACCTAGATGTCCCTCAGTAGATGAGTGGATAAAGAAAATGTGGTATATATACAAAATGGAATTTTACTCAGCAATAAAAGAGAATAAAATAATGGCATTTGCAGGTAAATGGATGAAGTTGGAGAATATAATGCTAATTGAAGTTAGCCAATCCCAAAAATCCAATTACCAAATGTCTTCTCTGATATAAGGAGGCTAATTCACAGTGTTGTTGGATGGAGGTACTTAGGAGGATTAGAGGAACACTAGAATGGTCAAAGGAAAGGGAGGGGATGGGAGGGAGCAAGTGGGAGGGAGGGGGGAAAAAGGAAAAAAAATGGTGGTTGAATGAGATTGATATCATTATCCTAAATGCATGATTGAAGATCTGAATGGTACTTATATACTTTGTATACAAACAGTTGTATGTAAAAAGATACTATATATGTGCACTATAAATTGTAATACATACTACTACTATAAAAAAAAGAAGTCAATAAGAATCTACTATACTATGTGGGATAATGATCCTAAATATCAAAATAAAATGGACTGTTGCCTCCATAATATGAGTAAGGAAGAATACAAGAAGTTGCCTGAAGTATTTCTTAGTAATCTCTTCTCATATACCACAAGTCAATGGGAAACTGTAGCTTAATGCAGTCATTACTAATAATGGACCAAACATGTTAAGAATCGACATTTAGCTGGACAACATCAAACATGCCTGTAATTCCACTACTCAGGAGGCTGACACAGGAGAATCTCAAGTTCAAAGCTTGCCTGGGCAACCTAGTGAGACCCTGTCACAAAATAAAATTAAACAAATATATCAAGGCTGGGGATGTAGCTCAGTAATAGAGCACTTGCCTTGCATGCATAAGGCCCTGGTTCAATCCCAGAAGTGCAAATATAATAAAATAAAGAATCAATGTTTGGTTTATCTAACTAGGTAAAAAAATAAATAAATAAATAACCAGCCATAGTTCTTGCTAATAACAAAGAGGATATAGACGGGATAGTGGAAGAAGGAATTTATACATACCAATTCCAACTATATGACCAGTTGTAGAAATTAAGAGTATATCATTATGATATTTCTTCCTTATTTTGATATTAATGTATTTATGTATATATTAACCAGTTATCTTTTTCCTCTTCCATTCCCCATCCACCTAGTATCTAATAAAAGTAGTTTTTATAGTACTTCACCTCATATTTCAGGACTGAAGTTACAGCTATCAAAGAGGGAATACAATTCAGCCAGATAAGGAATAAACAACATCCAATGATGGAAAAGAAGGCTGAAGAATTATTTTCCTTTTATACTTTTGGAAGTTATGAATGGTTATAAATGGCATTGATTGGACAGCTGTACCTTTGTATATTGCCCTATTAACTAAACTGGAAGTATGAATCCCCAAATTCCCTTCCCTCTTGGTTCTGTGTTAAAAGTTAGCCATGAGAAAAATCTGCACATGAGTTGGATAGTGGAAGGAAAGAAGCAACTGAATTCATAACTAGACAATCCGTAAAGTGCCAGACTTACCTGCTGCTCACATGCATTGTCACTTCTCTCCTGGCTCACCTTGTTGCTAGGGACAATAGGCTGTAGCTTTCCAGTTCCCACTGAGTATCGACTCAATCAGCTTTCAGAAAACCTAGCCCATAATTCCCCCTTGCAAGTTCAACTCCTTCAGCTTCTCTACATGCTGGGCAAAGGTTATGTGAAACTCATGGTGAAGCACACCAGCTTCCCCTGCAGGCCACCCACATCATGGAAGCTAGAAGCTCAAGAGGCATGAGGCAGATAAGGGTTTCAATTCGTGCAGGGATTTCTAGATTATCCTGACAAGTTCTAGTTCTTGTTCTCTCCAACTCTTTTATCAATTTTCCTTCCCTTTTCCTTATTTATATTATCAACATTAGTCCCATAACCAGATGTCAAAGCCACAACCTTACATGAATTGTTTATCCAGGTTCCATGATGGCAGAAAGTAAAATCCCTACAACAAACTTCTTATTTCCTGTCACTCAAAATGGTTCCATTCCTCTTACCAAATACTAATTGACTTACTCTCTATTATAAGTTGAATTGTGTCTTTCAAAAAAGTATCTTGAAGTCCTAACTCTGGCACCCGTGAATGTGTTCTTACTTGGAAATGGTACTTTTGTAAAGGTAATCAAGTTAAGATGTTTGTTAATTGTATTTAAAAGAGAGCAAGAATATTTATTTGTCATGAGTCTGTGATATAGCACACTTGAAAAAAAATTATTGTAGTGAAAGATATATGGGAGTCCATAAAAGACACATTCAGTGCATGCTATTTTACTCTCTCTCTCTTGCTAAAATGTTATTCATTTATGAAGAAGTTTTGCATTTGAACTCAAAGGATAATGCCCTAAAGCAATACAACTGGTATCCTTATTTCAGATGAGAGATGTAGAGATAGAAACACACACTGAACTTGGTTAAAAATAGGGAAAGGAGAAATAGTGCAAAATTTAGGGAAGTAGGTGCAAACAGAATCAAGTAGAGAGATTTTTCATTAACACACATATATGACACATATATTACATGTTTATAGGATGCATTTAAATTCACATTCAGAAGATACAACATCTCTCACCATTTTAACACAAGAAAAGTGCATGGACAATAACTCAAAAGTTAAAATAATCATATACTCGTTTCCTCATTAGATGTGTGTGTATGTGTGTGTGTGTGTGTGTGTGTGTGTGTGTGTGTGTGTCTTATAACATGAATAAAGAGAAAGAAAATGGATAGCTAACCAAGAGTATAGCTACTCCCCTATCTAATCATGAAGTATTAAACCAGGCCAAGAAAAGCTTTGGGAAATTGCTAGAGGCTACACAGATAAATTTTAGAGGAAAATATGCTATACTATTTCATTTCCACAAAGCACAAAACTTACAGTCCACAATGACATCACTTTTCCCAGCGTTTCTATTTTTGTAACTATTTTACCTCCTTCCATTTCCTGTTTTCTTTGAATAGCTTATGGAGTCTAGTAAAAGTGTAATGATGGCCACCAAAGGAGAAAACATCATCTTTCTCTGGGTATTTAATGTAAATGCCATTATACCATTTAGGAACCCAATCTACAGTTCTTGTACTGAACATGTTAGCGAGAGACTATAAATTAATAAATAATATTCTCCAGAGTTTATGACAAACGTTTATTTCACAAGCAGCTTTGGCTTAAAAGTAACAGAATTTGTATTTATTCACTGATCGATATTTTTGAATGGTAACTAAAAAATTCTCTGAATCTCACCAAATACCACTTTTTCAGAATATCTAATTTCATTGTATATTTAAAAGATCTAGATGAAAATAGTTGAAATAATAATGTTACCTGGGATTGAATAAATATTATAGAAGAAATGAAAAAGAAGTTGAATTCTGACTAAGAAAATTGAATCACTTTTCACACTAAAGTATTTTTTATGCTTGTCAGGATATTTTTAATATTTAGCTGGTTTCCTGCATTACATCATCCCATATTTTTCCCCTGCAGAGAAAAATCTAAACACACGTACCAGGTATACAAACAGCAGGTCCCTTATTCAATAAGTAAAAAAGATGAAACTATTGCCAGATAGTCCAGCCACATTTCATGTACCCAATGAGTGAGCAATGTACCTAGAACAAGTTCCTAAGAGCTCTTTTATATTATTCATCTTATTACCCCAAAATGACAAATGTCAAAAAATAATTAAAAGATACATGATTTTATTTAGCTTTAAGACAAATATTCTAATAGAGCAGGAATTTCTCAACCTTACTGATATGAACACTGTGGGTCAGATCATTCTTTGTTGTGAAGAACAGTGTCCTGTCCCTTGCAGAAGGTTTTAGTAACATCCTTACCCACATAACTTATCTCAGTATATTCACACTTAGGCCAGTAGCATGCATACAGCTTCAACCCCAACATCATCAATTGTAATAACCAAAAATGCCTCCAGTCATAGCTAAATGTTTCCTAGGAGACCAAGATGCCCCAGTCCAGAAACACCGAGATAGAAGTTGATTTCTGCACAATGAGGAAATATAATCTATGTTTGCATACTGTTCTTATACACTTTAGAAACCACATTATCTACCATCTGAGTACTCTGCTGTGGTACTCTGCTTTCAAGAGCCCAGGAAATATCCCTGAGTAGAAAACATCAACATATATTCCAAAGAATGCCCACAGAAGAATCCCAAATCTTAAAGAAGCAGGAGGAGGTAGATGATGTAAAAATGAAGCTGACCGTGAACTGGAATGATGACAGCCTAACTAAATATATGCAAGTAGTGAAGGTGGCTAATGACATCGAACAGGCTAGTTTAAATGTTTTTACAATGGAGTACAGAAATGTATATTCAGAGCAGAACATTAGGAAAATGTTGACTTATAATATAGCACATTTTTGGGGGGACATATATATGTTGGTCTGTGCATATATATGTATATATATATTTTTTTTTTTTTTTTTTTTTTTAGAAAAATCTGATTCAAGTAAAGCACTAAATACAGAGCCAGACACTTGGTGAATATCTCTTAAAAGCATTAAGTGCTACCTACCATTCTTAATAGTAGTAATACTGGCATTGATCATTTTATTTGTACAGTATTATTTAATTCATTATTCATTAAAGCATTTTAATATTTATGGACATTTGCTCTGCGATATCTATCTTCTCTGTCTCTTTCTCTGCTTGCCTATAGTAAGTTCCTAATCATCGTGAAAGGCTCAACTGAAAGGTAAATCCACTAAGAGGCTTCCCCTAAGGTCCCTACCCTCCCACATAAAGAATTAATTTTTCCTTCATTTGTATTTCCACAACACTTAGTGCATACTTACATCATAGTGCTTAGCACACTGTATTATAGTTATTAAAGTCTGTGTGAGGCAGGCCCACCACAGCCCCTGGCCCTCAGGCTATAAGCTTTTGAGGTCTTATTTACCGGCCTTATGTCCTCTATGCTTGCCACATGGTAGACACTTAACAAAAGCATGCCAAACTCAGCGGAATTATCTGGAAAATTCAATCATGTGGAAACCTCATTTCCCAATAATGCCACATATATGAGGTGTGACTGAAGAGCAATGCAGTCTATAAATAATTTGGGGCTGTCAGCCTTATATGAAAAGATTAAATAAGTGAAATGATACAAAGTGTGTTAACATTTTACAAAAAAAAAAAATAGAGATTTGGACAAATATCAGAATTCTCTTGCACACATTTAAGTACATGTAGGCATAAATTGGGGGGGAGTGATAGATGGTAGAAATACTACATATAATTTTATGAGTTGTGAGGCTTACTAAGGTAAGTGAGGCAAGACATGACATAATGAATCTGCCAGTTTTTTTTTTAATATTTATTTATTTGCTTTAGTTGTACACAATGCAATGCATTTATGTTTACGTGGTGCTGAGGATCGAACCCGGGCCGCGCACGTGCTAGGCGAGCGCTCTCCCACTGAGCCACAACCCCAGCCCCCGAATCTGCCAGCTTTTAAATTTAATTACATAGCACTGTCAAAGAATTCATAGACTAGATGGTTAATACACCGAATGATGTTTTGAATATAAAACATATCCATAAAGTATCAGTCTAGATTACTGCAAGGATCCCTACCCAGACACATCTAGGAAATTCCTTAGAAAAAGTAAGAATTACATATGCAGAAATATATATGTTTTGTTAAATGCACAGACCAACAATCTGCACTGACCTTTCAAATGTTTTTGAGTTTTATTCAAAATGGAACATAGGTAAAATACACAGATTTAATGCTATAATTTTTTTTTTTTTTTTTTTTTTTTTTGGCACCAGGGATTGAACCCAGGTGCACTTAACCACTGCGCCACATTCCCAGTCCTTTTTAATATTTTATATAAAGACAGGGTCTCATTGAATTGGTAAGTGCCTCACTAAATTGTGGAGGCTGGCTTTGAACTCGAGGTCCTCCTGCCTCAGCCTCCCAAGCCACTGGGACTACAGGTACACACCACCACACCTGGCTAATGATAGAATTTTTGAGATGTGACTCTTGCTTTGAAAATATCAAAAGGAAATGTGTGTGTGTGTGTGTGTGTGTGTGTGTGAGAGAGAGAGAGAGAGAGAGAGAGAGAGAGAGAGAGAGAGTGTGTGTGTGTTTCCTCTACAATTAAAGCTTTAAATTTTTTAACTGGATCTTAAAATCACTTTTTCATATTTAAAGTCTTTCCATTTTAATTGTGATCATATGATATATAAGTATTTTGAATCTATTCCTCTTGTCAGAGAACTAAAGTCAAAGTTTCAAATTAGCAGGAAATTTTCATCATAAAATAAATGAAAGAAAAACTTACTTCTTTATCTTCATTGTTTTCTTAAGGAAAAAGCCTTCCATAACTTAAGAAAAAAATAAGAGCAACTTATTTTTAAATCCTAGTGCTTGGGTGTTTGCTGCTCTCTACCAGTAAGAAACTAAGAATGCTGCTTTTTGTAAGTTTTGCAAAAACATGAAAGTAGCATAAAATTGTTTCATTATCTTTTCACTCTCACTCAACTATAATTGTGCTCATTTTCAGTTATCAAAATAATCTTCATCATAAAACTTTAGAAAGCACAGAAAAGGCTAAAGAATTAAAATTTAAAATTTTTAAACTTCTTTACAAGCCCACCATGAACATTTGATACTTTCTTCCAATTCGTTTCAACAAAACTTTATTTTAAATTAGCAGAGTAATGTACATAATTATGTTTACTCCTTTTGGACAACTGATGTTATAGTCTGAGCATTTTCCAGTGTTATTAAATATTTTTCAAAAACACAATTTTTATTTGTTATGTGATGTTCTTTCCAGGAAATAGAGTAAAACATAAATTTTGTTTTTCTTTTTGCATTTAACTTTGAAATGTTTTAAATTTATGAATTATAAAATAATAATACAGAGACAAACAGTTTACCTGAGTCTTTGTCTACACTTGTATATATCACTGATGTTTCTGTTAGATCAATTTATGAAGACATCCCCACCTCAGCCCGCCCATCCTCATATCATTTCAAATGTGTTTTAAAGGCTGGGCATGGTGGCTCATGCCTGTAATCCCCACAGCTAAGAAGCTGAGGCAGGAGGATCGCAGGTTCAAAGCCAGACTCAGCAACCTAGCAAGGCCTTAAGCAACTCAGCAAGACCTTATCTCTAAATAAAACATGAAAAAGGGCTGAGGATGTGGCTCAGTGGTAAAGCACCCTAAGTTCAATGCCTGGTATTAAAAAAAAAAAAAAGTGTTTTAAAGAAAAAGAATTGGATCATTTATCTAATACTTGAGTTTTCAGCTTCCCTGTACACAGAGAGCTTTAACAGAATTGCCATTAAATGAGAGAAGTCTATTTCACTGGATTTCAAACATATTGATTTCCTTTGAATGCATCAAAGATCAGATAATAAAAACAATTTTTTTATTGAATAAAGGTACCCAGCATCATTTTCCTTCCCTTATTTTTGCATAAACATAGATGTCAGCAAGCGGTGTCTATTGCTGTTATAACAACCAACTTTTCCTTCCTTTAACTTTCAATTCTGCAAACCAAAATAGATGCTCCAATTATGTCACCTGAATATATATTGGCCATTTATTTATTACATATCAACTACAGTCTTTGCATTGGGATAAGCATTTGTCCTTTCCAAAACATCTGAAATACTTTTTCTTGTACTGTAATACTTACACTTTTGTTTTTATTCTTTTCAGATTTGTAAATTGGGACTCAAGAGGTACAGCATTTTCCCATCTATGAATACCAAAATTCTTGCTCTTATTGCTATATTGTTTTAAATTATTTTCTTACTTAAAATTTATTTTTGATTTTTTAAATTGACATATAATAATTTTACATAAGTTACAGTGTGATATTTCTGTACATGTACACGTTGTGTAATGATCAACTCAGGATATTTAGTTCATCTACTATCTCAAACATTTACCATTTTTTTTTTACAGTGGCAACATTCAAACTCCTCTATTAAAGCTATTTTGATTTACATAACACAATATCATTAATTATAATCATCTTTCTATATAATAGTCTAGCAGAAATTATGCATCTTCACTAGCTGTACTTTTGTACTCATTAACGAATCTCTCCCCATCTCCCCTCTCTCCTACCCTCCCCCAGTCTTTGGAAACAACTATTCTACTCTTGGCACCTATGAGCTCAGCTTTTAAAAACTCTTCATATAAGTGAAATCACATGATATTTATCTTTCTAAGCCTGGTTCTTTTTAATTATTATGATCTCCAGGTCCATCCATGTTGTTGAAAATGACAAGATTTTATTCTTTTTTAATTGCTGGATAAGTATCCCAGAAAGTGAGTGTATTTTTTTTTTTTTTATGTGCCACATTTTCACTTAGATTGGTTCCATTTCTTGACTCTTGTGAATAGTGTTGCAATAAACATATGATGAGTACAGATGTCTTTTCAACATAATGACTTCATAGCCTTGGTATATAAACCCAATACTGGGAATGCTAGGCCATATGATAGGTCTAGTTTTAATTTTTTGAGGAACCTCCCCAGTTTTCTATAATGGCTGTAATTTAATTCCCATGAACCATGTATAAGAGTTCCCCTTTCTCTACATCCCCACAGCATTTGTTATCTGTTGTCTACTTGGTAAAAGCCATTCTAACTAATTCTAAGTAGAGAAAGTGACATCTCATTATAGTTTTGATTTGTGTCTTCATAATATTAAACATTTTTTGCTATTTTTTTCCCATATATATCTTGGCCATTTGGATGTTTTCTACCGAGACCTATTCAGAACTTTTGCACTTTCTAATTTTTCAATCACATTGTTTTTTTCTTATTGTTCTTGACTTGTTTGTTCCTGTATGTTTTTTACATTAACTCCTTGTCAAATATATAGTTTGTGAATACTTTCTTCCATTCTATAGTTTGCCTCTTAACTTTGTTGTTTATTTCCTTTGTGCTGCAGAAACTTTTTAGTTTGATGTAATCCCATGTGTTGATTTTTGATTTTTGCTTTTATTACCTGGGCTTTGAAGTTATATTCAAAAACTTTTTGCCTAGACCAACATCCTAAAGCATTTCCCCTATGTTTTCTTCTAGTCATTAAACTGTGACTTTGAAAATTTGCAAAGAAACCTGAAATTCTCTATCTCTTGAACATTTTTCTATAGAAAAAAAAAAGGGGGAGTGCAGAAAGTGAATCCTACATATACAGGCATGGGATTACATTTTCTTACTATGAAGAATAAAGAACTCCTGGCAATAAGTAAATGCCTATTTCAATTACAAGGAAGATGTTTTGCCAGAGTCTCTGACCTAATCATCAGCATATAAAATCCAAATGCAAGGTATGCATGAATGTGTCTGAAAGTTTTAGAGTTTGAAAAAGATAACTGGTAAAAAAAAAAAAAAAAAAAAAATATATATATATATATATATATATATATATATATATATACCAAATACATTGGCAAAAGCAAATACCACGAGCAACAATAGATAAAAGCATAATTCTAGAAGATGAAAAGGAACAATATTTAATACTAGATGTTGAAAACATTAAATTTGGTAGAATTAATATTGAATATATTGAAGTGAATTTTTAAAAATACTGTTCAGGAAATTGGTTAGGAAGCTCTGTCAGGCCAGAGTACAGAATGGCAATGGAAGAGAATTCCAGGCAAAAATATATATGTACTTTAGATTTTACAAATCAATTCAAAAGACAGAGAAAAATAATTATTAAAATCCTGTATCCAAGAGCAATTTAAACATATTTCAAAATAAGTGAAAATGTATCCAAATCACATAATACTAAAAGAAACTATAGATGTAGTTACAGAAACTTTGAGAGTAATATTTTAAAAATCAAGTGTAATTAGAAAATAATAAGGTTCAAGGGAGAAAATGTCCCATTTTTAAGAGTATTAAAATTTCCCAAACTATAATATTCAATAATATAGGCATCAATACCCATAAATATTCAAAATGGATTACTAAAAAAATCATCTTCAGCTCATTCAGAAATAAATCTAAAAATTAGTAGTAGTAGACTCTTCTATTATTTATTTGTTTTTATCATTTTATCGTGTATTAAATTATATAAAATATATTCTTACAAAATAGGTGAAATAAAGTTTAAAGAAAGCTTTAAGAAGATGATATTTCAAAAAAATATCCTGAACACAGAGAACATCAACCTGTTTACACAGCCCTTGTTAGTTAATTTTGTTACTATAATAAAATACCTGCAATAATTAACTTATAAAGACAAAGCATTTGGAAGTTTTAGTCTATGACTGGTTGGCACCATAGCTTTGGACCTCTGATGAGGTAGCACATCATAGGAGGAGTTTGTGGCAGAGCATACTTACCTCATCAGCCAGGAAGCAAGTGTTGAAAAACAAGGCAAAAAGATTCCACAGTCCCTTTTAGGGGTATGCCCCAATGATCTAAGGACCTCTCTTAAAGCCCTACCCCTTAAAAGTCCACAGCACCTCCCACACTACACCTAAATAAATGTTAGATCCTTTAAATGTGGTCAATGTAAAATATTGTATTTTGATTCAATCAATACATATATTCCAGAAGATAGAAACATGGAATACCAATGGCTCCTGTGAAAAGTACTTTCATTAATAAATAACCATCTACAATTTAACATGTATAAAAATATGTGACTAAAATTAATAATTTAATAATAAATAAACATAATTCAAATATTTTAGAATGTTTTGATGAAAGAATTATCTCAACAATGAGTTATAATTATTTCAAAATATTAATTCAAACCAAGCAAATTAGTAGTGCTAGAGATAAATAAAAGTAATTTAAAACATCCCTTCTTCTTCTTTTGTTTTTTGTTTTTGGTATTGGGGGTTGAACCCAGGAGTGCTCTACCACTGAGCTACATCCCCAGTCCTTTTTAATATATTTTTTACTCTTACTAAAAGTCGCAATCCTCCTGCCCCTGTTTACTGAGTAGCTGGGATTACAGGTGTCCACCAACATACCCCAAATCATTAACACTTCTTTAAGGAGTATACAGTCCACATGAAGAATCCAAGAAATAGAATTAGAAATAAAACAATTTGTTAATTATTGGAATATTATTAAGTAATATTTGGAGTATTGCTTTCAATTCATTCCACCTTATATCAAAAAAAACTATAATTATTTAATATAAAGAATGTATTACAGGCTGTCTTTTCTCCAATGAATGTTTTTGGCACCTTTTTCTAATATAAGATAACTGTAGAGACCCAGAATAGCCAAAGCAATTCCTAGCAAGAGGAGTGAAGCTGGTGGCATTACTATTCAGACCTTAAATTGTACTACAAAGCAATAGTAACAAAAACAGCATGGTATTGGCACCAAAATAGACTGGTAGACCAAGGATACAGAATAGAGGACACAGAGACTAATGCATGTAATTTCAGTTATCTTATATTAGACAAAGGTGCCAAAAATGTACATTGGAGAAAAGATAGCCTCTTCGACAAATGGTGCTGGGAAAACTGGAAATCCATATGCAACAAAATGAAATTAAACCTCTATCTCTCACCATGCACAAAACTCAACTCAAAGTGGATCAAGGATCTAGGAATTATACCAGAGACACTATGCCTAATAGAAGAAAAAGTAAGTTCTCATCTCCAACATGTCAGACTAGGCCCCAAGTTCCTTAATAAGACTCCTGTAGCACAAGAATTAATATCAAGAATCAATAAATGGGATAGATTCAAACTAAAAAGCTTCTTCTCAGCAAAAGAAACAAATCAGTGAGGTGAATAGAGAGCCTACAGAATGGGAGCAAATCTTTACCACAAGCATATCAGATAGAACACTAACCTCAAGGATTTATAAAGCTCTCAAAAGCCTTAACACTAAAAAAACAAATAACCCAATCAATAAATGGGCCAAGGAATTAAATAGACACTTCTCAGAAGATGATATACAATCAATCAACAAATTTGTGAAAAAGTGTTCAACATCTCTAGTGATTAGAGAAATACAAATTTAAACAATTTTAATATTTCATCTTACTCCAGTCAGAATGGCAGCTATCAAAGAAACAAATAACAATAAATGTTGGTGAGGATGTTGGGGAAAAGGCACACTCTTACATTGCTGGTGGAACTACAAATTGGTGAAGCCAATCTGAAAAGTATTATGGCGATTCCTAGGAAAACTTTGAATGGAACCACCATTTGACCCAGCTATCCCACTCCTTGGTCTATTCCCAAACGACTTAAAAACAGCTTACTACAGGGACCCACCCACATCAATGTTTATAGCAGCACAATTCACAATAGCTAGATTGTAGAACCAACCCAGATGCCCATCAGCAGATGCATGGATAGGGAAACTTTGGTATATATACACAATAGAACACTACTCAGCACTAAAAGAGAATAAAATCATGGCATTTGCAGGTAAATGGATGGAGCTGGAGAAAATAATCCTAAGTGAAATTAGCCAATCCCCAAAAAACCAAAGGTCAAATGATCTCTTTTTTATGAAGATACTAACTCATAAAGGCAAGGGAGGTGGGATGAGAGGAATGAAAGAACTTTAAGTAGAACAAACAGGGAGAAGGGAGGGAAGGGTGCAAGGGATAGGAATAATGGTAGAATGAGTTAGCCATCATTACCCTAAGTACATGTATGAAGACACAATTGTTGTAAAAATACTTTATATAAAACCAGCAACCTGAAAAATTGTGCTCTTTATATGTAATATGAAATGAATTACACTCTGCAACATGTATAACAAATTAGAATAAAAATTTAAAAAATAAAAAACAAATGTATTACAGACCTCTGCTTGAGTGCAGCCTGGCTCAAGTCAGTCCCACTGACTTGAGAGCCCGAGTGCAGGCAACACAAGGACAGCCCAGCCGAACTCGGAGTGCAAGAGGGCCAAGGACAGCCTCAGGATCTCCATTTGAGTGCGGCCAGGCCCAGATCAGCCCCCACTGACTTCTGCTTGAGCGGGGCCAGGCCCAGGTCAGCCTGGCTGAAACCTGTGGAGCCCAGGCAGGCCTAGGACAGCTTCATTGACCTCCACTCAGAGGACCACTCTTCCAAACAGCAGACCACCACAGGAGCTCAGATTCAACCAGTTTGGCCCTCACCAACCTGAGTGGGACCCAGTCCCAGTGTAGGTCCAGAGTCCACTACCCCTGGGACCACCTGGGACCACAAGCCTAACCCACTTCCATCTTGAGACACTGCAGACATAGCCATAGCCTTCCCCATGCAGTAGCCCCTACCTTTTGACAACAGACAGGGCCTAAAGCAGCTGCATCTCAGAGCAGGCATCCCAAAGACATTGTAAGGCCCACCCTTTCAACCCCATCTCTGGAAGACGCTGCACTCATGTTGGGGCACCTTCACTGTTATCTCGAGTTACCTCTGCTACTGCCTACACCACCTTTAGTTGCAGTAGCATAAATCGAGGGACACCTGCAAGTTCAGAAAGCCCAACATTAAAGTGAGGCACAGACAATGTGCCTGGATATTATAAGAATATGGTGTAGAAACTATAATATCTCAGATCTACATTCACAGGTACATGGATGAAGTTGGAGAATATAATGCTAAGTGAAGTTAGCCAATCCCCAAAAGCCAAATGCTGCATGTTTTCTCTGATATAAGGAGGCCGATTCACAGTGGGGTTGGGCCAGGGAGCATAGGAGGATTAGAGGAACACCAGAATGGCCAATGGGGAGAGAGGGCAAGGGAGGGGGCAAAAGGGTGAAGAAGAAAAAAAATGGTAGAATGAGATGGATATCATTACCCTAAGTGCATGTATGAAGACATGAATGGTGTGAATATACTTTGTAAACAACCAAAGATATGTAAAAATGTGCTCTATAAGCATAATATGAAATGTAATGCAGATGTTGTCATTTATAACAACTTAGAATAAAAAATAAATAATTAAAAAAAAAAAAGTATTACAGTATTCTCTATGTAATCCAGACTCTGTCTACTATAAAACAGTATTAGTATCCTCATTTTATAAATGCAACCACTAAAGTGAGATTTTAAAAAAAAAAAAAATTACTTACCCATAAATAGCTAGTCAGTGATAAAGTTGAGAGAGGAATACAGATCTATATGCCTTGAAATTACTGCTCTAAAAAAATAGTGATATGATGCATATAAATTAGTAAATATTAAAATATATTCTGCTTAGCCAGTGTTCCACAGGATATTAGTAAGTATTATACACCAGCAGAATGTGGTGGCACATCCCTGTATTCCTAGTAACTCAGGAGGCTGTGTCAGGAGGATGGCAACTTTGAGGTCAGTCTGCGAAACTCAGCCAGACCCTCTCTCAAAATAAAGAATAAAAATGGCTGGGGATGTATCTCAGTGGTTGAGTGCCCCAGTACCACACACCAGGAGTACTCTACACCCTAAAATCTGCAGTTAAATAATTTTGAGGAAGATTAGCTAAAGCAAAATTAACAGGTATTTATCATTACCACAAAGCCTCTCTAATACTCTGATTTGCATTATAAGCCTTCTAAAGAATGATCTCTCAGGTAGGGTTTTCAAATGTATTTTGATCTCAAAAGCTTTTTATCTTCATTGAAAATCATGAGGAACTAGTATTCCATGGAAGACCCACTGGGAAACTGGCATACTGGAAGACCAAGAAAAATCTAAACATCAGGAATTAGAAATAGTCAGCAAGGACAGAAGTGGGCTTTGGAGGGCACAGGAAAACTATTTGGACATATTTGTCTCATCAAATAAAGACATAGTATTTAATTGAAAGAAAGATCTAGATCTGATGCATAGAAGCTACTAGGAGACAGATATATCACCTGGATATAAGATTTCAATTGGAGTTTAAATTTTTGTGTGTGTGTGCAACACATACATGTACACAGGTAACATACATATGTAACAAAGGTAACATTACTTGTAAAAGGTGCTATTCAAGTGATTTCTATACCAGGTTAAAGGTCAGAGAACATCTCTAACATCCCTTTTCAGCTCTTATATTTGATGGTTTATTTGTAGTAATTGTCAATGAGGTTTTTTTTATACTTTGTTCTTTGACTAGCCACCCATTTGAGTACAGTTCTCAATTAAGCATCTTTCAACAGAATACATAAAGGTTATCTGTCAGGACCTGTTGCTAAAGAACCGTTTTACCTCAAAATACACACAAGAAGACACATAGGATTTACACTTTTGTACCAGTGAAAAGTAAAGCAGCTCTCCCCTGACATATAGAAGATCAAATGATTTAAATCATCCTATTCAAGAATTTCATGTGTGCAGAATAAAATAGCAATTTCCTAGGTGAAGGACAAATTTGCAGCATGAAAAGACCTAGAAAGCCCAATGGGAATCCATTTAGTATAAGGATTGGTGTCAAGAGTAGGAAGAAATGTTCTAGATCAAAATTACTCTTACTTTTCTATGTTTCTGCACCTAGTTCAAAGTGTCATTACCCCCAAATAAAGCAGGATTCGACAGATCACATAGTTATCAACAACTTTTAACTAGGATTTAACATTTGCAGAAAACACAAGTTAGATATAAAGTTATTACCTATTTGTGTATTCCTTGATGATCTGATATATACTGATCTTAATTGTTTCATTTTCAAATCGAATGTTGCTCTTATCCTTGTATATTCTGAATTCAGCTGCTGTCACTGCTTCTCCATGAGGAATTTGAGTAAGATCGAACCGAAATTCTTTGTAATGCCTTCGTTGGTGAGAAAAATCCTTGTCTCTTTCAACTGAACAAAAAAAAAAAAAAAAAAAAAAAAAAAAAACAGAAGAAGAAGAAGAAAGAGAAAAAGTTAGCCCTTTATAAAATATGGAAATTCTCTACCTTTGAAAATGAAAACAAACAAGCAGGATAGTATAAAAACTGAGAAAACACTAAAACCACAGACTCGTATGTGTTTCCAGCTAAAGGAAATTCCACAAACCAACAGCCTTTAGTTCAAAAGCAGTGTAACCTCTGTGGTTTTATACAAATTCCAGGATCCTAAAGGAAAGGCTATCCAAAACGTTTTTTTTTAAATGAAGGTGGTAAAGTGATTACCAGTATGTTTCAAGTACCAGAACACAGAAGGTTTCATTCAGGAATTAGGATGTCATAGAAACCTCCAGAGTTCCAGGTAAATCAGTGTTGAATTTAGCACAGTGGGGAAAATAGGAAGGAGAGCTAAGGAGCTGGAGGCACAAAGAACTGTGTTAGTAAATGCAACAAATTATTCTTTATAGAAAATACTATATTTTAATTTAAATTTACTTTATAGAAAATACTATATTTTAATTTAAATTTACTTTTAACTGATATCAAAACCCCAAACTATAGATATTAATGAGGTACCATGTGATGTTTTATACATGTATACATTGTATAATTTGTTTATATCAAGTTAAATATATTTCCTCAGATATTTATCATTTCTTTATGGTGAAAACATTGAAAGTCCTTTCCTGCAGCGTTTTGAGATAAACAGAACATCTTTGTTATCTAGATTCATCCATGTGCACAAGCCCAGCTGTTTATTCCTGCCCAGCTGTAACTTCATACCCAAAAGATTATTTCTTGAACATCTCCCCCCACAGAAGTTTCTCTCCTTCAGCAAATGGAATCTTCTTCTTCTCCTTCTTCCTCCTTTATCCCTCTTTCCTCTTTCCTCTTCCCTCTCCTATCTTCTCCTTCCCTCCCTCCCTCCTCTTCTTCTTCCTCAGCCTCCTTCTTCTTCTCCTGTCACTTTTTATAAATTCTTTCTCCTGGTGCAGTATAAAATCTTCCAAAGTCTTCTGTCTCTTCTTACTCAGAATTGAGAGGGGAACCTAGCTTCCCACTTTGGCAACCTTACTACCAAATGAAGTCAAATAAATATTTCTCTTGAGAATTTAAAGAATGATGAAGGATTTAGGACAGTAAATGCCAGGTATATTAAGTCATTTGGTTAGAAAGCATATTGCCTTATATAGTGTACATTTAGAACATACCAGAAGCTTTCTTAATGAGGTACCCATGCAAAGGATTCATTCATGAAATAGATTATCATTTGATTGAGCTAAGCTTTATAGTATTGGTAGATTTCTCAAAATCTCAAGTATCTCAGATACTATAGGACAGTGTTACAAAAAGTCCATTCAAGGCCCTACTTTCAAGGTATTGTATAGCCTATAGCAATTAAAATTTTTTCCAATGACGTATTTTATGGCTAAAATTGTGTCGCAAGTGGTACTAATGAATTCAAAGCTTCAAAACATTTGATTAAGATAAAGATATCTTTAGAAGATCAATTGAAATTATGTTAACACTGTCATAAATACATGATACTTGAGAATCTAAGAGGAAGAATTAGCTAAGGGAGAGTGTTGCTGCCTGAAGTGATTGTCGCTTGGAGCAATGAAGCCGCAGGAATAAGTTTAGAGGCAGACTGGAAACGAACAGGCTCTTTATTTTGGTAGCTTCTCTCTCTGGCTCTAACAACAACTCCCGCACACCAAAACCACACTCGTCTAACTAACCAACAACCAATGGCGCCTACCCGATCTGCCAAGTCCTAGCTCAAGTCTCGCAAGATCCCGGGCCAAGTCCCGCGAGACCACAGAAGGCGGCAATGCCCAAACATCTCTATGGCCCAACCGCAATCTCAGCCATCTCCCCAATCAGGGCTCTTGCAGGAGAGAGAAGATTGTGACCATCTGGGAACATCCCAAGAAACTGCATTCCAGGGACAGCTCAGTGACTGAGGGAAAGCTCAGGACCAGGGAACACACAAAGTCCTTGCCTTCATCCTCCACAAAGCCTCTGGTTTATTTTCTCCAAAAAAGTAGGATGTGGTTTAGGACAACAGAAGCTGCACCTCAGACACCCAAGCTACACACAGAAGTAAGTCACATCTGAAGGCTTGTATGTCCTAGGGTGCTCTGGCAGGGATGCTGTCTTGGTCTCTCAGCCTCACCCTAACACCACCTCACAGGAGTCAAGAAATTTTGTTTTCTTAAAATAATATTATTATCTTATTCCTAGGGAGGCCCATTTCTAGAGGGATCATTAATCAATTTTTCTCTAAATAAGAATGAAAATTCCATTTTTAAAATTTATTCATTTTAGTTATATACAGCATCAGGACGTACTCTGACATTGTCACAAAAACTTTAAACACAACCCACTCTGATTCAGTCCCCAGCACTCCCTCCAACCCGCTTTCCTCCCTCCACTACAATCCATTTACAATTTACTTTCTTTTCTTTTTTTCTTTCTTTTTTAATTAGCGTCCTGTGTGTGTACATGATGCTGGGACCCACCTTGCCACATTCTTTTTTTTTTTTTTTTTTTTTTTTTTTTGGTACTGGGATTGAACTCAGCGGCACTAGACCACTGGGCCACATCCCCAGCCCTTTTTTGTATCTTATTAGAGACAGGGAGGGTCTCACTGAGTTGCTAAGTGCCTCGCCATTGCTGAGGCTGGCTTTGAACTTGCGATCCTCCTGACTCAGCCTCCCAAAGTGCTGGGATTACAGGCGTGCGCCACCGCGCCCAGCTCCTTGCCACATTCTTGCATGCACATCTGAAAGTTCTGTCAGATTCATTCTCCTGTTCTTCCCTTTTCCTGTTTTCCTTTTTTCTTCCTCCTCAATCCCCTTCATCTACTCTACTGATCTTTCCTCTATTTTAATGAAATTCCCTTTCCCTTTTCCTTTCCCTTTCTTTCTCTCTTTAATTTTGTTTGTTTGTTTTAGGATGTAAAATTCTATAATTTACATTTTTTTTCTTCCTAATTTTCTGCTAGCAATAGTGCATACTTCTATAAGCACTTCATCTTCCTTTTCTCCATTCTTTGCCTAATACACAGGAAAGAGAATTTTTTTTATAGTTTTTAGTTGTCAATGGGCCTTTATTTTTATTTATTTATATGCGGTGCTGAGGATCAAACCCAGCGCCTCACACATGCTAGGCAAGTGCTCTACCACTAAGCCACAACCGCAACTCCATGGAAAGAGAAATTTTAAAGTGTAGAAAATACCTACTAATTGGATATCTAATACCTAAGTGTGCACATATGAATATTAAAACTAACCAAAAAATTTTGTTTTCAGAGAACTAAATGTAACTCAGCCCCTTCTTATTTTGTGATCCTAAAGTGAAGATGACATTACGTCAGTTTTTAAGTAGCAGTTACATGCCAGATATTATTCTAAGCATTTTGTCATTTTATTACTATTAACTTTGTACTGAAAAATAGCCTTCAACATAAGTTTGATTATTATGCTCATTTTTGAAATAAAGAAACTAAGGAATATTAGGGAATAAATGCCTCACAGATGGATTTGAACCTAAGCATTTGGCCTATGACTCTTAAATGCCAGGATGTGCTGCTTCTACTTGTACGTTACTTTGTCCCATTTTTTTGTTGTTGTTGTTTTTAATACAGATTTAAAGCCTTGCCTTTCCAAGTCTAATATTCAAAAAGTTCTAAAAAATCAAATTTGGCTCTAATCTCATTTGATAAATGAACTGGAAGCTAAGAGATACAAAGTGATTTAAAGCTTCTGTCTATCCTAGTTTATTTAAATCTTTATCTCTTTGTTGTAGAAATGTTCATGTGTTTGCCTAGTTGCTCTGTCCCTGCCCCCACTTACGGAGTTTCATACATCATGATATATGTACCAATTAAGCATTATTATTTTTTTCTCCATTGAGAAACACAATGTTCAAAATTCTAAGTGATAACAGCAATTATTCAATTTTCTCATTAATGATAAATTCTATATTTGAAATTTAAACCAAAAAAACTAACAGTCCTAGGAATAAGTGCTGGGACATTAATTTCTTAGGATCCCATCTAAAGTGTGCACCTGCATAATGCAGATGAGTATTGAATTTATGTTGTGTAAAGTCATCTACTGTTCTGGATCCCATGTGAGATGTGAGTGTAATAAAGTGGAAAGCTAGAATTTCAGCTGTTATTATAAAATTTCAGTTTTCTAATCCAGGCTATTTAACCTAAACCCTTAAGGGGACAAATTTTCAAAGAGTTTAATAAAATTTTGCATGAAATATACCACACAGAATAAAGTGGCATTGCAGATTTGTCTAGTGATTCAGATTTCTAGATCCTATTGCTTTGAATCATAATTGCAACAATAAATTCCATGGGACATGCTGGAGTGAGTAATGGAATAAGACTTGTATTTATATAGCCTTGCACTCCTAATGATGGCCACAAATATTCAACAGGGTAATCTCAGTTACCTCAAATAGTAATGCCAGGGAGGTGGCAAATATTAATATCCTTGACTTAAAAATAAGAAATTGGGTGATGACAGCTAGGCAATAACAGATGTCTGTCTCCTAAAGCTCATTATAAATCCTTATTAATGCCCATACCACCTATGTAGTGACAGCCTACTCTTCTGCACTTAGAGACTAGTGCATTGTTAGTATATTTAAGCAATGTCATCCAGGAGTACACAAGGAAGTAAAAAGGAGGCTAGAGAACAAGGGGTTCTCCTGATATGTACTTAGCATCTAACAAACACAATACCTAATCCAGACAAGGTGGATGACAGTTGTTAGTAGAATAAAGGATTGCATGAATAGTCCCAAACTCCAGTCCTCTCTTTCCAGTGTGATCTTGCTGCATTCCCCCACTAGCTGGAGGCACAGTAACTTCTTTAAGTATTGTTTGTATGACACATGTCTCATTTAACTCTCACAGTCCTAGTTATGTCTATCAGATTTATAACTTGCCCAAAAAACCAAAATTTATAATTGGAAGGTTAAAGATTCCATCCCAGGGACAAGATTTTCAATTCCCCTCATAAATACAACTCTAAGTGTTTTTCTGGATGTCGTTTTGTTGGTAGTTTTATTAATCTGACTGTTTCTTGGGAAAGTTAACCATTTTATTTTTAATGCTTTTGTTCTTCTCTCTCCAAAGAATGCTGGCCCCTAAGATATTTCTACAATAGGGAATACCACTCTTTATGGACTCTGTTCATTCTTCATTAACACTCTTCCAGTTTTATCTTAGCAAGTAAATGTTTTCTATTCTGAGGCTCCATAAAAGCCTGAGTCCTGTTTGGTATTAGAAAAGTCTTGTACTCACTGATCAAAAACAAACAAATAAAATAAAAACAACCAACCAACAAAAGCAGGAGGGTTAACTCATTCAGATCCAGACTTACCCAAGGGGTTGGACATAGTGTGGAGACTTACTAAGATCTACTGCTTCTCTAGTGGAGACTATTCCTTTATCCAGACCATTAATATTATTTCTCTCATGTGAACAAGAAATAGGTTTTAGGAACAAGTATAGCTACACACACTGTATCAATCAATTCACCCATCATCCCTGTATCTAAAAAAAGCATATACCTGTCTAAATTTTCATATCATATATAAAGCTTAAAATGGTACATTTTATTTCTTAGATGAGATTATCATGTGGATAATCATACATTTCAGCAACTGATGGTTGCAAATTGTACTCTCTAAAATATATAATATGTACATATATTTATATTCATATGTGAGTACATGTAAATATGTATGCATATATACATATATTAAGCTGTTTTACTACACACAAACTCACAGAAAATAATCCATCAAAAGATCAGCAAAATTTAAACATTTTACCACCCAAATCATCATCATCATCATCATCATCATGGTTGTGGTAAATACACTTTTTTCTGCTTCTAAGAATTTATGCATACCCTAAACTTCCATTTCTGTGAGACCACAGCTAGCTAGAGCAACAGAAAACTGAATTACACTGGAAGAAAAAGAGAAATAACTTATTACTATGTTTTGATGTTAAAAAGACAGAATATCAAAGAAAGAAAACAGTAAAATTTTGAATCAAAAGATTCAAATTCAGCCAAGTGTGGTGCTGCATGCCTGTATTCCCAGCTACTCAGTAGGCTGAGATATGAGGATGGCAAGTTCAAAGCCAACCTAGGCAACTTAATAAGACCCTGTCTCAAAATATAAAAAATAAATAAATAAATAAATAAAAAGGCTGGTTCAGTGGCTGGTTCAGTGGTGGAGCATTTGTCTACCATGCACAAGTCCCTGGGTTCAATCCCCAGTAGTAAAAAAAAAAAAAATTCACATTCCATGATTAATGGACTGATAGTAACAGGAAGCAGGATTGCCTTTCTATAAGCACCAAACTACATCATAAGTGCTCTAAATTGCCAAAATTCTGCAAAGATTAAACTTCTAAGACACATACTGAAACCTTTTATTATTGAGATATAACAGAATTTAATGACTGATTTAAAGTCTTTGTTTCTCCAAACAGATACCTCTCTAGATGACTTTGTAACTAATAGAAATTTTGAATAGAAATGTCCTGTGCTAAATATTTTCCTGTCTACAGTATCTGAAAACTAGAATTAATTAAAAGAAGATTACAATTTTATCTACTTAGTGATTTATGTGCAGTTTTAAGAAGATGCATTCATGGGCAATCAGTCTTAATCTCCCACACAAGAGCTGTAAGTTAGAATCAGTAGCTGCAGGCAAAGATAGCATTCTCCCAGGAGCCTAGCCAGCTGTTGAAAGAATACAGATTCTTGTTTGCTGCTGAGTGCAAAAAATCATTAAGAGATTACTCACAGAATTATTACTTATCTGTGTCACATTTTAAAAGAAAAAGGAAAAAAAAAAAGAGTAATGCTATCATGTGACTACCAAGATGTATCACTTTGCAAGACATCCTTCACTGACAAGTCCACCGAGAAACATAAACTTGGCCCTATAAAGACCTATTTATTGGTTAGTGAATGCATATGTACATGTTTTGTACGAATGGATAACCATTCCAGAGAGTGTGGTAAACTGCAGATTCCAGAAGTCCTGAGAGCCTTTTAACAACAGTAACGTGTGACCTGAACAAAAGCAAATGACCCCTGAAAGTTTTGTTTCAAAGAACAATTTCAATTGGTATTCAAATTTTTGGTAGTTGAAATACTCTTGCTCACACATGCTCCATTAATACAGTTTTATAAAGAAGGAAAATATCAAAACAAAGGATGACACTTAAATAATTTAAATAATCTGATATCTAAAAAAAAAAGATGTCAAAGTCAGTATAAAATGAAACACATATATTTTGAAATTTCAATGTTTATGTTATTTTGCTTTTAAAAATATAAACAAGTAAAGAGCACAAAGAATTAAGTCTTGTATAAATAAATCTTTGGAATTGAAATAAAGATGGTTCATAATTATTCCTGCTTTCCTTATATTACACTGACCCAGCACTGAGCCCTCCTCAGGGATTATTTAGGATACTATAATGATAATAGCTAAACATATCAAGAACTGGTATGAAATTTGATACATTCAACAATTAAATCAGTCATAAACAAAACAATTAATCTATGATTGATATAATAAAATTAATATATTCCAAATGTTCTTTTCTTCTCCTTCATTTGATCTAACAAGATACAGTCCCCATTATTTCTCCCAAGATACAAAGGAAAAAACACAATAATTTCTTCAACATCACAGTTAACTACGAAGCTATGAATAGCTTATAGGTTTTGTTTATGCCATAGTTTCAAAGAGTAATGTCTGCTATTTCTGCCTCAAGGCAAAAGTTTTTCTCTATCATCCTAAGATCAATATTTCTACTTGATCCCAGTCTCCCATGCCCATTCTTCTGCTTTCTCTTTTGTATTTAGCTTCTCTCTCCTCCTTATGTCAATGCCCTGAAGAAAATAGAGCACTGGGAATATCCCTTAGGTAAATAAATTTGGGTTTCTTTACTTGTTTCAATACATGTTGTTATAATTTGGATATAAAGAGTCCACCAAAGACTCATCTGCTGAAGACTTTGTTTCCCAATGCAGCAACATTCAAGGTGGAAATTTTGGGGAGTGATTGGATCATGAAGACTCTGACCTCATCAATGGACTGATCCATTGAGGAGATGGTAGAAACTGTAGGAGGTGGAGCCTAGATGAAAGGACTAAGCTCTTAGGGGTGTGTCCCTGACCTCTTCCTCTCCTGCTCTCTCCGTTCCCTGCTGTCATGAGCTGAGGAGCTTTTCTCCACCATGTCCTTCCACCATAATTCTGCCTCACTTCAGCCCCAAGGCAATGGAGCCAGCTGATAATAGACTGAAACTTCTGAAACTATGAGACAAAATAAATCTTTCCTCCTTCTAAGTTGTTTATATCAGGTATTTTGTCACCCCAATGAAAATTTGACTAACACATGTCATGGGACAGTTACCACAGAGAATCTCAGTGCAAAGGTATTAGAAAGGGTTTGTTTGGGATTATTTTAAGGAAATGGTAGAAGGCTATCAGAGGCAGAGTTTTACTGAGGACTGTATTTTTTTTTAATTTTTTTATTATTTATTTACTTATTCATCATGCACAAGTATAGTATCTTTTTACATACAACTGCTTGTATACAAAGTATATAAGTACCATTCAGATCTTCAATCATGCATTTAGGATAATGATATCCATCTCATTCAACCACCAATTTTTTTCCAACTCCCCCCTTACTCCCTCCCTCCCCTCCCTTTCCGTTGACCATTCTAGTGTTCCTCTGATCCTATGTACCCCCTTCCAACAACTCTGTGAACCAGCCTCCTTATATCAGAGAAAACATTCGGTACTTGGATTTTTGAGATTGACTAATTTCACTTAGCATTATATTCTCCAACTTCATCCATTTACCTGCAAATGCCATTATTTTATTCTCTCTTATTGCTGAGTAAAATTCCATTTTGTATATATACCATATTTTCTTTATCCACTCATCTACTGAGGGGCATCTAGGTTGGTTCCATAACCTAGCTATTGTGAATTGTGCTGCTATAAACATTGAAGTGGCTGTGTCACTGTAATATGCTGTTTTTAAGTCTTTTGGGAATAGACCCAGGAGTGGGATGGCTGGGTCATAGGGTGGTTCCATTCCCATTTTCCCAAGAAATCTCCATACTGCTTTCCATAGCGGTTGCACCATTTTGCAGTCCCACCAGCAATGTATAAGTGTGCCTTTTTCCCCACATCCTCTCCAACATTTATTGTTGTTTGTGTTCTTGATAGCTGCCATTCTGACTGGAGTGAAATGAAATCTTAGAGTAGTTTTGATTTGCATTTCTCTAATTGCCAGTGATGTTGAGCATTTTTTTCATGTATTTGTTGATTAATCGTGTATCTTCTTCTGAGAAGTGTCTTTTCAATTCCTTAGCCCATTTATTGATTGGGTTATTTGCTTTTTTGGTGTTAAGTTTTTTTAGTTCTATATACATTCTAGAAATTAGTGCTCTATCTGATGTGCATGTATTAAATATTTGTTCCCAATTAGTTGGCTCTCTATTCTCACTGATTGTTTCTTTTGCTGAGAAGAAGCTTTTCAGTTTAAATCTATCCCATTCATTAATTCTTGGTAATAGTTCTTGTGCTACAGGATTCTTATTAAGGAACTTGGGGCCTAATCTGACATGTTGGAAATTGGAGCTTACTTTTTCTTCTATTAGGCGTATTGTCTCTGGTCTAATTCCTAGGTCCTTGATCCACTTTGAATTGAATTTTGTGCATGGTGAGAGACAAGGGTTTAATTTCATTTTGTTGCATATGGATTTCCAGTTTTCCCAGCACCATTTGTTGAAGAGGCTATCCTTTCTCCACTGTACATTTTTGGCGCCTTTGTCTAATATAAGATAGCTGAAATTATATGTATTAGTCTCTGTGTCCTCAATTCTGTACCATTGGTCCACCAGTCTGTTTTGGTGCCAATACCATGCTGTTTTTGTTACTATTGCTCTATAGTATAATTTAAAGTCCGGTATGGTGATGCCCCCTGCTTCACTTTTCTTGCTCAGGATTGCTTTGGCTATTCTGGGTCTCTTATTTCTCCAGATGAATTTCATGACTGCTTTTTCTATTTCTTTGAAGAATGACATTGGGATTTTGATTGGAATTGCATTAAATCTGTATAATGTTTTTGGTAGTATGGACTGTATGCTCTGAGAAAGAAGAGGTAATTTTATCATTTGGTATCAAATTTTTCTAGAACATGAGAATAACGGAGGTAGGATAAAGCTGTAATTGGAAAAGAAGCAACAGTCAGTAATGTTATTGAGGAAAGAGAGGGATAATTATTAAAATTTGAACAATGTTCTTATTTTTAAGAACACTGGTCAGATATAATTAAGAAGTGATCTTATTTTTGTATTCCTCCCTCATGGTAACAGAGTTCTTGTCAAATGTGGTTGTTCTGTAACATTGACTGCATTTAATAGGCTAACTGAGGGTGCTATCCCCTCTAGTAACTACAAGACATAGGGGATAAGTCCAGGCATCTCATGGCTGTCAGGTGCTACCTTCCTTTTGTTTCTTATGCACTCATTTTGTTTATTCTAAAAACAGCTTTGTTACTACATTTATCCAACCTGAAATAATTATTAGATGCATGCTCTGAGGTGACCTCTAATAGTTAAGGAGATGTAAAAAGAAAAGACTTAAGAGCTCAAAATGGAAAAGATAAATGGGCCTTTTTCACAGTGTTGTTGTAAAGATTAAATGATATTTCTCATATGACGTGAGAGGAAAGAGAGATGGAGGTGAGAGAAAAAGAGAAAGGGAGGGGGAGGTAATGGGGGAGAGAAGGAAAGAGACACAGAGAGAGAGGGAATCAAACCACAGTACCTAGAAAATAGCAAGTTCTCAAAAAGAAACAGCTGTCACGATAGCTACTTCTGTTACTTTCTACTTGCATTGTAATTATTCAGTCACCTTTTATTTACTATGTGAGTAGTATACTTCAAAGAAGTATCCATATTTTCTGTTTTGCACTTTATCTTTGAGGCGAGCCTGGGAAACATGGTCTCAAAAATAAAAATATAAAGGGCTGGGCAGTTATCTCAGTGGTAGACCACTGCCTAGTCACATGTGAGGCACTGGATTCAATCCTTAGTACCACAAAACAAAAACAAATACATATGTTTATCTATAACAATAGGTTAGACTAATGGTAAGGTAGATTATTTTAAAAATTTTTGTTATTGAGTTTTTTGTTGGTTTTTTTTTTTTTTTTGCTGTAGAATTTTTTATTTATAATTATTTTAAATTATTTTATATATGTATATGTAACTATACTTATGCCATATATATGTATGTGTATGTATATATATATATATATATATCACTATATTTATCCCCTTTGTATTTGCATAGTACTTCAATGTATGAACAGATATAGATATATAGATATATCTATCTATCTATCTATATATATATATATATATATATATATATATATATGTTGGTTTTGTTTTTTTATTGCCCTGCCATGTACTTCAGTTTTCTTTCCTGTTATTCTTTGTTATCAACAAAGTCCTAAATACAGTTATGTTTTTTTTCTCTGGCTGAACATGTGCAGAAGGATTTTCAGAATGTCTGTGTCTAACCAGGAGTAGAATTGTTGGTTCTCTGAATATACACATTTTCAAACATACTAGGCCAAATTGTTTTCTAGATTTCTATCACAATTTATACTCCTACCAGCAGTGAATGTAATTTTTAGAATTTTTTAAATTTTTTTAAACTTTTTTATTTAATCTAATTTGTTATATATGCTTACAGAGTGCAATTCCTTTCATATTATAAAGATATGTAAAGACCACAGTTTTCCAAGTCATTGGTTTTACAGAAAGTATTTTCATACCATTTGAGTTTTTATACGTGCACTTAGTAAAAGACAGCCTCTTCAACAAATGGTGTCGGGAAAACTGGAAATCCTTATATAATAAAATAAAATTAAACCTCTATCTTTCTCCATGCACAAAACTCAACTCAAAGTAGATCAAGGACCTAGGAATTAAACCAGAGACCTTGCACCTAATAGAAGAAAAAGTAGACCCAAATCTCCATCATGTTGGATTAGGCACCAACTTCTTTAAGAAGACCCCTATAGCACAAGAATTAAAACCAAGAATTAATAAATGGGATGGATTCAAACTAAAAAGCTTCTTCTCAGAAAAACAAACAATTAGTGAGGTGAATAGAGAACCTACAGAATGGGAGCAAATTTTTACCACAAGCACATCAGACAGAACATTAACTTCAAGGATATATAAAGCTCTCAAAAACCTTTACACCAAAAAAACAAACAACCCAATCAATAAATGGGCTAGGGAACTGAACAGACACTTCTCAGAAGATGATATACAATCAATCAACAAATATATGAAAAATGTTCAACATCATTAGCAATTAGAGAAATGCAAATCAAAACTACTCTAAGATTTCATCTCACGCCAGTCAGAATGGCAGCTATCAAAAAACAAACAACAATAAATGCTGGCGAGGTTGTGGGGAAAAGGGCACACTCATACATTGCTGGTGGGGCTGCAAATTGGTGCAGCCAATCTGGAAAGCAGTATGGACATTCCTAGGAAAACTTGGAATGGAACCACCATTTGACCCAGCTATCCCACACTTTGGTCTATACCCAAAGGACTTAAAAACAGCTTGTTATTGAGTTTTTCTTAAGTCTATAGGTTAGATATCATACAAAAGTGGATAGATAAAAATAATTAAATTTATTTGATATCTTATTTAGATATTTCACATCTACAAGATGGACCACATAGTAACACATATTTTAATGTTCGTGTATTGAACAGAAACATCAGTAAAAAAAAATTCACTAGTTCGGACACACACCTTTTTATAGGAGACTTAAATTCACTTAGCTATTTTTAAACATATCCTGATATGTAGAATTATTTTGCTATTGATTTATTCTGAGAATTTCATATGACAAAGTATTAATTGGAAGTAAATACAAATATTCAACTCTTGTGAGTTAAATATTAGTATTAAATGTCAAAAACTAGTTCAGAATAAATATAGATGATGGTATTTGATTAATTCATGTTGTATAATGAAAAAAGTCTCCTTAAAGATGAATGAATACATTTACAATGTAAATAATGGATTTCAATCACACTGTGGACAAATATTTGAAAAATTTTCACATTTGCCTGAAAAGAGTCAACAGAAAGGCACCACTCTCTGATAATGACCTTTTGGTAAATATTTACCCCTTGTGTTTTCTTTAGTGGAAAAAACCTGTTCCTTTTATAGATTGTCTGGCAGCTAGAGGTCAACCATTCTTATCTCACCAGATTTCACTTAATGACCTTGTGAATTCTTCTGCTCTGTCAGTAAAATAAAACAGTCCATTTTTTAACCACCTCAAGGTGACAGAGGTTACAGTAAGTCCATGCTCAGTGAAGAACTTTCCTTTACATCTTTAAATCAATGAAATGATAGTTTCTCCACAGTGAGTATTTGTGGTTATCTGACAACAAGAGGTCAAAGGTTTTGTGAGTTTTCTTCTGAAATTGCTCAGTGCCTTCTCTAATGACTGATAATTGAAAACAGACTGGACTATCAAATGTGGTGGGTGACAGATAAGCAGCAGATTAATGCCAATACTTGGTTACAAGACACTAAAAGGTCAGGAGTCACAGGATTAGCTATTGTGCTACTGTGAAAAGACAGACATCAAATGTCTATTACCCTCTAATAGCTCTTTCCCTTCCCTGAAATCCATTCTCACTTCTTTTGGACACAATTTAGAGATAATCTAGATGTCATTTTAAATATGCCATCAAAATGAAGCTTCTTACCCTAAATTTACCAATAGTTAGGATTTGCATATTTTTACTTATATAACAAAGTTTTTATGGCACAATTTTAGTGTATTCAATGTTTATTTTGTAGAACTTTAGGAACATTTTATTCAGAAAAAAATGATTATGCTCAATGAAAACAGTCCTTGAAAAATTTTAAAAGTTGACATATTAAATTGGTTCTGAACTTCTCTATGGAGTATAAAGGAATTGGGTTTAAGACAGAGTTTTCATAGTTTAAAGGATCTGAGATTTTGTAGCTAAACAAATAAATGTCTTTCTCAAATTAACTGTTTCAAAGTTTAAATTGGTTTGATAACTTTTATAGAGTTCACTCAAGTTCAATTTGTGATTCAATCTGTTATTTTGAAACAAAAGCAACTGTAAATTTATTTTTGCCAAATGGGTTGTATCTATGAAGTTTGGCATGTGGAAAGAAATTACAGAGAAATATGATTAGACTTATTGACATATAAAGCTTATAGAAGGAATCTGACATAACTTTCCTATGTACATATATGAATAGACCACAGTGAATGACACCATCATGTACATCCTCAGACTGGGACTCTGATTAAATAAGATATATTCCAATCATGTACAATTTTATCAAAATGGACTCTACTGCCATGTATAACTAAAGGGAAACCAAAAGAAAAGAAAGAAAAGTTATGGGATACAACTACTTGGTTTCTAAGATAAATAAAACTATAGAAATATATTGTATATACACTCCACTATAGTAAGAGCTGATTTTTCCATTCTGTTTAGGCAAGTACTCCAAGTGGCCACTGGTGTTCCATGTTTGTGTCCAAGACGAGATTATTTGTTTTTCTTCTCCCCCAGTAGATTTTAAGCTTGAAAACAGAAGCATTTCTGCTTAGCTCATTACTGTACTCAGCCCCTACTTCAATCCCTATTACACAGTACCTGCTCAGTACATACATACATATATAAAGAATGACTGTAGAAATACATGTCTGGCTTTGAGGGGTGTTTTGTTCGGTTTAGTTTATTGGTTGTCTCAATAAGGAGAGTAAATCCATACCTTGTAATTCCAATTAATTCAAAAGCAGAACCTCTCAAACATCTCTTAAATGAGCCCAACCCATGTTATAAATCAGTATTAGTCCAAAAATATATTTTTTTTCATTTGCTTAAAAGAAATTCAAATAAATAACAATATTTTAGATAGAATCCTAAGGTCATGTTTTCATTTTCAGTTTTATACTATGTGTGTTGGTACTTTAAAAATAAATGTTAGCTTAGGCTAATTATGATCTCTATGATTCCCTAGTCATTTTATTGTACTTGGGGAAGGAGAAAAATTCAAAATAGAAATAATTTTGTTTTTAAGTTGTGGTAATTAATAGAGTTCTATTTAAAATAATTTACAGAATGAATGGTATGTTATACAAGACACTACATATGCTGTTTTTAAAAATAATCTAATTCCTATATGCTCACTGATGTTTCTCACAAAACTTATCAAAAGTTTTGTACATAAAAACAGTTGGGAATTTTACTGCTCTGTGTGTGGGTATGTGTGCATGCATAATTATTCCAAATATTTGGTAATATTCATAATTTGTAAACTTTGAAAATATTGAAAATGGTTGGTTTCCTCAAAAATATGGTTGTTTGTACTATCCAAATCATCCCAGGGATGCAAGACTGGTATAACATTCAAATATCAAAAAATGTAAGCTTCTACACATCCATCATGAGCCCCATACCCACTGCAATTTCCAGAACTTCCAGGACACCAGAGGCAGGAGAGTAGGGTTGGGTGAATGTTTCTATTCCTGGATATGCATGGTCCTTGTCCTCAGCATCACAGCACACAGGCTCCTCCTTTCCTTGTCCTGCCTTGTCTTTCATGCGTCCTCTTTCTATCTTCCACCCACCTTCCTTTCCTTGTTTTCATTCATCCTGTCTTGATGCCTATCTTTCTCTCATTTCTGGTACAGCAACTGCTTAAGTCAACCAAACTATATAGAGGGAGTAAGGATAATTTAAATAGCCCATCTGTAAAATACTCAAAGTAATCCCAAAGTTATGCATATGTGTGCCTAAATGTCTCTGTATAGACATATAAAAAGGTCAGAAGAAATTATCTTAATGATAATTTCAATGTATTCATAGTTACCTCTAGGAAATGGATTCTAAGGGTGAGAAATAGGGTCTTCTACTTTTAACCAGATGCATTCTGATTGTTTGAATTCTTAATATAATTTTATATTAATTTTATTCTGATGAATTTTTAAAATTAGCTTTTAATGGTATCAAAAATATGGTTGTTGTTTTGTGATGTAGATTGTTTATTTTTGCTTGGATGTTACAACTGCTTTTATATGAATGAAGTTTTTCTAATATCATCCTCCAAAGTGAAAGCTCATTTGATCAGTTTTTATATTTATAGCTGGAAACTGGAATACATAGTTTAACAAGTCTTTATTATACATTATTAAAATATGAGTTATATGAATCAATATATTGTATTAAGAGATTTTTTCTGTGACTGGAGACCTACTTCGGAACATGTATAGATTTAATAAAGATATAAGTGCCAGAATCAATAAACAAATCACATAGTCTTCCTACATTTATAATGATCCATTGAATAAGACCACATTGTACTTAGACTTATGGGTCCTTAGTGGCCTCAGGTCACAGTTTCTTCATATGAACAGTCTCAGATTTTGGTTGATCTGGTTTCACACTCCGGGGCTTTTCCTTTGTATAGGGATTTAAGGTCAACCACAAATTCAGCTATGAATCTTTGAGCAGTATATGGTTTTGAGTCTGAATTTACAAACCCTCTTAAGTTTTCATAAGATGCACACCTGGAAGGAACAATAAGTCTTTTGAGATCCGTGTCAAGCCATCTCATTTTGGATTCAAATTTAATAATTTCCTGAATCTCCAATCCAATTTTATATTGGTTATTAGAAAGCTCTTTTTTATGTTTTCATTGTTGAAAGTTTGACTTCACTTTAATTATAATTATCCATAATAAGTAATACCATAATCATCCATCCAACTAACCCATATGTACTATTACATAAAGACCCAAACTCAGCAATAGCAAAAGCTGGATACCAAACTGATTTAAACCGTATTCCTCAAAATGGACAGATATTAGTAAAACCTAGTACCTTCAAAACCAACTATGAAGAACAGATACAAAAAGTATTGTATTTTTGAGCACTAAATGTTTACAAATCAGGTGAATTCTTATATCTCCCTCCATATTCTGTGTTTCTGAATAATTGTGCTGTCCTATATGAGCAGAATTTTGAAAGTTTTCTAGAGAGGGAAAGACAGGATCCTTGATTGGCATCACTAGGCATGGCTAAGAGTATGATAGTACAGTTTACTGACACAGAGGAACAGCAAATATGTGTACGTGGGATGCTGAGTTCCCAAGGTTCTTTCCTTCACTCATTGATAGCCAGCCTTTTTTCTTTTAGGTAAGAGAATGAGAGACCTCTCCTTGAAATCTGACCATACCACAGAAAAGATTGTCTCCATAGAATGTACAAGTAGAATATCTTAAGTGAGCAAATGGCACTGACAAGCTCCATCCATACATGAAGAGCTTCTAATCAGCATTTTAACATCAGGCTATTAAATAAGAGCAGACAACTAAAGATTAATAGATATCTGAGAAAATTTTCTACCTTAAAATATAAATTTTAAAATGGCCTAACTTTTAAAAAGTGGAATTTGAGATAATCCACTAGAAAACTACCATTATATATTTTGAGTGCTAAAAGAAACCGTTGCACCCATGAAACAAATATAAAATGCTACATAAAAGCAATACTTGGCAGTATGGAGATTCCTTGGAAAACTGGGAATGGAACCACCTTATGACCCAACCATCCCACTCAATCTCAAAAATCCAAATACTGAATGTTTTTCTCTGATATAAGGAGGATGATTCACAGTAGTGTTGGGTCGGGGTACATAGGAGGATTAGAGGAACACTAGAAAGGTCAAAGGGGAAGGAGGGGAAGAGAGGGAGCAAGGGGATATGGAGGGGAAAAAAAAGAAGGTGGTAGAATAAAATGGATATCATTATCCTAAATGCATGATTGAAGACTTGAATAGTATGAATATACTTTGTATACAGTGTTATGTAAAAGGATGCTCTATATGTGTATTATGAATTATAATGCATGCTACTGTTATAAATACAACAACTTTGAATAAAAAAAAAAAAAAGAAAGAAATACTGGTGCTAAAATGGTGCCGCTGAAGCAATGGCCACTTGGAGCAACGAAACCGCGGGAAGAAGTTCAGAGGAGAACTGGAAACAAACAACTTTTTATTCTGATAACTTTTCTCTCTGGCTCTAACAACGACTAACACACACCACACACCACAAAAAAATGGTGCTGACCCAATCAGCAATCTCGGCTCAAGTCACTCGAGATCCCAGGCCAAGTCCCGCGAGATTCCGGGCCAAGTCCCATGAGACTATGGAAGGCGATAATGCCCAAATCTCCATGGTCCATAGTCAACCACAATTTAAGCCATCTCCCCAAACAGGGCTCCTACACTAAAACATGTCTTGGAAGTAAAACAGAAATCAACATCAATGTGAAAGATAAGACTTGAAGAAACTGTCAAAATGGAAAAAAATTAGTTAAAGGAGTGGAAAAAAGGTGAGGATGGTTAAAAGAAAGGGAAAAAAGTAGTCCATAATCAACCCAAATAATAGTGTTTCTACAACAAGAGATGAGGAATACTTTGATTCATTGATCTGAAATACAAATTTTCAAGATTCAAAATTGCTGTGTGTTCAGCTCAGTAAACACTCAATGTCATGAAAATTGAGGACACTGGAAGCAGTCAGAAAACTCTGCAAAGTTTCAGAGACAAAAATACAAATTACAAACATAGAAATCACACATCAAAATGGATTTAGACTTCTAAAAAGCAGCACTTCAATCTAGAAGACAAGAGAATAGTGCCTTCAAAATCACAATGGAAAATTAGCCAGTCTTCAACCTAGAATTCAATATCCAATCAAACTATCAAATTTTCATTATAATACGGGGGTACTTCCACACATCAATGGTGTCAAGAATTTGAATCCTAAAAAGCATTTCTTGGTAACTTCCTAAAGAATTTGCTTCACTTTCAAAACAAGGAATTAATTCAGAAAGAATATGAAGACATGGATTTTGGAAAAATAAGGTCCAACACAGAGAAGAATGAAAAATAATTCCCAGAATGCTTATCAAGGAAGATCTCAAATGATAGTTGTGCTCCAGGCACCAAGACAAATAGCCCATACTGGGACAGCGTGACTCAACACTGTTGATCGTGGTGAGCACAGAAGCTGAAAATGCAGAAGAGTTCATATCTTTCACTGTGGGTTGGATAGCTGGTCCATAAGTAACCCTGCCACACAGCTGTCTCCCCAAATTCCCATGGCACACCTCCTCAGAAAGGAGTCTTTAAAATCTATCAAGCAATTGAATCAAAATTTACTCAGATGCTGTGTTTATTTCATCTTCTGGAAACATTCACCCAAATACCTTTACTTAAATATCGAGTTTTGTGCCTCCCATCTGTTTTAATAGTAACTGGTTTAACATTTACTTATGTGTGAAATGTATTTGATAAAATATATCTAATTGAGGAAGAAAAAAATTACTTATCCAAGTTTATATATGTGGAAAATCATGAACCATGGATTCAAATCTAGTTTTAACTGTATCAGTGCCTCTTAAAAAACATTCCATGAGGTTACTACATGGATTTTGAAATTTATCTTTTCATACTGTCCCAATATTTATGCTAATTCCAAAAGGCTACTGTTTTTCAACTTTTCCTTTAAAAATAAATCATAGAGTTGATTTGGAATATCTAACTCTGAAGAGGACTTTCAGTAACTCACATGGCATTGATCACAGTGTAGTCTACTTAGACTCTCCAAAATCCCTCTTTTATTCTTATAATCACACCCAAACACACCAAGAATTGCTCTTGTATATAAAGGGCAAATGTTTTAAAGTTCTGTTTTGTTTTCTCACCTCTTTATGTATGCGCATAGCAGAAAACAAGGCATGACTTTGAAAACATATGAACATCACTTGCCTACATTACTCTTAATGCATAACAAAAACAAAATTATCTCAAACCTAGGAGGTATTTCACATATTTCCAGTTAAAACTAATCTTTCTTTTTTTTATTTTCTTCTCTGAAGGAAACCAGTTAAAACTGAAAATAGCTCTAAGAAGCTATAAATAATCCTGAAATAGAATACAGCAGACAGACAACAGTAAAGGAAATAGTCAAGTAAACTCATTTGAAAGAGAAATTGAATGCATTTGAGAAAATATGGTGTTAATACTCATTATCTAATAAACTTAAGCAAGAGATGTCACAAAATATGATGTACTCAGGACGACAATCTCAGAAGAATAAAGCAAATTCTGTGTTGTTCACTATATGATAACACAGAAACTGAAGACTAGAGTGTCTTCTTTCTTCTTTATCAAAATCATGCAAGATGCCCCATATTTAGTCCTGGAATGATCCATCGAGTTTATGAAGCTCAGGTAGACATTTTGAATATGTAATTTTCAGAGAATCGATAACAAGAATACCAATAAAAATGATAAGTAACATTTATAAGACATTATACTAAATGCTGACAATTTTAGAATAAATAATACTCATTTAGTACAAGAAAAAAAGAGAAGTATAGCCCAAATTTATTGAATGTTTAAGTCACCATTTTAGGCAGAGAAGATTGGGGAACAAAAGGGAAGGTGGGGAAGGAGAGAACAAAAAGTGTTTTTACTGAAGGCAATTAAGAATTACCCTCTGCGAGAGTTAAAATATAGAAGAAACGTAGATCATGAAGAGCAGTACAAAACTAGTGTTAATTAAATTAAGCATTTTCCATCTGTGACTTATGTCTCTCTTATAATATAAAATGGTTCTGTTCTCAAGTCACTTTAGGCTACACTCTGCAAACAGGTATTTCCTTTCTTTCCCTAAATTCTACTTTCCATTCACTCTTACATATATTTTGAGAAAATAACTCCATAAAAATAAATATTATCAATGCTACCTGCATGAGATTGACAAGTAAAACAACATACTCATGTGTAGCATTTCTTGCCACTTGTCTGTGTTATAGAAGGCTGTCTTTACTTTTTGCAGGATGCTGAACTATCACAAAGGAAAATGAGCTCAGCTGGTTCATATATTTCTTTTTCAGGTCAGTGTCCATTCATTTCTATTACATTACAAAAATTCAATTAAATCATCATTTGATTAAACTCTTGCATATGGCAGACACTGTGCTAGATGTCCATGGGAATACACATTTTCCTCTTCCCCAAATAAGGAAACTCAATACTTACATATTCTCAACAATTTACTTATAAATAAATAAATGAATACATTTAAATTGACAGAAACAGATTATATATGTGCTTGGAATATATTAAACAAGTGATAAAAAATCTGTATAGGGATAGTTTGAGAAAACATCATTGTGAATAGAAATCTGTTTAACTGTTTGATACCAACTTATTTGCCGGGAAATATTCATGTTACTTTTTAAGATAGTGCCTAATAATAATTTTATGAAAACCTACACACTGTCTCAAATTTCTGTCACCAAAATTCCCAACAATGAAAAGACAGTAACACCCAAGAATTCATAAAAAGCTTATAAAAATAATTGCATAATGTCAATGAAACATAATGTCCTGAGTAACTAAACAGAGATCATCTCTTTGATTTCAAAAACACATAACTAAGTTTTTATATAAAAAAACTACAATGCTATTTTACCTTTTGCACTGCATACCAACTTGCAAATAAACTGCAAATATGGGTCTGTTCACATTTACTGAGCACATATTATGCATAGGGTGCTCAGCTTGAAGTTCTAAGTGGAAGCAGATCTGTTGCCAAGAATTCACATTATAGACACTACTTTTGTGCCTTACCCTAAGCTGCATTATTCAGGGCTCAGGGATCTATGGTTCTATTTTCCAACTCTCTCTGTCTGAGACTTGGGTTTTATCCAGTTTCCAGTAACCCATTTTTCTTTTCTAGAATGCCAACTATAGCATTTATTATGTTCAAAAAGAGAGCACCAGATACAGCAGATTCGCAACACTTGAAAATCACTTCAGTGACAAGGGACCAAGAGAGGAATTTTCTGTCAGAAACAATTTGGGGGAAAGAGTTACAAACACTTTTCAATTTAAATATAAAACTAAAGTGAGATATGAATTTAAAGTTAAACAGCACTAGTTTAGAACTAAAAAAAAGGCATATAATCCATACCACTGTTGGTATGTTTTCAATATGTTTTGCTTTAACATAATGAAGTACTGGCTTTCCTCTTTTTTATGTATGAAATGGAATTATAACACCATATAAATATTTATCTAAGTGTAGGCTACATGGCTCAATTTCCCTAACCAAACCAAAATGAAAAATTAAAAAATTTGTGAAGATACACAAAGGATTCATTAAAAACACCAAAGAATGAATAATTAGTTTAATTACATGTGGTGTTTGTAAGGGCTCAAAGTACACCATACAATAAATTAAAGACTAGTAATACATTGTTTTATTAAATGCTATATGAAAATCAATAAATATGATTCAAAGTAATATTAAGAGAGATTGTTACTGAATTTTGCAACAAAACTGGTAGCATCAAATAGTAAACGTTAACCCAATCCTATAATGCATATGTACGTAGACTTTTTGATGAAGGTCTATTTCAAAAGCAAAAACCAACAAAGAAAAAACATTCCTCCAACAGTTTAAAGAAATATGTGTCTAGAAGCAATAGTTGCTTTGTCCAGCATGAAAATCAAACTTGACAAAATGGGATTAAACATCAAGTGTGACGAATCATCAGTAAGAATAAGATTCTTGTCTGCTGATGACTTCATAGACTGCCAGTTGACAAGCTGTAGGATGTAAAGACCTTAATTAACACCCCTGCACACACACACACACACACACACACACACACACACACACACACACACCCGCACACACACATAGAGGCATCATTGGAAGACCTCCCAGGTAAATATTCCAAAGGGTGGTGTCAACCCTGGATTTACATAGTTATTCTTATTTCAATACAAAACATCAATGTTAGGAAGGTTTATCTTAAATACTATCTCAGACTACAATTTTAAAACACTTCTTATACTGAATTTGAGGGATATAAACATTCAAATCAGGAGAAATATATGGAAGACTAAAATAAATTAATTATAAGTAAGCTTCTTTAATTTTGTAAAACATAATGGTGACAAGTATGGTTTTTCCCAGAATTGAAAATATGGAAAGAATTGCTGAAAATTATCTAAACAGAGCAAGTTTTAAAATAACGCTTTATATTTTTTTAAAATATAATTTAGACAGATAGTTTATAAATAAATTTTAAAACAATCCTTTATGCCCCTAATAATATATAATTAATGGATGGAGGCGGGGAAGAGAGGGAGAGACAGAGTTAGTTTACTTTGGCCTGAATCATCCCAGTCTTTAAAGTTGTTTCATTAAATACTGCTTCAAACACTTCTGTGGGTGTTTTCCATATCCAGACCTCCTCCAAGTTATTTATATCTTTTTTAAAGAAGTTTTTTTTATGTCCTATTATTACATCAGGGAAACATCCTATTACACACTCTTATGGTGCTTTTGCTGCTATACCTGTGTGGAACATTACATATTATAAATAATATGAATAATGTGTTCCAAATATCATTTAATTTCTCTTTCTTTTCTTTTTTCTTTTTTTTTTTTTTTTTTGAAATTTAACCCAACTCCATATACAGAAGCCACAGAAGGGATCTTTTGATTGCATATTTAAGAAAAAATAGTAAGATTGCAAAATGTACCAATTTAAATTTACCAATTTACAAAATTGGTAATCTTGGTAAAAAAATAAACAAAAAAACAGACATACACAAACACACAGAGGCAAGCTCACTTTGCATGATACAAAATTAACTGAAACTTGTGCATATTGAATCTGTCTTCACTTGGCACTGTTCTGTCATGGTTTCAGTTGCATGGAACCACTCATGGAAAAGACACGGTTCTAACATGCACAAGTGTCAGTTAACATGCCATCACGCAAAGGCAGGGTTTACATGTATATCTAATTTATAGAAAACCACATGGTAGCACACACACAAATTGTGCTCTAGCATATTTTGTCTGTGAAAAAGGACTTTTCAGTTAGAGTTAGTGGGAAAATCATATGGAGTTAATTTCTGAGATAAAATTGAGATAGAGTGGGGCTGGGGTTGTGGCTCAGCGGCAGAGCGCTCGCCTTGCATGTGCGCGACCCGGGTTCGATCCTCAGCACCATGTAAACATAAATACATTGCATTGTGTACAACTAAAGTAAATAAATAAATGTTTAAGAAAAAAAAATTGAGATAGAGTGAATTGCATAGAATTTCAAGTATATGATTATACAATTGCTAAGTCATAGGGCACATGTATGTTTAACTCTGAGAAACTGCCACAGAGTGTCTCCAAACAGCTGTACTGTTTTACACTCCCACTAGCAATACATGGAGACTTCTAGCATCTTTATTATCTCTGTCTTTTCCAACATCGAGGCCATCTTCTTTTTAAATTTTGCTAGTGAGCGTAGTTATAATTTACATTTCCCTAATAACTAATGATGTTAAAGAACTTTCTGCATGTTTTTTGCCCTTACACTTCTTTTGAAGTTCCTACTCATAACATGTATTTTACATGTCAGTCCTTTGGTTGGATATGTATAGTGATATTTTTTCCTGAGGATATGACTTTCTCTCTCTCTCTTCCTCACGTCCCCCCATACTAATCCCAGGGTCTTACACATGCTAGGGAAGCCCCGAACAGCTGAGCAACATCCCCAGCCTTATTTTTGGATTTTATTTTGATACAGGGTCTCACTAAGTTGCTGAGGCTGGCCTCAAACTTGTGATCCTCCTGCCTCAGTATCCCAATAGCTGGATTACAGGTGTGTACCACCATGCAAGAATTACTTTTCATTTTCTTAATAGGGACATATGATCAAAAGTTTTCATGGGGAGATGAAGTGCAATTTACTTTTTTTAATGGTCCTTTCTTTCTAGATCATGAAATTATCACCCTGTTTTCACCTAGAAATTTTATAGTTTGAAGTTTTTCATTTAATACTATTATCTAAGTAATATAAATGTATAGGGTGAGGTGGGAGTTAAGATTCACATTTTTTTAATGTTCATTGAGTTGTTTCAGCACCATTTATTAAAATGAATTTCTCTTATCTATTGAAGTTCCTTTCCCCCTTGCCCGCACTGTCCAAAATTCATTAAGTAAAATTCTGTGAGATTATTCTGGGGATTTCTCAAATGTTTTATTGCTGTATATGTCTGTCCTTACTTCAATACCACACTGTCTTGATCACTGTGTAATTTTATACTAACTCCCAAAATTAGATGGTGGAAGTCTTCCAACTTTCCATTATTATTTTGGCTATTCCTGATTTTTCAAATTTTCACATACAATATAAAAGAAGTTTGTCAGATTTCAGTGTCTTCAAATTTTATTAGTATTTCAATTGCTATTACATTTACTGTATAATTCAAATTGGGGGAGATTGTCATATCAATAATATTGAGTTTCTAAATCCATGAAGTTGATCTTTCCTTCCAAGTGTGTGTCTCTTTAAATTTATTTCAGCTATATTTCATAATTTTTATATCTAAGTCTTACATGTATTTTGTTAAATTTATTTCAATGCTATAGTAAATAGTATTTCTTAATTTTATTTTTCAATTGTTGGATGACAGATGTAGGAATACATTTTTTTGTATTGACTTTGTATCCTTTTCCCAGGCTAAATGCACTATTTTTTTTTCTTGATTGTGTAAACTTTATTTTAGTATTTTGTATATATTTATGTCGTCTATGAACAAAGAGTGTTTTACTTCTTTTTCAATCTTTATGTCTTTTATTTCTCCCAACCTATTTTTCTGATTCGTCCATCAATGTAGAGGAGGCACAGTGAGGATAGTTATCCTTATTTTAATACTTAGAGGGAAACCACTTAATATCTCACCTTCTAGTATAATGTTAACCACATATTTTGTGTAGATGTTCTTTAAAATACTAAAATATTTACTAATGCCCTGAAATTTTTCATCTAGTGTTTCTTATAGTAGTTTTGTTGTTGTTTTGTGATGCTGGGGATTGAATCCAGGGTATAAGTGCTCTACCAATGAGCTATAACACCAGTCCTGGATTGACTTTAATTCACCATAATTCTTTTGTTGTCTATTTTCCATTGTGTCATATAAGAAGCCAGCTATTGTTTGAATCATTGTTTTAATGTATATGTCGTTTTTGGCTCCCTGGTTGCTTTTAGAATTTTCCTTCATCTGTGGTTTTCAACAGCTTAAATATAATGGGACTAGGTGTAATTTTTGTTTTTTTATTTGTGTGTTTGCTTTTGTTTTTTTCTTGCTTGGGGTTCACTACACTTGAATTTCTAGGTTGACATTTTTCACCAAATTTTCAGCCATTTTATTCTTCAAATATATTTTTTGTCTATTCAGCTCTTTTTATTTTTTCCTTTCTAAAAATACTTAAAATGACTTTTAATCTACTTGATAGAGAGTCCCAGGGGTCACTGGAGCTGTTTTATTTTCTAATCTTTTTTTCTCTTTTCTTCATTTTAAACTTTTAAATCGTTTTTATTCATTTGTCTTCAAGTTTGCAAACCCACAGTCCATCTTCCATTTGATTCCTTTATATATTATTACTAGTTCTCTAGAGCTGCCAGACAAAATACCACACATTGTGTTGCTTAAACCATAGATACTTATTTTCTCATAGATCTGGAAGCTAGAAGTATTATAAAATTGGTAAGTTTTGTTTTTGTTTTGATTTGATTTTTTGAGGCCCTTTCTTGGCCTTTTTACAATGCTGTCCATCTGTGCTTATACCTCTGGTATCTCTGTATGTCCAAATATCACCTTTCTATAATGATGACCGTTCCATCAGATTATGGCTCAACCCAAAGGCCTCATGTCAACTTAATCACCTCTTTAAAGGTTCTATCTCCAACTGTAGTCACAGTCTGGAGTATTGGCAGTTGGGACTTCAAAATTTGAATTTGGAAGGAACAAAGTTAAACACATAACATTCATGGATAAAGAAGATCAATTGCTAAATAGATAGATAGATAGCCTAATTTCCATCCTTAAGCATGATTTTAAATGCCAGAATTATTATTTGCTAATCCAAACATCTGTATCATCTTGGTGTCAATTTCTATTGACTGCATTGGATCATGACTGCATCAACTTTTTTTCTTCCAGATGGACATTTTGAATGGTATGCTGGAGACAATATGCATGTTTCTAGTCTTTAAAGCCGGCTCAGTTTTATTCTAGTAGCAAATTAAATGCCAGACAAATTTTCTCCTTTTTTAAAATTATTTTTCTATTTTTAGTTGTAGATGGACATAATAACTTTATTTTTATTTTTATTTGGTGCTGAAGATAAAATGCAGTGCCTCACACGTGCAAGGCAAGCACTCTACCTCTAAGCTACAATCCCAGCCCCCAGACAAGTTCTCTTAATCCAGTCACAATTCATTGTAAAATTTCTCAGAGTGAATCTACTTCAGTTTGTCTTAGTTCTAGGGAGGATCCTAGCTTAGGTACCCTTATTCCTAACATGTGGCCTTTCTGGGATTCTAACTGAATGTCCAGGAAGTCAGCAAGCTCTCTCTACTCTGGTTGGGCAATAACACCCAGGTCTCCTATGGCTTGACTTCTGGTATTTCTGTAATAGTCATCCTGTAGCAGTTGCTCACGGCTAGACCTTACAGAGTCTCAACTTGCACATGCAAAAGCTAAACCTCAGCCAAGTTCTTGAGGAGAGCTCAGTACTTCCACGCAGTTTCCTCATCTATACTGCCTTTTCCTAAAATTTCCATCCACCTCAGGACTCCTAGACGCCAATCACTACCTTCACACTTCACTGGCTGTTGCTCTTTCCTTAGGTTCCACTTTCCTGCATTATGGTTCCATAAAAATGCCTCCAATCAAAAAGTCTGAGCTAATGGGGGTGTTACCTTGTATGTAACCATTCTGTTGAAGATTTAGTTCTCTACTAACTGGTAGTCAGAGCCTAGAAATGTTGCCTAAAATTTTTCTCCATGTTGACTGTATTTTTGTTTTGTTTTGTTGTAACATTTCAACTCTAAGTCTAAACCCTGTTAGTCTGTCACAACCAAAAGAACAAACTATATTTACATAGCTTAAATATTTGAGCTAAAATAATTAATTTCAACTGTAAAGTATTATTTTTCTTCACTCAATTACATTTTGGCTATGGGCCTGAAAAGAATCTAATTGCTTGACTACACCAAATGTAGTTTCCTAAGAATAAACATCATTAAATCTTCTCCCTGGCCACTGATACAGACTATTATGAAAACTTTAAAGCAAAAATATAAATATGTTATAAAATAAAAATGCTATAAGACATTTTCCCAATTCACTTTTTCCATAAGCATATTAAACTTAAAAAAAAAAAAGACAACTAATTTTCATGATTATTTTATCTTATTGTAAAAATAACCTTTCTATTTCTCTCCAGTATTACCAACCAGGATATATGATTTTTACAGTATTGATAAATCACTAGCTTTTAAAGTATACTGATCATCTCATTGGATTGTTTAATGAAAGCATAAAAAGTGTAAAGAGTTTCTTTTAAATTTTTAAGCATTTTATAAACTAAGATGATTCTGAAATCAGAAAATACAACCAATTAAAGATTAAGAGTACATCTCCATGAAGACATGTGTAGCTAAACCATCAAAGACTTTCATGCTATCTTAACCACTTGATCATGTTTGTTGTAATCACATTTTCCTCCAAATTCAGAGTTACATTGTGTTTTTGCACTCACCTAATTCTTGGGGAGTGAATTTCCCATGGAATAGACTGTATATATCTGTAAAGTACTAGATGGTCCTTCTGCAAGCACAATCATTCAGGAATAGATAAAGAAGGCTACAAATATATTCTGATATACATCAAAACTCAGTAAGTCCTGAGCATAAGAGTGGATAATTCTCTCTTCTGGACTAAGCCATTTCCCCCAGTAAAACTTTAGGCTCAGACAAGGAAGAGCAGAGTTTGGAGATACTCCACTGATAATTTATCTGTTCTTCAACTATGCTACTCTCAACATGTTTTATTAATCTAATTTTGAATTGAATAATCAATGAAAACACCATCAAGTTCACTTTCTTTGGATGTCACTATAAAGACAGCAAGTTTTTAAAAATGAAAAGCAAAAACTATTAATATGGGAAAGTTACAGTATCATAAAAATACACAATTTTATAACTAAAATATATTATGAATATCTTAACTCATTTTTAACATCATGCATTTAAATCAGAATTTCTTATTTACAATGAACTTTTTTCCTTGAGACTGATTTTATGATTTTTACAAATTAGTAGATTACTTTGTTACCCAAACTTGAGACTCCAAATAGATCAGAGCAGATCATTAAAAAACAATGTGTATTCAATAAATGAAATCCAAATGCTTTCTTTTAAGAATTTTTTTAAAAATTACATGCTCTTCTGAAAATTTCTTTTCTTAACTTTAAAATCTTGCAAGTGTACAGTTTAACTCTTGCCATCAGAACTTTTGAAACTCTACAGAAACATACTTATGATCTCATGTAAATGGAATCATCAAGATATAAAAGTTATCAAGAAAAAAGGTAATAATGCTTTTTAACACCAATATATTTTCTAAAAGACGTAGATGTTTAAATAAAAATGTACATTTTGAAATATTGACTATGACACATTTAATTCATTCTAAGTTCATTTAAAAAGCAAAATATGACACCTTGTATATATCATATAGCTTTGGTTTAATTCACCATGTATATGACTGTCAGTTGTATTTATTATTTCCTATACACATGAAAAACTATAAACAAATGCTATTCTGCACATTATTTGAAACATACTAAAATTTGAAATTCCCCAGAGGACATTCACCAAATTTTATGGCTAATATCTTCACACTGCACATGTACATAATAAGAAACAGAGTCGTCATACTTACTTCAGTGGATATTTATAATGAGATTTATATTTTTGCCAAGAAATCCTAGTCTCACAATAAATCAGATTCGCTGAGACAATGAAAAACAAACATGGAATTTTATGCATTATTCCAAGATATGATTTTACCATACAAATCACTTGACAACTGCAAGTAAATAAATTACTCTAACAAATTTAGCTGAGACCTAAAATGAGTCTGCGTAGCAATGCCTGGAACAAAATTATGATCTTGATGTTGTGATGCAGTGATATAATTAGGAGGGAGGGATTTCCATAAATTGCGTGAATATGCAATGCTCCACTTACTGTACTAAATGTTCCTACTACCTTAGAATGATTTCTGCTTTCTACGCATATCCTTGGGTGATAGTGACATTGGACTGTCACTTAGATGTCACTTACATTCCCATTATATTCACCCTGATTAAAATGGTAGATTGAACTATCATAAAAACCAATGAAGGAAGCCTTTCAGGAAACACTGGGAAGCAAATCAATTTCCTCTGATACAGGAGCAGAGGCTATGATGCTTCTGTTAATCGGTTACATGGACGTTATGCTATGAACTCTCTGGATTCAGTTTATCAAAATTTCTCCATGCCATTGTTCTTGGAAAACATATTATTAGGCAGATATTTTTAACTCCTTATTCATGAAAGAAGGTATTTGAGAGCAAAGACACAAATCTAGTTCCTTCTTCTTTCTGACTCTACCATCACCTCAACTCCTCTTTCAAGATACAAAAATCTCAGAGGCAGCAATGATGTTCCATACAGAGTTTCAAAATTTGTAGAAACTTGGAATCTAGCCGGAAAAACAAAAATATTTTGCAATGTCGGAATTCCTCATAGTGAATAAATTGTCATGGGTCCCACACAGTCTTTGAATGACTCAGGAAACTAAACTCCATAAATATAAGTTGTTCATACATTAATAATAATTGCTCATATATTAATAATAAGGAAAGTTATTTCACAAGAATTTATCTTATAATACAAATAATTCAACATGAAGAAGAATGCTGATGTGGGGCAAAGGCACTGCCTTGAATTATTATTTTCTTTCTTTCTCTAGTTTAGTTAAGGTATAATTTAAATAAAATAAAAAGGGAAGTTCAAGTATTGACTTGATCATTTTCTTTCATGAGTAGTTTATTATTATAGTTGTTGAAGATGACTCTCATTACATCATTAAAGAGACACGCCACCCAAGGTAGTTTAGAAAAGATAAAGCCTTCATGATAGAATTATTTACAACCTCATTTGAGAAAATATAATAGTCTCTCAGTTTCTCAAGTTCAGCACCAGATCATTTCTCTTGTCATGTGTCCCTCCTTCAATTAAACTTGAACTCTTATGCACACACTAATTACTATCCTCTTTCTCTTTTCATGTGTGACTAACCCAGGTCCTTATTATTTATCTTCATAATAATTTATATACTAAAATCTGCCTGAATGTCTGCTCTATTTTTTTTTTCATTTAGTTTTTTTTTTTTTTAATGTTTCATTACATGGGCGTATTGTATAACTAAATCAGGATATTTAGCATCTCCATCATTTCATACATTAGAAATTTATGCAAGAAACAGTCAGATCTTCATTGTACAGTATGTCCATTTTTACAGGGTGTCCAGTAAACAAAATATCAGTGATATATCTCAATGTTCTTAAAATGTTCTTCAAAAGGATTTCTACAATAACTCATGTCACTCCAATAGTTTTTCCACATAGATCACTAATATTCTTAGTAAGAGCCCTTTTCATTTTATGCCAATTAATTTTCCTAAGGATAAATGTTTTTATGCAATCAGATGCCTAAACCATAATTTTACAAATAACTTTTCAAAGACTTATTTACTTTCTTAGTCAAAACTGCTGGTGTGGGCTGTTACATTTAGACTTCCCTTGTGAGGTCAAAAGTTTCCACTTTCAACCAGAATGCTTCTCTGTGTATATTTCTATAACGCTGCTTGTAAAATGTTCTGTTTGTTGTTCTGTTTCCTGGAAGACCACCCTAATGTAAGAATAAATATCCTGCAAAAATTCAGCTGACTCCTAGTTGCTGGTTGACCAACTACTGTCACTTTGGTGTAATCATTCAACAGCCAAAAGAATGCAAATTTGTAAACAAAACAAAACAAAAACACCACTTCCCAGTCCCCACATTTTACTTCCTTTTTTCATTCAGTAGCAATGCACAAAGTTTAGCTGTTTGAGAGGTACGCTAGTCAAAATTCAATATATTTATGTGTGCATAAATTCTCTCTCTATATATGTACCTACTAACTATACATATGTAAGTTTAGCTACCAAAGGATGAATGTTGCCATGATGGGAAAAATCATCCTTATTCCTCTCATACTGTGTAACCTCAGGTATGCAAACAGTGCCTGGCATGTAGCTGGAGCTTAATAATTATTTACTGATGACTGAGGAGTAAGGATTTTATGCTGTAGTACTATGGATAACTATCATGGGCTTTGTTGCAGGGGCAATAAGAAATATATTTTCCTAGATTTCAACTTTATTTTCTGTGTGTCTTCTAGTCTCTCTCAGCCCTACAATTGCATGATTACAAACGTGACTCAGGTGTCAAGTGGAACAAAGGATGCTGCAGGGATGTTTTTCTTTCCTTTCCAATCATGAAACAAAAGATTGAAAATTCAATTGTCTCTTGAAGTTCATCTTGTCCAAGTATGACCCTCTCTAAATCTTACCCAATGAGGCCACCAGTGCTTGAGCAACATTGGTAAGAAGGAACACCACCTGTAACCGTTCACCTTTTCTCTGCATAGCTGCGATTGTTACAAGATCCATGCTCATTTTGAGCCCCAAAGTGGTTATTAGTAATTTAGCTTAATTCCAGATTATGTCTAATCAAACACCTATTAAAAAGCAATTCAAATATTTGATGACAGCAATCTTCCTCACTGCATTTTCCCTTCTCAAGTTAATGGCCTGTCATTTACTCCTTCAATAAATATTTATAGTGATCCCACTGTATGTCAGGCACAGTGCTAGGGATTGGGACTACAGAAGTGAACTAAACTGACAAAGTGTCTATCCTTAGAGTTCATGTTTTATCTCCTGAAGAAAACAGTCACAATAGTAAGAATTGATGAACACATATGTATTATCAGGCATTGATTATGACTTCTTATGTATATACATTTTACACACACATTCATACATATATATCATGATAACAAGATAGAAAGTAATGTGAATGCTACTTTAGATATGATGATCAAGGAAAAACACTGAGGAAGTAACTATTTAGTAAAATGAGAGTAAGCAGCATATACATATTGGAGACAAATATTAGGGCAGCATGAAAGGCAGGTGCAAAGGCCCTGAGGAAGGGCACTGGCTTGCGTAAGGAACAGAATGATGAGCAGACTGAATTGAGTGATCTGAAGAAAATATTAAGAAAAAATTGTAGGAAATCTTACTAGAAACTAGATTACTTAGAGCATGATCCAACACAGTTAGGAGTTGGGATTTTATCCTAACTATGATGGAAAGCATTTAAAATACTTCAAGTGCTCCTGAATTAAATTATTTAGAATACTCTCACAGCCAAGCATTCACCTCTTCTGAACTTTCTGTACTTTTTCTACATGTATCTCAAATTATAGGGAACAGAAGTAAATAAAAATAATGCTAGGGGCTAGGGTTGTGGCTCAGTGGTCAAGCGCTTGCCTAGTATGCATGAAGCACTTCGACCCCCAACACTACATAAAATAAAGGTATTGTGTCCATCTACAACTAGAAAAATTTTTTTTAAAAATAATAATCCTATATTTCTCTGATTGACAAGTAAGAACTATTTCCAAGTTATTCTTGATAATCTATTCTATTAATAAAACCTAAATTTGGAGTATGTTCTCTGGCAAAATTTGTTTCCTCTTGAGCTTGTGGTCAAAAACCACTTGCAAATCTTTTGCACACATGGTCTTTACCAAGGTCTGTCAGTGTTGTAATTTTCTCTTCTATTTTTTTTACCTAGAGCAGAACTTCAAGTTTACCTCTAATGTGCCACCTCTTCCTGAATGATCTGGATTCAAATCCCAGGTGTTATCTACTAGGTGTACAGTTTTGACAAAGTTAATGAACTTTTCTATACTTTGTTTTATTTATCTATAAAATGGGAATTAATAATAGTATTTTCATCATAATTTTATGGTTGGGAAATAAATGAATAATGCATATAAAGTATTCAGGATATGCCTAGCAGATGTCATGTAGTACATAAATGTTACTATTTTTACTGTGTGTGTGTATGTATTTTAACTATTTTAATAACTATTTTAACTATGTGTTTATATATGCACACACACACATATATATACATACATATATACACACACATATATATGGTTATGGATGTACACATATGCACTTAAGATTTTTAGATAGGAAGATAATTGGTAGGTAAATATATCTTTACCAAAGGACCCAATGATATATGCATAATCTGTATGTACACCACTGACTAGGGATGTGGCTTTGTTGGTAAAGTGACTGCCTAGCATGTAGAAATCCAGCACCATTAAAAATAAATAAATATATGCACAGTATTACTCAAACCATTACAAACCATCACAGAGCTCTGTTGTCCCAAATTCTGTCAAATGTAAGCCTTGTTTGGGGCACCTGTTTTCCATCACCCCCTCTGTCAACACAGTTATCCTGCCCTCTCTGAAGGTACTCACAATAATGCTTATTTGACAGGGGCACTGCCATATATCATAAGCTGTGTGCTTTCTACCAAAAATTATTTCATCACATATTTATTTTACATCTACTAAATGTATATATGGAGGTTGTTCATCACAGTGGTTAGGAGAATGGATTATAATTTCATCTTACACTTGTGTAAATGTGACCTTTCCAAGACTCATGGGGGATGTAAAGTTATCATTTTGAACTATCTAATAGACTAGGCACTTTTTTTTTTTTCGTACTGGAGAGTAAATCCAGGGGCACTCAACCACTGAGACACATCCTCAGCCCTTTTTTGTATTTTGTTTAGAGACAAGGTCTCACTGAGTTACTTACTTAGGGCCTCCCTAATTTGCTGAGGCTGGCTTTGAACTTGGGATCCTGTTGCCTCAGCCTCCTAAGCCACGGGGATTACAGGTGTGTGCCACCATGCCTGGCTGACTATGCACTTCTTAAAAGAAGTTTTGTGGCCCATCCTTCTTTATATTCCCTAAATACGGAGTCATGAAATTTTAGTATATTTTGCTTGTTTCTTTTGTTATTTGAAGAGAATAAGGAAAAGGAAAGCTTTTTATAATTTTTTCCATTAATGTTCCTTTCCTCATTCTAACGAGTTAAACAGGTTGCTGTGCTATCTTTTCTTTCAGGGGGTTATCATGTTTAATCACAGAAAATAAAGGTTACTTATAGAAAACCTCTCCTTCTGACTTTTTTTTGGACCAGTAATTTAATGCAATTGAAAGGACTATTGTACATATGTCAGAGGAGGAAGCAGAAGGCTAATGCTTTTAAGGGAGACAGGCAGGAGCAGCAAGACTAAGGAGGGGGCCCAAAGCCAGTTTACTCATGGAGGTAGGAAGTAGTGACCCTGGAAGAGAAACACAAAGTAAGCTTTCAACCCCAGATAATATTATTGAAATATTCCTGGAGAGAGGGATGGGCAGTAGAGCCATACTGGTCATCAAAAGAATCTGAGAATTTGTAATATAGAGGGCATTTCTGTTTTTCTTACAAGGTTTTATATCATCATTTCTGAAAAGCCTCCTTTAGTTTAGGTTTGGACTGTGTCAGATTTTAAGAAATGTATCTCATTTCTATCTCAAGTGTATGATTCTGTAAGAGAGTTAAAGATTTCATTGATTTTTCAGTACATTCAGAAAAAAAAAAAAAAAAAAAATTTCATGCCTTTCTTTACTGAAAAATAGAAAAAAATGGTAAACATTATGTTCTGAGAATTTCTTAGTAAAAACATTCAGAATTTTTTTTCTGTTTATGTATATCTGTCCTCACTGTATTGAAATCAATCCAAATCAGGAAGCATGCTATATAAAATCTTATTCTACAAATAACAGGTGCTCAATATAAAAGAAAAAGAAAGCAAGGAAAGCATGCAAGAAAGCTCTAGAACTTATATAAAATACATAACATGAAGAAATTTTGGTATAGGCATTTTAATAAAATTTTTATGACAATACAAATACTATATACCTTTTTTAAAATACTAATATAAATAAAAATATAAAACATTTATCACTCATAGACTAAGTGAATTAGAACATTGGTGCATTTCTTCTTATGCAATTTGTGATTTGTCTTCAAAACATATGCATAAGAAGTTGTACATTCCTTAAGTGTAGTTTGACCCATACATCTATTACATTCTGCACATTTTATTTATTAGAGACTTATTAATTTTGTCAATTTATATAAGCTCATTATCCATGTAGTAGGCAATGTTTATATTTTACGTTTATTCCAAATATTTTAATCCAATTGGTAGTTGATCTTCTAATGATTTTCTTTTTCTCAGGTTGAGAAATTGTTCATTTGTGACCTAGTTAAATATAGCTATCTTTTTTCCAAGATTTTTCCATTTCCATTAACAATAGAGTTTTTTCTCCAATTAATATTTCTAAATAAACATTACTAATTAAACATTTAATTCCTCTTTGACTAGTAAGTATCCACTTATTGCATACAGACTTATATAGAATGATAGTTCTTTCTTGGCTACCCTCTTTCATGAATATATATCCTGTTATACCCAAATACTATAATGTCTCTACTATTACATTATGACAAGATGCTATAATACTTGGTAGAGCTTTATAATGTACATAAGATTTGTTAAGAAGATTTATTAAGCTTCCTGTTCTGCTCATTATTATCTAGTTTTCATTGCAAAATGAATTCTTGAGTGTTTTCTTCAAGATTCAAGAAAGATCTAGTTAAGAACTTTGGTTAGATTTATAGCAAACCTATATATGACCATATTTTACAACTTTTTTCTCATTCATGAAATTATCTCTTTGAACTTACTTATATATATATATTTTTTAATCTTCATAGTTTTAGTCACAAGTCTTACCTGTTTTTTTAAGGGTTCCAAATAAACCTTCTCCACTGTTATGTTGGTACATCTTTTACTCCTCCTGCATCAGAAAGGTATCTTCTCATCATAGTTTCTAGCTGGCTGTAGTTTAAATTGAAGAAATCTAATGTGCTTTTTTTCTGAGTTTTATTTCTGCTCATTTATTCATACCAATGTATTTTAGTAACTTTTAAAATAATTTTTGAGGTAAGCACTATTAATAACTGTATGCAGCTGAGACTTTTCACATTTTCAGAACTTTCGGACCTGTGTCAATTTTTGGTGGTGAAAAACCAACACACTCGTTTGTTTTTGCTATCAAGGTTCTGTTGCCCCCCAGTTTTTCTCTAGGAACCAGGTTGAGTTTTATGAAGATCACTGATATACACAGGGTAGGAGGATAAAGAGAGCCATGCCAGGTCTAGGAAAGGAAAAAATTTATTTCTGAGGAGAATTTAAATGCAAAACAATATCAACAATAAGTCATTTTGCTTTCTATTATCATTATGTCTCAATAATTTTAAACAATGTCAGTAATAAAATACTCCTCTCAGAAAAAAATAATTGGTGTTAAAATTCAAAAATTGTTACTATGAATATTGCATTTTCAGAATACATTATGAAATTGCAATAAGTGCATTTACATTATCTATACTTTAATATACATAGTACTCTATGAAGAATTACTGGTTATACAACCAAAGCTACAAGGGGTGAGCAAAAATTTAGTTCTACTTCTTCTTTAAAAGCACCATGTTATCATTGTTTAAATCAAATCTCTTTTGACATAGGAATATGCAGTACCACAGAACTTATTGGCACAAATAGCACCTGCATAAGCTGAAACAACTCCAAATAATGATGAACTTCTGAAATTCATACCAAATACAATATCATCTTATCTTATGGTAAATTCTCTTTTGAGGATCTCTTATTGAAAATTTTCAAATGGGAAAACATTTGAAATCTTGTAGCTGAAACCCAAAGAAACAAAACCAAGCCATACTGTAATTTCTGGAGTTGATGGTGAAAGAAGATTTTTACAAATCTCTAACAAATTTATCCTTATATGTAAGACTTTTCCTAAATATCTGTATAACTGTTGTTTTATATATATACATATATATACACATATACATACACATATATATAAGAAAAGAAGCTCACAAAAATTATATAAATTAAAATTTATATAAATTACTATTTAATATATTATTATTTAATATAATTTATAAATTATTATTTGATCTAATAGAAGTGAAGACAGACTGGCAAATCTGGCTTTCCTGATACTTGGGCATAAATGCATAAATATCTTTTTATGTGAAGTCATTGACAAATTTTTCTGAAGCCTTGAAATACTATCATTTCTTAAATGTCTGACCAATAAATTTATATTGGTTAATATTTTTCTTCATTTCAAAAATATAGTTAGGTGAATCAAAAATACATTAAAGCAATTTAAAAGACTCATTATCTCATGAGGATATTTTGGCAGAAGATTTCCAATTGTGAATGCATTTAAAATCTTATTAATCCAATCTTATTTTATTCCCTTTTTAACAAAATGGCAAAACTTCAAAATTCCTTTGAAAAATAGGATAGGATCAAATTTTCAGTAATAGTAACTACTAATGTTGTTTATTCCTGTTTCTTATGTCTGCACATACTCATTAAGATTTTTCAACTTATTAATAGTCATTGTAGTAATGTATAAAGTATTATGGTTAATATTTATAATTGCATGTTATTTCTCTTTTTATTTATTTGCCTTCCTTTTATTTTTACTACATTTTCCAAAAGTTTACTGATCAGTTGTTAACAAGCCTTATATAAATTCATTCTATAGTTTTTATCTTTTAGTTTAGTCTATTTTGGATTTGTTTCTGTGTATCATTCTTTCAGGATCTAATGGGGTATGCTGAGTCAGTTGTTTATTAATCTACATTCATTTCCATAGTTTAAATACAAAATTTCTGAAGGCATTAATTTATCAGAGAGTATAGTTTGGGCAATCACTGTTACATTTTGATAAATTTTCATTTATGGTATCTCCTAAATCTTATTCCATAAGCAGTAAATTCTCTTTAGATATTTAAAAGTTTTATTTTAAAAATGTTTATTTTATGTTTCATGAATACTTAATTGTAGACATGACTTACAAAATGTCTGCCTCTTTTTTTCAAATAAAATTTTCCATAAGTTTTATAGCTTTTCACTGTGTGGAATCCTGTGGCCACCATTGCAATCAGAATAGTCTCATCACTACAGTTCATTTGTAGTCAATTCCTTATTGTACCTTTAATCCCTGACAAACACTAATCTGTTCCCCGTCTTTATAATCTTGTTTGTCCTTAAAAGTTTTTGTGTCTTTATTAACTGTCCATAATATTTATATTTTGGAATGTACGTACCACGTGATTAGTGATTTATTTAAATCTTCTGTGGGATCTCAAAAATTGCATTTTATACACAATTTGATTCTTGTCAACTTATTTGAAAGTACAATCCTTGGCATATGTCAATTAGCTTAATGTCATTAGTTGTCATTATTCATCCGGTTACTTCACGTTTAGTGCTGTGGGCTTGCTATGTTGTACAGTTTTAATTATCTGATAAGATTTCATACTACAGTTTTGCCTATACCACTTTTTACTTGCACTTTGAACAATTTTTGCCTATACATTTTGATTAATTTCTTTTCTTTCTTTCTTTCTTTTTTTTTAATGTGGTGCTTGGGATCAAACCCAGTACCTCATGCATGCTAAGCAAGCGCTTTACCACTGAACCACAGTCCCAGCCCTTGATTAATTTCTTTCCATGCAAAGATTTGGCAATGTCAGATCTTTCTAAAGTTTTATAGCTAATAATAACAGTGAATTTTCTGCTTTGTGACATTGATTTTTCCTTGAATCCTAGGCTTGCTAATATAAAACTATGACCCCCATTTTTTTCTACTTATAAGTCTTAATATAGTTTATTCTTTGACTCAGAATTTAATTTTTTAACTGCCAGTTCAGTTGAGTTATTTCTACAGTTAATACAATATTTTATGTAAATATATATTTCTGATTGTTGCTAAAATGCCATTTTTAAAATGCACTCTAATACACTAATAAAATTCAAAGAGTTATTATGAATGATTGAAAATTTTTCAAAGCTGAGAAACTGATAAGATGATGTATATGTGTAATGAAAATTCTTCAGTTATCAATTAGAAATCAATTTTAGCCAAAACAAAAATGCTTTGGTACCTGGCACTCTTTCATAATCATGAGAAATAACTATCCACCATGAAGGCACTAAAGATGTCAAGGTGATAAAAGTGGGTTAATAGACTGATTCAGTGTGATCATTTAAATAACAGCTCTGCGAAAATGATCTAATACACTGCTTGTGCCCCATTCATTCTGTTCTCCAACTACAACCACACAGACTGATAAACATTTATTATACCTTTTCAATATTTCTTTATACAAATATAAAAAGTAAATAGAGTGCTCTTATACAAACAATAATAAAATAAATAAATAAATAAATGGCTCATACTAAAAAGTGATTCCCAAACATCTTAGAATATTTCACAAAGGTGAAAAGGGCTTTGACTCAAAAATCAAATTTGATACTGAACTAAAAATATGTAATTTGTAGGTAAAAATATATAATTGCTGCTCAATTCAAAATAAATTTTTGCATTTAGTTCCTTCCTCCAATACCAGAATAGCACCTGTAAATAGCATAATTAATGAGGGATTATACCTATACCATTCTGATTATTCTTCAGTCATATATATCTTAGTGTTTCACAATTAAATTATAGAAGGTAATTTGAACATAAAGCTATTTAGACCATCTGTTTGCTCACCTGATTTTAATTCTCAGACTCTAACCCTTGAAAACTACAAATTTCTCATTTTTCTTAAGTTTTAATCAGCAATCAGCTACAGTATACCTTTGGGCAATTATTAGTAACATAGAATATATTTCCCAAATTCTTAAGTATCTGGAAATGTCTTCACATTTATTGACAAATAAGAAGTCATCTAGAAAGTAAGAAATCAAAGCATAAGAAAGAAAAAAAATACATGGAATAATTATTAAACACTTAGTCACAGGAGGAATTTCTAAGCATAAGCTACAATGAACTAAGATAAACAAAATGAGCAAAAATATGGACATAGAACTTCCCAGAAAGAAAATATAAGTGACCAGTAAATCTCAAAGAAATTTAGAATTTTAAAAATGCATATATTAGATTTTCAGTAACATATTATAATGCTCAATTCAGGTTTCAATCTGGTAAATTAGTACTAGCATTAACTACTAGTACAAACAGAAATTAAAGTAAATTTATTGAAAACTATTTATTAGTTTTCAGGAGGCTTAGAAATAATCATACCTTTTGTTCTAAACATTTATTTTCTCTAAGAAATGGTCAGAAATAGTCAGAAATGTTTACACTTATGCACAAACATACCCATTGCAAAAAAAAAAATTATGCAATAGTAAAAACTAGAAAAATTGGCATGTCCTTCAATTAAAGAGTATCTATGTAAATAATGCCAAATTGTTTAACTGGTACATCATTCAGTCATTAAAAACATGCCTATACTACATGCAGAAGAATGAAACTAGACACCTGTTTATCACAAGTTATAAAAAAATCAACTCAAAATGGTTTAAAAATTTAAATGCAAAAATCTGAAAATATGAAACTACTGGAAGCAAACAAGGGAAATGCTTTAGTATATTGGAATAGGCAAAGACTTTTTGGAGAAGAAAATCTCAAATGCACAGTAAACCAAAGTAAAAATAGACAAATGGGAGTATATCTGACTAAAAAGCTTCTCCATAGCAAAGAAAAAAAAAGTCAAGAGTAAGAGATAACCTGCAGAATGGGAGAAAATATTTTGAAACCATACATCTGATTGGAGTCAATATCCAGAATATTTAAGGAACTCCAAAAGCTCAACAGCAAAACAACAAATAATACCATTGAAAAATAGGCATAAGACCTAAATGGACATTGCTCAAAAGAAGTCATACAAACAACCAACAGGTATATGAAAAAAATGTTCAACATCACTCATCAGAGAAATGCAAATAAAAACCACAATGAGATAGTACTTCATGCCAGTAAGAATGATGATTATCAAAAAGACCAAAGATAAAAAGTGCTGGTGGGGATGTGGAAAAGGTGAACCTTACACAATGTTGGTAGATGTAAATTGCTAAGGCCATTATGGAAAACAATATGAAGGTTCCTCAAAAAATTAAAAATAGAACTACAATATGATCTAGCAGTCTCGTTACACAGTATGAACCTAAAGGAAATGAAATCAGTATGTCAGACATTTACACTCCCATGTTCACTGCAGCACTATTTACAACATTAAGAAATGGAAAGAGCCTAAGTTTCCATCAGTGGATAAAGAACATGGGGCACATATACACAACAGAATGCTTTTCAGTCATTAAAAAAAAAAAAATAAATCCTATCATTCTCAACGACAGAGATGGAACCAGAGGTCATTAAGTGAACAAGCCAGGCATGCAAAGACAAGTAATCCATGATCTCACTCACTTGTGGAATCTAAAAAGTTGCTCTCATAGAAGTTGAGAATAGAATGGTGGTAACCAAAGACAGTGGAAAGTAGAGGGGAGGAAGAGATGGGGAAATGTTGGTTAATGCGTGCTAAAATGTAGTTAGATAGGAGGAAAGAGTTCTGGTGTATTATCGCACACAAGGGGAACCACAAATAACAATAATGTACTATATGTTTCAGAAAGCTAGAGATAAAATTCTGGATGTTTCCCCAAAAAATAATGGTAAATGTTTTAGGAGAAAGATATATCTAACCCGATGTAAACATTACACAATGTATACATGTATTGAAACCATATGTTATGCCATTAATATGCTTAATTTGTATGTTTTATGTATCAGTTAAAATAAAAACTGTGCTCATGAAGAGCAAATGAACAAATGAGAAAAGTCATATGCTTAAAAAAAAAAAACAAGAATAAAGTAAAGTAAATAAACATTGTTCAAGCGCGAAAAAGGCTTAGGGCTGAGGATGTGGCTGGGATTGATTCCCCAGTACCACTTAAAAAAAAAAAAAAAAGTAGGGGGCAGTGGGTAGAAAAAGTAAATTTTAGGCATGGCACACCTGTAATCCCAGCAACTTGGGAGGCTGGGGCAGAAGGATTGCAATTTCAAGACCAGCCTTAGCAATTTAGCAAGGCTCTAAGCAACTTGTGAGAACCTGCCTCAAAATGAAAAATGAAAAAGAAGGCAGATATTAACAGTTTTCAAGATCATCTTTTTTTTTCCTGCTTACTTAAAATTAAAATTTCTGTATGATGTGCCCACAGTGTCAATAAAGTTGATTTTCACAATGTCCTACTTGCTGTATTTCCAAAATGGCTCTGATAAAATAGACATTCCTCATAGACAACTGTTTCTCAGGATGAATTCCTCTAATACTAGGTACATATGGTGTTCTGTTAAAGGTTCCAGACTGCAATGTGGATGTGAGACACTGTAACCCACATCCGCCTTGCAGAGATTCACATGCTCATTAGCATAATTAATGCACTGAGTCCTGTCCTGAAAATGGAAAACCGTATTCAATGACTATTTATCCACATATTTCAAATCTATTTGACTCCAAATTTTCTGAAAACACCTCCTGAAAGGACATAGAAATGTTTTCAATGAAATAAGCTTTAGTAAATGATGAAGAAGAATTCTAACTTTAAAAAGTAAATGATTGAAAATGACTAAGAGTTTTCAACAATTATGATGAAGCGCATGCTTTAGTTATCATATGTCAATGGAATTCATCTAATTATATTTAAATGAAATGTTTGGCCTATTCATTGGCTTTAATTTCAGCATCTGACTTCCCAGTCAGACTAAATTATTGGAAGTGAGAAATAGAGATCCTTCACACATCTCCCTAAGTTACAGCCAGGTGCAGGTAGACTGAAAAGGAATGTTAAGGTTAGGGAAGAATGGAGAGAGAGAGACTGAATTTGTAAAAAGCAGCAGATGATATCCTAAACACTCATTTTTTTTTTCATCAGCTACCTCTTGGTTGGCTTTTCAGAGATTAATACTCAGGCATTTAGCTAAAAGTTAATAAATCAACAATATCATCTCTTTTTTCCCTATTTGGTTTTATTGTTGCTGGTGTACCCCTGTGTGATATTGAGAGTTTGAGGATAACTGGGACTGAATTGTCCTCATGTACTTTAGCATTTTATTTTGAGAAATTCTGTCATTCCAGAGGTATTATTTTAAGAAAATAATTAATTACCCAAAGTCTTTAACTTTTAATTTGTAATACATATAAAGAGAAGAAAAAAATGTATTTAGCTTTTGCGTGACACAGCGGCAATAGTAAGCTATGTGATAGGAACTCACATTATACGTACAAATGAGTAGGGCTGTAAATGATACAGATTAAGAGATGTGAATCAAATCTGGGGTATTCCGTGTTGTAGGGAACACAGAAGAGATGCTGCTCTGCAGCACTGAGCAGATGCTATCTGCCAGTTTCTGTCTGTAGCAGCAGAGGCTTCCTGATAGGTTATAAATCTTCCTACAGCCCAAACTTTCACTTTAGTAGGTTTCTCATGATATTCACTGGCCAATCTGGGGTTAGATCAGAGAAGCTGAGGCAAGGCTCATACTTAGCTGCAGGGCAACCCTGCTTGTGTGGCCTTCTATACTGGCCAATAAGTTGGAAATATTCCAGCATCCCAAATGAACTCTATTATTTATTCTAACCTCTAACCCCTGTTCTTGTGGCCTATTACTGTTTGCAACTTTGATATTCTGCCTCTTTCCCATTTTGCCAAATGTTACTTCTCTTCCTGCCTGGTTTCTCTTTTAAAAGATAGGAATCAAAAGCACAGATCACAGTTTTTTCTATTTCTTGTTATTGATCAGTTAGTTTGCATGGCACAAAAGTCAGTATGCTTGGTGTCTGCAAAGTACTTCTTTCTAGTGTTTGCCTCCTTCAGAAAGCCACAGCTGCATAATTCTTAGATCAAAGGAAAATAAGAGTTGAACTCCAGGGGGAAGACTCTTGGTAAACTCGTTATTAGAGACTTTTACATAAAATATTTTACATCATTTTATGACATTTTTATGCCCATTGCTAATTAAGTCAAAATACTGCAAATTTGATGCACAATATGCTGCAAAAATATATAGAATTTTACAAAGAGCTAAGCAGTATCCCAACAACAGCCTTACAAGGGCAGCGCAGCACAGCAATGGGTAGATTGAACTCCTAACGCAGTTCCCGCTATTCCAAGATGTGGCACTTTGGGAAAATGACTTCACATCTCTGGGTCTCACTTTCCACCTCTATGAGATAGGGTCACTCTGTGAGAATTAGATAAGTTAGCACTTGAAAGAATATTTGCATATTCTCTTGTGTATCATAAGCAGTACTATCTATCCAAGACAGTGAATATCCAATAGAGCAGGACTCAATACAGGTCTTGAGATCTACTTTTTAAATTACACTTAAATGATCCTGTGTTTTTTTAAACGTAAATTGACAGGTGGATATCCAACAATGGTGATGGTCTGCCAGTAGACTCAGATCCATGATTGGGTGCAATTTTCCTTTTACAATCACAGGCAAGTGTTGATAAAGTGTGAAACAATCATAGAATGATGGTCGTTTTTTCCTAATAATTAACTTATAATTATTACTTAATGCCCAATATTCTGTGTAGATTCAAGAAAATATACCAAAAAGGACCTTATACCAATTCTTGAAATTCTTTTTTTTTTTAATTTTCCAAGTTATAGAAAGTATCTCTGTTGACTCTGATTATAAGCTGAAACCACCTCACATTCAGTGTAGACAGCAACAAAGTAAACACTGAACTTAACCCTGTTAGCAACAGAATATAGGTAAAAAGCTTTATCACATACAATTGAAGAAGTCAGGTTAGGCCAGGGCCAAGACTGAGACAGATCAAACAACTTAATTTTGAAAAATTGGCTGCTCTTTTACCTTCCTTTCCTGAGTACAAAACAAACAAAAAATGAGTATTTGAACCATGCTTTTACTCTCGAATGTACAGTTAGCATCCGGTATAAAATCTAAGCCTCTTTTTAGGCATTTCCTTAAATATCACTGGAGCCCCCATATTACCAAGTTCCTAAGCTACACAAATAGGTTTCTGGCAGAGCCCTTAAGTTCTGCTGCAGCTTGATTCTGCCTTTGTTCCTTGTTTTCTGGACTAAAAGTTGTCCTTAGGTTCTGTTTTAAGGTAACAGACTCTTTAAAAAATTTCTTTAAACAGATTGAGGTTTGAAAACTATATTCTATGTGCAGGAGGTTAATTAAACCTTGTTATTTAAATAACAAAGAATACATTGTTTCAGTTTTTGTTAGTGTTTTTAATTTTATTTAATGTTATATTTTTGATGTGATTTATTTTAAACATGCAATGTTGAGAAAAAAAATTCTGGCACAAAAATCAAGAATTCTGGGCCTAGGCCTGGCTCCTTTGCACTGTGATCTTGGCAGTAAAATGTGCACAGTCTTTCACACAGTGGCCGGCCCAATAGTAGGTAATCAGCTTCTATTTGTAAATGACTGAATGAATGACCTTTCAGAGCTCATTTCCATAGATGTGTGTTATGGAATCATATCTAATTCCTTGAGTGCTATAAACACCAGCAATTTGGATGAAGTCACATAATGCACATACAGATGCCTTTTCAAAGCGTAACCATTATTAGTGTTAAAAGTTGCATCATTCTTATCTGTTCAGAAGTGGGTTATAAAGCTGGAGAATAATGGCCAAGAACATAAAAGCTGTAGCCAGACATATCATGGCTACAGTAATGAGTCTGCCATTTACTAGCTGGATGTCTTTTGTAAGTCATTAACTTGCTGCTAGCATTAAACTTTCACATCCATAAAATGTAGAGAGAAAAATATTTACCAATAGAATTAAAATATGGGTTAAAATCAGCCTCAGCAACCTAGAGAAGCCCTAAGCAACTTAGTGATACCCTATCTCAAAATAAAATATATTTAAAAAGGGGGGGTTTCTGGAGACATGGCCCAGTGATTAAGTGTCCCAGGGTTCAATCCTCCATACCAAAAAAAAAAAAAAAAAAAAAATATATATATATATATATATATATATATATATATATATATATATATATATGGGTTAATTTTTCAATCAATGCATGCAAATCACTTATCCCCATTTCTGGCATAAAACTATATTGTTGTTATTGTTGCTTTGATTACTACTGCTGCTACAATTATACTACAATTTAAAAATGTCATATACATTAAAAGTCTCGAATATACAAAAAAAAGCAATAAAGCAACAAATGGCACTCATTTCTTTTTTCTTTTTTTTTTTTTTAAGTTGTAGAAGAACACAATACCTTTGTTTTATTTATTTATTTTTTTATGTAGTGCTGAGGATCAAACCCAGTGCCTCACACATGCTAGGCAAGTGTGCTACCACTGAGCTACAATCCCAGCCCTGGTTCACTTACTTCTAAAAAATAAAATTCTTCCTCAATATAAACAACTATAGAATGATAACTGTTTGTGAAATGGTCATGTGGAAGAGGAAAATCTTTAATGTCAATTTGAACATGTAGATAAATGTAGCTGAAATCCATAACTTAAGAACTTTACTCATCACAATTAAAAAGCTAGAAATGATGATTTTAATGCCCATTTAGCACCTTGCCAAATGATAAAAAGCTAATAAACCCCTATTTTCTCACTTAATATATTTTTAAATATCAAAAATAATTGTGATAAATTTGCAATGTAGATACCATGAACTGAATATGTCCACAGTTCATAGAGAGCTTTTTCTATGGCTTTTGGTATCAAACTCATAAATTCCCATCCTGCTTTAAATATTATAATGCTTATTATAGCAATTCAAGAAAATTAACACAAAGACCTGGATGTCATCTGAAGAAAAAAAAAGTCAGTCCAAATAAATAGTCCAGGAAATTCACAATACTTAAGGCTAAATAGGTAAATAAAACCAAAATTGTATAATGATACAAATAGTAATTGGAATGCTAAAAAATTATAAATTATAAGTTTAAACATGATTTAAGTTATAGACAATATTAAAAGCTTAAGGATTGAATAATTATTTGAGCAGAGTGGCTTTCCTACATAGAGTTCAGTAGTTTATTTAGCTGTATTTTCATCATGAATCGATGTTTAAAAAAAAAAAAAAAAACTAAAACTCAGTGCTGGGGATATAGCTCAGTGATACAGCACCTGCCTAGCACTCCTGAGGCCCTGGGTTCAATCCCCACTAACACACACACACACACACACACACACACACACACACACCAAAAAAAAAAAAAAAAACTCAGAAAACAAGTTGACTTATTAAAAATTGTTCAAGTTGCTTCCTTCTTTCACAGGGACTTCTTTTAATTGTGTATTATTATTACTCTAGCTTATAATCAGTTTCCTCTACTTTATAATAATATCTACAACTCAAGTAATACCATAGAATAGTTCTTAGAATCTGACCAAAGGTAATATGAAAAACAATTATCAGCAACTCATCTCAGAGAAAGTTGCCTTGGGTGCTTAAAGGGAAGTACCATGGTCAGTCTCATGAAGGCAGTGTCACAAACTGACTTTTCCAGGACACCCCAAAGGGGAAACAAAGTCCATGAACTGTTCAACCCGAGGACAGTCATTAAAATTAAATGGTTCATTTTCTTTTGGACAGAGAAGATGTGATGTGTATCTTTCACAACTTTATTGAAGCATTTATGTACCAAAGTCTTGTGGAATATATATATAGATCTCCTTAAAATCTCCTTAGGTACTCCTTAGAATCTACCATATAGCAGTTGTTTTTAGTAGCAGTAGGGGCCATTTATTTAATACTTATCTCATGTAGGCTTATAGGCCTATAACATTACCTTATTAAATCCTAACTACAATTTTGTGTTATGATTTTCACTGTAAAGATGAAAAACAGTTCCAATAAAGTAAAATGATTTGCTCAAGGATATGTAGCTGCTAAATTCAAAGCTGGTGTTCAAGCCTGTCTGACTTCAAAGCCCTTACATGTAAACCCTGTTAAGATAGTTAAGGGAGAAAGAAATGACTACTCTTCAATAAAAATAAAAATCTCCAAAACATTAACAGAAACTCAGTGACTTTCACTTCTTTCCCATCTGAATCAAGATTATTTACAGAAGAACCTATACAGTTTTCAGGTTGAATTTTTTCCTCTTCCAACTTTAATAACTATAGAATAATAATAGCAGTAACAGAAGTAAAATTATCATCCTTAGCAGCTTTGAAGTGGGGATATAGACCATCCAGGAAAGGAGCTGTTCTCTTGTCAGTGTTTTTCTGTGATGAAAGGGCAGGGAGATAGTTCTGACCTCAAGGCTTAGTTGTTGGTTATTTATGAGACCTAAATAGCTGACATACCTGCTCCTCCACTAAATTCTGCCTCTCTGAGTCACAAAAGCTTCAGGGAGAGTAAAGGTAGCAAAGAAAAAAGACAATAAACCAAATTCACTTCATCCTAACATTATCGTTGCCTGCAACATTGGCTGTGGAATGTAAATGGTGAACATGAGAGTTTCATGATTCTACTCTGAATTCAAAAACTTTAACACACAGCAAGGGATCATTTCAGGAGGCACAGAACCAAGAATAAACAGGCCTAGGTTTAAAAACTTTATTGTTCTTTGTATTTCCTCTACATATTTGCCTATACTGTAATACTTTCCTTACTGGATTTGTTGATTGGAAATTGTAGTCTCTTATTTGTATTGTGACCTCAAAGTGCTACTTCTCCCTGTTTGAGAGGTTTTGCTTCACTTCCTTGTTGTTAACTTCAGTTTTCTCTAAATTAGTTTCAATGTATCAGCTGAAATTACTAACCTATATACAATTTAAGTATTTTTAACCCAAGATTGGTTTTTACCACTTTACTTCATCAACTTCTGAAGTGATTTTCTACCATGATAAATTATGATTCTCTTTTGAAATTTATCAGAAATTAGCTAAGACAAAGCAAAACATATATATCAGTAATTTTCACGGAAATGGAAGTAATTCTACAATGATTATTGACCACGTGCCCAATCCTTATTTTATCCATTTTGCCCAACATTTTCAATTTATGCCTCAAGAATAGATCTTCACATTTCACCACTCCATCCTCTGCATCAAAAGGCTGACTTTCAGGAATTGCACAAGTTGGCTCCTTGATCCTCTGGCTATCATTCAGGATCAATGAAAGGGAAACCTGGCAGAAAAGTATGGTCTGGGAATTTATTCTTCCCTGCTGAATATATAGGGATTAATTAGATGGCATCTTTTTGTACATTCTCCATACATCTCTCCTATGAGTTTTCTAGCAACAGTTTCTGCCCTCTGCCCCAGAGTAAAAAATTTCCCCACCAGTCCAAGGGTACTGCATTATCCCTTGTTTGGCTGAAAAGCTCTGTCTACAACAATATAGTCATAACATTAGTTAAACACTCTTCAAATGATTCAGCTTGTACATGTTTTCTTTCCTTCAGTGACCTCATAGACCACTCAGGGGGTTAAAAAGAAAAAAAGGGGAAAAAAAGGATCAAAAGGATATGGTTCCTGCTGTCACTACATGTAATCAAACCTGTAGGGCCAGTATTGTGGGCACGTGGTCTGTGCAGGTGCCCTGGGCTCAGAACAATCTTGTGCCTGGTCTAATACTCTGCTGTGACCATCTTGGAATCCTTAGTAATTTCTGAACAAGGGGCTTATATTTTTATTTTGTACTGGGCTTCACAGATTATATACCACTTCTGCAAATATGGTACAGATGTTGGATACAAGTACAAAACTACTAACAATGACATATTTATTGAGGTCTTACTATATTCAAATACAGTTCCTAAAGTTGTATCCATTTTATCTCATTTTATCCTCGCAACACCCAATGACATAAGTGCTATTATTTATCTCTATTTTTTAGATAAGGGGCCAGAGCACAGAAAATTGAAGTAACTTGCCCAAAGTCACACTGCCAGTAAGTATAGAATATGGGATTCCAATCCAAACATTCTGGCTTCTTCTATGCTACTCTACTTCTTTGATAGAAGCACAGAAAAGAAAAACAATTAGGTTTAATTATAAATTAAAGCCATATGAGCAGTAACATGCCATGGACTTTAGATTCTGGAAAGGACTGTGCATCCTATACAGAAAGGCTCATCAGAGTCACAATAGCCACAACAAATCTGTGTAAACAAATAATATTGAACTTCTCATATCATGATAGCATAAAAATAGCTAAAGAATTTTGAAAATGTTAAAAAAAATCAAATATTTTCTTGATTTTGACCTAGACATGACTAAAATCATAATCCTGACTAAAATCTAAATGATTACATCCATTGATCTTGATCTTTTTAAACTATTTTCTTTATTTCTAACTATTCCAGGAAATCTGTTTTAATAAAAAAAATGAAAGTCATTAACATTTATTTCTAGAAAGAAACTTAACACAATGTCTAAGATAATTTAGATTTATTTACTTCTAAAATACAAAATTATTTCTTATAATGCACACCACTACTCTACTGCATATGAAAAGAAAAATAAAAGGATACATTTTGAAGAGATGTTTGTTGCCTTAGAAATTGTAAAATTGTAGATTCTTAGCTTAATGTCTTACATAAAATTAGTCACAATTAAACAAGGCTTTGGTACAGAAATATGGCAGAGAGCCTTTGAATTCACTACCATCCAAGCAGAGGATGATGTACTCTCTTGGGATACAAAAGTTTGCTTTTGTAATTGTTTTCTCCCAAAGTACCACAAATCTTTCTTAACAATCTACAAATGACTTTCCTCCTCATTTTAAACATTGTACCTTTTAATACCTTTTAATAGTTTTTTTTTTTTTTTTGGTCTACCATTTTAGATTGTAGTCTATTAACCATCATTTGAACAAGACTCATACAAACGACGGGGTTAACACTTGGTTATGTGGATTCTCTTAAACATCTCTGAAAAAAAGCAGGTGAATACTACCACCACTATTTTTATCTTACTGCCAAACTTTGTGAGCTGAATCTTAATCATCCCAATCTGACATCAAAATCAAAACAGTTCCCCTTCCCCTTCCAAGTAAATGAGCTAGTTGTCAGAACACACTGGTGTGTTTTAAAGGACATCTTAGCCAAGGGTATTATTTTAAGAGATGAGCAAATGGGGAAATCCCACAGCCCAGCCAATAAAATATGAACTAAAGGTGCAAAGAAGCACTCATAAATATTACTTAGAACAAGGGATTCATTGTTTCCCTCCAACTCTTCAGTGGCTCCTCTGATCTCAGCCCCTCTCTGTGCGTCAGGGAAGCCTCTTCCTTTAACATGTGGGTTTTTTTTTTTTTTTTTTTAAGCTGAGCTACTACATTATTTATGACTGTAAATATGAGTAGACCCTCTGTGTGCTCCTTGTATACATACTGAGACACCCCCGCCCACTTTTCCCCACTTTGGTATTTTAGTGTGGAAGGATGAAAGGGTTTTCCCTGGAGCTGATGTGGTTGGGGATGTTGAATTAGCTGCTGTGTCAGTATGAGGTAGACTGAGGATTTCCCAACACACCCGCCACCTGCAAACTCAAAGACCAACCTTTAATGACTGGTTTCAGTCATTTTCTTTCTTTCAAGTATTTTTTTTTTTACAAACTGTTTTCTCTTTGTGTCATCATCATTGTTCTATGCCTCCAATTATTACTCTTGATCTCTTCATCCTATTATCATCTCTTCTGAATTAAAAAATACTACTAATAATTTCTTCACCATAGTGACATGTGTACAAATTGAAGATAATAAACACAAAAGCTTTTTATAAACTAGATGGGAACTGGATTTTGATAAATTATTTTTGTTCAATGCTGTACTGTTTCTTCTCTTTCACTTTCCTTTGAATTTCCCCTTTAAATTCTTAAATGTTTCTATAAAAGAGTAGAGGGAAAGAACAATGAAAATTCTCTCAATGGGAGCCTCCAAGAGAGATGAGGAGACACTGAAGAAGGGGATGAAGGAGAAGCAATTACAGGGCCCAGCAAACCCAGGACTGCTCTGATGCCTGGGGAGCTTTTCTCCCAGTGGGTGGAGGCTGCAATTGGCACATCCTAACCTTTTCCTTTTCAACCAGAGAGAAAACAGGAGACTGTACCTAAATTTTCAAACTGGAACTAATTGATTTTCAACTAATCTAAGTCTCTAAGTATGAAGAAACTAGGACCAAAGGCAGACCCCAGGAAGGTGGGGGTATAAGGTGGGAGGTGCTCAGAGAGCCTGGGGCTAAAGAGACCACAGAATTTAAGCGGAAGGACCAAAGAATACTGGGGGGTGGGGTGAGAAGAGAGAAGAGAAATAGGATGAAGGGAAGGGAAGGAGCTGTAGGTGATGGTGGGGCACTCCCGTATCCTTCTAGCCCTTGTCTTCAGATCATATTCCCGCTGTTATTTCTTATTAAACTTTTGAAACTGGCTATTTATTGGTGACCATTACAATTTTCGAAAATGTTTAATTAAACTATCATTATAACTATCTATGGCAGCTGTGCCAGTCATTTGACAATCAAATGTTTTTAAGTGGAACAATAATCCTTGTGGTCACATTTATGAATGCGAAGGATCATTGAAGAAGAGAAAACATTTCTCTACCCTCCATAATGTCTTTTTCTTCAAAAGCTATAAAGTTTTAAAGAATGACTGCTGTTTTATCCAATATTAGCATTTGTTATTCCAGACACAGGCCATGAGCATGTACTACACTGGTTTCAGATTATCCTTCCTCTCAACCCATCCCCCACTTCAAAAAAAATTCTTGCATGTGTTTATGGCTGTGTTTATGTTACACAGGTGTTAATAACCCTGTTGGAGAGAACATAGATAGGCATCTTCAGGTAGATGTGTATGTAAATTCCTCTCCACTGGCACCTGAGTTAGCCAGAAACAACAATAAATATCAGTGATACCCTTCAAATCTGTCAATTAGGACACAACATGTTTTTCTCTTCCAATATCATGAGAGTCCAATTATTTTGAAAAGGAGGAGTTAAATTTAAAGTTTTTGAAAGCCTTGTTTTCTTTCATATCTAACATACTAAATATGTGGTTAGAAAATGTGAAAAACTTTAAGCATCATATTTTAATGCTTGTGCATGAATGTATATTCTTGAAATATATCTATGGATTTGATTGCAAGCCAACTAACTGATCAGTGAATAAAATAACATTAAGAAAACCAAAGTTCAACTTTTTTATAAAAGTGCATACAAAGAATAATACAAAAGTAAGTTTTCTGTGTTTACTGTTTTTTGTAATTTCCTCTGAAACATCCACAATGTTATGTCATTTTAGTTATATTATCAAGATTAAATAAAAATTGGTTTCTAATTTTAAAAAAGGCTTAAAAATACACTGCATGTTTTCTTTATATAAACAAGAAATATACTTAAATATTGAAAGCATATAATCTAATCACTGCTTTCCTTTGCATGGGTATTTGATAAACTAACTCAGAACAGTATTGAAAAAGAGAAGTTAAAAAAGAAAAGAAAAAAAAAAACAGTAAGGTGTTTTTATTACTAACAAAATAAAGTGGTATTGATTTAGCAAAACTTCCACTGATATTCAGCAGTTTCAGGGAAAAACAAGGGAATTCAACCTGCAAAGTTCTCCTACTATGAGACTGACAAAATCCGGCCTAAGAAAAATGCAAAAAGAGAGTAGAAAGTTACTCTTCACTCAGTTAATCATTTGTATTTGTTTCTTCAAAGTGAACAAATCATGTAAAATAATTTAAAGTTAAAAATGACAACTTTGGTTTTGTATTAGATGTTTACATGACTTAAATCTATTTATTTACATTTTATTTTGCCTTTTAGAAAATTATGATTTATTTTCCACTGATGAACACAAAATTATCTCACTGGAAAATTTACAAAGTAAATACAACAAATACATTGCACATTTTTTAAAAGTAGATATTTTGTGAAATATGATTTTGAGTCTGGATTAAGTTTAATTGTTCTTGATAAGCACAACCTATGTTGGATAATATGTCTTTCTGAATAAGATAAATGCACAAAATCCATTATTTGGCTTGAAAATGACAATATGAAAGCATTTTTAAAAAGGATTCTAGTAGATTCTTTCTATAAATTCACCTTATTATGGGAAATGTCAACAGATTATTTCACATATTTACATATCCAAGTTACTTCCTGAGCAAAAATCCATTGCTGATGTTAATCTGACTCATTTGCACTTAGTCCCCACTACATATATATATCTTGTAAGATATAGAACAAAAATAAAATTCTCCTGGGTCTTATAAGATCATGAACTATGTTGCAGGTAATAGTCTTAGGGCAGTTCATAATGATATTACATTTATACCTTTTCTGAGTATGCTTTGACCTGTTTTACTGTGGAATAATACAGAAGTTAATAAGTTTTTACTAAGTAGTGATTGGGTATAAGAAGTGGATATATTAGAAGGCATGTTCTAAGGGTAATAAAATTGTGGTTCAATTTTCCTCAGAGACTACTGGAAAAATTCACCCAGTATCAGGATCAATAATTTCTTGTAAGAATTTAGTTTGGAATTATTAGATGACAAAGAAATGATATGGTTTGTTAGTGAGAATAAATCACTACTTAGCAGTTCAAGTATGATAAAAATAGTTTTCTAAAGTTTATATCCAATATTGTTTCTCTAGAATTAAATAAATGATCATATTTTTGGTAATAAACATAAATAAATATGCTATTATAACATAAACAATATAACCAAAATTTCAATGATTTAAAAATATGTCTTAATAAAAAAGATCATAGAAATCACTTAATAAAGATGTTTATTGTTTTTGACTTTCTTGTATGTAGATTTATAAAAAGCAATGGCACGCAAATTCAAAAGGAATTTTTTATGAAATAATCATACACTTCTCTTATAAATGATCAAAATATTCAATTAAAATAAAACATTCTTAGAATAAATTAATGAGTTTTTTAAAGTATATAACACATCCTCTGTCAGATTTTAGATGAACTGAACTGATACTTTGAGGGACTTTTTTTTTAATATGTAAATTATACTAGAGTGGAAATTTTCTATTAAAATGCTGTAACTAATTTAAAGTCTAGAATAATAGTTTAGAAATGCTACAGAATCAAATGTACTCTGAGCCACATTTTCATGCCTCTTACACTAGGAAAAAGGAATCAAACTAATTTGGAATTAATCTGTTTTAAAAGTCCAAGAAAAACCTGTTAATTATATGTAGAAGAAAAGGCCTCCAGAATACCTGACCAGTACAACGAATGATGACTTACTAAAACTTAATAATGAGAGCTTTGTCTCTAACATAAGACATATAATTTATTAAGCACCTTATCCTTCATGCCAGGAGTCACTGCTAAAAGCAAATGAGCAGAGCATATTAAGCAAAAGCATCCATGTGTCATTAAGATTTGCTGCTATCTGACTTTTCAAAGAATATTTCCTTTGAGATAAGGAAGTTTTTAATTAAGTGTGTAATAAAACATGTAGATTTTCAGTCAAAGCAGATTGCACTTTTTAAAATAGTGTTTTAAAAGTTCTTGCATTAAAAAGTTCTCAGCTTTTTCCAGTTGAAATTTATTGGTAAAATTTTTGATCTTCAAAACTTAAAAATTCAATGTTATTTTCCTTTGAATATTTAAGGATAGTAAATTCACCTTTAGTTTTATATTAAAATATTTAAAAGAACAACATCCCTTGTAAAATCTTCTTGAATTGGTAAACTCTTTACTATTATTGTCAGAGGGAATTTGGGGCACCAATTTGCTATATGATATTGTCAACATTTAAAAACTACCCTAAAGTTCTAGCATTGAATAAAACATAATTTTAAAAAGTTATTCACAAATATTATTGCTACTTATAGAAATCCTCAATTAAATATTTTACCTCAAATAAAAGGAAAATTGTATATAGGTAAAGATTATCAGAGCATGATTTACACTTCTCTTGCCTGTGGAAAAAATCAAGTAGGTATGATATATTTTCATTATTACACTTAAAAAATGTTAGGTTGAGACTTCTTCTCTAAAATAGTTTTCATAGAATTTCAGAATTGCATCCCAGATTCTTTGATAGTAATATTTTATAGTATTATTTGATCTTGGTTAATTTCATGTCAATATTTTATAGTAATTGCTTCCCCTACATGAGAGTTTTAAGTAGTACATAAATATGTATGTTCTTTAAATTTCTTACCAAAAAAATGGTTCAGGATGTTGCTTTTACTTTCCCATATGTGCTTGTTTCTTTTTATTTTTCTTTTTTGCCTAAAGCATTGCTATCCTCATAAATTTCCCTTTTTTTAGATTATGGCCTTTTTTTTTTTTTTTTTCATATATTTAAGCAAGGTTGAAATTTTAACAAGCTCTGAAAAGACCCAAATCTACCCAAAATATAACTCTAATTCTAGCATTTTACATTAAGTATATAGATACAGATATGACTTTGTTACCTAAAGGAAAATCTTACATTCTATCAATGAAAGAAAGGAAACAGAAGCCAGAGAGAAGAGTTACAGAAAATGACTTTATATAAACACGGCCACCTACCAAGCAGCTACTTTACCATTAGGAAAACTTCCACTTTGTAATAACATAGATTAACAAATAAATGAACAACATACCTAAGTTGACAAAACTCATGACCATGTCGGCGTCGTTCAGAAAGTTGGTATCCTGTAGGCTGGCTAGAGGAGGACTCTGGGTGGTCAGAGGAGCTGTTCGAGATAACTGTATGCGACGAGGATACCCATTGGGAGAGGCTGGGTATCCCTTTCGTGCCCCTCTGGTCTCTCCTGCCAGGGATGCCCTCACCGAGTATTCTGACTCTTCAGGGTTTTCTTCATTGGTCATGGCATTGTACAGGTCCAGCATAAAGAGAGGCGCAGAGGATGCTTGTTTTCCAGGTGAAAATGGTCTGGGTCTGTGAGGCAAACCCAAGATAGAGAGAATTTCCCTCTGTATTTCCCTTCTTTCATGGTTCCGTAGTCTTCTATAAATAAAACTGGAGTGAACATGATTGTCTCCCAAACCTCCTTTTGCATAACCCACTAGAACCCAGCAGCTCCAGAGGAAACCCACAACACCCCTAAGTAAAAATACAGTCAGATGCATTTTTGTCCAAAAGCAAAAGTTGATATTTTTAGTCCTTCTTGTCCTTGTTCTTAAAAAGAAATCTAAGTTGCTAGGAGGTACACTTTCCCAGTAGCTGTAAAAACAAATTTACCTATCTTCATGACAGTGACATTTCTGAACACGACATCCTCACTGATTTTCCTGTCCTATTTTAAATATTTTGGAATGTGTCAAGAGTAGTTATTTCTAGGAAAGCTGAAACTCAGATTTCCAGTTATCCACAGTTGCTAAGAGTTTTTGCTGCATTGATGTAGCAGAAGACGGCCAATATTATGTGATCAGATGACCTATGCATTCCTATATGAATTTATGATAATCAGGCCTTTGGTATTTGAATTAACGGAAGCTGATCTTCTGATAAACTGTAGTTCCCAAGTTATCTTCACTTGCTCTGGAGTTCTTCTCAACCCTTGAGCTCTTTCCAAGACAAATCCTGATTTCTGAATCACAGATCTATGCTGATCTGCACCTTGGTGTTGGAATATATATTTGTCCGGCAGCTTGGTGATAACTTTAACATCTTTTGTATCGTCTTAGTGTAAAATAAGACTCAAGGTTGTACTATTCAAGTAAATGTGTTTCCCTGAATTTACTTGAAATCCTTCCTGTAAGTCCATTCAATCCCTTTCTCCTTCTTACTGTTAATTCCACCTCCAGCAGGCACAAATATACCAGCCCTCTTCCAGAGAGATCTAAAGAGTAGTGTAAGCACAACCCTGCTGGGAAAGAAGAGGCTTCTCATTGTAATTTGAAACTGGTAAAGCAAAAAGAACTTAACCCTTTTGCTACCAGAAAAGCCTCCATTTTCACAATTTTATAACCACACGTCTAACATAGAACAGTGATGTATGGGACATACAAGTTCCAGGGGGAATAAAAGCTGGTTTTCAAGTAGCAGAGTGAAAACTTTGCCATCCACTTTACATAGCACTCCTTCAGAGCTTTCTCTCTTTTAGGGGCACACATTTAATACACTTCTACATTAAGTCTCTGGTTGTAGCTAACTTAGCATGATATGTCTCAGTTCTATATAAGATTATTTCTAGCTTTTTTTTAATCACTGAAGTATTCTTCTTTTAAAAAATTAAAAGAACAGGTTGAAAAATGGGATTAATTAGTTGTTTCTAAATGATAGCTAGACCTTTTTAAAATGACACAGCAGAAATGTAATCATTAGTAATTATGTCTCACAAGATAGTGTTACAATACTTCAGTAGTAGAGAACACAGTTCTAACAAGTATCTTTACATATGAAATTTTTAAATAGAAGAGTATATTCATATTTCTCTTATTAAATCAGTTCAGTTGAAACACATATATCCTAAGATGTTGTATAATGGTTCTTAATTTGTTTCAGTTGAAATGTAGACAGTCTTATAAACTAGATATTTCCCATAAATTGTGCTCAATACTTTAATTTGTTTTAACCCGTGCAGATAAATACAAGTCGGCTGGGATTTAATGTTCTTCATGACTACATGTAGATTGAAATTTGAGTTTCTAAAATTTGATGGGTAAAATGGGGAAAGTGTACACCTTTCTAAAATACCATACTTAATCCAAGGAAATGAGCAAAGTATGTGTTTATCCTTAATGTTTAATGCCTTTAAAATTTGGAAGTCTACAATATTTTTGTGCAGCTATAATTTTCCTCACAAGCACTCACTTAACCTTAGGGCTCACAGTACTTTCATTGTCTCAAATAGCATTCTGATACCAACATAAATTTATTGAGCAAATTCTAGAACTGTTATGAAATTTTAATGTTTTTCCTTTACCTTGAGGCGCCTGGTTTCTTGTTTAATTTCTTTTTACATATTTCCTCTGAGTGCATAAAGCAAAGTCATATTTCTCACAAGTCTTCAGTTTATTGGTGAATGCAAGATGCTGAAAGGGCTTGCAGAATCTTATTGTATGTATCATTTGTCTTATACAAACTCACTACACTAAAACCTGATGATTCTGTGTGATATTTGCCTTGCTGAAACTTTTTTATTAATAGTCATGCAGGATGCCACAGTAGCAGAGACTGCAAAGAATACTAGAAGTGCAGATTGGAAGTAAGTGAAGAAATACTATTTCAACAACAAAAAAGTGGTTTGAACTACTTAAATCCTTGAAATTGTTTATTTAATATGCAAACCAAACTAATAATTTCTGGTCATCAACAGAGATTCAGATAAGCTACTTTAAAGTAAAACATTTTTCTGCATCTATAATACATACCCCAGATATGGTAGGTTACACTTTTTTCTTTGTATTTTAAAATAAATTATCAATGTTATCAATTTGCTTCATGTCTCTAGGGCAAAGCATGGAGTTTTAATGTAAAAATGCACCACACTAGAGGAAGAAATCATTCTTATTATCTTCCATATGTGGTGATTTCCCCTAAAATACATGTGAAAAATAAAAATGAGATTAGGTGTCACAAGTCTCAAAAACTCATTTTTCCAAAGTATGATTTATAATATCAATTGGTATCATTGTAATTCAATTACTTACCCAGGCACATAGCCTTCCTTATTGGAAATCAGTTGCTACTATTCTTGGTCACAAGTTTTAGTGTCTGCCCTCCCCCTACCTTCTCTTCTAACTCAGACAAATTTGGCAAACATTCATTTTTTCCAAAAAGATCAACATGTGCAATGAGAAAAGGGAAATAAAGACAAAATCTTCCAGGAATATAGGGAAATTCTAGCCCCTAAACAAATGTTCAATTTCTTTTAAATGAAAAGTAAATGCATTTTACCATATCATTTGAATTTCTAGGTAGGATTTGCATCTTAGTATAAGAAAGCAAATTGAAAGATAAAATATTTTGCCACTGCCAAGTATAAACATTCCAAATGTCAAAGCACGTATTTGAAATTAGACAAAAAAGTTAAACCTACTGAATAATCATATGCAGGAGAAGAAAGATGAAGACTGAAGAAGATCCAGGTCATCACAAGAATTGTTCCTAAAGAAAGTACACTTCAAGAAGAGGTGCCTTTGTAAAAATCCACCCCTCACAACGTAGTATTTGCCTGGGTCTATACAACCATAATGACCTTCTGGCAAGAAGCAGAGACAATGGAATCCACATAGGAAGTATTCTCAACTCATTCTTTCTGTTCAGGTTTCTTTTATCATTAAAATTAGGCACATTTATTCCATGGATATAGAAATCAACCATATTCAATTGACCAATTTCATTTTTTTTTCTAGCTTTTCAAAAGAAACTAGCTCAACAGAAATTTGAGGTGATGACAAGTCTGTTTTGTTCTAGAAGATTCTTCCAGTTTCACTTCTAGTTTGTTGTTGTTGCTGTTGTGTTGTTTTCTCCTTGAAACAAAATCTCCCTTCAGAAAATATGACTATAGCAAATGCTGGAGATACCCAACGGAAATGGTATTTGAATTCCTAAAGTATCTCTCAAATTTGGAAAATAATCCAAAATCATTAGAATATGATCATATAATTTTTAAGCAGAATCTAGCTAATTGGGTTACATTGAAGGGGTAAGACAAAAAAGTGGAGATGGAGCTACTCAGGAGGTTGAAGAGGCTGGCAGCACTGGAGAGCTAAGGGAAGGTAGCCCCTTCTAGAATCATGCTGGTGAATGCAGCTGCACGGGCATAACAGAGCAGCATCTGTAATATTAAATTGCCTTCAGTTCACTCTCTTTTTAAGCCAAAAGCGTAGCAAACGTATAAACAGAAGATGGTGTGTACTGCAGTGGTCCAAAGGAAGGCAGAACAGTGCTACAACACCACCATCTGACTTAGATTTACTTGCAGTAACCTAAAAGGGATCAGAATCATGGGCAGCCTCTGCTTCGCCTCCATCTGATTACTAGCTGTTAAAGAAAACCTGGAAATGAATAGTAAAAATACTCACCAAAACTTTGGAATGTTTGGTATTATTTTTAATGAATGGTGGCATAACTGAATAGTTTTAAGTGAGCAGGGGACCTTTCAAAGTACTTTGAATTATTATGTATTTTTAAGATTTTTTACATTATTTTATGAGTAGGTGTCCTAATAATTAATCATAGAGAATAAAGCAATATTCAATCATTAAAAATTTGACACTATCAGAGGACCACCAGTCTAATGATTGTATCCAACACATAGGTCCCAATTAGCTCACCCCAAAACATTGGGTCAGTTTGTTTGGCAAGATATTTCATCCAGGGGGCTGGGGTTGTGGCTCAGCGGTAGAGGCTCCCTGGCATGTGCGCGGCCCGGGTTCGATCCTCAGCACCATGTACAAATAAACCCATTGTGTACAGCTAAAGCAAACAAATAAATATTTAAAAAAAAAAAGATAGTTCATCCATCATCCATAGCAACAGATTTTAAATAATTAGGTAGGCTGATCAGTAAGCAATAATGTAATCATCCATGACATAATATCTTCATTTGTAGAACACTTTGTGATTTTAAAAATTCATTCACAAAAACCCAACATTTGGGAGTATTTATTAATTCATTTATTCATTCAACAAACATCATATGCTTGTTATGAAAATATTACTTATTACGTACTTCAGATACAAGAACAAACTCACACAAGGTTCACATTGTTACAGGCTTTACAATCATATGGAATTATATTTTCAATTGATTTAAGGGCACAAAATTATGTATTTATTAATTAAAGTATATTTCTATTGTTTTTCCTTCACATATTAACTAGAATGCAAGCTGAATGAACATAGGGGCTGAGTTTATTTTGTTCATTAGTGTGAAACAGTACATATTAGTAGTTCAATGTTTGTTGAATAATTGATTTTTGTATGTATTTTTTTTTTTTCGTACCGGGGATTGAACTCAGGGGCACTCGACCACTGGTCCACATCCCCAGCCCTTTTTTTGTATTTTATTAGAGACAGGGTCTCACTGAGTTGCTAAGTGCCTCACCATTGCTGAGGCTGGCTTTGAACTCACGATCCTCCTGCCTCAGCCTCCCAAGTGCTGGGATTACAGGCGTGCGCCACCGCGCCTGGCTTTTAAATAATTGATTTTTTAACAAAGATGAACAATATTACAAGGGATCTTTTTAACAACAGTTCTCTCTAGAAGCATAGTTACGAGGATTCACTAAGTTCACAAGTTGATGAAATGCTCTATCTCTTAGTTGCTAGGTTTCCCTAACCTATTAAAGGTTCTAAACAACAAAACTTGCTTATCATAGGTCTTATTTCATAGTTATACAATTACAAGCTTCTATCAATATTAGACAATTGCCATGACTCAGAAGGAAAATCATTATGTAATAAGTTACATTAGCAATTGCAAAACCTATTGGTCTATTATTGTGGGAAAAGCCTATACTGAATTAAAGTTACCCTGGACCCACATGAGCAACTTCTGTTCCTTCAATTACAATGGCTTTTTTGTGTTTTGTTCTGTATGGGTGGCATTTTAATAGTCCATATTATAATGCAAGAAGCCCAGAAAATGAACACTTTTTGTTTAATAAATATTAGCAATTAACACCATACCTGCTAAAGCTGAACAGAGATTAACTACACAGTAAACTCTTATGGGAGGTGGGGGTGGGGCACATGGGAAAAGACCCCAAATAAGGCACATAGGATACCCAAGTAAAGTTCTTAAACCCATACATTTCATACTCTTCACTTGTGCAGATGGCTGACTCTAACTACAAGCATCTTAACAATAAAAACCCATAGAAATGTGATAGTTCAGTGAAAGGCACAATTGCCAATTTACTCCATAAGTCCCATCAACAGCAAGGTGAGCACCAGTAGAAAATAAAATCTATGTCACTCATCATATGTTCAAAATGAGGCAATTTGAAGGAAGATTTACAACTACCTGACACAAAATTGTTTTGATCACATGCTTACTGTTATTCGTAACATTTTAATCAAAGGGTCCTACTAGTATATTTTGTCCCAGGAAATAGACAATGTTTCATAGAATCTTCTTCAGAAGCTGTAGAATAAATTTAGAACCTAACAAATTAGTCCCAAATACATGACAGAAATTGTCCATCCACAATAAAAAGAGGTATATGTCACCCATGATCCATTTATATTCTGCAACATATAAGGGATATGACTCTGTTCCTTAATACTTAATACTGAGGAAATATGACTAACAATGGAGAAGCATTATTAATATTTGAGCTGCAAGTATATAATATTCCTCTAACGAAAAGGTCCTCAAAATCAGATTGCACATTAGAATTGCATATTGGGGACAGGAGAAGATTTTAAGAAATACTTATGGTCATACTCCTAGAGAAGGGAATCAAGCATCAGAACTTTGTAATACTGATTAATTTGTAGACAAATTTGAGAACTCCTAAGAAATAATTTTGGCATCATGTAACAACTGCACATAAAATAAGACTATGTTTCAATATTATAAAAGATTTCCAAATTAAAAAATGATTTTTTAAATTTCCTTGATTGCCAGTAAGATTCCATGGTATGTAACAAGTGGTTATTTAAACAAATACACAATGCTTACATCTAGAAAACATTTTGCAACCATATATATGTACAATAATACTATCTTCTCATACTTTCTATAACATTAAATAAAACAGACAATCCTTATTCTTCCCAAAGTTATTTCTAGAAGAATTTGTTGGATGTTTGTATTTGAATACAGAACTTAACTTACCCTCCCTCCTTCCCTCCCTTCCTTCTTTCCTTCCTTTCTTTTTACCCAATACCAGGGATTGAACCCAGGACCTCACACATGTAAATACTAAGTTTAAAATGAAAGTTCTTCTACACAAAATGCTACTATATCACAGAATAAATAATAATATATTTTTCAAACTGGTATCTACTTATTACCCACTTCTCTCTGCTCTCATTTGCAGTTCTTTCTTGAATTAATATCATAAAACCTCCTCCATTATTATATACCTTTAAAATTCAATTAAAATTTTAGTCATCTGAACTCACACAACAGGTGACTTTCATGCCTATACTGGGCATGTTCAGTTCTAAAATTTTCCCATTTTCCTGGGTTTTAAAGGTGTGTCACCAGAAACACACACACGTGTGCACACACACACACACACACACACACTTTCCTACATGACTATTCTTGAGATTTCCCTTACACTGGATCTTCTATCTTCATTTCCCAGTTCTTTTTTAACATTGAAAATCTATTGATTTTTTTCTGCTTAAAACTTTTATTCTCTTTATATCTTTTTCTTCCTCCATTTCACAATAAACTCTTATCTGTCTCCAGTTTTTAAAGCCTTACCCTTCCTAGTCTTCTTATCTAGAACTCCCTTTCAAGTGTGTTACTGTTTCCTTTATCTCTCACCTTTCACCACCCCTCTTTTCCTACAGAGAGGGATTTCACCCTCCCCCACCAATCTACAGTTCTTTCTTCTTTCTTCTTGGAGAGTTGTATTTTCTACAGCTGCATGTTCATTAGCAAGGCAGTGGTGACATAAAATTACAATAATATTCTTCCCATCTGATAAATGTATTTTAGTCTTAAGATGCTTCTGTGGAAATTATTGTAAATTTTGTAGCCTATCAACACAACTCTAGAAGATCAGGATTTTCATAGTATATATAAATCCTCTTGAAAGAGTCACAACTGTTTATTTCTGGACAAAGTTATAACAATAATAACAATAACAAAGCAAACAATAAGTCTGAATTTTAATAACATGCAGCCTCATAATAAAAATGCAAGAAAATAGCTCAATTATTTACCACTACTAAAATTATATGGTAATGTCAGTTCATATTTACCATAAAGGATAATATCATTGAGTCAAAAACATTAACTTCTTACTCTCAATATTTTTCTATTCTGATGTCAGATATATTTTCCTTAATAGCTACTTACTTAGTCCAATATTACTTCATTCTATGTCTTCTAAATGTCTAAGATTTTACCACATTTTCTAGAAAAAAAATCTGTAGATATAATTAATATATTATCAATTGTACGTTATTTTCCAATCAGTTATAGAAAAATAAAGTTAAGCCAAATTGTCTACAATTTCTAATTTAATTCAGGGATATATCACATATAAATATACTACTCATTTACATATATTTTCAAATATACTTCTTAATCAATGAGAAAGACTCTTTAGACAAGACCAATCTGATAATATCCAGTGGTCAGAGTGGAACAAATGCCAACACAACTGGTCACATTTCTAAGATTCCCTCTAAGTGGCAAAGTTATTTCCATGGAAATCTGCACAAATTCAAATACTCTTGAGCTTTTTCTGTTCTAAATATACAGATTTCACTGGGTTCTTAGCTTTATAATCATAAGCCCAAGAATGTACTAGCATGATTCCTCACCACTACCCAAAGGAAGTATAAATCATCACAATACACTGGAATCAGAATCACTTAGAAGGATAAAACCAAAAACAACAAAAAACTCACTGGCCTATAATCTGCACACCATTATATTGGCAACTAATCAAATGCTATCTGAAAGGCATTATAGTAGGCATTCATAATATCTTATCACTTAACATATACTCAAAAAAAGTAAAATTTCTTCAATCCTTTGCTTACATTTTTTTCCACTTTCATGAGTTACGCAAGGGATATTTGAAGAACATTGTATTTGGCAAGAAAACTTCATGGATTTACAATGAGGAAACTAAATTTTAATCTTAGTTTTGCCACTTAGTGTCTGAATGACCTTGGAAAATCTGCTCTGGAATCATACACTGGAGTGTAAACAGTTACTTCACGGAATCAAAGTTTCTTCATCTATGAAATGGGGGAAAATATCTTCCCATAGAGTCGGCAAAGGTATTCAATAAATTAAGGTATGAGAAAATGCTTCATTAAAATCAATATGTTTTATAACTTATTGTCACGGCCCAGTAAAATTGAAATTCTTCAATTAAAATTAAATTAAATTAAAATTAAACTATATTAAATTGAAATTCTTCAATAGAAGTTTTTCTATTAGTTGGTCCTCACTGAAAAATGGAGACCTAATGTTTCTATCCCTGTTTAATCACTTAATGCAGAGAAAAATACTTAAGAATTACTATGGAAATATCATTCTCCAAAATAAGGTTGTTATGTCTATGGACAGAAAAAGTTAGACAAAGCCTGGGATTTCATGATGTTATCTTTATTCACAATCTCTTGAAGGATATACAGCATTTCTCTCCTTGGTGATATTCCCCCACTCTTTTATTAGTCTATCTCATATTATTTACTGTTGTATCCCAGTGCAATGGCAAAAGCTTAAAAGAAAAGAAAAACAGGCTTGATTAGCTAACTGACCCTGCTCCTGAACAAGAAAGAAAATTTAAATGCACATTTACTCTTTAAATTTACATTTAATTTTAGCATGTAGGTAACTGCCTGCAAGAACATGGTGTTTACCAATGGAGACATCTGTTCTACAAGATTAAGAGCATTTTGAGCTTCAGATGAAAGAACAGATTTAAATGTTGGTTTTGCTACTATTTTGTTATATGGAACAAAGTTCATATAACATCTCTGCCTCAGTTTCTTTATCTAAAAAAATTGGATATTAATAATTTATGTTTGAGGAGATTGTTAAATTCTTAAATGACACCATATATGAATATTCTTTCATTTAATGCAAAGCAATCATTGTGACAACATTTGCTAATATATTATTCAGAACATAGCTGTTGAGAGTTGATTAATTTCCATACCTTTATAGAACGATTATTCAAAGCATTTAGCATGCTACTGAACTTTTAGAGTAAACAAAGATGGGGTTGATGGGGAAATATAGTATGCAATATTTTCCAAACAAATTTTACCGTGAAGTCATTCATTTAAGAAACTGATTGCAGTTATGCAAAACAGATCCCTGACCAGCACATTTTGGAAAAGAATCAATCTGACTTACTACAATTGGAGAGGCAAGATAACGTGGTGATTAAGAGCTGTTCTCAGGAATCCAGTTGAAATTGAATCCTGGTTCCACATTTCACAGCTGTGTAACTATTTTCTGCCTCAGTTTCCTGGTCTATAAAATGAGGATAATGATGGTTTCCATTATGTAAGGTTTAATAAAGGTTAAACAACTATCCAAAAATCTGCATTTAATCATGATTTTGATATCATATTTCAATCAAATGTAACCATGAAGATAACTCTTCTCATGTAATATTAAAAGAAATTGTAATATGTTAAAAAAAGATAATAAGTTTAAAAAGACTTTGGGTGGGGGTAGTAGCTCTGTGGTAGAGTGTGTGCATAACATGCACAAGGCCCTGGCTAAATCAAAATAAATTCTATTGTTATGTATAACTAAAAAGGACCAATGAAAAATGAAAGAAAGAAAGAAAAAGAAAAGATTCATCAGTTAGTATGGGGCTTGGCACATAATAACTAATGAATGTCAGTGTCAGATAGCATTAGATTTCACTATTTCCTGAAGAACAGAACTTTCTTCATATGAACTATTATATCCCATGCCCAATATAGATGTCCAATATGACAAACATCCATATATTCATTTAAAAATATTTTCTAAGCCAGTCATGGTGCTGCATGCCTATAAGTCTCAGGAGGCTGAGGCAGGAGGACCAGAAGTTTGGTCTAGCCTAGGCAACTTGGCAAGATCATGTAACAAAATAAAATTTTAAAAGATCTCAGTGCTAGAACACTATTTATAGTCTATATGGGGAGCTGGGTTCAATCCCCGCCACCACAAAAAATTAATTTAAAAAAATTTTTTTTCAACATCAACCTAGAGCTAAACAACAGGTCACAACACTTAACTCTTAAAGAATATTTTCTTAGTCCACAGGACCTATAACAACACTAACCAGTGTTTTGTTAAGTGCACCAGAACAACTATAAGCAATATGAACCTAAAAAGATACTTTTAAGAATAGTTTCCTTGAACTAAAAGATAGTATTTCAGTTTTTCAAATTATATAACCCTGAAAAATACTACATAGAAGTAAGTAATCATTGTATGAGTCCCAAGGTATAAAATCAGTTCATGACTTTTACTTTCTCTCTTTGATCAACCACAGACAATTTGACTGTCATTTGGGTTCTTTCAACTGGAAGGCAAAGGAAGATGAAACTGAAACTAGTCTAACCTGTTCTGCACCAGAAATTAGGGTAGGTCATGTAGTAAAGGAACTTTAAATGAATGAGTCATTAAAAAAAAAAAAAAAAAAAAAACTCTGTCACTATTGTAGATAACTCAAAAGTAGATACATTTTTATTCATTTTCATAAAACCAATTATAAAATCTTATTTTTGTTCACCAACTAAAAATAACTATCATGAAAATACATAAAGCCTTTGCTTCAAAGTTTATTTAAAATTAAAAATGCTGTATGCAGTTCCTTGATTGTATTTTCTATTATTTGCCAAAGGCAGCCATTTTATAACGTCTATATATAGTACAGGGAGATGGATAAAATTCCCGAGTTCAAAATTATAATCATAATGAATGGAAGAGTTAACTTTTTCCTGCATTTATGAGAATAAAAATGAAAGTCTCTGGGCATTCAGACCAAACTCAAAACAAAAATCCCTAAACTTCTTCTGCTTTAGAATTTTGATGCCAAGCTTTAGCTAAGGAAGTAGCAATCCGGTGCTAAGTTCTGAAGAAAAAAAAAGAGTAAAAGAGTTTTACACAAACACTGACAGGCTCTGACCATCAATGGCATTAGAAGGCGCCACCATAATTGCAGTCTCCGTAAGACATAACTTATTTCAGAGTAAATGGGTAAGCCAATATTTTGTATTTTAATTAAGAAACCTGGATTTTGTTTATAATAATTGACTGTTAAGTAAATTCTTGCCAGGATTTACTTGTAAAGGAGAACTTTTGCCTCAAGTAAGCTTTCGTTTAAGATTTTGGAACAGATTTAGAATTTGGAATTGAATTCTTTTTGAGTTATTTGTTTTAGTTACATCCATTATAATATTAATCACTTAGGGGTATATTTGCATATATTTTCAATCTACTCATCAATTTCTATAAATGTTTATTATTTGCTGCTTGAAGAAAACCTTAAAGCATAATGATGGAAATACATCGTTATGCACACACAATGCAAATTTTTCTTGTTAACTAGTTAGACTGAAAACAAATCATTGCTTGCATAGTATTATAAAATGAATCAATCAATACTTAAGACAGAGTAGAACCCCCAAAGAGATAGTCTAAGAACAAAATACCTTATATGTGAAACACCCTATGTTGATTTTTTAAATCTCTCTCTCTCCCTCTCTTTCTTTCTCTCATTTTATTTTTGGCTCTTCAGATCAAACCATTCTATATAGCAAAACCTATAATGCTCCCTGTGTGAAAAATTGTGTCTTCAATCATGATTATTATTTGGTACATGTGATGATAGTAGTATTGCTTAATATTTAAAAAGAAAAATCAATTGGGGGCAGAATACATCAGAAAATTTCACCTCCATAAAAATGTGGATCCAAAGGAAACCAAATGGAACACTGCCACCTTTTGGTTATATAAATTGCAAAGCTGCAGAAGTTCACTGCAGCCTTTTTGAATGGAAATATTCATACTTTCAGCTTTTAAAAGTAATAATCCTGTCTCTGTTGGTATGAAAATATTTATCCTTAAATTTTTGTTTCTCAGTTACAGTATTTTCAGTATTTCAGTTCCCAATTTGCTAAGATTAACCAGAAACTCTTGAACTTTAGAGACTGGGAGCGAGTCTTCTTGTTTATTTTGTAAAGAATGGCAAGTAATGAGCCAGTAATGAAAAACAAAAAGAAATGCTCATATCTTAGGCTTCATTGTGTACATTTCTATTACTTCTGTTTATATCAGATCACTCCACTACTGTACAACCCATGATTTCAAAAGGTCACAGTCAAATTCACCAAAGCATTAATTGCATTTATTTCATCCAAAAGGTTTTATGCCTTTGCACTTCCTAAGTGTTTTATGTGCATAGTTTTAAATTATAGAGTAAGAAATGATACAGTAGGTGCCTCGGCACATCTAGAGACTAATTGGTGGGTGAGAAGAAACGAAGATCTATACATAGACATACATTTTCATTTAGGGTTGAATCTGAAAGTATGAGATTATTTAAAAGTGGAGACAAAACAAAATAAGGAAAATCAAGAATGAGAGAAAAGACAAATTTTTTAATAAAATAAATAAAGAAACTGGTTAAATAGCAAACTATTCTTTTTTTCCCCCCACCAGTTCAGTTCCCACAACCTGGTTCACTATACTAACAAAGAACCTCTCTGGCTATCAAAGTAGAGAAATAAAGGACTGGGGGTGTACCTCCCATGTGCAAACTTGTGGATTAGATTACCAGCACTGCAAAAAGAAACAGAAAAAAATACATAACCAAAATAATAAAATAGGGATGAACTTAAGAAAGAGAAATTCCTAGGTAACGGCAACAAAAAAGAATTTTACACAGGGAATGTGTAAAATGACTCAGCAGATGTTCAGGGAGTTATCAGACTCAAATAAAGCCTCATTTCTACAGGCTATAAATTAAATGCCCCATAAAGAGGCACCACTATAAACTTGGGCATGTATGAGGTTAGACATTCAACCTGAAATTCCTATGAAAAGCCAGGAAAATGAAGGGGTGACCACTAAATGATAGAGATAAAATGATAATAGGAATAAAATGATAATGCCTAGGGAAGTAAGGAATATTTGATTTGGTTTTGGTTCTAACTGAAAACAAAATGTTATTTTTTAAAAAATTAAAACAAAAACCATCATGGTACTATGGATACCTTAAGAATAATAGAATTCTCAGGCCTAGAAATTAAAAACTAGCTCTAAACTAATTAATCTAACATAATATGGATGCTTAGCATCACTTCAATAAGCTAGAGTACATGGTTTTCCAACAGGGGCTGAAGGTGGGGGCTCATTACTGAAAATAGTTCAAAATTAAAAGTTAGAAACTAAGCAAGGAAAACACTGTTGATTTAGAGCGAACAGGAGTCATCAAAAGAAACATCAAGAAGCCATGCGTGGTGGTACACGCCTGTAATCCCAGAACTTGGGAGGCTGAGGCAGGAGGATCACCAGTTCAAAGCCAGACTCAGCAATGGCGAGGCACTTAGCAACTCAGTGAGACCCTGTCTCCAACAAAATACAACAAAAGGGCTGGGGATGTGGCCCAGTGGTCGAGTGTCCCTGAGTTCAATCCCTGGTACCAAAAAAAGAAAAAAAAAAAAAAAAAAAAGAAAAGAAAAGAAAAAAGAAAAAACATCAAGAGATAATGCACATCTAAGAAAACTGGAATAGATAAAACCACCTGAAGTAGACCTTTAAAACTATGCTTAAAATGGTTAGAGACACAACATAAAAAATAGAGACCATATTTTTTAAGAAAAGGAAGAGAATGAAAGAACAAAATGATTTTAATAGAACAAAATTCTTATAGAAATAAAAAATACAGTCACCAAATTTTTTAAATGATTAAAAATCAGATTAGACACAGTTAAAGGGAAAAATAAACAAACTAGAAAATAGATCAGAGAAATCGGTTCCATCTGTACTAGAAAAAAGTAAAGAGAAGGAAATATGAAAAATAAATTGTTGGATATCTCTGTAAAGCATTATTACAGGTATCTCTTCAACAGATTCAGGGTCTTTGTCTCAATGCAATATTTATACATAAATTTAAAAAAATAACTACCCTAGAAGAAATCACTAATGATATTCCTAAGTATTGCTTGAAATAATCAGAAAAGATTTTCCATGGTGCAGGCAATCAAATAGTAAGAGTGACTCCAAAACTGCTCTTGCTAAGAATTTTCACATAGCTTACAATGTAGAAATTTGAATTTCTCAAGAAATTTCTTGACTTTAAGATCTGATGAGTAAGATAAACAGCCTCTAAAATGGTTTTCTGGTCCTCCTGATTAGTATAATCCTCTCCCATTAAGTGTGGGCTGATCTTACTGACTTGTTTCTAATGAGTAACATTCAGAAGTAATGGGATGTTCATTCCAGATTTAGGTTATAAAACTATTGTAGCTTTCAACCTGGGTGCCCTCTCTCACTCACAGGCTTTCTCTCTTGGATCTGCAGCTCAACCACTGGGGACATTCAGAGAGTCTATGAAGAAGCCCCGTGGTGTGGAACTGAGATCCACTGGGAACCACAGGAATGAACTTTAAAGCAGATCTTCTGAGACCTGACAACAGCCACAGCTCTATACTTTGAAATCTGAAGTGTAATGTCTCCATCTTTGTTTTTGTTTCTCAAGTTTGTTCTGGCTATTCAAGGACTATAGAGCAGCATGGCCATTATGGAAAACAATATAAAGTGTCCTCAAAAAAATTTAAAATAGAATTACCTTATGATCCAACAAGGTCATTTCTAGGATCATACCCCAGAGAAATGAAATAAGCATCATTTTTAAATTCTTTCATTTTTTAGTGAATTATAGAAATGCATGATATTGTGATTCATGTGACATATTGATAAATGCATATAGCATAGTTTTCTCCACATTAATCCCTAATATGACCTCTTTCCAACTCCTTCACCCTTCCCTATATCCTTCTTCTACTATTTGGTCTTCCTTCTGTTTATTTACTTGTTTTTTAAATCAGCATCTTGAAGACATTATTTGCACCAATGTTCATTAAAGCATTATTCACGATAGCCAAGATATGGAAACAACCTGTGTCTGTCAGTGAAAGAATGGATAAAGGAAATTTGGTGTGTGTATACAATGGAATACTATTTAGTCATAAAAAATAAGGAAACCCTGCCAACAGCATGGATGCATTTGCCCTCCCCTCCTTTCAGCTTAATTAGAAATCTTCATCTTCTGCCATTCTCTGCCTCTTGGTCACACTTGCCTTCTTTCATTCCCTCAGACTTACCATATTCTTGCTTGAAGCAAGTTTTTTAGATTGTAGGTTTTTCTACCTGAAGTAACACCTCACACGTAATTATGCCAAATGTGTCAGCATTCAGATAAAAAATCATTTCCTCTAGTACCAGGTCATGGTAAAGTTTTTATAACAAAATAAAGCAAAACAAAATGATAATAATGATTTGATAGATAAATACACTCACAAATGTATTCATATGTATATAAAAATTAAACTCAGGCATTAAGATAACTAAAAAAATATTGCTTTTGGAATTTTATTCTGAGATTATACTTTTCTTGCTTTTTCTGTATTAAAACGCCTTTGATGTAAACAATGATAGCAATAGCATATAGCATTTCATTTATTGTCCACAATTGCCAAAATAAATTTAAAAATTAAAACTGGAATTTTATGCCATTAAAATTTGAAATTGTATTAGCTTGTAAAATTTAGGTCTGAGAATAAGAGAGATTCTCACGATAAGACTCTTTTGAGACACTCACTCTAGAAGTGAAAACTTGGGAAAATACCCAATGAAGAGTACAAAGGGATGCTTTTTTCACTGAAATCACCCCTTGTCCTTTGTTTTGGTGTTTCTTTCTGGGTTTACGTTTGATCCCTGTAGCACATTTCTCAATTCATTCATAACTGTTTTACTCATACAGTCCAAATGGTCACTTAATTCAGTTGATGCAGAATAATAAGACCTCCAAATGCCTCATTTTTAAAAAATGTTTAGCATCCTCATCAAATTAATCTCTTATGTTGTCATGCCTATTGATTGTCCTCTGTTTCTGTTCACAGCGGTTCTGATGAGCTGGGCCCTCTTCACTACTTTGTAAGTCATTTATTACCATGACTAAGTTGCTGACCTGTATTTAAAATCTTCACATTGGCTCTCCAAGTGACTCACCTAGACTCCTCAACCTTCTATCCCCATTCTATACTTACTTTACACAACTTTAGTGGATGCTATGTTATTAAAAAGTTCTAGCAAAACTGAAATTCCCTTTTTCCTCAAAATGACTATATCCCTGTCTACTTTCTTTCCTCCGTGTCATGAAGAGGTGCTCCTGAAACTCTTCAGTGCCCTACACTGGCAATGGTTCCATCCCATTCTACCTTGGCCAAGTCATCCCCCACCATCCATTCCCTTCTTAATGTTTTCTACCACACTGCCTTGTCAGTCCTTTTGTCCTCCCTCACCAACGTCTCAGTATAATATGGTCAACCTTCCATATACATGGTTCTGCATCCATGGATTCAACCAGCTCTGCCTCAAAAAATATTCAGGAAAACATGCATCTGTATTGAACTTGCACATATTTTTTTCTTTGCGTTATTCTCTGAACTATATATAGTATAACAACTATTTGCATTATATAAGGTATTATGAGTGATATAGAGATGATTTAACATACACAGGAGGATTTCATAGATTAGGAGGATTTCATAGATTATGTGCAAATGCTGTCTGTGCAACAGTGACCTAAGCATCCCCAAATTTTGGTACCCATGAGTGTGTGATGGTTCTGGAATCAATCTCTGTGGACACTGACAGATGACTATCTGAATTACTTGTTTTTGCCTATTAATTCCTCAAATTATCATTCAATCTCTCTCCTGGACAGACTTCTACCATTTTAACACTATCTATTTTGTGAAAAACTAATATTAAGATTTTGTCCCCACAACTTACCTAAACTCTTTGCTTGCTTGTCAATTTTGATCTCCTAATTATAATACAAAATATATTTTCTCTTTTCTTGGATTTTCTTGTAGATCCCAACAGCACTTGACATCTTAGTTATATTTTTCAATCTTGACCACATATTACTCACCATAAATTTTTTTCTTCTCTTGAGGTATATGGCACTGATTCTCCTCCTTTCCTTCCTATGTTTCGGAAAGTCTCTAATATCTTTTTCATTAGTTCTTCATCCTCTTCTGCTCTTCTAAAAAAAAAAAATATATATATATATATACATATACATACATATAAATATGTATACACACATAAAAATTACATATAAACAAAATTATATACAAACTAAAACATTATATATAAAATTATAACTAAAACTATTTTTTATTGGGCACTTAAAACTGTATCAACCAATTGCACATTATGTGAAAAATGAAATTTATTTGCTCCCTTTTAAAACCTGAGCCCCTATATTCCATAATGCATAGCATATGCATGTTACTATCTATCAAGTGTTCTCTGTTTATGATATTATTTTAGCCTTTGGCTATACAAAGATGTAAAATATGTTTTCTATTTTTAGCAAATAACATTGTTCCTACCCTCAAGTCTAGTGGAGTATACAGAAATATGTAATTTTGATAGAGATAAGCCCAGATTTTTATGGGTACCTATCCCAGACTTAAGATTATTCTAGAAGAATTTCTGTAAGATTGATACCTATACTACATTCTGAATAAAATGCAAACTGCTAACAGAGCTTTCATTTGTGTTTCCTCTGTGTGCTCTCCAGAGTAGATTACTTAACAACAGCACTCACTCAACCTTGTGTGTACATCACTGTTACATCCAGAATTTTTCAAAATCGAAACTTAAGCTCCAACTGAAGGTCCTATTTCAACAAGCCCCTAATAGCTCGAAGCCATTTTATTTTTTTCCAAATTTCCCCACTTTAAACTTTGGCATTGGTTTAGAATTTAATTAAATGGATCTTCAGTGGAGAGACCCAAGATTAACTATGAAAAGTAAAAGTTCTGAACATGAGAAAGCACTTCCTGATCATGGAAATCATGGTTGTCCTCATATGTTCATGCCTTTCAAGATGTCTTCTAAGATCCTCCCTTTGATTCCAAGGGACACCACCAGTGATACATCTCTATTAATGCCTTATTGATATACTTATCTCTTCTGTCTGCTTCCTCCAATAGATAATGAGTTCAATTGAGGGCAGGAATTTTTGCTTTTCAATCTTTGGGACTTCAGTGCTAGATCATGCTAGATACACAGTTAAATGTTCTATAAATTCATAAATGTTTATGAATGAATTAATAAATGGAAATCACTCAAATGAACACTGGCTAAGCAGTATTGTAGCAAAATGTAAATGCAAACACAGAGATCAGAAAAGGCATTGTTATTCAAAGGTAAACTAAGAGAATGGTCACAGCAAGGGATGAGGCTAAAGAAGTAAATGTTAAACAGATTGTAAAAACGATCTTGGCTCCCATACTACTTTTTTTTTTTTTTTTTTTTTTTTACTTCATCCTGACGATCATACAAAATTTCTGGAAAAAAAATGTTTAGAAATATATTGTAACATTACACATTTAGGCCATATTTTTAAGCTTTATACTCACATAGGCAAAAATTTAACATTCTTTTCTGTAATTTACTTCAATCTCAATTTTGAATCTCCATTATAATATTTTAGTCAATTCTATTAAAAAAAAAAAAAAACAGTGCTTTTCAGTTTTTCTTCCACTCTTCTTTTTCTTGAGAAGGTTTTTAATTCTATGTCATAAAAAGAAGACCTCAGTTTCTGGCCACTGGCATCTGTCTATGCTGTCATCTACTGGAATGCAGAGTTAATCGTGGCTCCTGGAATTCCAACTGAGTGGACAGGATGACTGACTTTACAGTTCATGAGGAAAAAAGACAGAAAGAAGAGCAAACCTGAGGATCAGTCAGAGTGAAGAAGCTTATCTTTCCAGAGCCTGGGTGACAATCAAGAGATTGACTCAAAAAGGCAGTTGAGCTTGTAAGAGGTGGAACGCAAGAGAGCTGATTTGATGTTCATCAATAAAACGTCTGGCAAAGAGAGTGTTCAGTAAATACTTGTTTTAAAAAATTAGAATTGATTGTTGAAAATGGGAATACAAGTGTAGGATGGCAGGTTATAATAGCTAAAAACAGAAAGTTAAGAGACACCAATATATATGAATCAGGTTGGGGAAGCATTATTCTTTAAACAGCAAGATAGGTATGGAAAGGAACAAAGATAGTCAAGCCACAGAAACCAAGATAGGAGATTCAAAGGATGGGTTAATTACCATTATCAAATAGTTCAGAGAAACCAAGTAAGATAAGGAATCTTCCCTAGTTTGCTAGAGAGAAGTCAAAGACCTTTGCCTAAAACATTCTGGTGGAGCGGCCTAGACAGAAACTAGATTTCCAAGTGCATTTAAATCAATGTATGAAAATAGTAAATGAGTACAATTATTTAACAAAAACACTTGAGGGGAGTGACAGGAAGGGGAAAGATGTGTTTACCTTCAAAGGGAGTTGTTGGTTTCAGAATTGAAGAACATAATTTTTTCACTAGTTCGTTGGTCTCAACTAGATCTTTGGTTATACTTCTCTCTTCATTTAATGCATCATATATTAAAAACTAGTTGCTAAATGCTCTAAATTGTTCCCTGTAGTAGTTTTCACATTTGCCCCATTGTTTCTTTCTTTCCCTTATCAAAACTCCTTGAAGTATAATGTATTCTTATTTTTTTAAGTCACCTATACAATGCTCTGATACGAATTTACTAAAGAACAGCTTTGATCATGTCACACTTACATTTTTTTCAGTACTTTCCTATTTCCCACCAATAAAGCAAACAGTACTTGAATTGACAGAGAGTAAAAAGACCTCAAACCTGTTGCTCAGTTCAAATAGCTACACTTCCTCTTTATAAGACCATACCATGGCTCACCTCTTTCCTTCTGCCTGTAGATCATAGTCTCTCCAATTTCACCACATATCCAAATTCTATTCACTGTCTAAGACTCAGTCTGGCTGTCCTCTCAACAAGGACTTTTGCTCTGATCTCCTCAGGTGGAAGAAATCCTTTTTCCTGAGCAATGTAACAATCAGTTTTTTCACAGCCTCTATCACACTTTTCACATGCAGTCAGTGTGGAAGTTATTGGTGTTTATTTCCTACCAGGTAGTTAGTTGTGTGAAGGTCAGAGAACATGCCTCAACCGTTTTAGCCCTAATAGAGCTTTACTCAGTAGATATTTCAGAATACAAGAAAGTATGTAAATCTATTAGCAATGTTTGTGCAAAACAAGTCAAGTGGGGGAAAAAGCAAGGGAAAAGACAGAACTATTTTACTGTCTCTTCATAATTGAGACATTCAAATACCTCTATATTAATTATGATTTTGGAATTTCACAGATCATATATTAAAGGGTTTCTTAATTAGGTAGGGCTGTGATTATTTAAAATTTTATTAAAAATTTATTTAAATAAAATTTTATTTAAAATTGTATATCAAGTTCACAAATAGTATGATACTAATAGTAGAATCTCTAACATATATTAAAGACATCATGCACTTGTGTGTTTGGAAGGGATTCTATTACTGGGCAGTGTGAGGAAGCTAAAGGGTCCTGTTTTCTCATTATCCTAAAGGAGGGCAGTAGTGAACAAAGAAAAATAATAATGGTCCTGTGGAAAGTTTTAGAACTAAGAAATAATTCCAATTTTATTAAGGAAGTAAATTTGGAACGTATTTCATGTCCCAAACACCTTGTGTTACATAGTATTGGAGAGGAAGAAGGTAAGCTACAATACTTTCTCAAGAACATGAGAGTCTAATGCAAGAAACAGGAAAGTTATTAATACATAAGATTATTGCTCCAGCCTCAAAGGTCCAGCTCCAAATTTAGCATGTCTAGGGAAGCCACCGGGAATCAGTCATGGCACTATGACAGTCTCAACCTGGCTGCCACCTCAAACAGTCATGGCAGCAGCACCTCAGACTGGAACCAGAAATCCCTGGTGGATAACTCTAGAGTCTGTACCTCCGATTCCTCAGTCAGCAGAGCTGAGGCCTCAAGACCTGATGGCTGCAAACCATTGTGAAAAATGTGGCAGCCTCTTCCTCCTCCTCCATCCTGCCAGCATTACGTGATCCCCACCCCTTCCATTCCAGACCAATGCTCTCTGACTAAAATTTACTGCAGAGCTATTCAGCAAAAATAATAATTCATCAGCAGAGCCACATATGTATATTTAAATTTTCTAGTGGCTTCATTTTATAAGTCTACAAGAGAATCAGTGAAATTAATTTTAATAATGTATTCATTTAACCCAATATATCAAACATACTTGCATTTTGCCATGTTATCAAAAGATTATTGAGATATTTTGCATTTTTGTATTACATCTTTGAAATCAAGTGTCAAATTTTAGACCTAATGTACATTTAAATTCTCACTAGCCACCTCCCAACACCCCCAAACATCCAAGGACTAAAAAGCTACATATGTGTTAGAAATTTTTTTCATTGCTTTGACCAAGAAACCTGATGATAACAACTTATAGGAGGAAAATTTTATTTTGGACTCATGATTTTAGAGTTTCAGTCCATGGTTGGTCGACTCCATTGCTCTGAGCCTGATATGTGTCAGAACATCATGGCAGAAGTGCATGGCACAGGAAATCTGCTCAGCACATGGCAGCTAGGAAGCAGAAATAACAGCAACTAGGGACAAAACATAATCCCCAAGGGCACACCCCTAGGAACCTACTTCCTCCAGCCATAACCCACATGCCTACAGTTACCACCCACTACAATAGTCCTTTTAAATTATTTATCCATCAAATAGATTAAACCACTGATTAGGTTACAGCATTCCTGCATTGTCTCACACCTAAGCTTTAGGGGGATACCTCATATCTAAACCATAATGATGTACAGGGTGGCTACCATAATGCACAGCCCAGTTCTAGATATTTGCTATACATGGAGAGTCTGAGGCTTGTGATATTCAGGGAGAAAAATACTCAAGAAATGTAGTTGGGCAAGTCTGTGTTGCCACCCTACACTACTTTAGTTATCAGATTCTGTGGGAGAAATGTGGTTCTCTGAGTCTTACCAGTGGAACTAATCATACATGTTTACTTTTAGGACCCAGAGAATCCAAATAATATCAAATGGTGATAATGAGTATCCCTCTCATTCCTGATTTAAAAGGAAATATATCTAATATTTTCTTATTTAGTATATTATTTGCTGGGCTGGGGCTGTAGCCCAGTAGTAAAGTGCTTGCCTCACAGGTGTGAGGCCCTGGGTTTGATCCTCAGCACCACATAAAAATAGATAAATATATTGTATCCATCTACAACTAAAAAATTTTTTTTAAAAAATAGAGAAAAAAGGCATATTATTTGCTGTAGAATGTTAGTATATACTGCATCCTATTCCTATTTTTTAATATTTTTTAATCCTCAAAAAGCTTTGAATCTTATCAAATGATTAAATGTATTTCTGGCAAGAAAAACATTTGAAATTGAAATCCCTGTTTCAGTCTGTTAATATGACAAATTCACTACTATACTTCCTAATGTCAAGCCTAGCTTAAATCTAGAATACAAGATTTTCAATTTATATTTTTATATATTTCCTGAGTTCATTTGCCAGCATTTTACAGGATTTTTTTTTGCACCTATTTTGTGCATGGATTGACCTGTAATTTACTTTTCTTTTATTATCTTTATCTATGTTTGATATCAAGGTTGTTTTAGTGTTATAAAAAAAGAAGAAGAATTTCCTGGTTTTCTCTTGTCTAAAAATTTTATATGACCAAAATAACATAACCCTGTAAAATTGTACAGAATTTAATTATAATTTAGTTATAATGCTGTACAGATTATTAATAATTCAATTTTTAAAATGTTATAAATGCCTTAGAGTAAAACATAAATAAAATCATATGAAAAGACAGACTCAAAAATAAACTATGCTAGAGATGCATTCTTAAGTGGTATAGAAATATGAAAATGAGAATAATAGGGGAAAATAGGAAAAGAAGAGGTTACAGGCCCTGAACTGAGATTTGAAACATCCTGGAATTTTGACAGGGGAGAAGGAGGATAGGGCTGGACAGGGAGTAAAAATCCTGGCAAAGAACATACCTGAGTAAAGTTTCAAAAGCATCAGCTTGTGTAGTGTCCTCATAGGGAAGCAAGTAGTCTTTTCTGGGTGGGCTACATGAAAATATAAAAATATGAAAAGCAGGTTAGAATTTAAATCCAGTGCTCAGGTATTCAGCCCCAACTTTGAAGTTATATATATAGGTTATCAAAAATACATACAACCACTTTATTATCTTTTTTTTTTGACAAATTAGAACTGGTTATTTTTATTGTGACTCCACAAGAATTATACTTACCTAGACACTTTTCCTAAAATTTTCTAAGCTTAGAACTTCTATTGTGTCCTGAGAATATTAGCACATTAAGAAAAATAGCCAATGGCACTCGACCAGTAAGCAACATCCCCAGCCCTTTCTGATTTTTATTTTGAGATCCTGTCTCACTAAGTAGCCCAGTCTACCCTGAAACTTACAATCTTCCTGCCTCAGCCTCCCTAGTAGCTGTGATTATAGGCTTGTTCCACCATGCCTGGTACTATGTCACATCTTGAAGTGTGTATGTCTTTTGAATTTTCTCTAAATCAGGGTCATTGTTTAATCACTTATTTCCTAGATGAAATAAGGATTTTTTCATCCTATGTAAGAAAAAAAGTGGGAAAAATTGAAAAATTTAACTAGGACTTGCTTTAAAGGACATTGGGCTAGGGGCATAGCTCAATGGTAGAGTTCTTGCCTAGCATAGACAGGCCCCAGGTTAAATTCCAGCACAGCAAAATAATTAAACAAATAAAAATTTAAAAGTTGGACCAAAAAACACAATGTTGACTAATATGAAGGGGAGATTCTTAATTTTATATAATGCTAATCCCCACCCACCCCCCCCGCCCCCCCCCCCCCCCCCCCCTTTTTAATATTATTTTTGATTTTTTTTTTTTATCATATTATAACAATGTAAATGACTGAACACTAGGCACACTGAAAAAATCAATAATGGTATTATCACTAACATAATTAATACTATTGAATAATAAGCTTAGTCAAAATATTACAGAGTAAAATTCCCATTATAAACATTGAATCACTGTGTTGGAATCACCAGATGACTATAAATTCTTCACTTTACACTGGAATAAAAGAGCTCTGGGGACAAGGATCTACATGAAATAGATACAAAGGCTTTGTGTATGCTGCAGAGACAGAGAGGGGTAAGAGCCAAGTCATTCTTCGGAAGAAAAGTTCAGAGCATTTGTTTTTCTTTTCCCTAGGCTAAAATTTCCAGAGGCCCCAAATATAAGCAAAAGAAGGAAGGCGGGGGAAGAGTTGAAAGGTAAGGTTTAGATAAAAGTGACTCATTTGTTCAGAGAAGTTTCTGAGTTCCAAAGAGATAATGGGAAAGGAGCACCCCCGAGGACTGGCACAGTCAGAGAGGCCCAAGCCTGCAACAGTTTAGGGTTCTGTTTTATTTTGTTTTTGATTTTTTGTTTTAGTGAGACCTATTAGGTCAGAGAAGCCAGATAGGGATTTTGATAGCAGAGAGAGCTTGTAAACCAAGAAACAACTCAGAATTGGTCAGGAAGTTGTGATAGTGATACAAGCAAAGAATGATATAGTCTTACTTCCAAACCAGACAGCAGTTGAACTTGAGTTATCAGTCTTGTGTCGAATGGTACCAAGGCACAGGTTTTAAAAGTACACAAATAAACAGTACTTAAGATTAAAAAAAATCATTGTGGTTTTATTAGGTGATGTTTGAAAACAAGGAAAATTAAAAGAGAAAAGCAAAGCTACAACTTTGCCCTGCTCTCTATGCTTCTATCAGCAGAAGAGCAAGGAAATGAAGAATAGAAAATAAATATGACTAAAGGAGAAGGGAAAATACCAATACCTGTGATTTGGGGGAAAAGTTACTTTAATGCCTAATTTAAAAGAATAGTAATAAAGTAGACAATGAAAAAATTTTATGCAGAAGAATATAAATTTTAAAGCATTTAGTAATAATGAACCATTATGTAATAAAGTACCCAAAGAATATTAATTTTTAAAAGCAGTTCATTTAAATAACCAAGCAAAATAATCTTGTATTGAGTATAGTATTGTTTCAACTGATATTTGAAATAGAACATTTCTCACAGACATTGAAATAATCTATTTTTTTAAATTAAGCATCTTACAAATGCAAGATATCCAATACATTTCCTTCCCACTTAGAACACTACCAGGAGTGGTTTCAGTGATTACATGGAAAATTTCCATTATTTTTTCAGTTATTACATTTTCAATGTAATAACTGAAAAATAATGAAAGGGCAATGATCCTGAATACAAGCAAAGGCTGCAAGGTCATTGTCAGCCAATATGAGGGAACAGGTTCATTTGAAATTTTATTTAAACAATTTTCAACTTTTTCTGTTCTTGTTATTTGTTTTGGAGGTAGAGAGGGAGGTAGTATTTGCTTGTGAGATACTTTCTCGTTTGTGTTTTATGCATGTGTTAATCTAATGAGGTTACCATATTACCTTAGTCATTTCAGGCTGCTGGAAGCCATCCATGACCCACATGTGAACTGAGCCCTGTGCCTGAACTAAAGTGATGTTGAAGCCATTAGGCAGGAAAGCCTGGTATCAGAAACTCCCAGTGGCAAGCCTGCTGGTTTATCAATGCCTGGTTCATTTGGCTTCCTACCTAGTCCCATCTCAAGTTCAGCACAGCACCAGAGATGGGGTGACCCGCTGGAGCCACACATCCTCTTGGAGTGGGTGTGGCTTGCCAAAATGCCAATCAACCTGTTTACTGCAAGACCCCTGCCACACAGAGACACAAGCACCCAAGACTCCTCCTGCTGAAACCTTATCCCTGCCTTTGATGTACGCCCCCCTAAATAAAGAATCAGACCCTTTTTCAATTGTTCAGTTCCAGTAATTTATCAGGACTGGAAGACTTATTAGATGCTCCCTGTTTTATAACCAATTTTTTACTCTGTCTCTATTTCTTACTAATTATTTCAGACCTTTTATTTCCCAGGTGACTCACACCTCCTGACCAGGAACCAACCCTGGTGGGGTGCTGGTAACCCCACAATATCAGGCTGTTATAAAAGAATTTTTTCCTATATTTTCTTAATTTTTATTTTAAACTAATATACAAAAACATAGGTGTTGTATGCATTAATGGGGTATCATGTGATGCTCCACACATGTAATACTGCATAATGTTTAAATCAAGTTTAACACTTCTCAAACATTTATCATTTCTTGGTGGTGAAAATTTTCAAGATCTCTCCATCTTTTTGAGATGTACAGTACACTGTTGTTATCTGTAGTCAGCCCTTGTATGCAATAGCACTCCAGAACTTCTCACTCTATCTAACAACATATTGGTGCCAATTGATCAGCCTTTCCCTCCCTTCACTACCCCCAGCCACTGGTAATCACCATTCTATACTCCTATGAAATCAACTTTTCTAGATTCCACAAACGAGTGAGATCATGGGTTTCTTGTCTTTCTGTAGCTGGCTTACTTCACTTAACATAATGATCTGAATTTCCATTCATGTTGTCACAAATGATAGAATTTCATTCTTTTTTATGGCTAAGCAGCATTCCATTGCCTATGTGTGACACATTCTCTTGATCCATTCATCATCGGTGGATACTTAGGTTGTTTTCATTTTTTAGCTACTGTGAACAGTGCTGCAATGAACATGGGAGAGCAGATGTCTCTTCAACATACTGATTTCATTTCCTTGGGATATACACTTAGCAATGGAATTGCTGGATTATATGGTCGTTCTATTTTTTAATTTTTGAGGAACCTGCACACTGTTTTTCATAATGGCTGTACACATTCCCCCAATACTGTGAAAGGGTCACCTTTTCTCCAAATCCTCTCCAATACTTATTATCTTTACTATTCTTGCTATTGGCCATTTCTACTGGAATGCGACAACAAGAGATTTATTTCTCATAGTTCTGGAGGCTGGAAAGTTCAACACTGAGTTGCTCACAGATTTGGTGTCAGGTTATATCCTCAGATGGTGGAGAAAATCGTCTCTCTAACCTGTCTTATCTTCTAAGGGCACTAACCTATCATGACAAGATTACCTTGTAAAAGCCCAAATTCCAAAAACTAAAACACAGTCATCTATCTGCATCATCAAAAACTACAACTATAGAGGACAAAACACTGATATAAGCACTCCTAAAGTAATAGCTATATACATAAATATATGTATTCATTTTCCATATATATGTGTACTCTTTTGTTTTAACTATATAATAGTTTACATACTGTCACCTTTTTATTAGTTATCAATATATTTAAAATTTTTCCATGTCCAAAGGTATGGATTTATTTATTTTTAATAATTCCATTCTGTTTTGTTGAATAAATACATAGATTGGTTCTAACCTGTTCCTCAGAAATAAAGCTACAGGGAAAAGATTTGTTCATGTACTTTTACACATATATCTGAAGAGTTCCTTAATTATTTCTAAGCATGGAATTGCTGGCAAAGGGTATACTGTATCCTGTTGTTTTTATAATTTCTTGTGTACATTCCCAAATTCCCTACCTGGGGAAGTGTCTAAGCTATATTTCAACCAGCAGTGAATGAAAGTGACTTTTTACAAAGCTGTAAGTGATTTTTTTTTTAATTATTTTTGTTTCTACTTATATTGACATTCATTGTAAGCACATGTTGTCTCTGAATCATTGCATCCTTCCTCTATTCCAGTATTGTACCTCTCTTCCTCAGGATAAGCAGGATGATAGCAATAATGTCCTGACTGACCTTCAATTTCCAACTGTTCACCCAGATTGTTTTCTGTCCTCTCACTTGTCTCACTCTTTTTTCTCCCTCCCCCTCTCTCTTCTCTTCTTCCTTCTTCTTTCTTTTGAACATCAGAGATCTACTCATGTCATATACATATTTAAACTTATCAGTGTCTCCCTTCATTTAACAAATTGAGTACAAACTCCAATGCCTCATACCATCCATAAGAAATGAAGTAAAAAGATTGTTATCACACAGAGGCTCTTGGCAGGGGAAAAGAATAAACCAGTTGAGAACTGGGGTTATGGCTCAGTGGTAGAGTGCTTGCCTTGCATGTGTGAGGCACTGGGTTTGATTCTCCACACCACATATAAGTAAATGAATAAAATAAAGGTCTATCAACAACTGAAAATATATATATTTTTAAAAAGAATAAATCAGTCAATTCTCACTACAGAAACATAACCAAGACCCCATTTGCCTTACATCTTCCTTCACCCATTACACAAAAACTTGAAAGAACCATGAAAGAAAATCAGAATTCTGGGAAAAGAGCATAATTAGACTCACTAACAGTTTAGATATTTAAAGCTTGAAATACAAAAATATTATTAATACCTTTAAATGCATAAGGAAACAAAAAGAATAAATTTTAAATGTAAAGGATAAATTCAAAGTCTACCAAAAACTAATGAAATATACATGGAAAGAACTAAATATATTTTCTAGAAATAAATAACCCATGGTTATTGAAAATTGAAATGACAAACTCCATGTTATGGAGAAGATAGTTATTACTTCTAATGAGCATGTATTTGAAACTTATGACTACTTCCTTAAGTCAGTAAATGAAAGGCCAACAACCCAGCAGAAAAACTATGCAGAGATTTCAGTAGGCACTACAGAAAAGGTAACATCCAAATGGCTAATAAACATATGGAAATTAAAATTTTAATGAGATTCCACCACCCGCTCCCAGAACGACTAGAGTTGGTAACAGAGTAGTTTATCTAAAACTTTTGAAAACAGTTCAGCATTATCTACTAAAATTGAAAAGACTACTAGGAACATACTCAAAAGAATACCTGCACTGTTACATTAAGAAACATGAAAAAGACACAATATATAATAGTAGAAATAAATTCAAATACATTAAGAATTATAATACATTTAAATGGATTAAGTTCACCAGTGAAAATGAAAAGAATGCCATAGTAATTGGATAAAAAAGTCAAAGTACATACTATTTATGAGATACTCCAACATTAAGAGATTTACCATATAATAAATATTTTAATTAATAAGGAAGATAAAATACTTCCATAATTTTATACACTTAATAAGATAACCACAAAATAGATAAGGCAAAAAATTTAAGAACATCACAAAAAGAAATTTAACAACTTAAATAACACTGTAGGAGCTTTTAACATATATCTCTCATTAGTGAGTTTCAGTCAATGAAACTGGAAAACATTTGGAACATTCAAACAGCAGAATTAACAAACTTGATCTAATGAGATTACACAGAATTTTTAACTGGCTGCTAAGGAATACACATCTTACTGAATTAAACACAGGCAATTCATCATGTATTAGTCCATAATCTAGACTGAACAAATTCCAAAGAATTAGTATAATACAAAGACAGCCTCAGTCAGAATGTAATAAATTAGAAATCACTACCAATAAGATAAATGTTTTAGATTTTTATTTAAAAATTTAAACATCTTAACTCATGAGTCAACAAAGAAATTGTGGAAATAATTATATATCTAAACCTGACATACAATGTGACTATTACACATAAAACTTGTCGAATACAAGTGAAAGAGAATTTAATGTGACACAAGAGCACAAAAGTTTATATTATAGAAGGAAGATTGATAATTAATGCACTAATTAAACAACATAAGAAACTGGGTAAAAGAAGAGAGTCTAAAGGAAACTAAAGGAAACACTAAGAAGGGAATAAAAATAATGTCAGAAAAAAACTATAGAACTGAGAAGATGCAGATGGCAAACAAAGCCAAAAGCTGACTCTCTGAAAAGGCAGTTAAAATAGACAGACAGGGCAGGGAGGATTGAGTTGTTCTGTGACAAGGGAACAAGTCACAGAGGAGACCACACTGGAATTCAGAAACCCCTCCAGATTGAGAGCTCCAGACCAAAACCATTCAACTGTCAGATACCAAGTGTCAGCTTCCCAGTGAGAGGAAAGCTACCTGTGGTGAAGATGTCACAATAAAAACGGGTCAGGGGACAGAATGTGTTTATCTAAAATTCTTTTGAGTCTTCTCCGCTACCAATTCACATTCCAGTCTCCTGATTACTGAGAGTGCTCTCTGGGAAGAGCTCACAGTCCTTCAGGGTCACAGCTTTCAGAGCCTCCTTGGAAGTTTCCCATGGTCTTGTTGTGGCCACCTACGGATGATAACCACTATCCAACAAAATTCCAGTTCATAAATTGGAGTGAGCCACTATCCAAAGTAACACGTGGGGCCTCTGTTTCCTCTGATCTTAACCATTGCCTTACAGAGGATCTGATATTAAAATAGGAAAATTATTTTGACAAATGAGTAGGAAATGACTTGAAATGGTTGAAGGGAAATTTTATTTTTTTAAAGATTCAAATTAGACAAGTAAAGTAAGCAGAAGTTTTCTTTTTCTTTTTTCCCCCTGCTCTCTTGTCTTTTATATGAGAGAGTAGACAACAAAGAATTAACATTTTTTATTTATTATTTGGGTAAAAATCCTGAAATTTACTAATTAGAAAAGTAAAGAAAGGGTAGAATATAATATCAAAATAAATTAGAGAGAAATGCTCCTCTCCCATACCATACTAAGGGGATATGATAAGCACATAAATGTACCCCAATAGCATTCACAAAAATATAGATGGGGATTAATCAGTTACTCTCAAGAGTAACTGAAGAAATGCAAATTAAATATATTATTCTCTAGGATCACAACTGATTAATTAAAATATCCAATATTATCAAGACACTTTCTGATATAATTTCTCATACATGGTGTTTTTTTTTTAAGTTTATATGATGAAAATCAATAATATAATTCAATTCAATTAGGTGACTTATTTAATATTTTTAATTTATCATTTTTCTTTGAAACTGGGTTCACATCCACTTTGAAACTCAACATATTCAATGTAAATTCATCTTTCCACCAAAACCCTTTCCACCCACCATTCTCCACATTTCAGTAATAAATACTGTATCCTCCCAGTTTCTCAGGTCAAAAACCATGACATCATCCAATATGAAGAGAAATTCAGGTGGCTCTACCTTCAATATCTATTGGAAGCTGATAATTTCTCATCATTTCCACTGCGGTGAAGTTGTCCAAGCCAAGGTCAATTCTTAGAATTATTCCAATAGTCTCTTACATGGTTTCCTCTGCTTCTATTTCTTGCACCTCCACAGTTTATTACCAATATAGTAGCCCAACTTCAACTCTTTAAGTCAGATCACATCACCCCTCTGCACAAAACTCTGTCTCCTCATTACACTCTAAGTCCTTGTAATTGCTTCCATGTTAGCATAAGTAATGCTATTTTCCTGCTTTTATTAAAGAAAAAAAAAAAAAGAATGGCTCAACAAAATGTCACAATGTGATACAGATTGGGTAGTTATTTTCTCAAGGGTCACTCAGGAGTTCAGACTCCTTCATCATGTAAATATGCTGTTCCATAGGCCTTCTTGGAATACTTTCTAGATCTCTTCTATTCAACTGGCCAAAAATAAGAGAAAGAAAGAGAAACAGACAGAGCTATCTGAGGAGCCCAGGAGGATTTCATTGGGGGGTTTAGGGACCACCTTTAGAAGAGGCACAAATCACTTCTGCCTATATTGTCCTGCTAAGAATTCACTATGTGTCCCCTCCTAGCCAATGGAGAAAAATGACTTAGTGTAAGAGCCTTTAATGAGGAAGTAGCTAAGATGGAGGCTGGCTGAGAGCCAAGTGGAGGCGTTTACTTGTTTACACCTGACCTTAATGTAAGAATAAGAATCTTTCTGTAAAGGCCAATGTTTGGGCCATTGTTGGAAGTTAATAATAGAAGAGTCATCCCCAGTGTCAATTAACCCTTCCATTTCTATTCCCTGTATTTTAAGTCTGCACATAGGCCTCTGTGGACAATCCTGAACCCCAGCAAGCCATAGATCCCGAGCCAGTGGAGCCAAATCCCCTATATTTTGAGGCAGACACTTAAATGAGTAATGTAGACTGGGAAGAAGAAGTAGCTGAGCAATTCTATCACCTTGGTTAACAGAGCCAATGCCTCGAGGTGAACTGAGCATAATCTTGATTTCTCCTTGATAATCAGAATCTATCACTCCTGAAGTAACTTGAAGTCTGGATAAGCTTTTAGAACTTCACCCCAGGATAAGTCCCACAGTCCCTAAGGGAAGCGGTCCCCTGACTCCCGTGGGAATCAGTTGAACTCCCATCTCAGGTGTTAGCACTATTCGGGCGGTGGAACAGAGATCCAGTTCTGCACTTCCTTTAGTCCCTCTGACAAGGGAGTTAATGGGTGAAAGGGATTGTGTCGAGGATTCATCTGGATAGGTGTTTGAGGATACTCCTTCTCTAATGCCCCATACATTTGTGGGTCCCAAGGCATTGGGCCCTGTGCCCAGTTTTTTTTGAATTGCCAGACAAAATGTTACCATTAATATCAGTTTGGGATCTGCACTCACTAGCCCAATGGTTTCCTTTTTTACGCCTGGGGCAGCGGCCTGGGGCACGAGATGAGCTTGGTTTTATTTCTATTGTCTCTTGCCTTCTTTGGGGACATTGTTTTTTAAAATAACCTGGTTGACTACACTGATAATAACTTTTAGGTCAAGCCCCTCTTGTAAAATTAAGAGGAGAAGCACCTCTCATGGCTGCTGCAATTACACTACCTGTAATAAATGCATCATTCATGTCCCTGCAAAGCTTTATATAAACAGAAAGGTCCTTTTTAGATTTCCAAGGTCTGATGGTGTCTTGACAATATTTGTTGGCATTTTCATATGCCAGCTGAACAACTAAGGGCATGGCTTGATCAACATCTCCAAAAACTCTACTTGCTGTCTGTAAAAGACGATCAACAAATTCGGCATATGGTTCATTGGGTCTCTGAATTACTTTAGACAAGCTACCCTGTAAGTCACCAGATCCTTGCAATGTTTTCCATGCCTTAACAGCTGCGGCATATATTTGAGCGTAAACTCCAGGATCGTACTGAATCTGAACCCGTAAATCAGCATATTGCCCTTCTCCAGTTAACATGTCTACATTACAATCTGGAAACCCTGCAGCCGCATTTCTACGAGTGGTTTCAACACAGAGCTCTTGGAATTGAGACCTCCAAACTAAGTATTGTCCCCCGCTCAATACTGCCTTACATAAGCCTTTCCAATCTGTAGGAGTTAAATTCAAAGTATTAAGAGATTCTAACATGCTTATGGTGAAAGGAGCTTGGGGCCCATATGTCATTGTTGCTTCTTTAAAATTTTTTATAGTTTTAAAATCTAAATATTGATGGTATCTTTGTTCATTTTGATCTTCAAACACTGGCAGATCCCATAGTTCCTGTGAACTTTGACACTCAAGGACACGCAAGGGCCTAGAAAGACCCCTAATAGACTCTGCAATGAGTCATCCCATGGGGGAGCAGAAGGCACAAGTGGTTTCTCCACTTGACAGTCCTCCATCCTGGTCCTTTTTAGTTCCCTTTTGCTCATTTTATCGAAGACTGTGCTCTCAAGATCACTTTCACTTAATTCCTCCTCACTAATACTACCCTCACTAGCCCTAACTGACTCAATAACACTTTCCTGAACCCTAGGTCTAGTTGAGAGCAGGCACTCCCTAACTATCTTTAACAAATCTTCAATAGCCTTGACAATTTGGTTCCTTGAAATTTCTGAACCCATTTTCTCTTGCCCTTAACCGCTCTGGCTAGAGACACCTGCGAGGTTCCTCAGTACTTATCTGCCATGCCGATGTCCCATGCAGGCCACCACTTGTTGCCGCCTGCAGCAATGATACCGCAGGAAAGAAATCGGAGGCAGACTGGGAATGAGTGGTTCCTTTATTCTTGCTTCTTCTTCTTCTCTATCTTCTCCCCCTCTGACACCCCCAGTCTGCTTAAATACTCTATGCCCTTCACAGGTACATTAGTTCTCTTAACAAGCATACACGTGTCACAAGCTCAACTTACAAGTGCGGCACGCAGTGCTCACGGGCACAGAAAGATTCTTAGTCAATTACTTTAAGGTCAGGTGTAAACAAGCAAATGCCTCCACTTGGCTCTCAGCCAGCCGCCATCTTAGCTACTTCCTCATTAAAGGCTCTTACAACTTAACTGTGTCTGGGAGGCAAATGAAAAAGATGCAGTTAACATAGCATTGTCATCACCACAGCACACGATACCTAAATGATCTGCTCACACAAATGATCTGCTTCCCTTACCTGATAGGACTCTCCTTCTTGGTCCTTGCACTCTGGGTAGACTCAGTCCTCAGAGCTTTTGCACTAGCTCTTTCCTCTGCCTGACTCACTCTTCTCCAGGTATCAAGACAGTGAAAACTTTACCTTCAAGTGTTTCTTCAAATGTCACTTTCTTGCTGAGAGCTCTCAGACCACTGAATTTACAGATGCACACCATAATTTCAATTATCTTTTCCCTGTTCTCCTTTTTCTTTTTTCCAGAGTCTATATTATGTTCCAACTTGTTTATTTATTATGGTTATTACTTATTGTCTCATTTCCCACTGCTAGGATATAAGCTACTGGGCCTTTGTTTAGTACACCTTTAAAACTAGAAGAATGGCACAAAATAGTAACTAGTTTGCAACAAATATTATGAAGATGATTATGTAATCTTTGATTTCATGGCTGTAAACTTTGGGTTTGAGTTCAAATTGTTATTATAATTTCTCAGAGGCATAATTTTTTATGTATCATTGCACATAGCAACTTATTACACTTTCTCATTCTTCATGATTTCTGGTCAATGATTTCTGATTTAAAGCCTATATAATTACCCTCCCATTTTCTGATTTTTCAAGTAAGTTTTGACTTTAATACTTATTTTCATACTTTATAAAATCTACTTATGAATTTTTCTCTAAGGCTTTGGATATGTTCAATAATTTTTATTTGAGGTACTTTCAGCATTTTATTTTCTAAATGTTATTCAATCTTATTATTTTTACAAAATAATGCAATTAGTAAAGAAAGCATTTTTTCACAATAGCTCAAATATTTGGTGCCAATGTATATTATTATTAAAATTTTCCTTTTCTGCATTGTGATCAGATTACATAGTCTGTAACATTCCTGCATTTTTATAATGTGTCTGTGATCTACTTTGTATCTTATGTTTTATATATCATCACTTTTCCATTGTAATCAAAATTTTCCAAATATTTCTTTGATGATGACTTCAAAAATATGAAACCTATTGATGAGTTTACTCATGAGAAATGGAATATAAATCTTCCAATTATGAAGATTAAAAAGTATATATTAACTTTCCTCTAGATTCTATGGTGAAATTTTCATACTTTTCCTTCCTCCATGAATAACACCTTTTAGATCCCTATCAATAATATCATCTGAGATTTTAGAACTAGATTATTAATGTTATTTTTCAAAGTATTTCTCATAACATTTGAATTCTATTTTGTACATATTTATAATGAAGTTTATTTTATTTTTTGTTGCAATGATCACTGCCAATTTTTTTTGTGAGAATAATCAATGTAGACAAATACAAATTAGTTAAATAAAGAAATCCTAGATCAGAAATTTTTTCCCATTAAACTGTAGATGTTCCGCTTCTTCCTTGTCTTCAATATGTTGTAGTTTTTTGGTCAAGCTGGTTTTTCTTTCTTTAAAGCTGGTGTTCCACTTTTTTTTCCTCTTGAACAAATCACAGAGGGACTCTTTCTTTGATCTTCAAATTCAAAACTTTCATCATTTTTATCATAATATCAGGCTCATGTCATTTATATTTTCCTAGTTGAAGAGATAATCTGTCAATATATAGATTCCAATTGACCTTTGGCTCAGAAAATATTTTCCCCTTATTTCTTTGACAGTGTTATTTATTAAAATATTTTTGAGAACTAAGATCTGTATTCAGGTTCTGCTCTCATTTCTTCTGGTTTTTTTTTTTTTTTTTTTTTTTTTCTTTTTCAATCCCCAACTCCCAAGAAAATTTATACTTCCTTAATGAGATTAATTTCAGACTATGCTTTCCATTTCGTTGTTGCTTGCTTCATTTTCTCAGCTCACATAGGTAACCACTTTTATGTTTCAACCTGATTCTAGATAAGTTCTCATTTATTCCCTATTAAATTTTTTTCATTATTTTTTGAAATAGACTATAATCATAAAGTTGTCAAGTAATATTCCCACTCTAGTGCAAGATCCACAGTTACCTGAGGCCTGTGGGTCCTTGGATCCATATCCTTTGTAATGTTTTGAATTATTGTAGTGAAAGTAAGTTCAGTGGAATTGCTTCTTCCTTTCCCAATGGTGCCCTTGCCTTCTGTGGAAGTTTTCTGGAATTCTCTTCTAGCCTAGCTCACCAAAAGGGAAATTTTCAATTCTGTCTCAGAAGGTCCCATCAATCTATGCCATATCAAGCATAAATTCCTGAACTCTTAGGGCAAATTTATAGCATATTTTTCTAGGTGCCAGCATTAATTCTAGGTTTTTCTCCATTTTGTCACTACAAGCAAGAATATAAGAGGAGAAAGTGGAAGCCAGTGTTCAGGTTATCATTCTATCTTAAAATTCTTCAAATTGGCTTTTTAACTAAATATTCATAAAGCAAGGAAAAGTGAAGTTAACTTTGCAGGAATTTCATATCACTGACATTGGTTTGTTTTTTTCCTTTTAACTCTAGTATCAAAAAGGTCAAGATGACCAAGAAGTGGTTATTTTTAAGGGTATCATCCCTCTCTCAACTCAAATTCTCACTTGGAATATTTGGGAATGAAGCCCATCTGAACAAGCTGACTCATTTGTCATAATGCTAGTAAGGATGAGCCAAACCAATATTGAATAATAGGTGACAAGCAGGTCTCTGATTTCACAGAAAAAGGGAAGTACAGTACTCTCCAAAGTCAAGTACAGACTTGGCTATAGACTCTACTCTTGCAGGGTTCACTTCCTGTTGTAAAGTTTTTCAGGGGTCAAGTCCCTTGTCATTGGGTCAGTTTACCACCCTGCACTCAGCAGGACAAAGGACTAGGCAAAGGCTGTTCACAATGACATCATTCAGGCTGATCATACAACTGACAACCACACTTTCTTCTGTAGACTTGAAATAATCTTAGATCTTTACTTGATTAACCAGCCATTTTTCCTTTTATTAAGTATTTCCGACATGGAAGCTGTCCCTACCTGAGAGAAGCACCATTTTCAACAGTTATGCCAACCATCATTAGGAGCCAAAGGGTACCAAAACACTAGTGTAAATTCCTCAAAATAATGTGATTTGGTCATCTGTGTAGCTCTAGTATGCAGTATAGAGTCTTTTGCTCAATAAATATCAAGCAACCACATAATCATAGATGCTTTCTATCAGTTACTCCATTCTTAGAAAAATTCTATCTCCTCAACATACTTATTTGTAATTTATGAGGGTAGGTTGTCTTTCCCATACAAAGTCTAATCTTGATTCTATAAAAATAATCAAGTCATTTTAATTTTTCTTCAGTATATATTCATAAGATTTAGGAATATTTTCATATCTAAGAGAAAAAATTCACTTTAGTTTGGTTGCAATGAAAATGAATGCATTGTTAATTAATTAATTAATTATAAAGATGAAAAAATATGAAATTTGAAGTCTTTCTCCCAAGGTATGTACAAGTTTGTAAAAAAATATTAGAATAATTTTTATTGTGTAAACTGAAAATATTTATTCTCTTGCAAATAAACTGTTCATCACTAAGAATATTTTTGGTTCCAATTGAAAGTGATATTATTTGCCATTAGTGATTTTTAGTTCCAACTGAACATACTGCCAATGATGTTTGGATGATAGAAAACAAATAGTGGAGTCATCACATTTCATTTACAGAGTATCTTTCTTTCTCCACAGCTTCAAACTGGAAAATTGGGTCATGGTGGAGACAATGAATTGTTAGTAAATGATATTCTTGAATAGGAACATATTAGTAGGTTTACTGTCATAGATATTATCACAATAGTACCACTTGTTATTTTAATTTTCCATTTTAATTCATTAAGATACCATACCAGAGTGGTATTACAAAGTCCAGCGCTTTTATTTATAAGAAAAAAAGAAGAAATATCTATATATTGACACCAAATCATCTTCAAAATCTAATTTTATAATCTTATAAAATTCAATTCTTATTTTACACTTTTATTACGTATTAGATACCCTGGGCAAATATTGACAATACTGTAAATTGAGACAATGTGACAGTTATGATCTTATAAATATTTAAAAATCAGCCTGGGGGTCAAGCAGACTCTGATGTGTATTTGCTTGTCAATTATAATGGTATAAATACTTCTTATCTAATTGCAGTTAGGGTTCTGGATGCAAATGCAATGGCAACAATTAGATGAACTTCAGGATATTTAGTCTGGGAAAAGGGTAGGACAACATCCTCTGGTGGGAAGCAAAGTTGTGGGGACCTGAGATGTTCCTGCACATCATTCCACTGTTCCCTCTCTAGGTTCCCCAGTGTTGACAGGCACCAACTATTCCCTGCAGTACCTTCTCCATTGTGGGGTCTTAAACTAAATAGTGCCCATAGCAACCTGCGAGGAAACATGAAAAAAAATTCTGGTGAGTTAACTCTGGAATGTTCCCCAGAGGGCCACCTTAGAGCCCACTCCTCCAGTGCTTTCACACATTTTGTAAACCCTTGATTCCTTATTTTAAAACTCTGTCACACAACTGGTTTTCTTGGCACCTATTTGCTACTTGATTTTTTAAACTATGCATGTCTATCAAAGTTTTCTCATTTCTCCAGACATCAGCTTAAATACTACCTTTATTGTGAAACCTTAGACAAAAATATGCCTTTTCTTCTCTGAAGTCCTATAGCTCCTTATCTGTGAATTCTCCTGTTGCAGAGATCCCAGTTGTGTACAAATTGTTCTCACTTTGGGATTTATAAAAGTTCAGATAGATTGACAGGACAGGTGAGGTAGGAACAAGCAATATATTTGAAAGAAGACAATAAACCCTTGGGAAGACAATAAACTCTTTGGAAGACCCAATTTTCCAGGTGATTCTGATAGTCTTCCTGCCCTACTTATGAGGATATATGTCTAAATGCTAGGGAGGGAGGGAACTAATAGCAAGCAAATATAAATGACTACTCCACTAAAATTTTGAATATTATTGGTATACACCTCATAAAGGTAAAAACAAAGAATTTTCCATATGTGAGGTTACATTTCCATAGCTCTAAAACCTGAACACCTCAGGCTCCTCCAGCGTTAAAGGGTCTTCATGTAGCTCATGGAGCAGCTTTCACTGGGATATCTCATATCATTGACTATACATTTTCAGCAGGTGGTTAAACAGCAAATTTATGGACTGAAGAAACCCCCATAGTTATTAATGGCTTTGCTGCTTGGGAGTTTGAAGGGGAAGAATAAAGCCATCCCAGTGCAGAAAATGAAATCTGGTGTCTCTGGGAACAAAGAGAAACAGCAAGGAGTACACACACACACACACACACACACACACACATAGCTTTTTTTTTTTCTTTCTTTTTTTTTTTTGATGGCCTCTTGTAGCTACCAGCTTTCCTGAGCATGTATAAATAGACTTCTTCAGATCAAAAAGAAAAAAATGTCATGTGGCTACTCCAGCTAAAACACCTCACCCTAAACACATCTGAGAAACATCCATGGACCCTAAGAAACAGTCGAAAAATTTTAGAGATGGTAAATATAGTGAGATAATAATGTGTATTGTCACAAGCCAGCCATGGGCTGTGAGTGTGATCTGCGAGCATGTGAGTGCATGAGGGGACTGGACTGATGTTGTTTTTCTGACTGGGCTGTGCAATGTATGTGTCCTTTTTGCTTGCTCTCCTTTGATCCCACGAAGCACCTGAGATGGGTGTGGCCTTCCAAGATGTCAGTCAATCTGCTGACTGAAAGGCATCACTAAGCTAGACTCAACCCCCTGAAACCTGACCCCTTATCTTATTTGGAAAGAACATGCCATTGAACCTCCCTTTGTGTGCCCCCCTATAAAAATGAAGAATCCAGGTACAAGTTCTCTCTTTCCAAGGACCCTTAAGGTCCAGAGCCAACCCTGGTTCCTGTAGGCAAAAAGTATTTCTGTGTGTTGCGTGCTTCTTTCGCTGTTTTCTTAAGTTATTGGTGCAGCCAGCCTCTTGTGAACCCAGCTTAGGTCACCAGCCAGGCTAGCTGGTGATAGTGTATTACTAAAAATATGATTTTTACAATTACTCCAGGTATACAATGATACACAAGTATGTTATTGTCTCCATCGTATCTAGAGTATAAGCTCCTCTAGCTTATTTATGAACCCTACATGATGCTTAGCACCTTGCCTCATATGTAAGGGAACAAGATATGTGTTAAATGAATTGAAGCCTTTTTCTCCTATACAGTTTTCTTCACTACCTAAGTACACACCCACATACAAATCCTTCCGACACAATAAATCATGTAAAACACATTTTACTCATGTAAGAATTTATAATCAATTTTTTTTCTGAAAAAACAAAACTTTTACTTTACTATATACAAATCACGGTGCTTTTCATGGGCAACAAAAGGATTCATACTAATTTCATACTGTAATTGAAAATTTGGTATATCATTTTTTTTCAATTTACACAGTTATTTCACTCCTAGAAGAGTAGGAAGAATAGCTACATCACTTGACACTAAGTTTCATGATAATATCTCCAAAATATGTTAGCTATATTCTTCAATATTCACAATAGCTACATTTTCTTTCTATTATTTGTTTGTTTGTTTATTTATTTGTTGGGGAGCAAACCCAGGGTCTCATGCATGCTAGGCAAGTGCTCTACCACTGAACTACAACCCCAGTCCCAAGATTGTGCTTTCTTTTGAAAAACATTCAGAAACCGTTAAATCTGTGATTTTTAAATAAGTAAGTACAGAAGGTTCTTTCCTCTTTAAGTAAAGGTAATCAAAGTTCCATTCTGTAGAAGAAAAAGAAAAAAAGTAAATACATCAGCAATTTCAATGAATGCCTTTAAATATTAGTCCTCCTGATTTCAAAAGAAGGCAGTTGGGGTCATATTATACCTCTGTTCTCTCTAGGGAGCACAATTTTGTATAAAACATGTTGATCTTGAAGACCACCTGATGTTTTACAACTACAGTTTCTTAAGGAAAACAAGACAAAAACATGGCCTCAGGCAGTACCTTTACAGGAACAAATGTTTTAAGGGACAAAAAACCCTACCCTTGACCTACTTTGCATACATGCTGTTTATATCTGCAAGTAACAGTAGTCATTTAATGCCATGGGAAAATGTATACACATATACATACACATTCCTCCTAAAATCCCATCCCAAAAAGTTCTTAAAATAATAACTCTCGAAAGATGGAGTTTTGATGAGGTTTGACTTAGAATGACAGAAAAATCTGCTAATCTCCTATCAAGCAGGGAGTTAAATAACAGTGTTATTAGAGATTTTGATGATTTTGGAGGCAAATTTAATAATGATATAAATCAAATGTTAAAATAATCCTCTAAGGAAACTTACTTCATTTGGGAGAAAAATAAGGTTTCACCAGTAACCATAGTGAGTTGATATTATTGCAGTTGTTTTTATAAGTTGTTGCCATGACTTTTTTGACTTTTGGGCTAGATTTTACTCAAATACAACAGATGGCAACGATTACACTTCTGTAACTTTTTTTCCTTGAATAACTAAACAGAGCACAATAAAATAAACAGGCTTGTACCCCAGAGAGTTTGTCTTGTTTCACATTTTATTAAAACTAAAAGTGAACAAAGTAACTAAAACCAAATATAAAATAAGACCTCCATGTCTCTCAAACTTTACCCAAATTTTAGAAATATTAAAATACCCCACCTTTTCTTTCCTTATGGTTTCACTAGCACTAAAACAAAGTGGAACACAAATTGTAAGAAAGAGAGTTGCAACACTGACAGCTCAAATCGGAAGCAAATGTCTGAGGCTTAAGAAAAGCTTCTCTGCATGATACTTCTCATGTGATACAAAGTTTGAGTCATCAATTGAGATGGAATTGAAATCTGAAATAAAAGAACTTTTTATTGAATTTTTATTCCAAACATTCACAATTATTTTCTTGGTATCATATGGTATTTCTCCATACTCTGACTTTCTATTTTCAAGACCTCCCCCAAAAGAGATCTTTATGATTTTCAAAATTCAAACTAAAATTATGAATAAATAAAGCCAAATTATGATCATTACCCACAGGCCATATTTTACATAAATTAATTCTATAAGAACTAGTTAATGATAATGACATATTTGATGGGAAATATATTCTAATGAGTAGAGCACTTAATGAGATGTCAGAAGACTAGAATTCCATTTCCAGATGTTTAAAATGATAGTGTATGTCCTTGGGTAAATCATATAACTTTCATACTGTATTTTTCATATTCTGATAAATGAGGACAATATATGTGGACCAGGTAGATTTTGTAAATCATGCTCAAATGCTAATACATTATAAGTTGGTAGAAACTTTAATACAGCAAAATAACATCAATGTTAAAACTATTAGTCCTTGTGATTTCATTGGCATAGATAAGAGTCTTAAATAGTGTGTGGAATGGTTTCCTAAGTGCCAAGTTGCCTTTTTAATGATCTCATTATGATTTCATTCTTTGGTTAACAGCTTGAGAATTTGATGGAATAAAGTGTTCTGATTGAGCAATACCCAAAGTATTTGCCTATAAATTTTTTTATTTTTAAAACAAATACTGCAAAAATTTAGCAAAATGACTAAATAAGATCAGCAAAACAAATCATAATAAGGGGTCAAAATTTTTATCTTAATAATAATTATCAAATCTACAAAATCAATTAGTAGGAATTCAGACTCTAGGTCACCAGTTCTAATGCAAATAGACCAAAGTTTCATATTCATGACATACTATGAATTTCATATTTGTTTCATATTCATGACTTATTACAAATACATTTCTTGAGGATTATTTTTAGAATTTGAAAATCTATAAAAGGTAAAATAAAATAAGCATGCATAATACTCAAACAAATTTCTACATTTTTGCTATAAATCCTTTCAGGTTTTTTTGTTCTAGGCATGTCCAGAAAGTTCTCTATTTATGTTTTTTCTGAAAATGTATTGAAAAGTTAGAGGTCTAAAGTAATCAGACTTTTAAATATTGCATGTCAACAATCAGTATTAGTAACAAAGAGTTAAATACACACACACACACACACACACACACACACACAATCCACAAATTATAAACTTGCTGTTTACAGTTCAGATGGGCCCAGTTTATGTAGCATACTGATTTCCTCATAGGCACTCAGATTTTCAACAAGAAGAACTTCCTTGGCACCCCACCCCTCTTGACTAGAACTGGCCTCATCACTCCTACAACTTCTCTGTGGGAATCAGAATCAGAGACTCTACAGTTCCTCCACATCAGACTGGCAGTGGGGAAATGGGGTCATTCCTCCTTTGTGCAGAAAATAGATAGGCTTTGTAGAGATCCCTCAGCAAACTGGACAGGAATCAGAAGAGCAGGATGGAGTGAAAGACTGGATGGATAAGTGCTGTTTATGCAAGGCCCAGGACTAGCAGCACCACAGACCAGCTGAAACACACTATATCCAGCTATAACACTCCCAGTGCTCTGCCACGCTACATTGTTTTAAGTTACTCTCACTTATTTTGAGAATTTTATCTTTGAATCATCATGGAATCCAGGAAAAATCGTATGCCTTCAGGTGATTTGAAAATTATGTCATCACATCAAAAAAAAGAGAAACCTGTTGGTGAAGCATGAAAGGACCCAACTCAAATATTCCTGATGTAACATTCTTGTGCAAGAAGAGATAGAAGGTACCAAAGCCATTTTCAGAAGGATTGTGTAGGGAAATTTAAATGAGATGTAGAGTTAGAAAATCCCACTTGAGTTCAGGCTCTTTCTTTTTCTTACAGATATGAGTTCTTGGAAATGACACTTGTTTCTTTCCTCAGTTTCCTTAAGATTGTGGTAGATTAAATCAATCATTAATCCATTTCTTCCTGAATACTTTAAATATATATGTGGGAATAAAAGTTGTAGATGAAAACAAAAATAGGACAGGGAAAGAAGTGGCAAGTACTTCAGGGCAGAGAGACTAAGGAGAAGTTCATAAATGATCTCCAGGAAAAACTAGCCATGGGTGAGCTAAGCAACATGGAGTGGAGGGCAAAATGGTTTCAGGAAGGAGATGGAAAGTGTCAAATGTCTCTGACAGGCTGAGAAAGAGAAGAATACAGGACATCATCTGTTGTCACTTCAATGAAGTGAACAGAGTAAAGCCCAACTGTTAACAATCACTTGCTGTTTTTCTCAGAATCTTAATACTGAAGGAAAGAAGAGAGATGATAACTTGTTAGCCAACTGATATCCATAGTTTTCTTTTTAAGATTTGAATAGAACAGGGACCTAAATTTATTAACCATTTCCTCCTCTATTTGAGGATTTCCCAAAACAAAACAAAACAAAACAAAATCATAGAAGGAACTTGTACTTGAGTGAAATTCCCTTGTTAAGAGGTGGGTCACTGAAGGAGCCCTAATTAGGAAGGGCTGTTGCAGCTAGCTGGAAGCCATAAGTTCCACCTGATGTGTATGTGACGCACCTGTAGGCACCCGCAAAGCTGAAGGTATATAACCGGGTGAAAGCGGTCCGAGTTAGGAGAACGAATTCATTCAGTCAGCCGTGCAGTCGCTCGGTCGGTCAGAAGAAGAGTTCAGGTCGGAGAAGAAAAGAATCAGAGCGGCCAGAACATAGGCAGAGCGGTTACAGAAGAGAAACCAGATATAAGAAAGTAATGGCTGGTCAGAGTTAGGCCGAGGCTCCCGAGGAAGAAAGAAGAAAGAAGCTCTAAAAAATAATCTTTCTCTAAGCTAAGCTAAGAAGACAAGAAGAAAAGCTCTCTTTAATCTTTCTCTCTAAAAATCTTTCTTTCCCTCTCTAAGCTCTCTCTAAGAAAGTAGAAGTAAAAGTAGTAATAGCTTTACTCTGCCTCCGAGTTTTTCCTCCCGCGGCGGTTTGTGGCTGGCCATGACAAGCAGCTTACAGGTCATGATGTCACACCCAGAGGCCATGAAGAACAACAGTCAGATTCCCCAAGCATGTAACTGACTTACCCATGCAGCTCCAGAAACTACTGGAGCACCAGGCTTTTTGAGTGGTCATCAATGCTTAGAGCCCAATAAGATAACTGGTCCTTTGTGTCACACACTAGGTTAAGAAAAGCTCAAGGAAGGATTTGGGCGTGGCAGTCGAGGTTTGTTTATTCTGTTTTGTTAGGTAGATAGAAGTTAAACTTGCTTATATTTTAATTTAACTTTGTTGCTTGGAGAAGCAACAAAAAGGAACGCGCAGAAGAAAAGGGGGATCATGAACAGATTAAAGATCATTCATGAGGTGACAGAGGATGGGATCCAGGACACAGGTAGAAGGAAGGCTGATTCCCTCCCTGCACTCAAGGGGTTGTGATGGAGATAGGGGCATTTGTACATGCAGATAAATGCTGGTGTGACTATGAGTAGGAGAGTTGGAGGAGTGAGATAGCAAGGATTTTGAAAGAGTTTCAGTCTGTGAAGTTAGAAGTCAGGTTATCTACAGAGTGTGAAGCGAGGGAATGACACAGTCTGACTTGAGCTGTAATGGTCTGGAATAGCTTTTGGGGGCCATTAGAGATAAGTGTATGGAAGGAATTGTTTTCTGTGTTTTGAAGACACAAATTTAGATAAATGTAAATGTGGTCAGGTAATAGAATTAAAAATGCAATTGTAATGAGAAACCAAATATACAAAGACCTCTAAATTCTATAGGAAAGAAACTAACTACAAATCACAGATTTAAAATAAAGGAAATGAAACAAATATTAGGAAAATACTTCAACTTTATCAGGATCCTAATGATATATATTAACAATGTCATAATCTTTATCATTCAGTTTGAATTTTTCTATAAAAATATACAGAGTTAATACATGTTCACCTAATAAAAGGAATCTTAAAAGTAAATATGCCTCCCCAAAAGGAAATAATGTAAAATCACTTAAAATTTCAACATTTAGAAATAATTGCTCTTTGAAATTCCCTATGCCTATCTTCTGATGTTTCCTATGCATATATATGTATGAATTTGTGCACACAATGAAAAATACATATGCAAGTATCATATATGTATTGTTTTAAACCTACTACTTTCACTTAATATAAAATGAATATCTCTTCATGCTAATAAATAAATATCCCTGCAAGCATTGTTCATAATTATTTGCCAACCTGAAAAATAACAAGATTTCTTTAACCATTTCTTTTTTGGATATTTTAATTCTTTACAATTCATTCCTATTACAAAGTATCCTTAAGGAACAGTTTTCTACATAATGTACTTGTGCGTCTGTATAATAAATTTCAGTGAAATCGCTGAGTCAAAAATGTTGCCAATTTAACCTTTTAAAATAATTGTTCTCCAAAATGGACATGCCAATTTGAGGTCCTAAGAGTAGTATTTGTAACTATTCATTTCCCTACATTCATGTCAATGCTTGGTTTTATCTTTGCCAAATTATAGACAAAATATAGTGCTACCTAATTTGCATTTTTAACTACAAATGAGATTACATGTTTTTAAACTTATTTCAGTGCTCATGTGCATTTATTCTTTATTAAATTGCCTTTGTCAACATGTGGTAAGTGTTTTTAACAGTGATAATATTCAGTGCTAGTATCATCTACTATTGGTAAAATTACAAATTGATACAACTTTTATGGAAATATATTTGGTAGTATAATAAATATAAACTTATAAACAGACTTTTATGACATGTTAAGAGATTTTCTGTAAACCCTCCTAATTCCATAATTAAATGATTTATTTTAGAAAACTATACAATTTTAGCACTGTTCCTAGCACATAGGAGACACTCCATAAACATGTTTAATCTTATTTATTTTCATCAATCACTAAATATAAAAACATATCATACCATCTTTCTTGGCAATGATTTTTCCTCTCTCCTAGAAAAATCAAGAACCAAGACTTCATCAAAAATGGCCCTTTATTATGGTCTTGATTTTAATAGCTCTGATTATTGACGAGGTTAGACATATTTTTATGTTTCTTGGCCATACCTATTTGTCTTTGGTCTGGGTTTTTAGTCTATTTTTAAATTAATTTGTAGCAGTGCTTTATATATTCTAGGCAACAGTCATTTATTGCCAATATATATTGAAAACACCATTTCTTACTGACTTACTTGCCTCTTATGATAAAATAATTCTTAATTTTAATAAATTGATACACCAAAATATTTCTTTATGATTAACTTGTTTTGTTTCCTTTCAAATAAATCTTTTTCCCACTTAGGCCCAAAAGACATTTTCCTATCCTTCATTCTAAATGTTTTAAAGTTTTTATATCACTTTAAGTATTTAAACAACATAAACTTGATTTTTTTTTTTGTATGTTGTAGGCAGGAATTTATTTGTTTCTTCATCTGTGTACCAATTATTTCAGAACCATATATTGGATATCCCAACTTACCATACTGTTTTGGAAAAACCACATCTGTAAATGTATCAAAGTTTCATACGATTTGGAACTCTCTATGCTGTTTTTCTTGTGATTGTCACTCACTTCAAATATTTTTGAATTCCCATTAGAATTTTTTCTTCAACCCATAAGCTATTTTGAAAGTGCTTTAATTTACAAATTCATATGTTTTAAATTTTGTCTTTTTCTTATTGGTTTCAAATTAAAGTACACTGTGATCAGGGAACATGGTGTGTATAATGACTCCTCCCATCCACCACTGATCAGAAGTATTCATGTTTCTTCTAGATGCAAGATTCTGGGAAAGTATTCTTTCTGTGTGCCCTTGGGGGAATTTAAGCAAATTGGTCATCACATGGCATTACCCTGCCACAGACTGTGTCCCTGTGCCTAGACAAACCTTCTCAATTCTTTCAAATTTTTCCTCAAATTGTTGCCATTTCAATATTTGCTCTGGTAATTTTATTAAATTGTTCCTCCCTATTACCTTTGTATACCTAATACTTCCTACCCAGACCACCTTTTTCTTTTTTAATAGCAATCTCCAACATTTAAAATATTATACATTACATTTATTGTTCCTTTCTTTTGTCTTTTTCTTCCCATAACATAATGAACTCCCTAAGGACAAGCATCTCTACCTGTCCTATTCATTGACACATAGCAAGGAACTAGTAGTATACATAGCAATGTCAAATGAATATTTGTTGAATAGATGACTCTATCTTCCAGCTCATTAATTATTTCTTTATCAGTCAGTGTCTTATATGCTGTTTAACCCATTCACTAAAATTTCAGCTTCAAAAACCTGGTTTTTTATTTCTAGATGTTTTCTGGTAATGTTCATTATCATTTTATCCTATATGATTTTCTATTGTATTTCTCATTTCTTCAAGTATTTCATAAGTAGTTGCTTAGTTGTTTTAGATAATTAGGCCCTTGAAAATCTAAATCCTTATTGTTTTTGCTTATTCTCAGTCAGAGTAGTTTGTTTCCTTTATATTTAATGGACTTTTGAGTAGAAGAGTTACAAAGTCACACTGTGAAGAGCCTGGATTAAGAGAAGATGTACAGTAATAGCCATTTTGTTAACAGCTCACTAGGATAATACCACTACTTCTTGTTAGGAATTCTCCTAGTCCTAAGAAACTTGACTACTGGAGAAGAGGCTCACTGCTTTTCCTTAGTTTCAAATGGAGAATCACCCTGAGCAGATATGTAAACTAAAGTTGCTGTTGATGCATCCTTTGCCCCAAGGGACAAATACATTTCAGTACCCCTGTCATGTTTGTTAAGGCACTACATTTCCTCCACTTCCAAATTTCACGTATTACTTAGGCATGGTTCCCCATGTCTATGGCAATGTCTACATGTAACCTATAATATTTGCATTTTCTTGAGCCTGTGAACCAGCCGTGGGAATTTGGAATTAAGGCCCCTAAATTTTCTCCCTGACTCTTAATTGACCTAGCACTGCCTACCTAAGTAGAGCAGTAAGTGTTTGAAGTGAGCTTTACAAGTGTCAGACTCTTCTGAGTTTAAGGAAAGCAAATGTTGTTCAACTCACCATGTCTCAAAGACTGGTAAGTACTCTTTTTCCTATTCTATGGTGCATGCTTGCTAAAGCCTGGGTGCTTTCCTGTTGTCTCTCCAGGGCCCTGCCTTTTCTTAAGCTTGAATGATCCCACTGATAGAAAAATCTTCTTGCATGTAGACAGCAACTACAATAAAACCATGTGCTACCTACAGTTTAAAGCCTCTTGCCTATACCTTAGCAGTAAAACCTTCTGTATAAACTGCCAATGTGTATATTTTTAAAGTGTTTACACATTGAGGTCTAAGACCCCACATATTGACTTTTGAGACAAAGCTTTATTACTCCATGATCTCTAGACTTTCCCCCACACCACCACCACCCTTTGGTACCAAGAATTGAACCCAAGAATACGTAACCACTGATCCACATCCCCAGCCCTTTTTAGTTTTTTATTTTTATTTTTATTTTGAGACAGGGTTATGCTGAGATGCTTAGGGTCTTGCTAAGTTGCTGAAACTAAGTTGCTTAGAACTTGTGATCTTCCAGCCTCAACCTCCTGAGCCACTGGGATTAAAGGAGTGCACCACCATGCTTACCTTCCTCTAGATTTTTAAAATCCTTGATACTTACTTCCTAATGTTTTCATATGCTAGAACAAATGCTAGAGTAAGTTACTGGGTAAACTCTACTCTCAAAATTGTAGACCACCTGTACCCTCCATCCTCAGAAAAGATCCTGTCCACCTGAAAGCATGGGTGGCAGTGATCAGCCGGAAGGTATTCTCCTGAGAAACACTTGCTCGCAAGAGGGAGATAAGAGGAGTTGAGCTCAGCATGCCCGTTCTATGCTTTCCCAAATTTATCAAGCAAAAGATTTCACCTGTCCCAGAGAAAATGAGAAAAAGGGAAGGTAAGATGAAGAAGTACTACAGTAATTGTGTTCCCTTAATAGAAAAGGAAACATTAGGAGATAATGAAAAAAAAAATGCCATTTTAGTGTAAGAAAAGTGGTTGAAGTTAAAGTGGAAGAGAAGATTTGGCATATTTTGTCACTCATTATCTAGCCCAGCCTCAGAAGGTAAACATTTGACTTAGAGAAGTGGAGAGTAAGAAATTAGAAATTGAGTCAAATGCAAATTTTGTAACACTGGAGACATTTTTAAAAGCCTGTTTTTTAGGGATAAGATTTTCTTTTACCTCAGCTAAATCAATATAAATAGAATATTGGGATCATATTTGTATGGCCTACATGATATTTTATCCAAGATATTTAAATTCTGTCTTTGTACCCCAGTAAGATATGAGCAGGCTGTTGCAGAAACTTTCTTTCGCTTCTAGTGGACAGGTAGACTACATTTCCTAACTTCCCTTGCTGTTAAGTGTGCTACATGGCTGAGTTCTACACTGTGGGTAGAAGTCATTTGCAACACCATCAGGCCTGGCCCACAAATCTCCCTTGTACATTCCTCCACCCCTCCGTGCTATTTTCTCCTGTGCTAGAATGATCCCGAAGACATCTTTGGAAGCCATATGTTTAACATGGCAGAAGATAAGATGAAAGGAATCTGGGTACTAAACAGCCATTTTAATAATAAACTATATTATACTACTAGGTGATCAACAAAAAAACTTTAATATTTCAGCCACTGAGATGTGCCAGTTTATCTATTACACATGATAACACATTTTAAGTCATATGTAATCTGGTATATGCTCTTGTAAATAAGATGACAAGCACTGGGGGAAAAAAAAAAACCAAACTGATACTGTGTTCAGTAATGTTGGGGACCAAAGGAATGCAATGACAAAGCATTTGGTCAAAATGTTATCTGTTATGGGCTGGGGTTGCGGCTCAGCGGGGAGAGCGCTCGCCTAGCACGTGAGCGGCCTGGGTTCGATCCTCAGCACCATGTAAAAATAAAGGCATTGTGTACAACTAAAACAAATAAATAAATATTTTAAAAAATGTTATCTGCTATATCTCTGGAGTCAGGCCATGTCCTTACTGGGATTATTGCTACAAGTGAAGTGACTGGAAAGTATCAGAAACATCATGCATTTTGACTCTTACTTTCTGTGCATAGTAAGATATAACAAGAAATAAATGAGCACAGGCAATAATCAACTAGTTTTCGAACAACAAATAAAGGGTAATAAAGAAAGTTCAGAAATTGGTCCTGTAAGAGTTAAAAAAACTGCTCATTTCTGGACCTCAAATAGTAAGAGATAAGATTGAAAAAAAAGCTTTAAGAAATGTGTTAATTACTTCTTGCACTTTAGGAGTCTTGTTAAGGAAGTCAGATCCTAGGCCAACATGGTACAGATTTGGGCCTACTTTTTCTTCTATTAGGTGCAGAGTCTCTGTTCTAATGCCTAAGTCTTTGATCCACTTTGAGTTGATTTTTGTGCAGGGTGAGAGAGGTTTAATTTCATTTTGCTACATATGGAGTTCCAGTTTTGCCAGCACCATTTGTTGAATAGGCTATCTTTTCCCCAGTAAATGTTTTTGGCACCCTTGTCATGCTAAGCGAAATAAGCCAATCCCACAAAACCAAAGGCCAAATGTTTTCTCTTATATGTGGGTGTTAATTCACAATAAGGTGGGGTGGGGGGCACTAGGGAAAAATAGCATTAGATTAAGTAGAGGGAAGTGAAAGGAGGAGAGAAAGGGGATGTGGAGATGGGAAAGATAGTCAAATGAAACAGACATTATTACTGTAGGTATATGTGTGACTACATGACCAATATGATTCTGCAACATGTACACTTTGAAAAATGAGAAATCATATCCCATCTATGTATGATATATCATAGTGCATAAATGCATTCTACTGTCATGTATAACTAATTAAAACAAATACAATTTTTTTAAAAAAAAGAAATATGTTAATCAATTAAATTTTATCTCTGGAAACAATCACATTAAAATGTGACCTCCTCAAGGTTTAGGACCATCCTAAGGGAACACCCATTAAACTGAGAGTTAAAGGGATTAAGAAAGCAAATATATAAGTAAACTTCAGCGTATGGTGCTTGACAAATAGAAATGGTAAGAAGCAAAGAGTTGCATTAAGTTATTGAGAGAAATGTATTACCTAAACAACCAAGAGTGCAGACGGAAAATGAAAAGAATAACTTGAATGAGACTTAAAGCTTCCTACAGACCCCTAAACTTTCATAAGCAAGAGTCAGGTTTTGAAGGCTGTATAGCCACCAACAGCCATCTCAGACATGACCAAGGAGAATAATGAAAAAATACAATCCTCTCAAAAGTCAGAGAAAAGAGGCACAAAATATACCGAATAAGATTCCTTTCTAGTGAGCAGAATGGAAGCTCAGCAGATAATTTCCCCACCTCCACAAGAAGCAGATCTTCACAGTGCTTGCTGCACAGAATTCCAACATTGCCACGAATCAGTGACTTCTGCAGGTCTTCCTTCCTTCCCTTTTCCCAAAAAATTGTTCACTAAGTTTGTCCTGCTGTCCCTTATCACTGTTTGTACAACAGGTATGTAAGGGTGGGAGGAGAAATTATTTATTATTTTAGTTTGTAGAGTATAGAATAGAGAGAAGGCATTTTTACCCCAGACTTGGAAGCTAGACACAGTGACAGTCTGAGATCTCCCTTGAGGACGGGGTTGGCCTTTTCTTTGTGTGCAGAGGTGAAAGTCACTTGAACCTGATCTTTGGTATCCAGAAGAAAAGATAATGGCAGACACTGTTAGTGCTCTTCCATATGCATGTGTTGCTTTGTACTTAGCAGCTCCTCTTCAGACATGGATTTTCATCAAAAAGTTAAATAACCTTTTGAGAGGGAAGACAGGTCAATGCACACACAGATAGATCTGTGCATACTTTTATGCCTAACCCTCAAAATGTCTTTTGCACATATTTTATTTTGTCTACATGGCTGGAACCAAAGGATTCTGAAATGATGTAGTCACATCAATGGAAAGAGTTAGGCAGGCTTCTTAAGTGACTGTTTTGAAGAGAGCATTCACCTGTTTCAGACTTCAGTGAGAAATAAATCACCAAGTCTGTTTTACAGCAGCTAATGTCATTTACTCTGAATAATACAAAGCAGATTGTTTAGCTGCTCCCAAACCTAGTTATACCCTAGAACTGAACCAATGAAGCATGATCTACCATAGACACCAAACTTTTAGCAGAATGTTTCTGAGGGACAAAGTGAAAGTGCCAAAAGCAGTAATGGACTTAGAACACTCTCCCAGAGGGCCAGAGACTTGTTTAAAGCAAATGATTTATCAGTGCTAGAGGAAAAAAGTGGGGGATGTGGGGGAGGGGAGGGCCATGTAAACTTTGAGAGTCAATGTCTCCCACTAAAGATGGAGTATGAGCTCATGTCTTCAGATACGGACTTTTTAAAAAGTTAGATCATGCTTTGAGAGGGAAAGGCAGGTCCATGGATGATATATTGATATTGGTTGGGACAAGCTCAAGATATGTAGACAGCCACTCTAGATCCAAGTCCGTAAGTTGGGGCACACATGGGGGAAGCAAGGCAACCAAGGTAGAGCTGCTAAATTCTGGAAACCGACGGATTTACAGGGAGGCATTAGGGGTGCCCTGGGAGGAATCTGAACCATAATTTGACCACACTAGGGTGAGAGTGGAAATTTTCAGGGACATAAAAATAAAGAAGAGTTGTAGAAATTTGGAAAGTCACCTCTCTTGAGGATGGTTTGTGGTTTAAAAGCTACAAATTAATCAGTTTGGATTCATGGCAACTTACATGCCGTGTGATAGTCTTTTACTGTGTAGTATGCCAAATACACTAATGCAGCAAGAGACAGAATTGGCACACTATAACTCAGATGTACAAAAAACACACTTTTAAAATCCAAGGATGATGTCATTCTGTCTCAAGTTTCCATTCCTACTCAGTAGATTTATTTAAATCTTTCAAATACTTTCAAGGGAGCTTGGTCCTTTTAGGTTTAACAGACTCTTTTGGATCTTAGTAAATCACATATTTCAGTATATAAACCCATTGAATTTTTTAACTACTCCTTTCTTCTTTTAATTACTCCTTTCCCAAGAGAATCTATGGTCTCCAGAGGCTCAACTATCCTCCTGCAATTAAGTTTCATCCAGTAGTCACTGAGAATTCTCTTCCCATATCAGTTGAGATATACTTGGTCCCACTGGTTCATTAGGCCTTTGAGCTAGCATCAGCTACTGAAGTTCCCTGCCCATCCATGGCACCAAGACACACTCTCTGTAGCCCCTTCATGCAACCTTGTTCCTTAAGTACTTCTATGTCAGCCAGATGGGCATGGGGACTTGCTCAGGCTGGGGAGAGGTATAAATGGCCTCTCATAGCTATGTTGTCTTAACCTACTGATCTCTCCATCCATATGGGCCTTCTTGATTTTTCTTGAAGATGCATGACTCAGGCTCTTTGTACATGTTCTTCCCTGTGTCTGGAATTCTGCCCCACTCCCATGTCCTGGAGTTCACATTTCTACTTAACTCAGGTTTCTGTTCTAATCTTGGTCCATCAGAGAAGCACTTTGTGGCCACGCTTTATAGAATGTGCATTCCTTCACTCTGTACCCGGTATCTCTTTCATTTTTATTTGAGGGACCTATCAATACAAAACAAACATTTATGTATCTATTTAACTACTGGAATGTAAGTTCTTTGAGGGCAGAAACATCTCTCTTGTTCTTCTGTATTCCTGGGACTTAGAAAAATATAGGCACAGAAAAAATATTTCCTGAATAGATGAGCTAGACTATATGTTCCTTCATATGTGCCATATTACTTACTCATAAGGTCAAAGACTTGAAGAACATTAAAATATAAAGGAAGAGTTGTAATGTGCTAAGCTAATAGGTACATTTTCTTCCTTCATTTTTAATCTGTAAATTTTAGAATTATAATAATGATAATTATATGTGTGTGTGTGTGTGTGTGTATACACACACACATCATAACTTGGGACTGAGTATTTTTCTCACTTTCAAGTGTGTTTGTGAATATCAAATAAGGCAATAAATATGAAATTGTTCTGAAAATTATGAATATTTTGATTAATGGGGAAAACTGCATAGATATAAGGTCATCAGGGCAAAGGATATCTGCTAAAAGTGAATTATTAAGGTAAATATCTACTAACAAATGATATAGAATAAAATAGATTTTGGGAGAGTGCCTCCTGATTAGTTGATATTATCTAGTTATTGTATTACCTGTCATTTTACTTGTTAAGATATAACTTCATGAACATCTTCCAGTTTCTTCTGTTTCTGAATATGTTATATATTCTCCAAACTACTCCTGTAAAATATGTTTCATATACAAAGGCAAGCCAGAAACATGATCTGCTAAATATTATGACTGGGTCCAAATTTAACTAAGTCATATTGAAGAATATAGAGAATCTCCTTAAACAAAATATGATAAGAAAAATCTGTCTTTATAATTAATGATAAAGTAATGTTAAAATATTACAATGATATTTACTACTAGTTTACTGAAATAAAAAAGACTAAAAACATCAGTTATCACAATATAATGGAATCACACAACACCTGATTCTCCTTCATACTTGGCTCCCCAGGGAGAAAGCCACCCCTACAGGTTGAACAAATTTTCTAAAATTTTCTGCAGCTTCATTTCATCTTAATGCTTTTCATTTCATATTTAAGTAAATATTTTTCCTTCTTTAGTCTTCCTATCTTTTGAACACAATGGCATCTTCCAAGAATTCTTAACAGCTGCAAAGTTCATTATTGTATCATTTATGGTTTTGAATTGAAGCCCATAAAACCCAGAAACTTCAAAACAGACCAGTCTTTTTAGGAATACAGTTTCATCTCTACAAAAGGGTGAGATGAGCACTACAATCTTGCAGGCAAATAATGTATGCCAAGGATCTAGATAAAAAAGATGGGGATATTTTGCCCCAGCATTATTTTTATGACAAATACCTGATATTGTAATTAGGAATACTGGACCAATCATCAAGGTGTTTAAAGGGCTTAGCAAAGTGCCAATTCCTCTGACAAAATGCAGCTGCTGGAATGGTGTGCTCACACCACCTCTCCAGACCCTCTTTCCTCCAAGGCACACAGACCACCCTGGAGCTCATGTATTTGGATCTAATATTATTTATCTTATTATTAGTAGTAACTCTAATAACTGATTTACCTTTTGTCCTTTTTCCTTCTTTATGAAGCTAATACATGATTATTGTTTTAAATGTAAACAGCACAAAAAAGTACCACTAAACCATTTATCAAAGCATCAATAATCAAAGACATTTGCCAACATTTGGCAAACATCTTTCCAGAATTCTCTCTAGATGTACAAATAATTATAGACATACATGACTTTACATAAATAATTTTATTCTCTACAGGCTTCTTCCTTCTATTTTTATTCAATATATTATGTGTGTTTTTCTCCAGGTCAAAGAATATAGATATATAACATTTTTCATAGTCAGTTAATGACCTTCATATAAACCAATGATAGTAGGAGGAGATTCAAACTACCTATAATATTTGGAATGGCAAGTAATACATAATTTCTTTCATTTCAATAATTTTCTTTTATATTATAGTATTCGTGTTTCTATAGGTAAACCATAGAAACACTTTATCAAGTGGAACCATTATCATTTGGATTAAATGATGTTGAATTATAGAATAATTTTGGAAGCGTTGACATACTTGTAGTTTTATGCAAGCATAAGCATATCTCTTTCCATTTAAGTCGTCCTTTACACACCTCAGGAGACAGTGATTTCCTATAGCATGCTTGCTTAAATTATCCTAAGCATGTTTTATTGTCACCATTTTTTCTTTGTTACATGCCATTGTTGTAGCTAATGTGAAAATGGATATTGTTGGGGCTGTGGCTCAGTGTAGAGCACTTATCCTTATCTCTCACCATGCACAAAATTCAATTCAAAGTGGATCAAGGGCCTAGGAATTAGACCAGACACAATACACCTAATAGAAGAAAAAGTGAGCTCCAATTTCCAACATATCGGATTAGGCCCCAAGTTCCTTAATAAGAATCCTGTAGTGCAAGAATTAGTATCAAGAATTAATGAATGGGATAGATTCAAACTAAAAAAGCTTCTTCTCAGCAAAAGAAACAATCAATGAGGTGAATAGAGAGCCAACTAACTGGGAACAAATATTTAATACATGCACATCAGACAGAGCACTAATTTCTAGAATATATAAAGAACTCAACAAACTCAACATATAAATATCCCAATAAATAAATGGGCCAAGGAATTAAACAGACACTTCTCAGAAGAAGATATACAATCAATCAACAAATACATGAAAAAATGCTCAACATCACTGGCAATTAGAGAGATGCAAATCAAAACTACCCTAAGATTTCATTTCACTCCAGTCAGAATGGCAGCTATTAAGAACACAAACAACAATAAATGTTGGAGAGGATGTGGGGAAAAAGGCACACTCATACATTGCAGGTGGGACTGCAAAATAGTGCAACCATAATGAAAAACAGTATGGAGATTTCTTGGAAAACTGGGAATGGAACCACCATTTGACCCAGCCGTCCCACTCTTGGGTCTATTCCCAAAGGACTTAAAATCAGCATACTACAGTGACATAGCCATCTCAATGTTTATAGCAGCACAATTCACAATAGCTAGGTTATGGAACCAACCTAGATGTCCCTCAGTAGATGAGTGGATTAAGAAAATGTGGTATATACACACAATGGAATTTTACTCAGCAAAAAAAGAAAATAAAATAATGGCATTTACAGGTAAATGGATGAAGTTGGAGAATATAATGCTAAGTGAAGTTAGTCAATCTCAAAAATCCAAATACCAAATGTTTGCTCTGTTATAAGGAGGCAGATTCACAGTGGTGTTGGGTGTCGGGGTACATAGGAGGATTAGAGGAGCACTAGAATGGTCAAAGGGGAGGGAGGAAAAGGGAGGGAGCAAGGGGGGATGGAGGGGGGAAAAAAGAAAAGGTGGTATAATAAGATGGATATCATTATCCTAAATGCATGATTGAAGACTTTAATAGTACGGTTATACTTTGTATGCAAACAGGGTTATGTAAAAAGAAGCTCTATATGTGTATTATGAATTGTAATGCATTCTACTATTACAAATACAACAACTTTGAATAAAAAAAATTTAAAAAAAAAGATAGTACTACCTTTCATAAATGGTTATTCTGAGGATTCAATGATTTCACATAATTAAAATACCTAATATACAAAAAAAAATGGATATTGTCCCCTTAAACTTCCCAAAATGGTAGACAGAGATAGCAACAAAGATAGCAATGTTGCTATAAAATGAACTGTGTGTGTTTGTCCCTAACTAGCCATCTTACAGAACTCTATTGTTCCAGCAATAGAGCATGGTAGAAGACCTATTCTGTCACACAGGCAGCCACGGGTTTTTGATGGACTCTGACACAACACACTGTGTACCCTCTGAAACCTCAAGTACATTTAAATTCAGTAAAATATCCAGTGTAATTTTCACAGTGATTTTTAAGCCCTCAATAAATGTTAGTAGGTAGTAATGATCCTAACAATTTTCAGTGATTCTCATGGTATATACTTCCAGAATGAAACCTTGTATGTTTCTTTCCAACTCATAATCTGCTATTTTAATCATATTGGAAGGGCTGGGGGAACTCAGTGGTAGAGAACGTGCTTGCTATAGATGAAGCTCTGGATTCAATCCCTAGCACACAAACCCCAGTGCACCCCTGTGCAAATGATTTACACAAAAAAATCAAAACAATTTACACATAAAATCTAAATACTGATTTACACTCTATATTTTAAAGCATAAACATAATGCATGTTTATATACTTTCAGGAAAGTTTTTTTTTTTTCCTTTACTAGGAATAAATATTTTCTTTTATAATCCTCTAACATCTATTGTTTTATTACATTTTCCTCCTCCAGAGCATTATTATTCCATATTATATTTGGTATTCATATATCTCTCAAGATATTGTTTAACTATTAAAGATTTTAAATGAATACTAATAAATATTGACAATTATAATGTCGGTGGGTTTATTTTCTTTAAAAAGATACAAACATATTCAAGAAATTTTTCTCTTTTATGATCTGGGACAGTTGAAATAGTATAGAAATGTTTTTTTGTTGTTGTTGTTTTGGTTTTTTCTTTTTGGTACTGGGGATTGAACTCAGGGGCACTCGACCACTGGGTCACATCCCCAGCCCTTTTTTGTATTTCATTTAGAGACAGGGTCTCACTGAGTTACTAAGTGCCTCGCCATTGCTGAAGCTGGCTTTGAACTTGCGATCCTCCTGCCTCAGCCTCCCAAAGTGTTGGGTTGCGCCACCGTGCCCAGCTTAGAAATGTTTTGTGTATAATGTTTTACTATAAAAACCATCCAGACCTGGCACTATTTTGTCTGATGATTCTTTAACAACTTTTCTAGTGTTTTCCATAGCTAATTATTTAGAGTTTATATTTCTTCCCTGATAAGCTTAGGTTTACATATATTTTCTGTATCTTTCTTAAAGAACATCCAATGTATCTAAATTTTTTAATTTATCAGTATAGAATTTTTCTTATTCTAATTATTACTTAATTTCCTCTTCATCTATGATTCTGTCTCATTTCCCATTCTTAATTTACTCCTTTAGTATTTTCTCTTCCCCCATTCTCTAGCCAGCTTTCTATTACTGCACCAAATACTTAAGATATACTGTTTCTGTATCCTGAATGCAATTGAGAATGAAAGTAACATAAAAGACATAACCAATCTGACATTCCTGCTCTGTGACCTCATAGCTGTATGACTCTCAGTAAGTTTTTTATACCTGATGAATCTGTTTCCTTATTTGTAAAATAATTCAAAGTAATACAAGAGGTCCAAATGCTGGATACACAGTAGATGGTCAAGCAGGGTTAATTTCCTCCTTTTAAGTGTTCCATGGAAATGAAAAACTTTCATCTCTATAGAGCTGAGGAACAAGCAACAAGAGAATGAGACTTTTCCAAATCACCCTCCGCCAAGCTTCCCAATCATGAATCAAGGAAAAACACTGATTACAATCCAGTCACAAGAACCTTTCATTAAAACATGCTTCTAATGCCAGGAGGAAAGTCTGCAGAGCCAAGACACCAGGGCCCACATAGCTAATGTCAAAATCCACTAAACTCTACTTCAGCCTGTACCTGTTAAACATCTTTATATCAGACTTCTATTGGCATCCCTGGTCACTGTCAAATGCTCACCTCTTTCTTTCATCTTCCTGTGCTGCCTATTTGTCTATGTACATTTCCATATTCACTTGGGTATTTTGACAAGAAATTCACAGTATTCTTCCCCACCTATCAATCACAAAGTGTAATCACTTTTCAGATGCTGATGCTTCAAAACTATTTGTCTTTGGCTAATTATCATCACACTCCACACACTTGCTCTTCATGCTACAAGACCTTTTACCTTACACTAAGTCTCTTTCTCTATCCCATGTATCTTTGAGCTCCAGACATTTATTGACTAATCTCAGTGACCTGCTTTACCACCTCTTAGATGCCCTAATCAGTGGTCATCTGGAAGTATCCCTGCTTGTTTCATTTTCCAAATCTGAACAGCCACCAAATTTTGAAAATTGTGCTTCTCAATTTTATATATTTCACTCAACCCATTGGTCCTTTCTTAGCTAGACTCTAATTTCTCATGTACATTGCTGTAATATACTTACAAATATCATCTTGACATCCAACCTTAGCTCCTTCAAACCTGTTCCCCACAGTGCTAGGAAGATTCTGTCTAGAATTCAAGTCAGGTCATGATATTTAACTACTTGAAATCTCTAATGAGTCTTTAAAGTTTTGGGGGGAAATTCCAAACTCCTTAAGATGGACTAAAAGTACCTTTACTAACTGACCTCTTTCAAATTCCACCAGACTCCTACATACCATTGATCTTCTTCCCTATTCTAAATATGACAAACACCCTCTCACCTCTAGATCTTTCAACATGCCACATGCATTTCTCTATTCTTCCTTCCTCTCCATCCACTAACAGACTACATTTCCTATCTAAATCCTTCATTCCCCAGGTTGAATAAGATTTCAGCTTTCTCAGAAAGCTTTTCTTTTCACCAAGGCTCTTCTTCTTTCAGACCACTACCCCACTTTGGGCTACATGCCCCTCATAGCAGCTCTCCTAGGACCCTGTGCTTAGTTCTGTGATAGCAGCAACCAAAATCTATTGAAATTGAAGGCTGACTTACCTGTGCCAAATACTCAGCCCACGGCCCCCATTCCAACTGAACTATCAGTTCCTTGAGGTTTGGGGGTTACTCATCTCTACAACCTTAATGCAGTGCCTTAAATTTAGTACATCAATATTTAATGAATGATGGGAAGAGAGAAGCAAAAAAGAAGGAGGATGGAAAGAGAGAAGAAGGCAAGGAAAGAAGGAAGAGACTGGTTATTTGGAGCAACTGAAGTGAAGTAATGTTCCCCTATGGTCCTTGCAAACATACTAGACCTGTATAGGCCCTAATTAAATTAGTAAAAAAGATCAGACACACCATAAATATTTAGGATATGAACAAAAAGAATCTTACAGGAGAGTTAATTATATGAGGCACTTAGTTTGGCAAACTATGTTAGCTATCACTTTTACCAATATGATAAAATTACTGCAAATTTCTTAATCTATTATGTTAATCAATTCAATTCCTACAACTACACCAGACAACCATATTATTATTATTATACCCATTGTACAGAGGATAAATCTGAAGAAGAGAAGGCATAATATGCTCAACATCACACTGGTAGGACAAGGATTTGAACACTGGCTCCCAAACTCACAGTTCTCACCAAGATGTGGTACTGTCCATATTCATTCATACTCAATTATTTTGCAGTTTAGCAACTCTTTGTGGAAGAAACAACAACAAAAATGATAACAACAACACACACACAATTAGAAAACTGATTAGAATTGCAGTGCCATTGTAGGTATTTTTCAAGCTTAGAGGTGCTGAAATTAAATTAAGGAGTAGCCAAGAAACATGGAAGAAGTATTCAACAGGGAATGGGGATTGGCTCTCGTATTTTCCTACTAATAACAAAATATATATGATTATTATTTAGAGCTACCCAAGAGCTGTGCTCAGACGACGGCTTACCCTCCTCACTCTTGCCTGGTTATAAGCCAAGTAAAAAGACATCATTAGTCTTAGAAAGCCAACAAGTATAGACAGTCTTTCCAAGCAGCTAGTCCAACTTCTAAGAGTCTACATTAATTTTTCTTTAGCTCAAGTCTCTTTCTGTGCTGCTACAGATGATCAAGAGGTATTATTTCAAAGAAATGGCATTTGACCAATTTTTTCCTCTGAATACAAGAAAGTTCATCCAATTTTTTTTTTTTTTTGCAGATCTGTATTTAGTGGCTGATTAAATGAAAGATGCTCTGTTTTTATAGCATATTTGTAAAATCTGTATTGAATTAATAAGTTGTCTTTAAATTTTCTTCCTATAGTTAATGGAGATACTGTATTCTTCAAATTTTTGTTGATGTGCTACAGATTTTGAAGATTATAAAGTACTTCCTATAATTTCTCAAGGCCACCTTATACATCAAATGGTCTAGTCAATATAAACTCTACAAACGCCACCCTTAAATTTTTACTACCTACATATATAGCATATTGCATAGAATAGTTATTTGAGAAAATAGCAAGAACTGAAAATAAATATTTAAAAAGAAACACACAGATAAATATTAAACAGATTAACAACACGATTTTAACTTTAATAACTCTATCATATGGGAAACATTAAATGATTTAGTTATCCTTCATTTCAAAAAAACAACATTTTTCTTTTTTCTAAATTACTCTTTGGTTTTCCAAAGATTTGCACTTATTTCTTTCCTCATGCATTCTTCAAAGGCTCCTGTGGAGACCTATAAAAACATTTTCTTGTATCCCAGATGGCCCTTTTCTTTTGTTTTTCATTTTTTAGAAATGGTACTACTTAATAGCTGATGCTTAACAGTTACTCTATTAAGTGGGCTGTTTTGGGTGTTTAGCAGGGAATACAAATCTTCAAGGAACCATGCTAAAGAAAAGCACAATAAGTACCTACCCATATCTTAATAGTCAGCTTCTTGTTAGCACAAACCTAAAGAGTGCTTATTATAGAGCACTTAAGAAATACTTAACTTAGCAGCTGCGCATGTGCAAGCACACACACACACACACACACACACTATAATTCATGACATTAATTAAGTTCATCAATAATTTTTTACACATGGAAAGATTAAGAAATAAATTTTGAACTGTGAGTTAAAAACGGATCCAGATTTTGGAAAAATTGATATCCCCAAATAGCTTCAAAGCTTGAATCCAGGTCTGAACAATCACAGATCTATTCATCTCTCTTGTTAATGTACCAATAGGACAGGTGTGGTTGACAGGATTCTTATTCCAAAGCATATGACATGATCAGGCTCATTAACTTGGTTTTATTTTTATTTATTTTCTATTTTTTTAACTTGCCCACTAATCATCTGTAGTTGTCAATATAGTTAAGTTGCCTGTTATGGACTGAATTGTGTCACCCCAAAATTCATATTTTGAAATACTGAACTCAGAATATGACTGAATTTAGAGAGTGGGTCTTTAAAGAAGTACTTAAGGTAAAATGTGGTCATCATTTGAGCCCTAATGTAATATTATTGGTGTTCCTAAAGAAGAGATTAAGCTGCATATATGACATGCAGAATGAAAACATATGAAGATAGAGGGAGAGGGTGGCAACAGAAATGCAAGCAACATTTTTATTAACTTTCAGTCTTGGTACATATTGTCATTTTGTCTTGATATGTAGGTAAGTACCTTGTGTGGGAGGCTCTCTGGTGGTACGTCCTAGCACCCTAAGTGTACTACAACCCCATCAGTTGTAACTTAAACAATTGTTCCAATTATTTGGTATTTGAAATGGAAATGTTGATTCTTAAATTACTAAGACAATATTGTTAGGATCCTAGGGAATTGCAAATGCTGTTTTAGCACTATAAAGCCAAATTCATCTCATTTGCTTCTATACAGTTATTTAGTATAACCTATTACCAAGATCATGAAAGAAAATGTATGCGTCCATAAATACTTCGTGTTCTGGTTAAGTAGTTGTGAAAAGTGGTTCAGTGAATCATGAGAGACCCCTATTGACCTCTTTAGGTATTAAGAGAAATTCATCACTGTGTAAAATATACTTTGTCTGCATTCCCCTGTGCTTAAGAGCATTTGTGTAAATTATGAATGCTTGAGAACAGGGGCCATGTCTTATTTATCTTTGTTTCCTAGCACCTACTACAGAGCCCAAAAACCCATCAGCATTTCAATAATATCCATTTAGTAATATTGAATTATGCTGGTTAGAAGTGAATCATTTACAGTTAAGAGACTCCCCCACTGAGATTAGGTTAAATGCAAGGGAATGTATAGAAAGGAAACAGGGGCCTCTCAAATTCCAAGAGCAGGAATAGAGTGGAGTCTCAAGTTCAACTGGGACCAGAGGTCTGCATGCTGTCAGGGCTTTTCATCCATCTCTGTTCTTAGTGTCTCTCTTGCACCTTTTTCATTTTTGCCTTCTCTATTTATTTCTCTGGTCCATACAAAAGAACACAGGACTTCTAGCAGACACCAAATTTTGAATGCTGCAGTTTTTCACCACACCTACAAGGCTTGCTTTTATTAGTGCTTAGTCCAGCTTCTCTAATGGATTTTGGGGAGAGGAGGTTGAACATTCTAGAAGAAAGCAATGAGCAGATATTCCCACCAGAATCCTTTCTGTAAAAGAATGAATGCATGAAAGAACAAGTGAATAGTTTGGCACCAGAATATTAAAACAACACTGGTAAGACAAGAGCATATACAAGAACCAATTCATAAATTAACATAGTGATTTTCTATGTCAGATGGCTGTGAGAGGTTAATGTACTCAGTTAATTTGGCAAGCGACATACATATGATCAATGTGGTAGTTAGGAAAAAAGCCAGAAAGATTAAATAAACTGAAATTCCATTCACAAATGGAACTATTTTATGGTGAAGTTGAGTCTCATAAAACTTATTAAAGCAGAAACATTTTTTCCTTTAAAAACCTGACAGTTGGGCTGGGGTTGTGGCTCAATACGTGCCTAGTACGTGCACGGCCGGGGTTCTATCCTCAGCAACACGTAAACATAAATGCATTGCATTGTGTACAACTAAAGCAAATAAATAAAATTTTAAAAAAGTGACAGTTATAAATTTGTTTAAAATATAGATTGTATAGACTGTAATATTGGAAGATTGGAAAACAAAGCAAAAATACTTTTGGGGGGCATTTGGTAAATTTACTTTGGTTTCAGCCACTTTGTCACTGTCTTCCCCACAAGTAGAATTAGCCAGATTGAATGTGAATTTAATGTACTTTTTGTTTGTTTGTTTGTTTGTTTGTTTGAAACAGGATTCTTCCTTCTGTCATAAACCTTTAAAAATAGCTTCTGTAGGTTTCCAAAGAATTAAAACAATATTTGAACATCATCCTATAGGCTGATGCCTAGTAGATTCTCAGTAAATATTTGTTCAAGGGACAAATCTCCTCTGATTACCTTTTTAATTATCTGATGGCATATTCAGGACCTTTCTCCTGTTTCTAAATGGGGGGGGGGGGGAAACTAGGGGAGAGAGAGAGACTAGTAGAGTTCAAAGAGAGAATGAGAGGATTTATATGATTTCAGAAGTCAGAGAATTTCTATGTTCAATTTCTAACTAGTTATATAGTAGATATTTAGTCTGTACTTTAGATGAAACTAGGTATTCAGGAAGCAATGACCTCATAAAATAGAGCTAAGGTTTGAGGGATTCTGAGCAACTTAGTGATTCCCTAATGTTTCTGTGCAACACTGAGAACTAACCAAAGTTCAAGCCGCAGAATTGTGTTAGCAGAGAATAAATCATCAGAAAATCATTCAGTTCTCTAAAATCTCACCTGATAAATTTTCAGGAATTTCTAAGAAAATGTGTGTGTGTGTGTGTGTGTGTGTGTGTGTGTGTGTGTGTGTAATATTATATATTAGATATGCATATGTGTGTGTGTATACATATATCCCTAAGATAATGAAATAACCACCTAGAAACTTCCAAACACCCATATGATAATTCATCCTAATGAAATGCAGGTGACATGTCTGCAAGGTTGACAGGCAAACTACCATGCTTAGCCTGCATTCCCACATTTCTGTGGATTCCTCCAGTTGATGTGATAAGGTAAAACCCTCCCTCCCCGTCCTCCTCATTTCTTTAGGAGTACAGTGGAGCTTTAATTTCTCTTCCTATTTATCTTCCACACAATGATCCTTTCACCAAATAATCTCTCAAATATCCAAGTAAAATCCTGGATTATGATTTGTATTTCCCTTGTTTTTATTGAATAACAGGATTGAAGTACTACAAATCCTACTAGTTTGTCCTGAATAGTCGAGGCATTGTTAGAAAAGGGCACGGTTTGTTTATGTAGAGATAGATTTCACTCTCTTTCCTTTTCTATCACCAAAAACTGGGAGTTTAATCACTTTTCTCTGACTAAAAACTACATAGTTCTATCGATATGATTCAAAGCAGATATTAGTTTTAAAGATCCTTTACAATATATCCTGGGTCTAAGTTTCCAAATCCTAAGAACCATCCACAGAAAGGTCAGATGATTTGTTTAAATTTCCCTTTCAGAGTATTCACTTAAGATATACAAGAATTTATGTGCTACATTATACTTCATTAATGCCCAATTAAATTATCTAAATTATAAATATGATCTATTTATCCAGGAGTTAACTTTCCTTAAACATAGATAGGGTAGATGTTCTTTATTTTGCTCACTGTCTTAAGGATTTTAATGTTTGAATTATGTTATAATATTGTACACATTACTATTGACAATGTTACTAAACTGTTCAATTGCTATTATGCAATGTTAAAGATGAAATCACTATTAAAACTCAGCTTAAACTCTGGGCTTCAACTAATTAATCATTTTAGTTTCGCATTTATTCAGTATGATGTTGATGCTGATTTATTTTTATTCAAATGGGCTTTTGTGGTACCAGGGATCAAATCCTACCACTGAGTCACATTTCCAACTTCTACAAATGGGGTTTTCAAACTGTGTTTATTCCACTTGCCATGTCAATACCCACAATGTTGTACTGGTAATTTGATAGAATTAGGTCCTTAGTTACATTGATCTCCAATGTAAATATAAGAATTTAGTGCCTGTTGGTTTATTTGATACTATAAGGTAACTCAGTAGGTTAGTAATTAAATCTTTGATATTTTACTTCAATTAGAACCAGTCTCAAATAAATTAGGCAAGCATCTAAACAATCACATTGCATATTAGCACTCAGGAAAGGTGTCACTTAATGAGACCAGCGCTTCCTCTAATTATGGTAACAAGAGAAAAGACTGTCCCCCCATCTTTTCTCTGTACCCTAATGTTCTCATCTAATTTCATGATATCCTTCCCCCCACACATACTTTTTGTACCCCCTCTAGCTACTACATACAAGAGAAAACATACTTTTTCCTCTGAGTCTGGCTTGCTTTGCTCAAAATTATGGGATGGGGAGATGCTGAGGAAAGAAAAGGAGGGTCTTAGAGAGTAAAATTTACCAAATTGTGGCTTTCATATATGTGCAGATATATCACAATGAAATCTACCTTTTTGTATGACTGAAATGTATCAACTAAAAATATTTTTGTTCTGATTATAAAAAACAATATAACTTCATATGCAAAAATATCTGCTTAAAAATAAGACATTTGTATGCAAAAAAAGAGAAATAACAATCTCAAATAACTTAGTACATTTTTTTTAATTAGGTCTAAAATAAAGTTTCTTAGGACATTTACCATAAACTTGACTTTACCTATAACTGATTTTAGATTTTATATAATATCAAAATTAAATCTGAATTAGTAAATTTATAAAATCATAAAATTTAATTACTGAATTAGAAATCTTAACATGTATAATTTCATACCAAGTACCTTCTAAAATTATTTTTCAACTCTAAAAATTCTTTAAAAATTCACTTCTAAATGTAAAAACAATATGCTTTTAGATTTTAATAAATATGCTGCAGAATTGTCTCTTGGTAAGGTTTTATAATTTAAATCTAGCCTGTTTCAGTTTTCTACAGTCCACTTACATGTTTTTAACAAAATAATCATCTTATCATGGTGTCTATGAAAATGAGGACACAGAAAATCAATTTATTTGTATATGATTGAAAACAAAAAAACTTTTGACCAATTGTCTCACTACAAAATAGTTTACTATTAGGCATAAGAGGAAAATTACATAAATATTTATATTTCTTAGATTGAATGTGACTGACCCTTAGACTAGGACATTTCTAGTTCCATGAGAATTCACAGAAGGCACAGAAAAATCAGTGCACATTTCATAGGATGTAGGTGGGGGCTTGTGCCAATTTTATTCATATTTCCAAGCAAGTCTTTCAACAAAGAAATTAACACACAAACAACAATAAATTTTCCATCAAACAACACTTGGGTGAAAATAATGACAATGAAAACACCCTATAACAAATTCCATGTGATAGATTTAAATTGGTGATCAATCCATAATAACACTGAATATAAATAGTTTCAACTCCCTGATTAAAAGACATAGATTGCCAGATGGATTAAAAAACAAGATCCAAATATATACTGTTTGCAAGAGACTCATCTCATCGGCAAGACACCCATAGGCTGAAAGTAAAATGATGGGAAAAAAATATTCCATGCAAAATGTAAGCAAGCAGGAGTGGCTATTCTCATATCTGACAAAGCAGATTTCAAGTAAAAATTAATCAGAAGAGTATGATTAAGAAGGTCATTACATACTGATAAAGAGAACAATCAAAAAAGAAAATGATGATAGAAAGTGAAGAAGTCCTTAGAAGATGGAAAGACCTCCCATGTTCTTAGGCAGAATTAATGTTGTCAAGTGGCTACATTACCAATAGCATTAAACATATTTGATGCAATCCCCATCAAAATACCAATGACATTCTTTGAAGAAATAAAAATAAGTCCTAAAATTTGTATGGAAGAATAAAAAACCCAGAATAGCCAAAGCAATCCTGAGCAAGGAGAATGATGTTGGAGGCATCACAATACCAGATCTCAAATCATATGCAGAGCTATAATAACCAAAATGGCATATAATTGATATCAAAATAGAAATGACAACCAATGGAATGGAAGACACAGAGACAAAACCAACATAGTTACAGCATTTGGTACTTGACAAAGATGCAAAAAATATATGTTGGAAAAAAGATAGCCTTTTTAACAAATGGTGCTGGAAAAACTGGATATACACCTGTAGAACAATGAAACTATATCCTTATCTTTCATCCTGAACAAAAGGCAAATCAAAGTGGATTCAAGACCTAAGAATTAAACCAGAAACTTTGCAACTGCTAAAAAAAAGACATAGGGTCAACACCACCATATTGGCACAGGTACTATTTTCCTCAACAAGATCACTAAAGCTTAAGAAATAAAACCAAGAACCATTAATTGGGACCTCATCAAATTAAAAACCTTCTGTGCAGCAAGAGTAATGATTAGAAGCATAATAAAAAGTTAGCCTAGAGAATGAATGAAAATATTTGCCAGCTACCCCTCTAACAGGATTAATATCCAGAAGACATAAAGAGCTCAAAAAATATAACAGCAAAAACATAAAAATAGCCCAATCAATAAATGGTCAAAAACTAAACAGATATTTTTCAAAAGAAGAAATAAAAATGGCCAATAAATATATGAAATTGTTCAACATCCATGGCAATCAGGGAAACACAAATCAAAACTACACTGAGATTTCATTTCACTCCAGTCAGAATGGCAATAATCAAGAATACAAATAATAATAAATGCTAGTGAGGATGTGGAGGAAAAGGTACACTTACACATTGTTATTGAGACTGCAAGTTAGTATATCCACTTTGAAATGTAGTATGGAGATTCTTCAAAACACTAGGAATAGAACACCATATGACCCAGCCATCCCACTCCTCAGTATTTATCCAAAACAACTATATTCAGAATACTATAAGAACATTGGCAAAACAATGTTTATAGCAGTACAATTCACAAGAGCCAAGTTATGGAACCAGCTCGAGTGTCTGTCAATAAATGAATGGATTAAGAAATTGTGATATATACACAGAGTATAGTTTTATTCAGCTATATAAAAAGAATGAAATTATGGTATCAGCTGATAAATGGATTGAAATGAAGAACATCATGCTAAGTGAAATAAGCCAGACTCAGAAAGTCGAGGGTCAAATGTTTTTTCTCATATGTAGAAGCTAGAGTAAGAATCAATCATAAAAATAACTCAAGAAAATATGATTGAGTAAGGCAGCAAGATACAAAATGACGTAAAAATTGAATCTTCAAACACAAATAACCAGGTAGAGATAATATAGTGAAGAAGCCCTCATTTATAACAGCAATAGAGAAGATAAAGGAATAACAAAAAGAAAATTGTAAAACCTATATGAAGAAAATTCTAAAACGCTTTTAGAAGACACAAAAAGGAAAATGTGAACAAATGGGAAAGCATCCCCTATTCTTAGATAACATGGTAACCATTTCAGAATGACAAAGTTTTAAACATGAGAGAACACATCCTACTGGTAAGGCTTTGGGGTAAATAGGTAGATTCATACATTGCTGCTGGAAATACATCTCTGTACTATTTTTGTAAATTTCCTGTAAGTCTAAAGTCTACAATTATTTTTAAATTAAAAAAAAATGGAAAACAAAAGTCTCCAAGATTTATAAGATGACTTAAGTTGATATCTGGGCAACATGTAAAATGGAAATAATTACTTACGTTGCTCAGAGATAATGTATTTGAAAATTCACTGGAAAATCCTAAAGTGTTACATTAATGTGAGATATTTTATTGAAATTCTGAATTGGGCACTTAACAGAAAGATACTGCTGATTTTATTTCAGGTCTACAAATCCAACTTGGGGAAGGTAATAAAAGTACATCAGACTTCGAGGGCCAGTTCTTTCAATATTGTCTCAGCAACAAGTCCAACCTCCTATGCTGTCTTCCTGGATGCTGGAGCTAAAATTCTACAAACTACTTTCCCACATCCCGTACCAGTTGTCTTTCTGGAACTATATGCTAATGGTAGGAAATGGAGAAAAATTGAAAGGCATGAGGAAAAGAAAAAAAAAAAAAAAACTGCCTCCCTGTCCTCCTGTCAGAGTGCCTTTGTAGCTGCAGACTTCTATCCCATCCCTCAGCATTGCTAGCATCAGCTTTTCCACAGCCCCTAGGAGACACCAACAGCAGCTAGCAGTGCTGCTTTCACAGTCTGTGAATCAGCCAAACCATGTGCTCACCAACTGAATCCTAGCTAGGGACCATCTAAGCACCCACTCATCACCTCTATATCAGCAGTCTGAGTGCCCACCAGGCAAAATCTCCTTTCTTGTTCTGAGATCCACTCTCCTAGTAATCCCTTTTCAGAATCCCAGTACAAATTGTATAGAATTCCAAAGAACCAGCCTCACTAAACCCTTCATTAAACTCCTGGGTTCTGTAACCCACCTTTTCCCTGTTATTCCTGTGTTAGTTTTCTGTCAATGTGACAAAATATCTGAGAAAAATCAACTTAAAAAGTGAAAAGGTTCATTTTGACTCACAGTCTTAGAGTTTTCCTCCCGTGGACAGTTGGCTTCACTGTTTGGAACTCTCTGGTGAAGCAAAATGTTGTGTCTGGGAACCCATGGTAGAGCAAGGATGCTCACGTCATGGCCACTAGGAAACAAGAGAGAGAAAGAGTGGGACTGAGGTCCTAACAGCCCCTTTCTCAACCATGCCTCCAGTGACTTCACTTCCTTCCACTAGGCCCCACCTTTTAAAGGATCCACTACTTCGTAATAGCACCACAGGCTGGCAACCAAGACTACGGGAGACATTCGAGATATAAATTATAGTATTTCCCTAGCTTCCTATTACAGTCATTAAACTGAAATACTTTAATATCTATCTCCTTTTCCATCCTTAAGCCTGTGTAACCATTTTATAATCAACTCTGAAATTCCTGTTGAAGTTTCTATTTTTCCACATGTGATAGTCTGAGAAAGAATTTCTGAATTGAGTGGAATTTTGTTTACAGTTCATTTATTAATCAATCCAACATTTATTAAGCAAATGCTTGGTTATAATGACAGGCAATATAAAGATGAAAGAAAAGTAGTTCCTGCCCTCAAGTATTCACCACAAATGGGTAAGGTAGGTATTTGAATGAGCAGTCTCAAAGTAGAAAAGGTCTATGCCCAAGAGCTTTGAGTGATAAAAAGTGGCACAAGGGTGGAAAAGAAGGCTTTTGGGAGGGGTTATATGAGAATCTTGTAGGTCACACAGAAGACTAAAGAAGAGAAGGATAACCTGACAAAGGACAGAATATCTGAAAGAACAAAATAGATTCAAAGAAAGTTGAGTAAGTCCTATACATAGCGTAGAAGGGGGACATGAGTTGAAGCCAAACAAGAATAAAACTGATCATGAGAGGACTTTAAAAACATGCTAATTAATTTGAAATTCACCTAAAGCAATAGAGAACCACTGAAAAAATATTTTTAAAGCTATCTCTCTTAAATATTATAAAATGGTTCTTACATGTCATATTTTTTAAAAATCCTTCAACTCCTCAACTCATCTTATAGAAAATAGTAGACTAATGAATAAATTTATAATAAATATTAATATAGATCTTGTAATATGTGAGATGCTTCCAAATAAGTAATATATGCATGTTTCTTTTACTTTTTCTTTTTTTTTTTAAAGTTTTGATACAAGGTCTTATTATGATCTTGTTATGTTTGGGACTGTAAGCACCAGCCGCCATGCTTGACAAAGTAAGTTATAATTTATTAACCCATTAAGTTCTCACAACAGCCTTATTTGGTGGCTACAATTATAATTTCCGATTTTCAAACAGAATTTAAGGCTCAGAAAGACTAATTAATTTGCCCAAAGGCATAGAGCTAATAACAATGTTGGAGTTAGGTTTTCAACCCACTGAGCATGGCCCTATGATTTGCACTATAAGAAACTATGCTGCAATGCTTCATGTGTTTTCATGAATTTATATGTGTGAAAAAAATGAAGTAACTATTCTAACACACATGAATTATACTCCACATTTTACTCTGCACCTTGCTCTTCCCATTGGTAATGTACATTTATTTGCTTAAGAACACATTTAGATATCCTTTATATTTGAGAACTAGACAGTATTCCATTATGTTAACATTCCAAACTGTATTTATAAGTTTTTATATTAACAAATATTTTGGTTCTTTTAAGTTTTGCCCTTAACAATAATGCCGCATCAAAATTAATAGCAGTGGAATTATTCAATGGAAAATTAATATTGAGAAATAATGAAAAACTGCCCATCCTAAATAGAGATATTCAATAACCTTACCATAGTGTATGAGAGTGCCTATCAACCTACATTATTGGCAAGAGGGAGTTTTTAACAAATTTGTTTTTAAATTTTTCCCATTTGATAAGTAAGAAGTAATTTTCAAATAGATAATGCGACGAAATGCGTATTTTTTAGGAAGAACATACTAAGACAATATGGAGATTAGCTTTGTCATACCAAGGCAGAAAAGACAGAAAGGAGGCAATTACACAAGACTGTGTAAAAGATGAGGACAGCTTAACTGGAGCAGTGTCTTCAGTGTATTGGAGAAACAAGGAAGGGAGAGGCTGTGTCAGAAAAGCCAGCTGTGGAAGAGGTGGATCAACAGACCTTGCTCCTGATACTTAACTATAATGTTAAGGGTGGATGAGAAAGGAGAAGGACTCAAGAATATCTCCTTGGCTTGTGAGTTGGGAAGCCAAAAAGATTAAAATGAAAATAATTGTGCTAGGCAATAGAGGAAGACTAAGATTAGGGAGCATGCCATAAGAAACAGGGACGATAAACAAAAGTCCCCTGCAAGTTTAAAATCTATAGTTTATCTATGGAAACAACCTTCATCTATGGCAGAAGCTATTTCAGAACATGAATATGTATTTAATGTTACTGAATCACTGAATTTTGCAACTATATGAAAGCCCTTAAATCAAAGGACCTAGCACATACATGAAACCAGAATGGAGTACTCTAGCTAGAGTATTCTTTTAGTATTCTGCCACCTAGTGAACAACAATCACTTGTGCAACTTGGCCTGTAAATTGGTTCTTCAGAATAAAGAAACCTGAATTTTACACCTTCTCATCATGCAGCTTTTCAGTTTCCATATGCCTGAAAACTCCTCATATTTTGGCAAAAATCTCCTCTCATGATTATTCTACATACAAAATTCATAGACTTTGAAAAAGAATAGAAACCATCTGGCTAACTGCAAAATTTGTCCTCAGACTTATTTTGAAAATTTGTTTTTTAAAGTCTCAGGAAACTCATGGGTTTCCTTTATGTTTGCCGTCTCTTTCCATCATTGAAAACAAACAAACAAAAAAAAAAAAACACAAAAGCAAACATTTACCCATCCACAGCTTTCTTCACTAAGACAGAATACCCTTTAGATGAATGATCATTGTCCTCCATGAGCATTCCTTAATAATATTATCAAAAGTTTACCATCTGAAAAATTATTCTACCTGACACAAAAGAGGTTGTATTTAAGTGCTATGGATATCTCTTATTAAGGGTGAAATATTTCTTGATATTTATTTCTATGCAAACTTCCCTGATTCCTCCTGAGTGGATCACTCATTTTGTGTCACTAATGTACTTTGTGCTGTAATGTACAATACTTACATATTTTAACTATTTGTTTGCAAGCTTGTCTTCCCAAAGGACCCATGTATTTCCTGACTGAGGAGAAAAAAAAAACAGAACATTCAGTTTTTATATCTTCAGTAACTCTCAGAACATATGGTACCTATAGGTTTTCAATAAACATTAATGGATGAATGGTTTGAAATAGCTGAATTATTGACTAATGTTTGAAGTTTCACTAATTTAATTCCAGTTATATTAATATATAATTTAAAATAAACAGTCACCACACTCAGCTTTCTTCATTAAGCCTAGGGAAAAAGAGAAATGAGCATATTGATTGAGTTCCCAGAGGGCCCTAAGATACAGATATGTGCTCATTGGACTTACTGGAAATAGGTTTAAAAAAATCCTTCTTTTAAAGTTGCCCTCATAGGCTATGGCATTATTTCCAGGCTTGTCAACATCTTTCCCTTGGCCTATCTCTGTGGTCCATCTGCTAAATGTAAAGGCTGAAATGCTCTAAAGTCACCATGTCTTATGGGCATCCTTATTTTGAATGACTATACCAATAGAATACATAAATTTGAGCTAGTTCAGGTTGCAAATAAAATTGTTCTCAAGAGAGTATGTCATTGCCTTATACATAATAGCTTTGGACAAAACCCCCATATCATTAAGAGTTCATTTGATATTAGTAGCATGCATAGCCTGCAAGACCTCTGTTTGTCTAAACTCTCATTTTACTATTTCCAAGTCAATTCTATCTATTTTGTGGTCTTTGAAACTAATGTTACCAAAATTCTTTCCCTTTAGAGTTTGCTTTCTTTGTTCATAGTTTTAGTGGTCTTGCTTTTGAAGAACAAACCTGAGTTTTGTCAGTTTTGGGTTCATCAAAAATATTTATGTACTTAACTTATGTTACCTCCATCTATCTTGTGGTATAGGAAGTTTCATAAAAAGAAAAGAAAAAAAAAACAGTATTTCTCCTAAGACATTTAGTATGTTTTTAAATTTACATCCAACTTCCACAAGATACATTTCCTACATCTTACAGTAACATAAAGAGGCATGTCTTCATGGGCTATTCTTGACTGGTAAGCACAGAAGAAAGGACTGGCCACAGTCTCCTTCCCCTCTTCTGTGATCTCTCTCCTTTTTCAGAATGAGTTGTTCTCAATCTTCATCAAGCAGTAAATTCATTTGGGCACACACTGTTACTGAATATAGGTGGGGCAGGGAATAAAACTGTAGGCATCCAACTCTGGCTATAATTGGATAGAAATTTAAATTCAGAATGAATATTAGAAAATCCATTTGTCCCCAGTTCCCATCCATATTTCCTATTAAACTTTATATCCAATAAGATTGATATCTTGGTAGGCATTTGCTTGACATATGTCTTATTTCTCAATTAATTCTGAACTTTGAAGGTAAAGAAAGTAGTGTAACTTATTACCCTTTAGATATCAACATAGGCTATTAATACTTTCTTCTTTTAAATCATCATTACTGAGCTAGTTTTCGTTTTTATAATTATCATAAGAATCTCTGAAATACACTATTGCTTCTATTACTGTCTTGAAAAAAACTTGAAAAGTTGCAAATAAAATCAATCAGCATGAAATAGGAAAATAAGGCTCAAAGATTTCTTTTAAAGGCAGAAGATCTTAAATGGTTATATAAAAACGAAAAATAAATCTTAAAAAAGATTTCTACTCAATATTAAGTAAAGAGAGTCATAATTTGAAGGAGGGTATGTAAAAAGAAAAGGAGTTTTCATCTGCAGAGAAAACCCAGGATAAAAGAATTCTTCCACAGGACTATCAGAACATTGAAGAATTCATGGATCTAAAGAATCAAAAGAGTTTCTGGATAATAAAGTAATCCTGACAATTCCAGCACCACAAAGAATGACCCAGTCAAGCCATTGCCTAAAGCCATGGATGGAAACAGGCCTGTAGAGTAGCACAGAGGACCTCTGGTGTCTAAAGGTTTTCTAAATGGAGGCTGTCTGCAAGCTCTAGAATTGAATTGAACACTGATTTGGTAAAAGAGCCCAGACAAGGTCTTTTGCTCTTTCAAGACACATATTACAAATCTTCTTTGTTTATAGTCATTGCTCTGGGTCTCTAGGGGTATCTTTGTTTATAAGTAGACTGTGGCCAAACCATCCACAATATCCAGCTTCTGAGTGACTTCCTCCATTGCTAGACACTCATGTCTCTGACTCCACAAAGTTCAAAACAGCCAGCATCTTCAAACATCTCATATCCTCTTCGGACATTTCCATTCTAACACCTATTCCCATATTTATCATTTGCTACACTCTTTTTTTTTTTTTTTTTTTTTTTTTTTTTGTCTTAAGCCTTACAGATTTTGATGGTGGTTTATTCAGGTGCCAATTGTTGCCCTGCCTGATAAACATATGATTTTCATTAAGAGTGCTTGCATTTGCAGTATATGAGGACTATCAGGAACATGTCCTTGTATGTATATGTGTTATAATGATCTTTTATATATAAATATCAGATTTAAGAACTTATGAAATTCAATTTATTAATGAAAAGTAAGTGAAATTGCAATGCAAATATTTTTACAAAATCGTTACATCAGCACATATAAGAATGTTCTCCATGCAGCAACAGCAATATCACCTGAGAACCCATCAGGAATGCAAATTATTCTGCCCCATCCTAGGCTTACTGGATTCAAAACCCTGAGGATGGAGTCCAGCAGTCAGTGTGTAACAAACTCTCCAAGTGATTCTGATAAAGGTTACATCTGAGAACGTGCATAGTTTATTTTCAAATATTGTGCCATTTTATATAAGGGACTTGAGCACCCCAAGGTTTTATTATCAGCAGGGGCCCTGGAACACAGCCCTCATGCATACTGATAGACAACTATAATTAATAACATACAATTAATAGGTCAAATTAAACAACTTTCTAAGAATAAGAATTCAGTTTCATTTTTCACATGATACTAATAAGAATATATTTGTCATACTTGTTCATCTTTCTTAAGACCTTTCCAGAAGGTCTTAAGAAATGCTGCATAATAATTGTCTATGTTTAACATTTGTACCTCCTTTTAAAACATCTTATTCAAATTAATATCTTCCCCAAATATGAGACTTAGTGGACACGATCTGATTAGATTCTAAAACTGTTTTTTCAAACTACCTTGTGTTTTCACATTTTATTTTACAACTTTGTGGATCAACAGCAGACGTACCCTTCTATTAATATTTTAACAAAGGGTAAGGGTATGGCTCAGTGGTAGAGTGCTTGTCTAGTGTACATAAGACCCTGGATTTGATCCCTAACACTACACATATTTTTTTTTTAATTTGAGAATACACAAGCTACCTTCCCAAAAAAGAACAGAATAAATGGTAAAAAATAAAGAAATGTAAAATGTGGGCTCTAACCTAGAGGCACTTTACCCCTGTGCTACATCCCCAGCCCTTTTTTAGACAGGATCTCACAAAGTTGTGGAGAGAGAGAGAGAGAGAGAGAACACTCACCAGATGCAAAATACATACCCTAAAGCCACACCCCTAATGTCCCACCTCCTTCAGCCACACCCCACCTGCCTTCAGTTACCACTCAATTAATCCCTTCAGATGATCAAATCACTGATTGGGTTAAGGGTTTCGAAACCATATCATATCTTCTCTGAACCTTCTTTCACACGTGAGCTTTTGGGGAACACCTCACATCCAAACCATAACAGCTCCTTTGCTCCAAGCTGCTCTGTTTTACTGCTTATGCTTAAAAAATGATCTAGCAAATATCTTTTCTCAACTTTACCAAAGGAAAATACTTAAAATAAGCTTCTGTATCTGGATAATCACCCACCTGCTGTAACATATCAATTGAGTTTTCTGGGTACATGTTTGCCTCTGAGCAGAGCTCCAGCGTAAATCATCCTTGAAATTTGACCAAGAGGATATTATCATTGCTTTTTCCCTGTCAATAGGGAATGATCTAAAGACTTCTTATTCAAAGAGATGTAACAAAAAGTTATCTAAAGATTTCAGAGTTGCTATCTTTTGGTACTGTGGAATCAGCTGAGAAAGAAAGGAAAATATCTGTCTCCCATAAGGGACATTAAGACTTCTTCATTGATGCACAGGGGCTGAAGCAGTTTTTGCCCACTCTGAGTGGTAAAATATTTAATCTCTTCCTGGAGATGGGTTGGAGAGGCCAGTTGCCCTGGTTTGTCTGGGACTGCCCAGTTTTGACACTGAAAGTACACAACCCACGAAATTTGCAGCTTAAAGCTACAGTTGATCACTATTGATCTCAGTCAGATGTCTCTGCATACATGAGACATGTGACAAGGCCAGTATGACACTATGTACAAGGTTCCACACAAGTGCACATAAATATGATAGTAATACAGTGTTCTGGACCTAAATCCACAGAGGTCCTTATTACAAATCCCTGCTTTTGGCAAACTCCAAGAGTAAAAATTTGCTCCCAGAGAATGAACAAGTCACTTTAACAATTCTACTTCTGAATCTAACAGACGTATCCTGAGGCAATGAGAATACCCGGATCTATAGAACCACATCAGCTATTTGTACATCTTCTGTGGTCCCCTACCATACTTCCCTGTGGGATCTTTGGAATGAAATTAACACTGGAACTAATTTTCCCTGAATTAATTCCCTGATTATATGTTACTACTCTGGCATTATACATCTTTGATTCAAACTATTTAATTGATAATATATTTTTAAATTAAATAAAAACCAACTTTTGAATAATGTTCTATAGTACTTTCATAATGCAAAGTGAAAACAGTTCTGCTTTAATTCAGCTAATGAAGCTCAGGTAAGTGTCAAATTATTTTAAATATCATTAAAACAGCTTTACTTAAAATCTATTATGAAAGAGCTTTTTATTTTTTTAACTTTTATTCCTGAAACCCACTAGTTACAAAGGACTCTGAACAAATATAATTCTTTGAAAAACCGGTTGCAAAGAGTTGATGTGATGTAATTCTAAAATGTCATCTAATAAAAATTGTAAGCAAAGGAAAACAAAACAAAAATACACTTGGAAACTTTTAAAAACTTTTCTGTGAGTGAGTGAGAATGGAGAACTACTTCAGTTCTCTTTGTACTACAACAATAGCAAAGCAGGGTCCAGAAAGTAGCATTTATCCTCTAAGCTTCCCTCAGCCATAGGGAAGATGAAATTGCATGCTTGAATTGTTTTGTTTCTATTTTTTAAAATATTTATTTATTTGCTTTAGTCGTACACAATGCAATGCATTTGTGTTTATGTGGTGCTGAGGATTGAGCCCGGGCCGCGCACATGCTAGGCGAGTGCTCTACCACTGAGCCACAACCCCAGCCCCTTATTTCTATTTTTTGAAACAGCATTTGCTGTTGCTCAGGCTGGTCTTGAACTCCTAGTCTTAAGCAATCCTCCAGCCTCTTGAGTGAGGGACTACAGATGCATGCCATTCAATCTAGCTGTATTTTATTTCTGATGACACCTTTTCTTGGTTTTTAAAGTAATGAATGATAACAAAAATTTTTATGGATAAAAATTTAAGTAATTTTTCAAAAGAAACAAATTAAAATCACCTAAATCTTTATGTTTCTCTTTTATATTCAGCATTTATGCAGCAAATTTAATGTCGTATTTGGAAATACATTTTTATACCAATTTAAAAACACAGAATTAAATCTATGCTGCTCCTGATTTTCTGAGGAGAAGTGCAGTCCAGGGAGCAGTTCTGCTAGAGCACTTTCTTGTGGAGGGGAGCAGTGAAATCATGCCTGGAAACAGGATGGCCACTTTTGCCAGGGTGGTTACATAGTATATTCTGCCATCTGTCCCAAAATTCTTCACAAAGCCACTTCTGCCCGACCGTGCTATGCCTTCTTTTGAACATGGGCTACTTATTTGATTTCAGACTCCATGAATTTTTTTTTTCAGCCAGAGTTTTATCTGTTGCCCACCCCCACACACAAATAACAAATTTTCTTAGGAAAGAGCAAAGGTGAAAAGGAAAAGTTGACAAAAAGTTTAAATGATATAAAGTGAAATGAATATACTGAGAGGGGAAAATGTATATTAAAAATGAATTCTGCCAAGCCCAGTGGGGCATGCCTGTAATCCCAGTTACTCCAGAGACTGAAACAGGAGGATCGCAGTTTCAAGGCCAGCCAGAACAACTTAGTAAGACCCTGTCCCAAAATTAAAAGAAAATAATAAAAAGATACAGTCCATAGAAGGGAAAGATACTCAGATAAAACCTGCTGGATCCATTGATGGCAAACCACCAGATAAAAATGTCCAAACCCATCAGGAAGATGTATTTCATTTACCTTTTCTTTATTTATTTGGATATTGGAAATGTGTATTTAATGACAACTCAACAAAGGAGGCCCAAAAAGGGAGAGTCACCTTACTATGAAGGCATTCTGAATAAGAAGAAAGTGTGTCTTACACACTTCTGTAAGCAATCTCTTTAGGATGACCTTATAGTACCAGTCAGGAAGTTTTACATATGCAACAGGATTTAATAAAGTAAAGCCCAGTATCCACTGCTACTTCCTGAAAAATACCATACCCCAACTTGTTTCTGATTTTTGTTGGTTTGTTACAACTAATCTAACATTAACAAGAGGAAAAATCATTATCGAGATGCAAAATTCCGTGTCTGTTAATTGTTTCAATATGAACCCTTCTTGTATTTTTCTCTACCTGGTATTTTTATACTTAGCAACCTAGAAAGTTTATTTCTATACTTAGCAACATGAAGAGTTTATTTTTCCTAGATTTTTTTATCCATCAATAAATGAATGTTCTGTGTAATGTTATAAGGCTTCTGTTCCCAAAACTTGAACCTCAAAGAAATATTTATTCTCACAATTCCTTGCCAGTTATCTTCCCAATAGTCTGCAATCTTTGGGGAAAAAATAAACACAACCTACATGAAAGAGAAAGAAAATTAATGGGAAACACATTAAGCATATACAGATACAGTCTATAGCTCTCATTTTCAGGAATTGTTCTAAAGTATAATCAATACTTTCACCTAAGGCCTCAGTAGTTGACTTTTTCCTCTGGTGGGGTCATTCAAACTTTATTTCTCATGTGAGGAACTCTGTGTGGTATACAACAGTCCTGTGTTAACTTTATTATTGAATATAGCTCTGGAATGAAAAGCCCTTGGGCACACATCTTGCCCTTCCAACTCCACGGACCCTGCCAGGCATCCATTTTGTTGTAACAATCCCATTTCTCCTAGATTGACAAGATCATCAATATGGTATTTTCCTGTTTCCATAGTAGTATGATAAATCTAGAAAGACCACTAAGCAGTCTCACACTCAAATTTAGAGTAGAGAGAAAATATATGTGTTCTCTACTCCTGGCTTTGACTTAGGGAAAAGAAACTTTCACTGCACTGCCTAATAGATACATTGTTTAACCACTCTCTCACTCTTCTGTTTGTATTGGGAAATTTGGGAAAAGAAGTTTTTGACATGTGTCAGTTCTCAAACTTGAGGATCCCACACAACATATATATTAAACATTTTTTAAAGTCTTATGTTATTTTGAAAGATACAGGCACATTTCTTTCTTGGTATTTCACAAACCAATTACCCAAAAGAGTAATTTTTACATGAGATCTAGAAGAATAACTTTAAAGCATAATTCCTAATATTTTGAAACCCTTTAGTTTCTATTATTATTTTCTAAAATTTATGATGATGTAGACATGGGTGTATAGATTAGTACTGTGTGAATGAATAGCTAAAACCTGAAGGATTACCTTTACATTATCAAAGACTATGTACTGTGGTTTCTCTTTTTTAGAGAAATGTTATTTTCTAATTAATTTACTAAACAACAAATAAACTGAGTGTATGTTAACACTTGCCCATGAGAAAATGGACATTTGTAGCATACTTCATGTCAAGCCAATAGAATACAGCAAAAACCATCAACATGGTTGATTTCCCTTTGTGGCCTTAAGATAGGTTTCCCTATAATTCAGATAAGAATGCTAACTCAAAAATATATAGGCTTATAATATGCCACCTTGATTTAGAATGAGTACTCTGAAAATTAAAATAATATCCACATTTCTTAAATTTCTGAAGGAATTTCTATACTGGATATGTGATTGTTAAATTTTAAAAATAGAAAACAGTTAGAATGGATAACTTCCAGACGTGGTAGGACTATTTATTTTGAATAAAATTGTACAAACCATGATTAAGCATGTGTTCCTAATAGCTTCTCAGTCTTATATAAATGGTTTTGAATTTGTCATTAAGTATATTACTGTTTTCTGATGACGTTTTATTGATTTTTTCCTGATTTAAATTGTATGATATTTTAACCATTTGCTGCCCTAGAAGAAGAAATAAAATTCCATTCTGATCAAGTCATAGCTAGTTCTGTAATAATGAAGTGGATACATAAACTGTCCCATTTGGTTCCTAACCATGAAACTGACTGATGAACTCAAAAGACCAGAAAAATCTTTGCTAGTAACCTTGGTAGTTCCCTTGGAGATAGGGAAGAACTAAAGGGGAAGGAGAAGTAAGGTAGACTACCTTTATTTTTTATTTTCTTGGATATATATAAGAGGAAATATATTTAAATCCAAATGGTATTCTTCAGTGCTCCCAGTTGCTTATTTGTATTGGTATGTCAAGTTTCTCTGGATTTAACCTTTGAAAAATAGTTAACTAATAGTATTGTTTTTATTTTAACCACGTATAAAATTTTGTCTATTCTTTTTTTTTGTTTTGTTTTGTTTTGTTTTGTTTTGTTTTGTGGTACCAGGAATTGAACTCAGGGGCACTCGACCACTGGGCCACATCCCCAGCCCTTTTTTGTATTTTATTTAGAGACAGGGTCTCACTGAGTTGCTAAGTGCCTCGCCATTCCTGAGGCTGGCTTTGAACTTGCGATCCTCCTGCCTCAGCCTCCCAAAGTGCTGGGATTACAGGCGTGCGCCACCGCGCCCGGCTATTAGTTTTGTATACAATAAAACTTCATTAAATTTGGGGCCAAGGAGAAAGAATTATTTATTTTTATTGGTGTATATTCATTATATAAAGCACCAATTTCATTATGGTGTGTTTTTACATGCATATAACGTAATTTGAGCAGTTTCATTCCCTAATACCTCCCCTTACCTTTTCCTCAACCATCCTTCTTATCCTTTTCTGTACCCCAATGGTCTCCTTTACTGACATGACATCCCTTTTCTCTTTCTTTCTTTTCTTCCCTAGCTTCCACATATGAGAGAGAACCTACGATACTTGTCTGTCTGAGTCTGGCTTATTTTGCTTATCATGATGTGCTTCAGATCCATATATTTTCCTGAAAATGGCAAAATTCTATTCTTTTTTATGACTGAATAAAACTTCATTGTGTACATAGACCAAATTTTCTTTATGCATTTTTCTATTGATGGAATCCTTAACTGGTACTACAACTTGGCTATTGTGAATTGTGCTGTGATACACAAAGGTACAAATGTATTTCTAAAGTATGTTGACTTTAATTCTTTTGAATAAATACTGAGGAGCTGTATATCTAGATCATATGATCAAATTTAATTTTTTAGAAACCTCCATATTATTTCCCATAGTGCCTGTACCAATTTACATTCTCACCAACAATGTATAAAAGTTATTTTTACCCCAGCACCATCACCAGCATATATTGTTATTGTATTCTTGATTATTTTAGCCAGAGTAATTATGCAAGAGAAAAATAAATGGAAAACAAATAGGAAAGGAAGAAGTCAAATTACCCATATCAGCAGGTAACATGATCCTACATTTAGAAGACTCTGAAGGCTGCATCAGAAGACTTCTAGATCTGATAAACAAATTCAGAAAATAGCTGGATACAAAATCCCCACACAAAAATCAATTGTATTTCTATACACCAAGTAAGAAAGAAATCAGGGAAATAATTCCATTCACAATGCCTTAGAAAAGTTAAATACCTAGGAATAATCCTAAGCAAAGAGGTGAAAGACCTCTACAATGAAAATTATCTAACACTGAAGAAAGAAATTGAAAAAACACCAAAGCATGGAAAGATTCCCCATGTCCATGGATAGGTGGAATTGATATAATTAAAATGTCCATACTATCAAAAGTTATCTAAAGATTCAATGCAATCCCCATCAAAATACCAAAAACATTCTTCGCAAAACTAGAAAAAAATCCTAAAATACATGGGGAAAAACAGAAGGCCCAAAATAAACTTGAGCAAAAAGAACAATGCTGAAAGCATCACAGTACCATATTCCAACCTATACTACTGAGTTATAAATAAAAACAGTATGATATTTGTTGGAAAATGCTGAACAAAGTTAACTTAGCCGGGAACACCGTGTTAATGAAATAAAAGGGTTTATTGGGGTGTCACGTGGGGAAGGGTAGGGAAAGGAAGGGAGGGGAAGAGGGGTAGGGAATGGGAAAGGGGGAGGACTAGAAGGGCACAGAACAAGGGAGAACAGAAAGGAAGGGTCGGTTTCAGTCTGGAGCAGGCTTAAATAGCGAACTGGTGGTCAGGGAGACCCCTGGAGCGATTGTCTCCATAACTGCTGGAGGTCAGGAGGCAGTGGCAGGGCACCTGCTGGCCAGGCTGAGGCACCTGGGAAATGTAGTCTTTTCACAAAGTACCTGGGGATGTGTGACCTTCTACCTGGGAAGCGCAGCCTCCCTGCCCAGAATCCAACAATATTGGCATAAAATCAGAAACATAGATTAATGAAATAAAATAGATGATACTGAGACAAACCTATACAGCTACAGTCATTTGATTCTCAACAAAGGTAACAGAAATATATGTATGAGAATAGCCACCTCTTTAACAAATGGTTCTGGGAAAACTAGATAGTCATACATAAAAGAATGAAACTAGATCCCTATCTCTTGCCCCATATAAAAGTTAACTAAAATTGAATCCAAGGCCAAGGTATAAGATCAGAAATTTTCCAACAGCTAGAAGAAACATGAGGTCAACATTCTAACATATAAGCACAACAATGACTTTCTGTGTAGGATGCCTATAGCTCAGGAAATAAAACCAAGAATCAATAAATGAAATGACATCAAATTAAAAAGTTTCTTTACAGCAAAGGAAACAATTAATAGACAAAGAGACAGACTATTAAATGGGAGAAACCCTTTGACAGCTACTTGTCTGGCACAGGATTAATATCCAGAATATATAAAGAACTAAAAAACTCAGTACCAAAAAGAAATCAAATAATCTATTTAATAAATGCACAGATTAAAAAGTACATTTTAATTTTTATATGAAGAAAATGTTCAATATCTTTGGCCATCAGGGAATGCAAATCTAAATTATATTGACATTCCATCTCATTCCTATAAGAACAGCAATCATCAAGGAAGAACAATTCTATCTGATCATTTTTTTAATTTACTGATTTACTCTTGTAATAGAAACATTGTTTATAATAGCAAGAAAAACTCATTTTATGTTATGATGTTCTGTAGATGCCATTTTCCATGCACCAATCCAAAATTTGAGATAGAACATAAAAGAAAATGTTCCATGGGACAGTGGTAGAATGAAAAGTGGCAAAAAGGGAGTGGAAAGAAAATGGGCTTTGAGTTGAGACAAACCTGCAGTTGGATGTGGACTCTTTCACCTTGTATCCTGGCTTCCAACTTATTCAACAATCATAAGCCTCACTTTTCTCATCTCTAAAATGAAATAATAAAAACCACCCAATGAAATTGTTGCAATGTGTAAGACTAGACACCAACACATGTGGTACTTTACTAGAGATTCCATTGGTATCGCTTTAGTCAGCTTTTTCACTGCTGTGACTAAAATACCTGAAAAGAACAATTTTAGAGGAGGAAAAGTTTACTTAGGGGCTCATGGTTTCAGCAGTCTTAGTTCTAGACAGCCGGTTCCATTCCTTGGGGCTCTACAAGGAGGCAGAACAACATGGTGGAAGAGAGCAGCTCATGTATGATCAGGAAGTAGAGAGATACAAAATATATACAAACTATATAAACAAAACATATACCAAAGCCACACCACCAAGGACCCACTTCTTCCAGCTATACCCTACCCACCTTCAGTTACCACTCAGTTAATCCCATCAGAGGGATTGATTTACCAACTGGGTTAAGACTCTCAAAAATCAATCATTTCTCCTCTAAACCTTCTTGCATTGTCTCACACATGAGCTTTTGGGGATACCTCACATTCAAACTATAGCATTCCACCCCTGGCCCGCAAAAGCTCATGACCATCTCATAATGCAAAACACATTTAGTCTATTTCCAAGAGTCCCCATAGTCTCAACAGTTCCAAAATCGCCCAAAACTTCAAGACAAAAGTCTCCTCTGAGACTCACCAAACTTGTAATCAAGAGCTCCAATAAGAGCAAAAGTGATTTATAAGTATCTAATATATAAAGGTACAGAGTAAACATTTCCATTAACAAAAATAGGGGCATAGAAAGAAGATGAAATTCAGCTGGGCAAACAAGTACTATAGCTCCATGTCCAGCACCTGGGGCTCATAGTACAATGACATTCTAGTCAAAGGGCTTGTGTAGCTCCACCTCTGTGGCCTTATTGGTTGCAGGCCAAGTGGCTTTTCTGTTGGCTTGTCTCTGCTCAATTCCTGCAGCTTTCCTAAGTAACATGATGTCCCATGTTACTGTCATTTCTTTTTTTTTTTTAATATTTATTTATTTGTACGTGGTGCTGAGGATCAAACCCGGGCCACGCATGTGCTAGGCGAGCACTCTACGGCTGAGCCACAACCCCAGCCCATGTTACTGTCATTTCTTAATCTTGGGGATCTCCACTGCAGCTTCTGCTTCTTCCTCACATCTCCATGCTTTGCCCTCTCAGGGGCTGCCCACAAGGACTCTGACCCTGCTGCACTTTGCCTGTCCTCCCTGGCCTTCCTTTGAAATCTTGGTTGAAGCCTCCATGACCCCCTAACTCCAGCTTCCTGAATTCCTGCAGAACTAGGATGACACCAAGGTCTGCTGCCATCTCGAGGAGTAGCCAAGTCTCCAGGGATGCTGGCTGCAGCAGCCTCTGAGTGTCTGAGTGTCTGAGCATGTTAAAAAAAAAACTTCCTGGGCCCCCTTGTGCAAGAAGGGTACCCCACTGGTCTCTTCTCAAGAGAATTTTTTACCTCCTTGAGTCTGAGATGAATATGAAATTCCTGAGATGCCCTCAAGCCATCTTTCTTCTTGTCTTTCTTATTGGCAAAGTCTTTCACATTTCTTTAGTGGCAGTCATGTCTTTAACTGCAACTTTCTTAGCCTCAGTTTTACTCCTACCTTTCAAGCCCAAGTTTTTCTAATCTTTCTGCTTGGCTTTCTGCTCCTGATTATAACAATAAATTTGGCTAAAAGCCACAAGCTATATCCATGCCACTGCCTGAATGCTATGCTGCCTAGTTATTTCTTTTGCCAGATTAAAAAGTCCATCACTTTAAAAATCAGCCTCACACACAGTCTCAGAACATGAGCAAAATGTAGACAACTTCTCAGCCAGAACACAATACAAATGGCCTCTAGTCCAATTACCAATAGTGTCCTCCTTTTCCTCTAAACCCTCTTGAGCCCTGTCTTCACTGTCTAGAGTCCTATTGGCATTCTGGTCTTCTGAGCTCCCACCAGAATCAGCCATTAAGCTCTGCTTACAACAACTTAAAACATTTCCAGATTGCAGAGCTAAACTTCTTAAAATTCCTCCCACCGATTCCAATAAAGCTCCAAATGCTTATGAACCACGTGGCCAGGTGAGTCACAGCAACAACCCTATTTCTCAGCATCAATTTCTATTTTAGTCAGCTTTTTTGCTGCTGTAACTAAAAGACCTAAAAAGAACAATTTTAGAGGAGGTGAAGTTTATTTAGGGACTCATGGTTTCAGAGAGCTCAGTCCATGTCAGTCAGCTTCATTCCTTGGGGCTCGAGGAGAGGCAGAACAACATGGTAGAAGACTACAGTGGAGAGAAGCAGCTCACATGATGATCAGGAAACAGATACAAAATATATACCAAAGCCACACCCCCAGTACTTACCTCCGCCACACCCTACCCACTTACATTTACCACTCAGTTAATCCCATGGCATAGATTAATTTACTGATTGGGTTACGACTCTAAACTTTCTTGCATTGTCTCACACGTTAGCTTTTGCAGGGACGTCTCAACAGCTATAAAAATACTCCTTGTTCCTTTACCCTCCAAATTGTCTTCAATTAATAAGTACACTTTCAGTGAACTATTATTGGTGCCAGCAAAGAAAGACAAAAATATAGAAGGTACAGAGATGATAAGATTTCTTCTACGTAAGTCATTTTAAAATAATAAACAAATGGATGTCATATCCTAACCAAAGACAGTTTTGCCAAGTGTTTTTCCCACTTGAGAAAACATATCTCCTAACACTTTACTTCATTAACCAACTTAACAGGATCAGCTTCCCTAATTCTCTTGTGCATTGTGATTATTAAAATCCTAGGCAGCTGAATGTGCTGGAGATGAGAACAGATTAACTCAATTATAACTAGTGAGGCATGCGTTATTAGAAAACTACCTTGCCCCTTATTACTTGGGTTAGCTTGTCAAAAGTAACAAATGAGAGACTTTCTATGACTTTTTTCCTGCTATTATATTCTTGAATATCCTCAAAAGTACTTTTTAATGTCCTGGAAAAGAAACCTAGACTTATCTTCTTTGAATTGCTATATTGAAATGTTCATAACATTAACTTTGCCAGCCAAAATTTGAGCTTGCTGTCAGAGCATAAGTTTTGTCTTAACAATTTTTAATTTGTTTATAAAGATGTTCTGTTATCAACACTTGACTCTGGGGAGACACAAAGGAAGTCAGCTCTATTTAGGACCCAACCAACTACCTCACTGCTCCTTCTATTTAAACTGCAAATGAAAAATTGTTTGCTTCATCCTGTAAATTAGAAAGTATTTCTAAACTTGCTTTTGATTCTAAAATCTTGTATATTATTTGTATCTTATTAAGCACCCTACATGGTTTTGCCTTATTAAGATACAAAATTAAGTCACAAAATAAAACCTTTGAAACAGGAGATTAAAATTCAAGTTTCCCTTCAACCTCAATCAACTAATGATAACTGGGTTCATTTGCTCAACACAAAAGCAAGTGAATTTTCATTTGGGTTTTTTAACAATATACATACTATGCAAGAGGGACTTTATTGCCAAGGTAAACAGATAATCACTGTCTTTACCTTTCCCAAGTTCAAAGTCAAGAATGGGAGATAGGCAATTAATTAATAATAAGATCTGGGGAAAAGATTTTGGGTGGGCAAATCTATGAATGTTTCTGGTTCTGGTTTCTGGCTTGGATAACTCAATGGTAATTATTGTCAACCCCCTAGAGAGCACTCAGAGTATCAAAATATTAGAAGAAAAATGATGGTTCAGTTTGGAGTATGTTATGTTTTAAGCATCTTTCCCAGAAGAGCTTTAGAAAACATATAACTTTTCTTGAACCCTACTGTTGGTGCTAACCTGGAATAATCTGACAGGATTAAGGAAAGTAGAATCCCTTCAGGCATTATTTTTTATTCCAATAAGCCTCCATCATATGAGAGAAGTGATGACCATGTTCCATCACTGGTGGAAGCAAGACAAGTCTCAGACATCGAATTCTTTCATAGATGCTACTAAGACAAGAAACATAAAATATAAGTACAAAACGAGGATGATTTGCAGTTTGGGACACATTTTATTCTTTTTGAGAGCAAAGTTTAAAATTCTCCAATTGGAAAGAATCTAGCCATAGGATGCTTAAACTCAGTGGTCTGTCTCTTCATTTTTTCTTTAGTCATACGGGTTGAAAGAAATATTTGGGTCAGGGTCTGTAATGTGGATTTTTATAGCTGCTCAGCAGTACTAGAAGAGCAAATTAAAGACTTCTTTTTGATTAGGTTGGAAACAAGCGATCTCAAAAGAACAGTATAAATGGACATTGCTATGGAAAAGGAGCCCCAAAGTAAGAGATTTTGATTGTCACCTAAAACTCAAGCTGAGTTAACACAGGAAAAGTTAAAGACATGAATTTCATTGATTCTAAGTTCAAATTCTTTCACTATAAAATGTTAAATGACCTCTGAAATTGGTTTCTTGATCTACCATCTTAAATTTGGTGTTGTTCTGATGGCATCCCAATGTAATTGTTATGCTTAATTATGCACAAACTTGCTAATAGGTATTCTGTCATAATCTGAATAGTTTCCTGAATTTTGCTGTCAGAGCACAAAATGCCCTCAGACAGTTGTGTTATGATTTATCAGTGAATAAAATGTTACCATTACCATTGTGATGAGGCACACCTGTAATCCCAGCAGGTGTGGAAACTGTGACAAGAGGATCTTAAGTTCAAAGCCAGCCTCAACAACTTAGCAAGGCCCTAAGCAACTTAGTGAGACTCTGTCTCAACATAAAAAACAAAAACTGGGGATGTGGCTCAGTGGTTAAGCACCCATGGGTTAAAACGTCTAGTACCCCCCCCCAAAAAAAGTTACCATATATTCAGAAATCATGGAAACAGAGCAGTGTAATATCACATAAATATCCATGTCTGGCAATTGAAACTTTTTCAAATAATTAAAATATAAAAATTCTAAGAGATTAGAGATATTGTATCATTGTTTAACTGACAATGTCTTTTTCTTCTTAGTGGTACACTAAAGAAGGTTGCCAGTTATGGTCAAGGGCATCTTACACTTGAAGAAATACAATAAGTGAATGTATTTCCAAAGCAAGGTATTGTCCTTTTAAAATTTCAGTTACTTATCTGTTGAATGTTGGTTAAGCTTAGTTGATTTTTATGAAGTTATTTCAAAAGCTAGAGTCTGGATTTTAAAGATACTTCCACCTAGCTTTTTAAGGACTGCATTTTTGGTGCTACATGATGACTAGAATCCTTAATTATTGGGAAAATATTTAAAAGTGAAAACAATTTCTAAAGTGCTAAAATTTTAGATTTTGAAGTACTGATACAGTCTAGCTAATGATAGCACCACTTTTATGGGCCTGAAGGAATAACTTCACTGGAATGTGTACACAAAGCGATCGAGTAGATTTAGATTCAGCATAATTTTTCCAGGTATTTCAGAAAAAAAATCTCTAAATCAAAGTTTGTCATTGAGAATGGATGTAAGTTTCAGTAATTCAAGTTTTTTATATTGGTAGCGGATAATTTATGAATTCCATAACTACTAAACACCTCATTACATAAGCAACTACACAGGACTCTGTGACTTATGCATACAAATGGAAAAAGTTCTGAACATCAAAAAGTTTATCATCCAGAAAAGGAAATAGGAAGTTTATACAAATAAACATAACTCTAAATTATAAAGAACTTTCAAGGTCACATGAGACAAGAGCCCTGGCAGCAAGATGGTCATACGCCTCTTTATTATGAATGAAAGTAGAAGGGATAGAGAAGATCAGGCAGCAAAATATAGTTATGTAATATGAGGTGCTACTCTAAAAAATGTAAATGCATTTTTCCTCAAAGACAACTTCATTGTATACTTTAGAGTGACTATATTTTATTCTGGGGAACTGTTAAAGGAAATTAGAAAATATCACTTTTGCCTATGATGGCACAGCATTGGAGTTTTGTAAGTAGAATTTAAAACCATACAATTTAAATAAGATCTCTCCTTTTAAAACTGTGTTACTATTTCAGAATCCAAGCTCAAGTAATTTAAATCTCATAATTTTTCTTTATGAAAATTTCAAAGTCCTTACTACAATAAACAATCAACTTTGTGTTAATGGGCTAATACAATGATTTAGTGCTTTCCTTTTAATGCACTTCAAACAAATGCATTTTTGTGTCCAAATCTTCTTTTGATTTCTGCTGTGACTTTTGTACAGACCACTTCACTTCACTTTCTACCATAATTATTTATTTATGAGATTATCTTTCTAAATACACCATGACAGAGCAGCAGAGATGGTTGAATAGAGATACTTTGTACCTGCTACTGAGAAGAAAGCCAGGGCAACAAAGGAATAATTGTGTTGCAAGAAGACTGAGGGAGGATGCTGGAAACAGGAGGGAAGTGACCAGAACCCTAAACAGCACACTCAGAAAGGCAGCCTAAAGAAAAGAACAAAGCAAATTGCAACTTTCAACTGTGGCTCCCTGAGAGAAGGGCACTGCAGGGGGAAAGGCAAACTGAAAAGTGTCAACACCAGTCATAGCAAGGGACAGTCCTAACTGCAGAATTCCATGATCCTTACAGACTTGTAATCTGCTTTGGGAGCTGGCTGGTTTAAGACTGGCTTCTCTACTCCAAGTAGGAACACACTGGGTCTTCTCCCAAACTACAGAATCCAAGCTGCTACAACAGTCACTGCTAGATGTCATCCTGCCTTAGGGGACAGCATCTGGGCCCTGACAGAAGCCTCCAGTCAGTGTGCCTCACTGGGTAAAATGTTCCCCTCAACATCCTGAAGCTTTAGGAGCAGAGGCTGTCATAGCTACAAGCTCCAGGAGTCCCAGCCATGCTTGTCCTAGTGGGATTTGGGGAAGTTCTCTTCTACAACCCACCGTGGGTTCATAGCTACTGTTGAAGAGTCCCAGCTTCACTGGCACCTGTCCATTGGAAGCTAGAAAAGGCTCTAGTCAAGACCTGCAGCTCTAGTAATACAGCTACCAGTGTCCCCAGTGCCCTTGGGAATGCCTATGTTCACCCAGCCAGAGTAGACAAGGTCTACTTCCCAACCCACTGCCTTGGAACTGCAGTTGCTAGTACAAAGAGCCTCAACCTTATTCAAGCTTATCCTAGGGATAAGGGAAAGGACACTGTCTTGCAACTCTAGAACTGCGACTATTAATATCATAAGCCTCATTTTAAGGGAAGGTCTCCTCCACATCATCCACCTTTAAAAGCATGGACACCAGTGCTACAAGCCAAAGGTTACCTGCCTATGCCTAGGGAAGTTCTCCTCTATGGCCCAGAGATTTAGGACCCTAGCCACTGATTCAAAATCCCTGTTCCACTTGTGCCTGTCTATTAAGACCTAGAGAAGTAATCATCCACCTCTCAGAGCACTAAGACTATGGTAACTGCTGCCACAAGACCCAGAGCCATCAGTGCTCAACTCTATGGAGCCAGAGGACACACACCTTTGGCCTGGGATTCTGGGAAGGAGTAACTGAGTCTGTAGATTAATTTTAGGAAATTGCTATTTTACCAATATTAAGTCTTCCAGTATATGAACTCACAAAACTTTTCCATTTATTTAGACCTTCTTTAACTTTTTTCAACTTTATTTTCTAGTTTTTAGTGTGTAAGTCCTAAACCTATTTTAGCAAATGTATTTCCAAGTATTTTTTTTTTCTTTTTGATGCTATTGTGATTATTTTCTCAATTTCATTTTAAGGTTGATTTTTGCTAGTGTATAAGAAATGCAATTAATTTTTGCATATTCATTTTTGTATCCTACAGTCTTACTAAACCCATTTATTAGATCTAGTAGTTTATTAGTAAATAAATATTTTAAGTCCTTTTTTTCACTCCACAACATATAAATATGGATAACATGTCAAGTCAGTTTGTATATGCTTTTGTAAGTTCCATTTTAATAGTTTTATGGTATTCCATATTTTATCACAAAAATGTATTCATTCCCCTATTGATAGGCATTTACACTGATTTCTCTCACTTTTGCTTTGCCATCACAACAAAATTAAATATTAAGTATTATTGATCATGCCTCTAACTACTCAATTACATTCATACTTTTATAGTCAGATTCTGAAAAAGAAAATCAATTGGCCACAGTGTATATTTATCTAAAATTTTAGCAAATATTGTGAAATTGCTCTTCAAAAGGATCTAAAATTTCTTTCAGCAAAAGACAAGATAGATTTATTAAGGGTGAATCTCAAAATAGCTAACAGATTCTCATAAGTCTTTAGGTAAAAAGAATCCCCCCCCCCAATAAAGTAGCAATACTCTGCCTTTGGTAGTAAAATAAACTTATAGCGAAGAATATATACCCAGCATAACTGTAGGGGGAAGGTGTCTCTTCCTTCCCCAGGAAATTTTAATCAGAATTAACAGAGAGGAACTAAGAGGATTTACTTAGGTTCAATTGATTGATCATACACTCTGTGAAGCTTCCTGACCTTTTTTTTTTTTTTTTTTTTTTTTTTTTTTCTAACTGACTCCCAGGTGAATATGATTCATTAGATCTTAGAATAGAAGGCACTTGTTTGGAATGCAGAAACACATGATGCAGACTGGTTATAGCTGTATGCTCAGTAAGTCCGTCTCCAAATAAATAATTTCCCAAGTTTACATATATCTACACACTGATACACAGTAAGAAGAAAAAAAGAAATACACACACACACACACACACAGGAGCTCCATATATAGGCTGTCCATGTGAGTTTTGGCATGAAATCATTAAAGTCTCTTGCCACTAGAGAGATAGATTATAGTCATATTCCAAAGAAAGTGTGATGTTACTCCCCCAAGGAGATCCCTGTTAGGTGCTACCCAAACTTCTAAAGAGAGTTTAAAGTACTTCATTACCTCAGAATGGGAGGGCTTCAGACTCTAAGAAGATACAGATCAGAGGCATAATGCATATACCTTGTCAGCATCACAGCCTTGATTACATTATGAAACTATCAGCCAGAATTGTGCAGAGAAAATACAATGGAGACAAAAATCTTCAAAAGGAATACTATAACAAAAACTATATGCTGAGTAAGTGTGTCAGACTCAACCTAAAGACTGAGATTCTTTCTGCCTTGCCAGTAAATTCTCAGAATAAAGAAGTGAATGAAAAATATGTGAACCCTATATAAATTGGACAAAAGAAGCAAAAAATGCGGGCCATCCTAGCCCAGAAATTATAAACTTAGCCACAAAATTAAGATTTATCAATGACTTTTTTTTTAAGTGAGAAAACGCTAATTGATGGCAGATCCAGGGTGTAGGATTTCTACTTGATAAAAAGGTATAGGGCTAAATTAACACTTGAGTGAAATCTATTAGTCAAAGATTTATTTTTCCTTGATTCAAAATGGTGATTTAGCTTCCATCTAAGCAGTAAAGCACATATCTACTAGGCAATTTCCATATGAAAACCATTGTGTTAGGAGCCTGGGCAAAACAATAATATATGGCAACTGCCTTAAACTTGTGGAGACAGATTCACTGAAATAATAAAGAAAGTTTATATTAATGCATAAAAACATTTAAAAATAAAATAAAGATAATACATAAATCAAAGATCATATATACTTTAAAAATGTATTTTGGGCTCAGTTTCGTGATTAACAGTTCTGGAAAATTATCGTAACTGGAACTGCTATGTTCAAAGTATGTTCACATTTTGCACTGTTAATATACAATAACTTAAGATCCTTGTTTTAGTCAGATTTTTCGCTATCGTGACTAAAACACCTGATCAGAACAATTGTAGGAGGAAACATTTATTGGAGGGCTCATGGTTTCAGAGGTCTCAGTCCATAGGCAGCTGGCTCCATTCCTCAGGTTCAAGGTGAGGAAGAACATAATGGCAGAAAAATGTGGCTGAGGGAAGCAGCTCACATGATGATCAGAAAACAGTGAAAGAGACTCCACTTGCCAGATACAAAATATATACCCCTTGGGGGCTAGGGTTGTGGCTCAGTGGTAGAGTGCTTACCTAGCACGTGTGAGGCATTGGGTTCCATTCTCAGCATGGCATATAAATAAATAAAATAAAGGTCCATTGACAACTAAAAAAATAATAAAAATAAATACCCCCAATGACCCACCTCCTCCAGCCATACCCTACACACCTTCAGTTAACACTCAATTAATCCCATCAGGGAATTAATTCACTGATTGGGTTGAGGCTATCGTAACTCAATCCTTTCTACTCTAAACCTTGCTTTACCTCACACATGAGCTTTTGGGGAACACCTCACATCCAAACCATAACAAATCATTAAAAACAAGTTGGTTCTGCTTCATGCTTCATTCAGTAGTATATGAGTTCACCATTTCCCACACAGGCCTCAGCACTTGGCCAATCTTCCTTCTTGGTCAATCTGATATGTAACAAATAATTTTGTATTTCTATTTTCATTGGTATTCTTTTGATTACAAAAGAGAGTATTTTCTGTTCTTGCAAATTTTTCTGGTTTTTCCCTTTGTTTCTAATCCTATCACTATGCTATTTACCACTGATACATTTTATCCCAAATATTCAAATCTGTAAAAATTTCTTTTTGTAAAGACTAACATGATTTATTTTTATTTGTACTTTTTAGTAATACATGACAGCAGCATCATTTTTTACATACTTGTATGAACATGGAGTATATCTCATCCTAATTAGGATCCCAATATTGTGGATGTATATGATGTTGAGATTCACCGTGGTGTATTCATACAGGTACTTAAGAAAGTTATGTCAGAAAGTTATGTCACTCTATTTCCTATTCCTATTCCCACTCCTTACCTTTACTCTCCTTTGTCTAATCCACTGAACTTCTATTCTTCCTTTCCCCTTTAGCCTTGTTGTGTGTTAGCATCCACATATCAGAAAGAACATTTGACCTTTGGTTTTTTGGGATTGGCTTATTTCACTTAGCATGATAGTTAGTCTCCAGATTTATCCATTTACCGGCCAATGTCATAAAGTCGTTCATCTTTATGGATGAGTAATACTCATTGTGTATATGTACCACACTTTCTTTATCCATTCCTCTGTTGAAGGACTCCTACATTGGTTCCACAGCTTAGCTATTGTGAATTGAGCTGCTATAAACATTGATGTGGCTATATCGTTGTAGTATGCTGATTTTAAGGCCTTTGGGTATATACATAGGAGTGGGATAACTGGTTCAAATGGTGGTTCCATTCCATGTTTTCTGAGGAATTTCCATACTGCTTTCCAGAGTGGTTGCACCAGTTTGAAGTCCCACCAGCAATGTATGAGTGTGCCTTTCTCCCCACATCCTCACCAACACTTATTATTGTTTTTATTCTTGATAACTACCATTTTGAATGGAATGAAGTGAAATCTCAGTGTAGTTTTAATTTGCATTTCTCTAATTGCTAAAGATGTTCAACATTTTTTCATATATTTGTTGACCATTAATATTTCTTCTTTTTAGAAGTTCTGTTTAATTACTTTGCCCATTTGTTGATTGGGTTATTTGTTTTTTAGTGTTAAGTTTTTCAAGTTCTTTGTATATGTCTAATGTCTCTATCTGAGGTGTGGGTGGCAAAGATGTTCTCCCATACTGTAGGCTTTCTCTTTATTCTCTTGATTTAGTTGGACTTTTCTTTTAGTTAGAAAAGGTAACCAGTAGAAAATCAGCTGTGGATGGGAAAATTCATCATGTCAAAAATCTCAATAAAAAACCCACAGATCATTCTTTTTTTTTTTCCTGGTTATATACAAAGTATATTCACAGCATTCGTGGCTTCATACATGAACATAGGGTAATAATATCCACTCATTCTACCATCTTATTTATTTTTTTTTCTTCTTCACCCTTTTGCCCCCTCCTTTCCCCTCCCTCCCCATTGGCCCTTCTAGTGTTCCTCTAATCCTCCCATGCTCTCCATCCCAACCCCACTGTGAGATGGCCTCCTTATTGAGTCACAAACCCAGTCCTCAGATCATTCTTTTCTAGGGAAGCTTGGGACAACCACTCTCCCCCCAAACCCAAAACAGCCAAAAAGCCTGTGTTTTAACCACCAGAGGGCAGTGCACTCTCAATAATGGAACTCAATAATCCTAAAATGAAGCCCATTTTCACTTATATTGGAGATGAAATTCATATAAGAATAACAACAGATTATAGATTTACTTTAATTTCTAAATAATCACAAAACTTAATGCTGGTGCTAAAAGTATAACACACACACACATATAATACTTATAGAATATTTATAGAAATGCTGTCAACATTGAATTATCCATATTTATATGTCAGGCACTGCTTGCCGATCCATATTGCTGAAGATCTACATGAAATTGGGAGATATTATATATGAATGATTACTCTGAATATAGGGACTATATCTTGCTCATCAGTTGTTTCTTCTGTACACGAATAAGATCCAATTTATAGTAACAATAAATATTTGATGAATGAAAACATTTTCTCTCTTTGTTCCTTATATTTCTAGATCATATAATCTTTAACAATAGTTATATACTACTTGCACAGTTTTTTTCAATACAGAGAAGAAGGCATAGAAGTAAAACCAACTTCAATTAATGACAGAGTGGATGTTGAAGGTGTCAGGAAATAAGTGGCTTCATGTACCTTTCTGGTTTAGGGATTGGTTGAATAGCAGCAATATTATCAATTGAAACTAGGAAATAAAACAGGTGAATGGATTTGTGGAGAATGATAAATTCCATGAAGAGCAAGTTATAATGAGGCTGGGTAATGCTCGTGTGCAAATGTCTGAAAGGCGTTAGAAATTCTAGTGGAGGTGTCAGGGGAAGGTCTTGACTAAATCCTATGTTTGGAGGCATCTGTGTATAGATAACAACACAGGCAAACAGGCCACCCTGGGGAATTTGTATATAGTACAAAGCTAAAACAGCCAATATCAGCACTTTGGGAAGTAAAAACAACTTATAAAGGGATAAAAGGGAAGAAGATAACTTAGAGTGATCAGGTAGGAAGAAGAAGGACTAGGAGAGTAGAACTAAGGAAAAGATGCAATAAATACAAACAATCCTTAATGTCAAATGGAGCAGAGAAGACGTATGCAACACTGTCTGGGTTTGATCATCAGGAGGTCACGTGTGACCTTGGAGAAAGTCATGTTAATGAGTGTCAGAGTGAGCTCAGAGTGTGCCTGGATGAACAAAGAATGGGAGGTGGGAAGAGAGCTAATGGCAATATCTATGTTTTCAAGTCTTCATCCCTGGAGAAAAGAAGAGGAAAAACTTGCAGATATTTTCCATCTTGATGGGAGAGACTATATCTAGAATAAGCTATAAAATAATAATAAAATTAAAATATCATCTGGAAGACTGTCCCCATTGCAAACCCAAGCATGATCTCTCACCTTGGTTTTTTCCAGATCCTTCTTAATTCCAACTGCCAAGAGCCATTCCAAGTGGTACCACTTAAAATATGGCTTTTTTAAAATTACCATTTAATCATTTTCTTAAAATGTAAATGTGGTAAATGAAGTCTCAATTCATTAACCAGACATCTAGACAATTAAGAATTCTAAGCAGTAATGAATAATTTGATAGCCAAATTTGGTAGTGCCAAATCAGAAGCTAGTATAAGAAACCTAAAGGAAATCAAAAGAAATGTAGGCTTCCCAGAGATTTTTTTTTTAGATGCCTTTGAGTTTAATTTATTATCCTATGAATAGATTTGTAAGCAATGAGAGTTTAGTGTTGATTTATGCCCACTGGACATTAATGGGTTAATTATCGGTCAAAGATCCCTTGTCACCTTTTTCTTTTATTTTCTTTTCTTTTTTCCGAGTTGCTGGTTTAATATAAAGTATTTTTACAACAATTGTGTCTTCATATATGTATTTAGGGTAATCACGGATAACTCAGTCTGCTATTATTCCTATCCCCTTGCCCCTTCCCCTCCCTCCCCCTCTTTGTTCTATTTAAAGCTCTTTCATTCCTCTCATTCCCTCTCTTGCCTTTATAAGTTAGTATCTTCATATCAAAGAGATCATTCGACCTTTGTTTTTTGGGGAATGGCTAACTTCACTTAGCATTATTTTCTCCAACTCCATCCATTTACCTGCAAATGCCATGATTTTATTCTCTTTTAGTGCTGAGTAGTGTTCCATTGTGTATATATACCAAAGTTTCCCTATCCATTCATCTGCTGATGGGCAGATGATGGTTCCATAATCTAGCTATTGTGAATTGTGCTGCTATACACATTGATGTGTCTGTGTCCCTGTGGTAAACTGTTTTTAAGTTTGGGAATAAGCCAAGGAGTGGGATAGCTGGGTCAAATGGTGGTTCCATTCCCAGTTTTCTGAGGAATCTCCATACTGCTTTCCAGATTGGCTTCACCAATTTGCAGTTCCACCAGCAATTGTAAGAGTGTGCCTTTTTCCCCACATCCTCACCAGCGTTTATTGTTGTTTTTTTTTTTTGATAGTTGCCATTCTGACTGGAGTAAGATGAAATCTTAAAGTTGTTTCGATTTGCATTTCTCTAATCGCTAGAGATGTTGAACATTTTTTCATGTATTTGTTGATTGTTTGTATATCATCTTCTGAGAAGCCTTGTCACCTTTTTCCAGAGTCACCTTCCTCTGGCATATCCTTCAAGAACTCCCTCATCCTGCTTCTTGCGGTCCTCTTCTTCCCTCCCACATGCCTCAGCCATTGCTAGGGGAATAGTTTGCATCCTGTCACTCCTATGCACATTCAGTCATCAATAGGAGATTAAATTTTTCTGCAAGTGAAATGAGAAATCATCAGAGGTTTTTAAGCAAGAAGGTGAAACCAAAATATAATTTACATTTTAATATATTATTACAGCTACAATATGTTGATAGATAAAAAGGGTAAAGATAGAATCAGAAAGGATAGTTAAGAAGCTCTTTTAGTAATTCAAAGAAGAGGTGAGAATGGCCTGAACTAGGATTATAATAGAGGAAATACAAAGAATGAATCAATTTGAGTGGAGCTTAGAAAGTCAGGTGAGAAGACCTGTGGATGGATAAAATGCAGGGAATGGGGAAGAGGAAAATGAGGGATGACTCCTATATTTTGAATTGGGCTTCCAGTAGGGTAGAAGATGATCTGTTTACTAAGAAGGGGGAAAATCAGTTTGGGAGGAGGGAGGAAGAGAGAGTCTTGAGTTCCTGGTTAAGCATGTGAAGTTTCAAATGCTGAATAAAGTGATAATACAAACAAGAATCCCAATTATGGTTGTTATGTAACATTCCCAGGATTGTACACAGTACATTTTCTAGTGTTGGAAGTCCAGCCCTCAATCCAAAGGCAATCCCGCTTTGATGAAAACCTCGGAAAGTATCTTATTCATCTTGTATCTCCAGCTTTAGCCTACCTACTGCCCAAATACAGCTGGATTTCTCTGTATCATTCCAGATACTAGCTGAGCATTATTTTGGACAGTAATAACAAAACTAATGAAAGCATTATCATACAGAGATCTTCTTTAAATTTTCTTAAGTTAAGGATCACATAGCACTTTCTATGATCATGACAGACTCAAGCAAGTAAAAGTTAGTTGTACGAGTTTGAATGGCTTTAGAGAAGAGTTAACTAAAAAAGAACAACTGGTCCAAATATCATTTGGGCTAGATCCTGAAACAGAAAATGGACATTACTGAAAATACTGTTGAAACCCAAACAGGGTCTATAGTTTTGTTAATAGTATTTATTGCATCAATATTTATTTTTTAGTTATGACAAATGTATGATGGTTATATGAGATTTATTTTTAGGGAAAGAGAAGTGGGAAGTATATAAAAACTCTCTGCAATAATTTTGCAACTTTGTGTAAATATAAATTAAAATATTCCTCCTAATATATATTGAAACTCGTACAACTTTTACTTGATTGAGTCTATCATGATCATGTGTGTGTGTGTGTGTGTGTGTGTGTGTGTGTGTGTATGGAGAAGATACATATCTTATGGATCCCAGGTTATTGAAATCCCTCATAGGGAAATAGAACCAAGAAAACAGAATTAAATAGTGCTGACAAACATGTGTAAAATATTCTATATCCTTAGCAATTGAAGAAACAAATAAAAATGAGATAGAATGTGATTCTTATGAAACCAGCCAAATTATAATGATAACCAATATAGAGTAGGGGTGTGGAAAATGATCCCTTTACACACTGCAAGGGACATTCAAAATATCAGGATCTTTATATAATGGCTAATCAAAAACTTAAGCCCAAATTACAATAAGGAAGGACTTTTTTTGGCTCAGGAATCTTAAAAGTTTAGGTCAAGTTTCAAGTGTGGGCTGGTCAAGTATAATAAAGTCCAGGTTCTTTCTATCACTCCCTTCTGCTTTCTACAATGATTGCTGTGCCCTAAAGTTGACTCCCCATATTCCATGGGACCATCAGCAGTCCCCACAGCTATATTCTTCCTCATTTGCACTAAGAAGCTAATAGAATGATTTCTTCGATAGTCCAGAAAAAGAAAATGTTTCTCACTTCAGTGGCTTATAATTTTTCCCTCAGCCATTCACCATGGCCTGACAGACAGCCTCATAGATGGAACCAAGCCCTTCAACATCCTCTGGATAAGAATATCAGAGGGAAGCTTTACTAAAGAAAATGGTCTACATTGTGGCAGGCACTGGGATACACCAGTGAACAAAAAAGCAAATAATCTGCTCTCCTAGGCTTAATTTTTCAAATAATAATATAAAAATAATATAACCATGTTTAAAAAGGCAGCATTCTCAGATGCATGCACAAATATTTGTGAAACAACTAGATTTTGATATGCCTTCACACACAAATATCTGCAAAGTTCTACATCAGTATTATCAGCGGTTTTCTCTGGTTGTTTTAAATGGGACAGTTTTTGGTCATTTTTGGTCTTTTTTTTTCTTAAATATTTATTTATTTGCTTCAGTTGTATACAATGTGCTTATTTTATTTTTATGTGGTGTTGAGGATCGAACCCAGGCCTCGCAAGTGCTAGGTGAGTGCTCCACCGCTGAGCCACAACCCCAGCCCCTCATTTTTGGTCTTTTATTTTCTAAATTGGCTACCACAAACATATATGAACTTGCTACTTTTTAAAGAGTGGATATTGACTTCTACTGATATCTGCCATTAGCAAAATTCCTGTTAAATGTTTAATTCTTTTCTTTTTATGCTTTCATAGCTTGGGGTTGGGTGGTAAGAAAGGAAAAGAAAATGTGACACTGATTTTTCTAGACTGGAGAACTAACACCATCTAATTTGATCAAATCAAATTTATTTTTGTGTCAAACTTTCATTTGAGTTCATTTTAGTAAATATTGCTGATGGATTTATGTTCTCTAAGGTAAAATTGCTACCTTGCTCTTGATTCTTTCTGGAATGAATCTTCAACCAGTTTTGGATTTGGAAAACCAAAACTGGATGCAAGGAATGGACATCACCTACTTCTACCAAGATATGATTGCAGAGAGAGTTATGATTTCACATATTTTTAATTCCCACAGCATATTTTAAATAACTTTAATGCTGTTCAAATAATTCTGTATTAACCTTGGTGTGTGAATTCCAAACCCATTCTCAGAGCAGAGATGTTTGTAAAGCAATTTTCCATCAGAAAACAAAGCATCTGAATTCGGTGATATAAAAAAAATGCTCATTCAAATTGCCAACTTTTCTCAAATTCTCACTATCATCATCATCAGTGCTAAGAACATCCTTAGGATGTACAGGCTAAAGGCAAGGTTTTTGAGAAAGCTTGTCCAATATAATGAATTCCTATGCTGAGTTCATATGAGGTATTAAATGGCTTGATACACTTTGACCTTTTAGGGTTGAACATTTGGTCAAACAAGACTATAAAGATTCCTTGGAATTTGCTGCTTGAGTGATGAGTGAATACAAATTTATTCCCAGGAGTATCATAATTAAGTTACTATTCCCTCACATATTGAACAAAAATCCCTGAAAGTCCTTTATAATCAGGGAAGTTTATAAAGGTCTTATGCATGTGAGGTGTTTTCTGAGCATTCTGACATCCTAGTTTGAAGGATTAATGACTCCCTAATTCCCAGAGGATTCTGTTGCAAAGCTGGCCTAAGAATTGTCCCATAAAGAAACAAAAACAATCTCCCCACTATACCTTTGACACTTGTCCTTTTGCTATTTTTGAACACCATTTCAAGAATATTAAATCATCAGAAATAAATATCAGACAAATCAATTATTTTCATAAACAGAATACACAATGAACTTATGCAAGTATATCTCATTTTAAAATATGTTTGAAAATCTTGAGTAATAACAAATAACCTATTTATAATAATTTTGTGTGGGGAACTACTCCAAATACATGAACTGAAACAACCACTTCCATAGAATTGAAACATTTATTTATTTATAACAAATTCGGGCAGGCTAATCATTTCGTAGAGATTTAGCTTCTTTTGAATCAAGGGATGATTAAGTGACAAAGACCAATGAAAGTCAAATCAGCCTCTCAGAAGATAATTTCTGCAAACAGAGAGAGAGAGAGAGAGAGAGAGAGAGAGAGAGAGAGAGAGAGAGAATAGAGCAAGAAGAAATTAGAAATATCAGGCATAAGTGGATTAAAATAATTACTAACAGATTAATAGCATATACATTTTATTGTTTAATATCTATGATTTTCGCAAAGGTATTAAACTTTTAAAAATATTAGTTGTAGATTGAAACAATATCTTCATTTTATTTATTTTATTTTCATGTGGTGTTGAGGATCAAACCCAGTGCTTCACATGTGCTAGGCAAACTGTCTACCACTGAGCTACAACCTAAGCCCAGGTATTAGACTTTTAAAAAGCAAAAATCTCTTACAATGTTTGAGAACATATATAAGTGGTTTGATTTTTAAAAGACTCCAGCACTTTCCAAAATCAAGATCCTCAGAACAATAGCAGTCAGTCTTAAATGTAATTTTTAAATTCTTTTCCAAAACATCCTAATAACAATGACCTAATTATTTAATACACAGTTGAACATGAAAATATCCATTGGACATTCATGGTTTAGTATTAAGAAATCCATAAAGTAGAAGACCAGGAAGATCTTCTAATGTCTAATATCAGCCACAGTGCACAAATACAAATTAACACTGAAAAAAATATCTACTCTGGCACTTAAAAATCACAAATTCCATTTTACTGATGACAAAATGTACAACTATTAGCTTCATAAAAATAAACCCTCTAAGACTGAGAAATAAAATAAGCTAATTAACTTAATAATCGGGTAATTAACTGTTTAGTATATCCCAGGATGAGTATCACTCCCACTATTCAAAACAATTTAACTTGTCTTGGTCTTGATTTTCCAGGAGATTGCACCCCAGACAGTTCAGGTTAATATGGGTTTTGCACCTGAAATTTTCAAATTCTGCCATTTACAAAGTCAATTATCCAAAACATATTTATCATGACATTAGCAAAGCTTAAATGCACTTCAGGATTTTTTGTTTGTTTGTTTGTACTGGGGATTGAACTCAGGGGCACTTGACTATTGGCCCACATCCCCAGCCCTTTTTGGTATTTTATTTAGAGACAGGGTCTTGCTGAGTTGCTAAGTGCCTCGCCATTGCTGAGGCTGGCTTTGAACTTATGATCCTCCTGCCTCAGGCTCACAAGTGCTGGGATTACAGGCATGAGCGTCCTACTTCAGGATCTTTTTTTTTCCTTCTTCTTCTTCTTCTTTTTTTTTTTTTTTTTTTTTTTTTTTTTTTGGTACCGGGGATTGAACTCAGGGGCACTCGACCACTGGGTCACATCTCCAGACCTTTTTTTGTATTTTATTTAGAGACAGGGTCTCACTGAGTTGCTAAGTGCCTCGCCATTGCTGAGGCTGGCTTTGAACTCACGATCCTCCTGCCTCAGCCTCCCAAAGTGCTGGGATTACAGGCGTGCGCCACCGCGCCCGGCTATTTTTTTAATTTATTTTTTATTCTAAGTTGTTAGAAATGACAGAAGAATGTATTACATTTCATATTATACTCTTAGAGCACATTTTTACATATCTCTGGCTGTATGCAAAGTTCACACCATTCATGACTTCATACATGCACCCTGGGTAATGATATCCATCTCATTCTACTGTCTTTTTTTTTTTTTCCACCTTTTTGCCCGCTCCCATCCTCTCCCTCCCCATTGGCCATTATAGTGTTCCTCTAATCCTCCTATGCTTCCCATCCCAACCCCACTGTGAATCAGCCTCCTTATATCAGAAAAAATATTTGGCATTTGGCTTTTTGGGATTGGCTAGCTTCACTTAGCATTATATTCTCCAATTTCATCCATTTACCTGCGAATGTCATGATTTTATTCTCTCTTATTGCTGAGTAATATTCCATTGTGTATATATACTACATTTTCCTTATCCATTCATCTACCGAGGGACATCTAGGTTGGTTCCACAGTTTAGCTATTGTGAATGTGCATGAGTCTCTTTCAAGGCCCTGGAAGGATTTAGGAATGTATTTACATGGTGATAGGTTTTTGATAACTTAACTACAACCAGGTAAGATCCCTATTTCTTCTCACCATCATTCCTCTTCTTACATTGAATAGTGTTGGAGGCATTATTGGTATCTGGGGGGTCAAATTAAGAAGATTTCCAGTTGAGGATTCCATTAGCTTTGATTTGGAGTGATAGATTCACATACTTTGCAGTGATTCTCATGTATAGTTAGATACCTGTTAACCACCTCAGTGTAGGCTTGGTTTCCAGGAACTGTCCTATTGCTTCAGGTGTATAGATATGTGAACACCTCTCTTTGTATTTATATTTGTTATTATTGAAAGATGTGCAATATTTTGATGTCAAGAACAACTATATTTTATTTTTGCAAAGCTAGTTCAGTTGTTTCATAACACTATAGAATTTTCTAGTTTGGAGAAACTTCCACAATTTTTTAAGGGTGGGATTGCAAAGGCATAGCTAAATTAGTTGCTTTGCTCCAAGCCTTAGAAACAGCTGACGGCAGATCTGAGAATACAATCTAGTGGTATGCTTCGTGTTTCACTCCTGCCTTAGGTCCCAGTATGGAGACTTCCTCTTCTAAAATAACTCTCTTCAATCATGCATTTAGGATAATGATATCCATCTCATTCTGGAATACATTCTTATTGGTCACTATTTATAATAAACTTATAATAAAAATGAATGCATTCATTTATTATATTTTAAGTTTAAGAAGAGAGAACTGACATTAAAGAAAATACTTAATCTTTTAGAGAAATCTTTTTTTTCTTTTTTTATTCAACATTGTATATATATCAATAACATTCATTACATTTCATATTACATAGAGTACTTTTAGCATAACACTGTTTGATTACAAAGAATATTCATACTATTCATGTCTTCAACCATGTGTTTAAGATACTGATATCCATATCATTCTACCATCTTCTTTTTCTGTTGTTTGTTTTTTTCCTCCATACCCCCTTGTTCCCTCCCTTCCCTTCCCTCCCCTTTGACCTTTTTAGAGTTCCTCTATTCTTCCTATGTTCCCTAACCCAACCCCACTGTGAATCAGCCTACTTACATCAGAGAAAACATTTGGCATTTGGATTTTTGTGATTGACTAACTTCACTTAGCATTATGTTCTCCAACTTCATCCATTTACCTGCGAATGCCATGATTTTATTCTCTTTAATTGCTGAGTAATATTCCATTGTGTATATATACCACGTTTTCTTTATCCACTCATTTACTGAGGGGCATCTAGGTTGGTTCCACAACCTAGCTATTGTGAATTGAGCTGCTATAAACATTGATGTGGCTGTGTCCCTGTAGTATGCTGCTTTTAAGTCCTTTGGGAATAGACCCAGGAGTGGGATGGCTGGGTCATAAGGTGGATCCATTCCCAGTTTTCCAAGGAATCTCTATACTGCTTTCCATAATGGCTGCACCATTTTGCAGTCCCACCAGCAATGTATGACTGTGCCTTTTCCCTCACATCCTCTCCAACATTTATTATTGTTTGTATTCTTAATAGCTGCCATTCTGACTGGAGTGAAATGAAATCTTAGAGTAGTTTTGATTTGAATTTGAATTTCTCTAATTGTCAGAGATGTTGAAAATTTTTTCATGTACTTGTTGTGAATAGTATGAATATACTTTGTATACAAATGATGTTATGTAAAAAGGTGCCTATATGTGTATTATGAATTGTAATGCATGCTACTGTATATACAACAACTTCAAATTTAAAAAAATGTATTCCATTTAATTTCTGTAGAGAATTTTAAAGTTTTACTATTCTCTTTTTTTCCTATTGCAAAATGAAAAAAATCTTCAGGTTATATAAGTATTTTCTAAGTAATGGGTATATATATATATATATATATATATACATGTATATGTACATATATTATACAATATTGTATATATAGTAAAAATGTAGTAACTACATAAAGTTTGTGTGTATACAGTGATGCAGCTGAAATGGATTTATATCTTCATAGTACCAGGTCTTTCTTTTCTCCAGAAATTATTTAAACTATCTTTAAAATCAGTTGTTACTGTGAATAAAATTTAGAATTTCATTATTTTCAAATTTTAAAAAAGTAAAATAACTCTCAATTCAAAATTTTTATGTTCTTTAAAAATACTTCTCTCTCTATATATTCATGTTTGAGAGAAAATTTGAATATTAAAATACCCCATATTTTCTACTTTTGTGATTTTCTAAATAAAAATACCGACTGATAATATCCTCAAACGTATATGTAGAAATATGTATATGTAGAAAACTACGAGTATCATTTCCTATTAGAAACTCAGGGTCATGAAATCTTTAATTATTGTGAATGAATTTCCCATTTTTTAAATTCTTTTTGTAGCAGAAGTGTCATATGTTAATATTAGGATTAAATTGGAGTTCCCAAATACAATGCTGGTAACAAGAAACAAACCGAATTGAGAAAGCCAGCTTATGTGGAAGTTTCAAGTTAGAATCCTTAAAGATCATTCATACTCAGAAGCTATTTAATTGTCATCTGAATGTAATTTTTCTTACAGTTGAACCAACTGTAAATTACTTGGCTGCAGAACAGATGACGTCAGCTATTTTAGTATTAAACCAACATGTGTTTAAATCACTTTCTAGTTTTTGTTGATGAGGCTAGCCAAATGATTGCTTATGGGTAAACTTCCTATTTTATGGGCTAAATGAATTTGCAACTTTAAATGTTAGTAGGTTAATGAATCATTGAAGGATTTTTATCAGATGGGACTCACCTCATTTGTTTTTGTTCTCTCAGGGACCACTATCCCTTGTCCAGTATCTTGAAACTTTTATTTTATATATTTTTGTCTGTGTTTTTCTTGATATTGCTTGAAGGGTAGGTAAATTTGGTTCCTGTTACTCCTTTTAGGCCAGAAACAGAAGTATTTGAATTCATTTGAATAAGAAAGAATTCATATAATGTTTTCACAAGAGGGAAAGCCTATGTTGGGGTAATCCTAAGTGGTAATATACAACACATTGTGGTAAAATAGCACAGAAACAGTGAATAAAAATTTAACTGACTTATTGTTTAACCTAGGCACAGGGAGATTTAGTCTACTATAGAAAATATGTATAATCATACTTACCAGTTAGCATAATTTTACTGCAGACATAAGGAAAATCCTTAAAAGTTATTTATTGTTCCCACATAGGATTCAGTCTGATGGGGAAGTCTCTACCTGGGATATGCCTAGTTTGATGGCACAGGTAAATTAGAAAGCACTGGCAGCTTCTTCCTAGACATGGCACAAATCACATTCGCCTGTATTCTATCTACCAAATTAGTTATATGCCTGTCTTCATGTAGGGAGGACTAAAGACTACTGAGAGCAATGATAAAATCCAGCATGCTAAACAAAAACTAAACTAGTGGGTCTTAACCTCTTTTAAATTCCTATGAAGGTTTGAACCCCCTTCCCAGAAAAATAGAAATGTGTAACAAATATAAATTTTCCAAATAATATTCTGGGCTCTGTGAAACCCCTATTATTGACCTCCGAACCTACCCAATCTACCTGGGCCTATGGCTCAGAGGTCATAGATTCTAGGTTAAGAATGCCATTTAAATAGCTCTAATGATCTATAGCTTTGGGGCCAGGAGAAACCTCAGGCATTACATTGCAGAATTGAAAAGTCTTGTTTTGAGAAAAAAAGAATATACTCTAATTCTGCTGACTATAAACCCTAATCTGGTCACAAGCATATCAGAATAGTTCATAAAATAGACATAAATGAATGTATTAACATTTATAATACATGATAGTTAAGGTTATTTAATCTAACATGGCTTATTCTTAATTGTCAGAAATATTAGTTGAGCCATCTTAACAAAAATGATTTTTAGACTGAAGCAAAGTTTGCTAAACTTCATTTGAACTCTTAACTCAGTAACTTAATTGAGCCTATGAGAATAACAAAACACCTGTTGGTCAAGCAGTGTTACTTCTATTTATTTTAAGAAATCTTGCCAAATTTGTCAGACTGTGAGAATATACAAGCTCCATTCAAAGTCAGAAAAGACCATAAAAATATTAAAATATAAAATGAAAGAAGTATTATTTCATTTGTGTTTAAAGAATGGAAAAGAAAACAAATCAAGAAGAAGAAATGCCAAAAAGACCAAGATAAATTAGATATTTTTAGGGCACAAGTTTATCCATCTCATTTTAATCCATATTTTTGTTGTTTATACCAATAATCATGATAAAGTATACAAAAATAAGTGAGAAAACACTTGTTTTTTTAAGGAAGGAATATTATTTTGATGAAACAGATTTGTTCATATTTAGTTCATTTCAAATAATATGAAAATTATAATTTCATATAATAAACAGTACATAATTTTTCTTTGCTCTTTTTAGGACATGGCAGGAAGCAAATAAAGGAATAAGATGTAAGATAACTGAATAAACACTACAATAACCAGACTCCCAAAATTCAAAATAGAGAAATTCCAGGAGCATTTACTTACAAAGGAACTATTTTGGAAAGTACAGGCATAAGGCAGGGGAACCACAGGACTATGGCAGTCCTTGGAGCTGGTTACTGCAGAGCTCACTGCATCAGTGCTCCCAGACCCCTGAGCAGCTAATAGGACAGGAAATTGGGGAGTAATCAGCCTGGAGAACATTGATCCAAGGTGGAAAGACACCGCCCCAGGGTGATCAACTAAGGAGGAAGGGATCCAGACCCTGGCCCTACTCCCTTGCTTCCATCTCATTTGCTGGGGCTTCCCAATGGTAAAACTCAGCTTGAGGAAGACAAAAATCAGGGGGGGAAATTCCATGCTGAGAATAGATGGGGGAAGGGAGAAATGGAAGGTATCTGGCCCAAATATATAAATAGAGAATTGGATGATTTCTGGGGGAACAATGAACATATGAGTGGATTACACTGCTGACATGTCTGGCAAAATAGCATTAAATCTTGTTTTATCTTTATTTTTCTCTACCCTTGCCACAGGCTCAGGAGAGGAAGGATGAGGAGGGGGAGTGAGTCTTCTCAATGACTTACAATCTCAGTGGTCTATAAATTCCTTGCAGCAGGATGCCACAATTTATGTGTCTTTCTGTTCTGAGCACCTAGCACATATTTTGCACACAATAAACATTTATTGAACTAATTGAATGGATGAGTGAACAAATCTCATTTAATGGGATGGGATTGATGTAAATAAATCCTAACAGTAAAAATGGAAATCCATATAACACAGGTTGTTAATCCTAATGTAACTCTTTCGGTGGTTTCTCGTAAATCTATGAGAAATAAAAGTACTATAGTTCTGTAACACCCTAGCCTGGGTTTCAAAATTATTCCTTTAGGTAATCTCATATGATTCTCTTTATATCGAAATATAAAACATGCCCTATGTTTTCAATTTATTTTATGGTAAGATGGTTCTCAAAATATATCATTACTATTTCTTCCAGTTTTCTTTGGGTGTTATATTGTAACATACTAATCTCCAAATGAAAACAGGATGATTTGTTGGAATGAATCACTACTCACTTAGGCCACCCCAGAGAAATAAATCTCAACACTTTCAGGAGAACCAGGGGAACCTTTGTTCTTTTGGCCTCAATTTGGCTCAACCAGAGAGCAATCATCTTTAAACAACATAAGTAAAAGTCCAGTCCCTTAGAGACCTAAAACGTGTAACTAAATCCAATTCTAGGTTGCTTTTCACTTGACTGAAAGCACTTCTCCCTATGTAATTCACACTAAGTAATCTTATATCCTCAGGCTAATTATGAAGTCATTCTTCTCTGTTCCTTTCCCTTCTCTCTTCTCTCCTTCTATACCAGGAGACATATATAAAATATTCCCTTGTAACATAGTCACTTATGTGGAAAAGGAAAGAGGGCCATAAATGTGTGTATAATTTGCCAACTCCTTTATGATGTAGCCTAAGGTTTTTGTTTTTGATTTTGTTCCAAGTTTATGCATTCTACCTTGAACATGTGTACAACAAAAATATCACCTATATAATAGATGGTAGAGGGGAAATTAAAGAAAGGGTAGGAGGGAGAGAAGAAAAAGAGGGGAGGGGGAAAGAGGGAGAATTTTCTATCTATCTTACCCATTCATAATTCTTGGATCAGATTCTTCATCTCAAAATAGCAAGAAAATAACTGGAGAAAATACTTAAGTGAAACAATATGTCACCTCAAATATTCCTGAACCCTAAATAGATCAGGGTCTTAGCTTGATGGACTCTACATTATAAGTAGGAATTTCTTATTGATTTGGGTGAACTCTTAGGTAAAGAGAGGATTAGGAAAAAAAAAACATGTAAATTCCATATAAAGAAAGACCATGGACTTTGGAATTAGAATATGTAGTTTGGACTATGAATATAATTTTTAGTTGTGACTGCAAAAGTTCTTTTGACAAAGCAACACATGATTCTGATGAGTTTGCACAATTAATAGGTGTCCATAAGATGAACTAAAAAGAATTTCTGAGGAGAAGATTCTCCTGGGACCCAGAGAATTTCTTCTGTGGTTTCTCAGTAAAAAGACATTATGTGATGCAGGAAAAATGAGATGAAACAAAACAAAAACCCTAAACAATAAATACATGAAATTCGTATACACAAACTATAAAGACTCTTCCAGAGTGTTCCAAGCACTCTGAGGTCTAGTTGAGTTACCTCTCTAAACAAAAACATTATCTTTGGAAAGCTGCTTTCAACAATCAACCAATGTACAACTAACAGTCCTATAAAACGATTCAATGCAGTTCATTACCAAAGGGTACATTTTGACAACTAGTTTATCTTAAAGGTTACAGTACAAAATTATATTGTTTAAAGCAAAGCATTCTTTGTGTGATTGAGGTTTTAGTGGTAGGAATTCAATGACATCATTTTTAAACTTTTTTTTTAAACATTTTCAAACGTGCACATGTCCCAGGATATGACAGAAACCAAGATGAGTAGAACATAGTGGAAACTTGAAGATGAGAATTTCAAAGTCAAAGTAGGAAAAGACCCTTCCAAACCATTATTAGAATTATATTTTAATCTTAGAACATTATGAAGCAATTTAAAGGTTTTAATCAGAGGAATACATGGTCTAGTCAAATATCTCTATATAACTTTAAAACTGTTCAAATTTCATATGCTAGATCATGAAGTTTATTGGGACCATGGCAGAAAACTTGTCCTTTTTAAAATCCTCCAACTTCTAGCACAGTGCCTGATATATGGTACTTTCCAAATAAACTTTTATATCTTTCTGGTTAATTAACAGTGCTTATGAGACATTGGAGGCAGCACCCTCCAGGAATCTCTACCTCCTTGCATTCACTCTTGAGTAATCCTCTCTATGAGTTAGGCAGAAACTCTGACTTGTTTTTAACTAAGAAAATATGTCAAAGGTGATGAAGAATCATCAGTTCAATGATTATAATTTCCATGATTAGGTTAAATAAGATAATGACTTCTACCTGGCCAGTTGACTTTCTCATTTCCGGTTTACATATACTTCAATGCAGTAAGGGGCCATGCCATGTTGGACAGATTCACATGGCAGGGAATAGCCTACAGTTGACTAAGAACAGAGACCTTCAATTCATTGAGAAACCAAACTTTGCCAGTTTCTCCACCAGCAAGTAGATCCTTCCATAGCTGAGCCTTCCACAGCCAAGTCCTACCCTGGCCAACAATTTGATTGCCTCCTGAGAGACCCTGAAACAGAACTGAGTGCAGTCACATCCAGACTCCTGACCCACAAAACTTGTACTTGTACTATAACAAATGCTTGTTATTTTAAATCGCTATGTTGTAGCAATTTTTTTTTTTTTTTTTTTTTGTATAGCAATAGATAACTAGTATCGGGGATACAGGTACTTAATTCATTCTTTTCTTAGAGTAACTAACATACAGGTGTGAATATCCAGGAAGCATTTTAGGGCTAAGAGACCAGGTATGCTGGCCACACTATTAATTGTGACCTAAATCGGGTCATTCAGAATCTGTCTCCTAAGAATTTAATAGGGTAAAGGTAAGTCACATTATAGAGCCAATCCAGATTGAGAGACTCCTGTTACCTAGTGTGTAATTATGGGAATGGAAACTGGTTGGATTTTAAGCAATCTTCGATAGCTTTAGACCAAACAACAACAACAACAAAAACCTTGAAATTTATCCATACCATGATTTTGATCATAATTCAGGTATGAGATAGTAGTTACAGAAATGTATAGCCCCATAGCCATATTTCTCTAAATCAAGAAAGTCTTTAGTAAATTCCCAGTTTTCATAATGGCTTTATTTTATATTAAGGAAAGAGTTGGATTGAATTTGTGGACAATTTTTTTCAATTAATAAATCTCAATCATGAAACAGTGGTTAGAGAAAGTAATCAATGACAATGTGAGCTGAAAGTGGAGAATGATTGAAATTACTTATAAAAAGTTTTGAGAGAATAATATGAAAAGTACAGAAGTGTCTTCTGTCTTTCAAGAGACAAGAATAAAGAATGTGGGGAGGGGGCAGAGGGGTAGGAAAGACAGTGGAATGAGATGGACATCAATACAATAAGTACATGTATGAAGACATGCATGGTGTGACTCTACTTTGTGTACAACCACAGATATGAAAAATTGTGCTCTATATGTGTATATGAATTGTAATGCATTCTGCTGTCACATATAACAAATCAAAGTAAAAAAAAAATGTGACAAAAATCCATTTCTCTAGCTGTAAAATAAAGAGATTGCATAGAATTATTGCTAATCTCCCTTAAAGTGCTAATCTTTATAGCTATACAAAGAACTCACTATAAGAAAAGAAAAAAAAATGAAAAAGCACAAGTGAGAAAGCAGTATCTGTACCCTACTGCTACCCTTCCAAGTAGAGGGGAGCACTGAGGTATAAGGGTGGAAAATGGAGCACTTATCTTATAAATTCTGGAAACCCAGTTATATTAAATGTCACAAATAAGCCAAGCTGAAGAGATGCCTGGTTCCAAGAAAAACTGAGATAACACATTTAGAAAAAATTTTTTGACATAACAGAAAGTTATAAACCTGAATTATTATTTACTCTACTTATTTAATACTGCATCACCCATCAACACAGTTGACCATACACAAAACATTATTCACAATCTAACGGAGAAAAATTAATTTCAGGCTCCTTGCTACTTAAGAAAATATTCTTAGGTCAGAGTTAGGCATTAACTGTACTCAAATGGTCCATGCTCATTCAGGACAGCAGGGGGCAGCAGTAAACCTGAACAGAGAGACTGGAATCCAGTTAGCAGGCATTCCTGGCTGGGTGGTGAGAACATGGAAATTTCGATAGCTGCTTTCTTTGTCTTCAGTGTGTATTTATTATCACAAGAAATGGGGAAACTGACTTATAAGGTTGGAATGAGATGAAAGATTGTTTTTCTGTGTATTCTTTCTTCTTGGAATTGAATTCAATCTATTTACAAAATGTACCAAAATCATAGCAAAGAACAAGGGAGAAACTCTTGAATTATTTCAACCTATCCTTTTTAATTTTTAATCCCTCAAGCTGCATACAGACATAACCATCAAGATCTAAATTTTGCTCTTAATTGTGGCAAATCCTTACAGAAAGTTTTATGTGTAGATGCATGGTAGAATTTGGCACTATGCAGTTTTGTCATATTTTTCTGATTCAGTAGCCATTACCTTGAATGTTTTTTTGTTTGTGTAACTGTTAATATATTCTGAAAAAGTGTAAAATTATGCAATGCATTTTGAAAACAGGATATATTAAGAATATGTTCAGTCCAGGAATATATTTATAGTGTATGGATATGTATTTTAATCATCAATATCTCACATTTTTGCAAATGCGCTTTTCCTATAGACTACAGCTTTTAGAATATCCACTTAGATAAGAGACCCATTATTGAAATAATTCAAGAACAAAAATAATTCAAAGACAAAGTAATTCAAATATAACGTGATTGATGTATAAAAATAAATAAGGCAGAATTCTAAATTTTAGGACTACTATTTAAGAAAAATCTTTTAAATTTTTAACAAAAGAATTATGTTTTGGAAAATGGAATAATTGATTAGATAAATGTAATGAAATTTATTGGATTGTATTAAATGTGGAATCTAGAATAAAATATATAAATCTTTTGTATAATAGTGAAAATTATAATGCTACAAATATAAAGATTCTGGAATGGCATTCAGGAGACAAAGTACTAAACTAGGGCTGGCAAATAGCTTCAAGTTAAGTATCAATTCCAAACAACACAGATTTATTTCCCTGAACACTTTGCTCAGAATGAGTTATGGGCCACATCTGGGTTCAGCAAGAAAAGTACCGTTAAGCACTATTTGCTGTAGATAAGTATGGAAGAAGGATGTGTTGGGGACTGTGGGAAAGTGGTATGCATGTGATATCCCAAAGTAATGTTGCCCACATCTAACCAGCTATGTGATTTCTCTTTTTTTCTTTTTCCTGATCATCAAGGCTAGATGATATCCTGTCTATGACTATTCCCAGTTATATAATTTTAAATCCATATTCATCATACTTATGTATCTTAAGGTATATACACTTTTAAGAGTATGAGTAACATAAAAGCATTGTAAAGATATAGTTCAACTTAGCATTTTTATAGAATTGAGTGCAAAGAAATAATTAAGGACTATAAAATCTGATTCAAAAGGTGTTAACAATTGTGCTCACTAAATATTATTTACAATACACTCAAGGATTTATTAAAACAAATCTTCAGGGTGTTCCAAGAAGAAATCATTGCTTATTGTTTTCCCACCAGTAGCTAGAAAAACTCCACAAATAAGTCTCATGACATTGCAACATAAAATATCAAGTACACTTCAGAGACCTGCTTAAGATCCTACCTACTCCCTTAACTATCAGGATTACATACCACACATAAAAATTTGTAAGGCACTATTAATCATAGATAACTTTCAAAACTCTGAATCTATCAATATTTTTAAATCCAAACATAAAAAAAAAGGAAAAGGATGTTTTTCTTAGAAAAAAAGAATATCAAGATATAAAAGGAAAGAAAAACTAGTGATAATGGCAAGGTACCTTAATGTGGAGTTACTAAAACCAAACCTGAACTAAACTAAATTGACCTAAGAATGACTGTGCACTTTGAGTCCTCGCACAGGGAAATGCAACCTAACTTAGTATATAAGCTAACTGAAATCCTTTTAGGGTTTTCCCTTTATAACAAATATCTGAGTCTCCACCAATCACAGAAGCCAGGCTTCAGCCTAATCATAGGCTGCCAACTGATCAGACCATGTTTTGTGAAAACAAAAATATTCAAAGGGAAAGTCTGAGTTAAATGCACAAAATAATTTAGAGAGTAGCTGAAATTCTATTTCCACAAGTCGGTACTTTTATTTAAGCATGGATAGGAATCAGGATTAGAGAGTTGAGGGAACCATCTAGAAGCGCTATTGCCTGTAACCCTTTCCTAAGTTGGGGGAAGATCAACACAAATTCTAATACATAGAAAGAAAATAATTTTATCTTCTTTTCATTCTTTGTTATACAAAGGCAAATGAGAACACTCAATTGAAGGGGAAATTTTAGACCAAGCTAAATAAAGCAGAGAAAGATTCATGAATTAGACAATTAAGTTTCCTCATATAGGATGTTGATAAATAATGGAAAAAGATTAAATTAAGAGAGTTATGAAAGATTTTAATTCTTTTCCTTTTAAAGGCTTAAGTATGTTGTTACATGAAGTCTTTGAACCTACTGAGGGCTAGAACAGGCACATTCACTAGAGTAATTCTAAAATGCAGAATTTTACCCTTGAAGTAAGAGTAAATGGTGATCCATACTTTTGTGAGCAGGGAAGAAAATTTGATTCAGGTCCTTAAATCTTATTAAACCATCCTTTGTACACTTTTTGATAAAGTACCTTTGAAAAAGATGGTTAATTTTCAACAAAATCCATGCCCTCTTTCTTCTACCACAAGAAACAAGCTGGGCACATCATCCAGCCAGAAACACACTCCCCAGAGTCTGTGAAAGGCTGGTCTGCCTCACGCACTCCTTTCTCTTTACTGCAATGCAAACAGAGGAGATAGGAGCCATTTCCTGGTCTTGGTCTTCTTTTAACAGTGAACATTCATAATCTTTTCTCCCTTCCTGTGAGCTGTGATATACACTCCTGTGACCCCAGTGTTCAGGATGCAGACAGGGACAACACCTTGGGGAAAGAGGGAATATTAAGGGGAAAGAGATCTGAGTCCCTAAAAGGCTGGAGTTGAAATTCCCCAATAATCTAGATACCAATCTAGATTATTTCTCCAATAATTGTTACATAATAGGATAATATTTTTTTTCTTTAAGTCACAGTATTTGGGAGCCACTTTATTGTAGCAGCTTAAGTTTTGTACTGAGGATTTTCTGCAGATACATTAAAATTTATTATGCAGTATTCCCAGCTGTGTATACCCTTTCTGAGCTGCAATTAGCAGCTGCCAGTAGGGGAACAAGGAAAAGAAGGCTCTGTGTGTGTTCTCAGCTGTGCCTGCCCACAGCTGAGCTGTCAATAACCACTGCCTCTGCCTGCAGGTCAGGGAACAGCCCCAAGCCCAGGAACAGGGAGTATTACATGGGGATGCCTATCTTTTATTTCTCCTACTAACACCCAATCCTCATGATTACCCTATCACTAGTCAAATAATCTAATACCTCTATTTTCTTACATCCTACCTCACAAACGTCTTAGCCAACCCCTAAGTCCCCCCTCATACCATTTGATGCTGTAAACCACCACACAAACAAACTGACTATATGGTAGAAGATAACTGATCTCATAATTTATGTTTAAAGTGTCAAAACTTTAAATATAAAAATGAAGTTAACTGATATATGGCAACACACTGGGTACATTGAATGCTGTAATATTGATCTTTCCCTTAAAAGTGAGGCATTGGGTAACCTGTAGGGATGCTATAAGACAATAGGGCAGAAGCAGTAATACCTCAGAATTACACTGCAAGAGAGGAAAACACAAAGATATCATGAAAAAACAAGGGAGGAAAATGCCCCAAACAAACCAAGATACTACAGCAATAGAATCCATAGAAAGCACAGTAGATGAAATGTTGGAGAAGGAGTTCCAAATTTACATAATTAAAATAATTTGGGATTTTTAAAAAATGACCTAAGTGAGCAAATACAGGCAAACATTGATCTCTCAAAAAAAAAAAAAAAAAAAAAAAAAGTTGATCAACAAAGAGATAAAAGAACAAATACAGGTAGCAAAAGATCACTTCAAGAAAGAGATAGAGAGTCTGAGGAAAAACCAAACAGAAATACTTGAAATGAAAGAAACAATAATCCATTTAAAAATCTCAATAGATAGTATCACCAACAGATTGAATCACTTGGAAGACAGGACCTCAGACAATGAGGACAAAATATATAATATTGAAAATAAAGTTGACCTCACAGTGAAGATGGTAAGAAACCATGAACAGAATATCCAAGAATTATGGGATACCATCAAAAGACTGAATATAAGATTTATTGGAATACAGGAAGGTTCAGAGAATCAAACCAAAGGAATGAAAAATCTCTTCAATGAAATAATATCAGAAAATTTCCCAAACAAGAAGAATGAATTTGAAAACCAAATACAAGAAGCCTATAGGACTCCAAATGTACAAAATTACAACAGATCTACACCAAGGCACATTATAATGAAAATGCCTAGCATACAAAATAAGGATAGAATTTTAATGGCCATAAGAGAGAAAAAGCAGATAACCTGTAAAGGAAAACTAATTCACATCTCAGCAGATTTTTCAAACCAGACCCTCAAAGCCAGGAGATCCTGGAACAACATATACCAGGCTCTAAAAGATAAGGGATTCCAACCAAGAATCTTATATCCAGCAAAATTAAGCTTTAGATTTGATGATGAAATAAAAACAAAAGCTAAAAGAATTCACAACAAGAAAGCCAGCACTACAGAATATTCTTGGCAAAATATTCCATGAGGAGGAAATGAAAAACAACAATGAAAACCTACAAAGGGAATAACTACAATAAAGGAAAAACTAACCAAATGAGAAATCAAGTCAAGCTAAATTTCAATGCAATCCCAATCAAAATCCCAATATCATTCCTCATATAAATAGAAAAAGCAACCATGAAATTCATCTGGAAAAATAAGAGACCCAGAATAGCCAAAGCAATTCTTAGCAAGAAGAGTGAAGCTGGTGGCATTACTATTCCAGACCTTAAATTGTACTACAAAACAATAGTAACTAAAACAGCATGGTATTGGCACAAAAATAGACCAGAAAAACCAACTGTACAGAATAGAAGACACAGAGACTAACCCACACACCTACAGTCATCTTATATTAGACAAAGGAGCCAAAAACATACATTGGAGAAAAGACAGCCTCTTCAACAAATGGTGTTGGGAAAACTGGAAATCCTCATGTAACAAAACAAAATTAAACCTCTATCTCTTTCCATGCACAAAACTCAACTCAAAGTGGACCAAGGACTTAAGAATAAAACCAGAGACCTTGCACCTAATAGAAGAAAAAGTATGCTCAAATCTCCATCATGTTGGATTAGGCCCCAACTTCCTCAACAAGACCCCTATAGTGCAAGAATTAAAACCAAGAATTAATAAATGGGATGGATTCAAACTAAAAAGCTTCTTCTCAGCAAAAGAAACAATCAGTGAGGTGAACAGAGAACCTACAGAATGGGACGAAATTTTTATCACAAGCACATCAGACAGAACATTAACTTCAAGGGCATATAAAGCTCTCAAAAACCTTTACACCAAACAAAACAAAACAACCCAATCAATAAACGGGCCAAGGAACTGAACAGACACTTCTCAGAAGATGATATACAATCAATCAACAAATATATGAAAAAATGTTCAACGTCTCTAGCAATTAGAGAAATGCAAATCAAAACTACTCTAAGATTTCATCTCATGCCAGTCAGAATGGCAGCTATCAAAAACACAAACAACAATAAAGGCTGGCAAGGTTGTGGGGAAAAGGGCACACTCATTTCTGGTGGGGCTGCAAATTGGTGCAGCCAATCTGGAAAGCAGTGTGGAGATTCCTAGGAAAACTTGGATGGAACCACCATTTGATGCAGCTATCCCACTCCTAGGTCTATACCCAAAGGACTTAAAAACAGCTTACTTCAGGAACACAGCCACATCAATGTTTAAAGCAGCACAATTCACAATAACTAGATACTGGAAACAACCCCAATGCCCATCAATAGATGAATGGATAGGGAAACTTTGGTATATATACACAATGGAACACTACTCAGCACTAAAAGAGAATAAAATCATGGCATTTGCAGGTAAATGGATGGAGTTGGAGAAAATAATGTTAAGTGAAGTTAGCCAATCCCAAAAACCAAAGGTCAAATGATTCCTTTGCTATGATGGTACTGAATTATAATGACAAGGGAGGGGGGATGAGAGGAATAAAAAAATGTTAAATAGAACAAAGGGGAGAGTGGTGTGGGGAGGGGGCAAGTTTGCTCTAATAAAGAGACTACATCTTCAGTGGAGTGACCACTCTGTTAAGCTAACAATCACAAGTCTTATTTTTCAAGATTTAAGCAAAACTGGTGAGCTAAATGAACCTGTAATAAGGATAACCACACCTGCATTTTTCAAGTGTTTGGTAGTGGAAATAATCCCTATGATTCCCTAGAGAGGTAGTACTTCTTTGGTTTATATTTTGATAGAAAAATAATATCATTTCAATAGCTACCACTGGAATATTCTTCTACAATAGTCTTTATGCCATTTTAGAAAGTTATTGATATCTAACCTAAGAATATACTTAAATAGGATAAATATTGGAAGATTGAGTTTATACACCTGATAGGCCCAGTGTGACATGGTCTTGAGCCAAAATTCCATTTATTGCCTGATGTCACTTTCTCTTAAGCCTACAGGGACTGGTGAACCAGAAAGATATTCTGTATATCTGTACCAGCTTAATTTTGATGCTGAAATAAGTTACCACAAATTTAGCAGCTGAAAAAATGCTCATAAAATATTATATACAATGTTATATTGAATAACAAGCTATAATAGATATGTCAGTGGTCACAAAGTGTTTTGTATCATACGCAAACTAAACAAAGTAAATACCAATATTAAAGCATATGTACACATTCTATTGGACTTCATGTAAGAAAAATAGTGTGGTTTGTATAAAAAAAAGAAATAGCATTATTTGTATATACACAGACCAAATACTTTGGTAGTCAATTTGATATTTATTAGAATGTAGATTTTGTAGTATATAACAGAGATCTAAAGTAGTAGTGGCTTGAATAAATTTGCAATTTATTTCTCTGCCCTGTAATAGTGAATTCTCCAGGCCTGGAATGACACACCTGTGCCACAAGGTCACCTGGGTACTTTTCCATCCCTACTATATTGTTTTTTACCAACTTGCTCCAAGAGGACTTGTTACCATGTCCAGGATGCAGTTCAGGAAAAGGGCACCAGAGAGCTTCTCTCCCTTCATAAGTACAACGTACTTCGCCTACACCTCCTTCTGACCACTCCCCACGGGCACAACTTAGTCATGAGAGCTGTAAGAAAGACTGTAATACAAGCAACACTAATACTTCCATTAAACTTATTAAACACCTATTAGTCATTTTACTGAATCCCAAAGGTAAAGTTTTGTTTATGTTCACTTAATCTTCACAACCAACATAGGTTTACATTACAGTTTAATTGTCTGAAGTGACAGGTTGGAAAACTAGGATCATACCAAGTTTCCTAATTCCTTGTTCTTTTCTCTTTTCACTCTATCAATGAAATATATATGTTTTAGAGTGTGTAATTCACTCTATAGATCACATGATGATTTTTGATCTAAGGGCAGAAAGGGCATTCACATGTAATATGGTGTAGGCTTAGGTGTCAGCAAAGCCAAAACGCGATAGGCCTTTTCCAACAGGGTCTCTAGACAGAACATGTTTCAGGTGGCTTTGCACTCTTCCATTGAGACAAATAATAAAAAATGGGAGTCCTCTGGATCCATAAATGATGTTCAGCCTGATCATCTTTCCAAATACCACTCATGACAATGAGCATTTTGAAATTTCATGACCAACATATTGACCTGATGATCTACACTAATGCTTTTTTAATATCTGTCTGGCCAACTTATAATTTTTGGCATAACACTAGCTAGTACCACTGTTTAGTAATCACTTATCCTGAATTTTAAAACTATCTACCATTTGGGCTGGGATTGTGGCTCAGCGGTAGAGCACTCACCTAGCGCGTGGGCGACCCGGGTTCGATCCTCAGCACCACGTACAAATAAAACTCATTGAATAAAACGCATTGTGTACAACTAAAGCAAATAAATAAAAATATTAAAAAAAACTATCTACCATTTGAAAATCCTTATTATTAACACTTATATGTTATATTTAAGTTATGTCCTATATATATTTTTCTGCACATTGATTTGAAGGACTTTTCTGGAAGGTATTTACATATCTTTAAATAAATGCTGCATCCTATGGGGGTAGAAATACTCAATTATTACACATAAAAGGTAATCTTTTATTCTTTCCAAATATATTATATTTTTTTTATTCTGTGCATGGGAAAATGCTATTACCCCTAAGCTAAGTATGTTCACCCTTAAAGCCTGTAAGTTATGCTTAGTTCTGAAAAGTTAAAAATAATTAGTATGACTATTTAAACATTTAAATCACAAACTTTCATTAGGTCTATTCACTTTGATGAGACATGACTGATATAACAATTGATAATGTCAATGTTTGTTTATTATAATTATTTTCTCCATTTGACTAACTCCATTTCCATGCATGTATAAGGAAATAAATGTAAATATATCAGAAATTAGAAAAAAAATCTATGAAAATCATCATATCCAGTACTATTGACCTGATAGCATAAATAAAAAGATTGAGCCATCAAAAAAAAAAAAAAAAAAAAATCTGTCTGGCACTTTCGGTTCAGCACAAGTCCCTATAACACAACTGGTACTATAACAAGCCCCCTGCTAGGAAAATTTGCCCCAAAGATTTCCCTCCTCAGGGCAAAATAAGCTTTCAATTAAAAACTCTATTTTAGTTGCAATTTGGTGAGACATTAAGTAACAACAAAATGCCTTGTTAGAAAATACATAATAATATACAAAGACATCATTTATGGAAAGCATGGTGTAGTTCAGAAGTTGGAATAGGACCAAGATGAAGATTTAGAAATAAAATATATTATGAACATCTTTAGAAAAAATAATTGAGAATACAAGCAGTTTGCAAAACTTGTATCCTTTATAAAAACAGAAAACAGCCAAATATCAGGAGTGAAAAACCCAACAAGGAAAATTTGGTAGAAAGAAATGGAAAACTCATGGCTCTGAGTAGGGAAGCTAATGTTATGGACACATTCAAAAGCAAACTATTGAAATAACAGAGTGGTAGCACTTTAAATGCCCCTGTTAGAAAAATGATTGCAGTGGCTCTAGTCTCCATTTTGTGTGTTGGGACAGAAAACTAAGGTGGAACCCAGGGGCACTCTACCACTGGGCTACATCCTCACCATTGTTTTGGTTTGTTTTGTTTTGTGACAGGGACTTGCTATTTTGTCCAGCCTGGCCTCAAACTTGCAGTGCTCCTGTCTCTGCCTCCAAGTAGCTGGGGATTGCTGGCATGCACCACCACACCCACTTTTTTTCCACTTTTAAAAAGGAAAAAAAAAAGAAGCAAGGGCAAACTGCTATATAGTCTGGTATGAATTAATTCTCAGTGAAGAAACTGTGTATTTGGCATCTCATTGCAGTTTGGTGGCCCTTAACTCATGGCACAAGGGAAGATGACAAAAGCAGAGACAAAATATCTCCTGCTGAAGCTACTCACCCACCCCCACCGTTCCAATTCACGAGAGTGATTTACTCTTTTAAAACACGTTACCCTTAAGCAGAGATTATCAACGGTGGTGAATAGGATAAAAAATTTATCCAAGGACACAAAGGGCTTGATTTGCCTACAGGAGCTTTTTAGCATGAAATGAAAAATGGAATATTTCATATTTCCATCTCCTGTGAGTTTATGATCTTGTAGGAAACAAACATAGATAAAGAGATTTTGTCATTTTAAACACAGAGTCCAAAAGGTTTTGTTTCCTTTGTTTTATTAATGGTCTCTATTACTTAGAGCTGTTTCACCTTCTTAGCAAAATTGAATGAAAGGCACAGAGATTTTATGGTGCATAATTATTTTGATATACCATTGGGTTCAATTTGTTAATATTTTGTTTAGTATTTTTGCACCCATGTTCATGAATGATATTGGTATGTAGTTTCGTTTTCTTGTATTATCTTTTTCTGGTTTTGATATTAAGATAATTCTGGCCTCATAGAATGAGTTAGAAATATTCCCTCGGCTTATATCTTCTGAAAGAGATTGTAGAGAATTAAAAAAATTTCTTCCTCTAACATTTGGTAACTTTATCAGTGATGACACCTGGGCCTAATGCTTTCTGTTTCTGAAAGCTAACACTTATTGACTCAATTTTCCTTACAGGTATAGTTCTGTTAAGATCAGGTGTTTCTTTTTGCGTGTTTTGGCACACTGTGTCTTTTAAAGAATTGGGCCATTTTATCTAGGTTATAAAATTTGTGAGCATAGTGCTATTCATAGTGTTTCTTTACATCACTTTAATGTCCGAGAGATATGTAGTAACATTCTCTATTTTTTACTATTAGTAATTTATGTCCTCTTTTTTCCCCTTAGCCTAAATAGATGCCTATTAATTGTACTGGTCTTTTTAAAGATCAAGCTTCTGGTTCATTGATTTTTATCTATTGATTTTTGTTTAAATTTTATTGATTTTTTTACTCTAATTCTTACTACTTCCTTTTTTTCTGGTTACTTTGGATTTAATTTGTTCTTCTTTTTCAAATATCCTAATGTGTAAGTTTAGATGGTTGATTTTAGATTTTTAACCTTTTCTAATACATTAGCACAATTCTATAAATTTCCAAGCACTATCCTCACTTCATCCCACAAATTTCAATAAGTTTTATTTTAATGTTCATTTAGTTAAAAACAGTTTTAAATTTCTCTTGAAATTTCTTCATTGATCCATTTATTACTTAGAAATGTGTTTTTTAATCTCTATTTCTTTTTCCAGCTATCTTTTTTTTTATTAATGTTTAGTTAAATTCTGAGAGTAGACATTGTAAGATTTCTATTCTTTTAAATCTGTTAAGGTATGTTTTAGACCCAGATATGGTTTATCTTGGTGCATGTTCCATGTGAACTTGAAAAGAATGTATATCCTGCTGTTGTTGAATTAAGTTGTCTACAGAACTCCATTATACCCAGCTATCCAAAATGATTGATGATGATGTTGTATTCAACTTTATCTTGATTTTTTGCCTGCTGAATCTGCTGATTTCTGATAGAGAAGTATTGATGTCCCTAGCTATAATAGTTGACATCAATTTGTTCATGCAGTTTGGCCAGTTTTTGCTTTACATATTTTTGTGCCCTGTTATTAGGTGCATATGCATTTAAAATGGTTACATCTTCTTGGAGAAGGGATCCTTTTTCATTACACCTCTTTATCACTGATTCCTTTCTTGCAATATCTGAAATTATTGTAGATACTCACACTTTCATTTGATTAGTGTTAATATAGCATGTCTTTCTCTGTCCATTTGCTTTCAATCTACATGTCTATTTATATTTAAAATGGGTGTCTTAGTCTATTTTCTATTGTTAATAACAATTCCACACACTGATAATCAATAAAGAAAAGAGGTCTATTTTGGCTTATGGTTCTGATCCAAAGTTAAAGGACCACACCTAGTAATGGCTTTTTCACTAGCAGTAACTTCAGGTAGCATGTGCTATCACACAACTGGTTTTAATAGCAGACCCACCCTCGAGGTAACATATCTAATAATTAATTAACTATTGATTGATTAATTGAGTAATGCCAAGAATGGACTAGTCCGTTCTTGAGGCAAACCTCTAATCACCTCTATTAAGAGGCAAGAGGTGAATAGAGGTCTTGCCTCTTAATATTTCATAATGGGTATTAAATTTCAACATGAGTTTCTATGTACATTGGTTAGTAGAACCCAAGAGTTCATCTGCTTTTTTTGACCCTGGAAACACTGTACAATAGTATAAGGAGAACTACCACAGAAGGTGTCTACCTGGTTGACAAAAGAAAGATCCCTCGCTGAAAACAAAGTTTGCAGTCTTGATTCTCATGTCAGCATCCAAGAGCAGGATTTCTGCATTTAAGTCTCTGAAAAATAAACTTCTGGAGAGGTATTCCACAGAGGACATTGTCTGGTGGAGTTTAGCTCAAGCCTCTTTTTCTTTCCTATTGCTATGAGCCACTAGGTACTCAAAAAACATTACTTCTATTACCACCTTCCTTAACAAGCTGTCACTCCTAGTAATTTTCTTATATTAGGATCATTTAAAGGCTTCATGATTTTTACTTCATGAGACAGTTTCTGAGGCTGGTGTTCTGTGGAATCTTGTCAATGATCTTCACAGCTACCTCTTTCCCAGTTAGGACATACCAGGCTGTCTTCTCCTTGGCAAATTTACTGTTGGTGATAGTCTCACAAAGTTGGCAGCTGCCCACATGGGGTCTGTTCCTCAGCACACAGGGCTGGTTGAGAGACATTGCCACATGTTGGCCTCTGGGCCTAAAGTCAGGTGTTCCAAGGTCTGCTTATGATCTTATGATCAGGTAAAACTGATTTAAAAAAAAAAAAAAACTGGTCCAAATTTCCTTGAAAGAAAATCACTTCCAAATCCACTGACAAACCAATCTTTATAATGGACTCAAAACAATGCCAGACCCCCACTCCCCCAAAAAAATCAAACGAGAAAAATAATAAAAATGAAAAAGTGGAGGAAAGGGAAAAGTGAAAATTAAAAAATAAAAAACAATAAAGAAAATTAAAGAAAAAAGAAAAATAAAAAGGAGTAAGATGAAAAAAATTGAAGTAGAGAAACAAAAAGAGAAAAAGTAATAACAATAAAAATAGACAAAACCCCCACAATGCCAAGGAAGAAACAAGCTAACTCTCTTCCTGAAGGTCACTGAAAGCCAACTTCTTGAGCACAAAGGACAACATTAGCCCAGCAAGGATTTAAATGGGGTCTTGGAATTCCCAGGCAAAGGCACAGCAATGAGCAGGAAGCTATCAAGTCTGGGGATGAGACACAATGTTTTTCTTACATTTTGTTCTCAAGAGCCCTTTACTCTTCAAAAAAACATTATTGGGGTCCCCAACATACTTTTGTTTTGTGGGTTTGAGTCATCAATATTCAATTGAGAATTAAATCTCAAAGCCATTACAGTGACAGTTTCATTTCCAGTTTGAAAAACTGTTATAAATTTTGGCTTTTAAAGAGCTCATCCTGACTACACTTACAATGTTCAATTCCTTTTTCCTTAAACACTGAGCAATTAGGCCCAGAATTTTGCCAATGTCTGACTGGTATTATGAAGATATTAGTGTTCTGTTGCATAAGATACAATAACATATATTACTAATATCTTTAAAGCTGAGGGAAAAAAATAGCTATTATTACATTTTCATTCCTGATTCATACTTTCGCCCAGTTTCTTTGGAGTAAATTCCTCCTTTCCATCAGTCAAGGAACTCACTATCTTCATTTCAATGTCTTTATATATCCAGGCTATAGCTGTGGGTTGAGAAAGCAAATCTTCTTTTGGTTTTTGTTTTGTTGTTTATCATGAGGCATCCAGTGCCTCACCAGGGTAATTTTTCCTGCACAGGAGGGGATAAGCCACCTGAGAAAATAATGTCTGAAATAATTAGTGAAGAAATAAGGCAAAGTCAGAATTAGTTTTAAAAAGCATGAAGCACCTGATAGTTGCTGCTCTGAATATTCTCATTCAAGTCTTTTGATGAACATATACATCCTTTTTTTGTTGGACATATCCCTAGAAATAGAATTTCTGATTTATAAGGTATGTGTATTTTTAATTCTAGCAGATTCTATAGTGGGTACCAATTCAAACACCCAACACCAGTTCTTTTCTTCTCTACTGCCTACTTCTGCCTGCCTTTTAAATTTCAGTCTTTCTGTGTGTCTCAGTCTGTTTCTGGCACTATAGCTAATTATCTCAGATTGGCTAATTTATAAAGAATAAAGGTCTGATCTGGTAAGGGTCTTCTTGCTGGTAAGACCTCTGAGGAGTCCTGAGCTAGTACAGGGCATCACATGGTGACAGACAGAACCAGACTAATTTTTACAACACACCACTCTCCAGATAACCAATTAATCCACTAGTTTCTCGCCTAATCACTTAAAGGCCTACTGAGTTCCACCTCTTAATATCTCACAAGGGGAATTAAATTTCAACATGAGTTTTGTGGGAGCAAACACATCATAGCATTATAAGAGTGTAGTGTTTTTTAATTTGCATTCTCTGATGCCTAATGAACTAGAATATCTTTTTATGCTTTTATTGGCCATTTCCTTTCTATGAAGTGCTATTCCAAATCTTCTAAACATTTTTTTCTAGTGGGTTGCCTGCTTTCCCTCCTGGCTTAGAGGTATGCCATTTTATTATTTTTATATGAAATCCTTGTGGGACACAACCTGGCATTCTTCCTTCCTCTCCTCCCTACCCATCCCTTTTTTTTTATTTATTTATTTATTTATTTATTTATTTATTTATTTTTGGTGCTGGGGATTGAATAAGGCAAGCAGTCTACCAACTGAGCTATATCCCCAACCCTACCTATCCCTGTTAACGCCACTTCCCACTATTCTATGCATTGCACATTCTCTTCCAGCCTTTGGACTTGGTGTTCCTGAACATGACAGGCACACTTTGACCTTGCTCCTACTTCTGCCTGGAACAATCTTCACCAGAGAACCACAAAGCTGTCTCCTCACACCCACTCTCATCTTTGCTATAACCTCACCTTTTATGTGAGGCCATCCCTGATCTCCCTGTCTTTTGCAACATTTTATATATTCTATTTGCTACCCCTATTCATTACTTTCTCTTTTACAGAAAGTTTTGTATTATGGACATTTTCAAACTTTTACAAAGAAAGAATAATACAAAGACTTATGTATCTATCATGCAAACATTAATAATCATCAACATTATTGCAATCTGAATTTATTTTGTGATACTTTAGTCTGTACCTTTAAATGTGTTTTTTGTTTTGTTTGTTTTTGTTTTTGCTTTGCACCAGATGGAACCCCAGGGCATTTAACCACTGAGCAACATCCCAGTCCTTTGTTTGTTTGTTTGTTTTTTGAGACAGTATCTCACTAGGTTGCTTTGGACCTCACTGAGTTTCTGAGGCTGGTCTCAACTTGCTATCCTCCTGCCTCAGCCTCCTGAGCCACCAGGATTACAGGAGTGTACTACCACACCCAGCTTAATATGCAATTTTTTTTGAAACACAGACACTATGTGACATCATCAGGTTTAACAAATTAACAGTTTTAAGTAACAGTTCATATTCTAATTCCCCAGTTGTCTCAAAGTTATCTTGATATGTTGCAACTGATACATTTGAATAAAGATCCAAACAAGGCTAAAAAATGTAACAAATAATTAATTAACTTTTATCTTTCCATCTAACTTTCAAGCTCTATTCATATTATATTTTTATTTGGTTCTGAATATCTAAGGTATTATACACATTTCAGAGGAATTGTGAATGCATTTTCTGTAAAAGCAGAAGCTACAGTAAAATTAGTTCCAAATATGATCTTCCCTGAATATTATGATTATTCAGAACTGTTTAGTGAAATACAGAGATACAGAAGATGGGCCAAGGTTCACATATCTTGAAAATACTTGTAATCCCCAGAGTGAACAGATTCAAAGTTCACACAAATATGTTACATTGTCTGAAATATATCATTAAAAATTAAGTATGCTGTAATCCTGATAGTTTAAAAAAAGAATGACATAATAAAGTTCACAATTGAGAAAAGGGATTAATTCAAGAATTAGTGTGCATGTACATGCCAAACCATTCTAAGAAATTTATTAAATTTTTATTGTTCAAATGAAGATTCTACAATATGTATGCTGAATCTGTTCATAAACTATTACAACTAAAATGGATTTAAGCAGGATTATTAAAGGGTATTTGACATGAGCACACAGTTAGAAAATATGTTACACTGGCAATTAAAAGATAAAAGTTGTAGCACGTTCTCTAACTAGATAATTGACATTAAAGAAGTCAATGCTTCCAATTTTCCCCCACCTTTCTCTAAAATGACATTTAAAAATAAACTTTGTCCTATTTAGTTCATGTGGTTGTGAACTTCCTTTGTAAAGTGAGATTTGTCTACTTATACCAATAACACTTTCCTCCCAAATACACCTTCTTTTTGACAGACTGTTTCAATCAATGCAAGTGTTTTATAACCTATTTATTTTCTTTCTTTGCAGAAACTGTAGATATCCACATTGAAGTTTGAATTTAAAACGAAGCAATTGTACTCCAAAGCGCATGAGGCTGATTTTTCAACACTTGATATGTTTGGTGGCTATAAACACTGGGGAGCTGTGGCCTTCTGTGATGGGCTATGATCATTCTTTCCAGTCAGAGCCACATCCAAGACCATTTCACCACTCTCCCCACACACTGATTGAAATACAGTGTTGTGGTGCTTGCAGCAACATTAAGATACCCATTGTCCTCATTTCAAAGTTCAGCCAACGCCTATGTTCTCTACTGAAGTCCACACACAATACGAGGCTTCACCTGACTTTTGCAATGATTCCTGTAAAAATGTTACTCTCCCCCTTTTTCTTTCATAACTACTATCCAATTCACTCCCCACCCTCTTCCCTCTAACATTAAAATAGTTTTATAAAATCTGGTTCTTCTACACTGCACTTAGAAGCGGTCTGAAGGGTGCTGTAGGAAGAGATGATTGTGTCTAAATATTCTAGAATTTCTTCACTGTTCATTCCAATTTGAAGACTCCCAAACCTTTCTCTCAAATTTAATTATACATCATCATCATGTGTAATATTGAGTTTTGTAAGTTTATAACCTGCTATGTAACGTGGTACCATATTTCTCCTTTGATTCTGCTTAAAACCACCTCTTCTTCACATGTGGGAATGGGCTTTGCTAGATGTAAGCACAGAGATTGTCAGAATGTAGCCAGGCTGTGACTGGGTGGAACTGAACCAGAAGCTGGGTTGGCATGGAGTGCAAAGTCTGGGGAGGGAAGGCATGGCAAGATTCAGATGCCAGGGTTGGCTAGGTTGGTGTGGGACTGGCACTTGCAGGGTTCATTGTAGAAGAAAATCTGAGATATTTCCTGCACAGCTTTCAAAAAGCCACACACAAAGGAACAATTGAATCTCATGACTGCCCATTTTTCAAGCATAATCATCAAAGAGTTTTATTGGATTTGATATTAGATTTCATATATAGCTTTATATTTCATATATATATGGAAAGTTTTTATTATTTTTAGGGAATCTCTCGTGTTCTTACATTTTTCTTTAATTTAGGATGGCAATAGCCTTATTATGCTTTATAGGCTTCTCTGTCTTGCTAATATAATTGGTTAGTCATTTGGACAATATTTTTTATTGCTTTTCCACTCTTGCTTTGCTATGTAGAAACTTTTTTGAGATCTATTATGTTTACTAAATATTCAATTACATAGTTTCAAACTGTCTATAAACATGCTGCTGGTTATTTTTTCTAATTTATACTTTTCAATGTTTCTAAAATCAAAAAACTATATATTGAATTTGCTTGGGCTTTTTTTTTCCTATCTTAAATAGACTTACAGATATCATTTTTTAAAGGTAAGTACAAATGGCACAGAATATAGGCAAAGAAAATACAGATTAGCATTATACATATTAGCATCTTTAATTCATTTTTTTAAAGACCACTGCTATTCCTGAAGATTACTTAACCAAGACCTTAAGAATGGATTCACTACCAAAGTAAGTTTCAAGATAAATATGTGTATACACACCCTTTCATACACATAAACACACAAAAATTGTTTAATAAAATTTCTTAAAATCACTTATTAAGGAAAAACTATTAAAAAACAATCAGAAACAAAAGAGAGGTTGCAAACAAAAGAACAAAGATAAAAACAACTGCAGAAATATGAGAGCTAATTATTCTCACCAGCAGACCTGCGCACAATAGATGCTAAAGGGAGTTCTTCAGATGGAAGGAAGAGTGCCATGGTGGAAAACTAAACCTATACAAAGGAATGCAGAGTTACAGAAATTATTAACACATGGCTAAATTCTACTTTCTCATTTTAACTTATTTAAAATAGTAGTGACCATTTAAAACAAAAAATAATAGCAATGTATATATGGGGGCTAAAGCACCTTTAAAGGGGTGGGGTAGCTTAGAGGTAGAGTACATGCTTAGCAGGCATGAGGCTTTATCTCCAGTATGCAGGAAAAAAAAATGTAGATGTGAAATGTGTGACAGTAGTACATAGAATGAGAAGGATAAAGAAAGTACACTCATTGTATGTTAAATGGCATAATATTATTTTAAGTTGCACTCTGATAAAGATGCATACTGGAAACCCTAGGAGTGATATGCAAAAATAAAATACATAAATGTAGCTAATAACTCAAAATTGGAGATGAGGGGGCTGGGGATGTAGCTCAGTGGTTGAGCACTTGCCTAGCATGTGCAAGGTCCTGGATTCCATCCCTAGTAACACACACACACACACACACAAATTGGAGATGGAGTACTAAAATATATTCAGTTCATCAGAAGGCAAGAATAAGTGGGGGAAAGTATAAGGAATAGTTGGAATAAACTGAAAACAAATAGAAACAATAGCTATACACCCACCATGTTAAGAACTACTTTAGATATAAGTAATCCAAACCAGTAGTTGGAAAACTTTGACCCATAGGCCAACTTCAATCTGCTACCTGTTTTGTAAATAAATTCATATCAGAACACATAACTATCCTCACTTATTCATGCCTTTTCTACATCTGCTTTTACACTAGTGTTAAAGTTCACTAGATTCAAGGACAGACTATATGGCCTGGAAAGATTAAACCACTCACTATATGACTTTTTACAGAAAAACTTTGCTGACTCCTGGTCAAAACACCCCAAGTAAAAATAGAAATTGACAAGATTAAATAAAAAGCAAGATTCATCTACATGCTCCTGAGACCAGGGCAAAAGGACAGTCAGTGTAGACAGATGATCCTGGTGGATTGGGAAGATGGGGGCTGATTCAAAAGGAAACGGAATGTTAATACTTCCAGAACACTTCCTCTCTTCCTCACCTGTTGTCAAGGTCACTTGCCTCCAGGGAATTGTTCCCAGCAAGAAGCTGTTAATGTATACCCCCGGGTGGCTCTTTTCCTGACTTTCTGGGCAGATATGGATAATAGGTAAGACAGCTCTAACTTCCTTCCCTTTCAGGTCACCACATAGATGGGACGGGAGGAAGGGGCATGAGAAGAAGGGAAACATGGAATCTATAAAAGGAGCAAGATACCCCCGCTCCCTTGGGCACCAGCTCTCCACCCCCTTCTCTCTAGAGGAGTCAGTCAGTCTGTCTCTGTGTGTGTGTGTCTCTCTCCCTCTCTGCTCTATCCTTTGAATAAAACTTTTCACTCTTGCTTCAGCGTTCCTCAGGTGTTCAGTCTTCAACATTTGGGAATGAGGACAAATCCTGATTTTCAAGACTGGTTTCACTACCTACAAGAAATCCACTTTTGATATTGAAGATGTAGATAAGATAAAAGTCAAGGGACAGAAAAAGTTATTACCTTGCAAACTCTTTTCACAAGAATGCTGGGGTGTCCATATTAATGTGGGCAAAGTATGTTTCAGAAGAGTGGTTGTCAGGGATAAGAGCAGTATTTATACTGAGGAAGGGGTGAGTTCATCAAGGAAACATAACATTCCTAGAAGCAGATGCTTCCTGTAAGAGAGCTATAAAATACTTGAAGTAAAAACTGATAAAACTAAAAAGAAAGACAAATCCACAACTATAAATGATTCCTATACTCCTCCCTAAGCAACTGAGAGACTTAGAAAGAAAAACCATTAAGAACAAAATAAAATAAACAATGCTATTAACCAATATGGCTTAACTTATAGAACATGTCATCTAATGACAACAGAATACACATTATTTTCTGTTGCAAATAAGATACTTCCAGATAATACACTACTTCATTAGATGTCCCATTAATTTGAAAAGAATTGATAGAATGTGTTTTCAGAAAATGAAATTAAATTAGAAATCAATAACAGAAAGGTATCTGAAATATATCCAAATATGTAGAAATTAATAGTTTTAGTTGAGCCTTGTCAAAGAGGAAGTCATAAGGGGCATTAGAAAACATTTTGAACTTAATAAAAATTTAAAAAGCAGTATTATCAAAATTTTAGAATGCAGCTAAAGCAAGGTTTAGAGGAAAATTGGTAGCATTAAATGCTTCTATTAGAAAACTGTAAATATATAAAGTCAAGTAAACAGTATCTACCTTAAGAAGCCAAAAAAAGAAGAAATTAAATCCTAAGTCAGAGAAAGGAAAAATAAAGGTAAGAGTAGAAACTAATAAAATATAATGGGAAAAATACAGAAAATTTGTGTAACTAATATTGTTGTGGGGTAGGTCTCAGAAAACATACCAAGTCCCAGTTTTGTTCAAATTGAGGAGTCTTTATTTAGCCGGCCAGCCTGCAACTGCTCCACTCAGGACCCATAACTGTCTCTGCAAGGAGCAGCCTCAAGCCTCAACATTTTAGTATATTTAAAGGCAAAAACTGTAAAAACCACAACTGGGTTGACGTAGCCGCAAGCAAGCAGGTACAGAAGCTGAATAGGGCAGTTAGTGAGACAATGAAATGGGTACATTGGTATTTCCCCCAGGACTTTCCAGGTTGGCATAGCAGCAAGCAAGCAGAAGGGAAGTGGGTCAAAATGACCCTAGTTGAGTACAAGTTAGAGAATGGTTACCAACATCTAGACAATCAATCTCTAACAGGGTACATTGCCCAAGAAAAATGGGAACTAAAGACAGAATAATTTTACATTGTATAAGAATTAACATTTTCTGTTGCCAAGTATGCTATGATAGGTAACTATTAATGGGTACGGAGGTAGGGCTTTCCCATGGGAGAAGCATTTCTTACATGATATGGAGTCTCAGGGTAAAATGGAGTCTGTTTGGTCATTGCCCATATAACCTGGCCCATAACAATATCTGGTTCTTTGAAATTATACAAAATCTACTTAAACTAAAGTAACAAATAACAACTAAAGCAACAAATAGCAAATGCATTTTAAAACGTTACAGGACAGAGTCAATATATAAAAAATCAACAGTATTCTTATGAGCCATACTAGCAAGAAACAATTGAAAATTGATGTTTAAAACACTGCATTTACAATACCATCCACGAACACATATCACTTGTGGATAAATTGTATTAAATAATGTGTATAAACCTGTACAATGAAAACCACAAAAGATTACTTGGAGAAATAATATGAAGACACAAATAATGAGCTACACCATACTAAGGGATGGGAAAACTGAACATCTTTTCATGTAAATTCTCCCCAAAATAATCAATAGATTAATTGATTTTAATATCAAAATCCCATCAGGCTTTTTTTTTTAATAAATTGACCTTTTTTGTAGAAACTTTTTTTCCATTTTTGTGGAAATGTAAGATTTAAAATCACCAAAACAATTTTGGAAATAAAGTTTTGTTCACTATGCAGCTATAGTAATCAAAGAAGTGTGACATTGGTATGAGGAAACATACTTCACATTTATGATCAACTAATCACATCTATAAATGTACAGTACAAACACTGATAAAATATAAGCATACTCAATATTCACGGTCAATTGATTTTTGATAAAAATACTAATGTGATAACCTTGTGTTCAATGAACAGTACTGGGTAGCCCTTTTTTGGTAAAAATAAAAATAAAACTATCTAGATCTGTGTTGTCCATTTGAGTAGCCATTAGGTATTTGTGGCTACTTAAATTCCAATAAATTATATTAAAAATTTGGTTTCGTGGTTGCAGTAGACATATTTCAAGGACTTGGCAATTATGTGTGACTATTGGCTACTGATTAGAATAAGTTTTCCATCATTGCACAAATTTCTACTGGACCATGCTATGCTAGCAGAAAATAAAGGGAAATCTCCATAATTTTAGCATATACAAAGATGTCTTAACTAGAACATAAAAAGTACAAATTACTAAAAAATGATAAAATCGTACTTTATAAAATGTTTAAATGTCTGTTCTTTGAAAGATTACTTTAGGAAAATAAAAATACATACCACAGACTTTATTTGCAACATGTATCAAAAGGCATGCCCCAGAAAATATAGTTGCTTCCAAAATTAAGAATGCACTTATATTCTCAGGAGAAATGAAAACATATTCCCTTACACAGAATTATAAATGAATGTTCATAGCAGTGTTACTTGGAATAGCCTCACACTGGAAATAACCCATCTGTACATAAACAGGTGAATGAATAATCAAATGTAAATATAGTCATGCAAAAGAATACTACTTGGCAATGTAAAATGAATAAATTATTGATATTCACAAGATCATGGATGAATCTCAAAACAACTGAATGAAGGAAGCCAGGAACAAAAGAAACCATAAAGTGTGATTCTGTTTTTATAGAACTCTAGAAAACAAAAAATCTAATCTATAGTGACAAAAAGCAGGTCAGTGATTAGCTGTAGCAGGGGAAGGTACTGGGAACTTTTATGGGCTTGATGGAAATGTTCCAAATGTGGTTGTGGTTTCATGGGTGTATATACATATGTCAAAACCTGATAAATATATTCTTATAGAATTAATTTATTGTTTATAGACTATGCCTCAACAAAGTTTATTTTTTAAAAACTAGCCAATTATAAAATATATGCAGTAAACAAAATCAAGTTTTGGGTTTTATTTTGAGCTTTATACTATCAAGAAGAAAGAAGGAGAAAAGCAGGAGGTAGAAAAAAACAGAATTTAGACAATTCCAGCACATCAAAATTGTGAAATGGGAACAGGGAAAAATAGTTATTTGATTTGTTTGAATTTATTTATTTTTATTTGAAGTATCTTTTGTGCAATCAGAAGTATAAAAGCATCACTATTATTTTTGCCATTGGTATTTTCTTTCCCCTGAGTAACATTTTGTGCACATTTCACTCCACAGGCATTTAGACAGATTTTCATGTAAATACATATTTGGAGAAGAATGCTTCTTTGCTGATTTCCAATGTAGAAGTTAGATAATACTCGGCATACAAAATTATGTATTCGAATATTTCTCTTTAATATCCATGCCAATAGGCAAGAATCTCTAATATTCAACAAACTCTTCTAATTTCATTGACAGTCTGTCTTGTGGAATGCAGAGTTTGGCACCAGAAAAACACATTATTCCACTGACAATTAGATAACACTGTCAGCCCTGAGAGGGCCAATATTAAATTAGTAGAACATCAAAAAAATGAAATAAATTATGATTTTCCTGATGTTCTGAGTATTTTCTTTCTATTACCTGCATCCCTGAGTTTTCCTCACATTGAGTAATGTTTAGTGTTTTCAGGACATTATATTAGGCTTGGTGTTTAAAATTCTTAGAGCTTTGTTTTTCTACTCACTTAATGTAGGATTTTGAAATAATGTAGGATTTTCTAATTAAATAATGTAGGATTTGAAAATGCCAACAAAGACATCACAGCACATTTTGTTTTTTACAAATTTAACAATGGAAAAACATGTTTGAGTATATTATTCTTATGTAGAAACAGTTTCATTCAAACTGTAAATCAGTTTTGCCAGAATCACAGAAGAAAGTAAATGCTTTCATTTTTCTTCCATGGAGTTACCGAATGAGCATATTTAATGAGTGAAATAGGAGTAATTATTTACAAAGTGCACCCAAAAAGCCCTAAAAATTCACAATTAGCTGCAATTCTCAGGATAACGAGGCTTGACTCTACACAGTCTTTTTCAAGTTAGATGGATTTATTCAGGAAAATGTTATCACATATTTCAGAAAGCAGAGGAACAGAGCAACAAATTGTGGCCCAGCCAAAAACAACCACAGAAGCCACAGTCTAGATGTCAGGAGGCCTGTTCAGTCACTGTATAAAGGGAGCAGTTCCCTGGCTGATCTGGGGTCATGGTGGGGCTACCCTTAGGGATGACAGAATTCTAGTAATGAGTTTCCTGATATGTGATGGTAGAGTATTCCAACATAGAGAATTCGCTTACTCTGTCATATGGAGGTCCAGACAAAAAGAATTTAGAATCAGAGTTCAGAGATGAGGTCTGATCATCATCTGTATGAATCAAACTTGTCCCACTACTTTAGCAATTAGCCACAAATGACATTTTGGTGGTTAACCTCAGACCCTTAGTTCTACTGGTGATCATAACAAGATGTTATTAAATCATCACATTTTTTAAAAAAATCATCTAAGATGTTATTCCCCTTCCAGGGATGAGAATAGTGGGACTTATCACAATTAAGTTTAAGGTCACACAGCTAGGAAATGGTGGGAGGTCTGTACAAATCCTGTGATATAAAAGACGTTTTGGTTCCTATATCTTGTTCTTCACGTAAGTGTAGGATCTTAATAGAAAACGCCACTCATCAGAAAGTTATAATAATGATAGCTAATATTTATTACTCTGTTCAGTTCTCATTTAAGAATTTTGGTTTATTGATTCACCAACATCTTAAGACTATAACCATCATATACCCACCTTTACATGATCTTTATACTCACAAATACGACTCAAAAAATAATCTCAAATCAAGCATAGGCAAAAGGCAATCTGCAAAAAACATATTTTCACACTGCATGAGGCCTTCCTTTAACAGGCTCTTGGTCTCTCAAGAGAGTGTAACAAAGAGCAATTGTAATACATGGTTAAAAACAAAAATCATAGCCAGGAGCAGTAGCACATGCCTGTAATCCCAGTGGCTCAGGAGGCAGAGGCAGGAGGATCACGTGTTCAAAGCCAGCTTCAGCAAAAGCCAGGCGTGAGCAACTCAGTGAGACCCTCTCTCTAAACAAAATACAAAAATATAGGGCTAGGGATGTGGTCAAGTTCCCCTGAATTCAACCCCCAGTATTACCCCCCCAAAAGACAAAAATCCTATCATGGGAGATTGTATAGGATGTCAGTGGAACACTTAGGGAAAGTCCCAAAATTGACTGGAAGAATCACTTTGAAATTTGCAAATGACATTCTGAAGGACAGAAAAAAATGAAATGCAACAATGCAGCATCTCCCTCTTTGATGACTGAGTGATGAATTTCAGGCAGTGAACATTTCTTCCAGATGAACATAGCTATGAAATGATTAGTTGGCCTCCAGTACCAAATAAACATTGTATTACAACATAGACTAGAGAGCAAGCCCATTTTAGTTATATTAAGAGTAGAAACACCAGCCCAGGTGGATCTGGGTTTGAATTCTGGATTCATCACTGTCTAGTAGCATGAAGCTCAGTATTTTCATGAAAATATTGCTTACTCCTAAGGAAGGTATGAATGCTTAATGTTTGCCTTGCAAACATTTTTAAAGTTACTGAACCAATTGAGTCACTATTGTTATTGATGTAGGTTGTGACTTCCTAAGGTGACATTCTCCTTGGCAGGACTTAACAACAGTCCACTGTTTCTTTCCTTCCAGGCTCCTGGGACCCTTACAACCTGAAGTGGCCCATTAACATTTCATGGGGACAGATAGCTGCATTCATCTCTTTTACCTTCAGGGTGTTTTTGGAGACAGTGATCATTTTTTATGTGAAGTTATGACCCTAAAAATTTAACTAGTTTGCCTTGAAATGAACAATAGAATCATGGCATGATATGGTATCAGAATAATTAGAGCCAACTGTCTTTTTCCCCTTTGCCTAGGTGGGTGCCACTCATTCCTACGATAACTTGAAAACGTCTTCCCCACTTTTCAACTCTTGACAAGATGTGAGGAGCCTTTGCAAGCTAAATGAAAGGCAGAATAGGGGCTGTCCTGAAACTCGGAGAAGTTGAAAAGGAAAAGTAAGATTCCTTAAATTAAAAATATCATAAAAGGGATCCCTAAGTAAACAGATTAGAAATGATTTTATATATCTCTAAAATTTTAAAGGGGATAAATCCAAAAATTTATGCTTGGCTCTTCATAGTCTTTCCTTTTATGCCCAACAAATACCATCTTTAACCAAAGACTTCTTTTTCTTCCACATTAACTCTTTTGCATTGGAAAATGCTAATTAGCATTAATACTTTGCATCTAAAAGTGGAAAGTTAATTCACAAGATCCACGATAATTATACTCCTCAATTGTCCCACTCTGATTCTTTCCTCTGGTCCCCTAATTTTACATTGACTAGATCTCTGATTTCCTTTGACTCGTGATTAAATTAAAATGGGAGAATATTGCCCATATTTCAGTCTTTCAAGGTGTGAGCATTAGGAGGTTCATTTTTTAATACATCAAGCCCACTGTTGTGAAAACCTATTCTCCATTATAAAACCATTCAAGCCCCAACCACTACTGTTCTGTGTTCTCACTCAGTCCTTTCTGAATAATATCAAAAGCACAGTTCCTGGCCAGGTTTAAGCCTCTCCAAGTTACTTTCGAGGATGTGCTGTTTCTAGTGAGCAACTTCCTACCAACCAAGCTCCTCCTTTTAAGTTTTGCCCCTCAATTGAGCAGACTAAAGAACTGTTTTCTTCCCTAAGTACTAAGCAATCTTCCAAGGCTCAATTATCCAAGGAATTATTTTCAATACAAAAGTTAAATGAGCTTTGAGAACAAGTTTTTGATGGTATTTCTGAGATGACATGTAATACTTTTCTAAATTGCTATCACTTCCTGACTAGTCATTTAGAAGGAGTTATTACCTACATTTCTTAATCCCCCATCTGGGAATATTTCTGTTTGACACATAACCAGAGAAACAGATTTCCACTGAAAGCCTTAGGGGTAACCATAAACTGATATGTGAATTGGACACTGTCACCTAAGCCCCACCTCTTTTTAATAATTCTTTAGGTAAACTCAGAAATTTTTGAAAAAAAAATGTGGCACTAAATTCACCATGAGAAGGAGTAGGGAATGACTTTAACAGGGGAGTAAAAACTAACAAAAAATCCACTTACCTAGAGTGAAAAAAAAGAGAAAGAAAAGTTGGGAAAGGTTAGGGGAGGGGTCTCAAGAAAATCAAAGGAAGGTTAGTAGAATAGAGGAGAGGAACCTGGGATTCATGTATGAATATGTAACAATGCCACCATTGTGTACAATTTGAATGCACCAATAAAAAAATGAAAGAAATTCACTTTTAATTCTCAAAAGAGAAGAAAATACAGATGACCCAGTCTTTGGAGATAGAATGTATGAATCCTTGCTATTCCCCTCTTCCTATGTAACCAAGAAAAATCTGCACCTGAATTTCTTTAGTATGCAAGATACATGAAATTTACATATCTTACATAGCTGACTCGGAGATTAACAAATGTATTATTAAAGTTGTGAATTCAAGTTTGTTATTCCAAAATCACTAGTTCACAGGTGGAAAAAAATCAGTTTCAAATAGATTTGTTTTTCTAAATCCACCCCTCCCAACACACACTCAAAACTTTATTTTCTCCTCCTCTACTCCCCAGCCCCTTATTCTCACCACTTTATTCTTTTTTTTTTTTTACCAGGGATTGAACTCAGGGGCACTCGACCGACCTCTGGGCCACATCCCCAGCCCTTTTTTTGTGTATTTTATTAGAGACAGGGTCTCACTGAGTTGCTAAGTGCCTTGCCATTGCTGAGGCTGGCTTTGAACTCATGATCCTCCTGTCTCAGCCTCCTAAGTGCTGGGATTACAGGCGTGTGCCACCATGTCGGCTCCCACTTTGTTTGTAAGGCAAGGAAAATAATATCTAAGCTTTTTTTATTCCTCCAGGAAACCACTTAAAATCACTTCCTTTTGGCTCTAAATACTTCTATTTACGGTTTCTGGTTTAAGGACTTAGGTATTTCCTCCTAGAATTTAAATAATGATCTGGGGGAGATTGGATCGTTTCCTTTATCTTAAGTAGTCAGTTTGATTTACTGAGCATTTCCAGCCAAGATGACACCCATCACATAAATTTTCAGCTCCTCATCCAATTTAGTCCCCTTTACCTGAGTGTCATAATTAGAAAGCACATCCATGACATCCTTCACACAGGTGAGTTTGACAAATGCCACACACTTTTACCAGTAGGTGTTCCTAAAGGATCCCAGTATAAGCAAAATAATATTCTCTTGAATCCTCAAGCATCTTGGAGGAAGAGAAACAGATGCCTTGCAATCAATAAAATGTGATGTGATGAGAGAGTTCTTGTCACCATCAGAGGTAGTCAGAAAATAGTTCCGCATGTTTTGCCCCAGGGGAAGATCAAAATGAATACTTTTCTGTTTGCATTTCAGATCACAGCATCTTCAGAGGAGGTCTCTAAAAGATGCAGCCCTGAACCCTAAAAACAAGCTTATCCTATGTCCAACCATAGGACAAATCCTAAAGTTTTGGTCAATATATTAGTTTCATACTCTGTAACTGAAGCCAGAATTAGGCAGGCAGGTAGGCAAGGATCAGATTCAGAAAATGGAGGTATTGAAGTGTTAATTCCTTCAGAGCCCTTCCTCCACCCTTATCAAGAACCTGCCCCTGCTCCAACCAGTTGCTAAGGTAACCTGTCCCAGGAATTTCCACTCCCTACAGGGAGTTATAAAGTGTTCATTAAAGTCCTGGGCTGCTCCATCAGGCCCTTACCCAGTCCATCTGCCTCTCACCTTTTGGCCATCCCATCTGAGCATCTCCTGGGCCTGGTCAGGAGAGGAAGGAGAAAGATAAGGGGAAGAGAGCAGGAGAACAAAGGAAGCCTAGGACATATAAAAAGGCAAAACACTCTTGCTTCTGGGGATACTAAGATACCAGCTATGGCCCCCTTCTCCCTCCTAGGAAAAGTCTTATGTTACCCCTTTTTAAATAAACTCTTCTTTATATGCTTGCCTCAGCGTGCTTCTCCACTGTTATACTTCAACATGTGGGGGAGCAGAATTCTTCATTGTTAACTGGCGGTATCATATTAATAAGCTTCACCTTCCAGGAGTCATGAAACCCAGAAGTTGTGAGCACATTCTGAAAGTTATCTGAGATTTTAGTAGGATAAATTGATGTTTGTTTTTTTTTCCTACCACCCTCTCTGCTTCTGTTTTATCCTCTATTTTTTCACCACTATCCCTAATGCCACTGTAATGAAGTTTAATTAGCTTCTCCATTTGGAGTCTTGCCTGCTTTCATCTGTTTTCCCTGCAACCAAAGTGATCCATCTAGAAGGCAAATCTCTTCTTACTATTTCCTCCTCAAAATCTTGCAAACTTCTTTGACATCGCTTCTTTCCTTTTCTGTTCCTTTTCCCACTCCCAGTGTCTTTAGTCTTATCTTTTGCCATGCCACACTATCAGTGTTCTAAAAACTTGAAAATACAGAAGGACTTTTCCTCCTATTGAACTGGGCACTGGCTTAAGATCTTTGCAGAAGTTATTTCCTCTGCCTGGAAAGCAAACCAATTATGCCAGAACCTCTGGGCCCAAGTAAGGGAATTTCTTAGAAACTACCTAAGAAGTTCTAAAGTAAGCCAAGGTTGAAAAACAGAGTAAGTTAAACCTTTTGTTTTATAGATTAAAAAAAAAATACAGATGATTCAGGGAAGTTTTAAGATTCACTCAAGGTCACATGACACAAAACGCCTTTTACCTTTTCTCCCCCAAAATGATATATGCCATAATTAATTTTACTTTGGATGTCAACAGGAACTATAGACCCTTTCTAAAGGTGATTTTTTAAAAAGTACATTATTTTGAAATGACAGCTGAATTGGAGACATGATGGAAAACACTTCTTATTCAGAATGATCCTTCAGTCTCTATTGCGAGTTGTTGTTTTATCTAAAGTATCAATATAGGGCTTTTGATGTCTATTTATTCAAAAATTCCTCTTTGGAAATCCTCTTTGGGGAAAGTATAAGCCAGGAATAATTTAGTAGGCTATCATTACAGTAATGTTTCTTACTTCAAATGTGTCATTTGGGGCAAAATTAAAATTTCCATGGAACTTTTAACAGGAACATTTGTTAAAACATTCCAAAGAGAAACCTTTGCAGCTCAATTTAACTAATGTAACTAATGTATGGGTTGATTTCTACTCTTTCCATTTACAACTACAGAAAAGACTCCAAATTTGGAGTTCTATTTGTGCTTCTCCTCCTGCTGTGTAGGGTCCTCAAACAGCAGGCTCTCGGTGCTTCAGGCATAGAGCTTGTCTCTTGTGCTGACATTTGATGCATCCTATAGTACCAGGACAAGGAAGGTGAAATATCTAGATGATAATAAGGACAGTTTGCCTCCCCCATGCTCAACACAGGTGAAATCCCTTCAGTGGGTCAGGTCCGTGATGATTACCAGGAGTGACCTTTGAATCTCTCCTCTAACAATCTAGTTATCAATCACCAGAGTACTTTAACAAACAGAATCACATAAAGGTAAAGCAGACAGGATGGGCATCCAAATATAAATGTATCATCTGCTGTGATTTAGTGTTTATTTACGAAAAGTTATTTTTAATTCCTTAGAATAACTGTGTTTTAAGGATATAAACCTAACCATACTTTTGAAAAATGAGAAAATGTATAGTGATAACTTCTGTGAGTAATACAATGAGCTGGGGGGGGGGGGGGGGAGCTGGGCGGGGATTTGTGTGTTTTGCTGCCCTCTGCTGGAGATCGAGAATGAGTTCCAGCTCCATTCAAAGTAAAACTGTCCTCATGTTGGAAATGAAAGTGAGTACCTAGTAAAGTTCTAAATACTGAAGACAAACTACGGTCCCTCAGACTATAAACTCCAAGGTACTTTTTAATTCTCCCTAAATTATTCCTACTTTATTTACACTTTAGACCAAGGTGGTTAAAACCTAGCAAAGACAGCCTTGACTGATAATTATTCTTACTCTTAAGAGTTTTATTCTGAATGACAATGAATTAGTTCAACTTTACTCAGTAACAGATACACATGTAAAAATTTTTGAATACGTTTTTTAAATGTTTCACTCTGGGGATCTGCTAACCCCACACTGTCTGTATGATTCTGGTAAGTTGTATGATTTTACTCCACTGATAAATTTCTTTCATTTCATCTCATTTAATCCTCTTAATGCGATAAAACATTATTAATATTTCCCCATTCAACATGTGGAGAAATTAAAACACAATGAGTGCCATGAATTTTCTGAAGACTCGCAGTTAGGAACAAGGTAGGAACTTGAACCCAGGGAATCTCACTATGGAAGCCAGGCTGCTGTGGCTGTGGTTGTGGCTGCCATGCTGAGGATAGAACCCGGGGTCTCATGCATGCTAGACAAGAACCCTGCCACTGAGCCACACCCCAGCCCAGAAGCTATGCCTTTGATGACAGCATGAATTAAAAGACCCTCCATGTAATATAGTGCTGAGGAACTACTATGGTGCAAAAATGACTTTGTAGGACAAAATTATTCACTTACACATTGCTAAAAATAGGTGCTCTGTGGGTAGGCCTAAAGTTTGACCATAGGAAAAATATGTTGAGACATAAAATATGCCATGATTATTGACAGAAATATTTCATCTTGATACACCAATTTAAAAAACAGAGATACTGAGAGAACATATGTTTATATCCCATAGGTTTTCTTGTTCTTAGAATTCCCCATGCTTGTCCTGATCCTCTAGGCCGTTCTCATTTTCATTATCTTTACATGATTTGATTATGCTAATGCCTCCTAAACCTTCAAATCGCCATTCATAATCCTCTTCTTTGGAGAGGGTTTCCCCAAAGGCACTTGCATCAGTTGGCTTGGACTACCATAAAAAAGTGTCACAGACTGGGTGGCTTAAGCAACAGAATTTTACTTTCACAGAGTTTTCTGAAAGCTGGAATTTCAAAATCAAGGTGGCAGCATGTTTGGTTTCTAGTGGGGGCTCTCTCCCAGATTAGAGAGAGGCTTTTGGTCTTTGTACTTCCATGATGAGGAGAGAGAACAGGTGAGGGAGGAAGGCAAGCTCTTTTTACAACCACCAATCCTGTCCTATCTGATTAGTACTCCATCCTTAAGACCTCACTTAATTGTCTCCTAAGAGACCTGCTTCTAAATATAGTTACATTGAAGGTTAGGATTTCAACAGGACTTCAACATATGAAGGGAGAGTGCAATTGAGTCCATAATATCATCTTATACTTTTCTGTAGCACTTCTTTTTTTGGAATGAAGGCATTTGAATCACCTAATTACTCACCTGTGTCTCAATAGACATGCGTTCCCTCAGGGCACATTCTATCTCTATTGCCATTGTATGTCTGGTATAGTGCCTAACATTTAATGGTCAAGGGGTAAGTGCTGTTTGAATGACAGCATGATACCAACTATCTTGTTTCTCTACAAGGTCTTAGAAGCAAAGGCCATAATTAGAACAGGGGTAATAGGATTGTTAGGCCTAAGCAGATATTTGGGCTTTGCTGGAGACAGAACATACAAATAGCCTTATGCTCACTTGCTTACTAAACTTCATAAACTTTAATCTCCTCCAAAGTCCTCATCAAAGTAGTTCAATCTACACATCGATGTAGCTAAACTCTAATTAAAGGCCATGACTGGGCAAGGAGGCTGTGCTCCACCTTTTTGGGCAAGTAGCTCATCAATTCAATTTGTAGGTTCTTCTTTCAGATTAGCCAATTATTTGAGGGTAGGGTAAACAATCTAAGTGAAATGATACATAAGTTGTGACATCTTCCTTCTGATTTGGGAGAAGGCATTCTCCCTAAAAGAAGATGTAGCATAAACATGGCATTGGAATGGCTAATTTTAATTTTTTACCTTCTTGCTGTCTTGTTTTCTGCTCATATGACCCTCAGGTCTGATGTATTAATTATTAAGAATGAAACTGGTTCTGGGAATTGTAGCCAGGAGCATGAAAACATCTCCTTAAGTTGAACTAGTATAACAGGTTTTAGTTAGAAATTAGCTTTTGCAAATGCTCACTGCTTGACCCCTCTCTGTTGTAATCATTGAGCACAGCAAATACCTGCTGTTTAAACTTTTTCTTGTTTTAATCATGCATTCCATAGAAAAGCTTTAAATGTCTTCTTGTGATTGATAAGGACTCCTCTTATCTTTTAAGTTTAGGAATACTTCTGAAAAAACAACCATAATTATTATATAGGGACACAAAAGGAGCCTAGAAGTCTTAGCTCAGTTGAAGTTTAAAGAAGATATGTTAGGACAATTTAGCTGTAAAACCTTATGAGTGAGGAATGCCTAGACTTGAGGAGTCATGGTATAGGTTTAGATAAAAACAAGTTTTAGAATGTTTTCTTCTCTCTATAGATAAGATTAATTAGTAGTATGTACTTAGAAAAACACCCTGTTTCCCTCAGAATGTATAACCTTGAAATTCTTTGGTGCAACCTTCAAAAGTTGTATTGTAAATTACTGTGCTTGCTAGGCTATATAAAAACAGAACTGAAAAAGTAAAGACAGAAGTGAAGCCTCCAAGAGAGTGTGTGTTGCTGATCACGGACGCTTCCCCAACATGCTGCTTTGCACCTCCTGCTGAGGCCAGATCTCAGCAATAAGTCACCCTGAGTATGGATAATGTACTCAACAATCAGTTAAAGTTAAATATATATGTGTGTATTTATTTATTTTTTATATATATCTAAAAAGTACCAGACTCCGGCTCATACAAAACTTTATTGTACTCTGAATAACAAGCATGTAACAAAATTTTGAGCATGACAAAGACAAAATATCTCAATTCTGTTCCTTACAAAAGCATTAAGTATGGTACACAAAGACTGTTCATAATAGTTTGAAGTATACTAAAGATATGAAAACATACTAAGATTTATGGAATAACCTTTCAACTACAGCATTTATTCCCATTAGCTTTGCTAAAATGAAAATTAACATACATGAACATACACATATAACTGAAATGGAAAATGAAGGCATACAGCAAACATGTCAATTAATCAGTAAGTATGAAGTCTTCTCAATACTTCTGAAAAGAGATGTTTCCTTTGAATATATTATACAATGAAACATTTTAAAATATTTTTATGTTAGATAATTTGGACCATTCAAATGTAAGCAGTACACTTTCTTAGCATTATCATGGATCTGATTTTAGAGTTTGAAAGTCAAATAAAGAACACATTAATTGTATTCAGAGGTGATATTAAAAACACTGAACAACAAGTAGTCCACTGACCCCAACCAATAAGCACAGACACTAAAGTAAATGATTCATGTGACAACACAGTCCTACCACAGTATCCTTGGGGGTTGGTTCCGGGACTCCTACCAATGCCCCATGGATACCAAATCCACAGATAATCAGTCCCTTTTATAAAATGGCATAGCATTTGGACATAATCATGCACATCCTCCAATGTACTTTAAATAATCATCTCTAGATTACTTATAATACCTAAAACAAGGTAAATGCTATGTAAATAGTTATTACACTATATTGTTTAGGGAATAATGACAAAGAAAAAAGTCTGTACATGTTCAGTACTGACACAGTTTAAAAAACAATATTTTCAACCCACTGTTGGTTAAATCCGTAGATACAGAGGGCCAATTTGCACCATCTATCCTAGATGAATATCATTGTTTCCAATGACCAGATACATTATGGATAATATGACACATGAGCTATGATATGCAACATGAAATACACACAAACACAAACTCAAATCTCCACTGCATGGGGACTGAATGTGAAGTATTTCACAGTGACAAACAGACTGGCTAACAGGCAATGGTGAATTTTTATATTCAACTTTGATTAAAACAAATGGACTTTACAAGAAACCCTTGAGACTTAATTAATGCTACTAATCTCAAGGCTCCACATTATTGTGGAGTCTTTTAAATCAGTATGTGACCTTTTATATAATTTTCCTTAAGGAAAAAAATAAAAACACCGAGGTACTTTAGTTACTTTTCAAGGGATTACTGCTGGTTATCTTCCTGAGATGTAAAAGACCACAAAAGAAAAGCACCATGCCTAGGCTGCTGAATGAGGCATCAGTCGCTAATAGTTCGGTCCTTTTCTAAAGGGATCTCTTCCAACAATCACACTAAAACACAGCGATGGATCACAGATGCCCGGTGGGCCTGGCTGCCCTTGGATTCCAGGCTTCCCATGATCTCCATCCTTGCCAGGGATTCCTGGGTCTCCTGGAGGACCTTCTTTGCTTATTCCAGGAGGGCCCTCAGGACCTGAGATGGGACATGAGCAACAAGTGAATAGGGCACTTGGGCTTTGATGGGGAAGTTGCTTATTATGCAAGAAATTTAAACTGAAAAACAATCCTTTGAACATTTTACATATCTGCATTAATTCTCTTGGGATTCTACAAGCTTCTCCCTTTGAAAAAGAACCACAAAAAAAGTAAATATTGGCTTTTGTAAAAAAGCCTAATCATATTACAAATTAAGACACTAAGTTAACATTTTAACATTACAATTTGTGGATTGTTCAAAACTATTTCTTTCTTTCTGCCTATCTTTTATCAATATTAATATTTTATCAATATTATATTAAATTAGAAAGTGATAGATATATAAGTAAGCCAAAGCTTAATGAAGTCATTTTGTGCCATATTTACAGTAAAAGTGCCTATTTCAATTAGTTTATATATATATATATATGTACATATATATATATACACACACACATACCTACACACACATATATATATATACATACATATATAAAATATATTTTATTTCATATCTAAATACATTGTCATCATAATATACTAGTCTTCAATATGTACAGGTATTACAATAGTAATTTATCAACTATAGCTTAGCTAATTCATTTAATATATTCAAGGAGAGTTAATTTAGGATACTTTCTAAAGATGATGATTCAAAATAAAAACAAAATATTCAAATTAAGGGACAGAGCAAAGTGATTGGGAGCACTTCCTACTACTCTTCTTCCTGCTACTACTATTGTTAAACATTAACTTAGCACATAACCATGTTTGTAGGTAATGTCCTAAGTGTTTTAGATAAATAGTTTTAAATCATTTGTTCTACTCAAAAGTTTCATGAGTTATCTAAAATAATAGTAATAGTAAACATTTATGGAAAGCACAAGTCTGATTGCTATGCACTGTTCTGAAAGCACCGCATACATTAACTCATAGTTTTCCAATAATGTCGTAATGCATTATCATCACCATTTTATGAAAAAGGTAACTGAGCCACAGTAAAGCTAAATAGCACAGATAACAGAGGTTACCTAAGACTAAGCTTTAGCATTATTTCGCTTCCCCAAGAGTCATAAAGACTAAACAGCCTTATACATCAGATACGCAGAAGTGAATGAAATCACTTTAGACTTTCCAAGGAGTCCAAGCAACAGATAGTCCTAAATGATGCATGGATAAAGGTATTCATGACAAAATTACAGTAGGTAAACCTCAATGTTTCAACTACAAATGATTAAAAAAAAAAAAAAAGGTCTTGGCTTCAAATTATTTGACATAGTTTTATGATGATTTTTCTTAAAACAAAACATGCAACAAGCTAGATGTGGTGGTGTATGCCTGTACCCCAGCTAATCAGGAGGTTGAGGCAGGAAGACTACTTAAGCCCAGGATTCCATGGCCAGCCTGGGCAACTTAGTGAGACCTCATCTCAAAAAACCAACCAAACAAAGAAAAAAACAAACAAAACAAACAAAAAACGGTACAGCAACACTTATAAGCACACACCAGTTCTTACCTGGGGGACCAGGAGGACCTTGCTCTCCAGGATACCCAAACCCTTGGCTCCCCTTTGCCCCATTTCTCCCTGGTAGGCCTGCAGAGTGTCAAACAGGTGAGTCAGCTGATTTATCTGTAACATCACTGCCTTCTAGAATGTTTCTCTCAAAGCCAATAACATGCATATTGAAAGAAAATTATCAATTCAAATATAGTCTGTCATCTATTTTTACTTATTACTAATGGAAAACAGAATTTTTGAAGAAAAATTTTCAAAACTAATCAGCAGTCTATATGAAAGCCATAATGAGAATTAAATACTGAGAAAAGCAATGGTTTGTCATCGTTTGTTGTGTTTATCATAATTGCTTATTCAAAATTTTCATGAAATGTTCAAATTGTTCATATAATATTAAATGAAAAGGTTAGAAGTATTAAGCAACACTTTACATAAAATTTCAAAGGCAGAGAAGTAAATTGTGGGATATTGGAGGCAAAACATAATTTTTCCTGTAATAGAAAAAAAAATTCTGAAAAAGGTAACAATGCAAAAAGTACCAAAGTCAAAATAAAGGAAATACTGCCTGTGATTTTTTTTTTTTTTTTTTTTGTATTAGGGATTGAACTCACTGGCACTCAACAACTGAGCCACATCCCCAGCCCTATTTTGTATTTTATTTAGAGACAAGGTTCCACTGAGTTGCTTAGCACCTTGCTTTTGCTGAGGCTTTGAACTCATGATCCTCCTGCCTCAGCCTCCTGAGCCGCTGGGATTACAGGCCTGCTTTACCATACTGGGCTGTGATTTTCTTTTAAAGACTTTATTAAACTCAATTAAAATTTCTAAATGTATTGTCAACATCTGTAACTTCACATGTTCACAATTTTAGCCTCACTGATGGAGAATATTGCTTCAACGAAAAGAACAATTGCTCTTTAACACACTTGACAAATTATTTAAAGGCTTAAGGCTTTACAAAATATTTTTTTCATTATGAAAATAAAAATGAACTTTTACCTACAATTAAATAACAGGGTTTAATTTTTTAAAATGCCCCCTTATTGTTCCTTTTCTTCCTCAAACAAATTGAATACCTTTTAGTCCTCTGGCACCGGGACGTCCAGGAGCACCCATCAGTCCAGGAACACCATCTCTTCCTGGCAAACCAGGAAATCCTCGGGGACCTTCAGGGCCTATGGGACCAGGTGGCCCAGGAACACCTGGGGAGCCATGCTGAGATTGGCAATGATCACAATTTTGAATTCTGCCACTCTGAAGTAAGACTGGTAGCTGGGCTTAAAAAACAAAGAAACGCCACCCTTTATATTTAAATGGTGAAAAGGAGTTAATAATATTCCTAATCAATTTTCAAATGTATGGAAAAAAATCTGTGATCACTGAATATGTGCATATATCTTAATTTAATTTCTAGTATTACAGAAATAATCATTATTCTATTCAATAATTTTATCATAGAACTGCTTAAAACAGGGCAAGAAGTAAGAGTGCCCACCCCCAAAATTGGTGAATTATTAACATTCATATTTAGGCACTGATTTATCATGATGTGTTAAAAGTTTAATAAATGGTGAAATAATAAGAAATTGCTTCACTAAGAAACAACAAATATATATAGTAGTTCATCTTTATAAATATATCCATACCAAAAACCCATATCAACTCTTATAAATGTCTATTTTCTTCTTTATCTTGGTTATGTCTTCCACAATTTCTACTAAGAATACGTATTATTTTTGCACTTTGAAAGAAGTTATTAAAAATTATGTTTGAGACTTACCTCTTAACACATCAGTGCAAACTTGACGAATAAACTGTTCTGAAAATTCTCTTCCCTGCATCAAATTATCAAGGGTTATAAAATATACATATAGCATAAAAAGCAACAAAAATACACAAACACTGAAAGAAGCAGAATACGTACGGGCTTTCCATCCAATCCTGGAGGTCCCTGAGGACCTGCTTCCCCACGTTGTCCCTTGGGACCCACAGGCCCCATCAGGCCATCCACCCCAGATTCTCCTTTTGGTCCAACAGCACCTCTGATTCCAGGTTCTCCCTTTTCACCTCTCTAAAGCCAAAGTAAATCTTTAGAAGTTCCATTTAAGTATTTCAGAAGGCATAACTGCATCATAAATGTCATTAAGGATATGAACATATACATATATGTACATATATGTACATATACATATACAAGCTATGGGGAAAATACCATCATTGACAAAGAAATTTCATACCATCTGAACTGTCATTTATCTGCACATCCAGCTAGGCAACTCAAAAATGTGCACTATTTACTGAGCATATTGTACAGTGGTGGAGTTATAATGATGACATGACATGGCCCTGCATTCTAGTGAATAGATAAATACAGATATGCACACTAGTCTGCATAGAAAAATGCAGCTCCCAATTGTGAATAATAATTGATGATTTTCTCAACTGCATGACAATTTATACCTAATTCAGTATAAATGTCCACATTCTTATTCTTTTTATTATTTTAAGAAACATTTCTTGAATATCCACTATGTGCCAGGTGAATATCCACTATGTATCAGGAACTAGGGATATTTAAAGAATAATCACACATGACTTTTGCTCCCAGGGGCTCACAGTTTAGTCAGGGATAAATGTCCATGTTTTAAAACCACCAATTAAGAGCTTCTACTGAACATCATAGAAAACATTTTCTATTGACAACACCAAAATCTAGACATGTACAATACTGAAAACCCAAACAATGAGGACTGAGTACAGAGAACATCATATGTGAAGAAACATACCTCTCCTTTTGCACCATGATGGCCTTGAATTCCCTTTGAAAATAAACAGGAAAAAAGAAACTAATAAATGTATAAGCCTACAGTACTGGTAACATGACAAGTACCTTTACCACATATTTAATCAAATTTTAATTTTCAGTTTGGAAACTACTGATAAATAGAATTAGTGTTATGAATAGACATAAGAAAATGTTTTTGCCTTTTTAAAGGAGGCTAGTGACTAGAAAATGTTATCTGAATAATACACATTTTTTTTTATTTGTACAAATTTTTCATCATCAGATATTAATATTTTAATATGCTACAGGTCAAATCATGAAAATTAGAATGCAATTATACTAGATTTAAAGTAATTATTATTTTAAAGAAAATTAAAAATCAACTGAGATTAAATATAAGGTATATTCTTTTTATTCTGTGATTCAGACAGGTAGTCTATTTTCCCAAGTTTATGCTCTTAAAATTAAATTTTGATTGAGTATTATTGCTAAGGGATGAATTGAAGATACTATTAAAAGTGATTAGAGCTACTCCATGTACATATGTCATAATACACTCTACCCTCACGTATATCTAAAAAGAACAAAGTTTTTTTAAAAAGTGATTAGAGAGAAAATACCTATTTCTCCAGTGCCTAAACCACTCATTGCTGGTAACTAAGAGATTAGAGAGATAGTATTATGAACAATATAGCATTTTTTCAAAGTGATTATAAAAACACTGGGGGCCACTCACTCATCCTTATAATTACCAGATACATATGAATGACTCTATTAAATTCTTTCCCACTTATCTCTTTCACATATTCATTACAATGACATATTAGATGATAAAAATTATCAGAAGAATTAAATTTTTTGGATTTTAAAATTCACTGTATACACAGGCTTCAAAATCACCCACCATCAGTTCAGAAAAAGGAATACAGCTTTCACATAGACAAGTAGAGTTTCATATTTTGACTTTATGAAAATTAAAAATCTATGTTAAGCAATTCAACATTAAATTTAACATATAACATTTCACATGATGAAGTTTGAGTTGGGATATACCTTTAGATTTAATTTTAGGTTCTTTAAGCACAGATATTTAAATTTAAAAAAGGGAAGAAAAAGTTAGGTAAAGTCAATGTTTGTTAGGAAAGAAGTATAAAGATTTGCATATTAAAATGTGAGCATAAAACCCCAAATTAAATTTAGTTTTCATATAAAAATCAATTATAGGTTAAGCGTCCCTAATCTGAGAATCCAAAATCTGAAATACTCCAAAATTTGAAATTTTTGAGCACTGATATGAATCCACAAATGGAAAATTAAAAACACTATAAAAATTACCTCAGGCTGTGTCTAAGGTGTATATGAAACATAAATGAGTTTCATGTTTAGACCCGGGTCACATCCCTAAGATAGCTCATTATGTAATATGTGAATATTCCAAATTAAAAAAAAAATCTGAAATCTGAATTACACTTGGTCCCAAGTATTTTAGCTGAGGGACACTCAACTTATAAATGAGTAAAACACTCTCTGTAAGCCATTCTTTAAATATTGAGGCTTGTTTCTGAAGATGCAGAAGTGATCCCTATCAGATAAAATCCTACACACTGGAGTCAATGTAAGAGGATAGCAAAATAGTAAATTGGGGGGGATGAGAAATTAATTAGAGTTGAAACTTGAAACAGCTATCACCAGAGAATCCATTAATATGATTTCCTGAGAAAAAACGTTTACTTGGACTCTGTTCACAAAATGAGGGCCTAAATATCATACATGTGCAGCACTTGGTAAAATGACAGGTAACTAAGTGTTTTTTTTTTTGTTTTTGTTTTTGTTTTTTTGTACCAGGGATTGAACTCAGGGGCACTTGACCACTGGGCCACATCCCCAGCCCTTTTTTGTATTTTATTAGAGACAGGGTCTCACTGAGTTGCTAAGTGCCTCACGATTGCTGAGGCTGGCTTTGAATTTGAGATCCTCCTGCCTCAGCCTCCCAAGTGCTGGGATTATAGGCAGGTGCCACCATGCCCTGCTAATGACAGGTAACTAAGACTGTTTATGTGAAGAAGTTGGGACAGCTATTTGGCTATGGAAAAGCAACAGCAGTTCTGACCCCAGGTGCTCCAGGGAGGCGCAGTTCCTGGCAGTGGGAAACCAAGCTTCCAACAAACCCAGGGCAAAAGCTTTCTGGGGAATGTGAACCCTGTCTTAGGGGAGAGAGCACATTATTTTCCTTGAGAAGTAGGAAAAAGAAATAAAGTTAATGGGACCTTGGAGGAAAAACCTTCTGTAAGCCAGTAAGCTAGCTGTTTGAGTTTGGATTTCAAAGAATATATCCTTCCATTCAGAGAGTTACTGTTAATAAGAATTTTTGGTGAGAGTCCCTGGGCTGTGGAACTTGAATGAATAAGGGGTACAGATCCTATGAGAATAGCTATTTTTAGATACTCTGAGGAATCACTCTGTCTTGCCAGGGAGAGGAACAAGGATCAAGCTGGGTGTGTCATCAGTTGAGTTTGAGTCAAACTGAGGAGCACAAAAATTGAGAGATATTTCTTTTAATTTTACATAGGTAAACTCAATTTCTTTTCAGTGGCTTTTAAGTCTACTGTTAGCTTCTAAATTCTTAACAACTAGCACTTACCTCCATTCTATATTACAGACAATTTAATATAATTGTGTATGATTGTTTGTGTGTGTGTGTGTGTGTATGTGTGTGTGTGTGTGTGTGTTACTGGGAATTGAACCCAGAGGCATTTTACCACTGAGTTACATCCTTAACTCTTCTTGAGACAGGGTCTCACTATGTTGCTGAGGCTGGCCTTGAACTTGGCAATCCTTTTACCTTAGCCTCCAGAGTCACTCAGATTACAGGTGTGCACCATAGTGTCCAGCCTATCATACATTCTCAAACACTATTCTGTGGGCTATCATATTCCTCCAAGTGAGGGACCCAGAGAGCTCTGTCCCTGGAGACATTGCTACAGTTTTATTCCCCTATCTCCAGAGCTGGTGTAATTGCTCAATCTTTCTTCTACCCACATTCAGAGCAAGAGGTACAACTCATGGGAAGACTCACATATACAGCTTGCCCTTTTAGTCAAGCCCAAGCTGGAATTGAACTGGCACTGAAGTTACAGCACTATAGGAGTAGACATGCTACATAAGTATTAATCACTTCTGTGCTTTTGGCTCTGACTGATCTTATATGCCACGTGGCATCTCACTGGAGCATTACCTAATGAGAAGAGTTCAGTCAGGGGAAAAGCAAAGCAGCCTTCTTATGTATTTGTTACACAACACAGTCCCTAGGGAGAGCATTTTAGTAAGTCTCTGGAGTAGTAAATTATATCTCTGAGCAAACCAAAGGGAAACAAGTAACATTCCTTCACCATGTGTGCCCCCAACTGTAAACATTTTAAGAAGAAAAGATTACATGGCAAATATGGAGATACAGCTGTTGTACAGCCAGCTGCCTCTGGTCAGTAATTACTCTAAGAAACAGGTGAAATTTTCTACTTTTAGTCAATAATTTAGCTGGGGTTAGGGGAAAGACACTGTAAGCCAAAGTTCACAGCCAGTATTTTTATCAGGTTTACAAAATGAAAAAATATAAAACAAAATCATTATTACCACTACCACCCAGCAGTTTCATCCTTCTATGCTTAAAATGTATTATGTCTACATTTGCCTCACTTATTTTTACTTCAAACTAACCTTTTCTCAGCATGGCCCAGTTATGTGGCTCGTTATTTCATTTTTTTTTTATCAAAGAAAAACAAAAATACCTGTTGCCCAGGAATCCCTTGTCTTCCAGTTTCTCCCTTCTGTCCCTTTAAAATTTAAAAAATGTTAATTATTAGTTTATACATATGATATGATCACATCTGCAATATGTTATATATTATCTTGAAGTCTCATAGAAATGTTATAAAAGCATTGATATAAATATGTATAAATTAATAGGAAAGTTGGTCAGAGAAAAAAAGATGCAAGAGGCAGTCAATCTAGAGCTTACGGTTAAATGGATGGAGACAGGAACAAACTACTGATTTTGGGGAACATGTAAATAATTTTAGATAATGAGGATATTCTACAAGAAAATGGTTGTTTAGTTTTTGTTTTGTACTGGGGAGTGAACTTAGGGCCTTGCACATAATAGGCAAGCACTCTACCATCCACAGAACATAAGAATATTTTTAAAATCCAAAAGGTATGAACATTTTAATAACTTCAATGATATCAGTATATTCAGTTTTAACTACCTTTAAATTTTTATTTAAAAAATTAAAAATATACTATTATATTTTAGTAAGACAACACTTGAAAAAAATCTTTAAAGCAGGAAAAATAAGAGAAAAATTAAAAAGCTAAAACCACATTTCTCTATTAAATAAATACTTTTGATATCAAAAGAAGACATTATGCCAGACTCAAGCACTACATCCCTATATTAGACAAGATTATTAGCAGTTTCTTTTTCTTTTTCTTTTTCTTTTTGGTGGGGGGTACTGGGGATTGAACTCAGAGGCACTTGGCCACTGAGTCACATACCCAGCCCTATTTTGTATTTTATTTAGAGACAGGGTCTCATTGAGTTGCTTAGTGCTTCACTTTTGCTGAGGCTGGCTTTGAACTCGCAATCCTCCTGCCTCAGCTTCCACAGCCACTGGGACTACAGACAGGCACGTCCCCCCCCACCCCCAGCTAATTAGTAGTTTCTAAGAAGATTAGTGACTAGATAATATCAATGAATGATCTAGTGACTAAAATTTTAAATCATTCTTGCCTATCAACATTCATTTACTTACGTAAGTGGATTCCCAATATTTATTGAGCAGCACCTAATGTTGGCATGTAGGGACAGTGAAACAAAGGTGTGTTGCTTACTGTGTGATCAAGAAAGGAAAATGGTGTCTGATAATATATAATATATAGCTAAATATCTGGGCTAGGAATTTAGGAAGGGATATTTGAGAAGGGAGGGAATGTGACTGACCCTTGAGCCCAGCCTGAAGGGGTAAGTAAGAGGCAGCCATTTAGGGAAAGGACTGGAAAGTGAGATGGAGAGATCAGGCATAGAGCAAGCAGTTCCTTTTGGTTAAAGCAGCTGAGCAAGAACAAATAATAGGGGGCAGAAACACAAGGGAAAGAATAAACAAACTTTTACAAAAGAACATTCCATCAAATTAGGAGGCACTTTATGGACAGACTATTTTGAATGTGTGGGGCACTGTTAAAGGATTCCTAAGCAGGTGCATGATGTAGATATTGCATGTTGATGAAAGTACAAAGGAAGAGTGTCTACTGGGTTCAAGAGAGCATTTAGGAAAACATCATAGTAACCCAGGCCCCTCAACAAGAAATCAGTAGGACAATGGGGACAGGAAAAAGGGACCACATTCAAGAGGTAGTTCATGGCTGATTGAAAGACTAGATGTGAAAAGAGAAAAAGAAGGTTTGAGGTAGATCTACAATGTTTTTGTGAGGGGGAGGTGGTTGTGTGTGTGGTGGTACCCACTACTGAAACAAAGAATTAGGAGCAGGAAGTGGTTGATGGGGAAAGATGACAAATTTAATTCTGTACAAGTTGAATTTGAGGCATCCAAATGTAATATCAAGAAGGCCACTGGAACATGCAGGTCTGGAACTCAGAGACACTAAAAATTTGCCTCACTACTAATTTCAAGGTTTACTTAAAGTAATTATAATAATACTTAAAGATTTTTAGTTAAAAAAAAAAAAACTGGAAAAATCCCTGAGTTTTGTCATGCCACTCTACAAGATTTCATATGTGTCTATTCATGGGAATAGACTATTGAGACTATGAACTTAGCAAACTGTAAATATTATTATTTCAATTTAATATTTTTTTCCTATGTCTCTATGTCTCCATGGTTTTATATTTGTGAATTGTTTCAAATGTTTTTTTTTTGTTGATGTTGTTTTACTTTAAGCATAATTTTTAAAATTTAGAAAATTTAAAATACAATAGATATAATTTATTTCAGATAAGTGTTATCATTGACTCAGCTAAGGGCTTCCTATTTGTGCATCTTTCTTCAGTCAATTAAAAGGAAAAAAACAGGGCTGGGGTTATAGTTCAGTTGGTAGAGTGTTTGCCTCACATACATAAGGTCCCGGGTTCAATCCCCAGCACCATTAAAAAAAAAAAAAAAAACCACTCTACAGACACTTAATGACACTTAAAAGATTAAACTATCCTTGTTTTCTGAAGTAGAAGCATGGCTCTTCTCTTTGCCTTTTAATTAGGACAGCTAATGTCTTTCTAAAGCACCCTTGTTTTTTCAGTGTAATATAATTTTCTAGTATAATTCTCCCTCCATATATTAGCCTGAACATACTTTATACTCGGTATTAATGATTTCTCATCAAAATTTTTTTTGCCATAAAGTATGCACACTATAAATATATAAATAAATTGGTGTCAGAGCATGTAATAAAATCTGTCTTTATCTTGTTCAATCATTTTGTTTTTAAGTTTTCTGCCAGAGCAAAATGGTAAAGAATCTTGAAGTCATGTCTGATGTTGTCTGAGAAACTTAGTAACAAAAGGAGAAAGATAGGATTGAACAATCAGAAATTGATGGTGAAACAGGAAGAAACTGTAAAACCTTTAAAAGAATTTAACAGGATGAAGTCCTGATTTTATTACTATGCCAAAAAAAACAAACAAAAACTAAGCAACATACCTGACTGCCTTTTTCTCCTTGATTTCCTTTGTCCCCCTGCAAAAAAGCAGTTAACATATATTATAATCTAGCATATTCTATATCTTTTAAAATGAGCATTTTTTTCTTTAGCAAATTCTAACAGTGCTTTCATATACAGAAGCTCACTCCAGATCCAATTATTTCAGGAGACAGTAAAATCATACTGTGCCAAAATTGTATTTTGGAAGAACACCCTGATTCTCCTACATTTGAAAGCAGATTTCCCACAATTTCTATTTTACCAAGGAAGAACACTTCTCTATATTGTTCATAGTCTGAGGTTAAACAAAATAACAGAAGAGGGCTTACTTTGACAAACATTGTTTTATAAAATCAAACTGAAAATCTTCCTTTAAACTAATAGTAGCCACAAGTTTATAGGAAACAATGACAAAGTAAAACATGCTGCTGTTTAAATGATATTTTAGAAAGAAAATACTTCAAATGGGCTTTTGAAGGAAAATTCATATTCCATAATAATAAGTTTCACAATTTCTCAACTGGAAGGGAAATAAGAGACCGACTAGTACAATGCCCTCATTTCACAGATATGAAATCGCTATCAAGAAAGGTAAGGACTTGCCCCAAGTTGAAGGGACACTGTTTCCAAATTTTGTTTCTCCCTCACCATCTTATTTAATCAGAGTTAAGGGTTTATAAAAAATACATATTTTCTTTTTAACGACTCAAGTCATTAAAAGACTTAAGGCCAAACATACATTCACCAAAGATTTACTTAACATCCACTAACATTTAATGAGGGGTCATCCCTGTCTCAGCAAGGCTGCCTCCTGCCCATTGGAACAAAAAGGTCAAGAAGTGTGTGTCATAATCTAGAGGCAAAGTAGATTATATAAAAGGAAGAACAAAATGAAATGGTAGAAAAGTGAAATCACCAGGGAGAGGGAGACAAACATGGATTTGTGTCTTTACAGAATAATAGTATATTTACTTTTAACCTGAAATACATGAATTTGCAGTAGCATGGTCTCCTTTGGCACAGGTACTCCATGGTTACTGAATACCTTCCTACAAATAATGGTTTTTATACAGATATAGTTTGGGATTCCTTCACTTGACCAAAATGAGAGAAAGAGGAGAGGAGTGAGAAGACACTTAGTGTTACTGTCCCACCTCACCAAAACATTTAAAATGAGATAGATGATTTGTTTTTTAAACCCTTTAAAATAATTTTAAGTGAAACTCTATGTAATATAGTTATAAATGAGAACTTTATGGTCAAACATTCTAGTTGTAATTTTTACCCTCTCAGAATTCTGTCCCAGTTTTGGTAAGAATGGTGCTCATATTTTGTTAAGAGTGCCAGATGTTTGTTTGTGGTGCTGGGGATTGAACCCAGGGCTTTGTGTATAAGAGGCAAGCACTCTACCAACTGAGCTATATCCCTAGCCCAAGAATACCAGATGTTGAATAAAAGCAAATTCCTGGCTCATTTGGATTGACTGGAAAAAGATCTGAATTTATAGGATTTTTTTAAATTGGTATGTTTATATTTTCTGATCTGCATGCCTTTTATCAGGTCTTTATATAGGAGACAATGCCCATACAGGGAAATGAAAGATGCCAGAGCTACTAAGCATGGGACTGAACACATTCCACACCCATCAAACATGGGAAAAGGCATCTCATTACAAACATAATCAGCCCTGTGTGCCAATTTTATGAGAGGAAAACTTAAATGAATGTGACTGAATAAGAGAGATGTATAAAGCCTAATCAACGCATACCATTTTTCCTTGAATTCCTGGTAAGCCCATGTATCCAGGTTCCCCTGGGAGACCCCTTGCTCCTGGTTCTCCCTAGGAAACACAGAAATTCTGTGAATATCACATATCTGCTTGTGAAAAACACCACTGCCTTTATCTCTCCATAACATTTCAAATTTAAGATACACAGTTAAAAAAAAAATGGGCAGACAGACTTATTACCATAGAAATTGTAATGAGATGGATATCATTACCCTAAGTGCATGTATGAAGTCACGAATGGTGTGAATATACTTTGCATACAACCAGAGATTTGTAAAAAAGTGCTCTATATGTGTAATATGAAATGTAATGCATTCTGCTGTCATTTATAACATCTAGAATAAAAATTAATTTAAAAAAAAAGAGTGGTGGGCAAGGCTTATTTGGTATGAAGTCATCTAAATCACAAAAGATAACTGGCATACACTCAAAACATTTAAAAAAAAAAAAAGGCTTTAGAATGACATCAACCAATAGTATAGTTCAGACTATAAGAAATCCTTTTCTGTTAACTCTGAGAAGTCTCCCAGATTTAAAAAATTAAACAAGTTTTAAAAGAGAAAAAAAAGAAAGAAAGAAATTGTAAAGAATGAAAAGTTTATTGGCATCCCAATAAAATTTTCTATCTTTGCCAGTTGAAAAATTGATAACATTCATATTTTAAAATTTTATAAATATGTAGTATTTTATTATACTTCATAACAATAACAATGAACTAAATAATCATTTAATAAAAATAATAAACAGGTATTTTTGTTACCTATTTACTATTACCTTCTTCTAGTCTTTAAGATTACTTTTTTCTCATAATGGTACTTTAAAAGACACTTTTTTGTTACAAATCAAATAAACATAATACATTACCCACTATTTTTACTTTGTTATTTTTTGTTTCATTCCAACTAACAACATGCATATAGTTTAGCTAACAAAACGTGCTCACTACATATGCATAATTTTATGTCTTTTAACCTTCAAATATATTAATATTGTGAAGCTCTTTATGTTACATTATATACTTTTAAAATGTTTTTGACTATAGAATATTCAACTTTCTTAATTTACTGTTTTATTTAATAAAATTCATACTATTTGAATAGCAGTTTTCATGGTTTTTATTTTATATTGTTGGGACAAACACTCTTGTACATAAATTTATGCAAGTTTATATTTTGTTCTTTATACATATGGAATGTTATTATCTTAGAAATAAGTTCATGAGCTGTTTTCAGTACAGGGAATATATATGAGTTAACTCAATTTCTCCACTCCCCAACATCCTGTAGAGATTTTCCTTTCTGAAATAAAGATTTATTTTTTTAAAAATTGACAATATTTAAAATATGTGTGTGAGAAAACATGATCTGAACATGCTTCGTGAGTTGTGTGTTTTTTTTTTTTTTTGTCATTAATCCCAAATTATCACTATGGTTCACTCTCTTATGAAAACAAAGTTCTCTCTCTCTCTCTCTCTCTCTCTCTCTCTCTCTCTCTCTGTGTGTGTGTGTGTGTGTGTCTCAGTCTCTTTCAGCGCTGGGATGGAATCCAGAGCCTCACACATGCAAGACAAGGGCTCTACCTCTGAGCTACATCCCCAGGCCTTAAGTTTTATTCTGTTTGCTCATTGTGTCTACTCCTGAGACACTAAATATTGCTCTAGATTTTTAAAGACTGAAGAATTTTAAATTCTACTGAAATAAACATCAACCATTTGGCTTGAAGTAAATGATAAAAAGTATTTGTTGCATTCTCTGGATTAGAAAGTATATTCTCATTAGTGTGTAACTTATATCATTTCTAGGAAAAACAATAAGCCTAAGTTGATTTCATGTCTTTATTACCCAAGGATACAGTGTCTAAATAAAAATGAGCTGGGCGCGGTGGCACACGCCTGTAATCCCAGCACTTGGGAGGCTGAGGCAGGAGGATCGCGAGTTCAAAGCCAGGCTCAGCAATGGTGAGGCACTTAGCGACTCAGTGAGACCCTGTCTCTAATAAAATACAAAAAAGGGCTGGGGATGTGGCCCAGTGGTCAAGTGCCCCTTAGTTCTATCCCTGGTACCAGAAAAAAATAAAAATAAAAATGAAATCCTGTATTGACTATTTCCTTTCATATATCTTAATTTTGTGATATAGTTAATCCTTAATTTCAAGTATATCTTTAAAGGATAAAAATGATAATTTTATTAATTAATAAATGGAGTGTATAATTTCTTTGAAAATATTCCAAATGCATCAAACAACAATTACCTTGAGTCCAGAAGGTCCAGGTATCCCTTGAAGTCCAGGCTCACCTTTGCTTCCCTATCAATGCATCAAAAGCATTTGAATTAAAAAGAAATTAGTCATAATAATCTGATACAGACACTTTAAGGAATGGATTTAAAATAAGCTTTATATTTTCACCTTTCCAACTGCTTGAAACAGATGCTATACATTAAATCTGCTTATTAAGAGAAATTCATTTAAGCAAATTAATGAGCCTGCATTGCAAGTATTAAAGTTGGTAGCTCCAAGTATAAGGGAAGAGAAGGAAATCTTTAGCTGAGTCTCCACACTGCATAGGTGGGAGCCATGAACTTCAATAGCATCTCCTGGGCTGAGAATCCTAATCCATGTCTTGTTTCTCTTTTTCAGTAAGACTCACTTTCAGTATGTAATTGAAGAAAAGAAATGTAGTTTTAAATATACAGTGGGTTTCTTTTTAAGAAATATGAATCAGAAAATATTTAGTTTCTTTTCTTTTTCAGGATTCTTATGAAGTCCTAACAGATGAAAATTTGGAAAGCAAGACCAAATTGACAGAGCAAAGAAATTAATATGGGAAAAGAGAACAATATATTAGCGTGGGGAGGGGAGGGTAGAAAAAACAAGTTTGCTGGCTAATAAGGTGAGATTGTCAAATGTAGTTATGATTTTCAAACACTCGGATACCCCAAATCACAAGCCCATCTCTGACAAAAGCTCTTAATTAAACAGGTCAGTGTGACATCTAGCAGGGGAATGAATGATCACCCAGCACCAACTTGGGTTCACTAATAAAGAAAGAAAACTTAAAGCTTTTAAAATGATTCCTAGACAACTCATGGTAAGAAACACATGAATGTAATATTTGAATTTAATTTAGGCATTTAAGCATAATCTTATGGAACCATAAAACAATGGTTCCTTAAAATTTCTAATTTTACAGGTGATTAGTTAAAACTCACAGAGGTGTCAAGACTTTCCCAAAGTTACATGATTTAATTATGCTAATATATCCTAATATAATTTATTTGATGTTTAAAAACTTAAGTATATAGTAGTATGAAAAAGTAGGCTAATAAGTATTAATGACTATTTTTAAAAGAGGAATTGTAATCTGAATTGGAAGATTTCTAAAGATCAACTAGAGTGTCAGCCTCATCCATACTCTATTTGTTTTTGTCACACTCTAACTAGAACTTCTACCAATACTACTGAAGGCACAGAATTGATAAACAGTTGATAAAATTCTCAGGAATATGCTAATATACAGTTCAGTTAACTGAGCTAAATCCAGCCAAACACATATTTTTGAAATAAAGTTTTACCAAAACACAACCATATTCCAAACTCATTCATTTCTATATTGCCCATAGTTGCTGCATATTATAACAACAAAACTGAGTTGCTGCAATAGAGACAATATGACCCTCAAAACTAAAAATATTTAATATCTGGTTCTTTGCAAAAGTGTTTTCAATACCTGAGCTAGGAGATTATATGAAAAGAAGTTGAAAGGTTTCAATGAAAATACTAATAGGTATAATGTTAACATCTTTATCTTTAACAAAATAATTGCATAAGTACAAGATGAGGGGAAACAAACTATTAGGAAATCATGTAAAAATAAACAAATGTGAACAAACAGCTACTTGCTAACCCAGCTAATTGTCTGAAGATCCAGCATCTACTTAAATGGTGGATGCTATAACAAAAGCATAGTTCTAAAGTCTTTTTAAAAATCCAACAGATTTACCAGACCTTTAGCTCAGTGTGAGCCAATAGTGTAATGTGGCTAGTAAAAAAGATGATAAAATGTCAGGCTGCAATCTTAAGAATTAGGGCATTCAGAAGACGATGGGAGAGACCATTGTGACCCAGTTATTAAGAGGTATTAGACTACTCTATATCCTCCTTACTTGATGATGAAGAACTTCTACTTAGCCAGCCCAGTTATTCAAGGGTTTTATACCAATTCTTATACCTACTGTTGCTAGGACTCATGATACTCCAAGCATACACAATAAAGGAGTAGCTACTTTATCATTGGACTCTCATTACATTTCAATATTTCCTTTTTCTTTAAATATTTTAGAAATTAAAAATAGACTAGATTAGATCATCTCTTCATCTGGTATGCCAGGGTCTTTTCTCCTGGAACCATGTCTGGTCAAAGGCTGAATGCTTCCAAAACAGCTATTACATCACTTCCTTTTGGAAAGTTATCCTAAAAGCTACTCACTAAATAGTTGGGAATGGTTTCCTGAGCTTAGCCAGAATAAACTTAGTTTATTCTGTCTTATGTATACAGATTCTTTGTCCCACCTTAGAATTTCTAGACAATATGGAAGGCATAGTTGATAAGCATTTCATTGACAAAACTGGCAGTTATAAGTTCACACAGAGGTTGGTAAACTGGCTCACAAGCAAAATCCAAGCAAGGGGGGAAAATAGTATGTCTCTTAATACAAGACTCTATACTTACAAATTGGTCAACTCGTCATATTAAAGAGTTTCAGCTTTACCATAAGGATAACTTAACCTGATGTTCTAAATGTATTTGTCAAGCTTACCTTACATTTTGTTAAAAATCCAAAAGTAAAGATAGAATGTTATCTTAACCACAGGAATAAGGGAGCACGTGTTTTAACAAAATTTATTTAAAATCCATATGTATTCTACTAAATAAAAATATCAAAAAGAATACTGGAAAACTGATAAAAGCCTTCCTCAATCATAACTATGAAGACTCTTGGGGTTGGTGCCTTTGTCACAAAGCTCCAATAAGCTCTAAGCATTCCTCAGTGCTCCCTGAAACACCTAAAAGGAAGGATGAGCCAACTGATAAGGGACCATGCCCCATCTCCAGCTTAAGCCTGGCCTGATTTATTTTAGCCTGTTTCATATGCTGAGCTTTTGCCTAAGGTTTCATTCTTACAAGTGAGTGTTTGTAGAATGAAAACCACATTCATAATAAAATCAACATAGTTAAAATTGTCACTGAAGTTATAAATGGTCACTGTGATCCCATAAGCTCTCAATCTTATGACCCTCATCATACCTACCTTCAATCCTGGTGTGCCAGGCTGACCTGGTGAGCCACTGCTTCCCATCATACCCTACATTTTAAAGTGGGAATTTCAAAAGTGATTTAGAGAAAAACATTTTAAAATACTAAATGCATTTCCATGTTACACATTCTCATAATTAATCTACTAAATCATAATGTAGTACCTTCAAACAAAAAATAAAAGCAGCACACTGCAAGACAGAATGAAAGCTAGCAGAGACCTTTTGCTGTTGCTCAAAAGACCAAAAAAGAGCAAAGAAATCTTTAAAAGAAAAATGTGAGGAAATGTTTATTTTTTCTAAACTGTTCAATTTGTCATGGTGGCTAAGAAGTACTTTTCTTCATAGGTATTATCTCAATCAACATTATTTAAAACTTCTATTATCTTGAACAATATTTTAAAAGAATTACAATGTAATACATTTTCTGACTATAATAACCTTTCCTCAAGTTACAAAATTACCACATTTTAAACTAACCATTTGGTTCAAAACAAGACAATGAAAACTACTTTGGCAATTAGACCTGATTTAATTTAGATTCTACTTTGCTATTATGTAGACATGATATGATATCATACATATGCACATATATATATATACACATATATGCTATAAATAGATACACATGCATGTACACACACAAACACTTGGAAAAGGAAATGTGATGTGGAAAATTTTCAAATATTAGAAAGCACGATTTCAGTATGGTCATAAGAAAAATACCATGACACTACTATGCTTTGCTGTCAACTTATGATGTTATTACCACTACAAAACATGAAATTTGTTAGTTCATAGCAAGTGTGTCAAATATTAGAAATGTTATATATAGATATTCTTGAAGGTTAGTGGATAGTAGTTAATTCCTTCATTTTTTTTTAGATAGCTTTTACTGATAACTAAATTTAATTGATTATTTTAATTAATATATGACTTGGTAGTGATGGTGAAAGTAGAGTAAGAGTATTCTATTTTGAAGGGCAGACACTTCTTTAAATCTCCTTAAAACTTGAATTCTCACTTAATGGACATTTTCCTTACTTACTCTAGCATGCAAAATTCACCGAATCTTTCAAATGTCTATTTTTAAGTTTATCTATTTTTCATAATTTAAAGTCATCAATTTTCAATTGTGAAAATGTGAAAATGATCTATCTGTTTTACTTAAAGAAAAAGCTATTAGAGGCAGTTTGATTCATAAATTAAAGTCAACATCATATCTAGCAATAAATTATAATTTCTCTGGAATCTTGCACATATAATTGAATTTTCATAATTTTTAATATCAAACTCATATGTTTCTTCTACTCCTAAAAATTCTAAAACAATTTCTTCACTGGTTTAGAAATGTTTGCATATTACCTCTTCTGAATGCATTATCTTTCATTAATTTAATATATTTATAAATTATTAAAAATGAAAAAAAGAACATTCATTGAGTTTTGTACTTTTTTATGATTCTTGGTATTCTTTTTGGGTTGGGGGAACCAGGGATTGAAATCAGAGGCACTCAACCACTGAGCAACACCTCCAGCCCTATTTTGTATTTTATTTATTTATCTCACTGAGTTGCTTAGTGCCTCACTTTTGCTGAGGCTGGCTTTGAACTTGTGATCCTCCTGCCTCAGCCTCCTGAGTCGCTGGGATTACAGGCATGTGCCACTGTGCCCAGCTAGTATTCTTTTTTAATGAATACCTAGCACATTTGTTTTCTGATTTTTCTACAGTAAGGGCCCTGGGTCTAAAGAAATATTGACACCTCTAGAAAAATGGTAATAAATGTAATATTTTAAATGCAAATGGATGGAATTTGTGGAATTTAAAAATCTCGTATCTTGTGCAGTTTCGTGAACTCTAAAATACAAACTCCTCCTCGTACTTTACTAACTTTACAACTTAGTTATTTTAAATACCCTCATAATAATGATTTTGACCTACTGGCATCCCTGGAGCTCCTTTTTTTCCTAGTGGTCCTGGAGGTCCAATTTCTCCCTAAAAATCAAATACAGACAGACCATATTTTAAAACTTGTACATCAACAATTTATTCTCAGAAATTTTCTACCAATGCACTACAAAATGAAAATTCAATACTAGTCATTCTAATTTTCTGTCTTCCCTTCCTCTGATACTATAGCCAGGTAAAGCAGAAATATCAGGGATTTAATACCTTAGGAACCTGGGTCTAGATTCTGCATAATTGCTGTCTTATAATTTCATTGTGAAATTTGGAATGATATTTGCCATTCTACCAAAGGCAGACCTAATAGCTGAGAGTTGATGAGGTGAGACAAGAAAAAAATTCAAGTGAAAAAATTTCTTATTTATTTTAGAGTTTAAATGCTATGATAGTGAATGAAAATTATTAAAGAAAAACTAGGATATAAAATAACAGGATTTAAACTTTTGGTATTGTGACCAACTAGACACTGAGGGACTCTAAATTCAGACCAAAAATGCTGCAAAAGACATCCTCCATGAGAAAGTGCCTGTCTTTTAAGCAGTAGGGGAAATTTTCAAATATCTCTCATGTTAATAAAATATATGGTTGGAGCTATATCTGTTAACTATTTGGAACTGTGAAGAAATCTTGCCAAAGCTAGAGATGCAGGACCCAAAAGGATGAGTGTTTAAGGGTGCATGCTCAGCTACTGGGAAACAATGCTGGCCAGATATGAGGTGGAAGCAGAAATCTCAATAGCTATGACAACCTCAAACTTTAAAAGTGGGCTAACATGGTATCTGAGGCTACCAGGTGTCAGTGCTCCATTTCCCAGCAAAGCTGACAGGACTCCCATCAGATCAAAATGAAGCAATGAACTCACCATAAAAAATAAAGAAATAGGGGACAGCAAGCCACCCAACTGACAGTTAACAGAATAACAAACAACAAAGTACAAATATTGGAATTTAGAACTACATATGAGCATATAAAATCTTTAAAAATTAAAAATTAGAATCATGAAAAACTATCAGGACTGAAAATATAATAAGACTGTGAAGAACAAAAAGATATGGTTTGAAAAATTAGAACTTCTAAAAGTTAAAAATATAATTGCTTCTAATTTTTTTTAAAAAAGTCAATTGTTGGTTTAAAAAAGATTCAACAGCAGTAAAGGAAGAATATGTACAGTAGAAGACATATCCAGAAACATTCAACCAGAACACAAGACAAAAAAATATGAAAATTGAAGGTGGTATTAAGAGACATAGAGTATAACATTAGAAGGAATAAGATATTCCAGAATAGAGAACAGAGAGAATGAAGTAGAGGTAATATGAATATGAAGATAACAGCTGAACTTTTCCAGAATGAACAGGAATTATTTCATAGAGCCAGAAAGAAAACTGAATTTCCAGCAGGATGAATATAAAGAAGTCCACTTCTAGACACATTGTAGTGAGTTTTGTAACACTAAAAAACAAATAAAATAGCTTGAAAGAATCCAAAAGGAAAGAAAAGATCATTTACCAAAAAAAATGATAATTAAAATGACAGCAATTTTTTATGGTGTTAATTAACAATGGAGATCAGGAGACAATGGAAGGAAGATCTCAATTTATTAGAAGAAAATAATAGTCAACTTTGAGTTGGTATACTGTACAAATTTATCTCTCAAAAATAAGTAAAATTAAGATAATTTATAATTAAATAAAAGCTGAAAAGTTTACTTCCAAGATATTTATACAAAGGAAAAGCTAAAGACAAAATTCAGGAAGAATAAAATTATCTCCAAAAGGTTGTCTTAAAGCACAAGATAGAAAAGTAATCAAGTAAAATAACACACATATGGGTAAATCCAAATTAATATTACCTATATACATAACAAAATAACTTCTGAAATTATATCATATTTAATTTACTGACTATTGCCATTGCTGTAAAAATATATTCTGTGTGAAAGCAAGCATTGCTTCTTCAGTCTTAAAAAGCAGATCGGGAACCACTCCTTCCAACTCTCATTAATACTTGCCTTTTGGCCCATTAATCCTTGGTTTCCAGGAAATCCTGGGATTCCCTAAAAACAAACAAAATAGATTTTAATTTAAAAATTATAGACTGCATCAATAAAGAAGAATCAGTCATAACTGAAATTTTATGTAACTTGCAAATATGTTTACCTGTAAAATATGTATAAATATGTAAATTTGTAAATAATGCATAATTTAAAACTTTTATCATCCATATTACAGCATAAAAGTGTTATCTGCAATAATCCAATTTTGGATAAGAGAAAATTTATGTGATTCAGCATTATATGAACACCTACTAATAGTTAACCTTGAAATAAAGACTTTTAGAAAGAAGAAACTGCAAGGAGGAATTAAATCTTGGTTCTTCTTTCAGATCAACACAAAAGATAAACAGGAAATTTCATATGAACACATCCTAATGATTTATAATAGGTAATGCAAGAAAAACTGTCAATTAATAGGAGTTCAGATTCAGTACAATAGTTCTCAAGGCTCTCCCAATCTCAGCCTTAAAAATTAATGAAATAAAATTATTTCCCCCAACCTGAGTTAAAACGCTCGGAAACCTAACTACATATGTAAAACATGGTAATCTCTCCTTATGATCCCTGCCGGTGCAATCATGAAGAATCTGCACAATTTTGCAGACAGAAAGAAAGAAGCACAAAGAATTCTTTTATATGGCTCAACCTAAAAGTACAAGTTCTCTAGCAAGATTCAAAGAATAACAGTGTTACATATATAAAGATGGATTTAGCACATTTATTAGTGGGAAAGCAATTCAATTATTAAGTCCTTCAATGCATTTACTCAAAATGACCATTTGTCACCCAAAATAAAGATGGTATTAATCAATTTTCATTTCTTATTCACTTTTCTTAGCTCCTTTTCTGATGACATTCCAACTGAAATTAAATAATTAACATTTATTTTTATGAATACATATTGACTCTCTGGCAGCATAGAAAACTGGAAAGCAAGGAAGTTAGACCCCATCAAAATGTCTTTGAAAAACCTCTGCATCATCAAAGATGTACAAGAACAGCAGCACTCTCCAATAATTGAGGGCAGGTAGAGAGTCACCAGTACCCATAAGATCAAATACTTCTACTACATGGAGAGTCTGCCATTATTTTGCTTTTTTTTTCACTTCTTGAGTTTTTGAATGGAATACTGGCCCATGTTTAGCCACAACTGTAATGCAAGATACAAGCACATAATTCTAGTTTTAGAATCTGAACTTGGAATTCAGATAGGTTCCTTTCACGATTCAATGTTATTCATCTCAATTCATTTTCCATTTCACTACACCCTCAGAGAACAAAAGTTGTATCTGAGTAATGCCTATCAAAAGGGACTCAAAATCTAATTGACAAATTTTTATAAACATACTAGAGAATAAAAAAATATAAATTGAAATTTTAAACATTAGAAAGCACAAACACATTATACCCCAAAAGCTTTTTAAAATATAAAGTAAAAATAAATCATTGAGTTATAAGGAAAACAGATGGAATTGAGTTTAGTTCTTCTAAGATAAAAAAATGCATATTTTCTATACAATCAATTATCAAAAACATTGTTCAAAATAAGGCCATGATTTGATGAGAAGCCACTCTTCCTGAAAACACACACAAAATACCCACACATGTAAATTTACTGTAAGCTTAGATTAAGTTCTGAATTGAATTAAAATCTGTCTGTAAAACATTATCAGGAACAAAATGACTGCATGGTGTTTTACACTGGAAAATTGGTGCAATGTTTTCAATGAGATGTCCCCTGGCCCCCAGAACCCCTAAACGGGACATAAAGTTGTCCATGATACTGTCAGACATGAGCAGCTGAATTCCTTGCCACCTACAGTTCTTTATTACTTAGGGTTACTGTCACTATTCAAATATCTGTGTCCTTCTATCATCTATGATGTTAATAGGGATTATTTATATATAACCTGACTCTATTGTTGATTCTGCATCCAAAGTCAGTCTCTTCACATCTCTGAAGAACTATAGTTATGCCCAAACATCCAAGAACAGTACCCTGTCTTTCACCTCCCAGGAACCCTTGAGAACCCATTTCCCTACAGTTCTTTCCCTGGATTTGACACTCTTTTATCTGATATCTTCTAATATTGAACTACATTAGCACATAGCCACACACCTCAAATCTTTTCAACATATCAGGTATTGAGATTATTCGGGGAAGATTCCAGATAAGAAAAAAATTCCCTTATTGTCTGTGCTCTCAAAAAATGATATACATTTCATAGAAACGGTCAGAATGTTTTCTATAAACAAATATGCTAAAAATATTACTTATTTTAAAAATACCAAGTAAAAGTATAAACTATTATATATTAAAACAATGTAAAGTTTATTTAAGCAAATTTTGGCAGAACTAATATTATAAGAACACATAGAAATAGAATATTGCTGAGAAAGAGTTTCACCAGGAGAACTGAAATCATTCAGAGCTATATTAGTTAATAAAACTCTCCGAGGTAATATTTTCCTGGGTTCCAAATATGTGTACTAAAATATACAAGACTTTGCCAGATTTATATTACCAGAAATATTATTTAAAACCAGTTCGTTAATCCAAAAGTATTTAGTGACAATTACTTCATGCAAATGTTTTTCCAAGAAAACCATTTTATATTTTATTTTCAGCCTGTGTGGTTTTGGGTCCAGACAACTGTGAAAATGTTTAAGTATAGACAGAAACAAGTACTTCATTTGGTAAGAAAAAGTGGACATGTTTCCTTCCCTACTCTGATTGTAGTTTGGGTTTGAAGAAGAGCAGAAAGTCAACTGGAAAATCTGCATACTGCTGTGGTGAAAGAATGTTGACAAGAGAACATTTCTAGAAGCTTCTCTGTAACCATTTAAACCATTACTATGTACCAAATAAGTCACTGTGAAGAGAAACATGTATTTTAGAACAGTCTGGCCTCTATTTCCTAGAAGCTCTTTTATAATGAAGATGATGTGTCCATTATGCATTACTTAGAAAACACAAAATATCACATGATACTTTCCCTCATGCAATGATGTATTTACCTTACCCCTGATATTGAACCATCTTGGACCAAACTTGCTTTTAATAACATAATATTTTCAATCCACTAAACCAGATATAATCCACTTTTCTACACACTGGTAGAGATACTTAATATTGTAGTTATCAAAATATTAGAAACGTATTGCATATTTTATTCTTTGCATCAAGAAGGCGCCAATAAAGGAAAAGGACATATGTTGTAAGTCTCATTCTTATTAGATGAAAAGATTAGAAAATGATTATTGATAAAGAGTAGAGTGGGAAAGAATGAAGCAGTTAAATGTGTGGATGCTGGACTCAGCCAACTCATTTCCCAGTGGCTGATGGACCCCAGCTAAGTGACTCTTCACTTAGCTGTGATGTCTCAGCATCCCCATTTTATACATGGAGAAAATAATAGAATTTACCTCACAAGGCTGGCACATTCTATTAGTTAACTTTCACAAGTGAAGTCCTAGCTCAGTGCTGGCACTAGAATGAACCAATTTTATCACTGTCTCCAGAGCTCCTCCCTAACCTTTAAAAATTGTGAAATAAACGAAGTCAATTCTTTTCCATGTCTCAAAATTTTGTCCTCCATTTTTTAAAAATATATATTTGGTTGTAGATGGATACACTACCTTTATTTTTTGTTTATTTTAGTTTTATGTGGTGCTGGGGATCGAACCCAGGGCCTCACACGTGCTAGGGAAGTGCTCTACCACTGAGCTACAACCCCAGCCCCCTCTTTCTCCATTTTGAGGGTAACTGTGTGTGTGTGTTTCACCTTTACACTTTGCCTTTCCCTATTCTCATTTTCCAAGGTTTCCATAGCATACAGATGACTCTGGCAATCTACCATTTCCCACTGGGGGGCACCAACAAGCCGACATTGCTCTGTATAGTTTTGCATTTTTATGTGTGGGTGACTTTGATTATATAATACTACAATGATTTTTGCTTTGCAAATATTTAATAATTTCATCACCACTTTTTCAGAAGAATATGATTGAGATTTTGAAATATGTGTGTAGTTGAGCCCCACAGTATTTTTCAATTCCTTTATTTCCACAGTAACTGACAGAACATTGTGAATGATACACAACAGATTGCTCTGTGGTAAGATAACTATAAAGAAAAGTAACTCACAATCACAGTTGCCAGACCTAAAAGAAACCAACATACAAGTACTTGCAATAAACCCTTAATAAGGAGATTGCTGGTTTTACTACTCCCACATTATTCTCTAATTAATGTCTAAGGGGAAAAAAATAATAATCTAGACGGACTTACTCCAGTCCATAGGTCTGAACCCACACAGAACTGGTCCCAAATTGTCAATATTTGGGGGCTACTCATGTTTATATACATGAGAAAGTGTCACCAATTTGACATTATATGTTGTAGGAAGAGGCCAAGGATATCATAGGAAGGAAAGGCTATTTGTATTTTGCAAAGTTACTTCCAGTTTTGGCATGACTCTTCCATACCTCAAGGCAGTTCTACAATTTTTAAATATCAAGAAGATAGTCTAAACAATGTTACTGTTACATAACTGTTGTTTTTAAGGTCAGGACAAAAATACAAATGTTTCCTAAATTAAAATAACATACCTAAAAACACAAAGAAGGCCACTGGTGGAGGAAAGGACAGGATTGAGAGCCTGGGGGATAATGTATGCACTGCCACATCATGGGAAAATCATGTCACTGTCCCAAGCCCAAAAAGTCCAGAAAAATCACCTGACCCTTTATGTCAGTGAGTAAAAGGAAATGCATACGAAAAACATCAGTGAGTTACAAGGAACTTGTACAAAGAGACAAAAAAAAAAAAAAAAAAAAAAAAAAAAACACTGAAAATTGATACCGTTTTGAAAGAAAATATTCCAAACAATACCAGAGCTGTTTTAAAATGGGCTCAACCCTCTGAAAACCTGAAAAGGGCAGATCACAACTGTCACTGTGTAATTCAAAACAAATTATAGAAAGCTTATCACTAAGAAGAAAACCAAAATTGGATTTTTTCAGAGGCCTTTATAGCTGACTTACTTGTAGAATAGCAGTTACACACCATTTTCCTGAGAAATCTAAAAAATGTATTAATTATTCAAAATATCAAATAAGATACACATTATCAAACATAAAGTACTTTAAAACACCAAATCAAGGGTGAAGGTAGTGTGATGAAGAAAATAAACTAATGAATCAATTTTAACCTTAACTTATACAATAAAAAAAGTGAATGGCTAAATTTTTGAAAATTATATCTAATTTCTCATCTTCTGGGCATTTTTACTTATAACCTCACATTTTCAAGTATATTTGTTACTCCACCTAAATCCTTTCACTGCTTCATTGTTTGAGTCCATAGTGAATTTTATTATGCTTATTTGGTAGATATCCCCATCTTCCTATTGAAAAATTAGACTAATGAGCATTAACTAGAAATAAAAACATTTAAAGGAAATAGAAATTTAAAGGAAATTACACTAGTTCTCTATTGATCCATTAGAAAAAAAAAACAACTGCATTTAGTGACTTAGAAACACAAAGTTGCTGTCTTACAATGGTGTGAGTCAGAATTTGAAGGAGTCAGCAGGGCTGTGCTACCTTCTGAAGTCTACAGGCAAGAGGTAGTTTAGTTTCCTGACCCTGCTGGTTATTGGTATAAATCAGTTCCTTGCAGTTGTGGGGCCAAGGACCCCACTTTCTTGTTGTCTGTAAGCTGAGAGCCATTCCCAGCTTCCAGAGGCTGCCAGACCCTTCAGCTAATGGCCTCATTGCTCCATCTTCAAAGTCAGCAATGGGGCATCAGGTTCTTCTCAAGTCACATCTCTTTGACACATTCCTCTTCTGCATTTTTCCAGTTTTAGTCATCTATGATTGACAAACCAGGAAAATATCCCCTATCTCAAGGTCATTAATCTTAATCACATCTGCAAAATCCCTTTCCACATAAGGCAACATGTTTACAAGTTCCAAGGATTATGATGTGCATATCTTTATGCAGGAGAGGAGAGGGTATCATTATTTTGTCTACCACAAAAATTTCTAATATCAAAGGGTCTGATAGTTTCTATGCAATTTAAACTCTCTTAAAAAGATGGAAGATAATGTAAATTCAAATTATGAGGCTACCAATACTAAAACCAATAAAAAAAAAGATAGATATCTACAAATTGATTGAATTTGTTAATATAACCATAACATGTAAATCATGTAATAGTGATTAGACCAATCAGGACTAAGTAGGCTTTGTTTAAAAATACAAGGAGAGTTTCACATTAAGAAACAAATCCAACATCACCCCCATCCCTGCACTTCCTCCCTCCTTTGTATATTATGTGCATGTATGAATATGTAACAAATCCCATCAGTATGTACAACTATAATGCACCAATAAAAAATGTGGGAAAAGAAAAAAGTAATAAATCCACATAATACACTATGCTCTTTATTGATTACTATGTTAATAACTTATAGAAGAAACATCCAAAATCATGTCACAAGATACTAAAAATGCATCTTGTCAAATATTTCATGTAGTATTTGTGGAATCTCTCTCAATAATCTAGGAATAGAACTTTGTAAACCAAAATCTGAATAAATAAAAATATAAATATTTGGGGAAACATTAGGCATTTCTGATTAAATTTAGAAATAAAGCATAGACTATGTTTTTAAACTAGCAATTCCCCTTATAAGTATATATCTTTCAGGGAAAACTTTGCATAAGTATGCAGGAGTATATGTATCATCAATAGGATGAAATATAACCGTGCTATAGATAAAATGAAATGAGATTTTATATTTGTCTTATAGCCTGATATAGTAAAATGTCCATATCATATAAAGTCAAATAAAAGTTTCAATGAAATCATTTTTTTCTTTTAGAAATGTGTATGGCTGGGTGGGGTGCAATGGTGTACACCTGTAATCCCAGCAGCTCGGGAGGCTGAGGCAGGTGGATCACAAAGTTCAAAGCCAGCCTCAGCAACTTAGTGAGTTCCTAAGCAACTTAGCTAGACCCTGTTTCAAAACTTAAAAAAAAAAAAAAAAAAAAAAAAAAAAAAAAAAAAAAAAAAAAAAATTAAAAGGGCTGAGGATGTGGTTCAGCGTTTAGGTAGCCTTGGATGCAATCCCTGGTACAACAAAAAGAAAAAAGAAGAAAAAGAAATGTGTATGTATTTTTGTGTATGTATTTTTGTTCATATATTTGCATGTGCAAAGAAAAAGTTTGGAAATAATCTTGTTAAAAGGATAACAGTTGTAACGTATAGGAATGGGATTGAGGTAAATGTTGGCCAACTTTAAAATTCACATGACAATTTCTGTACTTTTTGAGTACTTAAATAGATAAAAGGTACAATGATAAAAATAATAAAATCATGCAAGTAATTAATGTAATGAGATGTAATAATTTATATAATAAAATGGCCCTTACAATTCTCTTATCAAATTCTCATAGTATATCTAAAGAATTTTTTACCTTACATATAAGTCATCCAAAATTTTTTTCAAAATGTTGGACTTTCAAAATAAAAAATGGAAGGCTTCAAAGGTTGCGGCTGTCATCTGGTAAAGAAACTTAGACCAACAAAAAGAAAGGTTGCTGTAGACTCAAAGATCTATGTGGGTCAATCTTAATACAATTAAATTGCTGTGACCTCAGAGAGTATCACACTTGATTAATTTTCCTGTATCAGTAGGTTATTCTTGCAAATAAGTTTCACACATCGCTAAGTATACTGTGTTGCCCAAAGGCATCAGTATTTCTTAGAGAAGGAAAACACTATCATTAAGATGTACTTTCTTATATATACTTTGTATACAAGTAGTTGCATGTAAAAAGATGATATACTTGTGCATTATGAATAAGTAAATAAATAATCTTAAAAAAAAGAAGTACTTTCTTCAAGAGAAGAGTTAAGAATTTGGCATTTTTATTCCTCTGCTAGGCGAGCGCTTTCAGCCCAGAATTTGGCTCTTGTAATTTCAAATAAAACTTCTTTCCAATTACAAATAGTTACATAGAAAAGATAAATTTTCAAATAAATGTTTTAATACTTAGTGATTTTCAAATTATGATATTCGAAAGTATTTCTTAAAAATGAAAAAAATAATCAGTGTCACAGACACAGTTTCAAAATTTAAAGCCCATGATATTACTTCATAAAGTTGTTTGATGGTAGTCCAGTTTACTATGCCAATGATATTTACATGACTTTAGATAGGAAAGAATCAAGCAAATCCATAATTAAACCTGGTGGGGCTTTATTAACTTTTACAGACAATGGCCAACATTTGCTTGGTATGATTAAATAAAACAATATGTTTTCACAGTTACTACAATGACAAATGTCATATTTTGGGAGACAAAATTGCTGCAGATTTTGCTTGCAAATTTAATCATTGCTATAGTTAAGGTGGACATTCACATAACTTAGTTTAGATAAGGCCTATTTCAAAATGCATTCTAAGAATTATTCTCAATCTGGTTTAAAAGAATAATCAGTCGAATAAGCCAGGGATTATTACAATGGTAAAGAGAAGTGAATTTTTAAATATTATATCATCTAAGTTGTTAAAAGCAGTTTGTCTTCACACCAAGTGCTATGTGAAATTCCTAACAGCAGATATGAGTTTCACGTTAAAGTTGGTTCATTCAACACATACCAAGGATGTGCCATACCCAGAGCCTGAAAGAGGGGTGGAAAAAAGTATTACAAATCTGTACAAAAAATATTTAAAAATCATACCACACAACTACAAATCTAATAAGAACAACAATAGAACTATGGGGTGTTCTCCCTTTACCTTTCTTCCCAATCTAAATAAAAAACACTATCAAGTGGGCAAATAACCATCTCTACATGACTAGTTTAATAAGTACGTTGCACCACATGGGAAATCACTATGGCAAGTCTACATTAACTTTCCCCAAGAATTTTATAAATGTTTTCTGGCTTTATACATAAAAAATAATATGTCAAATAATCAGACCACAGAAAAGGTAATTAAACAAAAGATCTACTTGTCTCTTAAGTAAATGATGACTTGGAACATCTTAGCAGCTAATATTACACCATAGAGACAACCATAACATGTGGGTTAGCAAGAATGTGAAAGGCATGAGGAAAGGAAACAACAGAAGACTCCATGAGCTCCTGTTCTCAAACATGCTGCTGTGAAACCCATCTGTTTGTTCTGGGAAATATGAGACAACAAACATTTCCATAATCAAAAGGCAAAAGAGATATTAAGGATTTAAGTAAGAATTATGAGCTCACCTTCACAGATCCAGAACACGTGCATCCTTTATCCTCGTGGAACTCCAAGGGTCTCAGCTCAGACAGTGGAACCGAATCCCTGCCTACAAATCTTCACCATGAGCCAAAAAGTTCCCTGTCCAAAAGGGTCTGGCTGGTGAGCAGAGAATGAGCAAGTATTTAGCTCAGACTTCCTGATGAAAAATGTTAATCTAAATACAACAAGGAAGGAACACCAGGACAAGAATAGCTATGATGAATTAGCAATAGGAATTCTGATACAGTGGTCATTTGATTGGCATCAATGGGCCAAAGCAAATTTGGTCAACATGACATGACAGTTTGGTCTAAAAAGTTAATTGAGTTGAAAATGAAAGTTCTTCTTTGGGCTAAAAGTTAGTTTAGTTGAAAATGAGTGTTTATTATTATTATTATTCAACTAGTGGTACTTTGGGTTTACTGCTGTCCTCATGTTGCTGGTTTCTAACTATCTACTGAGCTACCTAAGGTAAAATCATGCTGATTTTGTGAAAAGTCTGGAAAACACACTTCTAGTATTTGAAGATTTTTAAAAACAACATGATTGTCCTTCATTCCTTGATATAAAAATTAAAATGTAGTCTGGCAAGCTTAGCATCTTTAAAAAAAATAAATGCTCATGGGAGCCAATAAGATACAGTTAAGCAACAATAGACATCAAAGAGCCACTTGTGGGAGTGAAACTCAAAGCAACTGAAAGTTGATTAAACTTTATGATGTTTGTCCACGTAGATTTTTTTTGGAATATATTCATAAATTATTATATTCCTTAACTATGATTTATATACTTAGTACATTAAAAATCACACATTTAAATTATCTTAACTTTGCAATACCAAGAATACTACAATAAAATATGAACAAAAATATGTGTATTACTAAATACAATAATGTAAATATACAGAAAATGAAAAATGGACAATTTTTTAAAAATTAATTTAACATAATTGATAGTGCACATAATATTGATGACCACAAAGTCCTGCTTTTAAACAAATTGTCATTTAAACCAAGTTGTTTTTTGATTTGCTATAAACCTGATTTTTTGTTTTGTTTTGTTTTTTTTTTTTCTTTGAGACAGGGCCTCAACTCAGTGAGGCTGACTCTAAATAAAATACACAAAAATTTAAAAATAGGGCTAGGGATATGATTCAGTGGTTGAGTGCCCCTGAGTTCAATCCCTGGTACCTGCCACCCCCACACACAAAAAAAAAGATTTTGCAATACATATTTATGTGCATGTTTATACAAGTTGATTGCATAAAATGATTGTTAAGGATTAGACTATACGAAAAGACGATATACTAGTTTCCTAATGGCTGCTGTAACAGATTACCATGAATTTGGTAGATTAAAATAATAGATTTTATTCACTTACAATTCAGAAGTCCAGAAGTCTACATTCAAAGTTTTAATAGGGCTGCACTCCCCCCAGAGGCTCTTGAGGAAGAACCCATTGCTTACTCTTTGAACTTCTGGTAGTTACCAACATCCCATGACTCATTCACTCCAATCTCAGCCACCATGATCATCACATTGATCCTTCCTCTTCTGTATGTGAAAATTTCCCTTGTCTCATTGTCACAGAAACACCTATGATATGATGATATTTAGGGTCCACTGGGATAAGCCAGTATAATCTCCCTATTGTAAGGTGCTTCATTTAATCCTATCTACATAGTCACTTTTTTTTTTTTTTTCAAGTAAGGTAAATTATCAGGTTTCAGGGGTAAGGAAATGATATCTTAAGTGGGGTGTACAATTTTCAAACTAACACAGTCCACCCTCTGACCCTAAAGATTCAAATCTACCTCAACCCAAATAGCCCCCAAAAGTCTCAACTCATTATTGTGAAGTTCAAATTCTTATCTAAACAAAATCGGCTCAAACGCAATTTCTTTCATTTTATAAATCAGGTAAGGGTGTGATATATCCTGGAACAAAGTCCCCTTTCCATTTGTAAGCCTGTAGACTAGAAAGCAAGTTATTTACTTCTAAATTACAATGTTGAGATAGTGTAGGATGACAGTTGTAGACATCCCCATTCCAAAAGAAGAAAAATAGAAGGAAGAAAGGAGTCACTGGTTTCTAGCAATTTTAACATCCAGCAGGAGAAATTCCATCAGATTTTAAGGCCTGGAGATAGTAGTCTAGGCATAAGGATCTGCCCTCTGTGCCTGTGACTTGCATCTTGAAATCACTATTTTTCTTGAAGGGTAACACATATGACAGCTGAGTAGTTTATATGATTGCTTCCTGCCTACAGGATTTGGGGAGTCCAACAACCTTCCTTCATTTTGTTCTGTCTCCATGCCATCCAGTCCAAATTGTATTTCTGCTGATATCAGATTCTTAAAATGTGTAGTTCTCCTATATCTCTCATGGGGATTCATGCAATTAGACAAGAGGCTCTTCCACAAGTCTTTCATGGATAATTTCATCTTTATTCAGGAATTCTACTGGGATGGTTGAGAAAATACAGGAGGCATACTCCTAATCTATTTAGGACCAGTAAAAGTTTGTTTAACCATGTCTTAGCCTTTTACCAGCATGCTTTTCTAACAGCAAATCTACCAATTTTAATATCTTCTGCAGTAGAGATAAACTGAAACATTCCCAAATCATCAAGTGCTGGTTCTGAGTTTTTTTCCCTCAACTTATCCTTTTCTCCTCCCACTTTACTACAAGCAGCAAAAAGAAATCAAGCCATACCTTCATCACTTTTCTTGGAAATCTCCTTGGCTAAATATTCACCAAAAAGTTCTGCTTTCTAACACAACTACAGTCCAGAGATCTACTGCAAAGAATTAGCTTATGCAATTGTGGGGACTGGTTAAGAAACTACCAAATCCACAAGATGAGCCATGAAGAGGGGCTGTTGAATTATATTGAACTACATTATTTATTTACTTTCGGAAAGGGGTCTCACTATGTTAGCTAGGCTGGTCTCAAACTCCTGGACTCAAGTGATCCACTCTCCTGAGCCTCCCAAGTGCTGAGGCTACAGGCATGTGATCCACTATTTCTTATTAAAATTTTTATTAATATTCATTTTTAATGAATCTATCCTAAGTACTCAAAGATATAGATTACCTGTTCAAATGTCTTTATTATTATCTATCTAGATATGTTCTATTTCAAAATGCCTTAAGTGATCCCTGGCTAAAACAATTCTTCTTGTTCTATTCTGGGTATTGCTTTGTGTTTCTCTGCCTTCATCCATGCACTAAGACGTTGAGAATCATCTCTTACCCACATCTGATTGATCCTCAAGCCCTGCTAATACTGCTTTAAGTCCATTTCAAATCAGTCCGTTCTCTCACTCCAATCCTGAAAGTTCTTGCCTTGGTTGGTACTAAAGGTGACAGAGCTCAGCTAGACTGCTGCCAGGCTTTGTCCTCTCTTGACCCACCACGACTTCCTATTTGTTGTTGGAATTTTTCTAAAACTGAAACCTGACCAGCTCACTTCCCTACATAAAACTTCTGACTGGCTCCCAATACTTCAACACTTTTTGGAGACTTAACACCAATTGACTCAGACAAAATGCCCTCCATGATCTGACCCATACCTACACCTACAACTTCATCTACTTCTATCCCTTCCAGTCTGTCACCCCAGTCAGCCTGAACTAGCCTCAGCTCTTCTCAGAGTATCATGCCTTCTTTTACTTCTATGTTTTGGAACATGCTAAATGCTCCTGCTTTGCCAATTTAACACAGCTAGACAACTCCTATTTATCTTCCAAACTTTGGAATGCACCATGTACAATGTAAATAGATGAACTACACTGTATGTGAATTTTATCTATTAAAGGTATTATTTTAAAGAAGGAACACATCCCTTTCAGTGATAACTACATTTACACTTATGCACACCTTCTACAATTTTTCAAGACCCTGTGCCTAGTTCTATAGCATCCATGCCAGGTTGTCATCTATTGGCTCATCTGACTTTTTGAAGGAAGAGTCTAATGTTCATGTTCTCCTGAGTTAGTATAGTATTTAGCACAAAGTAGGTACTCAGTAAATGCTTTTTGAATGAATAACTGATAATTGATGTGATCCTTAAATACAGTAATTCAAGGCTGAAGCCAATTATAATTAAAGTAGCAAATGTTCAAATCTAGGTTGTGGTTAACTGGGTTGAAATTAATTGGGTATAAATTGCCACTTATAAAATAAATTGCTTTTAGGATTCAATTGTTTTTTTAAGAATAATCAATACGAGCCTTAAATTTCAAAGAACTGGAGTGTAAATGACTTGTAATTCAAAGCTATATAATCATTTCCGGATGGAATACAGTCTTTGCCCTCAGTTTGAATTCCAGGAGATGGTGTTCATATGTATCAATTTGCTTACAGGAATGAATCACTATCACACTGCCATAAGCTGTGTTTAATTAGCCTTAAAGCATTTTCTACGAGCTTCTGTCCTTCCAATTTAAGCTCCATTAATTTTCTTGGCTGCCACATTGCAGAACAAATATATTGAACATGTCCTTTTTAGTCGGGCCAAATCATTCATTACAAATCCTTAAAATGAGTATTCACAGGAACGGGAGTCTTCATTTCTTTGGATCACAAAACAAATAAACATTAGGGGGGTTTGTTTGTTTGTTTTCAAAACCTTTCCACAAATGGCAAAGATCAATTTTTGCAGCCTAACATTTCTAACAACCATTTTTCATGAATTGTCAAAATAACAGAATAGCTTACAATGCTACACATTCTTATTTGGAAATGATTACAGACCAGAAAGATTATAGCCAGACATTGGCAAAATTTAGACGCATCATCTATTCATTGCTTTCCCAACAGACTATGGTTTCTGGCTTAGAAAACCTGACTTCCTTTTTGCCATTCATCAGGAGAGAGAGGGGAGCTGGAGGAAAAGGATAAGGGATCCTTCTCCTGCCTTCCCTTCCGGCAAGCTGGCTTGAGAGAGTTGCTAAGAATCTCATTCAGTAACTCCCAGTTTTCTGTCTACTTGGTTTAGAAGGAGAGATTGCATCTAAATAACCACTATGCCATTCTGATCATTTCCTGCCTTAGTCCCTTGTTGGCCTATCTTTTTGAACATCCTAATTTCATTTCTGTCTTGTTTATCCTTTGACCATCTGTTATCCCCACTAGGTTGTAAGCCTTTGAGAGGCAGTCCCTATGATTCTCACTCAAACATCAGAAGAATGCAGCAAATGTTGGTAGGAAGCAAGAAAAGAAGTGAAAACTTAAAATCAGAAGAGCCACGTTGCTTTTGCTGGCAATTTATTCTAGTGCAAAAGCTCTAGACAAGGATAAGGCTTGGGGGGGGGGGGGGGGGGGAGTGGGAGCATGCAGGGCAAGAGCACATGCAGACCAGGACAGCTTCTGGCTAAAGTGAGGTATGGGCAGCCGGAGGGAAGGAAGCAACACTAATCACCCTCATTTCCCATTTAATAATCTTTCCTCTTTTCTAGTTTTATTAAAAATTATTAAAACTTTTTTATTTTCAAAGTACATTCTCCTCATTATATTATGGCTTACATAGATTTGCTGGTCTTCCCATTATAGCATTATTTATATGGGAAAATGGGCTGTAGATTCCAAATAACTAACCCACAAACATTTAGAACATGGTTGCTTCATAGGCTATAACCTGATTCTCAGCAACCCCCTCCCCTGTCTGTCTCTATATTTGCTTCTCTACATATTTTTCTATTCATATTCTTTTTGAGAAAAAAAAAAGAACAAAATAGTCACACCCAAGCTTAGTTTTATCTTCAATAATGATGATTATGTCTCAGGTATACTAATCCAAACTCTCTGTAACGAACTCACTCTTCCTGTTAACACTCTGGTTGAGGCCTTGTACCCCAGACCTAGTCTGTCAAAATGGCCCAGGAATTGTTGCTCTTATTCCAGTCTCTTCTTTTTCATCCACTGTATGGATGAAAAACTCATAAACTGTCTCTAAAGCACTTCTTAGATGGGGTAGTGGCAAGGGCAATTTGGATGCTATATCTCCTAAATCAAGCAGACAGTCCTATCTACCTTTCTAGTTTTCTTACTACCCAAGCTGGATGCTTCTCTACAGCCTTAGGGCCTTTTTAAGATGATTTCATGGTTGCTTGGACACATCTGTAACCATGGCACCTGTGTGTTTTCACTCATGTTAGTCCTCTCTCTTCCTTCCATTCTAGCCATCCTTTCATGACCAAATCTCGCCCCAAATCCTTGCTAAAAATTTCTCAACCATCCAAAATGCAGTATTATCTTCTACTGCCTCTTCAGCACTTAGGGCTGACCCCATGCATTTGTACAATGTTTTCACAATTTTTTTTGGGGGGGGGGGTTCCTAGGAAAGACTCACAACAAAACTATGAAGACGGCATTGTAAGCACAATTTAGATGAAGAAGGTGTTCAGAGGCATGAACTTGACTTACAGGGCTTACACAGCTTGAACATGGCAGAGATTGGCTTTTAAACCCTGGTCTTTTGGGTCCATGTCAAGTTCATACACAGCAGTGATGACAAACAGCCTTAAGTTGGGTATCATTTACATCCTTTATTTCAAGTCTTCCAAATTATATTATATGCTTCATAAAGGCAGTAGCTCTGTATGGAACTGGATCCAGTGCAATATAATACTCACAAATGAGAATTCAGTAAAATTTGAGTAATTCCAAGAGTAATCAATCCCTCTACCTTGTTTAAGACATCTTGGCAATTTCTCTCTCCATCTATGTCTTATCTACATTTAGATTCTGAACTCTCAACACTTTGTGATAAATGCTACATAAATAATATCTAGCTATCATTTCACTTCTTGATCTAGGTTCCCCCAAAGCAGATACAAGTTTCCGGAGGATAGATATATTTGGTGATTAAAATGAGATCTACTGGTATTTAAATGTTGGCCATGAGTTTTAGGTATAAAAGGGGGGCAGCAATCTGTATTTCCAAAACCCATCTAAAGTTAAAGAGTTATCTAGGATACTTGCTAAAAAGCTAGGATTCAGTCAGTACTCTCTTAATCATGGCTCTGTACTCCTTTTATTGAAGACACAATCCCTGACAGCCTGCTATGAAAAAACAGACATGTGGCAAAGCAACACTGACTAAGAACATGATGTTTACCGATGGCTTATCTGGGCCTGAGCATTTGTGGTCATGATTCATACCCCATACAACATTCTTCCTGGTTTATGAAAGAGGATTCGATCTTTCAGTATGGTACAGTGTTCCACAAACCCTTCTACAACATCCAAACTCTGCAAGTCAGTGAATAAGAACAGGGTATCTGAGGGAAGAAATTAGATATCATGAAATAGGATTTCACGACCTGTCAAGAAGGTACTCACAGGCTCTCCCCGTGGTCCATCCTGCCCTGGTGCACCTGGGGATCCTGCTTCTCCCTGTAAATGATTTAATTAAAAGAAAATTCCATTTTCAAGTTGACTTACTAAAATATCATTATATCTTAAAAATTACATATTAAAGCATGCTAGACACAAATGAAAATAAGAATTACTTCTGGATTATTGATAATAAATTTTCCTGACATCAAATAACCTTTTCAAAAGTTCATAAAGTGACTATATATAAACATCAAAAATTTATACATGGTGGCAGATAATTAAATTATAAAATAACTGTGAGCCTGTTTAGTAATTATTAGGAGAACAGATATCCTTATCTTCAATGTGAATGTGACCAATGTTCTATATTAGTCCTTTTCATATTTATTTTGATCTTAATCTTTACTTTAAAAATGTTATCCTACTAGACCTAATTTGATGTTGCCTTCCAAGAGTTGCATTTTAATATCTAAATAAAACTTTCATTATAAATGGAGTTACTTATAAGTTATTACTTGAAATTATCTGGCCCATTAATGCAGTATTTACCTATTCAAAATAAATATGTAAAATGTATACTTCTAGGTAACCATCAATACTTTTTAATACTTTTCAGTTATATACCTTTGCATTATTATGCTCAGATTATTTAAGCATGTTATTTTATATCTACCTTCTGTTATGCTAAAAAATTTCCCACATGAATGAATTGCTAATATATACAAAGAATCTAACACCCTACCTAATAAAACAATAAGCATGAGCTGAATATAATCCTAAATGCATAGTACCCACAGATTAATAAAGCTAAACTGTTTGAATAAAATTAGAGCAGTAGAGGAGCTTCATGAAATTGACACTCCAACATCTAGAATGTTTCAAACTAACAGTAAGAGTAGTAAGAGTCATAATTTTGCTTCTGTCCAACCAAGTACTGCATCACAAGCCAAGTTCCCTGTGAGCAGTTATTCCACACCCGTTTCACACCAAAGAGACTATTCCAACCTCAGTGAATAGAGAGTAAGAACTAAAGCATTGTTCTTACAAATGTCTCAAATACCGGCACTGAAACAGGGTTAAGGTGGAAAGAGCCTCAGAATATATACAGAAAAGCATATTCCAACTTTATTTTCATAGTTCCACTTTCTAATTTCCCCAAATTGTAGAAAATGAAGCAAACTTAACAGACATAATCAGCACTTAGAAGAAAATTTAAACATATCACCTTGTATAAACTATGATTCTCTCACTTCTATGAATTCTTACATTTCATTAACACAGTGAAATATCAACCAAAGACAAATATTTTATCTGTTCCACTTTTATTTACAAACACCAGATGACAGTTGAGGACAAAAGCACAAAGAATGTTTCCCTGTAGATTCTCTGCAGTTCCAATGGTCCTACAGAAAAGCTTATGAAAAATTTCAGACAAAGTAAAAGAGTATGTTGACTCCTTTTAGTTTGAGAGCTTTATTTTTAAAAAGCCTGAAAAATTAGAGACAAGGGTCATAAAAGGTCCTAAATACTATAGAGGAATGATACAATGTCTTTATCTGAACTCAACTCTACCAATAATAAGGAGGAATCATCCAAGTCACTGGTTTTCAAATATGGTCCTCAGACCAGCTAGATCTGGCTCACTAGCTTCTTTCTCTATAGGGGAACTTCTTCAAAATGCAAAATTTCACTTTGCAGAAGGTGCTGATACTGCTTGAGACCACATTTTGGGAGCTATAGCTCTGGTCCAGATTTCAAGATAGACTTGCAGATCCTTTCTGCTCTCATAAATCCCTCTCTTTTATGAACTGTTGCATTGTATAGCTGTACACTTAGTGCTAAATGTTATGATGGCCAGATTGTTCAGCAGGAGTCTTGTTTACATGAGTGCTGTTTTCCTGATTTGCATTTGTTAAAGGCAAGAAACTTATCTTACATTATTTTTTTTAATTGCCTACCATGCTTGAAATAGCCTCAAACATAAGACTATATGTTCTCTTCCTTACAATCACTGGAGCATAACAGGGAAGGAGCAATTGACTATTTATTTGTAAGTGCTCAATTTCAAGGGAATAAAAGAAATGAAAAAAAAATCTATGGCTAGAGTTATAGCATTTGCTGTTGGAAAATTATGCAGATTAGTTATCATATGGCAATAGCCAGTGATCTTAACCTAAGATTATTTTCATTCTTTTAATAATGTATTTTAACAATGTTTCAATAGGATATGAAAAGATAATTTGGCCCTTTACCCTAAAAAAAAAAAAATGTAATACACAACTAGCCTAGGAAATTCAGTATTACACCCAGAACTTAACCTGAACACTTGACCAACTTCATGACCTGGAAAACCTGGTACAGGTCAGTTTGTTTGGTTTATGGAAAAAGAATAAAACACTGCTCCACCTCTGACTTATTTTTCTATTCTATCATTAACTTCCTTTTTGAAATAAAATAATTTAGAAACTGTCATGTTTAACATTTTCCCTCAGTTTAATTTCTACAGCTAATGTCTAAGATGATTTATTCCACAACAGACCAGTTATTTTAAAAAAGGAAGTTTAACCAAAGACAGACATGTGAAACTTGCACTGCATATGTATTTCTTTTCATACTGCGGTCTTTGGTACTTACCCACAAAAATAAGAGGATAGAGAGTAATTTAGATCATCCTCATAGCAATCCTCAAAATAAGGTGGAAGGTATGTTTTATTTACCATAATAATACAATTGGAGGAAGATCCTAACTTTCTATTAAGGAAATGCTTTATTTTGACTTTGATCTCACTGCATAGTTTATTCTTAGTACGTAAACAAATCTCGGGCATGCCTAAGAAAATACTGAAGATGTTAGGCTGGGGAAGCTTCTCCTGGCTGACCAAATAAACACAGACAAGATGTGTGGAAGGAATCCTGCAGAGGGTTACACCCAAACCAGGACTGCGATTCTCACTCTGCCAGGGAACCAACTGTGCATATCAGATAAAATCCTTCAATTTCACTGAACATGAATTCATGTATTAAATACCACTGGTAGCCCCAACTTCACCAATCTTTTTTTTTTTTTTTTTTTTTTTGAGAAAAATGGAGTAAACTCTTTTATGAAAGTGCTTTGCACAGCTCTAGCCATAGAAGGGCAGATCCACTGACACCAAGAAGTTGCATTTTTTAAAATCCTTTACTCATAATTTGTTTTAGGCTATGTTATTTTCAAATAGCATATATTGGTTTCATATTTGAAATGCTATGGCTTGCCATAAGAAATTAGGAAAAAGGAATATTTTAAAAATTAGGTTAGTCCTTATATTAATCTACTTCCAATGTCATAAAAAATAATGGAATCGCCATTATGAAATATGTTTCACCATCATTTTCTATATTTGGGAAAGAGTACTTGGATATAACATGATTTTTCAATAATTTGATAAAAAGAATTTTTATTGGTTATTAAATGATGACTACGTGATCTTAGACAAGTTATTTAATTTCTCCATTGCTTGTATTTCTCATCTATAAAAGGATAGAAATATTTTTCCCTTATAACTCAAGATGATTCATGATATTAATGAAAAAATTCATATAAAGTAATGGGGGAAAGCTACGTGTGGTAGCCAATGCATGCAATCCCAGTAACCCAGGAGGCTGAGGCAGGAGGATTGCAAGTTTGAGGTCAGCCTCAGCAAAATAGTGAGATTCTGTCTCAAAATAAAAAGGACTGGTGATATAACCCAGTGGCAAAGTGCCCCTGGCCTCAATGCCCAGTAGCCCTCCTCCCCAATTTTTTTTTTAAATACTTGGAAAGGAGCCAGGCATTAAGTAAATATTGAAAAAATACATATATCTGTTGTGGTATTTCTTTTCTGACCATTTACTTTCACTTCCAACTTAAAAACCATATTTCATTATTTGAAGAACTCTCTAAAGTTCTTAAGTTCTTACCCCTTTACACCTTATTGTTCAGCCACTGTAATTGCTTATGCATATTCCAATGTTGAGGAAACCAAACTGAAGGTTGCCTCAGACCTTTCCTGTTCTAGGTATGGTGGGGCAATAGCATTAAAAATCACACAGCTTAAACTAGATTTTGGTGCAATTTTTGTATTTGTTTCATCATCTCTCTGTCAAATTTTCCACATATATATAAAAGTTTTTGCTATACATAAAGTTCTCAAATCAACAATGCTCTTGGTTCCCTCTCTTCTTTCAATAGGTGAGAACACCACTGTAAAAAAATGAAATGGGATTAAAACACCATGCTATCAAACCATCATACTACCTGTGTGTGTACCCATCTGTGCCTCTCTTTTATTGCCATGTATGAGTGTTCCTCATCTAAAATAATCCTTTCCAACTTTGCTCAATGTAGTGTTCTTTCCCCTTCTCAAATGAGAGGGAGCTCCTTCATGGGATCAGTTTACTGGGCATCTTCCCTTGGAAGTGCCACAGGAAACTAAAGTGAATACATTATTGTTCCCTCTCCCCCTGCCTAACAGAAAGCATGCCAAATCATTCCAATAAATAATTTCATTGAGTACAGAAAATGCTAACTTTACTATAAATAAAAAAGGAGACACTAGAACTAAGAAGCCTAGTAAGTCACCCAACTTTTATACCTGGCCTATTATTGCCAGGTATAAGATATTTCAAACTGCAGAAGAGTTGGCAGACATTATGCAAGAAAAATAAATTAAAAGGAACAACTTAGAAAAAACAGAAATGCCATGATTTTATTCTCTTTTAGTGATGAGTAGTGTTCCATTGTGTATATATACAAAAGTTTCCCTATCCATTCATTGCGGATGGGCATCGGGGTTGGTTCCACAATCTAGCTATTGTGAATTGTGCTGCTATAAACATTGATGTGGCTGTGTCCCTGTAGTAAGCTGTTTTTAAGTCCTTTGGGAATAGACCTCAGCACTAAAAGAGAATAAAATCATGGCATTTGTAGGTAAATGGATGGAGTTGGAGAAAATAATGCTAAGTGAAGTTAGCCAATCCCAAAAAAACAAAGGTCGAATAATCTCTTTGATATGAAGATACTAACTTATAAAGGCAAGGAAGTGGGGATGAGAGAAATGAAAGAACTTTAAATAGAACAAAGAGGGGGAGGGGGAAAGAGGATAGGAATAATAGCAGACTGAGTTATCCATGATTACCCTAAATACATGTTAAGAAGTCACAATTGTTGTAAAAATACTTTATATAAAACCAGCAACTTGAAAAATTGTGCTCTTTATATGTAATATGAAATGAAATGTACTCTGCAAACATGTATAACAAATTAGAATAAAAAAAAAAGAAAAAACAGAAAATGAAAATCAAAATATTTTAGTAAATTTCTCTTACACAAAAACACAAAGCAGGAGAAAAGTGCAACAAAATGCTATAACCTCGATTAGCAAATATAGAAGCATTTTCAGCTACTGAAAAAATGAGAAACAAAAAACTTAGAATAAAAATGGAGAAAAAAGGAAAATGCAAATTAATAATCAAACTCAGAAAAGAAACTGAAACCAAGTTCGCACCCTGCAACGCCCATAACTGGGGAGGCTGAGGCAGGAGGTTGGCAAGTTCATGGCCAGCCTAGGCAACTTAGAAAGACCCTGTCCCAAAATAAAAAGTACAAAAGGGCTGGGGTTGTAGCTCAGTGGTAGAGTATCCATGGGATCTATCCTAGTGCCATAATGAACAAAATAAATAAATAATTGAAAAAATAATCTTCTTAGATATGATGAGTGTGATAGATAAATTACTAAAAATTATAGGAGATTTAGCTTAAAATTTAAAAAGACACTGAGTAGGAAACTAATCATAGCCAAAAACCAGGAAAATATTTGAAAACATAGAATCAGGAAATGATAGAGGTAGAAGAAAAGGAAATCTCAATATAATTCAAGTCCTTCAGACATAAACCAAAATGATTTAACAGAATTGTTAAATTGTTCTAGAATTTTTTTAAAAAAACCAGACTATAACTTTAAAAGGGGTTTTGGAGTAATTAAAATTCTTAATTTTGAGACACAGAGAGGAACCCACACACCTACAGTTATCTTATATTAGACAAAGGTGTCAAAAACATTCACTGGAGAAAAGACAGCCTCTTCAACAAATGGTGTTAGGAAAACTGAAAATCCTCATGTAATAAGTTGAAATTAAATCTCTTTCTCTCACCATGCACAAAACTTAACTCAAAGTGGATCAAGGACCTAGGAATTAAACCAGAGACCTTGCACCTAATAGAAGAAAAAGTAGGCCCAAATCTCCATCATGCTGGTTTAGGCCCCAACTTCCTCAATAAGAGCCCTATAGTGCAAGAACTAAAACCAAGAATCAATAAATGGGATGGATTCAAACTGAAAAGCTTCTTCTCAGCAAAAGAAACAATTAGTGAGGTGAATAAAGAATCTGCAGAATGGGAGCAAATCTTTACCACAAGCACATCAGATAGAACACTAACCTCAAGGATTAATAAAGCTCTCAAAAGCCTTAACACCAAAAAAAACAAATAACCCAATCAATAAATGGCCAAGGAACTAAACAGACACTTCTCAGAAGATGATATGCAAACAATCAACAAATATATTTTAAAAATGTTCAACTTCTCTAGCAATTGGAGAAATGCAAATCAAAACTACTCTAAGATTTCATCTTACTCCAGTCAGAATGGCAGCTATCAAAAAAACAAACAACAATAAATGCTGGGGAGGATGTGGGGAAAAAGGCACACTCTTACATTGCTGGTGGAACTGCAAATTGGTGAAGCCAATCTGGAAAGCAGTATGGAGATTCCTCGGAAAACTGGGAATGGAACCACCATTTGACCCAGCTATCCCACTCCTTGGCCTATTCCCAAAGGACTTAAAAACAGTTTACTACAGGGACACAGCCACATCAATGTTTATAGCAGCACAATTCACAACACCTAGATTGTGGAACCAACCCCCCCCCCCCAATGCCCATCCACAGATGAATGGATAGGGAAACTTTGGTATATATACACAATGAAACACTACTCAGCACTAAAAGAGAATAAAATCATGGCATTTGCAGGTAAATGGATGGAGTTAGAGAAAATAATGCTAAGTGAAGTTAGCCAATACCAAAAAACCAAAGGTCGAATGATCTCTTTGATATGAAGATACTAACTTATAAAGGCAAGGGAGTGGAGATGAGAGGAATGAAAGAACTTTAAATAGAACAAAGAGGGGGGGGGAGGGGGAGAGGGAAAGGGGATAGGAATAATAGCAGACTGAGTTATCCATGATTTCCCTAAATACATGTATGAAGACACAATTGTTGTAAAAATACTTTATATAAAACCAGCAACTTGAAAAATTGTGCTCTTTATATGTAATATGAAATGAAATGTACTCTGCAAACATGTATAACAAATTATAATTTAAAAAATAAAATTAAAGTTAAAAAAAAAAGAACAAACACTCAGTGATTAAGGACTGAAGGTTCAAAAACAAGCATCAAACTCCTATATGATATTGTATTAGAGGGCCTGGTACAACAAAACTATTAAAATAAATAAATTCATGTAAATTAGTACAGAAAAAGAAATTTGCCCTTATTTGCAAAATTATTATCATCTATGCTGTAAAAGCAAAAGAATATGCAATGAAAACTATAAGAACTAATATGTGAGTTTAGCAAGTTTTCAGGATGTATGATTAATAGTCGAAAACTAACATTATTCAAATATACTAGTAATAAGCAAACCAGAAATAAATTTTTAAAAATCTATTCACAGCTGCTGGGTTGTAGCTCAGTGGTAGGGCACTTGCCTTGCACACGTGAGACACTGGGTTCAATCCTCAGCACACATAAAAATAAATAAACAAAATAAAGATATATAAAAAAATCTATTCACAATATTATGAAAAAATAGAATAAAATTGTTATGAGTTTAGTAAAAGACATATAAGATCTGTACACTGAAATACTATGAAACTTTGCTGAGAAAAAGTAAAGAAAACCTACATAGTAGACTCATATGCCATGTTTATTGATTGGAAAGCACAATATTTTTAAAATAGCAATTCTGAATAAATGTAAAGATGTGAAGATACTCCCCCCCCCGTAAGAGTTGGAGCTCAATCTCATCCCATACCTCAAATGAAGGCTGGATTTGTTGAGGTGCTTCCGAAGAGTAGAAGATGGAAAGCAAAAAGGAGTAACTTCCAGTTGAGAAACCTGGGAAGTACTCATGTTAACCAAGTGACTGAGATAGGTCATCACTGAATAATCATGTGCTAGCATATATGCTTCCAAAGGAAGAAATGGGCACTTCATCTCTGTTATTTTTCCCCAAACCAACCTTAATCCCAGTCTAGTTATGAAAAGAATATCAGGCAATCCCAACTCAAATGACATTCTACAAAGTATCTGACCAATACTCTTCACAACTGTCAGTCATGAAAACCAAAACACGGCTGTTAAACTGTTGCAGATCAGAGATAAATAAAGAGGCATGAGAAATTAATGCAATGTGATATCCTGGATTGAATCCGAGAACAGAAAAAGGACATTAGTGGAAAAACTAATGTTTTAAGGAAACTAATGAAACCCAAATAAAGTGTGGTGTTTAGTGTGTAGTAAAGTGCCAGCACTGGTTTCTTGGTTTTGACAAATGGACCACAGTTATATAAGATATTAACATCAGTAGAAAGTAGGTAAAAGGGTATAAGGGAACTCTCTCTACTGTATTTGTGATTTTTCTACAACTCTAAAATTATTCCAAACTACATCAAAATTTATTGAACAAAGTAAATAAATCCCAGAGGCTTATTCGTTTGCTTTTGTAAATGTAAAATTGTACAAGCTAATGATAAAATTTTTCATGGATCTAAAATATCCACAATTCCACTATTGCTTTTTAAAATAAAAATAAATTTAGAGTATTAACCTGATTTCAAACCTGAATTTAGAATTATGATATGACTTATATTAATGAAATACAAGGAAAAATAAAATTAGTGCGATGTTGAGCAAAGGACAGAGGTATAAAATAATGGAACAGAGTAGAGAATCTATAATTTCACATATATATTGATCAACTGATACATGGTGAAAGTGTTAATGTAATTCAATGGGAAATAATAGGTTTCAATAAATGGTATTAGAAGAACTGGATCTCTACATGTAGAAAAAAACTTTGTCTTTTGTCTCACACCATATGAAGAAAATTAATTCAAAATAATCCATAAGCCTAAATTTATAAACATTATAAAAATTAGAAAATATTTAGAAAACATGTCCTAAATGTCACATATCAAGAGTGATCTGACCTCAACATGTTAGACACAATAGTATATCTATACCCTGAAATATTGTCAGCTGTTTGTGTATTCCAGATATACTGACCAAATTACATATACACGTATATCCTTTTATTTAACAAGCTACACCATAGAAAAGTTCATTTCTATTTGATAGATGGCTAGTAAAAAGTTTGTTTATGTAAGAATATATGTCCCACCATAACGCAACATGTGCCATTGAGTTTTCTCAGGAATGAGGAATGATTCTCTGCAGATCCCTTTTGCTCTAATTCTCCCATACTCATACCATACTACACAAATGATAAAATGTTTTCAGACTTAAGCATAGAATTTCTTCCTTTAATCCCTTGGGAGACAGAGAGCTAAGACCTTCTGGCCCAACCCACCAAATAAACCAATCTGAATGATTTATCAAAGATGCTCAACATTCTAATATTCTGTGATTTTTTTTTTAAGAAGTGAAAAAGTTTATTTGGGAGCTCATAGTTTCAGATGTCTCAGTATATAGATAGTTGGCTCCACTGCTTGGAGCTCACAATGGGGCAGAACATCATATCATGGCAGAAGAGTATGGTGAAGGAAAGCAGTTCATATTATGATTGATAAGGAGAGAGGTAGAGAGGGAGAGAGAGGTGCAACTTGCATGGTCACTAATTCAGGTACTGGATGAGGGGCAATCCATAAGGGGATGAAGAAAAGACAAACAGACACACAAATAAAAAGCTGGGACTGAGTGGTTCACTAAAATCCCTGGTAGGGAGATAGTAACCCAGAACAAGCTCAGCATGTTTATTTTATAGGTTTTATTATTAAAAGGGTTATTGTGAGAAAATTTCTTCAAAACAAGCAGAACCAAGGTCATAAGTATGAGCATCTCGATTATGATTATCAGCTTGCACCCATAACTTTCTACACCCAAGCAGCTGGTGTCTGAACCTCAAGGTCAAGAACTGATAGTTCTGTAGCTAAAACAGAACCTTCTATTGAACAGGGCATCACCATAGCAATTGAACAATCTTTGATCAGCACCTTCACACTGAAAGTTCCCAGGACAGCTCAAGAATGCTAATTCAGTCACCACTCTCAAGAAGGAGTGTGTGTGGGGGGTATATTCCACACGCCAGATACAAAGTATATACCCCAAAGGCACTCCCCCAATGACCCACCCCTTCCAGCCACACTCTACAGGAAGGGGGGAGGCATGGGAAAAATGGAGGAACTTTGGTCATAGGGGAGGGAGGGGATGGAGAGGAGGGAGGGTAGATGGGGTCAGGAATGATGGTAGAATGAGATGGACATCATTACCCTAGGTATATGTATGACTGCACATACACGCTATATTGTGTACAATCATAGAATTGTAAAGTTGTGCTGCAATTGTGTACAATGAATCAAAATACATTCTGCTGTCATATATACCTAATTAAATTAATTAATTTTTTAAAGTCTGTGATTTATTTCTAACACATGAGAATTCACAATGCACTCAAGGGAAATTTAGCATCATTTTTAAATTGGACTAAAAATAGTTTTAGTTCTTTAATTTTACCCCAATGCTATATATAAAAAATTCTAATATTGTCATATTCTTCTAATGTTCACTAACAAGTACAAAAATCTTTTTCATTTTATTTTTCTAAATACCTTGAAACCAGGAATACCCATTAATCCATCTTTTCCATGTCTTCCTGGTTCTCCCTAAAAAATAAATATATGTGTTTTAGCATATTTTTGCACTATTTTGTTCTTTTAAAAGAGACATAATTTACTTTTTCTTAAATTTGTTGATGGATATTTATTTATTTATTTATCTATATGCAGTGCTGAGAATCAAACCCAGTGCTTCACACATGCTAGGCAAGCACTCTACCACTGAGCCACAACCCCAGCCCTGCTTTACTTTTTATTTGAAGTAAAATACTCAAGAACGTTTTTCTATGAAACTCACAGCACGTCCAGGAAGGCCAGGAAAACCAGCATTCCCCTTTTCACCTTTTGCACCCTGCATTTAAAAAGAACACTTAAAGAACAATCTTAACAATAATATTTTCAAGTTCTAACTCAACTTTACATAAAGGCTTACAAGTTAATTTCAGTATATAGTGGCAGAATTGGTGGAAATGCAGATTGTGTTGACTCTGCAACTTTTGGCAAAGCATTATTTTACCAGCCCAGTGGACACAACCTAAGACACTGAAAATGTTAATACGCAGAATTTGTATCATAAGCATCTAGACACAAAAACCACCTCTTGGCAAATTTTTAATTAATGGTATTTTAAATATATGGAGAAAACAAACTTCCTTCAGTGCATGGATACAGTAAGGTGTATAACATTGATTTTCAATGGATATGTTCTTAGCAGATACTGCTTCTAAAGAAATCATCCACTGTAAATATTTTTTGAAGTTCACAGTGACCAATAACAATGCTTTTTTTTTTTTTTTTTTTGTACCGGGTATTGAACTCAGGGGCACTCAACCACTGGGCCATATCCCCAGCCCTTTTTTGTATTTTATTAGAGACAGGGTCTCACTGAGTTGCTAAGTGCCTTGCCATTGCTGAGGCTGGCTTTGAACTCATGATCCTCCTGACTCAGCCTCCCAAGTGCTGGGATTACAGGAGTGCGCCACCACGCCCGACTAACAATGCATTTTTATACAGTACCATTATTGCAGTCACCAAATATAATCCCTCTTTTTTTCTTTCAACATTTAAAAGAAGTCCCTCGGAAGAGTGAACAAAGGCAATTGCTGTAATTTTGGGCTGGGAATGCAATCCAAGTTTAGTATTTCTCTTACATTAAAAGTTTAATATTGATACTTTGTGTGATCTATACTTCCCTTTTTGCCATAAAATCCAGGTGATCCTTTATCTCCTTTGGGGCCCATTTCACCCTAAAAGAAAAAAAATATAAATATTAAATTTTAGAGTAACAGGAGTATTTCCTTTATGAAGAAAAAAACACACATTATAAATAACAGAGTTTAATATGCCAACATCAAAATGAATAGAAATAAAATAATTTATAGTTTGTTTACAAAAGTCCTATTTTCCAGGCTTCATAAGCCCAATTGGTACTATAATAGGGCTTACAGTTTAGGGCTTACATTTAAAAGAACTTGTGTATAGTAAACTTATTACCAATTTTAAATACTGTACTAAACATTCATAACTAAAAACTTTAAGGAGAATTTTTCAAATTTTTTATGTAAGCCACTATGTTAATCTTAATCATTTATTTTAACATATTTGTCTTTATTTATATATGAGCATCTATTTATAACATATTTGTAATATAAAAAATATAAAAGCACTTTTATTTTAATTAAAATATGTTATTGCTAAATTTAAAAAGAACAAATATTTTCAACCTTTGATCCTGGCATTCCATGAAGCCCAGGAAAACCAGGAAGTCCACGGTCACCCTGAAAATAATACTGAAATTAACTAAAGAAAAAACATTTAACTAAAGAAAAAATGCTTCAGCCTAAATAGGACTATACATACTTCAACATCACCCTTATCAAAATCCATTAGAAATAAGTCTAAAAACACTTACATTCATATGTGCATCAAACCCTAACTCTATGAAAAATTAATCCTCATTTTTCAGTGTATCATTTATGATCACAGAAAGAAAGTATTTGGGAGCTACAGGAACCTCGTCAGCAATCCTGCCTCCATCCTTAGTGAGTTGCCAACCAATCAGGTGAAAAACCTCTATAATAAAAACTATAGAACAAAAAAAATAAATTGGGAAAAAAAAATGAGGAGGATGGAAAGACTACCCATGTTCATGGATAGGCAGAATTAACATTGTCAAAATAGCCAAATTACCACAAGTGGTCTGTAGTTTCAGTTCAGTTCCCATCAAAATGGGGGAAATTCTAAAATTCATATGGAAAAATAAAAGACCCAGAACAGCAAAAGCAACACTGAAGAATAAGAGTAACGTTTGAGGCATCATGATTCCCAATCTCATATTATACTACAGAACTATAGGAACAAAAACAGCATGATACTGGCTTTTTTATTTTTAAGGCCTGAAGACTAATGGAATAAATGGAAGACACAAAGACAAATTCACATATATCCTCCAGTCTGATCCTTGACAAAGGTGCCTAAACCATGTTGGAGAAAAAAGACAGCCTTTTTAATAAATATGCTGGGAAAACTGGATTTCCATATATAGGAGGATAGAACTAGATCCATATCTCTCACTCTGAACAAAAATCAACTCAAAGTGTATCAAAGACCTAAGAATTAGGCAAGAAACACTGTAACTGCTAGAAGAAAACAGAGTCAGGACTGCAACATGTGGCCATAGGCACTGACTTCCTTAATGAAATTCCCAAAGCTCAAGAAATAAACAGAAGAATCAATAAATGAGATGACTTCAAATCAAAAAGCTTCTGCACAGTAAAGGAAACAATTAAGAATGTGAAGATAGAGCATACAGAATGGGGAAAAAAATCTTTGCCAATATCTCTTCTGATGATTAAATACCCAGAAAATATAATGATCTCAAAGAGCTTAACACCAAAAACTTAAAAATAACCCAATCAATAAATGGGCAAATGAATGAAACAGGCATTTCTTGGTAAAATACAAATGGCTAACAGAAATACGAAAAGTTGTTCAACATCCCTAGCAATAAGAAAAATGCAAATCAAAATTACAGAGACTTCATCTCACCCCAGTCAGAATGGCAATCATCAAAAATACAAAAAACAATAATTGCTGGTAAGTATGTGGGGAGAAAGGTACACTCATACATTGTTGGTGGGATTGCAAATTAGTACAATCACATTGGAGAAGAATATGGAGATTCTTCAAAAGACTAACAGTGGACCTACCATATGACTCAGCCATCCCACTCCTCAGAATTTATTCAAAAGGAGAAAAATCAACATACTATAATGATACATGCCCATACATGTTTATAGCAGTGCGATTCACAATAGCCAAGTTATGGAACTAGCCCAAGTGCCTGTCAACAGACAAATGGATAAAGAAAATGTGATATATATCCACATACAATGGAGTCTTACTCAGCCATAAAGAAGAATGAAATACCATTTTCTGGTAAATGGATGGAACTGGAGAACATCACACTGAATGAAATAAGCCAGACTCAGAAAGTCAAGGGTTGGATGAATGCTTTCGCTCATAGATGGAAGCAAGAGAGAAATACAGAATATTTTTTAAATGGAGGATTCCCATGAAAATAGAATAAAGAAACATAAAGAAGAGGAAGGGAATCAAGGCAGAGGGAAGAGGAATAGGAAAGGGAAAAAACTGCACAATGAATATGGCCAAACTATACTTTGCGCATATATGAATATATCACAATGAGTTCCACTTTTATATGTATCAATAATACACCAATTAAAAAGAAAACAATAAACTAATAGAAGATAGATGAATAGAGTAGAGGAAGGGTATTGGGAGGGGGAAAGGCCACAAAAAGGGAAACACTGAGGTTTAATATGGAGCAAATTTTATTATATGTATTAATGAATATGTCAAAATGAACCTTGTTATTATGTATAACTATAACGCACTAATAAAAATATTAAAATCTTAATTATGAAAGTGCAATAGGGAAAACAGTGACTGTCATGACAAGATTCAGGTTTAGGTTCAGTTTTATCTGGGAAAATTAAGATAACTACATACAAATATTGGATTATACTCTATGATTGTCAGGTTGAGAAAGAGAGGAGGAGATGACCTATTATCTACAAATGATGTGATCTTAATAAAGGCCATTCACTCACACATTTTGAAGAGTACTATAGTTGTTCAAGGCTTATAGAAGGCAACACTCTAAAAGCAACTTTTTTACTCTAAATTTCTATATGTTTTGAGTTTAAATTACCAAAATATTTACATACATTTTTAATTTCTATACATTTAAAATATATATTATCTTGAATTAAGAAGATTAACTTCTCAAACCACCCGACACCCCCTCCCCCACCTACATTTCTAACAGGCACAGATCCTATTAACATATCCTAAAGTTTTGGTTAAGTGTCAGTATTCATTACACTAATGTTCACAGCTAAGCAATATAATTTGATTACTTGCCTTCTCTTGCCCAAAAGTTTTTTTTCCCCCTAGAGCCCAAAATTGCCTGTGTTATTGCTTAGTTTCCCATAAACTTATTGCTATATCTAATCCCAAACTCCCTCAGATTGTCAAAATCACTTCTAAATGTACTCATACCATTGAAATTTTCATACCCTTCAATAAGTCTCTTAGAGCTGGCTCTTGACTGGATGTGGACTCTCTGTTCTTTATATTTGTGTTCCCTTCCTTGTTTAGGGGAGCATAACCCAATGGCTTCTGGAGAAGGAATTCTTGGGAGATAAAATTCTGAGATATTAAGTCTCTAAAAATGTCTATTGACTATTCATTTACATAATTGATAAATTACATTTAGAAGCATAATTTTGAATTCTTTTCAGATTTTTGAAGGCTTTGCTCCATTCTGTTCTTGACTTAAATGCCATTAATGAGATGTTTGAAGACTTTCCACTTCTCATTTGAGAGGCCAGGGATAGGGGATGTTTTTCCCATCACAAAGCTTATAGATATGACTTTCATTTGTAGTATCTTGAAGTTTTATACCATTGTGTCCTAACCTGGCTTATAATCATCCATTATGCCAGGCACTCCATAGGTGGACTCACCAGACACAATGATGCTTTCATGTGCATGGAGAACTTACAGGGAAAGGTGAACAACTGAGAAAACAGGATATTGGTATTATGAACTGATTTTTATTGGCCGTATTTGACAGGGCACTATTTTTTAAAAGGATGAACTCAGAAAAGAATTGGCCACTTCGTGAGTAGTAAGTGAAAGGAACAGATTATGTCAAAAAAATACAACTGGGAGATACAACTTTTTCTTTTCACATCTCTAACAGGTAAACAAGTAAACTGGAAAATGCCTTTAAAAATAAAATTTCCAATTAAAACTCAGCCCATGGGAAAGATTAAATCAAGGATGTGGCTATAAACATCACCCTTAAAATCTGTAAATTCGTTCATGTGGATCCAATGAAGCTTTTCAATCCTGACAATATGGCTCAAGGAAAAGGAACAGAGAGTGTAGTGGATGCCTAATAAATTTAAGGCATCTATTATCAATTAAGGGTAGAGAGGGAGACATGACTGAAACAGGATTTTTGGCGGCTGCTGCTAATGGTTACAAACAAAAGCCAAAGATACAAAATTGCAAATATACATAATGTTTATGCCCTGCTGGGTGTGTTTTACTACCAAAAAAATCATCTGCATGGATGGGAAGAGTATGCCTGTTTGGAATGCAAGAACAAGTTACTCAGTATCAGCATGAGTTTTAATGTATTTCTGAACTAGCCAATTAATTTAGACAACATACAAAAATAAACGGGTTAAAATAACATGGAAACAAAGCATCTTTATTTTAAATTATACATTTAATATACCAATATACCTAATACCTAGAGATAATAAATAAGGAAGATCAATTAGTTGGTGTTATCAAACATAAATATACAAAACTAGTTTTTTATATGTTAAAAAACAATATAAAACATTAAAGAATGGCTCCCTTTATAATAGAAACAAAAAATGTAAAAAAATTTTTTTCTAGTAATTTCTAGTATTATAAACCCAAAGCAGTGTTAAGAATCAGTTAAAAAAAACACTTAATATAGTTATGTCAAGTTTTTAAGAGTAAAGCAAAAGAAAGATAATCTATAATCATAAAGAGAAAAACTCAGTAATGAAAAGATGTCAATCCCTCCAAAATTAATCCATAAATTCAAAGCAATATTAATTAAAAGATGAATAGGAGTTCTAAGAAACTGGGGGAAATATACTGAGCTTTATCTGGAAAAATAAGCATTCAAGAATAGCCAGGAAAAAAAATTTGATTATAAAAAATGATCAGGAAGGATCAACCCTGCCAATATGAAATCATATTATGAAGTGACAATAATTAAAACAATTTGGCAGTGGAAAAGATGTAGACAGGTCTATGGAACAGAATTGAAAGCCAAAAACACCAAACCAAATGAAATTGGAAAGATGGTTTTTCAAATAAGTGGAGGAAAAGTGATATTCCATAAATATTGTTGTGGTAACTGGCTATCCATTTAGGAAAAAAAAGAGAAAATATGAATGCTTATCTAATTTTACTCTAAAATTTGAAAGTTTAAAGGTTAAAAATAATAAAATTCCAAAAATAATTTTATAAATTATTATATTCAAAATGCTATAAAGTGGAACCTTTCCATATAGACATAAAACAAAAATATTTTCTATGTATACATAAAAAGTAAAATATTTCTGTATAGTTAAAATTTAAAAAATGGATCAAAACACAAAATTCATGTAAACCAGGAAAGTATTTTCACATCTATAAACAATTTCTGAAATGTATATAAAATCAATTTTTAAAAAGAATAGCCCAATAGGAAAATAAAACATGAACAAAATATAATCTGTCTCTAAGTCACAGATTATGATAATGTATCTCACTAATAAAGAAATGAAAATCAAACCAATACCATTTTATTTTATTTTATTTTGAGGAGGAAAAGTTTATTGGGGGTCCATGGTTTCAGAGGTCTCAATCCACAGATAGCAGGCTCCATTCCTCGGGGCCCGAGGTAAGGCAGAACAACATAACGGAAGAGTATTGCACAGGGAAACAGCTCACATGAAGCAGAGAGAGACTCCACTCATCAGATATAAATATATATCTCAAAGCCACAACCCCAATTCCCACCTCCTCCAGCCACACCCCACCACTTCAGTTACCACTCAGTTAATCCCCATCAGGGGATTAATTCACTGATTGGCTTAAGACTCTCACAACCCAATCATTTCTCCTCTGAACCTTCCTGCATTGTCTCACACATGAGCTTTTGGGGGACACCTCACATCCAAACCATAACATTCCACCCTGATCCCCAAAAGCTCACACTCATCTGACAATGCAAAATACATTTAGTCCATTCCCAACAGTCCCCATGATCTCAGCAGTTCAGAGACTGCTCAAAGTTCAAGTCCAAAGTCTTCTCTGAGGCTCAAGGCAATCTTGCATTGTGAGTTCTATAAAATTAAAAGCAATTTACAAGTATCCAATATATAATGGTAGAGAGTAAATATTTCCACTCACAAAATTTAGGACATAGAAACAGGGGATAGGACCAAAGCAAGATTGAAATCCAGCTGGACAAACAAGTCCTGTAGCTCTATGTTCAGCATCTGGAGCACATGGTATGATGATATTCTCTCCAAAGGGCTTGTATAGCTCCACCCCTGTGGCCATGTTGGTTGCAGCCCAACTGGCCTTTCTGTTGGCTTCTCTCTGTTCAATTCCTACAGCTTTCCTAGGACGATGTTACTGGCATTTTTTAATCTCAGGGGTCTCCACTGCAGTTTCGGCTTCCTCCTCAAATCTCCACACATCACCTGCTCAGGGGCTGCCTGCAGGGACTCTGACCCTGCTGCACTTTTCCTGGCCTCTCAGGTCTTCCTGTGAAATCTTGATGGAAGTCTCCATGATCCCCTAACTCCAGCATCCTGCATTCCTGGAGAACCAGCACCACGTGGTTGACACCAAGGTCTGCTGCCATCTCAAGTAGTAGCCAAACCTTCAGGAGCCCTGGTTGTGTTAATCTCTGAGTGCCTGGGTGGCTGAGCACATTGAAAAAATTTCCTAGGCCACTTTGTGCAAGAAGGATTCTCCACTGGTCTCTTCTCAAAGAGAATTTTTACTTTAACTTCTTTGAGTCTGAAATGGGTGTGGTCTTGCCAGCTCCCAAGATGGCCTCAAGCCATCTTTCTTAGCAAAGTCTTTATCATTTTTTTAGTGGCAGTAATGTCTTTAACAACTACAACTTCCTTAAGCTCAGTGTTACTCTCACCTTTCAAGTCCAAATTTTTTAAATCTTTCTGCTTTGCTTTCTGCTCTGGATTATCACAATAACTTGGCTAACATCTTCCATCAATATCCATGCCACTGCCTGAATGCTATGCTGCCTAGATATTTCTTCCATCAGATTAAAAAGTCCATCACATTTAAAGTCAGCTTCACAGAAAGTCTCAGGACATGAGCAAAATGCAGACAACTTCTCAGCTAGAACATAACATAAATGGCCTCTAGTCCAATTATTAATGGTGTGCTCCTTTTCTTCTAAACCCTCTTGAGCCCTGTCTTCACTGTCCAGAGTCTTATTGGCATTCTGGTCTTCTGAATTCCCACCAGAATCAGCCATTAAGCTCTGTTTACAACAACCTAAAACATTTCCATCTTGAACTGCTAAATATCTCAAAATTCCTCTCACCAATTTCAAAAAGCTCAAAACACTTCTAAGCTACGTGGTCAGGTTAGTCTCAGCAACAACCCCACTTCTCAGTACCAATTCTCTTTCAGTCAGCTTTTTCACTGCTGTAACTAAAAGATTTGATCAGTTCAATTATAGAGGAGGAAAAGTTTATTTGGGGGCTCATGGTTTCAGTGGTCTCAATCCACAGACAGCAGGCTCCATTCCTCAGGGCTCAAAGTGAGGCAGAACATCATGGTGGAAGAGTATGGTGGAGGGAAGCAGCTCACAGGATGATCAGGAAGCAGAGAGAGAACACCACTACCATTTTAAACTTAAATGGGTAAAAGTTAGAAACTCCAATGAAATATGATGATGATAAGAGCATGAGGAAAGATTTTCAAACATGTATTGGGGAATAACTTAAGGGTAAACAGGCAATTTGCATTGGAGTCTAACTATGATTTTAATTAACCCTTTGCTCCAAAAATCAATTCCACCATAGGGAATTTTTTCTATAGATACACTAAGAAAAACTTACTGAGAAATGTAAACAAAGATGGTCCTTAGTCTTGTTGAAGATATAAAATAAGTAAAGATAAGAACTGAAGCATCTCTAAGTTAGAGATTTCTTAAACTGGGTAAGAACTGAACTATGTAGTTATTCCGAGCCTTTTCTTCGTAGTTTTTTTTTTTTTTTTCCATGATGTAGTTTTAATTTTTCATCTTACCTCTAAACTTTAGAGAGTTTTATTTAACTCTCCTTTTTGGCATTTAACACTATCTTGAAATACAGTTACCCTGAATGGATTATATCCTTTATTTGACTTCATCCTGTTTGATGAAGGAATTCATCCTTGATTCACTGCTATTTTCTTTGTAGAAATGAGTACTATTTGGTCTGGAGTTGTAGCTCAGTGGTAGAGCACTTGCCTTGCACATGTGAGACACTGGGTTCAATACTCAGCACCACATAAAAATAAATCAATAAAAGTATTATGTCCATCTATAATTAAAAATAATAATTAAAAAGAAATGACTATTTTTTAATTGATCTTCAGATTCCCTCTACCTCATAGCATATGGGAGGTATCTCTTGATGCTGATGTGGTTTGTACAACTTTTTCTGGTTAACAAAGGAAGAATGGAAGTGGTTGAAGAGCTAGTGTTTGATTCTCTGTACACCTGCTACTATTTTATATTCTAGATGGTGAAACATCTGCTAGCCTACATCTCCATACAAAGACAGGGGAATTCCTCATTACTGCTGATAAATGTGTAGTTTGATGAGTAATAAACATTTATTGTTTTAGGCCATGGACATTTGGGGTTTACTTGTCACTTTTGTATAACCTACTCTATTCTGGCTAATGTCCCGATTAATGATTATTTGCTGAATAGACAAAATATTTTCATTCCCCTAAACATGGTAAACATTCATGAGTGCTCAAAGAAAATTGAACAAAATAGGTACTTTTGGGACCCACGCTCAAGATCCCACCTGAGTTTATAAGAGATTAGAGTAAAGGAGAATTTGCAATGCTTCCATTTCCCACAGGTAGCTTCCAAACTTTTCATGGCTAATGAATGTCTGATCTTGTAAGTTCATCTGGAGTCGTGGTCTTTAAGTCAAGTCAAAATTAATTATTTGAGTAGTTAGAGAAGAGAACATGAAACTCATAATTTTAGAATCTCGTTTTTTAAAAATGTCTTTCGGGGTGGGTTTTATTTTATATTTACAGAATGCTTTATTTAGTAGTATAGAGATATAATTTCTATGTAAATATGGGTCAACACACCTAAAAGCTTTTTAGTGCAAAGGTTTTGCAATTTAAAAGTTTGATATCATACGACTAAAGGGAATGATCCCTATTTCCTCAAGAGAGGTTTAGACAACACTCTCTTGTGGCACAGTCAGCATGTCAAGTTTTCACCCATCCAGTTCTCTCCCCAACTATATTCTGGGTAACTGTCAGGCATTCAGAGATTCCTATCACAGGTTAATAGAGTGTAAGAGCACAATTCACCGTTAGAAAAGCTATTCTGGCCAAAATATAGGAAAAAGAAAGCCAGATTTAGATAAAGACATTTTATTTCAGCACTTTGATACTTAAGTAACTTTAGACAAATGATTCAAACTCTTCATTTCTTACTTTTCCAAATTGTGAAACAGAGGTAATTTGCCTTACAATTTATGTAAAAACGGTCATATAAATATGGCTTTGTTTACTAATATTATTAATAAGACTTTTGTGAGGACAAGATATGATAAGAAATGCACACAGAAAATACCAAACAAAACGTGTAGGAATCAAAGCACACACAACAGTAAAACCTTTCATGTACTCAATACATCAAGTCTTGCACAAATCTGTGACTCCTTCTTGTGTCAGATAAAAAGACAAATCCTAAGTGACTAGCAGGAAAATGCCTAAATCTACTAAAATATTTCCTTTCTCTAACACGGTGATGGACATTCCCTTTGGGTTTGGGAATTACACTGAATTATTCAGGTCTATAGAAAAAATACACTCCCAAGCTGCTGTTGTGGAGTCACGGCCATAGCTTCTCAATGACCGTACAACAGACTGCACCCAAACTGAAGACAAGAAATTGAATTTAGAACCAACAAAATCTGAAGTACACTGTGAAATTCAATAAAAATGTTAAGTTTCCTAATAATACCAGAAGAGAAAGAGAAACCAGGGCAGAAGAGGAATAACTGCCAATAAATGAGGCAGAACATGGAATTAATCATTTTTTATAATAAACTAAGATGCTGAATCCATTATGTAGCCTTAAAAGAAAAAAGACTAAAAGATCAGGAAATAATCAGCACTTTGCAAAAGTGGCCACAGAAGTTGCAAAAAGAAAAAGAAAAAAAAAATCAGCCCCACATATACAGGAGGGATGCTCAACAAAGCCAAATATCAGAAAATATTTATGGAGCACAAAGCCAGTGCTGCTTGGGAGAAAAGTCTCTGAGGGAAGAATTATCTTCAAAAAAGGGAAATTATGGTACTATTCCTTTGATAAAAAGCAATTTTTTCCCTGAAAATCCCTGGCTGTAATGTCAACTATTAAGGATTCTCTAGATTCAGATGAAGCAAAATATTTTTTAGAAAACAGCTTGTGAATTGGGCGTGATGGCCCACACCTCCAATCCCAGTGACTCAGGAGGCTGAGGAAGGAGGATCTCAAGTTCAAGGCCAGTCTTAGAAACTTAGTGAGACTCTCTCTCAAAATAAAAAATAAAAATGGCTAGAAATGCAGCTTAGTGGTAAACTGCCCCTGGGTTCAATCTCCAATACAAAAAAGAAAACAGACTGTGTAAACATATGTATGTTTGTGTATTTATCTAATATATTAGTATTTATATTGTTATATCAATGTATTAATTATTTCATAACTATGATCATAAATATACCTATATTTATATAATCAGTATCTAGATTTATATTTATATGAGTTTATACTTAATAATATAATAAACTCTATTGAAGAAGGAAACAGGGCTGAACCCTGGAACCTCCCACCATTTTGAGAGTGAATACAGGAGGAAAAAGAAACAAGTAAACATGAAAAGGTAACTATTGAGGGCAAGGAGAAAAACCTAAGAGCATGTGGCATCCTAAAAGTCAAGAGAAGAAATGCTTCCAAAAGGAGGGGATAGTCAACTATGTCAAATGCTGCTAAGATGCAAAGATAACAAGACAAAGGTAACTGAATAAGACTGACCACTGGATGTCAAAGATAGTAGACTGGTAATCTAAATACAAAGCAGACGGTTGGGATAAAATCCTACCAGAAGGAGGTTTCAGCAAGAAAGAGAGATCAGAAAGTGCAGAAAACAAATGCAAAGATTTTGGGGTACTTATACTCTGATGAGAAAAAATGGAGTAGTAGCTATTGGGCTATTGGGAAAATCTAACTAGAAAAGAAAAAAAAAATAATGATATAGAAGAGAAGGCTAACTAATAACACAAAGTAGTGGAGAACAATGGGTCTTGTGGACTACGCAAGGACAGTTTGCCTGTCAACAGGCAGGAAAGCTGAATAGGGGTATACACACAGAGAAGAGTGCCAATGTAACAGGAAGAAAGTTTAGGGAAGTCCTGTCTGATTGTTTTAGACAAGGAACTTCAACATTTAGAGAATGGATAAAGGATAAATCAAAGGTATTTCCAAAATTGTCATCAGAAAAACAGTGGTTCCAGTAATAAAGTAACCCTATAGCTTGCACTGTCCAGATAATAAAACTGCCTTAAAGAGATTAAGAAGCATGACTTGGGAGCTAAGCAGTGTGAATGCAGAGCTCAACCTATAATCTGCAACTGCTTTAAACCCCTTATTGCTACATGTGTACATACACAAACACACACACACACGCGCGCGCGCGCGCGCGTTATCTGGAGTGTGGTGCTATCAGAAAGCTACACAGGTAGACTACCTTTTTTTGAGAAAGCAAAATAAGGAGGCAACTTCACTAAGCTGCTTCTATTTCTCCCTCATTTACCACTATTAGCTTTAATTTCAGAAACCATTTTTTGTCTTCAGATACACTCAATAAGTAATTTCACTAATATACTAAATTTTATCATACCATCCCCTAACAAAACTTTAACTTGGCTCTTTATTATTGATCTCTCAAAATGTACATTGGGAGTCCCTTGACTATGACTAACTAAATACCAGGAGCACCTTGAAAACCCCTTAGTATTTCAGTGTTAGAAACCCAAAGGTAGGAGACCTGCTTGAGGAGGGCAGGATCCCCCATCACATGACATCCTGGCTCACATGACATCCTGGCATGGATGCTGAGGACAAACAGGAAGGTGAGGTTTCAAAGGGAGATGTTGATGTTAAACACACTAACCAAGAAAATAAAATGATTTATTTAATAATAATACCTTAGATATAATTAACCTATTTTATTTATTAAGCACAGGAAAAAAAAAAAAAAAAAAACAAGAAATGAGCTTGTTGGATGGACTAAAAATAAATTATCAATACTTCCTGCCTCTCCAAAATTGAGTCTGCCTATGCTCAATCTGAAAAGTCCTGTGCTCAATCTGAAAACTCATGAATACATATCAATTAATCATCATAGCCTAATATAAGTTTTAATAAACATATTTTTCCACACAATTTAAACACGTTACACATCCTTAAGGTTCAAAAAGTATTGAAAGTATCTTTTAGGTTTAAAAAAAAATCTTTAAAGCTATAATAAAATAAGTTACCAATTAAAAGACCATTTACTGAATAAGTGCTCCTTTTGACTTTGCTAGTTCAAGGAGAAAAATGTCTGAAATATCTACACACATTCTATTTTCTGATATGTGAAAAATAAAAGTTAAAGTCAGAAAAAAAAAATGTGCATCTAATGTAAATTATCTCCAAGTAGAAACTTGTACTGTGGGAATCTTTAAAGAAAAGCCACAAAATGGAAATTATTCTGGGAAAATATCCTAATGGAGAACAGTATCATGTGGAACAACCTCCCAATGGCCACTTGTGTAATGACTAGCTAGGAAACATCTCCTAAATCACCACAAGTCAAAGACATCTCAGGGTCATACTTTTTAACCTTTCCATTTCGGAAAGTCAAGGAACCATATTATAAAGGAAGGAAGAAGGGAAAGTCTTTAACTAACTTAGCAAACTATTTATCCTGGGTAATGAACTCTCAGAAGCCTCGTGGAGCGTGAAGAGAAAACCTGGAAGTAGCACTAGTGATTTTAGGCTTGGTCTGTCAAATCAGAGTTTAACTTCAACAAGGAACTTCACAAAACAAGCAAATCTGGATAAAAGCATTACTGGTCTGAAAATAGAGACCCCTGCATCAATGTACATCTTATTTATCTTCTCCAGTAGAACATATGACTTTGTAAAATTTATGCATCTGTATTTAAAAGTTAGACCAATGAACCAAAACAGTAGTTAAAGATGCTACCAATACAATTATTATTGCTATTTTATTTCTAAATAAGGCATATATATTCCTACAAAAATTTTTCTCAAGTTCTTCTAAGATGTACAAATAAATACATATATTTGGTCTCTAAAATTCCACTAAGGAAAAAGTCACTTTTTTTCATTCATTCATAAATACCTTCATAGATACATGCATTTTTTTTTTTTACATCCCACATCCCCACCCCCTTCAGATTATTGTGACAATGTAAAGACAGCAATGATCCTGTCAACTAGAACACAGGAGAGGCACCTTGCACCTGTGTTCTTCAGAATATGTATCCTCAACTTCTGAATGGAATCCCTGTTTATCTGCAAGAGGCTGAGCTGCTTCATGGTGCCCCCAGAGCATGAGTATGTAAGACATTTTCAATTTCTGTTGTCTGGCCTGCTCTATACTATCTTTAAAGTTTCCTCTATCATATAAAACTGTCAGAGATTGTTCAGTGGCTAAAAAAACACATGGATGACCAGGGCCACCTTGGTTGACAAGAGAATTTAATACTTCTGCTTTGGGAATTAGGTCGACTATTGCTTTTGCTTTACCTACTCTATTTCTCTACATTTTATAAACCTGCCTTTACCTATTTCATCTTTTTTTTCCTGTTTTTTTCCACTAATCTTTCCACATGCTGTTTGTTACTGCTTTAACCCATGCCAGCCCAACCTGTGCTACATTCCACCTACAATCATGTTACTTGATGAACAAAACAGAATAAAATCATCATTTGTATAAGAAAACCCCTAAGCCAGGAACCATTGCTTAATTCTCACAATAAACCTATAAAGAAATTCCCATTTTGTCAATAAAGAAAATAAGATTTGAAGACATTAAATAACTAGCCTGAACCAAATACCTTGAAAATAGTTGATTCATCAGACTCAAAATATGCTTTAAAGAGTTGCAATTTTATGCAGCCATCAAAACATAAAATGGATAAAGTTTAGATCAGTGTTTCTGAGATGTGAATGTTATACACTTTATTTTCCAAAGGTAAGCATTTTGCAAAGTTGGCATGAGAAGATTACTATAGGGTTTTTATCCGGATCAAATAGCTGAATGCCTCCATCATAACTGAAAATGAGATTGTGTTCTAGGAATTAAGCTAACAAATCAACACAGGAATTCAAACAAATACAAATAGGCATCTTGGGCATGGACGAGCTACAAGGGCCAATAGGCATTGACTATGCCCATGGGAAGGTACTAACAAATTTAAAGAACATGTACTTCAATGGGAAGCATGGAAATCTCAGAGTTGTAAACAGAGCCAGTAATTGAAATGTGTGTACCCATCAATATCCTATGGGAGAGGTCAGGTAGGGCTAAGCCAGTAGACCACTTGCCAGATCAATGGAGCTAGACATGCAGGCACTAGGCTGCCTTAGGCTAACACAATAACACATTACACTGATATGCTTCACTCCCCTCTGAAAAGAGAACTCAACCAACAGGGAGAGAGAGCAATGCCAACATCTGCTTCATGTGATGGCAGTCAACTAGTGAGAAAAGCCTTCTGTGAGCTCGGCTGGCCAATGGCCACTGACAAATCATATAATTCACCAAGGTTAACATTACACATGGAGCCATCATAGATAACATTCTTTCTCATTTTTGAATGACTAAAACTACTGACTCCATTTTTATTTGTGCATATTTACCTTTTGGCCATCTCTTCCTGGTTCTCCTTTGTAACCTGGTAGTCCTCGAGAGCCCTATATTAATGACAAAATTAAATTACGTTAATCATGTCTTAGGTTCACTAGAAATGAGATTTACAAACTACGTACAAACGTATCACATACTTGCATTCCTGGAGGTCCTGGAACACCCGGTGATCCTGAGATTCCCTGATATCCCTAAAGAAAAAGAAACACATAATTGATATTTCGTCATGTTTACAAAAAAAATAGCTTTCCATCTCAGGATTCATTCTTGTCTCAAGTTTCTCATACTTAAAACTTCACTTTGTGACTATTTATAAAACCAAAATAGCAAGGCATAAAATGCTTAATAAAGCATGCATACCCTCCAATCGTAATGAAATCCTTTGAAAAACATGTAGGAAAAAGTTTTAAATTTCTCTAGATTAATTAAAAATATCCCCCAGATTCTTCAATTCAAAGTAAGGTTTTGGCATGGAAACACTGAGTCAATGTTCTACAAATACAGAGCTCCTAAAGAAATGTTCTGCACATTAGAAGCACATTCAACACATTTAAGAGAGAAACACCTAAGAATGTTGGAGGATTAGACACATGTAAAACATTTTTTAAACTGCCTGATTAATGGTAATCTAATTCTTAGAATTAAGTAAATCTTGATGAACGTTATTCTTTAGATTAAGTTTATAACAACCTTTAGATTGCTTGGTTTATAAAGCCAGTGTTAAACCCAAGAACATGGCTGCAAAATGTTCCCCCTCAGTCCCCAAAGCAGTTGTCTGCTAAAGGTGGGAGAAGAAGGGAGTCACTATTAACTCCACTGCTTCTTACATATCCCTCCAAAAACTGGACCCTTGGTAAAATAGCACAACTCTTTCAGACAGAAGCAAATTATTCATCTTCACTCAGTACTAGGAAATTAAAGTCTTCACAATCTTGAAGACCCTGAATATTTATTTAGGTTTCCTGCGGCCAATATCAGGTTAATTTGGGCCACATAGCACCTACAAACACATTTAGCACTCTGTCCCCTTCTGTCTTTTTCTTCTCTGTTTGGATACAAGTAGCCATGGCCAATAGTATTAACAGAGATCTCATTATGGTTTCTACATACTTAAATCCAAAAGCTTCAATTCCATGTGCTATTCATGCATATCTATTCTAGCCTTCACAGTCATCTACTCACTTGTCAGTACATTTTGAACTATAATTTTAAAAACATTATGATTCCCTGATTTTCTGCTCATATTTTCAAATATTCCTTCTAATATTCTTTGATGACTGTTAACAATAATAATAATGGTCATCTCAGAAAATCCAATCTTAGATTAATGTTTTTCTCTCTTTACATGGATTTATATTTCCTGTCTTATAAAATGCTTTTTCAGTTACTTCCAGAATGATAATGGCTATAGAATTTTTATTAGCAATCACCATCTTTTCCTTCATACCCCATTCAATTCCTCACAATGTATATTATTATGTGTTCTCCATGATTTCTCAAATTCAAACTTTTCTCAAGTCCCTTTGTCCAATCCTCAAATATTTTACTTCACCAGACAATAATTAGTCTCATAATCAACTTTTCCATACTCTACACAAGGCAACCAGCAATTTTTCAAGCCCACCATCTGTTCTCTGGACTGGCAGTGTTTCTGTGTCAGGGATTATGTATCCCCTTGAGATGATGAACTCAGTCCAACTCATCTCTGTTGTAAATTGAGCATTGAACACACTTTTAGGCATATTTCTGTTGATCAAACATTAGAAAAATTTGTCTTATGGTTATGCACACTACACACAAGCACGTAAAATCACTTTGTGTTATATTTGTATAGCTTACATATAAAATTTAGTTTTATAATGTAGTTCATGTTCTGAAGATCAGTCAAAAAAATAATAAAGTCCACAAACCTAGATCTTGCTCAGACCTCTCTCTCTACCCCTCTTGTTCTCCCTGAATTTTCTTCCTTCAAACACTTTGGATAGAACTAAAAATAAATTTCAACTCTGACACTGCTATCAATGAACAGATTACTTATAAATAGATTACTTATAAATGCCATCACTTAGAATGTCTTTCAATTCCTTTAAAGCCTTCTACGTGTTCTCTGGATAATCCAACATGATTTACAACAGGCTCTTGTAACTGGGGGGAGGGGGAGCATTAGCAATGATTTATATCATATTTATTGTGTCTATACAGAATATTTTCTATCAATCCTCAAAACAACTATTTAATGTAAATTTTACAGTATACCCGTTTTCAGATTAGGAAACTAAGGCACATAAAGTTAAGTAACTTGACTGAAGTTATATAGTTAGTAACCTGGCAAAGCCAGTGGGAACAACCTTTATCAGAAAGTGCTTCAGAGGGGATCAGATGTGACCATTCTAGAATGACTCATCAGATTCACAGAGGTCCATTTTTCCAGACTCTTTTTAAACTGTTTACAATTGTGAATGCCCAGAGGAAAGGAATGTTCATAAAATTCCTCAAAAGAAAGTTACCACAGAGATTGGCTATTGATCAAAATAGTTGGTCATTTGCAAAGTTCACATTTAATGAACTATTTTTCTTTCAGATTTTTCTAAAAGTTAAATCAAATGTCATATCTGCTTTATGACTTTTCTTAAGAAAATTAATATTTTATTATAGAGCTAAACCTGCTGTTCTGTCTCCCCTTTTTGAGGAGGCTGATTTGATGTATTTGATATAAAGGATGCATCCTTTTACAATGGGATAAAAAAATGTGGAGATGCCCCAAACTTGTTCCCAGCTTACCTCTGACTCATAATGTGACCTCAGGCAGAATCATCAAATCCCCAAATCTTGGGAGGCAACACAGTGAAGTGGAAAGACAATGAATTTTGAAATTGGAAAAGACCTTTGTCTGAATTTTTGCTCCTCCCTCTACTTTCTATGGGAGTTTGGCTAAGCCACTTGGCCTACCAAAAGCTTGGTTTTATACCACAAGATACAATAATAATACCCATCTCACTTTTGAAAAGAAATAAAGTGCAGTCACAGGTGAAATGTCTGGCAGATGTTAGGAATTCACTCAGTAAGTATTTCTTTTCTTCAGACTCAATAACTAAGGTCCAAAATCACAAAAACACTTTTGCAGAATGTTACTCTATAGGTTTAACAGCCATCATCAGTGCATTGGGAACAGAAGGTCCTGTCATCCTCATTATGATTTAAGTCCTTTCCACATTTACACAGAACTATGCTGAGCATACAAACATGGTCTCAGTGTTTCATGACAGCTTCTTGTCTGTTTGGGGAGGAAATGCAACATAATAATAATAAGCACTTCCCACAATATGAGACTGTGTGGGATATGTCTTCTTTAAACTCACAATGAGATGTATCCCTGAAATCTTAGCCACAGAAAGAAATTCAAAGATTATTTTAGAAATGAGAGGAAACATGCTTAGTAACAAAATAAAGAAAACCATAACCACATCCAACCTGGGGGATCCCAAGGCAAAGCTCCAACAGAAATTGGACAAAATTCAGAGAGACAAATTTTGGGCGAAAATCAGGAAAATAAAGGTTAACAGGGAGAAATGTTACAACACAAAATTTCCAAGAGGAGCAAGGAATAAAACATTGGTTGACTCATAGTAGGATACACTAAAACAAGAAAAGTACCCTAAAATAGGAAAAGTATAAGCTTTTCCGATAGTCTGAGCTTTTGTTTTCTGAAAGCACAAGTTTCTATGTTTCATTTACAACTGCATCTTTCCTATCAAATTCTGATATAAATTTTGCCATTTTGTAACTATTAGCAGAACCAAATACCCATCCCACTCCCACGGACAAGATTTCTGACAGCACTTAGGTCTTTTCCATGTTCAGTCTCTTTGTAAATGAGTCATTTTTTAGGGGAAAAAAATTTCTCACTGCCAAATTGTAGGGTTTAAGGATACAGAATCAATTTAATTTTCTTCCATGATTCATAGTTGCATTGCTCCAGGAAAGATATATAGCATTAAGGAAACAAAATCTTCAAATGTGCAGGGGTCACCATTTTTTTCCTAAGCCTAATTCTAATCATTACATGAAATATGTACTTAAATTTTTAAAGTAGTAAGGAGTGTAAATCATTTTCCTTTAATATTATAAACTTAAAATAAGAATAAATACCAGAGAAATTATTTCAATCTCACCTTCCTTTTAAAAATGAAGAATGTGATTTCAAATTTATTTTATTACATAATTTTCTTCAAAATTTTCCAAAATTCCAACAGATAGTCTTTGCTATAGAGTCAGGGAAACTAGGTAACAAAAATCAAGTGTGTACTTTTAATGTCCTCTGTGGTTCTTCTAGTTTGGCAAACTTCATAGCTCTATGCAACAGAACTCCAAAAAAATTCAAAAACCTTTGTCATTCCAAGTATAACTAATATAGAAACTAGTTTCTTTGTTACCTAACTCAATTATTAGATAGGTATTTGATATATTTAACTGATCACTCAGACTAAATAACTGATCACATTAATATATGTAAAATTACACCTGAGCTAAATTCTAAGGAAAACTATGATCTAATAGGAGGTGAAGCATGGGTAGTAAGAGAAAGCTTTGCTAATAAACAAGCTCACAGGAATAGAAAATGAAGAACAATTCACAAAAGGATGCCCTCCAACATACCATGTAGCAAGATAGGATTAACCAGGTCCACAGAGCTAGAAAGACAGCAAGCTAAGAAAGTCTAAAATAATAGAGGTTACATGTGCAGATTGTGAGTTTTAAGGACTGTGATCTTATCCAAGCCACTAAAGTCATTTAAAGAAGGAGAGTCACACAATCAGACTGAGCTCTGAAGAGATCCCTTGCTACACTGTGGAGGAGATCAGAGGGGACAAGGGATAGCTATAGAGACCAGATGAGAGCAATCTGCAGGGAAGAAAGAGCAGGAGGCTCAACATGAATCAACTCAGTGTATGGGTTCTAAGCTGATGACAGGTTGTGGGAGGTATGGATTCTGCAGTTGTAAAATGATGCCCAGGTCTCAGTCTCCTACAATGTTACTGCTGATGATGCCACTGATGAAGAGAGGCACTCTGGAGGAAAATATAGTTGAATTGGTGGCAAGGTATAAAGTAGCACAAAAATAAAAATACTTTACAGACTGATATAAAAATATATTTGACAATGAGAAGCTATATGCTGTTGTGAACTAAGTAGAATTTCTACTTAAAATTAAAGCAAACTATATTTGCTATAAAGGAAATTTCTAAATCTTATTCTGCCTTCCTTATGGAAAGGTGTATGAATGATAAATAACAACTTGCCTTGAGCTAAGCACATAAATGAAAAGCACTGTTTATCTTTGATAGATAGTCTCTGCAGAGAAAGCTAAGTTCTTAGACCTGCAAAATTAATTAAATTTTATTGAAGTGCTTCATTCTCTAAGTAAGGTTGCACTTAAAGTTATAATAAGCTTGTTCAAGAAGAAGAATGCACAACCTTCCCCCCCACCCCTGTACAAAGGATCGAATCCAGGACCTCACACATACTAGCCAAGTGTTCTACAACTGAGCTATATCCCCAGCCCTTTTTATTTTCTTTTGAGTCAGGGTCTTGATAAGTTTCCCAGACTGGCCTCACACCTTTAATTGCCCTGCCTCAGCCTCCCAAGTAGCTGGAATTACAGACATGCACCACTATGCCTGTCCAAGAATGCACAACTTTTTTTTGAGGTAACTGATACCATTTTTAATAATTCTTACTTTACAACATAAATTTTTCATATTCAAAGGGAGGTTTCAATAGTCAACACATATCCCACCTCTTGTGGCCCCATGATGTCTTTTCCCACAGTATTCAACACCACGTGATTGTGTGTGTGTGTGTGTGTGTGTGTGTGTGTGTGTGTGTGTTACCTGACTCTGCACAATGAAATGTGAGCTTCAAAATGTCAGGGGTTTTTGTTTGTTTGTTTGTTTTGTTTACTTCTCTATTCCCTTAGCCTAGAAAAGTGCCAGGAACACAGTAAACACCAACACATACAGGGTATATGAGTAAATGAATGAATAAGTAAGCAAACAAATGAATATTGAGTCCAACCAATTGTCACTACTGAGAGCTGTAATGGTAGGAATAGCTCTGCTATAGCCCTGCAGTCATGCAGGTTGCAATCAAAAGATGACACAACATAAGCATTTATCTTTAACATCACAAATGCTACTTGTGTCACTGAAGAATTTCTTGAAGAGCATAATACACAAATAGCATTAATGTGTGTAAATAAGGTGTACATACATTATCACATTATATATACTAAATATGATATGTAAAACATAAGTAATCAATCTGGGAGACAAACAGGGAAATAGCCACATGATTTCTACAGAAGGAAAGTGAGTAAAAGAATGAAATAGCTAGCCAGGTAAGCTTAGCCCAAGAAAGCCTTAAGAAAACCTAAGGTTGGTTTGGGAGGAGTTTTCTCCCCTTGGGTAGTGGGGACTAAACTCAGAGCACTCAACCACTGAGCACACAGCCCCAGCCCTTTTCCTTTTGAGAAAAGTTATTACTAAGTTTCCCAGGTGGCCTGGAATTGCAATCCTCCTGTCTTAGCCTCCTGAGTAGTTAGGATTACAGGTGAGCTCCACTGTATTAGGTGAAGATACAAGTTTTAAATAACATTTTATTGCAGAAAATGAAAACAAACTGCCCAAGTGTAGAATAATTAATTCAAGGAAAATGGTCCATCTTTTAGTTTATCAGTGAGACTTATAAGGAAAGAGAGAAGACAGGAGAGAGAGAAAGAGAGAGAGAGAGAGATCGGGGAGAGGGAGAAAGGAAAGGGAAGAAAAAGGGGTAAGAAAGGAGAGAGAGAGGGAGGGAGAGAGGAAGAGAGTTAAATGGCAGTGAAAGAAAATGAGACAATGGATCTTTCTGCTGAGCAGCATAGATTGAAATGAAGAAGGTTCAGGCAGACATTCTTCTCTTTAGAAGAATGTTCCACACATTTCAGGATTACACTGCCTCTTATAATTCTCTTCTCCAAGTTAAATAGCAGTCATCCCTTTGGCCTTCATCTTGATGTATACCATTTTCCAGTTCTTTAATCATCACGATGCGATGCTCAGCTCCCAACTCTCTACAGCTCTTAAACTGTTGGGTCCACAGTTGGTACCTTATTAAGTTAAGGGTCTGAAAGCAGGAAGGCATGAAGAGCTTGCCTTATAGGTCCTCTATTTTACTACCAGTCACGTGCTCTGTCAAGCTCACTCTGCACACCTCAGGGCTGGTTTACTTCACTTTCCTCTCATTCTCTACATGATTCCTAAATATGTGGAAACAGCATCATTTTTTTTTTTTTTTTCTTTTTTGACTCAATAATTACTGCAGAAAACAGACAAAGGATAAGAAAGGACACTTTGTAAGAAAGGGCTCTCACCCTGAATGTTAGACTTCCTCTACTCAGTTGCCCACTCAAATTTTCTACTAGAATGTCTTAACATATAGATTTAACATATCCCAACCACTCATGATTCCCTCACCCAGTTATTACTCCCCCGTTCTCCCATACCCCATTAGCTTTCCCTGACTTCCCTCTTCCTCTCCAAGCTACATCCAACACAGCAGCAAATACTGTCACAGCAAATACTCTCACTTCAAAACACCCCAGGGACATGAGCAGTCCTCTTCACCTCAGCACCACCACCCTGATCCTGATGGCCATCATCTCACTCCTAGAGTACTACTGGAACTTTCTGGCTATTCTCCCTGCCTTTGCCCTCATCACCTTAAAAATCTATTCTAAACCTAGAAGCCAGAATAATATCTTTTAAAAAATAAATTAGATCACATCACTTCTCTGTATGCGTGGGTCTAGAACTCATTCCAACTGAAAGCCAACATTATCACAATGGTCTGATTTATGTGGTCCTCCCTCCATTCTCTGTCCTACCTACCCAAATTCATTTCCTACTAACCTTCTCCCAAATGCATTTTATACTTTGACAAGTCATATAATTTTTTCAATTCCACACCTCTCCTGACTACCACCTCTGTATGGTTTAATTCTCCATGGAAGCTGGGACCTCTGGTATCTCTGGCCTACGCAGTGGCACATTTGAAGGGGGCAAGGCAAAGGGGGTACTGAACCAGTGGGTGTCATGTGTTGAACAACCCACTGTTTTGCTTCTTAAGTCCATTGATTTGGAAAATCATTACCAGTATTCATGGCCTGATCTATCTTTCTATCTTAGAAATATGGTAGACTTCATGGAATCAAAAAATCAGACTGAGAGAGAAACTGATCCTTACTAGGCATTATATTCTCATTTCCTGGATGAAGGAACTGAAGACCATAAGAGCAAAGCAACTCTGTAAACAGCAATACAGCCCCAGATCTTCCCAATTACTAACTAGGGCTTTTTTTTTTTTTTTTTTTTTTTTTTTTTTTCAGTAAAGTACTTTATGAAGAGTTACCAATAATGACAGAAAACAGAAACAACTAATATTAAAATAAAAACTCTTCCAAAAATCTTAAATTGGTCCTATTTGTATTTCCACATATGGCCTTCTTTAACAAATCATGTCCTATCAGTGTAATGTCTTTAGTAGTACTACCCTGAATTACCTACAGGCTATATAAATATTTTCCCCATCTTTCCTTTTGTAATGGTAAAAGAATAAATAATAATATGTTCAGACACTGCACTATAGAAGTTAGTGGACTGAAAGAGAAGTGAGAAAGAAATGAAAGGATTGGAAATCACTCTTAAAATTTTGGTTGAACGCACTTTCCTTACAAAAATTAGTATTTCTCCAGAGTGGAATAATTTACTATTTAAAGCTCCAGTTGACTTGGCCTGGTTATAATGTGTGAAAGAGATTCAAATTGCTTATTGAGGGGGATTGTTCAGAACCAAATCCAAACAAAGCAGAATTCCCTGCAAACTGTTCCATCCAAGTTTCCTTGGTCCAGATGGCTCTAAGAGCCAGCCAGAGGCTCCACCCACACCTTCCCACTCCAGCTGGGTGCTGGCCCTGGACACACTCTAATGACCCTCAGCTGTTCTGGCTCACAGGCTTGCTTTCTCTTCCTGCTTGGCCACCCAATCTCACATCTCCTGCAGAGGGAGAGAAATGGGGGCAGGGTGGGGAGAATTTAAGAAAAAGTCATACTTTGGGGAAAACAGGATTTGGGTTAATAGCTCGGTTTCTTATTGGTGCTATCACAAATTAACCCAAACATAGTGGCTTAAAACAACACAAACTTATTATTTTATAGTTCTAGAGGTCAGAAGTCTGAAAGAGGTCTTAGGGAGCTAAATCGAGGTGTCAGCAGAGCTTTGCTCCTTCTGGAGGCTCCAAGGGAGAATCTATCCCTTCCCTTTTCCAGCTTCTGAAGGCTTCTTTTGATCTCTTGGCTCCTGGGCACCTCACTCTGATCTCTGCTTCCATCATCAACATCATCAAAAACCCTTCCCTGATTCACACTCCTACTTCCCACTTTAAAGACCCTTGTGACTACACTGAAACATCCAGATCATTCAAAATGATTCCATCTCAATATCCTTAAATTAATCACATCTGCAAAACGTCTTCTGCCATAAAAGATAACATTTTCATGAGTGTTGAAAGTTGGGACATGAACATGTAGGGAACCATCATTCTGCCTACCACAGTTGTTCGCTTTTTTCCATTGATTTCACCATTGAATACTGCATAGCTATACCTAACATAAAATTATGCACATGTACAAAACATACCTACACAGGTGCTGAATTAGATTAGGCAATAAGTCTTCGATATCTTAAATCAGATTATAGAGTAATATCCAAGATTTTATATTAAGCTAACTATAATTAATCCCCAGCACTTCATTCAAGGAAAGATTTAAAATTATTTTTGTTTTAAAGCAAACAGGGCTGGTAGCCCATGGAGGGCCTGATCAGCACTCACCTCCCAACACCGCCTAGAACTTTTTTTTAATCACTAAACAAACAAATAATTACCAAAAAAAAAAAAGCTGAAATAATTTAGCACTGCTGTCAGAGATATGCCACATCATTATGCAGTGTCCACAGGTGATGTGCCACCTGTAAAGTCTACCTGTTTTGGAGTTGGCACATCACTTCAGCTGCCAGTTATAGAAATAGTAGAGACCAGGAAAGAGATCTCCAGGCCGGAGGGCTCACATTTATAAAAATCATCTCATCCAAGTGTGATTAGGGCAGAACTCACATAGGACCTCAAGGAACTATCTTAGTGGGACTAGGAAATGCAGTGAGAAAATGCACAAGGTCATAAAACAACTTAGGCTAAAGTGAATGAAGGATGGGTTAGAACAGAAATTCCAAGGCAATGTTGCCACAAAACAGAAGCTAAAGATAAATTCAAAAGCAAAGATGTTGGGTTTCTATTTGAATTGAATTAAATTCAATATAAGTAGTGTGATAATTTTTCTCAACCCCTTCCCCAAAATACATATCCTAGCTGTTTCTGTACCTATGGGCTTCCCTGTCTGACCCACGTAAAAGTTTAACTGTCCATACTCCTATCAAGGTCAAACTTTTGTTTTCTAACTGAAGATAATGCCCTCTCATCTACCCACTTTCTTCCTACAAATGTCTACTGTCTCTCAAATCTCCCATTTTTTTGTTTTCACCTCATTTTCATCATCATAAAACTGCTACAATACCCTCCACCTTTAAAAAACAATCTACTCTCATCCTATATCATCCCTATTCTACTGCTCCATTTCTCTGCTCCCCTTTATATCCTTAGAAAAAACATTCATACTCAGGTACCATTTTATCTCCTACTCTTCCCAAGAACCTCTCCCAATCCTGCTTTTGTACCCATCCTCCCATTACCAAGGCCTTTAGTAACGTCCATATTGCAAATTCAACAGTCTAATCATAAGCCTCAATGTTTTTTGACCTCTTGACAACAATGACACAACTGAACACACACTTCTTGAAATGCTTCCATCCCTTGGGATGCCACACTGTCCTGGTTTTCCTTCTACATCACTGATCAGTGCTTCCTCATTTCCTTGGCTGATCCTCTGCCTTTTTCCCCTCTGAGCCCTAAGCTCAGTCCACTGTCACCTTCTCTTCTCTGTCTGTACTCATTCCCTAAATGATCTTATTCACTCCCATGACCTCAAATACAGATAGATGGTGATTCACAACTGGATTCTCCAAATGTCCAAAAATGCATTCTTGATTCTCCCCACAAAGCTTATATCTCCCACAGCCTTGCCCAGTGCAGTATATGACACCACAATTCATCCAGTTACTCAAACTAAAAGCCTTTGTGACTTCTTTAATATCTCTCTTTCTTCCACTACCCACATATAAATTTGTTGGCCCTGTGGTCAGCTTTAAATGAGAAGGTAAGTCAGACTCTAACTACTTCTCTCTTCTGCCACATCATCTTAATCCAAACTACTCTTACCTCTTACTTAGAATCATGAAATAACTTCCTACATGATCTCCCTCCTTTCACATTCACCCCCATGTAATCTACTCTCCAGATAATATTCATATTTATCCTTTGAAATTGTAAACCCAATTAAGTCACTTCCTTTCTCAAAAATCCCTGCTTGCCATTGCACACAGAATAAACCCCCATGGTCAGCTGAACAGCAGAGTTCCAATCATAAAGGAGCTCCAGGCTTTCTTCAGCTCCCAATGGCCATTCCTTTATTATCTATTACCTCTCTAGAGGGGCTCACCTACTATCTAAACCCTTCCCATGCAATGCTGGGGTCCAAGGCCTCAGTATATTAACACAGTTTCCAAGGTTGCTTAGTTTCTCTTATGTTGTCATTCTTGTTTATCTTGTTTTGTTTTTGTATTAAATACATTAGCAAACTTTTCTCAGGGACTTAAGTAACTCTCCTGATGATTGGAGTCTTGATGATTCAACATTAGGTCTCTGGCTCTTTCATTCAACAACATCAGCAGCAGCAGCAGCAGCACAACACCATCATCATCATCATCATCATCATCATCATCATCATAGTCATTATTTTTATACCAGGGTTTGAACTCAGGGGTGTTTAACCACTGGGTCATAACCCCAGCCCTTTTTATTTTGGGACAGAGTCTCACTAAGTTGCTTAGGGCCTCGCTAAGTTGTGGAGGCTGGCTTTGAACTTGCAATCCTACTGCCTTAGCCTCTCAAGCCACTAAGGATTTCAGGTGTTTGCCACCATGCCTGGCTTCTTGAACATTATTGATTCACAGTACAATCCTTCCCACTCCTTCATGGTATAGACTCTCAGAAGAAACATTTCTTGGTGACAACCATTTTTTAATATTCCAAAGCTAATTCTTGACGTTAATTTACTTCTGTAAACATGCTGACAAATGACTTACCTATAAATATTTACATAAAATGCTTTAAAGTTGATTTACATTCCCTTTCTGTGTCTCTAAATTTCTCTTGAACCTTAGAGAATATTATTTATTTAGTCAGATTATAAGTGTGTTCCATATATTCTTTAAAAAAAAAAAAAAAAAAACATCACCTTTGAAGACTTTCAAGTTGAAAACTTCCATACACATGAAAGGAAAAGACAAAAGGATTTGTCATGATGCTGAAACTCACTAGTTAATTTTTTTTTTTTTATTGTAGTAAAGATATATATAATCATGAAGTTTTCTAGAGCAGCACAGAAGAATACAATGCCTGCTCTATGCTTGCACTCACACGCCATCTGTAGCTACAAAGCACTCTGAAGGACCTCATCAAATCTGATGCCCAGGCAAGTCCTACGTCAAGAATGCTGCTTCTTTTGGCCAAGCTGACCTTAAGGTTCCCCTCATTTTGACTAAATTTAGGTCCAGCATCTTCCTTATTCTATCTGACTTTGCTTTGCTAAGAGCATTTACTTTAGTAAATGTGTAAGTTCTTTCTCTCTTTGAAATACAAATCTTTTTAATAGCTTCTTACTAGTTTTACAACCCAGGAATGGCTTCTCAAGGACCTCCTTGCCATCCCTTTATATAATCATCAGGAAAGACAGCATCCTGATCTTCCAAAGTAGTAGACTAACTTTAATGGGTGCCAAATAGAAGCAAATGCAGATGGGCTAATCACAGAAGAAAACATTTGAAAAACTGAGGAATAACTCAATGTGGTCCATCTCATCCACCTACCTTCCTTCTAAGTCCTTCAGTACTTTTCTACTAGCATGCCCAGCATTTAAAATCTCTTCTTCCCTCTCTTTCAGCAGCATTGAGCTAGTTTTCTCTCCCCTATGAGCAGTCTTGAATAAAACCATCTCTGCCTGTTTAGCTGTGCCCAGTGTGATTTTTACTCTGAAACTACAATCCCAGTACTGGAGATGACTAAGCTTTCAGTACTCACAGGCTTACCATCTTGACCAGGTTGTCCAGGGTAACCAGGGTTCCCAGGCAGTCCAGGGTCACCCTAAGACAGGAAAAAAAAAAAAAGTTTCTCAATGCAAAACAACCAACCACATTACTATAGTCAGAGCCCATGAAGGTTTGAAGTCAGTTCTATTATTTGAGGCATTTTGTAGATTTTTTTTTTAAAGGAGACATTCCAAAATAGACTTAGGAAAATTATGCTCCATTTTAAATGCCTACCTTAAAAAATAATGTCTTAATTATATAAAACTAAATTATTTATTTCTGTGAGTACACTGGGTATAACAAGTGAAGTATTTTTTCCTGGAGCAAAATGTCAGCATTTATGGGAGGATACATTTTTGGAATTTTGAATAGACTGCAAAGTGCCACAGCAAATGTTTCTCATCATGGCAATATTTGACTGGTGAGTCTATAGACTTAACTATTATGAATGTTGCACCCCAGGTACCAATATCCTATAATGTAATAATTCAGTCCAGAAAATAATTACTTAGTTAAAGAACAGTCCACATGCCTAGCACATGTCTGTAATCACTAATATTCAGGAGGCTGGAGAATTGCAGGTTCAAGGCCAGTGTAGGCAACTTAGTGACAACCTGTCTCAAAATAAAAAAGGGCTGAAAATATAGCACAGTGCTAAAGCACCCCTGGGTTCAATCCCCAGTACCTAAATTTAAAAAAAAAATGTCCATAGCCATGTGATCTCACACATGGGACTCAAGTTTAAGCTTCACAGCAGTCATTTATTTCAATTGTGTTGAAGGTGATACTCCACCTATATCATATTTGAGAATAACATCAAAATTCCAAACTTTGAATATGTTCATGAGAACAGGGCTCCGGCCAGACAACTCTGTCCCAATCTCCATAGTCCTTCACTGCATGTAAAACCTAAGAAATTAAGAAATGCCTTTGCCCTCACAAACCTGAGTTCTTGCAAGAACACTGTGCCTTTCCACACAAGCAGTGAGCCCAGCACATTCTATAGAAGTCCAGCATGTTGCCTACGCCAGTACTGATCATCCAGATGGTCACCAACCATGAAATAAAGCATTAAAGAAGCACTTTCTTATGAGGTGAAGGTGCCTTCTTGTAACTTAATTCTAAGAAATACTTCAAAAGTAATATTTGTCCATCTCTGAGTCCATGAAGTCCACATGGGACATTCTTCTGGAAAATATGAACTCCACCATCAGTATCAGCAAACTTTTGCAGAGGCAACTAATTCCATTCAATAACTCTTCCTTGTTTTTAATCAAGAAATCATTCATACAAGACTCTGGCGATTAAGACTACTTTTATACAGTCAAATTTGCTGACCTGAAAACTACTTTGGACTCCTGGCTAGGGAGATGTGTTCCTGAAACATAACAGGAAAAATGGAAAGAACTATGTGAACTCTGTTCAGGAACCAATAAAGAAGGGATGGGCTATTCACTTACCAGTGGCCCCCTCCAAAGGCTTAGCAAGAGGAAAGGCTGAGAAGAAGGGAAATGTCATTTTTCAAACAGAGAGAGAAGAGCTATAAATCCAGGAGGAAAGACAATTTGTAATTCTAATTCAAGGACTTGCAGTTCTGGCTGTGTGTTAGGGAGCAACTTTCTGGGTCTCTAGGGATTTAGAATTTCTTTCTTATTTTGAAAGGGTTCGTACCAGCCTCCAGCCTCTGGGCCATCCATCCTGACCCTTTCAACAAATTCCATCTTTACTTTCTGTTGGGAAAAAAGGGTTTCCTCCTTTTCCACTTAAGCATCAATAATACAAACTTCTCTGTAATTGAAAAATACTTGTCACTATTTTCTCCTAGTGTCTTTCTCTCTTTTTCTATTGAAATAATATGGCAGCTCCCATATCACACCACTTTTTCACACCTGGTGTTTTCTCAAAGTTTTCCCTTGGTTAATCTTCACTTATCATCTGGATTGAGGCTCCATGGAAACAAGGTCTATAATTTCTATTTTTTTTTTTTTTTGGTACAATGCTGGGTATCAAATAGAGAGTGAATAAATATTTTCTGACTGATTTATTTAAAATCAAATCTGTCAATGACCCACTTACTTTGAAGAATATTAATTACCAGCAAAATCTGGGGCATCAAAAGGATTTGGAGAGTTTAACCTTTATTATGATAAGCTGAAATAAATTTTGGCACAAGAAGAAAAGACACTCATGTGCTTTTATGCTGCATAAAATTATAAAACATACTAGCCGGGCGCGGTGGCGCACGCCTGTAATCCCAGCACTTTGGGAGGCTGAGGCAGGAGAATCGCGAGTTCAAAGCCAGCCTCAGCAGTGGCAAGGCACTTAGCAACTCAGTGAGACCCTGTCTCTAATAAAATATAAAAAAGGGCTGGGGATGTGGCCCAGTGGACGAGTGCCCCTGAGTTCAATCCCCGGTACCACAAAAAAAAAAAAAAAAAAAAAAAAAAAAAAATTATAAAACATACTTATTAATAATGATTTAAATTGATGAAACCTAAGTTCTCATATCACCCACAAGATAGATTCAGTATGATTGGATCTATGGTCATAACACTGATCAATACCACCATGAGGGAAATTAATCTCTTTAGTAGATCCTATTATTGCTGGTAGATTTTATGGGTTATATTGACTGTTGCCTTCACTGAATTATTTGCAAAAGTTCAGGTAGGTTTAGAGTTGCTCCCATAAAATTTAAAGAATAAAGTAAAGGCCAAACTACTTTAACTGATTAGCAAGAAGACTGATTAAAATAAAATTCTACTTTATTACTATTAAAGCAAACACCTAACCTTTGTTGATTGCTTATTACATACTGAGCACTGCTTTAAAGATTTGCATACATTAAATTACCTAACCCTCATCATAATCCTATGAAGAAGGTACTTTGATTATTTCACTTTTCTATCTAGGGAAACTAAGGCCCAGGGAGGTTAGGTAATTTGCCAAGTTCACATAACAGTGGCAGAGATGAGATTCAAACCCAACCAATTCAGCTCCACAGTCTATACTCTTAAACACTGCTATTCCTACTCACATGATCAAATGCATATGTTGATCAGAAACAGACTTAGGGACCACTTAAAATCCAAAATGAAAAAAAATTCCAAATATATTAAATTAGACATATGACTTACTATTATACGACTATGACTAAATTTCCAATCCTTTTTCTTCTAATTTACTTGAAACATTTGCACATTTTGAATTTTAAAAAAATATGTGCTCTGCTGAAAAGGAATACTTATTTATGCTGAAGTGAATTTGTGGCATAGGACTTTTAAGTTGTTGACAGGAGTGGAAATGTCACGGACTAAACTGAAACATCTCTGGATAAGGCCACTTATGAAGTATAAACATGAACCATTAATGTAAGAAATGGAGTTGTGCTTGAAAAAGCAAGCTGATGTTTTAAGTTGTGCATCTGAAACAAAGCCCTAAACCATGTTTATAAGCCTTCTTCTCAAAAATCCTTAAGCCTCCAGGCCACCCCTTTGACCTCCATGGGAATATGTGACCTAAAACTGACTTTTACCATTCTCCACAACCAATATTTTTCCTTCCTTGGCGCAAGAAACCCACTCTTCAGGCTATAAAGAATCCACTCAAGTCCGTAAAAATTAGCATAAATGTGTTGATATCCAGTGGCCCCTGAAATTTTCCAAGAGATTTTGGTACCTCAATAGTCCAAATGCATCTCTAATCGATAGAATTATTAGGGTGAAACAAAAGCCATCAGAGGAATATGGCTATAGCAAAAGTGATATTTCTGAGCAAAGATGTCATTAACAAATCATTCCAACCTGGAAAAGAAGAAAAACTGCTTTCTTTTCACTTCTGAACGAATTTTAACATTTAAGTTAGATTAAATATGAGGAGGTTGTTTTCACAAATGTTCCTGTGGCTGTGGAATAGGGGAAGAAGCCATCATTTACATGTAGAGGGCATTTAAAAGGAAGGTACTTGCATACCAGGGATGCCTCAGCTTTCATGCAGAACAGAGACAGTTCAAATAGGCTAACTGGGGGGATCTTATTTCTTCAATGATCCCATAATTCATTCAATAGAACCTTATAACTATTAAGCACTGTGCCTAACACTGGAATTCCAAGGAGAATTTCATTTTTATTGACCTTCACTGTAAATAAAAGAAGTGCTTATGTGTAAGAATTATCCTAATAAATTGATTATCCCATTAATTTACTCATTCCCTTTATTTGAAATTAATGGGCCAACTGCCCAAAGGTATATTTTTTGACATTGGATAAAAATTTATAATGCCATGATAAGTGTAGAATGCCAAAATCACTTGGGCCTGTTTTTGCAACAGTGTTGTGATTTTTTTTTTTTTTTAGCAATTTACAGAGCTTTAAATAGACAAATTTCTTTATCTTAGAATAACTACTTACCCCCCTATTCACCCAGGAATTCCTCCTCTGTTTCATTCTCATAATGAACACTGCTCCCAGAACCCTATTGCTGGCTAATAGAAAGGCTAGATCTGCTTCTCACAGGTGACTCTGTTTGATGGACATGAGCAAAACGTTCTAGAAACCATCTAACACAAATAGCCAATAAGTCTCAGTGAACTCTAAAACACAATCGTCTTTTTTTTTTAATATTTATTTATTTGCTTTTAGTTGTACACAATGCGTTTTTACGTGGTGCTGAGGTTTGAACCCAGGCCGCGCACGTGCTAGGCGAGCGCTCAACCCCACCCCAAAACACAATCATCTTATCTGCTTTAGTTTGGGCTCTGCTGAACTAATAAAAACCCTATGATACTGAAATACTGAAAGTTAAAACATCTCTAAAAGATGTACAACTCACAATGTTGCTAGGGGTTTCTGTTTTTCACATATAGGTCCCTGACCTGGGTAAGGAGCCACTTCCAGGGAAAAGAGCCCTAAAAGGATGGAAGTGTGTGTGTGTGTTTCTGTAATCCTGCCAGATTTCCTGAAGAAAATGGAAAGCAGATCAAAAAGGCACGCCAACTGAAGAGTGGTGGAAACTGCAATTTCACTTAAAGTAGTAGGTGGCGATGGGGGCAGATCATGACTAAGAAAAGAATGAAAATGAAAAACACATGAAACTTGGAAAAACTGGAAATTAAAGGCTTCACCAGATAAGACAATGGGTGTGCCAAAAAGTTGCTGTGAAAAATAAAATTAAGTTACACTAAGAGGCACCTATGAGATCAGAAATGAATTATCCAAAAACATTAGAGTCTTCAGGTGCCTCTCTAAAGGTGGGAAGCCCCTTGTAGTGCATGGAGGTGGCCTGAACCTCCTTGAGAGGCAGGAAAGGACCATTAGAGGCAGACATAATGGGTCTATGATTTCCACATTATATCTCTGGAGAATCAAATTATTTTTATGCACAATATTCCAAGATGAATAGCTACATAAATATTTTCAATAAAGAATCTTCTGATACTATATATCCATCTGTCCTATAAAGTGGTCTTCTTCTCCTAAGGGGTATAGGTGTGTCTCCCTTAATCACGGCATTCTAAACAATATGTAGTAACTTTAAGGAACACTTGAATTAACTTTCCTAAATGCAACCTAAAAACAGTCTACAATAATAAATGATTTACATCGTATGTACTGCAGTCAAATTCCAAGTCAGATGTTTATTTGGAATGAGTTATTGAACATATACTTGTATTTCTTAAATTACATTTATTTCTTGAGTGCAACAGATAAGCATAAAAATGATGGAAAAACATGCAAAAAATGATGGGAAGAAATTAAAGGTTTTACAACACATGCTGGGCAGTATTCTAAATTGTTACAGTGTTCTAAATTGTTACATGAATGTATGAATATGCCACAATGAAATCCACCATTCTGAATAATTAATATGAACCAACAATTTTTTAAAAAATAAATTACATCAGTAGTTCAAAAACTAAAGCTTTTATAGCCATTGTATTAAAACAATCTTAAAATTCAGTCCAAATGAACCTTACAATTTGTATTAAATAAAAATTAGTATGGTCACTTCATGTAAGAAGGTATCAATACACACAAACATTCTTATTGTCTACAGAATTAGAGCTGCTTTGAAGTTAGATATCATTTTTGTATTATGTAAGAGAAATTTTAAAATAATACTAAATGCACAAAATTTATAGTGGACAATTTCTTAGGATCTTAGCCTATATCTAAGTGATGCTATAATAAGCATCAACTTAATAGCATTCGTATTTAATAGCATAAGAATATATCAGAACATGCTGTTATGTAAAAAGTAACTAGTAACAATCCTGCACAAGATAGCTCCAAGGATATAAATATGTATATATGCATATGTATGTAAATAAATAAATGCAACTGGACCACATAGATGTTCTCCAAAAGTAATTACTATGTTTAAATGAAATAAATACATATGCCTCCACTTATAGAATTAGACATTAAACTCACAATATTAAAGTAAGTCAAAAAATTTTACTTCATATTTTCATCTGAAAACCATTTTGTCAAATTAGACATTTAAAAATTCAAAGCATATCTTAACAGCTGTTCTTTCTTCATTTATTTTTTAACCAGGTTGGAAGGAAATATCATTCTTGGGCTCTAATAGCAGTATTGGGGGGGGGGGAACAAACAATAATGTGACCTTAGTTTAATGTGTGTCAGTGGGATCAGTTTTAATTTCAAAGCACAGTTCCAGATAGAATATACTTTTTAGAAACCCACACTAATACTCGGGTTTTTAACTGTTGTAAGGCAGTAGGAGGGAATTTCACAATGGGGTCAATGGTGATTAAGAATTTCTGCCTTTGAGTAATACTGACTTTTAACAAAAAACAGTATGGTAGGTATTACTCACTTTGGGGCCTTGTAGTCCTGGATTTCCTGGAGGACAGATACAGGGAGCTGGAGTCGAACCTACATCACTAGGACCATTAAGGCACTGCAAAGACAAAAATGGAACTAAACAACAAACGTGGAAAGAAAGATAGACAGCTAAATATAGATAGAACTAGCTCTATCTATATGATACTCATGTATACACATATGTATGTGTATGTATCTATATTTGTGTAAAATAGTAAAGATATATTTACTTTCCAATTTTATTTAGCTCAATCTGCTAAGAAATTCCAAATATCAAAAAAAAAACTATGAATAATAAATATATTCAAATTATATAAAAAGGGTTCTATTTGTCTAATATACTTACAGCTTAAGAGAGGAAGCTAACCGGTCCCACAATACAAACATTACCGTAAGGAGAATAATAATATCCAAGCCTACCTCTCCATTCTGAAAGAAAAACAACACATGTGTTTTAAAATAGGCTTTTAATTATATTCCTAAATTATCTTTCTCATTTACAGGTATTTCATTGTCCTGATAAGAGATAAACAAGGTGTCAAATCTAGAAATAAAACATTTTCTTACACCTATCCTAAAATGTACTTATCTATACAGGTTTCTGCTACATCTATAAAGAATAAAGGAAGGAAATTAATACAGGTGAAGAGTGGAAGGCAAAAATCAAAGCTCTGAATCTTCTTGATACAATGACCATGCAAGAACAGAAATACCTTAAGGCGATATTCAGAAGCTGTACTGAACTATCTGGAAATTATTTAAAAGACAGAAAAAAAGACCAAAAGATAATATAAGCAAGTCACAAACTGCTTGTATTAAAATTTTATTCATTTTACTTTAGAAGAGATTCTTAACTTATTATTGAGTAGCACACAATTTTAAATACGTTAATATAATCTTTCCAAACAATAACAAATTAGATCAGTACATATAAGTTCAGAAAATGTGCTAGTGAACAGGAAAATTATTTCCTACTCATCATAAATATATACTTTGGAGTGTTCTGTCCCACATTTAATTAAGTAGAAAAATGTACTTCACACACTGATATTCGTACAAAGCAATCTCAGTCTTTGGAGCAGGTGTAGTCCTGCTTCATTAGAGTGCTGGAATAATCATAGTAAAAAGTGATGTGGCGAGAAATCACTTACTTGTGCTGCCATTCGTACTTGCACAGTAACACTTTATAATTTATTTCAGTGATGAACTTCAAACTATGTATTACTCTATGTAACTTTATGTCCTTTTTATAATAAAAATTAATTCTACATATTAAATAAGTCTTGGGCATTATCTGCTTTTCATTTATTGTTTTGAAAGTACTAAAGCAACACTTGGGAGAAAAAAATAACCCATTTCACTTACAAATCCAGGAATCTCACATGCTGTCTCCCGATTGTTCTGCTCTGGGTCACAGTAGATTCGCAACTTTTGGACATCAAACTAGGAATATAAACATGGTATAGTTAAAGTTGAGGCATGAGCTAACTGTTTTATAAAAGCAACTCAAATATGTAGAAACTGCTGCTATGGTTGGTCATTTGGTAAAATTTAGATCACAGTATTTAGCTAAAACAATAAAAACAGAAGTTGAATACCTAACATACATTATAAAGATGTGATACACCCATAGCACCAAGAACAAACCTGATTTTCTTCAGGAATCCAGTGAAGCTTTTTTAATCTCCTGTATTGAGAGCTAGTCTAGAGAGCATTTCCTAGGATACTTAAAACCTTTCTCAGTTTTCCTGTATTTATCCTAAATCTCTACAACATTCCAAATCATATAGGGGTAAGCTCCAGAGGACATTCTGGGTTTAGAGACTCAGTTGCTGGGATGGAACGCACCAGTTACTATGTAAATATTTACTACAATTTGACTTAAAGCATTAAAACATAGTGACTGTGTGAGTAAGTACACATTTGAAAGTGACAGTCTTCCTGTAACAGAAACAGAGCAGGAGGGAAATACCTTTACAAATGAAAGATTTTCCCAAAAATGGTTTTTAACTACAAACTATCAACCCAAACACGGATATACTCTAAATAATTGTCAGAAAAGTAAAAATAAAACTTTTTTAAAGTATGAACTGCACATAACACAACTGTTTTATTTTTAAGCAATAGTTTTGTTTGTAAAGGACCCTGACATGCATTAATCTAATTTTATCTTCACAGCTGCAAAGAAATCTTTATAGTTCTCACTTACAGCTCTAACCATATTCCCTATTCCAAATTCATTATTTGAATTGTTTCTCCTGGGAAATATGAAATTGATGTTTCTTAGAATTCTACCCTCTGCACAGGGGAATAATTTTTCTAAGAATTTTTATAAAATAAATGAAGTCTAATTTTGCATTTTAATACACACATAAAAATCACACAATTTCACCCATGAACTGAGCATATTTCAATTAAGTATTTAAAGAGAATTCACAATTAAACTAAATAAGGTTAATATAGTAAATACTATGAGAGAGGACAGCAGAAGTTTGATTTTATCCAATATAAAAAAATAAATCATTATTCGTCTACCTGAACAGTTTCTTCTTTCCCAGAGTATTTTCCAATTTGGGTTTGCCCACTGATGAAGATCCCTAAAGCTGGATGTAAGGGCTTATTGTCAATTTGTTGATCATCAATAAACAGAGTTACATCTTGCTCTGTTACTAAGAGACGAATTTGATGCCAGCCTTCATCAAATAATGTCTATGAGAAGAAAATATGAAAGATTCACAAATAAAATCCTTAACTATCTTATACTTTCTTCCTACTTGCAACCATTGTTAAGAAAATCTGGATCATGCTGATTTTATGTATTATATACTAATTCAACCTGCTCTAAGCTGGACCCCCTATGCTACTCATCAACTCTTCTGTTAATCCCTACCTGAGTTTCTCTTACATATACCGAAGTAGTTGTGTCATACAATTTACTAAAACAATTCCCTCATAGTCCTCATAGTCACTAATGAGATCTCATTATTCCTCTCATTCCTCATCCCACAACTAGTCCACCTCTCTTGATATTCTCACTCAACCTCCATAATTCAAAGCATCTTGGCCATCTTCATTTCATTCTCTTCTGTTGTTCATTCTCCATCACTTTGAGGGCTCTTCTTCCTCAACCTGCCCTATAAAGAGAGCATCCCTCACAGGTCTGTCTTTGACATCTTTCATTCTGCCCTCTGACTACCTCATCCATATCTACAAGCCAAACATTGTTTCTATGTAATAACTCCAATAACTGGACCTCTCTCATACACATGGGTCCTAAAATTCTAATACTCAGTAGAATAATCTTGCAAGGGTCTCCCACAACCAGCTTAATGGAGTGTGTTACAAAATGAAATATCCCCTGAACTTCCTTCAACTCCCAAATATTTCCCTTGAATGATAATACTCTCCTTTTCTAAAACATAAGTTTCTTTCGCTGAGTTGTAATAACTCACCAGATACAATTATATCAACTATGTCTCTTAAAAATTACTCAAATTCACCTCTCAGTTTTCATTCTTACTGCCATAATTTAGGCTTGTGGTTATCTTGCTTTGTTTTCTAATGTATTTCTAATTCTGACTGTTCCCTCTCTAAGCCATCCTGCATATCTCCACCATAATTAATCTCTCTCAGTAAAGTTTTGTTAGAGGAGAAGCTCCATCTTATCCATTTCTTTATCCCAAGTACCTGACATAATTGCAGGATAAAGATGAAACCATTGTTTAAGGAAGGAATAAGAAGGATTGCTTTGATCATGATACACCTATGATCAAGATCTTTGGATGGAACTTAGTTGTTCACTGAATAAAATCCAAACCAAATTGTATGGCTTTCCAGGATTCTCACAAATGGGGCTCATACCTGGGTAGCCTTTCTATTTATGGATTTTATATTCAAAACATGTCATTCTCTAAATAAAAACTACATTTGACTAGTCAATGCTGAGCCATTGACTTAATGTTCTCTTACGTATCTCCCCACCAAAATCCTATATATTTTTTAAGGTCCAATCCCAAAACCATGTCATTTACCATGATTTTCTCACATTTCATGCTTTATACTTCTATTTAATACTAGTTATTTGAATATTCCACTATAAATAGCTTTGAATATTCCACTATAAATATATAAAGATGAGAAACATGCCTTATTAGTTGTTTTTATTGAGTTTTAATAAAGATAGCAGACCACAAAACTTTAAATTTAATATGCTAATTGATGAAAAAATTGCCCAAATGTAAAATAGTCACATATAACCGAGCACATTTCCTAAATCGTATAACTTTAGGCTATCATAATTATAATAATGAGCAAAACTTAATTGTTTTTATCATTGCATCTGTATTATGAACACATGACTTGGGAAATAAACATTTTTCATTTATTAAATATATGTTCCTTTGGGGGAAATAAAATGTACTTCTGATTAAAGTAAAATTTATATCCATCATCTCATAGGACATGGCAATATAAAACAGACCAACATGGACTTTGAAATTGACCATAATTAAATTCAATTCTTCATGAGCTGTTTTAGTCATCATTTTCATCACTGTGACCAAAAGACCTGACAATAACAATGTAAAGGAGGGAAAGTTTATTTGGGGCTCATGGTTTCATAGGTCTCAGTCCACAGATGGCCGTCTCCATATCTCTGGGCCCAAGGTGAGGCAGAACACCATGGCAGAACGGTACAGCCAAGAGAAACAGCTCAGAACAAGGCAACCAGGAAGCAGAGTGAGAGCTTCACTCGCCATGAACAAAATATAAACCTGAAAGGTATACTCCCAGTGACCTACTTCTTCTAGCATACCCTAACTGACTATGGTTTCCACCCAGTTGATCTATATCAGTGGATTAATCCACTGATTATGTTAAAACTCTCATAATCTGATCATTGTCCCCTCCGAACCTTTTGCATTGTCTCACACATGAGTGCATATCTAAACCATAAATGAGCTGTTTTACTTTGAGAGAGCACTTAACCTTAAACATTGGTTTCTCTGCCTACAAAATGGTAGTAATAGCTTCTTCATTGGATGGTTATTATCTTTAAATGTTCTTGACACTTAGTAGTAGGAATATGAAATATGCTAATTTTCCCCACTCTTTGTCCTCATACTGATTTTGAAACAAATTTCCTTCCTCTGTGGTGATACATAAATAACACAACTTTAGCCGAGTTAAAACTACAATTCTCACCCAACACACACAATCCTAATGGTGTTTCCCCGTGATTATGAACATCATAATCACATCCAGGCTCTTTACCTTAACTTGAGGGTCAGTGAAGGTGGCCACTTGTGAGCCATTAATTACACTGGTTGTTGTAAACGATAAAGTTTTGTCCACACCATTTAAGGTAACTGCTATTTGTGGTTTTCCATCAATGGTTAATATTCTCCATAAATCCCACACTTTCTTGACTTTAAATCTCTGAGTGGAAACAAATACATAGGATGGAGGAAGACCTTCTGGGAAAACATTGCTAGAAAGAGAAGAACATGTGTCAGTTTAAAGAATTCTCAGCATCTCTGCAAATATATACATACATTTGTGTATATATATATGTGTGTGTATATACATATAGTGTAATACATACAGCATGTATATATACATGTATATATAATTTTTAAATTGTATCAACATATAATGTTTACCTTGTAAATTCTGATAAATCAACTTTTGATGTTATTTCATATCCTTTTATCTTGGTTGGTGAGAGCTGAATTCTTTTCTTAACCTTTTTCCTTACACCTAAACCTAAAAGAATATCAAAACCCTTCTCATCGCGAGCTGCCACAGGAATTCGTGTTGGACAGACAGATTCTATAAAACAAAAGCAGTAAAAACTGGTTACTCACGGACTCTTCCCACAAGAAAAGAAAAATGAAGGGAAAAACACCACAGAATATAAGAATTACAAAATCTAAGCATATAAATATGAGAAAACGTGAAAGTATTTTAGACATTTGAGAATGAAGTTTCAGTTGTCTTTATTTCCCCAGAAGGTGGATAAAATTAAGACAAGAATGCAACAGTGCTGCCAGGCGCGGTGGCGCACGCCTGTAATCCCAGCACTTTGGGAGGCTGAGTCAGGAGGATCGCGAGTTCAAAGCCAGCCTCAGCAATGGCAGGCACTTAGCAACTCAGTGAGACCCTGTCTCTAATAAAATACAAAAAAGGGCTGGGGATGTGGCCCAGTGGTCTACTGAGTTCAATCCCCGGTACCAAAAAAAAAAAAAAAAAAAGAATGCAACAGTGCTATTTAATGAAGTGTTTCACAGGCGACACTATGCTCAAGTTTGCAATACAGAGCAAAAGGTGATTACCTTGAGATAATCACCCTCTTCTATAGCATTAAGGAAGGAAAAGCATTACAATACAATAAAAACTAGTGATATGGATTTTACGAGCCCACAAAGGATAATAACTGTAACAGAACCTCTTAGATAAACCAAGTTAGTTTAAAGCAAGAAACAAGGTGGGGGTAGGGAACACAGGTCTAAATTCACAAATGAATCACTAACAGACTAAAGTTATAATTTCATTTTACTCTAATATTTCCAGAGACCATTAAGAATCAGAATGCTTTGGTGATGAGCAGATTTCCTTGTTTATTTTAAAACTCTTGTTTTTCTGTTAAATCTCAGAGTTTAGTAATATCTAAGTACTTTGGTCTTGCTGGAGACACAAGAAATGTGTTTTATTTAAAATCCTGCCATGTACAGAAACACAAAAACTGTCTTATCTGGAGGCCAGAAAGGACAATCAAATACTTCCAACTATACTTTACTGGCAATACAATAAAATAATAATAGCAAGAGCAAAATAAATGATCAAAATAGCAATTTGCTTACTAAATATTAGATAGATATCAAAGGAGGGAGACCAAGATTCATTCAATTTCTTTTCTCATTCCAGATTGAATGACCTCATCCTCTTTTACTAGCAAATAGCCCAGTGCGTGGAAATCTAGGATTACTTACACTAAACTGCCCCTCATCTGAGGAATTGTCTTCCAAATGCAGGAGCAGCAACAATAGAATATAGTACACATAGACTTTTATGACATTCCTTTCAGTTAAGTCAGTGGGAACAACAGGCTCCAACTAGCCTATAATACAACTTGTGCACAAACCAGAAAATAAAATTTTTTTGTACATCACCTCACTAACAATAGATTTTGTTATTTTATTGACAGAAAGATAAAATATAGGAAATGGACATTCATTCTTGGCTTAGAAAATAGTTTAGTAGAATATATTTTTAAAGGCTAACAAAACAATAGTAAAAATAACTTGTTTGGATTTTGTCAATTTGGATATCAACCTTTTTCATTTTAAAATGATTATATGATGACAGTTTTTGAAGTTACCCTTTCTTCTGTTTGTGTTGTGGAGAAAAGACAATGTGCTTTGTCTTTTCTTTACTCACATCCAGACTGCAGTTTTATTATCAAATTCCCTTACCTCATTCTTTACTCCTTTTCTCTTTCATTTTTAATTTGCATTGGCAGAACTTTTGTTGCATATTCAGTATATATAATTTGAACACAAAAACCATTGTTTGGGTTTTAGTGTAAAGAAATAGGGCTTGTGGGTTGTTTGTTTTAACCAGACATCCAAGTACCTCTATTCACATGTCCCTGTGCTTCTACAGCACACCACTCTTCTCATAATGTGGTCTATATCACCAAGGCTGAGGTGGTCACTTCACCCAAGCTCCTAGTGCAACAAAGTGATGTTGACTTAGTAAGGAATCAAACTCAGACCTGGGGCTGGTACCCAAGATGGTGGATTAGAGGAAGCCACTCTTCAGGGCTGCTCCATGGAAAGAATCCAACAAAGCAGATAAATAGCTTTTCAGCAAGTATATATATATATATATATAGACTGAGAATGCTCAACTCCTGGATGGTTTGAATACTGTGACTGGAGCGAACAAGACAAGCTGACTGCAGTGCCTAATGCCACGTGGCTTCAGCAGCACCGCCCGGAGCACAGGCAGTGCAGAATAAAGCCAGAGCTGGGAGACCAAGCTCGCGACTGCAACACCAGATCAAATCCACACTCGACACACGACGACCCTCAGCAGTGAAAACAGCACGATCAGAGATGGAAGACTGCGGGAGACCGTGGGGCTACAAAGCCAGTTCAAATCCACACTTAATGAGACACGACCCTCATCAGTGAAGCCAGAGAGAAAGCAGTGCGGAAACTAGCAAACAAGCAAGGAGGAACCTGTGACTGGGAGGACCATCAACAGCCAGCAGGGGAATGTGTGTCCCAGTCCAATGTGATGACCCCCTGTGACCCTTCAAATGAGGAAGAACATGGAGAGTAGATGCCATCTGGATGGATTGATCTTCAGGGCCAGCCACACAAAGCCCCATCCCCAGCATCACTCCTCGCTAACCAGGTATACAAACTTGACTCCACCCACAAATTCTCTGCATCAGCCATGGCTGATCTGCCAAAGAGCTAATTTAACAAGCTGAGATAGGAAGAGAAAAGGCTGCCTAATTGAGACTTGTGGGTTGGACTTTGGGTTTTTTTTTTTTCTTTTCTTTTCTTTTGCTTTTCTTCTTTCTCTTTTTCTTTCCCTCTTTTCTTCTTCCCTCATCTTTCTTATCTACACCCTGCCCCTACATTCTCAACAGAGACGAAAACAAGTTGTACACAAGAATTAGGAATTTTAGATCTGGGGCAACTGAATAGTACATCAAAGGGGTGTTTTATATTGTCTCCTCTCTCTCTCTCTCTCTCTCTCTCTCTCTCTCGTCTCACCCTGTTTCTCTCTTTCATTAATTCTTACTACCCAAACATTTTCTAATTTCTCTCAACGTTTGCATAAGCTTGGCTTAAATATACATTGGTCTTCACACTAAATTGTTCACTCCAATTCCTTTCCTCTCTCTTCTGCTATTAAACTACTTCCATAAATTTCTATATTTACATTTCCTAAGGGGGGAAAGCAATATCCTTCCTTCCTTCCTCCTAAGATTATCACCTTTGTACCCAATATCTGAAATTATAAACCCCATTACAATCATTCAGAGTATATTGGAGACAATATCTAAATTCTCTAACTCTGTACATTGTGACCAAATTGTGATTAACTGAATATAAAATGTCTGGTTTTATGGTATAAAGTATATATAAGGGGAGCCAATAGCATTGTACAACAGGAGCATCATTAGGCCTTAAGGAAAAACAAAAAAGTCAAAGTTCCACAGTGCTAAAAGTAAAGACACATAAGCAAAATGAAAAAAAAAAAAAAAGGAAGAAAATGTCCCAAACAAATCAACATACCTCCTTAGCAGATTCCCTGGCAAGCACAGTAGATCTAATGTAAGAACAGCAATTCAGAAAATACATAATCCAAATGATTATGGAGCTCAAAGATGAAATCAAGAAGGAGGTGAGAGAGCAAATACAGGTAGTAAAAGATCGCTTTGACAAAGAACTTCATAAACAAATACAAGAAGCAAAAGACTACTTCAATAGAGAGATAGAGGTTCTAAAGAGAAACCAAACAGAAATTCTGGAAATGAATGAAGCAATAAACCAAATTAAATGCTCTATTGAAAACATCACCAATAGATTAGACCACCTAGAAGAAAGGACCTCAGATAATGAAGACAAAATATACAATCTGGAAAAAAATGTAGAAAACACAGCAAAAATGGTAAAAAAAAAAAAAAAAAAAAATCAAGAAGAGAACATTCAAGAAATATGGGACAACATAAAAAGACCAAATATAAGAGTGATCGGGGTAGAGGAAGGTGCAGACCTTAAAAGCTAGAAGATCCTGGAATAGCATATTTCAAGCTCTGAAAGAAAAGGGATGTCACCCAAGAATCTTATACCCAGCAAAATTAGGCTTTAGATTCAAAGATGAAAAAAAAAAACAAAAGTTAAAAGAGTTCGCAACTCGAAAGCCAGCACTTCTGAACATCCTGGGCAAAATGTTCCACGAAGAAGAAAAGAAAAATAGCAATGAAAATCAACAAAGGGAGATATTAAACTAAAGGAATTACCAACCAGAGGAGAAACCAAATCAAGTTAAATACCATAAACAAATAAAAATGGATGGGAATACGAATCACATCTCAATAATAACCTTAAATGTTAATGGCCTAAACTCTCCATTCAAAAGACACAGATTGTCAGACTGGATTAAAAGAAACAACCCAACAATATGCTGTCTCCAAGAAACCCACCTCATAGAAAAAGACATCAATAGACTCAAGGTGAAAGGCTGGGAAAAATCTTACCACTCACATGGGCCACAAAAGCAAGCAGGGATTTCCATTCTCATATCAAATAAGATAGACTTCAAGCCAAAGTTAATCAAAAGGGACAAAGTTGGATATTTCTTACTGATTAAGGGAACCATTCATCAACAAGATATAACAATTATAAATCTATATGCCCCAAATAATGGAGCACCTACATTCATCAAACAAACCCTTCTCAAGTTCAAGAGTAAAACAGATCACAACACAGTTATCCTAAGGGACTTCAACACACCTCTCTTGTTGTCGCCTTAGGCAACTATACCACGGGAAAGAAATCGAAGGCAGACTGGGAATGAGTGGTTTCTTTATTCTTGCTTCTTCTATCCTTTCTCTCTCCCTCTCTGACACCCCCTGGCCTGGCTAAATACTCTTCACCCATTAAGCATACAGGTGTACAGGTGTGGCACAGAAAGATTCTTAGTCAAATTCATTAAGGTCAGGTGTAAACAAGTAAATGCCTCTTCTTGGCTCTCAGCCAGCCACCATCTTAGCTACCTCCTCATTAAAGCCTCTTACACTCTCTCACCAGTGGATAGATCATCCAAACAAAAGATAAATAAAGAAATTTTAGGCCTCATTAAAACAATTAATAACTTAGGCCTAACAAACATATATAGACTATTTCATCCCTCAGTAAGCAAATACACTTTCTTCTCAGCAGCACATGGCTCCTTCTCCAAAATAGACCATATATTTTGTCACAAAGCAACTCTCAGCAAATATAAAAAAGTAGAGATACTACCCTGTATTCTATCAGACAATAATGGGATGAAATTAGAAATCAATGATAAAACAAGAAATAAAAAAAAAAACTATTCCAACAACTGGAAACTAAACAACATGCTACTGAACGAACAAGGGGTTGAAGAAGACATCAAGGAGGAGATTAAAAAATAACGAGAGGTAAATGAGAACACAAATACATTGTATAGAAATCTATGAGACACTATTAAGGCAGTATTAAGAGGAAAATTCATTGCACTGAGTTCATTCCTTAAAAGGAAAAAAAAAACGATATATTAATGATTTAACATCACATCTCAAAGCACTAGAAAAAGAAGAACAGACCAATACTAAGAGCAGTAGAAGACAGGAAACAAAATCAGAGCTGAAATTAATGAAATTGAGACTAAAGAAACAATTCAAAGAATTGACAAAACTAAAAGTTGGTTCTTTGAAAAAATAAATAAAATTGACAGACCCTTAGTGCAATGCTAACAAAAAGAAGAAGAGAAAAAACTCAAATCAATAACATCCATGATGAAAAGGGAAATATCACAACAAACACCTCAGTTATACAGAGGATAATTAGAAATTATTTTGAAAACTTGTACTCTTATAAAATAGAAAATATTGAAGACATTGACAGATTCCTAGAGTTGTATGAATTGCCAAAACTGGAACTGGAGGATATACACAATTTAAATAGGTCAATTTCAAGCAAGGAAATAGAAGATGCCATCAAAAAACTACCAGCTAGAAAAAGCCCAGGACCTGATGGCTTTATAGCCGAGTTCTACAAGACCTTCAAAGAAGCACTAATACCAATGCTCTTCAACTTATTTCAAGAAATAGAAAAAGAGGGAGCTATCCCAGACTCTATGAGGCTAATATTACATTAATTCCAAAGCCAGGCAAAGACACAGCCAAAAAGGAAAACTTCAGGCCAATATCTTTAATGAACATAGATGCAAAAATTCTCAACAAAATCCTGGCAAATCAAATACAAAAACATATCAAAAAGATAGTGCACCATGATCAAGTGGGATTTATCCCAGGGATACAAGGTTGGTTCAACATACGGAAATCAATAAACATAATACATCACATCAATAGACTTAAAGATAAAAAACATATGATCATCTCAATAGATGCAGAAAAAGCATTCGACAAAATACAACACCCCATTATGTTCAAAACACTAGAAAAACTATGAATAACAGGAACATATCTCAACATTATAAAAGCTATTTATGCAAAGCCCCAGGCTAACATTACCTTAAATGGAGAAAAAAATGAAAACATTCCCTCTAAAAACTGGAACAAGACAGGGATGCCCCCTTTCACCACTGTTATTTAACATAGTATTGAAACTCTGGCCAGAGCAATTAGACAGATAAAGAAATTAAAGGGATCCACATAGGAAAAGAAGAGCTCAAATTAGCACTATTTGCGGATGACGTGATAATATACCTAGAAGACCCAAAAAACTCTACCAGAAAACTTTTACAACTAGTAAATGAATTAGGCAAAGTAGCAGGATACAAAATCAATACCCATAAGTCAAAGGCATTTTTATAGATCAGTGACAAATCCTCTGAAAGGGAATGATGAAAACTACCCCATTTACAATAGCATCAAAAAATAAAATAAAATACCTGGGAATCAACTTAACAAAAGAGGTGAAAGACCTCTATAAAGAAAACTATAGAACACTAAAGAAAGAAATTATAGAAGACCTCAGAAGATGGAAAGACCTACCTTGTTCTCAGATAGGCAGAATTAATATTGTCTTAATGTCCATACTACCAAAAGCATTATACAGATTTAATGCAATTCCAATCAAAATCCCAATGACATTCCTCAAAGAAATAGAAAAAGCAGTCATGAAAGTCATCTGAAAAAATAAGAGACCCAAATAGCTAAAGCAATCCTTAGCAAGAAAAGTGAAGCAGGTGGCATCACCATACCAGGCTTTTAATTATACTATAGAGCAATAGTAACAAAAACAGCATGGTATTGGCACCAAAACAGATGGGTAGACCAAAGAATTGAGGACACAGAGACTAATACATATAATTTCAGCTATCTTATATTAAAGGCACCAAAAATGTACAGTGGACAAAGGATAGCCTCTTCAACAAATGTGCTGGGAAAACTGGAAATCCATATGCAAGAAAATGAAATTAAACCCTTATCTGTCACTATGCACAAAATTCAATTCAAAGTGTATCAAGAACCTAGGAATTAGACCAGACACAATACACCTAATAGAAGAAAAAGTAAGCTCCAGTTTCCAACATGTTGGATTAGGCCCCAAGTTCCTTAATAAGAATCCTGTAGCGCATGAATTAGTATCAAGAATTAATGAATGGAATAGATTTAAACTAAAAAGCTCCTTCTCAGCAAAAGAAACAATCAGTGAGGTGAATAGAGAGCCAACTAACTGGGAACAAATATTTAATATGTGCACATCAGATAGAGCATTAATTTCTAGAATATATAAAGAACTTAAAAAACTTAACACCAAAAAAAAAAAAAAATCAATAAATGGGATAAGGAATTGAAAAGACTCAGAACAGATCATACAATTAATCAACAAATACATGAAAAAATGCTCAACATCACTGGCAATTAGAGAGATGCAAATCAAAACTTCCCTAAGATTTCATTTCACTCCAGTCAAAATGGCAGCTATTAAGAACACAAACAACAATAAATGTTGGAGAGGATGTGGGGAAAAAGGCACACTCATACATTGCTGTTGGGGACTGCACAATGGTACAACCGTTATGGAAAGCAGTATGGAGATTTCTTGGAAAACTGGGAATGGAACCACCCTATGACCCAGCCATCCCACTCCTGGGTCTATTCACAAAGGACTTAAAAACAGCATATTACAGTGAAACAGCCATCTCAATGTTTATAGCAGCACAACTCACAATTAATGGTCAAAGGGGAGGGAGGGGAAAGGTGGGAGCAAGGTGGGGATGGAGGGAGGAAAAAAAAAGAAAAGGTGATATAATAAGATGGATATCATTATCCTAAATGCATGATTTAACACTTGAATAGTACGAATATATTTTGTATACAGTGTTATGTAAAAAGAGGCTCTATATGTGTATTATGAATTGTAATGCATATTACTATTACAAATACAACAACTTTGAATAAGAAAATTATTTTTTTCATTTACTGTGACCATAAAACTATAGGAATAAAATTTCTTGTGGGTTTATATTTCAAAAAAAAAAAAAAAAATACTCAGACCTGGGCTGACTCCAGAGATGGCCAGAACACTGTGCAGCCATAGGCCTCAGATTCATAGGGGGAAAAAAACAGGATATCTGACATCCTTTACTCAGCACAATGTCTGAAACCATCCATGCTGCAGTACTTCCCAGTAGTTTATTCTTTGTTTGTTGCTATATAATATGAAATGTCCTAAGACACATTCATCCACCTTCCTGTGGGAAATCTTTGAGTTGTTTTCAGTGTTTGACTATTACAAATCTAAAACTGATCACACATTCCTGAACACATCTTTTGGTGGACATATGAACTTAATTTTCCACAGAAAAGTACTTAGGAGTTGAGTTGCTGCTTCATAGGGTATGTGTGTGCTTTGCCCTAGTAAACAGTGCCAAATACTTTCCTAAAGTGATTGTACCACTTTTCTATCTCACTAGTAATTCTACTCACACTTACAAGGGATAAAAGTGTGTAATTAGGTTATAGTTATTACACATAATATTTCAGAGAAAGAAAAGAGTTTAGACCATGCTATTCATATGACCTTATGTGTTCTTTTTTTTTAATTTATTTATTTTTTTATTCTAAGATGTTATAAATGACAGCAGAATGCATTACATTTCATATTACACATATACAGCACTTCTTTACAAATCTCTGGTTGTATGCAAAGTATATTCACACCATTCGTGACTTCATACATGCACTTAGGGTAATGATATCCATCTCATTCTACCTTATTTTTTTTGTTTTTTTTTCATTCACCCTTTTGCCGCTCTCCCTTCCCCTCCCTCCCCATTGGCCATTCTAGTGTTCCTCTAATCCTCCTATGCTCCCCATCGCAACCCCACTGTGAATTGGCCTCCTTATATCAGAGAAAACATTTGGCATTTGGCTTTTTGGGATTGGCTAACTTCACTTAGCATTATATTCTCTAACTCCATCCATTTTCCTGCAAATGCCATGATTTTATTCTCTCTTATTGCTGAGTAATATTCCATTGTGTGTATATACCACATTTTCTTTATCCATTCATCTACTGAAGGGCATCTAGGTTGGTTCCACAGTTTAGCTATTGTGAATTGTGCTGCTATAAACATTGATGTGGCTGTGTCCCTGTAGTATGCTGTTTTCAGGTCTTTTGGGTAAAGACCAAGGAGTGGGATAGCTGGGTCATAAGGTGGTTCCATTCCAAGTTTTCCAAGGTATATCCGTACTGCTTTCCATATTGGCTGCACCATTTTGCAGTCCCACCAACAATGTATGAGTGTGCCTTTTTCTCCACATCCTCTCCAACATTTATTATTGTTTGTGTTCTTAATAGCTGCCATTAAGATTTCATCTCACACCTTATGTGTTCTTAATAAAAAAGTTTTCTTCTTTCTTCTTAGCAGGAATTAACTAGATATTAATATAGCAGCATCTTGATCCAATTATAAACACCAACAGCAAGGTTTTGTGCACTAATTTGTATATTTTAATTTCACTTTTCCTATGAATATCCACACATCAATTTTAATGCATAATAAAAACATTGTTTCCTTATCTAAAACTATTGCTCTAACACATCTCATATCAGGGAAAATTCATATTTTGGAATATGATACATATCCCTGAAAATTCAAATTTTACCCTCAATTCAGATTAGAATTTGATTCTTTTAATGTAAAAAATAGAATAGAAAGATATTCCCTAATTAATGAGGTTTTATGAAATACTTTATCCAATTCTAGCCTATATACCAAGTTTCACCCTTGCTTTCACCTCAGAGAGTGGAAATTGATGAATACTAGTACTGGAGGGGCAAAAAAAAGAAAGGAATCATGCTCATGTGGGGTTATAAAAATTCATCATGAAATCATGGGAGCTAAAATACTAGCCACTTTCATAAAAATTTCAATCATCCTGGCCATAGTCCCTGATGAGTATACCCTTACCCCTTAGGACTTTTATTGAACTGCAAATTGAACTAAGAGGATAGGGTAATATACCAATGCACATTTAGTAAGCATTATAATGGCTGACTTAAATGATAATATTATTGAGCAATCTCCAATAAAATAACAACAAGAAGCACAAGTAATTTTTGATTAAAGGAAAAGAAGTCAAAAGTCCGAGTTAAATTACCTCAAGGTAAAAAACATGGAAAAAATATAAAAAAAAAAAAAGACAAAGTTTAATGGGGATGAAAGAGAACAAAGGTTCACTCAAGCAGGCAGTTGTCCATCTCTGTCCTTCCTGTGCTCCCTCTCCACCTCCTCCTCTTTCTCAATCTTCCTTGTTTGCCATGAGAAAATGGGAGTTTTATCCTTGTGGAAAGCAGACATTTTACCATAAAACATTGGCTTAAAAACTGAAAACTACAACTAATAAGCAACATACTATATAAACAAGCCATAAAGGGAGTAATTTGGATAGAATTCTGATACATATGATTGAGAACTGCCCATCTAGCCGCCTCTTTGCTTCACAGAATGGAAAAATAAGGCTTACTCAAAAAAGCTAAAGGTTGTATAGCTAATTGGAGCAAGAACTACACCTATCTTCTGTTCTCTGGCCCTACTACACAAGGAAATATCATATACTCTTTTAAAAAATACATGAATTTCCTGTGTCCTCCAAACATGGGGGGCAGCAAAAAGTAGAACAGTGAGCACACACAAGCAGTTTACACTAGAGCCTGCACTTTCACCACTTGCATCTGCACATGGCCAAGTTCAACAAATGCAATCAACATATGGGCCCTGAAACTCAATAATTCCAACCACAGACAGTCAGAAACCCTTGAAGGTACCAAAGGAAGGGAACTTTCAGGGAATAAACAAACAAGAGAAAATTACAGTTTTTTCTCCCTCCTCAGTCTGTTCTATCAAACCCATGCATGGTTGACTTGAAGAAGAAACAGAAAAATTACATAAGAAAGATGGTATAGTATCAAGTTCTACCTCATACTACTCAATATAAGCACCAATTTAACAATGATTTACAGACCAAAATACCTTTATAGGAATTGCAGAATCCAGTTACGACATTGCAGAAACCTGGGTGAGCACAAAGCCATGAACAGCCAAATGAGATAGGTAAGGAGAAATTTCACTTTGCTCATGTCAGACCATCCTCTAAAGGGATATGAAATAGATCGGGAATGAACAACCTCTTTCTTGAAGAAGAGTGAAGTGTGCCCCTGATGCTTTTACTTTCAGAGGACACCCTGAGGAACTGTTTTTTTATTTTGCCTTATTTGGAGTGCTGACAGACCTAGAATAATTTAGATGCCTGGGGGAAACTAAGAACAGAGAAAATAGAGGTGTCTCTTGCTGTGGATAGCACAATTCAGTGTAATCAGAAAAAGGTTCACAATATGAGGTGTCTCCCATAAAAGGAAGAAAAGAGGTAGAGCACGCAACTGGTGTTCTGACTTTTTGAAGGGCTACCTGAAGGACTAATATCTATCTTGCTAAGGGCACTGATGGGAGCAAACAAAATTTGATTGATTAGTGGAGACTGAGAACAAGGATGAATTGGATAGCTGTGACTACAGAACCAGAGAACATGCAATGTCATAGATGTACACTAGAGGGATGGAGTTTTTGAAAAATTAAATGGTAAATCTCTCTAATCAAGAAGTTGTGTGTATAAGCCTGGTGCAATAGGATATTGATTTTGCCTTATTCAGAGTGCTGACAGACCTAGAATAATTTAGATACCTGGGGGAAACTAAGTACAAAGAAAATAGAGGTGTATCTTGCTGTGGATAGCAGCTACTAAGAGGTTGAGATGGGAGTATCAGTTGAGTTCAGGAATTTGAGACTAGCCTGGGCAACATGACAAGACAGACAGAAAGGGAAAACAGAAATAGACTTACAGAAGTTGCATCCCATTTAAAAAAGAAAAGGTTTTTGAGGTTCTTCAGAATCTCTAGCCAGCTGATTGATAAGAATCCTCTCCTGTACAAAGCCAATCTATAAAGATTGGTCATGTGACAATTTCTAGCAAATGTTTGGATCCTAAAACAAAGCTAAAACACACACACACACACACACACAAACACACACACACACACAGATACAGGGAAACATGGCACAAAGGAAAAAGGTAAATCTCCAGATACTAATCCTAAAAATATGGAAGTAGATGAATAATTTGAAAAAGAACTCAAAATAACCATCTTAAAGATGTTATATTGAAGGAGCCCCAATTAGGAAGGGCTATTGCGGCTAGCTGGAAGCCATAAGTTCCACCTGATAATAAGTATGTATGTGACGCACCTGTAAATGCATGTGATGCACCCGCAAAGCTAAAGGTATATAAGTGGGTGAAAGTGGTCAGAGTTAGAAGGAAGAAATTCATTCAGTCAGTCGTGCAGTCGCTCAGTCAGTCGGAAGAAGAGTTCGGGTCAGAGAAGAAGAAAAGAGTCAGAGCGGCCAGAACGTAGTCAGAAGAAGAAATAAGAGTCAGAGCGGTTAAGAGTTCGGACAGAAGAGAAACCAGATAGAAGAAGTAATTGCTGGTCAGAGTCAGGCCGAGGCTGCCGAAGAAGAAAGAAGAAAGAATCTCTCTAATCTCTCTCTCTCTCAAGCTCTCTCTCTCTCTCTCTCTCTCTCTCTCTCTCTCTCTCTCTAAGCTGAAAGAAGAAAGAAGAAAGAAGAATCTTTCTCTCGCTCTCTCTCTAAGCTCCTTCTATGCTAAAGAAATCTCTTTCTTTCTCTCTCTAAGCTCTCACTAAGAAAGTAGAAGTAAAAGTAGAAGAATCTTCATTCTGCCTCCGAGTTTTTCTCCCGCAGCGGTTTATGGCTGTAAGTCAGGCAGCTAACATTATATGATTTGAAAAAATACATAAACAAAATGAGAACACAAACTAAGAGAATGGAAATACAAAAAGGAACCAACCATATATATGTGGAAGCTGAGAAATATAACTGAACTGAAAAATTCACTACATGGTTTCAATAGCCAACTTGTTGAAACAGAAAGAAAAAGAAGCCATAAATTCAAGGGCAGGTTATTTGAAATTATCCAACCAAAGATATATAAATAAGTATGAATAAGAAAAGATTAAAATTTTAAAAACTAAGGGACTTATGGAATTTCATCAAGCAAATCAATACAGCATTATAGGAATCTCAGATGGAAAAGAAAATGAGAAAGAAACAAAGTTTTGTTGATTCAATAACAGTTGAAATTTTTCCAAATCTGGGTAAGAAAATGGATGTCCAGAAGAACTCCAGCAAAGGCAACCCAGAAAGGTCCACACTAAGACACCCTCAAATCAAATTATCATAAGTCAAAGACATAGAATTTAGAAAGCAGCAGGACAATAGTGATTTGTCATATAAAAGAGAACTTCCATAAGACTATCTCCAAATTTATAAGAAGAAAGACAAGTATGGGATGATATAGTCCAAGTATAGAGAGACAAAAACTCACCAAACACTACATCCAGCAAAATTGTTCTACAAAATTGAAAGAGAAAAAAAAATGATTTCCCCAGGTAAACAAAAGTTGAGAGAGTACATCACCACTATACCTGCCTTACAAGAAAAATGAAGGCAGTCCTTCACATTGAACAACACAAAAGCATAAGAAAATAAAACTTGCTTCTAAAGGTAAATGTATAGACAAATAACAGAATAATGCAATAGTTAAAATGTGGTACATAAATCACTTTCAATTCTAGTCTGTAAATATACTATAAAGGATATAGTATAAAAATAATATCTATTAGAAATTACTTTAAATGTAAAGGGATAAACTCCCCAGTCAAGATAGAGTGACTCAATGGACTTTTAAAAAAAAAATCAACTATATCCTGTTTTCAAAAAATTCATTTTAGATTTAAGGATAAGATGTAGAAAGTGAGGAAATGGAAAAAAATATCCCATGCAAATGGTAAACAAAGAGAACAGGGGAGCTACACTTATGAGAAAGAAATATATATTTTAGTGAAAAATAACACAAAAAAGACATAATAATGATATGGTCAATTCACTAGAATGATACAATAATTATAAACATGTAAATACCCAACATCATGGCACCTAAATTTATGAAGCAAATATTGACTAAATTGAAGGGAGACATAGACAGCAACATAATGTTAATGTGAGATTTCAACATGCCATTCTCAATGATTAGAACATCCCAGCAAAAAATCAATAAGGAAATATAGACAAATGGAAATAACAGATATTTACAGAATGTCTACTCAACAGCAGTGGAACACATATTGTTCTCAAGTACACATGAAACATTCTCCATTGTGTCACATGGTAGATCTCAAAACAAGTCTTAAATTTAATAAGAATGAATACGTACCAGTACATTTTCCAACCACAATGGAATGAAACTATAAATTAATAGCAGGAGGAAAACTGGAAAATTCAATATATGTGGAAATTAAACAACACATTCTTGAACAACCATTGGGCCAAAGAAGAAATCAAAGGGGAAATTAGAAAATATCTGGAGACAAATGAAAACAAAACACAACATATTAAAACTTAAGGGATGCAGCAAAATAGTACCAAGGGCAAGTTTGTAGTGATAAATACCAAAAAAATAAAGATCTCAAATAAGCAACATAACTTTATAAACCTCAAAGATCTAGAAAAAAGAGGAATAAACTAAGCCCAAAGTTAAAAGAAAGACAATAAACTAGAACAGAAATAAATGAAACAGAGAATAGAAAAACAGTACAAAAATCAACCCAAGGTAATTTTGTTTAAATAAATCAATGAAATTGGCAAATACTTTACCTAGATTAACGAGGAAGACAAAATCAGAAATGAAAGAGATATATTACAACTGATGCAACAGAAATAAGAGATTATAAAAGACCACTAAGAAGAACTATGTGCAAACAAATTGGATACTCTAGAAATAAATAAATTCCTAAAAAAATAAAACATGCTGAAACTGAATTAAGACAAAATAAAACATATGAAGAGATCTATGCCTTGTAAGGAGATGGAATCAGTAATCAAAACCTCCCAACAAAGAAAAAAGCTCAGGACTTGAGGCCTTCACTGATGAATACTTCCACACGTTTAAAGAAAAATTAATTCCAATCCTTTCAAATTCTTTCACTTAATATGAGACAAGATTTATCCTTTTACAGAAGTTAAAGGAAAAAAAAACACCAAAAGAAAACTATAGGCTAATATCACTAAAATAAAGATAAAAACATCCTTGACAACTGAATTCAGCATCTCCTAACAGGATGGGAGAGGCCCAAGCATGGGACACACACCTATAATGTCAGCTACTCAGGTAGATTAAAGTGGGAGAATCCCAAGTTCAAGGCAGATACAGTAAAATCATTTGACAAAATTCAACATTGTTTGTTGATGAAAAATGTCAACAAATTAGGTATTTAGGGAATGTACCTCAGCATACTGAAGCCCATATGTGAAAATTCCATAGCTAACCTTATATTCAATGGCAAAATACTGAAAGATTTTTCTCTAAGATCTAGCACAAAGTCTTACCACTTCTATTCAAAATAGTATCAGCAAAAGCAATTAGACACAAGAAAATAACAAAAGACATCTAACTGAAAAAGAAAGAAGTAAAATTATTTCTGTTTGCAGCTGACATGATCTTACATATAGAAAACCCTAAAAAACGGATCTACCATATGATTCAACTATCACACTTCTGGGAGTGTGTGTGTGTGCATGCGTGTGAGGGGGGGAGGGGGTGTATCCAAAAGAAATTATATCAATGTATCAAAAAATCACCAGGTTTATTGCCGCATTATTCACAATAGCTAAGATATAAAATGAACCTAGATGCCCATCAATGGATGAATGGATAAAGAACATGTGGTGTGTGTATATATATATATGCATGTGTGTGCATATAAACACACATACCACAATGGAATATTATGCATCCATAAAACCAGTGATACTCTATAACTGCAACAAAATGGATAGAACTAAAAGACACTATGTTAAGTGAAATAAATCAGACACAGAAAGACAAATATTGACTGTTCTCTCTCTTATGTGAATATTTTTAAAATACTGAATGATAGATTTGAATGCATAATATAGTGATCATTAGAGATTGTAAAGGGTGGACAGAAGGAAGAATAGAGGAATGCTGGTTAATGGGTAGTAAATCACAATTAGAATAAGTTCTAGTGTTCTAGACCACAGTACAAGGCCGATAGTTCACAATAGCTAGAATAGAAAAGCTCAAGGATTCTTAAGGCAAAACAACATATGGAGATGGAAATGTTAATTATCCTTACTTGTTCAGTACACATTGTACAGATGTATTGAAATTTCACACTGTACTGTACAAATAAGTACAATTGTTACATGTTAATCAACAATGTTTTTTTTTAATGTTTGAAACAAAAACGTTAACTACACTGATTTGATTACACACTGTACACACATATCAATTATCACTGTACCCCATATTTGTATAATTAAAATAACATTGACAACAGAAAATCCTAAAGATACCACTGCTACCCTCTCCTGCAAAGGTACAAGATACAAGCTCAACATTAAAAAAAAAAAAAAAAAAAAAAGTTGGGTTTCTATACACTATCATCAAATAATTCAAAGAAATTATTATTGTTTTAAAAAACAATTCCATTAACAACATCATCAAAAATCAAAATACTTAAAAATAAACTTAACCAAAGAAGATAAAGACCTGTACACTAAAAACTATAAAACATTACTGAAAGGCACAAATAACATGGTACAATCCAATGTTCATGGACTGAAAGACTTAACATTTTTAAAATGTTCATACTACCAAAAGCTATCTACATATTTAATACACTTATTATTAAAATGCTAATGGAATTTTTTACATAAATTAAAAAAGCCCTAAAATGTAAGAGCCCTAATTGAGGAGATAGCTAAGATGGGGCTAGCTGAGAGCCATAAAGGTGTTCAAGTATTTTCACCTGAATCTTTTTATGCCCGTGAACACTGCGTGACGCACCTGTAAGCTCAAGCTGTTAGCACGTGTCCTTGTTAAGGCAAAAGGTATTTAACTGGGTGAGGGTTAGTTAGAGTGGTTGGTTGGAGTTGGAGTTGGAGAGGTTGTTGGAGCCGGAGAGAGAAGTTAGAAGAAAGAAGAATAAAAGAACTTTTTCATTTCCATCCTGCCTCTGAATTTTCTCCCGCGGCGTCATTGCTGCAAGTGGCAATAGCTACAGGCGGCAACACTAAAATCCATGTGGAATCACAAAGGAACATAAATAGCCAAAATATATTGGGGGGAAAAAAACAGACCTCATTCTTTTTGGTTTCATATTATCAAATAAGGTTATAGTAATCAAAACAGTATGGAATTAAAATAATGACAGATATAAATACCAGTGCAACAGATGAGTGGGCCCAGAATAACATACATATATATAATGATCTTTGACATGAGTGCCAAGACCACGCAATGAGGAAGGAATCATCTCCTCAACCATTGTTCCTGGGGAAACTAGATATCCACATATAGAAGAATAAAACTGGACCATTTTCTTACACCAACCCACAACTCAGAATGGATTTATCATAAGACCTAAAATTATAAAACTCTTGAAAGAAAACAAAGGGAAATAGCTTTATAACACTGGTTGTTATGGTTTAGATATGAGATATCCCCTAAAAGCTCATGGTGAGACAATACTAGAACATTCAGAGGTGAAATGAATGGGTTATGAGAGCATTAACCTAATCAGTGCATTAATCTATTGATGGGGTTTCTTGGTGATAACTGTAGGCAGGCAGGGTACAGCTAGAGGAGGTAGGTCACTGGGGGCTTGCCTTTGGAGCATATATTTTGTTCCTGGTAAGGGAGCTCTCGCTCTGCTTCCTGATGTGATGTCCTCAGCCACCTTCCTCTGCCACACCCTTCCACCATGACATGCTGCCTCATCTCAAGCCCAAGAAATGGAGTCAGGCTTCTATGGACTGAGATCTCTAAAGCCATGAGCCCCAAATAAACATTCACTCCCCTAAAGTCGTTCTTCTTGGGTCCTTTGGTCAGAGCAACAAAAAGCTGACTGAAACACTGGTCTTGGAAATGATTTCTTGCATTAACACCAAAAGCACAGGCACAAAAGAAATAATAGACAAAATGGGATGACATCAAATGAAAAGGTCTGTGCCGCAAAAGAAGCAATGAAAAGTGTGGAAAGAAAACCTGCAAAATGGGAAAAATTACTCGTCAACTATATATCTCATAATTGGTTAATATCCAAAATAAATAAGGAAGTTCTACAACTTGATATTTTTTAAAAACCCTATTAAAAATGGGTGAAAGATTTGAATGGATGGTTTCCCAAACATGACATACAAGAGACTAACAGGTAAATGAAAAGTTGCTCAACATTGCTAGTCCTCAGGAAAATGAAACCAAAACTACTGTGAGGTATCACCTCACATATGCTAGGATGGCCATTATCGAAATAATTGGCAGAAAATAACAAATGTCGACAAGGATATTGAGATGTTGAACCTCTTGCGCACTGTCAACTGGTATGGAAAAGAGTATGATGATTCCTAAAAATATAAAAATGGAACTACCAACATGATATAGCCATCCTACATCTGGAATTTATCTAAAAGAAATGAAAACAGGATCATCAAAAGATATTTGTGTACCCATTTTTGTTGCTGCATGAATCACAATAGCCAAGAGTGAAAACAACCTAAATGACCAAGGATGGATGAACAGATAAAAAATAAACAAATCATGGTGTACAAATACAGTGAAATAATATTCAGTCATAAAAAGAGAGCATATCATATGAGACGATATGGATGAAACAGAAAGATATTATACTAAATAAAATAAGCCAGTCACAGGACAAAGGCTGCACACTGCTACCTATGAGAATGTATCTAAAATAGGCAAACTCACAGAAACAGAAAGAAAAGTGGTGGCTGTCCATGATTTGAAGAAATGGAAAAATTTTTCAAGAGATATCAAGTTTCATCTAGGAAAGATGAAAAATTCCTAAATCTGTTCTTATGACACTGTACAAGGTTCACAGTGTTGTATACTGAAAACTTATTAACAAGGTATATCTCATGTTGTATGTTTTCTGAGAAAGGGAAGGAAGAGGAGACAGGAGAAGTAACATAGTGGCAGTACTAGTAGTAGTAATAAGACAACTTTTAGACATAGACAATTGCCCATTTAAACCATCGTGGCCCTGATACAAGGAAAATACTGGAGGCAATCCCTCCAGGGAAATCCCTCAAAGATGAAACAAATTGTGAGGCAAAAAACAAAACAACAACAACAAAAAAAAAAAACAGGCAAATAATATTTCATTCATTCTGAAGCAACCATAGCAAAGTATGAAAGTGAACAGTACTAGGAAACAGTAACCTTAGATACTGAGTACTTCTGGACTCAGTATCTCTTTGCCAAAGAAAAATGAATTGGTCAAAGGATTCAAATACAAATTTCATGACTTGAGATTCTGAAAGACAAGAATGCTTTAATTGAGTTCATTAATCATAATATAATTGGTATAAAAAGTCAAGAGCAAGAAAATCCATATATTCCATAAGCATAACTTCAAAAACTGTATTTTGTAAGATGACTATTGTGCAGTAGTACATACATGAACTGAATAGACATAGACATTACTTACATTCTTTTCTTTGAGTGTGGATGAAGTAATATTTGGCAAAATTTCAATTTTTTTTGTAGATTGTACATTTGAACTGAAAGACCTTTTACCCCGTTTTAAGAACAGCAACAGCAACTCTTTAATGTATAATTAGAGTTTGTTGAAAAGAATGTATTTACCAAAGTACAGATGTACAAAAAAAGTCTCTGAATACTGAACAGATGTATTTTATCAGTTAAATTTATATTTTAAGATTAAAAACAGATAAGTAAAGTTTATCCATGAAAAGTCTATTTTAATACTGAGATATGCCTGGCTTCAAAATAAGAGAATTTTAACTAATCTGACAAGCTGTTAAAAATATCAACTCAAAGATGATAAGAATCAACCCAGGGTCTGGGGTTGTGGCTCAGGTAGAGTGCTTGCCTAGCATGTGTGAGGCACTGTGTTAGATCCTCAGCACCACATAAAAAAATAAACAAAATAAAGGTATTGTGTCTATCTACAACTAAAACAAGAAATTCTTAAAAAAAAAAAAAAAATCAACCCAGTATTACTGCAGCTCATTAACACAGTGATGACCGCATCCACATACACTTCTTGCAGCCCCTTTCTTCAAAGTGTGATTAGAGAAGATGCTTGATTTTCTATACTTTCTTAAGTATTGTAAAGAAAATATTTAAAATGTTTTTCTTCCACTATTTCCACTAAACAAATATGAAGAAAGTGGAGTAGCTATGGCATAATTTTTTTCCTAACCACAAACATAGCAATTTTTTCCATCAAATGTAAACCAACATACTTTTGGAGTCTACATAAGTAAAATGGAAAATAAGAAAACTTTTTCTTTTTATATTAATGTTACTTCTGAAGTACATGGAATAGTCAATGCCTATAGATACTCAAAAGATATAAACAAATTATTCTCCCCAAGTAATCCAAATATAGACATATCTGTGCCCTGACAGGATTAATGTTTACCAAAAACTGAAGCTTTCTCATACTACATAGTTATCACAAACATGAGTTAGATTTTGTGGAATGATGCAGAATCACTGTTAAGCACTTTATTTCCAAATGTTCCATGAAGAAGGAATTTAAGCCTTTCTTAAGTGCAATGTTTAACATTTCCCCTGATATTTCAAATGTCAATAATTTGACCCTTTTTTTTCTGAAGAAATGAGAGATTCCCATTCAGAATTATGTACAAGAAATTCACTATTATTATTTATAGTAACAAAATTTAGAAATAAGCTAAGTGTATAAAAGTGGAAAAGTACTAAATAAGATTCAGCAGAAGATTTTCTGTTATGTTAAAAGAGTAAGAAAATTAGACAACAAAGTGTAATAACACAGTATGAAATTATATACACAATAGTGTCCTGTTTTAGGTAGACAAACTCTAAGACACACTGAGGGGGAAAAAAGGAAATAGAATAGAATTAAAAATACAGAAAACCTCTTTAATAGTAGTAGTAGTATATAAGTGGTTGATTTATTTTTTACTTTTAAATTTTGTTTATTTTCTACCATCCTCATAATAGATGTACTATAATTGAAAGGGAAAATAAATTTTAACAAAATATCATGTTTCTATATTTATATTTTATAAGAAAGTAATTGTTCGTAAAGAGCAATATTTATCCAGAAACAAAAATAAAACAAAAATCTGTGCTCACCTCAATTCTAATATAAATAATATGTCATTAAATAAAGCTATACCAGTGTTAATGAACAAATTACATAGCAAGATGTAAGAAACTACAATTATTAAATGTTGCCAAATTACATGAAGGCTTACCTTCACAAAGTTTTTGCTTCATTATTTCCCTTATTTTGGATATGGCGATATAGTCCTCCACGTAAAAGACATACGTTGAGGAAGGCTTGTTGGCAATAGCTCTGAGCTCTGCGTCTTCTGTTTCTGAACCAACACCAATGGCGAACAGTGTTATTTTATTGTCTCTTGCTGCTTCTGCTGCATCCTTGACTTCATCTTGGGATTTGCCGTCTGTAAGCACCACCGCTATCTTAGTCAGAAATCGTGAGGATTTGGCAAAAAGATAATCCAGTGCAAACTGGATGGCCTTTCCGGTCCTCGTGTTTCCTCCTAAGTAGTGTATGGACTCCATGGCTGCAATCAAATTCTCTCCAGAATCGTAGCTTCCCAGGGGAATCTCCAGCACAGGGTAGTCGCTATACTGAACCACTCCAACCTGAATAAACTTGGGCCCTATGTCAAAGTTCTTTGTGATATTCACAAGCCACTTTTTCACTATTTCAAAGTTTTCTGGGCCAACACTGTAGGAGCCATCTAAGATGAAAACTAAGTCTGTCGGAGCAGTACGGCAACCTAAGTAAAAAGGAAAACCATCAGAGTGCATTTGTTAGATAAAAAACAAAAAGCGTTTTTAGATACATGAATTTTTGGCTATATGCTAACATCTTTGCTTGTCTTAAGTAATGAATTAAACATGTTAAGGTTAATGCTAAACTTGAACATTTATAAAATATAAACCAAGGAGAAAAATAAAAACAAAATTTTCTGCCAACTTTGATTCAACTAGCTAATATAATTTCATACTATTATTGTTGATAAAAGTTAAATGGAACAAGATCAACAAAGCGGTAAACACTTTCACTACATCTAAAATTGGTGTCCAAATGTTAGCTCTCCCATCTTCAGCCAATGATGTAGCAAAACATCAGCTTAAATGAATCTATATTCAAGGGTATGAAACCATTTCTTTCTCTGTAAACATTTTTATTTTGAAATAACCAGGAAAAGATATAGTCTTAAAGTCCAATTAGGAAAAAAAAAAAGATATTTTTGGTGCAAGTTACAGCTAGACAAACTATAAGCAGTTGTGGAAAGAAAAAATCTTAACTCTACAGTATATGACAGTAAGCCTCTAACCCTATTTCGTTCTTTTAGTACCTGATAATTGCAGACCTACTCTGTGCCGGACATTATGCTAAAGACACATGAAATCTATCAAAAAGCTCACAGTGTAGTAAGACAGAAAGCTGGCTGGTTTAAGAGAGTAAAAAGAATTAGGAGAACACTGAAGAGGGGATTGCAAACTAACTGTGGAAGATCAGGAAAGGTTTTATGGGAAAGCTGATAGGCAGTCTGAGATATGAGTGATTTAACCAGGTGAAGAAGATATACTAATCAAAAAGAACAGCAAGTACAAAGGCTCAGAAATAAGAAAGAAACTAAAAGACAAACTGGTTAGTTTAAGTAAACCCAAAAATTGGGAATGGCCAGACTACATGGGCAGGAACAGCCTATTTGCTTTCTCCTTTCATAATTTCTGCAGTCAATGCAGCAAAAATAGCTATTATTTTATGGCCCACGATATATGATTTTATATTCATTTTTGTTTATATTTGCCACGTTTACATTTATCATGAGGAAAATCACATCTCCCTAGAGATAATGAGTTGAAAAGGATGAAATGAGAATTCAGAGTACTATGATAGTAAATTTAAGTCTTTTGATTTTACTGATATTAATAGTTTCCCTTAAGTAGAGATCAGATTCCCAATTTAAAGTTAAAATAAGTATGATTTATTTTCTGCAAATACTTGCAAATAAGCTATCATAATTGTAAAGTAAGTACTAAAGAAAAATTAATTTGTGATAATGAGTATTGTTAGTATTTTCCTATCTCCTTAGGAATAAATGAAGCCCTATTTTTCCTATTCTGTTGTCTTTTCTTCCCTCCCTTCCCTTCTTTTATCTACATCTACTTACATACTTGGGATGTTGACAAGACTCCCAGGAAGAAGCCCCAACTTTACAGTTATCTTAACTCACTCATCGCAGTCAAAAATAAATACTGTGAGGTGAATGTATGTAACAGCCAAGAAGTTACCCAAAATTGTCATAACATGGATTTGTCACAAAAATTCAACAGTGATTGCAACATTATTTGTAAGCTGCTATACTGTAGGTGGTGGTGCCCTCAGAAGGGTGTAACAGAGCCAACTCCACCAACCTCTGCCAAAGTTCAGGACAGGGACCACAGGAATGGAATTCTGCCTAGAGGCAAATTTGAAAGCCCAAGAGAATGCCATTCTTCTGTTAGTTTTGGAAGCTTGACTGGCATTAAAAGGTTATGCTTCTAGTAGTTTGGGGAGAGGGGGAGAAACAAGAGGATAGGAAAGATGTGTTTGCAGAGTTCTTCAATGTTGACCCTTCTTAAATACTGAGACTCACTGTCTGAATCTGCTAGTGTCTGTATGCCACCTGACTCAGTGGTTTTAGGGTTATTCTTGGCCCTCCTTACCTCTCTCCTGCTGGAGCCACAGAGCATGTATTTCATAGCTGTAAGGTTAGCCAAAACCATGAGTACAAAAGCAAGTATTGGCATTTATAAACCCCAGACAAAATACAAGAGTCCTCCTCTTTAGAGAGATGAATAGTGTCATAGGAAAGGAATGGAATTGAAGATCAATAGTTCAAATACCAGTTACTGCTGTAACCAGCTGAAAGACACTAAGCCACCTAAATTTTAAAGGTCTCTTTTCACCCTCAAAATGTACAGACAAGGTTATCTATCTTGTAGAGTATTGGGGGGAATTAAACATTAATTATTATTGTTTTAACAAGTTGAAAGTCAAATTGAATCAAGCTGTCAAACCATATGATGTAACTATTATGGAAATTAATTAACATATAGTAGGGTATTTATGAGTTTTTAAATGTGAACATAAGTAAACTTAAAAAAAAAAAAGTATGCTATCTATACATAATGGCCTCTGTAGCAGAATCACCATTATTACAATTCTTTGTCTCTAATACAAGCTTGCTCCCAGGCAATAAGAACATATTCACCTTTACTATTTACTGAGATGTCACTGTACTGAGCCATTTACATGCATCATTATCCCATTCAGTCCTGGTAACCACCTAAGAAGCATGCACTTCATCTCCATGTCTGCAAAGCTCAGAGGTTGTTGAACATGGACTCCAAACCAGACTGGGTATTTCAAAGCCCAGTGCATTAAAAGGATAAGGTATTAGCATAGGATGATCTCAAAACTATCTCTGAGAGAAGCTCTTCTCTCAGCTACGCAGCAATTCATTTATCTTAGGGAATTATAGCATCAAAGATAATAAGAACAAGATCCTTAAAACTACTCCTTGAACTCCCAATATTTGATTTCCATAACCAAAATCTGTTGATAACAAAAAGAGACAATGCTGACATGCTTACTTGATCTTATTTCCCCATCTTCGGCTAATACAAAATTCTGAAGAAGCAGAACCAGAACTATCCAGAGAAATGTAATGTGATAAGCCATGTTTGTTTTCAATTTAATATTTTGGTTTTAGGATTCCTGAAAGGAAAAAAAGTTAAATATATTAGATAAATGAAGACAAACATACAATCATTATACATTTAAATTTAAATTAACTTCATGACTTTAGAATTTAGATGAGTCTAAAATAGACAAAATTTAAATATTTTAATGCAGGAGAACAATCAATAGGGGCTGAGACCATGATAAATCTTTTCATTCATAATTGTCTTGGGAAAGTATAAGCTCTGTCTAAAACTTTGAGCTTTGTTCCAAAGTTTTACTAGAAATTATCCTTTGCACAAATCCTGTGAAACATTTTCATGTTCTTTACAATATCTAAATGGTAGCAAAAAATCTTTTAAATATGAATTTACATTTTTAAAAAATAGTCCAAGGTATCTGGTAAAGATATCTATATGATAAAATGGAGAGAAATTAATGTAGAAAATGAGATATTAATTATAAACATTAAGAACTATTTTATCTGATTCATAAACACTCATTTATTTGACTTTAATGTACCTTCTAAACATCAGTTCAAGGACTTCATTTCTGGCTAAAATGTGGAAAATTTCAGGATATCATCATTTACAATCATGAGGACACACCAGATAAACCACAGATCCGCAATGTTTAACCCAGAAGCAAGGAGAGGATTTAAATAAACCTAAATGAACTCAAGTCCAAAAGTTACTAACCCATTAAAGGATAGGAGAGATACACAGCTACTTTCATTCTTGACAGAAAGAGAATCCTCCAGAAGAGAAGGAATTTGCCAAAGCACAAAGAAATCACTCAAAATTGGTATGTTAGATTAGAATTCAGGTTAGAATCCTGAGAAGCCCCAGTGACAGAATAAGTCCTCATGCAGCATTTCTTCCCCATGAGCCTAAGCTAACATAGACAGGAAGTACATGGACTGTTTGGACGAGTTAGAATAGCCCACAGAGGCTCTCTCCCATCCTCCCCCTGTGCAGATAACCAGAGATTTCCTCAAATACAAGGCAGAAGTCTGCTGAAATCTGTGGTAGGAGCAAAAGGGCAGAAAGGAATCTCGTAGGCCCTCCAGTCCTGCACTACAGCAGGGAGAGAGAACTCAAAAAGCAGAAAGCCAAGAGGATTAGGAAAACAACTCTCCAAAAATCTGAAAAGCTAAAACCATACCGACAAGCTGAAAGAAATCCTCTATTGTCCCAGGATATGAGCAGAAGCAAGAAAATTTGATTTATTGGGAAAAACACTCTGTGTTCTCAAATCCACAGATTATCTAAATATCACAAGTACCAAATAGAGTTTGTAAAATAGCTATAAGTATGTTAAAGGATCCAAATTTAGAAGGGAGATGATAAGGATTTTAAAAGGTCCAAACAGAAACATTTGCAATGAAAAATACATCAGAGAAGAATTCATGCAACAAACTTGCCTGCATATACCAGAGTGCAATATCAGTAACTTGAAGACAAATCAGTATAAATTATCCAAAAATGAAACCCTAAGAAAAATAAATGATAAAAGAAATAGAGCATCTGAAATTTATGAGACAATATCAAGTGGCTTTTATTTAGCATACAGTAATTAAATTTTCTTCAGATAGAAAAAGGGTAATACAAAAGTTTGAAAAGACATGGCCAAAAATTTTCTATACCACCAACTCAGATCCAAAAAGTTCAACAAACCCCAAGCAAGACACAAAGTGAGTTACATTTAGATATATAATAATCAATCAACTGAAAATCAAAACAAAAGAAAATTTCTCAAATTGATTAGAGGGGATGAAATTACATTATAATACATAGGGGACAGCAACAAGAATTTTAGATTGCTATTTCACAGTCATAGAATGGGCAATCAGAAACTATAAAAGTGCTAAATATGTGGATATCTAATGTTAAAACATCTGACTACATGGAGCAAAATATGAAAAAAGTAAATAAATAGACACACTGAAAACATAATGTGAAGTTTTAACATTCAAGACTCAGCAATTATTGCATTAGACCAAGAATACAGTAATGGCACAGAAGATTTGAACACTATCAATTATCTTCACCTCATTGCCATCTCTAGAACATTCCCCCTGATCATAGCAAAGTACACATTCTTTTGAAATGCATATGGAATAGTCATCAAAAAAGACCATGTGCTGGGAGAACATTCTAAAAAATTAAAATCACACAGATCATGTTCCTGACCAAATGATGTTAAATTAGAAAATACTGGTGAGGCTATCTGGATCCAGAGTTTATTTTTAGAAAGACTTTTGATCAGATTCATTTTATTCAATAGATAATTGAATCAAATTCAACAGAGTTGAATTTTTTAATTCCACAAAGAAAACTCCAGGCCTAGATAGCCTTGCCAATAATTTCTACCAAACATTTATTTAAATGATCAAAATCCAAATCATTGAGTGAAATTAAATAAAAATAGAGGAATTTTCCCAAACTTTTTTATCATAAGGCCAACTTAACACTAAATTGAAAACTGGTCAAATAAAAGAAAACTGTAGTCTACTATTCTTCAAGATCATAGTTGTAAAAATCTACAACAAAAATAAACAAATCAAGTCTAGCAATATATACAATAATGACCAAGTAAAATTTATCACAGAGATATAAAATTGATTTAACACTCAAAACTGAACATACATAATTTACTAAAGGACTAGAAAAAAATCATAGGTCCATATCAATTTGTGCAGCAAAACATATAACAAAATTTAACACTCATTCATGACAAAACTTTCAGAAAAATAATAAATAGAAACTTAACATGATGAATTCCTTCTGTGAAAAAAACTAAAGAAACAGCATATTAAGAGGTGAAAGATTGAGTAATTTGTCCCAACAATCAGTAGTTAAAGATATATTCTCACATCACTTCTATTTTAAAAATGTACAGGGAGTCCTGGATGGTGCCATAGGCAAAAATGAGAAGTAAAAGATGTGAAGATTGTAAAAGAAAAAAATACAAATGACCTTATTTTCAAGGATATGATTATCTACACAGAAAATTCTTTGGACAGGTTGGCCTGGTGGAGCACACATATAATCCCAGCTACTTGGGAGGGTGAGGAAGGAGGATTAAAAGTTCAGAGCCAGCCTAGGCAACTTAGTGAGACCCTGTCTCAAATATAAAATAAAAGGGGCTAGTGATATAGCTCAGTGATACAGTGCTTGCCTACCATGTATGAGGAGGCCCTGGGCTCAAACCCAGTCCTGGAAAAAAAACAAAGAAAAATCTTTTGATTCTAACAAAAGACTAATAGAACTAATAAGTTAATTCAGCAAGGTCATAAGACATGAGTAATATTTTTTTCAGTAAAAAGATAAACAAGCCACAAAATTGGAAGAAAAATTTAATACTGTTTTTAGTAGTACTAAAAGTATCACAAAGCCGGGCGCGGTGGCGCACGCCTGTAATCCCAGCACTTTGGGAGGCTGAGGCAGGAGGATCGTGAGTTCAAAGCCAGCCTCAGCAATGGCGAGGCACTTAGCAACGCAGTGAGACCCTGTCTCTAAATAAAATACAAAAAAAAAGGGCTGGGGATGTGGCCCAGTGGTCGAGTACCCCTGAGTTCAATCCCTAGTACCAAAAAAAAAAAAAAAAAAAAAAAAAGTATCACAAACCTATAAATATGGCTAATGAAAAATGTGAGTGATCTCTAAAACACTGTCGAAATTTTAATAACTAAATAAATGTAATGATTCATATTCATGTATCTGTAACATGTCCATACTCCTTAAATTATATATTCAACAAAATCCCAAAAGAAATTAACAAATTTATTCTAAAAATTACAGAAAATGCAAATGATTTTGAAAGAACAGTCTTTATTTAGAAGAACTAAATTGGAGAATTTGCATAATCTGATTTTGACTTGGAATAAAACCACAATAATTAAGAAAGTATGGTATTGGTATAAGAATAGATGTATAATGGAGCACAACAGAGCTCAGTAATAGAACCACACTTACTTGGTCCACCTATTTTGAACAAATTTGCCGAGGTAATTGAATAGGAAAGTATTTTCAATAAAATTGTGTTGGGTCAACTGAATAAAATGAACCTTGACCCCAACTTGTTCCATACAGAAAGAATTAGATGGAGTGTAGTTTCAAATATAAAAGCTAAAACTATAAGCCTTCTTCTTAAGAAGAAAACATCTTCATGACCTTAGAATTAGGCAAGTACTTCTTAAGAAAACAAATCATTAGCAAATATTTTTAAATGGGTGCATGAGATTTCATCAAAATTAAACACTTCTATTTTTCCAAAGGCACCATTAAAAATGTAAGCCAATATTCAGATTAAATGCTTATGAAAAATGATAATATTCAGATTTTATGTAAATGTTACATATAAATACACACATACATATACACATATAAATGCTACAAAGCTTTTTCCTTTTAAAATAAAAACAACCTAATTTTTTTCTATTGGCAAAAGGTCTTCAACAAACATAAAAGAAGATACAGAAATGTCTAATACACATTAAATGATATCCATCATCATTAATCATTAGGGAAATGTACATTGAAAACAGAACAAGATGTCATTTCACACCTACAAAACAGGCTAGAATGAAAAGACTGACAATATCAAATGTATACAAGGATATTTGGAGAAATTGGAACTCATATGTTGTTGTTGAGAGTGAAAATGATGTAATCAATTTACAAAATTGCTAGGTACAGTTTCTTATAAACTATGGCCAGAAGTTGTTTCATGCTAAACATATAACCTAGAGAAATGAAATTGCATTTGTAAACACAGAAAAAAATGGTTTAATAATGATTTACAGTAATTTATTCCTAATATTCCCAAACTAAACATAACTCAAATTCTAGAAGCAAGTTGTGTGACATATTCAGACAATGGAATACTACTGAGCAATAAAAAAATGAACCACCAAACAACGTGAATTAGTTTTAAATACATTCTGTTTCATGAATGAAGCCAGACACCAAAGAATACATTCAGTATGATGCCAGTTAAATGAAGTCCCTAAATAGATAAAACTAACCTATAGTATTAGATATCAAGTAATGGTTGCTTGGCTGGCAGAAGGTAACTGGGAAATAGCACAAGTAAACTTGCTGGTGATAGAAATGTCTTCCTTGTGACATCAATATTCAGGTACGTAAAATTGTGTAAGTCCATTAAACTAGACATCTGTATGATCATCATATATAAAGTCTACCACAATGAAAAGCAATCTATCCAAACGAATCACTGTCAAATTCGGCTGAGTCCTCTACACAAAGAGCTATACTGGTCAAAAAATGTCCATGAGAGACATTTTTGGTAGGCCATAACCAGAATATGCTATTTTATGGCAATGACACATACTACACAATATTGTCTAATATCATACTCAAAAGTCTCAAAATTTAGTTATGTTCTTCTATCAAAATTATCCCCAGTGTTTATATATAATATCAAATTTATTCAGAATTTTTGGGCTAATGTTAATTCCTTAATGTTGTTATACTCAGGGTCAATAGCAATTAAAATAGAAGATAGAAAATGCATTAGAGTTATGTTATTATAATGTTAATCATTGAAACAAATTGATTTCATAAATGTTTACAGATATTTCATTGTCTATGCACTTACGTACAATTCATATAAAGTTAGACTTATCAGATTTGAGCATTGACTTGAATCCTGGGGAACTTGTTAAACATAGATGCCTAGGCTGACATGATAGCTTCAGGTTATTGGGGAAGACCCAAGAATAAATAGTGCTCCCCATATACTAACATGCCTCACAGTTCTAGAAATTCTTGTATAAGACAATGCACAAATGATAACTAAGGAAAAAATTCTATGGTCCTATTTCCTTGGTAAAAAAGTCAGCTAGTAGCCTAAAAATAATTTCTATGAACAAAAAATGCTAAAGTCTTGTTACTCAGAATGGTTGGGTGATCTTTAGCATCCCCTTTCTCAAAATCACCTAGAGATCTAAAAATCACCTAGAGTTCTTATTTAAATGCAGAGTATGATTCAGAGGATTTGCTTCATAGTTAGGGAGTTTTCCATTACAACAAGCTCTGGGTGACTCTGATCCTGCTGACCTGCTGACCACACCTGGAAGACTTAGGCTGTAAAAGGCACTTCAGTTTTTGTCTTCGGTGGTTTGCTCCCCAAAATAAAAATAATGTTGAAATTTCTACAATGGTAGAAACAGAATCTCTAGTTTGAAGACCCATACCCCACTCACTATTTATCTTTCTGAAACAAATGCAGTAGTGGGGGTAGGGAAGGGGCCACAATTCTGACCTCAGGAGCAAGAACCAAGAATACATCTATTCTATGTCAGTAAGAATATGAAGAAAAAGGAGAGAAGACACAAATAAATAAAACTATGAATACAAGAGGAGCCATTATATCTGATACCACTGAAATGTAAAGAATCATGAGACCACTATAAAAAACAAGAAGCCAACAAATTGAATAACCTAAAAATGGATTAATTCTTAGAAACATACAAACTACCAAAACTGAATGATGAAGAAATACAAAATTTGAAAAGATCAATAATGAGTAAGGATACTGAATTAGCAATTAAAACCTTTCAACTATAAATAATCCAGGATCAGATGCCTATAACAAGCATTTAAAGAAGGACTAACCCCAATTACTCTCATACTCCAAGACCTATGGCTCACATTGTCAAACCAGAAAAAAAATAAAATAAAAATAAAAAGGGCTTGTCACTAATCTGGAGCTAAGTAAACACTGTTGAATTTTCTATACATAAAAAATTGTCTTTCATGATGAAAAAAAGAAACTACATACACACACAGTGATATTATCCAGCCTTACAAAAGGAAACCCTGCCATTTGCAACAACATTAATGAACTTGGAAGATAGCATGCTAAGTGAAATCAGCCAGACACAGAAAGGAAGATTTGATAGGATCTCACGTGTATGTAGAATTTAAAAAAACACAAGTCAAACTCATAACAGAGACTAGAATGGAGGCTAACTGAAGCCAAGAAGTGGGGGAATGGGGAGATAGGTGGTCAAGAGGTACAAGCTTTCAGTTCTAAGATGAATCCATTCTGGAGACCTAAGGTAGAGAATGGTAACTATAGTTAATAATAATTTATTGTATACTGAAAATTTGCTAAGAGAGTAATTCTCAGGTGTCTTCAGCACACACACAAAATAAAACCTAGGTAAAGTGATGGACAGGACAGCTTGATTGTGATAATCATAATGTGTAAGTATATCAAAACAGTATGCTGTATGCCTTAAATATATGCAATTTTATTTATCAGTTATATCACAAAGAGCTGAAAAAAAATATTTAACCTTATGCAAGTAAAAATAAGGGAAAAAACCAAAACCAACACAGACTGGCAGAGTCCACAGTGCACTCAGAAGGGTGAAGTAAGCGGGAGAGGAAAGAGACCTGCTGTCAGCTGTCAGGTCTAGTTCAACTGCCATTAAGGGACAGGATAGCTCAGCTCATCTACATTCTCAGCAAGAAACTAAAATGAGTCACTTTGTCTAAATTCTGCTTTTCAACAGGCTTTGGATTATTGCAGGAGCCCTGTTTGGGGAGATGGCTTAAATTGCGGTGGACTACGGGCTTTGGCTTTGGACATGTTTGGGCATTGGCGCCTTCCGTACTTGGCCCGGGATCTTGCGAGACTTGGCTGGAGATCTCGAGGGACTTGAGCGAGATTGCGGAGGAGGTCTGCGCCATTTTGGAGGTTAGAGGAGCGTGGACGGCGTGTCGGGGTGTAGTTAGAGCCAGGGAGAAAAGTTGCCAGAATAAAGAGCTGTTTGTTTCCAGTTCGTCTCAAAACTTCTTCCCGCGGCTTCTTTGCTCCAAGCGGCCATCGCTTCAGGCGACTACAGGTGGTGGCCCGGACGGGGAATCGACACGGCAGGTAAGAACTGAGGAACCTCGCAGGAGTCTCTAGTCAGAGCGGTTAAAATGGGTTCGAAAATAACTAAGACCCAAGTGTACAAGGCTCTTGATGGATTCTTTGATATAGCTGAGTCAGTTATTAGTGAGGAGAATTTGGAAAAAAGTGAAAGTGATCATGAAAGCTTGGCCTCGGCTGAGTCAGTTAGGGCCAGTAAGGATAGTATCAGTGCGGGCTCAAAAATGACAAAGATCCGAGCTGCTAAAGCTATTCAAGATTTATTAGAGATAGTTCAAGGATACATGCTCTCAATTGAATCCGGGACTCAGGATGTTACTGAGTCAGTTAGGACCAATGAGAGTAGTAGTAGTGAGGAGGAATTAAGTAAAAGTGATTCTGAAAAAATGAACAAAAGGAAATTAAGGAAGACCAAGATAAGGGACCATCAAGTGGAGGAACCTATGTCCTCCACTCCCCCATGGGTGGAATCTATTACAGAAAATATGAAGGGTATCACTAGGCATTTGCATACCCTAGAAATAGAAATAAAAAGTCTTTCTGAGCGCTTATGTGCTCTTGAGGGTAACTCACAGATACGTTGGGAACTGCCAGTATTTGAATATGAAAATGGAGAGAGGGGCCACCAGTCAGTAGATTTCAAAACAATAAAAATTCTCAAAGAGGCAGTAATGACATATGGACCCCAAGCTCCTTTCACGTTGAGTATACTGGAGTCCCTTAACACCTTTAGCTTAACCCCCTCAGACTGGAAACGTCTATGTAAAGCAACATTAAGTGGGGGACAATACTTGGTTTGGCGATCACAATTTCAAGAACTTTGTATAGAAACAGCTAAAATAAATGCAGATGCAGGGTTTGGAGACCATAATATAGAAATGCTCACAGGAGAAGGGCCATTCGCAGACGTACAGGTTCAAAAATATTATACCCCAGGAGTATATGCTCAGATAAACGCAGCTGCCTTAAAGGCATGGAAAACTGTACAAGGACCTGGGGATCTACAAGGTAGCTTGTCCAAAGTAATTCAAGGACCTAATGAACCATATGCTGAATTTGCTGATCGACTTTTGAGAACTGCAGGTAGAGTTTTTGGAGACGTTGATCAAGTTATGCCATTAGTTGTTCAATTAGCATATGAAAACGCTAATAAATATTGCCAGGAAGCCATCAGGCCATGGAGAAATAAAAAGGATCTTTCCATATATATACAACTATGTAAAGATATAAATGATGCCTTTGTCACAGGGAATATGATTGCAGCAGCTGTTAGAGATGCTGCCCCTCAGAATTTTACAAGGACTCAACCTAGACACTATAATCAATCAGGATATTCCAGGAAAAATTATCATAGTCAATCAGGCTATTCTAGGCAAAATCCCAAAAGAGAAATAAGACCAAATTCATACCGTGCTCCAGGTTGCTGCCCCAGGTGTAAAAAGGGAAATCATTGGGCCAATAAATGCCATTCAAAATTTGACATCCATGGAAATCCTTTGTTCAGGAATTCAAAAAACGGGGCACGGGGCCCAATGCCCCGGGGCCCACAAATGTACGAGGCATTGGAAGAGGAGTATCCTCAAGCATCCATTCAGATGCTTCCCCGACACAACCCCTATTACCCATCCACTCCCTCACCAGAGGAACAGGAAGAAATGCAGGATTAGACCTCTGTTCCACCGCCCGAATAGTGTTAACACCTGAAATGGGGGTTCAACTGATTCCCACAGGAGTCAGGGGACCTCTTCCCTCAGGGACTGTAGGACTTATTATCGGGCGAAGTCCTCAAAGCTTATTAGGTTTGCAAGTGACCCCAGGTGTAATAAACTCAGACTACAAAGGGGAAATAAAAATAATGCTTAGCTCACCCCAAAGTATAAGTTCTGTTAATCAAGGAGATAAAATTGCTCAGCTGCTTCTCCTTCCAAATTTACATAATTCATTTAAAATGAGTATGCCTCAAAAAGGGAACAATACAAGATTTTGTTCCACTGATTCGAGTCCCATGGCTTGCTGGGTTCGAGACTGTACTAGGAGGCCTATGTGTAAAATAAGAATCCAAGGAATAGAAATGGAGGGACTTATAGATACTGGAGCTGATTCCTCCATCATTAATTTACGACAATGGCCCAAACACTGGCCTCTGCAAAAAGCTTCAACCAGTTTAAGAGGCTTGGGATATAATAACCTCCCAGAAAAAAGTGCAGTAATTTTAAAATGGGAGGATGATGAAGGACATAAAGGAACGTTTCAGCCTTATGTTTTACCTAACCTACCAGTTACTTTATGGGGAAGAGATATTTTACAACAAATGGGAGTACACCTTGCAACCAAACCTGCAGGTGTTAAATGTGAAAATATACAGGGTAGTCTTAACCCTGAAAGAAATCATTATCAAAAAGTACAGGGTAAGCGTAACCCTAAAAGAAATCATTATCATATAGGAAAAAGACATTTTTCTTTGGGGCCACTGAGAAAATAATTTTAAAAATACCATGGCTTTCTGATAAGCCAGTGTGGGTCCCTCAGTGGCCCCTATCTAAAGAGAAATTACAAGCGGCCCACCTACTAGTTCAGGAACAATTAGAAGCAGGACATATAGAACCTTCCACCTCTCCCTGGAATTCCCCCATATTTGTGATCAAGAAAAAATCAGGAAAATGGCGATTATTACATGATCTTAGACAAATTAATAAAACCATGCAAGTCATGGGCCCTACTCAACCTGGACTTCCGAATCCTGTAGCTATTCCAAAAAGTTTCCATGTTATTAGTCTTGATATAAAGGATTGCTTCTTTTCTATTCCCCTACATCCTCTGGATGCCCCCAGGTTTGCTTTTTCAGTTCCTTCTATGAACAATAATGGCCCTGATCAGAGATATCAATGGAAGGTTTTACCACAGGGAATGGCTAATAGCCCCACCATATGCCAAATATATGTGGACAAGGCTATCCAACCCATTAAAAATAACTATCCAAACCTCATGTGTCTACATTACATGGATGATATTTTACTGGCCCACCCTAATCAAAAAATCTTATTTAATATATTCAGTGACATGGTAGAAAATTTTAAAAAATACGGATTATATATAGCAGAAGAAAAAGTTCAAACTAGATCTCCCATATTATATTTAGGATTTAAAATCATGGATACTTTTGTTAGACCCCAAAAAATTTTAATAAATAAAGAACATTTAACCACCCTCAATGATTTCCAAAAACTGCTGGGTGACATTAATTGGCTTCGCCCTACACTAAACCTCACTACTGGCCAATTAAAACCTTTATTTGATATCCTTCGAGGGGACCCTGATCCATCCTCACCGCGAACACTGACTCCAGATGCTAGGAAAGCTTTAAAGTTAGTAGAAAAAGCCATTGAAGGAGCTCATTGTGACAGATTTGATTTAACTCAACCGCTGATGTTGATTATTATTTCTTCACAATATACACCCACAGGAGTATTTTGGCAACAAGGGCCTTTATTATGGATACATTTGCCCGTCTCTCCTAAAAGTATAATTGAATCTTATACCTCCATGGTGGCTAAACTTATTCTTCAAGGACTTAAAACTTCTACTAAAATATTTGGCATTCACCCTGCTACTATTATTACTCCCTATTCATCGTCACAGATTGAATATTTATGCTTCAACGATAATGACTGGGCTATAGCTAGATGCTCTACCTCTGCAAATTTTGATAATCACCTTCCTAAGTCTCCTATATTATCTTTTTGTATTAATCATCCTATTATATTTCCACAGGTAATAAAAAATCAACCTATTCCTAAGGCATTTAATGTATTTACAGATGGGTCCTCAAATGGTACTGCTGCAATAGTCACTACAAAAGAAAATATGACTTACATAACTGCACACAAATCAGCTCAACTAGTGGAATTGGAAGCTGTGGTAAGAGCTCTGGAAAATTTTAGAGACCAGCCCATAAACATTTTTTCAGATAGCCACTATATTGTACAAGCCGTCCCAAAATTAGAGTTAGCAGGACCAATAGCACCTCATACTCCAGCTTTTAAATTGTTTTATCAAATACAAAAACTTTTGTGGGCAAGAAAAGAACCTCTATTCGTAGGCCATATTAGAGCACATACTAATTTGCCTGGCCCCCTCCATGAAGGTAATCAAAAGGCTGATGAACTTACAAAAACAATATTTATACTTTCAGCACTACAACAAGCTACTTTATTTCATTCCCAGTTTCACGTCAACAGCACCACCTTGCAACGTAGGTTTAAAATCACAAAAGAGCAAGCCAGAACAATTGTAAAAGATTGTAAATCTTGTATGACACATTTGCCCAATCCTCATTTTGGTGTTAACCCTAGAGGATTAATGCCCAATCATTTGTGGCAGATGGATGTTACTCATGAGCCAAACTTTGGAAAATTGCGATTTATTCATGTAACCATAGATACATGTTCAGGCATGATTTTTGCTTCCTTACATTCTGGAGAAAAAGTTAAAGATGTCACATTTCATTGTTTACAAGCTTTTGCTGCATTGGGCATCCCCAAAATGCTTAAAACAGATAATGGCCCCGCATATACGTCCTCATCTTTCAAACAGTTTTGCGCAAAATTCAACATATCCCATAAAACAGGCATCCCATACAATCCTCAGGGTCAGGGCATTATTGAAAGAGCAAACCGCACACTGAAAATTATGTTATTAAAACAAAAAGAAGGAAATTGGAAAAGTCCTAAAGACAGATTGGCAGTTGCCCTGTTTACCTTAAATTTTTTAACTTTAGACTCTAATGGTTATTCTGCTGGAGACAGACATTGGAATCCACACCAACAACATAAACCCTTGGTTTACTGGAAGGATGTTCTTTCAGGTACATGGAAGGGTCCAGATCCAGTGTTAATTTGGGGGAGAGGATCTGTTTGTGTTTTTCCAAAACACGAATCCTCTCCAATATGGATACCATCTAGATTAATAAAGCAGGTACCACATCAAAATGATCAAGATGTAGTTGTTGAGGAATCAAGATTAATAAAAAAGGTACAAAATCAAGAAGACCAAGATGAAGATATAGAATGACTCCCTCAAAAGTATCCTTCAAAATGTTTCACAACTCAAGAGTCATTCCTCCCGGCCGGGATGAGGAGATCTCTCTTTAGTGTGCACACAATTGTATTTTTTTTTCTTTTTATACATGTCTTTATGTCTGTACATTTGTCTACATTTCATGTTAATGTGACGTCACAAATATATGTTTGTATGTTTGTTCGTCTGTCCAGTGTGACGTCACAAAGAACAAAGCGCTTATGAAAAAGAATATATATATATATATATATATATGGATCCAAATAACTTTAATTCATTTTAGGTTGAGAGTATTCAATTTAGGTAAATAATTTTATAAATGAAGGTACTTTCAATTTTGATTATAGGTATCCCTGGGACTTCTCTTTAGCAAACAATATGACTAGTGCTATATAACCTAATATTTTGGTGTTTTGACATAAGATTGTTCATTTGTTATTAACTTCATTTGTTTAATAGCTGATTAATTTCAATTATCTCAACAGGTAAAAAATTGCTGTGTATACAGAGACTTGAGGGTTCCAGCTGACAAATTATTTCTCCAAAGTGCCTTTAGCTTTTCTTTAATCTATCTTTAATACAGTAAATACCCTCAGTCTTTCTTTCTTTTGTTCTCAATATGATATTTTGACAACTTATGTTTGTGTGAGCTCAAACAACAATGTGTATGAGCAGAAATCAACTTTAATTTTCTAATCTAATAATTCTGTTTTTTAGTTTGACAACTCGACTCTTCACTCAGTGCTGAAATAACACTGCCTTTCCTTTAATAATTGATGCTTGAGTTTCTAGGTAGCGGGCCCTGAAGATTTGCCGGTGGCATTATCTAGATATAAAAAAGACGGTTGCTGCTATAGCTGCAGGGAACGCGGTCACCACAAGCATCCCTGCTGCTCAAGCATCAAACAACCTCACCAACAGTGTGGCCTCTGCTCTACATGCATGGGACCTCCTACATCAACGTGTTATAACAAATGGACATTTTGATCTTTCATTGTTTGGGACTTTACGGGACAATGACTTGCGGACATTTGTCCAGACAATTCAGTGTGTTACTTGATGAAACTTAGGGCAAATAATTTGTTTAAACAATTTGATATGCTATACAATTTGGCTCGTCACCAAAAGGCTTGTTGCCTTAAAGCCGCAACATCTCCTCACAATTGGACGGCTGTTAGTCATCATACACAGTCGATCCTAAAGGGCTCCATTGGATGGCTGGTTAGCCAATGACGGGTAAGATCCCCAGAGGGGGACAACCTAAGACAGGCACAGTCGCACGGGACAGTCTCATGTGGCCGACATATCAACCTAAGACAGGAGTCAAGGGCACAGCCTTGATTATCCAATGACGGGTAAGAATGTTGGTTGCACATAGACGTCCTAGAGCATTACCTCTTTTAAAACAAAAGGGGGAAATGCAGGAGCCCTGTTTGGGGAGATGGCTTAAATTGCGGTGGACTACGGGCTTTGGCTTTGGACATGTTTGGGCATTGGCGCCTTCCGTACTTGGCCCGGGATCTTGCGAGACTTGGCTGGAGATCTCGAGGGACTTGAGCGAGATTGCGGAGGAGGTCTGCGCCATTTTGGAGGTTAGAGGAGCGTGGACGGCGTGTCGGGGTGTAGTTAGAGCCAGGGAGAAAAGTTGCCAGAATAAAGAGCTGTTTGTTTCCAGTTCGTCTCAAAACTTCTTCCCGCGGCTTCTTTGCTCCAAGCGGCCATCGCTTCAGGCGACTACAGATTATGTGTGATTAAATACTGTCTTGATAGGAATTTAAAATAACTATGTTGGCAAGAGTCAAGTAGGTTGAGATATAATGGATTCCCTCAAGAATTAGACTACTGATTAGAACATGGGTTCTCTTTTTTACTAACTGAAAGTGGCCCTAAACATACAGAAGGACTAGGATGACATTTTGCTGAGAGATCCTGATAGAGAGAACAAATCTGACCCTTCCTAACTCTTCTCACAGTCACTTATGGGAAGTGCTATCACAGAGACATAGGCACAGTGCCAAGTTCACCAGAGGCCTGGGTCTACCCTGCTGCCAGAGCTGTTCAGAACCTGGTTGTGGTGGTACTTATTTACAGTTGCATTTTTAACAGTGTGAAGTACACAGTTGCTTGCCTCACTTATAATGGATGGGCTGCTAAAGAATATAGGAACATATGTACCATCTTAAACATGGAATTTGGTCTTGGAAAATTTAACCTTGTAATATTGCTTATATAGTTCTTAATGGGTTCTAGAGAAAGAAAAAATTACTTTTACCAGAATTTTAAAATGTAGGAATTTAAACTAAGATTACCTGTCAATGGGAAATATACATGGGGCTACATATGCATCAGGAAATCCAAGTATTAGATTTAACAGTGCCATTAATTAACCAGAATTTAAAGAACAGCCTTCTTCTTTTTTATTCAACATTGTATATATAACAATAGCATTCATTACATTTCATATTACTTATACAGAGCACCTTTAACGTTACACTATTTGAATACAAAGAATACTCATACTATTCAAGTCTTCACTCATACCTTTAAGATATTGATATCCATCTCATTCTATCATCTTCTTTTCCCCCCTTCATACCCACTTAAGAACATCCTCCTTATAGTATTGTAAATTTATTTCATTTGTTCTGATTAGTTATACATGACAGTAGAATGCACTTTAACACGTTATACATAAATGGAGAAAAACTTCTCATTCTTCTGGCTGTACATGATATAGAATCCCACCTGTCGTGTAGTCATATATGCACATAGTAAAATACTATCTGACATTATTACCTTATCTTCCTACCCCATACCCCCCTCCCTTTTCTTCACTTCCTCTGCCTAATCCAAAGTAATTCTACTATTCTTCCCTAGTTCTCCCCCCACCATTGTGAATTAGCATCTGCATATCAGATAAAACATTCCTCCTTTAGTTTTTGGAAACTGGCTTATTTCACTTAGTATGATATTCTCCAGCTTCATCCATTTACTGGCAAATGCCATCATTTCATTCTTCTTTAAGGCTAAGTTAATATTTCATTGGGTGTATATACCACAGTTTCTTTATCCATTCCTCTGTTGAAGGGTACCTAGGTTGGTTCCATAGTTTAGCTATCGTGAATTGAGTTGATATAAACATTGATATGGCTGTGTCACTGTAATATGCTGATTTTAAGTCCTTTGGGTATAAACTGAAGAGTGGGATAGCTGGGTCAAATGGTGGTTCCATTAAAGTTTTCTGAGGAATCTCTATACTGCTTTCCATAATGATTGCACCAATTTGCAGTCCCACCAGCAATGTATAAGAATACATGCAACAATAAATGTTGGTGAGGTTGGGGGGAAATGGTACACGAGTACTGTAATTTTTTTAAAAGCAAGGCAAACCCAGTGATCTGTAATCTTCCTTTCATCTATGGAAATAAGGATCCATATTCTTTGTCATCACAGGATTATTGTGATAATGAAAATTTAGTTTAAAATTTCTTTGAGACAACACTAGTTCATTTAATCTTGGGACATATGGAGAAAAATAGGGTTTACCTGTGTAATACAACTAGCTTCTTGCATGCATTCTAAACAAGAGGCTCGGAACTTAAAGCGAGTGTCTCTGACTCCAGAGCTATTTCTCCTATATTCACTCAACAATAAACGTTTAAGTGCCTACTATATGACAGACACTTTTTAGCCACTAGGAATTCAGAGGTAAAATATTAGTGTGTCAGAGATTAAACACATAATTGAGTGAGATCATTTCAAATAGTGCTAAGTGTTATAAAGAAATGTAAACACTAATATAGAACTAGGGGCCAGGAGAAGGGAGTGCCTCTTTGCATTTGGAGGTCAAGGTGTGCCTCTCCAGAAAGGTGACCTTTGAGCTGACACTGGAGTAGCATGAAGTGAAGGAGCCTTGCTTGAGGGATCTGGGAGCAAACTCCCTTCCATTGATGGAGTCAGTTCTGCTTGCTCTAGGAACCGGCCAGTGAACCATGAGGGGAAGCATGGCAGGGTCTCCGGTGAAGTAGCAGGAGTCCCACAGAGCATGTTCAGTCATGGAGCACATTCAGTGTAAACACTCTTACCCTTAATGCAAAATAAGTTCATCAGAGTGAAACTCTCAGCGTGGGCGTATCATCATCTGGTGTTCAAATTAAGTGTATCACCCCACGTTCAAAATCAAAAAGCTCTATAAAGCTTCAGAATTATTTTATTTTCAGGGGAACCAGGAAATAAACAGATCAACTCACTAATTATTCTCCTCTTTTGCTTTTCATCTCTTCCATTTCCTTATCTTAGGTGTTACATTCCACTGTCCATCATAGTTAATACTTTATTAATGTCTAAATAAATATTTATGAATAAACTTCTCAGAATAGTTGCTACAAATTAAAGGATTCCTTCTCCCTTTTCAATAACTGTATCTTTCAGTGAATCAGCAGAAAGGCAGGAGAATTAGTATGAGGAGCCACGAGGAATGCAATAAAAGCCTTCAAAATTGGGCTGGGGTTGTGGCTCAGTGGCAGAGCGCGAGCCTCACACGTGCGCGGCCCAGGTTCGATCCTCTCAGCACCACGTAAACATAAATGCATTGCATTGTGTTCAACTAAAGTAAATAAATAAACATTTTTAAAAAACTTTTTTAAAAAAGCCTTCAAAATGAGGTACTGTCAGCAAAGAGGCCATCTCAAAATTTAGTTGCTATGGTTGGCTCTAAAACCTTGAAATAAAAGTTAAGACTAAAAATAGTCCATTTATGAGACACTAACTCATGCTTATTTACAGGTTTTGTCTTGGAACTAAATTATAAAACAGTTAAAGATGGGGAAACAAACTCTAGTCCCCGCTCTTTAACTCACACACACACAAACGTGTAGTGTTATATATTCCCATATTAAGGCATTGGAATTATTGATTAAGACAATAAAATTTAAAAGGGAAAAATGCTGACAACCTGGTAAAAGAAAAAATAAGTAACTAATTAATATGCTTATAGAGTTTAGTTTGAGTTATTGTTTAAACGACTGAATCATGTTTATAACTTTTGGAATTACATAAGCCAAATCATGTGCAAAAAAAATGTAATTAATCATATCACCTTAATTAAGTATAACAATTTATGATTAACTGAAAATTAACATTTGTTATTGAATTTCTCTAAACAAGCACCCAGCATAATAGGCAGGACAGATAACTATAGCTCCCATTTTAGAGATAGGTTAACAGATTTAAGGAAACAATTAAAAATACAAAGATCTCCTCTCTCTCTCTCTCTCTCTCTCTCTCTCTCTCTCTCTGTCTGTCTCTCTCTCTCTCATACACACACACACACACACACACACACACACACACACACACCATGAGAAATCTGATGGGGGAAGAGAAACCTGAGTTGTTCATATTTCGTAAAAATTTTCCATGAGATATATTCCCAAAGAGGTCAAGAAATAAGACAAGGTGTCACATAATGAATGGTTCAGAAACTTTACAATCTCAAAATGAGACTTTAAAAAAATACTTAAAGATACATTCCTGTAGACTCTCTGTTCATGTTATTGATTATTTCCCTTGCTGTGAAGAAGGTTTTTACTTTGATGCCATCCCATTTATTGATTCTTGATTTTACTTCTTATGCTTTAGGAGTCTTGTTGAGGAAGTTTATTCCTGAGCCAATATGATGAAAAGCTGGGCCTACTTTGTCTTCTTGTAGGCACAGTTTCTCTGGTCTAATGCCAAGGTCCTTAATCCATTTTGAGTTGAGTTTTGTACAAGGTGTACAATTTAAATCTACTATATATGGATTTCCAGTTTTCCCAGCACCATTTGTTGAAGAGGCTATATTTTCCTCCAATGTATATTTATGGCACTTTAGTCTAGTATGAGATAACTGTATTTATATGGTATGTCTCTGTGGCTTCTATTCTATTCCATTAGTCTTCAATTCTATTTTTGTGCCAATACCCTGCCATTTTTGTCACTATAGCTCTGTAGTATAATCAAGATCTGGTATTGTGATGCCTCCTTCATTACTTTTCTTGCTAAGGATTGCTTTGGCTATTCTGGGCCTCTTATTTTTCCAAATGAATTTCGTGGCTGTTTTTCTTTTTCTATGAAGAATATCATTGGAACATGAACCGACAGCCTACAGAATGGGAGAAAATCTTTACCACCTGTACTTCAGATAGAGAGAGCATTAATCTCCAGGATATACAAAGAACTAAAAAACTTAACACCAATAAAACAACCCAATCAATAAATAGGCTAAGGAACTAAACAGGCACTTCACAGAAGAAATATAATAGTTCAACAAATATATGAAAAAAAAAGATTTAACATCTCTAGCAATTAGAGAAATGCAAATTAAAACTACACTGAGATTCCATTTCATTCCTGTCTGAGTGGCAATTATCAAGAAAACAAGTAACTATAAACGTTGGCAAGGATGTGGGAAAAAAAGGTTCATTCATATATTGCTGGTGAGACTGCAAATTGGTACAACCACTATGGAAAGCAGTATGGAGATTCCCTAGAAAACTTGGAATGGAACCACCATTTGACCCAGCTATCCCACTCTTCAGTTTATACCCAAAGGACTTAAAATCAGCATACTACGGTGACACAGCCACATCAATGTTTATATCAACTCAATTCACAATAGCTAAACTATGGAACCAACCTAGGCACCCTTCAACAGAGGAATTGATAAAGAAAATGTGGTATATATACACAATGGAATATTACTCAGCTATAAAGAACAATGAAACAATGGCATTTGTCAGTAAACGGATGAAGCTGGAGAATATTATGCTAAGTGAAATAAGCCAATCCCCAAAAACCAAAGTTGAATGTTCTCTCTGCCATGTGGATGCTAACCTATAATAAAGAAGGGTATGGAGGGGAAGTATAGAAGTTCACTGGACTAGACAAAGGGAAATGAGGGGAAGGGGAGGAAAGTCGGGAATAGAAAAGACAGAAGAATTAATCAGACACAACTTTTCTATGTTCACATATGAATGAATACATGACCTGCATAACTCCACATCCTGTTCAAACACAATAATGGGATCAAAATTATAATGGATTGCATACCATGTATGTATGTAAAAATAGTAACCCCACTATAATGTGTATCTAAAAAACATAAATAAAAAAGACACATTTCTATTTCAAAACACACATGTAAGCCAGGGAAAAGAAAGGAATAACTCCCAGAAAACACTGGACTCAAGCCAGAAGAGCAGCAAAAAGATTTTCCAAGACATGAAGAATCACACTTAGGTCACAAGTGAAAAAAACAGCATATCCAAAAGGAAACCAGAGAAGAGGGGTACCAGAAGGGTTTCCTCCATTAAGAAGAAGAAAAAAACTGAGCATGGATTAAGAGAATACATCAGAGAATATATAGTACAAGAGAGTGGGATGGTGGGGAGATTAAAAATCTGTGGGTAGCAGAAAGGACAAGAGAAAAAAATGCAGTTATGAATTTAAAAAAACAACAAAAACTATTCAAGAAAGAAATACTCAGATGAATAGTGAAATATATTTATGTAATTATAATAATGTAACTAAATTATTGACTTAAAAATAATGCACTGGGTGAGCAGGATAAAAGAAATAGAACTGGTATAAGGGAAATCTTCACTAATTATACTGAAAATTAGTAGCTATCATACAAAACTGATGCATCAGAAAATGAGTAAAAACATGCTATTTCAAACTATACAGTAATTACCCGTAAAAAGCTAAAAGAAATTAAAACTTGTGTTTCTGCAGTATGGACACATGGAGCAAGGGATTTCTAAAACCTTTATTATAAATATTTAAATAGTAAATTTTGGCTATTTTCATCTGCTATACTTGCCAAAATAATTTTTTAAATGGAGATGTATTTGTTCCACAAAATTGTAATTTAACCAGCTTTTTCACTGTTGTTACCTGATGAGAAAATTTTTTAGAGTGGGAAATGTTTATTTGGAGGCTTGCAGTTTCAGAGGTCTCGATCCATAGACAGCTGGCTTCATTCCTCAGGACTTGAGGTGAGGCAGAACATCATGGTGGAAGAGTATGGCAGAGAGAAGCAGCACAAATCATGATCAAGAAGCAGGGAGAGAGATTCCACTCACCAGCTACAATTATGTACCCCAAGGCCTGTCCCCAGTGATCCATCTCCTCCAGCCAAACCCTACCCACCTTCAGTTATCACTCAGTTAATCCCCATCAGGGGATTAAGTCACCAGTTGGGTTAAGGCTTTCATAACTTGGTCATTTTTCCTCTGAATGTTCTTGCATTGTCTTACACATAAGTTTTGGGGGACACCTCACATCCAAACCATAACAGAATGAGATAAGGCAGTCAGGTAAATTTGGAAAGCACAAAGAAAAGGGCATAACAATAAATGAGCTTTCAATAAATAGAAGTCATTATCGTGAATATAAATGCTAAATTCAATTAAATTTTTTGAAATGACAGCAGCAAATTCTGGGATAAGACACATACAGAATTATAACCAACCTGGTATTTGATAAAATTGCTACATTTGTAGTTTATTTTAAAAATTAATGAGAATAAATCATTCATTTTAAGTTAGATATTTTTAAGGAAGTTTACTCTTTTCTGTTACTGAATATTCCTAAATATGATTTAAATATCATGCTTGAAATAAGAACAGAATAATCAGTCAACTTCATGAAAGAAGTGAAAGACCTCTATAAAGAAAACTATAGAACACTAAAGAAAGAAATTATAGAAGACCTCAGAAGATGGAAAAACCTACCTTGTTCTTGGATAGGCAGAATTAATATTGTCATAATGTCCATACTACCAAAAGCATTATACAGATTTAATGCAATTCCAATCAAAATCCCAATGACATTCCTCAAAGAAATAGAAAAAGCAGTCATGAAAGTCATCTGGAAAAATAAGAGACCCAGAATAGCTAAAGCAATCCTTAGCAAGAAAAGTGAAGCAGGTGGCATCACCATACCAGGCTTTTAATTATACTATAGAGCAATAGTAACAAAAACAGCATGGTATTGGCACCAAAACAGATGGGTAGACCAAAGAATTGAGGACACAGAGACTAATACATATAATTTCAGCTATCTTATATTAAAGGCACCAAAAATGTACAGTGGACAAAGGATAGCCTCTTCAACAAATGTGCTGGGAAAACTGGAAATCCATATGCAAGAAAATGAAATTAAACCCTTATCTGTCACTATGCACAAAATTCAATTCAAAGTGTATCAAGAACCTAGGAATTAGACCAGACACAATACGCCTAATACAAGAAAAAGTAAGCTCCAATTTCCAACATGTAGGATTAGGCCCCAAGTTCCTTAACAAGAATCCTGTAGCGCAAGAATTAATATCAGGAATTAATGAATGGGATAGAGTCAAACTAAAAAGTTTCTCAGCAAAAGAAACAATCAGTGAGGTGAATAGAGTGCCAACTAACTGGGAACAAATATTTAATACATACACATCAGACAGAGCACTGATTTCTAGAATATATAAATAACTCAAAAAACTTCACACACACACACACACACACACACACACACACAAATAACCCAATCAATAACTGGGCTAAGGAATTGAGAAGACACTTCTCAGAAGAAGATATACAATTAATCAACAAATACATGAAAAAATTCTCAACATCACTGGCAATTAGAGAGATGCAAATCAAAACTACTCTAAGATTTCATTTCACTCCAGTCAGAATGGCAGCTATTAAGGACACAAACAACCATAAATGTTGGAGAGGATGTGGGGGAAAAGGCACACTCATAGATTGCTGGTGGGACTGCAAAATGGTGCAACCATTATGGAAAGCAGTATGGAGATTTCTTGGGAAACTGGAAATGGAACCACCCGCCCTATGACCCAGCCATCCCACTCCTGGATCTATTCCCAAAGGACTTAAAAACAGCATATTACAGCGACACAGCCATCTCAATGTTTATAGCAGCACAATTCACAATAGCTAGGTTGTGGAACCAACCTAGATATCCCTCACTAGATGAGTGGATTAAGAAAATGGGGTATATATACACAATGGAATTTTACTCAGCAATTAAAGAGAATAAAATAATGGTATTCGCAGGTAAATGGATGAAGTTGGAGAATATAATGCTAAGTGAAGTTAGTCAATCTCAAAAATCCTAATACCAAATGTTTTCTCTACTATAAGGAGATAGATTCAGAGAGGTGTTTGGTCGGGGTACATAGGAGGATTAGAGGAACACTAGAATGGTTAAAGGGGAGGGAGGGGACAGGAGGGAACAAGGGAGGATGGAGGGGGATAAAAAAGAAAAGGTGGTAGAATAAGATGGATATCATTATCCTAAATGCATGAATGAAGACTTGAATAAGTATGAATATACTTTGTATACAAACAGTGTTATGTAAAAAGAGGCTCTATATATGTATTATGAATTGTAATGCATGCTACCATTACAAATACAACAACTTTGAATTTAAAAAAGAACAGAATAATCCATTTCTGATTGAAAATGTTAAGGGTAAAAATGGAATCCACTAAAACATTAATTTTTACTATCCACAATCAAAGTTGATATACAAACAAAAGATTGAACTTTCAATCTAGATAACAGAGAACTGAATCATCTTCACACTGTCTGCAAAGAAAATTATATTTCAAAAAAATCTACATCATATAATGAGATGATTAAAGAGTATGCATGCAAAAATGCAGTGATAAAATGCAGGTGTCAGGCAATTATTTAATTTTTAAAAATCTATAAATAAATAGCAGAAAAATCAGTAGAGGGAAGGGAACCAAGGAAGGGAGAGGGGAGGAAAAGGGGAAGTACTGAGAAAGAATTAGAGCAAATTATATTCCATGCTTATATACTGATGTTAACATGAATCCTAATATTGTGTATAACTAAAAGGAACCTAAAAAACAACTGTTATTTTTCTGGAGAAAAGGATCACAGCATTTTTCATAACTATATTTTCGTAACTAGTTTCTATTTCAGATACTGAAGCTAAGACAAATAGATAGAAGCTCACTTCAAAATAGACAGGAGTACACATCCATCTTTCTATAATTAAATGGATGACCCCTAAGGACAAGTGTTGTCCTTCTTTTTCATCACTGCATACTTGTTGCTTAAACAGTACCAGGCACATTGCTAACACTCAAAAGACGTTGCCTTAACAACATCCTTTTCATTTCCAACTTCTCTTCTATCAGTCCCCTTAGCTTTATCCCACTGATGATGCCTTCCTTATCTTGCACTTCCCTATCTACAATGAGGTCTCTCTGCTAAACTGATAGTTGCAGAATTTGCTTTCACACTGCAGTTGATGAATGCTTTCTTAATATGTTTGATATATTATTCATATGTTATATAATATATGTTTGATAAATTATTTCTTGATATATTACATAGTATCCAATAAAGCCACACAAAAGAGAACTGCAGAAATCTGGTTTCCTGGAGTTTGGAGGGTAGCTTAAAATCCAATCTGGCCATAGCAACTTCTAAATATTCAAACAACAGAAGAATATACATGTCTGTGTAACCACTTAAAATAAGACTAAGAAAAGATAGCCAAGGAACATGAAGTGTATTTTATTTCCCTGTGCCAGCAAACCCACTAAAAATAGTCCATGGGATTCTGTTGGTAATTTGAAACTGTGCTTATAAATGTAGTCTTTGTTTCTATTCCTAAATTCCTCTTATACTAATATGTGTTAACCTAATTTCTTATTTTATCTTAATTCAACTCCAAATTTTGATGATAATATGAGGATATCAGAAAAATAGACATTGGTTCCTAATGGGAAAACTAATGAAATATTAAACATCTAACTCAGTTCAAATTTTTTCTCCAACAATTTAATCCCAATTTATCCATGAAAGGTGGAAAAGAATTCTGAATAGTAAGACACAGAAGTAAGTTACACCTGGATTTGCTTTGTTGATTTAAAAAACATAATGAAAGTAGGTGAAGAGTTAAATAATAATACAAAATAATAAATCCAAAATAAGTGGTACAGAGGAAAGAAAAGTAGATGAAAGGAAATTGATGGAAATGAGAATTTTATGTTCATTATGTCCTATTATTCAAATGCATAAAATGATTAATAAGCAACTCTGGCATCCCAGTTAATGATATTAAATACTATTTCCCATTTAAAGGAACAAGCTTCTTTGCAAAATATCAGATTCCAGATCAGGGCACCTGAGACTTGAGGCAGGGAAATTTTCTCATTCTAAAACCATTAAAATGCTCAAAAAATTATTAAGATTAGCTTAAGAGGATGCAAGAGCCAATTTTAAGGGCTTCCACTGATTAAAGATGAAATAATTTGATAATTTTAAAAATAATTGCAAGAGCTGGACACAGTGGCACACGCCTGTAATCCCAGCACTTGGGAGGCTGAGGCAGGAGGATCGCAAGTTCAAAGTCAGCCTCAGCAATGGCGAGGCACTTAGCAACTCAGTGAGACCCTGTCTCTAATAAAATACAAAAAAGGGCTGGGGATGTGGCCCAGTGGTCGAGTGCCCCTGAGTTCAATCCCTAGTACCAAAAAAAAATAAAATAAAATAAATAATAATAATAATTGCAATAGTTTAAAATACAATTTATTACAGCTCAATGTTCATAATGATAAATATATTTTTAAATGATGGGCCATAATTGAAGGTTGCTGGGGCACAAATAAAGAGAGGGAATCACACATTTAGCATCCTTTTACTACACAGATTTTTCAAGATTATAAAACTGTTGATGAGACAAGGGGGAACCAATTATATAAAATTAAAAATGAAAAGGGAGACATTACAACTGACACCACAAAAGTTCGAAGGATCTTTAAAGAATCATTTGAAAAACTATTTGACAATAAACAGGAAAGTCTAAAATAAATGGACAAATTTCTGTACAAATATGAACTGCCAAAATTTATACAAGAGGATATAAAGAACCTAAGTGGTTCAATAACAGATAATGAGATTGAATCAGTAATAAAAAATCTCCTATTGAAGAAAAGCTCAGGACCAGATGGCTTCATGGTTGAATTCTGGCAAACTTTTAAAGAAGTAAGGCTAATTCTTCTTAAACTGTTCCATGAAGTAGAAAGGGGAGAAATGTTTCTAAACTCATTCTATGAAGCCAGCCTTACCTGTTTTCAAAACTAAACAAAATCTCCAATGAACATAGATGGAAAATTCTCAAAAAAAAAAAAAAATGATTGCAAATCCCATTCAACAGCTCATTAAAAAATCATACTCCATGATCAAGTTGGTTTTATTCCAAAAATGGCAGGGTAGCTCAATATATGCAAATCAATAAATATAATACAGCATATAAATAGAGTCAAGAATAAAGATCACATGATCATTTCAACAGATGCAAAAAAAAAACTTTTGATAAAATCCCATATCCCTTCCTAAGACTCTTGAAAATATTAGATATAAAAGGATCATACCTCAAAACAACAAAGCCTATATATGACAAACCCAAAATCAATATCATACTAAATGGGGAAAACTGAAAGCATTCTCTCTAAGATCCACTCTCACCACTTTTATTCAATATAATACTAGAAATTTTAGTCAGAGCAGTTAAGCAAGAAAGAAAAGATAAAAAGCATATAAATAGGAAAGGAGGAAGTCAAATTATCCCTGTTTTGTGGATGATATGATTTTGTGCATAGGAAATCATAAATACTCCAGCAAGAGATTATTAGATCTGATAAACAAATTTAGTAAACTAGCAGGATACAAAATCAACATATAAAAATCAGTAACTTGGGCTATAAATGTGACTCAGTAGCAGAGTGCTTGCCTTACAATGGGACCATGGGTTTGATCCCCAGCACCCCCCCCACACACACACACACAATCTGTAGCTTTTCACCAATATTTACACAAATAATGTAAATTAGAATAGACATACATTTGTCCTGGCATGATATAATAGGAGAAGCACATCACTACCTGAATTATTTTTACCAATAAAAAGTGGAACCTAAATGAATTTTCTCAAATCTCTATAGCTACCTAATGATAAAAAATTCAGGAATGTGTTAAATGACACCAAGAAGATGAACAACAGAATACATAAAGTGGAAAACTCTACAATTATTCAATAAGTAAATGGCACTAAAGATTAAGGTGATGTAAGAGAAGAGTCAACTGCATGTAATTGAGGACATTTGGGGAGATCCTTATTCAAACCACCAACTGTAAGTACGTATATTTGAGACAATCAGATAAAATTGAACATAGACTGGTGATATTAAGTAATATTCACCATTTAAAAAAATTCTTTGTGTGTGATAGTAGCATGAAGTTTGTGTTTTGCTTTAGGTTCTTAATTACTCAAAGGATAAAAGATTATAATAATAACAGAAGATAGGTCAGACAATGGAAGAAAATATTTGTAACATGTAATCAACAAGGATTTTGTCTCCATAATACAAACTTTCATTTTTTATAACAATGAAGCAGTGAACCCACTTTATTTGATATATAAATTTTATACCAACTGTTTGTTTTGTAACCCTGTTTGTATTTTTCTTACTTTAAATCTTTTTAACAGTTGGAGTTACTTTAAAAATATGTCAGACACAAAATTCTTAGGTACAGCTAATAGCAGCAGTATTTTCACAAAGCATGCATGATAACATCATAAACATACAGATGGCAGAGAGAAAAGCACTATAGCTATATAGTGGACTATCTGTCCCAGTTCAACACAAAACAAACTTCATCTGGTTTGCAGTATTTCTAGACTAATTCACCAAATTGGGGGCAAGTAAAGCTAAGCAGGGAGGGAGATGACACTTCAACATGTGATATATAAAATTATTACTGCAATTGTCACTATTTTTTAAATATCAAATGCCATTCCACTGCATCTTTTTTTTTAAATTCAAACTATTGTTAAATTGCCCCTTCTACCAGTCTGTAGTTTCAAGTCAAACTCACTTAAAACTGCATAAAGAAAATATCTCAATCTGTACCAATTTTATCAAAATCCAACAAATGTGTCTATATCAGAATTTCTAAGTGTAACATGAGGAGTTTTCTGTGATGTTTCTAATCAAGTTTGGTGTGTTTCAAAAGATTGTGAAACTGTTGAATGGACACAAGAGGAAAAGGTGGCCATCAACTCAAATTTCCTTGAAAGTGTAAGAGACGTGCTCTAACCTGAATCATTCACTCCTAAATCATTCCTAGCACCAAGAGGGCAAGTAGAATTAGAACTCTTTCATGAATATATCTTATATTCAAACTGTACTGATATATCAAAGGGCTTCCTGGTAATGCTTTATGGTGCTTTGGGGTTTCACATGATTGATATGTACTGTGTACTTGGGTTCATTTTAAAAGATATGGATCATTGTTTTTCTGTTTTACATTATCATGGTTCTGTGCTCACTGTCATGGGATGTCCACTGATGTTATATGTTAAGTGTTTATCAGGAATGGAGACAACTCTCTGCCAAATAATAGTATACCTATTGTGATTATGAAAACACTTAGTGTTTCATAGCATAGCTTTGCTACAAATACAGTACCTGCCCCTACCCTCAGGTGTTCTAAGTTTACAGGAGAAATTCTAGTGTTAGACTAATGGCATATTGATAAAGATAATATTTAAATAGAATAAGGATTATAATTATCTTTTTGAAATTAAAACTCTTCCATTTAAAGAAAGACAACTAAACCCTGAAAATAAAAATGCATAGCACATATATGGAACCCAAGAGAAGAGCTAGGGAAAAACTATAATTTGGAGTCAATGATGATGAACCAAAATATTACAATGTAAAAAGCACAGAAAAATATGCAATGGATAAATGTGGACCATCATCACACAATTTAATAATGTACTCAAAGTGCTCAGTAATCCCTAAAATTGATTTCCACAGAGTGAAAGCATGGTTTCCACAGTAAGATGTTTCTATAATAGATTATTAGAACATGAGAAATAAATGATATGTAAACAAAAATTATTACAAGTAATTTTATTTTTTAGTACATACTTTTGCACTGTAAATCAATGAGTGAAAGTACTTTGTGGCTTATAGAATATTAGACTGCACATTGGAAGAGTGAGTTTTGTTTGATTCTGCAATCATATAGATTTAAGCAAGAGAGAAAAAGACTCACTGGGACTGTTCTCTTGGACTTGATTTTCTTTTCAATTAAATGTGATAAACATGGACAAGTCTGACATTCTGTGAACCTATGTTACACAGTAAAATCAATTTGCACATATTTTTGTCATTGTTTTGAAATAAAAGTATATTTATGCCATTCCATGCCCTTTTTCAAAAAATAAACAATAACAAAATTTAAACACTTAACAAGTCTAAGAGCCAAGATATCTATCCTAGTGGGTAAAATAGTGCTCACCATGTAGTAATTCTTTTATTTACATTATCCACAATTACTTTCATTACATCACTTTTCTTTGAACTCCTCACAGCCAATAATACCTAGTATTTCATTAATTGTGTTTATGTGCAGAGAATTGTGTCTGCAACTAGTATGTATACTGCCGATGCTGGGCTAGTATTCAACCCTGGCCCTTCAATCACCCTATGGGCCTCTTGGGTAATCTTGGTTAGGCACAGTTATTTCAAATGTAGAATTAGTAGGGTACAACAGCCCTTCTAGGACTATTGTAAAGATTAAATGGATAATAATGCTCAGGCTATTGTAAGATTAAATAGCGAGTAATAAGCACTTACATTTTTTTAACCCTCCCTAAATCCCTACTTTGTAGAATGAAAGCATCTTTTGTATCCCACAAAGCCCTTAATAGTGCCAAGCCCATAGAAGTTTCTTAAATATTGGCTGCATCATTAAATAAATGATAAACATTTATTGACATTTATTGAAAATCTACCTGTGTCTGGCTTTGGAGTAGGCATGGGAGAAAATAAAACTGAAGACTGCCATAGCCCTTTTATTCCTAAATCAACTAAACACTAAATAATAAGGATATTAGAACTATGAAGTAATTTCAATGTAGCTTAGAATAATGTGACTGGAGAGTGTCCAAAGTGTTTAAAAATACAAAACAAATATAATAAAACTCATAGTAGTACCTAAATAGAAAAGATTTTAGACTATAGACACAGTTTATTTCCCTAAATAAAAATGTCCCTTGGAGTTAAACGTTAATGAGCTAAATGTGAATATTTGTCTCATTGAAAACCTGTTTTATTTTTCTTGGAACAGAAACCACGGGAAAAACATTGCAGAGTTTCAAGTTCCATGATAAAGGAGAAAAAACAAAATGGGTTTTCATAGATAGGATGAAATCATGTTTCCATGGAAACCCTGAACTGGTTTTCGCAGTCCAACTTAAGTTGGCAATTTGGGTGTACTTCAACTATAAAAAATAGATTTGGTAACTAAAAAAATTATATATCATATCATGAATATAATTTTCAAATGATAGCTAAATGCATGGAAAGCATCTCACTGGATTAAAGATATATTTTCAAATTTCTTTAATGATTACCAACTTTGCCTGGTAAAAGTATCATTTAAATTAGAAACAAATCCAATTAACCAAATTGTGCCAGAATAAACAGAATCTAGGATATGGTTGTCCTCTGATTCCAACATTGGAGCATGAACAGGGACAAGGACTTCCTCTATTACAGACTAGCAGAGTCTGTGGGTTTAACAGTTTTTACTGAATCATGATAACCAAAATAGACTCAACATCTTAGCCCAAACAATTAAGGATACTATTTTTTTATAATTATTTTTTTCTAAATTAGAGATCCTTTAGATCATGGCTTATAATTGTTAATCAAAGCAAAAATAAGACCCCAAAATGTTTCTGATTTTTATTTAAGATTTAAAACATTTTGCCTTATATTTTAAATTTATTAAAGCTTTTTACCCTTAACTACGTCATTTTTGTATAGAGATTGACTCCAGCCTTTGAATTTGTTTCATGTGAATTTCTTTAGTATGACTCACTATTTTCAGACACAAGAGTCAAAGGACAACAAATATATACCTGAACAATCAACTCTGAATTAAAACTGTCAGTCATACAACCTTTGTTCATCAATTCATCATGTCCAGTAATTGTCTGCCAATCACATTTTATCCACGAGACAATAACAAATCTGAGAAAACTACGATTAATTTTTAATGCATTATTCTTCCCTCAATTCTTACTTGCATGTTACTTTCTTTCCTGTCACCTCCAAGCTTTGGGAGCTAGGTCTTCATATGATTCCCTCTATTTCCTCAACTTCTGCAAAATCTTCACTCCATTGCAGTAACTTTCTCTGAGAGCTTGCGTGTCTGCTCATCTCCTATATCCCCTTTTATCCCAGATAGCAGATTTTCAAAGACCATGGGTGATACAATATTTCATGTTCTCTTTGCACCCCTTCCTCTACTCTTGACTCACACCCTCCACCTACAGAAGCATCTACCAACCTGACCTGGCAGTGCAACTGCCTATACATCAAGATGGAAATATTTTTGGATATTTGCCCAAATGCAGGTTCTTTTGTACTTTCCTCACACACTGCTGCTCACCTTGCATAGTACAGGTTTTCAGCTGAAACAGATTTAAATTCTCAATCCAGCAATCACTGTATAGTTAAGTTTCTTAAGTCTCTCTGAATCTTACTGTCCCTCCTTTCTATAAATAGTAATTAATCTACCCTTTCTGTCTTGAAGGGTTATTGTTAATGCCACCTAAAATGGCATAAAAGCATTTTGCATGGCCTGAAACCTACTGTAAGAACTAAATTAAAAGCATTTTCTTCCTTTTCCCTTAATTTTTTTAGCATCAGGATTTGGGGAAAAGCAAGTGATTACTATGGTGTAAAGGAATCCTCCCTCCTCTCCTGAATGCTCATAGAACATTATCAGAAAAAAAAAATTCTTTTTTTTTGTACTGGGGAATTGAAACAACTGGTCCACATCCCCAGCCCTTTTTTTTTTTTTTAATTTTTTATTAGAGACAGGGTCTCACTGAGTTGCTAAGTGCCTCACCATTGCTGAGGCTGGCTTTGAACTCGCGATCCTCCTGCCTCAGCCTCCCAAGTGCTGGGATTACAGGCGTGTGCCACAGCGCCCAGCTTCAGAAAATTTTAAGCAGTCATCTATCACTTTCCTGTACAGTATATACATTCATGTATGTATGGGTAGTTCCCAATTTTCTGACTAATTACCCATGAGTCCCTCAAAGGCTGGGTTCAAATCTGTAATTCTCATCCATAATAATTTACGTGTTCTAGGCAGTCTATTAAATATTTTAAAGGCTCACACATCATTGGTAAGATACTTTCATTTTTTTTCCACAATGGTTACAGATTTATTGTAATCCATCTGTTCTTTGATTTTGAATTCTTTTGTTGTAGTGCTAGGGATCAAACCCAGGGCCTCCCTCATGCTAATCAAGCACTTTACCACTATGCTTCATCACCAGCCCTCCATCTGCACTTTCTGAGATGACTCCTCTTAGGACCACACATCAGGGGAATGACTGGCTAGGACAAAGTGTACAGAATGTGGTTGTGGAATGCTATATAGTCCACTGGGACTTGGGGGATCTATTGCTGTGTTAGTGGCTACATTCCAACCAACCAAGCCAATCCAGATACCATCCAACTCCACATAGAAAACCAACATTATTATTTTTGGAGAATATTTTAGGAAAGTCATATTTTAGCTTTGAGATGGTAAACCAAATAAAACCAAAGGGTGATACAACCAAATATATAAACAGCAAAAAGATACCTTTCATCTGCTCACATACACACATGACTTTCCTTTTTGGCAAAGGAAGTCTTTTAAATCCAAATTCATAGCAGGATAACATAGGTGTTGAGAATCCTATTCTCTCTCTTTTTACTCTGTTCTGTTATCCAAATAATTCCCACTGGAATCATCATCAGAGACTTTTGATTAGGGTCAATATCATGCAGATGTGAGACTCACTAGTTGTACACAGCAAGGCTAGGTCAGTGTTAACCACAGCCTCTGACTAAGAGTCCAGTTCAATTCTTTTCTCTAACCACCTGTGAAAGCTTGAAGCTATATTTTCTTAATACACATCTTTTGACCCAGGCCAAAACTTCTTAACACATGAGGGCTAAGATCACACCTGCTAGCATTTTCTAAACAATGAAAATTTTCTTATCCCTATGTTGAATATAGTATGAAATGTTGAACACACTTGTTTAGAGTTTTTGAAGCAGTGATTACTATTTCTTACTTGTTTTAAATTTTGGAACTATACTATTTTCAGAAGTAAAACCCAAGGATTCTTCCATTGTGCTGTCTTTATTTCAGACACACTTTTAGTCTTTCTGTGTAAATTGAAAAGAAAAAAATAAATTGGTCCAGGTATATATGCAAACTGTCCAAGTGATTAACTAAATGAATGATTAGATTAGTGACAGGGTCATAAAAATGACACTTTACTCTCAGAGAAAAATTATTCTGGAGGAGAGGTATTGTTCACATTATAATTTTGCCTTGAAAGTCAACTTACATGGACAGATTGATATAATGCCAAAGTGGTGAAAGCTTTTACAAATAAAAAATTATTTAAGATAAAAACTATGATTTGGTTTATAAGAAAGTCATTAGAAAAGATTGCAGTAAAAATTCCATTGCATAATCAAAGCATACCTATCCTTTGTGATATCATCATGATAAATTCCACTTCACTGTGCAGTAAAGACAATGTTTTGTCTAGTAACTTTTTTCTTGGAATGAATATATTGCCCATCCATCCACTGAATGGCATTTTATTCATTTGGAGGGCAAATATCTATTGAGTACCTAATTTACTGAATACCTGATATTTATTGAATACTTGATCAGCATTTAGGTGTTAGGAAGATGTAATAATCACTTTCAAGGAACTTAACTGTGTGGAGAAAATTTATTATAAATACATCCTGTTTACCCAGCAAGACAGAGGTATATTTTAAATTTTTTGAATGTTTAATAATAGCTGGACTATGTTATTATCTAATACTTAGTAGAAGCTCAGTCAATATTTCTTTATTTTTAACATAATTTCTTATGTATTCACTCAACAAATATTTATCGCCTGCCTGTGAAATGATATAACAAATGTACAGCACCCTGTAACTGACACATAAGGAGAGTTCAATAAATGTCTTGATAGATGAACAGTAGCCACCCATGGCTACACATGTATACACGGGAGATAAACAAAGAATTTTGGCGCAGCAGAAATAGAGAAAATAATCTGAGGAGGATCCAGGCAAATTACTAACACTGGTTAGCAGAGAGAACCAAGGGAGCAAGTATGCAAAAATTTACAACATTTTAGTATTAACACACACAGCAAGTTTAATATTACTGAATATTATCATAGTCATTTATGCTCACTTCCTGTCAATCCTACCTAAAATTTCTTCATTAACTAAAGACTTGAGAAAGATAGTTATTTTGTATTTTATTTAGGAATGGTTTTGTATAACTAAGAAGGATTGAGGGCTGGGGCTGTAGCTCAGTAGCAGAGCGTTTGCCTAGCATGTGTGAGGCACTGGGTTCGATCCTTAGCACTACATAACAAAACTAAACAAATAAAGGCATGCTGTCCATCTACAACTAGAAAATTTTTAAAATAAAATAAAATAAAAGACGGATGGAATGCCATGTAGCCCTCAGAGTTGGTTGGAACACAAGATGTTTTCCACATTCTGCTCAAACTCATCCAGGAAGAGAAAACTTGCTACCCTCTAAATAAACCATTTCATCTTTAGATAATTCTAACTGTACATGTTTTTTTCTGATAGAACTCTGAATAATAGCTCATTTTTATTGTTATTAGATAGATTAGGCACAGGTCTAAGCAATTACTTACATTATTTGATACTACAAGCCTTTGAAGTTGAAAGTACCATATTAGCTCCATCTTACCTAAGCACAGTGAGGCTCAAAGAGATTTAAAGGAAACTAACTGGTCACACAAAAGCAAAACAGGAAGTTTGGTGAAGTTCCTTTGAGACCATATGACCTGTGCTTCCCACTACACAATTCAATAAAGTTCTTTAATTAATTTTTATTTGTTTTAATTAGTTATACATACAGTAGAATATCTTTATGCACTTTGATATATCATACATAGATGGGGTATAATTTCTCATTTTTCTGATTGTACATGTTGTATAAACACGTCGGTCATACAGTCATATATATACATAAGGTAATAATGTCTGTTTCATTCTACTATCCTTCCTATCCCCATATCCCCACCCCTCCCCTCCCTTTACTCCCCTCTACCCAATCTAAGGTAACTCTATTTTCCTCTAGTCCCCCCTCTCTTACTGTGAATTAGCATCTGAATATCAGAGAAAACATTTGGCCTTTAGTTTTTTGGGAATGGCTTATTTCGCTTAGCATGATATTCTCCAACTCCATCCATTTACCGGCAAATGCCACAATTTCATTCTTCTTTAAAGCTGAGTAATTGATAAAGTTCTTGAGGTAAAATCTGCCTCTTGTGAATTCACATTTTATACTTCTTAATGCATGAAATCCAGTGCTATGTACACAGCTGGGGTTTCCTAACTATTGACATTTGAAACTCTTTATTGTGGTGTCTGTCTTGTGCATTTTAGGATGTTTGCAGCATCTCTGGTCTCCACCCACCAGATGCTAGTAGTACCCTCTCCAGTTGTAACAGCCAAATATCTTCCTGGGTATGGCCCAATGCCTCCAGAGCACAAAATCTCACCACTGAAAAATCACTGATTCAGTCAATAAAGGTTTGTCTCAGGACTGGAAAGTAGACTTTAATTAAAAAAAAAAAAAAAAAAAAAAAAAAAAAACTAAATTTGAAGTTTGTTTTAGATTTCATACCAGGAACCAAGTTCATATTCTTTGCCCCCATAATAAGATAAAAAAAATCCATTTTTTAAGACATTAAAAAGTCTTGAATTTGCTTGTTAGCTTTCTGTTTCAGGCTTGCAAGAAGCTCTATTCTTTCACTATCAATGTATTGAGGATCTTGCCTTTATTTCAGAATCAAAATGCTTTGAAAACAGTACACTGGGTATTCTCAAAAATCAATTTAAAAGCAAATCAAGAAATGCGCACAAGTTCGTGGTTTATATCTCATCTTTATTCCTTGGCCATGAACAACATAGTCCTTTTTAAGTGTTCTCCTTTTATTTTAGTTTCACAATTAATTGCAAAACAAGAGGTGAATAATATTGCTGTTGAGGAGTTTTATTATACTTCACTCACTCACATAATAATAATCATTATATTTTTCATGTTTTTTAATTCATATATCTGCAAAGCTCTACTAAGTTCCCAAACCTATAATGCATTTGTTATATATTCTGAGTCTTTAGTACATTCAAAAAATATAATGTAAAAGAAGCACTGCTTCTCTAGGGAGTAACTAAATTTAAGACATCCAATCCATCTCTATGATGAAATGCAGATTTCCTACTAAAAGACAAATCATTCATTTAAATCAGTTGGTAAGATAGTACTAAAATAAAATTCATCTGGTTACATTTAAGTTTCAGAAAAAAAACATGTACAAAAAGATTCTTTGGCTTTCGGCCTAGAGAATTTTCATATGATTGTCAATTGGATATATTTTCATTCAGTTTAGCTCTAATGTTTTCAAAGAAAGAGACTCCTAGGGAGGTGTTGGGAGAATTTCAAAGCAAATCATATATATCAGAACACTCAGATTCGTACAGACAAAAGCCTATTTGGTGATTTTCAGTGAGTGAATAGACTAATTCTATGCCCTTTGCTTTTACCATCCTTTTCATTTTTACTCCTATGTGAGTCACTTGCATATATTTGTTTTTATTTGTTTTTTATTAAATAATGACAAGGTGAATATCAGGGGAAGAGAGACCCTTGGTCTATTCAGAATTTTTTAAAATGACAAAAAAAAAAAAAAAAAAAAACTATTGGAATACCTGGCTAAACTGGTATTGCATGTTGGACCACTCACTTTGGGATAAACACCAGACCTACCACTGTTATTTTCTTTGATAACCAGTCCTTGTATTAGTTGTGCTCCATTTGAAGACAAGCTGACAATAACTGGCAGTAACATTAGTAAGTGAAAGGGGAGTAACATGTTTTCTTTCTATAATCTTTACCTTTTATTATTATGATTCCCTCTCTGAAGGAGCCCCAATTAGGAAGGACTATTGCGGCTAGCTGGAAGCCATAAGTTCCACCTGATATGTATGTGACGCACCTGTAAATGCACGTGAGGCACCTGCAAAGCTAAAGGTATATAACCGGGTGAAAGCGGTCGGAGTTAGGAGAACGAATTCATTCAGTCAGTCGTGCAGTTGCTCAGTCGGTCAGAAGAAGAGTTTGGGTCGGAGAAGAGGAAAAGAATCAGAGCGGCCAGAATGTAGGCAGAGCGGTTACAGATAGAAGAAGTAATGGCTGATCAGAGTTAGGCCGAGGCTCCCGAGGAAGAAAGAAGAAAAAGAAAGAAGAAAGAAGCTCTAAAAAATAATCTTTCTCTAAGCTGAGCTCTATCTTTCTTCCTCTCTCTCTAAGCTAAGAAGACAAGAAGAAAAGCTCTCTCTAATCTTTCTCTCTAAAAATCTTTCTTTCCCTCTCTAAGCTCTCTCTAAGAAAGTAGAAGTAAAAGTAGTAATAGCTTTACTCTGCCTCCGAGAGTTTTCCTCCCGCGGCACTGTGGCTGGCCATGACAGGCAGCTTACACCTCTCCAATAAAAAGTATTCTTCCCTTGCCTAATTGTTCTGGCTAAAGATTCAAGTACTACATTGAGTGGTGAGAATGGGCACCCTGGCCTTCTTTCTGACTAGTGAAAATGTTTTCAATTTTTCCCAGTTCGATATGACATTGGTCTGGGGTTGGCCATATATAGCCTTTATGATATTAAGGTAAGTTTGTTCTATTTTTTTTCCTTCAGGGTTTTCATCATGAATGGCTGTTGAATTTTGTCAATGGCTTTCTTTTTTTTTTTTTTTTTCATTTATTGAGATGATATGATTTATATCCTTAATTCTAATTATGTAGTATATTATGCTTATTGATAAAGTATTGGCAAAATGTAAATTAGCACAGCCACTCTGCAAATCAGTATGATGCTTCCTCAAAAGACTGGGAATGAATACAATTTGGTCCAGGTATACCACTCCTCGGTATTTACCCAAAAGAATTAAAGTTAGCATACCACAGTAATGTATGCTGTATGTGTACCCGTGTTTACTGCAACACACGATTCACAACAGCCAAGTAATGGAACCAGCCTAAGTATCTGTCAAGAGATGAATGAATAAAGAAAATGCATTATATATGCATAATGGAGTTTATTCCACTGCAAAGAAAATGAAATTAGGTAATCTGCAAGAAAACGGATATAACTGGAGAACACCATGTTAAGGAAAATAAGTCAGACTTAGAAAGTCAAGGATGTCTCTCATGTGAAAGAAAAAAAGGAAAAAAATAGAAGGGAGAACATTAGGGTAGAGGAAAAAGATAAGGATGAGGGAAGAGGGGCGGGCAAGGAGAGGTACTGGTGAATAAAATTGATCAAAGTATGTTATGTGCATGTACAAATATGCCACAATAAAACCCATTAGTGTGTACAATTATTATGCACCAATAAAAACAAGCACAATTTTAAAAAGTGTTCTAATAGGCAGGGAAGGACCTGTTCTTTCTTATTTCATATTTTATTCATGCCCTAAGCAATATTCTTCATTCTATAACATGTCATTGAAACATTTATTTATTTGCTATTCCAAATAACTAAATCACTAAATTTTAAAAATAAAAATTAATTATTCTAAAAATTCAGTACTTGATTTGTGTAATTTGCTTTACAATGTTCATTCAGTCTTACAGTGACCATCAGAAATTGGTTTCTTTTTTTTTTTTTTTTTTTTTTTTGAAACAGACATTATTTTAATCATGTTTTAGGAAAATGTGATTCATTTCAGGAAAAGCTGTAATACAATTGTCCAAATACAGCTGATGGAGATGTAACAATATGAAAAACATTAATTTCAGAAAGAGAGAATCAAAGTTCTGTGCAGGTGGCACCTAAGTCCTGATATTAGAAAATATCCATTCAAATGCTGACAATACCATAACACAGAAAAGAAGAAAAGTTACTGGATGAGGCCAGGAAAGACTGTCATTAAGTACATATGGCTAAGCTGAGCTTTCTTAGGGAATGAGGATTGTTGTTATTACAGAATCTATTCTGCTTACTATTTTTTTTTTATTCAAAGTTGTTGTATTTGTAATAGTAGAATGCATTACAATTCATAATACACATATAGAGCCTCTTTTCACATAACACTGTTTGTATACAAAGTATATTCGTACTATTCAAGTCTTCAATCATGCATTTAGGATAATGATATCCATCTTATTCTACCACCTTTTCTTTTTGTTCCCCCTCCATCCTCCTTTGTTCCCTCCCTGCTCCTCCCTCCCCTTTAACCATTCTAGTGTTCCTCTAATCTTCCTATGTACCCCCGACACCCAACAACACTGTGAATCTGCCTCCTTATATCAGAGAAAACATTTGGTATTTGGATTTTTGAGATTGACTAACTTCATTTAGCATTATATTCTCCAACTTCATCCATTTACCTGTGAATACCATTACTTTATTTTCTTCTATTGCTGAGTAAAATTCTATTGTGTGTATATACCACATTTTCTTAATCCACTCACCTACTGAGGTACATCTAGGTTGGTTCCACAACGTAGCTATTGTGAGTTGTGCAGGTACAAACATTGAGATGGCTGTGTCACTGTAATATGCTGTTTTTAAGTCCTTCAGGAATAGACCCAGGAGTGAGATGGCTGGGTCATAGGGTGGTTCCATTCCCAGTTTTCCAAGAAATCTCCATACTGCTTTCCATAATAGTTGCACCATTTTGCAGTCCCACCAGCAATGTATGAGTGTGCCTTTTTCCCCACATCCTCTCCAACATTTATTGTTGTTTGTGTCCTTAATAGCTGCCATTCTTACTGGTGTTAAATGATATCTTAGGGTTGTTTTGATTTGCATCTCTCTAATTGCCAGTGATGTTCACCATTTTTTCATGTCTTTGTTGATTGATTGTATATCTTCTTCTGAGAAGTGTCTGTTCAGTTCTTTGGCCTATTTATTTATTGGGATATTTGTTTTGTTGGTGTTGAGTTTTTTGAGTTCTTTATATATTCTAGAAATTAGTGCTCTGTCTGATGTGCATGTATTAAATATTTGTTCCCAGTTAGTTGGCACTCTATTTACCTCACTGATTGTTTCTTTTGCTGAGAAGCTTTTTAGTTTGAATCTATCCCATTCATTAATTCTTGATACTAATTCTTGTGCTACAAGATTCTTATTAAGGAACTTGGGGCCTAATCCAACATGTTGGAAATTGGAGCTTACTTTTTCTTCTATTAGGCATATTGTGTCTAGTCTAATTCCTAGGTCCTTGATCCACTTTGAATTGAATTTTGTGCATGGTGAGAGATAAAGGATAAAGGTTTAATTTCATTTTCTTGCATATGGATTTCTAGTTTTCCCAGCACCATTTGTTGAAGAGGCTGTCCTTTCTCCACTGTACATTTTCGGAGCCTTTGTCTAATATAAGATAGCTGAAATTATATGTATTAGTCTCTGTGTCCTCAATTCTGTACCATTGGTCTACCCGTCTGTTTTGGTGCCAATACCATGCTGTTTTTGTTACTATTGCCCTATAGTATAATTTAAAATCTGGTATGGTGATGCCACCTGCTTCACATTTCTTGCTAAGGATTGCTTTAGCTATTCTGGGTCTCTTATTTTTCCAGATGAATTTCATGACTGCTTTTTCTATTTCTTCGAGGAATGCCATTGGGATTTTGATCGGAATTGCATTAAATCTGTATAATGCTTTTGGTAGTATGGACATTTTGACAATATTAATTCTGCCTATCTGAGAACAAGGTAGGTCTTTCCATCTTCTGAGCTCTTCTATAATTTCTTTCTTTAGTGTTCTATATTTTTCTTTATAGAGGTCTTTCACCTCTTTTGTTAAGTTGATTCCCAGGTATTTTTTTTTTTTTTATGCTATTGTAAATGGGGTCGTTTTCATCATTTCCCTTTCAGAGGCTTTGTCACTAATGTATAAAAATGCCTTTGACTTATGGGTATTGATTTTGTATCCTGCTACTTTGCCTAATTCATTTACTAGTTGTAAAAGTTTTCTGGTAGAGTTTTTTGGGTCTTCTAGGTATATTATCATGTCATCCGCAAATAGTGCTAATTTGAGCTCTTCTTTTCCTATGTGGATCCCTTTAATTTCTTTGTCTGTCTAATTGCTCTGGCCAGAGTTTCAATACTATGTTAAATAACAGTGGTGAGAGGGGGCATCCCTGTCTTGTTCCAGTTTTTAGAGGGAATGCTTTCAATTTTTCTCCATTTAAGATAATGTTAGCCTGGGGCTTTGCATAAATAGCTTTTATAATGTTGAGATATGTTCCTGTTATTCCTAGTTTTTCTAGTGCTTTGAACATACAAGGGTGTTGTATTTTGTCGAATGCTTTTTCTGCATCTTTTGAGATGATCATATGGTTTTTATCTTTAAGTCTATCGATGTGATATATTATGTTTACTGATTTCCGTATGTTGAACCAAACTTGCATCCCTGGGATAAACCCCACTTGATCGTGGTACACTATCTTTTTGATATGTTTTTGTATTCGATTTGCCACAATTTTGTTGAGAATTTTGCATCTATGTTCATTAAAGATATTGGCCTGAAGTTTTCCTTTTTGGCTGTGTCTTTGCCTGGCTTTGGAATTAATGTAATATTGGCCTCATAGAAAGAGTCTGGGAGAGCTCCCTCTTTTTCTATTTCTTGAAATAAGTTGAAGAGCATTGGTATTAGTGCTTCTTTGAAGGTCTTGTAGAACTCTGCTGTAAAGCCATCAGGCCCTGGGCTTTTTCTAGCTGGTAGTTTTTTGATGGTGTCTTCTATTTCCTCACTTGACATTGATCTATTTAAATTGTGAATATCTTCCAGATCCAGTTTGGGCAATTTGTATGACTCTAGGAATCTATCAATGTCTTCAATATTTTCTATTTTATTAGAGTACAAGTTTTCAAAGTAATTTCTAATTATCCTCTGTATATCTGAGGTGTTTGTTGTGATATTTCCTTTTTCATCACGGATGTTAATGATTTGAGGTTATTTTTCTCCTTTTTGTTAGCATTGCTAAGGGTCTGTCAATTTTATTTATTTTTTCAAAGAACCAACTTTTAGTTTTGTCAATTCTTTGAATTGTTTCTTTAGTCTCAATTTCATTAATTTCAGCTCTAATTTTAATTATTTCCTGTCTTCTACTGCTTTTGGTGTTGGTCTGTTCTTCTTTTTCTAGTGCTTTGAGGTGTGATGTTAAGTCATTTATTTGTTGTTGTTTTTTCCTTTTGAGAAATGAACTCACTGCAATAAATTTTCCTCTTACTACTGCCTTCATAGTGTCCCAGTAATTTCTATACGATGTATCTGTGTTCTCATTTACCTCTCAAAATTTTTTAATCTCCTCCTTGATGTCTTCTTCAACCTCTTGTTCGTTCAGTAGCATGTTGTTTAGCTTCCAGTTGTTGGAGTAATTTTTTTTTGTTTGTTTTATCATTGATTTCCAATTTCATCCTATATGGTCTGATAGAATACAGGGTAGTATCTCTGCATTTTTATATTTGCTGAGGGTTGCCTTGTGGCATAATATATGGTCTATTTTGGAGAAGGAGCCATGTGGTGCTGAGAAGAAAGTATATTTGCTTACTGAGGGATGAAATATTCTATATATGTCCGTTAGGTCTAAGTTATTAATTGTTTTAATGAGGCCTAAATTTCTTTATTTAGCTTTTGTTTGGATGATCTATCCAGTGGTGATAGAGGTGTGTTGAAGTCCCCTAGGATAACTGTGTTGTGATCTATTTTACTCTTGAACTTGAGAAGGGTTTGTTTGATGAATGTAGGTGCTCCATTATTTGGGGCATATAGATTTATAATTGTTACATCTTGTTGATGAATGGTTCCCTTAATAAGTAAGAAATATCCATCTTTGTCCCTTTTGATTAACTATGGCTTGAAGTCTACCTTATTTGATATGAGAATGGAAACCACTGCTTGCTTCCGTAGCCCATGTGAGTGGTAAGATTTTTCCCAGCCTTTCACCTTGAGTCTATTGATGTCTTTTTCTATGAGGTGGGTTTCTTGGAGACAGCATATTGTTGGGTTGTTTCTTTTAATCCAGTCTGACAATCTGTGTCTTTTGAATGGTGAATTTAGGCCATTAACATTCAAGGTTATTATTGGATGTGATTCGTAATCCCATCCATTTTTATTCGTTTATGGTATTTAACTTGATTTGGTTTCTCCTCTGATTGGTAATTCCTTTAGTTTAATATCTCCCTTTGTTGATTTTCATTGCTATTTTTCTTTTCTTCTTCATGGAATATTTTGCTCAGGATGTTCAGAAGTGCTGGCTTTCGAGTTGTGAACTCTTTTAACTTTTGTTTTTATTTTATCTTTGAATCTAAAGCTTAATTTGCTGGGTATAAGATTCTTGGTTGACACCGCTTTTCTTTCAGAGCTTGAAATATGCTATTCCAGGATCTTCTAGCTTTTAAGATCTGGATTGAAAAATCTGAACATAGTCTAATTGGTTTCCCCCTACATGTAATCTGCTTCCTTTCCCTTGTGGCTTTTAATATTCTCTCTTTGTTCAGTATAGTAAGCATTTTCATTATGATGTGCCTTGGTGTGAATCTGCTGTGATTTTGTACATTTGGTGTTTGGTAAGCCTCTTGGACTTGGTTTTCCCATTCATTCCCCAAGTTTGGAAAATTATCTGCTATTATTTCATAGAATAAATTATTCATTCCTTTGGCTTGGAATTCTGCTCCTTCTTCTACCCCAATCACTCTTAAATTTGGTCTTTTTATGTTGTCCCAAATTTCTTGAATGTTTTGTTCTTGATTTTTTACCATTTTTACTGTGTTCTCTGCATTTTTTCCAGATTGTATATTTTGTCTTCATTATCTGAGTTCCTTTCTTCCAGGTGGTCTAATCTATTGGTGATGTTTTCAATAGAGCATTTAATTTGGTTTATTGCTTCTTTTTATTTCCAGAATTTCTGTTTGGTTTCTCTTTAGAACCTCTATCTCTCTATTGAAGTAGTCTTTTGCTTCTTGTATTTGTTTATGAAGTTCTTTGTCAAAGTGATCTTTTTCTACCTGAATTTGTTCTCTCACCTCCTTCTTGGATTCATCCTTGAGCTCCATAATCATTTGGATTATGTATTTCCTGAATTCCTGTTCTGTCATTAGATCTACTGTGCTTGCCAAGGAATCTGCTAAGGAGGTATGTTGATTTGTTTGGGACATTTTCTTCCCTTGTTTTTTCATATTGCTTATGTGTCTTTTCTTTTAGCACTGTGGTACCTTGACTTTTTTTGTTTTTACCTTAAGCCTAATGATGCTCCTGTTGTACAATGCTATCAGCTTTCCGTGTATATACTTTACACCTTAAAACCAGACATTTTATATTCAGTTAATCACAATTTGGTCACAATTTATAGAGTTTGAGAATTTAGATATTGCCTCCAATATATTCTGAGTAATTTTAATGGGGTTTATAATTTCAGATATTGGGTACAAAGGTGATATGCTTAGGAGGAAGGAGGGAAGGATATTGCTTTCCCCCCCTTCGGGAGTGTAATAATAGAAATCTATGGAAGTAGTTTAATAGCAGAAGAGGGAGGAAAGGAAGTGGAGTGTACAGTTAAGTGTGAAGACAGATGTGTATTTCAGCTAAGCTTATGCAAATGTTGAGAGAAATTAGAAAATGGCCGGGTAGTAAGAATTAATGAAAGAGAGAAGACAGGGTGAGTCAAAAAAAGAGAGAAGAGACTATATAAAACACCCATTTGATATACTATTCAGTTGCTCCAGTTTTAAGATTCCAAGTTCTTGTGTACAACTTGTTTTCTTCTCTGTTGAGAATGTAGGGGCAGGGTGTAGATAGGAAAGATGAGGGAATAAGGAATGAGAGACAAGAGGGAATGAAAATGAGAAAGAGGAAAAAAGAAGAGAAAAAAGAAAGAAAAACAAAACAATACAAAACAAAAACAACAACTACAACTACAACAATGACATCAAAAACAACAAAGAAAAACCACAAAGTCGAATTCACAAGTCTCAATTAGGCAGCTTATTCTCTTCCTCTCTCAGTTTATTAAATTAGCTGTTCAGGAGATCTGCCCTGGCTGATGCAGAGAATTTGTGAGTGGAGTCAAGTCTGCGCACCTGGTTAGCAAGGAGTGATGCTGGAGATGGTCTTTGTGTGGCTGGTCCTGAAAATTGATCCTTCCAGCTGGAGTCTACTCCCTGTACTCTTCGTCAGTTGAAGGGTCACAGAGGGTAGTCACGCTGGACTCGCATTCCCCCGCTGTCTGTTGAAGGTCCTCCCAGTAGCAGGTTCCTCCTTGCCTGTTTGCCAGTCTCTGCGCAGCTTTCTCTGGGGCTTTACTGCTGAGGGTCGCATCGGGCCGAGCGTGGCTCTGAACTGGCGTTGTTGTCCCGCGGTCTCCCATGGTCTCCCAGCACTAATCCCGCTGGCTGTTTTCACTGGTTTCACTTCAGAAGGTTGTGGTGTGCCGAGTGTGGCTTCAGTTGCAGTCGCAGCATGAAGGAGCCCTAATTAGGAAGGGCTGTTGTAGCTAGCTGGAAGCCATAAGTTCCACCTGATATGTATGTGACGCACCTGTAGGCACCCGCAAAGCTGAAGGTATATAACCGGGTGAAAGCAGTCCGAGTTAGGAGAACAAATTCATTCGGTCAGTCGGGTAGTCACTCGGTCGGTCAGAAGAATCAGAGCGGCCAGAACGTAGGCAGAGCGGTTACAGAAGAGAAACCAGATAGAAGAAGTAATGACTGGTCAGAGTTAGGCCGAGGCTCCCAAGGAAGACAGAAGAAAGAAGAAGGAAGAAAGAAGAGAGAAGAAAGAAGCTCTAATCTTACTCTAAGCTAAGCTCTATCTTTCTTTCTCTCTAAGACTCTACTAAGCTAAGAAGACAAGAAGAAAAGCTCGCTTTAATCTTTCTCTCTAAAAATCTTTCTTTCCCTCTCTAAGAAAGAAGAAGGAAGAAAGAAGAGAGAAGAAAGAAGCTCTAATCTTTCTCTAAGCTAAGCTCTATCTTTCTAACTCTAACTCTAAGAAGCTCTATCTTTCTAACTCTAACTCTAAGCTATGCAAAGCTCGCTTTAATCTTTCTCTCTAAAAATCTTTCTTTCCCTCTCTCTAAGCTCTAAGAAAGTAGAAGTAAAAGTAGTGAAAGCTTAACTCTGCCTCCGAGATTTTTTCCCGGGTTTCGGTACCAGGCAGCTTACAGCAGCACAGTCTCCCCGCTCTGGCTTTGTTCCACACTGCCTGTGCTCCGGCGGTGCTGCAGAAGCCACACGGCTCTAGCTGCTGCAGACAGCTTGTCTCGCTCTCTCCCCAGTCGCAGTATTCAAACCATCCAGGAGATGGGTATTTTCAGCCTTTTATACATGCTGAAAAGCAATTTATCTGCTTTGTTGGATTCTTTCCACGGAGCTGCTCTGAAGAGCAGCTTCCTCTAATCCGCCATCTTGGATCCCCTGAGTAATTGATTTCTAATGATAAGTATAGTTATTACATTGGTTTTGCATAAGAAAATAATTCTAATTTTTAAAAAAACATTAAAACTTAATATAGAACTACATTTGCATAGTGCATTCATGGTAAATCAAAGATGCTCAGGAATGTAATATCTTTAGAAATTGCCAGAGTAACAAAATTCACCATGATTCTTATTGATATTCATCAAAAAATTTCCACCTTATAAGCACTTAAATTAATTCAACATGTAACATGTTTTAAAATTTCAATTTTAGTTGATTTTTCACCTGTTAGGTATTGGAAGATAATTCTGCCTGGCTTCTGTGTATCTTGCATCAGCTCATACTCCAGACTACCTTCCCAGGGATGTGGAGACACATCCCATATGGCCTTGGGAGATGGATAGCATCTCCCTTCTGAGAGGAGGACAAATTTGTTTCCCAAGTGGTGTAATAAAGATGATTTCTTCCTCCAGTACAAACACTGAAGAAATTTGCCAGAACCTTTTTATAAGATTAGGGATTTCTTGAGCTCGGAGTTCTTTAGCTTTGACAAAAACACATTGGTACGCAACATCCACCTGGGTCCCTCCATATCACCCCCATCCCCATAGGATTTGATGGGAAAAGCAACCAATACCAACATGCTGTCTGTTGTGAGTAATAAAGACCTTTGTCTCTGTCCCAAGAATCTCCTGCCTGCCAGCATCTATAAAACTGTGGAAGATGAACTTGTTAACTTGCAAGTATGGTAAAATCTGACTCTTTGCAGTTCTGAACATAAAAAAATCTTATGAACAATAATTATTTGTTAAATAAACACTACAGATCACCATGTATAACAGAACTCTACTACTTGGTATGGAGATATACAATGTTTTCTAGCAAAAGTGTATGTTCTAGTCTATACTTTGTGTTATATACAATTAAAACAAAAATATATACTGATTTTAACACTTCCCATCCTGATATACCATATATCAGTCAGTATTGCTACTTAACAAATTTCAATCTCCTTTTTGAATGTGGGAGACAAACTGATTTTTTTAAAATCATATGTAATACTGAAGAAAAGGATGTGTTTCTAAAAATCAGCAGATTTGGATGAATCAAAACATAAATATAATGACACTATAGGCTTTTTCCTGACATTGTTCTACTTTACCGAGTCCCTTACTGGAAAAAGCACATCGAAATGAGAAATTTGATGAAAATAATGACATATTAGGTTTCATTTGGACAACTATGCTGAAATATTATAGTTGGAAAGTACTCCATTTAATTAAATTCTATTATTTAACAAAAAGTACTGCTTGACCTATCAGGACACGTGACCCAGATCACACCAACCACTTTTCCTGCCTCTCTCTGAATGGATGGTGTTGAAAAATAGCACTGCTCTTGAGCAAGACACATGCAACATAAATTGTAACATAAAACTAAAACAGGGCTGGGGTTGTGGCTCAGTGCTAGAGCACTCACCTAGCACATGCGTGATCCGGGTTCGATCCTCAGCACCATGTAAAAATAAATGCATTGTATACAACTAAAGCAAATAAATAAATACTAAAGAAAAAAAAAAAACACTAAAACATAAGTCAATACACATGGAAAGAAAAACAAAATCCTGACCCTCCAGGGAGGGAAAAAAAAAGTCGGAAAAAGTTTTCTCTTTTCTCAAAGTTCAAAAAATGTTCACTTTAACAAGTAAATTAATTTAAACCCCACTGACTCCTCCAAAGCCACAGATTTTAAATTGTTCCTCCTCTCCCCAAAACCCTTAAAATATTCCATCTTCCTTTAACACTGTGCAAGTTGTAATAAGGCTTCTATTAAAGCAAATAACTTCCCCTGTTTCAAATGATCACTTCTTTTCCATTTGTTTGAGACCCTCAGCTATCAAAACCCTATCTAACCACTATGTCAACTGATCTTCATTAATTCTGAACACCTGCTGTGGAATGACTCAAAATTTCTGAACACTTCTAGATATTCATTCTTGGTGGCTTCTACCATACCAGTTCCTCAGTAGGGCATCCTGAAAAGCCTTATGTAGCTAGTTAAGAACCTGCAATAACTGGGGACATGAAGACCACAGAGCCCTCCTCTAACAGCAAAGGTCTGACATTTTCACTCCCTAAAGGTTGCCATTTGATAAATTTTCAGATTATTCCTGACCAAAAGATGTTCTGTTTTCAGGTACTCAATGAAAAGAAAATAATCTACATCAAGAAAGAATCTGGTAAGGATTTGGGCATGAAAATACCTTTTTAGAGAAAAGGACTTCAAGGGGCAAAGCTATACCACTGACATGGATCACAGGCAATATTTTGAAATTTTTAAATATGTTCACACACTTTAAATTTAACAGAGCACCTTGTACATATTATAGAAGTTATAATCAATATTTAGGTGTACATGTTATAGAAGTTATAATCAGTATTTATACCTATTTTGTCATACCATTTTTTCATCTTATTTTAAATATTATTCCCCAAAATAAACAGTAAAAATAATAAGCAAAATTGCTTAAAGAATCCTAATATCTTAGGGCTGGGGTATGTAGCTCAGTTGGTAGAGTGCTCACCTCACGTGCACAAGGCCCTAGGTTCAATCCCCAGCACCACACACACACACAAAAAAAAGAATCCTAATGTCTTGAGTTTTAGTCTTTAAAACTAACAGTACAAATCTTATCAGCATATGCCACTGAGAAGGAAAACAACAGTCATAGTTAAATCCCTAACAGGGCAACATTTATGGTCAAGTTTATGCCAAGGTAATTCACTTGGCTTTCTTCACCTAGGAAACAGGAATATTCTACTACTTCTTTCTAGAACTAGACTAAGGTAATTTTTGAAAAATGTTCTCCATCATTTAATATATATGGACCATCTACTAACGATTCAACTTTTAGAGAAAGATATTTGTCCCTTTTCTTCGTAATTCCAAAGGGAAAAGGCAACTGCATGATATATATTTTTTAAGCCTTATGATTTAAATCATATAAAATAAACCAATTCCTCAATTATACTAATGTTACCTGGCTTTTCAGGAAAGAACTCACAGAGGAAGTTGAGAATATAAGCAAACATCAGATTGTCAGCCTTCTACTCAAGGCAGCTGCCAACCAGCAGGTCTGCTTTGACTCACACTGTGTTCGGAAAACCCCACTTTCCTAACTCAATTATCTTGAAGTATTTATGTGGTGGTGGTGGTGTTTGGTTTGCTTTTATGATACAAGGCACGGCTTGGTATCTGCAACAATACAGTTTATACAAAAATCAGATGTTCTGCCCTGCCACAAAGAACAGAACAAAGTGACAAAACTAAATGAGGCAGGAGTTAAGTTGGGATGACAACGAAACTTTTAATGAGACCAAATGGGTCACTGAAAAAAAAAAGTTTATACAAACTTTCCGCAGAGATTTTTAAAAAGCAGAAAAGATTCTCATCCCTATAGGATGGCATCTGAAAGGGGAGCCCAAAAGACTATAATGGACTTTGAATCACCCAAGTCCTTTTCCAAGTCTATAATGGTGACATGGAGCGTCTTCTCAAGGAAGCAACTTTCTCAATAACTGAAAACAGTACAGTTCCAGATCACCGAAACTGCAGTGCTGGTTTTGTGACCCCCAACTCGGAGTTACTGGGATGTACCAGGAAACCACAATTCTTGGCAGCTGCACACTCTATGTAAAAATGTTTACCAGATGTGAAGTTCATATGATCTGTGCTTTGTAATAGAAATGGAAATGAATGTGCTGTGTAATATAACATGCTAGTCCATTCTGTGAGCTAGAAACACAGAATCGGTCTCATATTTAGGCAGAACCTATCAGGTATTAATTTGGAGCAAAGACAAAATTTCTTAAATTACACCTCCAGCCTCCAATTAAAACTAATCTCTTGTGCTTGTTAAGCCTAAAATTCTACCAATAAAGATTCCTTTCTTTAGATAAGGAATTCTATTTTTGTAAAATAAAAAGCCCCTTGGGAGATATAAAGTGTTATCAGATATTATACTTGACTGTAAATGAATTTCAGATCCTGTCTTGACAGCTGGTTTTGATAACAGGAATACATGAAGTTCTGTTATTTGGAGAAGTGGGGGCGGGGGGGTAGGGTAGAAAGAGAGAGAGAGAGAGAGAACACATACACAGAGAAAAAGAAAGGAGAGAGAGAAAAATAGAGAAATCTCTGAGATAAAATACATGAATGACTACTTTACCACTATTATTTCTCTATCAATTCATTCACTCAACAGTGTTTACGGATAGCTACTATTCTCCAATGTAATAAGCGTTGCAGATGTGAGGCTAGAAAGGTCCAGTAATGGCCTCAACAAGTGTAGAATTTTTGGAGGGAGGATATCAAATACACAACTTTAACACATTAGTAGAGCTATTAACAAAGGTAGAAACAGGTTCAAGGAGATCTCAAAGAATACCTATTCATGTCTGACAGGGGAGAGAGGTGACTTTCCAAGAGGAGACAGTTTGAACTGTGACTTAAAGGAAAACCAGGGACCTGCTTGATAACCTTAACAAGATTGGAAAAAAGTCCTTCTAAGTGCTTGGAAACATAAAAGATCACAATGAGCTCAGAGAAGCAGCAGATGTGCAGTGAGGTCCCTGTGGATGGAGGGAGTAGAAGAGGTGTTAAAGGGGACCAGTGGTGGGGAAGGTAGTCAGACAGCAGTGTGAAGGGTCTTTTACATCAGTGACAAGCAGTAGGCTTTGTCCTTAAAGCTCACTAAAGGAGAGGTTTAAGCAGAGGTGACATATTCTGGTTCACATTTTAGAAAGTAGCAATAGAGACAATGGTCTACAGGAAGACAGACATGCATGGCAGCAGTCAAGGTGAGAGGCAGGAAGGGCTAGATGTAGGGTAGAGATCACAGAAACAGAGATGAGAGATATTTCAGAGTTAAAACAGGCCAGGAGGTGATGGCTACGTGGTGTAGTGGAATAGAGTGCAGGGCAGGAATGAGACCAACCTCAGCCTTTGGCTTGGACATCTAGTGATATCTTTCCTGGGAGAAAGAACTCAGAAGGAAAACCAAATTTGTTGGCTGGAGGGTAGAGAAAGAAAAAATGAAATAAATTCTTAGGTTTTGGACAATTATGTGTAAGTTTCATATGAAGTATGCATTTATGGAAATATTTATTTGGCAACTGAATATATGGACTCATATGCCAGGATTGGAGGTGTGGGGAGACACACTGATGCTAAGCAGTGTGAGCAGACCCTGCTCTGGCTTACTATTTGTCTTTGAGTACCAGTGGCTCATATTTTGGCCCATCAAAACTCTTTATATTTAAAAAGTTAAATATATTAACAGTACAAAAATAAGTAATCGTCATCCACAATATGGAGTACTACAGAAACACAAAATTCATGTGTTCCAAGAAAACTTATTGACATTTCATAAATACCAGTAAGGGGAAAATTAAAATGTGAAACTACATAGTAAGCCATAAATATAAATGTAAAATACAAATAAAAATTACATTTATATAAACATCAAAAATTGTTACCTCCAGGTAATAGCATTATGGAATGTAATTTCTTTTTTATGTTTCCAAGTTTTCTTTAAAGATTATATATTATGTTAGAATCAGAATAAACATTTTTAAATTTGTATATGTTTTAGATAAAGTTAACATTTCGAAAGAATACTCTCTATGACCAGCAAAAAAAATAATTGAATTATCCTATGCCAATCATAACAGGTTAGATTATGCTGAGAAACAAATATATCCCAAAACTGTCATGCATCAAAACAACAAAGATTTATGTTTTTCTCCACTAGGAGCTGGCTAGTGGCTCTCCTTCACATCCTTCATTTTAGTCTGAGGAGTTAAGCCATTTGCCATAGCAGAATTAAAGGGCTCTGACAAGTCTACACTGAAAATTAAATTATCCGAGCCAGAAATGTAACTGGGCCAAAATATATGATCCTATCATGTAATAGAAATGTATTTATTAAACAGAACTAAGCAGGATCACATATAAGTTTAAATTCATTTCCCTTCTACTACCAACAACCAAAAATAAAACTATGGAAGATTTTTACAGCAGTACTGTTAAAAATGCAAATAATGATCATTTAATAGATTGTGAAATCAGTTTAGTGGGCAATGACCAATATGGCTTAATAGAATGGAATGGGAGGGGAAAGGTCAGAACACAGTGCATATATAAATGGTAAATATATATCATGAAGCAGTTTTTGATATAAATAATGTATCACAATCTAAAATCTGTTTCTTACTGTGAATTCTATTAAAAAAAACATTTTTGAGTGGATATCATTATCCTAAATGTATGATTGAAGATCTGAATGGTACTTATATACTTTGTATACAAGCAGTTGTGTGTAAAAAGATACTAGTGCATGATGAATAAGTAAATAATTTTTTAAAAATGCATACAACCAGAGATATGTAAAAATGTGCTCTATATGTGTAATATGAAATGTAATGCATTCTGCTGTCATTTATAACAACTTAGAATAAAAAATTTAAAAAAAAAAAAAAAAAGAAAGAAATCCATTGTTCTATAGGAGCCTTGACTAAGTCAGACACACAGAAACAAAACAATTCCCAGACCACAGACCACGTTCTTCAAGTCCAATGTCCTTTGACTACCATGAGAGACGGAGAAAGCTTGGTCATCCTCCATGGTGTCAAACTCAAGAGAACTAAATCAAAGCTTTACTTGTTTCTTTAATATCATGCTTATTCAATCAATAAATCAATGTCACAATTTTTATTTTAGCATCTTCCAACTATTAAGAGTACCATTGCTTTTTGTTTCTCCTAACGTAAAAACTTTCAAATTTCCAAACAGGGTTTCCTTAATTCTGTAGAGCCTGTCTGTTAGGAATAGATTATTCTTCTATTAATTTGAATGGCATCCTTGACTAGATGAATGGCAATGTATTTTTTTTACTTTGTATTACTATTATCATTATCATGTTTTATAAGGTGTTAATTTTCATCATGCTTACTTATGTCTTAATATTTAAGGAAAGAAAACACATTTCAAATCCATATTTAATTACAAAATACCTATTATTTCTAATTCCTTGTCACAGGCTTACTAGCTACAATTTTCAATACTCTATTTCTTATCTTCAACCAATAAAATTCAAATTTAAAATATGTTCATTCTATATGTTTCTTTATGGGGAAAGTACGTTTATAAATTTAGTTTCACATTTCTCATTTCAAAAATGAATTTATCTTAATTCTATCATCTCTGTGAAACATCTATGATTGTTTACTTAAACACAAGAGTTTCAACCAATTTCAATGTTTCCAACACTACCCTCAAACACATGGCCATGCTTTTTCCAACCTATTCTTAACAGCACTGCCAGTTCAAAAGCCAGCCTTTTTTCTGCAGGAAAAAATGCTGGCTATGAGCTGGGTGTGTAGCTCACAGTGGTAGAGCATATGTTTAGCATGCATGAAGCCCCAGATTCCATGCCCAGCACCAAAAACATAAAAAATTAAATGCTTGCTAAACAGCCAAGAATAACAAAGCTCTCACATGGTACAATCTTCTTTTACCTCCCAGATGACTCCACTGCCATTTACTAGGAATGCCAGATGAGGTTTCCTGAGGAAAAAAAGAGTCAATGGGAACTAATATAATCTACCATCCTGACATTCAAGAGAACCAAATAAAACATGACTAACTGTGTTTAAAAGAATGGAAAATAAAAAGACCATCCTCAAAAATAAGCTAGTGTGCAATTTTTTAGCATATAAAAGGAAGCTCTGGTATGGAAAAATGATGAACATCCTGCATTTGTTAATTAAGGAAAGATTACATTCAATTCAATACAGCAACTTGTTAAAAAGTAATGAGTCACAATATGTGGTTCCTTCCTGGTGTTATTCAGCTAGAATTATACTGGGGGCCAGACCATACCACAGACCCAACAAGGCCATAAAGACACTACAGTGTAAGAAGCTGAGCAAGAAAACAAGCCCCACTGGACTTCAGTATCTCCTCTGTAAAACCTGGGGGAAAGGATATGAATGAGCTTGAGGATCATTCCATTTCCAATTGCTCCAGTTATTTATACCATTAAAAATAACTAGCTTTCTAAAACAATAAAAAAAAGTCATTTCTTTCCATTATTCTGAAATAGATCTACAACCTAATTCATAATGAAGGAATCATCTATAAATTAACATTTTATAATCAAAATGTACCTGTCACATTTCTATTCCATTCAGAGCTCTAAGGGCATACAGTTCATTCATATTTCCGCTCCCCTCCTGCTATCCAGACAAAAACTAAGCTCACAAAATTCCTTCCTCCTCTTAAACAAATGATAAGCATTACGTAACTCCAATTGTATGCCTGCAGTATGGTTTTGAGTCCTAAAATGTGAGCTATCTTAAACTATTTCATATTGTTCTCAACACATAAAGAAAAAATAGCAAACAAATACCACAGTTGAATTTTGACCATTGACCAAGTGGTATGCCAAGAGAGAATTAGTACATAGTCTTACATGCTACAGAAGTGGAGTGGGAGTGTACAATTGGGCATTGGAACCTGTTTAATTCTCATATGCTAATGGAATTATGCCTGGCATTCTATAGACTGATAGTACTACACTTCAAGCTGAGTAAATAATGAAAATATCCTAGGAAAAACCAACTCGAGAGACCTAGACAACATCCTAGTTTGTAAATATTTGGGTTAATGCCTTAGAAAATTGGGAATGGTGTGCAGTGTTTTAAAAGTCATTTTAAACCTCTACTCTGTTAGACTTAGTGGGATAAAGAGACTGAATGATAGGCATTGATGATGTCATTAAATATGCATAAAAATTCTTACTGAAAAAGCCCTAAAAGGGATAACACATAAATTCAAGACAATAGTAACATTGTTATCATCAAATTTGCCTTCTACAATGTGAGAAACTCATGAAATGAGAAACCCTCATGCTTCATTTCTCAGTCAAATAAGTTGGTTACATTCTGTTATGTAGACTTTTTTTATTCAATGGTTTAAAACAGAAACAGCTGCATTGGACTTTGTTAATCCAGGAAAACTGACATTTTTAAAGCAAGTTCCAAGTGTGGTCTCAGAATTCCAATATGTGAGATTTTATCCAAAAGGAGATGTTCTTTTTTTACTACATCATCCAAATGCTTTTCAGAATAAATTGCAAGCAAGATTCCCCAGAGTCATATGATCCAGTGGTCCAAGAGAATAATTCTCATGGTCCACATATTGCTTGATCCAAAATGTTCACTTCATAGCACCAATGACAAAGCAAACACCAAAATGACTTTCATTCTTTTCTATAATTACAGGTGCTTTAGAATATTGTCAGATTAACATTGAACATAACTTATCAACCCATGACCATATTGTTAGAGACATCAAAATAACAGTGTTACTCAGAGCCTGAAGAAAAGGGATTCAAAGCAGGAGGTGGAAAATTAACCTAGCAAAAGTAGATGCCTCTCAGACTTAGAAGGAAACAGTTTACAGAACTGAGGAAGAAGAAAGGACTCTTAGGTGTTCTGCTACTCTTCACACTTGTACACAAGAGTTTGCGCTGGCAAAATGAGCCTCGGATAGCTTCTCTGGCTAGCCAAACCCAAGAGGAGCAAGAAGAAGGCATGTTCAGAAGAGAGGACTTCAGTTGGGTATACTGCCCAACACCAGTCACTGGGGGCAAGCTATAGTGAACAGAAAAAAATATCCACATAATATTAAATAAGAAATTGCAAACATATTGATGGGCATACAAATAAGAGTGAACAAATATTCAGTATAATCCAACATCATGGAGGAAGACCTCAAATCAGCAAATATAATAACTGACACTCACAGAAGCATAATAGTAAAAAAAAAAAACAATTAGTTAAATGCAATTAATATAATTATACATATATAAGACCATTGATGCATAAAAAAGAAAAGAACCAATTAGTATCCTGGAAAATTAAAAAATTAATAATGGGCATAGTTGAAGGGGAAAATAGCTAGATAGAAAAATCAAGTTGAAGAATTCTGCCAGATTACAATGCAAAAGGTCAGAGTTTACAAAATATTTAAAAAGAAACTTCTGAAGGAAAAACTAAACATATGGAGAAATAATAAGAGGACAGGTAAAGGAAAAGTTTTCAGTGTCAAGTAAACATTTGAATCTTTAGACAGTAAGAGTCTCACAAATACCAAACTGCTTGAATAGCAAAAAGACTTATTTTAGACACATTTTGGTGAAAGATCATAATTTAAATAAAGCAAAAATCCTATGAGTTTCCATGTATGTGGATGAGGAGAAGGTAGAGGACACATAAAAGAAATGAAATTGAGATTGTCTAGAGATTACTTATCATAAACATGAGCCAAAAAAGAAATGGAACAAACCTTCAAAATTCTTCAGGAAAATAGTTCAAGGCCTAACCAAACAAAACATGCACTTTTAAACATTTTAAACTTCTAGACAACAAAGAACTCAAAAATTCATTATCATTCACCCTCCCCAAAACAATTACTAGAGGATGAGAACTAAGAACTAGTTGTAGGATAGAAACTTTTAAATGACAAAATTTACCACCTTTCCCCAACAACCTTCTCAAGTAAACTTCAATCTGAATTTGTTACTGAAAACAATAACAACATTCTAGAAATGCAATGTAAGTTCTGAAACTGCACATGCATGCTGGCAACATGGGAACTGATGCATCTGCTCCAGCTCCACAGGAACCCTTCTGAAGAAGGGAGAGCTCCCCATGCGTCCAACTAAACAGTTAACATCTGCTCCTGGCAGATACTGTGCCACCCCCAGCAAGTGTGTAAGTGTGTTGTCTCTACTAAGAAGTTAAAAAACCCAAATAAGACTTTATAAACCTGAGTCTTAACACTTTTTTTTTAATCAGAGCCTTATAATTATACATGTATATACATAGTATTTGGGTTCATTTTGACAAAATCATACATGCAGGGAATTTGATTTCAATCCCTGTTCTCCTACCTTGCCTCCCCTCCTCCCTTCCCTTATTCTCCTTCCTCTACTAAACTTCCTTTCTTCTACATATACATAAAGGTGAAATTCCCTTTGGTACCTTTACATATGGATGTAATATGACTGTTCTGTTAAATTCATTCCATATTTCTTCCCCTTTCCCTTATTTACTCTAGTTCTCCTTCTTCTACTCCACTGATTTTGCCTCTACCTTTATGATATCTGATCTCCACCCCAACCTCCTTCTTTCCCTTACTTTGCTCTAGCTTTCACATATGAGAGAAAACATTCAACCCTTGGTTTTCTGAGTCTGTTTTTTTCACTTAGCGTGATTTTATCCATTTCGATCTATCCATTTACCGGCAAATGCCATTATTTCACTCTTCTTTAAGGCTGAGTAAAACTCCATTGTTTACACTTTTTTTAAAACAGGAATACCAACTTTTAAAATAAACACAAGACATGCTTTAGAAAGGAAGGGAGCCCTATCTCAGGTTCTGAAGAAGTCTAAAATGAAGCATAATCACAGCCTAGAACTATTTGGAAGGATTTATTTGAAATTCATTCACAATAATACACAGAAAACTTTTTTTTTTTTTTTTTTTTTTTTTTTTTTTTTTTTTTTTTTTTTTGGTACTGGGGATAGAAACCAGGAGTACTATACCACTGAACTACATCCCCAGCCCTTTTGTTGTTGTTGTTATTTTGAGACAGGGCTTCACCAAGTTGCTGAGGCTGGCTTTGAACTTGCCATCCTCCTGCCTCAGCCTCCAGAGTCACTAGGATTACAGATATGCACGACTGGGCATCAGAAAACTCTAGCACTTCTCCAATGGGTTCTTGTATGGTTTGAGCATCTCTAATTAAAAAAATATGAACTACAAAGTGCTCCAAATATCTAAAGTGTTTGAGCTCCAACTTGATGGTACAAGTGAAAAATTTCCACACTTCTCCTTGTATTATGGGTCACAGTCAAAACACAGGCACACTAAAAATATTGTATAAAATTACCTTTGGACTGATGTATAAGGTGTATATAAAACATACATGAATTCTACGTTAAGTCTGGATTCTGTCCCCATGATGACCCCTATTCCAAAATTCCAAAAATCCAAAATCCATAATACTGGTCCCAAATATCTCAGATAAGGGATTCTCAACCTGTACTGAGCCTCCTCTATTCCCTTTATATTCCAAATTCCTCCCCCTTCACATATATAGATGAACAGGACTAAATTTTTTTAAGTTGGAAGAGCACAGATCTTTGTATTTCTCTTGGTGGATATTCCACAAACTAATCAGCATTTGAATAACTGAGCCAAAAAGATTTTTCCAAGTACCAAGCAAGAACTCAGTACTAAACTGTAAATTGTTCATTCATTTTGACATATCCTATAAATAAACATTTTGTAACAAAATTATAATGGCATCTAGATGGTGATAAAGGTTAAGTTTCCTTTGCTTAAATTTTCTTTGTCCTATACATTTTTCCCTCCTGTTCTCCATTGACCATACTTCTCAAGCAATTATTGTATACCTCTTACAGCTTCAAAAGCTCACCATTCATGTTTTCTAAAATATAATAAAATTACACTTTCATCCCTATGACCAATGGAAATGCTCACCTAGTTATTAATGACCTCTTCGCTTCCCAAATCAGTGGCCTCTCTCACCCCCACCCCCACACTTCACTCCTTAATTTCACACTGCTTAGGATCACACACTGCATGAGAATCACTCTAGTGATTTTTTATATTCATCTTTTGACAGCTGTCCTTTCTCTTGATGGTTCATTTTCTTTCAGTCTTTTTCTTTTTAGCATCCTATTAACAAATGTGTTCTCAGCCAAGTGACCACTGCCTCTCATCCAGAAAATACAGCATGCTCTACTGTTTAAGTGACCACTTGTACTCAAGGACTCCTGGTTCCATAGATTGAAGTATCTTGTTTCCTACTTTACCCACTAATCTTCCATTCCCATCAGGCAAGTTATATCAAACCCACTTGATACAATACAATCTGTGTGTACAAGAAAGAAACAAGGCAAAAGGAAAAATATCTAACTATGAATATTGAGAACATATATATCTTGAGTAAAAAACTACAAGCTGGAGGGTCAGTTGTGAACATGGCTCATACCTAGCTGGTGAGCCAGTGTTGTTATGTGGAGTGTGTACTCATGTGCATTCTCACTGGGCCTGTGCCCACTCTAGTGGTTGTTCTGGCCTTTCTGATTGTTAAATATTTTAAACCTCACAACTGGCAGTGAGCACTTATAAAATTTACAAAAAGAATGATTCACTGAATAACATGCAATGCTAGCCAAGCACTCAAAAATCAATCAAACTTACACTTCTTTGAGAGGAGTACTAAGCTAACATCAGAATACTGTGCCCATAACAATTCAAAAATGAATGGAAAAGTAAATCACATATAAAACTAATTAAATGTCTCCCCAGTGGAGAGTTAACACCCAATGTCAGCCTGATAGGAGGTTCCTAATGATATGTTTACAACTCTGCCATTTACCCTCTCCAGTGGGTTATCTGTACTCGAGTGAGGGCAATGATGTCAGCAAATTAAATTTCCAGACAAAGAACAGCTTATCTATGTGACTGAAGGAAAGATTTAGGGTTAAAAATAATCTCAACTGGATGAATAATGGGTCCATTGCAACAGATCAAAATCCAAGAGAAACACACATTAAATTCTGGGATCCAGAATCCGAATAGTAGAATGCTCAATAAGGAATCAAATGACTTAACAGCAGCAGGTCCGAGTAAACCAGAAGGTCTTAGTTGATGGCAAACTGAAGCCATTAGTGTGAACTGACTGCCAACAATTAGTTTGGTCTTGGGTTAAACTGAGAGAAGAACAGGACTTACACCTCTTCTACTCATCAACCAATGGTGCAAAAGAATAATTTTCATTTTTCTACCTCTCTCTTTGGAGGTACTTGAGGATCCGCTCAGGGTGTTGCCCAGGCTAGACATATACTCTGCCACTGAGCTGCAGTACCAACCCCAGGCAAAAGGAATCAAAACCAAATGTATCCAGAGAAAGCCAATCACAGTGGAGATGTGACTCCAAACCACCTCAAAAAAGAAGTCGTTTCAGGATGTGATGCTCCCCTTGGGGCAAGATGTTCATTGTCTTCAAATGCTGGTAAGACTGCCACACAGAAATTAAATTAGCTTCTTCCTGCCTCTCCCAGAGTACAGAATCAGATCCAAAGTTTAGAAACTCCAGGAAGGAAGTTCACAGTCTAACTTAAGGGAAAAAAAAACTTTTTAATAGATGGGGATGCCCCTAAAACTGAGAGCTTCCTTCCCATCACTGACAGGGTCTGGCATAAAATGTGCTCATTAGGTATGTTACAGGCAGGGGTTAGAACATGAAGAATTGTTGAGATAAAAATACTTATATTACAAACAACAATTATTTGTAAGATTCTTTCCAGCCCTATGATTTATATAGACTGCAGTGTGTCTAATCTGAACCATTTGCCCAGTCAAATCATGCTTTAAGATGCCACTTCATGCTCTAGTGCCTTCATGAAGTCAGTCGAGGCAAAAACAGATCATTTTACCAACAGTGCTTACCTCCACTGTTAGACCATTTGATGCTTAATTACACAGAGTATTATTGTGCTTCCTAAAAAAAATTTATTTGAAATAGGCCACCTCACAACCATATCATAAAGCACCTGTCTCTACTACCTACCTAGTAGCCACTGAAAAGAAACTTGCTGATTTGTTGCTTGTCTGGTTTTTCAGATAGCACATATTCAATATTTTTATAATTATCAACATCTACTTGCTGTAGAAGTGAGAAATATATAGCAATAGATTCTTTGGGCATTCCTATGTGCCACCTTCTCACTACATCCAAATTCCTTTATTTTTCCACTTAAAACTTCCTAACTCTCTAATGAGAAAAAATAGTTAAAAACGCCAAAACCCATTCTTAAAGCTTTTGCAGATAATAGAACATGCCTTTTTCCTTTCCCCCTTTCCCTTAGAACATATCTGCAGATGGCTTGAGAAAACAAAAATCTTAGAAGAAAGATTGTGAAGGACAAAAAAAAAAAAAGCAAAATCTAAAGAGTCTCTAAAGTAACAGTAGCAAACTCCTGCAAGCTAGAGAAGCAGGGCTACATCTCTTCTTCAGTGCAGCTTGGAAAGTTTTCAGCTGTAAATGGAGTCCATAAGGACACTCCCCAGGGAAAATCGTCGGCCTTCCCAAAGGGATTGGAAATTCTAACACAATGAAAATATGAAATAAAAGGGTTTTTTTCTTCTTATGATTAATGCTTATCTTTTGGGATAGAATGAAATAATGAATAGAGGAAATTTACTTACATATTCAGTTTTCATTTAATTCATTAGTATTTAAATCAAGTTGGAAAATTTAAAATTATAATTGCTTCCCTAGTCTCACTTAGGATAATTTTAGGTCCAAAACTCAAAAATATGGCAGAATACTGAAAGGGAGATTTGGAATTCAATTTAACAACCACATCCAAAATGGTGTAGAAACATTCAAAATGCACAAACTTATTAAATCACTCGAGCTTATTTAATAACATTAGGTCTGGCCAAAAAATGTCTAATGTGAAATTACACTACCCAGCTAAAAATTAGAAGTATTTAGAGACGAAGTTAAAGAAACACAGATGCACAAATGGCTCTAACTATTCTATGTAGGTAACAGGCCAGACATTCATTTAATTAACTAATTTAGAATAAATTGGAGATCAAAAATATTCACACATTTTTTTTAGTGATCTGAGATGTGTAGTCTAAAAACAATTGATTCCGATTTTCCTAAGACTCTCCATGGCTTGCTACTCTTGAGTCTCATTCAATTCTATTTACAATGGTTTTGGTTTTTCATTAATAGACTACATATTTGGTATAAATACTGCGCAAAAACTTACATACATTAAATAAAGAGACCTCACACAGATCTGAAGAGACCATAGATCTGACCACAGACTCCAACTATAAATCTTTGCATTATGGGTATGAAGGCAATCAACAACTTCTTCAAGTACTCTACTATAAACATCAGTTGATTTGGGTGAAGAACATGGTGGAATGACAACCAATGACACACCAGGGCATCTATAGGGAAGCTGGCTTAAGAGTCCATGAGTCTGTGAGAACAGGGATCATATCTTCTTTATTGCTGCACCCCTAGCACATAGTCTTATGTATGGGAAGGGCTGACCAAATGGATGAACTAATGCAGCAGCATGAAGGCATCTGGCTGAAGAGACAGTACACACTGAAACCCAAGGCCATGTCTGCCTAGAGTAAAGCCTGTCTTCTAATTTTCATAAAGTTGTGATGAGGGCTATGACCCTAACCAAAAAGAATTCTACAGTTGCTAAATTCAAGAGCTCATGACAAACCACCTAAGCTGCAAGTGAGACCTGAGGATATCCTCAATCCCACCCAAACACTACAGTGGTCTTGCAAAACTGGGCCATGTGGCTGATAACAGCCTCACAGACCCATACTTGTGGTCTCAAGAAGTCAGTCTCAAAAGCCTCTGTTAGAGCTGCACATGCATTGCCAGCTTCAAACAGCAGCTCTCCCTGCATCCTCAATTTCTTCTCTCCCACAACAATGTGGATAATGGCTGGAATCTGAATTTGTATCTGGTCCATGACCTAGGTATGTAGAGATATTCTCATCTAAAGAAGCAACAAGCTTCTTCCAAAAGACAGGTATCCAAACCTAAGTGTGACAAAGCTTACAAGTAGGGAGAATATTAATACTTAGGATAGTAACTAATTTGAGCTTATTTGAGTATATTCTGTCGCCAGGCCTCACACCAGAGAGTTTATACATATTATTTTCTTTAATGCTCCCAACTACACTATGAAGTAGTTCCTATGATTTATCACTTGATGGCAAATTAAACTTTCAAAGGTCAAATGTCATTCATAAGGTCATATAGGTATTGTCAACCATGTCTTAACTATTACCTGACATGGCCAGGTTGTATACAAGTACATAACATTCTTTTGGCATTCACAAGAAGTAATAATTATTTACTGCTTTAAAAAAAAAAATCTTGTTTCATTTTAGCCAAACTTTGCTATCTCTCATTAGCATATATTTTATTTAAAAGTACATCTGGCACAATATGTACTTTATGAATTACAAGAACATGAATTAATCACACTCTCAGTTGTTATCTCTTATTTGTATATGAATTCAAAATTGTAATTCCAAACGTTTTCATCTACAAAGTATGTAACTACATATTCATTTCTTCATTATAAAAGCAATGCAAGAATATTAAAAAATAGAGAAAAAGAAAACTAGGAATAAAATCTATCATATCACCACCCAAATGCAACTGTTAACATTTTGGGAATCATGCAACTTAGAGCTCAAAAATATAATTTCATTACTCACATAAACATGATTTCCCTCAAAAAGCCCATAATGCAGAATCAGCATTTTTTTTCAAGTGTTGAAAGGGCCAATGAAAAAACTTTTATAAATTTCCTACATGAAAGCCAAAAAGAAATTTGTTTAGGCACCATGAAAAAGAGCTTGCAACTTTTTTGAAAGAAAAAAGATCAGCTATTTCATTACTCATCATTCACAATAATATCTATCTTCAGGGCACATACAAGAAACATGCTGCTCTGGTTTGAATATGTTCCCTCCAAGTCAGGTGTTATCAAGTGTTAGTATTAAGAGGAAATACATTTAAGAGACACTTAGTCCAGGAGGGCTTCTCTCATGAATGGGATTAAGACCCCTGTAAAAGAAGCTTTACATGGCTTTCAGCTAGCTTACTTACTCTTCTGTCTGAGTCCACATAAGGAGACATCTTTCCTCCCCTTGTGGAGATTCCAACACAATGTACTCTCTTGGAAGTAGAGAACAGACCTCACCAGACAACTAAACCCGCTGGCACTTTGATTTTGGACTTTATAGCCTGCAGAACTATGAGAAAATAAATTTCTGTTCTTTATGAGTCACCCAGCCTCAGGTATTTTGTTATAGGAGCATGAAACAGACTGCAACATAAGTCAATAGGAATATTGGAAATAAACTAATTCTACATTTCTCAGTGCACTAACTTCCTAAAACCTATGCTACTTGGCATTGACTTAAACTCTACAGACAGATGCTCTAAGATACAACTCTTTATGTGGTCCATGATGGCCTTTAATGGTGCTTCTAACCAAGGAAAGAGAAAAATATGCAAACAGCAAAATAAAAGGAATCTTGTACAGTCATACATGTGCAGCTCTCCCTTACAGCTGGCTTTTCTTAGCTACCAACTTTTCAATAAGTTGGGAGAAGGCTGGGCTGAGAAACCATTTCCTGGCCCAGGACCTTCTTAAAGATAATGAGAGTGTCTATATATTTGGCACTTACTATATTTATATTATTGTTATCAAATGGTAATATAGAAATGATATGTAATTTAGCTTATAGCTATCTACTTGCTCACACTACACATTCATGTGCTCACTGCCACTAAATATACAAGAATTTAAATTGGGTTCCATGTGTTTCCACTTGCCATTAAGAACTCTGCATTTCACCTTCCCTGTCAGCCTGCTTTTTGTTCAGTCCATAGGAACCAAACTAGGAACTCTTGTCTATACTACTCTAGTTAAGGTAATTATTATGTTGCTATGATCTGAAATGTGTCCCACACCCTCAAACTCATATGTTGGACCCTTAACTCCCTGGTGCAATGGTACTTGGAGAGAGAGCTTTGGGAAATAACCAGATTATAATGGTGGAGCCCTTAGCATGGGCCATTCCCATATAGGAAGAGATAGAAAAGAGCTTGTTGCTTTCTCTCTGCATTGTGAGCACACAGTAAAAAGCTGTCTGCAAGCAAGGAAAAGAGCACTCACCAGGAACTAACAGATCAGCACCTTGATCTTAGACTTCCAAGTCTCCAGAACTGGGAGAACTAAATTTCTATGAGAAGTCAATTGATGTTGCTGCTTTTTAATTAAGAAAATCTTTTAAATAAAGCCCTGCAGTCTGGCTAGATTTTCAGCCATGCACTCCATGGTATTTTGTTTCAGCAGTCCAAGCTAACCAAGTCACAAGTCATCCCTGCTGTGCAAGTTCACATTCTCTCAATGTTTACCTTCCAAACCTTAGGCCACAGGTATAAGCTAACCCGTGGTTTAAACAGTGAGAGAAAAGTAAAGGAGCCATCAAATAATTGCAAAGCAGAATCCCAAAAGGAAAGAACGATTTTCTAAGGGACATAGCAGAGAGTTAGTTGCCTTCATTTGCAGAACCCTGGATATTCACCTTCCTAGCAATACCTGTCTGGGAGGATCTCTCCACTTTGTGCCAAGATACTCCTTCAAATTATATTGAACCCCAACAACTGATACATGGTATAGTTGCAAATGAGAATCAAAACCAGATTGAGAAGAAATTGAGTAAGACATCCATTGTGCTATGCTTGTTGATTTTTCTAAATTTAAATCAGAACTATTCTTGCCTTATTCTTTTTTTTTCAACTCAAGATATTTATAAAATGTTATTTTACATAATAAACTGAAAGGAGTTTTCCATTTCAAAAGCAAAGTTGCCAATCAGCTATGAACAGACTCACTAGACAGAACTTAGCAACTTTTCTTCTGAATTCCCTTTGCCTAACATAGCCAACTACTTGGTAAGCATTTAATAGCTATTTGATGAATGGTTGAACACTTACCAGGAATGTTCCTCCCTATCTTATCTGTAATATTCTATCTTCTTGTGGGTGCTGCTGCAAAACACGTGCTTAGACACACCCTATGAGTGGAATCAAACTCTCTCTTCCTAATAAAGTAACAAATACACAGAAGGTTTAAAATTTTAAGGCTATATTCCAGTAAGTTGTTTCAATAACTTAATCACCTATGAATTTGAGAACTTACCATAAAAATATAACTAAATGCTTTAAGTGTTCGGTTTTATTTAGTAGTTACATAATGAAAACATAAAAAATGAAATTTTGAATAATGTTTTCTGAAGAATGAAGTTTTTATAAAGCTTAAACTTCACTAGAACTTATTTTTGCTTTTATTTACCAAAAATAAAAAGGGAGTTTTCTTAGTTCTTAATTTTCTTCTTGACACCAAGAACTATATAAACAAATGATTGATAGGTAATGCAGTACTGCAAACATGGCCAAATTGACCTAGATCAAAATAAGTCAAAACAAAAACACTACTGCATCAAACACAGGCAGCTGGCAGGAGTCCCAGGAGGTCACCAAACTTGGACTTGAGAAAATTCTCAGAGTTTCCTGAAATTTTCAAAGATATCTCTGTGTTTCTTTAATAAAAACCAAAATACCACATTAACAACAAAGAGAAAAAACTAAATGGAATCATTTGAAAAGAGAAACTATAGTGAGCAAATTATCATTTTTACAATGGATACTATAACTATATTTCCTTGATGTTGTAAATATTGCTGACACTGCTTTATAATTAAGGAAATCTTTTAAATAAGTAGTCCTGAAATCAAACTGGGATAAGTGTGACAGGTAGTAGAATTCTACAGTTTCCTAATAGCACTTTACAATCTGAATTTTGTGCCTCTTTATCAACATTATTCAATATTTCAGAAGGCTAAATAGTTGCATGAAAAACATACTGAGCAGAACACAGCAAATTTGAGTTGTTAATCAGTGCCACCATTAACTACTATGAACTCTTAGCTAAGAATATCTCCAAGTCTGTTTCCCCACTTACATTACACAAATACAAATTCTCATTTTAAAATTGTATGACTACACAGTAATCCCATGGATATAGTTAATGTACAGACATGTTACAAGGCCTCTCTTTATAAAGAGTATAACTACTCCATTTCACAATAAAATTGCAAAACCTTCTAATACAGAGTAGTCTTTTTAAAAAATGGTTCTCAAGTGTCCAGTTGAGCTGGGAAGGTGGGTTAAAACCATGATTCTCAGTGTGTGGTCTCTAGTCAGCAGTAGCTTCACCTGGGACCTTTTAGCAATGCTGTTCAAAATGTTGCATCAGTTTCTGAGAACCTTCAAGTATGTCATTTATTCTGAAACAAACTTTCCCACTAGCGGAAAACATAAAAACCATGAAATGAACATATATGCGTTAACAACCTCAATTCCTATTTGCTTTTAGGGTCCCAATTTCAGAGGTAAAAAGAAAGGAGAGCTTAAAAAGAGAACTTTAGTGTAAACCATTCCTTAGTGTCCAGAGTAAAATATCAGTAGATTTTAATTAAGCATTTACTATGAGATAGACATAATCTTAAGAAGTTTTCTCGTCACAACAACTCTCTAAGGTGGTCCTATAACCCCAATTAGGTAACTTTTCCAAGCTCAAACAACTAGTGACAGGGCCAGGATTCAGAACTAGACAGTCTGGCCACAGTGTGTGTCTTTAACCATGGACATGTGCAAAAAATTGGGGAACTCATCCTCCGTGGCTAATTTTCTTTGTGTGAGATTGAACCACATGCCCGAAATAAACATTTAGACTTTGTTTCTCACAAAAATGATAATGAATCGAGCTAAAGACTTACTATTGCATGCTGAGAAATATAATCCAAAAACAATAAATATGAAATACAAACACATATCCATTTCCTGTGATGTGTTTTGCTCACAAGAGTTTTAAGATTGGCCTTAATAGTAAAACCATCCATGATGGAACAAATAGAACCCTGAAATGAACCTAACTGAATTCCAGGTAATGCTCATTCAAAACATTTCTAAGTGAGCCAGACTATGTAAACCAAGCCAAATTAAGCTGACTTCTAGATGATTATACCTGCTCTGGTACTTGTGCCTACCAGTGGAGAATCATAAAGTCACCATGAGGCAGTGCAGTACTGATCATTTCTAACTGGCCACTCACTGTAAGCAGCGCTGCCACATCTGTCACTCTAAATCGCAACATCAAACTCTGTTAGATTTTCAGTTAAATTATCCAGAACACATAATTTGATTACTGAGTTTGAATTTGCTTCCACATGCCTTCTTTTTTTCCCATCAACAGATGTGCCTCTGATCTTTCTTTCTAAAGTTATTTCATAGCAAGCCAACTAGAATACCCTACTTACAGTAAGTTGTAATTACATTTAATTTAATAACATCCAATTCTAATTCCATTCAACTTGTTTTCATTTTGGTGTTTGGAGTTTGGATTTTGGTTTTGGTTTTTGGTTTTATGTATATGTATACACATTTGTAACATTAAATTGTAATTTTTAAAATATCTTAATGATATGATTTCCTGAACAGAACATTTACTAAGATGCTTGTAGGCTCGAACTTGCTTTCTGTCTAGTCTTCCAGAAGTCACACAGGATAGGGAATAGGCAACTTATATCCTTGCACTTAATGAGTCATAAAAAGACATTTTCAGAAATCTAATATCATACTTATCACTGAAATTAAAGAGAATTGAGACTAATTTTTTGGATTAAATACCATAAATATTTCTCACTAGAGCCTTTTGGTCCTAAGAGGATCATAGAGATGATTTCCAATCTAATAATGTAAAAGGTATCAATTTTGTGTGTACGTAGTTCAAAGCACTTTGAAATTATTGCAGTTAAGGAAGAAAGGGACTCTTCAATTACTTCACCTACCCTTTTTGCCAGTTTAGGCTTGTCCTTGTTCTGTGTGTTCATTTTTCTATTTTCTTGAACAAACACTGATGTAGCTGGATAAGGTTTCATGTATTCTGTCAAGAGCTAAGAAACAGCAGACAGTACTCCTAACCTTGGAGATTGCACCGTGTTACTTTTACATGCTTTCTCATGGTTCACATTTTTTATATAAAGAATGGTATTCTGAAAAGTCAGATTTTAAGACTATTTAAAAATGTGAATGTTAATAGTGTATAAGCTCCACCAAAAGTCAAATCCTTACCACAGGCAGTAACTAGAAAAGGATTAGGCTATTGATTTGAAGTTAATCTGTTAAAAAAAATTTTTTTTAAGTTCCACATGAAACACGCAACATAATTGGAAAAATTATTTGAGGATGTCCATTTATATTCACTTTCTGGTAGAAAGGAATAATCGTAAATTCCATTCTAAGGGTTCATTTAGCATATAAATACCAAAATCTGATCATGTATCAACAAATTTTTAAATTTGGTATTTACAGGTTAGTTTTTTGCTCTTGGTTTTGTGTATACGTGTTTTGTGTATTTTCAGCTAACAAATATTTAATATATTATTCTAGACACTTCAGAAGTATTACTTCGTTTAACTCTGATAACAATGTGAAAATTAAGAGCTAAGTGTTGTACTACCCCTCCAGTCCCTCTTTTACAGATGAGGAAAGTTATGCAAGCATTCAAGAGCATGGAGAAGCAGAAAAGCAAGTTTGAACCTGGGTCTGCCTTAAAACAAGGCTTCTGTTCCTATCCCCTACCTATACTTCCCCCATTCTCTAAACATAAGCTCAGTACCTGTTTTTTTAACAAGTGTATATACCTCAGTCACAAATTAGTATAGAAAATCACAGCTTGTAAAATAAATATTCTCTGTACAGAAAGTCTTGGTACAGTGAGCACCATGTTCACTACAGCACACATGTGGTGGGACTGGAATTTTGCCTAATCTAGACTTTCTTATCCAATGTCAGATTTTCTAATCCTTTTAAGCCCATTTGCAAAGTCATTCTATTTCTGTATTAATGGCTTAGAACAGCTGGAATTTTTTAAGCCAAAATTTTGTAATTTCAGATCTCTATTGAGAAAGAGAAATAGAGAGATCCTTTTGAATAATCCAGAGACTGCATCACTGAATTTTCTTTTACTTATGAGAATGGAGTTAATCCTTCAAACCCCCAACTACTTTAGGGGGGGAAAAAGTCCTATATATGAGTGCCTGTAATGTGCACTGATGACAGCAATGATCTAGGATTATCTCATCAGGAGCCAAAGACTCATGTTATTACAACTAGAAGACTCATCTGTGTTTCATCTTGCTTTTATTTTGGCTCTTGGAAAGGAAAAAAAATTCTTATTCTCTCTCAAATAAAGTATGCAAACTCTACAATGTAAAAATCACTAGAAATTATGGTTCTTTTATGGTCCTTCATTGGAGGCTACAAAGTTTAGTGTTTTGTTTTTAGCACGGCAAAACCCTACTGATGAATATCTAAGGTTTTCTGGAAAGTGGTCTCTTTCTTCTTTCCTCTGGATAGGGGAATTTACAGGTGTCTGCCCTTACTTTAACTGAAATCCAACCCCAGAGTTTCCAAACTGCAAACACTGGCATCAGCTGGAGGGTTTATTGAAACAGATTGCTGGCCCCAACCTCAGAGATTCAGATTCAGTAGGTGGAGCCAGGGCCCAGGATTTTGCACATCAGAAAGGTGGTGCTGCTACAGCCCAGAGACCACACTTGGAGAACCACTGCTCTCACTCACTTCTTCATAAACTCTCACTGCAGGTTGAAATCTGAGAGCCGTTTTGAGTTTTGTTTCTTTGCGTTTTTTATTTTTTTAATGTTGATACTCATAGTCCCGCCCCCAGAGGTTGTGATTAACTGGTCTGGGGAGTCAATTAAGCAATAATTTTTTTAAAACTCCACTCCAGGAATGAGTCAACTTATACAGTAATCTTATCTTTAAGGTTGCTCAAGATAGATCTTAGACGTCATATTGCACAGGATATGTACAATCAATACTATATATTTAAAGTTTTTGTTGTTGTTGTTGTTGTTAAGTAAAAGAACCTCTGGTCCACACCACACAGCCCCAGACCCACTGTCCTGGATGCTCAGCGTGGCACTGCAAGGCGAGCTGGAAACACCTCCAAGAAGACCAAGTCAGAGTGGGGATGAGCTTCCAGGAGTTCATCACCGTACGTTATCTCAGAGGCCAAACTCTGAGGCAGAAATCCGCTCCCAGGTAACCTCCCAAGATTTATGAACACCAGTGAAATTTGCAAGACAAACCCTGACATATCAGCCTTCAGCCTGGGCACAAATTTTACAGGACAGTTTACCCACCACCTCAGCACCGGGGGAAACTGCGCCCTCGCGACTCGTAACAAATCAAATTGCAGTCCCCGGAGGGTCATCCCGAAGCCCCCCTAGACGTCGCTCTGACTAGGAGAGGGGAGACAGCGGTGTTGCCTTACCTGGTGCGAGTGTCCAGGTTCAGGGTTGCAGTCGCAGCCAGCTGCGTGGTGCGCCAAAGGGACGAGGTGTCCCAAGCAGTGACAAGCCCGGACCGGGAAAAACCTGGGCTGAATCGGGTTGGCAGCCCTCGGCTTGGAGTCCGGTCTCTCCGCAGCAGCCAGTGCAGAGCGCCCGGGCTCAGAAACTCCTCAGCCCCCTGGAGGCGGAGCCGGGAGATAAGGTTCAGGCGCCCCACCCGCCCCCTTGACGGGGGCGACCGCCAGAGGGTGGGGTTTGGGACCTAGATCTGGAAGTAAGAACTGTTACTGTTAACTCTGGTAGAAACACGGTCAGTTCAAATCCTGCTAGGACCAGAATGTTCACGATTGGGGACTGAAAGTGAAGATGAACAAGGACGTCCAAGAGGGACTAGGAAACCCAGAAAGGGAGGCAGAATGAGGAACTAGGAGGAAAGCAGAAAAGAGGCAACTGAGAGGTTGAATGGGCAAGCACTAAAGGAGGCCCACACCTGCACTGGCCGTGAGCATCCCTGAGCACCAGGATCAGCTGCAGCAGGCACCTTTCAGGCACCTTTAAGGTGAAAGCCTGAAAAGAGTAGGGTGGTTCACTTTCAAGTGTCAGGTTGGCAGTTGCCTTTGAGGAGGATTCAGGAGTTATACGGAAGCCTGGGAGTAAGGTCACTGTCTTATGACAAAAGAATTGAAGTGTACACTGCCCCTTTGAGTCCCTTCCTCACAGAGCAGCCAGAAAGCCCTTAAATATTCATGTGCTTAAAACCCCAATAGTTTTCCTTGGCCCCTGACCTGTCACTCTCCCCCCTACCCACTCTGTCTCCCCTCAAATAGGGCTTGCTTGCTCTGTCACACACACATTAACGTGATCTCACCTGGTATTTCTTCTGCCTCCAAAGCTCTGTCCCAGACTTTATCATAGTTGTCTGCTTCTCTTTGTTCAGTTCTCTACTCAAATATCACCAAGTGAGTCCTTCCTGCATGTCCTATCAAAATGGAACTCCCACAAGCATTCCCATACCCAAGACCACTTTTTCACAAGGTCACTTATTGCTATCTGATTTTTTTTTTTTTTTACCTTTGTTGTTTTCTTGTTTCACATCCAACTCAAGATAAGCTCTATGAGGGCAAGGAATTGATAGATATTGTTGCCAGTTTTATCCTCTGCACAAAGAATACCTGAAGTATGATAAATACTGGCTGAATTAATGTGTGAATTAATTTCTCATCCTGGGAGAACCTTCACACACACACACAAAAAAAAAAATGCCTTCCTTCAATAATAATCTCAATAGATTCAAGTCACAAAAGAACATTTTGGAATGATTATCATTCCTACCAGTCATACTTTCATGTTAAGTTCTATTGTTATGCAAATATGATGGAAGTAAAATGCTTTGGGTTTGGCAATGGATAACTTAGATGTGATAGCTAAATTCCAAGCAATTAAAGGAAAAAATGAGGTGGATTTCCTCAAAATTAAATATGTTTTTGCCTCAAATATGATAGCCTACTAACTGGGAAAAATATTTGCAATACATATTCAATAAGATCCTTGCATTCAGATATATAAATAATTATTTCACTGCAACAAGACAACCAAATTAAAAATGGGCAGAGCTTCAATAGATGAATGGATAAAGAAAATGTGGTATATATATTGGAATATTACTCAGCCAAAAGGAAGAATGAAATTATGGCATTTGCTGGTAAATAGATGGAACTGGAGACTATCACGCTAGTGAAATAAGCCAATCCCAAAACACCAAAGGCCAAATGTTCTCTCTGATATGCGGAAACTAAGTCACAATAAATTGAGGGAGGAGGGGAATAGAAGTTCATTGGATTAGACAAAGGAGAATAAAGGGAAGGGAGGGAGGGGAGATAGGACTAGAAAAGAGTAGAATGAATCAGACATAACTTTCCTATGTTCTTGTATGAATGCATGACCACTGTAACTCCAAATCATGTACAACCACAAAAAAGGAAGTTATCTCCATGTATGTATGGTATGTCAAAATACATTCTACTGCCATATATAACTAAAAAGAACAAATAAAAAATATTTTTTAAAATGGGCAAAGGATGTAAATAGACATTTCTCCAAAGAAGTTATACTAATAACCAATAAATACATGAAAGACTGCTGATCATCATTAGCCACTAGGGAAATGCAAATCAAACCCAAAAGCAGATAAACTTCAAACTCGCTAGAATGGCTAAATAAAAAAAGGCAAACAAAAAGTGTTAGCAAGAATGTGTTGAAATTGGAACACTCATATATTCTAAGTGGGATTATAAAAATGGTTCAGCCACTTTGGAAAGCAGTTTGGCCATTTCCTACAATGTTAAAGCCAGAGTTACTATATAATCTAGCAATTTCACTTCTAAATATACAAGCCAAGAGAACTCAAAACAGACTATATCTATTCTAACAATTACATATGAATGTTCACATCTACATTATTTCATAAGAGCCAATGGTGGTAACAATCCAAATGGACATGAGCTGTTGAATAGATAAGCAAAATGGGATATATATCCATACAAAGCAATATTATTTTGCTATAAAAGTGTGAAATGCTGAAAAACAAACCTTGAATGGTCAAATGAAGAGAAGCTAGTCAAAAAAAAAAAAAAAAAAAAAAAAAAACACATACTTTATGATTCCATCTACGTAATTGGGCAGAATAGGCAAATCCATAAAGACATAAAGTAGTGGTTTTCAGAGGCTAAGGGAAAGGAAATTGGGAGTGACTGCTGGTTAGGATGGGGTTTACTTTGTGGGTGAAGAAAATGTTCTGCAATAAGACACTGGTGACAGTTACACAATATTGAACATGCTAAAAACTAGTGAATTTTTCATTTAAAATGGTAAAATTTATGATATGTGAATTATATTTCAGTTATAAAACACTGATTTTTTTACCTTCAAGTGGATTAATTTCATGATGCTTAATTTATGCATCAGTAAAAATATAACTAATGAGGAGATATGAAATGCACTGGTTTTAATTGAGCTATAGAACATTCCTTTAAATTCCATCATGGCTCTCCAGAGAACTACCCTAGTTCTCAATTTTTCACAATTCTTTTAAAAATGTGTCTGGCACAATCATTGTTTGATTTAATTTTTCCCATCCCCAAAATAGGCACTACTAACATCCTTTGAGACAACAGCCTTAATTAAAAAGAACAAGAGGAACTTTATTAAAGGCTCTAATCAAAGTAGTTGCTGTGAAGAGATCTTGCAGATGTAATTAAGTTCTATAATCAATTAACATTAAGATAGAGAGACTATGTGGATGGGTTTGACCAGATTCCCTGAGCCCTTTAAAAATAGAGAGTTCCTCACAAAAGAGGAAGTTAGAGGGACGTGCTCAGGCTGACCTCGAATAAAGCAACTCTCCATATTGTGAACTGCATAAGGAGGTCACAGGGCAAGGACCTGTGGGCAGTCTCCAGGATCTAAGAACCATTCCAGGCTGACAGCTAGAAAAACAAAACAAAATAGAGACCTCATTGGTAAAGAAATGAATTCTATTAAAAACTGAAAGTTTTGAAGATGACCCTGAGCCTAAACAAGAACATCAGCCCTGGGCAACACTTTGATTTCAACCCAATAAGGATCCAACATCACCATGCCCAGACTTCTAAATTGCAGAAACTGTGATATAAGTCATTTGTTATATTTTAAACTGCTAAGTTTGTAGTAATTTTGTTATGCAATAATAGAAAATTAATGCCATGACCTTAGCCCAGATGGTCCAGAGAGATTTCCTGAGCTATTCATTTTAATGGATAGTATCTTTTTAAAATGTGATGAATGTTATTTAATTATTACGTTCCCAGAATATATGTATCTAAGTGTTTAGATTTACAAATTAGGGAAAAGAATAGGTTTTCCAAGCAAAATTTTCCAATTCTCGAATTACTATACTATTGTACCCAAATCTATAATATTGCCTCTTCCCTCTCAGTAACAGAGATCTCAGTCATTGATCCAAAAATTATGAAAGAAGAGATCAAGAATCCCTCATTTCATTCCTCATTCTCATATCTGTCTCATCCAAAACTGGGACATCAATATAGCAGGAGCTATGTTATAAAAAGATTGGCTGTAATTGATAAATTACTCTTATAAATGCCTCTGACTTGATTCTTCAGGGCTCAATTTCTCAGCTCATGGTTATAATTCTTCCTCTTCTCCAGAAGAATAAACCTACCTTACAGCTCTATTATTGCATTTTAAATCTCAAATTCACAACTACAGCACATTTAATCAATCTACCACAGTGAATCTGAGCCATGCAGCTATAACTAAATAAAAGCCAAAAGTATTTGGAGCAGGGAAACAATAAAAAAATAAACAAATGAATGAACCCAATGAGACAAAAACAAGGAAGAATAAGCATCTATATCATATACTGAATAAAGTAATGTTATTCCAAGCACCAGGCTAGATTTGAGGGATATTATGAACAAAACTAGCCCCTGTCCTCTCACATGAGAATTCTAGTCTAGTGGATGAAGTGTAATCTGGGGAATAAATAACTAAAATCACCCTAAAATAATGACCATTCACAGGACAGGCTGTTCTCGCATGCTTTCTCTAGATTTGCAAGAACAGCCATCCCAAGCAAATCTTTTAATGTCTTTGCCCTTTCTTCTAGCAATCCTAGATAAATTAAAATAACTAAAACTTATATCAAGAGCATATATGAAAGGAGTAAGAAGTTACAGGTGATTTATACAAGGAAGCAATCTTATTTCCTTCTGGCTGTTATTTCCCCTCCTGGCTTTTTTTTTTTTTTTTTAGTTGTAGATGGACATAAAAACTTTAATTATTTTTTTAGTGATGCTGAGGATCGAACCCTGTGTCTCACACATGCTAGGCAAGTGCTCTACCACTGAGCCACAACCGCAGCTTGACCTTGCTACTTTTGATCACACTAACTTCAGAACTTGTCTTTTCCAATTATCCCAGGCTCTAGAGTATCAGGCTCTAAACTATCTCCTTTTGCAGGCTGTAATCAGAATGTCCCCCACCCCCTCTTTTTTTCCCCTTCTTTACTTTTAGAATCAGCTTCAGCTTAAGTCCAACAGTTTCTTCTAGGATCCTGTTGAAGACAAAAAGATGTAGACAAGAAACTTCAATACCTTCACATTTTTATTCTGTGTCCCTGAAAGATCAAATGATCTGTGTCCCAACTCACTACAGGCTAAAGTGTAATAAGCTTTTCCCTTATTACATAATGATGATGGCCGACTTCCCAGCCCTGGATAGAAGTGACTTCTCTGCCTTTCATCTTCCCTTGCCTAGATAATTTTGCATGGTAAGCTCTGTGACTTACAGTGTCTGCTTCTAGCCCATATTTCCATATCAATTAGAGCTTTCTGGTTGCAAGCATAGTTTCTGTCTAATTTATACACAAAACAAATCCTCTGGAAATATATGAGTAGCTCACAGTAAGGTTGGATAACAGTCAGTTTCCTTGGCCTATCTCAGGCCTATCTCATTGTCCTTATACACTGAGAACATTAAGATGTATGATGAGGGGCAGAAAATGCACCTTATTTTTACCATTGCTGGTATGTCCCTTTAAGAAACAAAGCAGCTCTTGCTACCTGGTCTCTATAACTTTGCCTAAGTCTCTTTTTTCTAAGCTTGGTTTAGATTAGGAGAAAGGAGGGGATCTAAACCTACCCCCCTATTTTTAGTTTTTGTCTTATACATCTAAGAGGTCTTCAGCACATCATCATCCACAAGACACCAACACATTGCATCTCCCAACCCATGTGCCAAGCAGTGGTAGGAAACAAACCCTCCCATTCTGAAGGGAAGAAGAGTAGCCATGATCAGGACGCATGGGCATCATTGTCCCTGGTGTGCACTGTACACATTGGTGTTGTTCCTTTGTAACAAATAACAACCTTATAGTGTATGGGTTTTTTTTCCTTTTTAACAACTAATGTATTAAAGGTGACAATTGAGAAAATAAATAAATAAATAAATACTGCAGAACACTAAAGAAAGAAATTATGGAAGACCTTAGAAGATGGAAAGATCTACCCTGTTCTTGGATAGACAGAACTAATATTGTCAAAATGACTGTACTGCCAAAAGCACTATACACATTTAATGCAATGCCAATCAAAATCCCAATGACATTCCTCATAGAAATAGAAAAAGCAGTCATTAAATTCATCTGGAAAAATAGGAGACCCAGAATAGCTAAAGCAATCCTTAGTAAGAGGAGTGAAGCAGGTGGCATAACTATACCAGACCTTAAATTATACTACAGAGCAATAGTAACAAAAACAGCATGGTATTGGCACCAAAATAGGCCAGTAGACCAATGGTACAGAATAGAAGACACAGAGACTAACACATATAATTTCAGTTATCTTATATTAGACAAAGGCGCCAAAAATGTACATTGGAGAAAAGATAGCCTCTTCAACAAATGGTGCTGGGAAAACTGAAAATCCATATGCAACAAAATTAAATTAAACCTATATCTCTCACCATGCACAAAATTCAACTCAAAGTGGATCAAGGATCTAGTAATTAGACCAGAGACACTACACCTAATAGAAGAAAAAGTAAGCTCTGATCTCCAACATGTTGGATTAGGTCCCAAGTTCCTTAATAAGAATCCTGTAGCACAAGAATTAATACCAAGAATCAATAAATGGGATAGACTCAAATTACAAAGCTTCTTCTCAGCAGAAGAAACAATCAGTGAGGTGAACAGAGAGCCTACTAAATGGGAACAAATTTTTACCACATGCACGTCAGATAGAGCACTAATCTCTAGAATATATAAAGAACTCAAAAATGATAACACCAAAAAAACAAATAACCCAATCAATAAATGGGCCAAGGAACTGAACAGACACTTCTCAGAAGATATACAATCAATCAATAAATACATGAAAAAATGCTCAACCTCTCTGGCAATTAGAGAAATGCAAATCAAAACCACTCTAAGATTTCATCTCACACCAGTCAGAATGGCAGCTATTAAGAACACAAACAACAATAAATGTTGGAGAGGATGTGGAGAAAAAGGCACATTCATACATTGTTGGTGGGACTGCAAAATGGTGCAGCCAATATGAAAAGCAGTATGGAGATACCTTGGAAAACTTGGAATGGAACCACCTTATGACCCAGCTATCCCACTCCTTGGTCTTTACCCAAAAGACCTGAAAACAGCATACTACAGGGACACAGCCACATCAATGTTTATAGCAGCACAATTCACAATAGCTAAACTGTGGAACCAACCTAGATGCCCTTCAGTAGATGAATGGATAAAGAAAATGTGGTATATACACACAATGGAATATTACTCAGCAATAAGAGAGAATAAAATCATGGCATTTGCAGGAAAATGGATGGAGTTAGAGAATATAATGCTAAGTGAAGTTAGCCAATCCCAAAAAGCCAAATGCCAAATGTTTTCTCTGATATAAGGAGGCCAATTCACAGTGGGGTTGGGATGGGGAGCATAGGAGGATTAGAGGAATATTAGAATGGCCAATGGGGAGGGAGGGGAAGGGAGGGGGTAAAAGGGTGAAGGAAAAAAAAAAAAAAAAAGATGGTAGAATGAGATGGATATCATTACCCTAAGTGCATGTATGAAGTCACGAATGGTGTGAATATACTTTGCATACAACCAGAGATTTGTAAAAAAAGTGCTCTATATGTGTAATATGAAATGTAATGCATTCTGCTGTCATTTATAACCTCTTAGAATAAAAAATAATTTAAAAAAATAAAGGTGACAATTGAGAAAATAAATAAATAAATAAATAAATCTACCAGCCTGAAAAATGCCTATGATGGGGAAGAAATCCCCAAAATATTTCAGAATTCTATTGCCATAAAAAGGAGGAATTAATGCTAGGTGGACAAAACAAGACAAAGCAAGGACACAACAAAGCAAGGGACAATGTGCCCCTTAAGGCTTCTTTAGAACCAACTCCTGGGCCATCTCTGTCTCCCAACGTGTCCATCCTCAGATTGTAAGCACACCCCGCTTGATGGATGCATCAGAAGGCCTTAGGTCCCATAATTATATTCTATCTAAGAAGTTATGCCTTCTAATATCCCCACCCTAGAAATAATTTAGAAATAACCTCAGATGCTTACTGCTCAACAACAAACCTTGGGGTGCTATTTCCAGAAACATCACAGCACAGAGGTCCATGATTTTTCAGGAATCATTCTAATGTCCTTGCTTTGGGCTCCCATGTAAATGGGCACATTGACTAGTTCAGGGATGGACACGTGACCCAAATTGGGCCAGTTAGAGACTTCTCTAGGATTTGGAAGAAAAGGAAAAGAGTTTTTCTCTTATTATTTTCTTAGATTATGAACACTAAGAATTATTTAAGCCTAGATCCTCCTAGGAAAAATCCTGAATGAGGAAGATGTTGATAGGGAGAAAAGCAGAACTGCAAAAAGAGAAAAAACAATTTACCAGCATCTACATTCAGATATTACAGGCCTGCTTTTGGATTTTCCCTTTTGTGAGCCAATAAATCCCCTTTTAAAAAAAAAAAGTTCATTTGAACTGGCTTGCTCTTACTCTCAGAAGAGCTCGAAAGATAAAAAAGTTCTTAGTAGAACCTTGACATAAAATCCTTTTATATCTTAAATCCTGCTGAAACCTGTTACTTTAAATGCTAAGTCTCAAGGCCTAAACAAACATGGCATCAATAATGAATATTTTTCAAAAGTTCTTTTAAAAGTCCTAAAAGATCTAGGAAATAGATTTCTAATTTGCTTGAATGATCTGCAGGACTTATTTCTGAAGGCATGTCTTTGGATTCAGACGTGAGAACCCAAATTGGAAGGTATGGATGGGGGGGGGGTGGAGTCATAAATACATGCTGACGTGCAGTCAGACAGTGAATTTTTCCATTTTGTGAATTCTCTCTTCTCAATTTCAGAGTCCCAAGTTGTTCTGGCCAAGAGAACACTGAATGAAATCATATTCCCCTAGGGGTTCAGTCGCATTTCTTATATTTTTAACTTAGAACCAAATGGCAAATTCAACTTTCCTCACATTTACATGAGACATAAAAAATGAGAAATCCTTATTTTTAACTATCTGTGGAGATGGTTTCTTCTTAGGCATCTTCCTGCATAAACTTCGGGAGCTGCTTCATCATGGTAAACCCAGTGAAAAGGGAAGACAGCAAAAGGTTTCTCTCTCAGTCAAAGTCGTTTATACCCAAGCATCTTCAAAAGCAGAAGGAAGATATGTTCTTTGCTGGCTAATTCATTTATGATTGAAATGTTGTGTCTAAATTGAAAGAACATGTTAAGTACTGGTTTTCCTTTGAGTCACGGTTAAAACTTGAGAATAGTCTTCTATTACCATGTCCCCAAGAATTTTTTTTTTTTTTTTTTTTTTTTTGGGTATCATGGATTGAACCCAGGGGCACTTAACCACTGAGCCACATTCTCAGCTCTTTTTATTTTTTATTTAGAGACAGTGTCTCACTAAGTTGCTTAGGGCCTCACTAAATTGCCGAGATTGGCTTAAAATTTGTGATCCTCCTGCCTCAGGCTTCTGAGCTGCTGGAATTACAGGCATGTGCCACCACACCTGGCTCTAAGAATTCTTTCTTTTTAACTTGTTTTTTAACTGATAAATAAAAATTATACTTCCCTACTGATGGGGAACCATGTAATGTTTCAATACATGTATGCATTGTTTAATCTTTAAATTAGGTTAAGCATTTCTATCTCCTCAAAAATTTACCACTTTTTTAAATTGAAAATTTCAAAATCAATTCTTCTAGATTTTTGAAATGTGCAGTACATTATTGTTATCTATAGTCACCATACTGTTCAAGAGCACATCTTTCTCCTCCCTAATGTATCTTAGTATGCATTGAAGAACCTCTTCCTGTCCCCTCCCCAACCCTTCCAGCCTCTGGTGACCACCATTCCACTCACTCTCAGCTTCTGAGTTCAACTTTTTTGCACTCTACATATAAGTGAGATCATATGGTACTTATCTTTCCCCCAGAATTCTTTATAAAAATAGCAACAGGATAGGATAGATTTTAAAAGTCAAATTTAAATTAACATCAAAGTTAACAAATCAATATGTAACAAAACAATTGTTCACAAGTTCCATTAACCTGATGTGTGTGTGTGTGTGTGTGTGTGTGTGTGTGTGTAAATGAGAAATATTTGAAGATTTTGAAACTATGTGATACATTTTTCTAAAAATTGTAATATGGGAATAGGGCGATAGCTCAGTTGTAGAGCTCTTACCTAGGATGAGCAAGGCCCTGGGTTTGATCCCAGAACTGTAAAAAAAAATTATAAAAATAAAAACGATAACAATGCCAGTTCTTTAATTTTCCTTAAAGATCATATTTTCATTACTCTGATCATTCTTTCATATTTCTTCCAGCACTACATAGGTCCCTGAGTAATAATTCATGCAGGACATCTGTAATGACCACTTGCAGTAAATATCCCACAGTATGCTGCTTGTTTTTAAAAAGAAATTATCCAAATTGTACTTTTTCCCCAGGTAATGGCTCATCATTTCCTTAAATTTTAATTTTTTAATTCCAAATACCATTTTTATAAAGGTCACTTTGACCAGATTTTAGAGAGACTTAATCATGTCATATGAAAAATTAAGATGATGGATGAAATGATACTCTCTTTCCAGCTCTAAAGTGCTCAAATCTCTATGGAGTTAGTCAAGTCATAATTGCAATCATATATTATAACTTGCACATTTTGACTTCTCATATTGTACAAATCACTGCTAATTAAATAACTACCTTCTAGATTCATAACTTCTGTTTTTCGGTTCTGAGTATGAAATATTTCTTTCCTAACCTTCAAGCCTGAATCGTTGTAGAGAGGGAGTGTGTGTATATTTGTACGGATTTTGCCCCAGCCAAACTGTAGAGAGTACTGTGAAGCTCACATTTAAAAAAAATAAATAAATAAAAATAAGCATGCCTTTTTAAAATATCTGATGCTGTCTCTAGAACTCATCTTCATAACTTAGGCTACCTGCATTCATTACAACCTATTGCAAGAAACAGGGAGGAAGGTACTTCTCTCCTGATCTGCCAAGGAGTTTCCCCAGCTGAAAGCTAAGGAAGACTCAAGTGTCAGCAGAAGTCAGGGACTAATGCGTTGGCTAGTTGCACACCGGTCTTTCAAAGATACCAGGTCATTAGAAGAGCAGTCCTCCTGCTGAGGGCAGAAGCATCTGCTAGAATTTGTGTGCAGAAAAGATGCGACTTTGCCCTCAGCCCTTCAGAAAGCTTAAGTCGGATAAAGCCTTTCAGTCTGGCCTCAGGAAAGCCACAACATAGCTGATAGACAAGGCTCAAAAGGATCCCAGTGCCACCTCTCACTGTGGCTGGTGTCTGAGAGCATGGGACTGCATAGGATGGTCTCTGGAGGCTTCTTCCAGACCTGAAAGGCAGCCACTCTTGAGTGTCTGCTCGGCTTTGCTGGAGGAAGATCCTCACCCACGGTTCTCATCAAGGGATTGTTGAAGTCTACAGGTTAAAAGAACACAGTTAGAGTTTCCCTCTGAATTATTCTGATTTTTTCCTTATGGAAATTTAAGAGACAATCAAGTATTTTTAGTAGAGACTTTAACCCATCAAATAGTTGCAGAATTAAAGAATGAGGTTCCCCAGATGATGATTAACCTAAGGTCAACACTAAAATTACTAAAACCAATTCAAACTTCTCATAACACTTCTCAACCCCAATTATTACTCTCACTGTGCTCTTCTTTAGGAACTTGAAAACTTAATCTAAGGAGAATCTTATAGAGTTTCAGATCCAACCCCTTTATTTCTGGTGGATATGGATGTGATCAAGGATGAAAAGTGTTCATTCATCAACAACACTTTTTTGCTTTAAAATCCTAATAGGATGTATATTAATTGCCAAAGTTTCTAAGTGAAAATTCCAGGTAAAAGGATGTTTTATGTCAATTTCTTTAAAAAAAAATTATCCTCAGGAATGGAAGAATTTGCAAAGTTATAAATTAGTATCAAGTTAGATGTTTGAAAACTTGGTAAGCAAGTTTTCAGAAACAGGATCAAGGCATAATTTTTGTGTAATGTCAAAGGTGAAGTTTCAAACGGGAAGAGATTCAGAACTGTACCCTATTTAATATGAATTAGTTTCATTTAGGGAGGGTAAAATTTATACTTGATATTTTGAAGCCTACATATATACTGAGTGGGAGAAAGAGAGAGAGAGAGAGAGAGAGAGAGAGAGAGACATTCTCCTACTCTGTCAACCAAATAAACTTTAAAACATTGTTAGTTGGCCCTTCTCAAGGGCATGGCCACATAAGTTATAGTCCCACATGCAGATGAAATTAACCATTTTTCACTGTTCATACAGCAAATATCCTTACCAATTGAAGGAGAAATGAGTGTTGGCATATTACCAGAATTTTCTAAAATCTATCATTCAAAATATAAGTAAATTCATGTAAATGGACAAAGGTGTCATAATCTCAGATATGCATGGAATGAAAAGTAAACTCTGATGAATCTTATGTTCCCCATAATACAGAGATAGTTCTGTTTCAGACACTGTGATAGCCCATGAATAAGAAAGTTCTATGAAGTCCCACAAGAAGATGCAGCAAGAGTAGAAGCTGAATAGATTGAGGGCTGTATTGAAAGGAGGGAGAGAGAAATTACAAAGCATGTGAAACCTACTCTCCCAGAAAATCCTCCTCACTAGTGAGAATGGACAAGATTGACCCTTCATTTTATTATTAAACCTGAAGTAGTTTAAGGCAGGGAAATATGGATTTTGTATTGCCAAAGGGAAATCTTTGTAGCTCTCATATGTTTCTGGTGGAAGTATAATTTTGTTCGAGTTTTCTGGGAAGAAAAAGTCTTAAAATATCCATACCCTTTGACAAAGTAATAGAATAATCAGAAAAGTAGACAAAAACTATAAGCCAGATATTGATTAAAACATTATTTGTAATGAACAAACAAAAAGTGTGGGGGGGGGGGAACAAAGCCTCAAGATTGTGGATTGATTAAATCAAGGGTAAACAAATGTTTTCTGTAAAGACCCAAATAATACCCTATCTCTTTCACAACTACTACTTTGCCATTGTAGTGTGAAAGCAGCCTCAGAAAATAGAAAAAAAAAAAAAGTGGGTATCACTGTGTTCCAATAAAACTTTATTAATGAACACTGAGATTGGAATTCATGTAATTTTCAAATACCAATAAATAGTCCTTTGATTTTTGTTCAACAATTTAAAAAACGTAAAAACCATTCTTATGGATTTTACAAAAACAGGTAGCAAGCCAGATTTGTTGACCCCTAAGTTACATTGTAATATTGTCATTAAAATTTTGTGTTCATTAATTGGTCAAATTATCTAATGAGAAGAAAAGACTAGAATATAATTTGACATTTGACAACTTATAGTTGTTATTTCTGAATTGAGATTATGGATAATATGAATGATTTTCTTTTATTCTTTAACTTTTATATTTTTAGACTTATTTACAGTAACTACACGTTATTTATGATAAAACAATACTTTAGGGGACATTTTTGGCTCAAAAGCCTCATTTCTTTCTCATTCTTTAGACATTACTCAGAAACTTTGAACTTTCTGAAATTCTTGACAATGCTCACACTGCTGTTTAGCAATAACTTTTAAACAACACCATTTTTTTTAAACAGGAGCTAACAGTTCATTTATTTTTAGGGGCACACACTTATTAAAATCAAATGTTTAGATCTAATCCAAAAGTGAAAGTCTTTCTCTCCTGCTCTTTCATTTCCCTTCCAGGCCTGTGCTTTCTTATTTGGTACCCTCAGCCTCTCCCCAGCTACCCAGCAAGCCACACTGCTCTTCCCCTCTTGCTCACTGTAATACCTCCAACCAACCACCATTTCCAACTATGCTTGCTGCAGCACCTCAAATGCAGCGTTCTGCCTTCACGCCCACCTAAGCCCACAGGGCACTCCCTTCCTTCATTTCCACTAACCTATCAGCTCATCATCAGTTAACAAGCAACCAGTCCCTTGTGGAATCAGGGCTGCAGTGTTTTAAACTGATAATGGTTCACTCTGTAGGACCTCCAGAAATATTTTTTATATTTATTTTAAAAGGAGTTTTGGAATCTTACTGTCTTGACTCAAATGAATAATTAGCTGACAAGCAATTTTCAGCCATCAGAGCCAGGATTTCCTAAGTCTGTTTTATAAACACTTATCCCCTGAGATATGGCAAGGAAAAAGACAAGATTTGTAATCAGATCATTTTCAGAGATGCTCCATACAATATAGTATTACTTGAGACTCATGATTCATATTATCATATTAAAGGTTCTTTCAAGTATAAAAGTAAAGATACTAACTTTGTTTAATTCATTGTCTCCCAAAATTGTTTTCAACACCCCTCACCCACCCACTCCCATTTTAATAGGAACACAGAAACATTCAGCAGAAACAATGTTCCCAAGGGACAATCTTGGGGATGCCCTGACCCTACTAATAGAAGTCTGGTTTGGGATGAGAAGAGCGTAGAACAATACACCTGGCATCCCTCAAATCTTTCTGCATTAGATTGTGATGATCTCAAATGCGAAAGCCACCTGACCTGAACTTCAGCCTACTGCATCCCTACTGCTATAACATTGGTGCTGTTTCAATTTCTACATAGACCACTAGGTGCCTTCAACTCCCTCCTGCTCCACTCACTGCTTTTCCTTCCAACCATCTCTGACTCCATGCTACAGGTGCTACCATTCTAGCACATTCCCATCATTGCCAAATGCTCACTCACCAATTATGTATTTCAATTTGAACTAAAATACCATGGCTTTCCTTGGCTGCTTCCAAAAATTAGCATATGTTTTCAGTATTTATGAGACATACACAGCTGACATTTTTAGAAAACTACATTCCATCAGCAAAAACATATGTGCCCAACTGTGATGAGATTAGATGTTCCTGCATTTATTTTTCTAAGAATTGAGCATATCCAATATATGGTCTCCTCTGAATATATCTCATTGTTTCTCTTTTGGCAGTATCTTTCAAATATCCAACCACCAGGGAAAGTTATGCATGAAGCTTTAATTCAATTAATATCTTCTTAGAAAAACATGTACTTTTCCCCAAAGCAAATTTCTACAGCCAGTCTGCAAAGGACATAGAATATTGCTGCTGCTTAGGATATTGTTCACAAAACCAATTATTTCATATCTCAAATATGTGCCCTATTATAACTAGAGCTTAAAGAAACACATGGTCAGTTCAGCATATTTCAGATACTAGCCACAGTGATATCTGGATTCATTCCAGGCATTTTCAGATAAATCTCTTTATTGAAGAGAAAAGGCATGACATAATTTCTCACATTAATCCAAAATGTTGACGTGACCCACTACCAACACACACACACACACACACACACACCATGTTTCAAATTCAACAAGAGTAAAAAGATAAAGAGTAGAATCAAAATAATAATCACTTAAGCACATATTATTCAGGAATCTAGGTATAAACTAAATTCTTTTTTATCCTCCCTCAAAAAATATCTCTAGCTGGGGTGAGGTGGTACACTATTGTTAACCCAGCTACTTATGAAGCTGAGGCAGGAGGCAGGAGGATTGCAAGTTCAAGGCCAACCTCAGCAAATTAGCAAGACCCTGCTTCAAAAAAGGGGAATGGGGTGGTAAGGAATGGGGGTATAGCTCAGTTGTAGAGTGTCTCTGGGTTCAATCTCCAGTACCACAATGAAAGAAAGACAAGAAAGAGAAAAGGAAAAAGGAAAAAGAAACAACTCTAAAATTGATAAGGTGCTTCTTCTATAAACCTGGACTTGATTCAAAGAGAAAAAATCTTAAATGGAAATAATTCAGTGAAAGTAGTAAGGTGCTGTTATATTATTGCAGACAATCTCTGGTGAGGATTATTTAAAAAGTGGGACATGGCAACACTTTTTTGTTGTTGTTTAATAAACTTTTGTTTTCAATTACGCAGGTATGTGCATGCACACACACACACATAATCTCTGAAGGTGACTCCCAGGTCTCTTGATTCTTTTCCTGCATATTCTAGTGTAATACTACTTATTTGAAAGGCAAGTTTTAATGTCTAAATGAATTTCTCTGGCTACTGGTTTTCTTGAAGTTTGTTTGCTTTCACTTTTTATAGAAAATTAGGAGTTGATGATAGATAAATCCACTACAAACCCAGTTTTTAGCAATTTTCTGTGGTCTTCCAAGCGGCCCCTCAGGCTTCATCCCCAGCCTTCCCTCTCCCTCACATGTGTTGGTCAGTGGGACACTCATTCACGCAGCCCAGACAGGAAGCTCCTCCTTCACTTTTGTATACTAGGCTCCCCTCTTGCCTCACCCTTGTCATGGCCCTGATCTAGAAGCTACTATTGTAGTCAGAAAGATGAACCACTGTATTAGTCAGGAGAAATCAGTGCTATAGTCTGGATGTCTACGTTCCCCGAAATTTATCATCCATGCTGATGGCTTTAAGGCAGACCCTTTGGGGAGATAATTAGACCATGAGGGTAGAGCCCTTGTGAATAGCATTAGTGCCCTTACAAGGCCCACGGATTGCTCTTTTCCTCTTCCACCATGTGAGGATGTAGCAAGAAGTCTTCATCATTAGCCCAGACAACAAACCCTCACAAGGTGCCTGGATTGTGGATTTCCCAGTAGCTAGAACTATAGGAAATAAATTTCTGTTTAAAAGCTACACAGTATGAGATATTTTGTTATATCAGCCCAAACTGACTGAGAGAGGTTATACTCCAATAACAAGTCAATCCAAAAATTCTGGTGGGCTTAGTATCAGATTATTTCTCATTCTCACTTCTGGCAGGTCAGCAGGAACCTCCGCTCCATCCAGTTACTTGGGGAATTAGGTCATGACAGTCATGCTATGTCCCACCTATCTGAAACATGTATTGCAGCAGAGGAATAATATGGGCTGGACCTTGTCTCAACCCAGAGGTGACACATGCCACTTCCTTTACATTTCATTATCCATAACTTCAAGAAGACTAGAAAATATCAAAAGGAAAAGGGGCAGATTTGATATGCTCTACTGTCTCTGCCACAAATTCTATGAAGTAACAATTGAATATCACAGATGTGAATTTCAGTTCTTACTGCATGTAATTTATCAAACCTACACTCTTTCTCATCCCTAGATTTTCAAACCTATTTCCTCTACCTGTCATATCCCTGTGTGTCCCACCCACCAATCCTGTACTGGCTAAATCCTACTCAACTGTAAGGTCTTGGCTGAGACTACATTTCTTCTGAGAATTCTTAAGCAGCCTCCTTCCCTCAACCTAGACCCTCCTCTGTGTTCTCAATTACTTTTCCCACAATAATATCTGCTACTATTTATTATTTATTCTATGCCAAATACTATTCTGAGCCTTTATATTTAATTTATACAATAAGCCAGTGAAATGGTTTCTCAGTCTGAGCCACCTACAAAACAGCCTGAGCTAATAGCATCCATGCTACCCTGTGTCAGAGGGACAGTCTCAGGGAGGCAGGAGAGGAAGAAGGGAGACTGAGTCAGGGACAGAAGGAATCATATGTAAGGGATTGAGATACAGAGCTGGTCCCAGCAGCCTGGCTCTGTGCCAACAGAGAGTACACAATGTTACAAGAACTACTCCATCTAGAAAGCAAGGTGAGGACATGGGTCTGGGTGACATAGAACCCAAACCAAAAGATTTTCATTCAGAGGGTTTTAATTTATTTCCATTTTTCAGATGAAAAACTAATGCACAGAAATATAAAATTTTGAACAAGATTGCACAGCTAGAAAGTGACATAATCAAGATGCAAATCTAGGAGTACTGGCCCTAAAATAGGCAGACCCAACCACTACACTGTTGTAGGAATGCAGACTCCATTAAAGCAAGAACTGCTTTTTCCCCAGCACCTATCACAAATATAGAGTCTGACACTCAGCAAGCACTCAATAAATATCTGTTAAATGAATAAATACAGAATGAATAAATAAATGATATTTCAAGAAAGACCAAACAAGTTAATAGAAAAGAAAGATGACATTTTATTGAAGTCTTATGGAAGGTTCCATGGCAGAAATGACATTTGAGCAAGATTTTCCAAAGATTTAGAGAAAAGTCTAACCCAATGATACAATGGGCATATTTGGAGGTTGTGGTTTTACTCTAGGGAAGTTTGAAATGGGAGGATGGGATAAGACTTCAAAAGTACATTTGATATGAAATTTTGGAAGTTTTCCAAGTTCCAGGTGTACATGTTGCTGAAGTTGAAGAGAAATCAAGAACTGTGTTCATCACAAAAGAAATTTCAGTGTTCACAGCCAGGGAAGCCAAGAGCATGTCCTAGAATATCCTCATGGCTCACTCAAGCACTCAGTACAGTAGGAACACCCAGTCATTCATTCTGTTCTAGACAAAAGCTCCATTTTATTGTTACCCAAGTCTCCATGTCTTAAGATGAAACTGTGTTCTTGTTTTCTCTCAGGAGAAACAGAAAACAGCAGTTTGACATTCTACAGTAAGCCTCATATAATTCAGACAGCTATTTAAACAGTTCCCTGGTATTTGACCATTAACCCAGCACACAAAATGAGAGAATAAGAAACACTTGGAATACACAAAATGATAATATTTGCTCTAGAAAGGGAATCATTCTCATACATACCCACACAAAGATTTTTTTTCACAAGTGTAAAGAATAAAATTATATTCCTTTCTGGGCTAATCTCTATCTATGTTTTCCTTGTCATACATAATGGTTTTTATGATAAATGAAGTCTTTCTGGAGCTGATTATATCATACATGGGAAGCAAATTGCTAACATATATTTTTATTTAGCAACATGAACATTCCAAAGAAATCCATAATGCTTCCATTTACATTTAATTAATACCTTCATGCATCAGTAGGGGCAAACAAATAGAGTAACCAAAAATCACTCCTCAGCCACGTACTCCTTTTCCTATGCCCTCAACCAGGATTCAGCATCTTGTCCACCTTAAAAACCATGTCCTGATTTTCCTGTGGCAACTCCTCATCATTCCCCACCAAACCATTAAATGTCACAATCCTAGACACAATCCTCTTTTCAGCCTATATTTGTCTCACCAGAAAATTTTATTTGCATAACTTACAAATTTATATTTGTATTTTATTTATATTTACATAAATATAAATCCTCTAACCACAGGAAAGAGGAGATACCTCCCCCAAACCAGTGCAGGAGAGACTATAAGAAATCCAAGGTGCTTGCATGCAAGAAGGGGAGACGGGAATTTCCTGCCATTGTGGATGCCACCTTACACAAAGGTCTTGTGAGTTTCCTAGCATGCTTGTTTCAGCAGGAGAAGAAGAGAATTGGAGAGGATGGCAGAGCTAAGCCAGGGCCAACAGAATAGTCTGCAAGTTATTTGGAAAATCAAGAATGTGTGAATTTTTCATGGGCCAAGTAGATGTCCTTCAACTGTTGATGAAAACCCCAGGCACAAGAACCCTGGAGTAGGCTCAGCAGGGCAGCTGATAAGTGGGAGGTTGGAAGAAGTAGTAGAATGTGTGCAAGTTCTTTATAAGAAGGCAGAATTTAGGTGTGTTTTGCACATGAGTCACAGGGTCTGGTCAGTATTAGTCCACTGATGAGGTAGGGGGACCAGTGTACAACAAAGCCAAGTAAGGAAGAAACTCTGTTCCTTCTTCTTTTCCCTTCCTTCTTTCCCACCTCACTTACCAGAAGGGCCTGGTCCAAGGACAGAAAATGATTCACCCCAGCTACAAAGTAAGATGAGTTTAATGTCTAGTTCAAAAACATTTGCTGCATAGACAAATACAAGAAGTATCATAATTCAAAATCCCTTTACTTAAGGAAGGCTCTATGGCCCATAGTTCCCACTGATAGTTCATACAATCTTGATTCAGTGGACCGGACTGTGTGCTTCCTTCTGCCTACATCATTTAATTGGACTTCTTTACGTGCTTCTACCAGGTGCAAGAGGGTTTTTTTGTTTGTTTTTTACAATACTTGCTGAAGGAAACATGTTAGGAAAAGACACCCTCCTAAATAGTTTGAAAACGAAGAGCAAAATGATTAATTCTACCTGGAGTCTTACAGAGCAAAAGCTTTTCAATAAATTCCATCTATTTATGAGAAGAAAAATTAAGCAAACACAAATTCACAACTAAAGTTTTATTAAAGATTAAATTTAATAAGAAAAACTTATGAATCCTTCTTTAGAAATTCCTGAAAACTCAGTCCCAGCACTTTTATGAGTAAACCAATAGCTCTTACAGGCCTGTGGCCTAACAAAATATGCCAACACAACTATAATTTATGGCTTCATTTATGCCAATGAAAAAGACATTGTGTATTAGTCAAAGTTATCTCAGGTCATGATCATTCTTCCCACCAAAAATCAAAGCAAAAGTAAAATTCCAAACTCTGTAAAGAGAAAATAGCTTCATAAATGTCATAAACATCTAATATAAAATTATAAAATGTTCAGAAAGTACTGAACATTCTAGAACAGGTGTTGACAATCATGGACCAAATCCAGACAATTGCCTCTATTTGTAAACAAAGTTTTACTGGAACATAGCCATGGTCATTTCTTTACGTATCATCCAGAACTGCTTTCACACTAAAACAGCACAGTTAAGTAATTGTGAAAGAGACTATATGGCATCAGAGATTATACAGCCTGCAAAACTTGAAATATTTACTAGGGGAGAGGGAGTGGGGGTGGGGGAGGAAATTTCATTCATAGCTCTTTTAAAGAAAATTAATAAAGGACATTGAAAGTCATTTTCAATCTCATTTTAAAATTTATTCTTATTCTTTAAAGAATGTATTTGAGAGCTGAAGGTGTAACTCAGTGGTAGAGCACTTGCTTAGTGATCATAGTGAAACCAGAATCTGATAGGCAGTCAGTATAGATGGGTAAATCAAGTCAGGTCGGATCAAGAAAGCCAATTTTGAGTGAATCCGGGAAAGTTGGAGACTTGTTGGCAGACTGTCCCCTGAGAGATTGGAATGTTAATTCCTTCAGAGCCCTTCCTCCACCCTTATCAAGAACCTGCCCTGCCCCAACCTGTTGCCAAGGTAACCTGTTCCAGGAATTGCCCCTTCCTACAGGGAGCTTTAAAGTTGTTCATGTGTCTTGGGCTGCTCCATCCTGCCCTTCCCCCTTCAGCCCCTCTACTTCTCACCTTTTGGCCATCCCACTGGGCCTGGTCACATAAGCTGGAAGGAGAGAGATAAGGGGAAGAGAGCAGGAGAACAAAGGAAGCCCTGGGACATATTAAAAAAGGCAGCCTGCCTCACTTCTTGGGATACCAGAACACCAGCAATGGCCCCCTTCTCCCTCCCGGGAGAAGTCTATGTTACCCCTTTTAAATAAACCCTGCTTTCTATGCTTGCCTAGGCATGCTTCTCTAATGTTCAAACTTCAACATTTGGGGAGCAGAACTCATCACCGGTAAATGGCGGTATCAATAGGTGCAAAAATAAATAAATAAAGAGACTATATTTGATGAAGATTATCAACATCAAACTATGTCCAAGAAAATAATTTCGCCATTTCTTTATCAATGGTTAACCATTGAGGGCTCATCCTGACTCAGGCACAGTTTTTCAGTCATTGGAAGCTAACAGTGTACTAGGCAGTGTTCTAAGGGAGTATAGCAAAGTCTAGCTCTTCATCATATTTGCTTCTTCCTCCACCTGGGGACACAGCCCAAGTTCATCCACTAGAATATTCCATTTCCAGGTCTGTTAGATAAATTCCAGACCAACAGGCCACACTTCCCAGGTACCTTGGACAGGCCACACCTCCCAGGTGCCTTAAACTGGCCACACCCCCAGATGCCTTACTGAGCCAATCATGGCACATGAGTTCCCCTTCCCACCCCAGGCTGCCTATGGAGTCAGGGGTCTCTTGGACCACCAGAGTTGCTACTTAAACCCCCACCCGGCTGAAACTTGTCCCTTTTCATCCCTTTTTTCCGTCCCCTTTCATCCCCTTTTCTTCTTCCCCTTTCGCTGGCCTCCCTTTCCTTCCTTTCACTCCCCTTCCCTCCATGCACCCCCTACAGTCCCCACCGGCCATCAGGGGCCAGTTAATAAACCCCCTTTACTACACGGCGGTCTCCGGCGTGGGTTATTTTGCCTTTCAAGGTCCACAAAAAGAACATGTGTATCATCCTCCATGTTCTTTCTCTTTTCACTGATTTCATAGAGATGAGCCCAAAAACATGGGAAAGATGGAAGATGGAAGATGAACAGCCCCATGTGGAAGAAACTTGAGTACCCAGTCTCAGTTTGGAAGAGAAACCCCTGTCAAGATTGCTGGTTTGGGACTTCATGTGATTAAGAAGTTGAATTCTTTAATTCTTGAACCATTATACATTTGGAAACATTCATTACAACAGTTATCATAGCTGTAGCAGGTATTGTCATTTAATCAAGGAATATTTTATTTTTTTTTTATTTATTTTTTTTTTTTGTGTGGTACCGGGGATTGAACTCAGGGGCACTCGACCACTGGGTCACATCCCCAGCCCTTTTTTGTATTTTATTTAGAGACAGGGTCTCACTGAGTTGCTAAGTGCCTCGCCATGGCTGAGGCTGGCTTTGAACTCGCGATCCTCCTGCCTCAGCCTCCCAAAGTGCTGGGATTACAGGCGTGCGCCACCGCGCCCGGCTTATTATTATTATTATCACTAAATATGCATTAAAATCTAACCATAGGCTCTAAATAGTCATTTCTGTTAAGATCAATTATCTGTAAAAATATACCAACTCCTGTAGATATTTTTCAACTGTGTGAGCAGATTTTTTTAAATGCCCTTAATATCTTGGATAGCAAATACCCCTTTAAAACTAGAGAATGCTAAATAAGTAAAGGATAAATATGTAAACTATAAAAATGTCCATACTAGCTGGTGGATACAGGTGAGACATGAAGGTGGTTAGGAGAACTTACATTTATATTCCTGACAGTGTAATGATTTTTGCAATAAGTACACAGAAATCCTACTAAAATTACAATTTCTTAATTCTCATAAGTTTTTATATAGTTTTGGTCAAAATTAAAGCCCGATGAAGTATCTCTTCTTTGCTGGAGCATTAAAAGTAATAATAATACTGTTCGAAGTGGCAAATTATTTCCTTCAAATCTGGACTTTATTTCAAAACAACGGAATATTTTGTGCCACTTAGATTGGAATTTTTTTTTGTATATTTCTAACTTGGCAAACACAGGCTGAAACAAGTGCCAGAAACTCTCATCTTCCCTTTCCCATAGAACTACCACCAGGCTCCTCTCCCTTGAGCTTTAGACCCATTTTATTCAGTTTATGAGAATAGACTAAAATAAATGGTGGGATGTTTGAACAACCATGAAATAGCTGCCTGGGGGCTACACTTAATGATCTCAAAAAGCATTCTAGCTGACACATCCCTGTGTAGATGCCAAGAGGGAGCAGGAGGTTTGACAGTAGGGGGTTGGAGAGGAGAGAAAAAGCAGCTCAGTTCCATAAGAATGTCATTCTTTGTCAACTCATTGTTTCATTATATGTTGTCTATTGAGGAGACTGCATCCCCCATCCTTCCCCCAGTGGGCCAAACTCCTTACAATGGCTGAGAGGATCACCTCTCCCCATTCCTTTTTTCCCCTTCCTCAAAATATTACAATATAAAATGAGCATATTTATGCATTCATACAGCAATGCATATTTTACAAAGTCCTTTCACATCTGTTCTCCGTGACCTCTAGAACAGTCCTTTGGCTAAATAAGAGGATGGTCACAATCAGATGAAGAAACCTAAGCTCAGGGAAGTTAGCAACTTCCCCATGTCACTTCAAGGCTTGGTGAATGATGGAAACTGACCTCCAGGTACCTCACTAAACACATTGCTAAATATCCAAAAAACACCTCTCTGAATACCTTCCCTCTTCAAGTAGTAATAAGATACTTTAACTCCCTAATCCTGAGATTAAATTATGCTCATGCATGAGAATGAAATTGTTTATTTAGTTAGAGCCAGGAACCAATGAAGGCAAAATGAGGCTAAGGTGGTGTATTCAAGGGTTTGTTTGTAGTGCTTTGGCTGCTAGGCATCTTCGCCTGGGCCCCCTGCAGTTCCTGGAGCAGAGATAGCAACAGCAGGGGATGGGATTATCTTTCTCTTGGCAACCAAGCAGTAACCACTCCTTTCTGGTATAGCCCTCATGAGGACCATTCAGTTCCAACTACCAGATTTGATAACTCCAGGATTCTGCAGGAAAAATACTGGAAATACTTAAGGGTGACTCAGAAACCTCAGGTGTGAAATAAAAGTTGCATTTATTTAATTGTTCAAAAATGAAATGCGAGGGGCTGGGGCTATGGCTCAGCTGTAGAGCGCTCATCTCGCATGTGTGAGGCCCTGGGTTCGATCCTCAGCACCACATAAATAAAATAAAGGTATTGTGTCCACCTACAACTAAAAATAGTTTTTAAAAAATGAAATGCGAGACTTAAAGGAGTCGTAGTTTACATTAACAATTTTGTCTGTCAGCAGGTGAACCAGAAAAACATACTTTCAAGAACACAGAGGTACCATTTCCTCCCTCCTCCAGTGACAGATAGCTTTGTATCTCAGCTATGAGTCAGATGATAACTTTTGCTTTGTCTCTTAGACCACCAACCTTCAGTAACCAAAGCCAATGTTTAATATAGCAATGAAAGGAAACTAAGTTCCCTCAGTGGCTCATATGAACACATTTCCTCCCCCTTTTCCTTATTTCATCATACACAAACACACAAGGTTATATAAATGGTTACCATCTTCTGCTACATACATTACTTTTCAAATAATCTACTTTCTTACTCTGAACTACATCCACGAATTGTATAGCTTCTAATCTTCTATTTCCTTTTTTTATGTTTATTTTTTCATTTTTATTTATTTATTTATTTATTTATTTATTTTTTGATACTGGGTGCTTTATCGCTTACACTCACAGCCCTTTTGATTTTTAATTTTAGTTTGCAACAGGGTCTTGCCAAGTTGCCCAGGACAGCCTCAAACTTGTGATCCTCCATCCTCAGCCTCCCGAGTAGCTGAGATAACAGGCATGCACCACCACACCCAGCTATTTCATCATTTTCTTACTGAATCAATGAATGTTTATTGTGTTCAATATGTGCCAAGCACTCAGCAGGTCACCTAATCTCAGTTCTACAGACCTTTCCTGTGAGATTCATTTATGAATGTTCTTATATTAATGTCATTCATTTAATAAGTATGGACTAAGTCCTGAACTAGCAAGAAATAAGTTTTGGATAGATTTCACAGGACCAGGCTATTATTGCTTTATTATTTCCTTCCAAATTTCTCAACTCTTCTCCAAATTCCTTATATTATCATGGATTCTTTCATACAATTGAATGCAGCTTAGTAAAAACTGGCACTCATGATGCCTCCATTCTCAGCCTGAGGTCTCATCTGTGTAGGATGTGACGATAACTAATGGCAAGTGAATTGCTAACAGAAAGGCTCCATCAAAGGTTATTAGCATCTAAGAAAGGAAGAAAGATGAAAATATCTGTGGCTTTCAGATTCTGTGACTAGGTGAGGAATTTTACTGCATGATATCATGTATGAAAGAAATTTTATTATCATTATCATCATCATCATACAAGTGAGAAAACTGAGACTAAGAGGATTGAGATACTTACCCAAACCTGAGTAGAAAGTCAATGTCCTTTCTACTCTCCCATACTTTCCTGTGATCCTTAATGCTCATCATTAGCCTTCCATCATCCCTCGGCTTTCATGTACCCTATATTCCTAGTTGGAAAGTCTTCCAAAATAGGACCACAGCCTGGAACATTAGATCTGACAGAAAAAAAAAAACAAAGAAAGTTTTACATTTTAATGATAATATTAAATAACAGAAAGTTGCAATATACAAAGCCACTTCACTTTTTTTTTTTTTTTTTTTTTTTTTTTTTGGTACCAGGAATTGAACTCCGAAGCACTTAATTACTGAGCTATGTCCCCAGCCTTTTTTTTTTTTTTTTTTTTGAGACAGGGTCTCACTAAGTTGTTTAGGGCCTCCTTAAGTTACTGAGGCTGGCTTTGAACTTGTCATTCTCCTGCTTCAGCCTCCCAAGCTGCTGAGATTACAGGCATGTCCAGCAAAGCCAGTTCACATTTAATTCATGCATAGTAAAAATGGTGTGAGAGTAATGAAAATGATTTTTTCTATTTTGTGTGCATTTAGCATGGCAAAGAAGAAAAGCAATAAGGGAACTGTTAATATCACCCAAACCACCATTGTCATCTCAACCAAAAAAGCACAAAATGTTATGTGAGATTTAGACTTCAAGAATACTCTCAGAATCTGATAAAAATGAAGTATTACATTCTCTTGATATTCTTCCTCATTATATAGCAAATGAATTTTTTATCAATACTATATGAATTTGTCCACTTCTTTATCTCAGTTAACTTCCTGTTGCTAATTTGGAGCAGCATCTTCAGTGTCTGTGAGTTGAGGAGTTGCCTCTAGATCTCAGCTTGAAAAGAATAAGAAATACCAGAGTTACTTGATCCTTGCATTAATTGAGCACAGGTGTGTCATAGGTGGCACCTGAACATAAGAGGTAAAGCCTAAGTGAAATAACCCTAGTACCACAGGAGGAAAATTAACTGTCACAAAAAAAAGCATGGAAAAACTATTCTGGGAGTCCAAAAAAGAAATACATTGAATTCTAGAAACTCAGGACATTTTCTTCAATACTGAATAATGCTGTTGTTCTAAGAGGTGATGTGTCAAGAATGGGCTTTTAGGATTGTTATTTTTATGAGCAGTAAATTTCCATTCTAAACATTTTTGGAAGAATTCTGAAAACTCTGGTGTCTTCAATTGTCAAATAATCAACTGTTGATTGGAGTCAAACATAAAAGCCTATGTTCCCAGACTAGAGAAACACCTCAGAAAGCCTTTGTATTGCTTAACATCAGAATTGTGTTACAACTATAGGTATCATGTGGATTCTGATAGAATGGAAAGAATAAAAAAAAAATTGAAAGTTTTAAACTGGAGTCAACAAGATATTAGTTCTTGTTGAGAAATGGTGGTCAATCTCATTTTTAATTTTAAGATTTAATTTTCTTACACATATGTTTTTTTCATAAAAGAAGATAATTTTAGAACAAATATTCCCAGAAAAAGAAAAATTATAAACAAAGGTACAAAGACTAGAGCCACATTTCTATTGTTCCATTATTATGAAACATGTGCAGTCAGAGAGAAGAGGCCTGGCTGCCAGATACAACATATAAATGATTCAAAGTTTGCCCATCACAGGCCTATGATGGGAAAGCTCCTCTGTGGTCAGACCAGCACGCAGAACATCGCAGAGCATGAAGACGTCTTCCAGATGCATTGCCTGTGTGTTGTATTAAATAAACCAGATCCAGACACCTCTGCCTCAGACGACTTTCAATGTGGAAAGGCTTCCAAGAAAGTATAGGTTTGTTTTCATTATCTTGCAAAGCAGTGTATTACCAATGCACCTGGATGACAAATTGCTTCCAACAAAACCCATCATTCCTTACCTAGTAAGTAAAATCCCCTGCCACCCAAAACCACATTGCAAACCTACTGGAGGACCACTTCAGCTAATGAACTCTGCGACCTAAATTTTATTTTTGTCAATGGTCTTCTTTTTGTTTCTTTTTTTGTTTTTTTGTATTGATAATAAGGACTTTATTTTTTCTATCATTATTTTTTTCTTTTTTTATAATTTTTAATGTGTACAACTCATAGTGCATGAATTTAGCATCTTTTTACATACAATTGTTTGTATACAAAGTATATTCGTACAATTCAGGTCTTCAATCATGCATTTAGGAAAATGATATCCGTCTCGTCAATGGTCTTCTTAATTACTATTATGTTCCCATGGCTTTCTCAGCATTGGTGTAGTTATTTGGATTAATCCTACTCATTTCAAACATTTTTATGTAGGTCAGAGTGAAATTCTATTACAATTATAAGATGTCATAGAAATATGTATAATACATTCTAACACTCAACAAATATGCCCCAAACTTTTGAAAAGTAATTTGCAATCTGTATAAAATATTCACAAAAGTAAATATACTTTTACCCAGTAATTATTCTTTTAAGGTTCTATCCAAGAAAATCAGGACTTGTAAAATGATTTATGTATAGGGTTCCCATTGCAGTGTTATTTATGAAAGTGAAAAAAACAAAGTCTGACATAAAAATGTGGTCAACGATATTTTAAAACCCATAGACAGTCATTAATTTTCACAAGTATTCAATACAAAAAAGGCTTATAATCCAAGATTAAGATAAAAAACTAAAACTAAAAAAAATCAGTAGGAAACCTTCTTTCCAAATATGTATAAACATGGACCAACTGTATACTTGAAATATATCAAGATATTAACAGTACAAGAGAGCTTTATTGAGAATAATTCTTATTTCTTCTTAAAATTTCCAACATCTTCTAAGTATTTACAATGAACGTGTGGTGCTGGTCAGAGTCAGGCCGAGGCTGCCAAAGAAGAAAGAAGAAAGAAGAAGCTCTCTCTCTCTCTCTCTCTCTCTCTCTCTCTCTCTTTCTCTCTCTAAGCTCTAAGAAAGTAAAAGAAAGTGAAGAAGAAAGAAGAAAGAAGCTCTCTCTATCTCTCTCTTTCTCTCTCTCTAAGCTCTCTCTAAGAAAGTAAAAGTAAAGAGTCAGTAGTCAGAAGAAGTAAAGAGTCAGAGAGGTTGCTGAAAGAGCCAGCGTTAGAATTTTGAGAGATTGCTAAAGCCGAAGAATAAAAAAACCTTCTTTCATCTTCATTCTGCCTCCGAGTTTTTCTCCCGCAGCGTTGTTGCTCCAAGTCAGGAAGCAACAAATGGTGGCCCATCTGGGGACTCAGCCGGCAGATAAGAAAAGATAAGAAATAAGAACAAAAAGTAAAAGATAGTGAGGAGAGTGAAGAAGAAAGCATAGCCTCTGACTCAGTTGAGACCAGCAAGAAGAGAGAAAAAAGCAAAAAGCTAGGAGCCAGCGAGAAGCCGAAGCGAGTAGCTGGCAAAAAGCCATAAAGAAAAAAGCACGGCAAAAGCCATGCAGAGAAAAGCCATGAGCTTTGGCAAAAAGCCATAAAGAGAAAATTCAATAAAGTCAAAGCCGCTCATGCAGTTGTGCTTAAGCAGTAGGCTTGCCGCCTTAAAGCCACAGCATCTCCTCAAAAAGAGCTCAAACATCCACTCTTTTAAAACAAAAGGTGAAAAGCCAGGTAGGGACAAGAAAATAAAAGATAGAAAATAGAGCAAATAAAATATAGAAAATAGAGAAAATAAAATATAGAAAATAGAATTAAAGCACCTTTTTAAACTGAAAGGGAGGAAGTGAAGCAACCCCAATCAGGGAGATGGCTATTGCAGCTAGCTGGAAGCCATAAGTTCCACCTGATAATAATCATATGCTCGTGACGCACCCGCAAAGCTATATAACCGGGTGAAAGCGGTCAGAAGCGGTATTCATTTAGTCAGTCGTTCAGTCGCTCAGTCGGTGGGAAGAAGAGTTCGGGTCAGAGAAGAAGAAAAGAGTCAGAGCGGCTAGAACGTAGTCAGAAGAAGAAAACCAAAGAGATATATAGAGAGAAGAAATTGTTGCTGGTCAGAGTCAGGCCGAGGCTGCCAAAGAAGAAAGAAGAAAGAAGAAGCTCTCTCTCTCTCTTTCTGTTTCTCTCTCTCTCTAAGCTCTAAGAAAGTAAAAGAAAGTGAGGAAGAAAAAGAAGAAAGAAGCTCTATCTCTCTCTTTCTCTCTCTCTAAGCTCTAAAAAGTAAAAGTAAAAAGTAAAGAGTCAGTAGTCAGAAGAAGTAAAGAGTCAGAGAGGTTGCTGAAAGAGCCAGTGTTAGAATTAGAGAGATTGCTAAAGCAGAAGAATAAAAAAACCTTCTTTCATCTTCATTCTGCCTCCGAGTTTTTTCTCCCACAGCGGCGTTGTTGCTCCAAGTCATGAAGCAACAAACGGTGGAATTAAAGCACCTTTTAAACTGAAAGGGAGGAAGTGAAGCAACCCCAATCAGGGAGATGGCTATTGCAGCTAGCTGGAAGCCATAAGTTCCACCTGATAATAATCATATGCTCGTGACGCACCCGCAAAGCTATATAACCGGGTGAAAGCGGTCAGAAGCGGTATTCATTTAGTCAGTCGTTCAGTCGCTCAGTCGGTGGGAAGAAGAGTTCGGGTCAGAGAAGAAGAAAAGAGTCAGAGCGGCTAGAACGTAGTCAGAAGAAGAAAACCAAAGAGATATATAGAGAGAAGAAATTGTTGCTGGTCAGAGTCAGGCCGAGGCTGCCAAAGAAGAAAGAAGAAAGAAGAAGCTCTCTCTCTCTCTTTCTGTTTCTCTCTCTCTCTAAGCTCTAAGAAAGTAAAAGAAAGTGAGGAAGAAAGAAGAAAGAAGCTCTATCTCTCTCTTTCTCTCTCTCTAAGCTCTAAGAAAGTAAAAGTAAAAAGTAAAGAGTCAGTAGTCAGAAGAAGTAAAGAGTCAGAGAGGTTGCTGAAAGAGCCAGTGTTAGAATTAGAGAGATTGCTAAAGCAGAAGAATAAAAAAACCTTCTTTCATCTTCATTCTGCCTCCGAGTTTTTCTCCCACAGCGGCGTTGTTGCTCCAAGTCATGAAGCAACAAACGTGTGCTATTTTTTAAAAAGAAAAAAATGAAGACATAGACCAGAAGCAAATCATTCTGTCACTGGTGTCCAGTGATAGAAAAATCAGTGTGCTGGCCGTACTAGTGCCTACTGTAATCCCAGTGGTAGAGTGCCCCTAGGTTCAATCCCACATACCACAAAAAAAAGAAAAAAAAGAAAAATGTGTGTGATGTTTGGAAGCATCATTCCTATTCAAGAGGAATACAAACAAGGAAACAAGAATATCTCAAAGAGATGAATGAATAAAAATCATACATAAGCCCCACCAACCTGAGTAACCATCCGTAGGAGGAATCAATTTTTTAAATAAATCTGGCTGAAGAGGGCCTAGGGTTATGGCTCAGTGGTAGAGCACTTGCCCAGCACATGTGAGGTGCTGGGTTTGATCCTCAGCACCACATAAAAATAAATAAAATAAAATAAAGGTATTGTGTCCATCTACAACTAAAAAAATATTTTTTTAAAAAAAAATCTGGCTGAAGAATGTGCCCTAACTAGAGATTCCAATAAAATGGATGCAGTCTCTGGGAGGTAGGGTAGAAATGGGATTATGTCTGTAGACACACACACATGCAGTTGGAGAGAACAGTGGTGGCAACTTGGAGCAAACCTGTCAATCATTTTGTATGAAATGATTTCTCAATCAATAGAAACCAACACTGTACTTACTAGAATGTGGATGTCTACAGTTCTTTAATAAATGTTTTAAAAGGGCTCTTTATGCCAGGTGCTGTGGCATTCTCTTGGAATCCCAGTTACTACAGAGGCTGAGACAAGAGGAACTCCTTTTGAAGGCCAGCCTGAGCAAAATCACAGGCCTATCTCACAAAAAGAAGACAGAAAAAAAGAATTATTAAGAATGAAAGAAGGAAGGAAGAAAAGAAGAAAAGTAGTGCCGAGCGTGGTGACGCATGCCTGTAATCCCAGCACTTGGAAGGCAGAGGCAGGAGGTTCACGAGTTCAAAGCCAGCCTCAGCAATGGCGAGGCACTTAGCAACTCAGTGAGACCCTGTCTCTAATAAAATACCAAAAAGGGTTGGGGAGTGGCCCAGTGGTTGAGTGCCCCTGAGTTCAATCCCCAGTACCAAAAAAAAAAAAAAAATTAAAGAAGAAAAGTAGTGCTTTTTATACTTGAGAGCACAGTGGGGAAGACCTACTGTTGTCTTAGGTCCTCTTTTGGCCTCATCAGCCTAAGCCAGTCAAGGCTTTGTCTTCGTGAGTCTATCCCAGCAGGTCTATCGAATGCACCTTTTCCTCTGTATCCCCAATGCTAATGCCTTTATTCACCCAGATTAGTGCAACAGCCTTCTATGGGCAGTGTCTTCCTCTCCCCATGGCTGCCTTGCACATTTGCCAAAATTACCATTCTAAAGCATAAATCTAATTCTGTTCTTCCTTACAATTCCTTTGCAACTCCCAGATGGCTACATAATAAAATCCATCTGACTGCTATGGCAACCCAGGCCTTCCATGAGCTGAACTCAACCAAGCTACCCATCTTCTGGCTAGGATCAATTCACCCTACACTTCACCCACTCAGTCACTTATGCTTCTCCACATGGCCTTCCTTTTCCAAGTCCCCAGGTCTGTGGACACAGTTTTCCCTCAACCTTTTTATTTGCTTTCAATCAACTAAATCAGATTCACTTAGGATGATATTTGGTGGTTAGTATTTTTTTTAAGCTCCCCAGTGATTTGTATGGGCAGGCAAATCTTAAGAACAACTTATCGAATATCTATTAAAGTGCTTCCCTTCCTGTACTCTGTTTATTTAGTGCCTCTCTCTTCTCTCCCAAAAAAACTGAATCGGTCAATGGCAGGGACTTGTTCATTCATTTATTCCTTCATCCAGCAGATATTTATGTGCCTTTTGTGTGGAAAGCATTATTCACTGCTATATCTGCACTCCATTATTTCCTCCTTTCTTTCCACCTCGCATCTAGCCTGGCACAGAATAGAACTTAGTAAAAATGATTCCATTTCACTGAAATCATCACTAAAGTTTTCCAGCTTTTAATCAGTATCTTCAATAGCTTCTTCTTAAAGAGCAATGAGTTAGCAAAGATGGTACACTCTTACTCCTTTTTTTTTTTTAATTACACTAGCTTTATATAATTGAGGCCTAGAAAAGATTCCAGAATCCAGTTGTCCAAAGGATAGAGAACTCTGAGGGTAGAATTTGTTCTAATTGATTTGCCTTATACAACACAAATTATTTTCTTCTTGGTAAATGTAGTGAAATAAAACAATTCCTTCACAGAAGTGTGTATGTATTTGTTAAGATGAGAAAACATGCCAAAAATATGACATGTATTAAATTGCTATACAGTCATTTCAAGGAAACTTTTGTAATGTAATATCTAAATGAAAATTTTCTCAGCCACTACTCTCCTGGGGCTCCCTGTTCTCTGCCAAGCAAATCCAAGTTTTTTTTTTCCCATCCTTTAACAGCTTCCCCCAGGGTCTGCCATTCCTACCCTATCCTTCTTCCTCGGCCCACCTTCTCATTATCCTGAAGACAGACTCTTCTCAATAAAATTTGCTAATCCCCAAATCACAATTTGTTTACTCTTTTTTTTTTTTTTTCTGTCTGTACATTATTCCCATTTCTACTCTCCCACAGAAAGGGAATAGTAAAGCTGATTTTTTTTTTTTCCTAAGCCTTTTTTACTGATAGTTAATTAACTGTGGATTTCACTAGCTCAATCTGTTTCAGGAAACAGAAAAATCAAGAAGGCCAAAAGACTTAAAGTCTCCCTTGATAAGTCTTCATCAACTGGCTAATCAGAAGTCATCTTTGTATTAAGGCTACTAACTCAGCTATAGTATGATTTTGTGCAAGATTTAAATAGGACATGTTTAAATCTTGTTACAGAGAGTATATTCAAAATTATGAACTGAGGTCTATTTGATTCAAAGCTACATGAACTTGAGCACTTTGCTATCATCTACGTTCAGTTACACATATACATGCACACACACAGCATGCACACACATAAACAAGTACACACACTCACACATGCACACATAAGATTCCAAGTCCCATGAGGCTGGAACCACATCACTACCCTTTTCAATTCCCATACCAATTCACACTGAGTTTAGCTTGTATTAATTTTAACAAAGCAAGTTAACACCAAATATTTATTCAAGTTTGTAAACTGGTATACCTAAATTTACTAACCATTTGACCTTACTTAAATAGCTTAATATCGTGTTTTCCCAACTGAAAACTGGATAATAACCTCCACTCATCTCGTAGTGTTGTGTGATATTCAAAGCTCCTGATCCTTGATCACACACACTGTAAAGGGTTATGTGAGGGTGAGAGGGGCTTGAAACTAACAGTCCTCATAAAATGAGATAAAAAGAATGTTTACAGGGATGGACGGATATCAAGGCAGAGTCTGGATTATCTTTTCTAACAAGAGTAGGATTATCTTGTTCTGTTCTTGGCTTTTACTTGGTTTAAAGATAATACTGATCTGACCCTAGGGTTCCATGTATCCTGCTAATTGTTCTTAGGGAAACAGTTAAATGGAAAGTGACAGGATCACTGCTGACATTCAGGACTATGAATGTATGTCCTTGTTGATACAAACAAAAAACAATCAGTCCTCAGAATGAAGCTTAAAGACACAGAAAGCTTCACACTGAACCTGAACCTAAGCCTACCTGTAAGTCCTGAAAGCAGGATAGTCTATCATACAGCTCTGTTTTTCAAACTCTTTTATATTGCAACCCTTTGTTGGGAAGAATATAATAGCTCCCAAAATACATCCTAGTCTTCAGAGCCTGTTAGTGTATTAGGTCACCTGGCAAAGGGGGAAAACAACTGCTAATCCACTTACTTTGAGACAGACTTTCTGGGATCATCTGGATGGACCCAATGGAATCACCAGCTCCATAGAGGAAGAGGAAGTAAGAAGAGGTCAGAACAATGCAATCGAGAAAGACTCAGTGATCATCACTGGCTTTGAAGGTGGAGGAAGAAGTCACAAGCCAGGGAATGCAGCAGGCTCCAGAAACTGAAAAAGACTTCTCCCTAGAGCCTCCAGATAAATGCAGCAGCTGACTTCTTGGTTTTAGTTCAGCAAGATCCATGTTTGTGTTTCAATTTGGAGAACTATGAGGTAATACATCTGTGTTGTTCTAAGCATGTGTTTGGCGATTTGTTCCAGTAATAATAGGAAACCAATAATGACCCCTATTCGAACATATTAATGCAGCAAACATACATGAAATAACATTTACCTTACTGCGTGGCACGCTCTTTAATATTTTCTATATGATTCCAGTTTGTTTCATTTTATAAAAAGGAAATGCTGGCAATTTGATTGCATGACCCACCAAGGGGTTCACAGCACCCTGGTTTGGAAAACGCTGCCCTAGAGGATATAAGCAAAGATTGCTCTGGTGTGTTTTAAGTACTGGTAACAGAGGAAATTGGTTATAATGTTAGCGAAATCATCAGAATGGCTGCTACAATCATGCTCAAGGGATGGGTGAATTTTAAAATGACAGCATTTTCTGGCTCTGAAAACTCTCTTTGTTTGCACACCACACTCACATGTGAGGGCCAACAGAAGACAAGAGCCAGTAAAACAGCCTAGAGAACAGCTGAAGAGGCAGGTGCTCGTGACAGTCACTCAGCCTCTGATTTGGGGCTTGGTGTAATGTTCAAGCTAAGAGCCAAGTAAACCAGGAGGCCAGCTATTTGAGAATCAGCACCTTAATAACCAGCTACCACCTACCAGCTCCCAAACCCTGGGGATGCACAGGAAATCAAAACACCATGCTGACAAAACTGGAGGTACTGGTCCAGGACAGTGTGACAGTGTGACATCAGTTCTCATTAACAATCATTCACAGCTCTGATTTCATCACAGTGCCTGTGGCACTGTAAGTTACACAATTTCACTGTTGAAATTAAATTCTTAGTATTCTTAACACAACATAGACTTAGCACTTTCTGAAATGATATAAACTTTGAATCTTAGACATTATGTCAATTTGGAGTGTTATTTATACTCTATAAGTCTTAATCCCACTAACGTTAAAATGGAGACAAATTTTTCCTCAAAAGGTTAAAAGTGATACATAACAAAGCCCCAGGTGCATGGTGCAGGCCCACTCAGTGCCAATTATTTGTCATTATTACATTCACTTATTCATTCTTACTGAATTAATCTATTCCTGGATTACTGAGGATTTGTATTGTGTACCACACTCGCAGATGAAAGGAGGTTCAGAGAAATGTGTTAGCTTTCTCTCTCTCTCTTTTTTTTCTTTTTTTTCTTTTTTTTTTTTTTTTTTTTTTTTTTTTTTTTGTACAAGGGACTGAACCCAGAGGCACTTAACCACAAAGCCACATCCCCAGCCCCTTTTTATTTTTTATTTTGAGACAGGATCTCAATAAGTTGCTAAATACCTTGCTAAATTGCTGAGGCTGGCTTTGAACTTGCAATCTGCCTGCCTCAGCCTCCCCTTTTCTCCATTTTTGAACTGCCATTCTTGATATTGACACCAGATTTCCTGCAGGCAATACACAACGGGACAGTTCATAACATCTACAGTGTTCTGAGTGACTCCTTACAGCTCATACATATACTGGCAAGCCTCGAACTACAGTTAACTTCCAGGACCTAAAATAAGTAACCAATAAATCACTTATCTTCACCCAACAAGCACATGATGGGACTATCTTCTCTCTGCTAAAGTTGTCTGATAATACCTGGCTCTTGATTGCTTCTAAAGTCTCCAACATCTATAAAAGTACATAGATGCTCAGTAAATATATGTGAATGAACAAATTAATGATCAAACAGATACAGAGATAAGCTGAGTTGACCTTGCCACATCTTCTAGATCAGGTTTTCTCAGCCTTGGCACTATTAATATTTTGGGTGTAATATGGCTCTGTTGTGAGGATTCTCCCTAACCTCTTCTACTAGATACTAAATGTCCCCTAGGTGGGCAAAATTTCCCCAGGTTGAGAACCACTGCTCTAAAACAAAGATCTTCAACTTTGATGCATATTAAAATCACTTAGGCCAACTTTGAACAACTCTATGATTAGGCTACACCTCAAAACAACTAACCCTCTAACTTAGAGTGGCATCTAGTTATTTAGATGATGTTTCATGAAGTTCCCAGGTGATCTGAATGTTTAATCCAACATTGACGGCCATTTCTCTACAAACCTGAGTAGCATTTAGGCATGCTACTGAAAGTGTGGTCATGGAACAGCAGCTGGGTGTCACCAGGGAGCTTTTCAGAAATGCAGAATCTCAGAGCCTGCCCCAGACCTACTGTTTCAGTCAAGGCGCAGGCAGAAGAAAGAAACCACATCAGTTATGTGAAGAGTGAAAAAATAATATGAAGAATTGTTAGGGGCTGTGTTTTAGTCATCTTTTTGTGTCCCTATGACCAATATAACTGACAAGAACACTGTGTGTGTGTGTGTGGGGGGGGGTGTTGACCTATAATTTCAGAGGTCTCAGTCCCTAGACAGCCAACTCCATTGCTCTGGACTTGAGGAGAGGTAGAACATCACAGCAAAGGACATGGTGGAGGAAAGCAGCTCAGAACACGGCAACCAGGAGGCAAATAGAGAGCCCTGCCCACCAAAGACAAAATGTAAACCCCAAAGCTTCACCTCCAGTGACATATTTCCTCTAGTCACACCCTATCTATCTTCAGGTACCACCCAATTAATCCACACAAGTGGATTAATTCACTGATTTGTTAAAGTTCTCATAATCTAATCATTTAGCCTCTGAACATTCTTGTGTCTCACACATGAGATTTTGGGGGAATACCTCATACTAAACCATAACAGGCTGGTTATGTTGCTCAGTGGTAAAGGGCTGTGTGACACCTTGGATTCGATCCCCAGCACCAAAAGAAAGAAATTGTTAGCTAGGTGTAAAATTCTTAACTAAGTAAAAATAAAAATAAAACTCTAATATATTACAGAGAAATATACTACTACTGTAGAAATCAGCTACCGACTATAGGGTTAGGGGAACAAAGGAAGGAAGTTGGAATCCCTGAGAAGTGGTAGTTTCTTGGCCAGCACTGTGGTCTCTGAGAGGCATAATGAAATTTATTGTGAGTGTGTGAGGAAAACTAAAAACCGGAAGATGCTACCACAGGAAGGAATTGCTGATGCTGGACAGAAGGGGCACTGCTGGGGTTAGGCCCACAGGAGCAGCAGGCAGACAGCTGCCTCCCTGTTCCTCTGGCTCCACAGTCTCTCTAGCAGCCCCTACTAAAATAACTCAGCACAGAACCAGCTGGAAAGCAGAAATGCCATTTGCAGAGTCTAGTCCCAGCAAGACAATGGCAAACCTTAAAGGGCAGGTCTGGAGTTGAGAGACAATAGCTAAATAAAAGGCACAACTACTGAACCAGAATCTGCATTTTAACTAGATTCCCAGGGGATTTCCAGGCACATTACAGTGTAAGAGCCCGGCTTCAGAGGATGCCTCACTATCCTGATTTCTGACCAAGTTACCTCAATTTAATCAGTAGGTTGGCAGAGTTCTCTACTTTAAAATATTCACAGTTCATTTCCTAAAGTCAATGATATAAACCATTACTTTATTGTGGTTTATCATCTTACATTTAAAGAAATTTTTCAATGAAAGAATAAATTTAGTCCATGTGTGTATTCAAAGCTAAGTATGCCTTTGCTTTCTCCCTTTTATTTAAAACTATTCCACACAAAAATGTCCTTTTCTTATTTCTTCTTTAAATGCTGAATAAAATTCAAAAACTTCAGTTGTATAGTTAATATCAACAAAACAGGGAGCCACCCTAAGGAAGTCTGGATCCTTTAACTCACCAGGGGACTGGTAAGCCTAAGCATGACTTCTTTCCCTTGCAGGCGCCCCTGCCTTCTCACAAGACACCCTGTTAGCCAGAGATTGAAGAATCTCACTGTAACAGGCATCTGGCAGATGTGCCTGCTTCACCACAAGGGATGTAAGCTGTGAGGATATAGCAGCTCAGTGCCAACACATGGACACAGCTGAAGAAAATAACTGGCCAGTGCAAGCCCCCCCCAGGCCCAGCAGGCTCTCCTTTGAAATAGCTATACAAAGGAATTTCAGGGCCAGGGGTGTGTGTGTGTGTGTGTGTGTGTGTGTGTGTGTGTTGGGGGGGTGTCTATCTGTGGATGTTCCTGGTACACTTCTGCCACCTAGTGGGAAAACTCTAATACTTATGTATAGCCTGTAATTAAGTCAAGCTTTCTGAATGTATTCAAAGCTTTAGCATAATTATTTCTGAAAATTACCAATCTTTTTAACAAATGTGCTAAAACTTCATGTAAGATGGTATATATTCATATGTGCAGCTTATTGTGAAATGTATATATATATATAAACATATACACACATATATCTATCAATTTTATGTGATTGGAAATTTATGTTTTAATAATGAGAACACAGCTCATATCAAAGTGTGTGTGAAAACAAAGTGACCTTTGGGCAAATCTGAAGAGATTCTGCATAGTTTAAATACACACTAAGGGGAATTGGATTGTATTGAACCTATAGTTAAAGAAGAAATTTCCATATGTGTGCATGTTCGATTTTCAGTTCCAAACATAGTATGAATTCTCTTTCAACTTTTACGTGAAGTTAAAAAAATAAGTAGCATAAAATGTGTCAATGATTTTTTTTTTTTTTTTTTTTTTTTTTTTTTTTGTGGTACCGGGGATTGAACTCAGGGGTGTTCGACCACTGGGTCATATCCCCAGCCCTTTTTTGTATTTTATTTAGAGACAGGGTCTCACTGAGTTGCTAAGTGCCTCGCCATTGCTGAGGCTGGCTTTGAACTCGCGATCCTCCTGCCTCAGCCTCCCAAAGTGCTGGGATTACAGGCGTGCGCCACCGCGCCCGGCTGTCAATGATTTTGATTCAAATTTTCCCATTTGTATTACAGGCATGACAAACTGATTTTATAAAATTGCTTTCATATATATGTGTGTATATATATATATATATATATACACACACACATATATATGTACAATATATATAAAGTTAATTTCCTTTAAAACTTCTGTGAAATATGACATTTTGGAATTCTTTCATTTGAATGTGGGTGAGTAACCTGATTGATAAATATGCTGATAAAAATATGTGGCATTCTTAACACAATGAAAAAAGATGTAAACTCATAATAACCATACATTTACCATATAGAAACTAGAAAGAACAGTTGGTAACCCATATTAACAGTCAAATTAAATATTAAAAGAAGTTTTTAAAGGGTTCAACCACCTTATAAATTATATTATTAGTTTATGTCCAATGAAATAAAATATGAGACAATAGATAAAAACTCCTTTGACATTCTTATTTCCTTAGGCAGCTCTGAGTCAGTTGCTATAAAAGCATCTTATCGAAATCTTGCCTATGATTTAAAATGTTTAAGTTGGAAAAATCTAAGAATCATTTAAAAAAATTAAAAAGATCAACATGGTGAAAGCTAATGATGCATTACATTTGAAAATTAATTAAAATAAGTTTTAAAAAGTAACATGACAATTTCCAAATAGTTGGCTAATTATACAAAATGCAGAAGCCAAGAAAAAAACTTATGAAAGGTGGAAAAGTTTCTGTTGTGTTCAGTTTCAACTGAACCTAAACCATAGCAGCTGAGATGCTGGCTCCTTTAGGAATTTATCCTGGCTCAGTGCAAAGTGCATATGGTAAAAACTGCATGTGGGTAAATCAAACTCAATTAAAATAAAACTAGAATTTTGATTTGAAATGGCAATTTAGTTATACCAAAGCTAGATCCATGTTGGTAAGCTACTTTACCAATCACAATCATACCAAACTTCTATTATCACTTTATTAAACTAAATAGGGCTATTGCTTACAATTATACTTTGATTCTTAATCATACAAGAAAAGGTAATTGAATAAAGTAACAGATCTCTGTCCTGTCTGTGAATTTATTGCAATGTGTAAGGACTTTACTTTGCCCTTACAGTCAAAATTAAAACTCAATCAGTAGATTCCACAAAACAAGAACTTCTAAAAAGGTTAAAAAATACATAATGTTTAAAAATTCTATAATGTATCTTCAATTGAAATGTAATCTTATATTCTTGCATTTTATTTTATTTTGTGGTGCTGGAATTGAACACAAGGGCACTGAACCATATCCCAGACCTGTTTGTTTTGCTAGACAGGGTTTTGCTAAATTGCTGAGGTTGGCCTTGAACTTGCAATCCTCCTGCTTCAGCCTCCCTAGTGGCTGGGATTATAGGAGTGCACCACTGCACCCAATATTCTTGTTTTTTCCATTATAAATATTTTAATAAATATTTTAGGTTTTATAGGAAATTGAGTAGAGATAACAGAGCATTCCCATCTATCACCTTCTCTTCCCTCCCAACACACACACTTTCCCGTTACTGTCATCTTGCATTAGTGTCATGAATTTGTTACAATTCATGAGTTATTGATGTATTAATATTAACTAAAGTCCATAGTTTACATTAAGGTTCACTCTTAGTGTACATTCCATGGGTTCTGATAAACAGATGACATGTATCCACCATTACTGTATTACACAGATGAGTTTCTGCACTAAAAATCTGTGTGTTCCACCTATTTGTTCCTCCCTCTCTCTTGGGAAACAAAAATGACTTATCTTTTTACTGTCTCCTTAGTTTTTCCTTTTTCAGAACGGCATATAATATGCAATCATACCATGTATAGCTTTTTCAGATTGGCTTCTTTCACTGAGCAATATGCATTTAAGGTTTATCTGTCTTTTCATGGTTTGATATTTCCTTTCCTTTTTATCACTAAATAATACTTCATTGTATGAACTTACCTCAGTTTTGTTTTTCATTCACCTATTGCATTTTTTTCACCTTCATCAACCATGAAGTGTGTGTGTGTGTGTGTGTGTGTGTGTGTGTTTATATGAATGGTATTGTGTTTTCAACTTCAATTTCCAATTGTTCACTGCTGGTATACAGGAAAACAATTGAGTTTTTACATTTAACCTCATATCCTGCAACCTTGCTATAATTGCTCAATAGTTCCAGAAATTTTTGTTGATCTTTTAGGATATTCTACATTTAATCATGTCATCTGCAAATAAAGACAGTTGTACTTCCCACTTGGTACACCCTTGGTTTCCTTTTCTTCTCTTATTGGATTAACTAGGACTTAACTGTACAATATTTAACAGGAGTAGTGAGAGGGGAAATCCTTTCTTTGTTCCCAATCTTAATGAGAAAGCATCTAGTTTCTCACCTTAAGTATGATGTTGGTTATAGGATTCTTGTACATGTTCTTTACCAAGAGGAGGAAGTTTCTTTCTATTCTTACTTTGCTAAGGTCTTGATTAATTTTAACATAAGTGTTAGTAGATTTCAACACTAAGCTAAAGAAAATCTGTCTTAAAATATAGTGGGTAATATCTCATATTTTCTTGTCTAGTTTAAAACTTCTATGTAATGGTATGTCAAATATATATATATATATCTTTAAAATGAAGATAAGAAATGGCCAATCCAATAACTTCCAATAAATGTTGTTAAATAACAATAGCATTTTTGAGTCTTTAATAAAAACTGTATCTAGGCAAAATAACCCTCCAATCTTCCTGATCACAATCACTTCTTTAAGTATTATATATACTAATAATTTTAAAATTTGATCCATGATACTTATCTATGTCTCTAATTACCTCAATACATAGAATGATATTTTAAGAGTGTTATGTTTCCTCTCATTCTTTCTTAATACACGCATAGTTAACATGTATGATAAACACACAAAGGCAGCTTTGTAATTTGTTTCATTGTCTCTGGATTGTTGACAGATATATACTGTGCATTATGCCAAGCTTCTCCCTGAGACACTATTTATATTGTGTCTGCATGATGGTGAACCAACATTTGAGAAGGATATACCAACCCATGGATGGTGGGATGGGAAGACTTCATGCAAAATTCTTCTGATACCAACCACCAAAAAGAGTTCTCAGGAACAAGAGACGCTTACATTTTGTCCCTAGGAAAGGAACCATAAGTGTCCACAGAACACAAGAAATGCTTAACATCAGGCACTAAACATATGAACGAGATTACAGGAATGGAAATATGGCATGTCACGATGTTTATAAGGGGTTGGAGTCTTTAACCTCCCTGTACCCAGGATGGACCTCTTTTGTCCAGCAAAAGAGACCAGAGAGGTCTTCCCCAATGAAGAGGCTAGATTGGGAAAGCGAAGGCCGCCGATATTCCCTCTCCCCGACCTTTAGAAGGCCCAGGAACATACCAGGGAGTCCAGTCGGTGGGTGCAGGAGCTCGTTTATTGAAAAGGTGGACAATGCTTTATAATGGGCCATAGCCAATCAGTGACCAGCAGGGCGGTTCTGGTTCTCACAGCCACACCCCCTGCTTAGCCTAGGTCAGGTAACAAGGCGTGGTAATGTGGCAAGCAGCCAGAAAGCCAGAGCCTTTCCATCCCCTAGGCAGACAGTGTAAGTTCCCGACAATGGCATGCTTTTACTGGAGTAAAGATGGACTTCCAAAATGATTTACTGTCTTTAAAAGTATGAGTTTTCTTGATTCATTGATTGTTTTTGTTTTGTTTTGGGTTTTGGTTTTTGTGTTTTGTTTTTTTTAACTGGGGATTGAGCCCAGGAGTGCTCTACTACTGAACTACATCCTCAGTCCTTTATATTGTTTATTTGGAGACAGGGACTCTTTAAGTTGTGGAGGCTAGACTCAAACTTACTATCCTTCTGCTGAGCCCACCAAGTCTCTGGGATTATAGGTATGTGACACCTGTGACACTGTGCCCAGTTGTCCTTCCTTATCAATGACATATCTAGCAACCTGAGGAAGGCTTCACCAAGGCTACTATTACTCATGAGCTGTCTGAATCATCTTCAGATGTTTACCTACTTCTTGAATGTCGAAAATCAGCAGAACTCTTTCTATAGCTCTATAATAATAGCCCACTGCTCTATTGAATGCTGATCTCCTGAAGAGATTCAATACGGAACTCAAATATTTCCTTATTTTTAAAGACAGGGGCATTAAAGAAAGGCCAAAATAACAAAATATTTCAATAGAAGATTGACTGAAGACAGATCAAGTTACCATGAACTTGAGTTATGCAGAAGGAACAAAACACTGGACAAGTGTTAACTAGTTTCTGTCATTCCTTGTTCTTCAAAGCCCCCTAGGAAAATTTCCCCCAAATCCTGCATATCTATATCAGAATTTCCTTCTAATTACTTCATTGTTTTGTTTTGGTTTTTTTTCTTTGGTTCAAGTCAGGTGAAACTTGAGATTACTTTTAAAATTTGATCAGTTGCCATCTGTCCTTACAAAGATAGGCAGGTCCCTGTGTGTGAGCCAATATATATATATATTGCTTAATATTCTATCATACTGGGAAATAATTCCAAGCTAGGAAAAGAGTAGTTGAGAATAGTTAAGAATATTTACTATGCTCTTTCACCAATTGTAATTTCTTTTTATTAGACTTTATAGGGAACTGTTATAACTCTGGTGAAAGAAAGCTTGTTTTTTTAATTCGTGGCAATCTGAAAATTAAAATCCATAAAAAACAAGCATGATTTATAATGATAATAAACTGAAATGTTGAAAAGTAGAAATAAGTATACGAAGAGCTCTTGAAAGGTCACTGTGGACTCATGACATGTAAATGCTAATATGATAGAATGTGCCCTTCAAACAGTTGAAAATGATATTACAATTAGTATTTGAAAGCTGAGAGCCTTCTATCATGCTATTCTGTGGCTAGGGCCTTAATTCTGCACTGTTTATTCCTTATGGGTGCAAATATATCCAGACCTGAAGAAAGGGCATCTGTCAGATGAGGGGACCCTGATATAGAGTCAGAATATCTGGCTCTGACAATCAAAAGTTGTTTTTGTCATTTTTCTCATTAGCACTTGAAACCTTCTTCAGGACTAATCTATGAAAGGCAACAAAACAAATTTCAATATATTTTTAATTTAACTAATATTATCTTTTCTGACCACAACATAATAAAACTAGACATCAGTAACAAAAAAAAAAAAAAAAGGCTTTGGATATATACATTTTACATATATATATATATATGTTTAACAGTTTACTTTTAAATAATGGATCAAGGAAATTTAAAAAGTTCTTGAAACAAATGAAAATGAAGACCCAACATACCAAAACTTACGAAATACAGCAAAAACAGTACCAAGAAGGAAGTTTATAGCTTTCAATTCCTATATCCAAAATAAAAGCAGAAAGATTTCAAATAAACAACTTATCACTACATACCAAAGAACTAAAAAATAAATAAATAATCTAAATTAGTTAAAGGAAAGAAACAGTATTGGAGAAGAGTTAAATGAAAGAGAGAATAAAAAGAAGACAATGGAGTTGGGGGGGGTTGGTGGTAAAGATGGTAGATTAGCATGAGGCAGTATTTCCATTAGCTTGGCTACTCAGAACTCAAACGGGGGAATACCACATCTCCCCAAGGCTTGGAGTGACAATTCCTGAGACTGGAGGGGCAGTTTGCCCTAGCTGAACCAGAGATTGTTTGATTCACTGATTGGATATAAGAAAAACCTCTCCACCTGACTTTATCAATCATCCACAATCCAGGAGCGGTCTTGGGACTGCGGCATGGTGGAGCCTGTGGAAACTAGAAACCCAGACCTGTGAGTCTGCCCCTGTCTGAGCCTAGAAAACCTGTGGAAAGTCAGAAACTGGCAGCTTTTCACCAGGGGGAACACAGGGCTCTCTTTCCCCACCTCCTGGCAGCTTGTGGGAACTGACAGAGCCACTATGGTGAGTCAGAAGGCTGGAAGAGAGGGCTTGAGGGCATTTGCTCTCAGCTTGCCCAGCCAGACAGGTTGGGCACTCACGGGTCCCAGGTCCCACATGGGCTGGCACTCTCCAGGTCCCAGAATCAGCCTGGTCCCCTACTCCCTCCCCAGCCTGTCATTCACCTATCCCTGGCAACTGACAGGTCCAACATCAGTCCAGCACCCAAGAGTGCCCTCCAGCTCCGCAGTCCCCAGTCTCCCAACCCCTCCCTGGCCCCCAATCTGGCCCATTGCTCCAAGACTAGGACCATAGCTCTGCATGTCAGGTGCTACTTCACCACCAGACCTGCGTGGCCCAGCATGCAGCTTCATGGCCAGCTGCAGGTCCTGGTACCCAGCCTTAAGCCACTAGCACAGAACAGCTGAGCCCCCTACAAGGCCTGAGCACCAATTTGCCCCACAAACTGATTAGATGCCACACCTGCATGGTCCAGCACACAGCTTTGCCACCAGCCCTCAGGATCTAGTTCCAGGCTCTGAACCACCTGCCACCCAAACATGTCCAGCTGCTTTGCCCCTAGCCTTCTTCTTTAGCATGCCACTTCACCTCCAGGCCTGCAGCCCAGCCCACACTAATCTCCCAAGAAGGAAAATTAGGAAGTCTTAAACAACCTACAACACTGCAAGCAACATAATAAAAGGAAGGATACACAACCCACAGCCCATACGCACAAGCATAGATTATACCTCAAGAAGAAATGGAAAGAAAACGAAGTGGACACAGTCGGTAAACACATACACACACTATTTGTCTACCATAGTGGATACGACTTCTTAATTTCTTAATATTTCAGCAAGATTTTTCATTGATGTTGTTGTTGTTGTTGTAGCTTGTTTGTTGTGGCCACAGTTCTGTTTTGCTTTTTGCTTTTTGACTTTGGGTTTCCATATTGGATTTTTGCTTTATTTGAATGTGTACTGATGGATTCAAGGACATATTCATATTTGTTTCTCTTTCCTCATTTCTAGCCTTGTTTTTCTTTTTTCTTCTTTCTCTTCTGGTTCTTTTTTTCATTTTTTTTTTCCTTGTTGTTTTAGTTTTTTGTTTTGTTTTGTTTCGGGGATTTTTTTTTTTTTGAAGGGGTTATTTTCCCATGCTCTGTATTTTGAGAGTTAGGGTTTGTGATTAGTTTATTTTTTTATTTTTTTTTTCAAAGCTTATACGTATTTATTTTAAATTATGGGTTTTTTTTAATTATTTTTTATTCTAAGATGTTATAAATGACTCTCACTACTTAATCTCCCTTTTCTCTCTCTCTCTCTCTCTCTCTCTCTCTCTCTCTCTCTCTTTCTCACTTCTCTATTACTGACACTCAGTAATAGACACTTACTTACTGACACTCACTCTCTCTCTCCTCCTCTATATTCTTCTATTTTTTTGTACCATTTCAAACTAACAACATATCCTAAGTTACCACTGCCTTGAGTTTAGCATAGTTAGCTTTTACAATGTTGAGGTATGTTCCTACTATCCCTAGCTTTTCTAGTGTTTTGAACATGAATGGAGGCTGAATTTTGTCAAGTGCTTTTTTGCATCTATTGAGATAATCATGTGCTTCTTGTCTTTAAGTCTGTTGATGTGATGAATTATATTTATTGATTTCTGTATGTTGAACCATCCCTGGGATGAACCCCACTTGATCGTGGTGCACTATTTTTAATGTTTTTGTATGCAATTTACTAGTATTTTATAAGAATTTTTGCATCTATGTTCATCAGAGATAGTGGTCTGAGGTTTAGAAGAAAGAATTTTGAAAGTGTTCACCAGGAAGAAATGATAAGTGAGAAGATAGATATGTTTAACCTGATTTGAACATTGCAGGATGTGTACATATACCAAAACACTACATGATACTCCATTAATGTGTATAATTTATGTTTTTATGCATTAGTTAAAATTAAATTTGTGGGACTAAGGGTGTATCTCAGTCATAGAGCACTTGCCTAGCATACATGAGGTCCTGGGTTCCATTCCCAGCACCACTAATAATAACAATAATAATTAGATAAATTTAAGGTTGGGGATATAGCTCAATGGTAGAGCACCTGCCTAGCATGTATGAGTTCCTGGGTTTAATCCCAAGCACTGAAAAAAAAAAATACACACACACACACAAAAGAATAATAATAATAATAATGAAAGCAAAATTATGCTAGTTTGAGAATACTTAGTTTTTTTCCCTAAGGTTCAATATTTTTTCATAAAAGTAATGTAGATGCCAAAAGAAAAGAGAGTGGGGAGTTACACACAGTTGTCACCAAGCAAATAGAGTTGAAGGAGCTAAGTGAGGGGAATACTTAGAAGCTTAGTTCACTAGAACAACAATGGCAACTACAAGTACTGTAAATCAACAGGTTTGCAGATATGTTGTAATTTAAGTAAATCTGTTGGTAGAAAACAGATTTGAGACATATTTGACTGACAGAATCAATAGAATTTGGCTTTGAATGGAATGAATTTGGGAGGTATTGGATGTCATTCTCAGATTTCTTTCTGGGGTAACTGCAAACTAGGGATGTGTTTAGCTGAGGTGCTGAGCACAGGAATTTCACAGTAGAGTATGGGGAGAGATGGAAGTTATGAGCAGTTACCTATGCTGTGACTATAGAAAACCTATGCATGTAACTGGAAGATAGATATATGGCCTGACAATGGAAGAAAATATATCTGACAATAATATTAGAGATTGGAGGGATACCACCCCACACCTAACCCTAAGGTCTAGAGGATTGATGGAGATATATTAAAGGTAAACCATTTTTAAGACAAGAGAGCAGGAGTCTTCAGAGCAACATAGTTGAGAACATGGGAAGATCACTATCATTAGAACTCTTGCTCAACAGAGCTATAAACATACTTCTATCTCCACCAGAATCAACAGCAGAGTCCTAACCCCTTCTTCTTTCCTCCATTTGGAGTTATTTGGCATAATTTTTATTCAATTGAAAATGATCTCTTCTTATAAATGCTGCATCTTAGAATTTGAAGTGTCCTTAAAAGTCTTATAATTCCTTGAAAGAACTTGTATGCAAAGTCATATCATCCAAATATGTATTTCTACACCATCACAATTAACAGAATCAAATAATCTTTTTATTTGTCACTTGCAACAAAAATCTCATCTTTTGTAATATAAGGGAGGGGAGCCTCCAATCAGGAAGTCAGGAAACTTAACTTCTTATGTCTGAGCCGGAACTTTCTAGCTCTGTGATCTTTACCAATATTTACTCCAGAGACCTCAGCACCTACATGTGGAGCTGAATTTGATCATTTCCTATATTTTACCCAGCTAAGTCCTATCAGTCTGTGAATGGAAACTTCCTATTTTGAAACCATGGCCTAATAGGGAATTTCAACTTGATGAATTTTTAAATACTAAATTTAACTTTGAAAATTTGATTTTACTTGTTCCTCCAAATATTTTAGTTAGCTTGTACCTTTATGAATAAAATACTGTGACTTAAATTTACTTTGAAGATAAAAACTAGCTCTGGTTCATGGTAATTAAAGGTGTCAGAAAGAAGCAACTGTTGGTAAATGATATCTGAGTTTACAATGGTGAAATCATGCTCCAGCCCAGCTGATAGAGACAGTGTGCACTTTTATTGAAATAGGTTGATATTTAATATATTTACTTCATAGTCTTATATGAAAATGTGGCATTTTAATGACCAAAAGAAATATTTCACACTTTACGAAGCTATGTGCTATACTGCTCCATATTTTTGCTCAATCTTCCCTTTTCATCCACATTTTATTTCCCAATTTAAATCCTGGCTTCACTCAATTGTTATCATGGGAAATTTCCCCCAGAAAATCCTCTAATCCTAGAAACTCTCTATGCTCCTTCTAAAACTGGTTATGTATGTCTTACCTCAACATTATTTAACATTTTCCAAAAGTAAATTATAGAACTTGGACATTTTACTCATATTTCCTTTGTGATTCAGAGCTCCTCTTCCTGTCCCTAAAGAAAAATGCAAATACTATTTTAACTCTACATGCCATCTCTCACAGTTCCACTTTGTAAGCTGTTTTCCTCAAATATGAATTGAAGTAATAGGAAAATTAAACAAGGCTGGCTGGCTTAGTATTTTCTAAATTTAGTTGCTATGTTTTTCTGTCAGTACAAAATTCCACACAAGGTAAAGAAAAGAGCATAAATGTCAGAAAGATTATGGACCAGCCAAAATGTGCAGGAAGCCAACATGAATATGAGGAAATTCATTAATAAATCTGTTCGACTATGTTTATAAATGTACAGATAAAGGATATGATTCTGGGCTTTGCTTTAGAATAATCAGGGTACACAGAAAGGTGGAGATAGAAAGTGGAGAGTGAAGGACAGATTAAAACAAGGCAGCCTCAGGATGACAGTTTAAGCTCAGTGAGGGTACCCAGGGTTTGCTATGTGATCCTCTTTACTTTGGGATATGTTTAGTTTTGGGGCCTGAGATGAGGTGAACATCATGGGGCAAGGATATAGTGGAGGAAAACTGCTCAGCTGATGGCAGCTAGGAAGTAGAAAGAGAGAGGAAGCAGTCAGGGACAAGACATTGTCTCCAAGGACATGCCCTCAGTGACCTACTTCCTCCGACCATGTCCCACCTGTCTACAGTTTCTATCACCTCCAAACCTTGCTGTATTGGAGACCAAAACTTTCATACATGAGACTTTAGGGTGCATTACAGATCCAACCCATAACACATGACTTCACTTTTATAAGGCATCTAAAACAGTCAAAGGAGATCTCACATGGTGGGCTAGAGGGAGGCTGCATTCTGTGTCTCTCCATGACCTTGGATTCGAGTAGTGGGAATACTGTTTCTCTGCAAGTTATTAGAGGACCCCCAACAGCTGCTCCCACACAGGAATCCCACCACTGTGCCTGCGCAGGTCTCGAGGCCTCAGTGTCAGTGCATAACCTGGCCACTCGTCCACATAGGACACCCAGCCACTGCCAACATGCAGGAACTCTGACTGCTACTCCTGTGTGGACCCCCACCTACCAATGTGGGGCTCCCCAAGTCGCCTCCATCGTGGGATACTGCAACCACAGCCATAGTCCCCTACATGTGGTAGCCTGCACCTGGGGACACTGGAGAGGGAATGGAGACAGCCTCCAGCCACAACACTGCATGCTACAGAGCTGCATCTCTGAACACACTGCCCAACACCACCACCCGGCCCCACCCAACCCAACACCGCATCTCTCAAAGCAGCCACCTCCATCTTGGGAAACCTTTGTCACCATCTTTAGTTGGGGCAACTCCCAGCTTGGGACACTGGCTGGGGCCTAGAAGCAACATCAATTTACCTATAATCCCCAACTCTCCCCTCTCCCCTTCAGCCACTAACCTGGCACAGGGCTTGCAGCTACACAGTCAGTCTGTACCTTGCAAAGCCTGGTCTTGAACTGCCTAATACAAAGCAGCTGTCATGACAGGTGCGCAGCCCCCAGAGAGAGGTTCCAGATTGGGAAGTAGAAAGAGAGGGGGTGAGTGAGATACAGTTTAGAGACTAAATTAGAGACCAGGAGTGGCAAGGTCTACAGGAGATATAAGGAGATAAGACCAGGTGCCCACATCACACAAGTGGGACCCAATGGAGATCCTTGGGGTGCAGTCTCCCATCAGGGACTGGCAAGTGCTATACCCCACCTCCAGGAGCTTCACCCCCAAGACAACCCTCCCACCCTAATAACCTTCACCATCCTGAGGGTGGAGATACTAGCAAACAACAGACAACCCCACCTATTGGATGAGAAGGGAAGCAGAAAAGATACTGAACTCCAACTAAAAACATATATCCTTGTATTTTCCTTTGGTATTTTTGCTTGTTTCTCTCGTTTTTTTTTTTTTTTTTTTTTTTTTTCTTCTTCTTCTTCTCTCTCTCTTCTCCTGACCTCACATCCCCAACATTTGTGAAACCAAGTACTTTTCATGGATTAGGCTACTGAGGACTAGGACATCTGAATAGTATATTGCAGTTGTTGTTGTATTTATTCTTTAGTTGTACACAATGCAATGCATTTATGTGTTTACGTGGTATCGCTTTTTTACATTTTCTTTTTCTTAATTTTTATGGTTGTTTTATTTGTGTACTCTATTGTCTTCCCAGTTACTTTTCTCCCCAAAATAACTTTCTCTCTCTTCTCCAGTTACTAGCCAACTTCTTCAGATTCCTCTTTCAAAGGAGATCCTTGGGGTGCAGTCTAATAACTGTGTATCCTCACACCCTGCCTCGTTAACATCTCACCCTACACTCCACTCCTGGTTCTCTCTTTGTCTACCATCAGAAACTGTAGACCCTTTTGCAAACCTACTGTTTATATTGTAGATAATAAGTGAACTCACCATTTCTGTATATTGTGACAAAACTATAAATGTATTAATAGAAGCTATTTGGCTTAAGGTTGTATGTTGTTTGTATTGGGATCTATTAGTATTATTCTCCCCCTTAAAGGAGAGGTATTGGAACCCTGTAGGGTCACTATAAGCCTATAAGGTAAAAACTGTAACACCTTGCATCCACAGTGCTAGAAGGGAAGACGCTTGAACAACATGAAAAAACAAGGGAAGAAAGTGCCCCAAACTAACCAAGATACACATTATTAGAATCCAAGGCCATCACAGCGGAAAAAAAACAACAGAGAAGGAGTTCAGGATGTACATAATTAAAATGTTCTGTGAATTAAACAAGACAGGAATGCCCTCTTTCACCACTTCTATTTAACATAGTTCTTGAAACTCTAGCCAGAGCAATTAGACAAACAAAAGAAATTAAGGGGATATGGATAGGAAAAGAAGAACTCAAACTATCACAATTTGCTTACAACATGATTCTATACCTAGAGGATCCAAAAAATTTCATGAGAAAACTTCTAGAACTAATAAATGAATATAGCGAAGTAGCAGGATGTAAAATCAACACCCATAAATCAAGGCATTTCTGTATATCAGTGACAAATTCTCTGAAAGAAAAACTAGGAAAACTACCCCCATTTACAATAGCCTCAAAAAAATAAAATAAAATAAAATACTTGAGAATCAATTTAATGAAAGAGGTGAAAGACCTCTACAATGAAAACTACAGAACACTAAAGAAAAAAATTAAAGACCTTAGAAGATGGAAAGATCTACCTTGTTCTTGGATAGGCAGAATTAATATTGTCAAAATGTCCTTAATGCCAAAAGCACTATACAGATTTAATGCAATTCCAATAAAAAATCCCAATGACATTCCTCATAGAAAAAGCAATCATGAAATTCATCTGGAAGGGTAAGAGACCCAAAATAGCCAAAGCAATCCTTAGAAAGAAGAGTGAAGTAGGTGGCATCACTATACCAGACCTTAAACTATACTACAGAGCAATAGTAACAAAAATGGCATGGTATTGGCACCAAAATAGACTTGTAGACCAATGGTACAGAATAGAGGACACAGAAACAAACCCACATAAATACAGTTTTCTCACACTAGACAAAGGTGCCAAAAACATATGTTGGAGAAAGATAGCCTCTTCAACAAATGGTGCTGGGAGAACTGGAAATCCATATGCAGCAAATGAAATTAAGCCCCTATCTCTCACCATGCACAAAACTCAAAGTGGATCACAGACCTAGGAATTAGTCCAGAAACCCTGCGCCTAATAGAGGAAAAAGAAGTCCCAAGTCTTCACCACATTGGATTAGGCCCCAACTTCCTTAACAAGACTCCTAACATGCAAGAAATAAAATCAAGAATTAATAAATGGGATATACTTAAAATAAAAAGCTTCTTCTCAGCAAAAGAAATAATAAATGAAGTGAAGAGAGAGCCTACATTTTGGGAGGAAGTTTATGCCATATACATGTCAGATAGAACACTAATCTCCAGGATATATAAAGAACTCAAAAAACTTAACACCAAAGAAACAAACAACCCAATCAATAAATGGGCTAAGGAGCTGAACAGACATTTCTCGGAAGAAGATATACATTTAATCAACAACTATATGAAAAAATGTTCAACATTTCTAGTAATTAGAAAAATGCAAATCAAAAAATAATGCCAATCAGAATGGCAGTTACCAAGAATACAGACAACAGTAAATGTTGATGAGTATGTGGGGGGAAAGGCACACTCATACATTGCTGGTGGGACTGCAAATTGGTGTAGCCAGTATGGAGAGCAGTATGGAGATTCCTTAGGAAACTTGGAATGCAACCACTATTTGACCCAGCTATCCCACGCCTGGGTTTATACCCAAAGGACTTAAAAACAGCATACTACAGTGACACAGCACAATTCACTATAGCTAAACTGTTGAACCAACCTAGATGCCCTTCAATCAATGAATGGATAAAGAAACTGTGGCATATACACAAAATGGAATATTACTCAGCATTAAAAGAGAATAAAATCATGGCAATTGCAGGTAAATGGTTGGAGTTGGAGAATATCATGCTAAGTGAAGTAAGTCAATCCCAAAAAACCAAAGACCAAATGTTTTCTCTGATATGTGGATGCTGATCCATAATGGGGGTGGGGAGAACATGGGAGGAATGGAGGAATGTTAGATAAAACAATGGGAAGGAGGGGAAAGGAGGGGGCATGGGAGTAGGAAAGATGGTGGAATAGATGGACATCATTACCCTAAGTACATGTATGAAGACACGAATGGTGTGACTCTACTTTGTGTACAACCATAGACATGAAAAATTGTGCTCTACGTGTATACTAAGAATTGAAATGCATTCTGCTGTCATGTATAATGAAGTAGAATAAATAAATAAATTTAAATTTTTAAAAAGAGTCAAGTTCATAGAATCAAAGAGTAGAATGGTAGTTGCTGGGAGCTAAGGGAGAAGGAGTGAAAATTTGCTAATCAAAGGACATAAATTTCCACTCAAGCAAAATTAGGCAGTTCTAGATATCTGCTATACAATTCATCTACTGTCAACAATAATGTATTGTACGTTTTAAAATTTGTTCAGAGAATTGACCTCATGTTAAGTATTCGTGCTATAACAAAATAAGTTTTTTTTAAAAAATTCAATAAGATTTAAAATTCAACTTCTCAGTTGCACTAGCCATATCTCATGTGCTCAGTGTGGCTCAATGTGGTTAGTGGGTGCTCTATTGGATATGGGAGGTACAGAACAGTTCCATCATTACAGCAAATTCTATTGGGCAGGCTGGCTACAGATCTGTTGGAGTAGCACTAATTTCCATCATTCCCCTGGGATGTGATATGCATTGTATTTACTATTTTGGCCAGAGGGATGGAAAGGTCACAAGGAATTGCTTATTAATCACAATCTTTTATTATCTTATATAGCATGTCAGTTGTACTTAGAGCTCTTTGAATTCATAATCCTGGGAGCTATTATTCCCTATATGGATTCTTCCACTAGTATAGCACCCCGAATCATGGCTTTTTTAGATCACCCTTGCAACCAACTGTTGCAGGTTGGGTTCTTCAGAAGCAGACTCTGAGATGGCATTTAGTGTAGAGAATGTTAATTAGAGAGATTAGATTATGCCTTTGGATAATATAGGTCCAACATCCCTCAGGCAACCCCACAGGGAGTTCTAGAGCTAAAATGGTCATCACAGTTGCCTTACGGTGGGCTCTAATAGCCGGACCTCTCTATCTTTGCCTCCATCATTAGATGTGTGGTACCTGGGAAGGGCCACAAGCTTGGTCCAGGTAGCTCCTCAGCTGAGGCAATGCCTGGAAAGGCAAACGGCTAAACAATATGTACTGACAGTACTCCTAGCATCAGAGTCAAGAAATCTCTAATGGACATCTGAGTAGCTTATCTCCATGTCCCATCACACCTCTCCTGGGGACATAAGTGCACAAGCACATGTTTTTATCTACAATGTTCACCTTCATTACCTAACACCTAGAATATTACCTAAGGTATAGTAAGCACTAAATAATTTTTAATGTATGGATTGATGACTAGATAGATTAATCAATAACAGAGAAGGAGAACAAAGAATTCATTAAAAGGGAAACTATAAAACTAGTGGTGAATTTTTCCAAGGCAATGGCTGTATCTCACTCTTCTTTATGTCCTGCAGCCTCTGAAAGTCTAAAGTTGATAAAAGTTAATGAATGAATAAAAGGATAGATTCAAGTATCAAAATCCAGGGTCAGTTACTCAGAATATGAACCTGGCACAAAAAGAGCTAGAAAAGAAATACCAAACATTTCTAATGAGAAAGACAGCAAAAAATGGAGGATCTAGAAAACTGAGATAATAAGACCTAATTCCTGTGGATACAGCCTGGCTCACTTTCAACTATGCTGGAAGAGCTGGGAAATATCTTCTGGCCCCACTGAGAAAAGAACTGAAGCAGGGGGTCTCAACCCTGGCTGCAAACAAGACCACAGGGCAGTTTCCAAAAACAGCAATGCTGAAGGCCCCCACAAAATCCCTGAGGTAGAAGAGTTTGAATGTATTTTTAATGCTCCCCAGATGAAGATAATATCCATCCAAGAATGAAAACCACTCTCAAAAAAGGCACAACAGATGCCTGATAAGGAAACAATTCCCTGAAAAGCCCACAAAGTAGGAATAAAAGTCACCACCACTGATCCTGTGCCCATAATTATTTAATAAGATTAGTGTTGACCAGTAATCTCATTTATATGTAGGCATTCTGATGCTGGAAAGGTCTTTGCTTCTATTTTATAAAAATTACTTAAGAGAGGCTATTTACAAATACATGATGGCAGCCAGAATGACTGTGTGACTAGTTAAGTAAGTTTTAACCAAAAGTCTTGCCAGGAAATGCCCAGAGGAGGATCCAGAACAAAAGAAGAGTCATTAATATAGGTATGTTTCAATATTATTAATAAATATGCATATATAATAGTATAACATTCAAGCTATACTATATAAAATATGTCCCATTAACATATATGTTTCCTTCTACTAGAAATCTACTTGGGCCATGAGCATACTTTGATGAATTTTAGTCCCTAGCACAGATGTAACAAATTAACAGATATTTAAATTCACAAAAGCCAGAAATAGTGAACAGATATTCATTTTAAAATACATGACACAAGTTTAGAAATAATGGGCCAGTTTATTTTTAAAACACCATTTCCATAAAGAGAAAATTTCCAAAACTCCAAGTATTAGCCCACCAATCACTAGTCCTACAGAACACAATGATTCTTTTCCTGGCCAAGATGAATGCACAAAGTTGGTGAGTCAAAAGAATAAACCAGAGAATGCAATTCTTGGATTAGTGTGTAGAAACCCATTTCAGGATATGAGTTGCTGCATCGGGACATTTGTTGATAAACGTGTTCCTGATGTGATGAGGAAGCGGCCCAGACCAGAGCCCCAGAGCCCTAGGCAGGGAGTTGTTCAGGCCCCTGCAGTGCCACCCAACTTATGTTACTGCCTGTTCCAGTTCCTCATCAGAGAGACTATGAAAAGGAGGAAGACCACTGAGAAGAATGCTGGTGGAAATCTCTATAATGGGGGGTAAATAAGAATTACAATCCATATTTTTATGAGAGGTGGACCTTGACAAAATAACTTTCCTTTAAATGAATGTGTCATAGAGCTATAGATTTTCAGAACATGGTTACCATCTTTTTTTACTCTGCTGTATAAGATAGTGGCTACTAAGGCTGTTAGAGGTCTATATATATACACACACACACACACACACACACACACACACACCTGTATGCAATGTGTATAAAAATAAATGGTGGTCCACAACATACTGAAACTAAAGGCTTTAACTTCATTATTTATTTATTTTGGTACTGGGGATTGAACTCAGGGTCACTTAACCATTGAGCCACATCCCCAACCCTTTCTATTTTTTGAGACAGGGTCTTGTTAACTTGCTTAGGGCCTTGCTAAGTTGCTGAGGCCAGCTTTGAACTTGTGATCCTCTTGCCTCAGCCTCCCAAGTTTCTGGGGTTACAGATGTGCATCACCATGCCTGTCTTGAAGGCTTAACTTTGAATACTTGCCCTAGAATACCCTCAATTATTGAGTTTTAAAAGAAGCACTTATTAGGACCCATTAAACACTGTGCTGAGCCCTGACATGGTCACTCCCTATGAGGATGGAATGAGGCAGACAGACATGGAACTAGGGTATAGTAGGTCCAAGGGCTGAGGAATGTTCAGGATTCTACGTCAACACAAAGAAGGCAAAGTTAGCCCAAGGCAATATTAGGAAGGCTTCTCAGAGGTGGTGACACTATAACTGAGTCTTGAAAAACTGAGTAGTTACAGGTATTATTCTTACAGAGGGAGGGTAAGAGCTGACAATTTGGAGTAGTGATTTATGGGAAGAGGAAAGAATATAATGAACAGACAACAGAATTGTATGATCAGGAAACAAACCTGAAATATGACATGTGCTACCAAGGTGACAGTAGAAGAGACTGGAAGGAAAGTCAGTGATCAGAGCATGAGGACCCTGTGTGCCTTATTTGGGTTGCTAGGTCCCTTGCAATCAGATGTATCTGCATTGTAGATTGTTCAATCTTGCCGTCATGTGAAAAGCTTTAGTGGGTCAGAAATGGAAGCAGTGAAATGACGTAGAAGGTTAATAATGCAAGTTAGCAGTGCAGAGGTTATGAACTAGAGCAATGGCAGGAGGGAAGGAGAGAAACTGTGATTATTTAGGTGGTGAATTCAATTGAATTTGATGGTTGATTGGATATGGAAAAAGGGATAGAAGAATGAATTGAGACCTACTCCAGATCTCTGACTCAGGCAACTGGGAAGATGTTGGTATTTCTGAATCAGAAAATGGTGAGATCTGTGTGGGAACATGGAATAAGTGAAAACTTGTATGTTCAGATATATGATGTTTGACTTGGAGTATCTGTCATATATGTAGATAGAGACAACTATCTACGTAGAGGTATTTGAATACATGGATTGAAACACAGAAGAGACATCAGGATAGAAATAAGGAAAAATCAAAGCTATTTGGAAAAAATATAAAAATACGAGTATAGTAAAAAGAATATATATATATATATATATATATATATCACAAGATTTATAAGAGAAAGTACATTTGGAGTGAGAATAAAGGACTGCTGACACCACTTGGGACACATCAATGCCACTAAAATGCATGCCATGGAAAGGATGCCCTTGAAGGAACAATGTAGGAGGAGTTAAACCAGAAAAAAAAACAACCAGTAGAAATTGGTGTCACAGAAAATAAGGGAAGAGGGTTTCACAAGGAGGGTATTGTGCACAGTAGCAAAATCACCAGACATGCCAGTAAGGAGGATAAGCATAGAGCCTTCCATAGTAGGAAATCTAGCCATGCAGCATGCATTTAGTTGTTGTGACTACTAAGCCATTCTTGGCAATTCCCCACCAGTTTCTCAGGATCCTTCCAGATGGGGCAGGGGAGGGGGGTGTAGCTTAGAGGCAGCTGGTAAAGAACTAAAGTGGCCAGAGCACAGTGCAGTGGAGTGACCTAGGGCTTCTAAGTCACACAAACCTTGACTTGACTATAGTTCCACTACTTAGAAGGATGGTGTGATGGTTAATCTGAATTGTCAAACTTGATTGGATTAAGAGATACCTAAGACTAAGCGGCTTCTGGGTATGTCAATGAGGGTATTTCTAGGGATGACTGACATGTGGGACAGCAAACTGGGGGGAGAGATATACTCTAAGTGTGTGCAGCACAGGCCAAGAGGTTGGGGGCATTGGATGGAACAAAAGTTGAAAGAACAAGGAAGCAGCAGCAGATACAAGTTCTATTCTTCTTTAAAGTTTCTTGATTACTGCTACAATTACCTGAGGACATCAGACTCCATCTCCATCGCCCTTCCAACATGGACTCTGACCAGCAACTCTCTGGAGTGTTTCCAGATCTTCAGTACTGGACTAGCATGGAATCATTGATCCCTCTTGTTCTGAGGCTCCAGCCTCTTGGACTGAACAGCTACTGGTTCCTCAAACTTTCTAGACTCCATTGTGGAAGCTTCTGGTTGTGTAATATAAGCTAATAAATATATATATATATCCTATTGGTCCTGTTCCTCTAGAGAACGCTGACTAACACCAATGGTAAAGTTACCCTTACCCTATGAGTCTTAGTTTCCAAAATTGGCAACATTAACATAAAAGGGTGATGGTAAGTATGTAGCACAGTAACTTGCATTAAACAGTTGTCAAAAAAAAGGGGGGGGGATGTTAGATATCTGGCAAGGGTGCAGGTATAGAATGCCTGCTAAAGATGGCATTAAAGAATTATGATTCCTTTCTACCAGAAGGTGATAAAAAGTAAAACAAAACAAAAGCAACCACTATCTCTACCATAGTAGGTGAGCATAGTTCCACATACACCTTGCACAGAGCAGTCTTCCCTTGTTCATGAGGGTTACTGACAGAGGTACAAATGGAACAGAGTAGAGAACCATGATAGCAACAGCCTGTCTTAGCCAGCAGGGGCCACCATAACAAAATCCCATGGACTGGGTAGTTTAAGCAACAGAAATGCATTTTCTCTCCATTCTGGAAACTGGAAGTCCAAGATCAGGGTGCCAGTATGTTTGCTGACATCTCTCCTCCTGGGACATAGACAGTGCCTTCCCATGCATCCTCACAAGGCAGAGGGAGACCTCTGCCTCTCTCCTCCTGTTTTTATAAGGCCACAGTCTTATAGGTTAAGACCACACCCTTCAAGCCTCACTTAACTTTTATTACCTCTTTAGAGGCCATAATCTCCAAATACAGTCACTTTGGGGGCTAGGACTTTAACATATGAATTTTAGGGGATGAAATTGAGTTCATAACATAAGCATTCTGATTCCTGATAGAAGGGCAACAGATGTCCTTGCCAAATCAGACTCAGAATCTACTCTTTGAGTAGGACAGAGCACATGAGGCCAAAACATGGATGGAGTAATTCCTGCAGATCCTGCCCCACTTTCCTGTACCCTAATTTGGCCTATTTTTTGCTCTACTTCTGTTTTGGAATCCTAAAAATCTTTTTAAAATAGTATTATTTTCCTTAAAGAGAAAGGGCATATATCCTCTCCTTCCTTCAAATATCAAAGAAATTAGTTTTCCATTCTGAGATGTCACATGCTATTCCTTGGTAACATCCTGGACCTTGGGCCTCTCCCCACTGCATAAGTGTCATTGTGGTTGTGTAATATAAGCTAATAAATATTAGCTTCATGTGGGTGCATGAAGAAAGGTTCCCAGGATCAGGAAACTTGGATTGTAGGCTCAGCTCTATCATAAATTATGTACCACACCTTGTCCAAGTTACCTAAACCTTGGAGATTTTTTTTCTCAACAGTAAAGTAATTGTGTTGGTTTCAATGATCTTAAGCATCCTTTCATCCCTAACATTATATAAATTCTAACACTGAAAATCTGAGATTCAATATATTCAGCTCCCACAATCTCCAATCAGAATCTTCTATTATAGTGTGATTGCTTTTTTTTATTTTCCCACAGAAATACATAGAACAATTTTGGATATTCTGACTCCTAGTGCATTCTCTCAATGGAACAAAAGCAAAGAGTTTGGGCTGGGGTTGTGGCTCAGCGGTAGAGCGCTTGCCTAGGACGTGCGCGGCCCGGGTTCGATCCTCAGCACCACGTACAAATAGATGAATTGTATATAACTAAAGCAAATAAATAAATATTTTAAAAAAAAGCAAAGAGTTTCCCTTATAAATTGTAATTGGTGTAGAAGTTGCTTTCTACATACAGCAGTACAGTAGCTGTAAACCTAGGAGTAAGCCACTAGAGGGCAGCACAGTAACAGATTCTTTGGTACATAATATTTGCTATATTTCCTCCAATGGTACAGCACCTGTTCACAAGAATCACTGGAATCTCTGAGCACTCACAGTATTATGGAGTATTACTGCAACTTTTTTTTAAAAATAGTGGAGCTGGTAATTATTTAATGCTAGCAGGATAAATGCTGTAGACATTTGGATGACTGTAAACAAGACAAATGCATGAATATAAACTCAAATTAATTTTTCTTTTTATCCAAATGATAAATTATTATACAACATAAGATAGATATACGCTATTTTCTCTTAAGGAATATCAACTCATGGAGGGGCTCTGAACCATCCCCTAGCTGTGTTCACCTGTGAGATCCCTGTCCCTAAACCAGGCCAATGCTCCTGCCTCTAGATGGATACCAAGAGGTGGCCAACTCCTGTGAGGTAGCTTGAGTCCTTTTTTTCCCTTTTACCAAAAAGAGGCTTAAAATTACACTCTAATTAATAAGAATACACTGTACACTTGAAATTTGTTCGAGGTGGATCTCAAGTGTTCTCACTACAAAAAAAGTAACTGAGATGATGAATGTGTTGATTAGCTTGGTTACTGTACTCATTTTACTGTGTGTATGTACATCAAAAATATCATCTTGTATGCCTTAAATATATATACATTTTATTTTTCAATAATACTTCAGTAAATAAGGGGGGTGGGCACCCTCATTGTAATTGTTTTGCCAATGTTATCCCAAATTCTTTTTGTTTATTTTTAACTGACAAGTAAAAAAAATATGTATTCATAGTATATATACAACATGATGTCTTTTTAAATTTTTTTTAGTTGTCGAGAGACTCACAATATCTTTGTTTATTCATTTATTTTTTATGTGGTGCTGAGGATTGAACCAGTACCTCACACATGCTAGGCAAGCACTCATACCAAGCTACAACCCCAGCCCCATAATGTCTTGATAAATGTATTCATTGTGGAATGGCTAACTGAAGCTATTTTGTGTACATATTATCTCACATACTTACCCTTTTTGTGGTAAGAAAAACTAAAATCTCTCCTGGCAACTTTCAATTATGCAATATATTGTTATTACCCATAGTCATCATGATGTACAATATATCTCTTAAAGTTATTGTCAACCAATATTCTTTTGTATGCGGCACTTAATGTACCCACTATATTGCAATTATGTGAGCATATCCTTGAACTGCCAGGGAGTCAGATTATAATTTATACTACATGTAAATTTATTGCATTTATTTTTCTGCTAAGAAAAACTACTATTAAAGACACATTTTAGTTCTAAATAGACCATTCTTAATTTTTTTAAAAAAAAATCATGGTTTTATAAAAATATCCCAAGAGATCAAATAGTTTGACATTAAAAATTCTGAGCAGGGCTGGGGTTGTGGCTCAGCGGTAGAGTGTTCGCCTAGCATGTGCGCAACCCGGGTTCGATCCTCAGCACCACGTAAACATAAATGCATTGCATTCTGTACAAGTAAAGCAAATAAATAAAATTTATTTTTTTATTATTTTTTATTCTAAGATGTTATAAATGACAGCAGAAATAAATAAATATTTTATAAAAAAAAATTCTGAGCAGGCTGGATTGCAGTGTTCAAATCTCAAGCTCTCAGTCGTCCCATTTCTTCCCCCAAAAGTGTCATTTAGTACGTGAAGATGGCAGTCCCAAGCAGTTTCTCTCTCCATGCTAGTCCACACTCAGCCTCAAGCAAGTCATCCAAATTGTCATGTAAGTGTCCTGACCTGTCATTGCTCCAGCGGTGTCTGCTCCAAGTGAGACTCAGCTGTGACAGAATTCACCTGTGTCTCCAGATTGCAGGGAAGCCAGTTCTCAGTTCCCTAATGGATCAAGAAAACATTGGTTTCCCGTTTGTTCAGCTTTTTCTTATAATAAGGATGGGATGGATGACTTCCAAGCTCTCTACCCTTAAGAACTAAAACTGAAGTTCAAAAATGATATGTGGAGGGCCAGAGTTATGGCTCAGTGGCAGAGCACTTGGTTGCCTAGCATGTGTGAGGCACTGAGTTCCATTCTCAGCACCACATATAAATAAATAAAATAAAGCTCCATTGATCACTAAATGTGATACTGAACATGGATAAAGAAAAACACTCAACCATGCTGCCTTTCCCTAAGTTAATTAATATGTGTCTAGTAAGATTTAGTGTCACCTGAAAATCCAACTGTACTTCCCAGTACGCTCACTCTCCCATCTCCCTAGGCCCTTGTCATAACTTTTCTATCCCCAAAGCTTCCAACCTTTATACCTTGCACCCCGACTCTCTCTCTCTCTCTCTCTCTCTCTCTCTCTCTCTCTCTCTCTCAGCTGATGTCCACAGTTACTATTTATGTTTCAGGGATTTGTTTTTTAATTATCATGCAAAAGTTTCTATGCTGTCTCACGACTACCTTTGCCTACTTACCTGCATCTATGCCCACATTCTCTGACTTCATTCCTGTTATGGTTTAGATATGTGTTCCTAAAAAAGCTCATGTGTGAGACAATGCAAGAAGGTTTACAGGTGAAATGGTTGGTTTATAAGAGCCTTAAGCCAATGGCTCTTAAGCCTGATAGGGATTAATTGAGTGGTAACTGGAGGCAGGGGTGAGTGTGGCAGGAGGAGGTGGGTCTTTGGGGTATATATTTGTTGAGCTGAGCTTAGTTTCTCTCTGCTTTTTGGTGTGGTGTCTTGAGCTGCTTCCCTGGGCCACACTCTTCTGCCTTGACGTTCTGCCTCACTCAAGCTCCAAGGAATGGAGCTGGCTGTCTATGGACTGAGACCTCTGAAACCCAGATAAACTTCTCCTCCTCTAAAATTCTTCTTGTCAAGTCTTTAAGACATAAAAGAAACATAAAGAAAAAGTAGGGCCAACATAAAAAAACATAAAAAAAAAGCTAACTAAAACAATTATTGTTGCAGGTGATCAATGGTTCTTACAAAGGGCAGAGTTCCCACATGTGCTTGTTTTTATTAAATTTTTTAGATGACAGCAGAGTATATTTTGAAATATTATACATACATAGAATAAGCATAACTTGTTTCCATTGGGATCCTATTATTGTGGTTGTACATGATATGAAGTTATGTTGGTCATGTATTCATATATGCAGATAGGAAAAATATGTACAATTCTTTCTACTGTCTTTCCTATTCCCATCCCCATCCCTTCCCTTTGTTCCCCTTTGTCTAGTCCAATGAACTTCTAATCTTCCCCTCCCTTGTTGTAGGTTAGCATCCACATATCAGAAAGAACATTCTGCCTTTGGTTTGGGGGACTGGCTTATTTCGCTTAGCATGATATTCTCTAGCTCCATTCATTAACTGGTAAATGCCATAATTTCATTTTTCTTTTATGGCTGAATAATATTCCATTGTGTATATATGCCACATTTCCTTTATCCATTCATCTGTTTTAGGGCACCTAGGTTGGTTCCACAGCTTGGCTATTGTGAATTGAGCTGCTATAAACACTGATGTGGCTGTGTCACTGTAGTATGCTGATTTTATGTCCTTTGGGTATAAACCAAGGAGTGCAATAACAGGGTCAAATGGTGGTTCCATTCAAAGTTTTCTAAGGAAGCTGCATACTGCTTTCCATAGTGGTTGGACCAATTTGCAGTCTCACCAGCAGTCTATAGGTGAACCTTTTCCCCCACGTTCTCACCAATGTTTATTTTTGTATATTTTCTTGATAATTGCCATTCTGACTGGGGTGAGATGGAATCTCAGTGTAGTTTTGATTTGCATTTCTCTAATTGCTAGAGATGTTGAACATTTTTTCATGTATTTGTTGACCATTCATATTTCTTCTTCTGTGAAATGCCTGTTCAGTTCCTTAGTCAATTTATTGATTGGGTTATTTGTTTTTTGGGGGTGTTAAGTTTTTGAGTTCTTTGTATATCACCTCACATCCTGAGGTGCTGGTGGTAAGATTTTCTCCTATTCTGTAGGCTCTCTCTTCATGTTCTTGATTGTTTCCTTTGCTGTGAAGAAGCTTTTTAGTTTGTACCATCCCATTTATTGATTTTTTAAATTTTACTTCATGTACTTTAGGAGTCTTTTTGAGGAATTCAGTTCCTAAGCCAATATGGTGAAGAATTGGCCCTACTTTTTCTTTTAGTAGGTACAGAGTCTCTGGTGGTCTAATGCCTAAGTCCTTGATCCACTTTTGAGTTTTGTGCAGGGTGAAAGACAGAGGATCAATTTCATTAGACTACTCATGCATTCCCAGTTTCCCCCGCACCATTTGTTGAAGAGGCTATCTTTTCTCCAACGTAGTATGGTGCCTTTGTCTAGTATGAAATAACTGCATTTACGTGGGTTTGTCTCTGTGCCTTCTAATCTATTCCATGGGTCTTCATGTCTGTTTTTGTGCCAATATCATGCCATTATTGTTACTATAGCTCTGTAGTATATTGAAGGTCTGGTATTATAATGCCTCCTGCATCTCTTTTCTTGCTAAAGATTGCCTTCGCTATTCTGGCCTCTTATTTTTCCAAATGAATTTTGTGACTGCTTTTTCTATTTCTATGAAGAATGTCATCAGAACCTTTAAAGAAATTGCATTAAATCTGTACAGTGCTTTTGGATAGTATGGCCATTTTGACAATGTTAATTCTGCCTATCTAAGAACATGGGCGATCCTTCCACCTTCTAAGGTCTTCTTCAATTTCTTTCTTTAATGTTCTGTAGTTTTCATTGTAGAAGTGTTTTGCCTCTTTTGTTACATTGATTCCCAAATATTTATTTTGAGGCTATTGTGAATGGGATAGTTTTCCTGATTTCTCTTTCAGCTGATTCATCACTGATGTACAGGAATGCAATTGATTCATGCATGCTAATTTTATATCTTGCTACTTTGCTTAATTTGTTTATGAGTTTTAGAACTTTCCTGGTGGAGTTTTGGGGGTCTTCTAAATATAAAATCGTGTCCTTGGTTTGAGCTCTTCTTTTCCTATTCATATCCATTTAACTGTGTGTGTGTGTGTGTGTGTGTGTGTGTGTGTGTGTGTGTGTCTAATTGCTCTGGCTAGAGTTTGCAAGACTACCCACATGCTTTCTTTTTTAAAAATATTTATTTATTTGCTTTAGTTTCACAATGCGTTTCTTTTTATGTGGTGCTGAGGATCGAACCCAGGCCTCGCACATGCTAGGCGAGCCCTCTACCGCTGAGCCACAACCCCAGCCCCCACATGCTTTCTTAAAACCCACTTCATTGGGGCTTCTGCCTCATCTCCAGAACTCCTCTTGCCAGGGTCACCACAGCTCTCAGCCCTCCTCTCCCCTGACTTTTCAGCCACCCTTATCTCTACTGGCCCTGCCTTCCCTCTCAACACTTCCTTTACATGGTTTCTGGGATGCCATCCTCTCTTGGTCTCTACTGTTCTGGTGGCTCTTCTCACCTCTATGTCATCTGAGGACAATTCAGAGACACGTAGATAGCTTCTGGGTATCCTACTTGGTTCTTTTTCATGCAGAAGTTTTTGCATGTCTGGTTGGCAGAGTCAAGAGAGTGAGGAGAAGCTGGAAAAAACTACAAGCAGTCTGGGATACGCTATATGTTTTTTGTAAACAGATTTGTTGGCAGAGAGCAAAAAGATCACCTTGACATTATATCCTTGAATAAGCCAACTATCAAAGACAAAATTCAGGGTTTTCTTTTTGTTTTTTGGTTTTTGTTTTTTTGTGTTTTTTTGTTTTTTTGTTTTTTTGAGGGGGCAGTTCTCAAGAAAACTTGGGAGTTGAGCAATGGACCTTACTTAACAGGCTGTCTTGGATGTTGTCTACCAATAGCAATTAAGATAACACCTCTACTTTAATTAGATCAGGTCTTCACTATTTCCCTACTCTCAAAGTCTGGAGCATTTCAGGGACTAATAACTAGACCCCTTCTCTGTTTGATATAGTTATAGAGACTCCTTCCATCCTTATCTACAATGCCATCTAGATATGACTCTTACAGATTCCTGTATCTAACTACCTACTTGACATCTCTCCTGGATACTTAACAAGTTTCTCAAAGTAACTCACATCCCAACTTGTTTCTCCCATAGTTTCCCACATTGCAATAAATAGCAACTCCAGCCTTCTAAACAAAATGGTCCAAAACACAAGTCATCCTGTGTCCAGAGATGCCACATCACATAGGAGCTGAGCACATCCTAGCTTTGAGCAATGGAGATGTGGAGACTGGCTTCCCCATGCATGGAAGCAGGTGGATCCCCATTTCCACTTAGCAGGGGAGTAGGTGTTACCCACTGGAGTGGGCTGCCTTTTTGTTCCTTTGTAATACTACCCCTTACCTTATTTGGATGGAATGTCTATTGAATTGCTCCCCTCAATAAATAGGGCTTCAGAACGTGCTCCCCCTCTTTTTGGTCTGCCTTTCTTGCTTCTCTGCCGGAGCTGGGGCTGAGGATCCACCACTGATATACCCCAAGAAAAAGGTACTTTCTGTGTCTGTGTGATTATTTAGCGCCAGCCCAGTTCACCTGGAATGACCCTGACTGATTTAATCACTGACGCAACAAATGGCGGCCGAACAGAGATAGGGACTTCAGTAAATTTTAGAAAATTGGTGGGTTTGACTTTCTCTCCAGTCATCAAGCATGCGTAATTTTTCAGAGTATTGTGGATTGGTTTGTGACAAGTAAGAATTAGACAGCAGGAAGTGATTTATATTAAACTCATAACATCTAGGGAATATTTTGTCTTTAGAAAAAGAAAAATTTATTTTGCAATTCTAAAGACCATAATTAGAAGGCATAGAGAATAGGAAATTAAAGAATCCTGGACTCTTTTCTTTCCCTCCCACCCCATATCTAGCTCTTCTGCAAATCCTGTTGAGTCTATCTTCAAAATATATCTAAAATTTAATCTCTTCACCTTGTTCTCTCCTACATGGATACAATAGCTTTCTAAGGGACCTCCCTACTTCTCCCTTGGCATTTCTCCACCAGGGAATTTCCAGCATATGTTCTGATTTAAAAATAATACCATAATGCTTTTTAGTTCAAAGCCCTTCTGTGAGGTGCAGTGGTGCATGCTTGTAATCCCAGTCACTTTGGAGGCTGAGGCAGGAGAATCACAAGTTTAAGTCCAGCCTCAGCAACTTAGCAAGAATCTCACTGACTAAACAAGATCCTGTCTCTAATAGGGCTGGGGGTGTATGTCAGTGATAAAGTATACCTTGGTTTGATCTCTAGTACAAAAAAACAAAAATGGATTCCCTAAGTTCACGATTCTTTTCCTATAGCAAAGCTATAGCATGTATAGGCAACAACCTGGACACACCACATCACACCCATTGTTATGGTTTGGAGGTGATGTGTCCCCAAAAAGCTCATGTGTGAGACAATGCAAGAAGGTTCAGAGGAAAAATGATTGGGTTGTGAGAGTCTTAACCCAATCAGCGAATAAATCCCCTGATAGGGATTAATTGAGTGGTAACTGAAGTGGTAGGGTGTGGCTGGAGGAGGTGCGAATTAGAGCATGACTTTGGTGTATACATTTATATCTGGAGAGTGGAGTCTCTATGCTTTCTGATCAGGGTGATGTGAGCTGCTTCCCTTCGCCACACATTTCCGCCATGTTCAGCCTTGCCTCCAGCCCTGAGAAATAGAGCTGGCCTTCTATGGACTTAGACCTCTGAAACCATGAGCCTTCAAATAAACTCTTCCTCCTCTACAGTTGTTCTGGTCAGATCCTTGAGTCACAGCAGTGAGAAAGCTAACTAAAACATCCATGGAACTTTGGCACAAGGGGAACAAATACAAATATGCTGCTTGATTTATAATGAGTAATAAAGTCCTTTGTCTCTAACCCAGGAGTTGTGTCTTCTGCCTGCATCCATGAAACTGTGCTGGCTCTATCTTTAATTCTTAGACACCTTAAACTTACCAAAGATATTCCATTTAGTTACCCCTTCTTTAATTTTTTTCTACAACTTATGTAATTAGCTATAGATAAATCTTAATCCTTTGCTTATGTTTATACATACTCCAAAGTGCAAAGCAAATCTTTCAAAATTATATTTCAATAGTCTGATAAAAATAACATGCTAATTGGGTGTAGTGGTATGTGGCAGTAATCCCTGCTATTCAGGAGGCTGAGGAGGAAGGATCATAAGTTCAAGGCCGGCCTGGGCAACTTAGCAAGACCCTGTATCAAAATAAAAAGGGCTAAGAATGCAGCTCAGAGTCAGAATGCTCCTGGGTTCAGTCCCCAAATAACACACACACACACACACACACACACACACACACGTTAATTCATCAAAAAATACAACTTTTAAATTCTCAAGTACTTTAAAAACTCACTCATGTATAATTAAGGCAACTTTAACCAGAAAGTTATGGATAATGACATGAACATCAAAATTTTTACATTATTTTCTTGAAACTTTCTTGTAAATAGCTAATAAGGAACAAACTCAAACACAGCCAACATTCTTTTCCCTTAGGTATGCTTCAAAAGTTATAATAATTTTAGGATGAATGTTACCTCTTTGAAACATGTAAGCTCTCCAAAATGTTCAGTCTAAAACAGCAGGAGCTGGGCATGGTATCATGCAACTGAAGTCTCATGACTTAGGAGGCTGAAGCAGAAGGATCACTTGAACCGTGGAGTTTGAGGCCAGCCTAGAAAACATAGTGAGACCCCATTTCTAAAACACATAAAATAAAATAGTGGAAATCATTCTGCTCTATATAAATAGTATTTTGCTAGTATACTATATTTAATAATATATTTGTTTAAGCAGTGCTTCATCTAGACTTGAATAATTATTACCATGATATATTCTGAAAATGTTAGAAATTATTTTTTCTCACATTAATAGTGTATCAGTGTTGTGCCTATGCTCTGTGACACAGAAAACTACCAGAATAGCAGCTCCACAGGAAATTGGCTGTTTTTGTCTTAGTCACAAGTATATCCTCAGCACCCAGTATACCGAATAAATGATTTAGTACTGTTTAGGAAAAAGCAGAGATGGATAGAAGTTAAAACAGAAAAGACAGATGTATTTAAAAAAAAAAAACTATTTTTACAGAGGAAGAAAAAATCTAGTATTGTGGCAGTCAGCTTTTTGTCACTGTGATCAAAGAAACTGACAAGGACAAGTTTCAGGACAAAAAGTTTATTTTGGCTGAGTTTCAGAAGTTCAGTCCATGGTTGGCCAATTCCATTGCTCTGGGCCTGACTTGAGGCAGAACATCATGACAGAAGGATGTGAAGGAGGAAGGCCACTCTGCTAGTGGCAGCCTGGAAGCAGAGAGGGAGAGAGGATGGGAGAAGAGGGAAGAAGTGGCCAAGGATAGATATAGTCCAAGGCCACACCTCCAGTGACACACTTTACTCAGCCACAACCTACATGCCTAGTTAACACCTAGTAATCCATTCAGCTATCAACGTACTAATTCTGCAAATGGAGAAATCTGCTGACAAGGTCAGAGCCCTAAGCATACCCATAACCTCATCCCCATACTCCTTTGGGGAACATGCTTTCAAAACATGAGTTTTTCAGTGGACACTTCTAGGTCTGATTATAACCAGAGCAATAGGGTTATATAGACAAAAAATAAAAATACTTGGAATATGTTGTGGGGTGGGGAATGAGATTTGTAGATAGAAATTTTCTAAGAGAAGATATCATGTTTGGGGGGAATGCCAGCCAAACAATTTAGCAGAATTCTTGCTGAAAACACACCCAGGGGATTGCATATCACCTGGGTATGGTGGGGATAAGTTTGATCTCACATCAGATATCAAGAGTTGGGGCTTCTTGCTAAACTGACTTCATTGGATTCTAGCTAACACTGTATAGGAGGTACATGGACTGGGCCTTGTGGAGAGAGGTGCTGGCTAGACTGACTAAAGTTGGCGAAGCAAAGAGTCTTTATCATTATGTTCTATGTTATTAGTTTGCTTGAGGTATCATAAGGGTTGGTACTATTTATAATCAAAATAATAGTTTCTGCCCTTGGGGTGGAAATAATCCTCACAGAATTTCAGATTCAGGAAGAAAAGGATGGCATGGAGATCATCATTAATGTTCTGGAATAAACAATTAACAGCATTACTTTGTGCACTTCCCTACCTTGGAGCCCATTATCATTCAATCCTGAGGGTTTTCTTCTTTCATCTAAACAGCTGGAACAGTCTCCAGAGCTTTGACGAAACTAGAAACCTGGAAATGATGGTGGCAACTTCTTCTGTTCTAAGCATAATGTGGTGAATGAACTCAGATATAAACTGGCAGAACAAGCTTTTATTGTCCCCAGACTATTCAAGGACACCACAAACAGCAGAGTAGATGGGGAAAGCCTTCTAGAAACAAGCATACCAAGGACAAGAGATCTCCAGCCACCACAGGCATGAGCACCAGCTACCCAACTGCCCTTCTGAATGTGGTCCACGGAGAAGCCCAGGTGTTACCTCCATAAGTCAGCAGGAAGGACACTGGTCTGGCCCTCAATACATGGCTTATCATCCTCCAATGGATGCCCCTCCTAGAGAAAATTTCCATTTACTGGACTTCAGTGTGAGGTAGAGAAGAGTCCTAGACACCTGAAGAGGTGGCAGTAGCATGGAAGCGACAAGCACCCATCTGCCACATCTGATCGAGGTGCAAGAAGACAGATATTCCACATCTAGCCAGCCATGGAATCCCACCTGTGTCTATTATATGAATATAATAACATAGATACTCCATATTACCATCATTCTTCTGATGAATTATTCAATACATCCTACTCCAAATATGGTACCTTGGCATGTTGAATATTTTACGCTGAAATTATTTGAGATAAAGTTCTCTAACCTTTCTCAGCCTCTCTTCCTAGAGCATATCAGAAAATCCAGGGAAATTTTTCAGGCCTTCCCCTGAAGCTGCTGACAAGATCCTTGTGTGAGAGGTACTGCACAACACCAGGAGAAAAAGGCACATCCTTATCTCCAAAAGTAAGGGCCACAAAGGAGAATATGAACAAACAGGCCTTGAAGGTCCCCTCAGGTCATTACCCTTTTGCCCCACCATAATTTTTAGTTGTACACAATTCGTTTATTTGTACGTGGTGCTGAGGATCGAACCCGGGCCGCGCACGTTCTAGGCAAGCGCTCTACCACTGAGCCACAACCCCAGCCCTCTCACCATAATTTTTCATGGCCCTCCACTCTTTGTCAAACCTAGCATAATCATGCTCAGGTTTAACTGTTTCTTCAGATCCTCATTTCTTTGGAGGGGCTTTCATTTCAGGTAAAACTTACATCACATAAATGTCTGTGCTTTTTTCCTTTTGATCTGTCATTTGCAGCTGGGACCTCAACCATGAACCAAAGATTGGTGGAAGAGATTGTTCCTCCCTATATACCATTGTATTGAATTAGTAATGATGACTAATTAAGAATTTTAACACAAAGAAAGGGCAAACTAGGGAAACATATTATTCTATTTTAATAGAATACCTGACAAAACATGTGGTTTTTTTCCATTATAAAAGTTCCTCACACATTTTAATTAAATGCACATGTACAAAATAGAAAAGATAATTAAGCTTTGAAAATTCTTTAATCTTTCTGAAAGTAAAAATGGCAATGATTTTGAATAACAGGATTCTTCTGTTAGCTTAAATTTATTATATTAAAATGCAATTTATAATTTACATATATTAAGCAAATTAGGAAATTATTATAAAGTATTGAGTTGGAAGCAACAGGATTATTATGATTTCCCATTTAAGTAGTTACTAAAAAGGTCCTAGCACACCTGTTATTCCCCACCAACTTAAAACGACCTTAGTCCTAATTCCATTAGGCTCTCAAATTTGACCAGGGGTGGGAGGGAGACTAATTCAATTGTACTGCAGTTATATTGCATCATGGTAATAGGATATAGCATCATAAATCAAAATGACAGCCTGTTTTTCTCTCCATCTGAAAATCTTACAACCTTACATGATAATCAGTAAAACAATTCTTGGAATTCTATACAACATTTATCTCTCACAAAGTGACCGTTCTGATTAAGTTGGGAAGGAAATTATGGAAGCCTTGAATAAAATAACTATTAGTTCAATAAACAATTCATCTTTTCAGTTAAAAACAAATTTGTTTCTACCTTGACTAAATCTGGAACAACAGTGTGCGACTCAAGTGACTTCATTTTAATTGAGACTAAACATTCATGCTTAAAGCTACTCACCAAATTGCTTCCATAGAGAGCAGAGCTCAGTAAGAGGGAAATAACAGGAAAGGAGAAATCCTTACGTTCCATTTCATATTTAAAAAGTGGTTTCTGGAGAAGCATCCATCTTCACAACAAATGTTTTCTTTGCTGTATGAGTCAGTATGCTGCAGTTAACATTCCAATTTTCAGTAGACGATATAAAGTTTCATTTGATTCTTTAGTCATACTATATATTGTTTTATTCTCTATTCATACTATATTTTGTTTTCAAATGCTCCAAGAAAGATTCTTAAGACACCAAATCAGGAAGTAGTATAGCTGGAAATAAAATATGAGTCAATCTCCAAAGTACCTTCTCCAAAGTACCAATCTGCCTCCCTAAAGCAATCAAAGTGAAGCTAAGTACTAGGAAAGACCTGCCTCCTTGGGGAAAAGCAAATTTGAAATTTAAAACAAAACTTTCACATATGGAAATTAAACAAACTGAGTTGTTGCTATTATTGTTATTAATGGAAGGATTGAGGCCAGGGGTTCACAAATGCTTCACAAGTGCTCTACCTCTGAGCAGTAAAATCCCATCCTTTTTTTTTTTTTTTTTTTTTTTTTTTTTTTTTTTTTTTTGTGGTACCAACTTGATAAATGGCAGAGGCTGGCTTCAAATTTGTGGTTCTTCTGCCTCAGCCTCCCAAGTAACTGAGAATTATAGGCATGCATCACTGCCCCCAGCTTGAATTTAAGATGTAGTTAGAAAGGCAAAGGACCTCACAGGGCCAAAACAACCTTCAAAAAGTAAAATTTTGATTGAGTTTCTCAACTTCAAGATTTACTAGAACTTAAGAGCTATCAAGATAGGGTGATACCAATGAAAGAAATGATAAACAGATCAGTGGAGGAGACTGAAGAGACCTGAAATACACCACACTTATACAGCAAGTGTCCCAATGCCTTTTTACATATACAGTAGAGAGGGATCAGCCCTTTTTCTGGTGCTATGATCAAATGTACTGAGATGTATTTTTCCATAGAATATTATACTTTGAGTTAAACTGATTTTTAACAATTGTATAAACTTGGGCAAAAATTATCACAATGCTCTACTTCTTTGCCACCCTCAGAGAGTTCCCTCATGTCTCTATGCTGTCAATCCCTCCTCAACCACCATCCCCAAGCAACTGTAGATCTGCTACCTGTCACTATAGATATGCTATGCTTTTTCTAAAATTTTCTATTCGTGGACTCATGTAGTGTAGTCTTTTGCATATGGCATATTCAGTGGTGAAATGCTTAAAACATTCCCTCTGAGATTGGGAATGAGGTGGGGATGCCCACAATCATTCTTCAGTTCAACACCACACTGAAGAATTTAGTCAGTGAAGTAAGGCAAGAAAATAAAATATGTGATAAGAGATATTGGGAAAGAAGAAATAATGCTGACATGATTTGCATATTATTTGGTTATGTGTTTTAAAAAGAACATATGAAAAATTTTAGAATGTGAGTGTCTTAAGTTTCCAGAATATAAAACCAATATGCAGCCGAGCACAGTGGCACACTCCTGCAAATCAGAGGCTGAGGCAGGAGGATCTCAAGTTGGAGGCCAGCCTTGACAATTTAGCAAGACCTTATCTCAGAATAAAAATGTCTAGGGGTATAGTTCAGTGGTAGAAGGCCCCTAGGTTTAATTCCTGGTAAGGCAAAACAAAATTATCATACAAAATTATGTTTCTGTATATTAATCATGAAATCAGAAAACTAAAATTTGAAATGGCTACACTTACTATGGCAAGTAAAATAAAGTACCTGAAAATAAATCTAACAAATCTGCATAAGAATTACTAGAATAAGCCAGGCACAGTGGTGCACACCTGTATTCCCAGCACTTGGGAGGCTGAAGCAGGAGGATCACGAGTTCAAAGCCAGCCTCAGCAATGGCGAGGCACTTAACAACTCAGTGAGACCCTGTCTCTAATAAAATACAAAAAAGGGCTGGGGATGTGACCCAGTGGTGGAGTGCCCCTGAGTTCAATCCCTGGTACAAAAAAAAAAAAAATTACTGGAATAAATTATGTAACTTTACTAAAATATATTAAATAAGATTTCAATAGAATTATTACTTCTTATTTATTACAAATAAATTAATTTAAAGACTCATAATTATAGAAATACAAAGATCACAAATTGACCTGAACATTCAGCAATCAAAATACAAGACCTAACAGATATTATAGTGAAACTTAATGAGTTCATTTGAATATTCATATATGGAGCAAAGATCTAAAATATTTTTGATGAAGAGGAATAAGGCAAGAAGAATTACTCTCCCAGATATAAATCAGCTGCAATTGATTCAAAGTAGTACTGTCATAGGAATAGAAAAAAAGTGATACCAATGAAATATAACAGAAAGCTCAGAAGGGCACTAGACATATATGGACACTGTGATACATGGCAAAAGGAACTATAGCAATTCAACAGAGAAAAATTGTAATACATTTTTCTAGGATTATATGAATGAAATGAACTTAGTGGATCAGAAGAGCAAAATGAATAGATAAGCAAACATACAGCAAAATGGCAGGCACAAATCTTACTATATCACTAATTACATTAAATGTCAATGGATTAAACACCTCAATTAAAAAGTAGAGATTGAAGACTGGGCTAGGACTCCAATGTATGGAGCTTGCCTGACATACACAAGGCCTTGGGTTCAAATTCTAGCACTGCAAAATAATTTTTTAAAAAGGTGTAAATAATAATAATAATAATAATAATAATAATAATAATAGGTGTGGTGGCACATGCTTGTAATTCCAGCATCTCAGGAGGCTAAGGCAGAAAGATTGCAAGTTCAAAGCCAGCCTCAACAATTTAGCAAGGCCCTAAGCAACTTAGCAAGACCCTGTCTCAAAATAAAAATAAAAAGGGCTGGGGATGTGGCTCAGTGGTTAAACACCCCTTTGTTCAATCTCTGGTACATAAGAAGAAGAGTAGAGATTTGGCTGAGTGGACGAAAAACAAACAAAAAACATAATCACAACTATATGCTAACTGAAGATTGAAGGTAGAAGGACAGAATAGATAAACCATTCAAGAAATAACCAAAGAAAAACCGTAGTAGCTATACCAATAAGAGACAAAACTTTCAGACCAAAACTGTTACTAGATACAGACATAACAATAAAAGGATCAATCTATCAAGAAGATAGAAGTATTATAAGCATGTATGCATCTAACAACAAACCTCAAAACACATGAAGATAAAACAAAATTGAAGGAAAAATATACACATTTCAATAGTAATAGTTGGAGACTTCAATAGCTAACGTGCAACACTAGATAGAACAACCAGACACATCAACAAGAAAGCAGAAGACTTGAGCGATACTATATACCAACTAGACCTAACAGACACCCACAAAGTACTCCACCCAAAAATACCAGAATAAACATTCTTCTCCAGTGCACATGAAACATTCTGCAGGAGAGACCATAAAACAAATCCATTTAAATTAAAGACTGAAATAATACAAAGAAAACACTTTGACCATGCAGGAATGAGATTAGAAATTCAGCAACAGCTTATTTCTCAGTTTTTAGAGGTGGGTGCTCCCAAGATATAAATGAAGTCTAGATGCCCTCACGTGTCAGAAGGGAAGAACCACAACAGAAACAGAACTTTCTACTCAGGTCCTCTCACAAGGACACTAATTCGCTCTGGAGGCCACAGCCCTGCAGACTAATCACCTCCTATAAACCCCACCACTTGTAAGAGCCTTTGATATGTGAGGGAGTAGCTCTAAGAAGGCGGCTGGCTGAGAGCCAAGAGGTGGCACTTACTTGTTTGTCAGACAACTTACACCTGACTTTTATAGTAATTGGCTAAGAATTTTTCCGTGCTCGTGGGCAGTGCGTGCTGAGCTCGTGATGAGACACGTGTATACTTATTAAGAGAACTAATGCACCTGTGAGGGTAAAGGGTATTTAACCAGACTGTAGAGAGGAACAGGAGAGAGAAGATGGAGAAGGGAAGAGAAAAGAAGAAGGAACAATAAAGGAACCACTCATTGCCAGTCTGCCTCCGATTTCTTTCCCGCAGTATCATTGCTGCAGGCGGCAACAAGTGGTGGCCCGAACGGGGAACTCATCGGCAAGGCAGGTAAGTACTGAGGAACCTCGCAGGAGTCTCTGGCCAGAGCGGTTAAGGGTGAGGGAAAATGGGTTGGAAATTTCAAGGAACCAGATGGTTAAGGTTATTAGAGGTTTGTTAAAGATAGTTAGGGAATGCCTGCTCTCAACTAGACCTAAGGTTCAGGAAAGTGTTACTGAAAGTGCCGAAGCTTTGGGACAGGTACAAGAAAGGAAGTCAGTTAGGGCTAGTGAGGGTAATATTAGTGAGGAAGTGTAAGCTGCCTGTCGTGGCCAGCCACAATGCCGCGGGAGGAAAACTCTCAGAGGCAGAGTAAAGATACTACTACTTTTACTTCTACTTTCTTAGAGAGAGCTTAGAGAGAGAAAGAAGGATTTTTCTTCTTCTTAGAAAGAGCTTAGAGAGAAAGATTAGATAGAGAGCTTGAAAGAGAGATTTCTTCTTTAGAGAGAGAGAGAGCTTAGCTTTTAGAGCTTCTTTCTTCTTTCTTCTTTCTTCCTCGGGAGCCTCGGCCTGACTCTGACCAGCAATTACTTCTTCTATCTGGTTTCTCTTCTGTAACCGCTCTGCCTACGTTCTGGCCGCTCTGATTCTTTTCTTCTTCTCCGACCCGAACTCTTCTTCTGACCGAGCGACTGCATGACTGACTGAATGAATTCATTCTTCTCCTGACTCCGACTGCTTTCACCCGGTTATATACCTTTAGCTTTGCGGGTGCCTCACGTGCATTTACAGGTGCGTCACATACATACTTATTATCAGGTGGAACTTATGGCTTCCAGCTGACTGCAATAGCCATCTCCCTAATTGGGGCTCCTTCAAGGAAGAATTAAGTGAAAGCGATCTTGAGAGCACAGTCTTCGATAACCAAGATGGAGGATTGTCAAGTGGAGAAACCACTTGTGCCTTCTGCTCCCCCATGGGATGACTCAATTGCAGAGACTATTAGGGGTCTTTCTAGGCGCTTGCGTGCCCTTGAGTGTCAAAGTTCACAGAAGTTATGGGATCTGCCAGTGTTTGAAGATCAAAATCAACAAAGATACCATCAACGCATATGAAAATGCCAACAAATATTTTCAAGACACTATCAGACCTTGGAAATCTAAAAAGGATCTTTCTGTTTATATAAAGCTTTGCAGGGACATCAATGATGCATTTATTACAGGTAGTATTATTGCAGCAGCCATGAGAGGTGCTTCTCCTCTTAATCCTGCAGGAGGGGCTCGACCTAAAGGTTGTTACCAGTGTAGTCAACCAGGTCATTTTAAAAAACAATGTCCCCAAAGAAGGCAAGAGACAACAGAAATAAAACCAAGCTCATCTAGTGCCCCAGGCCGCTGCCCCTGGTGGTGTAAAAAAGGAAACCATCGGGCTAATGAATGCAGATCCCAAACTGATATTAATGGTAACATTTTGTCTGGCAATTCAAAAAACGGGGCACAGGGCCCAATGCCTCAGGGCCCACACATGTACAGGGCATTAGAGAAGGAGTATCCTCAAATACCTATCCAGATGATTCCTCGACACAATCCCTTTTACCCATTAACTCCCTTGTCAGGGAGACAAAAGGAAGTGCAGGACTGGACCTCTGTTCCACCACCCGAATAGTGCTAACACCTGAGATGGGGGTTCAACTGATTCCGACGGGAGTCAGGGGACCTCTTCCCTTAGGGACTGTGGGACTTATCCTGGGGCGAAGTTCAACTGGCTTATCCAGACTTCAAGTTACTCCAGGAGTGATAGATCCTGATTATCAAGGAGAAATCAAGATTATGCTCAGTTAACCTTGAGGCATTGGCTCTGTTAACCAAGGTGATAGAATTGCTCAGCTGCTTCTTCTTCCCAGTCTACATGACTCATTTAAGTGTATGCCTCAAAGTAGGAAGAATAGGGGATTTGGCTCCACTGGCTCGGGATCTATGGCTTGCTGGGTTCAGGATTGTTCACAGAGACCTATGTGCAGACTTAAAATACAGGGAATAGAAATGGAAGGGTTAATTGACACTGGGGCTGACTCTTCTATTATTAACTTCCAACAATGGCCCAAATATTGGCCTTTACAGAAGGTTTCAACTAGTTTGAGAGGCCAAGGATATTCTAATAGCCCAGAACAAAGTGCAACAGTTTTAAAGTGGGAAGATGATGAAGGGCATCAAGGAACATTTCAGCCTTATGTTCTGTCCAGCTTGCCAGTTACCTTATGGGGAAGAGATATAGTAAAAAAAATGGGAGTACGCCTCACAACTGAGCCCATATGTGTTACAAGTAAGAGCTGGAGTCTCATGGAAAAACAGGGATATATTCCAGGTAAAGGACTAGGAAAAAATCTACAAGGTGATCCTAACCCTATTGAGCTTAAAGGAAATAGTCATCGAAAAGGTATAGGAATTTTTTTAGGGGCCACTGAGAAAACAATTTTGAAAATACCATGGCTTTCTGATAATCCAGTTTGGGTCCTTTAGTGGCCCCTATCTAGAGAGAAATTACAAGCGGCCCACTTACTAGTCCAAGAACAACTAGAGGCAAGACATATAAAACCTTCTACCTCTCCCTGGAATTCCTCCATATTCGTAATCAGGAAAATGGTGATTGTTACATGATCTTAGAGAAATCAATAAAACCATGCAAATTATGGGCCCTACCCAACCTGGGCTTCCTAATCCTATAGCCATTCCTCAAAATTTTCAGCTCATAACCACTGATATAAAAAATTGCTTTTTCTCTATTACTTTACATCCCCTGGATGCCCCTAGGTTTGCTTTTGCAGTTCCCTCTATTAATAATGACGGACCTGACCAAAGATTTCAGTGGAAAGTTTTACCCCGGGATATGGCTAATAGCCCCACTATGTGTCAAATCTATGTAGATAAAGTTATTCAGCCTATCAGGAACAAATACCCAGAGCTTATGTGCCTCCATTATATGGATGATGTTCTGCTTGCTCATCCTAACCAAGAGGTCTTATTCACCATATTTAGCAATATATCAGAAAACTTGAAACAATATGGACTAAACATTGCTGAAGAAAAGGTTCAGGCTAGACCCCCAATATTATATCTAGGATTCCAAATTATGGATACTTTTATTAGGCCTCAAAAAAATCTTAATAAATAAGGAAGATCTAGCTACTCTTAATGATTTTCAAAAATTGCTAGGGACATTAATTGGCTTCGCCCTACACTAGGCCTCACTACTGGCCAACTAAGACCCTTATTTGATATCCTTTGCAGGAACCCTGATCCATCTTCACCGCGAACATTGACTTCTGATGCTAGGGAAGCTTTAAAGTTGGTAGGAAAGGCCATCGAAGGATCCCATTGTGATAGAATTGATTTTACTCAACCGCTGATATTGATCATTATTTATTCACTATATACACCCACAGGAGTATTTTGGCAACAGGGGCCTTTATTATGGATACATTTGCCCGTCTCTCCTAAAAGTACAATTTAGTCTTACACCTCCATGGTGGCTAAACTTATTCTCCAAGGACTTAAGTCTTCTATTAAAATATTTGGCATTCACCCCGCTACTATTATTACTCCCTACTCATCATCACAGGTTGAATATTTATGCTTCAATGATAATGATTGGGCTATAGCTAGATGCTCTACTTCTGCAAATTTTGATAACCATCTTCCTAAGTCTCCTATACTATCTTTTCATCCCATTATATTTCCACAGGTAATGAAAAATCAACCTATTCCCAAGGCATTAAATGTATTTACAGATGGGTCCTCCAACAGTACTGCTGCAGTAGTCACTAAAAAAGAAAATGATTCATATTACTGCCCATAAATCAGCTCAATTGGTAGAGTTAGAAGCTGTTATTATAGCTCTTGAAAGTTTTAGAGAACAGCCCATAAATATTTTTCTCAGACAGTCATTATATTGTACATGCCGTCCCTAAATTAGAGCTAGCAGGTCCAATAGCACCTCATACTCCAGCCTTTAAATTGTTTTTCCAAATTCAAAACCTTCTATGTGAACATAAAGAACCTTTGTTTTTTGGACATATCAGAGCTCATACTAACTTGCCTGGTCCTCTCCATGAAAGTAATCAAAAGGCCGATGCCCTTATTCAAACAATCTTCATATTTTCAGCAGTCCAACAAGCTACCTCGTTCCATTCTCAATTTCATGTTAATAGTACTACTTTACAACAAAGTTTCAAAATAACTAAAGATCAAGCTCGAACAATTGTGAAGGCTTGTCAATCTTGTGTGACACATTTTCCCAATCCTCATCATGGTGTCAACCCAAGAGGATTAATGCCCAATCATTTATGGCAGATGGATGTTACTCATGAGCCAAGTTTTGGAAAATTGCAATTTGTTCATGTGTCCATAGATACATGCTCAGGCATGATTTTTGCTTCCTTACATGATGGAGAAAAGGTTAAAGATGTTACATCTCATTGTTTACAAGCTTTTGCTGCATTGGGCATTCCCAAAATGCTTAAAACAGACAATGGCCCTGCATATATGTCTTCATCTTTTAAACAATTTTGCTCCAAATTTGACATACTTCATAAGACTGGTATTCTGTATAATCCTCAAGGCCAAGGTATAATTGAATGAGCTAATTGCACACTCAAACTTATGCTTTTTAAAACAAAAAGGGGGAGATTGGATGACTCCTAAAGATAGATTAGCCATAGCCCTTTTTACTTTAAATTTTTTAACTTTGGATTCCGAAGGATATTCGGCTGGAGACAGACACTGGAACCCACATCTACAACATAAACCTCTGGTTTACTGGAAAGATGTTCTTTCAGGCACATGGCAGGGCCCAGCCCCAGTGTTAATTTGGGGGCAAGGATCTGTGTGTGTCTTTCCACAGCACGTGTCCTCGCCGGTGTGGATACCATCAAGATTGATAAAACAGGTGCCAAGTCAAAAAGGCCAAGATAAAGTTGTTGCGGATCCTCCTCTTAATGATTCCCTTACATAGTGGAAAAGAGGTAACGCTTTGGTCAATAGTGAAAGGATGGCTATGGCTTTTGCCTTTGACCAATACATCTGGTGTATTCTTTTCAAAATCCTATTCTGGCATAAATGGCTGATCCTTTTGATATTTGGTCTTTATGTGGAAAATGGGCTTGTATGGACATAGCGCCTATGTCCATGCTTTTAGGAGAATTCTTGGCTAATGGATCTTATATATTCAATTCATCAGTGACATTTGAAACCAATGTCTTGGTAGTTCAAACTATCAATATGACCTTCCAACCTACCCCTGTTTGCGTAGCCCCACCATTCATATCATAGTATCTAATAGTTCTATTTTTAATGATAGTTTGAATTGCACTCCTACAACTTGTTTCTTGACTCAGTGCTGGAATGGCACTGCCTTTCCTCTAATAATTGTTGCTCGAGTTCCTAGGTACATCCCTATGCCAGTCTTAGTGGACCCTGAAGACTTGCTGGTGGCATTGTCTAGACATAAAAGAGACCGCTGCTGCTGCTACAGCTGCATGGGTCGCAATCGCTACAAGCATCCCTACTGCTCAAGCATTAAACAACCTCACCAGCAATGTGGCCTCTGCTCTGCATGCATAAGACCTCCTAAATCAGCATCTACATTTTTGAATTGTTTTTAAAACAAAAAGGGGGAGATTGGATGACTCCTAAAGATAGATTAGCCATAGCCCTTTTTACTTTAAATTTTTTAACTTTGGATTCCGAAGGATATTCGGCTGGAGACAGACACTGGAACCCACATCTACAACATAAACCTCTGGTTTACTGGAAAGATGTTCTTTCAGGCACATGGCAGGGCCCAGCCCCAGTGTTAATTTGGGGGCAAGGATCTGTGTGTGTCTTTCCACAGCACGTGTCCTCGCCGGTGTGGATACCATCAAGATTGATAAAACAGGTGCCAAGTCAAAAAGGCCAAGATAAAGTTGTTGCGGATCCTCCTCTTAATGATTCCCTTACATAGTGGAAAAGAGGTAACGCTTTGGTCAATAGTGAAAGGATGGCTATGGCTTTTGCCTTTGACCAATACATCTGGTGTATTCTTTTCAAAATCCTATTCTGGCATAAATGGCTGATCCTTTTGATATTTGGTCTTTATGTGGAAAATGGGCTTGTATGGACATAGCGCCTATGTCCATGCTTTTAGGAGAATTCTTGGCTAATGGATCTTATATATTCAATTCATCAGTGACATTTGAAACCAATGTCTTGGTAGTTCAAACTATCAATATGACCTTCCAACCTACCCCTGTTTGCGTAGCCCCACCATTCATATCATAGTATCTAATAGTTCTATTTTTAATGATAGTTTGAATTGCACTCCTACAACTTGTTTCTTGACTCAGTGCTGGAATGGCACTGCCTTTCCTCTAATAATTGTTGCTCGAGTTCCTAGGTACATCCCTATGCCAGTCTTAGTGGACCCTGAAGACTTGCTGGTGGCATTGTCTAGACATAAAAGAGACCGCTGCTGCTGCTACAGCTGCATGGGTCGCAATCGCTACAAGCATCCCTACTGCTCAAGCATTAAACAACCTCACCAGCAATGTGGCCTCTGCTCTGCATGCATAAGACCTCCTAAATCAGCATCTACATTTTTGAATTGTTCTTCTCAATCAACGTGTTGATCTTCTCCAAGAGCAAGTGGACATTTTGGCAGATCTTTCTACCATAGGATGTTTAGGACATTACACAGGACAATGCCTTATGGGTATCCCTTTTCTTAACCTTAGTAGAGCAGCTAATTTGTCTAGAGAACTTAGTACACTACTTAATGGAACTTGGAACCATAACTTTGATAATCTGACCAGAACCTTAAGAGCTCAAATAGTTTTAGTCAATTCCACAAGAGTGTCTGTGCCCTCTTTTAGTGATGTGATGTCCTTCTTTAAAAATATTATATCTTGGGGTCAAAAATGAGCCCTCTTTTAGTGATGTGATGTCCTTCTTTAAAAATATTATATCTTGGGGCTTTGTTTACTTCTTCTTTTTCTCATTGGATTGTCATTCTATTGCTTATGTAAAAATATATGCTCGTCAGCACAAAGACAAAATTATAATTAAAAATGCACTTGCTGCCTTAGAAACCGGATCATCTCCTCATGCTTAGTTGGCTCAATTAGATGGCTGGTAGTCAAAGACAGGAAAGTCTCATGTGACCAACATATCAACCTAAGACAGGAGTCAAGGGCACTCTATCTACGGCCTTGATTATCCAATGACGGATAAGAATGTCGGTTGCACATGCAGACATCTAAAACAGGCACAGTCGATCCTGATGTGGTGAGGGTCATCACCCATCCATTTAAGCTATCCCTCTTTTAAAACAAAAAGGGGGAAATGTAAGAGCCTTTGATATATCATTATGAGGAAGTAGCTCTAAGATGGCGGCTGGCTGAGAGCCAAGAGGTGGCGCTTACTTGTTTGTCAGATAACTTACACCTGACTTTTATAGTAATTGGCTAAGAATTTTTCCATGCTCGTGGGCATTGAGTGCTGAGCTCGTGATGACACACGTGTATGCTTATTAAGAGAACTAATGCACTTGTGAGGGTAAAGGGTATTTAACCAGACTGTAGAGAGGAACAGGAGAGAGAAGATGGAGAAGGGAATGGAGAAGAAGAAGGAACAATAAAGGAACCACTCATTTCCAGTCTGCCTCCGATTTCTTTCCCCGCGGTCTCGTTGCTGCAGGCGGCAACAACCACTTAATCCTGTTCCACTGTAGACTAAATTTCCAGTTTGGGAAGTTTGTAAAGAGAAACAACACTCACACCAGAGAAGCTTGGCATTAGTGTCACCAACCTTGTTCCAGCACCCAGGGATGTCAACAAGCAGCCATTGTTAATGAATCCAGGATTCCAAGCTCACTAGTGCATCTGTGCAGAGCCCAGGGTGAGCCACCCCCGCTCCTGGCCACAAAAGGATTTCCATCCTGCTGTCAGCCCAATCAACTCTTGCACTATAGCTGTAAGGCTCCAAGTACATACAGTGGGGCTTGGCATTCATGTCCCTCCTGCAGCCAACCTCAGTACAAGTGGCTCCTTCCTGGAGACAGGGACCATAGTATTTTTTGTTGTGGTACTAGTGATTGAACCCAGGTGTGTTCTACCACTGAGGCATATCCCCAGTTCTTTTAAAAATTTGGAACAGAGTCTTGCTAAATTGCCCAGGCTGGCCTCAAACTTGGGATCCTCCTACAGCAAGGTCCTCAATTGATGGAATTATAGGCATGCACCATGTTGCCTGGCTCCTAGAGTCAGAAGTTAGAGCAAAAATCAAGAATGGGTTTCTGGGGGCTGGGGTGATGGCCCATTGCCTAGCATGTGTGAGGCACTGGGTTCGATTCTCAGCACCGCATATAAATAAAGGTCCATTGACAACTAAAAAAAAAAAAATGGGTTTCTGCATAATGAATAGGACTAACTGGAACAAGTTATATCTAAATCCACCACAGGGTTCCCACATAACACTGGACACCCCAACTGAGAAAACAGAAGGAACCTCTGTAGGGGAAACTCCCAGTTCCTGGCTGGCAGCTGTGAATGTCTCACGTGTATAAGGAAAACCTATACACAGGCCTATCAGAAAAATCTGTAGGAAGGAGCATTCCGCTCTGGCCAGATGGAGTGAGAGCCCTTCAATTGGAAATCTGCCCTGGCTGATAGAGTAAGCCCCCTTCCTCTAATTAGAAGCCTGCAGGAAGGAGTGTCTGCTCTGATAGAGTAAAGCCCCTTCCCATAATTACAAACTTGCAGGAAGGAGTGTTTGCTCTGGCCTGCGGAAGGAGGAAGCCCCTTCCCACAAATTACGCAAATGTTGCCAAGGAAACCAGGGGAGAACTTGGTGGTCTTGCCCACCGTGGCATAATATGATTGGGCAGAGGGCCTTTAAAAGAGTAAGATGCTTCCTCAATAAACGAGCTAGCAGGAGGGTCGCCAAGTGCCTGCTTGTACCCAGCTCCCCATGTCTGGTGTTGGTTTCTTCCGCGGATCGTTTGTGTTCTTGACACCGCGCCGCTTACCCCGCCCCCCCCCCCCCCCCCCGCGACTGAGTTTAGCTGAGACCCACGGTAACGACAACAAACCTCAGAATTCAGCACCCAGAATTCAACCCCAGGGCCTCTATTTTAGCAGGAGCAGCTAGAGCAGTTATCAGGACTGCTAAAATAATGGTATGAGGGAACAAAGGCCAAGAACTACTCTCACATGAAAAAATACAATTCCAACATTACCTCCCAGCTGGGGTGGTACCTTTCAGCAAGTAGTTTGCTGCTTCACCCAAAGGACTTTCAGAAAACGTGGAAACATGGGTTAGTCCAATTACTGACCACCACCGTTCTCACGTGATCATTAAGAAATCAGTAGATTTGGGGCCTCCTTAGAGAAGAGAGTGAAAGTGTGTTTCCACATAAAAGTTGGGAAAAATTTCCCTCAATATAACAAAATAACCAAATAAGTTCCCACGATGTGCAGGAAGCCCATTTGAGAGATTCACAGGTGGGGAACTGATACCAATCTGCATGGTTTTAAATTAAAACACACCTTCTGCTACAGTTTGGGTGTGTTTTTCCCCCAAGGGTTCATGTACTGGAGGCTTGATCTCTAGTGTGGAGATGCTTAGGTTATTAGAGGTATGCCCTCAGAAGGGTTCAAGGTCACTCTATTGGGAGCTTGACTTAGTTCAAGGAGGATTTTTTAAGATAGCAAGTCTGACCTTTCAATCACTCTTAATAGCTCACTTCCTAAATGACCTGTTGTTCCTGCACACACTTTAGCTGTTGTGTTGCCATCCACTATGAGCCTTCACCAGAGCCAAGCTAATTGTGGTTACATGCCCCTGAACCTCCAGAACTAGAAGCTAAATATCTTTTCATTATAAAGATAACCAGCCTCAGGTATTTCTTTATAGTAACACAAAATGGACTAATCCATCCCTGAAGTGAGCTGCTTATCGTTCTAACAATTCCTGTTGTAAAAGGGCCAGATCATCATGTAGATTTTACCAGACCTGTGAAATACCTGAGAGAACTAGCTTTCCCTGCTCTATATTCATGGAGGCTCAGTCCAAGCACCAAACAGCTGGGATCAAAACCATCTGCTGCCCAAAGAGCCAAGGTAATAACATTCAAGGAATATGACTTGTAAGTAAATAATAGAAACAAAACACATGAGCACTGTCAAAAGGCAGATTTATTTTTCTTCTTTTCATCCTTAGTTTATGCTTTCTTAGCTAAGTGAAACAATTAAAAACATACCCAAATCATTAGTCAACAAATACATGCATGCTGCTGAAATTGAGACAAAATTTATTTACCAAACATTTTATTTCACCAGTTAACAGTCAATGTGACTACATTATTCCCTGGGACAAGTCATCTTCAAGAAGAGACAATGGTTTTGGCACAACCAAAAGAAAAGTATTTCTGAGTAGCATTCTTCATACTAAAAATAAAAGATCCCAGAGTGAAAGTCAAGAAATGTAGCTTTAGTCCTGGTGATTTCAGAAGATGGATGAAACTTGAGTGCTCTCTGAAGATCCGACTGAACTTCTCCAGTGAAATTAGCAGATGACCTTGCAACAAGCAAACAAACGAGAATTACATATTATTCCTCTCTAATTGCTTGAGGTTTCTGCATCCAAGACTAGAGGACAGGAAACCTCAGTAGCCCTTCTTGAGAAGACGACCCCAATAGTTCAGAGAGCTCATACCCCAGGCTGGAAAGCATAAAGAGGCCACAATACATATAAACTTTTGGAGCATTTGCAAACTTCTACTTGCTGTAAGAAATAAATTTAAATAGAATTTCAAATAAAAACCTCTGAGTTATCACATTTTCTGAGAAGCAATGCTACCTTTGCTAATTGTGGTAACAACATAAAAGTTTTCAATTGGTTTATGCTTGAGTATAAATGTGAAAGTCCAGTCACACAAAAATTAAAAAGTACTTAAAGGACAGACCACAGTGGTTTTCTGGATTGGGACCAGAACAGCTCCCTCTCACCCCCTCCACCACCCAGTGCTCTCCTCTCCAGCACTGCTTCATCCTCAAGGAAGGTCAAGAAGGCTCCATGCTAGCAGTCAGGTCTCAAATACCATAATGACATTTTCTACCCTTACTGCACCTTAATATCTGGCAGGTGATTTGCAATTCATTATCTCCTTTCCTTGTCATAAGCCCAGGACTGAGGGGATTTTCAGATTAAGAATTTGCTTATATTCATAAAGCAAACTAGCATTTGAGCTGGGATTCAACCTTCCCGCTGACTCCATTGCACAAATCTATACTGATACTACCCCTGAGCTTACTGTTGCATTTGCAAAATTCTCTGAACCCAACCTCATAAATAACCAAACAATACATTTTGTAGTAGTCATTTGCTGTTTCCAAGGACACCAATGGACTTCAGGTAAACGACTATGATATCATCCTGCTCACCTTTCAGCACCTCTTGGACTTCAACACAAATGTTGTCTTTCAAGCAATTCTATAAATCCTGGACTGTGCACTCCTCTGTTTCTTATCTTCCCACTTTTCCAGCATCCTGAACTTGCAGATTTCCTGCAGAGAATATAGGAAAATCTTTTGTACTCCCTTGGATATCAACAAAATCACTATTCCCTAACTCCAGGTTTGCAATAGCAATTCTCATCTACTTGTTCCCCAGCTGTCTTTGCTCCTATAAAAGCAGATAAGAAATTCACTGGTTCCTCTTAACACTTCAATCATTTATAGTTATTTACAATAAAAATGTACTCTCCTTATTAAGGATACAATGATCTGTTACTTTAGCCACTCTTTATATTTAACTGCCAAAAGATAAATGAATCACTGCTTTCCAAACTAACTGAAGGACTAACGGGTACTATTTCATATAACATTACACTGTTAGGGTATAATGTTCACCATGACAATTCAGGTAGTAAGACTGGTTTTAAAACAGTACAAGTTGGAGCAAAAATTAAAAAGTACTTAACATGCCTCAAAATATGACACAAAAGTACATGGTATGCCTCAAAAAGAATTGCACTTGTGCATCTCAGTGTTTGTATTTAAGGGTCAGCACCTTACACAGATAGTGGCTTAGGGCACACAAAGGAGGATAGCAACAGATATGAATTTAATTCTCCATGATGTCATTTCCAAACATGAGGGAAAGAGCACATTCCATAGAAATGCTATGAGATGGTAATACCAAACTTGTATCTATCTGCTTTGTTGTTCTGCTGATCTTTTTTGAACTTTTTCTAGTGCAAACTATTGGTCTCATAAAATATTAACCCTTTCATTAAGCTGATTTTTCTACATTTGGATTTGTTTGTGCTCACTGGTTGCAGTTTCAGTTAAGGATCCTTTTTTTTAAGGCTATTTTTTTTATTTTATTTCTTTTCTTGTATTTAAGGGCCAACAATATTTGACTTTCTAGGTCCTTTGTATTTCCATATAAATTTTAGAATTAGAATGTCAATCTGGGTGCAGTGGTATACATCTATGATCCCAGTTACTCCAGATGCTGAAGCAAGACTTAGATTGCAAGTTCAAAGCCAGCTTGGGGAATTCAGTGAGACCCTGTCTCAAAATAAAAAAAAAATAAAAAGATCTGGGGATGTAGTGCAGTGGTAGAACACTTGCCTAGCATGTGTGAAGTAATCCCCAGGACTGCCCCCGACCAAAAAAGTCAGTTTCCATGCTTATTGCTCAAAACTCTCTAATCATCAGATGTCGGATTATTATAAGGGGTTGAGGTCTCTACCCCCCGCCCTGTACCCAGGATGGACCTCTTCTGTCTACCAAAAGAGGCCAGAGGGGCCTACCTCAACGATGAGACTGGATTGGGAAAGTAAAGGCCGCCAACGCCTCCTCCCCCGCCTTCAAAAGACTCAGAGCCATGTCAGGGAGCCCAGTCAGTAGAATGCCGGAACTCGTTTATTGAAGGGGTGCAGAATGCTTTATAGTGGACATCAGCCAATCAGCAGAAAGATCATAGGGACACATAAGGAGCATGGGCGGATGCCATTGGAGGAGCCATTGGCCTCTCCTTGGGGTGGTTTCAGTTCTCACAGCCACGCCCCCTGCTTAGCCTAGGTCCTGTAATAGGGCATGGTAATGTGGCAAGCAGCCATAAAGCCACAGCTTTTCCATTCCCTTGGCAGACAGTGTAAGGTCCCAACAATCAGAATGCTTAAGAGCCCTCAGAAAGTTGTCTGATGGACAAGGAATCAAAGCCCAGGGACATTTAAAACAAACAAGTGAGTGATGTATTCTCTCTTTCCAAATTATCTGTTATTAAAATTAATATGTATTAACAACCATGATATCTCAGGCAAGTCATGGGCAACCACCAGGAATAATATACAAGAAATTTCAGTTTATTTTCATAGACTGCCAAAAAACTCAACGAAGTCATTGTTTGATGATTTGAACAGGAAAAGTTAATAGAGATGATGGGTCATTCCTATTTCACATGTTAACTTTTTTCACAAACAGACCTGGATTTTGAAGAAACTTAATGAAAACTGAAGAATTTAGATTCACAATGAAAAAATTAAAATAAAACTGTTCCTAGCTCCTTTGAGAGACTCTACCCTAAATGTCATTACTGAAAATAATAGATTCAGAATCCACGAGGAAGGGACTGCCAGGTCTCAATAGGTCTGAATCTAATGACATAAAATTCATCCTCACAGGGATGAGGTTATAGCTCAGTTGGTAGAGTGCTTGCCTAGCATGTGTGAGGCATTGGGTTCAATCCTTAGCACTATATAAAAATAAAATAAGTTGTTCAGTTAAGGATCCTAAAGGCATAACAAACACTGAAGGTCATATTAGAAGACAAAGGGAGAAGAAAAGGGTACTTTCCACATTTTCATCAGGAACCCAACACCTAAGCTAATCTGCAGGTAACAAACTGATTGATATAAATGTATTTTAGATCCTTCCACCTTCTCAAATTTTCTCTGACAACTTTCTAGATTGAAGACTGGGTTCTAAGAATTGGTCCCCACCACCTAGTGGTTTCTTGATACATGCTAGATTGCTGTTAGCTCTGAGAAGTGATCTTCCTCAATGAAAGTTACATGGGCAGTCTACTAAAAATGCAAGTTCTCAAGACCATCACAAAACCAACTATGTTCAGATTCTGAACCTAAATTTTTAATAAGATCTTGAAGTGATTCTGTTAAGGTTGAGCCCTGAACTTATTATAAACAATACCACAGTGTTACACTCGATCTGAAACTACTGGGACAGTGCTTAATATTGCAAAGATCACTGTTAAAATACCCTCCCCAAAGTAAATCTTTATTAACTTAATTTAGATACTGAATTGCTTATTTCAAAAATATTAGAAATCCCTAATCTTTCAGATCAGAATAATTCTACCTGTACTTTGCTACTGGGACTCATTAGCCAAGTAATTTATAATTTAAACAAGAAAAACTTTCCCTTGTACCAATTTAATAAAAATCGTGTCACAACATAGATATGTTTTTAAAATAATTAGAGTTCACTTCTTTTCATGTTCACTAAATAAAACAGTTAACATTTTACATTTCATTAGTGATAAAAAAAAACAAGATCATGTGTGTGTCATTCGCATAGGCTCCCACTTTGTTTTTTGTTTGTTTGTTTTTTAGTACTAGGGCTTGAACCCAGGTGTGTTTTACCACTGAGCTGCATTCCAAGTCTTTCTCACTAGGTTGCTGAGGCTGGCCTCAAACTGTATTTTTACCATATTTAGAACTATTTGGTTTATATAAATCCTTTTCCCAACATTCATGTTGTAGCAGTTATTAGTATTTTGGATAGCATTGTTGATACCTGCTTTTTACATTAATCTGGCTCACAGCTGTTTGTTATTTTTGCTGTTAGCAATTGCTGACTGCTGCCATTCCTGTTTTTGGTAATTAGTGTTGTAGATATCATAGTTGGCACTGGGTATTTATTTTAATGTTTAATATTGTTTGCTTCAGTTGCTGCTATTGTTTCCCTGCTGCCATTCCTGTTTTTTGGTAATTAGTGTTGTAGATATCATAGTTGGCACTGGGTATTTATTTTAATGTTTAATATTGTTTGCTTCAGTTGCTGCTATTGTTTCCCACCTCTCTGTGAGGTGCTGGGAATCTACAGGAACACTACAAGTTTACAAGGTCAATGCTCTTATGCTACATTAAACCCAGCCAAAGGACCATGCATAATGCTCCCCACACAAATTAACCACACTCAAATTTCAGTGATGCTTTAATACAAAGAATAGAAGGGGAAAAAACCCTGCAAACTAATGACCAAACTCCAAGAAAAAACATGGGTGGGTCCTTTGGTTCCACTCACAGTGGAAGTTCCACGCTTACAGCAAAAACAAAGAATTAACATAATGGCTATCGTTACCACAACTATGAGCACACTCAATCTAGATTACTACAGGACACTTTGGAAAGAGAAGGCTGTGCCCTAAAAATAAAAGCCCACACAGAAGAGAGGAAAATAAATCCATCCCAACAGATGCATAAAACCCAACACAGGAATACAAGGAATATGAAAAATCAAGGTAATACAATGGCTCCTAACATTTAAAATTCACCAGCAATTAACTTCAAAAATACTAAAGTGGATGAAATATCAGATAAAGAATTCAAAACAATGATTATCAAAATGATCATTGAATTTCTAGCACAACACACACACATACATAAAAATGACTTAAGGAAGTCAGTATGATCATGAATGAGATATTCAATAACGAGATAGGGATTTTGAAAAAGAACTGAACAGACATCTTGGAAATGAAAGACACAAAAAATCAAGCAATATGTTCAGTTGAAAGACCCTCTTGATAAAGCAAAACATGCTTAAAACAGAATTTCAGAGCTGGAAGACAAAGTAGTCAGCTTTGAACATTCAGACGGTATTAAAGAAAAGCAGTAACCATAACCAGAATATACAAGAATTCTGGTATATTATACGAGACAGCATTAAGATACCAAATTTAAGAATGATTGAAATTGAAGAGTAATTTAGCTTTTTAGCTGCTGTGGCCAAAATAACTGACAAGAACAATATAGAAGAGAATAAGTTTATTTTGGTTCATGGTTTCAGTCCATGTTCAGCCTATTCTATAGCTCTGGGCCCAAGATGAGGCACAGCATCATGGTGGAGGGGCATGGAGGAAGAAAGCAGCACAGGACATGGCATCAGGAAGCAGAGAGAGCTCCATTCCACAAGAACAAAATATAAACCCCAAAGGCACAGCCCAATGACCTACTTTCTCCAGCCACACCCTACCTGCATATAGCTACATCCCAGTTAACCCATATCAGTGGATTAAACTACTGATTAGGTCACAGCACATATAATCCAATCATTTCACCTCTTAAAGTTATTACATTTTCTCACACATGAGCTTTTGGAGACAACTTATATCTAAGCAATAACAAAGAGAGTTTTGAAATGCAGGCTAATGACATGGATAACCTCTTCAGGGAAATAATAACAGAAATTTTCTAAACCTTGAGAATGAAATGGACATCTAGTTACAGGAAGCATTCAGAACTGCAAGTAGATGGATCAAAAAAAGAACCTCTCTATGATACATTATACAAAACAAGGATAGAATTTTTAAATCCTCAAGAGAAAAACATCAGGTCATATTATTAGAGGCAAGTCAATCACAATTATTTATCATTTCTCAGCACAAGTCCTAAAATCCAGGTGGGTTTGGAATAATGTGTTTCATTCCCTGAAAGAAAATAACTGTTCATCATGACTCCTATATCCAACTAACATATCCTTCATAATCAAAGAGAAATAAAAGCCTTCCAAGATAAGCAGAAACTAAGAGAATTTATACCTACTAAGCCAGCATTACAGAAAATACTTTAAGAAATACTTCACACAGGAAATCAAAACAAACCCCTGAGCTCACAAATAAACAAATCTCATTTGAAGAGCAGTTAAGCAAACAAGAAAGACAAACACACTGAACATTAGAAATAAACCAAAATGGCAGGATTTAATAATTATCTCTTTATAATAACACTGAATGTAAATGGTTTCAACTTTCTAATTGAAACACACAGGCTAGCTAAACATGGTGACACATACCTATAATCCCAATAGCAGGAGGATTGTGAGTTCAAACCCAGCCTCAGCAACTTAGCAAAGTCCTAAGAAACTTATTAAGACCCTGTCTCTAAATAAAATATAAAAGAGCTGGGGATGTGGCTCAGTGGTTAAGCATCCCTGGGTTCAATCCCTAGTACAAAAAAAAAAAAAAAAAAAAAAAAAAGAACCACACACACACACATATATAAGCTGGTTGAATGTACTATAAAACAAGACCCAACTATATATCATTTGTAAGAGATGCACCTTTTAAAGGCAAAGACATCCACAGGATGAACTGGTATACCATGCAAATGGAGCCTGAAAAAAAGCAGTAGTAACTACTCTCATATCTGACAAAGCAAACTTCAAGCCAAAATTAATCAGAAGAGACAAAGAAGGTCACTTCATGAAAGTAAAGGGAATATTCAACAAGAAGATATAACAATATGAAATATTTATGCCCCAAACATTGGGTACTAATTACATAAAAAAGACAATACTCAAAGTAAAGATTCAGATAGACCCCAGTACAATAATACAGGTAATAATACAGATAATAATAATCTATCTCTCTCTCACTAATAGATAGATTATTCAGAAATGACTCTTTGGACCTGAAAAAAATATTTCAAATCAAATTAACTTAATGGATATTTACAGAATATTTTATCTAACAAAAGCCAAATAAACTTTCTTACCAGTGGCACATGAAATATTCTCCAAAATAACCATATTTTAGGTCACAAAGCAACTCTTAACAAATTCAAAAAATTGATATGATTGCTTGCATCTTATCTGATTTTAATAGAATGAAATTAGAAATCAACATAATAAAATCTAAAGAAACTATATAAACATAAGGAGATCGAAAAACACACTTTTGAATGATGAATGGTGATAGAAGAAATTCAGATACTCTTAGAATCAAATGTGAATAGTAGTAAAATATGCCAGAACCTCTAGGACACTATTGAAGGCAGTTCTAAGAGGAAAGTTTATACCTATGAGTGCCTACATAAGAAAATCAGAAAGATCCCAAATAAACAAATTAATGATGCATGTTAAGGTCCTAAAAAAGGAAGAACCAATTCAAAACTAAAAAAGGAAGGAAATAATTCAGATCAGAGCTGAAGTCAATGAACTGGAGAATGAAAACAAGTACAAAGAATCAATGAAACAAAGAGTTGGTTCTTCGAAAAAATAAACAAGATTGATAAGCCCTTAGCTAAACTAACCAAAAGAAAAAGAAAGAAGACCCAAATTAATAAAATTAATGTGAAAAAGGAGATATTACCACAGAAATCCAGTGAATCATTAGGAACTATTTTGAAAACTTCAACTCCAATAAATTGGAAAACCTAGAAATAATGGATACATTTCTAGACAAATATGACCTGCCAAAATTGAATCAAGAGGACACAGGAAACCTAAACAAACCAATAACTTTGTAATGAGATAGAAGCAGTAAAACAAAGACTTAAAAAAAAAAAAAAAAAAAAAAAACAACTCAAGACCAGATAGATTCTCAGGTGAATTCTGCCAGACCTTTAAAGAAGAACTAATACCAATATACCTCAAATTATTCCATGAAATAGAAAGGTAAGAATACTTCCAAATTCATTCTATGAAGCTAGTATTACCCTCATACCAAAACCAGATAAGGACATATCAAAGGAAGAAAACTACAGATCAATATCCCTAATGAACTTGGATGCAAAAATCCTTAATGAAATATCAGCAAATCACATTCAACAACATATCAGGAAGGTTGTACATCATGACCAATATTGGTTTTATCCCAAGGATGAAAGGATAGTTTAACAACTCAAATCAATAAATGTAATTCACCACATAAACAGAATTAAGGACAAAAATCACAGTCATTTCAGATGCAAAGAAAGCCTCAGACAAAATTCAGCATCCATTATGACAAAATCTACCTCAACATCATAAAGGCTGTATACAACAAACCCAAAGTCAACATCCTAGTGAATCAGAAAAAAACTTAAAGCATTCCTTCAAAATCTAGAACAAGAAAAGGATATTCACTCTTACCACTCCTGTTCAATACAGTACTAGAAGTTCAAGCCATAACAATTAGGAAAAGGAAGGAAAAGAAAGGGATTAAAATAGGAAGGGAAGGAGTTAAATTATCACTGTTTGCAGATGATACGATCCTATACTGGGAAGATCCAAAAAGCACCTGTAGATTATCAGAGCTAATAAATTCAGTAATGTAACAGGTTACAAATCAACATACAAAATCAATAGGTTTTTCATACACCAACATTATGGAAAATAATCCCATTTACAAATTCTCAACAAAACTAAACAAAAACCTAGGAATAAATCTAATCAAGGAGTAAAAGACCTCTACAATGAAAACTATAGAATACTGAGGAAAGAAATTGAAGAAGACATAAGAAGATGGAAAGACCTTCCATTTTCATGAGTAGGCAGAGTTGATATTGTTAAAATGGCCATAGTACTAATCAATATATAGATTCAGTGCAATCTATATCAAGATACCAATGACATTACTCACAGAACTAAAAATATAGACCTAAAATTCATTTGGAAGAATAAAAGACTCTGAACCGACAATTCTAAGCCAAAAAGCAATGCTGGAGGAACTACAATACCTGACCTTCAAATTATACTGCAGATATTACAGAGCTACAGTAACAAAAACTGCATGGTATTGGCATAAAAACAAATTTATATATATGTGTGTGCATATATATATATGTATATATATACACACACTTATCATATGTATTATATATTTATATATATATAATTTATAAATCATAAATGATTAATGTCCAGAATATAAAATGTCCAGAGGATTAATGTACAGAATATATAAATGATATATATAAATTATACTATAGATACTACAGAGCTACAGTAACAAAAACTGCATGGTACTGGCAAAAAAACAGATTTATGTATATGTGTGTATATATTATATATATAAATGATATATATAAATGATATATCATATATATATATAAATGATATATATATATATAAATGGTACAGACTAGAAGACACAGAGACAAGTCTACACACTACAGAGATAAAGCATCTGGTCCTTAGCAAAGGTACCAAAAACACACACTGTAATAAAGACCATCTTTTTCATCTTTTTCACAAATGGTGCTGGGAAAACTGGTTATCCATACATAAAAGAATGAGACTAGATCCTTATCTCTCACACCATGCAAAAGTCAACTGAAAATGGATCAAAGACCTAGGAATAGACCAGAAGCTATGCAACTCCTAGAAGAAAATGTAGTCTACACTCCAACATACATGCACAAGGCAAGGACTTTCTTAATAGGACCCCTAAAGTGCAGGAAATAATGTCAAGAGATAATGGGATGGCATCAAATCAAAAACTTCCACACAACTAAGGAAACAAGAATGTGAAGAGAGAATCTACAAAATGGGAGAAAAATCTTTGACAGTTATCCTTCTGACAGAGGGTTAATATCCAGAATATATAAAGAACTCAAAGAACTTTAGCACCAAAAAATAAATTAAATGGGCAAATGAATTATATAGATACTTCTCAAAAGAAATACAAATGACCAGCAAATATATAATAAAATTCTTAGCATCATTAGCAATTAGGAAAATGCAAATCAAAACTACACTGAGATTTCATCTCACACCAGTCAGAATAACAATCATCAAGAATGCAAATAATAATAAATGCTGGAGAAGATGTGGAGTAACAGGAACATTTTACATTGTTGGTGGGACTGTAAATTAGTACAACAATCATTATGGAAATCAGTATGAAGGTTCCTCAAGAAACTAAGAATGGAACCACCATATGACCCCTATTTATCCTAAAGAATTAAAGACAGAAGAGTATAATGAAAATGAAATATGTATAACCGTGTTTATAGCAACCCAATTTGCAAGAATCAAACTATGGAACCAGTCTACCTGTCTGTCAGTGGAAGAATGGATAAAGAAAATGTGGTATATATAATGAAGTGGTATATATAAATAAGTCATTTGCAGGAAAATGGATGGAACTTGACAACATTGTGTTAAGTAAATTCAGAATGTAATGAGTCATATGTTTTCTCTCATGTGGGAGCTACAGAGGAAAAAGGAAATGAAAGTTGGGGATAGTGAAACATCACATGAAAATAAAAGGGAGATCAGTAAAGTAGAGGAAAGGAACCAGGAGAAGTGAGAAGGGGAGGGAAAGGGGAAATACTGGAGAATGATATTGGCCAAATTATATTATTATATTGTGTGCATGTATGAATATGTAATGATGAATCCCACCATTGTGTACAACTATAATGCACCAATAAAAATATGGAGGGATAAAAAAATTATTTGCACAGAAAAATACACATTCTATCTAATGGAAGGATCAAAAGGCAGAGTTAAAACTTATTTAATGAGTGGATTAAGAAAATATATACGCACAATGGAATTTTACTCAGCAATAAAAGAAAATAAATTAATGGTATTTGCAGGTAAATGGATGAAGTTGGAAGACATAATGCTAAGTGAAGTTAGTCAGTCTCAAAAATCCAAGTACCAAATGTTTTCTCTGATATAAGGAGGCTAGTTCATAGTATTGTTGGATGGGGGGTACATAGGAGGACCAGAGGAACATTAGAATGGTCAAAGGGAAGGGAGGGAGCAAGGGGGTAAGGAGGGGGAGAGAAAAGGAAAAAAAAAAAAGAAAAGGTGGTTGAATGAGACGGATATCATTTTCCTAAATGCATGATTGAAGACCTGAATTGTACAAATATACTTTGTATACAAACAGTTGTATGTAAAAAAGATGCTAAATACATGCACTATGAGTTGTACATATTAAAATTATAAAAATAAAATTTAAAATTAAAAAAAAACTCATTTAATGTCTGGGTACTGGTAATTACCATCTGTGCTGCTTTCAAAATGGTTCGCTCCGGTTACCTTGAGGTCCATTCACCTATAAAAGAGCAACCAACATCAATTAGAAAAAGTGCCATGAAATTTGAATTAAATAAATCAATTTGTGAAAGGACATGAAGTGAAATTCTAGGGCTTTGGCAACCTCTTTAAGGTTCAAATATGACTCAAGGGTTTTGGCTTGACTTCTACAATGTATCCTAAGGCAAAATTTTCCCAAACATAAATTATTTGCCTACCACTATCATGATTATCACACCACAGCCATATGCCAGCTGAAATATAATTTCCTTGATATTTCTTTAAATCTAGAATTACCATACAGAGAACCCTGCTATCACTTGTCATATGGAGAAGAAAGTATATTTTTCTTTTTAGGAAGAAATTAATAACCAATTATTTCTAAAAATTTAAACTTTAATATGTATTGTTTATTATAATGACATAATCTATTAGTAAAGCAGTAGAAACACTACCAGTTTGTAAGGAATTCTGTAATTCAAACTAACTCACTAATTAAGACAATTACACATCTAGTATTTTTAAGTTTCTATCACACTGTCATTTGAAATCTGTAATTTCAATTTTGAGCCACTTTTTCATCTGCCTCCTCTGCTTATTTCAGCTTTCTATCCACCTCTCCACTCATTACCCATCTGTGATGGGCATAGATATGAAAGAAGATTCAGTGAGCAAAATTATGAATTACAGAATTTAGAAAATAGGTGAACATCAAAGCTTCATTCTATATTTAAAAAAAAGAAACAATTTGTTCCATTATGAAAACTATACTACCTCACTCCTTAGGTCAAAATGCCTTGTACTCAATAGGTGTCCAGAAGTATTTGCTTCTACAAAACAAAGAATATTGAACCCATCAATTTTTTTTTTTCTCCAAAACATGGCTCTGAAATTGAGTGAACCTGGTATAGCCATCTTATTTGAAGAGCTTGAAGTCAAACAGAAACCTCAAGTCACGCTACTGTTGACCCAAAGGCCTCACTGGCTTCCCAGTATATTCTTTAGTAGATACTCCTCAAATGCAAATGTGCACACAAGTCACTAGGGAATCTTGCCAAGTATAGGTTCCGATACCACAGGGCTGTCACCATCTCCCAGCTGATGTTGATACTTCTGATCCCCTTGTTCCCAGAATACATTCTGAACAAAAAAGCTGCAGAAAATAGATGGCCAAGGATATACAACAAGGGTGGGCCCAGACTAAGGTCAGGCCTGTTTGTCCTGGCCACCTCCCATCTCTGGATAGCTATTCCCCATCTGTTACATTCTTGATCCTGTTCACATGAAGAGACAACCCTTCTTCCATGGATCTGGGGATTTCAGTCATCACCTTCTCTACAAAAATCCAAGTAGACCCACAATACCATGGGGTTTGGAAGGTGGATTTCAATCAACATGAACTTGACCCACCCAAATGCAGAGTGATGTTTGAGTACAAAAATATTCAACATTTATTATTCACTTTAACTGGCTTTACCTTCATGAAGGACTCTTAGTTGCTGTGTACACATGAAAAGTCGAGAAGGGGTTGTAGTCAGTGATATCCTATAGAACCACAGCCTGCAGTGGTATGTTGTTTTACCACTTAGAATAAAAGGTTCTATGGGGGGAAAAAAAGTGTTTATTTGTTCATTATCCTGCCATACTTCAGTTGTAAAGATATCATCACACGAGTAATGGCACAAATCAATCCAGGGGTATATTACCAACTACAGTAACGCCCACCTCCATTGTAACAAATAATGGCAAGTTAAACATACACATAAATATCATAAGGAGTCAATTCAATATTGTGACTCTCACTGAATGTTGAATGCATGAAAATGATATTGAATGTGACTCTCCACTTTTTACGAACCCCATTCTTCCAGGGAAGACTTCATAGGATGTTACCGCAGGGCAGCAACCATGTTCTCATCCTTCAGCCTAATCCTCTCATTCTCCCCACACTTCAGGAGAAGGGGGGACAATGGGAGGAATCACAGGGGGAAAAAAGGGGAGAGAGAGAGAGACATAGAGAAAGAGGACAAACACACAGCCCTGCTCTTATCTAAGTAGAAGATTCCTTGGTTAACGCCTCTTCCAGCCCCACCTGTGGAGATATGTGGGTTTGAAGACTCAGAGGAGAACAATCTTTTCATTAGTGTTGCTCACCACCTAGGCCAGAGTTTCAGCTGGAGAGTTGCAGCTCCATTCAAGTGATTCAGAGTGACTGCAGTCTTGAGATCTTCAAGATAATGCTTCTCTGGCATCAACCTTCCAGGCTCTTTATCCACTTAGAGATTAGGCTGGATGTTAAAAAAAAAAAAAAAAAAAAATTAACATCCAATTTCAGGTATATTTCAACAAACTATTTTAAGAGTCCAACACATGGATTTGGATCCCAGTGATTTATCCCCTGCCAGACTCCCTATGTTTGATGTCCTCCAGTTACTCTGTGCCATTTTACCACACAAAAAGCACACTCTCCCAAGGGTATTTGGACTGTGTCTTTTCACAAATATTCATGTTGCTCATTTCCTCACATCCTTCTGTCTCTGCTCAAAGACACTTGATGCTAAGATGCTACTACATCCAAGTGGCTTTTTATTTACCACCCCACCTAAAGCTGTGCCTGCCTAACACGGCCACTTCCTCTTTCATTTTCTTTGAGGGCACTTACCCTACCTGGCACATTACACAATATAGGTTTCTGTTTCAGGTCTCTCTCCCACTAGAATGCAATGTGAATGAGGACTAATCAAGTGCTCAGTGATTTTTTTTTCCATCACATGTACCATATAAAAGGAACAGCAATGAATTTTCCTCATATCTATACTGACCACTAGTCGCAATGTATTAAAGCCCTTTAGTCACATTACTAAGTCTTCCTGTGCTCCACTTTTCCTATCTATTAGAGATTAGAATAAACCCATCTCCAAAAAGTTATGAAAATTAAATTACAGGTAGGGATTATGCCTGGCATTGAATAAATAGTAAGTGTTAACTGTTACTATTGTTTTTCTATGGGGAAGGGCAAAATCATTTAAAAATGTAATCCTTCTAAAGTAGACAAAAACCCTTTCAGGCTGGGGTTGTGGCTCAACAGTAGAGCGCTCGCCTAGCATGTGCGCAGCCCGGGTTTGATCCTCAGCACCATGTAAAAATAAATGCACTGTATACAACTAAAGCAAATAAATAAATATTTTAAAAATCCTTTCACTTAGGGCTATACATAATGGTGCAAATGCTTGGCTTCCTATCTAAAAGGCTTGAGTTACCTTTGGGAGAGTCACCCATGGGTAGGCGGGGTTCTGATGCTGAACACATTTTGCAAGATGCTGGTACCATTGCCAGTGTTCAGAAGGTGCAAAATTCCACCACGACATAGCTTCAGGCTTGCTTTATAACCTGCCTCATTGTTGAGCCATGGGGCATCAGTTCAGGAACCAGGAGTTGCAAGAGAGAAACAGCTTTTAAAAAAACACATATCATTCTAGACTATAAGTCTTCAAATCCTGGTCTCAGAAGAATCTAAGTGTGAAGGTTATAAAATACCGACATAAATTCCGCACCACAGAACTTTAAACACAGGGTCAGTTCTGAAACAATGACTCAATTCCTGTATTTATTTAACTCATCCTGTTTTGCCACTTTGCTTGGCAACCAGAAATTACTTACCACGTAAGCACTTTCCAGTATTCTACAACACCAAGCTGGTAATTAACATGTTTCAAGCAGTCATCAATAAGTGATGTGTACATTACATCAAAATAAAAATGAAGGTTCCCATGCCTTATGATATTTCTAAAATTAAAGAAGTTCATTCATATCTTACCACACTCACTTTTCAACACTGGTCTCAGAACTGTTGTCCTCTTCTAAATTAAAACGCATGCCAAGGGATGCACACAGTGAAAAGAAGAAGAAACTACTCTTAAAATTAAACATATTTTATAAGACAGATCCTAACTTAACAAATTTCATTGCTTAATAAGTCTCCATTGAGTCCAAAACTAGATTTGTTTTACATCAAAGGATCCTTAGTCTTCTTTTAAAATGGGCATAACAGACTTTTAAACTTTTGGATATGACCTCAGTTCACAACTATAGTGGCAATAATCACTTGACTTGGGTTCAACCCGTGTCCTGTCCCCTGTCCAGGCTTCACTGGTCTTATTGCCCCAATCTTGCCCCCTGCACATGCACATGGGAAAGGTTTCTGTCTATAAATTCACCAGAATCTAGGATGAACCAGATGAAATGTCACATCATTCCCTCTGTCCCACAAAGTCAGTCATGCTTCTTTGGTGACCCATCCTGTAGCATTTATCCCACTGAAAAAGAGTAGTAGAGGCTTGTTAATTGTTGGTCTATAAACCAGGAAAACTAAGTCCACGTCTATCACTTCAGCTGCCCAACACCTATCCCCAAATAGCAGCTCAGTAAAAGAATGAAGATGTGAACAATCGAGTGCTTGGCACAGCTTTAAAGTAACAACCAGACCCCTACCATGGCTCCTCTGTCTGTTCTTTGCTTCATACAGGCAGTAACCTCTACAGGAAAGAATTCTGCATGGGGTTTAATGAACTTAGACCTGACAGGCTAGGGGTAAGATTATGAAGGGTGGGTAGACTAAGGTAGATGACACAGCTGGGTTCCAAAAATACAGGAGAAGACCAAGGGAGAGATCTGGTTACTATTTTAAAACTCGCCTGGATTCATCAGAGAACAGAAAAATAGGCAATCTTCAATGGCTATTAAAATATATACAAGGAACTCACTGACATGGTGCCCACACTTTGCATGCAATGTGCAATACAATCCCATCATAAGACCCTTCTTTCATTTCACCTGACATTAATGAGGCCTCACACAGAGGAAACACCTGGAAGTGTTGTTGGTGAAGTACTCATTGTCTTGGCTGGAAGGAATACAAGTGATCTTTGTTATTTTGTTTATATTTTTCTGCATTTTCAGAAATTTTGCAAATAATCTACATAACATAGAAACCAAAATAAACTTATCAAGCCTGGGGATATAACTCAATGATAAAATGCTTTCACAGAAAATGCAAGGTCCTAAGTTTAATGGTCAACACCACAAAAATAAAGCTACTATATGCATGGGTAGGTATGTTCTATTATCAGGCTCGAAGTTCACTCCTAAAGGTTCTTAAAGTAAGAAAGCTCTTATAGTTGGAGTTTCCATAGATAACAAGGAGCAGCTTCAATGTCAACAAATTCATTAAAGAACAATAACAACTTAGTAAGTTTATGAAAAGGAAAAACTCTCTTACCTTTTCCAGAACTAAGATTATGGTCTACAAAAAAATCTTTTGTTCTCCTTTTGCTTCAATACACTGGCCTTCAAAAAGTATCAAAAATGACAAATACAGTAACTACTAAAAGAGCTACTAGGTTGTTAACAAGCCATCCTAGTCATAGTGTTATATAAAATATCACCACAAAAGGACAGAAAAGTCACTGTTACACAACAACTCAAGCAACATAAGAGCACCCAGGTCTTTGGAGAATTCATTACTTCATAGCTGGGAAAAGGTTATTGGTTAAGGAATCTATACTATAAAGCAAGAATGTTTTAATGACTAAGGAAAATGCTCACAATGGATTGGAAAGTGAAAAGTACCATATCTTTAACAGAAAAAATAGTCACATAGGCAAAAATATTAAAAGAGAAACTTACCAGAATTGTCAACTTCATCCACCTTCCCCAGGAAAGCCAGTAAAAACCTTTTTTTTTTTCCTATTCGCAACAAAAATGTATACACAGAGCAAGCAATTAAAAGTAACAGAGAGAGAAATTTGCTATACCAAAGTCACTCCTTTTAGGTACCAGATTTTAGGCCAAGACTCAGGACTTAGAACCACCATGACTACATTCAAGGTTAAGAAAATGAGGATCAAGCCAGGTGGACAAGCCCAGAGAAATAATGCCAGATAGTAACAGGTATGTAAAGTCAGGAGGCAAAACAGGTGAGCAAAGCCAGGTGTGATGGCTGTGGTTTGGACACAGTATAAGGGCATGACGGAGTGACCACAGGGTACGTACATAGGGCTACGGCTGGGGATTACAACTAGGAATTCTAAGCCATGAGATGAAAGCCAAGGGTTTACTGACCCTAGGTGGGTAAGCCATATGGACTGATAGGTAACTATACTCAGGAGGATAAGAATAGCAGGTTAATACCACATGGACAAGGTCATAGAGCAAGTGGTAAATACCCATAGATGGGTCTGAACCAAGGACAAGTAGATTGAGTCCAGCAAGTCAACCTGAATGGCAGCAAAGCCAAGGAGGATAATAAAAAGGAGGCAAGGTCATTGGGAAATACCAAGGGGGTAAGGCCTGGGAGGCTATGCCAACAGGTACAGTCATAAGGGTGTATTCAGGACAGCAACTCAGGGGAGCCAAAGCCAAAAGGAAAAGACCGTTGGAAGAAAGGTCAAGAGGGCTTTTCCAGGGGAGCAAGGTCCAGGGGCAACAGAGGGATGACATGGCATGTGGACGTGACAAAAAGGGTTAAAACCTGGCAACTACAGCCAGAGAGTCATGAAGACCCCACCAGCCAGGACAAGAAGGCAAAGCCAAAAGGATTGGACTGAATGAAGCACAGGTGGAATTGGCCACGGGCATTTAGACAGTAGGATAGCCTACAATAGAAAAGAAAGTTCAAGGCCATGAAGTGAAGACTAAGTGTTTAATAACAGTAGGTGGGTAACCCATTGGGAATACCATGTTACTGGATGAGGATATTAAATCCAGGAGATTACCACACATGGACATGGTGAATAGGGCCAGACCAATGGAGCAAAATCAGAAGACACTGGGTAGAGAGGTGAACAAGGTCCACTTGTAAGCAATGGGGGCCAAGGCCAGGAAAGTGGCAAGACCAATGGAAGGACACCAGGTGTGAAAAGGCATACAGACAAAACTAAAAGGATTGATCCCTGGTTACATATGGCTCAAGGTCCTGTAGGACACTGGACAGAGTTGGGTAGACAAAACCAGGTACTATGGGCTTGGACATTGGAGCAGATGGCAACAATGAAGGAAACAACAAGAAGGTGGAGGGCCTGACATGAAGGCCAGGAGTTTAAAAACTTTTAGTCTAGGTGAATAAGGCTATGTGAGCTGCCAAGCCACTGCACCTGAGAGGATGAGAACACCAGGTTAATAAAAACTGGACGTGGCCACATGGGTATGGTTAAATATCTAGATGTGTGTCTGGTTCCTGCCAAGGTCAAGTGGATAAGGCTAGTATATAAGTCAAGGGTGACCCACAGCAATAGTGGATAGGCCTTGGGGGTAAAGTTAGAAGCAAGAGCAGAGAAAAGGGCTGAGCCACAATCACAAGAACATAAAGGCCAGACCAATAGGGTAATGCCTTGGGGGCAGGGAGGAGTGGCAAGGCCATAAGGGAAAAGCCATTAGGGTGAGATCATAGGGACAGGGCCAGTTGAAAAGCCAGGAGTGAAAGGACACATAGGCATACCAAAAAGCATTGTGGCCAGGAAGTCATAAAGACCTCACTGGCAAGGTCTGGTGGACAAGGACAAGGACTGTATGTAGGGTTTGAACTTGAAGGGCAAGTGAATTTCAATAAGAGCTTTTAGTAGCTCAGCCTACAAAACAAAGTTCAAGACCATGAGATTAAGGGCAAGTGTTTTAGCATGTGGGTAATCCATCTGGGATGCCAGGTTACCAGACCAAGGAATTTAATGCCAAGAGGCTACCACAGTGGTCATGGCCACCAAGCCCAAAACTATGGGGCAAGGGGCTTAGTAGAAAGGGCAGAAGCTGTGACAAGAGTAAATGACCACAAGGGAAAGGCCATAAAGGACGGATCAAGGGGACAAAGTCTTGGAGAGAGGGCTGGGTGGAGTGCACAGGGACTGGCCATAGGGCAATGATATTAATGTCAGATGTGGAGTATGGCCTTGGGGACGGGGCCAAGGGCAAAGACCAAGAGTACGTGGTAGGGGCAGGGCAATATGGGCAAGGTCTTAAAGGACAGACACAGGGTACCAGGCCTTCAATGCATGCAAGGAAAGTGAGCAGGGGACTCGGGGAAGGACCACAATATCAAGGGCAAGGGCCAGATGAGGGGAATTGGTCAGGGGCATGAGGGCAAGGCCATAAAGGCCAGTCCAACAGAGCAAGGTATGGAGCACCAGGTAGCAACAAGATGACAGAATAGTGGCAAGGCCATATTGCAAAGCCAACAAGATAAAATCAGGGGGCAGTTTTTTGGATAGCAATGAAATTTCAGAGGATGGGATAGGAGCCAGGGTCATAAGGGTAAGGACATAAAGGCCATATTAAAAGGTCAAGGCCTTATGACAAGGACTAGGCCTTCCATGAACTTCCTGCTCATTCCCCATCCATGCCCCAAAGGCCTAGCACACTGTGTGTGTTATTTAAGGCCTGTCTGTTTTGCCCTGACCTCTACCAATCTCCACTGTCTTTGTACTTGCCCCCCCAAAAAAGGCTATGCCCCCATGTCTGGCCTCTATGCCATTGCCCTATGTCCAGCCCCTTGCCCACTCTACCTGGCCTTTACCACAAGAACTAATGCCTTGGTCTTGCCTTAACGGTCTTGCCCTTGTGGCCATTCACTCCTTTATTCCTTATTAAAGTCATTTCTACCAAGGCCTTGCCCTATCAGTCTGGCCTTCACAGCCTTGACCACATTGCTTTGCCCAGAAGCTCTCCACACCCCCAAAGCGATTCCCTTTTGTCTAGCCTTTATGGCATTGCCTTAGGTCCCTGCCACTTGCCCCCACATCTCTGCGTTTGCCTCTAGGCCTTGCCATTTTGGACTGGCCACTCCTGCCTTTCCTACATGACTGTGCCCTGAGCCCCCTCTCCCCTGCCCATGCCCACAGGCCTTGCCCATGTCTGGCCTCCATAACCTTTCCTATGGCCCTGACCTTTGCTCCCTCTTCTGCCCTCAAGACCTTGCCCCACTGGTTGGACACAAATGGCCTTGCCCATCTGTCCTTGCCTCTGCCTTCTTCTCCATACCCTAGGGCCCTGCCCCTTCCCCACCAAATCTCTGTCTTTGTCTCAAGGCCTTGCCATTTTGAACTAGCCATTCCTACCTTGCCCACATTGCTCTGCCCTGAGCCCCTTTCTCCTGCTCATGCTCACAATGCCTTGTTCCCATGTCTGGCCTTCATGGCCTTGCCCTATGGCCCTTGCCTATGTCCCCTTTTCTGGCACTTTTCCATGGTCCCTTTGTCTGGCTCAATAACCTTGCCTGTCTGTCCTTGCAACTTGCCCCCTCCTCCATACCCAAGTACTTAACAAAAGACTTCACCCCCCTTTGCCTGGCCTTTATGACCATATTCTAAGGGTAAGGCAATCAAGGCTGGGACAAAGGGCATCATCTTGGTGCAAGAGCCTGAAGAGGGGGCAGTGGTAAGGAGGTATGAGACACTGGCCACAAAGGCCAGTCCACGAGGGGCAAGGACTTGGGGCAGGAGCAAGTAGTAGAAGAGGTGGCTAGGGGCCACCAGGAAGTGAGCAGGTGGCTCTGGGAAGGCTCATAAAGATAATACAATCAGGACAAAATAAATTGTCAAGGTCTTGGGGCAAGGTTCTAGGGATGCAGTATTGGTCAGAAACATGAGGCCAAGGCCGTAAAGGCCAGTTCAACAGGCGAAAGGACTTGAGGCAAGAGTAAGTGCAGCTGAGAAGTGGCTGGGTCTGGGTATTGGCCTTGCCCTCATGGCCCTTCCCTAAGCCCTCTGCTCCTTTTTATTGCATGCCTCCAAATCCTTGTCCCATTTGTATGACCATTAAATTGATGTCCTTATGGGCATTCACACATATTCTTGCTTATTTATACCTTTTGTTGCAAGGCCTCATTCTATTGGTCTGGTCTTCATGACAAGACCACATTGCCCTGCCTGGAGCCCCAGCTTCCATTCCCTTTCATGCCACCAGGTCTTGTCCTTTTTGTCTGACCTTTATGGCCGTGCCATAGGGCCATTCATCCTTCTCCCTGCCCACGGCCTTTCTCCTAAGGTCTTACTTCATAGGTCTGTCCTTCATGGCCTTGAGCACATTAACTTGCCCAGAACCTCCTCCTCCATTCACTTCCATGCCCCAGGACCTTGCCCCCTTACTTTGGCCTTTGTAGTCTTACCCTGTGGCCCAACACACCCCACTTGTCTTGGGGCAAGGGCAAAGGCCAAAAGAGGGGCCATTGGTCAAGGCCATCAGGGCAAGTCCATGAAAGTCAGACCAGAGGTCAAGGCACTGAAGACAAAATACAGTGGAGTGGACAAGGGGCAAGTCCATGTGTCCATTAAGGCCAGACCAATGGGACTCGTCCTTGTGGGCCTGGACATAAAGGCCAGTCAAAGAAGACAAAGCTTGGGAACACGAATGGAATGGAGAAGGGGGCCCTGGGCAGGAAATTTTGGTCAAGGCCATGAAGGCCAAAGCAATGGGGCAAGAGCTTAGAAGAAAGGGCATGGACAGGAACAAGGGTGGATGATCATAATGGCAAAGTCATAAAGGCCGGACCAGTGGGGCAGAGAACTGGTGCATGGACCAGAGTCAGAAGAGGGAACACATTGTTTAAGCCATAGGGCAAAGCCATGAAGGCCAGAACAGGGGGAAATGTCTTGTAGTAAAGGACAAGGGCAAGGAGGTGGCAGCATGTGGCAGGGCCATGGGGGCAAGGTCATAAGGAGCAAACCAGTGGGTCAAGCCCATGGACACACATGAAAGAGATGGAAGATGTGGCATGGGGCAGGGTCATAGGGCGAATTCATTGAATACAGAAGACCAAGGCAAGGACTTGGGGACAAGGTCAAGGACTGGAATAAGGGACAAAGGTCAGAGACAGAAGGCAATGCCATGAAGCCCTGATAAATGAGACAATGCCTTATGGGCAAGGGAGTGGCCAGGGAGCATGGGCAGCAGGCTGGGCCATAAGAGCACAGCCATAAAGACCAGACAAAGAGGGCAAGACTGGGGGTATGGAAAGGGAAGAAGCAGAGGGCTTAGGGAAGGACCACGAGGGCAAGGCAATGAAGGCCAGACCAGTAGGCCAAGGTCTTGTGATCAAGGGCAAAGGCAGGGAGGGTGGGCAGGGCACTGGGCCATAAAGGCAAGGCCATAAAGGCCAGACAAAGTGGGCAAGGTCTTGTGGCATGGGCAAGAGCAGGAAGTAGGCATATTGATCAGGGGCATAGGAAAAAGCCATGAAGGTCAGAGCAGGGAAGAAGGCATTGTGGGCAAGGACAAGGGCAGGGAGGACATAGCATGAGGCAGGTCCATAGGGGTAAAACTATAAAGGCCAGTGGAAAATGGCAAGACCTTAAAGGCAAGGGCAGAGAGGAAGTTTCAAGGGGCTAGACCATAGGTCAATGCCATAAAGGCCAGAAGAAAGGGGGCAAGACCTTAGGGAAAAGGTGAAGAGCAGGGAGGATATAGCATGGGACAGGGCAAAGTTACAAAGGCCAATCCAATATATCAAGGCCTTAAGGACAAGGGCAAGTACAGAGAGAGGTGGTCATGGGCAGGACCCTAAAGGCAATGCCACTGAGGCTGGAATAAGGGAGAAGGATCTTTGGTTTAAGAGCCTGGAAAGAGGGGCATGGGGCATGGCCATTTGGGTGAGGCCATGGGGGCCATACCAAGGGGAAAGTGTGGTGGGGACAAGGGCAAGGAACCAGAGGGGGCATTGGTCAGGGCTATAAGGACAAGGTCATGAAGGTCCCAAGAGGGAGCAAGACCTTGGGAACACTGGCAAGGGCAGGGAGAAGTGGCATGGGTCAGAGTCTATTGGCAAGGGGCAGGGCAATAAGGTCAAGGACAAACCAGTGAGGCAGGGCCTTGTGGACATAGGGAAGGGAGGGGTAGAAGGAGCAGGGATCTGGGCAGTAGGGCAATATCACAAAGGTTAGACTGGACGTCATCATCTTGCTGGCAATGGAAAAGTCAGTGAGAAGGGAGCATGGGACAGCATCATAAGGGTAAAGCCATAAGGCTAGACAAAGGACACAAGGCGCTGGGTACAAGGGCTATGTCACAGAATAGGGTGAGAGGCCACAAGGGTAAGGCCATGAAGGCCATACCAAAGGTGCAAGGTCTTGGGAGCAAGGGGAGGTGGGGTCTGGGGAAGGCTATGAAGCCCAGACCAGTGGGGCAATACCAGGCTGCAGTATCAGGGGTGAAAAAACATGCAGCCATCCCCAAAAGGGTTAAACCTGTCCACCACAGGTGTGAGGTCTTGAAGACCTCAGAGGCAAGGATAGGTGGGGGCAAGACAGGAGGACTGGACACAGGGTTTGGACAAGGTTGAAGGGCAAGTGGATTTGCCCAAGAGTATTTAGACAATATTCCCAACTATGGTAGTAAACAAAGTCTGAGGCCATGGTGTTCAAAATACAAGCGTGTGATAATTTGTATTTGGAACACAGCAGGTGGGTAAATCCATCTGGGATGCTGGGTTACTAGACCACCCCCTCCCCCCCCCCCCCCCCCCCCCCCCCCCCCCCCCCCCCCCCCCCCCCCCCCCCTAGGAGGTTAAAGGCAAGCAGTTCCCACAGCATGGATATAGCAATGTGGTTCAGGCCAGTTGGGTATAATAGGAGTGGACACTGGGTAGGAAGGAGCTGACAATTCATAAGGAATTGGGGACAAGGCTGGGGGGTAGCAAAAGGAGGAACACCCAGCATGAGAAGGCATATGGACACATTCAAAAGGATTGAGACCTGGTATCACAGGGCACAGTGTCCTTTAGGGCAGTGGGCATGGTCAGGTGGGCAAGACCATGTATTGGGGGCTTATTCATTGGCAGAAGGCCACAGCCAATGGCACAAGTAGAAGGTTGAGGGCATAATAGGAAGGCCAGGAGTTTAACATTTTAGTCTAGGTGGGTGAGGCCATATTGGGTAATAGCTCACAGAATCTCAAAGGATAAAAGCAATATGTTAATAAAATTGTGACAGAGCCACCAGGTAATGCAAGTAATCTTGATGCAGATTTGAGCTACTGCCAAAGGCAGGTGGATACCATCAGGTGTCAAGGCAAAGGGGACTGAAGTATTTAAGGACAATGCCTTGGGGAAAGGACAGGGAGAGTATGGGGTATGAGGCAAAGCTGTAAGGGCAAGGTCAGAAAAGGGCAAGGCTAGGGGGCAACTTCAGAGGGCAACACCAGGGGTGAAAGTAAATGTGAACATAACAGAGTTAAAACCACATGACCACAGTGAGGGGATCATGAGAACATCACAGACATGGACAGGTGGACAAGGACAGGTGGGCAAGGACAGGAGGACTGGCTATAGGTTTGGTGAGTTGAAAGTCAATTAGGTTTAGCTAAGGGCATTTTGACTGTAAGTGTGGCCCAGCATACACAACATTTTAGGGCATGAGGTGAAAGCCAAGTACTCATTAACAGCAGCTGGGTAATGCATCTGGAATGTGATTATACTAGACCAAGGATATTAAGGACAAGAGGTCACCACAACATGGATAAGGCAAAGTCCATTAGGACAGCTGAGTGTAATGGAAGAGGCCACTGGATGGAAGGAGCTGAAACCAATTCTTAAGGAATAGGGGACAAAGCAAGGAGGTAGAAGGGCAAATAGAGGAACAGCAGGTAAGAAAAAACATGAAGACATGTCTAAAAAGAATTGAAGCCTGGTGACATGGGGCCTAGGGTCCTGTGCATAATCCAGTGGGTAAGACCGGGGTTCATGGGCTTATTGTTTGGGACAGAAGGCAGTGGCCAAAAGTACAAGCAGGAGGTTGAGGACAATGACATGAGGGCCAAGAGCTTAAAAATTTTAGTCTACATGGGTAAGCCATGGAAGATACCAGGTCACAGGACCTGAGAAGATAAAAACAATAAAATTGGTACAAGAGCACTTCATCAGGTAAGTGGTATAGATGCAGGGTTGGGCTGGTATGAAGGACAATTGGACAAAGCCAAGGTGTCAAGGTAAGGGTGATCCAAGGACTTGAGGGCAAAGTTTTCAGGTTAAGGGAAAGAGCAGGAACAGGGAGAAGGGCCGTAAGGATAAGTCAATAGAGGACACACAAATGGACATGACCAGGTGGCTGCCCATTGGGTGAAAGGACACATGGGTATAACAAAAATGGCTAAACCTGGCAACCAAGGGCAGGGGTCATGAAGACTCCACAGGCACATGCTAAGGGGTTTTGACAGGGTGTTAGTGCCAACAGATCTTGCTATGGGGCATTGAACAGTGCTGTACATTCAGGTGGTACAATCAGGAAGTTGAGGACTTGAGATGATGGCCACAATTTTAATGTGTCTAAGTCAGTAAGGGCATGTGAGTTTGGATAGCATGTCACCAAGTCCAGCAGAATGAGAACAATAGGTTAACACCTGATGCATAGTCTAGTTTGGTAAGGCTAATGTTCTACATATGCAACAAGTCTGGGGCAAAGGACCAGTGGATTATGACTGGAGTAGGGGCAAGTTGAAGCCACATTGGTTAAAGCTACTAACTAGTAAGGTCAGGTGATTTCAACCAGGAGCTGATTATGTAAAATACACAGATAGGGAATGGAGTTGGAGGCAGAAGCAATCCTGCAGAATGGGTAGGACACACCACAAGAACAGTATCTACTTACTGTCCATTGATGAGTCTGGCCTCCATGGCACTCAGACAAGTTCGGCCCCATCACATAGGGACAATGCGTGGGAATGCAGAGTGGTCAAACACAGCCCAGTACAGGGAAAGCAGTGATGCAACCGGTGCACTTATGTTTATAAGTCAAAACTGTGCCCACTCACTGAAGTCACTTTCTCATAGACACCAACACACAGGCACTGCAAGAAGAATGCAAACCACCTCCTTCCTATCAGCCCTGGCATCAGTGCAGGGCTTCAGCTTTTCCTTATCCCCAGTGCACACACTTACATGGTCCAGCTCTGATCTCATCCCAATGCCCATATTTTTATGGCCCAGCTGTAGCCTCATCAGCATACTTGCAATGTCCAGCTGTGGTCTTTCACCAACCCAATGCCCAGATCTTCATGATACAGCTATAGGGCAGGTTGCCTCTGATGTTTCTCACATCTATTCCTACGGTCAGCCCTAGCTGTGAAATGAACAAGGCAATCCCAGGGAAATCCAATCCCAAGAAACCCAAAGTTTCAGAGATCACATGGCTGCCCCCTATGACTGTAGGAGGGGAGACTTACCTCCTTGACTCAGGGCTTGTCCTTCTGGGACACCCCTTGCTTGGTCTAGAACACAGTGTCCCCCTTCCTTCCAGGAATTGCTTCTTCCTCCTCATTTCAGCCACAGCTGCTCTCACAACAGCTGACCAGAATTGGACTGACCTGGCCAGAGTTAACTGGCCAGCAGTGGACTGCCCTGAACTTACCTGAAGTTTGAGATGGATGAAGGCCAGTCTTTCTCTGGAAGCTTTAATTAATGAAATAAACCTCAAGGGCAAGTGGAAGGCACACGATCCAAGAAATAAAAACATCTAGTTGGGAATGAGAGAAGAGAATGTTGCAAACCCATTGTGCACTGCCAAACTTATACAGAAGTTTTAACATCATTTACATTGGGTAAAACAACTCCTGACTTGGGAACCGTCCTTTTCGGATACCCCAAGCTTGTTCTCCAGCTGTAGATTCAGCAATATTCATGCTCTACATATGATCTTTTGATAAAATGTGGGCCACATAAACAATTGTGCTTCTGTGATAGTGGGATTGAACCAGTAATGCTATGTTGCCGCCTGCAGCAATGATACCGCGGGAAAGAATTCGGAAGCAGACTGGAAAATGAATAGGCTCTTGCTTCTTCTAACTTCTCTCTCCGGCTCCAACAACCTCTCCAACTCCAACCACCCCCTCTAGCCAACCTCACCCAGTTAAATACTTTTTGCCTTAACAAGTATATACGTGTCAACAGCTCAAACTTACAGGTGCATCACATAGTTTTCACGGGCATAGAAAGATTCTTAGATAAATGCATGAATATCAGGTGAAAATACTGAAACACCTCTTATGGCTCTCAGCTAGCCGCCATCTTAGCTATCTCCTTATTAGGGCTCTTACAATGCTATAGGCTAATGAGAAAGCCATCTTAGTTTGTGTTCTAGACAAAGACAAAATCTATTGATAATCTTTCTCACAGAAAGACAGCAGCTTCAGTCTTTCTATAACTGTTGCTTGCTGTCTTAAAACTCCAAATGCTTCCTGGAAGCTGATCCCAAAGGACAACTGAATAATCTAATAAAGACCTCAACACATGACACTGATGAACTACAACATGAAGCAATAACTAAGTACAGCAGTATATTATATTAGTTTGCCCTGAAAAAAAATAAAACACTATGTTGCTGATTCAATTCCAATTTGCAAGTAATTCCAACACCCCACTAAAGTTCTCTACAACCACAATAAAGTTTCATTAGCCATTCCCCAGTCCAAATCCTAGCAATTGTCATTCATTACTCAGGGCTCTTTAAAAAGAACCACTCATTGTTAATATCTGCTCCACTTCATTTCCAAGATGAAATCCAAGTAGGGCAGAAAATATGAAGAGACCCTAGACTCCCATTCTTGCCCTAAACAGAATGAGAGCCCAGTTTCCCACAAGAACTAGAGTCATATATGATCATTTAGGAATCTGTACATCATCCAGATCTTCCCAAGACTAAAAAGGGGCTCCTGTGATGCAGAACTTGTGAGTTAGGCAGACTTCCGGCTAGCTATAACATGCTAACTGCTGAACAGAGCTATTTAATAGTTAACACCATTCAGGATCCATCTGCAAATGCAAGTGTTAGTATAAATATCTACAGGGGGTGCACACCAGCCTGCTGAACACAGCATCCTGCCTATGGTCCCATTTCCTGTGACAAAATCTCAGCATTCAAGCTCCTGCTTGCTGGGGGCCAGCCCCTGGCTACAACACGAGCACTCAACGAAGTAGGAAGGCAGAGAAGCAGCGATGGAGAAAATAACACACCGACACACGAGTCAGGCTGTGGAATCTTCTCTCTCTACTTTTTTTTGTTGTAGGTTTTCAAGCATAATTTTTGGCAGTACAGATTGTTTATACTTTCTTTGATGATTTCATTACAGACATGACTTAATTGATAGATTACATTTTAGACATATTAAATTTCTTATTTTATATATTTCAAGGTTTTGAGGTCACTTGCACCTTTTCAAGGCCCTGTACGTGACTGCCTGGGCATATTATAATTTCGTCATTATTTATCTAATTAGTTTGGGTGAAAATTTATTTCTCATGGATTTCCTGAAACTGTTTTCTCTGCACACCATTCAGGCTGTCTGATAAAAGTCAACTTTCTCTGTCTGGGATTCCAAAGCACTATTGTTTTTTCTTTTATAGCAGTTGTTTATAAAACCTAGAAGCAGGGAAAAGAGGAAGGCAAGGCTGAATGTTAGCTCATGAAGAACTTTTTGTTCTAAGGGATTTATATCTACTTTAAAAGTAAGAGAAATTTTATTTTTAGTCACAAAAAGACTCTTAAAGCTTATTAACTAGAAAATAAAACCTTAATCATACAACCATAAATATTGACTTGAAAATTTTAAGTTACACCACCTGAAACAGACCATTCATACAATTTTCCTTGAAAATTCTTGCATTTTGGAGACTGCAGGTTATATATAACCTACAGGAACTTGATGAAAATCATCAAAACACAAATTATTTTTTACTATATTTTTGAAATTCCTATGAATTTTAAGATAAGTGCACTGGACTTATTTTCCTATGAAGACTTTATACTCAAGAAACAAAGCTACCTTCCAGTAAGGAGATATCAAGCTGCTAAATATATTAACATATAATCCAATAGCAAATGCACTTCTTGGTCATAACTAAACTTAATTTTTCTTAGGAAAACCACTTGCATTTGTAGTTAATAGCAATCAAAGTTAATTATTCTCTTCTTTTTTATATTAGATAAAACTATACTATTAAAAGAAGCAATAACAGTGAAACATGTTTCTAAGATACCCAACGCTAGAAAAAGCTGAAACAATGAGAGTTATATGATTATTATACTTCATTTAAGCAAACCTAGTAAGGGCTCATTGTGTGTCAAGATTTAAAATGCAGCAGAGTCCCAACACAACCCTAATTTGGTTTCTATTGCTGTCATTATTTTTTTAAATACAAGTGATCACAAATCTCATAACCCCATAATTATGTTTATCCCCCATAAGGCAAGTGTAAATTCCTAAGCAAAGCAGAGAGGACACAGGATACAGGTAGTACCCCCACACACACCTATTGCCTTTCCAGCTCCACCTCCCAAGGCCCCAAGGCACACAGCCCTGTCACATCTCCAGGAGCACTCCACTCCCAAGGACTCAAGTCCAGATTGTTCTTCCCCTGGGACTCACAGGTAATGGAGACTGAGGAAAGCAATTTTGCAGCTGGGAAAATAAAATCAGGTATGAAGACAATACAGTTACACTTGAAGGGTCTCCCTGAAGACAAAATGGAGGTTAGCACATGGGTGGAAGAGTGGCCAGGCTGGGGCACAAATGTAAAAGAACCTCAGTGTCACCTGTAAAACCCTCCCACTTCTTCTTGCAACCCCCTTGCTTGATTGTTTGGAATTTCTGAATTACTGTACCACTTACTAATTTATTTTCTATTGCCTAACTCCCCCCCACTGGAGATTAAACCCTGTGAAGGTAGGATCTTTGCCTGTAAAGAATAGGGCTGAAGGAAGGGCATTGCATTCTGGACTGAACAGATTCACAAGCCAGACCAGAGAGGAGGGTTTGAGAGAAGAATGCAGGAGCCACCCAGTAAGTAATTCAGGCTTGAGGGTCATCTAGTCTGTCAGAACCCTTCAACCCCACCACTGGGGAAGTAATTATCCAAAGATCATCCATAAACCAATGATCATGGCTGTGATCCCATAAAACTTTATTTGCTATAGCAGGTGGTGGGCAGATTTGGCCAACAGGCAGTGATCTACCAACCAAAATTGGAGTACAGAAGAAAATGCCAAGATAGGGGACCAAGTAAAGGGATGGAAGTATAAAAGTTCTAAAACGTATAATATTGTCCTTTTTCTTAAAAAGTGTGACAATAACACAAAAAACTGAAAATGATGCCACCCAACAAGAAAACAAACTAATCTCACTTGAGAATATTTACCAGGCACAACAAAAAATCCACAATGGCCAGAGAGACAAGCCACACATGTAAACAAAGAATTGGCATATTATTACTGACCTTACTGCCTCAGGAAATATTTCATAAAGTCAACATCCACTCTGACTACACAAGGGTCTGCACACTTGTACACCTCAACTCCACAATCAACAGCAGGAAGCACTACCAGGACCAAATGAGTGCTACACTACCTGTCCATGCCTGTGCTAATTAAAAAGGGGAACAAAAAGGCAGGCGTGAATTCATTATTTGCCCTCTCATGAAAGCTATTAGAAAAACTGTTACTCTACTAATAGCTTCCATTTATATCAGGTGAAAAACAAAAATTAAATCTCTTTCACAATAGCCATAAAACTTAAAATAACCAGGAATAATTATAATATAAAAAGTAAAAAGAGCCAAGAAGAAAGCTACCTAACTTCACTGAGGAGTACTTATGATGATTAGAACATACAAATACCATGTTGTGGGGTTGAAAACATTAATACTACAAATCAGATTACATAGTAAATGCAACTTTAATCAATATATCAAGTCTTGGGGTGATCTTAAGGAGTTGAGAAATAATTTTTTTTAATTATTTTTAGTTGTAGATGGACAGACTACCTTTATTTTATTTATTTTTATGTGGTGCTGAGGATCAAATCCAGTGCCTTACACATGCTAGGCAAGCTCTCTACCACTAAGCCACAACTCCCAGCCCAGAGAAATAATATTTTTTAAGAGGCCAATCCTACAAACAGCAATCACTATGAATGAGAACCTGGTACAAATAAATGCCTCTGTCCTTCTGAAACCGTCTAGAACACTCCTGGCAACAGCACCCAGATTTTCTCCTGCAGAAACTTTCTCTTGCTCAGTCCTCATGGACCCTGGGTGGACTTCCCTCCAACTCTGCAATTGGACAAGGATAACAAACAATGGACACCTCTCATGCAACTGGTCAGGGTTGAGACCTGGACCCAGGCAGGTCTAATGACATGCAACAAGACACACAGGCTAATGAATAAAGTATTTCATGGAATTTTCACATTACCTATAATCCTACTGTCTCTGACCCTGTTGAACACTTTAGTGGCTTGCAAAACAACCCTGCCTACCAACAATCTTGACATAAAGGCCTGAACCAAAGTTATATGGTAGGTACTAAATCACTGAACAAGGTATAAATCCAATGGCTATACTTCCTTGTAAACATCCTACCAGCAGCAACAATCATTACTACCCAAAACATTACAGATGATAATAATAAACAGCCTTCATGTCTTAAATGAAGGTGTCTTCATTTAAAAACCTAAGTATTCTACAGATTAAATTAATGTACTTCTGCTAAAAAACAAAAACCAAAAAAATTTATTGGGTAACCAAAGGTAAAAGACACAAGTATGTGTTTATAGATACACAAGATGAAAGCTACACTCATCTTGAAAATTATTATAAAATGGCCTTGAAGGCAGTGATTCCTTTTACCTTTTAAAGAAACCAACACTGGTACATTTGAAGCAATTATAAATTGCACCAACAAATATTTTGAACCTGTTTGTAATAACATCAACAAAGTCAGTAAAGATATTCAGAATTTTAGATGCACAGTTGGCATTAAACAAGTACCAACACTGAGAATCATTACAACGTTTTAAATCCTTTACTTTTTTTCAACTGGAATGCACAGTTTGGAGAGAATAAAACAGTATCATCTGCAGAGCAGTTGACTTCCTCTTTTGGCCTCATAGGACCAAATTGCAACCCTTCCTCTCTATACCACAGTGGGAAACTTTTAATGTATGGACAGAGTTCTACAAGAAGCTGAGGAAGCCACTCAAACAGAAACTTCTCTGACCCATCTGGAAAGGTACAAGAAGGATAAGGACAATGACATCTATACTAGATGCCTTTTTCCCTCCAGGTATAACCAACTTGCTGTTGTGATTATACAGTTACCAGGTACTATCCAAAACATCTTTTCTGAAACTTGACTTCAAAAATAAATGTAGCTTTGGATACTACTCAGGGATTATGTAAATTTCACTGAGATTTAAACCCTGATTTGTTAAGTGTTGTACCACATTATTACAAAAGAGCTCCTTCATTTTATGCAGAATGGGCTCTAGGTTTCCCACAATCAAGTCTCACATTAACTTCCATGCCTTTGTGTCATGCACCAGCTTGAGCTTGTTGCTTTTGCACATACTACATGCCTAGAAAAAAAACTGCACCCTGTAAAAAAAACAAAAACTGCAGTTCCTAAACATTATAATAAACATGCATCTACAATAAGGGTACCCATATTTCTGTAACTCTTTCTGTTTCTATTCAAAGTGAATTATAGTATTAACAACTCAGTGCTACTGGTACTAAAGAGGTTAGCACTATTTCTACTACTATCCTATTTCATTTCTACTACTATACTATTTCTTCTAACCATTGCTTCATTGCTAAAATGCACAGGAAAATATTTGGTTTTTACTATTGATCAGGCATGGTTCAATGATATTAACCAGATCCCAGAGAAAACTCTTAAATCCTGCCATAATGGGGGCAGGTTTTCCTCTACAAAGATCTATAGAAACGTCACTTTAACCTCCCCTGCTGTAAGATAATGAAACTCACATACCACTCTGCTGAAATCACACACAAGATACTCTACGTACATTCATACACAACATAATGATGTTACAATCAACAATAACGATGATCCCATAAGATTATAGGGCAGAATGATGTCATAGCCATCTTAGTATGTGGAAATAATACTTTATAATGTTCACACAATGATAAACTTGCCTTCCTGATGCATTTCTCAGACCGCATCCCCATTGTTAACACGACTGTTTTATAAAAATTAGATTTATGTGCTCACAACCAGCTGACCCAGAATATTCTCTTGATGCTAATGCAATAAGAATTCACTATTAGAGGATGCACTTTAAATATTTACTAACTGGAAACAAAACAACAATGCTTTCTTACTTCCACTGAACCTAATCCTGACTACACACAGATCATGTGAACTGTACCTTTAACTTTCCTCTAAAGGCTTATGCCACACTAAGCCACACAGCAATAACTTCATGATTGGTTCACATCAAAACAAAAAACTCTAAAAAGCCTTGGTTACATTTCATAAAGCTGTTGGAGAAAATGCTATAAATGTGCACTTGCAGATAAACCTCATAGATTTATACTTTAGTAATAAAAATCATATGCTACAAATTAAGGTTAAATGATGTGTAGACTACCCTTAAACAAGCAGGGATCATAAGCGCATACTGGTATCCAGACCTATCTGATAGTCCCATGACATCAAAACTTTTGACTCAGTATATCCTCATGAACGTGACTCCCTAATGAATTGAAATTAGAATCCTTTCACTTAGAGCTTGGGGTACACCTCAGTGATGGATATGTGCCTAGCACATGTGAAACCTTGGGTTCACTAACTAGCAACACGACAAAATAATCCTATCATTTAAAGAAGGTGACATTCCCTTGGGAAACCATACCATTCTGCTTTCCCATTATCAAAAAGGTAAGTGGAACCTGCACACAACTCAGGGTCCTATTTTAGTTGATGGATATCACATCCCAGCACATGAGTTAATTTCATGGGATCATGACATCTATTTAACCCCAAGACCTACTGAAATTACCAATGGTTCAAGTACATATGACTATGGCACTATTGCCTAATACTCCTATCATTTACAATATTGGCAACTGAATCATGATTGCATCCTCAAAAATCCTATTAATACCATAACACCGGAAGAGAGAAATAACCAAGATTTTGAGTTACATGGTTGCATGAAATTTGAATATATTATCAACTTTACCACAGGAGATAACTGATAGTATGAAGATCAACTGAAGGTAAAAATTAAAAATGAAATATTTCATATTAAAAACACCCTGTATCAACATGACAGATGCTAATAAAATCTTAAGCTAAGGTGGAATGGTGCATTACTGGATCACAAGCTCAAGGTCAGCCTGGGCAACTTAATGAGACCTCATCTCAAAATAAAAAATCAAAAGGGCTGGGGATGTAGCTCAGTGATAGAGCACCCTGGATTCATTCCAAGTACCACAGAAAAGAAGACTTCACCCAGGAAACAATCAAATTACAAAAAACTTTACAAACACTGAAAAAGGAACATGACACAATTTTCCAAACATTATGGCTATTCTGATTTTTGTTACTATGGTAATTGACAATGTTCTGAATTATGCAAAAAGGCACTGTATCCCATGGAATATTATTTATAAACCTTTTAATTGGAAAAGGTTTGTTGTAAGCTGCCTGTTGTGGCCAGCCACGGTGCCGCGGGAAAATTCTCGGAGGCAGAGTTAAGCTTTTACTACTTTTACTTCTACTTTCTTAGAGCTTAGAGAGGGAAAGAAAGATTTTTAGAGAGAAAGATTAGAGCGAGCTTTTCTTCTTGTAGAGAGAAAGAAAGATAGAGCTTAGCTTAGAGAAAGATTAGAGCTTCTTTCTTCTCTCTTCTTTCTTCCTTCTTCTTTCTTCTGTCTTCTGTCTTCCTTGGGAGCCTCGGCCTAACTCTGACCAGTCATTACTTCTTCTATCTGGTTTCTCTTCTGTAACCGCTCTGCCTACGTTCTGGCCGCTCTGATTCTTCTGACCGACCGAGTGACTGCCCGGCTGACTGAATTCTCCGTTCTCCTAACTCGGACCGCTTTCACCCGGTTATATACCTTCAGGTTTGCGGGTGCCTACAGGTGCGTCACATACATATCAGGTGGAACCCATGGCTTCCAGCTAGCTGCAACAGCCCTTCCTAATTAGGGCTCCTTCATATTCCTTCCCTTTAGTTTAAAAAGGTGCTTTTGTTCTATTTTCTCTATTTTATTTTCTCTATTTTCTTTTATTTTCTTGTCCCTACCTAGCTTTTCACCTTTTATTTTTGAAAGGGTGGATATTTGAGCCCTTTTTGAGAAGGTGCTGTGGCTTTAAGGAAGCCTAATGCTGAGGAGCAGCTAACGCACCTAGTTAAGCACAATTGCATAAGCGGCTTTGACTTTTTTTTTTTTTTTTTTTTTCTCCTCTTCTTTATTTTTCTTTATGGCTTTCTTGCCAAAGCTCAATGGCTTTTTTTTTTTTTTCTGCATGGTTTTTACCATGCTATTTAATTCTCTATTTTCTTTTAAGCTCATGGCTTTTTTCTTTATACTAAAGCTCAAGGCTTTTTCTCTATATTTTTTATGGCTTTTGGCTGGCTACTCGGCTTCGGCTTTTGGCCGGCTACTCTGCTTCTTCTATCTGGTTTCTCTTCTGTAACCGCTCTGCCTATGTTCTGGCCGCTCTGATTCTTCTGACCGACCGAGTGACTGCCCGGCTGACTGAATTCTCCGTTCTCCTAACTCGGACCGCTTTCACCCGGTTTTATATACCTTCAGGTTTGCGGGTGCCTACAGGTGCGTCACATACATATCAGGTGGAACCCATGGCTTCCAGCTAGCTACAACAGCCCTTCCTAATTAGGGCTCCTTCAGTTTGTCAAGGTAGTCTGTTTGAAAGTTTCATGAGATCTAAATTTTGGTCTTTACTGATCTTATGGTATCATATCAAGAAGAATATTGTCATGTGTGTCTTAATCATTTAGTTATAATTCTCATTAAATTGGCTTTACACAAATATCTAAGAAAGTATAACTTAAACTATAAGTCATTTGAAATCAAAGGAACTGTTTTATGCCTTTGAAATGATTTCAAATACTTGCAAGTTTTTGTGTATATCCCCCAAAATCCCTTTTACCTGATCCCATCTGTGAGAACTTGGATTCCCTCCCCTTAGAAACATTAAATCACACTTAATCAGACTTCATATATGTAACTGACCTCAACTACATATATATATATATATATATGTATATGTGTGTGTGTATATATATATATATATATATATATATATATGCTCCAGGCAGAGTGGCTCATGCCTGTAACCCCCAGGCTCAGGAGGCTGAGGCAGTAGGATCGCAAGTTCAAAGTCAGTCTCAGCAACTTAGCAAGGCCCTTTCTCAAAATAAAAAATAAAAAAAGGCTGGGGATTTGACTCAGGGGTTAACATCCCTAGGTTCAATCCCTGGTACCAAAAAAAATTACGTGTGTGTGTGTGTGTGTGTGTGTGTGTGTATGCACAAGAATTTGACAGACACTTTGAGAACACAAGCTGTGACAAGGCCACACCTATTCTCAGAATCTTTGTTGGCCAACACCACCTCTAGCCTCCAGCATTGAGGGGTCTTACCTATTGATGTGGCTTCTCCACTGTGGAAATCAAGCCAGCTTTTTCCAAGAACCACCTGTAGAAATACCCATGTCAAACTTCAGTGTGACCACTTCCCACAGAATCCTATGGAAATTCCACCCTAACTGAGCAACTGGATGGACATTTGTAACTTTGGAACTTGATCATTATCTGGTTAACATATCTCTTCTATTGGGCATATTCCTAATGAGATTTGTTCACATTATTTTCTCCCCTTTCAGAACTGTGAACCTAAACAAAGACCTATACCTGCCTTCTAACCACCAGAATCTGGCAAAAGCGAGATGAAGCCTAAAGAATTTGTGACTTCTCTCTTGCCATCTCACATTCTCTCCTTGGCTCATGGGAAGCTACCCACCATGATGTGAGGAGCCCTGTGAAGGAGCCCATGTGGCAAGGAACTGAGGGCAACCTCCTACTCTACAGCCTGCCAGGAATGGAAACCCACCAGGAACCAGGCAAATCAGCTCAAAACTGGGGTCTACCAAGCCAACAAGGACATGCCAGCCAACACCCTCTGAGCCCGACAACTAACAAACAGAAATTATGATGTAATAAAGGCTGAGGTTCCAGTCACTGAGTTAAGGTAGACGGGTGCTGGGTGACTGCCCCGCTCTGGCCTTTCTCAGTTATAAACACCAACACAGCCCGCACATCAGGGAAAATTTCACCAGCAATAAGATATAGCTGGATAATACAAAGAACATTACATCTGGAGAACTCCTGAGGTATAGCTAAGGTTTATCTCATAAATATACTCCACGTGGATAAAATAATAAAGTAGAAAAATAAAGCTAGCAATTCCCAATGTGACTGTGGTACAATAGGGAGCTTCAGATTAACCCTACAGCTAAAAACAATTACAAAATGAATCAATAAGTATATGTACATTTGAACCTTTATAGTGAGATGAGGTACTCCTAAGGAAGGAAGAAATAAAGGGGCAAGATCCATAGCCATCATGTCTCAGAAACAAAGGAGAATATGCCATGGTGACTCTTCCACCTCCAGAGGCCAACAATTACAAACTACCAGCTGAGGGCTGTTAAATTGACACTAGCAGGGTTAGAAAGATCAAATCTAGAGCCGAGGCCCCACTACCACGACACAGTGAAATGGCTATAGAAAACAATCATCTCTGGGTGTTGGAACTACCAAGGGCCATACTTTCAAAAGAGGGGGTCTGGACAGTGTGAAGAGATAGGTGTCTCACCAAAATTAAAGCCAAGACATGGGGATCTCGGAACTATCTCACCATCGCAGGTCAACTGCAGTGAAAAACAAAGTCAACCTCCTCTTAAGGAGGGTATCATCCAGGGCCTCAAATTTCTTATATAGCTTTTGATATAAAATATCCAACAAGGGCTGGGGATATAGCTCAGTGGTAGAGTGCTTTCCTCATATGCACAAGGCCCTGGAGCACCATAAAAAGAAAATAAAAAATAAATATCCAACAAGCAATGAAAACCCAAGCATACAAGAAGGCAAGTCAAAAACTAAGACAACATAACAAGACAGGGTTCAAGGTAATAAAGTATTTGAAATAAACACTAAAATAACTGACCAGTAGCCTAGGATGGTAGAATTTCCAAGACCCAGCTCTCCAAAGGCTGAGGCAGAAGGATCACTTGATCCAATGAGTTGGTCAGCATAGCAAACAATGAGATTATTACATCACAGAAAAAAAAAATTTGTCAGGGTACAGCACTTGCCTAGCATATGACAAGACCTGAGGTGTTATTCAAAAAGAAAAAAATGGTAAGTACATAAATGAAATGATACTATTAGGCTCAAGAAATTAAAATTCAAGGTGAGAGTTTTGAAGCAGACTGAATGTCTTGTCCCTGTAAAACCAACTACACCAGAGGCTGAGGCAAGAGGAAGGCTTGAGCAGAGAGGTTGCAAGCAATAAACATGGACAAAGAGAAGTCTCCATCTCAAGAAGAAAAAAAAAAAAAAAACTGAGGTAAAGCAAATAACCAAAGGAAGCTCTAAAAATATAAATAGTACAATAGACCCATCAAAAGCAAGCATTCATTTTGAAGTAGGAAAAAATAATGGAAAATAAAGAATTAAGAGACAAACATACCAGGTTAAAAGGCGGGAAAATGTATAATTTGAATCAAGGGAAAGAAGGGAGGGTAAGACAGAAGCAATAGTAAAGGGAAAATAGTCACCATGGATAAAATGCAAACTTCTCTTCAAGACAAGCTGCAATATCTAGGGGTGGCGGCTCAGGCTTGTGATCCCAGCTCTTCAGAAGGCTGAGGCAGGAAGATTGCAATTTCTGGCTAGTCTGTGCAAATCAGAAAGACCTGTCTCAAAACACAAAATGAAAAGGTCTTGGCATATGACTCAGTGGTTCAGTGTCACTGAGTTCAATCCCAATTATGATGGAAAGTTAAAAAAGAAAAAAGGGACCACAAAACCCTGAAAAGCCACAAGCTAGGGGTGTATCTTAGTGGTAGAATGTGTGCCTAGTACTTGTGAAGCCTAGGGTTCATCACCAGAATTGCAAATAAGTAAAAACAAATCTGAGAGAGAAAGTGAGAAGAGATAGAACAGGCCACAGGCAGGGAGGACCCATTTGCAAAACACACACTTGACCCCAGGAAAGATCCAGAACAAAGAAGCTCTACAATCACAATTAAAGGACAAACAACCTCATTCCTTCAAGAAGACAAGCGCCTTGAACAGACTTTTGACAAAAAAAAGTCGTTCTGAAGACCCATGATAGCACAAGCAGGCAACCTCCTGTTCCCAGGAACCCCACCAAGGGCAGCCGCCACAGTGCTTACCCACACACCCAAGAAGAAAACCATGGCGACCAGAGTGTGGGACCGATGTCCAGCTCAGCAGTGCCACCTCTATGTAAAACTCAACCAAATACGCACACATTCAAAGCTTCTCATGCCCCCAATTAACAAAAATGAGAAAGTTCTACTTGTAATGTGCACAAATGGTGGGACAATCAGGAAACAAAGTATTGCCTTAAGCAGCACACTGACATCTCCTAGGTCTTACCATGAGCAGGCAAATCATGCCACTGCGTGAGGGCACTGCCCTGTGTGGCTGCGGCTGTGTTGTCACCCAAGAGATAAGAGACAGGAGAACCTAACCGAAGTGGTATATGACGCCAACAAAGCCGCTGAGTCTCAGCCAATCACAGCAGCCGAATTCTCAGCCAATCCCAGGCCGAAAGTCCACAGACATAGATCATGCCCCAAAAAAAGTCCATCATCAACCTGCCTGGATCAGATAACCTGGGACAGCCCCTATTGTTTCTTCCACAGTAAGCACCACTCACCATCTGATGAGTGTAAACCAAACATGGGTGTGCAATTTCAATGAGTTCTAGACCCTATTCTTGTTTATAAAAACCTTCAATTTAAGTGTTTTCTCTCTTTTTTATAACGACTGTATATTTCATTCACTAAAGTTTTTCAGTCATAATATTGCTACAAAAATGTTATTATTTTTGAGCAAAATATTTCTAGCCCTAAAGAGAAATTACACACACACACACACACACACACACACACACACACACACATATATATATATACATATATTTTTTAACTGAGAACTAAACCCAAATTCTAGCTATATATTTTCAAACTGTTTAAATTTTCATAAAGATTATCAGTTTCATAAAATAAATAAAATTTTACCCAATTGGAGACTCAAACCCTACACTTGTTATAAGAACCACAGATCAATTAAAAGTCAAACGCCTGAATTCAGAGCCATATCTCAGTAGTTGAGGCATGAGCATGAAGCCCTCCTAAAACAAAAAAATCTTACATGCCTAACAGCAAAGTCCACAAAAGACATCAAGCAGTCAATCAACATTAAAATACCCTGTCATTATTGATGAAAGAGATGCAAGAAAAATCTCCATCTGATGGTCTGGCAGAGAGATGATGACCACCAAGCCCTTGCTCTGGCCAGAAGTACTCCTGTCTACTATTCCCGTTCTTTATTCTTAACTTGGTAACTTAATTTCCAAGAACCCATCAGAAGGACTCAAGCCCAATCCAACATGTCTATTTGTCATAGATCTATTTAAATAAAGGTAAATTATCTTTTTTTAAATTTATAATAGTAGTATGTATTACAATTCATAATGCACATATATAGATAGCATCTTTTTACATACAACTAACTGTATACAAAGTATATTCGTACCATTCAGGTCTTCAATCATGCATTTAGAATAATAATATCCATCTCATTCAACCACCTTTTTTTTTTTCTTTTCCCCCCCTCCCTCCCCCCTTACTCCCTCCCTTCCCCTCCCTTCCCTTTGACCATTCTAGTGTTCCTTTAATTTTCCTATGTACCCCTATCCAACAACACTGTGAATTAGCCTCCTTATATCAGAGAAAACATTCAGTATTTGGATTTTTGAGATTGACTAATTTCACGTAGCATTATATTTTCCAACTTCATCCATTTACCTGCAAATGCCATTATTTTATTCTCTTTTATTGCTGAGTAAAATTCCGTTGTGTATATGTACCACATTTTCTTTATCCACTCATCTACTGAGGGACATCTAGGTTGGTTCCACAACCTAGCTATTGTGAATCGTGCTGCTATAAACATTGAAGTGGCTGTGTCACTGTAATATGCTGTTTTTAAGTCCTTTGGGAATAGACCCAGGAGTGGGATGGCTGGATCATAGGGTGGTTCCGCTCCCAGTTTTCCAAGGAATATCCATACTGCTTTCCATAATGGTTGCACCATTTTGCAGTCCCACCAGCAATGTATGAGTGTGCCTTTTTCCCCACATCCTCTCCAACATTTATTGTTGTTTGTGTTCTTGATCGCTGCCATTCTGACTGGAGTGAAATGAAATCTTAGAGTAGTTTTGATTTGCATTTCTCTAATTGCCAGCAATGTTGAGCATTTTTTCATGTATTTGTTGATTAATTGTGTATCTTCTTCCGAGAAGTGTCTTTTCAATTCCTTAGCCCATTTATTGATTGGGTTATTTGGTTTTTTGGTGTTAAGTTTTTTGAGTTCTTTAGATATTCTAGAAATTAGTGCTCTATCTGATGTGCATGTATTAAATATTTGTTCCCAATTAGTTGGCTCTCTATTCACCTCACTGATTGTTTCTTTTGCTGAGAAGAAGCTTTTTAGTTTAAATCTATCCCATTCATTAATTCTTGGTCGTAATTCTTGTGCTACTGGGTTCTTATTAAGGAACTTGGGGCCTAATCCAACATGTTGGAAATTGGAGCTTACTTTTTCTTCTATTAGTCATATTGTCTCTGATCTAATTCCTAGGTCCTTGATCCACTTTGAATTGAGTTTTGTGCATGATGAGAGATAAGGGTTTAATTTCATTTTGTTGCATATGGATTTCCAGTTTTCCCAGCACCATTTGTTGAAGAGGCTATCCTTTCTCCACTGTACATTTTTGGCGCCTTTGTCTAATATAAGATAGCTGAAATTATATGTATTAGTCTTTGTGTCCTCAATTCTGTACCATTGGTCCACCAATCTGTTTTGGTGCCAATACCATGCTGTTTTTGTTACTATTGCTCTATAGTACAATTTAAAGTCTGGTATGGTGATGCCACCTCCTTCACTTTTCTTGCTCAGAATTGCTTTGGCTATTCTGGGTCTCTTATTTTTCCAGATGAATTTCATGACTGCTTTTTCTATTTCTTGGAGAAATGTCATTGGGATTTTGATTGGAATTGCATTAAATCTGTATAATGCTTTTGGTAGTATGGACATTTTGACAATATTAATGCTACCTATCCAAGAACAAGGTAGGTCTTTCCATCTTCTGAGGTCTTCTATGATTTCTTTCTTTAGTGTTCTATAGTTTTCTTTATAGAGGTCCTTCACCTCTTTCGTTAAGTTGATTCCCAGGTATTTTTTTTTTATGCTATTGTAAATGGAGTAGTTTTCATCATTTCCCTTTCAGAGGCTTTGTCACTGATGTACAAAAATGCCTTTGACTTATGGGTATTGATTTTGTATCCTGCTACTTTGCCGAATTCATTTACTAGTTTTAAAAGTGTTCTGGTAGAGTTTTTTTGGGTCTTCTAGGTATATTATCATGTCATTAGCAAATAGTGCTAATTTGAGCTCTTCTTTTCCTATCTGGATCCCCTTAATTTCTTTTGTCTGTCTAATTGCTGGCCAGAGTTTCCAGTACTATGTTAAATAGCAGTGGTGAAAGGGGGCATCCCTGTCTTGTTCCAGTTTTTAGAGGGAATGCTTTCAATTTTTCTCCATTTAAGATAATGTTAGCTCTGGGCCTTGCATAAATAGCTTTTATAATGTTGAGATATGTTCCTGATATTCCTAGTTTTTCCAGTGTTTTGAACATAAAGGGGTGTTGTATTTTGTCAAATGCTTTTTCTGCGTCTATTGAGATGATCATGTGATTTTTATCTTTAAGTCTATCAATGTGATGTATTATGTTTATTGATTTCCGAATGTTGAACCAGCCTTGCATCCCTGGAATACACCCCACTTGATCGTGATGCACTATCTTTTTGATAGTTTTTGTATCCGATTTGCCAGAATTTTGTTGAGGATTTTTGCATCTATGTTCATTAAAGATATGGGCCTGAAGTTTTCTTTTTTGGATGTGTCTTTCTCTGGCTTTGGAATCAATGTAATATTGGACTCATAGAAAGAGTCTGGAAGAGCTCCCTCTTTTTCTATTTCTTGAAATAGTTTGAAGAGCATTGGTATTAGTTCTTCTTTGAAAGTCTTGTAGAACTTGGCTGTAAACCCATCAGGTCCTGGACTTTTCCTTGTTGGTAGCTTTTTGATGACATCTTCTATTTCTTCACTTGTAACCGATCTGTATAAATTGTGTATAGCCTCCAGTTCCAGTTTAGGTAAATCATACGACTCTAGAAATCTTTCAATGTTTTCAATGTTTTCTATTTTGTTAGAGTACAAGTTTTCAAAGTAATTTCTAATTATCTTCTGTATATCTGAGGTGTTTGTTGTGATATTCCCTTTTTCATCATGAATGTTAGTAATTTGAGTCTTTTTCTCTTCTTCTTTTCGTTAGCATCGCTAAGGGTCTGTCAATTTTGTTTATTTTTTCAAAGAACCAACTTTTAGTTTTGTAAATTCTTTGAATGGTTTCCTTAGTCTCAATTTCATTAATTTCTGCTCTGATTTTAATTATTTCCTGTCTTCTACTGCTCTTGGTGTTGATCTGTTCTTCTTTTTCTAGTGCTTTGAGGTGTGATGTTAAGTCATTTATTTGTTTTTGTTTTTTTTTTTTTTTTTTTCTTTTAAGGAATGAACTCAGTGCAATGAATTTTCCTCTTACCACTGCCTTCATAGTGTCCCAGAGATTTCTATATGATGTATCTGTGTTCTCATTTACCTCTCAGAATTTTTTAATCTCCTCCTTGATGTCTTCTTCAACCCCTTGTTCATTCAGTAGTATGTTGTTTAGCTTCCAGTTGCTGGAGTAGTTTTTCTTATTCCTTGTTTTGTCATTGATTTCCAATTTCATCCCTGTATGGTCTGATAGAATGCAGGGTAGTATCTCTATTTTTTTATATTTGCTGAGAGTTGCCTTGTGACATAATACATGGTCTATTTTGGAGAAGGAGCCATGTGTTGCTGAGAAAAAGGTGTATTCATTTACTGAGGGATGAAATATTCTATATATGTCCGTTAGGTCTAAGTTATTGTTTTAAGGAGGCCTAAAGTTTCTTTCTTTAGCTTTTGTTTGGATGATCTATCCATTGGTGAGAGAGGTGTGTTGAAGTCCCCTAGAATAACTGTGTTGTGGTCTATTTTACTCTTGAATTTGAGAAGAGTTTGTTTGATGAATGTAGGTGATCCATTATTTGGGACATATAGATCTATGATTGTTATATCCTTTTGATGAATGGTTCCCTTAAGTAGTAAGAAATATCCATCTTTGTCCCTTTTGATTAGCTTTGGCTTGAAGTCTACCTTATTTGATATGAGAATGGAAACCCCTGCTTGCTTCCGCAGGTCATGTGAGTGATAAGACTTTTCCCAGCCTTTCACTTTCAGTCTATTGATGTCTTTTTCTACAAGGTGTGTTTCTTGGAGACAGCAAATTATTGGGTCATTTCTTTTAATCCATTCTGATAATCTGTGTCTTTTGAATGGCGAGTTTAGGCCATTAACATTCAGGGTTATTTTTGAGAAGTGATTTTATTCCCATCCATTTTTATTTGTATTATGGTCTTTAGCTTGATTTGGTTTCTCTTCTGGTTGGTATTTCCTTTAGTTTAATATCTCCCTTTGTTGATTTTTGTTGTTATTTTTCTCTTCTTCTTCATGAAAAATTTTGCCCAGGATGTTCAGAAGTGCTGGCTTTCGAGTTGTGAAATCTTTTAACTTTTGCTTGTCATGGAAGGTTTTTATTTCATCTTTGAATCTAAAGCTCAGTTTTGCTGGATATAAGATTCTTGGTTGACATCCATTTTCTTTCAGAGCTTGAAATATGCTATTCCAGGATCTTCTTGGTTTTAAGGTCTGGGTTGAAAAATCTGAACATATTCTGATTGTGTTCCCCCTATATGTAATCTGCTTCCTTTCTCTTGTGGCTTTTAATATTCTCTCCTTGCTCAGTATATTAGGCATTTTCATTATAATGTGCCTTGCTGTGGATCTGTTTTGATTTTGTATGTTTGGTGTTCGGTAAGCCTCTTGAACTTGGTTTTCCCATTCATTCCTCAAGTTTGGAAAATTTTCTGTAATTATTTCATTAAATAAATTACTCATTCATTTGGCTTGAAACTCTGCCCCTTCCTCTATCCCAATCACTCTTAAGTTTGATCTTTTTATGTTGTCCCATAATTCTTGGATGTACTGTTCTTGATTTCTTACGATTTTAGCTGTGTAATCTAGATTTTTCTCTATAATATATATTTTGTCTTCATTCCTTGGGGGACTTAAGAATGCATTGGCTGAAAGGATAGAGAACTTTAACTCTTTGGTTGCTTCCCACTCCCTGTTACAGACCTGGCCTATTCAGGAGGCGTTCCCCTGACGTGTCATGGGAACCGAAACTACCCTAAGGATAGGGTAGGGGCTTCGCCAATACGATTTGCCCATGCTCCTTATGTGTCCCTGTATTCTTTCTGTGGATTGGCCCATGTCCTCTATAAGACCGTCCAACTTCCTCAATAAACTTGATTTCATGCCTTGACCATTCCCCCTGACCCGTCTGTTTGTCCTCTGAAAGGAGAGCTGGGTGTGGGCGGTCAGTCGGCCTTTACCTTTCCTGAGTTTGCTTCCGCTGGGGTGTGTTTCCCCCTCACAGTCTTCTCCACCTGCCAGAGGAGCCTATCCCGGGTTATGGGGGAGAGCCAAAGACCTCAGCAACTCAAATAGGACCCTAACATTCATTTTCTGAGGTTCTTTCTTCCAAGTGATCTACTCTGTTGGTGATGCTTTCCATTGAACTTTTATTTTGGTTTATTGCTTCTTTCATTTCCGGAATTTGTTTGGTTTCTCATTAGAGCCTCTATCTCCCTATTGAAGTAATCTTTTACCTCCTGTATTTGTTTTTGGAGTTCTTTGTCAAAATGATCTTTTACAACCTGTATTTGCTCCCTCATCTCATTTTTTAGTTCATTCTTAAGTTCCATGAACATTTGGAATATGTAATTTCTAAATTCCATCTCTGGCATTTCACCAACTGTGCTTGCCATCGAATCTACAGAGGAGGTATATTGATTGGATGGGTCACTTTCTTCCCTTGTTTCTTCATATTGCTTGTGTGTCTTTTCTTCCTGCACTGTGGGACCTTGACTATTTCGATTTTACCTTAAAGCCTTATGTTGCTCCTGTAGTACAATGCTATCAGATCCCCTTATAATTCCTTTACACTTTAAAATCTAACACTTTCAGAAAATCCAAGTTTGGTCACAATGTACAGATTTAGTTAACCCAGATATTGTTTCCAATTTACTCTGTACACTTCTGATGGGGTTTTATAGCTTCAAATATTGGACACAGAGGTGATATGTTTAGGAAGAAGGAAGTGAGTGTCTTGAATTATTCTTTCTTAGAAAGTATGAAAAGAGAGTTCTATGGAAGTGGTTTAGTGGAAGTGGTTTAGTATCAGTAGATGAGAGAGGAAAGAGAATGGAGTGAACAATTAGGTGGAAAGACCAATTCATATATAAACCTAACTTATGCAGCTGTTGAGAGAAGAAATAAAGAAAGATGGAAAAGGAAAAAAAATGGCAAAAGAGTAGGAATTAGTGTAAGAGAGAGGAGAGAGAGAGTGAGTCAAGAAAATAGAGAATATACTATATATAACACTGCTTTGCTATATAGTTCAATTGTGCCTGTTCTAGAAATCCCAATTTCTGCGTATAACTTGTTTTTGCCTCTGTTGAGTATGCAATGGCAAGGTGTAAATAGGGAAGATGAAGGAAGGAGAAAAGACACAAAAGTGAGAAGGGAGAAAAAAAAGAAAGAAAAAAGGAGCAGAAGCAAACAAACACACTGTCAATCAAAGCAAAACAAAACAAAAAAAAAAACAAAACAAACAAACTAACAAAAAAAAAGTCAAACCCAGGAACAAGTCTCAAACAAAACAGACCCTGGGAAGCCCTTCTTTTTTCCCTTCCAGTTTAAGCCAATTGTCTCAGATCACGTCCAGACAGTCAGCGATGGTGGAGTCAAGGCTGCACCTTTTGCCAGTGGCAGAATGGCACAGCAGAAGAGTGGCTCAGGGGGATTGTGTGTCAGCAGATAAGTGGCACCAGTAAAGGGACCCTCTGTTGGGGACATTAAGAACATGTCAGTTGAAAGAATAGAAATTTAAGTCAAGAAAATAAAAACCTAACTCTCTGGCTGTCTCCCGCTTCCTGATACATGGACTTGGCCTAGCCCAGGGGCGTTGCCCTGACGTATGAGGAAAAATCAAACCACCACTAGGATAGGCTAGTGGCTGTTCCTCCAATGTGATCTGCTCGTGCTCCCTATGCTCCCCTATAACCTTTCTGCTGATTGGCCCATGTCTTCTATAAAGGCCGTCCAACTTCCTCAATAAACTGAGCTCGTGCCTTGACCAGTCTCCCTGAAGCGTCTGATTATCCTCCAAAAGGAGGGCTGGGTGCAGGTGGTCAGTCAGCTCTTACCTTTCCTGATCCGTCCTTGTTGGGGTGTGCTCCCCCTTCTCTTGCGGTCAAGAGGAGTCGGGGGCTAAAAACCCCAACGACCCTCCAGAAGGCACCCTTTCCCCACGCCCACCCACAGTTGCAGCTTCTTGAGGCCACTGCGCAGGCCTCAGACACGCCTTCCCCTGCTGGTTGCCCAAGCCTCACCCAAGTGTGCGCTGTTCTCAGAGCGCTGGCGGATCCCTGGATGTCTGCAGCTGCTCTTCTTTTCTGCCTTGTTCCTTTGTCCTGGTCAGCCACTGCCTTCCTCAGTGATGGCAGTGCTCTCCACGGGCTCAACAGCAGTTCCGCAGACCTTTGTGTCACTCTGGAGCATGCAGGATCGGTTTGGCAAGTTGCATGAAAGAGCTGTATGTGGACACCATTCGCATCTAGGTTCCCTTTTATCCTTCTTCGATGTTTGGTTTTACAGCCCTTGTTTGGATCTTCCCCTTGCCACAATGTTATTGGGCTGGCTGCGCCGGCAGCGCCAATAGCGCTGTTTCAGACTGTGGACTGTTCCAACTAGGCCCCTGTCCGTCGGCGGTCCAGAGTTTGTTGTATTTCACCGTCCAGAGGTGCACAAACGTCTCAGCTCCCTTTCAGTTGCAGGAGAATTGCTAGTAACACGTTCAAACTTCCCACTAAGCATCTTTTAGTAACTATGTCCAGAGAGCACCTCTCTCCTGTCCACCATCTTGGAATCGTCCAAGGTAAATTATCTTAAACAACCTAAATTTCACAACTCTGCCAATTCAGGTGGCTAAAGTAAGAAAATCAAAACCTGGTTACCTTATAAACAACAGATATTTTTCCTCAGGGTTTTGAACAGTGGGAGTTGGAAATCAGGAGCTACTTCCTGGTTGCAGAGGCTGGGTACCTTGCTCTGCACAGGTGCCTTGCTTCGTGAGTCCTTAAAAGGTAGTAAAAAGGTGGCCTAGTCCCCCTCATTTTTATAAGGACATTAAGTTCATCATGACCACCCATTTGACGAACCTCATTTTAGCCTATCTATCTCCCAAAAGCCTTTTCTCCTAACATCCTCGCCAGGGAGCAGGGATTTATTATCTAGACGTATATCCAAAGAAAATGCCTTCCACCTATGATAGATGTCAATGTCCTATGACTTGCAGCTCACCATATGCAAGCCCAGAGTACTAACAATGCCAGATATAGAAGGCAGTGTACAGACTGGTTACTTACAGGGTGTCAAAAGCATCAACCTAGACAGGCACTGTGGAGCATGTCTGTAATCTCAGCTCCTCCAGAGGCTGAGGATCATGAGTAGGAGACCAGTCTGGGCAACACTGCAACACCCCATCTCAAAAATAAACAAAAAAATCAACCTCTACACTGATTCCTTATCCATTCTCAAACCGTGCACTCACATGTGCACATGTACAGACATGTGTACACACACACAAAACACACGGTAAGGTTTGGTATTCCAGCTCCAGTGAAAATCACTTATGCATAGAGGGATTAAGTCCATCAGAGAAAGAGCTCTGCTAATGACAGACCAGGATCTCAATGCTCTCTGGAGTTTCAAACCTCATAAGACTGTTTAATTTGGGGACTCCTCTGCTCCCAAAACTGCCTGTATTTTGGGAAAGGTAGGCCCTCCTGAACACCAATAAGCAACACTGAAACCGGGCCCTGCTACTCCATAGCCATTTCAATTCTTGGGCTACTTGTTTAGACAATACTGAGATGAGGATTTGTCTTTTATGATACATATTCTTTCTAGTAGATTGTGTAAGTTAAAAACTGATCAACTTTCAAAAGTAGCTCTAAAATGATAACAACCACCAAAAATAAATATCTGCATTTGTAACTATCTGAGGCTAGGAGTGTGACGTAGTATTGCCTAATACACTTAACACCTTGGGTTCAATACTCAGCACCACCAAAAAGAAAAAGAAAGAAGAGAACATCTGGATTAATCTAAAAGCACATCAGACCACAAACCACAGAAATATATGACTTTATCACATCCGAATTGAGCCATGAAAAAAATATTAGAGGCTGAACTTTTGCCATGAGTACCTCTCTCTCCATCTTTCCCTGAAAAATATGACTTAAGTTCCTTTGTTAAAAAGAGGGGCATGACCAAACTATATCAGGATGACATACACAACTTAAATAGATCGATTTCAAGCAAAGAAATAGAGGATGCCATCAAAAACCTACCAACCAAGAAAAGCCCAGGTCCAGATGCACACACAACCGAGTTCTACAAGACATTTAAAGAAGAACTAACACCAATACTTCTCAAACTATTCCATGAAATAGAAAAATAGGGAACCCTTCCAGACTCATTCTATGAGGCCAATATCACCCTGATTCCAAAACCAGGCAGAGACAAATCAAAGAAAGAAAACTTCAGACCAATATCACTAATGAATATAGATGCAAAAATCCTCAATAAAATTCTGGCAAATTGAATACAAAAACACATTAAAAAAAAATAGTACATCATGATCAAGTGGGGTTCATTCCAGGAATACAAGGTTGGTTCAACATAAGGAAATCAATAAATGTTATTCACCACATCAATAGACTCAAAGATAAAAATTATTTGATCATCTCAATTGACTAAGAGAAAGCATTTGACAAGATACAACACCCCTTCATGTTCAAAACGCTAGAAAAAATAGGCATAACAGGAACATACCTCAACATTGTAAAGGTCATCTATGCTAAGCCCCAGGTTAACATCATCCTAAATGGAAAAAGCTGAAAACATTCCCTCTAAAAACTGGGATGTCCTCTTTTGCCACTATTATTTAACATAGTTCTAGAAACCCTAGCCAATGCAATTAGACAGATGAAAGAAATAAAAGGGATACAGATAGGAAAAGAAGAACTCAAACTATCACTACTTGCAGACGATATGATTCTATACATAGAGGATCCAAAAAACTCCACCAGAAATCTTCTAGATCTAATAAACAAATTCAGCACAGTGGCTGTATATAAAATCAATACCCATAAAAATAAGGCATTTCTGTACATCAGCAACAAATCCTCAGAGAAACTAGGAAATCCACCCCATCTACTATAACGTCAAAAAAAAAAAAAAAAAAAATACTTGGGAATCAACCTAACAAAAGAAGTGAAAGACCTGTTCAGTGAAAACTACAACACACTAAAGAAAGAAATTGAAGAAGATCTTAAAATTTGGAAAGATTTACCTTGTTCATGCATAGGTAGAACTAATATTGTCAAAATGACTATTCTACCAAAAGCACTATACAATTTCAATGCAATCCCAATCAAAATCCCAATGTCATTCCTCATAGAAATAGAAAAATAAATCATGAAATTCATCTGGAAAAATAAGAGACTCAGAATAGCCAAAGCAATTATTAGCAAGAAGAATGAAGCTGGTGGCATTACTATTCCAGACCTTAAATTGTATTACAAAGCAATAGTAACTAAAACAGCATGGTATTGGCACCAAAATAGACTAGTAGACCAATGGTACAGAATAGAAGACACAGAGACTAACCCACACATCTACAGTTATCTTATATTAGACAAAGGTGCCAAAAACATACATTGGAGAAAAGACAGCCTCTTCAACAAATGGTGTTGGGAAAACTGGAAATCCTTATGTAATAAAATGAAATTAAACCTCTATCTCTCTCCATGCACAAAACTCAACTCAAAATGGATCAAGGACCTAGGAATTAAACCAGGGACCTTGCACCTAATAGAGCAAAAAGTAGGCCCAAATCTCCAACATGTTGGATTAGGCCCCAACTTCCTCAATAAGACCCCTATAATGTAAGAACTAAAACCAAATATTAATAAATGGAATGTATTCAAACTAAAAAGCTTCTTATCAGCAGAAGAAACAATCAGTGAGGTGAACAGAGAACCTACAGAGTGGGAGCAAATCTTTACCACATGCACATCAGACAGAACATTAACTTAAAGTATATATAAATCTCTCAAAAACATTTACACCAAAAAAACAAAACAACCCAATCAATAAATGGGCTAAGGAACTGATGAGACACTTCTCAGAAGAAGATATACAATCAATCAACAAATATATGAAAAAATGTTCAACATCTCTAGCAATTAGAGAAATGCAAATCAAAACTACTCTAAGATTTCATCTCATGCCAGTCAGAATGGCAGCTATCAAAAACACAAACAACAATAAATGCTGGCGAGGATGTGGGGGAAAGGGCACACTCGTACATTGCTGGTGGGGCTGCAAATTGGTGCAGCCAATTTGGAAAGCAGTATGGAGATTCCTAGGAAAACTTGGAATGGAACCACCTTGTGACCCAGCTATCCCACGCCTCAGTCTATACCCAAAGGACTTAAAAATAGCATACTACAGGGACACAGCCACATCAATGTTCATAGCAGCACAATTCACAATAGCTATATTGTGGAACCAACCCTGATGCCCATCATAGATGAATGGATAGGAAAACTTTGGTATATATACACAATGGAACATTACTCAGCACTAAAAGAGAATAAAATCATGGCATTTGCAGGTAAATGGACGGAGTTGGAGAAAATAATGCTAAGTGAAGTCAGCCAATCCCAGAAAACCAAAGGTCAATTGATTCCTTTGCTATGATGCTACTGAATTATAGTGGCAAGGGAGGGGGGATGAGAGGAATGAAAGAATGTTAAATAGAAAAAAGGGGAGAGGGGAGGGAAAAGGGCAAGGGGATAGAAACAATGGCAGAAGGAGTTTGACATCAATATACTAATTGCATGTATAAAAACTCAAATGGTATGAAAATATTTTGTGTAAAACCAATGACTTGGAAAACTCTGCTCTTTATATGTAATATGAAAGGAATGGCACTCTAAAAGCATGTATAACAAATTAAATTAATTAAATAAAAAGGGGGAAAAATTTTAAAAAGGTTAAAAAAAAAAAAAAGTAAAAAAAGAGGGGCATGGCTGGGCGCGGTGGCGCACGCCTGTAATCCCAGCACTTTGGGAGGCTGAGGCAGGAGGATCGCGAGTTCAAAGCCAGCCTCAGCAATGGTGAGGCACTTAGCAACTCAGTGAGACCCTGTCTCTAAATAAAATACAAAAAAGGGCTGGGGATGTGACCCAGTGGACGAGTGCCCCTGAGTTCAATCCCTGGTACCACAAAAAAAAAAAAAAAAAAAAAAAAAGAGGGGTATGAAGCTGGGTGCAGTGATACATGCCTGTAATCCGAGCAGCTCAGAAGGCTGAGACAAGAGGATTGGGAGCTCAAAGCCATCCTCAGTAATGGTGAGACGCTAAGCAACTCAGTGAGACTCTGACTCTAAATAAAATACAAAATAGGGCTGGGGATGTGGCTCAATGGCCGAGTGCCCCCAAGTTCAGTCCCCAGTACCAAAAAGAAGAAAAAGAAAAAAGAAAGATAGGCATGAGATATTTTAACTCAAACCATGATTTTTCCAAAAGGCAAACAGAACAGCAGTATCTAAAAGTAAGACCCAGACAAACAGTGAAGTTTATTACCACAGTGAAATAGACTTTTATACAAGAGCTGAGAAGACCTGAGAGACTCTCCCTGTGCTATTCCAGAAGCACTGACCCCAGAAGTTCCAAGAATATACAAACTACTCTTTTGAATTTGGGCCTCAAAGAATCTTCATGTTCACACTAAATAAAAGTGAACAAATAAATACTAACCAGCCACATGAAGAAAAAATATTTAAACTATCCAAAAATTGTCTCTATATTTCTTGTTCAAATTCAAGGTATATTCTCGTGAAGTTTCTATTGAAATGAGTTAATATTGCCAGCTCTTGTTGAATGATAAAAGCAAACATAGTGTCACTGTGTTGTCAGTGAAGAACAAAAGTTTATTATCCTCAATTTAGAAAAAGTGGATGCAGCTGGGAGCGGTGGCTCATGCCTATAATCCCAGCATCTTGGAGGCTGAGGCAGGAGGATCACAAGGTCAAAGCTAGCATCAGCAACTTGGTAAGGCTGTCAGCAACTTAGGGAGAACCTGTATCAAAATAAAAAATAAAAAAGGACTGGGGATGTGCCTCAGTGGTAAAGGACCCCTGTCTTCAATCCCCAGCACCCCCAAAAAATGAAAAATAGTGGATGCAAATCAGTAGGAAATACGGAAACAACTAAGAAAACTGAGGACCCAGATTTTCTGAGTATGGTTTATGCCAGAAACTCAAATCAGTGAACATGCTCTCCAACAAGACTTTCAGTATATAGCAAAGGGATTGGGGAATGGATATGCATTGGTTTGAATTTATAATTTTAAATTTCACCTATCATTATAGTTTAGATATGAGGTGTCTCCTAAAAGCTCATGTGTGAGATAATGCAAGAAGGTTCAGAGGGAAAATGATTATGAGAGTTATAAACTTATCATTGGATTAATCCACTGATTTAAATTAACTGGGTAGTGACTACAGGCAAATAGGGTATGACTGGAAGAAGGTGGTCACTGGAGATATGCCTTTGGGGTTTATATTTAGTTCCTGGAAAATGGAGCTCTCTCTTTGCTTCCTGCTTGCCATATCCTGAGCTGCTTTCCTCCACATCACCCTTTTGCCATGATGATCTGCCTCACCTTAGGCTCAGAGCTATAGAATCAGCTGGCAGTGGACTGAACCTCTGAAACCATGAGCCAAAATAAATTTTCCTTCTCTAAATTCTTATCAGGTCTTTTGGTCACAGCAATGAAAAAGTTGACTATAGCATCTATAAAACAGAACAAGTTGGTATTTTTTAACTTTATTTTTTAATTTTTTTCCCTGTGCTATGGATCACACTCAGAGCTTTGCACATACTAGGCAAACATTCCACCACTGAGCTACAACCTCAGCTCCAAAATGTAATCCTTTATTATTATTTTTTTTAATCGTGGTGGGAATTGGACTCAGGGACCTGCATAAGCTATACAAGTGTTCTACTACAGAGCTACAATTTCAGTCCATTGGGTTCTTAAATTATTATTAAACTCAGTGAATTTTGAAAGTGAATGTTGTAATGGGTGCTCTCCTACAATCTGATGGAAGAAAGGATAACCTGGCATAATACTTTTGGAAATTTAGCTGACAATATGTCTGAAAGACATGCTGTGTGTATGTGTATACATGGCCGTGCATATAAACACAACTCATAGGAATAATCCTATGGCTGGTGATGTAGCTCAGGGTAGAGCTCTTGCTTAGCATGTACAAGGCCCTGGGTTTAATCCCTAACTTTGACCAAAAAATAAAAGCTAGATTTTGCAAATGTGGCAAGTTCAACTGTAAAACACCAGAATCCCCAAAAACAGAGCACTTGGTAACTAAGTCAAATCCCCACAGTGAAAAAGGCAAATGTTCTCCTAACTCCACTACATGATTTTCTAGTTTCATCGATACTCTCCACTCTCCCATGTAACATTCATAGCTGACAGAGCTCTATTGGACAACCTGTGCATCTGTGCTCCTAGACACTTAAGGCATGCAGTCCAAGACTTAGTCTCCTTCATTCTAAACTCCTATTGTAACAGGGGTCCACTTCATGCTTTGAATATAAACCCTGATGCTTCAACACTGGTGGCTTATTTTAAAATTGATATTTTTTTTTTCATTCCTTTTCTCCCTCTTTCCCTTCCTAACCATGGGGGAAGCAAGACAAGCATTCTTCCTGTTTTAAACCAAGTTATCTGTCCTTCCACTCCTGATCTGGAAACTGGAACAGCAGCTCTCTCAAGGATATAAATTAAACATTAATTGGGGGCTGAGGATATGGCTCAGTTGGTACAGTGCTTGCCTTGCATGCACAAGGCCCTGGGTTTTAATCCCCAGCAACACACACACACATACACACACACACACAAAAAAAAAAAAAAAAAAAAAAAAAAAAAAAAAACATGAGACTGGCAGCCTCTGTGGTGGGAACCCATTGCATTTCTCATTTACTAGCAAATCAATAAAACTCTTTTCTTTTTCTCAAAAACTTGTCTGCATTACTGGATCAGCATCATTGACTAGGACTAAGATTTCATTATCACTATTTATTCCAGTTCTATTTGTTATCAAAATCTTGGAGAAATTCACATATAATCTAAGAGATGTACTGTGTGTCTTTAAATATTTTTTCCACTCACCATCTTTTTACCAAAATAAAAACTGGATATTCTGGGTATGTTTTGTTGGAAACTGAAATCATTGCACATGCTTTCCAACAAAGGGTTTTGGGTCCATAGCTAAGACTGGGGAATATCAGATATACATTGGTCTGAATTCATAATAAATATCATGAATACTTAGGTATGAATCATTTTTGTTATTTCCCATATTAAATGCATTTCTTCGATAATCGTTCCTCTACAGTTCCCCAACTTTCAAATAAACACAGCTGCTAAAATTTTATGGTAGAAAAATAGGACTAACATGGGAAAATATTGAAAATACATGAAAGTGAAAAGGAATATTACAAAAGGAATGTTTCAGAACAGTCACATAATTTTAAAGAATGCCTATATTATACATGAGTAAATAGAAATCCAACAGGAATATATGTCAAAAGCTTATCATTTCTCTTGAGATATGTGTAATAGATTATTTTATTTTATTGCTAGAATTTTCCACAGCTACTATTTGTATAATCAGAAGAAATGTCACATGAAATTTTTAATAACTCAAACTCTTTTCTTGTGGAAAACATACTAAATAATCAAAAAGGAATTGCAATAGAAAAGGCCATTGGTGGAACACCAGAACGTGGAGGCCATTCAATGAGACAAATGCTCATAGTTTCAACTAAGAATATGATGTGGTCACGGGGAATAAACCTAGTGTTCAATCCCAGGGCTTCCACAGCCAGAATATTGTTTACTAGTCCCAAAGAAAGACTTGGGGGACTCCAGAGAGGGTTGGACATTTTATTACTTATGAGTTTCTTGATGGCAGCAGGCTGGGACAATATGGAGTACCATGCTGCACCTACACGTAGGGGAGATGTATTTGCAGAATAGGTGTGTGACAACTGTGCATAGAAACAACTGTCCTCAAGCCAGGCACGGTGGCGCACGCCTGTAATCCCAGCACTTGGGAGGCTGAGGCAGGAGGATCACGAGTTCAAAGTGCCTCAGTAATGGCGAGGCACTTAGCAACTCAGAGAGACCCTGTCTCTAATAAAATACAAAAAGGGGCTGAGTTCAATCCCTGGTACAAAAAAAAAAAAAAAACTGTCCTCAGATGGTTTATGAGTACATTCTTTTACCTCACAACCAAGGTCATTCTGGTTTGATCCCCATCTCAAGACTGAAAAGAGGGGACATGGCTAGTGTCTTTCCTCCTTACCACAATAACATATTCTTTGAAGTTCTTCTTATCCACCACCAAAACAAGAAGCTTCCTAGGCACTTACAGATGTCAAACCCCAACATCCCACCCCTTCCATGCCTCAGAGACCCTTTAATGTCCCTCACATTCTTTTACCACTCCATCTTCCCACAAAGCCCTTAGCAGGGTTCTGGAGGCACATTGCATCTGCATTCACACAGAAGTGCAAAGAGCAAGAATCTATCATCAGGCATGCTAAAGTCATCAAGATAGCACAGAAAGTACAGCTCCATGTCAAAGACAGGGAAGTTAACCAACTAGACAATGGGTCAACAAAGGAGCATTAATAGCACTAATGTGTTTAGACACTTGGGTTAAAGCATGAGTGATACTGTGCTCATTCTGTCCCTAAGACTGTCCATACCCCAACTTGGGCAGACATAAGTATGCATAATGCTATCTTATTTTTTTAAACCACCTTTCTCATTTGAGTAGTTTCTTCAGTTAATAAGGTTATGGCATCTTTAGTCTGAGTCTGAGCAATGTGGGAAGCTAAGCTGAGACCTGTGTTTCCACATCAACCACCACAGCCTGTGGGGAAAGAATCTAATGAATAGACCCTCACACCATCCCAATTATTAGGTGTGTGCAGTAAAAGAGGCAAAACTAGGGCCAGGATACAAAACCATCCCCATGTATATTGTCCTGTCCAATGGTATGGTAAGTGAGGTCATCCATAGGGCCCACATATACACAGTGCACCTCACAAGTAGAGAGAAAGTTCCATGAATAACACTGGGTGATGATGAGGAGAGGATATGTATTGAACTGACTTTGTTCTCACACAGAGCATCAGACATAAAGCCTGCTGCCTTTTTATTGTGACCACATTGGGTGATACAATGGAAAGCCGTCTTTTTAGCCGTAACCTGAGTTTTTACCTTCCATGAAATCCCATTCCATAGATAAGCATACCCTGGCACTTGAGGAATGTTCAGTGTCTCTCAAATTAAAGAAAAAATATTTTGTTTAGTGTAATCTATGATGACCATTTTGGTGGTTGAATGTTTTCAGTTCAGTCTGTTTCAGCCAAATCATTCATTCCATCTCATTTGCAGGTTCAACAACCCAAGGACATCCTGTGCTACAGTCACTGGGAATTCTAAGCAGTTGGTCAGCCTTGTCATTGCCTGGAAATTGGAGGGGGCAGTGCACAGTCACATTGTGACAACTTTGGTTTGGAAACAACACCAATTTATTCTTATACTTGTTTTCTCCACAGAGGCTGGCCATTAATTATCCATTGTTGTTGCCACTGAGACAGCCACATTATAAGTCTTCTTAACATGGCCTATCAATGCAGATATTTAATTTACGTTCATGAACAGTAATCACCCATACCACATGCAGTTCAGTTTTTTGACTTCTGTCCTTGTCCTTCATCGATTCACAGTGTCTCGGTCACCAGATGATAGGTTACAGTTCTAACTCTGGGGGATTTCCTTTTGCTGATCAATGTACCAATTTTGGAGGCTGGTGATTTTCTATGGGTATAATGGCATCTTTTCTGGTGTTTCTTCTCTTTCAGCTACATGTAAACTCAAAGAGGCCCTTTCAATTTTGGCTGGATTTTATGGACTCCTGTTTTCTGCTCCAATCCTTCTGTCTCCCGTAGATCTGCTATCACTTTGCTGCTCACTGGATGGAATGCTCTACTAATGTGTATACCAATGATACCAGGGTCCACAGGTAACACTGCATCTCACATTCTAGCAGTGAAATTCATCTTGTCCAGTCCTGGCAAAGGCTGCACATAAATAGCATGTTTCACCCCAGATCCCACAAATAAGCCTGTAATTCTTTTCTAGAGGTCCAGGTGACTCTGGACATAAAAATATCTCCTGAATTTGGCCACATATTGCCAGCGGCAATAAGCAACCAAGCTATAGTGAGTCCCACACTTTCATCAGTGGCATTGGAATAAAGGTGCTGGAGTAAAGCAGAGTAGGCAGTTCCTGAATCCATTGTAGACAATTCTATACCATTTAACATCATCCCATCTGATCCAGTGTCCCACAAGTGGAGCAGCCATGTGATGTGCTTTCTTTCATTTTCTCCCTAGAATTGGACACACACACCCCCCCCCACTCTACTAGTGCCATCATGGTCTCATGGTGGTATGTAAATATCTCTCTGGAGTAGGGAGCATATTTGAATCAACCCCTTCAGCCATTCCTATTGGGTCTTTAACTTTGGGGCAGTAAAACTTTAGCCTCTGTTGTAGTTTCATCCAACTCACTTCTGAGACACTGGAACCAATAGATTCCCTGAGTGGGTTCCACATCTGAGGATCCTGGTTTCTACTAGACGCCAACACCATAATATGGTCTCTAGCCCGACAATGTCCCCTCAATTTAGCATAACAGCACACAATGACCTGTTGGTGTGTGCTTGTGAGTTCTAAGAATTGTGACAACATGAACTTGGTATCAACCTGCACAAAATGGGCTTATTTTTCTAGCTTTAGCTTGCTGTCCTCTGCAGAACTGAACCTGAATAGCTAACTCCCCGTCTGTGGCAGACTTTAATGCACACAGCAGGGACCGTGTCACTACTGCAGAGGTGACCTTTGTTGTATGCGGGGGGCACCTGGCAACCCAACCAGTGTTTGACAAGGATCCACTGGGAGAATGATGTTTGCAAGGACTCATCATCTCGAGATAATGCCGGATGTATGCCTCTGGTCTCTGGGGCCTTTTTTGCACTATTTTCCTAATAATATAATATTCGTACTATTTTCTAGTGGTGGTTGCTGGGGGTGAGGGGAATACTACAGCATTTTCTGAGAATATTAATAAAACATTAGAAATCCTAACCCCTTCTCTACCACAAACAGTAAAATAATCCTCTGCCACCGTGTGACGTGTCTACTTCCTGGGGTGATTGTTATAAACATCTATTGTTATATGTGAGAACAGTCACAGAGCCACCTGTTTCTCCAGTCATGAGTTTGCAAATAGCACATAGTCTCACTGTTAGTAATCAGAAACAGAATAAAATTATAGTGCTTCCTACTACAGAGACCCTCTCTTGTGTCCCATGGGTTAGTTAGATCCAGAATCAGGAAATGTTATATGGTGGAGGGGTAAAAGTATTCATAGGCATAAGTTAAATGTTAGATTCTGGTACCTGTGACCCCGTTGTAGTAAGATTTACTTTACTAAACAATATGGCAATTATCTACAAGGAAATTTGCCATAGCAACCACTGAGATCACTGCCCTCTTGACTAACCCTTGCCATGGCAACCACTGAGATCACTGCCCTCTTGACTAACCCGAACTTAAAGTTTAACTTAGGCTAATAGAATTAAGAGTCTAGCTTGTTTACCACAGCTAAGCACTATGTCAAGAGCATTTATGATGATATAGAAACTTAAGATCAACTTTGCTTATTACGTTCATAGCTTAGATATTAAATCAGAACAATAGTAGGGGATGTTATTGTCTCATACAATCACTTTTTCCAGTAAGCCTGTTCTGTACCAGGAATTCTATGGGTTTTATGTTAACTACATTCTTGGCATGTTATACTTTAAAAAATGTATAAAAACTGTGTGTGAACTCAATAAACTTGTCAGCATTCTGCACTGGCCTGTGAGTCTGTGTGGTTGCTGTCCATTCCATCGCCGACGCTTGTCTACCCCGTCACAACCCCTTGACCAGGAAGACCCCCGACCCTGTTGGGGCTGGACCCCGGCAGTTGTAGTCTTTCCCCATGGTTCCTTTCAATGCAGCTTCCAACACTTGCCATATCTGTGGTGTCTCCATATTCATGTGGTGACCCCCACCCTTCCAAAAGAGAAGCCACCTCAAACCACATCCATGTTTGTGGCCAGCCAGGAATTTTTTCTCCTGATTCCACATCCTTTTCTGGACATGTTTCTCTTTGGAATCCTGCCAACTACGCCAATTGTCCAACCCTAGGTCTGCAAAAAGCCCCCAGCATATTGTTCACTGATCCCAAAGAAAGAAATTAGAAGATTCAACAGGTAAGGTTGAGAGAGTTTATTACTCACACAGTCTTTGGCAGCTGTGGGCTGAGACAATACGGAAGGCCATGCGTGCCCACAAATGGAGGAGAATATATAGACAGGATAGATTGCATGCCTACTGCACATACGGATTTCTTCAGATGTTTTATGAATACATTTAAAACAGATTTAATTTGGAGGCACCCCCCCCCTTCTGAAATTAAGAAGATACAGACACTAGTCACAGAAAGTCACACCTCCTTTTGATGTGACAAGGAAGACTCCAGGAGCAAAAACCTGTGAAATTCCTATAATGACTCAGAAGCAAAACCTCTTCAACCTGAGAAATTCTGTCATTTGTCCTAATGCATTCCTTCCCTTCTAAAAACTTTCCTCCTCTCAGAACTTTTCAGAAATGAAACTTTTGAAATAATTCAGTTTTTTCCATCTTCTTTCAAAGCTGGCTTCGAATAAAACCTATTTTCCTTCCAATTTGACTCCAAATATTTTGGGAGCAGTGAGTGCTATGGCCTAATCTCCTCTTCCCCACATGGGCTCTTGTGCCACACCGTAACAGTTTGGGTGAGTCATTTCAGAAGTAAAATCCTGACCTTGAGCAAGATAGACTAGCCTGGTAGAGATCTGTGTGCAGGACAGGACTCAGGGCTGGGATGCTCTCACAACTAGCCAAACCTGCACTTGTAAGGACAGCTGCCCAGAGATATTTAAATCCTGAGGAATTTGTAATTTTCCTTCCTGCTACAGTTTCAACTTCCAAAATAACTGCATTGGTGAGGAAAATGTTAACAGAAATGACCAATGACCTACACCGCATCCCTCTCCCAAATGTTTAAAGCAGAAGAAGTTCAGGGTTTAAAAAAAAACAAGAGAATTTAGGTTTGAAAAATAAATGTGTTTCTAAGAACAATGGAGCTTTGGAAATAACAAATACTTGGGAAAGTTTAACAGGATCTTCAAGAAGGTTCATGAAATTAGGGCTCCCTGTATAACCTGGGAGAAAATGAAAGGGTAAGGGCAAGCTGCTATTTGCTGTCTTTGCTGTTTTCTTCCTCCATTTATGACAGGGTTAGGATTATGGGGTATAACGGTGGGGAGTGACAGCAGGTATAATAACATTCTCTAAAGAGACAGAATAAATAGGATATAGTCATATACAAGAAGGAATTTATTCGGAAAATTTGCTCACACAATTCTGGAGGTTGAGAAGTACCATGACAGGCCACCTGCAAGCTGGAGACCCTGGGGATGTTGGTGGCATGGCTCAGTACAAGTACAGAAGCCTCAGAACCAGGGAAGCCAGTGGAGTAACTCTAATTCTGTGCCAAACCGGAGGACAGCTGGACCAAGACCTGAAGTCAAAGGCCAGAAAGCCTGGAATTCTGAGGTCCAAGAATAGAGAGAGTGTTCCAGCTCCAGAAGACAAAAAGGAAATCCTCTTCGTTCTGCCTCCCCCCACTTTCCCTCTTCAGATTCACAATTAATTAGATATTACCTTTAATGTTCATGGCAGGTCTTTCTTACTCATTTCACCCACTTAGGTGTCAATCTCTTCTGGAAACACCCTCACAGACACATCCAAAATAATGTCTTTTTTTTTTTTCTTTTTTTCAGCACTGAGAATTGAATCCAAAAACACTCTACCACTGAGTCACATCTTCAGCCCTTTTTATATATCTTTTGTTTTGAGACAGAGTCTCATTAAGTTTCTGAGGCTGTTCTTGATCTTTCAATTCCCCTGCCTCATCCTCCCAAGTCACTAGGATTAAAGGCTTGATTTCACTGTACCAGGCCCAAAAGCAATACTTTACCATTTCTCTAGTTTGTTTGTTTGTTTGTTTGTTTGTTTGTTTTGGGGGGGCGTGTACCAGGAATTGAACACAGGAGCACTCGACCACTAAGCCGCATCCCCCAGTCCTATTTTGTACTTTATTTAGAGACAGGGTCTCACTGAGTTGCTTAGCACCTCACTGTTACTGAGGCTGGCATTAACTCATGATCCTCCTACCTCAGCCTCCCAAGCCGCTGGGATTACAGGTGTGCACCACCGCACCAGGCTCTCTAGTTATTCTTTAACCCAGTCAAGTTGATACCTACAATCAATGATGACAAGCATTTTTTTTTTTTTTTTTTTTTGAGACAGGGTCCTGGGCCAAATGATCCTCATGTCTAAGCCTTCCAAGGGCTGGGACTACAGGTGTGTGCCACCCAACTACAATACATATTCTGACTCTTTGATCTGGGATGGGGACTAAGATTCTGCACTCCTAAAAAGTGTTGAAGTGATGTTAATGCATCCCTGGTCATGAAACCATATTGAGTAACAGGTTCTTGTTAGAATTAACCCAGCCTGTGGAAGGCAGATGAGCACAATCGGTACCTGGTTGGTGCTGACCAAGTCTATGTCCAGACAGAAATTTATTAAGCTAAACTTTTTTTTTTTGGCCTGCCCAGTGAGAGTGCCACAATTCAAGCTGTGAGTGAAGTATACGTATTTCCTCTTAAAAACAATGCTGAAAAGCTATGAAGCATGTGGGCATCAAGGAGAAGGAAGCTAGAATAAAGTTTTACAGGAAAAAGGTGGAGATCAACAACATGCTAGAGCATTAATTTTGTTGCTGTTTTTAATGTAATGGAAATTTGTTCTCAATTTATCTTTTTTTATGATATACATAAGTAGTAGCTGTGTTGACCACATTGAAATCAATTACTTTTGCTTGGATTAGTGGTAAGAAAATTTAGGATGACAAATAAATATGGAACACTCAGAGAAGACAGAGTTGTTTATGGGATGCATTCACTCAACTATTTATTGAACCCCTTGAACAAGCAAGGTACTGTGCTGAGTTTTGGAGATGCAGGTACTGTGGCTGTCTCACAGGCATTTGGGGGATACTGATGTAAAACAGTTTTCAAGATGAATTAAATTGTGATCTCTGGGATAGAGATGTGACTCAGTGATAGAACGCTTGCCTAGTATACACAAAGCCCTGTCTTCTATCCCCAATTCCAAAAATAAATAAATAAACAAGTAAATAAAATAACTGTGATCTCTTAAGGAGAAAAGGGAACAAACTTTGAGAAAATTTAAACTGGGACATTTGATTTGATAAGGATGTGTAGGAAGGCCTCCCTGAGGAAGTGGTGTTTGAGGTAAGATCTGTGTTGTAATTAAACATGAAGGAACTAAACAGGTTAGAAGGCATTGCAAGTGAGAAGGAGCTGGACCTCATGTGGTAAGGTCATTCAGGTGTTCAATACACAGCCTCACCTGAGGGATTTCGCACATCTCCAATCTGGTCTCATCCATGGTAACATACTTTACTCGATGTGGTCCACATGTGACCAGCACGTACTGGGCTCAGCTACTCCTTTACTTCCACATTCCTTTAGCCTTATCCTTAAGCTATAATCTGTAAGACACATCTGCTTTTAAAATTTCTTTTTCTTATAAATAATATGTTATATGATTACATTGTGATGATAAAAGAATGTTTTAAAGTATTGCTTTATGTTTAAAAAGTGAGCTCTCCAATTTTTCAGACTCATGATCAGGTATGGGAAGCTCTCCTGCGTATTGAGTGGGCAGGATTTTGAAGAACGGAGGACTCTCTGAAGACTCCATGATCCTGGACAGAGACTTTGGCCATTAACACGTTTGGTGTTCAGAATCCTGCTTGTGGTAGGCAGTGATGGCCAAGGCTCAGAGAAATGATCTTGTCCAATATTAAAGTAATGATAATTAATGGCAAAGCTAACCCTGAGTACTCATTTTGCCATGTATTTATATGTAGTCCTTTGTTATCTCAAGAGTGCTGTCTCAGAAGCTCCTCCAGGCCTTTATCTTTTAATTTTCCTTTACAACAAGCTTGTGGACTCAGAGAGCATTTTCATGCTTAATGCAATTATGACCACCCAAGCCCCTACAGGATTCAGTCTCTTTAGAGACTTTAGAATAAATAGAGGGCTAGAAATGGCTTGGTGGGAGAATATTTGCCTAGCAAGCACAGGCTCTGGGTTCCATTGCCCAGCAAAAATAAATAAGCAAATACTTATTATAAGTAAGTAATAAATTACTACAGGGGGAAATGGTTAGGGAGAATACATGTGCATCTGAGAACTCTTGGGTCACGGAGAAACCAGGTAGCTTTCTTCTCTTCATCCTTCTTCATTACATTTTCATAGTCCCATCCAGCTTGAAAACCTTAAATGCAGAAATCTGCCTGGTATGAGTAATCTGACCACAAGGGAGCAGCATGGGACCATAGTTCTGTCTGAAGATGAGCAGGTTGTTAGCTGGTCTCCCAGGTGGAACGTGGATCTCAGGTGCTCAAGACCTTTTACAAAATTGCAGGTGGGTGGGCCTCATCAAGTCAATTGTATTTTCTAATACCAGGAATGGGGCACAGGCAACACTCCTGTTTAAATTTCCTCAGGTGATTTTGGTATAAAAAGAGGTTAGAAGACACCGAATCTTGGAAACTTGTAAAGGCTTCCTAGAATCACCTAGCCAAACCCTTCTGCTCCCATTTCACTGCCTCAGGAATAGATGCTTGGAGATATAAATATTAGGTTTGGTGTCACTGGAAGGCAGCATCAGGACCCAGTTCTCCTTGATCCACAGCACAGGATCCCCATGAACCAGTGAATCTTAATGAAAAGTAGACATTGTTGGGGCCCCATGAGGCCTAAATACCAGTGGAGGTTAATACTAGATAGACAGGACAGGGTACAGCACATAGGTACAGACCTCAATATCCATACCAAGGAACAGAGGCCTTGATGGAATGTTCTAGATTCCAGCTCACATGCAATAAAGTAGCACTGAAGGTGTTTAAGTCTGGGAGGGGTGCAGGAGAGCTGGACCTTGGGGCTCCTGGGGGCTGGGGTTGTAGCTCAATAGAACACTTGCCTAGCATGTGAGGCTCTGGGTTCATTCCCCAGTACCACAAAAAGAAGAAGAAGGAGGAAGAGGAGGAATGCTCCTGGGAGCGGGATTGACTGAAGGCCCAGAAATGGAGGCAGCATCTAGCAGGCTCCCCTAGGACCCTCCTTTTCAGGACCCCCAGAACACAAAAAAGATGCAAATCTTGGAAGGTGTCCCAAAAATATTGGTGGAATAGGATGGAATGTTCATGTAGAAGAATGTCCTCAATGGTGGGCTATGGCCGAGGACAGGCAGTAACAAAGATATGGTATAAATAGAGACGAGTTTGGAGAGTAGCAGGGACTCCACATCTGAGGGCTCTTCTAGGTCTGACAGTCTATGGGACTGTCACAACCCTGAGGAGCAACCGTGGCGTTCAAAATGAACATGTGCTCCTTCTCCTTGTCTTCTGGTCAGGATATCCTTGGGGAACCCCAGAAAGCCTATCTCAAGAAACCTCCAGAAGCACAGCATTTACCCCCGCCCCCATGCCATTCTTACAAGGCTTCAGAGCTTTTTATGTGCCGTCTGTGGTGGATCCAGGCCACCTCTGCCCAGCCTCACTGCTTCTCTGTGAGATGCTAGGATCTGAGAGACTGTGTTTACCCAACGTGCTCTCCACTTATAGGCTTTCCCCCCGGCAAACCCTATTCTGCATTTTTACCACATGACACTGGTGGGGTATGCCCTGTCCTTCTTCTGTGACTTCTGGCCACCACACAGATACACACTCCATTTTTTCCAAAGCTGGGTATTTTGGGAAGAGGCCTTGTCCAACCGGGCCTCCCCAGGGGTGGGTAATATTTTGCTCCTAAACATGTGGCAGATCATTTTTATAAGGCAGGGTGGGGAGAAAAGAGAGGAGTCAATTAATACTATCCTCTACCAGTAAGGCAATCGAACTTTTCAAAGCATGGGGTGTGTGCTCTTTCATTTTTCACCAGAACCATCTGAAGTAAGGAGGCAACTGATGTCAGGGATGAACCCGTCCCACTCTCTCCAACCAATCCAACCAAGGAAAAGGAAACTTTCCCTTAAAAAACACAGGTAAAGTTGATTTCTTACCTTGGAGCAAGGGCAGAAGTATAAAGACATGGATCATCAGAACTGTCAAATATGAGGGAGTTATTCCTGTAAAGAGTGAAATTTGTTTTTGTTTTCAATGCTGAAAATTGAACCCAGGGCCTTGTGTATGCTAGGCAAATGCCTCCCACCGAGCCATGCTTCCAGCCCCAAAGAGCGAATTTTAGTAACAGTCATGCAAGTTTAAGCCTTTACTGACACTAACCATCTTCATGCTCTTTGAAATGCTATAAATAGTCAGCAGGTGCATTCAGAAATTCTAGATATTTCCCTTTAATGTGTACCCTCCTGATAATTAGTATGATTTGGCAGCTCTTGGAAACTCTGCCTTCTCAAGGTAGCATCATTGCTTTCTGTCTCCTCAGGAATGATCTGGTGCTCTGGTCTTTCAGATCACAACTGCAGGTTCCAGCATTGACACCTTTGTAGAAATGGGTTCAGGTATCCAATTGCACTAGACTAGTAATTGGGGTTAGTCTCAGTAGTTTTCTATTGATCTCGTGGTAGTTACAAGTCTACTTTTATCTTCTAATTTCCACAGGGGAAGGCTGAACTTAGACAAGGATCTATTAAACTGGGATCAATAGAATTGAGGTATACATATGACCTCCAAGGATATCAACCCACAGATGTTTATACAAAATTGTATGTATATATGTTTGGTTTTTAGGGAAATGATCAAGAACTTTTGGCTGAAACTTAACCAACTATGGAATAATCCTCAGAAAAGGTTGGCTTTTGTTCTTTTTCAGTCACCTCTGGGAACAAGGCCAGCTTTGGCCTTCTTTGGTGACTCACATTCAGATTATTCCCCCTCTCCATCCATTTTATCTTCACCTCCCACCAAATTGTAGACCTATTTGTAATGAGTCTCTCAATGTATGTTTATGTATATATATATATATATATATAAATATATATATGTATGCATATATATATATATTTATAACATTTATTACACTTATACAAACACACAGATGCATCATAGCCAAATGGAATTAGTTCTAGAAATGAAAGTTTTGTTCAATATTCAAAAACATCAGTTAGTATAATTCAACATATTTTTAAGAAGGAAAACCATATTCAATTTATTCAATGTTGCTTTAGTCAGCTTTTTCACTACTATAACTTAACCAAAAAAAAATAATTAGAGAGGAGGAAAAGTTTATTTGGGGGCTCATGGTTTCAGAGGTCTCAGTCCACAAACAGCTGACTCCATTCCTCTGGGCTCCAGGTTAAGGCAGAACATCATGGTGGAAGAGTATAGGGGAAGCAAGCAGCTCAAGGAGAGAGAGACTCCACTTGCCAGATACAAAATATATACCCCAAAACCACACCTCCAATGGCCCACCTCCTCCAGCCACACCCCACCTGCCTTCAGTTACCACTCAGTTAATCTCATCAGGGGATTAATTTACTGATGGGGTTAAGGTTCTCATACCCACAATCATTTCTCCTCTAAACCTCCTTGCTTTCTCTCACACATGAACTTTTGGGGATACCTCCCATCCCCACCATAACAAACGTGCTGGAGGTCTCAGCCAGTGCAAAAGTCATACAGATAGGAAAGAAAGGAAACAAAAATTATCTGCTGATGACATGATTGGATAAATCACAAAATACAACATCCAATTATTAGGGAAGATATGAAAAGTTCATAGTTTCATCTGTTTTGTTGTTGTTCTCTAACCTGGCCTATGTGAACACCATTTACTTTGTGAGAGTTTAAATAACTCAAATGATTAAAAAAAAATGAGGAGAAAATTATCCGATATTAAAAATTAGAGAGGCAATTAGAGAATCAGACTGACAATGTTTGAGCATAGCCTTCATGATATATTATATGTGTGAATTTGGGGAAGTTGCTTAATTGCACTGAACTTCAGTGTTTTTACCTTAAAATGATATAAATTAAAATGAATTCACAGAAGCCGGGTGCTTTGGTGCACACCTGTAGTCCCAGCTACTTGGGAGGCTGAGGCAAAGGACCACTTGAGCCCAGGAATACAAGGCCAGCCTGGGCAACACAGAAAGACCTTATCTCTAATAAAATAAAATAAAATTTAAATCTCCTGGAGGACTCCTTAAAACAGATTGCTGGGCTGGGGGTTTAGCTCAGTGATATAATACCTGCCTATCATATTTGAGGCCTGGATTTAATTCCCAGTGCCACAAAAACAAACAAACAAAAACAGCCTGCTGTGCCCTGCCCCAGGGATCCTGATCCAGTCCATGGGGAAGGAGGCAGAGAATTTGCATTCTAACAAGTCCCTAATTGAGGCTGATGTACTTTGAGAACTCTGGGGGGCATTCAGTGAATTAATTTATGTAACTAACATGCTTCTCAGAGGACATGGCACAGAGCAAGTGTTCAATAAATGTTAGCTGTCATTGTCCTTGTCCATGGCTTTCCTCATTGATGAGGGTTGTCCTCTTAGTCATCTTCACCATCATCATCATACGTAATGCAATAACTGAGTAACTGGAGGCATTTCTCAAATTCTCATGGTTAAAATAATGACATCAATACAAATGGAGATTCTTATAGCATTCCCTAGCAATTCCCATGGAAAGAACTGAACCCAGTACCCATGGCAGGCCTGCCTGTGGGCAGCCCAGCTTGGCTTACCCCAATAGTTGTGGAAATAAATGAAGACCAATCAAATGAGAACAGCAAAGTTCATTTATTCTGAACTTGCTACAGTAAGGGAGTTGGCTGTTGTTACTTTCTTGCGCAGAGATTCAAAGGCAGGCAGAGAAGTGAGGAAGCTTTATAGTGAAAAAAAAGGACAGCTTCCGTAGCCCCAATTGGAGACTGTTGGAGTGGAGAAACTGCAGAGGGCTAACTAGAAGTGGGGCATCCAGTGTGGTTGGTTAGGAGTACCTATCTTGTTTTCTCTGACTGCTCCGATTTAGGAGGTGGACATAAAAACTAGAGAAGCTTCTAGTTTTTAAATCAAATTCTAGCCATCTGAGGATGATTGTTACAGGAGTTGTTTAGGTTGCCTGGTTGTCCCTAGAGACAGCGATCTGGCTTCCTGCAAGCCTGACTTACAGCAGGCGGGCTTCCTGGCTGGCTTATTATATATAAGGTGTTGGTTTACTGGGCAAGTTGCATAAGTTATTAATCAAGGTACAATCGTCACGTGGTCTGGCCTTTGTCCACGTGTGTATTCAGTCTCTCAGAGTGCAGAGACAGTCTGAGGGAGAGGAAGTCCTGCTGCACTGACCAGCGATCCACCCACATGGTACACATGGCCCTTGTTACAACTCAGACTGCCTCGCTTCTGTATCATCTAACGTGAGCCAAGGAAAGGACCTGTTCTTGGCACATGAGAAGGTCCAGACTCAGGTTACCAAAACCATGGAACAGATCCTGTAATTTATTGAATTACAAGCTAATGCCACGTGACAAGCTTCTTATCGACCATGGATAATCCTTCCATGAGCAAAGGCCCAAACTCTTTGTAGTTTACTATTTTTTTTTTTTAGCATGCATACCCATGTTTATAGCAGCACAATTCAACAGCCAAATTATAGAATCAGCCTAGGTGTATACACAATGAAGTTCTATTTGGCCATTAAAAAAAAAAAAAAAAATCATGTCATTTGCAGGAGAAGGAATGAAACTCAAGAACATTAAGAGAATAAGCCAAACTCAGAAAGTCAAGGGTCTTATGTTTCCTCTCACATGTGGAAGCTAAAGAGGAAAAAAGAAAAGAAGGTGGGAAGGGAAATCTCATGAAAATTGAAATAAGATCAGTAGAGTAGAGGAAAGTGGCCATGGGGCAGGAGAAGAGGAGGGAATGGAGAAATAGTAGGGAATGATACTGGCCAAATTACATCGTTATATTGTGTGCATGTACAAATAAGTAACAAGGAGTCCCACCATTGTGTACAAATATAATGCGCCAATAAAAATGTAGCTATATGGAGAAAAAAAGAGAAAAAAAAATGGCTGGGACATGGCCAGACAGCCTCTCCACATAGGCAGGTGTGGCGGTCCTGTTTGCATGGCACTAGCTTCCCTGAGAGCAAGCATTCCGGGAGACCAGGTGAAAGAGACAGGACTTCTTTTTTTAAAATATTTATTTATTTATTTATTTATTTATTTATTTTTAGTTGTACACAATGCTTTTATTTTTACATGGTGCTGAATATCGAACCCAGGCCGTGCAGGTACTAGGCGAGCGCTCTACTACTGAGCCACAATCTACCTTGAAAGTTACACAATGAGAGAGGAACTCGGACAAGAGAAGATACAAAAAGACAGAGGATTTAGCTTGAGACTGCAAGAGAAAAATTGTTGTATCAGGAAAGGATGGAGATGGATGGAGCAAACATGTAATGGCATGTGGAGGTGGGTACAGAGGTTGTAGGAGGTTGAAGAAATTCCTGTGTTTTGGCATCTTAGTGTCCCTGTGTCTATTTTTGTTGTTATTGTTCTGTTAAGTTATACACAACAGTAGAGTATATTTTGACATATTTATACAAACATGAAGTACACCTTATTCTAATTAGGATCTCAGTCTTGTGGTTGTACTTGGAAATTCATTGTGCTATATTCACATATGTACATAGGAAAGTTATGTCAGATTCATTCCACTATGTTTCCTATTCCTGTCCCCACTCCCTTTCCTTCATTCCCCTTTCTAGAATTCAATGAACTTCTATTCTTCCCTACCCTCTACTTATTGTGTGTTAGCATCCACATATCAGAGAAAAACTTCAACTTTTGTTTTCTTTTGCAGGGGATAGGCTTATTTCACTTAGCATGATTATCTCCAAATCCATACATTAACTGGCAAATGCCATAATTTTATTCTTCTTTATGGTTTAGTTACATTCCATTGTGTATATAAACCACATTTTCTTTATCCATTCATCTGTTGAAGGGCACCTAAGTTGGTTCCTTAGCTTAGCTAGTGTGAACTGAGCTACTATAAACATTAATGTAGCTACGTTACTGTAGTATGCTGATTCTAAGTCTTTTGGGCATATGCTGAGAAATGGGATAACAGGGTCAATGATGGTTCCATTCTAAGGAATCTCCATGCTGCTTTCCAGAGTGGTTGCACCAATTTTCAGTCCCACCAGCAATGTGTGAGTGAACCTTTTTTTGCACTTCCTTGCCAACATTTATTATCACTTGTATTCTTGATTGTTGCCATTTTGATTGGAGTGAGATGAAATCTCAGTGTAGTTTTAATTTGTATTTCTCTAATTGCTAGAGACGTTGAATATTTTTTTCATGTATTTGTTGACCAATTGATCATATTTCTTCTTCTGTGAAGTGTCTGTTCAGTATCTCTGTTCATTTATTGGTTGGGTTATTTGTTTTATTGGTGTTAAATTTTTTGAGTTCTTTGCATGTCTTGGAGACTAATGCTGTATCTGAAGTGCAAGTGGCAATGATTCTCCCCAAGAATCACACATGATGACCTCAGTAGATGCAGAAAAAGCATTTGACAAAATACAGCATCCATCCATGTTGAAAACACTAGGAAAACTAGGTATAGTAGGAACATAGCTCAACATTGTAAAAGCCATATACATTAAAACCAAGGCAAACATCATTATAAATAGAGAAAAACTGACAGAATTCCCTCTAAAAACTGGAACAAGACAGGGATGCCCTCCTTCACCACTTCTACTTAACATAATTCTTAAAACTCTAGCCAAAGCAATTAATCAAAAGAAATGAATTAAAGAGATACAAATAGGAAAAGAAGAGCTCCAACTATTCCTATTTGCAGATCCTACATTTAGAGGACCCAAATGATCCTACCTAAATGATCCTACAATTAGAGGACCCAAAAAGTCCACTAGAAAACTTCTAGAACTTATAAACAAATTCAGCAAAGCAGCAGGATATAAAATTAACACCCATAAATCAATTGCATTCTTACACACCAGTGATGAATCAGATGAAAGAGAAATTAGGAAAACTATCCCATTCCCAATAGCTCCCCCAAAATTAAAATACTTGGGAATCAATCTAAAAAAAGGAGGTGAAAGACCTCTACAATGAAAACTATAGAATACTAAAGAAGGAACTTGATGAAGATTTATAAAATGGAAATATCTCCCATGTTCTTGGATAGGCAGAATTAATATTGTCAAAATGGCCATACTACCAAAAGTGCTATATAGATTTAATGCAATTCCTATTAAGTTTCTGATGACATTGTTCATAGAAATAGAAAAAGCAGTAATGAAATTCATCTGGAAACATAAGATGCCAGAAATAACCAAAGCAATCATCAGCAAGAAAAGTGAAGCAGGAGGCACCACAATACAGAACTTAAGTTAAACTACAGAGCTACAGTAACAAAAATAGCATGGTATTGGTATGAAAACAGATAGAAAGACCAATGGAATAGAATAGAAAACACAGAGAAAAAAGCACATAAATGTAATTATCTCATACTAGACAAAGGCTCCAAAACAATACATTTGAGAAAAGATAGCCTTTTCAACAAATGGTGCTGGAAAAACTGGAAATCCAGATATAGGAGAATGAAATTTAATCCCTATCTCTCACCCTGCACAAAACTCAACTCAAAATGGATCAAAGACCTAGGCATTAGACTAGAAACCTTATACCTACTAGAAGAAAATGTAGGTCCAACACTCCATTATGTCAGCTTAGGAACTGACTTCCTCAACAAGATTCCTAAAGAGCAAGAAGTAAAATCAAGAATCAATAAGTGGGGGACTGGGGCCTGTGGCTCAGTGGTAGAGCACTTGCCTGGCACGCATGAGGCACTGACCTCAGCACCATGTAAAAATAAAATAAAGGTATCGTGTCCATCTACAACTAAATTTTATATTTGTATATATATATGTGTGTGTGTGTGTGTGTGTATACATACATACATACATATATATATATATATCAATAAATAAGATGGAATCAAACAAAAAAGCTTCTTCACAATGAAAGAAAAAAATCAAGAACATGAAGAAACAGCCTAGAGAATGGGAGAAGATCTTTTCCACCTGCACCTCAGATAGAGCATTAGTCTACCAGATACACAGAGAACTCAAAAAACTTAACACCAATAAAACAAACAACCCAATCAATAAGTGGGCAAAGGAACTGAACAGACACTTCACAGAAAAAGAAATACAAATGGTCAACAAATATTACAGCAATTAGAGAAATGCAAATTAAAATTATACTGAAATTCCATATTACTCCAGTTAGAATGGCAATTATCAAGAATATAAGCAACAAGAAATGTTGGGGAGGATGTGGAGAAAGGTTCACTCATATATTGCTGGTGGAACTGCAAATTGGTGCAACCACTTTGGAAAGCATATGGAGATTCCTCAGAAAACTTGACATGGAACCACCATTCACTCCACTAAAGTAGGTGCCCTTCAACAGATGAATGGATAAAGAAACTGTGGTATATATACATAATGGACTATTACTCAGCCTTAAAGAAGAATCAAAGTATGGCATTTGCCAGTAAATGGATGGAACTGGAGGACATCATGCTAAGTGAAATAAGCCAGACCCAAAAAACCAAAGGTTGAAGTTTCTCTCTGATATGTGGATGCTAACACACAATATGAGGGGCAGGGATGTTTAAGGAAGAATAGAAATTCATTGGATCATATGAAGGGGAATAAAGGAAAGGGAGTGGGAACAGGAATAGGAAAGATAGCAGAATTGATTGAACATAACTTTCCTATGTTAAAAATTTTTAAATTTCCCCAGAGCCCTGAGGAAGGAAGAATATAAACCAGCCTTAGGGATTGTATGAGTTTCCCTCAAAACCACAGAAGACTATTTTTCCCAGTAACCATTTTTTCCTCAAGCTATGTAACAGTGAATTACTGAAGAACACAAATTGAGATTAGTCTCAACCCAATGAGATCATTTTCATTAAAACAAAAATCTTTTTAGGGAGTTGCACATATTCAAGTTACTGCTATTATTGCTAGCTAGGACCGATAGAAGGGTCTGTAAAATGATCTCCTACCACCTCTCCCCACCCTGTGATTTAGGTTGTGTCCACTCAGTGCCAACATTATGGTCAATGCAGTGGGGAAAAGAAATCTGTCAAACCAGTGATTTCATACTGTCTAGGCCAAAACAATGGGTGGATCATTTTTCACCCAGCTATTTTGGCAAAACCAAAACATGGTCTCAGTTCTTTGTTTTGACTAAGTAAATAGCTCTATACCCTTTTCCACATTTAAATCTCCATGAATCCTCCCTACCACCCTAAACTTTTCATGGAGCTGTTCTTCTTAGCTCAGACCTCAGCTTACTGTACTAAGAGGTTATCCTCTTTCTTTTTCTCTTTCAAATGTGATCCCCAAACTCATGTTTCCTAATCTACTAAGATAATAACCATGAGTGGACATGGCAGTATTGGACAATTCCCAGTTTTTTGTTTTTGTTTTTGAGACAGGCTCTCCCTGTGTTGCCCATGTAGAGCTTGAACTCAAGCCATGCTCCTACCTCAGCATTCTGGAGTGCTGGAACTACAGGCACACACCACCAGGCCTGGCCCAATTTTTTTAAATGTTATTTATTTATTTACTTATATTTTTTATTTATATTTTTTATTATTTTTTATTTATTTATTTTTTGGTGGGAAAGTTGGTACTAGGGATGAACCTAGGACCTCACTCATTCTAGACAAGTGCCCCACCACTAAGCTAAGTCCCATCAGCTGGACACCCCTAGTTTATAAATTTTTCTGGACAATAAACTTGTTTTTAGAATGTTTTTCAAGGGTTCTAGTACATAATTATAAAGATAACAAATGCAATAACAACTACTAACATTTATTGAAAGCCTGCCATGTTTCAAGACCTCATTTCTATCCTGCAAAACTGAAGGATGAAAGGATACATTCCTCAGAAAATAGGCTTATATGAAAGTATTATACCACATTAAGAATTAGGAGGGCCAGTGGGCTGGAGATATGGCTCAGTGCTAGAGTGCTTACCTAGCATGTGCAAGTTCCTGGGTTCAATCCCCAGTATTGAAAAAAATTATGCAGGCCCGGTAGAGTGGTGCATGCCTATAATCCCAGCTATTCAGGAGACTGAGGCAGTTTAAGGACAGATGGACAACTTAGTGAGATGCTATATCAAAATTTAAAAGAAAAAAAAGTTCTGGGAATGTAGCTCAGTGGTAAAGTAACCCTGGGTTCAACCCTAAAACTAAAAAGGAGGAGGAGGGAGGGGAAGGAGCAAAAGAAGAAGAGGGGGAGGAGGAGGAGGAAGAATCATCATCATCATCCAGGGTCAGGGCCAGGGTGGAGCACTGCCTAGCATTCATGAAGTCCCAGAAACCACCAATCTTAGTTTCAGGTTAAGGCCTCAGCTCTGGAGCCATACATCCCACTCCCTTGGCCTCTCTTGGTGCCTCCATTTTTTTTTTCAGCTATTTATTTATTTATTTATTTATTTATTTATTTATTTATTTATTATTTTTGCTTATTTACAGTTTGTGTTCAATGCAAATCAATTCCATAACATGAGAAGTTACTATGAATCAAAGCATAAATACACAAACACAATATACAATCCAAATAGATGTACAGCTTTCAGGTGTGAAGCAAAGGGGCGTGTTCATCCACACACACAGTAGCTTTAGATCTGTTTGAGCTGGTTGTTCCCGTGTAGATGTCTAAAGATGAGAAAAAATGATTTGGGTTATCAATACTACTGTGGCCATATTAAATACCGGAACATGTAAGCATCAGTGTGCGACCATTCGAACAAAAGATTTCAGGGAGTGTTTCTTTTTTAAAAGGTTTCTATGATCAAAACAGTTGTAAAAGATTTAGAGGATCAAGACTGCTTTCAGGCTTAGGATCAGGTTCTAACTCCCTAAAAATATTGACTGATAACAGAAAGCGTTCTAAATGTGGTATTCAGATCTATGGGGTTTTTTAATTATTTACAGAAAAAGTTTTTGTGAATTTAATATGCAAGCTAGCTTCCAGTATTCACTTCCCAAATGCTTGATTTATAAATTTGGCTTCGTCACATAGTTGTCTTTCTAATTTCAAGATTTATCATTTTACCCTCAAAGCTGACATTTTCAATTGTGAAAAGTATTCAATAATAAGCAGCTTTTTTGAAATTAGTTGAGATCACTGCAATTCTACCCTTTGGAATCAGTTTTGCTAAAGGAATCTGGCACTCCTGTTGAATGGAAACAGGAGATGGGAGATGCCTCCCATTTGACTTTGAGAGGATAAGCAAGATTTACTCATGATGCCTGGATTTGGGGTGGATTCCAATCTATCAGTGCCCTGGCACATGTCAATTACCACATAAAATTTCAAACATAATGTCAAATCCAAAAGCCACAAAGGAAAAAGTTCAGTTCCCAAGGGAACCAAAATAGCTTAACAATGTGAAACTTTATCTAGAATATTTCAGCATTAAATTAGTACTGGTGAAACAATACATTGAGGATTTATAGTAACACCCAGAAGTTCCTTCTAATGTACATATAAATAGAATCATGGAAGCTTTTCATATTACCTGTTTTATGGCATTATAGATTTCATGAACCAATGAAAACTGAAATCTCCATTCCACATTCCATCCTTTATCTCTAGATAAAATCTATTCTTGTTTTCAAGGTAGAGTTTTAAGTGTCCATATTTCTTATGTCTCATTCAAGGAAATCATATCTCAATTTTGGATGTTATCTCTTTTTATCTTGTATGTGAAACTCCAGCAGATTTAATATTGGCATTTATCACCTGTAAAACCTTTCACATGTCCTTCAAACCAATCAATTTGGAATTCTCAGTATTTTCTGTGCCAATAAAATCACGTGTGGAAGTTGGTAGATTTGATGCAAACCTGCTTCTTCCTTGACACACTGGACTTCTAGTGGCCATTCAGATTGGGTTTAGAAGATGAGGAAGCGGAGACGTTTCCTGGCCTGAGTCTCTAACAGTAGAGATGTAGAAGAGAGAGAGAGATCATAAGGAGACTGGCTGTTGACTGCAGGACACTGCCACCTGTGTTGAGTGTAGCATTAGTTGAATTGGGGGCAGTAGCATTAGTTGAATTGGGGGCAGCAGAGGTACTCTGTGAGGAATTACTTGAAAGTGTCACAACAATTGTTTGGTTTGAATAAATCTGCATGGGTAGGAGCAGTGCCAGAAGCAGCAGCCCCAGCCCCAGCCTGGCCACCATCACTCTGCCCAAGTCCACTCCTTCAGTGCACCATGCATCTCACTGGATGCTAGATGCAAGGAGATAGGATAGCTCCGGAAGGGCGCAGGCAAGGTCTGTGCCTCCATTTTAACGTGTGTGAAATGGGAGTAACATCCAGCTTACAGAGTCCTAGTGGGGGTAGAAGGAGATATTGCATGTGTGGCGAGATTTTCTGAATCATCAAACTTTAACTGTATATGGGAGAGATCCCATTGGTTTTGAATCATTTTCAGGTATTCAAACGTAAAAGTCTCATCTAGTCCAGACCAATTTAAAACCACAGTCTCAACATTCCCTATCATGCTCATTTCTTCCTTTGTCTTGTGCCACTTGAATTGGGGAATGTAGGGGGTCATTTCTTGGGCCGCCTGCCTTTCCTTTCTCATCCCCCGCTTGGAGTAGAGGGGGCTCTTACCGGGCTGGTGCTGCTGCTCTCTCAACTGATGCTGTTCCAGACTTGCTGTCTGTCACACTCTCTGGAAGGCGGCTCACTTCCTGGTGACATTGGAGCCTCCCTCTGCATAATTCTTTGATAATGGAGACAGGGTCCAGCTTGACCTCTTCTGATCCCTTCCTGCAGTCCACTCCTCAGCATCTTGTTTTGGGAGTGGGGCCCCTGCAAGGTAGTTCAAATCCAGGCAGCTTCGACAATGTGCAATGAACCAAATGGAAACTCATTTACCTTTGCTGGCCAAGCCACCTCCCTCTCTCTCTGTCCTTCCCTTGATCAAAGGAATAGATTAAGGGGCAGATCAGCCAGCCCGCTGTGTAATCAGATGTGTAAGAGGAGAAAGTAGGTATTCATCATACGGTCTCCTCCCCCTGCAATGAGATAATCTGTTGGATTGCCTTCTTGGTTGTGGAAGAGACACACATTCAAAGGAAAGGAGAGATTAATGACTCACCATAGAGACACAATTCTCTACAATTCCTTCCTTGAATGAGGACCTGGATCTTCTTGTCTCCTGTTTATACAGGCTGCTGGGAGAAAGGAGATCCCATGATGGTTGGGTGGCACAGCCAGCTTGCATGCTTCTTGATGAACCTAAAGAGAGAGTCTAGCAGTTCTTTTTTGGCAGCTCTCTTTATAATAGGGAGTGTTTCTTGTCTCTTTGACTCCTTAGGTGCTAGTACCACTTCCCAACTCAAACTATTCTGTACCATGTAGGAAGCATAGCACATTACATGTTGGCCATCATCATTGTCACCTTGGATGTAGAAACTGGGCCTGGAAAAGACACATCCCTTCCATAAACAATCTTAAGTCAAAACCACCAAAATATCCGGTTATATAGCACTAGTATATTGTTTGCTAAAAGAGAAGAGTCCAGGGACACCTATAAATCAAAATTGAAAGTACCTTCATTTATAATATTATTTGACCGTATAATTGAATTACTCTTAACCTAAAATGAATTAAAGTTATTTGGATCCTATCTATAAATATTATATGTTCTTTTTCATAAGCGCATTTGTTCTTGTGGACGTCACACTGGACTGTATCGAAACAAACATACAAACATATATTTTTGACGTCAACTTTAACATGAAATATAGACAAATGTACAGACATAAAGACATGTATAAAAAAGAAAGAAAAAAAATACCAATTGTGTGCACACTAAGAGATGATCTCCCTGCGTCCGGCCCGGGGGATTGACACTTAAGTTGTGAAATATTTTGAAGGACTCTTTTGTGGGAATCATCTATACCTTCATCTTGGTCCTCTTGATTTTTTACCTTTTTTATATTAATCTTGATTCTTCAATAACTTCATCTTGAGCATATTGAATGTTGGTACCTGTTTTATTTAATCTATATGGTATCCATATTGGAGAGGATTCGTCTTTTTGGAAAACACAAACGTATCCTCTTCCCCAAATGATTATGGGATCTGGACCCTTCCATGTTACCTGAAAGATACCATACTTCCAGTAAACCCAAAGTTTATGTTGTTGTGTGGATTCCCAAGGTCTGTCTCCAGCGAATAACCATTAGAGTCTAAAGTTAAAAAATTTAAGGGTTAACAGGGCAACTGAATCTTGTCCTTAGGGATTTTCCAATTTCCTTCTTTTTGTTTTGACTAACATTATAATTTTAAGTGTTCGGTTTGCTCTTGTCAATAATGCTCTGACCCTTGAGGATTGTATGAGCTGCTGTTTTTATGGGATGTATATTGGAATTTTGCGCAAAAAACTGTTTGAAAGATGAGGACGTATATGCGGGGCATTATTGTTGTAATCATTTTGGGGGATGCCTCAATGCAGCAAAAGCTTGCAAACAATGAGATGTAACATCTTTAAACTTTTTCTCCAGAATGTAAGGAAGCAAAAATCATGCCTGAGCATGTATCCATGGTCACATGCATAAATCGCAATTTCCAAAACTTGGCTCATGTGTAACATCCATCTGCCACAAATGAGTTGGGCATTAATGCCTCTAGGTTTTAACTCCGAACATGCGGATAGGGCAATGTGTCATACAAGAATTTACCAATCTGTTTACAATTGTTTGGCTTGTCCTTTGTGATTTTAAACCTACGTTGAAGGTGGTGCTGTAGGTGAAACTGGGAATGAAATAAAGTAGCTTGTGTGTAGCGCTGTGGAACAGTATAAATATGTTTTTGTAAGTTTCATCAGCCTTTGATTACCTCATGGTGGGGACCAGGCAATATTAGTATGTGCTCTAATATGCCTTAACGAATAGAGGTTTCTTTCTTGCACAAAAGTTTTTGTATTTGATAAAACAATTTAAAGGGTCTGGAGTATGAGGTGCTATTGGTCCTCGCTAACTCTAATTTTGGGACCGGCTTGTACAATATATTGGCTATCTGGAAAAAAATGTTTACGGGCTGGGTCCTAAAATTTTCCAGAGCTCTTACCACGCCTTCCGTTCCACTGTTGAGTGATTTTGTGATGTGCTGTTATGTAAGTCATATTTTCTTTTTTAGTGACTACTGTAAGCAGTACATTTGAGGACCATCTGTAAAATATCATTAAATGGCCTTAGGAATAGGTGATTTTTTATTACCTGTGGAATATATTAATAGGATGAATTATACCCAAAAAGATAAATATAGGGGACTTAGGAAGATGATTATCAAAATTTGCAGAAGTAGAGCATTTAACTATAGCCCAATCATTATCATTGAAGCATAAGTATTCAATCTGTGATGATGAATAGGGAGTAATAATAGTAGCAGGGTGAATGCCAAATATTTTAGTAGAAGTCTTAAGTCCTTGAAGAATAAGTTTAGCCACCATGGAGGTATAAGATTCAATTATACTTTTAGGAGAGACGGGCAAATGTATCCATAATAAAGGCCCTTGTTGCCAAAATACTCCTGTGGGTGTATATTGTGAAGAAATAATAATCAACATCAGCGGTTGAGTTAAATCAAATCTATCACAATGAGCTCCTTCGATGGCTTTTTCTACTAACTTTAAAGCTTTCCTAGCATCAGGAGTCAATGTTCGTGGTGAAGATGGATCAGGATCTCCACGAAGGATGTCAAATAAAGGTTTTAGTTGGCCAGTAGTGAGATTTAGTGTAGGGCGAAGCCAATTAATGTCTCCCAGTAGTTTTTGGAAATCATTGAGGGTGGTCAAATGTTCTTTATTTATTAAAATTTTTGGGGGTCTAACAAAAGTATCCATGATTTTAAATCCTAAATATAATATGGGAGATCTGGTTTGAACTTTTTCTTCTGCTATATATAATCCATATTTTTTTAAATTTTCTACCACATCACTGAATATATTAAATAAGATTTTTTGATTAGGGTGGGCCAATAAAATATCATCCATGTAATGTAGACACATGAGGTTTGGATATTTATTTTTAATGGGTTGGATAGCCTTGTCCACATATATTTGGCATATGGTGGGGCTATTAGCCATTCCCTGTGGTAAAACCTTCCATTGATATCTCTGATCAGGGCCATTATTGTTCATAGAAGGAACGGAAAAAGCAAACCTGGGGGCATCCAGAGGATGTAGGGGAATAGAAAAGAAGCAATCCTTTATATCAAGAGTAATAAGATGGAAATTTTTTGGAATAGCTACGGGACTAGGAAGTCCAGGTTGAGTAGACCCCATAAATTGCATGGTTTTATTGATTTGTCTAAGATCATGTAACAATCGCCATTTTCTGACTTTTCTTGATCACAAATATGGGGGGAATTCCAGGGAGAGGTGGAAGGTTCTATTGACCATGCTTCCTAATTGTTCCTGATACTAATTGGTGGGCCGCTTGTTAATTTCTCATTAGATAGGGCATGAGAGACCACACTGGCTTATCCGTAAGCCTGTGGTATGTTCAATAATTATTTTCTCAGTGCCCCTTGGAAAAAGAAAATATCTTTTTCTTTTGGACAATGATTACTTTTTGTGGTTACGATTACTCGCTGTAACTTTTGATAATGAGTTCTTTTAGGGTTAAGATTACCTGTAGGTTTTCACATTTAACATCTGCAGGCTTGGTTGCAAGGTGTACTCCATTTGTTGCCAAAAGATTTTCCATCCACTCTGTCCCCATAAAGTAACGGTAGATTAGGTAAAACAAAGGCTGAAATGTTTCCTTTATGGCCTTCATCATCCTCCCTTTTTAAGATTACTGCACTTTTATCGGGAGGTTAGTCATATCCAAGCCTTTTAAAACTGTTGAAGGCTTTTTGCAGAGGCCAGTGCTTGTTGGCCATTGGCGTAAGTTAATAATGGAAGAGTCAGCTCCAGTATCTATTAATCCTCTATTTCTATGCCTTGGATTTTTATTTTACACATAGGCCTCCTTGAACAGTCTCGAACCAGCAAGCCATGGGGCCTGGAAAAGTGGGACAACATCCCCTTCCTCTTCTTGAGGCCTACCCATTTTAATGAATTAATGTAATTGGAAGGAGAAGAACTGGAGCAAATTCTATCTCCTGATTAACAGAAGTTATACTTTGGGGTGAGCTAAGCATTATTTTATTTCCCCTTTGTAGTTCTGAGTTAATTTTCACATGGGGTCACTTGCAAACCTAATAAGCTTTTAGGGATACGCCGGATAATAAGTCCTTACAGTCCCTGGAGGGAAGAGGTCCACTGACTCCTGTGGGAATCAGTTGAACCCCATTTCAGGTGTTAACACTATTCGGGCGGTGGAACAGAGGTTCCTACTCTGCCATTTCCTCTTGTTCTCTGGCGCGGGACGTGGATGGGTAGTAGGGACTTGTGCTCGGGGAAGCATCTGATTGGATGCTTGAGGATATCGCCTTCTGCAATGCCCACGTACATTTGTGGGCCCCGGGGTATTGGGCCGTGTGCCAGTTTTTTGAATTCCTGAACAAAGGATTTCCATGGATGCAACTTTTTGAAATGGATTTATTGGCCAATGATTTCCCTTTTCTACACCTGGTGGGGCAGGGCCTGGGGCACGTATGAGCTTGGTTCTTATTTCCTTTTGGATTTTGCTAGGAATGCCTGATTGATTTTGATATTTTGCCTGGAATTATCCTGATTGATTATAATATCTACGTTTATGCTTTGTGAAATTGCGAGAAGAAGCACCTTCTCATTGAGGCTGCAATCACATTTCCTGTGACAAAGGCGTCATTTTTATTCTTTTCATAGTTGTATCACAGGAGCCACAGTTATCAAGTGGCAGAGGTTTGATTTGAACTCAGGCCTGGTTCCAAAGCACACCCCCTTCATCAGCTTGCTCCCCTGACTACTGTTGAAGCCTGTCTGGTAGGACCTGGCTTAGTTCACAGGCTGGTGTCATGCAATAGTAAAGATGTATTAGGTGGCAAGGTCTATGTTTTATCATCCAACATGAATTTTATTATTCCATTTAGTTAAAACTTCATAAAATATTTGTCTGTAAAGTGGGACTAGTCTTACTCTTGTAGTGATCTATTAGGGTGATTTTGTATTTGTGGTTCTTATGAGGAAAATAAGGATTTGTGTGGTCTTTTGGACCTGAAATGTATTTAAAACAAGAGTTTGGAACCACTGATCTGGAACATTAATTTCTGTTGTTGCTGGTGAATAGGATTGAATATTTGGTTGTCCATCTTTTTTTTCAAGGAAAATCGCAAGGCAGCACACACTTCATTAGAGGAACCCAGTTCACTTTTGAAAGCCACATCTCTTGAACTTTATAGTAGGTTTCCAGTCACTCATATCACCAGCGTTCAGAAGAAGCGGGGCCAAAGTCTGAGCAGATTGGGATGAGTGGAATCTACACCAGCCAGCTTTGTGTGGTGAATTCCGGAGGCATAAAGATAATATTCCCCTTCACTCAGCTGAGTGAATATTCTCCTAAGTCAAGTTTCAAAATCATTCTATAATGTTTTATAATGGGTAAGTTTATAATACCAGAATAAAATTAATATAAAATTGCAATCAGCTAGTCATAAATGAAAAACCTCCAAAAGAAAATAAGATGTTGTTCCCAATTAGTAGGCTCTCTATTCACCTCACTGAGTGTTTCTTTTGCTGAGAAAAAGCTTTTTAGTTTGAATCTATCCCATTTATTGATTCTTGATAATAATTCTTGTGCTATAGGAGTCTTATTATGGAAGTTGGGGCCTAATCCAACATGATGGAGATTAGGGCCTACTTTTTCTTTTAATAGGCACAGTGTCTCTGATCTAATTCCTAGGTCTTTGATCCACTTGAGTTGAGTTTCGTGCATGATGAGAGATAGGGGTTTAATTTCATTTTGTTGCATGTGGATTTCCAGTTTTCCCAGCACCATTTGTTAAAGAAGCTATCTTTTCTCCAATGTACATTTTTGGCACCTTTGTCTAATATAAGATAACTGTGATTATGTGGGTTAGTCTCTGTGTCCTCTATTCTGCACCATTGGTCTACAAGTCTAGTTTGGTACCAATACCATGCTGTTTTTGTTACTATTGCTCTGTAGTATAATTTGAGGTCTAGTATAGTGATGCTACCTGCTTCACTCTTCTTGCTAAGGATTGCTTTTAGCTATTCTGGGTTTCTTGTTTTTCCAGATGAATTTCATGACTGCTTTTTCTATTTCTATGAGGAATATCATTGGGATTTTGATTGGAATTGCATTAAATCTGTACAGTGCTTTTGGTAGTATGGTCATTTTGACAATATTAATTCTGCCTATGCAAGAATAAGGGAGATCTTTTCAACTTCTAAGGTCTTCTTTAATTTCTTTCTTTAGTGTTCTGTAGTTTTCATTATAGAGGTCTTTCACATCTTTCATTAAGTTGATTCCCAAACATTCTTTTATGCTATTATAAATGGGATAGTTTTCCTCATTTCCCTTTCAGAGGATTTGTCACTGATATATAGAAATGCCTTTGATTTATGGGTGTTGATTTTGTATCCTGTTACTTTGATGAATTCATTTACTAGTTCTAGAAATTTTCTGGTGGAATTTTTTGGGGACTTCTAGGTATAGAATCATATAGTCAGTGAATAATCTCTAGAATATATAAAGAACTCAAAAATCTTAACACCAAAACAACAAATAACCCAATCAATAAATGGGCCAAGGAACTGAACAGACACTTCTCAGAAGAAGATATACAACAATCAACAAATACATGAAAAAATGTTCAACATCTTTGGCAATTAGAGAAATGCAAATCAAAACTACTCTAAGATTTCATTTCACTTCAGTCAGAATGGCATCTATTAAGAACACAAACAACAATAAATGTTGGAGAGGATGTGGGGAAAAAGGCATACTCATACATTGCTGGTGGGACTGCAAAATGATGCAGCCAATCTGGAAAGCAGTATGTGAATTCCTTGGAAAACTGGAAATGGAACCACCTTATGGCCCAGCCATCCCACTCCTCTATCTATACCTAAAGGACTTAAAAACCGCATACTACAGGGACACAGCCACATCAATGTTTATAGCATCACAATTCACAATAGCTAAACTGTGGAACCAACCTAGATGCCCTTCAGTAGATGAATGGATAAAGAAAATGTGGTACATATATACACAATGAAATATTATTCAGCAATAAAAGAGAATAAGATCATGGCATTCTCAGGTAAATGGATGAAGTTGGATAATATAATGCTAAGCAAAGTTAGCCAATCTCAAAAATCCAAATGCCGAATGTTTTCTCTGATATAAGGAGGTTGATTCACAGTGGAGTTGGGATGGGGAGCATAGGATTAAAGGAACACGAGAAAGGCCAATGGGGAAGGAGGGGGAGGAAGGAGCAAAAGCGTACACAAGAAAAAAGATGTTAGAATGAGATGGATATCATTACCCTAAGTGCATGCATGAAGACATGAATGGTGTGAATATACTTTGTATACAACCAGAGATATGTAAAAATGTGCTCTATATGTGTAATATGAATTGGAGTGCATTCTGCTGTCATATATAACTTAGAATAAAAGAAAAAAAATTTTTAATTGAAAGTATTAATATATATTAAAAGTAAATAAGTTTAAAAAAATAGGATGTAATCAATATTCTACTTTGGGGGAAAAATGGTATTACTCGTGCTAGTAGTCTGAGTGTGGAAGTCAGAATTGGGGATTCAATTACCCACCATTAGATAGTAACTCAGAGGGAAAAAAACACCAGCTCAGAATCACACTCACCAAAAACACATCTGAATTAAGAAAACTTTTGTGGGGTTGGGGTTGTGGCTCAGCAGCAGAGCGCTCGCCTCACACGTGCGCGGCCCGGGTTCGATCCTCAGCACCACGTAAACATATATGCATTGCATTGTGTACAACTGAAGTAAATAAATAAATTTTTTTAAAAAAAGAAAACTTTTATTTAAAGATTGATTGTTTGCCCTCTCTCATGTGATCTAGGTGATATTTCCCAAGCCCTATCTCACCCCTCCTGCCTTAGTGCTCTCTTCCTGAGTCACCTGACAGCAACTCCAAACTTCCTCAGTCCCATTCTCAGAAGAGGCCTGTGACAGAGAGAGGAGGACAGTGGTGGGGCAGAGATGTGAGGAGATGCACATGGAGGAGGAAGCAAGAAGGGAAACTGAGATTGGAGGCTCTGGCACAAGGACATGCATCAAGAGAAGGACAACAGATTTCCCAGGCCAACCTGAGTGCTCACTGGTTGGTGGGGGAGTAGAACCAGCTAGGTCTAAGCACTAGAATATTTAGTAGATACCTATTTGGAAATACATTTGTGTGTGTGATAGATTTTTCACCTGACATTTAAATTCAGAGGTTCTGCTTGCTCTGTTTATATTCCAGTGATAATCTGGATTTCCACAATGTTGATACAATATCAAACACCCTTCTAACAATGAGCAGTTCTTTACTGTCTTCCTCACATTTGAAGATTACAATAAATTAGTTACTATCCACAAATATTAGGTTTCGGTTTAAGTTGAGTCTGAAATTACCTCCATATTCTATCATGAAGATGTGTTAGCCTGGTGGTAAGTAATCCATGTCCCCTGGCAGCCTGAGGTGCCAGGAAACAGAGTGCTAATGTGGTGCTGTTTCTTCTCTTTATTATTTTATTTTGTGCCAGGGATTGAACTCAGGGGTTTTCAACCGATGAGCCACATCCCCAGCCCATTTTTTAATTTTGAGACAGGGTCTCGATAAGTTGCTTAGGGCCTTGCTGAGTTGCTGAGGCTGGCTTTAAATTTGTGATCCTCCTGCCTCAGCCTCCCAAGCCACTGGGATTAGAGGCATGTGCCATTGTGTCCAGCTTCTTTCTTTCTTTTTTGAAAGGAGTCTTGCTATGTTTTCCAGGCTGACCTCAAACTCCCAATCCTCTTGCCTCAGCCTCCTGAGGAATAGCTGGGATGAAGGAGCCCCAATTAGGGAGATGGCTATTGCGGTTAGCTGGAAGCCATAAGTTCCACCTGATAATAATCATGCGCACCTGTAAATGCACGTGACGCACCCGCAAAGCTAAAAAGTATATAACCGGGTGAAAGCGGTCATAAGGCATTCATTCAGTCAGTCGTTCAGTCACTCAGTCGGTCGGAAGAAGAGTTCAGGTTGGAGAAGAAGAAAAGAGTCAGAGCGGCCAGAACGTAGTCAGAAGAAGAAATAAGAGTCAGAGCGGTTAAGAGTTCGGTCAGAAGAGAAGGCTGGTCGGAGTCAGGCCAAGGCTGCCGAAGAAGAAAGAAAGAAGAAGCTCTCTCTCTCTCTCTCTCTTTTTCTCTCACTAAGCTGAAGAAGAAAGAAGAGGAATCTCTCTCTCTCTCTCTCTCTCTCTCTCTCTTTCTCTCTCTCTAAGCTGAAGAAGAAAGAAGAAAGAAGAATCTCTCTCTCTTTCTCTCTCTCTCTCTAAGTTCTCTCTAAGAGCCAGTGTTAGAGAGGTTGGTAAAAGAAGAATAAAAGAAGAAGCTCTCTCTCTCTCTCTCTTTTTCTCTCTCTAAGCTGAAGAAGAAAGAAGAAAGAAGAACCTCTCTCTTTCTCTCTCTCTAAGCTGAAGAAGAAAGAAGAAAGAAGAGTCTCTCTCTCTCTCTCTCTCTCTCTCTCTAAGTTCTCTCTAAGAAAGTAGTCTAGTCAGAAGAAAGTAAGTAGTCAGTAGTCAGAAAGTAGTCAGTAGTCAGAAGAAAGTAAGAAGAAGTAAAGAGTCAGAGAGGTTGTTAAAAGAGCGAGTGTTAGAGTTTTGAGAGATTGCTAAAGCCAAAGAATAAAAAAACCTTCTTTCATCTTCATTCTGCCTCCGAGTTTTTCTCCCGCGGCGTTGTGGCTGTACGTCAGGCATCTACACTGGGATTACAAGCACATGCCCCATTTTTAAAAATTATTTCTTGCTCTCTTTTTTTTCTCTTTTCCAATGCTGGGGATAGAACCCAGGGCCTCATGCATGCCAGGCAAACACTTCATTGAGCCAATCCCACCCACCCACCCCCAGGTCCATTTTGCTATTTTCAACATAGAAGTCAGCATTACTATCTCCTTACATTTACAATCCTAGAGGCTCTGAACATCTCTGTGACAAGGGAGTCATAATTCCCAGGCATGACAGGGTCATAATGTTTGTGGACCAGGAGCTACCAGAATGGCTGCTACTTCAAAACTCATTTCCAAGGGGACTAACCTTCTCCATTTTCAGACAAAACACAAAGACCCAACATCAGTCTCCCATACTCCAGAACTGAAGAGGAAAAAAGGAATTTGGGAATAAGGAATTTAAAGCTAAATGAATGAGAATAATATCAATTTACCAGAATAATTAAAAATTATGACAATAAATTTGTGAAAATGAAAAAAATTTTCTCAGCACATTTGAAAACTTTTGATAAGGTATGAAAGAATTTATCTTCATAAAATATGAATATACTGAGTAATTTATGGATGTATAAAAATTACATCTGTTTTGTTATATCAACATAATGGAATATTACTCAGCAACAAAAAAAAAAACCATCAAGCTATAAAAAGATGTGGAAAAAACTTAAGTTCGTATTTCTAAGTGAAAGAAACCAGACTAAAATGTTGATAAACTTCATGATTCCAACTATATTATAGTGGCACCCCCTCCTCCACAGAAAATCTAAACTAAGCTTCTCCAGAAATCTTCACCATAATTGATTTTAGGACTATCAGCGAAAGAGTCTCTACAAAAGAGTTCAATGTAGGTAAACTTCCTATTTTCCTGTTGTTCTATTTTACTTGGCCACTGACCTGGAAGAAATCAGCACTCCAAGTACTGGAAGCCCATTTACTAGCTTTTCACAAACATTTATCCAGTTTGTAAAAGTGTGCTTGCAAATGCAAAATGTGATAATAAAAAGACAAATCCTTTAACAAGGCCTCTGGCCTTGAACTAGAGCTTCACAGAGATGTCTACATTTCTAAGATACGTTACCAATTGGGCTCCATGGTAACAGCTGTTAGGGGGAGGAAAGAAAGGGGAAAAAAAGCTCTCCCCTTCTCAGGTATTGTCCTTGAAGGGTTAACTTGTCCAGAACAGTGAAAGAAAAATCTGCTTTTATATGAACTTCTTCAGGCTGTGAACTTCTGAGCCCCTCCCTTTACATGCTGGGTATAAAGTTCTGAGACTACCTGAACTCGGGTTTCAGGGGATTAATTGATTACAGTGAAGGCTGTATGCTCTGAACCTGGTTGCGGCCAAATAAAACTGTTTCCTGCTATCTTCGGTGCCCTGCCTCATCTGTCCCCTTCAATAATATGACATTCTAGAAATGGCAAAACTATGGAGACAGTAAAAATATCAGCAGTTTCCAGGAGGTATTAAGGAGGAAGGGATCAATACATGGAACACTGAGAATTTTTAGGGCAGTAGAACTATTCTATGTGATGCTATAATGGTAGATATGTGTCATACATTTACTTAAGCCATAGAATGTACACTACCAAGAGTATCAAACATAAAATATGGACTTTGGAGAGCTGTATGCAGTAGTTCATGCCAATAAGCCCAACTACTCATGAGGCTGAGGCAGGCAGGTCATGAGTTCAAGGCCAGTCTAGACAATATAACAATAAATAAATACATACATACTTACATACATAAAAAGGACTTTGAGGAACCATGACACATTACTGTAGGCTCATCAGATGTATTATTCTGATGTGAAATGTCAATATGTATGCCTAAGGGCAGGGAGCATATGGAAAAATATTTATACCTACTGCTCAATTTTGCTTTGACTCTAAAATAGTATATTTTTTAAAATCTAAGGAAGAAATAAAGAAATGAGAAATAAATATATTTCATACTAAATTAGTTGCATTTGTTAAAATGATATTGTAATGTCACTAACAGTCAGTGGCTTTTAAAATGGTCATTTTTTTCTCCCCTGTTCCTAACAACATATGACTGCGTTCCACTGTTTGTATTCAATGCTAAACAAAGTTATATTGGATGCTGGTTTGGAATTTCTGAATACACATTCTAATTTGGATTTAGTTTTCACAAATAACATTTTTTTAAAAGGAGACTGGGGATGTAGCTTGGTGATAGATCGCTTGCCTAGCATGTGTAAGGCACTGGGTTTAAATATCAGCACTGGGGAAAAAAATTAAGAAAGAAGTAACTGCTCCCTCTGCTGTGCCTTGAGGGAGGGCAGGATAAGTCAGAAGCAGCCAAAGTCCTGCAAAAATAGAAGTTTGATTCTGGATTTGTATATACTTGGTCTGTAATATAACACTTCTCTCATCATCCTGGATTATTACTACTATATCATTGGGCTCCTTACAGACCACCTTAGTGTTTGTTATTTTGCTGTGACTCATTCTAACTCCACCATTATTTGTTTTTTCATGAATCCCATTGACCTAAGGATGAAATCCTATCATCTGCACCTCCATTCCCTGTTCTCCAGGCATGATCAAAGGAATCCCCACAGAAAAAGACAACTGGTTTGCCTATGTGCTCACCATCTTGATGCTACAGTGCATGTGCTTGCCTTACGAAACACTCTCACACTTGTTAGAATTCTATCATCTGCTACATATGCTGTTATCAGCTTCCATTTTACAGATGGGAAAACATTCACATGTGATTTGTCCAATATGCCTGACAGTAAATACTTGAGCTGGAAAACAAAACTTCAGAATTAGCATTGTTATCTAAAGAGGAGGAGAAAATGGAGGCACAGGTACCTCATAAAGTCCAACTGAGAGTTGTACTTTTTCTTCTGCTTTAAGTTTAAGCAGTTTAACTGTGCAGGTTGAGGCTGACCAGTCTAGTCCCACTGCCTGAGAAGTTATCCCACCTTCCTAGCCAGTCCTTGCAGGTTCCTCCGGAACCTCTGGTATAATTAATGCCAACTTTTAAAAAAAAAAAAAAAAAAAAAAAAGGACTGCAAGCTTCTCACATATAGAAACGATAACTATCAACTTCCATCCCAATGTGAATGCTGAATTTTTATCTTTGATCACATGTTGCTCTTTCTTGCTGAGAGAATGGTTATCTGTTTCTGACTTGTGGCTCTTTGCTCATTTGCTGGGAAGCATCTGGGGGTTACTTCAGCCCGTTTCAGATGCCTCCCTCTGTTTTAGAAGCAAAGTCACCTTCACAAAGTAACTGACCAACTGCCAACCAGTGGGCATGCTGGGAAGCATCTGGGGGTTACTTCAGCCCGTTTCAGATGCCTCCCTCTGTTTTAGAAGCAAAGTCACCTTCACAAAGTAACTGACCAACTGCCAACCAGTGGGCAGTTGAAAGAATGGCAAGTAATCTTATTTGACTATTTCAGCCAGTTTTCCTTGTGAAGAGCATTCAAATTGCAGAATTCAAAATTTGCCTTCAAATTTTTCCTAAATTCTACTCAGAAGACTGAGGCAGGTGGATTATAAGTTCAAAGTCAGCCTGGGAAACTTAGCAAGACCCTAAGCAACTTAGAGAGACTATCTCAAAATTTAAAAATACAAAGGGTTGCAGATGTGGCCCAGTGGATAAGTGCCCCTGGATTCAATCTCTGGTACAAAGAAAAAAAATCCCAAATTCTTAGCTCTCATTGTCTATGATAGATAATAAATGAGTATTATTGTTTTAAACCACTAAGTTTGGGAGAGATTTGTTATACAGCAATAGATAACAAATACCCAGAATTAATATCAACCAAAATCTTTTCAATCCCCAGGCACAACATCTTTTCCTATAAAATATCTGTTGGAATATGCTCTTCCTAAACTCAGAAAATGTTCTCTGGTAGTTAATAAGGAACTGATCTGATAAACTGATAGAAGCTACTGTCATGGAAATATGTTAACCATATATCTTCTCTCTGCTAGAACATTTGTATCCTTAAAAAACCCTTCAAGCTAAAAGACAATAGGTACTTACCTATATAAATCACTGCACCAGACTTCTGTGAGATGCACATGTGGGCAAAAAAGGGACTCTTGCTTTAAGACCTTCCCAAATAACAAAGGAGACAAGAGGCAGAACATCCTGATGATGTTATAACCTCATATCTTAGCAAAAAGCAATATGGATTACTTCTGGGTGAAGAGAACAGAAAACAGCCTTTGAGTTGTGAGAAGCAATAAAAGAATTCCAAAAGAAGGAAATGGTGGGAACTAAGGTCATGACTCGTGGAGCACTGTTTGAAGAGGTGGCCTTTGGCAGTCCTATATGAACAATAATCATAAGAACCCCTTGTTGAGAGTTTATCGTGCCAGGCACATATACATGATATAGTTGAATCTCCATAGCACTATCTGTACAGAAATTGCTAATATCTCCTTTTTACAGATGAAGAAACAAATGTTCTCCAAAAAGCTTGCCCAGTATCATCCAAGTAGGAAATAGAGAAGTCAGGGTCTACACTCAGATATTTGGATGTCAAAAGCAATGCTCTTTCAGTACACTTCAACTTTCCCAAGACTTAGAACATACACATCCATGATCCCTGCATCTTTCAGGGCCACTTACGTCACCAATCTTTCCTTCCAAAAAAAAAAAAAAATGCCATTAGGATGTGTTGACAGCTTAGTTTTTATCTTAAAGGAGCCAGTATGTCTTTAGACAAATCAATTCCAGGAGGAGAGTTTTAGAAAAATGCTGTGGTAACACAATGGCATCTAAAAATGTCCAAGGGAGAGAAAGAAGTTGTCACAGGAGGCCCAGGGGCTTCTGTGGTGAAAACACATTTTCCTTCTTGCTCATGTCTAAACCTTGTGTGCTCTCACTCCACTGTTCAGGGGCCTGACTGAGTCAACCTCTGTGAATTCAAGTGCCACATTCATTTTTATTTGACCCCATTAACTTTTCAACATTTGGCTTTACACTCTTGTCAATTTAACCCAAGTCTTTTGGGTGAAAAATGAGGGGTGTTACTTTCTTTATTTATCTCCTACCTTTTTTGTCAGTACTTTTTAAAGTACAATTGCCCTTACCTGGCTCTTAAGGAGATAGCCCAATGACATTTCATGTGTATGTCGACCTGTATGACCCTGTCCAGAAGATGTAGGTGGAACTTACCACCCAAGCAGCTCTCGCATGCCCTTCTCATTAGCACCACCTCCCACCACCACAATGACCAGAATTTTGACTTTTATTACCAGAGATTGTTTTACCTATTCCTCAAATACATGCTCATGGACTGATGCAGCATGTACCCTCTGGGTCTGGCTTCTTTGCTTAATTGCTTTTGCATTCCATCCATACTATATGTATCAGCAATTTCTGTTTTATTACTGAGTCCCATGCCATCATACTGAAAGCTACTTTATACAAAATAGCACTGAGAAATTATTTAGATACACTTGACCAAACTGGGCACAGTGGCACACACCTGTAACCCCAGCTGTTCAGGAGACTGAGGCAGGAGGATTGCAAGTTCAAGGCCAGCCTGGGCAACTTAGCAAGACTCTGTCTCCAAATAAAATTAAAAAGGATAGGGATATAGCTCAGGGGTAGAGCACATGTTTACCAAGTGCAAGATCCTGGATTCAATCCCTAGCATCACATGGGCTAGCACGCACGTGTGCACGAACACACACACACATACCACACACATATACTTGGTCAGAATTTGAACACATCCTTTATATTTTTTGCATCATGTCAAAAAGTTGCATACCAAACCTCTGACTCAGGAGACATGGCTTTCCTTATTATTTATAACTGTTTTCGTCTTGTCCTCTTGTTCCGGCTTTCATTGAAAACAGAAGAAAAACACAGAGGTAAAAAATTTAAAATAACTCAATATCTTTTTGTGTAAAACAGTGTGTATTGGCCTAAATGGATTTGGAATAAATATTAATTCCATTCACAGTTCCAACCCCAATGAGGGCCACTTCACTCTTCTCAGAGTATGTATAACATAGAAGGAAGGTGTTCCTCACTCAGAATAGCAGAAGGTAGAGTTTCAAACAAAAGTTACCTCCAGGGTTTTGCTGGTTTCCAGTGAATGAGTGGCTGCCCACTGAGAAAGTCTGGTTCCTCTTTGCCTCTTGTGTATCACGCATGATACCACTCCCCGCGGTACTTGGCAATCCCTGCCAGAGCCTCCCACGGGAGGTCCCTGCACTCCCCACTCTTCCCATTTCGACTCTAGGCTATCTACTCAACCAGTCCATGGTCCCAGGAACTCTCAGCTACCTGTGCACCAAACTGAAGGATGGGGGTCCTCTGTGGGGTTGCCTTCTGGCCCACCCTCTCAGTCATATTCCTCAGACACTTCACTGATACACTCCATGCTCAGTGCCATGTCAAATGCATGGTCTCCCTAGGTGGCTTGGGATTCTCCTATGAAACACCTGGGAGGCCATGACTAAGTCACAGCAGGAATCCCAACTTTTCTGAGTGTTCCTATTGCTCCTTCCCTGGCTGCGGTGGGAAGGTTCAGCCCTCAAAGGGACTCAAATCACTCCCATCTGACCTCTATGCCCTGCTCTTTCACCTCTCCTTGTCCCATGTGACAAAAGTCATATTATCCAGCCTTTAAACAAAGTAGTTTACCAAAGTGTTCTTAAGTTTGGCTGCACATTAGAATCACCTAGGAAACATTTGTTCTTTAAACAGTGGTATTTGAACTTTGCTGAAGGCCAGCTTCAGCAAAGATGTTAAGTTCTTCCCGCTTGGTGCTGAAGGGAACGTCGACGACAGGAAAATAATCCACACACAAGCCAGGTTGTAGAAATCCTTCTACTGTTCTCATTTTACTTTTCTCAGTATGGCCTCTTATACATCCCAACAAGCACAGTAATTCACATTTTTTCTTAGGGAGGTAACATAAAGGAATTTCAGTAAAGAAGATTACAATAAAGGGTTTCCAGAAATTAACTATACAATAAAAATTTCCAGTAATTAGCTATAGGGGGTTACATTAGGTTTCCAGTAATTAACAATAAGGAATTTCAGGAATTAACTATAATAAAGAATTTCCAGTAAGGAATGTTAGGAATTAACTATAATAAAGAATTTCCAGTAGTTAACTATAAAAAGGTTTCAGGAATTACCTAGGGAAGATCAATTATCCTAACTCCTGATTAATCTTATCTATAGGTAGGGGAAGGTATTCTAAAAATCTTAAAGCTAATGTTAAAAATTCTTTAACTCTAAGCCGGGCGCGGTGGCGCACGCCTGTAATCCCAGCACTTTGGGAGGCTGAGGCAGGAGGATCGCGAGTTCAAAGCCAGCCTCAGCAATGGCGAGGCACTTAGCAACTCAGTGAGACCCTGTCTCTAAATAAAATACAAAAAAGGGCTGGGGATGTGGCCCAGTGGTTGAGTGCCCCTGAGTTTAATCCCCGGTACCACAAAAAAAAAAAAAAAAAAAAAAAAATTCTTTAACTCTAGGTATGCCTGATCATAAAGTTATATTGCCCTAGTATCTTCTTCAACTGGGCTCATCCTACCGGCTTAGCTAGTTTCTGGCTTTAGATTCCACAGGGCCATTGAACTGGTTTTATTATTGATAATTAAATATATTAGAACCTGGTGGTCATACAATAGAAATACATCAAGAGTACAGACAAAGCACACAAAGTTAATTCTTGGTGGTCGCATAAAGTGGCATCTCATCTGCAAAGAGGAGCCAAGCTCAGACCCCCAGGCATTTGGAGGGAGCTTGGGCTCAAACTCATTTGCATAACCAAGGAAGAACCCAGATTTCTGGATAAGCAGGCGGATACCTGGCTTGATTCTTGGTTTGGAAGAACTAGGCCCACACAGCCCTGAATTAACAGGTTGGGGGTCAGCTCAATTCCAGGTTGGGGAGATCTCAGACTCACAGCCCCGAATTAACGGGTTGGGGTCGAGCTCAAATCCCCGGATGAGAAACCCCACAGAACTTGATCTCAGACTTATTAATACAATCAGTCTCTAGAAGTAAGTCTTAGGCTTTAGTATTTTTTTAAGGCTTCCCATGTGATTTGACATGCAACCAGGATCAGAACCCACTGCATGTAATGAATGAAACTTCCTCCCATGTGGTGCCAGGGATTGAACCCAGGTCCTTGAGCATGCTAGGCAGGAACTCTGGCCCTATGTCCCCAGCCTAACTAAACTGTATGATTTGAGTCAGCCAGGCTTAACTCTTAATAAGTAAAGGGAAATTTGGGGATTTATAACATTTTACTCTGATGTTAAGACAATGTAGTGCTAAAGACACAAGACTGAATAACAAAAAAATTGTCCTCCTTTGTGAAGACAGGGATGGGGTTGTGTCTTTCCCAATTCTAATATCCCTGACTTTTCTCCTTTTAGCCAGATTTTTTCCATAAATACCAGATATGTATCATATATCTGAGAAATTGAGAAAGGCAAAAGGGATAGGTGTTTTAATTTGTAGCAGATGGAGCAAGGTAGGGAATAAAAATTCAGTGTGAAAGTTCAGGCTGGTTAAGTCAGGAGATAAAGATGGTAAGCCTCGCTCTATCACTTATGAAGGGGACATAGACTGTCTCTTTACAAAGTGTCTCTAAAGGGAGGAAATGTCCTTAACATAGAGAAAAGAGCAAGGAACCACTTCTGAAGAAAAGAAGTAAAGTTCTCTCTCATCCTTGCCTAGGACACTAGGAAAATAAGTGTTGAACATGATCCATTGCTCTGAGAACACAAACTTAGAGGCAGAAACTTTATAGTTGGGCACCTTAAAACTGAACACCCCCAAGAGAGAGAATGAATAAAGGTAAGAAATAGAATGACAGTTACTTTAATCTCATGATTTTTGAAGAGGAAGTTTAGCTAATCCATGAAGACTCCTCCCCCAAAAGTTAACCACAGAGACTGAGAATTTGAGTCATCATAAATCAAAATAACCTTTGAAAAACAAACTCAGAGTGCAAAGCCATAATTATCTCAAGTTGCTGTCTTGCCAGCAAGCAGTTTTTGACCAAAGAAACTGGAGATACTAAACAATATCACCAATTGTCAATTAAATATTTCTACACGAGTAAATTATTTCAAAACATCAATAAAAAATAAAGTAATTGAAACTGTCAGGACACTCATACTTAATTTTTAATTTCAGAAATGTGGGGAGGAGAAGCATAGCAATAACTTAGAGAAGGCATAAAATAGGTCTAATGATGCAGCTGAGCATCAGAGTGCCTACCTAGCATGCAGAGCCCTATGTTCAATCCCAGCAGAGCAAAAAAGCAAAACAAACAAATAAAAAAAAAATTAAAAAAAAAACAGAAAGGGTATAAAAATAAATATGCCTGGGGGCTGGGATTGTGGCTCAGCGGCAGAGCGCTCGCCTCGCACGTGCACGGCCCGGGGTTCGATCCTCAGCACCACGTAAACATAAATGCATTGCATTGTGTACAACTAAAGTAAATAAATAAATATTAAAAAAAAATATGCCTGTAATTTGAATCAGCCAGTCAAAAACACTTGCTATTTCTTCTTTTACATTATTGTTCCTACTTAAGTTGTGGCTGTATCTCTTTCTGTGTTTGTTTTGTTTTTTTTCTTCTTTCACCTTTTGCTGTAGGGTTGGAGATCAAACCCTGGGCCTCATACATGTTGACAAATGGTCTATCACCTAGCTACATCCCCAGGCTCTTGTTTGCTTTCTTTTAACAAGAGGATGCTGCTTGATTAAAATGGCAAAACAGGCCTGCATGTAGCTCAGTGGTGGTATGCATATGTGAGGCTTTGGGTTGATCCCCAGAAGCACAAAAGAATAAAAATGGGGGGTGGGGAGGTTAGGAGCAGGAGCAAACTTAAAACCCAGAAATCTACTTAAGGTGGCACTAAAAGCCTTCTACCATAAGGAATCTGAAAATCTCATGGATTCCGTGAGCAGGAACATGGCCAGCTTCTGGGGGCTGGGACAGCATTAGGAAGCTGGCAGAATTATCTTTCTAGCTGTCTTGGATTCTGCTCAGATTTTCTCTCTATTGCTGGAGATACATTTATTATTTATTTTAGTTGTACACAATGCCTTTATTTATTTTTACATGGTGCTGAGGATCAAACCAGGGCCGCGTGTGTGCTAGGCGAGCACTCTACCACTGAGCCACAAACCCAGCCCCTCATTCGTGATTTTTTAAGCCTTGGAAAGGAAGTTTCTATAGTCACAATTTACATGGCTATGTGCTGAAGTCTGTTGTTTGGACATTTAACAAATTTATTTAGTGTCTTGCTATGTGTCTCCACCTCACATAAGATACATAGTTACTATGGGATAAGCATGAATCTCACAATCTAGCAGAGACTCTGTATTCTATTTATTTATTTATTTATTATGTTTTTAACTTTTATGTAAAGAGAGCCCAGGTTAGGCCTCAAACTCCTGGGCTAAAGCTGATCTTCCTGACTTAGGCTCCCAAGTTTCTGGGACTACAGATAGGCCTAGCTTAGATTCTGAACAAATGCTTGGATGTGTACTTTGGTGCAAAGAACTTACACTCTATAGGACTTGGGCAGTTCTGCTAAACTCTTATTGAATTCTTTATCGTATTCCCTAAAGACCACTGCAAAAGAACATAATACACTTAAATGATTTTGTAGTGTCATGACTGATGCTAAGAGGCATACAGGAGAAGGGATCTCTGTTGTGGAAAGAATATGGGGGTATGCCCAGTATATCTTCCCTTATCTTGTCTCACCCAGCTTCTTTTCAGGGCAGGCCCTGTCACTCATAACTGCACAACAGCATGGGATGAGGCTGGTAAAAACCCAATCTTTCAGGACAGGAGAACAAGTAAACAGGGAACTGGGAGTTGAAAAGCATGGCTTAGATGTCAAAGAGGACCTGGAAAAGGGTATGGGGGGTTCCTATACAGTGTTAGGAACTGCAGGTGTGTGTAACGCACCCCAAGATACAGAGCAAAGCCATTGAGAACTGAACTACAATGTAAACGTCTGCACCAGTCAGAAAACCTGGATGGCCAGGAGAGACCTCAGAGCATGGCAAGGCTTTGAAGTCTGTCTGTACTGACCCTGGAGCAACCAGTAATGGGGATGGAACACACAGTCTGAACCTAACCAGGCTAATGGCCTGATAAAACAAAATCAAACAAACAAAAGTTCAACAATCTCTAGATTATTTTAACAGGACACAGAGTTCTTTTAAATATCCAAAATGTCATGGCTAGGACTAGCGTGAGGTGAATGCACCAGTTGCTGCAGGCCCAAACTTCAAAGGGGGTGGGGGGTGCATGGAGGGCAAAAAACTCAGTAATCAAGATCCATAGTATTCACGGCGCAATATCTTAAAAAAATCAAAATTGATGCAAAAAATCCATAATGAACAAAAAATAAATAAAAATGTTAATAAAGGCAGGACAAGTATTGCTGACTTTTCCTGTTGCCTCAGGTTCCAGTGAGATTCAGCACACACTGTTCCTGAGCCCAGAAGCCAGAACACAGGGGAGCGCCATGGAGTAATCCATAGTCAACATTCCAAGACCCAGAGCGGAGTAAAACACTGCAGGGAGGCAAATGGAATACACCCAGCACTTCTAGAAAGACTTAAAACTTGTCTCCATGACTCACTGCAGGAAGCCACCAGTGAATTACTTGAGGGTCTTCTCTCAGTACGGGAGCCAGGGAGATTTTAGGTTTAACCTTGGGAACTATCTGTGGCTCTCCTACACAATGGATTCCCAAGGCACATGACCTTTACCTCCTCTCTACTAGGAAGATCCCTCATAGTGGCTCCTGAGATGGGCGTAACCCGTTGGGAACTGGACAGCCCACCTTCAACCTTTTATGGTGAAGAACATTCTATGGAAGACCTTTGATGTCCCCCAAAATATATGAAGCAGGCATGGGCTCCATTTGACCAGTAGTATAGAAGTCCGGTCCATATGATTGACTGGTCTGTCCTGCCCCCGCTTTCTGAAAATATTTTCTGTGTCCTGTGTTTTTTTTCATAGTTCTATTTTTCTTCGTTTTTATTTTTCAGCCAAGAAGAACCAAGGGGAACCCCATTCCCATCGCCTGTGTGGGTCATGGACGAGAACTCACAAAGGCAAGTCGGCTTTGTGGTGCCTGCTACTCAGGAGGCTGCTCAGGAGGCTGAGGCAGGAGGATCTCTCTTTTTTTTTTTTTTTTTTTTTTTTTTTTGGTACCAGGGATTGAACTCAGGGGCACTCGACCACTGGGCCACATCCCCAGCCCTTTTTTGTATTTTATTTAGAGACAGGGTCTCACTGAGTTGCTAAGTGTCTCGCCATTGCTGAGGCTGGCTTTGAACTCGCGATCCTCCTGCCTCAGCCTCCCAAAGTGCTGGGATTACAGGCGTGCGCCACCGCGCCCGGCTCAGGAGGATCTCTTGACCAAGAAGTTCCACCTCAAAACAACAATGACAACAAAAAGGCAGACAGGTGAAGTACTGAAAATGAGGTTCTGTTGGAAGAACCAGCATAGAGTGGTTGGTCTGGCTCTACCCAGCTAAAGACCAGATTTCCCAGGGAATTTGAAAAATGAATTAAGTTGTTCCTTCATAAGTTATATGTTTTTCTGTATAATTATGCTTCAATAGAAAGAGCATTCTTTTTATAATTACAGAAGAAAAATCCATGCATATATTGGTAGGTAAAACTAAGGACAAAAAAAGTGTCCATTTTAGAAATGAAATCATATAGCCAGCAAAATGAAAAACACAAAAGACTCAGGGGCTGACTTGAACAGATTCTTACTGTCACAGAGGAAACAGAACTTCAGCATGAAGAATAATAAAAAGAAGAAACACCATGGAATAAAACATATCCAACCTGTTTAAATTCATAATAATAAAAATTGCAATCTCAGTGGTCATCACTGGGCAATAAGAGGAAGACAATTCATTATTTTAAATAAAGGAAAGAATCAGCCCTCTATCTGCCTTTCCTGTATCCCAACCTCAGAGCAACTTAAGAGTTGACGAGCAGGTTTCTCTTTCTAGATCATGCCAGGTAATCAATTAAGGAATGGAAGAATTAGAATAGCAGGACTTTGCAGCTTCTAATGGTTACTAAGATCTCAAAAAGAGAAGAAGGCGGCAGTGAGTCTGATCCTTGTGAGGAAAGCACTCACCACCTGTGGAATCCTGATGTTAATGGGATTGGACCTACATCTAATCAAACTTTTAAACATAACTGCCAATTTCTAGGAACACAGTAGACAGAGCAGCTCATTAAACAATACCCTGAGGATGCAATCAGTAAGGATCCAGGTGTAGTGTAAGGAGACACTATAGCTACAAATAACCAGTTTTTCAATGAAGAAATTGTAAGGAAAAGAGAGAGAAAAAGATGGAGAGAGGACCTGTAGATCAAAAGAGACATAACAACCAATGATATTGACCATATTTAGATTATGATTCCAAAAAGCTAAAAATAAGTAAATGAGTGAATTTATGAATGAATAAACAAACAAATGAATAAAATCAGAGAAAGGTAAGCACTGCTGAAAATTGATATTTCTAAGGAATTACTGCCCATTTTTAAAGTGTGTTCATCGTGGTGTGAATTTTTTAAAGAGTTCTTTTCTTCCAGAAATACACAGGAAGTTTTCTTGTTTTGTTTTTGTTGTTGAGGTACTGTGGATTGATCCTATGGACTCTCTACCACTGAACTACATCCCCAGCACTTTTTATTTTTTCTTTTGAGAAAGGTCTCACTAAGTTGCTCAAGGCTGGCCTCAAACCTGCGATCCTCCTGCCTCAGCCTCCTGAGTAGCTCGGACTACAGGTGCATGCCCCCGTGTATGCACATATGAAGTTTTTATGGATAAAATTAGCTTCAGGGGACTTGGGAAGAAGGGAGGACTTGAGTGGCAATATGAATAATGCTGGGTAAACCTTAAGTTAATGGTTGTTGGGACAGAGTGATAGCTCCAAAGGGATTATTATTCTCTGTCTATTCTTATGGTAATTTTCTATAATAATATAAAGGACTCTTTTCATCTCATGTATTATAATTATGAAAAAAAAATAACAAATTAAGCTCCTAAATACACAAATCCTCACTTAAGTCTCTGGCTGGCATCAAACTTAAACTCCCCAAAGAGTAGAAGGATAGACATACAGAAGCTGAAGGGGGAAAAGGATTCAGAGGTCACTAAACGGTGATTCAGAGGTCACTCCTGGCCTGTTTGCATCAGGCATCAATCTCGAAAAATTGTGCCAAAGCCAAGGCTAAATGAAAATTAATTGTATTAGATTAAGTATAAGTAACTAAAATGTCTATAAGTTTATTGTTATTATTTCTGTTTAGTAAGTGGTCTTTCTTTTCATTTTAATAATAGCCTCAAGGTTCAGATTTTCTCCAAGGTCATTTGAATGCTAAGTGGTAGAGGATGCAATGACTATGAGAGCTACATTTTCTTCTGTTTTGCTTCCTCGTCTCCTCCCTGACACCCTGTGACTACTGGTGGGCTGTCACTCAAAAAATACCCAGTCTACCAGCACACAAGTGGTCTTGAGATGGAGGTGCACCAATTGCAAAGTCCCCAGACTCCCAACCGCAATAACTGGGTCAATGTTGGGCCCTGGCCCAAGAAAAGTCAATTAGAATCTTTTCAGATGTTGACACCTGAGACAGTTCTCTTTTGAGGTGAAACTGGGAATGTGTGGATCATCCTGGATCATCCTTAGTGATGTATAAATGGGGTATGCCAACAGAATCAGGCCAAGCAAAGACAGTTTACAGTTCAACTTGTTGTTAGACTTTAGTTATATGAGCCAAAATTTCCTGTTACAATTAAACTAATTTTAATAGGGTTTAACCCTTTTCTTATTTTAGCCAAAGAGTCCCAACTGATAAAAGGCTTCCTTCACACAAAGTCTTCCCAACAACTCTGCCACCCAGAAATTGCATTTCCCATTAAAAGTGGAGGCCCCTGGGGGTTATTCTAAGTAGCCTGGCACATGTTACATTCCTCTGGGATTCTCAATCTTCAATCACTGAACAGATGCTCACTAACAGTCTACCATATTGGAGAGCAGTAGCCTCTTGTGCTGTGTCTGCCCAGTACTTCCCTTTCCTGGAGTTGTTGTAGGGACAGATGAGGCAAGGTACTGAAGATTAACAGGAAACAGTTTTATTTGGCTGCAGCCAGGTTCAGAGGATACAGCTCTCACTATAATCAATTAATCCCCTGAACCCTGAGTTCAGGTAGTCTCAGAACTTTATACCCAGCATGTAAGGAAAGGGGCTCAGAAGTTCACAGCCTGCAGAAGTTCACATAGAAGCAGCTTTTTCTTTCACTGTTCTGGATAAATTAACCCTTCAAGGACAACACCTGAGAAGGGGAGAGCTTCTTCTCACCTTTCTTTCCTCCCCCTGCCAGCTGTTACCATGGAGCCCAATTAGTAACTTCTCTTATCTTAGAAATGTAGACATCTCTGTGAAGCTCCAGCTCAAGGCCAGAGGCCTTGTTAAAGAATTTGTCTTTTTATTATCATATTTTGCATTTGCAAACATACTTCTACAAACTACTATACTAGATACATGTTTGTGAAAAACAAGTAAAGGGGCATCCAGATTTCTTCCATGCCAGTGGCCAAGTAAGAGAGCAACAGGAAAATAGGAAGTTTAACTACATTGAACTCTTTTGTAGGGACTCTTTTGCTCACAGTCCTAAAATCAATTATGGTGAAGATTTCTGGAGAAGCCCAGTTAAGATTTTCTGTGGAGGAGGGGGTGTCACTACAGGGTGTGTCTTGTTCTTAGCTTTATCTGCAGTCCATTACCTCAGAGTGGACACCTGACCCAAGGTAGCTAAGGAAGAGCCCTTCTTCAGAATATCTGAAGAACTAGGGACCCTCAAAATGGGCCTCTTCCTTTTCAGAAAAGGCATCTATGATACTGAAAACTTGGGAACTGTCAAGGGCCATGTTCTTCCATGTGGACAACTAAAGGTCACATGTGAAAAAAAGCAGAGACAAGATGTAGAGAGAGCATTGCCAGCTTTTGTTGGTTCCACTGGCTCCCAGACACCAGCTATATACCTGACCTTGCTGGAGTGGGTTTTCAGATGTTTCCTGGGATTCTTTAATTTGCCTAAAAGAGTTCTAATTGCATTTCTATCATTCATTTGTGATGAATTTAATGTATTCACTCACAACACCAGTTTTTGAGGACACTTAAGCTCTCAAGGAGCTTAAAGGAGAGTTTGACAACAGGTAAGAAAAGATAGTTGGTTGTCTATGAGGTTCTGAGTTCTGACAAGGCAGTGGGTATAGGGAACTATGTGCCGTTAGAAGCAGCACCCAGGAAGGCTTTCTGGAAAAGATGTTATTGGTAGGAGCTAAGGGACTCTCAGAGGATAGGCCAAGGTGTCTCAACCTCAACACTGCTAACTTTGAGGCCTGATAACTCTTTGTTAGTATGTGGTGTTGTCCTGTGAATGATAGGCTATTAGACAGCATCCCTGGCCTCTACCCTCTAAATGCCAGTAGTACCTGCTTCCCTACCACCAATACAACCACTGGTCATTCAAATAAAAACTGTGCACAGATGCTGTCAAATGACCCCTTAAGGTGGGGGCAAAAAAGATACTTCCACCCAATGTCTTCATATTAGCAGAGGAGTGTATTGTCTAAAATGTGGCCACCATAAAATAATGATTGCCTTATAGAAGAAAAACATGATTTGCTCAGGAAAGTATCATCTGCGGCCAGATGTTGACAGATTGCAAGGAGCCTAAATTCCCCAGCAGTTCCTTGGCACATGCCTCAGAAAGTTTGTAGACACATTGTTGTTTCAATAGGATGAATCCCTCAGCCACCAATTCCGGCTCTGAGTCACTTCCTTCTGAAGAGGCTTTTGTATTTTTGCTGAAAGATGATTAAAATATTTCCATCAGAGGATCCCTGTTACCCATGGGGGAAAAAAAAAAAGGAAACAAAAAAAACATCAATAGTCCATTCTCCAGAAGCCTGAAGCAATCATGGCAGCTTCAATGACTTTGGTATGGTCTGCAGTGAAGATATATTATGCAATTCATCATTGTTTTTCAGAAATCAAAACCAGAGGCCACTTATATCAGTGCTTTTGCAACTTCTGCAGTATCCTGTGAATTTTTATGGGTCCTCTGAAGAGGACACGTATGATAAATTTCCTTTTCTGTAAATAAAGTACTTGACACCAGTTATAGTGAACTGCTACAACCACTTCTCATTTTTTCTAGGTGCTTTAAAAGGGACTAACTCAAGGCAAACATTCAACTTGCAAAGTTAATTCTATGAGTTTTCTTTCTTTCCTTTTTTTTTTTTTTTTTTTTTTTTTTTTTTTTTTTTTTTTTTTGGTGCTGGGTATTGAACCCAAAGTCTTGTGCATGCTAAGCACATGTATTACTGAGCTATACCCCTAGTCCAGCTCTCTGTAGACATAAATATTCTCTTATAGCTAAAGTTTCATGGAATGATCTATAAATCAGAGACAGCAACACCTACCACACAGTGTTATAATGGAGATTAAATTAAAGGATAACACATGATATTTCACTAATTTTGAAAAATATGCCCCCTCCCATTTCTGAGCATCTCCAGAATGGGAATGTATCTTACAAATCTACAGCATCTTATAATCACCATCAGTGAGTGATCACAATCTAGCTGTCATCACCTGCCCATACACAGACTTGTGGACAAACCTGGTGGCATGACTGACAGCTCAGCAAGTTTCAGTCAGCAGGCCATTTCAGAACCATTCAAGGAAGGCGTGTGGATCTTGGTGTTGCAGGAAAACCTTCTGCTGACTCCTTCAGAGAGACCAGACCAAAACTTGCAGAATACGAGGAAGAGGCATGGGAGGAAATCCCAGAGGTAATATGAGAGCATGTTATGTAAAATGCTGTGTCATCCACTCTCTTGAAGGTACAGAAGACAACATCAGGTAGACAAACAACAACCTCAACAACTCTAAGTCAGAGAGTAATTCAGAAAAGAGAAACTCTGGATGCAAAATAAACTTTTAGGAATTCCATAATTTATGTTTACCTTTCTCTATATGACAAGAGTGATATATGATGAAAAAGCAATGCCCAATTAAGTCTATAACAGCTCTTTCACTACATAGACCACAAAATTCTATATGACAATGAAGTATTTAATTTTTTTTTTTTTTCAGTGCTAGGGATTAAACCCAGGGCCTTACTGTGCCAAGCAAGTGCTCCACCCTGAGTCCCAGCCCCAACATTTACTAATAGCTTAATTGCACATTTTTCCATAGGGATAAACTGATGGTGTACTTCACACTTCTTGTTGTTTTAGATTTAAGGGAATACAATACAGAAAAGGCCAAGTGTACTGGCAAATACCACGTCCATTCTCAACAAACTATGTGTGTTGTTGTTATTGTTTTTAGGAATTTATAGTTGTGAGATCTGTTTGAATCAAGAGGCAACATGAACAAATCTGAAATTTTAATATGGGCTTAGTGTCATATGTTCTAAAGCTTCCAGACCCCTTCAAAGTGAGCTGATAAGCTCCGCTTGTGTTGTTGAGATAATGAGCCACCAGAGGGCAGCAAAGCACCTCATAATACCTTTTCCAAAGCTTCACTGAGATTATTCAAGTAGATGGGGGTTGTTTGGTTGATTTGGGGTTTTGTTTTGTCTTGTTTTTTGTTTATATTTTGGAAGACTTTATTAGTGAAATTACATTTCTTTAAAGCTGAAAATATGAGATACTAGGACATTCACTGCTGATTATTCTAAAGGAGATTTTTTGAGCATATTCCCAAATTTCTGAGTAGTGTTCCCATCTGTTAGTCATGCTTAAGATTCATATATTAATGAAGGATGGAAGATAAAAACTTTCATTTTTAACCGAGTAACCAATTAAATTAATCTCAGTGGTTTTGGCAGAGGAATCCTTTGCAAGATTTATGTTCTATTATAGGAGTCCAGAAAGCAAGACCAAGGAAAATTACTGGAACCTCTGAAGTCCTTGAGTTCTACATTAAAGAAAATGAAACCTATTCCTTAATCTAATTTGTGGTCCTCTTTAAGTATAGTCATTAAAACAGAGGAACAATAAACTAGGGAGATGTGATATTCTCAGGGCACCACTAAATAATAATTTCATTTGTGCTGCAAATAAATAATCATAAATGAAAGAACTTCTACTGATTGTCCTAAAAAGAATGACAGAGAGTGGTATTGTAGCTGATTCCTTTTCATAGGATTTTAAATCATTCTTCTGGAATTGGAAGTCCTTATAGATACAATGGTGATGAGAAAGCATACAGCAGGGACTCATAAAAGCCACAAGGGAGGGATAGGAGAGTGTTATTATATCCACCACATAATGGGCTGAGCACAAAAAGGGAATGAAGCCCACTGCATTGTGTCACAGCATCTGCTTCGACTTCACACTGGTGTAGTGAGCTGGACCAGCCTGAAGGTTACAATAGTCTGATTCAAAATTACAAAGTCAAAGAGAACAGATGCTGCAGACTCAGGGATGTGCCTGATACTGAGATTACTGCAAACTTGATGAAAGACACCAGCAGGCCCTTTGATTAAATACAAAAAATAGGCTATGCCACAATAAGTGCTGTGAACCTGAGGACTCACAACAATGATGGGATAGCAAGAGTTCACAAAACAGAACCTAAAATGGCAGGAGGGACAAATACAGCAGCAACAGGTACAATGTCTCTGCAAAGAGTCGGCAGCAGAGATTTAAAAGGTTTAAAATAAAAATGGTGTAGGTTGAAGTTAGCAAATACTCATGGTATCTCCACAGGCACCATATGTTAAATAAATGAAAATACAATTTGAATATTAAAAAATGTATTTCTATAAGCATCAGATAGCTGGAATTATTAGCAGCAATCCCCATCTTTTTCTTTTTTTTTAATATTTTTTTAAGTTGTAGATAGACACAATATCTGTATTTATTTTACTTATTTTTATGTGGTGCTGCGATTGAACCCAGTGCCTCACCCATGTGAGACAAGCACTCTCTGAGCCACAGCCACAGCCCCTCCATCTTTTTCTTTACTTATTTATATTTTTTAATTAACTCTCCTCTCTCTCCCTCCTCCTCCCCGCTCCCCACCCCTTTGTTATTGTTGTTGAGGTGGTGGTGGTGGTGGGGATCAAACCCAAAACCTCACACATGCTAGGCAAGCAAGTACTCTATCACTGAGCTACATCCCAGTCCTTTTTTTCTTTCTTCCTTTCTTTCTTCTTCTTCTTCTTTTTTTTTTTAATCTACGAATATGGGGTTTAAATATTAACAGATAAAGGGCACAAGATAGGAAATCACAGGCCTGTGGTTTTATTTGCTTGTTATGTGTTTGGGAAAGGTAGTTTAGCTTTGGTGACTCTCAATTTCCTACAGAGTGAAACAGGAATATGAGACTAACACTACATCCTTCAACAAGAGCCTGTGGGCTGTCCATCTCTTGAGTTCCTTCCAGTTCATGTTCTGTCTCAATGAATAACCATGCTATTTCTTAATTATGATTTTGCTTGCAATTTTCACAAATATTTGCTTAATTTTATTTTTAATACAATAAACATCATTGAAAACAAGCCTAAAATCAGGAATAACATAAATGCTCAATGACAAGGAATTTTTTAAATTATCCATTTATAATCCATTTGGTGACTATTAGCTACCATTTGAAATGATGTAGAAAATTATCTAGTGACTTGGAGAAAATTCTAGGTTGCTACAGGGAGAAAAACAACCTGTAAAACAGAATGACCACACTTTTGTTTTTAAAACTAAAGACACCAAAATGTTAGCAATATTTATCTCAGGTTGGTAGGGTTTTTCTAAATAAAGAACAGAAGATTTGCTGGGTGCAGTGGCACACACCTGTAGTCCCAACTACTAAGGAGGTTGAGGCAAGTGGATCTCTTGAGCCCAGGAATTTGAAGCCAGCTGTGCAACACAGCCAGACCCAATCTCTAAGAGTGGGGGTGGGGGAGGGGCAGGGGGGATTCAAGTATAAAAACAAAAAGTCAAGGACGTTATAAAGTTATCTCTGATTTATGGGATTCTGAGTGGTGTGTATAAAACACGAACAACTCAAGGACAACCAACATATTTTTTAAAGACTTCATAAGTCCCTTTGCTACCAAAGTCTGTGCAAGGAAGCAAAGCTCAAAGCCTCGAAGGATATTGAGGGCTCACCCACAAGGATATTGAGCATTGTTTTCAAGCAGACGTGACCTTTTCCTTTGGCTCGCTGGCTCATTGGCCTCTGGTCAAGAACAGTCACCTTCCTGGTCACTGAGAGGATGTGAATCAGGTCTCCAGGTTAATTACACAATGAGCACTTGCCTGGACGCCTGGGCCCTGCTGACCCCTGGCCTGCCCACTACCTCATCCTACCCAGGGCCCCTCTGAATTCACCAGATGACAAACCGCTGCCAAGTGGCAAGTTCAGCCAAACTAGAAAAATACTAACAGTATAGTAAGTTTTAAAAAAAACCACATGAAGCATGATCTCACTTAGTGTTTTTTAAATGTATAATAATTATTATCATTATCTGAAGGAAATGCACCTAAATGTTGATCATGGTTAACTCTAGTTGTGGTGGAACTATGAAATTTTCTTATTTTTGTTTATCTGCTTTCTAGATTTTCTACAATAAATATGTATTATTTTGTATTTCTTAATAAAATGGATAAGAGTTGTCAGTGCAATCAAGCCAATAGCTCGAAACCCCTTATGCATAAATGGAGCAGTATGGATAAAAGACTGAAAGGCTTAAAATACCAATATTTTTACCATTTTTGTTCAAATACACTTTACTAAATTTACTCCAAGTGGCAGCACCCCCCCACTTAATGGGGACTGGATTTGCCCCCACCCCATCTCATCCAGGGTTTATGCACCTCCTCCAATTGTCCCACCACTAACATACCTTTCTCTAATTTCCATATGAGGAACAACCCCCTTCCATTCCTGCTGACTTCATGCATAATCTGCATAGATCACCCCTCCCCCCCTCCTACCACCACAGCTACCTGGGCCCCTCTGAGAGAGAGCCCTGAAACCTTCCCTGGTTGCTAGGCAAGTCCCTAGTTGTTTGTATGCTTGTACAAAGATCCCAGATCAGTGCATGTTCAAAGGCTTTGTAATTCTTCCACTTGGCAGAATGCCCTTGAAAAGCACCCTGCCCGACATAGCCCCTGGAATCCCAAGTGCTTAGTACAGTTAGGCCTTTTTCCTAATTTCTTTGAAAGTTCTCTACCCTGAATCTCCTATCAGGGCAAGCACCACCAAAGGCCAGAAGAGATGATCAGTGCTTTGTATTTCCTTTGGACATTCTTTTTAGAAAAATGAATGTCTGACATCTTTCATGTGCAGTCAAAAACATGTCCTACATGCCCATTAAATGAGAGAAAAATTGTCATCCCTAAACTAATTAATGGTTTTAGAGATGAAAGCCCAATTGCTTGACCTCCTGGCCCCAGGACTAAGTGTCTATCTTTTTCCTAAGTGTCCCAAACAGCAGAAGCAGCAGGCCCTATGCACACCATAGGTGTCAAGTATAGAGAGCTTTCTTATTTTCTTTTTTTTTAAAATATCTTTGTTTATTTATTTATATTTTTTTAATAATTGAAGGATTTACTACTTATCTAATAAAAAATTATACAGCGACTTTTATCAAACAGCAACTACTACAAAAGAATGGCAGGAAAAAAGGACTCCACAAATATACACTAAAAAGTTTGACAATTTTATGGAGGAACCACCAAAATTTTAGTGTTTAATAATTAAGAGCACAACTGACCAAGTTTCAAGATGTGAAGATACCATGTTTGAGAAACTGGGGAGAAAATTCACTCTAAAAACTTATTATTATAGTATGTGATAAGAATGACTATAATATAAAACCTGTCTACACTTAGTAGTTAGTTGCAAAAAGCCATCCAGTCTTCTCTTGGCTTGGAAAAATGGTGTTCCAGATTTCAGGGTAATTAGCAACCTTCAACTTTTTTGTGTGGCAGGTATCTTGTTTTCACCTTCCAGTTCTTCCACCCCAGCCTGTGTCATGAGGTCTGCGATGTTTTTCTCCAGATCATCAATGCGACTACTCATATCATCAATTCTTCCAATGATCTGATCGGACATGGTCTGAAATTTATCTTGCATCTCCCGCAGGAGTGTCTGCACCACCGAGGTGAGGTCCTGCACGGCCATCTCTCCGGTTCCCAGCTTGGCGGCAAGGTCTCAAGACTGTCCTATTTATTTTTATTTATTTATTTTGTTATGTGGTGCTGAGGATCGAACCCAGTGCCTCATTCATGCAAGGCAAGCACTCAACCACTGAGCTACAACCCCAGCCCCAAGAGCTTTCTTATTTTCAAAGTGTTGTCATACTCATCATCTAATGCCCTTTTTTTTTTTTTTTTGTTATGAGGCTTACAGAGCATAAATCAATCAACAGAGGTTGTACCTCTGAAGTGAGTGAGAATTGAATCTAGGTCTTCTGACTCACGGGGTAACCTCTGTTGTGCCTCGGTTCATTGTGGAAGTCATTTTGAAGTCAGTCACCCTGTGGCATGACCAGCTGATTGTGTGTCTCAGGATATTTACTTCAGATGGGGATAAGTGGAATTCCTCCAGGGGCCAACCAGGACTGAGAGTTAAATATCTGACAATATTCTCCAGTTTGGACTTACCTTAGACATTTTGAGTAGGACAGCATTTTTCTTTTTTGATTCCTTGTGTGATTATAATTAGCTATATTTTGGCACTGTGCATTTGATCAATGCTTTTCAAAAATGTCAAACTTGGTTTCTATTTTTAACATCAGCTATGAGTAAAAACTGATCTTTAAGTCTTATGTACTGCATAAGACTTTAAGTCTTATGTACTTTTTTCTTTTCTTTTTTTTTTTTTTTTTTTAGTCTGCCCTAACATGTTTCAGGAGGTTTAGCATCCCTGATCCTTGCCTACTAAAATCTGATTGGAATGACCCAAAATTCCCCCACACATTTCCAAACACCTCAGAAGGACTATGCCTTCCTGAGATGAGAACCACCAGGAATCTGAGACTTCTGATTTAAAAGCAAGAATGTTTTCATTGCTAATAGGTGACAAGTCAGAAACAAAACAACAATTAGATCAATACATAGACAGATGATCTGAACTAGACTGACCTGGACTAACTCAGAATTTGCACTGGACAGCAGACTTGATGGTTGATGTAATCAGCAAGCATTAAATAGGTTGGCTGCCAAGATAAATGCATTATGAGCATAATGAGTGTTGTGTGATTTCATTAGGATGGAAAAACCAAATATCTGCCTCTTTGAGGAGTATAATTCTTTCCAAGTTGTCTCTTGAGTTGGTGGTGATGGGCTCTTTAGTGTCCCAGACCCTCATTAATGTTAAATTCTTTCTAATTGGCAGAGGGAGCCATCGCGACGGTCCTAATGGATTCTGGCACAAGTGGCAGTGTCAGGTGCTGTAAATGAAAAAACCTAGGCAGCGACCTTTCAGAAAAGAGGCAGACAAGAATTAGCAGCCTCAATGGTCCCTCCACCTCCATGGAAACAAATAGTTTCTTTTACTAGAGTACAATGCTTTTTCATGGATATCATCTTCAAGGGCCATTTTCTCCTGGATGTTGTTAACAGATTGAATGAGGTTTCCTGTTTGACTAGGAGAGAGGATTGTGTACTAGACCCTTTGGGGAGACCCTTCCCATAAATCCAACTTATCTCCATCCTTAGCAAGTCATCTGAGCCGCCTGGGCAGCTGTGAAAAGGGCTTTGTCCTGAGCTGCTTTTCCCATCAGGAGCCCTGACTGGTTCTCAGGCAGCTGAACTTGGTGACTGTCATCTTCTCTTGGCTAGCTTCGGGGCTGCAATTTGCTTTTCTCTGAGTAAAGGACTACATAGCAAGAGCAGCTCTCATCTTATTCTACGCAATTTGTTAGATGATATCCTTCTCTTTAAAGAGCCCAGAAAGAAAAGATTCGGAAACATAAGCAGTCTGTTCTTTTATGCAAAAGACAGTCTCTTTTATCAGAGCTATTATGGGGCACATTTTCAGGCTTATACAAGAGCGATTATATGAGTTTTCAGGAAAGTATTTTGATTCGTTTCATTTCTGCATCTCTGGTAAACTGAGCATTCTAGAAGCCCTAAGGGGACTTGTAAAGTCCTGTCCAACAGAGGACACTGGGATGCTTGTGGCTCCCTTAGAACTGTGCTTCATATTTCCTGAGGTTTCTAAAATACAGCTAGCTATCTCCTGTAATCTCAGGAATCCTAAGTCATCAGAAATCAAATTTATCAGAAAAAAACAACTACAGCACATCACAAATTTCTCCCCAACCTTCTCAAGTCTCACATAGTCTCCAACAGCTATCTACACCTGAGCCAAATGATTCACCAGGAAGGAGCTTATCTTAGCTTCTGTATTGTTCAATTTTTTCCATATAAAAACCTACATGACAGAGTCCTTCCTGAATTAACTGCTAGGATTTCTTTTCTTTTCTAATAGACTCTTGATTCTAAGGTCAATACTAAGGTTTTTGCTCCAAAGAATAGTTTAATATAAATAATTTTCTGGCGTAAAACTACTCTTACCCTGTAACTTCTTTTTTTTAAAAATCTTTTTTTTTTTTTTCTCTTGTTTTGTGGTTTTGCTATTTTATCACTTGGGGTGTTTTAATGTAAACTGCCTCCTCTTTGCTTTGATAGGTAGGACATAAATACTCATATTAAGATTTTTTTAAATATTGTTAATCTCAAATATATTCCCAATAATCCAGTTTGCTAAAGTCAGAAGGCCTCTTCATGTTATAAAACTGTGGGCTCCAATTGTGGATGTCAAAATGTTCCCATACTTCTTGTACATCAATGCCCTACAGACAGAGGTGATGGGCTGGTTGGATATTGAGATGTTCATTGATATGATGGGTTTTACTCAACACATTGGCATCATCTGTAACTCTTTCTTCTTCCAAACCTGCTTTGGTTTCACTCTTATAGAATAGAGAGCCACCTCAGCATATGGGAGGATCTGAGGCTCTTAGAAAGAATTCCAATGACCAAAAAAGGAAAGATTTCTCATTGGCTTTCAGTGAATACCAAAATGTCACAATTAGACTTGCATCCTTTGAGAGATTTGTCTAACTTGAAAATTCAAGGGAAGGATTAATGTAAATGTGTCTCTAACCTTATGGCATTCACCTTTGTGTGCTACTGAGCTCGCTGGATTCTTTGCTGAGCTCACATTTTGATAAGGAAAGGGATTAAAAGGAAGCAGATAGGAAAGCCATGGCGGGAGGGAACATGGAAGAGCAAACGAGGACTCAAAGGTGAGACAATCTGGCTCCACATACTAAAGTGTGATTACAACGCATGCAGCCTTGCCAAGGCTGAGGCTGTGTGGGGCTGGCATTCTGCCCCGACGTCCCTCCCTGTGCGTTGGAGAGACCACGGGATCTGTATCGGGACTAACTTTTAGCTCCAAAGGCCAAGTCCTACAACAGGAAAAACTGAAGAGCGTCTAGCTGGGACCGTGTCAATTCTCAGAGGCTCATCAGGAGTGAGGATAGGCTGCTCCCCTTTGAAAAGAAATATGTTTTTAAAATGCAGAAACATCCCAATGTACAACCAAGTAGTGCCAAAAAAACAATGATCTGGGAGGAGGATATCACGTTAAGTCATATTTCTCTCTTCCCTTGCAAGCAATATATCTTGCAGAGCTCTGCCCCCTGTCAGATTGCAAACAAAGGGAGAATTCTTCACTCCTGAGGCCATGTGGCAGGAGCAATTAGGTTGATGGGATTTGGTTTGAACTCCAGGCCAATACCTCTCCAAACGACAAATATGGGTTTTTTCCAGATGTGTTTCCACAGTTCCACGAGTGGAAAATTGTTTCATGGCAAGATAAAGAGGCCAGCATGCTTAGCAACTGTTGAAGCAATAGCTTGTGAGATGGTTTCATTCCCACTGGGCCAATTTGTCTGCTTAGCAGGAGAAGTAGCCAGCCATAAAAGAATAATGGCACTTTTAAGGTTTTGGGGTGTCCTTTATACTATTAAAAACATACCTGTACAAAATTTACCTTAATTTACTTAACAAAAATATTATCTCTTCAAAGGTATGCTTGGATTCAAAGTTTAAAATTTCAAGAAGATGTAACGACTGTGATTTTACAAAGAAATACAGATTTTAATGGCACCCCAGAAACATTTCAACGTAGTAGCTTTTTCATTTGGGAGATTTTGATTGTTTTCAAGATAGGGTTGGGATATTGCCAAACTGATTGAAAAATGCCATTATTCTTTAGTTATTGTACATAGATGATAAACGGGAAAACACTGTTGAATGCCTTTATTGTTTATGTAACAACCTCCCCCTTCTTCCTTGCTGGTAGAATTCTAATGTAGTTTTCAAGTTCACACTTTCCCCATAAGACACAGAGAGGGAACCCTGATCGGTCTAAACTCACCATGGTCATTTTATTTCCCTTATTAGGTATTGGTTTAGGAGTGGGTATATGGTCCAGGTCTGGCGATGTGAAAGAAAGTCTTACAGAGACCTCTAGAAAAAATTTCCTGCTCATAAAGAGAGAAATAAAGGAAAAATCATAATTCTGTGCCTGCAAAAGACGATTTGAGATAATAGGGGAAGATGACCAATCCCTCCTAGGACTCAGAATGCAGAAAGACTCTGTGTATCCAGTCAATGAATTAATCAGCTTGAAACTTCTGCCTCTGAACTATGCATTAAACATTGAGGATAGTTAATATCCTTGTTTAAGCTCATTCATCCAGAGTTTCCTATTCACTTGGAACTGTGATTCTTAAGGGTATGTTGTAAAAACCCATGCGTATTTGGGTACAATTGCTTTAAACAGACAATTATGCAATGACATCAAGCGTTTCTAATTTGTGCTAATCTCAACACCCTAATCAGGAATTGCTCAACAATCTCTCCTTTGACTCAACAAAAGGGAAATGGTATTTGCTGAATATCTATATTTTTGCATTTTAAAATTTAAGATAAGCAAATTATTCTTGAAGAAGCTTATCCTTTTAAATCATTCCCTTTTCTCAATCTGTCATGTCTGATTCATGGACTGGACAAAAATAAGAATTTAAATCTCTGTATCGGTACACATCAAAGGTTTGTTCTTAAATCAAGAAGGATCAAAATGACACTTTTTAATAGTAATTTTAGATGAATGATGAAATACACAGATTCATGCAGCACAGTGGAAAAGAATCAAGCTAACTGACTTGACTTGTCTGTAGTTAAAAGGAAAGTGTGGTGAGGAGTAGAGTGGTGAATATTCAGGGCAGTGACCACTTTGCTGTTTGATTACAATTCCAGTTGGTTATGGTTGGAACCAGGTCCTTATTCCACATTCTCTTCTCCTCACTCCCATTAAAATTCATTTATGCTTCTCTTTGTTTCAGAATTATCTGCCTTCAGTTGCCAGGGAAAGTTGTTTATATTTCTGGGGGACTAAGCTTCAAGGTCATTTCCTACCATTAATTCCCTGTCAGCAAGTGTCACTGAGGGCATATCCTGTTCCTATTCTCAATAGTGCTGAGGAAGAGAAATTCTCAATGGTCCCCGATTTTTAATTCTCAGAAGTCTTCAAATATGTACTGGTATTTTAACTGTGACTATTTTGGCAGAAAAATTACAACATAATTTCTTCAGTTTCATCTGCTATGTTCCCTATGACACTATCTGTAAAATGGCCACCACGGTATTCTCTTCTGTCTTTGGAAAAAGCTAGGTTCAATGAGGACTGCTTAGTCATCACAGCAAGTACCAGGTATGAATCCAGCATACCAACTAGCTGAATGTCAAGAAACAATTGTTTTGGTCATCTTTATTAATTAAAGTCAACAGATACTCCAATGTATCTATTGAAACTATTAAGTAAAAAAATTTTTTAATCATTGATGATTTTGTAAAGAAGGAATAATCCATTAATACATTGATTGCTTTTAATTTCTACTTGGATATTCCAGGATCAAATGGTGAATGGTTATTGACATTTTCAGTAAACACATATTAAATTATAGAGAGCTTTAAGTATCTGATCATGTTTGACCCATGTGACAAAAAGAAAATCTTTGAAAACACCTAACTTGATATTATTCAGATAAAAATAATTCTGCTCTTCCTAATAAGTGCTCAGAATATTTCAAGAGTGCATAAGTAAGCCAGGCATACTTATGCACTCTTGAACAACAAGCAACACCTGTAATCACAGCACTTGGGAGGCCAAGACAGGAGGATCATGAGTTCAAAGCCAGCCTCAGCAATGGTGAGGCACTTAGCAACTCAGTGAGACCCTGTCTCTAAATAAAAAAGACAAAAAAGGGCTGGGGATGTGGCCCAGTGGTCGAGTGCCCCTGAGTTCAATCCCCATGCGTAAGTGACTTTTGGAATGAGAAATTATTTGCTGATGTTTTACTTTAATCTAAAGCTGATTTTTTTTAAACACTAAGTAAAGCTATGTTTTCCCACAGATTACTATGTGAAGACTTATATGAGGAAAACTACAAAACATCAAGGAATAATATAAAAGATGAATGGAGAGAAGTATTATGTTCCTGAAGGGGAAATTTGACAAGATGATTTTTAAATTTGTCAGAATAAAAATAAACTGGTACAAATAGCTAAGCAAATTCTGAACAATAGTAAAAAGAGGTCAAACTTACCCTAAAAGACACAGAAGGCAAAAATATAAAGTTATAATAGTTCAACAGTCTGGTAACAGCATAGGAAAAAAACATGTCAATTCCCACAGAAACAAGTACTCCAAAAATGCTGGAACAGTCAAAAAACCATCCTGCATGTCACAAAGCCAAAGAAACTCAAGATATGAGAGGGCCTAAGGTAACATTGAGCCCAGAGGAGGACAACATGGGTGAAAAGTATCTGATGTTGGAGCCCAGAGGCTTTTCTGGGCAAAAAAAAGCAGAAGCAAACATAAAGGGGGAAAAAAAAAAAACGTGATAAATGTGACGGCATAGGAATACAGTACAGGTCTTCCTTATTTAAAAAAAAAAAAAAAATCCTGAACAAACTATGAAGGCAAACAACCATAAAACCTTCTTCCAAGATATTAACGGGGACAGATCTTTCAAACCAATCAGGATGAATTCCATGTTCCCCCTCACCATAGAAATAGGCAGTTCACCAAGGAAGAGTTACATAAATGGCCATAAGTGTGAAAAAAAAGTTGCTCAACCTCAGTGATATCCAAACAAACACTAATTAAAACAACCACAATATGTATCTATACAAATCCATCTGCTATTCTGAGTAAGCATACTGCTGTTAAATGTAATCATATCCAGTCACTAAAACTTGTTTCTTGAATTAAAATCAAGGGAAATGCTCAGGATATACAAAGCAGCTTATGTAGAATGTTTATGATTCCTCACACATACATGCTTATGTGTAAAAACATGAGTAGAAAAAGACTTAAAGGCTTATGAGAGTTCTCTCAGGTGGTGAAGTATTGGGTTATTTTAAATTTCTTGTCTGTTTCCCTATCTTTTACTTTAGTAATCAAAAAATAAAAACCATCATCGCCCTGTGTGGAGTCTGTTTTCTAACTCACTCTCCCAGGGACAGCAGCCACTTGAGGACATCTCAGCTTCTGGTTTCCATGACTCAGGCCCAGATCTGAAAAAACTGTGTCTCGGTTCCCAGCCTTCTCACAGGGTTCAACTTCCACCAGCTTCATATCCCTTCCCGAGCACACACACTGAGAATTCATCAGAGCCTTTCTATAAAATGTGAGATTTGTCAAATATACGAAAACTAAGCAGTAAAATTTGACACACCAGCTAAATATAAGTGTTGCTAACATCCAGTTTAAAATAACTTTGGTCCCTTGGCTGAGGGCACTGCACATGATTAACACAGAACTTTCCCCAGTGGCTAGTGTTGTCCCTGCATTTTTCAAATGCTTTTACTTGGACCTTTTCAAAATAAACCATACAATTGGGCTTTATGTGCTTATATGGCAAAGCTGCTCCCTGTGATACCGTCACAAGGCTAAAGCATAAAATCTAGTTAAGGGTTCTTGCCAAAACATGAATCAGTTGCAGCGTAATATTCTGAACTCTGTTCTTTTTTTCCATTCTCTAATATTTCTTCACATCACAGCCCAAACAATTACTCATAATTAAACTGAGTAGAGGAGCAGGCCCTGGCAGGAAATATACTTGGCAAAAATCCAAAAGCTCTTCATTGTCTTCCACACAGAACAATTACATCAGTTCCTTCCATTTCCAGAGAAAGAAAGGGTTTTGCAGAGCAAGGGATGAAAATAAAAGGAAGGAAGCAGCTTATTTACATATTTCTAATCAGGTGGATGTATAGGCTTTTTTTTTTTTTTTTTTTTTTAATGGGAAAAGGAAAAGCCTTGAAGAATTGAGTGGTCATTTTAAAAACCTGCTTTCACTGACCACAACCTCCACTCACCAGTTACTCATGCCTCCTGAAAACCTCCAGGATCAAATGGAGATCCAAATATGTTCCAGAGTTCAGAAAGTTCCAAGAGAAGTTAAATGCCATCCATGTTGCTGTTTGAAAAGTTAAAGATGTATCATCACTCAGTTCTTTAGCTTTGGCTATTTACTTAATAGATTCACTCCAAATCCTAACACAGAAGAGGATTTAGAATCTAAATTTGTACATTGGCACTGGGTAAGATAAGAGATGTCTTCTGAGTTGTTTGGCCTTGGCTCATCTGAAAGACAAAGGAGAGGAGCCAAATCTACTGCATCCAGCTTAAGGGCATGCCGGGGAAGGTCAGGTGCTCAGCTCACCGCAGGGGCTACCAGGTGAAGAGGGTTCAAAATCAGCCTCCAAACCAGGTTCTCCCCAATCACCTGACCATACAGGGCCTTCATCTTCTACCTATTTGCCAGCTCTAGGCAGCTTAGAACATACCAGGTTTCCCTGGGGAAAGACAGTTTGGGTAAAGGAGCCATTTTCACAAACCCAGGAAGTACCAGAGACATGTAGAATCTACAGTTCAGCCTCCCAGTGACATCAAACAAGAGAACCACTGACCTCACAGGAGAGTGTCTTAGCCATTCAGGAGGAATGGATACGTTTTTGGAAGCTGAGAAGACAATAGACTTCCCATTTATCCAATGCTTGGAATTCCTTGACCTCTCACTCACTTTCCAGGGCTAAAATCCTAAAGGCCTCAGATCCCTGGGTCATCAGAGATAGGAAGATAATCAGATAGCAAGAGTGCCCTGCACCTATTCCCAGGTCCCTGCTCCTCAGACCTGGAGTGAGTTACCTTGAGACTGGGATGAACCCATCAAATAGGGAAGCAGAGGTGCTTGGGTGAAGAGAGACAAGTCAATAGTGTTTGGCCCCAAGAAATGAGGGGAAAGCTCAAAGATTTTCATTCCACCAGAGAATAAGTACTTATTCTGTGTCCTACACCAGAAAACTATTCCCACTGGGGCTGGAGATATACCTGGAGATATTCCTGGAGGGGAAGCATTCAGTCCCTACTCACATGCTTACAAATAGCTCCCCATTCAAATTCACACATTTTAGAGACCAAGTGGATAGCTTGACCCTGCAATCAGCACAGAGCTTGGCCCTAACACTCTCTTTCAGCTGAGAATAATATTCTTTGAAATTATGAGGAAATCTGCAGAAAATCCAGGGACTTTGACCTAAGGGAGCATTTACACAGGCCATGGCAAAAGTTGGCTAACCTGTAAGGTTAGATGATAGGCATGGTGGTTCTCCCTCCCCACCCCGGTCTGCCTATGTGCCAATATGCCAAGAGTATTCATAAAGGACTAACAGGAAAAACTCAGGGAAAATGCCCCAATAAAGAAGCAAGAATATGATTTCAACCCTAATATTGAAAGCAGCACCATATAAGGCAGGAGTCTCTTGTTTACCAGTGACAGACACTCAGCTCAAAAGGGAGTTTGTAACTTAAGCTGAAAGGGGAATTTATCAGCTTACATAAATAGGTCAGGTTTTTGTTTTGCTTTGCTTTTGTTTGTTTGTTTTTAAGACTCGGGCACACATAGATTCAGAGGCTTCCAGAACATCATCTGGGCTACTTCTTAGCTGCTCTTCCTTCTCTGTGTCAGCTCAATTCTGAAGACCAGTTCTCCCACAGACAGGAGAGTTGACCACTGAAATGGTTCTGGTCATTCTTTTGTTCTGTAGCATCTGGAACTCCTCTCTAGGTCTAGGGAATTTCCCACCTCATAAGTCTCAGTGGGGCATGTGCCCTCCCAGGATAGAAGCTGAGACTGTCAGATGCTTGATTTCCCAAACTCCAGCAGCTGGGGCTCAGGCATATAACCCAGACACAGTCTTCCTAAATTTGGAATTAGGGGAAAAAAAAAAAAAAAAAAAGAGCAAACGCAGTAACCAACCTTCTCCCTGGTGAACTCACATTGCTGGGGTGGTAGCAGCAGCAGCAACAAACGCAAAGGTAATGCCCCATAGCGTCAGCTCTGTGGGCTGGAGAGCTTGGCGCTCAGCCATGATGGCAAAGCATCCTCAGTGGCCCATCCATCCTCAAGCATAGTCTGGGGCCGTATTTCCAGTTATTGAAGATAGTACCTGATTCTCTGGTGGTCCCAGGGATTCTGCTATTCAATACCTTTTTTTAAAATATCTTTATTTTTATTTATTTATTTATTTATTTATTTTTATGTGGTGCTAAGGATCTAACCCTGGGCCTCACACTTAGGAGGCAAGCATTCTACCACTGAGCTACAACCCCAACCCCTCAATACCATTTAATACATTTCTTTTCTGCTTAAATCAACCAGAGTTGGTTTCAACAGCTTGCAAATAAGAACCTGACTACACACAACTGCCCCACGTCACACTGTCCCAGCTTGTCAACCCAGTTGACAAGGAACTTCTCTCTTCTACTGTGCACATCAATCCAGGCAAAGATTCTTATTGATCTTTTGGGGGTTACCTGTTCACTCCTACTCCCAAAATGTGTTGCTAGAGGATTAAGACATTCATTTTGGCCCAACCTATGCAAAACGTCCATTTCTGTGGCTAAAGACTGTGGAATTCACAAAAGATAATCTCAAAAAGACTTTCTCATGCAATGGAGGAGGTGGTGTTTCCTAAAGAAAGTGATGGCCTTGATAAGCACTTTCTTTTATATAGAATTTTCCCTAATTATTGACCAGTATTTGTTTTTTTCGAGACAGAGTCTCACCATGTTGCCCAGGTTGGCCTCAAACTTGTCATCCTTCTGCCAGAGTCTCCCAAGTACAGGCACACACCACTGTCTTGCTCTCTGCGTGTCTTTTGAAACTCACAATTGCCAAGTTGCAAATAGTTGAAAGAACAACTCTTGTTTGCTTGTTCCATCTCACCAGTAGAAAAAAGTAGGACACCTTAAAGCAAGGAAGCCAAGAAATACGATAAATAGAAGGGCTCATGCATGTGAAATTTTAAAAAATAATGTTTTCTTGTCTCCAAACCTTGGGAAGTTTGTAGAAAAGATTGCTTCTAAACAAAATCCCACTCCACTCTCTCCTAGTTATTCACTCATTTCTGGAGAACTTGGTGATATTCTTCTAAATCCTATGAGAAGATAATTCTCCTGTTGGGAGTTTGCCAGAAACCCTATCTCTGTTGAAGGAAATAAACAGGGTCAACCATCACCCAGTGTCACTGTGCCCTCAAGAGCAAGAAGCCTACCACAGGCCCAAGTCATCTTACAAGACGCCAAAAGTCTTGGGACATGTGGGCTAAGCCAGAGGCAAAAGGCCAATTTAAAAGAAAAGTGGGAAGAAGCCAGAGCCACAGGGAACAAGACAGAAAGAATGCTAGAGACTGAGAAAGGGAACATGTATGAAATTGTATCAAGGTCAGCAAACCTTCATAAACAGCAACAGCTGTGTGTGCCGAGTGCCTGCAGAAAGAATCTGTCCTGGATATTTTCCGTTTGGCCCTCCAGATCCACTCACCATGCTTCCCCAGGCTGCTCTCTCACTGACTGAATCGGTCAGCTCCTGTCCTCTTGCTTCCTGCTGGGTTCAGCCAGTGGGAGGCAGCGCTGGAAGACAGAAGGGTAGAAGCAAAGCGAGTCTGAAATTTAACTGCTCTGCTTCCCTCCTGGTCAGATGACAGCTCCCATCAGGCAATCTCCTCTACACAGCCATGCTCTCCAGGTTTTGCTCACTGCCTCTTCTCCTTGCCATTTTAAAGGTTGGTGGTCAATCTCTGTTCTAGACCCAGAGCTTGGTACCATTCTTTCCTGGTTGCTCTAAACCCTGCCCACACCTTGTAATTAGTCCCTTTACAGGGTGGTTTTTATGCTCTTTAGTCATATCATTTGAGCGAGCCATTGGGTTCCTGCTGGGACTATGACAAATGCAAGAATCACAATATCCTCTAAAATTCTGAATGATTGACCACATGGAACTTAGGGTGAATATGGATGAGAGTGAATGAATAACTTCAGAAGCAGGACGAAAGCAAGCAGAATGGGAGTGAGGACAGAGACCCGCTGCATTCGGTTCAAATGTATTCCCATGCTGCTTCTGAGTGGAGACATCAAATATGTTCATGGGGTGGAGGGTTTACTTTAGTGATGGAAGCTATAGATTCATTCACATGTAGGAAGTAAGCAAAAACCATTATATGGGGTTGTTCAGGGGAAGAAAAGGTGGAGACAGCTGTTGGATTCTCCGGAACATGAGTGTTTCATGGGCAAAAGGAAGAAAGGCTACCGAGAAGTAGTCAAGGAGTGGGAATAAAACAAGTGGAGCAATGGTACTCAGGCCATGGGAGTAGAAGGCATGGAGAGGGAAGGGGCGGCAGGTTAACAGTGAGAATCAAAACAAGGTCTCTTACAGTAAGGATTGAAACTTACTCACTGGCTACACATTGGAGGAGGCCATTTAACTTTTGCCAGAGCAGTTTCCAAAGAGTGGCACTGAAGACACCAGCTCATGAAGAGTCCCACAGTGAAAGAAAAAGGGAGGACCTGGAGGCAGGATGTAGAGGCAAGCTTTCAGGCATTTTGGTTGAGAAAAGAACAAGTGAGGCATGACAGTAACAAGAGGGTTAAGAGGGAAAAGGGAGGGTGTTTTTAAATGAAAGAAATGTGAGCATCTTTATATATAGAAGGAAGTAAACTGATAGAGAGGGTAGGTTTCAATATACAAGAGGACACAGAGACAGGCTCCAGCAGAAGCAGACTGGACTTGGATAGAAGGGAACTCATCCTTCATCTGTAAAGGAAAAAGTAAGGCTAAGTGGATATGTGAATGAATCTTCAGGATGAAGAACATGTCAAGGCATTTAATACTTTATGGCCTCAATTTTCTCAAAAGATTAAGAGACATTGACTTTTTTTTTCTTTTCTTTTCTTCTTGTGGTTCTGAGGATTGAACTCAGAACCTCACACATGCCAGGCAAGCACTCTACACTGAGCCACATCCCCAGCCTGGAACACTGGTATATGATGTGAGGCGTTGAAACAGGATATGGGTCTTGAGATTCTGAACCGTTACAGAAGAAAAACAGGAGGTACATATGAAAATATTCTGAGGCTGGTCTGAAAGGGAGAGAATGCAAAAACAAGATTTTTATAATTAAAGACCAGGGGCAGGAGGGTGTGGTGCCCAGCATCATGAAGAAAGAATTCAATAGAAAAGATAAAGATAAATTTAGATAATATATAGATGAGTAGGCCAGGGCAAGATAAAGCATACTCAAACACTCTCCTATTTTTCTCCCCACTCTCATCTCCTATCCAGAAACATATATGAAAGTTAAAAACTATAGGTTTAGTTAGAGGAGGGGTGGGTAGGGATGAGTGGTCTGCTATTCTCAAGTACCCAGATATGATCTTGTAATATTATATAAAAACCCAACTAAAAAAAATATAAACTAGAAGTCAGAATAATATGAAACTTCAAATACCATTTCAATTGTAAACACACACATTTACACATTTACACACATGGTGTACATCATACTGTGTACTTTCTTCTTTTTCCTTTTTTTTTTTTTTTTTTTTTTTTTGTTTGTGTGTGTGTGTGTGTGTTGGCGATAGAACCCTGGCCTCACATATGCTAGGCGAACAATCTATTACTGAGCTATACCACCAGACCTACATACTTTTAAAATTCAAGATATCTCAATGAGATTTGTCATTCTTTAGGCCACATAATAAATCACAGTCTTAATATGTCATCATTTTTTAAACAGAATTTTTTTAGTATTATAGTTTTTCTTTACATCTTATTGATTTTTATTAGTTTTTTTTTTTACTTATACGTAACAGTAGGATTCATTTGGATATAATTGTAATAGTATGAAATATAATTTGCTCTAATTTTGTCCCTTTCCTTCTCCTCTTCCCTCCCGCTATTCTCTTTTTTCTACAATACTGATCTTTCTTTTATTTACTTATTGCTTTTTAAAAAATTAGTGCCTGTGGATATACATAATAATGAAAGTCACTGTGGTATTTTTATACATGTTCATAAGAAAGTTAGGTAAAATTCAATCCACTGTTCTTTCCTTATCCTGTCTCTCCTCCCTCCCCCCAATCCCCTTCCTCTATTCCACTAGTCTTTCTTCTATTTTGATAGAATCCCTTGCCCCTTTTCTTTTCTTTCCTTTTTCCCCCCTTATTTTGGATTAGCTTCTGTATATCAGAGAAAACATTTGATTTTGATTTTCTGGGTCTGGCTTATTTCACTTAGTGTGATGACCTCCAGTTCCATCTATTTACTGGCAAATGCCATAATTTCATTCTTCTTTATGACTGAGTAATACTCCATTATGTATATATACCACACTTTATCCACACATCTGTTGTTGATGGGAACCTAGGTTGGTTCCATAGCTTGGCTATTGTGAATTGTGCTGCTATAAACATTGTTTTGTTGTTGTTGTGTGTGTGTGTGTGTGTGTTTGTGTGTGTACACCAGGGATTGAACCCAGGAGCATTTAACCACTGAGCTACGTCGATGTGGCTACATCCCTACAGTATGCTGATTTTAGATTTTTGGGGTATATACCAAGGAGTGGGATAGCTGTGTCATATGGTGGTTCCATTCACAGTTTTTTTTTTTTTTTTTTTTTTTTTTTTTTTTTTTTAGGAATTTTTGCTTTCCAGAGTGGTTGCACTAATTTGCAGTCCCACTAACAATGTATGACTGTATCTTTTTTCTTACATCCTCACCAATACTTACTATTAATTATATTCTTGATAATTGCCATTCTAACTAAAGTAAGATGAAATCTCAATGTAGTTTTTGATTTGTGTTTCCCTTGAACAGTTACTGATGAACATTTATTAGATTGTTATCAATACTTTTTCCTTTTTATAGACACATGGAATAACATATAAATGTCATTTTACATGGAAACATGTATATATAGGACAAAATTCCTGGAAGTAGAGTGCTAAGAGGAAAGGACATGTGATTTAGTATTTATACAGTACCATTTTCCTCCCCAGGGAAAGCAGAAGGAGGTCTATTTCCTCACTACCTTGCCAACACAATATTCTATCAAAACATTTTTTAATCTTGCATATTTGATGGGTTTAAAATGGCATTGAAATAAATGTTAATTTAGTTTTCATTTTTTATAAGAGATTAAGCATCTCTTCATAATTAGGAGTCATTTATCTTTCCTATGTTGAGATCTATCTGTTCGTTGCCTTTGCCTATTTTTATATTGAGCAGTTGGTCTTTTTTGTTGTTTTTTTTATGAACTTTAGCTGTATCATTCAATCCTCATTATTCATGAATTCCATTTTTGTGAATTCACCTACTCACTAAAAGTTATTTGTTATCAAAACTCTCAGGGACACTGTCATTCAAAGACTGCACAGAGCAATAAAAAATTTGAATCCCTCCATATACACATTCCCATGAAGAGGCCATGCTCTGCCTTCTTATATCAGCTCTGACACTAAACAAGTGTCCTTTTCATTGTCTACTTAGTTCCACATTCTCCATATTTTATACTTTGTATGGGTGATTTCTGCTTAAAATATCCCTTAACCTTGGTGCTGAATTGCTAGTTAGGATTCCTGGAAGAAAGAAGGCTATAATGTGCCATATGGAAAAAATCTGTAGGTTAGATTAGCTTTGTTCAGGCATGTCAGGGCTGTTGGTTATGAATATATTAAATAAGGTGCTTTAAACATAAATCCACAAAAAAAAAAAAAAAACAATATTATGTACTGACAGGTTGTGGCCAAGGGCTTTTACAAGAAATTAACCCTATATTTTCCTTAGCCACAATATTCAGTATTTGTTAATTTAGTGATCACAGTGAGTTTATAGGCCATAATTACCATGAATAATGAAATCAATCATATTGGGGCATTTAGGTCTTTATCATAAGAGTGGCAATTATTTTGTCCATTTGTCTTTTAATTTTGTTCATTTGGGTACAAGAATATATACATATATATTCTTATATACATATAATTTTATGTGATCAACTTTATGAAGCTATATTTACTATATACTTCTGGTTATAGTGATTTAGTTTAAAAGGGATTAGTTAAAATGTAGTTTAAATGAATGAGTGGAATAAACACCTGAATCCAGATATTACCTGCCATCTGGTCTATGGCCTTCTACCCATGCAGAAACAAGTTCTCTCCATCTACTCAAATAAAACCCACCAGGTAAAGAGGAAAAGAGATCATATGACTCTTACAGTAAAAGAGGAGAAATTAGACTCTCAGGGATACTGTTTCACTCTCTCCTTGAAATATTTATTTGAGGATGACATGAGCCTATGGTCTCAGTTGCAAAGAAATGCATGAAATCTTTTACTGTTATTTCTATAGAATTTGCAGTAGGAACATCGATTTTTGGTGTCACATTGAACTTCACCAACATAGATTACAAGAGTTGCTTTGGGAAATTATAATAAAACATCCCCTTTAATCAGGCTTGGTTTGGGATCATCCCCAGATGAATGAGGACTCACTAGTGCAGCGAAGTGTATTTTGTTGATCTTCAACTAAGATAGTCCACAAGTCGTATTTTAAGGAAGCTGAAAGTGACAAACCGACTCCAAATTGGAAGTCACACTTTCAGCACCTCAGCCTGCTGAAGTTCAGGTGGTGGCTGAACTTCAGACCCTGATAGCAACACCATTATGCAATGGTACCAGGCAAAGGTTTCTCCTTGCCCACAATCCTTTTCGCCAGGAATTTGACTTCAACAACAGATATCTATCTGTGACCTACATGCAAATTATTCCTGATGACATGGATACTGCACTGTAAAAAGGAGACTAACAAAAGCATCCTGTTTCACAAGCATTCAATTTTACCACCACTGGAGCAGTAATCAGGTCACACCTGTCAGGGCTGGTTAGCTTTATTATGTATCATCTCATTTACACAATGGTACCTTTGAATTTTCAGTGTGTTGGTGATTAATCCCACATTTGTGAGTTTTAGTGCTCTAGAACTACATTTGGAATGCTAAAGTCCTCCCTTCAATTTTTATCATTGGCTATGTCAAAACATTTGTCTTTTATGAGAAACAAAAGTGCTATATTATCTCTAAGCCCCCACAATTCTATTAGAAAAATTAGGTGGATCTGTTGTTCTTATAGTGGACAGACAGCCTCGTGAAGAAGTGGATACAACTAATGTGAAGTTGGAAAATAGATTCTCTGATCTTCCCACCCACCCTCCTCTCTCTGCCAGGTCAGGACTGAATTGTGGCCCCACCTCTCCAGTTTCACATGCTGAAGCCCAAATCCCCAATGTGACTGTGGTCAGAGATAGGGCTTTCAGAAGGCAATTAAGGTGACAGAGGTCATAGGGTGGTGCCCTAATCTGATAGGATAGGATGGGTGACTCCTTGTTTTGTCTTCCTCTCTCCCCACCCACTTTTCCTTTCTCTAAGTGAATTTACCAAGGACAGTCCATGTGAGGACACAGTAAAAGGGCACTGTCTACAAGCCAAAAAGTGGGTTTTCCCCAGAACCTGACCATTCTGGCACCCTGACCTTGAACTTCCAGCCTCTAGAACTCTGAGAAAATAAATGTCGCTCAAGTCACCCATCTATGATATTTTGTTAGGATCATGCAAGCTTAGCATTGCTTCTCCTTAATTTAGGGGTCTGGTGCTTTGACCATATTGGTTCTGAAATGTTTCCTGTGCAGCCACACATTTCTTTACACCATGGTACCCCAGAGTCTTAACCTTTCCTGGTCACTTCCTCCTCCTCCAGTTATCAAAATCCCTCCCTTCTGACCATTGCTCCTCTGGAGAACTGACTTAGGGATGCTATAACAAATTAGCATAGACTAGGAGGCTCAAACAGCATGCATTTACTTTCTCAGTCTGGGCTTTGGAAGTCTGGGATCAGACTGCCAGCATGGTTGGGTTCTGGTGAGGACCTTCTCTCAAGTTGCACCTTGTCCTTGGACTCTCACATGGGAAAAAGAGAGGAGTTATCCTCTTCTTAAAAAGGAATTAAATCAGCCGGGCGCGGTGGCGCACGCCTGTAATCCCAGCTCTTTGGGAGGCTGAGGCAGGAGGATCGTGAGTTCAAAGCCAGCCTCAGCAATGGTGAGACACTTAGCAACTCAATGAGACCCTGTCTCTAATAAAATACAATAAAGGGCTGGGGATGTGGCCCAGTGGTCTAGTGCCACTGAGTTCAATCCCCGGTACCAAAAAAAAAAAAAAAGGAATTAAATCTAGTTAACATTCCTAAATAGAACAAAGGGGAGGAAGGGGAGGAGACAGAGGGTATAGGAATAATGGCAGGATGTGTTGGGCATCAATATGCTAAGTGCACATATAAAAACTCAAATGGTGTGAAAATAGTTTGTGTAAAACCAATAACTTGGAAAACTGTGCTCTTTATATGTAATATGAAAGGAATTGCACTCTGCAAGCATGTATAACATTAGATTAAATAATAACAATAATAATAATAATAATAAAAATAAATAAAAAGGAACTAAATCACATTCATAAGGGATCCACACTCATGATCTAATTACCTCAGAGGGCCCCACCTCTAATTACCAACACATTAGGCTTTCAACATTTGAATGTAGGGAAGGGGACACAAACATTCAGTCATTGCAGGCACAGTTTTCCTGACTGGATGACCTGAGGAACTACTCCATGCTGCAGTGTTGAAGTCTGGTGATGACTGATGTGTCACATTCATTTCTCCCCCATCTCCTAACTCAGGTTAGACAAAGCAGGTCTCCTAAAACCTGTCCAAGTTCCTCTCACAAGATTTTGATAGGAACAGGAAAGACCTGATTACACTGAGTTCATTCTGGAGCTGGGCAGAGGAAGGAGCAGAGGAAGCACCACACAGAGGGTCAGCATCAAAGGCAAAGGGCCTCCTTCACAATTTTGTACAAAGCTTTTGGTAATGGCTTCCTATTCAACAGCCCTTCCATCATATACTGTTGCCTCTTTTGGTGACTTTATTACTAGGATAGCTTTTTAAAAGCTAAAATGTGATTATCTCAGATGCTGAGGTAGGTTGCTAGAAGAGATATTTGAAGGCAGGGTAATCTTTTAGACCGCACCCCCCCCCTTCTTATTCCATAGATGCTTTTTTCCATTTATTGATATTTAAGAGAGTATAAGTCTTAGTCTACAAATTCAAGATGCAAGAAATAAAGACTTACATTTTTTCCTCACACTAAATACAACTCCTAGGGCTGGGATTGTGGCTCAGCGGTAGAGCGCTCGCCTAGCACGTGCGCGGCCCGGGTTCGATCCTCAGCACCACGTACAAATAAACGCATTGTGTACAATAAAAGCAAATAAATAAATATTAAAAAAAAAAATACAACTCCTAGCCTCTTTCCTGTTAATTTGTGGGGAACCCATCCCTCCAAAGCCCAGCCAGGACACCAGAATCCAAGACGCTAGGGAATTGGTGGACATTGAGAGAAAGACCCTTAGTGATCATTTTCTGCCTGTGCCTCTGGCCTCCTTGTTTGCTGAGCTCACTGTGTTTGCTGAGGCGGCATCTTTGCTTCTGTGCCACGAGTGAGATATCAATTGCTGGAGGGGCACCTCACTCACCCACTTCTCTCTCTCAGGTCTTTCCACTTGTAGAGACCTTGACCATGGGAGTGGGCATGGGATCTCCTTCTTCCCTTGACCTACTCCAAATACATATACACCTCTGACCTTATATTTTGAAAAGAAAAATCTCTCTCCCTCTGACTGTCCTTATAAAAGCTTAGCAATAAATTTGTCATTACTGAAGCTTTAGGAAAACAAAAGGCAGGAAAATAAATCTCTTACTGACAAATTTTGCTTCCGATCCAATAACAAAGACTTCCTCCAAAAGAATACCAAAGGGTTTGGTTATTCCTGTGGAAATGAGAAAGGGAAAATAAAGGGGGGGGGGAGAATTTTCTTAAATTATTCTGATCCATACACAACAGGTCCTGAATAGAAATATCTAATACAATTACAGAGCAAGTTTTCTTCCCTTGGCAGCTGTTAAGACAAGAGAACCAGGCTAGAATGAAGACTCATGCCTAGTTTTGCTAATAATCCTCTAGAAGCTGCTCCACCTCTCTGAACTAAATTTTATCCACTTATTCATTCAACAAGTCTTCAGAAGTCTTACTCCCTGTAGGAATTTGGGGGCAGTTTGGTCTAGAACTTGGGGCCTCAAAGATATGTCTTAACCTCAAGGAGCATGTAATCAACACTTACATTAAAGATTGCAAATGCACACAAAGAAAATCATCCAGGATGCTGTGGGAGCCCTGAGGGAGGGAACTTAACAGGGCCAGGAGTGAGTAATCTGGACTGAGTCTTGTAGGTGTAGACAATAAGCCTGCCAAGGGCACCAGAAGGGCAGCCCTGGAAGAGGTAGCTCTGGTAAAGAGTGTGACACAGGAGGCATCCGGAGAGATCGACAGGGGCCAAATCAAATCCCACTGTGGCTTATCCTGTAGTGAAACACTCATATTATGCCATAGCAATGGGGTATCTTGGAATAGCTCTGGGGGGAGGCGGTCATGTGCTGAAATTTTTTGTTTTTTCATTTTGAGGCACTGGGGATTGAACCCAGGGGTGCTCTGCCACTGTGCTATATCCCAGCCCTTTTTATTTATGTATTTATTTTTTCATTTTGAGATAGAGTCTTGCTAAGTTGTTCAGGTTGGGCTCCAACTTATGAGTCTCCTGCCTCAGCATCCCAAATTGCTGGGATTACTGGCAAGTACCACCTCACTGGCTCAAATTTACATGTTTTTTGTTTTGTTTTAGCAGCTTAAACACACACGTTTTTTTTATCTGACAGTTCTATAGGTCAGAAGCCTGACAGGTTTCACAGGGCTAAAATCCAAGTGTCACCAGGGTTGCATTCCTTCTGGAGGCTCTTGGGGAGTGAAGGAGCCTATAATCAAGGAGATAGCTAAAGATTGCGGTTAGCTGAGAGCCATAAAAGATGTTCTAGTTTCCACCTGATAGTAATACATTATCCAAAGAATCTTTGTATGCCCGTGAACACTGCGTGACGCACCTGTAAGCTCGAGCTGTAAGCACGTGTCCTTGTTAAAGCGATATGTATATAACTGGGTGAGTTTAGTTAGTGTGTGCGGGAAGAAGAAGAAGGTGGTGGTTGGAGTTAGAGCATTTGGAGTGATTGCTGGAGCCGGAGAGAGAAGAAGAATAAAAGACCTTTTTTTCATTTTCATCCTGCCTCCGAATTTTCCTGCGGCGTTCGTTGCTCCAAGGCGGTTTCTGCTTCAGGCAGCAACAGGGGAGAATCCATTTCCTTGCCGTTCCAGCTTGTGGGGGCTGGCCACATTCCGTAGCTCAAGGCCCCTTCCCCTGTCCTCAAAGCCTGCCATGGCAAGTTCAGTCCTTCCACAGTGCACCATGCTGACCTTCCTTCTTCCACTTTTTTGGGACTTCTTTTTATTAAAGTAAAATTCACATAATATAAAATTAATCATTGTTAAAGTCTCCAATTCAATGGTCTGTAGTACATTTGTAATGTTGGGCAAACATCATCTGTATCCAGATCAAAACAACTTCACCACCCCAAAAGAAAACCCCCATACCAATTAAGAAAGCACTCTCTGCCCCCTCTGCTTTCTGTCACTATGAATATACCAATTCTGGATATTTCATATAAAGCAGTCATATAATCTGTGATCTTTAGTGCCTGACTTCTTTCACTTAATATAATGCTCTCAAGGTTTATCCGTGTGGGTACATCTACCAGTGCTTCATTCTCTTGTATAACTGAATAATATTCAGTTGTATAGATATGCCACATTATGTTTATCCATTAATTTGTTATTTGTTGATGAACATTTGTGGGGTTTGGTTTTTTTTTTGTTGTTGTTGTTTTGTTTTGTTTGTTTTTTAGTGCAGAAGATTGAGCCCAGGGCCTCACAAATGCTAAGCAAATGCTCTACCACTGAGCCACACCCCAAGTTCCTGATGGACATGTGTATTGTACAACTATAGATGTTTGTGTAAGAGGATTTTTTGTTTTGTTTTGTTTTGTTATTCTGGAGATAGAACCCAGGGCCTCAGACTTGCTTGGCAAGTGCTCTACCACTGAGCTCCCTCAAAGTGAAATTGCCAGGCTCTATGTTAATCATTTTTAAGAAAGGAGCAAACTGTTTTCCACAGTGGCTTTGCCATTTTTACATTCCCACCAATGGTATATGAAACTTCCAATTTCTTCCCATCCTTGACAATACTTATTTATTTAAAAAAAAATTATATTATCACTAGACTAGTGGGTTGGAGGTAGTAGTTTTTTTAGGCAGTATTTTGTTGTGATTTTGATTTTATTTCTCTATTGACTAAAGATGCTGAGCATCTGTTTTAGTCAGTTTTTTTGGCCACTGTGACCAAAAGACCTGACCAGAACAATTTTAAGAAGGAAAAGTTTACTTTGGGGCTCACAGTTTCAGAGGTCTTAGTTCATAGATGGCTGACCCCATCGTTTGGGGCCCAAGGTGAGGCAGAACTTCAGGGCAGAAGAGTGTGGCAAAGGAAAGCAGCTGGACCCACCTCCTCCAGCCACACCCTACCTAACTACAGTTACCATCCAGTTAATCCCTATCAGCAGATTCAGGCACTGATTAGGCTAAGGCTCTCGAATAACCCAATCATTTCACTCTAAGCTTTCTTGCATTGTCTCACACATCAGTTTTTGGGGACACCTTTTTCTAAACCATAACAACATCTTTTCTTGTATTTGCCTTTTAAATAACTGAACTGAGGTTGTAAGAAAGATTGATCAAAGGCAAGTTAAAAGAATGTAAGAAAACTAGTTTTCCAGATTAAATCTGAAGATACCATCTGAATATAGGATGCTTCTTCACTCCTGCAGGATTGGATCAGGAACTGGGCTGGCTTCAACATGAGCAGGACCCATTATAGTAAAGATGTCATGAATAGCAGGAGTAGGGTAAAAGAAGAGGCAAAGTGGAGAAATATTCAGAAGAGAAAAGTATAGGAATTTGGGACATGTTAAATTTAAGGGTGTCTATGACCCAGCCATCCCACTCCTGGGTCTATTCCCAAAAGACTTAAAAGCAGCATATTACAGTGACACAGCCACTTCAATGTTTATAGCAACACAATTCACAATAGGTAGGTTGTGGAACCAACCTAGTTGTCCCTCAGTAGATGAGTGGATAAAGAAAATGTGGTATATATACAAAATGGAATTTTACTCAGCAATAAAAGAGAATAAAATAATGGCATTTTCAGGTAAATGGATGAAGTTGGAGAATATAATTCTAAGTGAAATTATTCAATCTCAAAAATCCAAATACCGAATGTTTTCTCTGATATAAGGAGGCTAGTTCACAGTATTGTTGGGTGGGGGTACATAGGAGGATTAGAGGAACACTAGAATGGTCAAAGGGAACGGAGGGGAAGGGAGGGAGCAAGGGGGGAAGGAGGGAGAGAAAAGAAAAAGAAAGAAAGAAAAGGTGGTTGAATGAGATGGATATCATTATCCTAAATGCATGATTGAAGACCTGAATGGTACTTATATACTTTGTATACAAACAGTTGTATGTAAAAAGATGCTATATATGTGCACTATGAATTGTAATTATTAGAAATAAAAAATAAATTAAAAAAAAATAAATAAATTTAAGGGTGTAAAGGAAAGGGAGAAGGGAAAGCCCTCCCACTATCTGCATCTGAAAAAAATGCAAGGAATGGGCCAGATGACCTGGAGTGGCTCCCAGAGCCAACATTCATTTCTTAGTGACCTCACCTCACAAATATCAAAGAGGTTTATCAGGTGAAATTTACTCAGAGCTCCTTACCATAGATGTTGCATTCAGACATTAGTTGCTTCTAAGGATATCATTTCAGGGACAACTAAGACAGAACAAAATTTATATTGAAACAATTTATTTAAAAACCATTAATTTTTAATAAATTTTAAAATAATAATAATAAAAATAATAAAAATTATTAATTGATTTAATTAACAAATTTAAACCCATATATACTCTAAATATTAGTCATTCTGTTTTGTATGACATTTAGCAAGTCAAGTGCCAAGGATTTGTCACTCTGATTGAAGCTATTGCCCTATCAAAATGGGAATATGAGTTCTAATCAGAATTATTTTTTAAAGTCTATGCAATGGAAATATATCAGTGTTCCAATTCCCAAATAATGGCATGAAAGTTTCATTTTAAAACAGCATAAGTCCTTCATAAGAAGATCTAAGGCTACATTAAAATTAAAAGATTTCTACAATATGTAATTTCTTTATTTGGATCTGTTTGTCTCCATTCTTACAGAAAAATGCCAAAGTTGACCCACTTCAAAATTTAGCTTGAACCTTACCTGAAAGAGACAAAGTTATTTCAAAGCTCTAAATGTATCAACAAATATTGTCCATTTATACAATCATCCTTAAAATTTAGGAATGAATCTAGTTCACAGGACAAATTTAAGTGATATGATCCCAACAAGCAAGGTTACTGCACCTACTTAAAAAAATAAATAAAAGGGATAGGGACTAGGATGTAGCTTAATGGTAGAGCACTTACTTAGTATGTACAAGGCCCAAGGTTCAAGGTTCAATCCCCAGCACTGTAAAAAAGATTTTAAAAATGATAATTGTATCATATATATAAATGTTAAACACAATTTGATAGTGCTATGGTGACATGTGATCACATGCTAAAACTTATTCAATCACTATCAAACTCCTATACTTTTTGAAAGACTGATGAATTGTTTGGTTTTATTATCAGGTTGAATGAGATGGATATCATTATCCTAAATGCATGATTGAAGATCTGAATGGTACTTATATACTTTGTATACAAACAGTTGTATGTAAAAAGATGCTATATATGTCCATTATGAATTGTAATACATACTACTATTATAAATTTTAAAAATGGCAAAAGAATTGAAGCATCTTGTTTTTGTTATTTTTTGTTGTTGTTGTTGTTGTTGTTTGTTGCAATACCGAGGACCCACTACAACTGAGCTACATCCTCAGCCCTTTCTATTTTTTGAGACAGGGTCTCACTAAGTTGTCCAGGCGGGCCTCCAACTTGCCATCCTTCTAGTGGTAGCTGGGATTACAGGTGTGTACCACAAGGCCTGACCTGTATCTTTTTACTCTAATGGGCCCTCCTCAGGTTGAATGAAGCCTGCTTCAATTCCTAAACCCATCCTACAGAAGTTAGCAAGCATCTTAACTTCAGATAGGAACCTCCTTTTCTTCCCAGCTGCGAATTCCTCTCTGCAGGACATCAGAAAAATGTAAAATGTCCCTCTTATCTCGAGCAATGTTTTTTGTCTTAAAGTCTATTTTGTCTCATCTTAACATAGGTACTCCAGCTCTCTTATGGTTGTTATTTGCATGGAATATCTCTTACATCTGTGGTATAATCAAAAATAAACACTTGCTCTTTTTTCCTGGGTCCTGGCACAGAGCTCCTAAAACCCTTGAAATTTACTGTCTTCTCTAGGCTAAAGAGATGACTCATGATGGGGGGTAGGGGAATCTAGATACTTCAGGACGGGAGCCAGTCACCTGATTAGAGTCAGCCTCACTCCCTGTCTTTCGGGGAAGGGAGAGGGGATAGAGATTAAATTCAATCACCATGGCCAAGTTTTTTTTATCAGTCATACCTATGCAATGAAATGTAAACAATGGAGTTTGGAGGGTTTCTGAGTTAGTGAACACATCTACTTGCTGGAAGGATGGTGCCCCTTGACTCTATGGCAGATGGCTCCTGTGCTGGGGACCGCTTTAGAATTTGCCTCGTGATCTGGCACTTCATTCATATCCTTTATATAAACTGTAATAGTAGAGTACTTTCCTGAGTTCTGTGAACTGTTTAAGCAATTTATCAAATATGAATGGGGGATGGAACCCCCAAATTTGCTGTTGGGTGGGCAGCTTGGATCACTTGGGAACCCTACTTGTGGATGACATCTAAAGTGGGAGCATTCTGTGGGACTAAGCCCTTTAAATTTTAGAATCTAATGCTGAGTCTAAGTAGATAGTGTCAGCACAGGATTGAATTGTTGGAGACCCAGCTGGTGACAGAGATTGGAGAAGGGACATGGAAAATTAACATATTTGTGTTGCTGGGAAAAAAACACCCATAATCATTTTATTTTCAATCTATTTGTAGCTTAGAATCCAAAGTGCTTCTGTTACAGACAACAGAGAAATGGATCTTGTCTTTTGGCATTTGATAATTGGTACTTCTGATAGGATTGCTTTACACTGTTACATTTTGGCAGGAGAGGGTTGCTGGGGATTGAACCCAGGGCCTTGCACATGCACAGCATGAACTCTACACTGAGCTGTACCCACCAGCCCCTACATTTATATCATTATTGATATTGTTACATTTGCATCCCATTTTGCTTTTCAGTTTCTATATGCCTTGTGTTATTTTTGTTCCTGTTTTCCTTTACCATGTTCTTTTTTGTGTGAAGTAAACATTTCCCAATGTATGAGTTTAGTTTTTAATGAATTTTAGATTATTTTTAAGTGATTTTATTAACATTCACTGTAAGGATTACAAGATATATACATATCTACATATACACATATATATGGATACATTGATTTTTTTTTTCTACTGAGGTTCAAATCCAGGGCACTTTACCACTGAGTTATATCACAGTCCTTTTTTTGAGACAGGACCTCATTAAGTTGCTGAAGCTGGCCTCAATTTTGCTACTCCCCTGCCTCAGCCTTCCCAGTAGCTGGGATTATAAGCGTGTGACACCATGCCCAGCTTACAATGTATATCTTAGTTTATTAGAATCTACTTCAAACGTTTATTATTGACAATTCCTATGGGACATATTTGCTGCAATATGGCTCCATTATTACTCCCTTAGATTTTTGTGCTATTATTGTCAGATACAGTTAAGCTATGTATGTTGCAAACCCAAGAATACAGTGCTATGGAAACAGTTTTTATATGATCTTATATCTTTTTAAAAAGCTTTTAAAAAGAAGAAAAGATGTGTTCATAGAATTTTTTTTTTACATGAATCTTCTGATTTATAAATTCTTATTTTCTTCTTTTATTCCTATGGGCTTGAATTACCATATAATGTCATTTACTTACTAGAATATAGTTTCATTCACTTCCCCTTCTATGTCAAATACATTATCAAACATACTACTTATCTTATATGCTATAAACCATACAATATAATTTCAGAGATATTATTCTATGAATTTTAAAATCAGTTAAGAGAAGAAGAGAGAAGAAATATGTAATCATATTCTTATAGATACCTATAAAATTACATTCACCAGATTCCTTTTTTTCCCCATGTGGATTCATATTACTCTCCACTTTAACTTTCTTTCAGTCTTAAGAATTTCCTTTAGCATTTCTTGTAAGGTAAGTCTCCTATAAAGGAGTTCTGTTTTTGTATATCTAGGAATCCTTTATCTTGTCTTCGTTTTATTATTTAAAAATTTTTTAATTTGTTCTTTTTAGTTTATACATGAAAGTATAGTCTATTTTAACATATTTATGCAAACTTGGAATATATCTTATTCTAGTTAGGATCCCAGTCTTGTGAATGTACATGATGTTGAGATTCACTGTGATGTATTCATATATGTACATAGGAAAGTTATGTCAGATTCATTCCACTGTCTTTTTTAAAAGATAGTCTGTGAGTTTTTTTTTTTCTTTCAGCATATTGAATGTGTTATCCCACTCTCTTCTATATTCCACTGTTTCTGATTTAAAAAAAAAAAAAAAAACAGCTGCTAAAGTTATTGGAAGTCACTTGAACTTGATGGAACATTTTTCTATTGCTTTCAAGATTTTCTGTTTCTCTAGGATGTGTCCAATTGTGGAAATCCTTATCTATCATTGTTAGAACTCATTAAATTTCTTGATGTGTAGGTTAACCTTTTTCATCAAATTTGGGAAATTTTCAGCCTCTGTTTCTTTGAATATTTTTTCACCTCCTCCCTCCTGTCTTGGCACTTCCCTTCCACATATTTTGGTGCACTTGCTGTCCTACATCTCTATAAGACTGTTCATTTTTCTTTATTTTCTCCTGTTTTTCCAGAGTGTATAATCTCTGGTGATCTTTCTTTAAATCTGCTGTTTCTTTCTTCTGCCAACAAAATCACTCTCTTGAGGGCTGGGGATGTAGGTAAGTGGTAGAGCCTTGCCTAGTGTGCATGAATCCCTGAGTTCAATCCCCAGCACTGTCAAAACAGACCTCAGCTCTGTTGAACCCCTCCAGCAGACCCCTATGGAAACATCTCTTGGCATCACTCCTGGATAATTCCTTTTCCTGACTTCTGCCATCTAGGGATGACCCCCACTACCTCTTGAGGATTTCTCTGCCAATTTTCACAGTCAGAATCATTGGATTCTTGCTACAAGTCTCTATGATCTATAAGGCAAATATCATCACTTTTGTTTTTTAAATAAACAGGAAATTTGAAAGCCAGAATTGAGTAGAAATGTGTCTAAAAAATAAAAGACTAGAAGCCAGGTCTTTGAAATTTTAACCAAGCTGTTAATGAGTATAAGAATCACTTATGGATTTATTTAAAGGATATGACTCTCACCTACACCTATAGTGAACATGAGACAGTTATTTAACTCATCAGTGAGGAAACCATCTGGATGGAGATGCTGGTTCAAAGGAGCATGGGAGAGACTAATACACAGAGTGAATGAAAGAAGGGGCTGGCATATCTTGGAAATCATTTACAAAGGTGGCTAAAATCCTATAGGGTAATAAAGCAACATTTGTTATCATCTTTTTAAAATAGAAATTGTTTGCATCTCTACCACTCAGAAATTACTTGAAATGTATTTATCTGCTACAAGTTAGCATCTGATTTCATAGAATCTGGTCCTGAATCAATAGCCAAAACAAAGATACATTCCTAGAGACTTAGATAATACTTGGGTAGACCTGTTAGATACTGTTCCCACCATGAAAAGACATGCAGTCATCATTTTGCCTTATTTCCAAGTTTTGGATAATTTATCTTAATATACATAAAGTGTTTAGCACAGAGCCTGCCACAAAACAAGTGCTCAGAAATTGATCGCATGTTTATTTCTATCTTCGTAATCCTGCCTCTGCCATGTACTGCTGGATGATCTTAGTCAGTGTGCTCTTTTTGTTTTAGTTTTCTCATCCCTAAAATGAGAATAATGGGGGTTTATACCTTATAAGGATATTGAGAGGATTAAGTAAGGGTTTAATATATACAAAGCATCTGTGCCTGGCACATAGTAATCACTAAATAAGTAAAAGTGAATGCTGTCATTCCCGGGGCATTTGATGTCCCTCCGTAGATGACTTTTTTTTACAATATAAGGAAATAAAACAGGGAAAATCATTGCTGCAATGTTGAGTGTGGGTATAGCTGGTCAGCAAGCCCAAAGGCCTTTTGCAGCTTGAATTCAAACTGAAGAGTGAGCTATTTATAGCTGGACTGGGAAACTAGCTCAGTGTTGCCTCAAACATTATTAAAATAGACATATTCCAGGGATGTGAATGCAAAGATAAATTGTATACTCTTGTTTGTCTGCTTTTGGGTCTTACACTGATGCGGTAATAATGTGCAACATACTTTCACAGGTTACTATAAGAACTGCCTGATGTTTCTAGACCAATCAAGGCCCATTGTGCCTATGATGTCTTTCCCTGGAGATGAAAATGTTAACCATATTTTTTTCACTAAGAGTAGCTTCCCCAACTGTTTGCCTGCCTTATTTGGTATAGAAATAGAAAGCAAATACCGTTAACCATTCACTACACATTATCATAACACAATTAGCCAAGCAGCTATAGCAATTGTCATAATCGCATTCCCCTGAATGCAAGGAACATCCGGAAATGTGTATAGAGGAGACTAATCATCATCTTCCCAGCAATATTCTTCTGGAATTGATGTACAGGGGAAAACACTTTAGACCACTGGTCAACCTATCCTGGCATAAATAAGACAAGCTTCTGAGATTTGCAGAACATCTCTTTTCTTTGATGCTTTTGTAGGAAAGATAAACAACATTGTTGTTTTCACAAAACACAAATAATATTGATGAAAATAGGGCTGGAAGTGGTTCTGGGGGGTACAAGTTACTGGTGAACCATCCAGAGTATGACTCTACACCCAGGCCAAGTTTCCTAAGTTGAGAACCAGAGAGTTCAGCACGCGATCACAGAGCGGGTGCATTTTCTTTAATAGGTGTATTTCAGGAATGAGATGGGCTATCATGTGTGAGCAGGTGATTGGTGTTGAAAGGTTTTTATGACCTTTCTCAGAAGTGATCTATTTATTTAATCAGCTATTCATTTATTTCTCCTCTAGTACTAGAGGTAATTAACAATTGTGGATTATCCATGAACCTAAAATTTTTTGGCAAAGGAGAGATATGGGCTTAAAATTTTTGAGAAGTTTCTCCAAAAAGCCCAAGATTTTTTGGTGCCCTTGTTGGCTACTGCAAGAGCATCTGAGAGTTAGCCTGGTAAGCCAAGATATCAGTACATGGTAGAAGAACAATACAAGTCTGGAAGCAAATACATAATAAATAGTTAATGATATGTTACATGATGTGATAAAATAATATTATCTACGCTCTTAGATTTTATGACCACCCTGTGCATTAAGAGAAGGGGAAAAAATGGAAGCAGGAATAAAGTTTATTTTTTAAAAAAAGAAACAACATTTAAAATAAAGCTATTTTCTTTATTAGTGATGGGCCACCAAATTGACCCACTGTTTTTCAAGGTATCAACTAAAAGAGAAAATAACAAGTAATAACAGAAATGAAATGTCTTTAAGGTAAGATCAAGCTGATGAATCAGTAGAAGATCCTGAGACTGGAGAAAAACTTCTCCAGTAACTATTCTGAGAGGGAACACCTCTGTTATGTGAAAGATAATAGAGGGTATCGTTACTGGCTCTGACTTACTGCTTATGTATCTTGCATAAAACCAGGGACAACAACCTCAGCTACAGAGGACTGTGTGAAAACCAAGTGCCTTGATACACGTGAAGCGATTAGAACAATTTCTGGTACTCTCTGTGCTCCAGGAATTACAGCAAAGGAAGAACAGCAGAGCAGCGGTTCAGAGACCAGGTCTGGAGTCACCCTGCCTGGGTTCAGACCCCAGGTCTTCTACAAACTGGCTGGTCATCAGCGGTCATGAAACATTAGCCCTGATGATCAGGAAAAGTCCTGTGGTGAACACATGGACAGGTAACTCCAGGGCTGTGTTGTAATAGATCCCTGATGGCAACTAATGGCACCACACCAAGTTTCAGTTCAGCAAAATCAATTATTCAGAAGGCACAACTATGCAGCTCACATAGAAAGCTCTCCGATAGCTCATCAGAAAGGATCGAGAGGTTAAAAGTTGAAAGAATTACTCAGATATTAACTTTTTCAATCCTGGATAAAATGGAAACCCACACCAAGTTATTCATGATTATAGTATTGTTTTAACCATTAAAACCACAAATTTAACCCTTGAATGACCTCTGTTATGGAACCCCAAACATGACTATCATGGTTCAAAATAGAGATTCTCAATGTTCCATTTTAACTGAATGAATTAGATTCTCCACTGCTTTTTTCTCAGACACCAATTCCTAGTAGCACCTTTCTTGACTGATGTTGATTTTAGTAGCTTCAGCATGCTTCTCAATACAAAAAGATAGAGATTGAGAGGGAGTATACCTTGCATGTATTAGAGAATATTAAATATATTACAATAAATTAAATCTACATATCTACAAATATAATAAACAGAATTCTACATAATATTAAATGTACATGATAAATATCTAGAATATATATTAAAATATTGAACCTACAACAATGAAGTCTATGCTCTCCTATTCAATGGGAATTTGTCTGTTTACATGGTTTTAATTCCCTATTGAGGGAGTCATGGTTTCAAGCTGATATCCAATACAAAGACTGTAGGAAATATCTTTAAAAATAACTTAGAGCCAGGCGCGGTGGCGCACGCCTGTAATCCCAGCACTTTGGGAGGCTGAGGCAGGAGGATTGCGAGTTCAAAGCCAGCCTCAGCAATGGTGAGGTACTTAGCAACTCAGTGAGACCCTGTCTCTAAATAAATACAAAAAAGGGCTGGGGATGTGGCCCAGTGGTCGAGTGCCCCTGAGTTCAATCCCCAATACCACACAAAAAAAAAAAAAAAACTTAGAAACATAAAACCATGTCAAACAAAATAATGCTTATTCAGATAGTATTTCATATCTGCTGTGTCTGTCAATGTAGCATTATTCATTTCCTTTTGTTACCGGCAATTTTAAAAATGTACATAATAATTTCTCTTATAATTAAGGGATTATAAAATATGCAGGGTTTTATTGCATCTCAATCTGTTTCTATTAATTGAAATGAATTGGTTTCTATTGATCTATTTGTGATTGTATTTAAAATCCTCCCCTATTCTTAATATGCAGTGTGAATTTTTTTGTTGTTGGAACTGGTAATTGTGCTTCTCAATCCCAGCTTTCCTCTAGCTCTGTTTCCAATTAAAGTTCAATTTCATCCTATTGTTGGCCATATTATGAGATGTATCATATAAAATCTAATTTGCATATGCTGAAACATTAGAAGCATACCAGAGGCACTTTTTAGTTGTTTAAATTCCAAAATCATTCCCTTATCCCACATCTGGTGGAATCATGTAATGTTCACTTGTTCACGTTTTCTTATCCTTTGAAATTCCCCTGTGAGCTGTTAGCATTGAGTGAAATCATCCTCAAAGACTCTGAGAACTTTATCAAGCATTTGTACCTCTAACATCAGGTTTCTTGTTTTATTCATATATAAAGAGTACAAATTCACATGACCAATTTAGCTTTACTTATTTCTAAAAGCCCTGTTGCATTCTGTTTATACTTAAGAAAATGAGCAGGATCAATGATTTTTTTGGAACCTCCCTGCAGGAGGGACAGTCACCATCACCTTTAGCTTTATAGCTGGCAGTTCAGTGACAACAGTGAGACAGAGCATTTCTTCCTGCATAGTCCTGGACTATGCTAAACTAGACTTATTTGGGTCAAGTACTCATCCTTGAACAAACCACAGTATCCAGAGGGTGAAACCTGCTCATTCAATAGGATAGGTCATGGGTTTCCCCTGGCCCAGGGGCATGGTCAGGACCACCCAAAATACTTGATGACAGAGTAGAGGTAGGGCCTGCTTCCCAATAAAACAAAACAAAACAAAACATCTATTTACAAAAAAGTAGTAGACTATTCTGGGCAGGTACACAAAATAAATGTCCACCATACTTCCTGGATAGTTTGGAGAATCAAGGATCCCTCCAACCCCGCTCTGACTCTGCCGTTTCACTCAGCTACTGCACTTTAAATAATTCAATCAGCTGGTCGTCATTTGAAAACCTGCAGTGTGTTGAAATATAAAGACTCCAAATATTTCCCTTTTCAAGTAGATATGTTATCATCACCCACATGGAACTCTGGGTAACCAATGCGGCCTATCACTGTATCACCAATGGAAAGAGACAAACAAACACACTTAAAGTAACACGTTTATCCATATTCCAAAGACTCATAAAATGACAGAATTTTTTTTTTTTTCTTTGAACATAAATTCACTAGCATGAAGAGTCTTAGAAGAGATGACAGCAAAAATATTTTAGAAGCTGGAAAGCAGATGGACAAGACCTGAGAAAGCCTAAAAACTAAATCGGCATGGGTGGGGGGAAACAGAAAAAAAGAAAATCAAAGCAGAAAGGTCCAGGAATCGGGGGACACCAAAGTGCATTTCAGATGAGACTGAACGCAGAAAAATCAGATAAAAGAGGCAGAGGCGACAGGTCCAGAACTGCCTCCTGACCCAGAGCAGCCTGGTGACCCACCTCCCTGCAGTCAGGCAGAAGCAGGTGTGGTCTCCGGAGAGGCTGAGGGAGAGAGGCGGCACCTAGGGGACCCACGTGGTGCCAGAGATCAGGATACGGTCAGAAAGCATTTGGCCCTTCAAGTCTAAACTGAGAATTGAGTTCCCAATCCACTTCCCCATCAAGAATCTGAGAATCCTAAATTTGAGTCTAGTTTTCCAACTTATTATAAAGGTGTAGTTGTCGAGGTGAAAGCATAGAACATACTTTGTTTATGGCTTGATTTATAATTTTTATGTTTATAGACACGCAGCTTATGGGCTTCCATTTGTCCTCTTGCCACAGGCCCTGCATACAGAGTTCAAAGCACATAGGAAAACATAACCTTGAGGAACACAGACAGTGTAGGAAACAGGAAAAAAAAATCCTATAAATTACGCTGTCATAGAGACAAGAAGAGATACAACCAAGAGATCTAATACAGAGTCTCTCCAGGGATCCTGCCTCTCCGCTTGTCTATGTAGCACATGGGCTTGGCTCATCAGGTCGTCTTATGAAGAACATCTCCTTCACGAGAGACTCCACATGCTCCCATTGAGGCCACCTTGTTCACCTTGCACAGCCTCCACACCATCATGGGTGGGACTGACAAAGAGCCCCAGGAGCTCTGTCTGCTCATGGAATAGACTTTAGGTCTGAACCTGCCTACGTTGGTAACTGAGAAGACCATCACGACCAGAATCTCAGCTTGATGCCTCTGAATACCTTTAAACCAGCCCAATCACGTTCTGTTTCCTAACTCTTAACCTCAACTGTGACTTCTATAATACAGGATCAAATACTAACTCAGTCTCTGGAGAAACTTCTGCATCCTCTACTTCTGTAAGGAAAATTCCTTCACCTTCTGGTCCCCAAAGAGACATGACTTCTTTTGAGGCTATAGCTTTTTATGTGCCCTATTCAAGTATTAGTTGTTTTATCCTCCAAGGTCCTGGAGGAAAGAAGGGTCAGCTTCCATTCCTCACTGCCATTTAAATTTCCATTTGTCCCTCCCCCTTGATGCCTCTCACTCTTCCTGAAGCTCAGGTATCCACACTCTATTATTTTCCCTTCTTGATAAGTTTCTTCTACATCTCTAGTTCTCTTCCCATCATTTCACAAAGATGTCAGCAGCTAGCTTGTGCTATTTTTTCCCAACATAACTCCAGTCATATTATCTGGAAAATAATTTGAATATGCATTTCTCCAGTGAAAATATACAAATTGCCAATGAATACATGTTTTAGTCAGCTTTTTTGCGGCTGTAACTAAAGGAACCAAACCAGCACAATCATAGAAAAAGTTTATTTGAGGGCTCATGGTTTCAGATGTGTTAGTCCATAGAAGGTTGGCTCCATTCCTTGGGCTCAAGGTGAGGTAGAACATCATGGCTAAAGAGTGTGGCAGAGAAAAGTGGTTCACATGATGATCAGGAAGCAGAGAGAGAGGTCTCCACTTGCCAGATACAAATATATACCCCACAGTCACACCCTCAAAGAACAACTTCCTCCAGCCACACCCCACCTGCCTCCAGTTACCACTCAGTCAAACCCATCAGGGATTAATTCACTGATTAGGTTAAGGCTATAACCCGATCATTTCTACTCCAAACCTTCTTGCATTGTCTCACATGTGAGCTTTTAGGGGATACCACATCTAAACCATAATAGCACACAAAAAGATTTTCAACATCATTAGTCATTAGCAATCACAAATCAAAATCATTGAGATAACACTTATACCCATTAGGATGCCTATAATAAAGAAAGACAGCTACAAACATTATCAAGGCTGTGGAGAAATTAGAAACATCATACATTACTTGAAGGATTACAAAAGGTCCAACCCCTTTGGAAAACAGTTTGGCAGTTCCTCAAAATGTTAAATATAGCATTATCACAAGACCTGAAATTCCACTCCTGGTTATTTTCCCAAGATAACTGAAAACACATAGCCACATAAAACCATGTATTGAAATATTCATATTGGTACCATTACAAGTTAAAAAATAGAAACAATCCAAATGTTCATTAACTGATAAACAGATAAACAAAATAATTACATCCATGTGGTGAAATATTATTTAGCCATAAAAAAGGAATGAAGCACTGGTACTGTAGCATGAATGAATCTTTAAAATAACATGCAAAGTAAAGAAAACCAGTGGCAGAAAGCCATGTGTCATATGATTCCACTTACATGAAGTATCCAGAAAAGGGAATTCACATAAACATAATTTGTGGCTGCTTTGTGGAACTGGAGGAAATATAACACAACAGCTAATGGTTTATGGTTTCTCTTTGGGATAATGAAAATATTCAAGAGTCAGATAGTAGTCATGACTGAATGATTCTGTGAATATACTAAAATCCTCTCAATTGGGGCACATTAAATGGGTAAATTTTATGACATGTAAGTTGTCTCTAAATAAAGCTGATATTTTAAAAATGTGTGTGAGGTGGAGTCATTGGCTCAATCAGTTGGTCTCTGACATTCTTCGACTTTGCTGATTGACCAAGCTTCATTAAAGATGTACTAGATGTAGGCATGGAGACAGCAGAACACAGTGACTCTGCAGCTGAGAACAGCATTCACTATACCAGCAGAATCTGCAGGGGGTAACCCAGGATTTTCACTACAAAACGTTTTGCTCTGAAAGGCTTAAGAAAAGCCTCAGAAAAGTGAAAAGTGAGGAGGTGAATAAAGACCAGAACTTGCTGGGAAGCCTCGTTGCAAGAGAAAGATGTTTACCTGAACACAGGCATAAAGGCAAACAAACTCGCAGGACTGGGCTAGAGGCAGTAGAGCTCCCGAGCATTATGGGTAAGAAAACATGACAGAGCAGGAACCCAGTAAAGTGCTTTTCTGGAGATCCTTGGAAAACTACCCATACCTTTTCACAGCATCTGCAGTCCAGGAATTCAAATTTTCTTTTATTTTTAAGTGTGTTATAACTTTTTCTGAAAAAGTGCTTTTAATGTTATTTATCATTATTATATTTTTATTGGTGAATTTATTTCCATTTTCTTCCTATTTAATAATGAACTTGAATACCGATTTTCATTGATATTCAGCAAGTATTGTTTATATTGGATGTCTTTTAGGTTCACAGTCCTAATTAGCTAATCATTGATTAGACTGTTAACATTTTTTTTTAGTTGTCGATGGACCTTTATTTTGTTTGTTTATATGTGGTGCTGAGAATTGAACCCAGTGCCTCACACAAAACTATTAACTTTTATCAAGGACAAATTTATTTTACCCAAGATGATTTTAAAAGGTGGTATATGTGTCCACTGATACAGAAAGACTGCCTGACTTGGGGCCAATAATCAGAACATTCCTTCACATGCAGTCCTACTTAAGGTTGTCTACTTCCTGGTTATTGCTATATAACTTAAAACCAGATTGCTATTACCATCAACACAGATACTTTGCTTACACATTTATTTGTTAACAAATAAATTAGTGGAAAAAAATATAATGATATATAGGGTCATACTTAAATAGTTTTTTTAAAAAAACAATGGCTGCTAGGGGGTAATTTTAAGAAGTTCTCTGGATTCTGATACCAAATAATTTTAAATCAATTACAGCAAACTCTTTACAAGCCACTTTCATTTTATAGTCTTTTCTTAAAATATTCATTCCTAAAAATTAATATTGGTTAAACTAAGCTACAGAGAAAAAATTAAATAGCCCATAAGCACCATTTGTTGGATTTTATATAAGATTCTTACCCACAAATAAGAGAGTCAATGAGATATTATTATTATTATTATTATTAACTAAATTTGAAAATAATGTTCTTTTAAAGACAATTTTAAAAGACTTAATAGGACTATTCAACCCCATTTTAAAGATCAGCCTTAGGACTGGGACTGGGGCTCAGAGATAAGTACTCGTCTGGCATGTGTGGGGCCCTAGGATGAATCCTCAGCACCACATAAATAAAATGGAGGTATTGCGTCCACCTACAACTAAAAAAGTATTTACAAAAGAGAGAGAGAGAGAGAGAGAGAGAGAGAGAGAGAGAGAGAGATCAGCCTCAGCAATGGACAACAGCTTCATTTGGGAATGGAATCTTTGAAATATTCAAAGATGGCATTCCCTGGTTTGGGCCAAACGGAGCTTTACCAGGACTTCCCAACCTTAACTGGTCCTTTACTGGACAGTTTTCTAATGAAATGTCATCAGCAATGCTAGTTGAGTTAGGTTTAGATCATCTTATGCATTGTCATTTCTTTCATTTTGAGTAATACAAGTTTCTCCATATGTTGTAAAGTGTAAAATATATTTTTAAATCAATGTCAGCTGAAGCTGATGATCCATAGATGCCAAAGTTCAAAGCTACTCATTTTCACTCATTATGCACAAAATGTGGCCTTTATCCTCACTTTTTACTTTTTCAGGTATCTTTATATATATATAGTATGTTAATGTGAAGTTGATGTTCAGAGTGTTTGCTTTTACTGACTCCTTGAGGTCAATCCCCAGACATTAACATATTAAAGATAAGAGAGTAAAAACAGCAGGAAGTGTTGGTTTATCTGTATTTTTTTTAAATTTTATTTTTATAATTTTTAATATGTACAACTCATAGTGCATATATTTAGTATCTTTTTACATACAACTGTTTGTATACAAAGTACATTCATAAAATTCAGGTCTTCAATCATGCATTAAGGAAAATGGTATCCCTCTCATTCAACCACCTTTTTTTTTTCTTTTCTCCCCCTCCCTCCCCTCTTGCTCCCTCCCTTACCCTCCCTTCCCTTGACCATTCTAGTGTTCCTCTAATCCTCCTATGTACCCCCATCCAACAATACTTTGAAATAGCCTCCTTATATCAGAGAAAACATTTGGTACTTGGATTTTTGAGACTGACTAACTTCACTTAGCATTATGTCTTCCAACTTCATCCATTTACCTGCAAATGCCATTAATTTATTTTCTTTTATTGCTGAGTAAAATTCCATTGTGCGTATATACCACATTTTCTTAATCCACTCATTTACTGAGGGACATCTAGGTTGGTTCCACAACCTAGCTATTGTGAATTGAGCAGCTACAAACATTGAGATAGCTGTGTCACTGTAATATGCTGTTTTTAAGTCCTTTGGGAATAGACCCAGGAGTGGGATGGCTGGGTCATAGGGTGGTTCCATTCCCAGTTTTCCAAGAAATCTCCATACTGCTTTCCATAACGGTTGCACCATTTTGCAGTCCCACCAGCAATGTATGAGTGTGCCTTTTTCCCCACATCCTCTCCAACATTTATTGTTGCTTGTGTTCTTGATAGCTGCCATTCTGACTGGAGTGAAGTGAAATCTTAGAGTAGTTTTGATTTGCATTTCTCTAATTGCCAGCGATGTTGAACATTTTTTCATGTATTTGTTGATTAATCGTGTATCTTCTTCTGAGAGGTTTCTTCTCAATTCCTTAGCCCATTTATTGATTGGGTTATTTGTTTTTTAGTGTAAAGTTTTTTGAGTTCTTTATATATTCTAGAGATTAGTGCTCTATCTGATGTGCATGTATTAAATATTTGTTCCCAATTAGTTGGCTCTCTATTCACCTCACTGGATTGTTTCTTTTGCTGAAAAGAAGATTTTTAGTTTAAATCTATCCCATTCATTAATTCTTGGTAGTAATTCTTGCGCTACAGGATTCTTATTAAGGAACTTGGGGCCTAATCCGACATGTTGGAAATTGGAGCTTACTTTTTCTTCTATTAGGCGTATTGTCTCTGGTCTAATTCCTAGGTCCTTGATCCACTTTGAATTGAGTTTTGTGCACGGTGAGAGATAAGGGTTTAATTTCAATTTGTTGCATATGGATTTCCAGTTTTCCCAGCACCATTTGTTGAAGAGGTTTGGGCCAAACGGAGCTTTACCAGGACTTCCCAACCTTAACTGGTCCTTTACTGGACAGTTTTCTAATGAAATGTCATCAGCAATGCTAGTTGAGTTAGGTTTAGATCATCTTATGCATTGTCATTTCTTTCATTTTGAGTAATACAAGTTTCTCCATATGTTGTAAAGTGTAAAATATATTTTTAAATCAATGTCAGCTGAAGCTGATGATCCATAGATGCCAAAGTTCAAAGCTACTCATTTTCACTCATTATGCACAAAATGTGGCCTTTATCCTCACTTTTTACTTTTTCAGGTATCTTATATATATATATAGTATGTTAATGTGAAGTTGATGTTCAGAGTGTTTGCTTTTACTGACTCCTTGAGGTCAATCCCCAGACATTAACATATTAAAGATAAGAGAGTAAAAACAGCAGGAAGTGTTGGTTTATCTGTATTTTTTTAAATTTTATTTTTATAATTTTTAATATGTACAACTCATAGTGCATATATTTAGTATCTTTTTACATACAACTGTTTGTATACAAAGTACATTCATAAAATTCAGGTCTTCAATCATGCATTAAGGAAAATGGTATCCCTCTCATTCAACCACCTTTTTTTTTTCTTTTCTCCCCCTCCCTCCCCTCTTGCTCCCTCCCTTACCCTCCCTTCCCTTGACCATTCTAGTGTTCCTCTAATCCTCCTATGTACCCCCATCCAACAATACTTTGAAATAGCCTCCTTATATCAGAGAAAACATTTGGTACTTGGATTTTTGAGACTGACTAACTTCACTTAGCATTATGTCTTCCAACTTCATCCATTTACCTGCAAATGCCATTAATTTATTTTCTTTTATTGCTGAGTAAAATTCCATTGTGCGTATATACCACATTTTCTTAATCCACTCATTTACTGAGGGACATCTAGGTTGGTTCCACAACCTAGCTATTGTGAATTGAGCAGCTACAAACATTGAGATAGCTGTGTCACTGTAATATGCTGTTTTTAAGTCCTTTGGGAATAGACCCAGGAGTGGGATGGCTGGGTCATAGGGTGGTTCCATCCCCCCCCCCCCCCCCCCCCCCCCCCCCCCCCCCCCCCCCCCCCCCCCCCCCCCCCCCCCCAGTTTTCCAAGAAATCTCCATACTGCTTTCCATAACGGTTGCACCATTTTGCAGTCCCACCAGCAATGTATGAGTGTGCCTTTTTCCCCACATCCTCTCCAACATTTATTGTTGCTTGTGTTCTTGATAGCTGCCATTCTGACTGGAGTGAAGTGAAATCTTAGAGTAGTTTTGATTTGCATTTCTCTAATTGCCAGCGATGTTGAACATTTTTTCATGTATTTGTTGATTAATCGTGTATCTTCTTCTGAGAGGTGTCTTCTCAATTCCTTAGCCCATTTATTGATTGGGTTATTTGTTTTTTAGTGTAAAGTTTTTTGAGTTCTTTATATATTCTAGAGATTAGTGCTCTATCTGATGTGCATGTATTAAATATTTGTTCCCAATTAGTTGGCTCTCTATTCACCTCACTGGTTGTTTCTTTTGCTGAAAAGAAGATTTTTAGTTTAAATCTATCCCATTCATTAATTCTTGGTAGTAATTCTTGCGCTACAGGATTCTTATTAAGGAACTTGGGGCCTAATCCGACATGTTGGAAATTGGAGCTTACTTTTTCTTCTATTAGGCGTATTGTCTCTGGTCTAATTCCTAGGTCCTTGATCCACTTTGAATTGAGTTTTGTGCACGGTGAGAGATAAGGGTTTAATTTCAATTTGTTGCATATGGATTTCCAGTTTTCCCAGCACCATTTGTTGAAGAGGCTATCCTTTCTCCACTGTACATTTTTGGCACCTTTGTCTAATATAAAATAGCTGAAATTATACGTATTAGTCTCTGTATCCTCAATTCTGTACCATTGGTCCACCAGTCTGTTTTGGTGCCAATACCATGCAGTTTTTGTTACTATTGCTCTATAATATAATTTGAAGTCCGGTATGGTGATGCCCCCTGCTTCACTTTTCTTGCTCAGGATTGCTTTGGCTATTCTGGGTTCTTATTTTTCCAGATGAATTTTATGACTGCTATTTCTATTTCTTTGAAGAATGACATTGGGATTTTGATTGGAATTGCATTAAATCTGTATAATGCTTTTGGTAGTATGGACATTTTGACAATATTAATTCTACCTATCCAAGAGCAAGGTAGGTCTTTCCATCTTCTGAGTTCATCTATAATTTCTTTCTTTAGTGTTCTATAATTTTCGTTATAGAGGTCTTTCACCTCTTTCGTTAGGTTGATTCCCAGGTTTTTTTTTTTTTTTTTTTTTTTTTTTTTATGCTATTGTAAATGGGGTATTCTTCATCACTTCCCTTTCAGAGTCTTTGTCGCTGATGTACACAAATGCCTTTGACGTATGTGTATTGATTTTGTATCCTGCAACTTTGCCAAATTCGTTTACTAGTTGTAAAAGTTTTCTGGTAGAGTTTTTTGGGTCTTCTAGGTAGATTATCATGTCATCAGCAAATAGTGCTAATTTGAGCTCTTCTTTTCCTATCTTGATCCCTATAATTTCTTTCGTCTGTCTAATTGCTCTGGCCAGAGTTTCCAGCACTATGTTAAATAGCAGTAGTGAAAGGGGGCATCCCTGTCTTGTTCCAGTTTTTAGAGGGAATGCTTTCAATTTTTCTCCATTTAAGATAATGTTAGCTCGGGGCCTTGCATAAATAGCTTTTATAATGTTAAGATATGTTCCTGATATTCCTAGTTTTTCCAGTGTTTTGAACATAAAGGGGTGTTGTATTTTGTCAAATGCTTTTTCTGCGTCAATTGAGATGATCATATGATTTTTGTCTTTAAGTCTATTGATGTGATGTATTATGTTTATTGATTTCCGAATGTTGAACCAGCCTTGCATCCCTGGAATAAACCCCACTTGATCATGGTGCACTATCTTTTTGATATGTTTTTGTATACGATTTGCCAGGATTTTGTTGAGGATTTTTGCATCTATGTTCATTAAAGATATGGGCCTGAAGTTTTCTTTTTGGATGTGTCTTTGCCTGGCTTTGGAATTAATGTGATATTGGCCTCATAGAAAGAGTCTGGAAAAGCTCCCTCTTTTTCTATTTCTTGAAATAGTTTGAAGAGCATTGGTATTAGTTCTTCTTTGAAAGTCTTATAGAACTCGGCTGTAAACCCATCAGGTCCTGGACTTTTCCTTGTAGGTAGCTTTTTGATGACATCTTCTATTTCTTCACTTGTAATTGATCTGTTTAGATTGTGTATAGCCTCCACATCCAGTTTAGGCAAATCATATGACTCTAGAAATCTGTCAATGCATTCAGTATTTTCTAGTTTATTAGAGTACAAGTTTTCAAAGTAATTTCTAATTATATTCTGTATATCTGAGGTGTTTGTTGTGATATTCCCTTTTTCATCACGAATGTTAGTAATTTGAGTTTTTTCTCTTCTTCTTTTCGTTAGCATCGCTAAGGGTCTGTCAATTTTGTTTATTTTTTCAAAGAACCAACTTTTAGTCTGTCAATTCTTTGAATTGTTTCCTTAGTCTCAATTTCATTAATTTCTGCTCTGATTTTAATTATTTCCTGTCTTCTACTGCTCTTGGTGTTGGTCTGTTCTTTTTCTAATGCTTTGAGGTGTGATGTTAAGTCATTTATTTGTTGGGTTTTTTTCCTCTTAAGGAATGAGCTCAGTGCAATGAATTTTCCTCTTACTACTGCCTTCATAGTGTCCCAGAGATTTCTATATGATGTATCTGTGTTCTTATTTACCTCTAGGAATTTTTTGATCTCCTCTTTGATGTCTTTTTCAACCCCTTGTTCATTCAGTAGCATGTTGTTTAGCTTCCAGTTGATGGAGTAGTTTTTCTTATTCCTTATTTTGTCATTGATTTCCAATTTCATCCCTTTATGGTCTGATAGCATGCAGGGTAGTATCTCTATTTTTTTATATGTGCTGAGAGTTGCCTTGTGACATAATATATGGTCTATTTTGGAGAAGGAGCCATGTGCTGCTGAGAAAAATGTGTATTCGTTTGCTGAGGGATGAAATATTCTATATATGTCCGTTAGGTCTAAATTGTTAATTGTTTTAGGAGGAGCTTTAAATTTCTTTGTTTAGCTTTTGTTTGGATGATCTATCCATTGGTGAGAGAGGTGTGTTGAAGTCCCCTAGAATAACTGTGTTGTGGTCTATTTTACTCTTGAACTTGAGAAGAGTTTGTTTGATGAATGTAGGTGCTCCATTATTTGGGGCATATAGATTTATGATTGTTATATCCTGTTGATGGATGGTTCCCTTAAGTAATAAGAAATATCCATTTTTGTCCCTCTTGATTAGTTTTGGTTTGAAGTCTACCTTATTTGATATGAGAATGGAAACCCCTGCTTGCTTCCGCCGGCCATGTGAGTGATAAGACTTTTCCCAGCCTTTCACTTTCAGTCTATTGATGTCTGTTTCTATGAGGTGTGTTTCTTGGAGACAGCAATTTGTTGGATCGTTTCTTTTAATCCATTCTGATAATCAGTGTCTTTTGATTGGCAAGTTTAGGCCATTAACATTCAGGGTTATTATTGAGATGTGATTTTTATTCCCATCCATTTTTATTTGAATTATGGTCTTTAGCTTGATTTGGTTTCTCTTCTAGTTGGTATTTCCTTTAGTTTAGTATTTCCCTTTGTTGATTTTCGTTATCATCTTTCTCTTCTTCTTCATGAAAAATTTTGCCCAGGATGTTCAGAAGTGCTTGCTTTCGAGTTGTGAAATCTTTTAACTTTTGCTTATCGTGGAAGGTTTTTATTTCATCTTTGAATCTAAAGCTCAATTTTGCTGGATATAAGATTCTTGGTTGACATCCCTTTTCTTTCAGAGCTTGAAATATGCTATTCCAGGATCTTCTTGCTTTTAAGGTCTGGGTTGAGAAATCTGAACATAATCTGATTGGTTTCCCCCATATGTAATCTGCTTCCTTTCTCTTGTGGCTTTTAGTATTCTCTCCTTGCTCAGTGTATTAGGCATTTTCATTATAATGTGTCTTGGTGTGGATCTGTTGAGATTTTGTTTGTTTGGTGTTCAGTATGCCTCTTGAACTTGGTTTTCCCATTCATTCCTCAAGTTTGGAAAATTTTCTGTAATTATTTCGTTAAATAGATTACTCATTCCTTTGGCTTGAAACTCTGCCCCTTCCTCTACGCCGATCACTCTTAAGTTTGGTCTTTTATGCTGTCCCATAATTCTTGGATGTTATGTTCTTGATTTCTAACAAGTTTTGCTGTATAGTCTAAATTCTTCTCTAGGATATATATTTTGTCTTCATTGTCTGAGGTTCTTTCTTCCAAGTGGTCTATTCTGTTGGAGATGCTTTCAATTGAGCTTTTATTTTGGTTTATTGCTTCTTTCATTTCTGGAATTTCTGTTTGAATTCTCTTTAGAGCCTCTATTTCCCTATTGAAGCAATCTTTTACTTCCTGTATTTGTTTTTGGAGTTCTTTGTCAAAATGATCTTTTGCCTCCTGTACTCGCTCCCTCATCTCATTTTTGAGTTCATTCTTAAGTTCCATAAACATTTGGCATATGTAATTTCTAAGTTCCATCTCTGGCATTTGACCAACTGTGCTTGCCATGACATCTACTGATGAGGTATCTTGATTTGTTTGTGTCATTTTCTTCCCTTGTTTTTTTCATGTTGCTTGTGTGTCTATTCTTCCTGCACTGTGGGACCTTGACTATTTCGATTTTACCTTAAAGCCTTATGTTGTTCCTGTAGTACAATATTATCAGATCACCTTATAATTCCTTTACACTTTTAAAACCTAACACTTTCTATTCAGAAAATCCAAGTTTGATCACAATGTACAGATTTGGTTAACCCAGATATTATTTCCAATTTACTCTGTACGCTTCTGATGGGGTTTTATAGCTTCAAGTATTGGATACAGAGGTGTTATGTTTAGGAAGAAGGAAGTGTCTTGAATTGTTCTTTCTTGGAAAGTATGAAAAGAGATTTCTATTGAAGTGGTTTAGTGGAAGTGGTTTAGTATCAGTAGACGAGGGAAGAAAGAGAATGGAGTAGACAATTAAGTGGAAAGACCAATTTATATATAAAGTAAGTTGGAAAAGAAAAAAAATGATAAAAGAGTAGGAATTAGTGTAAGAGAGATGAGAGAGAGAATAAAGAAAATAGAGAGTAAACTATATATAACACCGCTTTGCTACCCAGTTCAATTGCGCCGGTTGTAGAAATCCCAAGTTCTGTGTATAACTTGTTTTTGCCTCTCTTTAGTATGCACTGGCAGGGTGTAAACATGAAAGATGAAGGAGGAAGAAAAGATGCAAGAGTGAGAAGGAAGAAAAGAAGGAAAGAAAAAAGGAGCAGAAGCAAACAAACACACTGACAATTAATGCGGAAGGAAAAATTAAAAAAAGCAGAACAAAACAAAGCCAAAAAAAAGAAAAAGAAAAACAAACAAACAAAAAACCTCCCCGAAATCCAACAAAACAAGCAAACCAACAAAAAAGAAAAAAAGCCGAACCCCAAGTCTCAAACAAAACGGGCCCTGGGAAGCCCCCCTCTTTTTTCCTTTCCAGTTCAAGCCAATTGTTATTGGATCACGTCTAGACAGTCTGCGATCCTGTTAGTGGAATCAAGGCTGCACCTTAGGCCAGTGGCTGAATGGCTCAGTGAAGGAGTGGCCCAGGGGGTTTGTGTGTGTCAGCAGATGAATGGCACCGGGAAGGGGACCCTCCAGAAGGCACCCCCTCCCCACGCCCACCCACAGTTGCAGCTTCTTGTGGCCGCTGCGCTGGCCTCAGACACGCCCTCCCCTGCTGGCCACTCGAGCCTCACCCAAGTGTGCATTGTCTTCAGAGAGCTGGAGGGTCCCTGGATGGCTGCAGCCGTCACTCTCCGTCTCCTCCCCTTTGTCTGGGTCAGCCACTGCACCTTTCAAAGATGGCGGTGCTCTCCTCCCAGTCAACAGCAGCTCCGCAGACTCCTGTGTCCTCGCCGATCGATTTCAAAGCCGTTGAGTGGATGTCTCCTTGCCGAGGTGGTAGCAGGAAGCCACAACTGTAACTGTGGCGCAGATAGCGCTGCTTCGGATTGTGGACCGCTCTGATTCTGCCCCTGCTTGCTGTTCACAGGTCTCTGCGCCGCTCTCTCTGGGGCCCTACTGCTGAGGGTCGCCTCCGGCCGAGTGTGGATTTGAACTGGTGTCGACCCGCGGTCTCCCGTGGTCGCCCAGCACCAATTCTGCCGGCTGTTATCGCTGGTTTTTATCGCCGGTTTCACGCTGGTGTGCCCTGAGTGTGGCTGGGGTTGCAGTCGCATCGCGGTCTCCCCACACTGACTTTGTTTCGCATGGCCTGTGCACCACCCAGGCAGTTTTGCAGAAGCCTAGCGGCTCTAGCCGCTGCAGATAGCTTGTCTCCTTCTCTCCCTGGTAGTGGTAATCAAACCATCCAGGAGATCAGTATTTTCGGCCTATATATATATATGATGAAAGGCAATTTATCTGCTTTGTTGGATTCTTTCCACGGAGCTGCCCTGAAGTGCGGCTTCCTCTAATCCGCCATCTTGGATCTCGGTTTATCTGTATTTTAATTTTCATCACTGAGAGGTACAGAGATTGGAAAGTTGGATTTTGGTTTTATATTTGTTCAAATAAAAAAGAGAAAATAAGTTTAAAATATTAGTTATGAAAGTATTTCAAAAACTACTAAAGCTTCTCACTGACTCTGAACCTTTACCACTGAATAACAGAACAACCCCAAGTAGCGTGGGTTGCTTTTAAGGTACTTTATACTATTTACTTTTAGGAACTCTATTGATATCCTTTATTTGCATTATTATGCCCATTTTTTTTATTTGTTGTTTTTTAGATATACATGACAATAGAGTATATTTATTATGCCCATTTTTAACAAGAAAAACTATTCTATATTTCAGTACATTATGTAGGTCTGTTATTTTAATTACATTGATATTTGTTAATTACACTAGAGAAAGCTGTTTTTAAAATTTTATTTGTAAATTACCACTAAAAACTAAACTCTGTTTAATTACTCATTGGAAGTTAGCATTTAATAATGTACATAGAGGTGGGGAAACCTAAATTTTTGTAGCAATATTTGTTTTGCTACCCAGATTTAGAAATATGCATTGGCTATTGATATTGTATTTTATATGTTATTTTACCAAGACATTAATCTCTACTTTTAAAAATGTGTTTTGGAAATACTTGTTTCACACAATTTATACCCACCAAACTTATCTTTTTATCAGTAAACACTATTGGTTGGATATTTTCAAAAATTCTGGTGGAATTCTAAATATTAACAATTGTGAGGAGGGTAAGATTAAGATATCCTCAAATATGCAAGTTCCCCAAGCATTTATTACTCATGCAAACTTCCTCTGGAGGTGTATCGGAGAATATGTTCTATCAAAATAAATGAACAATCCAAAAGAGAGGAAGGAAAATCATCAAGCAGGTGATCCAACTAGAAGAGAGATGAAAGGACTCCAAGAGTGGCAATAAGAGCAAATGAAAAAAAAAAAAAAAAAAAAAGCAAATTCAAGAGCAGCAAGTACCCCTGTCACATCCACAGGGGACAAAATTCTGCAGAGGGCTGTGGCTGTGGCTCAGTGGTAGAGCCCTTGCCTGGCATGTGTGAGGAGGCAATGGGTTTGATTCTCAGCACTGCATACAAATAAGTAAAAATTAAAGGTCTATCAACAACTAAAACAGAACAAAACAAAAGTCTGCAGAGCCACTCTCCAAGAAATGATGCTGGTGACAGATAGCCTGATAGATAAGGACATTTTAAGAGAAGATCTATATATCTGGAGGGAAATTTGGGGATCAAGTAGAGAAAAACAAAAGTTATTTTGATATGTTTTTAGAACTCTCCAAAATTATCAATTCCAAGAGAAACATACTTACATAAAATAAGATACATAAACAGGGGCTGGGGTTGTGGCTTAGCGGTACAGCACTCGCCTAGCAAGTGCCCGAACCGGGTTCGATCCTCAGCACCACATAAGAATAAAGGCATTGTGTACAACTAAAAACAAAATAAATATATATATAATTTTAAAAAAAAGATATATAACCATAGTACACAATATGACCTAGCTATGAGTAAAATTTATGTAAAAATATTTAATGTGAACAAAGAAGATTGAGCTAACCAAATATTATTACCCAAATATGTTAGAATTGGCCAGGAAAGCATATTTTCCAGATTTTGAGTCATTGGTGGGGGTTCATTTGGGCATTTTTGAGACATATTATAGAAGACATTAAAAAAAAAAAACCTATATTGAGAAGCATTAGGTAAAATACAGTTTGTAGTCGCTTCCAACCAGTGAGCTTTCACAGCTGCATAGTGGCTGTCTGTTGAGTAAGACTTTACACCAATCTCTTCCTTCAGTTATCTGTAATTCATATACAGCCTGCTGCCAAATTAAAAGGATGCCAAGTGACATTAGTTACAAAATGCAAAAGAAAATTTGTCTCTTTTTTCCAAGCTGGCAGGCTTCATTACCTGAAAGAAAGAAATTAAGCAAGATTGTGCCAGAACAAAAACTTTGTTTATTTTTCAGCTTTTTGGGGACTGGTCAATTACAAGACTACCCTTCCTCCCAATTTTTTTTAAATATAAAAAGCTACCTCAGAATTACTAATTTTCCATATTTGGGTCTGTATTCAATTGAATTTTACCACAACCCTCTCAGTTCTTTTGCTCTTACTAAAAAAAAAAAAAAAAAAAAAAAAAAAAGACCCTGTTGAACAGGAATATTTATTGAGATTATTTTTCACTATCAGTAAGAGGCTTCCCTTCAGTGTTTTTCCCACACTAAAGAAAACACAGAATCCTTAGGTGGGATGTAGCTCAGCAGTAAAGTGCTTGCCTCACCTGTGTGAAGCCCTGGGTTTGATCCCAATTACAAAACAAAACAACAATAACAACAACAACAACAACAAATCAACACAGAATCCCAAAAGAATTCAATAAGAAGAATTAAGAATAAAAACTTGCAAATTATACATTAATCACATGTAATGAAATTGTAGGAATCTAATATAATATAGGCCAGACCATTTGCCACATAAGGGGTTACTCCTCAAAAGGCAGTTCAGAGGACAGGGTCTGTGAGCAATCCCCATAACATGAATAGCCAGGACCTTCAAAATTATAGATTAGGACCCCACCATTGCATTCTCCAGTCTACTCCTCCAGTCCCCTTCCTCTTAATCAGTGGCCAAACTGCTCTTGACACCCATTCTGAATTCTACCAGTCACCTTTTAACTAATACTCCTTACCCAGAATAGGATCATTTGCAAAGGTCTTTAATAACAGTACTTTTAAATAGTGAAGGATGGTGATATGAAAAAGAAATGTGCTCTTCCTAACTCAGAACTTCATTTTCACTGATGTCATTAGCACCCCTCTTACCACCAAAGCTTTTGCCCTATAGTCTTATTTATTGGTTGCTGACTGTCAGAGGTACCAGGGATTCAATACTTTTAGTGTTAGAACTGACTGCTAGATGGCATGATCAAGAATAAAAGTTTATACACAGTTGGGATAGTAGACATTCTTTATTCAGAGGTGTCAACAGTCCCCCAGCCTCCAGCTCCAGCTTCATTTTGGCCCAGCCAGTTCCATTTAGCCCCCTGAGCCATTTCTATGTAGCTTTTTTAAATATGCAGGCTAGACAAAGAAGGCACACTACCAACAGGTTACATCCGCAGGCGCATGCTCACAAACAAATGTTTATGACCCTAAGTACATAGGATGAATCAGGGTGTTTATGACCTTGACTACACGCTGAAAGCATAGCCTGCTGGAAGCCTCCACGAGGAAGCTATAGCCATTTTGGGCCTCCCCAATGATCCTCAACATGAATGAAAATAATTGAACAAATTGTTATTGCCCACAAGCCCACTTACTAGGAGTGCTATTCTTTCATTAGTGATTACTACAACTTAGTTTCTAAGGTATTTCCAAACATCTATTTCAATATTTTTGCAGGAAATAAGGCCAGCTGCAGTTAAGGAAAATTTATGAGTGTTTCCCCTTTGGTTTACTTCACTGCTTATTAGCACTCTGGGGTGGTAATTATGAGAATGCTAGTTAAAAATAAATAAATAAATAAAATAAAATAAAAAACAAGAGCAGAACCCAAAAAGAAATATCCTGTATCCTCTGAGTGAGGTTCCAAGGGATTTACCCTCAGAATATGTTAGGCCATCCTCTTCTGAAAGGAGCAGAAAACCTGGCCCAAACTGGTCTCAACATTGAGGATTTATTGCCTCACAGCATAAGAATCCTGAGATAGGGCAGATTCAATGCCTCAGGATGTCTTTGCTTCTTTATGATCCCCTTGGCCTTGCCATCCTATGAGCACTAGCTTTATCCTCAGGCTGGTAATAAGAGGCTGCAGCAATCCTAAGCATGTCATTTTCAGACACAACAAGGTTCCCAGAGAAAGTGGGTTGTTCTGTATTTAAGCATGTCTTTTTCATGTAACCCCTACAGGTTCCTCTGGGTGAGTGAGGGACCAAGACTACATCATAGGAGTAGTCCTAAACAGAAAGCAGAACAGGACTGCCATGGTAATTTGGTGACCCTTGCAGTTTTTTTGGAAGAATCAGATTATCCAGATAAAATTGGGGTCAACAAAAGCAATAGTTTTCCAGTAGGCAATAAAGAACATAAGCTGTACCCTTCTAGGACGATCAAGAGGAGACTTTTGAATGGCAAGAAATGTTCTTGCCTTGTTCCAAGTATATGTGTGTGAGTCCAAGTAATAAAGCAACCTTTCAAATATTTGAAGTAAAAATGAATTAGATGACACGAAAGCACTGAGGTTACAGAGCTTTCTCTACAGAAAAGAAAAAAAAAAAAAAAAAGAGTAAAAATTTTACAGTTTGACTCCCTGAACCCACTTACAGATCCTTTTGATGTTAATATAGCATCAATTTAAAAACCTTGCTTTGGAGAAAACAATAAATATGCAGAAATAATGTCAAAGCTTGAAAATGGGCCCTATTAAAAGAGCTTCTCCATTCACCTGAATGGGGTTCATAAAATTGGCTCTGACCACACAATCAGGCGTGAGCCATTACATCTTTTTGTACAAGTCCAAGTAAATCTCACATAAAGCCAGCCCGGAGCCTCTGAGACTGCTTCCTGTTCTCAGTGGTTTTAAGACCGGAAGCCATCATTTCTCGCCTACATTAAAAAGTCTTGTTATTTCAAGAGTAAAAGAAGGTACACGTTGGAGATCTGATGGTGTAGGACTGCCACACATTTCCTCCATTAGCAGTGCTTTGTTTAGTTAGAAAATGTAGGTTCACAGTTTCATCTTCTGGTCCCAATTTGGCCATAAAAGATTAAAGAAACCAAAACCAGATTCTTTTCACATTAAAAATGATGAAGGCCTCATGGAATTTGGTACATGAATGTTTGCAGTTAGCACTGTAAGTCTTCAAAACACTACTGAGGCAAACCAGAATTGGCCAGAAAAGCATATTTTCCAGATTTTGAGTCATTGGTGGGGGTCCATTTGGGCATTTTTGAGACATATTATAGAAGATATTCAAAGAAAAAAAACCTATATTAAGAAGCATTAGGTAAATTACAGTTTGGAATGGCTTCGAACCAGTGAGCTTTCACAGCTGCATAGTGGCTATCTGTTGAGAAAGACTTTACACCAATCTCTTCCTTCAGTTATCTGTAATTCATATACAGCCTGCTGCCAAATTAAAAGGATGCCAAGTGACATTAGTTACAAAATGCAAAAGAAAATTTGTCTCTTTTTTCCAAGCTGGCACCCATTCTGAATGCTGTCAGTCACCTTTTAACTAATACTGCTTACCCAGAATAGGATCATTTGCCCCAAATGGCTATAGCTAGGCTTTCTCGTAGAGGCTTCCAGCAGGCTATGCTTTCAGCGTGTAGTCAAGGTCATAAACGCCCTGATTCATCCTATGTACTTAGGGTCATAAACATTTGTTTGTGAGCATGCGCCTGCGGATGTAACCTGTTGGTAGTGTGCCTTCTTTGTCTGGCCTGCATATTAAAAAAAGCTACATAGAAATGGCTCAGGGGGCTAAATGGAACTGGCTGGGCCAAAATGAAGCTGGAGCTGGAGGCTGGGGGACTGTTGACACCTCTGAATAAAGAATGTCTACTATCCCAACTGCATCTCATATCTTCATCTACCTGCCAAGATCCCGAATCTGTTTCCTGGGTCTGAGCCTCCACCTGACAGGAATTTAAAGGAAAAAAAGTGACAGTTCATAAATAAAGCCATGCAGAAGTCATAGAAATAAGAATAAAGTGGCAGGTATAAATTGAAAAAGAAAAGTAAATACAACAACACAAAAATATAGTTCTCCCCAACCAAGAGACCCTAATATAGTTTGCTTAAGAGATTTCAGTTCTAAGTAAATCGTATTCTAAATGATTTTAAATGGCCAATAGATGTGGCCAAAAAACTTTATCAGCAGCTGTATATTGTCTGTGTGCATTGAAGCCCACAATTCATACTCCTTTAATAAGGCTCCCACACATTGTGGGGGTATCTACAGAGTGCGAGCTATCTCTACTCACATTGATAATAAGGTTTGTATATGAACTTAACATGAGCCCAACACTCAGAGGTAGTGACCAACTGCCTTGGACTTTAGCTAGTTGCTAAAACAACATAACATAACCCATTAGATATAAGGGACAGTGATCCACGCACTCCTCGTGTCTTCCTGGAGCATCTGGGAGGATGTCATTCTGTTTTCTTTCAAACAGACAAAATTGACTCCTCAGATGGAATTGATAGAAAGTGAAAGACTAAGTCTAATGTGGTAAGAAGCTGTTAAAAGATTAGTATTGGCTTTTGGTGGAAAAACAATTAGGCTGAATTACAAACACATCTGCCATACACTCAGTAAACTATTAGAGAAGCCAGATTTTCCTCACATTTACTTCTTGGATCTTTTTCAATTTTCAAACAGAATATAGTGCTCTAGTTATTTGCTTACATGCATTTGCTTTAAATAAACTCAGAACAAAACTTAGAAAGTCTGACATTATTTCCTATCAAACCTTTCTTTCCTAACCACTTACTTAGCAAGAAGTAAAAATAACACCCTGTAGTTCTGTAATGCTTTATACTTTTCAATATTCTCATATGGGCATTAATCTACTGAAGAACATGAATTAATTCACTTGCATTAATTCATTTGATAAAGAACAACAAACTCGGGCTGGGGTTGTAGCTCAGTGGTAGAGTGCTTGCCTAGCACACGTGAAGCCCTGGGTTCGATCTTCAGCACCACATAAAGATAAATAAATAAAACAAAGGTATTGTGTCCTCTACAGCTACAAAAATTATTTTTAAAAAATAGAACAACAAACTTAACCAGCTTCCTCCAGCTTTGCATAGAACAAAATTCTACAAGGACTAAAGGGTGTGCATCCATGTCTGCTGCTCATTCATGCAATAAATGTTCATCGTCTTCTGTATGCCAGACCCTGTTCTAAATTCTGAGAAGACAGCAGTGGAAAAAAGAAACAAATTCCTGTCCTCATGTGGTTTACATCCTCAAGAATACAATTGTGTGACATATTTCCATTTACGTATGGATCCATCAATACTGCATAGTTTAGTTTTTGCGTGCTGCATTAAAGATGGAAGAGGGCTAAAATAAATATTTAAAATAGCAAGACCCTGAAACTAAAAATTCCAGCTAGGCGACTGCTTTACCAAGTGGGAAGTTCTCCAAATCACGATGGAAGAAACAACAAAGGAGTAACCCATGCTCATTTGAATTATTCTCAAGGAATAGTGAAGGTTTTTTTTTTTTTTAATTAATATCACAGTTTTTCTTAATCCCATCATCACAAAGTCATTATGTGTTGAGCATATTACATTTGTTTTTACTTGATTACTTGCTCACATCAACTCTCAGAACCTAGTAAAATTCTCTGAATTTTCCCAATTACACACACACACACACACACACACACACACACACACACGTGAGTAATGAGTCCAGAGTTGCAAGTTTTGTTCTCTATGACTCCAAACCCAGATACTTCCATTGAATCTTGTTGTTTCTGAGGACCACCACTCACATGAACTTAAACATTGAAGAAATAACCAAAAGAACTAACTCCTTTTCTACTGAACTTACAAACATGTTTCCTGTGTGCTCCCTGTGACATTTATCACCCCAATTTTATATTAGGTTTATTGGCATTCATATCTTATACCCTCCCCTGGACAGGAAGGACTCATTCTGGTATATACATCAGGACCTATGCCAAGCTTAGCACAAAAGAATCATCCACCCTGGTTTGTTGAATGAATATGTGACTGTGTTTGCTTGTTTATTAGATAGAACAGTGGGTTCTACCAAACATTGCCTCCCATCAAAGAGGAGCTGAAATGGCCCAAGTAATATAAGATGGCAAGAGGAAAATCTTTAGTGGGCCAGGTTTTATATGAGGACAGATAAATCATTACAATAAATTATCAATAATTTATTAATAATATAATTTATCATTAATATTGTTATTTAATAATTCATTGTTATTAATGAATTTTGTTGATAATTTATTAATGATCTTATTTGTTAATAATATTTAATTTATTATTATTCTTCTTCTTTTATAGTACTGGGGATTGAACCTAGAGGCCCTCTACCTCTTGAGCTATATCACTAGCCCTTTTTTATTTTTCATTTTGAGACAGGGTCTTGCTAAGTTGCCAAGCCTGACCCCAAACTTGTGAATATCCTGCCTCAGCCTCCCAAGTCACTGGGATTATAGATGTGCACCACCAAACCTAGCTAACAGTATCATTATTGAGCACCTGTTGTATATCAGGCACAGTTTTAGGTGTTTTACATATATTGCGTGGTGGAAGGTCGATATGGAGGTTTGGCACGCATAGTGATTAAGCACATAGACTCGAGCTATACTGCCTTGGTTTTGTGATCATCTCTGCCACCGGCTAATGGAGTGATCTTGGGCAAGAATTTAACCTTCCGGTGCTTCTGCTCCTTTATCTCATAAGTTTTTTGTGAGGTTTAAGTAGATATAATAGGCTTAAAATAGTGTTGGGCAGATAACAAGCACTTGATAAATGTTATGTATTACCATTATTTCAAAAAAATTAAAGACGAGAAACCAGAGGGCCAAAGAGGCAAGCTGCTTGAGGTTTCAAAGTTGGTAAGGACCAATCTCCTCAGAGAGACCTAGGCCTGACCTCCCCTCACCAGAAGTTTATCATGTCCAGTCAACCCTGCATACCCCAGAATTAGCTGCTTCTAGAATATTTTCTCCATACCTTGTTGAAATAAGTTTAATTTGGGTAACAAAAATGAAGTAGGTGGCAGAGCACCCACTAGTTAGTTCTAAGCCTATCTACTCGCTGCTTTGGAAATAGGAAAATAGGGCTCTGAAAACTTTGGACATGGGATGCTCCCTTTATCAGGCAAAGACAAGGTCACAATAGTAGGCAGGCCAGGGTAGGGCTAAGGTCCATTCCTGTGCAACCAAGACAGGGTCAAGGGCACCAGCGGCTGGAAAACATCAGAGACAAAGAGGCTGGCTTTGAATCTCAGTGGGGCATTTGCTTTTCCTTAAATTACCAGACATCCTTCCTTGTTCACAGGGGCAAGGACAGTGACAGGGAGGCGCCTCAGAGCTGCATCACTCCTAATGCTTCTGTCTCCTTCTGTGTGCACAGTTCATTGAGAATCATGTGTCAAAGGGCCTATGTTAATGGGCCACAGTCAAGGCTGAGGGAGAGAGGAAGAGAAATAAGAGTCCTCTTTGGGAGAAAAATGTGTTCCTATGCAGGTCAATTTAAATTAGTAATCTCAAAAAAAATCCCTCCACATGGCAAAATTCTATCAAAGTCATTCTATAGTTTCCATTTCCCTAGGTTTGCTTTAATGACTAAAACATTTACTGGATCTGTTAGAATCCTGGTTAGTTAGCATTAAGGTCTTTACTTTTTCAGTCTGACCCTGCTATATATATAAGGAAGCCTTTCTGAATATATTTTAGTTTAAATGACTTTCTTTTGAGGCTCAGTGTTGGGGTCTCCCCCACCCCCCCTGCATGGTCCCCTCCAGAAGGGGTCTCAGAACATGCTTTTCCTTGTGTGTAGCTGGCTCTGATGTTGCTGATAGAAATGATCATCATCTGGGGGCTGTCAGAACCACTTCACACTGGAGCAGCCAGAAGAGCCATCTTTTGACCTCCTGGACAGGTCACTGAAAATTGTAGGTCAAAGTTCTATCTTTACATACAGTCTGGCCATCGTCCATTTGTACATTCTGTCTTTCGTCCTCACAGTGAAGGTGCCTGAGAGCACTGAAGGCTCAGGGCCTATCCAGCTCCTCAGCCTGTAGGCCCTTTTCCATTTCTCCTGAAAGCTGGAATGCTAGATAAGCTCTGGCTTTAGTTACAAAACCCAAGAGGTCCTAGAAAGCCAAGTGTGCCTGCCAAGAAGCTCTGACCTGCAGTATCCATCACGGACCTGGTTACAACTGCAATCCTTGCAGTTTGAGAAAGGAATTCTGCTAAGGGGCCAAAGAGAATAATCTGGAGCCAGATGGGTTCTATTTATTGGTATACAAGACCAATGATAAGCAAAGAATTGTGAAATCTTCTCAGTCATCATTTAAAAAATGCAAAAATATTTACCATCTTTCCAATGATAGAAACATACACAAAAGTTTAAGACCACTGTCCTCTGTCTGTGAGTTCAACTACCACCCCAGGGAGACCCTTGAACTCTTGAGAGGACTGGGTTCAGCTAACAATCCTTTGTGGATATGAGGTGACAGGATGTGCTGAAACCTCCTCAAGAGCCATTTCTCCCAACAGCCAGGAGTCAGGGAACAGCAGAGCTGTGCGAGGCAACCTTGGCAAAGGCAGGGAAGTCACTGATGCCAAGTTCAAGAGGAGGTCAAGAGCTATGCAGTGAACACCACCCCATTATAATCTATTTGTGGAAAGCATAATGTGTATTTTTATGAAAGGACAATTATACACGAAGGAGAACTGAGCTGGCAGCCTGGTGTACAAGGAATCTGTATAACAGACAAATAAAGTAAGTGTAAGAGGAATATTTCACCCTCCCACAAAAATTGACTTGAAGGAAAATGTGCTGAAATGACAGACAAAAAGCAACTAAATGTGGCATTTGCTTAGGTCAAAGTGCTCAAGATGACAGAAAAGTCACACAGCTTTTAAAAATGAACCATCCCTGAAAAAGAGGACCCTGCTCAGGCGATTCATTTACTATCCAGTCAACCACAAACTTAACCCAGTAAGGCGTGAAATTGTGTCTGGAGGTAAACTGTGGTCAACCCCATGAAGACAATTCATCACTTTCTAGGGTGGCTATAAAAAATTAAAAATAGGAAAGACACTCCATGAAAGACTAGATATGTCATGGGATGCTCAGACAAGTCAGACTATGAAAATAGCACAGTTCAACTTTCTGTTTACAGGATAAAGGTCAAAATGAGGAATATTTTAAGGACCTCCAGAAACAAATTTGTTAAGAGAATCTTTTCCCTGATGTTTTCTGATTCTGGCATTATGCAGTGAGGAGTTAGCTGGCCAAATGACTAAAGCATCATGAGGTTATGTTTCCATGCTTTCTAGGGAAAAATTATTAATATGCCCAAGCATCAAATCACCTCTGCCTTCTGACAGTATCTAATCCTGAACAAAACCATGATTCCTTAACCTGTAGCCAAAATCACGTAACATAAATCCAGATCCTGTAACAAATCTTTTTGAAAACTTTCTGAGACACCCCACAATTCCACATGGAGTGAGACAGCCCTCACTGCAAGAAATTGATAAATCCAATTTTTCTTCCACTCACAGGTATATTCCTGGTAGTCTTTGACCAGAGGTCACTGACAACAGAAGTGTCAGTACATTCTTGGAGTTCAAATCAGGGCAGCTCTCTACAGCCAAAGACATACATATGAACACAAAAATCTACTTAGTGGGGAAATTCAATCTCTTTTAAAACCCACTCCTCACCATTCTTTAAAACAGGGTTAGAAGTCATTGATCAGAGCACATCTGTAACCTCATTTCCTGTCTCTGCCTCTAAGGAGAATCCAGGCCATTCTTCTGCTCTCCCTGCCCCACATTTCCAAGTAGAAAAGTTGCAGAGGGACTTTAACTCCTGGCCATTGATTATGCAAAATTTAGAGAATGGAAGAGCCAATAGCAATTAAAGGTGCAATAAGGCCAGGAGTGGTGACGCATGCCTGTAATCCCAGCGGCTCAGGAGGCAGAGGCAGGAGGATCAAAGATGAGTGCAGACCAAACTTATATCAGGTTAACTCAAGAAACACGGCAGAAGTATTTGGGAAGGGATAGGTCCCTTATAATGCTCTGTAAAGGCCAGGTGGATATGGCTAGAATAAGAGGCCAGATTACAATTATTTGATAAAAACCAAGTGTGCTAAATGAGTCCCTGTCCTCAAAGAATCCACATTCCGTAGAGGAGATGGACCTGATAAATTTTTTAAAAAAACAGCAGTTTGATGTTGTAGGCCATTCATCTTCTCTCTTCTCTGAAAAATTCCATAGAGGATAAAAACACAAGAAGGCAGGGATGAAATGAGGAGAGTGGCCAGGACAAGGACAAACACTAGGCACTCCTGAGCCATCTTTTAGGTGTGATTTATATGAAGCTTAGCTGTCACATGACAATGTCACTAAGGAGGTAGACTTTGTAAAAATAATAATAATACTACTAACTGGCCCAAAACACTGGAAATTTCATTTTAAAAATTGAAATCTTTCCCACTAAAATACTGGGTTGTTTTGTTTTTCTTTTTGTAAGAAGATGGTGAACAGGAGAGAGGGTTGAGGGGTATCTTGTGCTTTCAGAAAGCTTCTTCACAATTTTTCCTCTGGTTTTTCACATACAATATTTCTACCACTGCCATTGCTTCAAAGTCTCTCTTCCCTGACTCCCAGCTCCTCTCAGGAAGTTGGGCCCTCTGAACCCAACCTTGCAGACTTTCCCATTCTCTATTTCTCCTAGTTCAATTATTTATTATTGATTGCACTATTGCACTTTTTTTTTTTTTTTTTTTTTTTTTTTGTACTGGAGATTATTCCCAGGGGTGTTTAATCACTAAGCCACATCCCCAGCACTTTTTGTGTATTTTATTTAGAGACAGGGTTTCACTTAGTTTTTTAGGGCCTCGCTAAATTGTTGAGGCTGGCTTTGAACTTGCAAATCCTCCTGCCTCAGCCTCCTGAGCCGCTGGGATTATAGGCAAGCACCACCACACCCAGCTGTACCCATCTTCATACTTAGACAATAGAGTTTGGCCAAAAGCAGCCTCCCTGTATTGTGAACCATACCCTAGCTTGATATATAAACAAATTATAACCTAACCTAAGAGTATTACTAAGAAAATAGGTCTTAACCAATCACACCAATCAAACTTCAGCCAGTCACCGGCTGCCATCTGATCAGACTGAGCCCATTTAAGGCAAAGGCCAACTGAAGCCAATAAGGGTGTTTTTGCATGTTACTTCCTTTTCTCTGGCTACAAATATAACCTGTATAAGAGGAAGAGTTGGGTGGCGGATTCTAAAATACCCCATTTTAGAACCTTTTAAAAACTTTGTTGAATTTAACTGGTCTCAGTTTTTCTTTTAGCATTTTATTTGCCAGTTCAGCCCATATTCAGGATGATACTAACTAATGTTGTCTATGGGCATGGAATTAAGTCCTTTATGTTTGTTATTCCTACTATTTTTCATAAGAATTCTGGTAGGTAGACATTGGTGTTGAACAATTTAAAGTTAGAAATCTGAGACTTGGCGAGGCTTGGCACTATGCCCAGAACACAGCTAGTAATTAATGAAATTAGAACCTGAATTTGCTTCCTTGGATTTCAGGCTTTTCACTGTTGTGCTATGAAGAACAAACTGAATTTCATGCAAAACCTTTCAGTCAGGTCTTTGCGTCATCAGCCCTATCTTGTATCATCTCCCTAAACTCCAGCTCAACAGGACCTCTCAGATTCTCTTCATATGACCCTAGAACTTTGCTTCTTCTATTGTCTTCTCCTCCCTCAAGTAGTACCCTATTCTACTTACCCATCTTTGAAGGTCCAACTCAGAAGTCTCCTCTGTCCTAAAGCCATCTCTGTTTCCTCCACCCCTACATTGGATGTGATCTTGCTTCTTTCACCCATTTAGTTGGAACTTTTCATATAACACATTATAGACTGCCTCAAATAACAACAATTCTGATGCACATCTTTCACTTTAACCTTCCTTCACAACTAAGCATAATAATAGCAAACGTATATAACACTTACTAGGTGTCTGGGAATAGTCTAAGCAGTTAACATATATTAAGGAATTGAATCCTTACAATAACTCTACAAGATGTGACTGTGCACACCCATGGTCTCTGTTTTGAAGGTGATGGAACCAAAGCATAGACAGGATGGCGTCATAAAACCAACAACTAGCCATGACAGAGCTCACACCCAGGCAATCTAGCACCGGTGCCCCTGGGATGAGTCTTTAGTCCAGACTGGCAAAATATAGTGAGATTTCAATGTTTTCTAAGTCAAGGGATGAATTAATACACTACTGAATGAAGGGAAGCCACTCAAGTCTGTGTAAAATTAACCAAGCCACTAGTACTTGATTTATTAGAATCCAATAGTCCGAAATTCAAGACATTAGAAGAAAATAATGTATTCAGCATTTACTTTTTTCATTCATTCCACAAATATTTTCTGAAGACTCTGTGCCAAGGCCAGGGCTAGAAGGCAGATGACTTTGTGCCCTCTAAAGTTCACAATTATCCAGTGAGAGGAGATTGTATGTATCTATTGTATGCTCCTAGGTTGTGTTAAAAAATGAGCTATCTGAGACTACAACTACACTTGGCTTCCTTCCTGTTATGAACCATGGACTGAAGAAGCAGTGGTTCTTACCTCCTTGTTTGACATCATCTAGAGACAATTTGGAGTCACAACTGGAGTATGGGTAATACGCATCTGGCGCTTAGAATCTAGGAACGCTACTAACCATCCTGTAATGCACAGCCCTCGTGACAAAGAGTTATATGGCCCAAAATATCAACAGAGATGAGATTGAGAAGCTCTGTAGGAAAAATGTAAACAAAAATCCCCATACCAAAAATCAAAGATGAATAAAAAGTTCCTGTTGAGGGGGTAGCCCTCAGACTCCTTGGGGAGAAGGGTTATGTAAAATCAAGAAAAACAAATTAAACCACAGCAGTGAATAATAAACAAAGCATGCACAGCAAAATAAAATCAACTTAAAATATTTCTTAAATCTGAAGTAGCATTTAGCAAATTAATCTAATTACTGGGAGTTTTGCAAATGCTGTCAGTGGTACTGGTGTGCTGGCAGGAGGAAGATTCAATTTCCAGCCTCCCCCAGAAATTCACTTAGGAAACTCTATTAGTTAACTATCCTTGCGTGATATAGGGTTGAGTCTCTGAAAGGAGCAACTGTTTCATCTAAGACAAAACATGACATCGAAACCTGAAGTGGACAGAGTGCATAGCTCAGAAGACTCACTCTATTTTAGAGGTTAAATAGGAGCCCAGAAACCACATCCTGAAGATCAGCCCTCTACAGAGCAGGGTGGGCTGACTCCCCTTTTCCTGGCTATGTGGAAAAGTTGGGCCTTCAAGGAAGCTCTAAAGAGCAGTCCCAAGGGATTCTGTCAGGGGAATCCCCTCACTCTGCTTCTTTTCCTAAAGTACTCCTACTCCATCCTAAATGCTAGCTGGAAAGAAAATGAATCATGGAATTTTATTTAAGCAATTTAAAAATAGCATTTTATTGATTTATGATACCCTAATTTTTGTTGAAAAGTTATCTATTTGTTCTACTGCTGCTCTCTGAAGAAGATCTAGTCTGAAGTGTGTTTTTTTATATATTTATATTTCTCAGCTTTCTTCATCGCACAATGTGAGATGTGTAATGACGAAAGCCATGTCAGACTTATTTATCATCGGCATCTAGAATCCTACCTGACATATCTATATTCAATGCATATTTTAAAATAATTTTAAATGAATTGTGTATCATGATGACAGTGCAATGCATAACACAAAGTCGCCACTAAAACAGAGCGAATGAACAGAGTCATTGTTTCCGGACGAGATCCAATACCGTCATTTCTGAGTTCACAGCACCATTCAGATGGTTTGCACAGAGCCCTAGCTTAAATTAAATTTCACCAGTACATAAACATTTTCTTAACTACTTTAATAGTGTTGATGAATTCTACTTATATACCCAGATAGTAACATCTGAAAACAAGACATTAGCAGGGGGTAAGAATCTTTTTAGGTTATTTATTACATTAAAGATGAACCAAGCCAAAATGTGTTCTTTTGGAATTAGCTAAAGATAAATTTACCTCATAGTGTAATCTCCAAAAAATAGAGATTTATTAAACACAGAGATTAAAAGAGATTTCAGGTGATTTTAAGCCAATAAAGATGGTTCACGTTCTCAGAAAACATCAGACTTAATGACTGTCAGAGACAGACTTACAGATAAGTGAAATTTCTTCTCCTTGCCAAAGGGGAGGAAGATCTTATTTTTTAAAATAAATCAATTTTGCAGTTGACTCTCAGATACTATTTCAGCCTCAGCATATTCATATTAAAGCACAGCAGTGGTCCCGGCTGTCTACAAATGGTACAGAATCAAGTCTTACCCAGGTGATTGTTTTGATGACTTTTAGATTTTCTCTATTTGACTTTATAACATGAGGCAAATCTTTGAAGCTCAAATGTTTATCAATCTTTAGTTATTTAATGGAAGGGTAAGAATAGACCGTACATTAGGTACTGTTGTGCCAATATCCAATGAAGACTGTAGAGAACTTTTCTTTTTTAAAACTGACCCTTTCTTTCTGAGTCAGATTTTAAAATGTGGTTTAATTCCCCAAAACAGCAACAATTTCCCAACACGTGCATGTATGGGTAGACTGGAGTCCCTACTACATGTTCTTTGGGTAATCCACACCCTGGAACTGCTCTAATAATGGGAAGATCTAGGAATTGGCTATCATAGTATGTTGAAAAATCCATCTGGGACCAAGTTTTCTTAAAACCTGAAATACAGTTTTGACTTTCTTCATATGTTTACTCAACACATATTTATTGCACACCTATTATGTGCTTAGTTGCTTGGGAGAGGATGGTGAATAACAGAGTGAACATCAAGAAGATCAAGCAGGCAGGGGTAGGGATGCATGCCTGTCATCCCAGCAATTTGGGAGACTGAGGAGGGAGGATCACAAGTGCAAGGCCAGCCCCAGCAACTTAAACCCTGTCTCAAAATAAAAGATAAAAAAAGTTCTGAAGATGTAGCTCAGTGGTAAAGGGCCTCTGAGTTAGAAAAAAAAAAAAAAAGTCACGCAGTTTGCAATCAGTGGGAGAATAGAACTTGGGAGAATAGAACTTGGGAGCATGCATGAGGCTAATGATTTTCTAGGACCTAGGAACAAGGAGATATAGAAATTTATGACTATGAGCACATTTCCAGTATAGTGGACACCATGTGAGGCTGACAAGCTCTCCTAAAGAGAATTGTTCTAGCACTAAGAAAATCATCAAGCTACTGTTATTGATATTTATTTCTTTTAAGTACCTATTTATTTATTTATTTTGTGGTGCTAGGGATTGAAATAAGATGCACTTTTCCACTGAACTATATCCCAGCATTTTTTTATTTTGAGACACGTTCTCACCAAGTTGCCCAGGGTAGACTTGAACTTGTGATCCTTCTGTCCCCTCCCACCTCTGGTGCAGCTGGGATTACAGGTGTGTGCTATGAAAGTGCTGGCAACTATTGGATGCATAGTTGCTCTTGTAAAAAGGCGTTGCAGGAGGGCTATAGAAGCCATCTCATAGCTCATCCTTTACTAACCTAATGAGGTGGACACTTTCTTACCCACATAATAGATTTGGCCACACAGACTTGGACAAGCTAACTTGTTCAAGTTCACAGGAATAATAAATCATGGAGCCAGGGTATCAACCTAAGTCTTACAGACAGCAGAATATTGTGTTGGTAAAGGTCAAAATATGTGACTAAGTATCCAGAATTTTTCAACAATTATTTATCCAGTATCTACCATGGGCCAGGAACTGCATTAAAATCATAGAGCCAAAGGGACCCTAAACACTTTCTGGGCCAATCCTCATATTTTAAGTATGAGAAAACTTAGGCTTGCATAAGTTAAAGGACTTAATAAAGTGCCTTGACTATCTTTGTCAACTCTGAATGGGAGAGAAAATCTAAAAGAAGCAGAGAAAATGACAGACCTATGGATTTTTATTTTAAAACATTTTTAAACATTTTTAAAAACATTTTTATTTTAAAACATTTTATTTAAAACATGTAAATATTCCCTCCAAATACCTTTCTTCCTTTCAGTTAGTCACTCAGTAGAGGGAAGTTTCAATCAAGAAAATAATTAAATGGCATTAACTTTTTCCCCCTTTTAAAAAAAAAAGAATGCCTTCATGGAGAAAATTGTGGTTTAAGTGACTTTGTGTGTTCACATTTTCTCAATATGTGCTGAGGTTACCTTCCTGGAATTATCCTCCAATGTGCTTGTTAACAACTTTCTTTAGACTAATTGGAGACTGGTATAACTAAAATGGCAACTGAAAGAAGCAAGTATCCCCCAACAAAGGGCCCTTGTCTCTTTCACTGGGATCGGGAAGACTTTAAACCATCCCTATGTTGGCCCACCAAAAACTGAACGTGCAATTGCAGCGGCACCAGATGAGGTGCATTTGCTGAATTAACATCTGTGTATGGTTATCAGGGTTTTTTTTTCCATCTGGAATATTCATTTCTAAAGTTTGGCCCATGCATCCGGCTTATTTTTCAGAAGGTACATGAGATTCCAAATACTTTGAGCAACCCATGGCAGGCATCAACCTGGCTTAATTCTTGGAAATCACGTACAAGAGAAAAACCTCTATGAGCTAAGTCACACCCACACAATTTGGGCAAATTGCACTGGGGAAGGAGATCATATTGGTACTAGTTACACAGCAAGGATTTTCTTTATATAAACCATGAAAGTAAACCTTAATCCAGCTCTAGGAATTCTTTTGATTTCTATTCAATGTAGTCTGACTTGTAGGCCACAAATTTATGTGTACAAGCCTTGGACATGATTTTTGTCTTTGGCCAGGGAGAAATCAATGATCCAAAAAAGCTATTTTTCAAAGTATGTTTCATAGAAAGTTGATAGGAAATAAATATAGAAAAATAACATTAAACAAAGACCTTATAAGCAAATAAGTTTGGCAAGCCAGATGAAATCTAAGGTAAATGAGTATTTGTACTGAGTGTTTTAGAATGGTCAACTGTTGAAAGTGCCTCTCCAAACTTACTTAGAGGCAGCCTTTATTTGCAATCCTCTCATTGGTATCTTTTCCTTGCTGTATGTCATCACATCCTAGGCCCAGTCCCTAATCACTCTAACATTCAGCTTCAATATGTCAAACATAGGCTCTAACACTTCATTCCATGGGGTCAATAAAAGGATTAAGTAAAAGTTTATGTACATATATGATTTCCCTGTAAATGATAAAGTATTATGTAAAAGTCTGTTATTAGGCATGGCCATATCTCTAATGGTAAAACATTTATATATATGGTATGACATATATGCATACACACACACATGTATGTTTCTTTTGTGCTTTTTGCTATATTTACACATGTAGATAGACCCTCAAACTTAATAGAAGGAAAACTTTGTTTTTCCTGAGCAAAGTCACATTGCTTAGGCTACTTTGGCCTCTGTTTCTTATAATTTTATGCACAGTCCATTATTGCATATGTCTCTCCCGTTGTCAATGATACACATACCCAGCATTTTCTAAAGTGTGAAATTTTTGGAAAGCAGGATGAAGCAGTTTGAACAGATGTCACATGTTTCAGCTCAGTGGGCCACCTCAGAGCATTCATTACACAGAATAGTATGAGTCTCCAGTAGGGAATTATAACGTGCAACATATTTTCCAAATTTGTCTTACAATGGAACACCTTTTGTATTAAAGGAGTATCTGTGAGTATTAATGCTTTGCAGAACACACATTTGGAAAAGCTGCCACGTAGGCTTGACAGAAATAAAATGGCTTCACTGTTAAAGACAGGGAGTACCTCAGAGTCTGTTTCCCCAATAATCTTACACTGCTGTTTGATATTGTTCTATCATTTAAGTATGACAGTAAAGTATAAAATTTTGGGAGGTAATGTGCAAATAATACCCAGTGTAATTACACTGTCATAAAAAGTCTCTGAAAATATTACAGACAACTTTAAACCAACTTCACAGCAAAAATCTTGAGTATCCTAAATTTCCCTGGGTATAAAATACTTGAATATATTGAGTCATTTGGTTCTAATAATATTTTAGGCTAAAAATACTTATAAAACCCATAGGTAGCTGGGCACAGTAGTGCACACCTATAATCCTAGCAGCTTGGGAGGCTGAGGCAGGAGGATCCTGAGTTTAAAGACAGCCTCAGCAACTTAGCAAGGCCCTAAGAAACTCAGTGAGATCCTGTTTAATTAAAAAATATATATATATGAAAAGGGCTGAGGATGTAGCTCAGTGGTTGAGCACCCTTGGTTTCAACCCCTGGTACCAAAACAACAACAACAACAAAAAACTTATAGGCAAACATTATAGGCTTTGCTAATTCAGTAAATAAATAAATAAATAAATAAATAAACAAACATAATTTAAGTATGTTTTGATGAGTCAAGATCTTATTTGTGCAGGATGGTAATTGTATACAGTAACTACTAGATAGTGCTGCAGAAATAGCAGGTACCTCAACATAATAAATGTCATTATAATAAGCCAACAGCTAACATGATACTGAATAGGGACAAATTGAAAGCTTTCTCTCTAAGGTCTGTAACAAAATAAGGATGCCAACTTTCACCACTTTTATTGATCATGGCTTTTCTTGCTATTTTAAATGGGGTTGCTTCATGATTTCTATTTCAGAAAATTGACTATTGGCATATGGCAATACTACTGATTTTTATATGTTGATTTTATATCCTGTAACTTTGATGAATTCATTTATTAGTTTAAATAATTTTGGTAGAGTTTTGGGGTTTTTCTATGTATAACATCATGTCATCTGCAAACAGTGACAATTTGACTTATTTTCGAATTTGGATGCCCTTTATTTCTTTCTCTTGCCTGACTGCTCTGACTAGGACTTCCAGAACTATGTGACCCACCAGAGGTGATGCTAGCTGGAGTAAAAGCCTAGTAGATGGGGGCTCAGTGTCTTTCCCTGGCACTGGAGCTCTTCTGAGGTTCCATTCACAGGTAGACCTGAGAATGGGGGCCATTAGCATTTAGATCTCAGTAAGACCAACACTAAGTTTCAGGGCAAAGCCTGGTAATTTACTACCTTGTCCTATCCTCAGCAAATAGGTTCATACATACATATGCTGCCCAAGGTTGGGGTAGTGTTGGTGAAGGCAGACCCTAGGCCACTTAAGCTGGGTTATGCAGGAGTCTCACAGCCTACACTGTCTCAGGGGTGCACAGAGGTACACACTGCAGACTGAGGCACAAGTCCATCACACTGGGGTACAGGTCTTTGCCTGGTTCTGGAGAAGTGGTAGAGCCCTGTCTGCAACAATGGCCTTGTTGCCCAAGGTTGCGTGACAGGTGGTAGAGAAATCATGAGTGGCAACCATGGCTAACATGAAGCTGAGTTGCATTTGAGTCTCAGGCTGCAGGGCTAACACAGACTTGTGGGGAGGGCAGGAGTATCTCAGGACTACTCCAAGGCTGGCAATCACACGGGCAGCATCTCAAGTCTGTCCCACTGGCACACAGGTCTCTACCTGATGCTGGGTTGGTCTGGAGAATCTGTGTGTGAGCTCTGGCCCATATATGGGGAGTTCAGCTTTCAGCTTTGCTAATTCAGTAAATAAATAAATAAATACCTACTCAGTCTTACCACAGAGGGTCTGGCAGTGGGATGGGGATCCAAGACAAAGCCCTGTGCTAGTTTTCACACCCTACTTCACACTGGGTGGAGTCCTCCTTTCCATTCTGCCAGCCAACGTTGGAGAAGCGGTGGAGGAGGCAGGCAGCCACACTCCTACCGCAGTGCCAGTGGCTCAGTCCACAGGTATGTATGGTCTTGTGGTCGGGGTTGTGGGGCATTGACAAGCACCGGGTTTCACTATGGCAGACCTTGTATTGGGTGTCAAGTCCAGGCCTGTACTTAATTCTCCCTTCCTTCCTCAAGTGGGAGGGGTCTTTCTCCATGCTGAACTGCCTGGAGTTGGGGGAGGGTTGACACGGCAACATTTCCTGTCTTCTTCAATATGTCTTTTTGTTTTGTTAAATTAAATGCAAACCCTTTGTTCTCTTGCTGATTTCCTCAGTTCTTCCAAAGGTGATCTGGTATATGAATGAACAGCTGCTGTTCAACCTGGTTCAGGAGACCACAGTGGAAGCATCTTACTCAGCCACCATCTTGCTCTGCCTCCAATAAGTTACTTTTCTTCTCTTTGTAGTGCCGGGGGTTGAACCCAGGACCTCACACATGTTAGGCAAGTGCTCTATCACTAAGCTACATCCCATTTCTATTTGTTTGTTTGTTTGTTTGTTTGAGACAAGTTTTGTTAAGTTTCCTGGAACTTGCAATTTTCCTGTCTCAGCCTCTTCAATAGCTGGGATTATAGTCATGTGCTGCTGCACCTGGCAAGATATCTTTTAATAAGGTAATTTTCTTTAATATATTGTCATAACTCATTTTCCAACTTGCAGTGTGTCCTGGCTTCCTCCCTAGGGATCTCTCAGTACCTGCAGGACCCAAGGTGACAGAGGCTGCTGCAGAGTCCCCTGGGCCTGTCAGAGCCAAAGAGACCAACCTGGAAAAGTTTCTGTTGTATTTATTGAGCACTCACAATGTGCTAGGTATTGTGACAGCTATTTTGCATGGATTGTATCTTTTGAACCTCATAGAAATCCTACAAGTTAATTACTGTTCTTTTTCATCGTCTGTGCCCATAGAATGTGAGACTGGGATGGGTTCACTAACATAATTTGAGCCTGAACTCTGAAGTCTTGCTCCACATTGGTGCTCTTCACTATCTCCAAAGCCTGGCATGAGCATGCAGACCTACATCAGGACAAGGCCAAAAGCAGGCTGGGGCTGGTACCAGGCTGACTCACTAAAATGAGGCAGGCACAGGGACATGTCCTGGGGAGAAGCTCAGCTGGAGGCAGAACATGTTTGGGGGCACATAGGTACTCAAGTGAGTATGCCTAACCAGAAGTGTTGTGAGTGTCCTCTAGGGACAGTGATGGTGGACTCAGGATTAGGCAGGAAGGCTGGCATATAGATGGCAGTGGATAAGCTTACAAATAGGGTTCCTGGACTCTGAGGTTAGGGCACTGAGAAGAGCCTCACCAAAGAATGGCAGAAATTGCAAGTTAGGCAGGTCATGATAATGTTTTACTCCCTTCAGGGAAAGGTAGTTAAAGGGCTTTGGTTATAGCAGGTTAATTGCATTTTGACTAATGTATGCTACCTGGTACCGAAAACCGGGAGGAAAACTCTCGGAGGCAGAGTAAAGCTATTACTACTTTTACTTCTACTTTCTTAGAGAGAGCTTAGAGAGGGAAAGAAAGATTTTTAGAGAGAAAGATTAGAGAGAGCTTTTCTTCTTGTCTTCTTAGCTTAGAGAGAAAGAAAGATAGAGCTTAGCTTAGCTTCTTGTCTTCTTAGCTTAGAGAGAAAGAAAGATAGAGCTTAGCTTAGCTTCTTGTCTTCTTAGCTTAGAGAGAAAGAAAGAAAGCTAGAGCTTAGCTTAGAGAAAGATTATTTTTTAGAGCTTCTTTCTTCTTTCTTCCTTCTTCCTCGGGAGACTCGGCCTGACTGACCAGCCATTACTTCTTCTATCTGGTTTCTCTTCTGTAACCGCTCTGCCTACGTTCACCCGGTTATATACCTTCAGCTTTGCGGGTGCCTACAGGTGCGTCACATACATATCAGGTGGAACTTATGGCTTCCAGCTAGCTGCAACAGCCCTTCCTAATTAGGGCTCCTTCAGACTAATACAGCTTTTTTTTGTTGTTGTTGTTGTTGTTGTATGATTCCATTTATTGGTGAGTTTAGAAAATGAAAACTAACATATAGTCAAACAAAGCAGATCAGAGTTGGGAATGGAGGGAGGGATGGACTACAAAAGGGCACAAGAAACTTTTGGAGGTGACGGAATTGTTAGGTAGCTTGATTGCAGTGGTTATTGTACAGGCATCTGTCAAACCTCATACAGAGATGGATATCATTACCCTAAGTGCATGTATGAAGTCACGAATGGTGTGAATATACTTTGTATACAATCAGAGATATGTAAAAAATGTGCTCTATAAGTATAATATGAAATGTAATACATTCTGCTGTCATTTCTAACAACTTAGACTAAAAAATAAATTTGAAAAAAAAATTGTAGAATTAGAAATGCAGGTAACAGTTATTGAACTCTTACTATATGCCAGGCACTGAGCTAAGCTTTCTATGTCCATTATCACATAGAATTCTTACAACTAATACAGCTTTTGCTGAACCATATGGCTCTCTGACTCTTTGGAAAGGTCTAGCCTGATGACTTCTTGCCTTGGGGCTTGTCTACCATGGCACCTCTGTCTTTGTATGTTCCACACAGCATGAGATAACTCTGCTGTTGGAACTTGAAGCAAAGATAACTTCCACACAGCACCCCACATGACTGCAGAATGGGGACATTGGAGAGAAGGGCAGATCCACACACCCCTTAAATTGATGACCAAAGGAAATGTCTACTGTGCTTAACTCTTCAGAGTGGAATAATCAGATCACTTTTAACAACACTGGGGGAGGCTTCCCACAGGCAATTCTTTCTGCCTTCTACAAAACTTTGTTGTGTTTTATTAAAGGCAGGCACTATGGGCTCTCTCACCTGATTTCCTCAGTTCTTGTGAAGGTAATCTGGTATATGAACAGCTGTTCAACCTTGTGTGTCATTCAGGAGAAGATTGTGTGTATAAAACCAGATATTTTTAGTCGGGCACAGTGGCACATGCCTGTAATTCCAGCAGCTATGGAGGCTTAGACAGGAGGATCCTGAGTTCAAAGCCAGCCTCAGCAACAGGGAGGCTCTAAACAACTCAGTGAGACCCTGTCTTAAATAAAATACAAAATAGGGCTGGGGATGTGGCTCAGTGGTTGCGTGCTCCTGAGTTCAATCCCTGGTTACCCCCCCACACACACACACACACAAGTTATTTTTAGATGCAAAAATCAAGATGTAATATAGTTTTTATCATTTTCAAATATTGGGGGTTAAAAAAGGGATAAAGTTAGCATAATCTGTGTTTCGTCTTGCTTTATTTGTATATGCACATATTTTGTATCAACATTAGAAGAACAAATAGAAAATGAAAAAGATATGGAAGGGATGGGACGATGACTTTTGGGGTACATGTTACTTATAGTTTTGACGTCTGAACTACGTAAATGTACAGCCTATTAAAAATAAGATAGTGAAAAATAAGCTGAGGAGTGGAAAAGGCCCTGGGCCTGTTTGGGGGCCTAGGATTTAATGGACACACCAACAGTGGCTTCATTCCAAATATCTGTGGCTCCCATTCGTATCTGGCTGAGACAAATGGGAGATTAACGTGAAAATGCTCCTAGGAGACAGGGTGCAGGAGCCCAAGAATTCCAAAGCAGAGACAGTGGAGTGGCCACCCTGTTGTGGGATTAATAGGCCCAACCTCTTACTGAGGATGGAGGAATACAGAGGCCGGGAGCAGGACTGTGCTTGAAGAACTCCATGGTACATATGAAGGGACCCAGGAATGAAGTCCAGCCACATCAAGCTGGAGGAGCAGGGAATGGAGGGCTCAGATGAGAAAGAGCAAAAGGGGACTTTGAAGGTTAGGCTCCTACATAGAGGAAGAACACTAGAGAGTCTCAAATCACTTTTTAAAGAGGAAATATTGTGTATGGGGATCTCAGTCTCCTCAATGGAAATACAGGTTCCCAACTAACATGGTAATGGAGCAGCTAGCTCTCTTTTTGGAAATTAAGTTTTCAAGCTATATTCTTGCTCTGGACTCTTGCTCAGCTTGACCAAGTGTCCCTGCAGGCTTGAAACCAAGGATGTTTTTCTATGCTCTGTAGTTCTCTCTATTCCATCCCCAAGGCAATGCTAATTCAACACCTAGGTCTTTGGCTGGTAAAGCAATGTGGATCTGGTGAGGGGAATATTATTTTTCCTGGAGAATCGTTCTAGGGTAGCACAAATTCTTCTTGGGATGCATTTCCAGAAATAGTATCGCCAGATAAAAGGGCACATACACTTAAAGCTCTGATGCCTGTTGCCAAATTGTCTCCTATAAAGGCCACTTCAATTTGCACTGCTTGCAACTGTGTCTGAGGTCTGCACCTGTGTTCTCACCAACATGGTGTGGACACCAGATTTTTCTCTATTTCTCCAACTGCTAGGGGAGAAATGTGACCTCTTAGCCCTCAAATTTGAGTACCAAGACTCATTTATAGTCTTCTAATATGAATTATAATTTTATGTCCATGAAGAAAGTTGTGTCCTTTGCTCTTAAAATGGCAATACTTTCCCCAGTTTGTCTTCTGATTTTGTGTCCTTTTTGGATGGACAGACTTTTTTTTTTTTTTTTTTTAAAAAACATTTTTCCCTGCATGCTTCCTGAAACATTTTCCCCACTCTTACCTTAAGTTTTTAATAATTTTCTTGCAATTGCCAGACTTCATCTCTTTCAGTCTGGGTAGGGAACACAATAGAAGCTTATTTTGAACAAAGGCAGGTTTCACCAGCTTAAAAAAAAAAAAAAAGAAAATATTTCATAAAACTGGATATTGGTCTTATATACTGGTTTCATAAAGAAATCATGTATTTGTTCCCTGCCTGTCTAGGGGCATTTTCAAGTATTTCTCATTATTGTAACCTAAAAATATGTCTGCAGAAATGTCGCTACCACTGCGCACATGCATGACTTATTTTCATGCTTTAGGCAGCCGCATTCTGTTCTGGCACCCAAGCAGGTTGTATTTACATTCTTAACAACAGTCTCCAGTAAACAGATCACACTGCTTGGGAGAACCAAATTTGAAAGGGGACACAGGTGAACTTTCAGTTATTTGTCCATGACCAGCATGGAGCCACTTATTATGGATTTCATGTGACAGGTCATTATATCATGTGCTAAAAGACATCCATTAAAGAATTCTCTGGGAGATGGGGATGTAGCTCAGTGATAGAATGCGTGCTTACCATCCACTGAGTTCAATCCCCAGCATCACAAAAGGAAAACAAAAACAACAACAACAAATTCTCTTGAAGTGTTTTATTCAACAACATTGAGAAATGTTCCCAAAGTAATGGTTTCATAAGCTTCGAAGTGGACCAACTTTTAACTTACTGTCAGTGTGATTTAGAGGTTTTGAGGCTCTTCCAGAAGTAATTTATCCTAAATCTCATCTCTTGAAATGATACTCCCAAGGCCTTCTTTTGCAAACAAAATACAAAATATATTGGGCATGTTGTATCTTGGTGGTGAAAATTCCAGAATCCCTGATAGGAACCCAGTTCTCTATACAGATGTGTTTCTGAGGATCTCTACCATCAACACAGTTCAAGAAATCTGAATGGGGAGCAAAAAAATTCTCTTTTTTTTTTTTTTTGCATTTTCCACTGTCTTTATGTATCTACCAGGAGCTGCTGAGCAGTGGGATGATTCTTCCAAAATAATAAGAAACAAAGAAACTGGAAGAACAGTATCAAAACTACTATTTCCCAAAGTCAAGAGCTATAGAGTCATTCATTTTCCCCCAACGCCTAGCCCAGCTCTGGACGCAAATGAGATACCCATGAAGATGATGAATCTGAACCCTCAGACAGACCCTAGTAACACCCTGACTCTTGGATCACCAAGACCACATTTCCATGTAGTTTTCTGGATAACCAGCACTGGGGAACATTCTTTCTCAAGTAGAGCTGCCAGATATAGCAAATAAGAATACACAAAATTTGATTTCATATAAACAATGAATAATCTTTGGCAATATTTGGGACATACACAATTTTTTTCAACATTTATCTAAAATTCAAATTTAGCTAGGCGTTCTGCCCCTCCAGGGCAGCCACTTTGAGACAGCTGTAATGAATTAAGAGTTCTTCCTTACCACGAAAGACCATGGGTGGTCTTTCAGATATTGACAGGATAGCTAGCTATAAAGTCAGACAGATTTGGGTTGAGTTCTGTGACCTTGGGCAGTTTATTTAACCTCTCTATTTTCTCATCACTAAAATGGTATAGTATTAATACCCATATTACAGGGAAACCATTATTATTACAATTCTTATAAGCCCCAAATAATCTCAGTCTAGTTAAAATGGTAGTTGTAATCAGTCACAATTCTAAATAGTGTTAATGGAAAGCTTAAAAAGACTTTTCACAAAGGTAAACTGCTGAAATAGCTATTATCCCTTTCTTGGGCAATGGGGAGGAATATAAGGGAAATGGTTAGAAAATATCTTACCCACTGATTACCATGAAATTTAGGTTAACTCTACACTTACTCTGTGTATGGTTATTATAAATTCCTAAATCTGTTGCCTAAAAACTACAAACAGTGCTCCTATCATACACTGAGGTTTTAATAGTTATTTCTCAACAATAGTAACTGCAATCTTGAGACTATATATTATAAAAAAATGAATGAGGTACAAACTATTTTTTGTTAGCTCACCTAAAATTGAAATGAATTTATTTATAAAAGTTATGAATATTAACATAACTGGATTTCACTAATCTGTTAGAAATTAAAGTATGCTGTATGAAACTTTGTAGATTTCTTTATTTTTCTTGTAACAATTACAGCTGTTTGCATTGAAATATAATGTAAAACCTTATTCTTCCGTATAATTGATATCAGTTTCCAATTCTGTTCTGAGCCACTTCCTGGTCCCTGGCTAGTTGCCCACATTTGCTTCCACCCCCCGCCCCCCACCCCCAGTGCTGGGGATGGAACCCAGGGTCTCCTGCTTGCAAGGCACATGTTCTCCCACTGACTTCCACCCCCAGCCCAGCTACCCACATCTTGTAATGAGGCTTATAGTGAACGGGACTTGCCCTCTCTGTGCTGGGCACTGTTTTATCAGCTCCAGATCTTTTAGGAGCCACATCAGCAACTCACTTCCATTGTGCTGTTGACAAGAACTTTTCTTCCTTATAGATGCTGTATATAAATTTATCTTATATCTTGAATTTTATTTCTTTATTCCCAAACAGGTAAGACTTGATAGATTTAACTTTCATTTGTAGATTATCAGTATAGTCTTTCCAGATTGTTTTCCCAATTATCTTCAAAATCTTCATCTATCATCAATATGTTTTTAAAATGTTGTATGTGGTAGGGTGGGGGTCCTAGAGATTGAACCCAGAGGCACTCTACCTCTGTGCCTTACACACAGTCATTTATATTTTATTTTGAGACTTTTTTTTTTTTTTTTTTTTTTTTGTGGTACCAGGGATTGAACTCAGGGGCACTCAACCACTGGGCCACATCCCCAGCCCTTTTTTGTATTTTATTTAGAGACAGGGTCTCACTGAGTTGCTAAGTGCCTCACCATTGCTGAGGCTGGCTTTGAACTCGCTATCCTCCTGCCTCAGCCTCCCAAAGTGCTGGGATTACAGGCGTGCACCACCGCACCCGGCTGAGACTGGGTTTTTGCTAAGTTGCTGAGACTAGCCTCAAATTTGCAATCCTGTTGCCTTAGCCTCAGGATTTGCTGGGCTCACAGGTATATGTCACCTCACCTGACTTAAACTGCTCCTTAATTTAGAAAATAGAACTCTTGAGACAGGAATCTTAGGTTAAAAACTAGAAGAGTTGAGTTGTATCTGGGTAAAGGACTTGTTCTTATCAGCAATTGTTCAGTAACCATCATTGTGGTCTATTAAAAGACAACAAGAGTAACTAGATGGATTTTCAATTGCTTTAGTATATCTACCTCATAGCAGGGCTGTGGGAGGAAGGCAGATTTTTGCAGTACTTTGAGTTCTGCAGAAAAATAATATTTATTTTGCATTTTCAAGCATGTATTCTAGAATGCGTACTAGAATCAGGTGCTGTTTTCCCCTATATTTTTCCAAAAAAACTTTTGGTGGGTGTACATCACATATTGCCATAATTCTGACATTTATAGCCATAAATCCAGTTTTGGAACTGCTTTCAGTCTGGCAGAAAGAAGAAATAAGCACTTTACTCTAAAGGTCATCCTTGATCTGAAAAGACTCAAGTACCACATATCAAAGAGATAAGAGGGAACTGGAAGCCAAGATCTTTGATTCTTGGCACAAGATGACTCCTCCACCCAGTTGTAACCATAATTCAGTCTAATCCTAAACAGTGTTTACATGTTACCTACTAAAGCCAAGGATTTCCCTACAAAGCTGAGCACAAATCAATTCTGCGTTCTGAATTTGCATCAGAATGTCAAAAACAAACATTTCTTATTGCTTCCCCATTGCCGTGTTAAATTCTTCTGCCTCTTCCTAAACTCTCCCTACATTTAGCTCTCATCTAAGTAATATTTACATAAACTAAGAGAATTCCTCTTTTTTCTAAAGATTTTTTTAAGATGGACACAATATCTTTATTTATTTTTTATATATGTATTTTTTATGTGGTGCTGAGGATTGAGCCCAGTGCCTCACATGTGTGAGGCACGTGCTGTACCACTGAGCTATAACTCCAGCCCCTAAACTAAGATCATTCTTTAAATAAAAATATGTTCTCTCTCTCTTTTTTTGTTGGTAGGGGAGGCAAGATGGGAAAGAATATATTTTTTAGTTTCTTTTTTAAAAAACTTTTTTAGTTATCAATAGGCCTTTATTTATTTTTATGTGGTGCTGAGGATTGAACCCAGTGCCTTATACATGCTAGGCAAGTGCTCTACAACTGAGCCACAACCCCAGCCCCCTATTTTTTAGTTTCTTTAAGTTGCTAAAGCACCCAAATTAGGAATAAATAAGGCCAGAAACAGATCAATAATATAAGGACTGGCACAAACAAATAACCTAAAAGTTAACTGTACAAATAACATGATATAACTGCCACAAGTTCTTTTGGCACATCCAGAGCAGGGATATTAAGCATGGACTTTACTTATTGAGTTGTTTGGGGCATGTAGTTCTTGAGCCTCGGTTTTATCAAATTGCAGACCAGCAATTTAGGATAATTCACACCTCAAAACGTTGGAAGGGCAATGGTCACCTTGCATGAGTGACCAATCCTGTTAGCACTTAATCTACAGTGTGAGTGTAGCAAGGCTGAGGAGCAGAGTCAGACTCTTCCAAATGGTTTTATTATTCATTTGGCTATTCTCTAGAAACAATAAAAACTGGAAAACAGCTAAAAGCTGATGGGTATATTTATATTGTATGAGAAAATATTGTTTATAGATTGTTTAATGACAAACATAGACAAGCTGGTTCATGGCTGCTACAAAAATCTCTAAGCTGTGTTGCTTCATTATTTGTAAACTCTCTTGGGTGAACTTCAGCTCAGAGTTGCAAAACAGTGCCCTGCTCATGAGGCATTTGGTGCATTTCAGTTTTCCAGAGAACACTATGAAGCAGTTCCTTTGAATAAGAAAGTGATCTTACTGGCACAAACCAAATGTCTAACCATGCTGGAGCATTCCTACAAGGAGGGAGAGGCCACAGGGGCATGTTTTATACATTGACAAATAAGAGTTTCCCTTCTTCACAAAAGGGTATGGACCCTTTAAAATGCATGTGCTGCAAATGCAGAATCCTCTGGAAGAAATTTGAATGAGATATTAACCTTTACCTGTTAAATCATGGGAACTCCTAGGCCAGCAAAGAAGCATTTGGGTGTCAGGGACAAGAACCTGTTCCCAGCCATATGACTTAAGTGTTCCCCAGTGGAGTGAATCTAATATTTCCATGTAACAGCAGCTTAGAGCCACTGGGGTAATAAAGGAAGGAATAATGGTAGAATAAGTTAGACATCATTACCCTAAGTACATGTATGAAGACAAACTTGTTGTGAAAATACTTTATATAAAACCAGTGACTTGAAAAATTGTGCGGTTTTTATGTAATATGAAATGAAGTGCACTCTGCAAGCATGTATAACAAATTAGAAAAAAAATTTTTAAAAAGGAAGGAAAATTAGGTAAGTCAACATTTAACCAAGATGGGATATGGTAGGTTCTAGTGAGTTCCCAACCTGCAGTCTTCACCCCATCCATCTTCTGACCATAGCTGAAGAATGTGTGTTCAATAACTTCCCTGTGCCTCTTCATTGTCCCTGGGGGTCATTGATGTACATTTGTTAACCTTGTTTGCTTGTTTTGAATGTCAGACAAGCTCTTGTGGCTTGGGATAGACAATCTTTGCTTGGATGTTTTCCTTGTTGATTTCTAAGTATTGTAAACAACTTCTACGGTAAATGAAGTTTTGAAGAAATATTCCTTTTCCAATCTAGATTGTTTTGCACAAGTAACTGAATTTTAATGAATTATCCTTTAAACCATAGGTTGGTGAAAAGGACTTGCAAAAAAATCTATAATTCTATAATGTATATATAATGTGTATACACACATACACACAGAGATTTTAAAACCAGCCTATTTATTACATAATGAAAATAAGGAATTGCAGTACAGCTTTTCTGATTTAGCATTGTGGTAGGCAGTGTTTGAAGATAATTTCAGTGATTCCTGACTTTTAGTATCATACCTTTGAGTGCGGGGAGGAACTAGTGAATTGCTTGGCAAATATGATGTATGTCACTTCTAAACATAGGTTATAAAAGACTCTGACCTCACCCTGATGGACTTACTGCCTTCTTGACTTGCATACTTGCAAGCTCCCATGTTGGAGGGGCCCATGGAGTAAGGAAAGGTAGCCTGCTGCCCATAGCCAGCAGGAACTAAAAGGCCCTTGGTCAAGAGCCCTTGGGGAACAGAATCTTGATAAAGCCAAACAGTGAGTGAACTTGAGAGCAGATTGAGCTCCAGATGAACCCTAAGATGACTATGGCTCCTGGATGACACCTTTATTTGTAGCTAACTGCAGACTTGTATGAAACCCTGAAGCAGAGATAAGCCTTGTCCATATTCCTAACCAGAAAAACTATGAGATTTAGAGCAATTCATTATCCAGCAATAGATAATACTACAAGTTATCATCCTACTTCTATTTTAAAAAGTAAAATAATTACTGATAAATAACTTACAGTGTCTTTGGCCTTTTTGCTTAAAACCATGATTAGGAATGCCAAGATGAAAGCACAGTGTGGCATCTAAAACTTGAAATAACAATCACCTTCAAATTTATCAGTGACTTATTCTAAGCATTGGGGCAAATGCATAAAAATCCCACTTCCAAAATGCAGTCAAAATAATCAAATGAATGTACTACATAAAAATCCCTCACTGATTTAAGTACTTTTCAAGCATGATTTCACAAAAGCAAATGATTCTGACACTGATGTATTTAACCAATGTTTAAAAGCTACATTTTCAGGGCTGGGGTTGTGGCTCAGCGGCAGAGTGCTCGCCTTGTACGTGCGCGCTGCCCGGGTTCGATCCTCAGCACCACATAAACATAAATGCATTGCATTGTGTACCACTAAAGTAAATAAATAAATATTTTTTAAAAAGCTACATTTTCAGAGGTGTCTGAGAATAAGAGTGGGCAAAAGAACACATGAATCAAAGTACCATTAACATAACTTGAAATATATTTGAGTGATAGCATCAGGATAAATGCATAGGAACACTTTGTGAAACACTGTATCAAACTATCCAAAAAGGAAGCAGGAAAAACATGTAATTCCTTGCATATTTTTATTAGATCTTTTTTGATTAGGTCACATTATATATGTCTGCACACCAGAAACATATTTTTGGAAACCGCTTGATTTGGAAACAACACACCAAGACATAGTCAGTGAAGAATTTGACCATTTATCCAAGTATACTGTCAATGAACAGAAGTGAAAGGCAGAATATACATGTTTAATTCAAGTAAGACACTTAGGATACCCATATGTTAGAAGAGGAATCAGAAATTGGTAGCTAAGTGATTGAACAACTTTGCAGGGGAACTCATTGTGCATCTTGTAATGAAATGGAAAGGGATATTCAATATTGGCTGCTTCTGATCAGACCATCTGATGCAGCAAACTAAATTTATAAGGTTGCTACATTTTTTGGAACCAGATAATTTGATGTAACATGAAACAATGGAAAATGAAACTCTCCAAACAAGAGTTTTGAAAAAAAAATTTAGTTGTAGGTAAACACAATACCTTTATTTTTGTGCTGAGGATTGAACCCAGTGCCTCACACATGCTAGGCAAGCACTCTACCACTGAGCCACAATCCCAGCCCCTCCAACCATCTTTTTTTTTCTTTTGGTACTGGGGATTGGACTCAGGGGCACTTGACCACTGGGCCACATCCCCAGCCCTTTTTTGTATTTTATTAGAGGCAGGGTCTCACTGAGTTGCTAAGTGCTCACCATTGCTGAGGCTGGCTTTGAACTCGCAATCCTCCTGCCTCAGCCTCCCAAGTGCTGGGATTACAGGCGTGCGCCACCATGCCAGGCTCCTCCAACCATCTTAATAGGAAGTTTGCTACTCTGGAAAATTCAGATGTGGCCTGGTTTCCTGAGAGAGGCCCATTATAAAGTCTTCCTTATAAAGTGACCACCTTTAGATAAGAATGTGTACCTTCTGGTATAATCTTTAGACACAATGGAACGAACTTTGGTCTTGGCATGAAAAGATCTATTTGCTCAGTCATTTTGTAGCTATGCGACCTCTTTAGCTTCAGTTACACTATTCATAAAAGTCAAATAATACTTATCTACAATTTCAGTGACTGATTGGGAACCTCATGTGTGTGTGTTCAGAGCTTTTATAAACCAAAACTGACACACAAATAAGAGACTTAAAAAATATGAGCATTCAATAAAACTTTTCCTGTCACAAAAAGTCTCCCAGGAGAAACAACTCAAAATCAATTTGTGATCAGACGTGTCACTGTAAAGTCTATGAAGACATTGCTTTCAGCCTATCCAGTCCTTGGAATGCACCAGTCATTTCTCAAGCAGATAAGTCCGTGACTAGACCATTGCCTAGAACATAGTCTATTGGCTGGTTACTTTTGAAACAAGCTGTTTTCAGACTGGATAATTTAAAACATAACTATGCATATTTTCCCACCTGGTTGAGCCTTTTAGAAAAGTAGTCTTTATGGTAATCCATTTTTTAAAAATATTTTTTTAGATATACATGGACACAATATCTTTTATTTTGTTTAATTTTCTATGTAGTGCTGAGGATTGAACCCAGTGCCTCACATGTGCGAGGCAAGTGCTCTGTCACTGAGCCACAACCCCAGCCATGGTAATCCATTTTAAATTCACGCTCAGAGCCACATGTAATGAGTACATCCTAAAATACTATCCTCCCAAACCTGAGACTTCTGCATTTGTAAAAAGCTAGAAGTGCGCTCACATATCCCTCAGCCTGCCCAGGACCTGCAACATACCAACTGCAGCTGACGAGTGGCCTCTTTCACTCTCTACTGAACTCTAAGGGCTATTAGTGCTTTCTCTATGCAGGTTCTGCTATTAGTGCGCATGCGCATGTATATGCATACACATTCGCATACAGTGAAGACTTGGAAAAGCTGAGTCTAATTTTTAAAGAAATGCTGAGGCTACCCAAAATTCATTCTTTCAACCCTTAGACAATAATCCAAATACAGGTTCCTGTCAGTCATACATCTGCTTCTCCACATTGATGAACACTGCTCTAGACTTCCATCACCCTGGCCCAAACTCCCACCGAGATCCTTCCTCCCAAATCCTTTCCTCTGAATTCCGTAAGGCCTAATTCTAAAGTAAAAATGCAACCTGGGGGCTGGGGTCGTGGCTCAGCGGCAGAGCACTCGCCTCGCACGTGCGCGGCCCGGGTTCGATCCTCAGCACCACGTAAACATAAGTTCATTGCATTGTGTACAACTAAAGTAAATAAATCTTAAAAAAAAAATGCAACCTATGCCCTTTGCTCCTTTCTATTGCTCAAAGCCCCTGCTTTATTTGTTGAGCTTAATGGGGCATAAAACCCAGCTCTGGGTCAATTAACTTTCGGTTCCCTCTGTTCCTAAATAAGACTGCATCCTGGAGTAACTACAAATCTATAACCTCACTTAATCTAAGCCTTCTTTAGTCAACTTAATATCTTAAGCGGTGACCTCTTCCTTAATTCCAGGCAGGAAACCACAAGTAGCTTGCTGAGAGAAATAAGTCAGTACAACGTCACTCCCACCTTCTCTTGTCTTAATTACCCTTTCCCCTACTCCTTCATATCAAGAGGCATCCCTACCCCAGGCCTATTTCTCCATCTGATATCTGGAGGATGCAATATTGGAGGTGAGGAAATCAATAACCAACACATGGTCACTGTGGTAGCAGAAGAGGTAGGCAACAACTAGAAGTGTCTTTAAGAATGTCAACATGTCCCCTCGGCCTCCCTCAAACAGAAGAGTTGGTCAGAGCTATAATCACATACAACCACCAGCACTGATATGCAAGTCCTTGCATCCCTAGTATCAGAGGAAAAAGGAAGACAATGTTAGAGCATACTTCTGTTCTCTGGGAAAAGATGGTTGTGAAGAGGTAGAAAGATGGAAATAATTTAAAATAGTGACTTCTAAAACTGCAACGCTCACAGGTGATCTCATAGGATGTGGAAAGAATAGAAGATATATATATTTCCATTTGGGATGCACAGCAAACTATAGCTTATCTATGTCAAGTTGGATGAATGTAAAAATTTATTTAACAAACTAATCTTTAAAAATGGTTTAAAGGGATCCCTGCAAATAAATTATGAAGTCACTTTATAATGCAAGAAACAAACAATAAAAAGAGATGAACCTCTCCTCCAAGTCTTCTACCAACTACATCATGAATTAAACAAAAGAGAATCTCACTAGATTTGAGAAAAATCTGGCCAAGAACATTGTTAAAACTGTTTGAAATACACTTGGGCATCAGTGTTGTTAAATTTCACCTTAAGATTACAGTGAGACTTGATAGCTATTCATAAATACATACAAATACCCTAGAAGAAATTAACACACACATGGCTCAAAAAATTTTACCGATAGGAATGTCAACATAGAAGTCTCGAGACTACTGGCACATAAGTTAGAAACTGTGGGAACTAAATCTCCCTACTCTTTGCCCTGGGGCAAAGTAGCTGTACTTTAAGAATAGTAACATTCTAAAAGAATGTTTTGGTTTTATTTGGAGAAAACTTTTGAGAAACTTTTTAAAAAATATTTATTTATTTGCTTTAATTATACACAGTAAGTTATTTATTTTTAAGTGGTGCTGAGAATCGAACCCGGGCCGCACACGTGCTAGGCGAGCTCTCTACCACTGAGCCACAACCCCAGCCCTTAAAAAAAAACCTCTTAACCTCTACTTTCATCTCCTATGCTTGTTCAATTTCCAATAATGGAGAACAATTCAAAGTATGAAATTCTTTTGAAGGATTGGGGTGTAGCTCAGTGGTAGAGCACTTGCCCTGCATGTGCAAGGCCCAGGTTCATCTGCAGCCCCAAAAAGAAAGAAAAAGAAAAACAAACAAACAAACAAAAAACAGGAAAAAAAATCCTTTGAACATCCTTTGTTTTAAATTCATGTTTTTAAAATTTTGCACATCAGAAGTAGAAAAAAACACGTCTATGTTTGTTGTCCCTCACCCTAGATATTCAACATCTACATAGACACAAGAGTCTATGTCAAAAATTTCAAATAGCCATATGAACCATTTCTTGTCCACTTTGTTGATGACTTCATTAGCTTCTAAGCAGTTTCTGGTAGTAGTCAAGTAATCTCTAACATATCTAAAAAGAAACTTGTTACTAGAGTACTAAAGACAAAGCTGAAGTGTCTTTGCCTTCTTCATGGGGTCCCAGGTGGCAGTGTCATCAGACACACATAGAGAACCAATAGGCACTTGCAAAAGCTCTGCTGTGGGCATCGGATCACCCAGGAGACCACAAAGAACATGCACTTCAAAGCACCTTGTCAAAAGGAGCAGACAGCTGCATCCCATTCCAGTTTCCCTTCTTGCGAATATTGAAAGCAAGTTTTAAAATGATCGAAAACAATAATAGGATTCATTCTTTACCTCCTCGTACCTTTTCTTTTTTCACAGGTCAATCCTGGACAGCTGGGGACATTTTCGAGCCCTTCAACCTATCTTTGCCATAAAATTAACCACATCTGAGATTTTACTAGGCTAACTCCTTCCACCACTGATGTCAAAGAGGATATGCTACATATGCTATTGTTTCAAAAGAAAGGAGCATTACACAAGCATCAGCAGTTTTGATTTTTAAGACAAAAACTGTCTACTCCATAATGTAGAATTGAGATTCATTCCAATTTTTTTTTTTTTTTTGCAGTGGGGGGCAGCGAGATGGGGTCTCCCTGTGTTGCTCAGGTTGATTTGGAACTCCTGTGCTCAAGTGATCCTTCTGTTTCAGCCTGCTGAGAAGCTGGGACTATAGGTGTGTGCCACCACACCTGGATCAAGATTCTGCTTCTTAGAAAGAAAATGAAAAAATAAAGAGAACAAGGAAAAGAAAAGGAAAGTGTGCAGGGGAAGAGGTGTTCCTGTTGCATTCAGTAAAACATATAGGAGGACTCTTCAGAATTCAGTCTGAGGTTCCAGGATTATTATTAGCACAGAGGAGAGAAATAATCAGGCATCTTTCACTGTTTCAAAAGCTCCCATGAGGGCAAATGTTGATAAGTTCCTTAAGATTTCTCTGAAAAATTTTAAGCTGCCTATCTTTTTTCAAAAAGCTTATCACTAAAAAGGAAAATCCTTAGCTCTTTAACAGGGGTAGCATTCAAACAGGTTGAGATAAAATCATTCCCTTAAATCTGTCTTTGAAGTGGAAATGCGATCAGATGCAAAGCTCTCCAGGAATAAAAATTCCAATTGCCTTCTCAGATGACATGTTTATAATCAAAATCAATGATTATGTAGCACCTAATCTCATAGGTTCGCATTACACTTTCCATCAACTGTTTCCACCTGAGACCCATGCTTTGGCAAAGAAGGAATTACTACTGCTTAAAAATGGCACCAATTTATGTCATTGGAAACTCCAGACTCTTCAATGTTGGCCTCTGTTAAAAAGGCCAAGCAGGAAAAACATAATCCCTGTTTCTAAACACCACCACTGCCATTTGGTTAAATGAAATTCATGAAGTTACACAGAATGCCATGACCTGTATTGCTCAGAGCAATATTCAGCCATCCTAATTGCATCTGATGCTATTTTCATATTTAGGAAAATTCTGTAATCTAATTTTTAAATGAATACAGGTCAGAAGAATATCACTATTACCTTAGTGAAATCTGTCATCCTGTCATATATATCCTGGTTTCAGTTTATTTTTCAGTGGTCTTTTTTATTAATTAACTGCAAGAGGGCAGGAATCCTGTAGCCTCAGAGGTTTCAATAGTGTCTAGCACATGGCCAGTACTTAATCAAAATATTTATTCTAACTTCCTTTTGATGTCCCCCAAATTTAGCTTGTCATACTATTAGTAAACATATATATATATAATATATATTTTTTAAAACCAGTAAATGAACAACAGAAAAAGTTCACTTTAAATAATCAGGTATTCCATAGTCAAGTGAATATGTTTTATTAAATGCATACTAATATCTTTCTATAGTATGTGAGCATACATAATAAATTAAAATGTATATATTTATTAAATATAGGTAGATATAATACCAGAACATGATTATTTCAGATGTTCAGAAATCAAAATAAACCCATTTTAAGTATCTTTTGGTCACTCCAAATCGATACTGCTCATAAAAAAATACACCAGTTTTCCCTGGGGAAAAAATTAATTCCATAGCAATGTAGTTAAGGGACATGTTTTATTTCATAGCTTTTTGCAAGCAAAATTGCTTTGTTACAAAATGAGTTCAATGATACAGGTGCTACTGTCCACTCAAGCGAAAGAAAACCTCACATTTATATGAATGCACTTTATAATTATATTCTTACAATATCATAGGTCTAACGTCCAGGACGCCTCTGGCCGCATTTAAAGCAATGGCACAGAAATGCTGCAGGGTACTTGAATATTGTGGTACTGGCAAGTACTTGAAGTAACCTCCTGTGGGTTCTCTGTCAGATACTGCTTGAAGAACTGTGTATGGATGTGTTTGTCTTTTGCCTTCCACCTCTTAGTTTACATTTATATCATCTCAAAATATATCCCTGGTGCGTCATTTTTTGGCTATTCAGAATTTCCATAAAAATAAGAAAATGTCATGAGGTATCCTTAATGTTAGTTATCGATGTAGTGCCACGGTTGTCAGAGAGGATGCAGACTTACCTGTAGGTACAGTAACTGATTTTAGTGTATGCTCTACACGACACAGTGCAGAAGTGTTAGTTCATGTTAAACTCTTTCTTCCCCATCACATATGATGTGACTTTATCCCCAGAAATATTTGATACAGATCAAATAAAAGACAAATACACAAATAAGGCCATCTTCAGGATTTTAAACTCACCTCTTGCAATAATTCACAATAATTTCTACATCATATTTTACATCGTTCAAACTTAAATAATAAATGCATAAGGAAGGGCCTTGGTGGAACCAATTGCACTATCTCTTTGAGGACTTGTCCAATTTGCTAGCAGGTGACTTCCTCTGAGGAGTGGGGATTTTGGAAGGCTTGGCTGTAGATGGCCGAGAACCTGCTCGGGGTGTAGGTCTGTGTGTCTGGGGGACAGTCTCCACGTCTGAGCACACGGATTGGATTTCTGAAATGTCAAAGTCTGATGCATCGCTACCTCGGCGGCTGCTGGCCCTGCTGCCAGCTTTGCTTCCGGCTCGGCTTCCTGGTCGGCTGGGAGTCTTTTTGGAATCTGAGGAACGAAGGCAGAAATGGGTCACCCTTCTTCAGTTCTGCAAGTGATTCTTGAAACCTGACACCATCTTTAATCTCAGACATTTTTCTCCTGACACCTAGTAAACACTCAGAAAAGACTTTCAATTCATGACTTTTTCCTATTATGCAAGGGTTAAGAAGGCTTACTTTAAGATGTAACAGAGCAAAAGCTAGATTCACATATAAAAGGTAAGTCTGGGCTCACCTGACATATCCAGGATTCCATTTATTACAAACAGACATAAGACAGGTATCTATCACTTGGGATTGTGCTTCCTAAAGTGTAGCACATGTAACCAACCCTGTGTACATGGAGCAGACTCTTAGGTGTAACTCAAAGAATGCAGAAATTTAAAAGAGAAGATTCAAAACTCTAAAGAGGCTTCACATTTGCGGAGTTTAGAACTCAAGGGTTAGTAGGTCCACTGCTCTGTGAAGAAATGTGAGAGGCACTGGCATAAGGCTTGGTGTGGATGGTTTTTTTCCAAACACCCCACAGCTTTGTACAATCTCTGAGCAATCAGAAGAGCCAAGGGCTTCCAGTGTGAAGGGGTGCTGTGTTTTCGTTTCTCCTAGCCTGTAGTCATTCTCCCATCTTTCTTTGATGCTTTCCAAAAGGAATTTCTTAGTCACTTGCTTCCATGACTCATTTATTACCTACCTTTATTAGAGGATTGGGGCTACATGCTATTTCAAAAGAACGTGGCACTGCCAATTCAAAATTTCTTTCCCAGTTAGGAAGAAAGGGGACTATAATCTTCAGATCATCATATTGCAAAAGGCTTTAAAGAAAGAAATGCACCACACTCACCAGCAAATTGTGTTCGGACTCTGGCAGCTGCGGTCGTTATCAAGCCGCTGTCCTCTCCAGAGTGGAAGCCTTTCCCTGATAAATACCCTGGAAGTCGCAGCTTGCTTCCCTGTATTGGTGTTCCCTGTGTTTAAACAGTGAAGAGACATTTCAAGATACTGCTAGTGCACCATGACATTCCACTGACACCACTTTACAAATGGGTGGGCACCTATACAAGACCCCTTCAGGAGGTGGGAACTTTACAACTGAACAAGGCACAGGGCGCTTGCTTTCCTTCCCCAACTGTTAACTCTCAGAGTTTGAAGGAAACCTTTTAAGGAAAATGGAATCCCCAGGTTGAAATAAAAACACAAAAACAGAAGTCCCCAGTAGAATACAAAAGTGACAGCAAGGAAAATAAGACAAATTGAACTGTGAGGACATTAGTATCTTCCAGACTGTCAGTGGATGTTACAGAGTTAAGAGAGTTATTGTCACAGGATGGCGACTGCCTGGTGAAGAGAAGGGGACAGTGTCTCTGAAAAATTTAGCTGTTTCCAATGCTTTTGAGGAACTAGGCAGAGATAAAACAGAAATAGAAAAAGTTTGTAAACAATGCCTAGATGGCCACTGTTTAAACAGACTTAACTGCAAAAAGAAAGAGTGATGTTTTACAAGTTAGTACCACCACATCACTTCACATCTTGGCTCTGTCACTTTCTATTGTCCTTACATACAAGATTCGTATGTAATACAAATTGGGCATAATTCTTTTAAAATGCTTATAGGAGTTGTAGAGAATGGCTGAAGCAATTATATGATTTTATGACAAGTCTAAAACCATGGCATTTTCCCAGATTCTGATAATATTTTGACAATTCTGCCCAAGTTTAAAAAACAAATAAATCTCTTGAGGAATATAAGGGGCATTACATTCCTCAATGAATGAACACAGAGCCAAGGAGCTATTTGGAGAAAATATATCTGTACAAATTATGTGGACATTCATAAAACAACTAATTTCCTCTTAAAGTTTTCAATGCTTAATAAAGCATATGTAGGACCACCTGATATACCAGAGCTGTATTTATTAATATGAACGTAATATTCCTACCATTCATATACATATGTATACCATACACACTTAAGCATAGTATTTATACATGGTTCATGTACAATGCTCAAGTTTTCAGAAGACTTTTACACATATAACCACAATTAATCACCCACCTTTCAATAAATGTAAAAAATCAGGTCCCAAGGGAGGAAGTGAATTGCCCCAAGTCTAGCTGATCTGGTTAAATTCTTCTCTTACAAAGAATCTCAACAGTCAATAAGGATTAACCACAGATTATGAAGTGTATCACTCAAGGTGGTAGAAGTCAATGACCAAAATCATTCTTCTCATAATGCCTTTTTTTAATTTATTGTCATAGACCTTTCCATGGAGATATATTCTTGGTTTGTCTGGGTTTTATTCATTATTTATTTAATATATATATTTTTAGTTGTAGGTGGATACAGCACATTTATTTATTTATTTTTATGTAGTGCTGAGGATCAAATCCAGTGCCCCACCCATGCTAGGCTAGTGTTGTACCACTGAGCCACAACCCCAGCCCTGGTTTTTATTTTTAAGGTAATTTGAAATGAAACAGTTTTACATTAGTCCAAATAACAGACGTTAATTTTAGGGAGTTTTTACTTTTTTTTTTTTTTTAATTAGAAAATAGAATCTTAGCCCTAAATATTTAAAACAAATGCTAAAATGTCACTTGAAGTTCTTTAAACCTTCCTCAGTTTTTGCTATAGTAGATCCACAATGACTGACAGACAACTCTACAACTAATCTATGAAACTAACATTCCCCACCTGAAAGAAAAATGGCGGAGGTGTATAGGGGGTGGGGCATGAAGAGCAAAAAAATGAGGAAAAGCTGAAGAATGGGGTGTGTCTGCCTCAGTTCTACCACCTATCAGCAATGGAACTGCCATTGAATCGTGAAGGTCATGAACTTTTCTCTGACTACAACTTACTGTTGTGAGATAGGGAAGTATTTTGAAAAGCACAAAAGACTTTGTAAAGGTACTATATTTCTTTATATAAGGGTCAAATGGCCTTTTTAGTTACATTTAATCATTAAGATAAAATACCTCCTTCATTTTAAGAAAAGATGTTTAGGGATTTTCCCCTAATTACTGTCACTTTAATCACAGAGGTGATTATTTGGTGCCTATGTTTTTTATTTCACGGAGAAGTTTCTCAAAAACATTGTTGACATGTAATTGAATATGAACCACCACAGATGAGAGTCAATCTTGGCAAATTTAATGTCCCCTAAATATCTTATTCTCTTTTATATCATGCCATATTGAGATATAAAAGCATCCTTTAAAAATATCAGTCCTAGGGGCTGGGATTGTGGCTCAGTGGCACAGTGCTTGTCTCGCATGCACGTGTGAGGCACTGGGTTCGATCCTCAGCACCACATAATACAATAAAGATATATTAAAGAAAAAAGAGTTCAGAGTCTCTTATTAAAAAAAAAAAAAAAACAGTCCTTCAAATCTGATAAAGATGCTTTTTGAAAATCACAGGTAATTTTCTTGCCCACCACTCTGAACTCCTGCACAGATCACAAGACTTGTCACATCTACCCAGTGGTGCTGGGTGGAAATTAATGCAAAGGACATTCAGAAGGACTATGCCCAGTGAAAACTTGCTAAAATTCTTTTTTTCTTCCTTTTATTCCCTACTTTGCAGTACTTTGAATCCAGGGGCACGCTACCTCTGAGCTACACCCCCGTTCATTGTATATTTTGATACAGGGTCTCACAATGTTGCCCAGGCTGGCCTTGAACTTGCCATACCCCTGTCTCAGCGTCCTAAGTATCTGGGATTACAGGTGCATGCCACTGTGCCTAGCTTGAAATTGTTTTTAACTGATTCTCTTCCAAATGATACTACTTCTTACTCCCATCTAAAAGGGATATGTTGCCTTTCTTGTCCAAATTATGTCTATCAGTGAAAGCATTCCATCAGCTTTAAAAGAAATTTTACCGAGGTATGGATATTTTAGCAAGGCCGGTATTTCACTCTTTTAGGTGATAAAAGCAAAATTAAGTATAAGTGAGAATAAAAAAAGCAAAAGAATCAGAGCCTGCAGGTGTGACTAAGGCAAGCTGCCACACTGTCTTTTCTGTTAACTCCTCACTCTCTTGTCTTCTCAGAACTGCCAGGTTGATGCATACTTTACAGAAATCTATAAAAAGATGTAGCATTATCAAAAGTAAATACAGGAAGGGAGTGATGCGGCATTGTTAGTGGGTGTAAGTTTCAGTTAAATAGGACTGTTAATACTGGCATCTGGGGCCTTACGATACCTCTGCAGATGACACGGGAAAGTCTGAGCACTCTGCTGGCTTACAAGGAGTTGACATTTTGCTGTTTGTCAACCATGGTTTACCATAATTGCGTGTTAAAGGATGGAGAATCTGTATGGAACAATGGCAAATCAAATGTAAAGGACAGCAGGTAAAAACAAAGCACAGAAAGAGATATTCATAGCAGAGAATCACATTTCACAGTCAGAATAATAATAATTAAAAATAAGTAGAAAGCTCTGATGGCAAATCATACACACAAAACAACAACAAAAAAGAGAATGAAATTTAAAAAGAAAAATCAAATCAATCTGAAAGATTAAAAAAAAAAAAAAAAAAAAAAGCCCCTTAACAGATAATCTCTGTATGAGCCACTAGGTAAAAGTATAGATATTTTTAAAAGTCCTTAATTTCCTATATCATGAAAAGGGACATAAATGGAAACAGTTAATCTTAAAACATCTAGGGACCTAAAACATTCAAAGGTGTGCACTCAGGACATTGGCTACTTTGGAGGAGAAAAGAACTTCATTCTGGAGTCCTACCTTGGGTGTGCTGGTGGCAGGGACCTGTGGAGAGGCTGCTTGGCCAGCCTGACTGGACACAGAAGTGGATCTGTTGGGCGAAGCTGCTCGTGAGGAAGGTCGGGATCGGCGGCCCCGGGGTCGGAAAGCAGCCATAGCCTGACTGGCACCATCTGCTAAAATGAACTTCTCACGCAGCTCCATGTTGGTTCTTCCTTTAGCTGGAAAAAACACACACACACACACACACACACACACACACACACACACACACACAGAGAAGGAAAAGAAGAGGTATTCAATTATTATGGAAAGAATGACCACAGTGGCACCAGAGATCACGCTGGGAATTTCAAGAACATCTTTTTGCCATGCCAACTCCAACTCAGCATAACAAAAAGTTAAATGCATTCCTTTACAATGCATTCCTTTTGGATACAAGTGAGTTTGGGGAGAAGGAAAAAAGTGTGCTTATTCTAACACTAGACACCAGCAAGAATAACCACTATAAAAGAAAAGAGTCAGCATGAAAATGGAAAGCTCATGCTAAAATACTGTTAATCCACCAGTTACTGATGCCCACATGGTTTCATTACCCTTTCACCACACCAAGAAGACAAGGCAGGAAGGCAGGGACTGTGTCTTTTGCATGTACCACTGAGGTCAGGAGAATGCCAGTACTTAACACTGGGATTAATTAAACAATAGAATTACACAGAATGAGAGATGGCTCATTAGTCATGGTGACAACATATAAAACTTCCAGATTTTTCACTGAAATGAGGCAGCTAGTATTTTTATTTTATGCCTTGAAAAACTGTTTTACCAACATGCAATAACAAACACCAGACCCAAGGATCCGTTAGGTAGTCAGTGATGCAGCACTCATACAAACACATATGCACACAGAGAACGCGCCACAAGAACCCAATGGGCCAAGTGTCAGCATGTATTTGATCACTTACATGACACCTTCATTTGCAACACACTGGGGGTGTGTTACAGTTTCAGAATTTAAATTTGGAAGCACCAGCTCAGTTGGATATGAGTTAAGCCATACGCAATGAATGAAGCATGTTATATTAAAACAAATGATTAAAGCAAGAATGTAAAAGTAGGAAAGAGAAAAAGGAAAGAGGGCAGAGGCAAAGAGAGGGGTTGCCAACCTATAGTAGGCTGAGTAGTAGTAATTGAAGAGTTTGATTCCGAACGTAACATTTTACTCCCATGATGATGAACTAGAAAAAATGACACAGGATACCAATCACATTAAAGAATACTGTTAGCAGGAGAAGAAACAAAGTACAGTAGTTGAATATGCAAAAGGTGCTCAGATCCAGCCTTTAGCACATTTTAGAAGAAAAGTTGCATAAGGAAAAGAAGCCCTCAAAGGTCTGACTCAACAAGAAAAACATCTGAAAGACTTTGCCACAGCCATGCTAACTTTACTAAGCATCCCAACACAACTGTATACATTCGAATTTGTTTCATAAGTTGAGGGGCATTTTACTTTAGGCTGCATTATTTCCAAAATGTAGTCATGCACCACATAATTATGTTGTAGTCAACGATGGACCACATATACAATGGTGTCCTGTAAGACTGTGGCCACCCTAACGTTGTAGCCATTGTAATGTAGGACAATGAATTACCCACATTGGTGGTGATGCTGGCATAAACAAACCTATTCTCAATGTCACTAGTATAAAAGCATGGCGCACATAGTTATGCATAGGACAAAATGCTTGATGACAATAAAAATTTACTTGTTTGTTGTATTTACCATACTGTCTTTTTATTGTCATTTTAAAAATGAGTGTACTTCTTTCACTTATTAAAAAAATAAAGCATGCTGGAAGACAGTATGCCATGTCATTATGCCAGCAGCACCCTCCTATCTCTCATGTTAACCAAACCTCTTGGTGGCATTATTTTCTCCTGAGCTTGATTTAATCTTACATTGTTTTTGGTCATGGCCCTAGGCACAATAGGTTATATCATGTACATACATATATATGTACATATGTGTATACCCACACATGTATTGCATATAGCAGCCAGGTGTGCAGGAAGCCATACCATGTAGGTTTGTGCAAGTATGTCCTATGTTTACACGATAATGAAATCACCTAATGATGCATTTCTCAGAACACAACTCTATTGTTTTAAGTGATTCATGACTATTATGATAAAATAGGAGTTTTTATTCTTATTTTATTTTAGGTATATTTTTAGCCTACAGAGGCCAGGGCTATTACATATGACTACATAACAATTCACGGCAGCCTTGGCAAACAGGCCTGCTGACTCTGTATTTAGTTGCCAGCATGGAAACCCAGGGACCCCATTGGAGGATCCTTGGTCTCATATTCGTATCCTAATAGGCAGTGCTGGCACAGACCTTTAAAAACAACTACAATAAGCTCACACGTTAAAACAAATCATAATTCTACTGTTTCTTTTAACAAAGTCAGAAAAATGTGCCACTCAGTAGATGACACCTAATTAGAAACTGCAATCAAATGTTCACTTATAAATATAAATCAATTAAGAATTCAACAACTGGGCTGGGGCTGTGGCTCAGTGGTAGAGCGTTCACCTAGCACGTGTGCAGCCCTGGGTTTGATCCTTAGCACCACATAAAAAAAATAAATAAATAAATAAAGGTATTGTGTCCAACTACAACTAAAAAATAAATATTAAAAAAAAAGAATTACAAAAAAAGGCTGTAGGATCTGAAAATAGGAAAATTAAAAGCTAACCTAGGACTCTCAGGTTGGTAAATAGGGAACAATTATTATTATGTTATATATTATACATTATAATATGACTACATATTATTATATAATATATAGTGTTATATTATAAAATATAAATATTAAATTTATATTTTAAAATTCTAACCTGCAACTTGAAAGAAAGAGTAAAGTTAGCAGTTCATTATTATTTTTTAAAATTTTAAGTACTCCTTGCCTCATCACCTCATCACATTAAAAACTCTGACTTTGGAACTTCACTGCCCAGTACCTTCAAGTCTTCATCACCTCATTTCTTCCCCCTCCTTTCTTGCTAATAATGGCAGACAAAATCCTTTCCTTGGCGAGTTAAGTGTTCATTTTGGAAACTGTAGACCAGAGGGTCTTATGAAGAAAATCTAATCTAGTGTTTCGTACCTACCTGTCTGAAGTAGTAAAAAAAAAAAAAAAAAAAAAAAACGGAGAAGAACATGGTTTGCGGGTCTGCTACAACTTGTTTGGGAACTTTAGGCTGACAGATTAATGTGAAACATTCACTGTTAGAATAAAACACCCCAATTATGCCCAGAATGTTTTCGGTGCTGGAAAACAATGCGAGCTTGTGCTTTTGTGGTGTCATCTTGACATGAGTGTCTCCTTACCCCTGCAAGGATCGTTTTTCACTAAGAACTCATCGAGTGCCATCCATCCTCCTCCAACACGAACCATCACTGTACTTCGCAGGATCCGAACCAGTCGCAGCTGCTGGGAGTCTCCAAACTGCGCAGGGAAGAAAGAAAGCATCTCTAATTGTCAAAAATAATTCTAAAGAAAAGAATGATGCACAATCTGAAGTAGCTTAAGCAACCAACTTTGATTTCTTGCTTAGTTCACAGCGATTAGTAAAATCTCAGAAAAAGGGGTTTGTAATGATCTGCGTTAGACTGCTGCATGCAGATTTAGCCCAGAGGAAACAGATTGGAAAAAGATTACAAAGGTTATCAAGTATAATATCAAAGCTCTATTCTAAAAATTATTTTTCTTTCCTATGACAGAATCAATATTAGTAAGGCAGTTACAGGAAATTGTTTCTAGAAACTAAGTACAGCTATAAAAATAAACATTGGCCTACTTGCTAAAGGCATATATAAGATAAGATGATTCTATGGCAAATTTAATAAACTGATTCATTTTCATTAGAATTATATCTTACATGAAAACTATTTTCCACTCAAATCTGTGGGAGAAATAAACTCATTTTAAGAAAGTTTTGACTCATGGAAAATAAAGTAATAAATAAGTATGATTAATAAAAGATTCATAATCAACTAAAACTTCTCTATCTCTAATTATCTGGCAAACCAACTTTTTAAAGGTTGAATTAATATGCCACTTTAGATCATCATAATATTAGAATTTCCACTAGCAAAATATTAATGATACAGCTCTCAAATCTAAATAGGGTTATCTTAAAGGTATTTGTACCATAATTCTTGAGACTAACAAGCAATCATTTTTTCTTGCCCTTTCCATGAAGGGCCAATTACTTGGGATATGTTACGGATTCTGCAAGTCCTGAATAAATGCTAACACTATAGGTAGTTCTGATCATAGGTTTATCTGTTTTGAAAGCCTGTGAGAAATGATTTTACAGTTCTAAATCACTTCTAATAGGCTCATGTCCAACTTATGAAAACCACCATACTGAATTTCATGGCTGCCAACCCAGCAGATACCAAAGCAAAATGAAAAATTAAACATTAAATAGTTTCTCTTTAAAGCAGGGAAGGTACAACTGTGATATCAACTACTTGTCTGGGCTTACTGTGATAAACAGAAAACTTTATATAGAACCCATCTGCTACTTTTCATTAAGCTTTAGAATTAGATTTCTACAAGAGAACCCTAAAACAAAACCAACCCAATCACAGTCAGAATCCTAAAACTCAGAAGAAATTCAGAAAGAACTGGGAAGAATGTAAAAGGCACCAGTGGGAACTCATGCATTTTACATCAGACCTTGTAAATAACTATTTCTAAATCTGATTTTTAAACACTGAGACTTAAATGTTCTCATCAGTGAACCTGTTCCTGAAATATAAATGTGAGTTTAAAAATGAAAATGTTTATTTTGTTAGAAAAAAATTTGGTGCTGCTAATAAGCAAAGGGAAAGGAGGGGATTTAAAGAAAATTACCCTTAAGGAACCAGATAATTCCAAGATTATGTTCCAAACAAAAGTTTTAAGAAAATAACTTTTGGAGAGATGATATTTCAGCTCTATTAAATGAGTAATTTTCAATTTTATTTTAAAAAGGCATTCTCCAGACAACTAACATTGTCTTCAGAACTTTCCTAATTTTCCCAATAGCCAAATTGTGAGACAAGAAAAAACAGATTAATCTTGTTCATTGTGTTTCCAGTAAATAACATCTCTGGAGGTATTTATTTTATTCTCTCCACAAGTACAAGATGCCAACCCACTTGCTGACTCAGAAGATAACAAGAACATAAAAGTAACATTAATGGAAAATTTACCCTGATTTGATCATTATACATTGCATAGCTGTACTTGTACCAAATTATCACCTGTAAATATGTACAATTATTATAGTAATTAAAAATATTTCCTGGAAAATATATTCAAAATAAGTGAATATTTCTATTTAAATTAATTGTTTACAAGAGATGGGATAAGAGGTATTTGAACCTTACGATATAATATTGATTAAAAATGGAGTGCCAGAATAATAATTTCTAGTATGATAGTGTTAGGTAAATTAGATAGCAATAGCAATGTTCTTTCTAAAAGAATGCATTAAAAAAACTTAACCTTTAACATGTTTAAATCAAAACAATTTCTCTTGCCTTCAGTTTTGAAATGACCATGCTGTAATGCCACTAGGCAATTTATATGGACTTAAATGTCAATATATTTGGCCAAGACGTCATAGAAAAGATTTTCTATATTACATATAATAATTTTCCTCAGAAGAAATGACATCACCTAAAACCTCCAGAGTTAACATTTCTATTCAGAGGATGGAAAGCCCCAAATCAATCACTTAGGGCAAATGGAAAATAGTTGCCTTGGAGAGAACATGTTATTTGTGGCTGAGTGACAGGGAGACCTTTTAGTACTGGGTCTTCCCATGTCATTGCCTGATGCTGATCCTTCTCTGCCATTGCACACCATGCATCCTAAATTGTGAAACACAGAGATGTGTGGAGAATTAAATTTGTGTTCCAATGAGTACTTGCATAAATATATACTTATAGCATTATTAAATGTGAGAATTGAAAATTACGTTTGTTAACAGTGTAGCCAACTAAGCAACAATTCATTATCTGGTTTGCTTAAAAGTAATCTCCTCATTTGAGACACAAGGCAAAAAGGAATCCTGGATCAAGGACCCTTATAGCGCTGACAGAAACACCACGCCAACCAACAATGTAGTAGCTAGGGAGGCAGCATGGGAAGATTGGCCAGGGCAAGCTTTAAGGACTATGAATTAAAGGTTAAAAAAAAAAAAAAATCACTGGGCACTTGAGAATACATTCCACTGGTTTATACCTGATTTCCCAGGAAGAACTGATAAAAAAAAATGAAAAATGGAAGAAAGACACAATTAGTTCAACAGGAAACTTTCTATGTGACTTGAGAATACACACACACACTCTCACACTCTAGGCTTCTGGAGATAGTATCTAGTTTAGAGATGTGCAGGTACCCAGTTCTCCCAACTTCAAACCAAATAACCAGAAAATTTCCTCTACAATTTTACTGAAAACTCTGAGGATTTCAAATTTAAAGTTTGAATATGCAAATGAATATTTTTCAATATGAAAGTATAAAAATAGATAATGTTGCAGTTGTAAATTCACAAAGGGAAACTCAGCACATTTCCTATCTAGTTACTACATATAAGATGTTCCAAAAAGGAAAATTAAAAAAAAGACAAAATGATGAAGTCACATTGCTCTTCTGTTTTTAAAGTGAACCAAGTTCAGAGTTTGAATAAAAGCAAAATTACTGCGTAAGTGGAAAAAATACTGCCTCTTATTCATATTTATAAAAATGAGTCAAGCTTTTTAACTTTCTGGTTCTGCTTTGGAATAGCTTTTCTATTTGAAATCCGGAATTTACCTCTAATCAGAACAGTAATATAATTTATAAAATTATATGAGGCAACCTAAATATATGAGATTTGAGTGTTTTACTATGAAAAAAATTTCTCCTTAAAAGTAATGTGCATGTTGCAAATGTCAAGGATATGTCCTAATTTAAAAATGTAGGGTATCTTTATATAAATAACTTAAAATAAGAAAAGCAAAAGTTTCATATGCCATTAAATTTTGGTATGCAAAAATAATTAGGATTCCTGGAAAACAAGGCAGATCAAATGGTACACAAATTTCAATTTATAGCCTTTAAAGGAACTACGAAGTTATTTGGAAAACTTACCCTGTACTTGTTATCACCAATCTGTTCAACTTGAAATCGTTTTGCACATTTACACTTAGCTACCTGCCTTGTCACCTGCCAAAAACAATGATGAAATATTCACTTTAATGTTAATATTACACAGTGGAATCCTTAAAACTTTGACACAAGAACTAAAGTGGAAATAAATAAAATGGTTGTATGAATTGCACATGATGTCCTGGCAGAACACACTATTATTTTTGTAGGCAGTGGAAAGATAATGAGTACCTCATCTTCAATTTTGTCAGCATCTGTGATAGGTTTATATGCATCTTTATTTGGGTGAAGGGCTGCTACAAATTCATAGTAGTCGATGTATCCATCACCATCTCTGTCAAAGATGTCTGCGACTGCACTCATCTCCAGGCGACTGGTGGGGAACTCTAGAATTTACAAAATGATCGTAAGAAGATAAGTTGTTAAACATTCTCAAGCCATTCTCCATTTCACATCCTAACCTCAGTGTGCCTGGTAAGATGATCACAGTGACTAAATATGCAAAATGCCTTTCAAAAACTAATATACATCATAACAAATGAACATTTGTATATGTGATCTGAAATTTATCTTTAATTACTATGGGGCAAATCAAAGCAAATGTTTCTGTAGGTTGAAACTGTTTAATTCTGGCAATTTCATATGGTTCAACAACTACCCTACTTAAGTAACAATTAGTTTGAAATTTACGTTAAGAATGACTTCTAGCAGAATGTGTCAGGAAAATTACAAACAAACAACTGAATTGTCAAACAAAAAACAAGAAATTTTATGGGGTACTAATGTCTTATTAATGACAATGTTAGATCAGAATGTGAATTAGCGTGAAAAATGAAAGGGACCTGCACATATTGACTTCCTAATAGATGCCAGGCAACACAAAAGACTTAAGAATCAAACATTATGAATATTATCACACTAGCAAGGACACAGCTTTAGTGGAGTGAAGGAACACATCTGTGGTCACAAGGTTAGTAAGCATACCCGAGATCAGAGCCACACATTTCACTAGACATTTGTTTTGTATGGTGGTCTTTCTAACAAGTGTAAAGGCAATGCTTTATTTGCCGGGTCCACGCTGTTACGCTGTGCTTATATTCCTTAAAAATGACCCCAATTAACATCACATCTCTTGGCACTTACTTGAGGAAAGAATTCCATCAATGAATTCCTGCCGGGTGATCTTCCCATCCTGGTCTTTGTCAATTCTCCTGAAGAAGTCCATCACTCGAGACTTCTTGTGATTCATCCATCGCATGTATTTTTTGCGCCAGATGTCGAAATCGAAGTTAGCAAATTCCCTCAGCTGAAAAGGACACAAGGTATCCAAGCTAGGTTAATGCTCAACTCAAACTGTATCTTACATTATCTGAATGGAGTTATTTTTAATGATTCTCCAGGTTATACACATCTCTCTCCCATTCTTGCAAAGGGGGTTCAGAAACATTTTATCTGTGGAGTTTATTTCACTAAGAAAATTCCTAAAACTTAAACTGAAAATTTCTGATAACACCAAGTTACAACAGTGGTCTGCCCCAAAGTACCAGCTCTAGTCCTATGCATACTGAAAGGCACAGGCCCGCTTCAATACCTCTCACCTAACTCCTTGCTCTGTCAGCCACTCTCTTAACTTCCTTGGACATCTGAACACTTTCTAATTTCAGAACCTAAAACTCTAAATCTCAAGACATAGGATGTATATAAACAGTTATATTTGTCAGGCAGTACCACCAGCAAACATGTCAAGTTAGAGCCCTTCTTAAGAAGTCAGCTTCCCACTATTAAAACACAAGAGTTTTTTACTTTATTGATTCCCTAAATCCCAATCCCATATATCAATTTTTTATAAAAACATACAGTCTTGGTATTCATTTTAGAAGTAAAACATGCACTCAAAGAGCAAGAGTTTGCTTATGTGAGAAGACTGCAATTTTGGCACTGTGTCACAGTGAATGAAGGCAGAGGGACAAGTTGGCAGTGAATACATGAGTTTCCATACCTCCTCTAGCCTGTCCAAGGCGTCATTGAGTTTTCTCCTCCTTTCCAACGCGAGAAGCCAGACTTGCTGCCATTTGCTCACCAGTAAGTTTACCCTGGGATTCTTAGTTTCAATTTGTGTTTGTGATCCAGAGGGATATAAACTTGATGCTGGGAAGCGTTTTCCTGTGAAAATACAATTTTAGTTAAGATGGCAAGTTTCCAAACGTTCTTTGGCCTTTTTTGTTCCTAGCCAAGACTGAGTCAACTTAATAACTGGGTAGTACAAGTAGAAATACTCTAATTTAGATGACACATAATGTTAAGGCCTAAATCTGTGTTACTTATTAAAGACCACATACTGTTCATGTAAATTAGAGTGATATCTTGACAGGGGCATTTAAATATTGGAAAGCTCTAAAAATTTATGCTTAAAACATGCTCCTTCTTCAAATTCACATTGTTTCAGTGGTAATGCCACACCCTGTGATCTTCCTTGTTGTTAAGGCAAGAGAAAGAAATCTCACAGGCAGACACACATTTTAGAATCAGTTATAGCAAACCCAGCTGTCCTTCTTAGAGAATAAGGCTGAAAGGAGAGGAAGTGAGAGCAGGACACACCAGAGTCAGAGCAAGTTGCTTTATAAATCCTAGTCAAGTGTGGAAGTATGTCCAGGTCCCCAACTTTCTTCCAAGTCCATTTCACTGAGATTGTGTGTTTCCTGTGCAGAGACTCATATCCAGGTTTCCTGATACACTCAAGTTATCTCCCTCTTTCTAGCTGTTCTTCTCAACTTTCTATAACTTCACAAAATAATTGTTAATTTTTGCATTTTCCTCATTTAACTAAAGGGTTAAATGTGTCCTAGAAAAATTACTGGCCCAAGCTCCCATTGGATGTTAGTAGCCAGGCTGAGATTTATATGGGTCACTAGTATTTATCGAGTATTTAAGTACATGCCTGGAAGTACAATAAGCACTTCATAAACATCAGCTCATCTAATTCTCACTGCAGTCCAATGAAGTTAAAATCATCCCCTTTCACAGAAGAGGATAGTGAGGCTTAGAAGGAATATAAATAATCTGTCTGAGGTTATGTCTCCCAATTGGTAAGTGGAGCGGGCAGCCAAGGAGCCTGCCTCCAGTGTTCTCAGTCACTTTACCTGGTCTCTTCCTCATGTAATACAGTACTTACAATAGCTCTGACCCCACTTTTTTAAAAAATGAAGACACCATTTACAAACACACGAAATATGCAACACAAATTGTGCTTCTTTTACATATTCTCCAAGCTATCATTATTTTTAAGGTCATTTTGGGGGGATTCAGATTGCCTGAGAAGTAGTGAGCCTGAAGTCACAAGAACATGGGCAAATCTATCACTAATGAACAATTAAATTATGAACTATACCCAGGTTATGATCACTTTTGTTTTGTTCAACATTAGTGCTATTTATACAGAAGAAGAAAAATGAGACAATTCAAAAGGAGCGATGGTTTCTGTACTTATGAATTTTTCTAGTTTATTCTAGTTAATCTGAAAGATAAACTTCAAGCACAGAGTTAAATACAAAAACCTGGACAGAGCAATTTCTTTATTTTTAAACAAGTTGCCACAATACTTAAGCCCATGTATTCTTTCAAGAAATCTTTTATGATAGAGTGCTCATGTAGAATCACTAATTGCTCCAAAATTTCCAATGTTGGAATTTTATTTAATCATTTTCATTTCAAAGAAATTGACCACTGCTTACTTCCTGTTCGTCCCTTATCCAAGACTGGAATATGGGATTGTAATGAGGAAGGATCAGCTCCTCTCCTCTTATAGGTCTTGGTAACTTTATCAACATCAGGCTGTTTTCTGGTCATTTCCTCCATGAAGGTCTGAAATGAAAGAAATGATGTCAATTAAATAAAAGTACATTAGATTAAATTATCATTAGGAATGAACAAAGAACAGAGGGTCAAAGGGCCAGGCTATTATTTCTGAAGAAGAATAAATTACCATTCTTACCTTTAAGTGAAAAAATATCTATACCAGCATAAGATACATTTATTAATGTCCAAAGAATGCAAAGTGTTATAGCCAGCAAAGACAATAAATTAAAATTAAGAACAAAAATAATTTGTTGTAGTTCAAAGACCAACATGGGAGCAGTTGCGAGAATGAAATAACCTATCTGTTTGCCAACCAAGTTCAAACTTCCAAGTTCTTCCACAAGAATTTTTTTGCCCCACAAGAATTTTTAGTGAGCATTTGTCCTAAGGAACATCCCAGCTAACTGGTTTCTTTGAGGCACATTTCACCTACACATTTGGAAGGCTTAAGCTGGCTGTGATATATAAGGATATAAGGTATCCGCATTAACTGTATATATATTAAAGTCATAAGCAAGCTATTTCAAGGAGGGTGAAAGTGAACCAAGTGAAGATATCTTATAGTTAACATTTCTTGTCACTTCTCCTGGCTTATTATTATTACTGACTAAATATTCCAATATCTGGAATATGTGGCAAAGGCTGAGGTAAGGCAGAGACTGATGAAAAGTGATAGGGAAAAGGCAAGGCAGACAAGAGTGAAAAGGGGAAGTAAACACATTTCTGGAATATTTATCACACTGGAGAGCTCTGCTTGAATACCTCTGATCACAGAGAACGCGACCTGAAGACACTTATGATCATTCCACACGCCGATACCTCAGACTTTCACTAAGATATATATAATAATTGCAAAGTTTGACAGCTTAACCCATCGACTGACACTCAATGTTTCTCCTGTAAATGCTATCAACTAAACAAGCTATAATTCAATGAGTGTGATGCCCATCATTTTCATAATTAAAACAAGTGAGATATACAGAAGAAGTAATTTTTCAAAGACAATGCATTCCTTTTAGATGTGATATATTTGGAGATTTGATGGTCATCTTGGGAGACAGATAAAATGCAAACACAAAACAATAAAACAAGTACCAGGGGTTTGAGTGAAACTGCCAAAAGAGGGAGTGGAGTGAAAGGAGTAGAGAACTAAGGAGAAGATGCAGGAGTAAGAAGAGCTGGCACTGGCAAGACAAGGGTGGTGCAGGAACCAGTGTGAGAGAGTGTTGCCTGAGAATAACTTCACAAAAGGCAAAGAAAGAGAGTTTTGCAAAAGTCCAGTGGGTAGCTGTGAAGAGGAGTTTTAGGACCAGCTGACTGGAGCTGGGGAGTGTATGCTTAAAGAAGCAAAGGTAACAATCACAAAGCAATCTTTTAAGATGCATCACAGGAAAAGGAAGAAAACAGCAGAGGGCTAGGATTAAATTTATTTTACCTGGTGTTCTGCAATGAGGGCTTTCACCTCTTCAATCTCCTGGGGGATGACTTCTTTATCCTTATCACTTAGTGTTGTTTCGGCCCATTGCAACCAAGCCAGCAAAGCTTCCAACAATTCCTGTTTAGCAATGAGCCCAGCCAGAGCACTTGCCAATCTTTGCTGATGTTGCTTTGCCCAGGCCAGCACCTGTTGGAGAAACAGAAATTTCTCTGAATTTCTTCCAACTTAGTGAATTATTATATTGACATACAAAGTACACATTTTTAATGAAAATGAGGGTAACTCTGGGCTAGACCCAAAACGCTTCCAGTTTTTCTTGACCCCATTGGTGGCACGAAGACCCAGCCCAAGGAGGTTAAGGGAGCTCTCTAGGATGTTTGTCATCTTTGGTAGTTTAAACCTGTATATCAATCACCTAGGTTTTCTTTTGCGTTCTAATTTAAGTTCAAATACACATTATCTGAAGGATCAAATATACTTATTCCATGCAGTACTAAGTGGAAATAAAAAATAGTTAAGGGCTGAAGATGTAGCTCAGTGGCAGAGAGCTTGCTTAGCACATGTAAGCCCTAGGTCCAATCCCCACAAACACCCCCCCCCCAAAAAAAAAGTCAGAAATGAAGTAGAGTTAATTTATATTACGCTAATTATTTAGTTAATTTACATTATATTAATTATTTATTTTAGTTATTATTTAATTTACAATATACTAATTATTTAGTTATTTAGTTAATTTACATTATATAAATTCACTTTACAATTATATATTGCTGTGAATGCTGGAAGTAAGACAAAATGTTGTCCAATGAAAGCCGGGCATGGTGGCACACGCCTGTAATCCCAGCACTTGGGAGGCTGAGGCACTTAGCAACTCAGTGAAATCCTGTTTCTAATAAAATACAAAAAAGGGCTGGGGAGGTGGCCCAGTGGTCAAGTGCCCCTGAGTTCAACTCCCGGTACCAAAAAAAAAAAAAAAAAAAAAAGTTGTCCAATGAACTAAATATCAGCCTTTTAAGGTTATGGGTACATAAGCTGCAAATTCCTTTAGCTTTTTAAAGAAAAGTGAATTTCAGAGACTGATAACACACAAAAGAAAGCATTTTAAAGAATAATTTCCACAGGGAGGCCTAATTTTCCCATGGTGGCAAGTGCATCTTTTTTTTTTTTTTTTTTTTTTTTTTTTTTTTGTGGTACCAGGGATTGAACTCAGGGGCACTCTGGGTCACATCCCCAGCCCTTTTTTTTTTGTATTTTATTTAGAGACAGGGTCTCACTGAGTTGCTTAATGCCTCACCATTGCTGAGGCTGGCTTTGAACTCGCGATCCTCCTGCCTCAGCCTCCCAAAGTGCTACTGCATCTTAATATATGAAATTTCCCACACCCCCAAATCTCTGAGCTATTGCTCCTGTGAAGATTATCTGAAATATACTGACCTCCTCGAACCTGGCCCGGATGATTGTTATCCAGTGCTTAATGGTGGTGATGGAGTCAGGGTGGCAAATGGCTAAAACAGCATCACCCATACTGGTGGCTTTATTTAGTTCAGCTCTTTTTTCTTCCAGTTTCTTCATGAATTCCTACAAAAGAAACAAAGACTTCAGTCAGCTGTTGGCACTAGATGAAAACAAAACTCTGGTGCTGTTTATTTACTGTTAGGGTTAAACAAATAAACAGGAACTTCAATTGTTTATTCACAGTTGGAAATAATCCACTAATTAGAGAGGAAAGGGGGGAAATGAGAAATTAAGTACTTTCTAAAATGTATGTCAAAATGTAAGCACAGAACAATATGTCATGCTTTAAATAGCTCCTCAAAATCTGGATATGATTATATCATTAATGGGAATTAGGACTGAGAGGGACAGTATTGCCAGAGATAAAAAGAGTATCAACTGCGGGGGGTGGGGGGGAGTTCCAAAAAATAAAATAAGGAGGTTAGAGCCAGGTGAAGTCATGTGCATCTGTAGTCCCAGATTTTTAGGAGGCTGAGGCAGGAGGATGGCTTGGGCCCAGGAGTTTGAGACCAACCTGGCAATGTAGCAAGATCTCATCACAAAAACCAAGACAAAACAAACCAACAAAAAAGCAAGACAAAACAAAAACAGCAAGAGAAAAAAAAATTATGTTAATATTTACAATAGCATTAACTAGGTCAGAAAGGATTAAAAATATGTATAAAAAGTACCAAGGATGGAATGAGATGGACATAATTACCCTAGGTACATGTATGATTGCACGAATGGTGTAACTCGTAATTCATGTAGAACCAGAGAAATGAAAAATTCTGCTCCATTTGTGTACAATGACTCAAAGAGCTTTCTACTGTCATGTATAACTGATTAGAATTTTTTTAAAAAAAGTACCAAGGAAGGGAGAAGGCTCGGCAAGGATCTGCAGACATATGGGAATGTGAGAAAAAGGGCTCAAAGTGTCCAGTGAAAGCAGCAAGAGAAGGCTGGAGGAAGTGGGCCTGACACCAGGTTGGCCTGGGTGAGAAATGTCCCTTCCAAAGGCCAGTAAGAGCTCTTCTTCTTCATTTAAACAACAACTCTAGCCACTCTCTGGTGCACAGGATGAACAAACCCTCAACAGGTCAAGAATGACCTTTCAAAATAACCCAAATGTCTCACAGACATAATTTTACTTTCTTTCTTCAGAACCATACCCGAAGTACACAGTCAGAGAACTCTTGGTATATACCTCCTACTCTGGCATTTTGCTATGTTAGTCCTGCTTACATACATGTCTATTAGGCCTCAAGACCCACGATATCAAAGACCTACTTTTTCATATCCCTACTTTTAAAATTATTTTAATTTTCCCCCAATACAGTCCTTAAATGAAAGAGTAAAGAAAAAAATTTAGTAGGAAGAAAAAACCGTAGGTTAATAACAACTGTACTTCCTGAGAAAAACTGAGAGAGATCACACACTTCTAATTACTCTATGCCCTCGAAGAACCAGGGTCCTGGCCCGAACCAGATAGGCTAGACCACTCCCCGCCTCACTGTGCTCTTCAGATCTAGTCTCAGGGTTACCTTAGTGGTTGGTACTCACATGGGAAAGCTTGACATTTTTAGAAATTGGATTATATTAAGAAGTCTTTAGTCCTGGTGCCAAGAAATTAAATTACACAATCTGTTTTTCTTTGGTGAATGTGGAAAAGGAAGCAGTGAAAATGAACAAGAATGAATAATGTTACTGTAAAATAGTATTACTAATAAACACTTCATAAACTTACAGGTAATTTCATGCCATTTATTTAAAGATTTAGTTAAAACTATTGTAAAATAATCTGTTGTAAAAGTGGTAAAGTGCTCGCCTAGCGCAGCCCTGGGTTCGATCCTCAGCACCACGTAAAAATAAATAAATAAAATAAATGTATTGTGTCCAACTACAACTAAAAAATAAATATATAAAAAAAAAAGACACTCCCCCTGCTCTGGTGACTTGCTTCCTGGTGGCTTCCTAGTCCTATTGTGAGGGCAGTGATACCAACAGGTGCCCAGCAGATACTGCTACTCTGACACCCAAACCCTAGTACATTAGTGGACCTTAATGCTGGTTGATGGTCAGCTCACAGTTAAGCCTCCAAATTTAAAAGGTGTCTACTGCATTTCATTCCTCCAGATAATGTTGTACAAGTTTGCAGCACTTTTATCAATGACAAGGCAATCTGTCATTGCTACAGGTTAGCCAACTCCTCTTTGAGAAAGAGTATTAATTAAAATAAGGAGTCTCTTATAGATGATGTAATCCATGTTAAAGTGGAATGAATGATGATATAGTTTCACCCTGACCTTGACAGGCAAGGTTATTTAGTGGTGTTAAAAAGATCCTTTAAAGTTAATAGGAAATGCTGACATCAACACTACATTGAGTGTTTGCACTGAAAAGTCCTGACTTCATGAGTCAAAGGTTAAAAAACATCTGTTCAGAGCAATCTGGACCATTCTCTAAAGGGTCTTGTCAACTCCATACATTGACATGGGAAAGATCTTGGCTTGAAAATTCAATGGCCAGATTTTATCTTGGTTAGTTATTCAACCAGGTATCTACTTACAAATTTCACTTCTTAAATTTATAATTTAAAAAATACAAACGTATAATCCTAGTGCTTACTTAATATGTTAGTTCTACAAAGAATTTTAAAAGGTTCTTGATTAAAAACAGGAGTCACAGAGGCTTAAAAATAAATTTTAAAGACCTCAAATTTTATTAAATTACATCCAAACTATTGATTTATGATTCTATTGGTATAATGTTATAAATGCCAAACTGCTCTTTGAGAAAGTTTCATACTTAAAAATCTACATACAAGTGCAGTAGAATGAACTAATTTGGGTCAGAAGCCAAATAACTCCCTAGAAAGATCAATGTGCTTCCTATAAGATATGACACACAGTGACTAATTCTAGAGTAAGCACCTTCTCTAATGAGGAAACAAAGACAGCTGCACATGCATGAATGTGTGTGAATGGGGACACAGGTACATAAGCAAAGGCTGGAGATAGTCTCAAATGTACCAGATGTTTATTAATTCTCAGGAAGGAAAATATTCATGTACTTGATATTTGTAATCCTGAGCCTATTTTCTCTACTTTATTTGAGTTTTCTCATTCACTTTCACTTAACATTTAGAAATTACTCACTTTATGCTGATCAATGAGAGTCCGGAGGGCATCCTCATCATCTGGAAGAACACCATGGAAACGCAGGGTTTGCTCTGCCTCAGCCAGCCATTCCAAGAGGGCATGTACCACGGAGTGAAATTCTTCTGCCTAACAGTTCACATACACACACACACACACACCAAGCAAGATTTCCAAATGTCTGTTAGTAAAATTTGCAGAATTGTGTAGTAGATTCTTCTCCTCAGGGAAAAAACAAGTCTTAAATTTAAATGGATTAATTATGAACCTTACTCCCATTAAAAAGATAAAGATTCCTCGCACTGCATTTTACAAATATAAGAAAACATCTCATGTATCAATAAGGCCTACATGAAGAATAATTCACAAATTTCACAACTTGGTTTTAAACGAATGGCAGCACATTGTACATTCGAGCTAAAAAATTACTCAAGCAGCACTTTTAGGTGAAGATTAGCAAACCTCCCTTTGTAATTAATTTAAAGTCTTGAGGGAGGGCAGAGGAGAGGTCAAGGCAATGAGGCTACTAGACTATCCATATTGAGAACAGAGGTTCCTCACAGTTATTTACTACAGCCATTCTTGCGGAGGTTTCAATACTTTTCTCATAACACCCAACTATTATCTGCATGGTTTTTACCTGACGCAGAGCTGCTTCTAATCGTGTCTGCTTTGATATGGACAGGGCACACACGGTCTCCCAGCGCGTGCTTAATTCCTGCATCTGGACCTTGACCCAGGAGGAGTCATCCCGGCTGCCTTCTATGAGCTCTCGGGCTGAGCGCTTCAGTGCCTGCACACTGCTGGTCCTCTTCCCCAGTTCTTTTTGGAAAACCTAAGAAGAACAAATTTTATAAATTAATTTTAAAGCCACAACGGTAACATGTGCTATCTGAAACATATGTGCATAAAACAATACATACAGATATGTAAGACTCACAGTTCAATGACCATATTTTTGACAAATCTTCAGAGGTTAAGAAATGATCTACTGCTTCTATTTGAGCACCAAGAATGCAGTTTTACGTTTATTTGTTTAGTCTTGTAATATTTTCAAGAGGGAAAAAAGATATGCATGCCTTGTTTTTTAAATGACACACTGGATTTAAATAGTGACGGTCAGGCTTTACTTTGATTTACACATACACACACACACACACACATGCATCAAATTTCTTTTTTCTATGATTCTTTCTGATAGGGTGTCCCAATTCCTCCCAAATTATTAGTGTGTCATATGCATGCTGGCCACTGCACTACTCAGAGAGACACAATGAAGAGACAAATGAACTACTAAGCAGTCCTGATAAACATCCTGGGGGTCTCCAAGATAATGATGGGGAATCCACAGGGAGATAGCAAGTAGTCCTTATTTTATTTTATTTTTTTATAAAGCACCTTTGTGTTCATAGCACCTATCCTAAATAATTTCATATTCAAGAGGATTCAATCCTTATTTGTCATCTTGAGCTTCTTGAGCTTTCTTTTTCCCCTGCTTAATTCTGATGAACTTCTTTGTGCCAAGAGGTAAGCTGGCTTCTTTTGACCACAGATTTAATCTAAGAATTGCCAGGATTCTTTATTTCTGATCTAAGAGTCTGTATGAAAAAGTAGATCTTTCAAATAACCAACCTTCTGTCTACAATAAAATTAACTTATTTTTCAAAAAAATCCCCACAAATGAACATTACCATTGGGTATATCTATGTCTTTCTATTTTGATACTCAGATCAGTCACAAAAAAGAGCTCATTCAAAGACTCAAACACAGTAGTGAATTCTTTGATTTCACTCAACCAGTGTTAAATGACATGTGTCTGTAGACAGACGGATATAAACACACACTTACATACTATACACACACACACACACACACACACACACAAAGCACAGAAGGGACAATATCTAAAAATTCCATTTGTGATGAAACTAGTCCCAATAGTTCTAAGTAGAGTTTCCAATGTGCTTTATTGAAATTTCCTGAGCCTTCCAATTGTATTACGAATACTAAATGATTAATTCATTCTTGGTGATCTTTAATATATAAAAAAAAAATTGGCAAGTGCCTAGGGCAGTAAATATTTAGACAGTGAGTTTATAAAAATGGCATTTATGTAAAAAGTAACATTATACTATCCATTACTCACTAAATGAGTTCCAAGAAATGGAAAAGTTTGCATTAATCATGCACAAAACGTTTGTTTCAATATAAGCAAAGTGATGTAATTTTTTAAGATTTGTAATTTCTGTAGACCTCGTCAATCCTTATTTATTCTTTAATTTTCTAGTAAAATAAACTCTCTTTGATGGGTATTATCACAGGATAGAAACAGAAAAGGGAAAAGAAATATGCAAAAGAACCAATTATTTTAAGAAGAACAGGTAAATTAAAATAGGGATGCCTAAAGAGAACATAAAAATGAATACATTTTATGGACTAAAAAATCATAGAGAACACAATAGAAATTCAGTCAGAATGCTCTAAGATATTTGTACAGAAAGTCAACTCTGATATAACCATTCTATATTAGAACCATGTATCATGGTGTTTCCAAGGTTAAGCTGTATTATATCATTTGATCATAATTTAGGAACTTACACTAGTATCAGCTGGACACTTCAAATATATCTTTGAATGACAATTTAACGTACAGATCAGGAGATTGCAAGCAAACCAATTATCTTGAAAAAAATAATAAATCTCTCATAGCACATGCTGGTGACTCATAAATTGCTATAGTTCAAGGGACAAGGTTAAAACAGCTTTCAAAAAAGAAGGGCTTTAATCATGACCCCCACGGATCATGTCACAAATCTGCACATTTATGCAATGACCTAGTTCTGGGTCACTGAATAAATGATTTTAAATTTTATTACATAATTATTTAGAAGAACAACTAAAGATAGTAAAACATGCTTGAAATGGGTTTTAAAGCATCAGAGGATAAAATCGCTTTTCACATTCTAAAAACATTTTAGATCTGATAACCAAAAACAAAAGTATTTCACCGATAACTCGAGTAATTTTCCCCTATCACCTTTTTGGTTTTCGTTTTGGTGCATGCCAGGCAAGTGCTCTACTACAGAGAAACATTCCCAATGCTCCCTCAGCACTTTTGAAGTTGGCTTCCTGATTTATGCTCAGAAGTACACAAATTTCAACAACAAAGATGGTGTTGTATGACACAGTCTCCTGATTTTAAAAGGCTAATTTAAGTGGTACATTCCTCTCTAGACTCAGAATAAGCAAATGACATAAAATGTCCCAGAAAATACCTTGTGATTATCGATCAGATTCATCACTAAATCAATGTCTCCATGGACAGGCTGGTCTTCTGCCAGCTGGGGTTCAACCCTATACAACCAATCGATGAGGGCCTGCAGGGCATCTGTGAATTGTCCAGAAAATAGCAATGCTTCCTCCAATTTGTTTTGTCTGGAGAAAAAGCGTAGAAAAATTACTCTGAGAACAAAAGAGCTGCCCTAACATGTCTGAACATGTTAAGTTCATTTATGCAAGGTGAGTGGTATTCAAGAGGAGGGACAATATATAGGTATTCACTGCTGTTTCTTTGCTTTCCTTAGAACATTAAAAAACAAGTTGTAAAAGCTTTGTTATTACTTAAATATCCCTGGCATCTGTTCCAGGAAAATTCCCTTACACAAACTTTGGAGAAATTAATGATCTTTTGAGTTTCTTCATTAAAACATGCCTTCATAATTTTATAAAGATTTTAAAAATTGACTTTAGGTGGTCAAACAATAAACTTGACTGTTTTAGTATGCAATTCTATGAATTTAAACACATGTACAGATTCATATAACCATCATCACAATCAAGATACCGTTTCACCATCCCCAAGCCCTTCATGCTCTCTCCTTATAGTTACACCCTGCACTGGCATTCACTGCTTTTTTTCCTTATCACTGAAACTTTTTTGCCTTTTCAGAAATGTTAAAATGAAATCATTTATATGACATTGTAAAAATGATGTCCTTTTGAGATTGGAGGAGTCAAGATTAAAAAAAAAACTAGTACTGCAAAAACTTATTGTGAAGTTCTGTAGAACTGAATTTCCTATTTAATCTTTTTTTAATTATTGAGACTTGAATTTTGCCAAACGAACCCTTTGAACATAAAAAAGTGAAAGAAAAACATAATATGTGTTAATTTACAAGTTGTTTGAAAGAGGACCACTTTCTAAAAATCATGTACAGAAATTTTGTTTGAAAATGTACATCAAAAAGCAAGGAACATAAGATTTACATAAAAGATGCCATTCATTTCTGAAATAGTATGTGCATACGTATTTTATATATATACGCATATATGAAACTTGTATATACATATGTAAAAGGGTAAAAATCTGATATAGGAGGCCAGAAGGAAAATTCCAACAACATAAAACTAAATTTTCAGGGGCTCCTATTTAATCTTGATACAGGTTGAGCATCCCTAATACAAAAATCTAGAATCCAAAAATGTCCTACAATCTGAAACTTTGTGAGGACTAACACAAAGCCATATGTGGAAAATTCTACACCATGAACTTTATTGCAGGCACAATGTTACTACAAAACACTACTTCACGCTATGTGTATAAGGTGTATATGAACCAAAGAATTCCATGCCATCCCCAAGATGTCTCATTCTATAAATGCAAATATTCCAACATCTAAAAAATCCAAAGTCTGAAACACTTCTTAAGTATTTCAGATAAGGAATACTCAACCCTTTTGGAAAAAAAAAAAATCTAAAACTAAGGCTCAACAGAAAGCTTAAAAACATTTACAAGATATTTGAACTCTTGTACTGTTATACTTTAAGTACTCATAATTTTTGAAATAAGTCTTATACCTTCACAAAAGTGCAATGAGAAAGAGGGAGTCTGGAAAGGGGTGAATGGAGCATGAAGGGAATGCTGGGGCCAGATCAGTAGCGCCTTGCATGTCACATTAAGGAGCCTGTGTTTCATCCACATCCAACAGCAAGGCCCTGAAGGGCATGAAGCAGGGGAATGATAAGATCCCATTGCATTTATATAAAAAATTATCCTAAGTAGCTCCATGGAGATTAGATGAAAGGAGGGGTAAAGCAGGCAGGAGGAGACCAGTCAGAGCAGTTTGTGTAGTCAGGTGTGAGATGACTGAGACTTGGGAAGGGAATCATTTTTTTTTTCCTAATGAGTAGTTAAAAATAAATAATAATGAATAGCAAAGGCTTCTTGGAACAGGTGCTCTGTTGAATGGATATTTAGGACAAGCAGATGTCCCCCAGGCAAAGGAGGCATATAAGGTCCCTAAAATGTCCCTGCAAAGTACCAGAAACTTCTATTTGAGGGAGGTCTACAAAGTAACCAAACTGCCTGAAGGACATCCTACCTTTCCACAGATTTCCCACATATGGTATCCCACTTGTCCCTGAGTTCACTCAGCATGTTATCCAGCTTCAGGTTGTCGTCAGCCAGGGAGGTTTTCTCCTTCAAAGAACGTCCAGTTCGGTTGGTGGTGTCATAGACAGAATGCTTGGCTCCAAGGGATTTCTGAAACTCCTATATATTTAACAAGAAAACAATGTGTATTTCTACTTGGGACTAATAAACAAAATAGGTAAAAGGCGTTAAAAGAGGCATCCCTAACAAATGGAGTCTCTGAGCCAAGATGAAGGGGAAGTAAGAATTGCCCCTCTAGATTCTCATGTTCGGGGCCATGGCTTATGCCATTCTTACCATTTAGGAAGCCTATATCCTTCCTCTCTGGCTATAAAAAGCCCTATCAGTACCTCAGAATATCTACAATTACTCTTTCAGAATCTAATGGCTATACTGCTAACATGACATTTATACCTTGCTACCTTTTACATTGTTAGCCTTTCATGTTTGTGTATGTACACATCTCTATGGGTGGAGGGATGAATTATATTATATCTACATAGCTCAATTATAAGCATTTTCAGACCAGAGGAACTGTCTTTTCAAGCCTTTCATTATCATTTTATACCTAGTAGGTATTTGTAAGTGTTTAATAGAAGGCTAGGAAAAACAAAAGACAACTGCCATTGAATGTACAACCTCATGGATTGAGAAGAAAGAAAGGTCAACTTAATGGGCAGCTTACAACCTTCCAAAATATCAAGGCAATTATAGTACAGTGATTCTCATTTCAGGCAGCACATTAGAATCACACTAGGTAGCAAAATGCTATGCAAATGTAATTTTCTCAAATAATCTCAAGGTTACAATGATCTAATAAGATTTTACTGCCTTTGAAAGTTATACTTTAAATGTCTTATTACAAGACAAAATAGTATTTAAAAAAATTTTGTTTGAGACAAGGTCTTGCTAAATAGCCCAGATAGCTCTAGAAACATGAATTCTCCTGCCTCAGCCCCTGAGTAGTTGGGATTATAGGCATGTATCTTCAGGTTGTGTGTGTGTGTGTGTGTGTGTGTGTGTGTGTGTTTTAATATAATTTTAGCTGTAGATGGGCATAATACTTTTTTTTTAAAGTTTTTTTTTTAATATTTATTTATTTGGCTTAGTTGTACACAATGCAATGCATTTATATTTACATGGTGCTGAGGATCGAACCCAGGCCGCGCATGTGTTAGGCAAACGCTCTACCACTGAGCCACAACCCCAGCCCCCATAATACTTTTTTATTCTATTTATTTATTTTTATATGGTGCTGAGGATCAAACCCAGGGCCTTACACATGCTAGGGCAGCACTCTACCACTGAGCTACAACCCTAGCCCCCAGGTTATTTCTTTATATGAAGTTATATGTATAGTTGTAGATGGACATAACACATTTATTTATTTATTTATTTATTTATTTATTTATTTATTTTTATGTGATGCTGAGTAGTGAACCCAGTAACTCACACATGCTAGGATAGCACTCTACCACTGAGCCACAACCTCAGCCCTACAAAATGGTATTTTGAGACAACTACATCTGGAAACTTTAAAGTATTAACATAATTATAACATCATGCTATTTCAATAGTTTATTATCTTAAATATTATTTTTTCATGCTATCCTGAACAGAATGTAAGTGTTTAGAATCGATAAATGCTTTCCTCACACAGTAGATACATAATAAATATTACAGCCAAGTACTGGATAGTTTAGAGCTTTTTAAAGACGAAAGTCCCCAAATGTTGAATAAGTAGAAAAAACTTTTTTGAAAATTAATGTACTACCATTAATTAATGGACTACCTTGAAATGTGTCTTGAAGAAATGGCTGACTTTGACTACAGGCAATATGGGGCAAAACAGAGAATCTAACAGAGTTCTGTGCATTTTCTTTATCTGGGATTCTCTATTATACAATATACTTTCATAACACTACAAGTCCTTCATGTTCAAATTCATATCAGGCATTCTATCTTGAGAAGGAGGGAGGCTCTTGTTTTTCTATCAGAGGGGAAGAATGGAAGGTGCTGTTCACTGTCACTGTGTTTCCAAGATTGGATGTGGCAGCTCCCCAGCTGCCAGCAGAACAAGCCATCATAAGCCCTTATTCAGCCAAGAACAGATGTTCAATGTGTTTCCTCCAGGCATCCTTTGGTCATGACCCTCTGAGACTAGCCGGCCTGGGTGAAAATGATTGCTAGAATTTTCTGATGATGAACCTGATGCTGCCCCCAATTTTTCCAGCCTTTTAAAGTTATCATGTTTTAAGCAGTGATTTATAGGTAGATGTCTAAAACTATAAAACTATTTGCAAGGAACAGTTTTATAGTTTTACCTTTTACCCACATCTTCACCCTCATGGTTGGTGATCATTTTACAAACAGAATTGTAAACAGACACAAATACAAGAGTTGGGTAGCAGGGCATGTGAAAATCAAAATGCCAATGCCAATGTTCAAACCACTACAAATCCTTTATGTGTTTTAGACTGCAGAGGAAGTCCAGTTTTATTTTATTTTTTCTTTTTGGTGATGCTGGCCATCAAACCCAGGGTCTTGCATGTGCTAAGCAAGTGCTCTACCACTGAGTCACATCCTTAACTCCCAGTTTTAATTTTGTGTTTTTTTTAAGCAATTAACCCTTGAATCATTAATAACGTAATAGTCACTAAAAGTGAAGACATTGCTGCCGCCTGACTCACATCAAATGCAATTGGTTTTAAAATTTAACACAGGTTCATACTGGGTGGGCTTTTTGCTTCAGTGATGAATAAATACATAATCAAGTAAGAATTCAGAAGTGATATTGAAATACATAATGAGACAATATGTTTTGCTAATGACAGGCCCACCTTGTGCTGTGCAAGCTGTGTTTTTTATTTTATCTGGATCATTGGCAATTTCCAGTTCAGAATCCAAACACTTTTCTGACTCTTCCAGCCATTCCATTAGTTTAGTCCAAGCTTCATGGAACTGTAAAAGAAATTCACATCTTTGTCCAAAAATTTTCAAACATGCTGTATTTGATATCTAGGATATTTTAAAATAGAGAATTAATATTAATGGACATATTAAGTATCATTCATTCAAAATTTCCCTTGAAGAAAAAAAAAAGTAAAGCTTTCTATTGAAAATTACAAAATGTCTTGACAGTGCTTGGCATTTACGGTTGTACCCCATGGTCACTTTGTTGTAACCCATTCAATACATGGACATGAACAGAAATAGGAACAATCCTAGACCCAGTTAAGAACTCCAGGGAGAAATTCCTTTTTTCCTGCCTTTTATTTTTGCTCTATAATTAACCAGATGCTCAGAAAATGTTGTTTGGTCTTTTTGTTGCATTGTGCTGTGTTTTGTGGTCTGCTGCAGTCTCTTCACAGGTGCAGGTTTACTTCTAAGGTGTTTAACTTCCTTTTATTTTTCAATATTTTTTAGTTGTAGTGTACACAATATCTTTATTTTATTTTATTTTTGTGTGGTGCTGAGGATGGAGCTCAGGGCCTCACATGTGCTAGGTGAGCGCTCTACCGCTGAACCACAACCCCAGCCCCAGGTGTTTAACTTCTTTTTTTTTTTAATATTTATTTATTTGTTCTAGTTGTATACAATGCCTTTATTTTTACGTGGTGCTGAGGATCGAACCCGGGCGGCGCATGTGCTAGGCGAGCGCTCTACCGCTGAGCCACAACCCCAGCCCCAGGTGTTTAACTTCTAAGGTGTTAAGAAAAAGGAAGAATAAAGCTTGGAAATTGGTCTTTAAAAGTAACAAGAACAAAAAGAGGCATTGCATTCCTGCTTAACACAAAGGTAATTCCACATCTCCATTTGTGCTAACAAAATCCTCATATTAATGCCTGTGTCTCACATGCTGGTTTTATATGTACAAACACCCACAATACTTCAGTTCTAACAAAATATAATTCTCATATTCTGGAGATTTTTTATTTTAGCCAAGGTTTCTTTCCTATCATGTAGAAGAACTAGTAGGTTCTAATTTTAGATACCAAATTGTGAAACTGTTTATAAATTATTTCTTACAATAAACTGAAATGAACATATACATAACAAAAACTGAAGTGATCAACATAAAGGACTTGTCTATCAAAGTATGTTAATAATAGAAAAACAAACAAAAAAAAAAACATTTAATGATATGAGCACAATCCAGGCACAGAACCACAAAGCTTCAGGGCCCACTAGAGATTATCTTATTACAAATCCGCTCTCTCTGCACATCCCTCCCAAAACTCTAATCAATTTAAACATAAAAAAGAAAAAAGCCATGCAGAAAGGCACATAAATTGCCAAGTTCAGAGAATTATGATCAACATCAGAGCCAAAAATTGAGATAGAATAAAAAAGAAAGAAGTTAAAGAAACAGCTAGTTAAGGTGTTAGGTAGTTTGACTCTAAATAAGATAGGTTGCAATAGCTGGATGCTAAGTTCAATAATATAAACCATAGGTTCTAAGGTGGGTCCTGCTTTCAAAGCTATTTTAAGCCATATAAATAGAGGGAATGCTATCCATTTCCAGTGAAACAGTGGAAAGAAAATGTTTATGAAGTGAGTTAAACAAAATGAAACCATGAAATTGATTAAGTGGAGAATGAAGGAAGAGGGTGAGAAACTGGCTATTGGTATCAAAAAATATTTGTTAATTAGAAGTTCCAAAATCAAGAAACACCTGTACTATGGATGGCACTGTGCCACATACTATGCAGAGAAAAATGTTAGGCTCAGATATTGTTTTGAAGAAACATTACAGACTAACTCTGTTCCAAAGACTTCTTTTTAACACTGGATACAAGTCATATCTCCCACTCAAAGAAGAACATACAGCGTGTAATTCTCTAATGTAAGCTGCCATTTCTAAAACTTTAAAAAATTTATCCTGATAGCTATAAACAATGAAACACTCAACTCCCATGACACTTGTATCAGCCAACTGAGCCTCGCTCCCCCAAACAATGAAATACACCACCAATGCTATACAAACAAATGTAATGTAAGGGGGCAAAAGGGTAATTATAACATTACCTCAGTGTTACACTGTTTCTAATAAAATAAATAAATAAATAAAATAAATTTAAAAATAAGATACATGCCAAGAAAGGGGTCCATTTCTCTTTCACAGGGTACAGAGACACTCAGAGATATCTAGTTTTATCTCTTCCCTGTGTTTAGTCTAGAATGGAAAGTTAATAACAGGTAGTCAGGGTAAGGAAGGTTCCTTGTGAGGTTTATGAGATTCTCCAGATTAAAAAGCCCCCAAAGATTCAAATGATTGTTTCCAAAGTGAGATGGAGCTGCATAAAGGGAAGAAACGAAGGCTCATCCACCAGTGCTCAGAGACACGAGGAGCACCAACCAACTCTGTCCTAGTGACAGTTTGTGAAGAAAGTCTGCCTTAGGAAGTACACGGAAGTTAGCAATAAAATAAAAGTATGATGCCTTGCTCTAAATAAGAGAGTTGAGGCTGAAAAAACAAAGGAAAAATCAACAAACACAATAACAAGATTTAGAGCTTCTTTTTGAGCCTTAATGATAATGGTCAAGGTATAATCAGTCTTTCGAGATCAGTTCCCCAGTGCCTGAAATTGCTGCCAGGTCAAAAAGTGACGTCAGCATGCAAAAGCAGGCCACAGCCTTTTCAGGAAATCAATACCGTGGCTCCTGATCGCTACACTTTACACTGCCTGCAACAAAAAGTACTTTAATAACATACATTTCAGTAGTTAGAACTGATTCAGTGCTATGTTCAGAGAATTTCTGTAAAGGTTTATTACCTGCTTGGCCCTCTTCCTTGCTTCATCCAAAGATCTTCCTCTTTCTACTAACCGTTGAACCACTTTTTCCCATCGACTTTGAACACTGATGAGTAGATTTTTAATTAGGACAACATCTTGTTTCTGACTGAAATACTTCAGGTGGGTTCCAGTTTTGTCCAGTTCTATTATCTGCTCTCGATGAGAATTTACTTCATTGGCAAAAACCTTTCTCCCAGAAAAAAGAACAAAATTAGAAACAGGAGAAAAAATGGATCAGTCTTAATTGTGTCTCGTGTCATAAAGCTCAAATTGTTTTAATGGACAAAAGAAGGTTTTCAAGCCACCAAATTCATATCTTTCCCATGAAAATAGCCCAGTGTCTGAAAGGAGAATGCTATCCATCTGAGTCACTACATACCTTGTGTTCATCAATTTGAAACAAGACTGTGTCCAAGATAAGACTTGGCCGAGAAGCTACATTTAGGGTCTGTTCAGCCTGGGTGAGCCAGTTGATGAAGTCTTGGAGGGAATTATGGAATTCCATTGCCAAGTTGAGGGCCTCTTCCAGTTTAGTCTGTGAAGGCAGATTATTTAGTGTTTGATGCTTAAGGGCTTCGGCTATATTGTTGGTTTGTTTCAGGTTAATCATTCTTTGCAGATTCCTTTGCCTTCCACACTTTATGAATACAGTACCCATATTAACCAGTCAGCTTATTTTTATAATGGGCCTTCACTAAAATACCAGAAAATCAAACCTCTTTATTAAGTCCCATCTAGTAAGAAGCATTTTACCACAGCTAGAAAATATTTAATATACATTAAATTGTGCTTATGGGCAATTAATGAAAAACACAATTACTAAAAAGATTCTGTAAAAAGAATAATTGACAGTCATACAATTAATTGTTGGGGTCAAAAATCTACAAATTATACTTTATGCTCTGTCAGTGAAGGCAAAAAAATCTATATTTCTAGTCACTGCTTTTCTTATAGCACTACTACCAGCATTACAGATTTCTTAAGATTGTTGTTCTGAAATTTCTAAAAAGTGACAAAAAATTCATAATTTAATATAAATTGTAATCACTTTTGGATCAAATTGTTATGTAAACGATTATAAAAAGTAAAAAAAGTAGAATCATCTTACTCTCTCATTCTTTCTTTATTTATTGGGTGTGATTAGAATTTGAATTGTTGATAATATTTTAAAATATCCCTGAATGACACTTGAGCTATGATATGTCTTTATCTGTATTGTATAGATCCCTCTCTGTTCTCTTGTATTAGAATACTAGGTTCAACTGATGCCTTAGAACCCCAAATGCATATAGAAATCCTTTAAAACATGAATTACAAAAAAATTCTACTCATGATAGTTCTAACTCAGAAATAAGGCAAAATCCATGCAATAAACCAACTAAAACATTGGTTCTATTATTTTAATCAAATCACATACTTTCCTTTCATTGAGTTTGGTTTCCACTGATTCCCATTTTTCTTTCAAGTTATTTATGTCTTGGTCAATATTTGTCTCTGCAGATTCAGGGCATCTTGCAAGCATCTGCTGGCCTTTCTGCATCAGACTCTTATATGTTTCTTCTTTAACATCAAAGGCAGCACAGACTTCCTAAATTGAGATACCTTGAAGTTATATGACTTTTAAGAGAATAAAATCTAAGAATTCTATCTTCCCAGGTCATCAATCCCAAGCCCCTCATCAAATATTCATCCCTCTGGCATAGAGAACAATCATGACACACAGTTAAACTTTTTACTATATTGAAACAATACCAAAACCTACAGCCATATCCAGTCTACTGAGAAATCTCAGAAATGGTGCTATCATTATCAATGCATTCTGCATGCCAAGGTTTGAAGTAATAGTTTTCATACTGTCAAGAAAGATTTCACGAGCTGGGGTTGTAGCTCTGTGGCGGAGTGCTCACCTAGCATGTGTGAGGCACTGAGTTTGATCCTCAGCACTACACAAAAATAAATAAATAAAACTAAGGTACTGTGTCCAAATACAACTAAAAAAAAAATTTAAAAAGTAAAGTTTCACTAGCCAGGCATAGTGGTACACGCCTTTAGTCCCAGCTACTTGGGAGGCTGAGACAAGAGGATGGCAAGTTGGAAGCCAGTCTTAGCAACTTAGTGAGACCCTATCTCAAAATAAAAAATAAATAGGGCCATGGTATAGCTCAGAGGTAGCAAAGCCCTGGGTTCTATCCCCAGTATGAAAGGGGAGAGGGGAGACACACAAGTATCTTCTTTTAATAGAACAAGAACATATTTTCCAGCTCTCCATGCTGCTAGGTGAGAATATCATAATTAAACAATAATTTTTAAGTATATCCTGATTTATTTTGGAGATTTTTCTTTATACTTCAAGGCCCAACAGTTTAAAACTTACACAGGATTATAACACTATCCACTGGAGCTTATCATTTATGGGGAAATGTTGGCTTCTAAAAAATAACTTGACTTCTAAAATCTCATGTGCTGACATATTAATCTTTGAAATAAAGAATAAGCTCTGGCTTAAAATTTTTAGTCAATAACTGGTATTGTTTCTTATACATAATAATCTCTGCTATAAAATCATATATCTTTTAAAGCCTCTTCCTTCTTATTATATATAACATAACACCAGGGCCCACACGAAATGGTCAATCTGTATCTGAGGCTATAGCTGTAGGTAATCTGTACGTACCATATGGGCATTAAGCTGCTCCCTGGCTGTTTCCGGTAAACCTCCCAGAGGTTTGGATGCCAGCAGATGACGCTCTGTGTCCGTAAGCCACTGCTGTAAATCCTCAATTTCGCCATGGAACCCTTTGGCCTGCAGTGATAGGGAAGTTTTAAGTTTGAGCCACAAACACTGTCACTTTCAAAGTAGAAAACTACATTCAAACAGTCCCAGCCTGCCAAGCCCTCATCTGCATTCCTGACAGTGAGGTACCATTAGATGTGCCTGGCCCCTCAGCTCAGCAGAGGTGAATATTATACGAAGAACTAGAGAGTGCCTTCTTCTTTACTCTGTTCTTTATCCCACTCGTTTCTACTACTATCCCTTAAAGTATAAAAATTAAACAGCAGTCTGTGAACTAATGAAAGAAACCTGTGCTATTTTGGTCTTGAACACTACAGAAACTCTCAGGATTTAGTCTCTTCATTCACCTGACGTAAGGCACCATCCAGCTGCTGCTTCCTCTTTTCTGTTTTCTCCAGAACATTTTGCCAGCGTTGATTTAAAACTTCAAGCTTGTGCTGAAGGTTGCTTGCTTCTTCTCCTGCACTTGATTCAATTAGATCATTTCCTGCCTTATTAACGGCTTCCACTGTGGACTGATGGGCTAATACGTCATTTTGAAGCACCTGAAAATATTAAGATAACATCATGTTTGCTAGTTGGTAACACACTGACATCACTTTTAACACAATTGTATTTTCTGTTTATGAGACATTCTGAAACAAAAACCTCAAAACAGAGATCTAATTTGAGGTTTTAAAATGATGGAATTCATTTCACTTAACTTTACAGCTTTCCTATATATATATATATATATATTTAGTCTACCAACACCCCTTGAAATGATTTTGTAAGGACACCTTGCCAGTTATTCCCATTACAATGACCTTGCAAGTGATGTACTATGTATCTGGAGATTATCGTTAAAGGTTCTAAATTTTTTCAATTTATTTGATTAAACTTAATTTTTATGTCCTAAGTATTTAGAAATATTTTTACTTCTCATTTTCAAATATAAAATTATCCTTTCTAAGATATAAATATTTTACAATTAGCTTTCTAAAAGGAAAGAAAGTAACCAGAGAATATTCCTTTATTTTCTCTTATAGAAGGGGCACTGGAATTAACTGCTAATTTCAAAGGAATGTAACATTGTAAGGGTCCATTATAATCCTCCCCTATACTTATTGACTCATGGTTGGCAATGATAAAGAAAAAGAACTTCAGCTCTCAGCCCATGTTGGATATCACACATTTGTAGGGGAATCAAGACAGAGATTTCAGAGAAGGGCAGCAGCCATCTGAGAGCACTGTTCTCTAACTGTATTTACTCATTTTCTAAGGCATCTGGTGAAGGAGTGTTTTCCAAAGGATACAAAACCAAGGGAAGACAGAGTTATCTTTATAGAAAGCAGGTACTTCGATATGTTAATAGTAGGAATTTTTTCTCAAGATGGAAGAGTGGGAACAGGGACCAGAGGAAAAACAAAATCTGTGTCAAAACAACAACATTTTGAACCCATGATTTTTTCAGGCTATGCCCAACAACTTTTAAAAACAGGTGACATTAACCTAGTAACAGGTATAATTAAGAATTTTAATTGTTCATGTTTGCCATGAAGCCCCAATGAAATTTAACCACAAATTTCCCATCTTTGCTAAATCTGATAACAACTATACTGAACAATGAGAAAAACATTTTAATAAGTGCCTTTTCAGTAGTTTAATCCTTAGTTACCAATATCAAATATGAACTGAACTAGTATTAAAATCATAACCTTGAAAAATGCATAAAGAAACATACCAAAAACTTTGATGACACTAAAAATGCATAGAGAAGAACCATAATATGTAACAACAGCTACATACGTGATGCTTGGCAAGTTCAATTTCAATGGCTTTAGGGTCTCCTCCAACAGGTTTCTGTTCACTTAGCAAGCCCTCAGTGTGTGTCAGCCATGCCAAGAGCTCATCCAGAGCATGCTGGAACTGACCCAGTGCTAACAGAGCACCCTCCAGCTTGTGCTATGAGAAAGCAGAGAGGAAGAAGATCCATCTATGAATGACAGTATGAATGACCCATATTTATTAAAAAAAAAGGGGGTACAAAAATCAATTGTTTTCTTCTGCCAATAAGCACATCCCAGTGAAAGCCCAATCATCTTATATTTCCACATTTTTATTTGATCTTTTTTGTGGTTAAAAAAAAAATGGCACAAGCAAAAAGAGCTCTAATAAGAGAATCTGGGACTTCAAAAGTTTATTTCCATAATTACCTGATTTTATTTTTAGTGATTATTTTACATTAATATCTAAGATCAACAATGCATAACTTAATAACAAAAGTCTTGGTGATTACCTGTCTGTTGATGATTCTCTCATCCAGGCTATCCCATATCAATTTTAGTTCCATTAACGGGTCTTGAACTGTGTGTTTGTCACTTTCTTCTGTTACTTTTTTCAGCAAAAGTTCTGCTTGATGGTTCAATCTTTCCATTTCTATCTGTTGTTGATAGGCCTCTGACTTAAATTGCTATTTTAAAAAAAGGGAGGTACAAGAGATTTTTTTTTTAACACATTGGTAACTTTAAACAACAACAAACATTTATGGTTAAATCTTTATTCTAATTCATATTTCCTATTGTGGGGAGGTAAGAAGGAATAAAAATTTAACATGGTGTTAACTGATGAAAGAATACTGACAAAAAATTAAGGGAAATATTTCCTCTTTATTCATTGTTTCTAGTGAAAAGATGTTTCTATTTATAATTTTGATATTTCATTTTTGTTCTCTACAATAAAATGAATAAATTTAGAAGTCTGAGCATATTCCAATATCTAATTGTACACTAAAAATGAGTTTGAAATCATAGGAAAGAAGAAAACATATTAACATATATAAGAACCAGAAAACAATGTATCTAAGAAACTCAGTATTTCTTAGTCTAAAACATACATGCATCTTGCATCTCTGATAATTTTAGGGTTTTTGTGTGTGTGTGTGTGTTTGTAGTTATGTTACATTCATTAATATTTAGTTATACCTACACTTGACCCTCTGCTGACACAGAGTAACACTATTCCCTGTCATGGTACCTCTTATATCACTGACATGTAGTTAATAATGACTGGCTTTGCCAATCAACAGGTTAGAAAATGGTTGCTTGTAACAGAAAATTGTCCGGTCATAAAATATCTAAATCTATAATAGTAAATAATTTACGGCTAAGCAGTTCCTTAATTTTCTTTCAAACATATGAAAATAATAAGTAAATTACAGTGAATACTTTCTATGATCAAATTATTCAACCAACTTATTACTATAAGGAAAATACTTTCATTTTCCATTCAAGCTAAGGACACAAAAGTAGAGCAGTCAGAAAACTTTCCCGAGCTCATTTGGCTAGCAAGTGGATGAACTCAAACTTAAACCTAGACAACTTGATTTCAATGTTTTCTCTCCTAACCAGCCTGCTATATGAAAACCACCTGAGATAAACACAAGTATCCAAAATAAATTCTTTTTCATTGCTGTAGTTATAAAGTATGTCATGTGCTTGCTATATGACTAGGCAAAGTAAAACAAAACAAAATAATCTCAGTCTAACAATGGCAATAGTAAAATTCTCAAGAAGAAAAAAATTTGTTTCTAAGTGAAACAGTCTGTCAGACTCAGATGAAAACGCCATAATTCTAAAGTCAGCTATTTATTTTACATAAAAATCTAGAGGACTTCACTGATGGTCTCTGTATGAACAATTAGGAAGGCAATAGCTGATCTCACTTCAGTAAATAACCACCCTACAGAAGAATCCAGAGAGGAAATAGCCCAGCCATTTTCACAGCTGGAGATCAAGAACAACAAAAGCAAAAATGACAGAGGAAAGCAGATGGAAACCAACAAACATTTACAAAACAAACATTTTGGGAAATACAATTATACCATGAATGTGTCCATTAATTACTCAGAACACATGAAAGAAAAAACGTTGCTGCATGTGTATTGGTGGCACATACCCCACACTCCATCATGCCCCCAACATGAGGCTATTTGAAACACTATACATCAAATCTTAAGAGTAGTTGCTTCTGGGTACAACATATTTTAGGAAACTTAGAAAAACTGGTTTTTCTCCTTTTAGCTTATTTGTATTCTCTTGCTCTCTTACTTTTCTATAATAAACAGTAAAAATTAACAAGAAAACAACTAGTATATTTCCTTTTTTAATGAGCACTTAGCTACTGCTTACTATGTGTAGGCACTATTTTAAGCCAGTTTTAAAAGCAAAATGTGATGCTTCAATTATGTAAAATAGATACATTCCATGTTGGGAATCTTATGACTCAAGAACTTAAAAATGGGGTGTTAGGTATGGTTCAGTGGTAGAACATTTGCCTAGCATGCATGCAGTCCTGGGTTCAATCCCCAGCATCAGGAGAATCAAACAAACAAAAATGCAGGAAAATCTTTGATAAATGATGTGGCTGCCACACATACCTTTAGCTCTTCAATCTGCTGCTTGACAGTTTCAAGGTCTGTTCCAATTGGAGACATTGAAGCTAACTTACCACCTGCAATATCTACCCAGTCAAATACTGCCTGAAAGACACATTATTAGTTCATGTGTTAATATAATAGTATATTTGAAGCTGCTACAGTAGCTTATGTATTTTAGAAAAGCCTTAACTCACATTTTATACACTAAATGTATAAAAAGTGACACTGCACTTTAATGAAGTTACCAGACCACACAGTAGGGGGGAAGATCTTGAAAAATATCTTACATTGCTGTCATTAATGAACCCTAAGAACTTAAGCAGCAACTTGGGAAATAAAATATCTTCTACTTCCTAATCAGACCTTGGACCCTCAGGAGCACCTGGGGACTTCCACCTCTAGTGACACTAGCTACAGGTCTTTAGTGAGGCCTTCTACCTCTACTGACACCAGCTTCAGGTCTTTAGTAAATCCAGCTGTTCCTCATGACCAACGGGACGTGTGATGGCCCTTGTTTTTCTAGCAGTGGAAGGACTCTATGATTCCTCCAGTCATGGAGGACAACACAACTCAAAGATTCACCATCATGACCTTACCTTACCAACAAGGCTGGAGCTTGATTTAATTACTACTTGATATTAACTAGTAAGTTATCACTTTGTTTAAAAAAAAGAAATGGGCAGAAAGTTTTAATAAGGTGTTATTTGTAGTGAATTTTTTCATATATTTCCAAAGTTCAAAACCCTTTTCAGCTAACATAAAGCCTGGCTGGTGATATTTATTTTTACAAATATAGAAATGAAATGGCATAATGAAAAAGGAAACGATGTTCTCATCCAAACATTAAAAAGAATATTCACTCAGTGTTATGGAAATACTTAGAGAGAGGTTTTTTCCATATGGTAAGAGGGATCAAAGATTAAACTCCTGCCAGCCTGTTAGGAAATGGAACAAAGTTAAGGAAGGTAGGGAAGAAAAATCCCTGAGTTGGCCTCCACTGACAAAAGAGAATTTGGGGTATTAAAAACGTCAACTCATAAATGGTTAATGAACCAAATGACAACCTTGAAGAGATATGAAAAACAACTATTAAAAGAAACTATATATATGGAAAAGAAGAAAACACTTTTTACACACCAGATTATGACCTAATAAAATGGAAATCTATTTTAATACATGGAGAACATTGGCTTCAAATCAAATTTCTTTATTTCTGACTTTAGTTAAACTTGGTGATATTTTTAGATAGTGTTTACTCCTTTCATCTCATTCCACTCAACTTCAGAACAGAATTCAGTCTCGGTTTCATTTCACTGTTTGGTGCTAAACTATGTATGAAAAATTCTGTGAGGGAACACTTTTATTCACTTAAAAAAATTAAAGTATTTATTTTTAAAGTAAATTTCACGTGTGTTTAAAAATGTGTTTAAATACACATTTCAATCTATACACCTGAAAGGTCAGAAATGCCATCTAAAAGGGAATAGCTGGGACAGTTACAGGAATAGATTTGGCCACAACTACATGCACACTTGCAGTCTTGGGTGGTGTCAATGTGTAATTTTGTAGACATCAACTAGTATGATGCCTCCTTCAGCTAAAACCAGCAGACACACCATAATCACCTTACCTGCAGTCCATCCTGGTACTGAACCGCAGCCTGCATGGCCTCCTCAAGCTTATCAATTCTGTCTTTCCAAGCTTTATTTAGAGAATCCCATGCCGAATTTAACTATGATATAAACATTATAAGGTTTTAGTGTCAAGTTTAAATTTTTTAACTAGTTGTTAAAACATATTAAACATATTTGAGTTAATGAAACTGTTACAAAGGCATTGTGATAAGAGTAGAAACTGAGCCAGTTGTACCTCGTCGATACTTTTCTTGACAATGGGTTTATCAGGTTCCCCACATGCAGCAATGAGTTCGGAACCCAGGTTAATGACCATGTCCAGCTCTTCCTGTAGCCCATCTATTTCTTCCCTTATGGCCTAGAATAAGAAAGTGACAGCCTTACAATATTAAGCAAAACCACAATGAAACTAAAATGATGTACACAAAATATATTGATGATAATTATTTCTAGGAAGTGGGATTATGATCATTTTTATTTTCTTCCATTTCCTAAATTTCTGCAATAAATTTTCTCAACATAAAACAGAAGACATATTTTAAGGAAAAATGGCACTGTTTAAGTAACAAATGCCCCATTTTTATTTTAAGAACACAAATAAATAATAAATACTGTAACAATACAGGAACAAATTTTGAAAAATATCAGCAATACTGTAAAGCATAGGAAGATATTTTGTTTTTCAAACCAAATATGCCTGGCATTGTGCATTTTTATGCCCCTGGCTGGGGCATAAAAAGCTGCATACCCTGTTCTAGGAAGTTTGGTTTTATCCAGTAGGCAGTGGGTGCCTCTGAGGGTTTTCAAGCAACAACATGATAAAAGCAGATCTAGAGAGATGATTGGCAGCAAGGGTAGAGGTCTGGCAATGAAAGAGACTGCACTGTGTGTTACTTTGGAAGCCAAAAGGAGAGATAATGAGGCCCTGAAAAGGCAGAAGCAGTGGAAATGGGGAAAAATTATTTTAAATACACAGTCTCCAAGCAAAATTTGTAGGTATATTCTATCTCCTACCAATCATTATGCATTCCATGTTCAGGAACAAATACAAAATTTTAACAGAATAATATTCCTAACATATACCACAGGAATCCAGGTTACATTTTTCCACACCTAATTTTTTTTTAAACTTTAAATGAGATTTTCTGCTTACCTCTGCTGCTTCTTGCTGTTGTTTTACTACTGAGGGATCAATTCCAGGATCCTCCAGGTCCCGGATGAAATCTTGAGTATCTTTAGTGGTAACTACCAGTGACATGTGATCACACCAAAACTTTTCTGCTAATTCCATTACATCCAGGAGTTTAGCTTCCCTTTCTTCCACCAATGTGTGTATGTTCTCCCAAATGAAAACCATTTGGTCAAGTTTATCCTGAACAGCTATGGAGCCAAACAGTATTAGCACGGATGTTAGCTCCATTGAAGCAATAAAGCAAAATATTTTAGCTCACACAGAAAGCAGCAATCCAGTTAACTAGGTATTTAACACTGGACTAGGTTTTGGCTGATTATAGTCTGATCAGTATCACTGGGTCCAAAGAGCCTATCCCAGGTAACGCAAGATCTATGGGTCTCTTGCTCTACTGAACCAAGGCTCTTCCTGGAAAAAGTGGATGCTCAAAGCTATGTAAGCTCAGAGTATACCCAAGTTTAGTAAGTTTTAAGTTCACTGAGGCTTGTCATACTTCCTCAAAAATTAAGTAAACATGTAAACATTTGTTATGTTCTCCAACTCAAGAATAAAGTTATCTGTTTAGTCCCAGGAATATAATAATGTAGGATGTATATATCTGGCTTGCTTCTAGATAACCCTATTATGAATTTCTACTGTCCACAAGCCCAGCTCATGGCTGCAAGCTGGATAGGCTATGCTCTTGCCATTTCTGCAGTGATGGGACAGAGCAGGCATACTAGGTAAGATAATATAATCAGGAATGAGAAAAAAAATTATTTGAAAATCTTAGGTTTGGCCTTATTAGCACTATGCTTTAGCCTACTTGTTTAAAAGGTCTGGGGAACACTTGGTCTTTGTATAACGGCACAGTTTGTATTCAATCAATTTCACAAATGCAGGAAGACATTAACGAGGGATTTGTATACACAGCCCTTCCACCCTAAACACATATCTGTAATGCCTTTTCCGGGATCTGGCATTTTGTTATGCAACTGGACTATCAGAGAACAGCATAAAAATTGAAAGTTGATATAAAAGCACAGTTGAATTTTTCAAAATGATTACCTTTGGCAGATATGTCTTTATCAGTGCCGCCAGATCTAGCAATCATTTCCTCTCCCCTCTGTTTAAGAGTTTCATACAGTGGTTGCAGCTTTTCCATATCTACTGATACGTTCTTATTTTCACTGATCTGCTCCTTGATCTTCTCCACCTCAGCAGAGATGGAAGGTGGCTGCCTCAGGCGTTCTACAATGCGCTCCAGGCTCTCAAGGATCTGGTCAATCTTGTCATGGAACTAGTAGTACAACAGTGAGATCAGATTTTGGGAAAAAGATCTGAGATATTAAGTGTAAAATATAAGTGGAAAAAAAAAACACTTAATTTTTTCAATTAAAAACTAAATGTTAGTCCCTTTTGTCAATATGTCCATTCAAACAGTTAGATCCAGCTGGTATATGAAGTCATACCTAAAATCATGACTTTTATACACACCTCTGTGTTACACTATGTAGGTAGAATGGACTTTGTTTCTTTTAAATAATTGAGGGTATTCATTAAGAAATGACATATATTAATTAATATATAACTGGACCACTGGAAAGCAACATCTATTTTAACCTGTTGCTTCATCTTATCACAATTCAAATTAATTTTAAAATTTATATTCAATAAACTATGTATTTGTCTATCAAAACTGATTGTTTTCTTCTTTTCTAATGACTATTTTGGTAGTCTAAAAACTTCTATTACGTAAGTGTGAAACTCACGGACAATTTTGATTTAAGGGATTCCTTAAGCTAAACTGGAAAATGTCAAAAAATTAAACAAAACATTCCACAATGTTGTATCAGAAGTTTGGTTTTAGGACTGGGGTGTAGAGCACATGCTTAAAATGCACAAAGCCCTGGGTTCAACTCCTAGTATCCCCCCCCCCCACCAAAAAAAAAAGGAAAAGTAAACAAGTTTGTATTTAATTCATGGTCAAACACAAGATAATTTTAAATTAAAAAATGTTGCCCTCCCCTCCTTCTTTTTTGGCACCAGGGATTAAACCCAGGGGGGTGCTTAACCCCTTTTTGAAAAATATTTTATTTAGAGACAGGGTCTTGCTGAGTTGCTCAGGGCCTCCATAAGTTGCTGAGGTTAGCTTTGAACTCATGAACCTTCCACCTCAGCCTCCAGAGCTGCTGGGATTATAGGCATGTGCCACTGTAACCAGCTAAATGTTGTTTTTATTTTAAGCAAATTTATAAAAAACTAGTCAATTCACAAATTCTACTTTATCCTCAAAGTTTAGGGAAACATCATTTGGGATTACAGAAAACAGACCCCTCTAATGCTCTGTATGTAATGATAGAAACCAAACCTTGAAAGTGGAAAACCTTTTAAAAAAATATTTATTTGCTTTAGTTGTACACAATGCATTTATTTTTATGTGGTGCAGAGGATTGAACCCGGGCTGTGCACGTGTTAGGCAAGTACTCTACCGCTGAGCCATAACCCCAGCCCCAAAACCTTTTTTTTTTTTTTTGTACCAGGGATTAAAATCAGGGGCACTCCACCACTGGGCCACATCCCCAGCCCTCTTTTGTATTTTATTATAGACAGGGTCTCACTGAGTTGCTAAGTGCCTCACCATTGCTGAGGCTGGCTTTGAACTTGCGATCCTCCTGCCTCAGCCTCCCAAGTGCTGGGATTACAGGCGTGTGCCACCATGCCCAGCGGAAAACCTTTAAGTAATTCTAAAATTTGACTTCTTGAAAAGTATAATATGAAATGTAAAAAAAAAAAAAAAAAAGAAAGGGATATTTTTACAGAAGGAAAAAAAATATTTATTTCCAATTTTGTATTTGCTTCCTTTTTATTTGGTCTATCATTCAGCCTTCCCTCTTACTGCCTTGAGAATGTTTTATTAATAATGACAGTAATACTTTCTCTCTACCAATGGCAAATGCTACCTTCCACTCAAGATGGACATGGAATTAAACATCCAACAATGATGGTGACTGTATGTTTCTTAGTCATTGAAAATTATTTTTTATTGTCTTAAAGGAGGCAGAGAAATATAAGGGCTGGCACAAGCAAACACCACCTTTGAGAGACAAATACCCTGCGTCAATACCCTGAGTTAGTGGAGTGAAATCATTCTGGTTGAAATTTAATCAGGATGGCTTTCCCTGCTTTGCTGTTTGGGAGGGGAGAACCTAGTTCTACTTCCAGTGTACACAATTACCTGAGTTGATTGAGAAATGGCTTCATCCAGTGCCACAGCTCGCTTTTTGACATCTTCTTTAATTTGACTGTAGAGGGTGTCAGCTGCCACATACTTCTCTTGGATAGAGAAGCCTTCCCCTGGGCTCAATTCCAGTAACTGCGGCCCAGTCTTGTTCATCTTATCTATATGAGGCTTGTGTTCAGCTATCAACTCTCGCAGTTGCTATAACAAACCAAACAGCTTCTCAGTATCTCGGAGTCACACCTCCATATTACAGCTGTCCACACCCCCAATGCATCCAGCTGGCAAGAAATACCAAACAAATGCCCTCCCCATCGCAAGGCATTTAGCACATGATGGCTCATACAACTCTTTGCCAGGAAGAGATGGCCCTGACACAAATATTAAACAACGGTCTAGTCATGCCAAAGCCCCTTTAAGGGTATACACACACAATTGCTGGTTGAGTGAAATAATGAACCCAGTGCTTTATGTATTTTATGCTAATAGCAGTACACTTTGACAAGAACATAAGCCAAGGGTCATTTTACGTGAAAGGATTCTGACGATGTACCTCTGTATGTACTTGTGACATGTACAAAAATATGGAGAAAAGAAAAAGGGGAATGAAAAGAAGATCAGAAGAAGACAGACAGTGCTGAGAGTAAAACCCCAAAGGCATGTGTCGGTGACGTAAGCCCATAAGGCATTGCATTTATGTGAACCAATATAAAATGGACACACATATATTATATTATGTTGTATATTAGCATCTACATATATGACATAGACATTATATGTAAAGTTTACTTCTATTCACTATTTTAAAATGTTAAAGTTGTAAGGGTAATCAATCTTTCAAACACATAGCTATATATTGTGTGAAAGGTGTATTTAAAGAAAAGTGTATCTTAGGTATATGCTGCATAATTTCATAACCTAAACAGGAGATATAATGATATTTATATTAATGAGTAGAGGTGGGATCCAGGTGCAGCCCCATTCTCCTGCTGATGGAAATGATATATTGGAGGCCTGAGTAAAGCTGAAATATTTATATTTCATGGATCCTGGGTTCTCTGTTGAATAGCTTTTGTCATGGGTCAAGCCCCAAACTACTCCCAGGGGAGTTTGCCTAGTTTCTCTGAGGCCAGCCTCCATGCAGTTCCGTCATCAGCAGTTCCTTGTCCTCACCAGAAAGTACATCTCCAAACGGTTTGCTATCCAACCCTTAATAAGACCTTCTCTGAGAGAAATTACATCCAGGAAAGAACTTTCTAGAGATAAGCTACCCCATTCTTTTCTGTACATTTAAATTTCTATTATTCATAAAGAAGAATCACCAGGATGGACATTAACGTGGTTTTTTATTCAAAGTGTCCATTGAAACTAGTACTATGGATTATTGTGAGAGCTTGTTGAGGTAAGTAGTACATTACATCATCAACCGGCCCCCGTGTAACATACTATTTTTAAAGTTTTTCTGAAGGTTGCTTCAAAATACTTTAGGAAAGAACTAAACAGGAATTCAATTTTAAAAGGGAGAGGATGTCTAATCGAACATACTACATGTGACAAGGACATGGGAGGCCCAGGCCTGCAATCCATCTCCTGGGTGTTCCAGGATGAGCTTTCTTTATTTTCATTTCATATAATCAGATCATCTCTTCCTGCTGCTTGACAGAATGGAGGTGGTAATGGCAATACCAGCTATGATAAAATCAAGTGGGAAAGGAAAGCTGGAGACGTCACACACGTTCTGGTTTCAGTATTCCACAGGGCACGCTTGGAAAACAAGTTCACACTCAGAGTGTAATGCAAGACCTCTGCTGAGGTTTCTCAGGCTGCCTAGAGATGTTATCTGTGTAGTACTACTAAGAGGCGACAGCCTGTGGAGCACTGAGAAGAGCCTTTTGCAGACCATTCCACGACACACAAGAGAACACCCAATGAATGCCCACACTTGGGCATGTGTGTGCATGAGGACAGGACCTGATGAGAGCTGCCTTTGCCTCAAATAGCAAAATGATCCGGGAGTCCAGTCCTACTGGGATACTTCATTGTGATTTTAAGATATCTAATTCTTGGTTAACAAGGCCCTTGGAACCAGCTTTCACTCCTGGCTAGAATGAACTAGATCTTCCCCCAAAACAGAAGGAGAGATGGTGAAACTAAAGAAATGCCATTCTAGAACATTAGAAATATTCTGAGAGCTTTTAATCTAAGTCAATTTTGAAATTCTCAACTCCCATAATGGACCCTTTCTTACCATCTGATATTTATGTGAAAAACATAGTTATTAAAATCACATCAGAGTAGAATAAATCCATGAAACATTTTATACTAAAAATTATTCTGTGAATAGGCATCAGGATTTCCACCACAAAAATCCTCATACTAAAATTAAATCTGATTCTCTATAGTTTCTAAATTTTTCTATTGCCAAATGATTTAGATAGAACTCCATGAAATTTTCATTTTCCCTTAAACAAAGATTTCTCTAAAATTCTTCCCTAAATAAATACTTGTTAGAGATATTCTTCCATGCTAATGTATTAAGATAGTAAACAAACAAGATTAATAAGTTATTCACATATTACAAACAATGATGTAATATACCCTGAAATATACCCTAAGTTCTCTTTCCCTTCTTTTCCTTTCCCCACCCCCACACTGATTAAGTCTCAGAGTACATTTTGTACAGATCTGGGAAAACAACTAGGTTCACAAGTCCATAAATAGCAAGGACTCCAGATTTTATTCTGAGTCCTGAACCTTCTCTCATACAAATCTTTGCAAAGTTTTAAGTGACATTAATAATTAAGCTATTGCTGGAATGAGGGCTTCATAATGCCATTTCATTTTATGTTTAAAATATCATATAATTATAGTTGTAAATATACTCCCTAAGAGTTCCATGTACATAATGTGGGGGTGATAATTTGTCTTTATACCTCAGTATTATTTCCTTTTCACAGTTTTTGTGATATTGCTATTTGGACACATTTCAGGATACTGTACATTTTCTCCAAGCTGTATGAAGCCTCTTCCATACATTTCTACTTTTCCTTTATAGTCTAGATGACTCTGACCACTACGTAAAAAATCTAAAACTTAAGTCAATATGTACAAATGGAAAGAAATTTAGCATGTGTAAACCTGAAGGCACTTCCCTAACTTGTTTCTCTAGCATTTTGAAATGGGAGTTTTTCCCTACTCAGATGGTTTATACCGCACACTATTCTATAAAAGTCATGATGCAATTAATGGCATATACAGCATGCCCTACCCACATCGGGCTTTCTATATAATCCTGGGCCACAGGTTAAACCTTTATGAGGTAAAAAAGCTGCGCAGACCAGAAGACAATATTACTACGACACTGTAGCCACATAAAATGTATAATGGCATTAAAAAACAAAAGAAATCCATCAAAACCATGATTTTTTTTTTTTTTTTTTTTTTAGTGGGAATATCACATTTTCTTTTACCCTCAACTTACCCGATGTTCTTCCTGCTGCTGCCTTAGAGTGTCATACTCAAGGGCTGGGGCAGGAAGCTGAGAGATGATTTTTTGTGTTTCTGTCAGCCATGGCCAAAGTTCTTCATATGTCTCCCAGAATTGGTTAACCAGGGACTGTGCCCGTTCTAACTGCAGATACCTCTCAGAGTTTATCTGGCAGAGGGCATCATAGTTCTTCAATAACTTGTCCAGTTTTTTCTAGAAAATCAGATGATGAAATATGTTTAATTGTCAGGCCAACTAGCACCTATACTCCAGAATACTTTGTCTAACACTGTATGCCTGGCATAGAGAAGGTATACAACAAACGTATGTGAAATGAATAAATCAATAAAAGCTATCCCAAGCAATTGTTTCTGTGTACAAAAGTTCATTTTAAATTCAAGAAGGACTTCAAGTTTTTATGAATAAGATACTAGCTCTCCAAACAAGAAGCAGAATTCTCCTGTCATTCCTACAATGCCCTAGAGGCTAGAAAACAAGTTTCATGAGATTCTACCAACATAGACATTATTTTCTAGAAAAACAAAAGACTTTCCTTTGCAAATGAAACTTCAAGGATTGCTAATCAACAGAATTAATTACATATATTAGAATCAAAGCAGAATATTGTGCTATGCACTGATTTTATGTAGTAGCTACAGTGACCTTGACTATGGTATAAATTCACAGTAAAAACTCATAGCAGGGACTGGGGTTGTAAAGCTCTTGCCTAGAATTTGTGAGGCACTGGGTTCAATCCTCAGCACCACATAAAAAAAAATAAAATATTGTGTTCATCTATAATTAAAATAATAATAATAATAATAGCAGAAGATAAAGCACAATAGTCAACCAATAAGACATTTCAGGTGATCTGCATTTTTCGTGTCTGAATCTTTGCAAAAATTATGAACACCAACAGATAAATTACCATTATAGAGTGTAAATAAAGAGTATCATTAAAGTGTGCATTCTATTACTTTATCTAAGGTACGCCTTAAAAGCAGTTTTAAATAAAATGTGATCCTGGTCATAGATATTCACATATATTTATTTTTTGCCACAGGATATTTTCCTACCAGAAATGTTAACACACACTAATTTCTGCTCAGATTTCTAAATATGAATTACACTACACATTTTTATTTGTGGATGGTTTTCTACTAATTTTCAGGACCATTAATATGACACAAACAAGCCGGGTGTGGTGGCACAAGCCTGTAATCCCAGCACTTGGGAGGCTGAGGCAGGAGGATCAAAAGTTCAAAGCCAGCCTCAGCAATGGCGAGGCACTTAGCAACTCAGTGAGACCCTGTCTCTAATAAAAATACAAAAAAGGGCTGGGGATGTAGCCCAGTGGTGGAATGCCCCTGAGTTCAATCCCTGGTACCAAAACAAAACAAAACAAACAAACAAACAAAAAAACTACACATACACTGGGTGCCTCTTTAATTACTAAGTTCATTTTCCCCCAATAAAGCTTACAGTAACTTTACACAGAATGAATTTCAGCATTAGAGAGAACTGCACATTTGGGATTTTTCTTTCAGTTCAAGTCCCAAATGTTCCTGAAACATATAAACCACAGTTGACATATGTAATAACAATGGTTTACACTGATAAAAATGGTAAAAATACAGTTAACATGAATTGAAGGTTAATGTGTGCCAGTTAGCCAAGAACTCAAACTTCAATAGCTTTTACATTTATTATAAAAAGATTGTCCTCTTGGTCATTCCCTGAAGGAATATCCCTTTCATTGTTATTCTGTAAGGTGAAAACATGCCTTATCTAAAACTAATGATTTTGCTGCCTGAATAGCAGCTGTGGATAAAAGTCTTTTCTAGCCTTAAAGCTCAACACATGCTGCCTATGGAAGAGTCTCAACACCAGTCACACAGACAAGATTATACCTTCATTGACTGTTTCTCCTCTTCACTGGATGTGGTCATGATTTTATGTCCAGATTTAACAAGTTCATCAATAATATCCTTGTGTCTCAAAATCTCCATGGTGAATGTCTGTGATTTACCAAATAAAGATTTTAAAGAAAAAAGAAACAAAGTGTGTGACTAAAAAGAAAATAATTAAGCAAAGTAGTTGAAAAATACCACATTATACTAGAGGGGTCCTGAAAAGCAAATCATGCAAGCTTATTTCCTAGACTTGGAGCCCAGCAGCAAATAATTTACAAAGCAACTGGAAATGTATTTCTTCACCTTTTGAACCTGCAGCTGAGCAGAGGTCTGGTCTTGCTCAAGCCTGATGTCACCCAGAGACATCAATTTCTTTTCTGTTTCAGAAATCCAGGATAACTCAGAATCGGCCGCTTGGTCAAACTAAACAAAAGATAAATAATTAGGTCAGCAAGTTCCTGCAACTGGTGCCAGAAAAATACCTATCTACGTTTCTTTTAAATATCCTTATTGCACAAGTAGAAACTCTGAGCTTATCTCTTCATGGCATCCTGACATAATTCATGAGAATGACTGAGTCATAAAGAAAGGAGAACTTTCCACAGAGCAATTAAATACAAGCTCTTAAAATGTGTTGAAGTCATAACACTGCATTAATGATTTTAGGAGGGTGAGCTCCACTGCCTTCATTCCTGGTGGACCTAATCATTTGCTTCTTAGAAGTATTATCCAAATGTAACAGAAACAGAAGTGAAGGGCCAGATACCATCTTTAATCACTCCAACTGTCACCTCAACTCATACCATACCAGGTAGCAATATGCTGTCAAAACACATGATTCTTAAGAATGAAATACTCCCATGTACTTACTGTATCTGTTTATAAATAAATGTGTAGATATATGTCTCAATGTTATGTACAGCTTACTCCCAAGTTATTCTTTTATAATTTTTAAACATTTCATTTAATAATGGCAGAAAACATTTTTGAGAGCATTTTTAAATATTTTAAGAGATTTTATTTTCCAGATCCAACTAATGATTCATGGACATTGTAAAAATTTATAAAGTACAGAAAAATAGACAAAAGAAAATTAAAACCTGAAGCTAATACTGTTAGTATTTCAGTGAATTTTCTTCCAGAAGAAAGACACAAAAAGGTCTGGGATGATACTGTAAAAACAGTTTCATACCCCACTTTTTCATTTATTATGAACAATTTCCCAAGTCATATTTTTCAATATGATTTTAAAATAGCACCATTGTATTCTAGCATACCTACACATTTTCATTTAGGCTCTCTGTATATTTTTTGCTATTATATAAGCATACCTGTATGAATATCCTATGTATAAATCTTTTGGCATTTCTAATTAGCCCCTTAGTATAGATTCCTAGAAGTGACCACCAAGTCAAAGAGCATTTTAATTATTTTCAATGCTTACATCAGATAAAACACAATGCATTTCCAGGCTAAGACAACAAAGTAGGCAAGTGACACCGGGAGCACCAATGGTAAATGGTAATTAACAACAGCTTCAGAATTAGTGGGGAATGGATGTTATACGTATTCAAGTCCAGTTCTGCCAGAACTTCTAATTTTTAAGGAGAAGCTGGAAATCCAGATGAGGTGGGGGAATAACTAGGTGAAGGAAGAGGAAAGACTAGAAAAGAATTTGTACTTTTCAAACCATACAATACTGTGTGGACTCAGGGGACAATGGAACAGCTGAACTTTTCCTAGTTCCTCATGATAAGCACAGTGAAGAAGTCTACACATTACATGACACACACATAAGGAAATCCCACAGAGGGGGACAGAAAAGGGCAGAATTGCTGTGGACCCTGGACCCTGAGGAACACCATGGTGGTGAGTTTTTTGGGTTTCCTTTGTGTCCACCTATCCAAGACTGCTAGAGAAACTGGCAACCTAGACACATCAGTGGGCACAGACAAAGCCCCAAGATAAGCCTGATCTCTCTAGTGAAAGGACAAGGAAAAGGGCAGCCTAGTAAGTCAGAAAACTTAGGTAGTACCACTCTACTCCAACCAAATACTCTGGGGGAAAAAGTGTCACCCCCACTTATATCAAGAAAGCTGACCGAGGAGCCTCGCTGCCCACCTTCATGAGGCTACAGCAAGGTTCCCAACGTCTCTGCCAGGGTGATGTTAGAGAAGGCCAAGGAGAGGGGCAGAAATTTCATCCCCATTTAGTGACAACAAAGCTCCTACACACAGAGTCAGTGGAGACCACGTACAGATCTTGGACTTCCAAACAGCCATGAGTTGTGCCCCTCCCTGCTTCTGAAGTGCCTAATGGATAGAGGGGATCCTTATCATCACTCACTTTTGAACCACTGTGGCTACTGGGTATCAGTGGAGACCACACAGGGAGCTCCAACTCGAAGACCCACCCAGCAAAGACAATGGGCATTCCCCAGGTGTCCAGAGAGGCTAAGTGGGGAACCTGGACACCTACCCTCACAACCTGGTAACACACCCTGCTCTTCTGCCAGAGTGGAATCCAAAAAGGCCCCTAAATCATAAAATTAAGATCCAAGACATAACATCATATGAGAAACAGGAAGATCTCAAACTGAATTAAAGAAGGTTATCAAACAGATGCCAGGGGCAATAGTTGTAGCTCAGTGGAAGAGTGCTTGCCTAGCATGTGTGAGGCACTAGGTTTGATCCTCAGCACCACATAAAAATAAACAAATAAATAAAGGCATTGTGTCCATCTTAAAAACAACAACAGATGTCAATACCTGGATGACAGAGGTGTTATAGACTTATCTGATAGAGATTTTAAGTCAGCCATGATAAAAATGCTTTTGGCAACCATTTCTGAATGTTCATGGTTGAAACAAATGAAAAATCAGAAGGCCTCAGCAACAAAACAGAGCCTCCACAAAGAAATATGACACCTTAAGAACAAATGGAGATTTTAGAACCTAGAAATAATGGGAATCAAAACCAATGAAGGGGACATAGATTTTTAAATATTTGTCAAGCTTCTAGGTAGACTTTCCTTAATTATAAGGAAACCAAGAAACCTCCGGGGAAAAAAAATCTCTCTTAATCTGGTTCCTACTTTTTATGACATTGTTCATGTTCAAAGTGAAGTACTCTTTAGTAATTATTGATCAATAAGGAAACATAAGAAAAACATTTCATGGACTAATCCAGCAGCCTCTGGTGTGCCCAGTCCCCATGGGAACGAAATGAAGGAGTCTTCTAAGTAGATTAACAGTTTTCAAGGTACATATAATACAAATGCAGACAGAGCCTGACTATGTGGTTCACTCAGAAGAGTCTAGGACTGAGAAACTATCTGGGCCTTTCAGTCTCACTGTAAATGCTGCAAAAGATCTCAGTAAAATTTAAGAGTCATGAAGTATTTTTTCTTCTGCTGATCCCAGAAGAAATAAAGTGACACATCACTGTACCTTTTCTGTTTGTGTTCAAGCTGTTAAAAGAATGACATTTATAATACAGAAAGTCAGGTTGTTGTTAATATTAGTTTAGCATGATGTCTTCCCTTTAAAAAAAAAAAAAAAAAAGTACCCAATGAAAAATAGTCTGATGATACCATCTAGGTTGCCAAAATGGAAAGCTGAAACTCAAACACTGTTTCTTTAATGAAGTCAAATATTTGCTCTGCTGAAAGAAAACAAGGCTTCAAGCAGAAATTTCCCTTCTGCCTTTTGAGAAATCTAAAAAATTAAATTAGCAAATATTTATTGTTAAGCAACAAATGGAACAGCCACAGGAATATGACTCACTCCAAATGACTGGTGTGTATTTCTAATGGACCAACAAAATGGCTCATTTTTACATGTGAGCAACACAGAGAACAACTGCATGACTACAGCAAATTTTAATAACTTTGTTTACTGCTCGTACAAGTAGCAAAAGTTGACTTTAAATAAATTGTTGACAATCTTAGCATCCATAACTGCATTTTGGGAAATGTTTTAACACCTAGCATCATTTTTTGTCAACCTTAGCTATTATGTTGAATTCGCATTTCAGAAATTTCCTAAAAGTTACTGCAAGCCACCTTTAAGAGATTCTCTCTATTCCCAAAAAACACTCACTAGAACAATAGCATTCTACAGAACAGATTGTTCTCAGTGTTTAAAAATCAGTAGCTCCTTTCATCCTGACAACAAATACATAACGTGAGAACAACCATTAATTCCATTTGCAGCCAAGAAAAAGGAGGAAGAGAGATGTTAACTAATTTACCAAAGATGACACAGATGTTGGACCTTAGATTTTAACCAGGTGGCCTAAGCACAGGAACTATACTTTACCTCCCAAGTTATACTGTCTGTGCTTATATATTCTTTGAGTTTTGAATTCAAAATACTCATGTGATTTCACCAAAAATGGTTCACAATAAGAAGTAATAGGTTTTGACTTAAAACATTCTCCAATTGCTAAAATTGTTCATACTTACCCAGAAAGTTTCTAGTGAGTAGTAATGAAGGTTTTTAAGACAGAGTGATGAGCAAATCTTAACCCCAAGGACATCCTTTCTCACACTCCCCTCCTCTGGCTGAAGATCTTACCATTTTCCTTTGATTAGCATTTCCTTCCACTTTGCTTTTCATTATTCCTATTTTCCCTCCCTGAACACCTGGAGGGTCTAAACAAATCTCACTTCCGCAGGGGATGTTTCCTTCTGGTTTTTTAAAAGAAATAAACAGGTGGTATTTTTCTCCAAGGCGGATTCCTAATGACAGGAGCTACACTACCAACCCAGGGCCCTTTATACCAGAGTTATTATTATAGGGCCCACTTACAAAAGCTAAGCAATCAGAATTGCTGGAGTCCCTGGAATTCCCAAACCTGGTGAGACATCATATTTTAACAACTTCTGACAACTGTACATTTATAAGAGGCAAAGAACAATGAACTACTCTGAGTTTAAATAATCACAGTGGTCTTAATTTAGGATACATCTAAGCAAAAGTGCCTTTACCAATTTCTACAGAGCTCATTTAGTTCAATTTGCAATTAGAGAAACAAAGCAACACAGAAAGGCTAGTTTGTGTGGGTTTAAAGTGCAAAAGCATGTATAATTTCTAACTCAGAAAGTGGCAAAAAAAAAGAAAGCGGCAAGCACTACAAGAAAGAGGTAGTCTAGCTCAATATCACTATATGCTAATCTGCCTTTTTCTGCCCAGATTGTTTCCTAAAAGTAATGAGTGGGTCCAATTATTTTAAACAAGAATAACCTATTCAGCATACCAATGTCTGGAAATTTAGAGAATCAGATTTGGGGGATTTCTTGACCCGAGCACATACAATTCTCACACATTTGCTCTTAAGTGAGGTTGTTCAATTATTTCCCAAATAATAAGAAACATCCCTGGAATTCACATAGTGCTCCTGCCCCTACAATTTCAAAATTCTGTGGCATATCTTTTTTGAAACTGTTATTGTGATATACAGTTCACATAGAAATCTAACCAGCAAATCAGAACTCTTTTAAAAACAGGATGCTTATAGAGTACATGCTAATTAGGAGATGTCTGTAAGCTCCCTTCCCTTCTCCTCTGAACTTTCTTTTCCATGTTTTTCTTGACATCTGTCATGTTAGTGTTTGGAAGCCACTACACTCTGTGATAGCAGCCTGAGAGTTCACAAAGTCCATATGCATTTGTTGAACTCCAAAAAGCAAGTTAAAACATTATAAAGTAGGTAGATTGCATATAAACAACCTTAAAACTGGACAAAATATGAATGATCTCAAGAGACATTTGCTTGTTCGGTCATTTAGGTACAAAGAACTAAATTTTTAAATTACCAAGTTATGCTCGAAGCACACATCCTCACCTATCACTTGTGGGTATACCCATGTTGGAGGCAGAGATTTGGAGAAGAGGCACAGTTAATAAAACAAACTGGATATAACTAAAGGTATGTCTAAGATGATCAGCTGAGGTCAGATCATATCCATATTTTATATGAATAAGAAGCACAGAATGGTAGATAATTTGTTTATACAACATAAAACAATACAAAATATGTGGTTAACATTCAACTCTAAAGATACATTTTTCCATCATTCCTTTTATGAATACATTATTATTGGGTGAATCAGAAAACAAAAACTTCAGTATTCAACTGTATTCTGGTCCTAATTATTATTATATCTATTGTTATTATTATATCCATATGTAATTATTATCATATAATTATTATTGTATCTAAATAATAATATAATAATATATAGAACACTATCTATTACGCAAGTTTATAAACTAATGTTAGTGATAAATTGGCTATTTTCTAAACTTAAAAATCATGAGTTTTGAGGCCTCCCTCCTAAGGGCAAAACTAAATCACTGCCAAACCAGACAGGTAACTACTCAACTCTTAAACTTGCCTAGAGAGTGATGTTTCATGATCCTTAAATGTTGCCTTCTCAAGTTTCACTATCTTTACAGTTAAGCACACAAGTGAACAACCATAGGATGGTAATGGTATTATTCCTAGCTGTGACCTACTGGTAGTGAGACTTTTAGTATTCCCAAACTCATACTCTATGGACAGGAAGGGTGGAATGACACACAGTCCAAATTGTTCACACATTTATGTTTTCTGTAGTGTTTCAGTAAGATCTCAAAAATTCCTGTAAACATGATTTTGTTAAGAAAAAAAACACAATAATCATTATTTTCCCGAAGGACATATGTTTTAGGTTCCTGAAGACTTACACTGACATGGTTACTTTTTCAACTTCAGAAAACATTTGCAAAACCTCAAATAAAACTAGGCTATAGTTAATGACCTTGGCAAATATCAGAGCATACTAACCAATACAAATCAATACTAACTCACCTCTGACCTTATCCTTATTACCATCTCATTTCACTGAAATAATCTATCCTATCTGCAGGGTACAGAGTATCTGTCTTACTATTTAGAGAAGTCTTCAGTGCCAGTTCTGAAATATTCAGATGCATTTAAGTGTGTGTGGGGGGGAGACCAGTATTTTAAATAGTTAAATAAATTTCACAAACACATATTTTCCTATAATAATGAGACATATAAATTCCTCCAAACGTTTTTAAAAACAGAGTCGGACAAACACATTCCTCAGGCATGAATGCCCTCCTTCACAAAAATTTCTTAGGCAGGGTTTTTGCTATTGTTGTCTTTCAGCAGCTTTTGTGAGTCTAGATCACAGTACCAAAACAAAGAATGCAGCATTATACTTTAGAACCATATAAATTACACTTTTATGGCAACATTTTATAACAGCAATTAATTTTGAATGCTCCCACAGAATCTGCTGAATTTGTGTTTTCCTGCCTTTGACTTATTAGTAAAAAGCTTAGTCACATACCTTCCCAAGCTCTGCACTCAAGTATCACACTAACCCCCACGTGGAAAGTCTGTAACTATTCTGATAACTTAATGTAAACAGTCACAGAATTTCAAATAAAAGTTAATCAAGACACGTATTACAGACTTCTATTTCCAGCCCCCCCGCCCCCCCCCCAATGCTATCATTTTCTGGGGCTGCAGCTAAGGGCAGAGTATCTCTAAAACCATGGAGTATAAACTCTGCATGAGCTGCAGACAGGTCAGAAGCTATATTTTTTTCCCCTTCAGTCATCTTTGGAAAAAAAACTCCACATCACCAACAATATTGTTACTTTTTAAAAAATACATTTTTGCCATAGTTGTACATAAATGAGTAGTTAATATTAACTTACATACAAACTCAGAATATTTACTCACAAAAAGATTAGACTGAGTGGAGGCATAGTATTAGTATTAGTGATATGCATATATGTAGACAAAAAGCATTTGTTTGGCAAGGAGAGCTGATCTTCCCAGTGTCTGGCATGGAAAAAGTAAATCTGGGAAGCATGGGGCAGATGGCTGTTAACAATGTACAGATTAGCCTTGCCCTAGCACTCACATGGAGTCCAGTCAAATTCTATTCAAATCCATTCTTTCATTTTTGAAGTACAACAAATGAATAGAAACACTAGTAACAGACATCTTTGTTCAGGTAAAGGTTCTGGGAACAGCTGGAGAAAATTTATTGCTTAGACAACAAACTACTTGTCCCTACCTGCTGTGATCGCAGAATGGCGGCATCTATCTCCTCCACCTTCTGGGTGATGGTGTCACTCACTAACCGGTAGCGCTCATTGTCCTCGGCCACCATTTTCTCCAGTCCTTCCCTCGCCCTCCATGGTAGCAATTCCAACAAAGCACTGCTCACTTCATTAAGAGAATCCAATAAGGCTTTGTTGTTCTTGGCTTCCATTTTCAGTTCCTGAAAACATACAAATATATGGGAACAAGTGTGAAAAGGCTTTTCCCTTAACTGTTTTTGGGGTGATAGTCCTCTGCTGGCCAATGAGACTGTGCTTTGGCGCCCTTAGTTTTAGTTTAGTTAAACAAACCTTTGTTATTTAAAGCTACTTTGTAAAAAAAAAAAAAAAAAAAGAAAGAAAGAAAGGCTTCCCAGAGAAGTTCAAAGAAAAATTCATTTATCAATGTGGCAACATTTTGACTCTGAAATTTAATATAAATATTTAAAATCTGGAAAACAAAACCAAGTCAATTAACATGTATTATTCTTTGCTTTCTGGGAACCTCTAAGTAATCAGGTAACAGAAAAAGTAAAAAAGTAATGAGTTTAATGTCAGTTAGAATTAAGTGACCTTCAAAATGAGGACATACTGGTGTTAAATCATTCCACTTGAGTCATTATAGTCTCAATGAGCCTGACCTCACTGGCTCCCTTTCACCCATATGTGATCATACTTCAGGGATGAGAAAACAGGCTGCTATCTCTGAAAAGAAGAATGGCCAGGAAAGCAGCATACTACTATGTGCTATAAGCAGAAAACCCGCCCCATGCTACATATCTATGATAGAAATGTTGTTATTCTAACCAAATGACATGTCTCTGAAACAGTGATCATTTCCCTTTTATTCCCCCGTCTTCATCATTCTGTCTCTTCTGTAATAAACTATACTCCCAAACATAAGTCTCTTGGAGTAAATTATAATATGTTGTTTTCATCTCTAGGTTCCTAAAAGCTTGAACAGTTGATCTGCTGCCAATGTCTGCTGGGTCCCCGCCTACCAAGGCATCCTTCAGCATGTTAGTAATGACACAAGGCAAATATAATTTTGTTCCTGTGTGAATAAGAGTCCCTGAAAGATGACAAACAGATCCAAGATGTATAAACCAGGGCATACTTTTTGTCTCACTTGTGCTTGGCTTGCTGCTTCTCCTTTCCGATCCTGAGTCTCATATGAAAGTAATTCCACCTCCACTTTGTCCAGCCAGGTACACAGCTCTTCGTGCGTGCAGTGCAGCTGCCCTGAGAGCTGCAACGCCTGCTCCACAGTCTTGGCTACATCGGTGCTCATCGTGGTAATGTCTTTGTACTTTTCTTTAAGGGCTTCCAATTTGTCTTGAATTATTAAAACTTCATCACCTAAAATTCCAAAGATGTTATTTCTTATGAAAAGGGAGAAAAAAAGTGTGTGGGAAGGATTTCTTTGGATATCATTGAATGATGATGAAATTTTCTTGGGAAAAAAAGGAGACATTTTTATAAAGATGATCTGACCCAAGAGAGCCCTTACTGAGGTTTTCATCTTTCCCAGGATTGCTGTCAACTCTGATCAGTTGTAAAAATACAAAAGCAAAAATGGGAAAGGAATGCAGTGCCTTTGCATTCATATTATGATACTTTTAGTAATCAAAGCACGAGGATTCAAAACTGCCTTGGTTCAGCTCATTAAGTTCACAGTCTTCATGACTTTGAAAGCTGGGTTACTTTGGGCAGGATACTTCACTTCTCTGTGTCCTGCCTTATCATACACACCAGCACCATTCTAGTGGATCCTTACCTGACTCTACATCCTTTTCACACACACAGAAACTGTGTCCTGGGTTTCAGACTTCTAACTCAAGGCTCTAGATATGATATACCATTTCTTCAACTTATAGTGAATGGTAATTGCTCCCTGTACACACATGCTGCTGAACTGGATACAGGCACTGGGAAACTTTCCTGTGGCCAAAGGAATTACTAAGACAAGTTAGTTTCTCTGAGCTGTTCCAAAATTACCTCACACAAATGTTAAACCAAGTATTTGTGTTCTTGGTGATTCACACATGGAGAAGTTAAACCTGTGTATTGCCACAACATGTGTCACGGTAATGTAGTCTACCTTAAAACAACTGTCTCCAACCTATGGGTTCATCTGCCTTCTGCAAGTGGAAAACCTAGGTAACTCCATTGTGGGCTTCTCCAACTAGGTCCTATGCCAAAGTACTTTATGTTATGAGTAATACACAATGTCCATCAGGAACTCAAGTGAGATCATGAGAAAAAAGTGAGATCATATTCTAACCGCCCCCTTGATTGGTCTTCAAAGCATTTTCCAGAATAAAGTCTTGGAACAGACTCAAAAGTTATACAGGGTTTTGTCTTTTCCCCCCCAATCCCTAAAATACTTGAAAGCAATGCAAAATGCTGACTGCACAATTATTTGATTTGAAAGATGGCTCACCTGTGGTTTGTTTAAGTAGTTCTAAACCATTTTGTAACACCTGATCTACATGTGGTTTCGTGAGTAGGATGTCTTCTTGTATAGCCTAAAAACACAGGTACCATTTTTATGTGGGGGAAGAAAAGAATTAAATCAATATTAGTATTTGTTAATCACAGAGAACTTTAAGTAGATTTCATAGAGAAATATCTGAGGAAGCGCCTCACATTTTCACACATTCATTATCGTTCTCATGTTTACGCCTCTTCTTTTGTTTGTTTTTTTAATTTGCTTTTAGTTGTACACATTGCGTTTATTTTTACGTGGTGCTGAGGATCGAACCTGGGCCGTGCACGTGCTAGGCGAGCACTCTACCGCTGAGCCACATCCCCAGCCCTATGCCTCTTCTTTTTACCATTGTGCCCCACGTCCCATGCTGATCTACCATAATTGGGTAAGTTCAATTTCATTTAAAAGTGACATCATTAAAAATATTCTGTCTAGGCAGTTAAGGACTTTTCTGAGTATAGCAACTCACCTAAACCATAATGGATGTAAAAGAATACATAAATAAGGAAGAATGACATAATAATGAACAACTGAAATGAAAGAAATAAAATAAAAGAAATCCAAATACCCGGAGTTCAGACTGCTGCTTCCACAGCCCCTCAGTGCTGTAATCCTGGACTGAGAGCTTGCTCAGTTTGTCATGCACTTCATTCAGCCAGTTCATCAGCTCAACTTCATCTTCCCCAAAAATCTTAGCATTACATAAGGCCTGCTGAAGAAGCTCAGACCTTCTGTGACTTTTCTCTTGAATCTCAATGTACCACACTTGAGAGAAGTCTAATTTATTCTGCACCAAATCTTTATCCTCCCTGGAGCTCAAAACCTTTAAGGACTGGCCAATGCTAACAGCCTGGTGTAAATGTTTATTGTGACTGGTGATGTCATCTTCTAAGGCCTAAATAAAGTTTAAAAAAAGAAAAAAGAAAAACAAAAAGAATGGACAAATAAAAATGAAATGAAAACATAAACAGAACGAAAGGATGACATTTGAAATGGATTTACTTTGCAAGTATGCATAACAATAGTACATAACTGGAAATTTATGTCATGAAACCACAAAACAAATGGAAAACTGAGTCTTACTGATGTGTGATTATATCTTACTTTGTGCATTGCAATTTGTTCCTCAAGATTGGCAGCGCAGGTTCCTATGGGGTCCAATTTCGCCAGCCTCCCTTCTATGCTTGTGAGCCACACATTCAGTGGTTCTAGGGCTTCATGAAATTGCTGTGCTACCACCAAGATACCTTCCAACTGACGATTCCTACAAATGTGCCAAGATAAAGGTCATTCAGGGACAAAGAATGTGTGAAATATTCAACAAAAATCTGTAGTCATGCTCCTCCATTCTACTCTAATCACTTTTTGTAGAAATCAACTAAGATTAAAATTGAAATCTCTAAGATTTAAAGAACATGTTAGAATAGTTCGAATAAAACTAAAGTTGAACAACAGATCATCCTCGAGTACCTACAGCTCAGGAAAAGTGTATTTTTTCATAATACTCCTATTAATTTCAGTAATAAAAATTAGAGTGATTACTAATAATGCTATAATATAACAATGGCAGCAATAACAATAATATTTGATATGTACAGTGGTTGGCCCTGTTTAAGTACCTTATATATTAACTTCAATTGGCACCCCAGTACTGAGATCACTTTTAAGCCAAACAGTCAAAAACTATTTAAATTCTGAAAGACATGTATCTTTCCCAGGCTTAGTAGAATTAATGGTGATTCCTACTTTATAAAAAGTACAGTGTGTCAAGTTTATTTGCCAGAAGCCATAGTTTATATTTCATAATTTAAAATATGAACAGGGAGGAACTGCTTAGATATTTCTTTACAATTAGAAACACTTTTGCTCAGATGCAGAGGCACCATGCGTAAAATCTACTTCCACTATTCTCTGTTGTTCTCTAACACAAATGACTGTGGTAGTCTGCAGTCACAGTTCCTGATTTACTCCCAATTCTATAAATCCTTTCTGCCAGGATCAAGATTGGTTGTTGTCTTAACTTTTTATCATGATTAATTTGTAGGGAATTATGTGATTTGTGGAATTAGGTTTCCTTGAAGACAAAGATACTTATGGAACACTGGCACAAGTCACAATATATAATTTCTGTATCACTACATGCAGTATCATGTACACAAAATTTTTGAGTTTTCAATGGAAATATGTTTGATGAAAAAACTGAATATTCTTTTTTACTTCTGGATGATCGCTATCTGACTTTTTTTTTCTGAATTCAAATATCCAATCATCTAGAATCAATGGAAACAATTGTTTTGTAATTGTGTTTAATTTGCCATGACTGAAATTGTGAGTTATAAATCTAAACATGAATCATAATTATTACTAATATCCCTCCATTCAATATCACTGTGAAGAAGGTTTTAGGAAAAGAAGACCAGTTATAGCAGTAAAGCTGCAATACAGACATTCATTCATTCATTTTAAAAATATAAATTACTGAGAGCATCTTCCATGGCAGCCTGGGCTTGCTGTCCTAGGACATTACACAGAAGGTTTAATCTGTTGACATGTGTTAAAGAACAAGAAGACTTGGGTTTAACCCTCATCCTGCAGTCTTAAGACTATAATTCTACTCCATAATCCAAGATAAGCAAATACTTCTCCTCCCCATTCTGGTTCCAAAGAAGGTAGGAACATACTCTTTCTGTTCAATGTTTCATCTATGTTCAACCCAACAGTCTAGGTGACTTCAATGGAGACACATTTAACAATGGTCAATGTAGTATCAATGCTGAAATGAAATACTGCGTTCTGTAACAAGGAGCATGTTGTGAGCAAGAGCCAAGTGGAATCATGCTCTAGGCTTCCTGGCCTTCATGAAACTAGAGGACCCTTCCACCTAGTTAACTCCAATTCTTTCCTTAAGACACAGCTTAGCTGTCACTTCCCTGATCCCAATCTAGGTTCTTCCTATTATATGCTCCCACAGAACCCTGCATTTTTGCTTCCAAACATCACATTTGTCATCACTTTTTAATGGCTATAAACCCAAAAAGTCTACATCTTATCTGAGGGCAGAGGTGATCTGTCCAGCTCACCCACATAACCCAAAGCCTACCTCTGTCTGATATGTGGTATGCAAGCAATAACCTTGTATTAAAATGAATAGATCATCCCAAGGGAAATGCTTTCTTAAAGAGTTGGGATATGGCTGGTGCAAGACATTGCCCTTAGAGAAGTAAGAGAGAGACCGTAGCCCTTGCTACCTATGTTCATACATAGGATAAGTACAAGAGAATAGGATTTGAAAAAAAGTTATTACTAAAATATGCAGTAAGGTCACTGCTGCTCTTTCAAAAAAAAAAAAAAAAACTGGATGTATTTATATTATTACCTCATTTCAGCTTTATTAAGCAATGCTTCCCATCTACTATCCAAGAGACTCAGCTGTTTCAAAATCTTTACTTGATCTGCAGGTTCTGCTGTGGCAGCGATTTTTTCTCCTTCTCGTTTGATTACCTCCACAGTGGATTTGCGGTCATCCAACAATCTTTGGAGAAGCTTGAGACAAAATATTAAATATTTTAAACAGCAAAACAACGATTAAGCAAATATAAGGTTAAAAGTATTGTAAATACTTAGCCGGGTGTGGCAGCGCATGCCTGTAATCCCAGCACTTGGGAGGCTGAGGCATGAGGATTGTGAGTTCAAAGCCAGCCTCAGCAATGGCGAGGCACTTAGCTACTCAGTGAGACCCTGTCTCTAATAAAATACAAAAAAAAAAAAAAAAAAAAAAAAAAGGCTGGGGATGTGGCCCAGTGGTTGAGTGCCCTGATACCAAAAAAAAAAAAAAAAAAAAAAGTATTGTAAATACTTCTCATATTGTGACAGTGATACACATTTTATGCAGATGCACCCGAGAAAGGATCTGAGAAATGGAATTTTAAACTCATTTGGTTTAATGATTCGTTACTACTGGGTCAGGCACTGTGGTAAGGCTTTTCATGGTAGACAAAACTAATATTGATAAAGCCACTAAACTCTTCAGGATTAATTATTAATATAAAGTAACAGAGTAGAAGGTGTTGTTGGGATAACTCCACTGAATCATGGAGAAAGTGCAAAATCCTCAGTATTTTTGTCGTTGTTATTTGGGGGGGGGGGGCCCCACTGGGAACTGAACTCAGGGGCAGTCAACAATTGAGCCACATTCCCAGCCCTTTTTTTTTTTTTTATTTTTTAAAGAGACAGGGTCTCACTGAGTTGCTTAGTGCCTCAATTCTGCTGAGGCTAGCTTTGAACTTACGATCCTCCTGCCTCAGCCTCCGGAGCCGCTGGGATTACAGGCATGCGCCACCACACCCAGCCCCAGTATTTTTTAATGAGATAGTAATTCCCTAAACATTCAATAGCTATCTACTGTCAAAATAAAAATTATTACTATAAATAATTAATAGTTTCAAGACCCTTTCCCACATTAAACAATCTGTTATAGATAAGGAAGTTAAAACTCAGCCTAAGTCTACCAGTTATCAAGTCTTTAAAAAAGAGAAGGAAAAAAAAAAAAAAAGGCTCTTGCCTCCTTTTACCAGGTGCAACTAGCTCCTAAACTCTGTTATGAGTATGAAAACTCAAAAACAGGCCTTAAGTACTATTTCCAAATGTAAGAGAGTGTGGAACATGTCAGAAATCTCCAAAGCTGGCTAGTCAAGATTATTATTTCAGGATTTTGCAGCATAAACAAAACTCAATTTAATTCTAATGGCACATTTTAAGAGGCCTGGAATGAAATGTTTGCCAGAGGGAGCCAGAACTCAAGGATTACCTTGCTCTACCCTAAGGAAAAACACAATTTCCAAGGAACTGCTATGCACAGGCACTGTGTAACAGCAAGGAGAAATGCAGGAGTGTGCAACACACCAAATGCTTCACAGCTTCATCAATCTGATCCTGAATGGTAGTTAAGGACTAAAGAAGTAAAATGTTAGAGGAACATTTTGAGAAAGACCACCCAGGCCAAAGGGAAGAAGAAATACATGTTTAAAAGAAGGGGAAGGATGGCGAATTTAACTCTTGACACTGGTTTGAGTCATTATAAAATCAAAGTATATAACAGGTGGTTTAGGCAGCTAGAGGAACTAATTAAGTGGGTTACTTCTGATAAACTTAAATAGCAAAGCCTCTGGCAATTAAGAAAGCAAAATTAATAAAGGATTTTGCTGGCTAAGCATCATTAAATAATTTCAAACTATGAAAGGTAGCAGTTACATTTTTCAAAAATCACACAAATGCAATGTGTTTGCAGTTATGTTTCCTTAATCTTACCTCTAACTTTATTTCTAATAAGTATATTTTCCCAATGTGCTATTTTTCAAAAAAATTTAGAGTTGAAATGAAATACAGATATTAAAGTACATGATAAATTTTAAATGTGGAAGTTAAAAAATTTTTAACTGACATAATAATTGCATATATTTATGGGGTGCAATGTGCTGTTTTGATGTTATGTGTACATTCTGGAATGATTAAATCAAGATAATTAGCATATCTAGCACCTTCCCTACTTTACCATTTCTTTTGTATTGAGAACATGTAAAATTTTAGCAATTTTGAAACATACTTTATTATTAACTTTTCTAGGTAAAACAAAGCCAGGGATAGAAAGATAAATTTAAATTTTAATTTAAAAGAATTTTAAATGCAAAAAGTAAATTAATTTGCAGGTAAATGGATGTAATTGGAGAAAATAATGCTAAGTGAAGTTAGCCAATCCTAAAAAACCAAAGGTCAAATGATCTCTTTGTTATGAAGATACTAACTTATAAAGGCAAGGAAGTGGGAATGAGAGGAATGAAAAAACTTTAAATAGAACAAAGAGGAGGGAAGGAGGGGAGAGGGCAAGGGGATAGGAATAATGGTAGAATGAGTTAGACATCATTACCCTAAGTACATGTATGAAGACACAATTGTTGTAAAAGTACTTTATATAAAACCAGCAACTTGAAAAATTGTGCTCTTTATATGTAATATGAAATGAATTACACTCTGCAAACATGTATAACAAATTAGAATAAAAATAAATAAATAAATAGATATTTTTAAAAAATTAATCAACTTCCTTTCAAAAATTCCACAGGAGAAAACTTAGTACTCTGCTATGTACTATGCCTGTTCCCATCTGTCATTTCATGTCATAGCTGACAAACTACTATTGAAAAGGTCATTAAATGTTTCATAACTGACCATTACCATCAGGAGCCCAAAACTATACGTGTGGTCCTAAGTAATTATCTTTGTACAGACTGTGTTTTTCCAGCTTGGACATTTTTAGCATTGTCACAAGAAACAGTGGCACTTTCCTGAGCATAAATGAATCCAATATTTGCCTCTTTAGCATTGACTGAACTTTAAGAAACTGCCAGTATTTAATCCATAAAAAACGGCAATTTTATATGAATAAACCTACTGTATAAAGGAGCAAACTACACATAGATCCCCCACTCTGGCACTTCCTGCCCTCACCGTTGCTCACTTCCTGATTCCTAGCCCTCACCCCTGCTTTATTGCTGTCTTTCTAACTTATCACTGTTTATATTTACTTTGTTTATTGTCTCTCTCCTTATCCCTCCCTTCCCACTAGACTTCATACTCAATGAATAACTTTCATGATTATTATTCAGTGACACATCCCCAGAATAATGCCTAGGTGAGAGGAGATGTTCAGTAAATGTTGGCTAAATGACTACCAAAATAACATCTAGAGCAGAAAGAACCACAGTTAACTATGATATCCTATCAATATAAGTAGGGAGGTACATTTTCACCCTCATCATTAGGATTTAATACGAAACACGATAGCATCGTTAACTTACCTTTTGCTCTTGTATCTGGGCCTTCACCACTTTGAATTCTGCGGATGGTGGTTTCTGATTGGCCACAAGCTCCTCAGTATCCACCATCCAGCTGAGCAGGGACTCCAGGGCATCTTGGAACCTCCCACAGTGCAACAGGGCCTCCTGCAGCTGGGCTGCTCTCTGAGCCACCTGCAAAGTTTCACTTGTTTCAATTTATTTACTCTTTTCATAAAATAATAAAATTTGCCTGCTGGCTACCTCTTTTCATGCTTCTTTTCCCATATGGCCACAAATTTTCTTTTACTTTTCACTTAAAATTTACACAAAGAAGTTATAGTGGGAAGGATTTCAACCTTAGCAAGTAAGACATGAAGATAAGGGTCTCATCCCAGTCAATATAGACATTAAATCTTTGAGCTTTTGGAAATGCCCAATGTTTGTGATTAGCAATAAGTGATTCAATTATTGAATATAACCATGCATTAGTCACTTTATCATTTTTGCTGGGATTCAGTTTTTTAAATTTCCTACTAATGAATATCCACTTAAATTCTACTAGCTTCAAGCTCTGGAGTCTCTTTTTGACAAACCAGGGCCTTTGTCTTCTAGTAAATGGAGTCTCTGTGTCCTACATTGAGATATCCTCTTGCTCTTCACATAAAGTCTCTCCTTTTAGACTGAAAAAGTACTTGGCAAGATATTTTAAGCACTGTGGAATATATTTACACCTGAAATGCATCCCAATTGTGTTTAAGAAACACTACAATGTGAACCAGGCTCTAAAGAGTGAAAAGGTTTTAAGACCTAGCAATGACTTAAGATTTCATGAAGGGAAAATGATAAGTACCACCATCACCATTAAATAAGCACTGCCATCCCATAATAATCTGGTCATTTATGTCACGTGAAGAGCCATTGTGTGTCAGCATATCTCCCTAAGATATTGAAGCATTATTTCTAGTGTTTCTTCTCATGAGAATTTATAAAAAGGTCTCATAGGCAAAATATTTAGAGTTGATGATCTAGAGTCAGGGTGGTGAACCCTTAGCCAAGGGCTGACAGAGGGACAGAGCTTCTTTCACTTGCAGTATGAAATTAGTTACCCACGTTTGAAAATGGGAAGATTTCACACAGAGAACAAGATTTCCAGGTTCAGTACAGTATCTGGCAACAGTAAGCCTGCATCCCTGTATGTTGATGATTTACCAAAATTAAGAAGCTACCAGGTCCCTAGAGGTGGTGTGTGTTCTCCCGACATAGGGCCACGAATAGGTCATGGCTGTCTGCCATCACACCTGTTCAGTGTCTGTAGTTATGTCTCTGTCAAAGTCAAGGCAAGGGAGGGAGAAACCCTGTTTTATCCAGCTTATTTATTTATGCTCCCTACCTAGCTCCTGCGGCACCTGAGTTGGGCCATGTAGTTTATAGCAACATTAAAAAAAAAAAAAAAAAAAAAAAAAAGAAGAAGAAGAAGAAGAACATGTTTAGGGAAGATGGGCTACTATAAATATGACTAATGGTCACAATAAATTCTACTAAAAATGATAATGAAGGGGATAAAAAAATACCTTCTTATTGAGAGTCTTCCACCGGGTATTGACTTCGTCAAGGTCATGCTCCAAACCCTGAGTGCTGGTGCTTTTAGCAGCACTCTGAATAAGGCCTTGACCTAACCAGTTTACATCTTGCTGTTTAACCTGCAAGGGTTCGATTTCTTCTTTCTGGAATACCTGCAGTTAAAAGGGCCATAATTATATGAATTATACTATCTAAAAACTACCAAAATATATAATGAGCATTTACTTTGTCATTAGGTAGTAGAACATCAGTCATTACAGAGGTAAAGATAATGCTGTTGCCTGTTCATAGGTCATGGGTACCCCGAGAGTGACAGTATTAAAGTAAACAAAATAAATTTGTAGTATATCAAACCCATGTGGGAATATTAAAGAATTATATTCTAACTAAGTTATCTATAAAACCAAAAAGACAGTATTATCTGTCCTCTCTTTATTGCTTCTTTATCATAGCATGATAAATTCCCTACTGTCTCAAGTGAACTCTAACAAAAGGCTTACAGAAAATGCTAAGGAACAAACTGGTAAGATGGGCTCAAATGAGCCTTACTGGGCAAGGAATTCTCATCAGCTCTCATAAGGATGGGTGCTGCCAGCTGACAAGTGAAGCTTGAGACTGAAACTGGAAATGAAGAATCACTGGCAAGACAATGAAGTGGGCCAAGAGGCCAAATGCATGGCCTGCCAGAGGAACAAAAATATAGGGCTCGGAAAAGGAAAAAGACACAGGCATGTGCTAAAATAACACAGATCCCTGCACATTCAGCCTCTTCTCCTCTGTGCCGATAAAAATGCCATTGGGCTTGCAAGAAACACCGTGACCTCATCCAATGGATCTGACCACACATATCAGTGGCACAGCAACTCTGGTTCCTCTTTGGTCAGTGCTAACTGTACATATGCTATGAGCAATTGCCCAGGGCTGTCTCACCTCCTCTCCATTACATCCAACTTACGGTCACTCAGTCACCTGTGACTAGCAAAGGATGCAATGTATTAGATAAAAACTGCAAGTTCTGTGGAAGTATAAATTTTGGCCTGTTTTCCTTATGACAGTTCTATGCCTGGGCCTACCATGGTGCTTAGCATGTTATATGCACTCAATAACTATTTGCCAAATTATTATCAGTATGGAAATATTACATTTCTACCTTAGATTACATCAGCTCTTTAAAAAAAATAATACTGGAGGTAAATATATCAATTCCTTCACAGAAAACATGTTTGTAATATAGGACTTGGAGGAAGCCATGAAAAAGATCAATTATTTTAACTATGGAAGGAAAGTTCTGGACAGATATTAAGGTAAAGCACTATTTGGGATTCTGAGTTATTACAGCAAAGGGCACTATATAAATAATCAATAAATGTCTAAACAGAATATATGGAAACATAATATAGCAAATATTAAAATAGCAATTAAGAAAAAAAAAACTACAGGCATTGTATAAAAATTAATTTTGAAAGATGTAGAGGCCACAGGAAACAAATTCTCCAAACTCTGGCCCAAGGCCAAGCACACAGGATACTCTTGTGTTACTGTATGAATGAGTACATTAGGGAATAGCAATCAAATTACTGATCATTTCCTCTAAAAGTCCCCTCTAGCTAAAAGGCCAAGCTGCTTTTTCCACAGAAAATCCATATGGACAATTTCCATGCTGGCTAATTGTTTTTATATAACAATACTAAATATAAAAAATTAATTATACATAATCAAAGAAACAAGATCTCACAAATCACCAAGAAAATAATTTAGGTTTTCATAATTTTTTAAAAATATAACTTGCCAAATAAGTCAACAGAAAGTTGCAACAAGGTGGTCAAGATACAATTTGGCAGAATGATTCTATTTCTTTTCTAGAGCACTTTCTAAGTTACTAACTCTAGGCATCAATAGCTTTGGATAAGTTTAAATATTTACAAAAACAATGTGAGGCATCTAGAAAAACTGCTATATTCTTAATTTCAGGAACTTTCATGGTACACTATAATTCAGAAAAAAGTTTTATCTTCTCTTGCAGTTGGTTATGAGGACTCACACACATAAACTAATATAATGTTCTCCTAAATTGCCTTAAACTCTGCTTTTGACTTTAATTTAGGGGTATAATTCAAAGAAGGTTTAGATGAGTCTGGGGTCATTTCCTAAACTGCTACAAAAGATACAAAAAAGCATATAATCCTAAAATTTAATTATCATCTACAAATGAACTGCAAAATCCTTTACAGGGAAAATGTGCTTTGCTAAGCTTTTAAATTAGTAGGCCATTTGCTGCATACCCAAGAAAAGGGTATAGATCATTAAAGCAATTATTTCATAGACTTATAAAGAACTGTTCTGATATTGTCTAAATTCCTTATCCCTCAGTGGTAATAAGACACCTACGAAGACAGACCCCCTTCCCCAAACTAATCTACAGTACAGACACAGAGAAACCTAAAATAAAATCAAATTACCTCTGAGGAAAAGTTTACCAGAAGAGCTCAGGAAAAGTACTAAAATAGCTGAACTTCAATCTGAGTGGGAAGGAAAAAAATTACAGGCTTGACAAACAACCTCTACTTATTACAAGGCTGCACCCTTTACTTTCTTACCTCATCCACCACTCACAAGAAGTTAGGACTATAACTCCTGGGGAAACAGTATAGTGACTACTCTCACATGCAGAGCTTCTGAGAGAAATTTTTCAGTGCATTGAAAAAGTCCTTACTTTGGGTAGAGAACTTTGCACACCACAACAATATAATACTGTGTTTATACCTTCATGACTAATCCTGTTGAAGCTTAATAAACCCAATATAACTGACCTTAAATGGCAGTACCTTAAACCACAACTTGTACAAAAGCCTCACATTAACATAAATTCACAGTGGCGGCATTCTGAATGAAAGGGAACAACCACCATCTGTACAACCAATGGTAGGGCCCAAACATCTGGGAAAAACTATTCTTCTTTAAAAACAAAACAAAACACAGGGGTCCCTTAATTAATTTGTTATAATGATTAACTTATCAATCTTGCAGGGTGCTAGTCAAATATCCCAAACAAATTACTGAATTTGATCATTACTAGAAATACTGGTAACCACTCTGAAACAGAATCACAAGTGTTTGGCATTGCAAAGTATCACATTTCCATTAATTACCTGGACTGACTGGAAGCCATTGCATACTGTGTCCAATATTCCTGCCTGGGTCCCTATTTTTCTGGGCACTGCTTTCTTTCTTACTGGCATGAATTTCAGGGAGCACTTCATATGGGTCACCTCCATCTCCTGGGCAGAAAGGGGAGGCTCCAGTTCCCCTTTAGATGCTCTGTTGGGTTCTTCTGAATCATATTGTACTGCAAGTGTCACATTTTCTACCAAATTTGTGCTACCACAATCTACATCACTCTCCTCCAGGACAGTGTGAGAGAAGTCTAAACCCTTTGTAAGTTCCCTACTTTGTGCTGTCATGTGTGATTCTCCTGATTCATAAGTGTTCTCCTCTTCCCAGAGGTTAGAAATGCACTCCTTTTCTTCATCTTTTGGCATGATTAATGGATCACCCTTAGTGCTCTCTTTCAAATCATTCTGCAGGCAACAGTTTTCACCATGGATTTCCCTTTGATCATTTATAGATATTGATTCCTCAAGTGAAGAAACATCATGTAAAATCATTTTGAAGTTATCATCAGGGTGGGCACTTCTACATGAAAGCAATGGGATTTTCTGTTCACTCATGGAATTAACAGAAAAAAATGGCCTATAGTGTTCTGTTATGTGAATATCTTCAGCAGAAGACAAGCTTCTAATTTGTGACTGGTCTCCAGTTAAAATGCCCTGTTTTTCTTCCCTCTCTGCTTGAGGGCTGCATAAACCAGAGTCATCCTCCTCGGAAGTCAGAGAATTAGTGCCCCATCTGCACTTGCTGGCCTTCGTAACACCATCTGACATGTCAGGAGGTTCAACAAAAGAGCCTTCACTTTTGTTTGCATAATCCATAAAATTGGCTGGGACAAACATTCGCCAAGACCGTCTATGCTCTTTCTTTTCTGCATGAGATTTGGCTTTGGGTAATCCTGTGGTTCGAATGATGTCACTATTCAGTTTGAGTGCATCAAAGATCATCTTTTCATCTAGTTTGTTAGCTTCACGACCTCTCAACTCAAATACACTGGAAGAAGTAAGGGCACCATTAGAGCATAAAGAATTAACATCCAGTGTTCTGTGACTGTAGGGTAAAGTCCGATCTGTAAAATGCCTGGAAGACAGGCTACCTTTTGAACCAGAGTCTATCTGTTCATTTAGTCTAACTGTGTCATAGATTGACCTCTGTGGGACGTAACAGTCTTCAATATTTAAGTCCTCTTCTTCTTCACCCTTCCCTACACATGGAGGATTCTGACGTAAACAGTCTGGTCTGCTGAGTGGCTTCCCCATTTTGCAGATAGTCAAAACAAATATTGCAGCTCTTGACACAGAAAATAAGAAACAAGGTAGGGCATCTTCCAAGAAAGTCTGCTTCTGAACAGCGCTAAAGTGTCTTCAGCATAAAGACACATGCTCAAATAATACACATAATATATGAGGTGCTTAAGGTCATCAGCAGTGCATCGGTATTAATGCAACTATCTTTTACCTGGTTGATTTTAGAATTATTCTAAAAAGTAAAGTGCATCAAGAACAGAGAACAGAAATCTCCTTCCTCTACTTCCCCAGCCCCAAAGTTCCCTTTCACATACTTCAAAACACAGAAACACACAACACTTAAAAGTGGCTCAAACACTCAGAACATTCCATTGTCAGTCCATTTCCCTTTTTTGTCTAATTTTGCATCTGAGGTTTCCAGATTAAAATTTCCAAATGAGCAAGCATTTTAACAGGCTGAATGTTAATTTCAGCAAAGCTCTGGTTAACTGTAATCCACTTAAAGATGGCTTGCAAAACTCCATCTCCTTTATAAATAAACCAAGTTTCAGAAATTTAAACAACAAACAGAGACCATGTATTGTTCAGCTGAAGGCACACACCAAGTCTTCGGAGAAAAATAAGTTAATTCTATGTAAAAAAGTTAATTTTTTTTTTACTTTCTTTTGGGGGTAATAACTATAAATAATCTTGACTTAAAAGGCAGTTTTTCTTCCCATATTAAGCTTCTTCGAGGTTACCCAGAACTACCCAAGGGGGGAAAAATTCAGCCAGCCAGAACAGTACAATCCAGCAACCTTTCAAAGTAAACAGAAAGCATGTTGTACTATAATAAGCTTCCCTTAAAAAAAAAAAAAAAAAAAGTCCAAAGATTCTTATCTGATCCTCAAGAAGGCTTATTCCACCTGAGGCAACTGCAGCAAAAGAAGAGCTCCGAGGTTTCCTCTAAGGCACAGGCAGCTCAATTCACATTCAGCTGAAGACCAAGCCACTGCTCTATCCTTTGAAACTGACCAACTGCTGTGGCCTCAGCTTGGTCTTCATTTCAGCTAAAGCTGGCGAGAGGCGGAGGTGGCAGTGGACGCGGCCGAAAGGGAGCTCCAGCAGGGAGCTCCTTCGCTGTCCCCGGCTCCTCAGGGCAGCGGGGTCCTGGGCAGGCATCCTCTCGAGCCAAGGCGCTCCCAGCAATGCCCTCTCTCTTCAGGCAACATCTGCTAAGTCCCTGACCTGCGGGCTGCTCCAGACCTCGGCTGGCTCTACAGCTCCGGTGCTACGCCCTCCGGCGACTTAACTTCGCAGTCATCTCTCCTCCGACTCCTAGCCTCCTCCCGAACAGAGAGCACTTTCAGTGGGAGGTACCTCGAGGCCAGAGAGGCTGCAAAGCAACAGCTAAGCGGTGACATCAGCGCAAAACTGGAGGAGTCCTGAGACTGGGGAGAGAGGGGCAGTGCCGGGTTCAGAGATCCCTGAAATTACAGCACCTACTTAAAAATGGGAAAAGACCCCAAGGCTTGCAGAGGGAGAACCCGACACCAGGAGACCCAGAAGAAAGCATTTTGAGAACCAACTCACTCGACTACTAAAAGGAAAAGGAGGCGGAGGCTACCCAGGTCTCTCTCAGTTTAAACTACACACTCTGTGGCGAATCTGTTGTTTTAAGCAGGCTCTGCCAATCAAAGTGCAGATCACATTGAAAAGGAGTGTTATGTCATTCCCCTTTAAAGCCCAAGTTCAAGTCTAACAGTTCTCAGGAGTCAATTATTCCTACAAGCACTGTGGATTGCTGACATGAATATTTGTAGTTACTAATATCCAGGTAGTCCTCTTGAGATTAATGCAGGGTCCAGGCAAACACAGTAACTGACTCTAGATATTTAATAAAATAATCACCTCTACAGATTTTTACCTATTGAACAAACACCCTTTAAAAATATTGCTTCAAGGTAAAGTTCAGCAAACCAAACCTTAGCCTTTGTAGCAGAAATTATAAGTTTTATTTACTAAAATCTATCTATTCTTTTATAAAATGAGTGATACTGTCAGAGTAGCAGATAGTTACAAATGAAGGCAGACAGTCTTTTTTCAGTCTCATAAAACAATTATTAGAATGTGAACAAAATAGCACTGACCATCAAATGAAGAAGGCAGTTCTATTCAAAACAACCTTATGTTTTCTCTGGTAATCCTACAGAAAAGATGTGGGAGGGAACTTTTTTTATGGTTAATGAGAAAATATCACCCCCAAATTATTTTTCTAAACCTATAAGTTGCATTTTTAAAAAATCTATTTGTAACAGAACTACTTACAGGTAACTCATCCATCCAATAATTATTAGATGCAACTCAATATGTAGCTATCATTAAGCTGCAATTGTATTATATATAACCATCTACAAAAAAAATAGGTACAAAAATATCCATTAACATCACAATATCAAAGCCCATTTTTCATGGTCAAGAAGTGAAATATTTCAACAAACACCTGATCCCGTACTTTCTAAAGCACACAGGCTATTGTGAGATACTGATAAGAGACAAAAAGAAAAATGTGTACACAGCTTCTGTGTTTGAACAGTGGGTTGAGCACAAGGCTGGGAATTAGTAACCACCAAGGATCTTACTCCCAACTGCCACTATCTTGATATGTAAGCTTGGAAAAGCTATCTATCATGGCAGTATCAACAAAGTTTCCATGAAATCTGGATGAGTAACTTTCTCTAAACACTCTAAGGTCCTTATTGAAACTTTTCATGAGAAAGAATGGCCCTAATTCAATGCACCTTAGAGTCTGACTCATTAGCACAATATTATTCCAGCCTTATGAAAAGCTAAGAAGAGCAACTTAAAACCTCACATTTGAGGTAGGCAAATATTTTTAAAACTTTACGGATGTGTGCATGTATGGATATGTAACAACAAATCCCATCATCATGTACAACTATAATGCACCAATAAAAAATGTAGAAAGAAAAAAACCAATATAGCCAGGGGTGGGGAAGCCTCATGGATAATTCAACCATACAACAAATAGTGCTCACTATCTTGCCAAGTAGTAAGCAAGCACTGGGGGAAATACTATAGCAGAGTGGGAAACACAGATGAAAAAATGGTCACGACACAGTTTGGAAGTAGAGAGTGCTCTGGGAAAATGTGCTCTGGCTAAATATGTTTGAGTAGATGCCATTTATTTAACAACTGAATTCTTATTTTTTAAACTGATTTCAACTTATTTATTATATTCTGATTTAAGTTGAAACCTGCACTATTATGGTGAGATTTATAGTAATAATTTACATATCTCTGTTACTTGAAATCATGTTCCAAAGACATATTGGGATAATAAAGGAACTCAGAGCAGAACTGGACTGGGTTATCTTTTCCTCTCTATTTGGTCTATATAACCACTTTGAATGTTATCGTCTCTACTGTTAATAAAATCAAGATGCATTAAGCTGTCTTAAATATTAATTGTGGTAAGTTGATTACTCATATTTTCACGAGAAATACACAATCAATAAAATAAGCAAAGCTTTTCTGAAGAACAGCCAACACTTTCATTCCATGCATAGAGAAATCATAAAGCTGTTTTCCAATGAATCTTTATACTTAATGTCTAGATATGACCCAGCTAAATTATCTACTACAGCAGATGATTTGATGTAAGTACACCAATACTAACTGAATTATAAACGGAATGGCACCCATCCTACCAGTCTATATTTCCAAAGTTAAATTAAGTCCTTAAAAAGGAAACTTCCTGAAAATAATCTTACCATTAAGTGCAATAACCATGGAAAAATTTAAAGACTAACTGTATCAACTTAAACATGGATATTTTAGAGCTGAACAATTGGAGATATTAAGAAATTCAAGGCATAGTAAGAGCAAAATGTCTGTGTAAACAAATGCAATATTATCCAGGAAAACTCCAAAAGTCCCTGTAGTCCAACAGCTCTTGAAATGTAGATTATAAACTAAAAAGAGATCAGTGCTTTGTACTACAAGTACAAAAATAAGCATTAGGAGCAACACTTTCTATTGTTCTGTTTAAAACAGATAAGCCATTAGCTAATGAAAACTAAAAGCATCTTATAGTTTTCAAACTAATAAAGTTTTTCACATTAATGACTAAAGGGTTTTTAACGATATCCATCAGATGAATATGCAATAGCTACTTATTTCACTGGAAAGTTGTTTAAAGAGAATAGGAGATTTAGATCCCACCACAAAGAAAGAAGTTTAGCAACACTGAATAGATTTATTGTCTGTTCTTGGAAGTTTATCTTGATGTGAACCTTAGCTAATATCTTCAAAAAAGACTTTCTATTTTTCTGTAAAATACTATAATACTAAAACTATGTTTCCCCACCATCTTCCATAAGGTGATTCGATATATAAGGTTTATTATTTGAAATGTACGCATATATACACAAAAAATACCTAAACATTCAGATTTCTTTAAAGCCATTCAGAAAACAAAACTAATGCACACATTAACAATCCCATTCGGTTTCTTTCAGAGAAACTAAGACCAAGCAAAATCTGAAAATGTTATTCATATTAAAATACTGGTTAAAGAAACAAAATAGTCTTTAAAGGAAGACAATTACAGATGCATGAGAAGAGGATATTTTTATTGGGGTGTCCTATTCTTGAATGGCTCCAAAGTTTTTTTACTTAACTTATGATTTCAGCATTTACCTGTTCTGTGCTATTATTTAATAAGTGATCAGAGACCTAGACAAACATTTAAAAAACATTTACCAAATGTTCTTATCAAGAAACCAATGTATAATTTCATAACAATGCAAATTATCTTCTGTCTCTCCCTCTCATATGTATAAAACACACACACACACACACACACACACACACACACACACACACACACACCCACCCTTAAACAACTTTCCACATTAATGAAAGAAATCATTAAGGCCTCCTTTTATCTAAGGGAGGCCTGTGATAATGGCAGTAAATACTACAGTTGGGCTTTTTTTTTTTTTTTAACCACTTTAAAATGGTGAGATAGATTTATCCAATTAAAATTACCAAAAACCAAAAAAAAAGCAAACATTTTAAAAATCATTTTTTACAAATTCTCTGGCTAAAACTGACCTCAACAACCTACTTAAATTCTCAATCTTAAATCAAGCAATAGAAGTTATAAGAGGCTATGTAGGAGACAAGAAGGGTCAGCATGTTAGCAGAACTGGAAAGAGGACCCAAGTTGCCAGGTTCCCTTTGGACTGCCCTTCCAGATTAACACTGCATAGTCCTTGTATGATATAGGAAAGAGGGCAGTCATCTGTTACACCTACTTTGGAAGCATAAAAGTACAAGGTATTAATAATACTACCCATCAGATCAGTTCTTTTATAGGAAAGTCATACTATTTAATCTGCTGGGCAAGGCAGACGGCCCACTGTCCCCAAGAAGACCACAGCAGATGTGGTGGTTGGTATTCTTTCATCCTAAAATCTTAAATGGTACTTTGATGTGCTTTGTTAAATAGTGTGACTTTCCTATAAAAGCCCATTTATCTAGTTACAGTTTCTAGACTAAAAATATTTTCACCTTTAAAAATACCAGCGGAAGATATCGCACAACCGCTTGGTCTCATTCACAAACATCCAGTCTATCAAGAAATTGTCCCTATCAAAAACTCTTTTTCTGAAACAGCTTTATCTAATTTTCCCCTGTACGCAACAAAAGCAGAGAACAATTCCCCATCGACCTCTACCTACCAATATGAATACAACTTAAACACTGCCACTAATGCTTTCTTTCTTTTGGACAGTTTAATTTTATCTTTATAAATACGGTGACATTATAGAGGTATTTTCCAGATTATTTAAAAAATACCGTAATAAGAAATTTGTCCAAGCTGTCTGGCTTCTCAGTCCTCAAGATACTTTGTATTTTAGTCACCCAATATTCAAATAATGATGCCTGGGTTGAATAATGCTTCACCTGGACCAGAAGTTATTACAGTAAAATTAGGCATGTGTTCTGGTCTATGTCTCTGGTTTCAACTTGGTTTTAAAATGCTCTGCTCTTTGTAATGCCATTTCCATTTTGAAAATAAAAATAAATCTTTAGTTCAGAAAGCCCTGTACCAGAGATGTGTTCATTTGTGAGGATAAAATGAATTACAACTGGGCAGCAACAGAATGGCCAGAAGTAAATAGTAAAGCAGGGTCTGAGGTAAGACTTTCTTTTTTAAAAACCATGGCCTAGAAAGAGAGGTAGGGAGGGGTACTCATTTAGTTAGAACATGACTGTGTATGTTCTTCAAAATATCTAGTTTCTTTGATCTCCACTGAAATTAAATCAATTCAATATGGTGATAATGATTACTTCATGATGATCAGAAGATCTGATTGGCTATTACTGGCATTATAGGAATCATGAGGACATACTCCTTCCAGAGAGTGCAGTTTTACATATCTTTGATAAGTTAAAGTGTAGAAATGTTAATATTTCTTAACAAAAATGTATTTTTAATTTGAAAATAACACTGAGTTATGGGCCTTCAAACAGAAGTTAGGGGCAAAGAGAACACGAAAGGGGTTTCTTTTTTCCTGGACACGTGCAGAATCTACTCTGCTGTTCAATTCAAAATTTTTGACAGTGTGCACAGAATTTAATTGTAATAGCTGCAAGGTATAAACAGAAAAATGGTACTTTGAGTTATCGACACTACAAGAGTTGTAACATGCCTAAAGACTGCCACCTACTCTAGACATACTTAGTCCAATCACCAGTATTTAGCACAAGGAACACACATGGCCACAGAACTTAAAAAATCAAACAGTTTAAAAACTTCAAGCTAACTGAAGTAACTCTAATCTGTTTTCAAAATCTTCAGAATAGTTTTCACTAAGAATGAAACAGGGCATTTTGTTCATAATAGCATTTGTTTTCATTATATAGGGTTGGTCCCTTAAACATAAATGAATTTTGTCTTTTCAAGGAAACCTATGGTCCATATGAACAGCTATTTCTTAGGCGAAAGTTTAGGGGTAAAATGGAAGCAGGGAAATATGTCTTACTGGTTTAAATAATGTATTTTGCTCCCACTGAATATGAGTGAGGCACCCCTTGTAAGTAACAAGATAATGACTATCAAGTTCCAGTCCTGCTCTGAAGGCAGTTTATTTTGTGTCAAGAAAACCTGTTAGAGAATTTTTCCATGACAGTAGGTTTTAAAAACTAAAGCTACCTGATGGACTAATGCCAAACTGGATTATATTTTCAAAAGTCAGTGATGAAAACAGGCCTAGTCCTTTGGTGCTTTTCTGTTTCCTTATCAGATATTATAATACCTAGTTTTTTACTTAGTACAAATCATTCTACTCAACAAATCAAAAAACTTTCTAAGAAACTATGTTGAAACTAAAGACCCAAAGAAACTCAATCAAGATTTGAATACTAAATGAGATAATTTGCCACTTTAATTAAGAAAGATAGAACCACTAAGACAATGTACTATCCAGTTAGTCACAGCAGTAGTGGAACTCATTAGAATCACAACCACCACCATCATCAAGGCATCTATAGAACATCAGCTTCACACACATTTACATTGTGTTTCTCATAGCAGCTAATTTGATACACAGTTTCCTTAAGTGGGTGTTCCTGGTGTTTGGGATTAAAATGAACAATGGCTGGCTACTGGGTGCCTAAATTAGACTACAAGCAAAGATGATGTGAAAATTCCCCCAGAGAAAATATCAGATGTGAAAACGATGAATAAAGTCCATACAAAGCTTCGCAGACTCTGACACTTACTACTTGGATGACCTTGGGTAAGTCACCTAAGCTCCTGGACCTTGGCTTCTTTATAGTGACAGGGGGATAATAATAACATTTCCCTCTCATGACAGCAGGGTTAAATATGAAGAGTTTAGGATGGTGCCTGAAATAGTTAGCCCACGATTAATGTTAATTACTATAGTTACTTTTAGAATAAACACACACATAAAATGGAGTTATTGGTTGTACAGGCCATCACCTTTTTTATTTTTTACCATAATCATATTCTTTTTATTTTTGTTTCTTACCTATGGCACTATAATATATTATCTGCAAATGATCTGTCCTTGAAACCCCCCACCCCTTTTTAAGTCACTGGGTTTCAAGACACTTAATCTATGATATTCTTTATTATTGAATTTCAATAAATCAACTCCTTCCAAAATAATCAGAAAAAAACCCTTTTAGGAGACATGACCACTATTTTTCTTCACAAACAACCAAGACAATCTCTCCAGCTATTAATGTTAATGAAGCTTATTTGGTGCTGCTTTAGTTTGCAAAACACTTTCAGTGCAATGGCGCAAAAACTCCTCTCCTGCTTTTTCTACTTTCAGTTCTCCACGTGAAGAAACACAAACAGGGAGGCAGCCACCAGTAGCAGCACCAAATATTATTACTTTTGCCCACTTTCTTACAGTTCATGAATGCAGGGAAGAGAAAGGAAGACCTACTCCTTTGTTTTTGTGCTACTGGGATTGATCCCAGAGTTTCACACATGCTAGGCAAGGGCTCTACCACAGAGTCACACCCCCAGCCCGACCTACTCTTTTTCTCTACACAAATTCACAAAAAACTCAGAGAATTCATGATGTCTCACAAAGGCACTGAACATGGTTAAGTTTCAATAGTAATTTTAAACTTTTATCAGGATTCTACGGAAAATTCCAAAGCTTTCTGTCAGAAGAAGAGCCATATCTAAGTGCTTCTGTCTTTGAAGCAGCCACAAACCGGTTTTTTAATAGCAAATTCTCTCAAATGGAATCTTTGTTTTGCAAATCAGAAATATGAAAACTTGACAGTGTAATGAAGAAAGCAAAGTCAACAACAAGGGAAATTCCTTCAAGAATCAAGATCTAAAAACAGAATCACAGATTTTTAAGCCTTGGAGGAACTAGGCTTCAAAGCCATTTAATAAACAGCAAATAGTAATAATAAAAAGTTACACTGAAGTTATTTTTCAAAATTCAGTAATCAAACGTTATAAAGATAAGCAAAGAAAACAATATGTCAGCTAACAACATAGAATTTGGAAGTCCACTTGGTTTACCTTCATTTTCCATGGGAAACAATCTATAGTTGTGTTTTGTTGTTGTTGTTTTGTGATGCTGGAGGTTGAACCCAGGGTCTCACACGTGCTAAAAGCACATGCTCTAGCACTAAGCTATATACTTCAGCCCAATCTGTAGCTTTGCAAATCCTGTTTTTATGTGGTCTTAGTGTATCCCCTGTGCTAATGATGCAATACATCTTTACCAGTCCTTACCAGAAAGAAAAACACATCTCAAGATCAGAACCAGGACTCATGACAACTGTGAAGGTTTATACCATACCCCTGCAGCAAATGATTAATATATAGGACACAGAAAGCAATATACGACTTCTGATCTATAACAAATCAAGGCCAAATCCAATGACACTGAAACTGGGCCACTATTTTAATCTAATGTTCCATTCATTAATGATCACTGCTCAAGTGGCAGGCATTTCTTGGTCCTGAGAAGCTTATATATAGTCCAATCAAAAAAAAATTCATGCCTAACCCTCTGAGGCATGAACCCCCAAGATCTTTGTTTTATGAAACCAGGATTACAACATGAAATGCCAAACTGCCTTTTAAAAGCATGAACTTTAAGAGGAAAAAAGTTTGCAGAAGAAATTAAATTAAGAAGAATAGAAAAGAGAAGTAAAAGACTATAATTCACCACTGAAGAAACATGCAGCAGAGTTCAAAATGCAGCTCTGGTAACTACAAATGTCAGTTGTGAATGACAACAGAAATAGACTCCAGGTCAGCTCCTGGCTTGTTTAGAACTTTCTCTGGCACTTTCTGACCTCCATGTCCAAATCCCCAGTAAACTTGGAATTGTCCCATGCGTCTGAGTATTATCCCAGCATATGTTCAAATACTGTATTATAGTCAATCTTGAAGATTCTAAATAATATGTAATCACCTTTCTATGCCAATCACAAACTTCTTTTAATAATAAAAACATTCAGTAAGAATGAAGAACTCCCTACCTTGAATACATTAAGTTGCTGATTAATTGTCTCTGTTTCCATACCAACAGGACCTTGTGACTCTTCATGTTCTTCAGCCTTCTGAAGCAGAGTAGAAAAGGTGTTCAACTTGTTGTAGAATTCTTCAAGACGCTCAATTGTCCCTTCAACCTGCTCTTCTCTGGCTTGAGCTCGGTCCAGTAACTTGTTGCACCGTTTGCTTAAGGCCTCCAAGTCCCTTTTGATTCCAACAAGGTCAGGAGAGGTTTCTTCTGTGGCTAGCATCATCTTGCAGGTTTTATTGGCATTGTCATTGTTTGCTATGAGGGCTTCTAGTTTCTTCAGAAAGGATTTTATGCCCTCCTTTTGCTTTTGCAATGTTTCCATATCTCTCCCCACAGGAGCCATGCCATCCAGTTCATCATCAAATTCTGCAAACTGGGAAAACATCTCTCGGATAGTGTTCTGGAAATGCCCAATGCCCTGAAGCTTGGTTTCCAAGAATGAACACTTCTCATCAACCTGCTGACTTAGTGTGTTATGCTCTTGAGCTAAGATTTCTGCTTGTAATAAGATATCAGAGACTCCCTTTGAGTCTGAGGCTTCTACCACAAGGTCCTGTGCAAGCCTTTTGGCCATATCCACCTGATGCTTCAAGGTCTGAAGTGATTTCTGTTGTGTCTGCAACATGGTCAGGTATTTGTTACTGTAAGCCTGGGGTCCCAGGGAGTCATGAACATCCAGCTGCTCCTTTGCATACTGAAGCTGCCTTTTAGCTTCTTTGGAAGCTTCTTGAAATTCCTTAAACTTCTGGGCCATGTTCTCCAGGGAAAATTTCTTACTGTGAAGTTGTTCAGTGACCATGTCCACCTTCTGGATCAGTGATTTGTTCTCATCTGTAACAACCTCTTTATCTACCTCACAAACACTGAGCAAGCTATTGGCTGTGTTGTTCAGTAATTCTACCATACCAAAGTGTTGGTCCATTTCCTTTTGCAGAGACTTTACTTTGGTAAAAGAATTCTCTGTTTCAGCAGGATCCAAGCAAAATTTTATTTCCTCCAGCTTGTTTTGACATTTATCAATCCATGGCTGGAGAGTTTCTACTTGCTCTTTATACTTGAGGGCTTTTTCCAATGAATCTTTTAACTTGTCTTCTCTTTCTTTCACCTGCTTATTAAACCCATCCCAATCAGTTTTAATAGTGTTAAGCTGTAGCTGTAAGGCTGCCTTTTCAGATCCATGTGTTTTTAATAACAGATTTTCACCTTCTGCAATGGTTTTTTCATAGATATTAGACTGAGCAGTCAAAGTTTTACTGAAGTCTTTCTGATCTTTAATTAATGTCTCCAAGACATCGAGTTTGGCTGATATTGGATGAGACTTGTTTTGTTCTTCTTTCTTTGTATCCAGCCAAATCTGAAAATCTCTAGACATTTGCTGAAATTGATGAGAGCTTGCACAGGCTGACTGCAGGTGCTGGACATGATTCTCTGAAAGCAAAATCACACACGTTTATTTTACACCAAAGTGTCAATCTATGAGAAGTCAATAAAAAAGTCTTCAAATGAATATGCAGAATTGTCTAAAAGCAAGGACTTCTGGCATTGACTACAAGAACTACAAGTGAACTTATTGACAAAGGGAAAGAAGTAGTAAGAGGTAAGTATAACAATGAGAAAAAGGGACAATTGGCAAGAAGCAGAAAGCAGATAAGAGGAGAAGAACCTTGATTTTGGAAGTACAAATGCATGAAGCTGCATGGTGTGGTCACATTTCACATGGTCTGCTCTGCCAGTATCATCTCCATTCCAGAATAGGGAGGAGATAACTGCCAACGTCTAGATTATGTTAATAAATAAAACATTTCTTTGCAATGACTGTTTCATGTCTATGGCTTTTACATATCATGGAGGTTTAATTATTTGCCCAGAGTCTTCCAGCTCTGAAATGGTTAAGTCAGGATATAAATCCATGTAGTCTCTATGGGTTACATTATGCTGTCTCCATGTTGAATAAAGGAGTAATGTGAAATGATTGCTGTAATAAGTAAACACATCCAAAAATTAAAAAACATAAATTGAGTATTTACCAAGTGCAAGGTATAGTACTATTTTTCCAACAAAAAGAAACATAGCAACAAAATTTGTCCTTCCTTGGCAAGACCCTCCTGAACTCCAACAGCACACTATGGTGTCTCTTAACAAATACTGGCACATCTGCCACAGAATTAGTGCTGCAGTAGGTGAGAGAGGAGAACAGGGAAATAAGAGAAATTTCTCTAGAAAAGTTTTCTGTGACAGAATCAGAAAAAGTAATAGTACATAAGAAAATGATACAAAGCCTCTTGTAAAATATTCATCTAACCCCCCCACTCCCCGGTGAAATAAGACAATGTCACACAGCAAAAATGTTCACATCTTTTAAAAACCAATTTGGGATACTACAGATCAATGAGCTACCATTAATCGAGTTTTGCCAACAGAGCATCTACAATGGGAGTGAAATTGCCTGACCCTTAAACTGTTCTCTGCACTCCTGTGCTCAGCCTCCCCTTCACTCATGCTCAATGAGGCAGGGGCTCTTTAGGATCCTGGATCATTGGCAACAGTTTGGAAACAGCAATATCCGATATTTGTTTCTGTCCAGGAAATATATGTATCATAATAGAAGACAGACAAACCTGCTTTTTGTTCAATATCCTTAAATGATTTTAAGATGCCTTCCAGTTGCCTACTGAGTTCTGCTTTCAAGTACTCTTCTTTAACCAGTGCTGACAGGTCCTCGCAGAGTGCCTGGGCCACTTTTATCTGCTTTGTTTCTTGCTCTACTTCCTGCTTCAGGTTTTGGGCTGTTTCCAGCTGCTGGTTCATGGCATCAGGAAGCGTGTTCACCACCAGACTGCTGGTGAGTCTGTCATCCAGCTCACTCAGCTTATCAAAAAGGCTTCTTAGCAGGCCCTGATACTGAGTGCTTTTGACAATGGCCTGGTCAATCCAGTCACATCTGTCACTCAATTGTCCTGTCAGGCCATCCCACTTTTGGGTCACAGCTGCCAGTTGCTCTTTCACAATCCCATGTAAAGAAGGGTCTTCTCCAGGTCTGCTCAGAATGCCCTGACCAGATGCTGTTAGCTGTTCGTACTGAGGCTTCCGGGTATCGAATTCTTGCAGCAGAATCTAAGATAAAGGAGGGTAAATAAATACAAACTGTTGTATAATTGATTATAGAAGACAGAATTTTGAACATTCAAAGAAGCAGATATGGTACCAATTCATCTAGTTTTTGTTTGTTTCCTAGTTATTGTTTTCCTAGCTTTTATTTGAAGGACAGTGCAGTTATCTTAAACTAATTCCTACAGTCATGGCACTTCACAGAGATAGCATCATCTAAAATCATTACATCTCCCAAAGGGGATGAATAACATACTTTTGGTAGTCCAGGCACAATGAACAAAAAGAAAAAAAGTGCACGTTCAAATTTTCATAAACAAAGGAAACACTGCCAAGGATGAGTTCACATCACATGACCACTACATTCATCTTTTCCTATTCATGTTTTTCTTTTTGCCTAATTTATGAAATATCCAATAGCATTCCACATTAGAGAAAATGTGCAATGATTATAGTGTGTCATGCTCATGATTCACTGATTTACAATTTATAAGGTTTTTTAAACTAAAGATTTATTATTTATAGTCTTTATCATAATAATGTTAGAAAATCAAGTTGCTCAGAAGATACAGGTTCAACATGACTGTCATTATAAAATGAATGACCCCAGAATTCCTTTCTTTTAGTATATTTATCTACCTCTTATTGTATATTTTATTAATCTTCTAATTTATCTACCCATCTCTGGGAGACTAAGACTAAAAACAAATATTTCCCTCCAGATATTCATTTTTATCTTTTGTTTTATGTTTGGATTATGAACAGATATGAACTAGAACACGTGACCCCAAACTACCAAGACTTATTAGTATTTTCAGCTCATGGAATCACCTCTCAGCTCTGAAACCACTAGTCACAGCTGAAGAAATCTAACTGGATTACAATGGAGCTTCTGCTATTTGTCTGACTTTGTAGATTTTCCCCCCTTGTGATTTTTTCTGCTTTGTAATTAGACGAGCCTAACACACAAGCTCCCTCTCTGCTTCCCTGACTCCCTGTCCCCTTCATATTTTGTCTCTCTCCCCCTCAGGACTATACTGCATGAGTTTTACAAGTTTCATTATCTGCTACCACAAATCAAAATGAATAAAACCTCAAAGGAGTAATTTCTAAACAATAAAATTATAACTAGATTCCCATAAAAAATATTAAAGAAGAACATTAATACTTCAGAGAAGGCCTTTTTTAAGAGGGTCTGCACCAACCACAATATGACTGAAGTAATCAGGGGGCTTGGTCCACTCATGGGCTCAGGGATCATACAATGGGATGCCTTATAGCTGCCATTCTCTAAAACTCATAGCTTTGGGGGGAGTTCCCACTAATCTTAGGATGGTGTCTCAGGAGCATCTGAAATATTACAAAGGTACTCCAAAGCAGTTAAAGCACGTATTGCCCAAAGCTATCATATTTATAATGAAAGCATTTGTCTTGTTAAGCCTAGGTGTTGTGCCTGAGCTGGGATATTAGTAATACTCACCTGCACCTGCTGCTTTTGTGTGTTCAGCATATTTGGGTCAATTGACAAGGGCCCAAGAACACTGACCATCAGTTCTTTCTCCACAAGCCACTGTTTTAACTGAGCCTCTAAGGTCTGGAATTGGGTTAGATTATTGGAGGATTCTTCCAATTTTTGTTGTCTATCAACTGTTAATTGATTGAGTTCTTGCCACTTAGAATCTAAAAGAAAAAGGATGAACTGGTATTTGGTTTTTATATATTTAATACAATTGCAAGAAGACTGTTTGATACTTTTCAAAATATAATGGACATAGTTCCTTTCTTATAACTCTCCTTACACAGCTAATTAAAGGTCTAACCTAAGAAGATTTAAGTGCATTCAGTGACACAGATTCTATGGACCTGGTGGCTGTATGTCAATGGAAGTATAATAAAAAGAACTGAATCTGATTTTAGAAGATATTATATAATTATGGAATATTCCTGAAAGCCAACAGGATCCTGAGAGCTCTTATTCTTCGAGAAATCATGCTATCTATTTATTCAACTACTCGAACAATAAACATTAATTTTCTTTATTGAAGTATCAAATCTTCAGGCATCCTTTCTAGGCAAGTGGATGCCAAATGTGCCTCTATCCCCAGTCATTCTCTCCTATTCAAATCACTCATTAACAACCAGCTGCTGGAAGGTTCCAGTAGAAAATCTCACCAACCTTTTACACTCAACATTAAAACATAAAGTTCATTTTATTCCTCTCAAAACTGGAGGATATTTCTGACTTTTAGATTTCTTTTAAAGGCTGTCATCTCTCCCAGGTCACTGAGATGCAATAATTCAGAATGCTCTTTCATGTTCTCCAACCTTATTGATCAGAAATGCTTTACACCCCTCCTTTACATTTCCAGTGACGTATTCCATTTTGGTTCTTATCATATTTTGTGTATTGCTTAAACTTATAAAAACATCTATAAGTGTTGCTTAAACTTGAGCTGCATTAGAATCACCTAGTGGGGGAGGTAATAAACATAGATGTGGCGGGGGGGACCTCCAAGGTTTCTAAAGTAGGTCTGGGGTTTGAAAGTCTGCATTTCTAAAACTCCCAGGTAGTGGTTTTGTTGCTAGTGTGGATTCCCTTGGTCCCAAGAACACACTTTGAGAACCACAGGGCTCAGCCAATCAATCTTTTTTTTTTTTTTTTTAATATCTATTTATTTACTTTAGTTGTACACAATGCAATGCATTTATGTTTACGTGGTGCTGAGGATCGAACCCGGGCCTCGCACGTGCGAGGCAAGCGCTCTGCCGCTGAGCCACAACCCCAGCCCCCCAATCAATCTTTTAACTGGTATCCTACTCTTTTTAGTGTTTTTCCCCTGTACTCCATGTGGTTTAAAATACTTTCCCTTATAACCAATTTTTGAACATGGCACTTCCCTGTTCAAATCCTTCAATATTTAAATTCTCACCACCTAGATAACAAAATCTGAAGGTGTCCGCCCCCCCCCCCCCCCCGCCCCCGACATTCAGGGCTTCTCCCAAACTGGCTCTAGTCTACTGATCTTGGGGAGTTCAACCGAGGTGAATCCACCAAACTTGCTAATCTTACCATTCTCATCCAAACAGGCTTTTGCTAACACAAGTCCCAGGCCTGACATATTCCACCTCCTCTTCATACCTCCCAACAACTCCACAGGATCTTACCTCTGCTAGGAAGCTTTCCCACCCTCCCTGTGCTCAAGATGGCACTCCCTGCACTGAGAGCACTCAGCCTGGCACTTGGATACACATGTTGCTCCATAAACATTTATTGATGGCTATGACTAGTTGATTTGGGAGATTTTTTTCACTTAGCATAATATATTAATGAGCTGACTTTAGTAGAACACAATCCCTGAATCCTTGTCTAATAATATAATTCTATATAGTGTGTTCCTAACACAATCTGACAACAAAAGAATGCGATTAAAACAGGATAGAGAAATAAAAACAGCTATAAGTGTTTTTGAAATACACACTCTACACTCCCACTTCTATTCTAAAATGTCTTGATAATACTCTACCAAGTAATTCTGATATCCCAGGGAAGGCCTGTGAATTAGGAACAAACTGACTACAATGCAACAGGGGTCTCTGTAGTTGGATTACACACACCTGTTAACTAAGATCTCTTAGGGTAACTTTTTTCAAGCTAAAAAATACAGGTTTCTAAACTTAGCACATCTGATTCTAAAGAAAGGATAATACTTAGATAAACATAAGGGAACATGTCAAAGCACAATACTTATTGTAATAATTGATGATGTACACTTAATAGCACTTTCTATGTGCCAGGTAATTTCCTTTGAGCTATACACAAATTAACTTATTGAATTCTCCAAACAATACTATGTAGGAACAAATATTACCCTTGTCTTACATTCATCTTCAACATCATTAGGATAAGACATGAGGCTTGTGAAGAAAATTCTATATCTATAAGCAGTAGTTTATACAGGGACAGGATGGGGGTAGGATAACTGAGTAAAGAATGAAAATCACCAGCCTTCTGTAGCAAATTACTTTTTGATGTTGTTTGGGGGAGAGAAGAAGAGCATGAAGTATGGGGCTACAGAGTCCCAAAATTAACCCTAGGAAGGAGATCAGAGCCCACCTTTTCCAAATAGATGAACAAAAGGAACATGTAAAATAAAATATAATAAAGCATAAAAATGATAATAAAGCATAAAGCTTACAAAAACTAATAACAAGAAAAAAGAATTCATGAAAACAATGTTATTCAATGTATGGTGTTTTATTAGCACAAAATCTATGTTCTTCATAAAATAGATATATGCCAATTCTCAGAAAAAATATAAAAGGACACTTTTAAATATGCTAAAATGGATTCTGAAACATTAAAGAAAATCCAAAAATAAGTGAAGCTATTCAATATTTTCTGATAAAGATGATAATTAAAAAAAAAAGATTAAGCTTCTGTTCGTGGACTTTGGTGTAAATTATGCAACATACCTATTTCTGTCAACATCTGTTTCCATTTGGGGGCCTCAGGAGTATCTGGGTTCTCCTCCAACAACTCCGTCAATTTGTCTTTCAACTCCTGTACTTTGTTTACATTTTGCTTTAGTTCTGCCTCAAATGACTAATAAGGGGGAAATAAAGTAACTACATTAAAGTATGCCAACATCAAAAGACAAAAACACAATTATGATAGAACTTTTTTCCCTCTAACATGACGAAAAAAGGAAAAAAAATCCACTGTTAAATGCTCAAGTGGGTGAGGGCCTGGATTCAGCAGTTAATTATTTTCCTTTCCTCCTCTCTGCTAGTCTTCAACTCTGGGATAAAGGAATCCCACAGAGGAACACTATAACCATGGAGATAATGACTTCGTCCCCATTACTGAGGAAGAATTTCATATTCTCAAACAAACCACTACGGAAAAAAAAGCAAGATGACCTCAGTAAGATCTTAATTAATAAGAAAATCAGCTTTGATAAAGGCTACCAGAATTTGAGCATCTACTGGGGGATAAGCACCTTTTTGGACAACACATTACCCAGTTCAAATGTAGATTAATAATCTGTAGAACTTTTTGCCATCATTTTCACCATGGAAAATCATTTCCCCAGTCTGAATAGCTGCAAATACCATCCACTAAAGAAAGGGAGACATTAGCTGCCCAAATCTTTGGTAGACACAACAGATCCTTAGTATACTTAGCCCTTAACTGAATCTTTTTCAACAGTTGTCTGGTTAATAACCCAGATTTAAACTTATTTAAACGTGACAAAGTTACATATACCCAAAAGGATACTCATATTTTTATTTTTTCGTACTAGGGATTGTACCCAGGGGCACTTAACCACTGAGCCACATCTAAGTACTCATCTTTATAATGTTAAAGTGCAGAAAATGTGACTATTATCAGTCTTTATGGAAAGGCACATTGAGCAAAACTGTTAAACTTAAGAGCTAGAAAACATAATAAAGCTCCTGACGACCAAGGCTCAGTTCCAAACATGAATCCACTCTCTTCCATGTCTTCAGAATAATATACCTTATTCTGCTCAACCTGAGTCTTCACAGCTTCAGTGTCTGTAGGTGTTGGGGTATGATGCCATTTTTTTGCAGTTTTGTTCATTTTCTGTAACCACTGCATCATTGAACTTGATTCTTCCTGAGCCTTTTGCAATTTGGAGAGTTTAGTATTCAGTTCAGTTATTTTGTCCTTGAGTAAGAGGCCAAGATCTTCATAACCATGACTTATGTCAGTCATGTCCTTTTTAATGGATGTTAAACCTAGGAGTAAAGAAAAAAAAATGTACTGATATATGTTCAGGGCATTAGAGAAGAGGTCTAGAAACAGAATTTGTTTTATGTAATATTTCCCTCTATTTTGTCACTCTGAAGCCAGCTATGATAAACCATAGACAGAACTAAAAGGTTAGATCACTTTATTTTATGACAATTCAGGAATATTGTGTAATATAAGTGAAATAAAAGGAACAAAAGACTCAAATCATAAAATGTATTCATCAAGCACCAACTCAATAAATTAGTTCAAATAATGTTATTCCAAGTGACAAAAATATCTCAAATTAACCAAAAAGAAGGAAATAAAACCAAGTGCAAAACCAAATACTGTGTTAATAGCAAATTATGCAAATATGATATTTATGGAAATTGTGACTAGTATTTAAATACCATTTTAACAAAAGTTTGAAATTTCAGTATAACAATTGTTTTCCTTTATAGTCTGTCAAAAAATACCAAGTTATGTTACTCAATAACCATTTAAAATTACTATTTACCTTTATTTGCCAAAATGTCCTGAGTATTTGTGTCTGTTCCTTCACCATTTAGTATTACTCCACCTGCACAAATATTAACAATGAGGTAATCACATATTTCTTACACATTAATTATATTACACAATAATAATGAAATAAGTGTACCTACTATTATACATTAATAGTAGATGACATTAAATCAAGCCCCATAAATGATGATCATTTTTATATGTTATTACAATTTGAAAATGTAAAATCAAAACCCAGCAAAGGTCCAAAATTTAAATACTCATCCTCATCATTTGCATAAAATTTATTATTTGGGGGTGCTGGGAATCAAAACCATGGTATTGCACATGCTAGGCAAACTCTCTATCACATCTCCATCCCTATAAAATTCATTCTTAAAGTAGGAACATGAGCATCTTAAACACTAGACATTCAGCCCCTTTAAACTATACAAATCATTCATTAAACATTACTTCATAGAAAATTGTGATAAAGGTGCTTTATGGCTCAAGTTATCTTAATGATAAAATTGCTGAATTTTATCATTGATATCATTTTATCAATCAGAAGGTGCTCAGTATATACCTATGTCAAAGCATAAATAACTGGCTAGAATATCCACCTTACTGAAGGACTCAAAACTGTTTGGTGCAGTTACATGGGGGTAATCAGGGGCTTAATGGAGGCAGAATGATTGAAAAAGACATGAGAGAAAAGTCAAAAGTCAAAACAATAAAACCCTGTTACTCAATCCATATAAAGTCAACACAGAGAAAGTGCAATGGTTGGAGTGCCCTGGCTTGGGACTTACCTGAATTTAAATCCCAGCCCCACTAATGACAGGCCTTGTGTGTCTGGACAAACTAATCAACCAAACTGATAAAAGCAATAAGACCTCACTTGTAAGACCTCTATGGGAACTAAAAATGGTTAACTCATTGCCTAGCAAACAGGAACTACTCAGTGAGCAGTAACTACTATTTTTCTTTTATCATATAACTATCTAGCATTGGTACCTTTTCTCATAATCAAAATATTTTTTTAAAAAATCAATTAGACTTTCTCATGTGAGTATCCATCAGCTGCCTATCCAAAACAAAAATGCATTTCCCAAATCAACCATATGAGAACAAGTCTAAACAAACAAATATTTAAACATCGGAATTTTTTTTTTTTTTTTTTTTTTTTTGGTGGTACTGGGGATTGAACTGGGGGACACTCGACCACTGGGTCACATCCCCAGCCCTTTTTTGTATTTTTTATTTAGAGACAGGGTCTCACTGAGTTGCTAAGTAAACATCTGAATTTTAAATTTGGTTCCTAAAAAAAAAAAAAAGAAAAAAATATCACACACAACGGCATTTCAGATGGAAATGAAAACACTCTATAGCTGCTCAACACTAATTCCTACCATGGCTGCTACTTACCTAAAGTCAAAACAAATAAATTCATTGTATATCTATTACAAATGGAAAGGGGTCACAAGGAACTAAAATAATTAATACACAACAGGATTCCTTTTCTTTAAAACAAAACAAAACACACAAAAAACACGTTGACATTTCAGGAAATCTGATTAGTAGAGAAAGGAGAGATCATCTCACCATATATAATATGGGTTTTCCCTGAAATGGGATTAATAGAGTGGAATAAATGGTTGGTTGAGAAAGGCCCAGCTGGAACATCAGTATCACAATAGGGACAGCTGGAGGCCTGGCCAGGCTAGATAGACCACAGAGGGGACCCAAAAACTCAGAATGGGGTTAGAGATTCGCCTTCTGTCTATTTTTGGATTTTTAAATCGCAGTAGGGTATGTTTTAAAAACTATACCCACAACTCACTTTGACTGATTTTACAACCAATATTTATACATGACTCTCCCCTTCTGTTGAGGAGAGGGGCTCACCATGACCAAACTGTGATTCTGATATGTTGTCTTTGAAAACACTGTACAGAATAAAGTGGGCAGGAATAAATAAGAGTAGTCCACTCTACAGAAAAGAGCCTGTTTACTCTCCTCACTTACTTCATAGGTGACTATAATTATTTAATTAAATATTATAATGAGAATAGAAATGCCTCACATAGAATTTCAATATTTCCATTTAAGTAAGGTAAAATAAATAAATAAATAAATTTTACCTGGACCTACAGTATAATGCTCCATTCTAACATATTAATTTGAATACATTTCATTTGTATCTTTTAATAAAATGAAACATGAGAGGGATTTGAGATTGACTATTACAGATACTTTCCCATGACAGGTTTTAGAGTGTTTATAGATGTCCCCTATCTTGCCACTTTCACTTTGTATTTATGTCATTCTGTATGATTTTGTTTTTAAATGGACAAAATCTAAGATTCAGATAATCTTTCAAAATATTTTCTGTTAGCTTACATTTGTTCTCCTGTGGTAGATTTGGGAAATGTTTTTGTTTTGGATAGGCAGCCAAAGGACTACCAAAGGACTAATTACTAATCAATAATTTTTAGCTAATTAATTTATTCATTTGTGCATTCATTGAAAAATAACATACAAATAAAATTAATGTGAGTGGCTCCAATTTTTTACAGTTTTTGACTTGTTAATAAAGTACATACCTGATTTAACTGCTGCTATTGCTTTCGCAGGGGTAGTCACAGCACTTATTAGGTTACATAGTGATATCCCACTGTTATTTACTTTCTGAATCTCTGGTGATTTTAAATTCCACTTTTCTTGTAATTTCTTGAGATATAAAAACACATTATTTTTCAGCCTTAATATCTTCAAAGTTGCACATTATAATTCAATTTCTTAAGCATATCTTAAAGCAATGACTACAGGCCCTGATTTGTGGGGCTGCGAATGGAAGTAAAAGACACCATCCCTCTTTGTTCCCACCGCCCAGGTAGCTGTTAACACTGTTAGCAGTGAGTGGAAAATGAGGTACAGCCCATTCTGCATTCTGCTCCTAGCCATGGTGGAAGTCAGGCTATGCCTGGTTCCAAAATAACTGTCAACTGTCAGTGTGTGAGACTACTAGGTACCAGCCAAGTTATAAGATGAAATGCAGTAAGAACAATAAAAATAAATACATGGGAATTCAGAATTCCATTTCACTATTAGTTTTAATCATCAAAATTTCAATGAATTTTTAAAAACATAACTTTCCTCAAATTCGGAGAGGAAAACTGCCTTAACTGGTTGTAGTTTTTATGACTTTCAGTCAGAGGACTAATGACTTGTGCACTATTTGCAAAGGAAATTCAAATAACTTATATCTTTGAATACTGGTTGATATGAATATCATATCTGAGCGAAGAGCAGGATCTTTTATTTGCTATTATAAGAAGTTGTATGAAAATTAACAAATGAAGTAGAAATTTGGTGGGGGAGGAAATTTGGAAACTAGAACAGCAACTCATTAAAACATCTTTTTTTTTTTTTTTTTAAGCCTATTAACTGAAAGTTTATGTCCTTCCTAAAAAGGATCAGTTAAACCCATATCATGATTCCCAAAGATGACTAAAACATACAGTACAGAGATCCAGCTTACATGACTTTAGATTAAGGAAACTATCTTTCATTACCAACATAGGCAAACAAAAATTAGTATCAGATACAATGAGTCACCTTAGTTTCTTCCAGGGATTTTCCTAAATCCTCTGCACCAAAAGAAGGCTGCACGATGGGAACTTGCTCTGTTGTTTCTTTTATCCAAGACTTCAATGATTTAACAAGGACCTGGAAAGCTTCCAGCTGTTCTTGACAAGAAATTATAGCTTCTTTCCTGGTTAACAAAAATGATACCAAAATATAAGCCACAAAAGGAGATACTCCAAAGGAATAATTACTAATCAATAATTATTATTTCAATATTGGACTTAACATTAAAAAAAAAAAAAAACTTCCATGCACAATCTGTTACTTTGACACAGGAGGAAAAGTTTCATAAGTGGCGAGTGAAATCAGCTAAATAACTATTTGTCTCTTCCTCAGGCAAAGTTCATAGAAAGGAGCAGTCAAGAAATCTGCAACACATATGTAAAGACACTCTCAAATGCTACATAAACTCTTAAGACTACATAAACAGCTTTTACATTATTTAGATTCAATGAGCTTTGATCTGTTCAGTTTGTATGATGCTTAATACCAGCATGCAAAGAACCAGAAAGGAAACTGTACAATCACCAACAGGAGGAAAACATCATGCCGCCTAGTGGTTTCTACACTATACTGCCATCACATTAATGGATGGGTAAACCAAGTGCTTCAGGGAGATCAGATTTAGGTCTCAAATTGAGATGAGAGCTAGTGACTGGAATGGACAGTCTTATTGCCAACCCCCCACCCTGGGCCCCATGGAGACCCAGGAAGCTTCATAGTGAACTTCAGGATCTTTCTGTATGCACAGCACCAGGGAGGGAGCACATGAGCCAGCCCAAGAACTATGAGTGTGGTGACACTTGGCATGTGGATGACATGTGCACATATGGGAGTGTGTAGAATACCAGATAAGAACGTGCTACAGCTGGAGTAATTACTGAAGGCTATGTGGTTTTAAAGTTGGACCCATTTGAAAGAATAAATAACCTACAGATTACCTAAGGAAATTAAGAACACTTCTTTTGTGCAGAATGAATTAAGTAACATATGACAAGATGGAAACTATAGCTCTGTAAGTAGTATGAACAGCACCTAAAAGTTTTAGGTGGAGAATTATAAAGAAAGAAAGAAAAGTTGCTGAAAGAGAAATGGCCATTTTCTGAGGTAAACCTCAGAAAAATCAGATGTGTATCCTAAACTAACATGAGGTCAGAAATGCAAAAGCTCAGTCACTGTATAGCTTTTTTAGTTGAAGTTAGATTCATTCTATTCTCTTGTTTCTTCATGGATTCATGGCTCAGCTACTTTGTTTTATTTTTATTTTTTTGGAGACAGGGTCTCATTAAGTTGCTAAGGCTGTCTTCGAATTGTGATCCTCCTGCCTCAATCACACAAGTCACTGAGATCTATTCTTTAAAAAGTAAACTGTTATTTAAAAAGAAAAGAAAAAAAGGCCATTAAAATCTATATGGAAATTATACATAGCTTATGAATTGAGCCCAGAAAGCAAAGAACCATGAGCTATCCTTTCAGGTTATTTCTGTCTTTGCAAATAAAAATGTGTTATTTGACAAAGGTTTGGGGGATTGCAGTGAGTTTAGATCATTTTCAGTAATACATTACCATCACCATTTTTCATACATAATGCTTTCCACTTTTATGGAGGAAGCTTTTGCGTTTTCCTACAAAGCATTTTAAGAAATAATATATTTAATTTTAATAGCAAAAATAAGTCAAAACATAAAAAGAGGTAACTCTCTGCTTAAGTTTTTGAAACTATTTTAAGTTATCTGCACAAGTAAACAAAAGCAACTCATCTAATTACTATCAGCTAAAATAAAATAAATTTCCAAATGCTACTTACTTTTCTTTGATAGTTTCCTCCATTTCTTTGAATTTCTTTGACAAATTATTTGTTTTTTCAAAAACTAGAGCCTTATCACCTGGTAAGCCATGGCTGGATATCTCTGTCAGGAGGTTATGCAAAACTTCAAGATCTTTCTTGTGTTCTAAGAATTCAGAAGTTGATTCCTACAAAACATTTAGAGAGCCAATATAGATGTTTCTGTATCATCAAAGGGCATCTCATTCTGGTATGCATAGGACCAGAATGGCTCTATTCAGAATTTCACAGAAGAATAAATCTGCCTGGTCAACACTCCAAACGTAATATGCAGATAGGCTATTTGAAAGAGAATAAAGTTTATTTAATTTTAAAATGTACTGTATATTTTGTTTCTTTGTGGTTTCTGGCATGTAAGATGATATTTATAATACCTATTGTACATATGATAAATGGTATTTATTTGTATACAATAGACAAAGGTTTTAAGGCAAAGATGTAGTTTATGGCTTTTAAGGGAAGAATACATAAATCTTTATTAATATATAAGCAATGAAAATGATAATTTATATTTACAATAATTATAATTCTGCCAATAAATTACATGAGTTTGCTTTACTTATTAATCTCCTTGCTCAGTCTCAGGACTATTAAGGAAGACATACCTGCATATACTGAGATAATTCAGTAACATCTTTTCCTGGCACATCTACCTCAGAAAGAGCCTGAGTTTTTGTTTCTAAAAATGTCTGGAGCTTTTCTGAGAGGTTCTCAAATAGTTCGACTTTGGTTTTCAGCTCCTCCATTTTGGCAAGTTTTTCCTTATGTTTATGGCTTGCTTCTGAAAACCGAACAGATAGGTCCTTCATTTTAGCTTGCAGTGAGGAAGCAGTGGATGGATCTGTTGTTTCCATAAATTTCTTCACTTTTTCATTCATGGCATTTATACTGCTCTGGCGACCTGCAATATCCTGTTCCAACACCTGAAATACACCGAATATTACATATGCTTTAGAATGATGTTTACAAAAAATGCCACAGAGTTTTTAAAATTACTATTCATAACAACATAAGCTTGAACAACCTATAACTAAGAAGGTTAATAGCTGAAACTGAATGACAACTTTGATTTGTCCCCTGAGAAATCCCATCCCAAATCTCTTCAAGGGAGAGTGGAGAACAGCTGGCTGGTTGCTTGAAAGAAGCAGGAGGCTGCTGCTAACTCAGCAACCCCTGGGACCCAAAGGATCCTGAGGATTAGCCATGGTCCTAATTTTTAAATGGCTAGACAACAACAAGATTGATCTGATGAACCTCATGTGCAGCCAGCTGAAGCAATGACAAACAAGAGAGGACTCAATTTATGTATAAGCCCTCTCTAATAAGTAATATTCATAAAAAGGTAAATGAAGCTCTTTCTAGCCTCCATCACAGAAGAATCATTTCACACACTTGAGTTCATGCAAGCACTGCTTTTCACACTATTATATGCAGGGAATATCTCCCCTTCTGTATGTCAAATCTACCTATCCTTGGAGTTTACAAAACTGTTTTTGTAAACTATCAGTGAAATTTTTTTGCTTTTTAAAATCGTCACTTACAGTGTTTTTACTGATGAGATCCTGAAGAGCTGCAGAGTTTAAGGGCACTTGACCTTGTTCTTTCAGAGAACTTTCCACACTTCCCATCCAGTCCAACATTTCATCTAAGCCATCCTGCACACTCAGCGAGCGGGTCAGGGTTATCTGGAGTTTTTCATTGCGTTCACTAACAGACTTGGAGAGATCATCATATCTCCCAACAATGTCATCTAGTTCAAACAGAGCAGGAAATGTTAACCACAAAGCTCTCTGTGCCCTATTCCTTTTCAAAATAACACCAAGGTGAATAATAAAATTTCCATACAAAAGCTGGAAAAGGAAAATGTTTAAATGATGAATTCATAATGCCTAATCAGATCACCATCTAAAATCTTTTCTAAAAAATGAAGAAATGAAAGGATCTAGTAGAAAAAAAAAGTTGGAAAAAAAATTTTAAGTTTTATTTGTATACTCTGCATTCGGAAAAAGAGATTTGGGGGATGTATAAACATTTGAATTGCCCAAAAGAGATGAGTGATCTGAATAGCAAATCTCTGGAATAAATGCTGGGTCTCAATCTGGCATTTCAACTTGATAATACTTGTTAATATAACTATTTGGATTTTTAAAAATTGAACCATATGTAACTATTCTCAAGAGACATATGTACTTGTCAAGAATTGACCTTTACATCTAAAATTCATCACCCTTTCACTCACTCTGTTACACATACATATGTGCTGAGCTCCTGTCATTCTTTATAACCTGAAAAAATTATGGAAATTGGCAGATGCAAATGAATTAAGAAAACAGGACAACAATGAAAATTCAACTAAAAGTGAGTTATGCTTCATAAAATACACACAAAAAGTTTTTAAAAAGTATATACATAAAAGTTTAGTAGCAAACAAAATGAGGAAATAACAAACTCATGAGATAATCTTTACTTTCAATTCTAAATATTTAAGAAAAAGAAAAACCCTTCCAGCTTATTTTCACTTGAATGTAAAGCTCTTCCCTTCAGCATCCTATAGTCTCATTGTAAACCATTGAGAAGTTCAAAGAATAGTGCTCTTTGATGTAGTCACGTTTCTCTCTCTGGAAAAACAATCTTGTTTTTAATTGTGAATTTAATTTATCACTTATTGTCCAAGAACTCGAGTATCTTAATTATTTCTGAATGCTTTCACCTGATAACACAATAGATGCTTCAGTAGAAGAAAGCCATGATCTGAAGCTCTATAAATGAAATATGCTATGGTTGTGTTTGGTCCAGGGAACAAAATCCAAATAACAAAACAGTATTTTGGGTTGTTGTAAAGCTGTGAGAAAACAGCTTGACAAATTTTCACTGAATTGAGAGGTTAAGGTTAAGGGCTGGGGATGTAACTCAGTGGGTACAGTGCTTGCCTAGCATGCTCAAGGCCCTGGTTCAATCCTCAGTCTCTCTCTCTCACACACACACACACACACACACACACACACACACACACACACACAGATGTTAAGGTTCTGAGAGAGACAATCATACCCCTTGGTACTAAACCTCAGTATGGGATCTGATGCTCCCTTTAGGTGGAGGTGAGAATGCTGAGTGGGGAGGGAAGAGGCATTTCACAGGCACCAAGATGCAAAACAAGTAGTATGAGCCCTAACTCAAAGCCAAAAGCAAAGTTACTCTAACTTGCAGGTTGAGGTTTGCAGGTGAGCTGCTCCTCACCTGGGCAACACCTGGGCATCAACAGCACAAATGACATCAGCGACTGTTTAGGTCATGCAATTTCCCACACATTCAGATATTTCCATATTTTAGTGTTATTGTTTGCTACGGACTGAATATTTGTATCCTCCTCAAATGCACATGTTGAAGCCTAAACCCCAAAGTGATAGTATTTGGAGGCAGAGTCTTTGGAAGGTGTGATATTGTGATATACAAAGAAATATACATTTGGTCTCTGACCACGGCTTTCTGATTCAGAGCTCTTAAAATGTCCTGAGTAATAAGAAGCACTAGAAAAACCTTTTGTTCTGATATTTGGTCTTTGATCCCACTTCCTGACACAGAGCTCCTAACACCTTTATAATTTCCTGAGTGACAGGAGTGTCTTGACAGGGCTCCTAAATGTCTTGGAATTTCCTGAGTAAGAGAAGCATCTTTGGTTCTAATGAGATGACTGCTGTGGGATGCTCCTTGATAGCTTCAGGATGGGGCTGGTCTCAGGGGGACAGATCTTGTGACTGAAGTGTAAACTTGCATCCCCCACCCCTGACCTCCAAGGAGGCAGATGGGTTGAAGGTTGAGTTGACACTCACGTCCAAGGATCTAATGAGTCATACCTATGTGAATAAAGCCTCCTTCAAAACATAAAAGGACTGGATTCTGGAAGCTTCAGGATAGCTGAACACATGGAGGTTCCTGGAGAGTGACCTGCCCAGAGAGGCGAGGGAGCACTATGCCCTGTCTCCCCTACCTCACTCTGTGCATCTCTTCCATTGGCTGTTCATGACCCTTTGTAATGCCCTTATAATAAATGGGTGAGTATAAGTAAATTATCTCCCCAAATTCTGTGAGTTGCTCTAGCAAATTAATTGAATCTGAGGTGGTCATGGGAACCTCAGTTGATAGTTGGTTGGTCATAAGTACAGGTCTCAAAGTGGGAATTGTGGTGGGCATTTGAAGTGGGAAAGAGGCAATCTTATGGGACTGTGGGATCTGATGCCTTACCAGGTAGATAGTGTCAGAGTTATAGAAAATGCAGCTGATTTCCACTGAAACACTGCTTGGTGTGTGGGAAAAGCCCTCCTGCATCAGTTCACAGAAATAGCCTGTGTTGTGTTTGTGCTATGTAAGCAAAACACTCAGGTTTTCCTGTCTCTTGGAGGAGGTAATTAGTCATGACAGTGGAGCTCTCATGAGTAGGACTGTTGTCATTATAAGGAGGACATGAGAGAGATGATCCCTCTCCACCATTCTCTACCATGCAAGGATCCATCAAGAAAGGGGTCATCTATAAATCAGGAATAAGGCTGTTGCCAGGAACACGACTTACTGGCACCCTGATCTTGCACTTCCAGACTCCAAAACTATATTTGTTGTTTAAGCCATCTATTCTACGACTTCTTATAACAGCAGCCTGAACAAAGACACTATTTGTTCTGTATTTTTCAGTGAAAAATATTGCCATTGAACTAAATTCTTGATTTAGTGGCCAAAATATATTTTAGGAAAAGCTACAAAACAAAATCTACTATCTACTTATTTTTTCTAAGTTGCTGGTTTTCTTAGAAGTCAGAAAGATCTTTGAGAAATTCCTCTGTATCCTAAATACAGTTTCACACATTATCAAATAATGCCAGAGAGAAACTTTAAAGTCTTAATGTAACATAGGAAACTTAAACAACTAAAAATGAAACTCTGTACCCTTATCTATGGGGGTGACAAGGAGGCAGGGATTAAAATGGCTCTTCAAATAACAGAAATACAATTAATATAGTGTGTCTTTCTCTTTCAAGTGCCAATAGCAGTGGTCTCCATGTGGATGTACAAGATGGGAACAGAGGAACAAAATGTTAGAATTGCCATTCATACTTTCTCCTTATACCTTAAAATTCTGTTTTGGTTTTATAATTATAATACATGTGAAAATACAGTATTATGTACATATAATTTATAAGTATATGTGTATATAGAAGGGGCAGGTTGAAATTATTTATTGTTATAGACATCTGATCTATATCTAAAGTTTGGATGTCTGTAATAAGAATGAAAAAAGTATCCCCCTTCTACAGAATGGCTTTCAAAGCTTAAAGTTCCACTCCTCTATTCATGGAAAATTTCCACTCAGATTTTACTTCATGCTTTATCTGGACGAAATATATGTCCAATCATCTTCTGTGGACATTTTTTTTTTTTAATTTCACACATGCATACATAGAAACATATGATTCTCATATCCTGCATTACCATTTCACAGAGAAGGACCACAAGTAATACAATATATACTTGCGACATTTTCTACTGTGTCTTTTAGAATATTTGCCTTTAGAATTTACCTGTGAGAAAGGAAACAAGAAAATAAATTTTTTACCTAGAGTTTTCTGGATCTCGTTTTTGGCTGGAAGGGAAGATCCCCTGGCATCTAGAAGCACTTCGGCTGTTTTTTTCAGTTTCTCTATAGCAACCTGCTGACTTGATATCTGTCCTTGCAGAGCCTGTGGGATTAAACACTTTCCAATTATACTCAAGAAGACTAAATAGCAGTTTTCCAATATGGAAAAAATGATTTACAATATGATATAGTTAAACAAGACAGAGTAAACTTTCCATCATATCAACTTTCATCATTATAAACTTACTATGGAGTTCTTAGAATAAGGCCATTATAAAGCTGCATAAGCCAGAAAAGCATCAGCCAGTCTGAATAACACAAAATCAGTCTTGAAATAAACTATCAGCCTACGTTCCTAATAATGTTCCAGCTCCTGACCTTAGAACCCTCTTAACTGTAGCCCAAGTTCTCCCTTAATCCTCATTTCTAGGCTTTGACAACAACTCCATTACAAAAAAATATCCGGGATCATCTCTGACCCCAGGTAAGGAGAAGTTAAGGACTTCCACACCAGTAGGTCCTGACTCAATATTTACATTTGTTGATACAATAAAAGTTACCAAACATCTATCAAGAAGCCTTGTTACATTCTGTGAACACCAAAACAAAACAGACACAAATCTTACAGGAATTGTAGTCTAAGGCAGGAAGTGACAAGCACCAAATATGCATAGGAACAAAATGCTACTGGAAGTTGAGGGAAAGAGCAACTAGAGGGAAATGAGGGCCACTGTCATGGTGTTGCCACTGCAATGGTGCCTGCACAGAGTGTGGAGAGAGAGCATCTCCCCCAAAACAATCAGTAGGCACAAGGGTAGAGGCATAACAGAAATCAGGCTGGAAAGGCCTCAAAAGCCAGGCCAAGGGCTTGCTGTTGCATCTGACAGCAATGCAGACTTATTCAGGGTTTTTGATTAAGTGTCGAAATGCTAAGGAGTATCCTATAAGAAGGCTAAATTTGTAGCAATGCATGGGCAAAATTCAGTGGGGAAAAAAGCAAGCAGAGACCAGTCAGGTGAGGACCACTGAGGACTGAGCACCACTGCACCACCTGGTCTGTCTGGGCTGACAAAGTGCAATTAGAATTGGGAAGTATCCCAAGGACTTGGTAACATCATGTAAAGTTGTACTGACCAATACAGTAGTTGCTAACTACAAGTGATTTTTCAACTGAAATAAAATAAAATTTAAAATTCAATTCCTCAATTGAAGAAAGCTCATTTCAAGAGCAAAGTAGCCCCCAGTGACTAGTGGTTGCCATGGTAGACAAGCAGATGACAGAACACCTATCATCACAGATGCCCCATTAACTGGCACCACTCAGAGGGCAGGAATAAAGCACAGAGGAGCCAAGAGCAGAAAAGTAGCCTAAATTTTAGAGCCCAGGTAACACAATTGTGTTTACAAAATTTGTAAGCCTATTTGGGAGTTCATGACTTCAAAGAGCTTTTAGGACTTTATACAGAAAGAGAAAGCAAAGCTGGCAATGGAGGAGACTCTGCACACAAATGGCACTAGATATAAAGTAGAAATTAAGACCCATGAGGAGACCACTACAGGAGAAAGACCAGAAACACAAGAGAAGGAGATTAAGCAGCACCATGAAGAATACTTCTGTTTCTGTGACAGGGAGGGGAGACTGAACAAACGTGATCAAAGAGGTAGAAATGGGCCCAGAATAATTCTGACCCCAAAGCTTAAAGGAGAGAAAATGGGAATGGTTGACAGGGTCAACTGGTTCAGAAATATCACGCAAAGCAAATGATAGCAAGCCCTTGAATTTGCAGCACAGAGGTACCTGCAGATCTGAGTGATCAAATGCAGTTCAACTGTGGGACTGAGGAAAAAAGGTGGGAGCAGGAAGTCTCCCAGAAGCTGGTTCTGCATTCCTAACATCCCTGATGGATCTCCGCCCAAGTGGGCTGGCAAGCCCCACGCTTGGCTTATCTTCATTCACCAAGGTACTTGAGCTCCGCGCTGTCCGGCATTCAGATCTCAAAGTCCCATATGTCTAAGTTGAGATGAACTCATCCCTGGTCACAGGCCCAGGTTTCCAACTGTTCTTGAATGTTTTCATCTGGGTGTGAACAGTGACCTTAGCACTCATAAAAAAAATCGAAATCTGAATTCATCATCTCACTCCCCACACCTATACTTCCTCCTGGGTTAAACCTAATTACCTGAGAACTAAACCGGGAACTCCTTCTAGACTCCATCCTCTCTTAAACCTTTTCCACGTGCAGATCAACCATCAAGCCCAGACAGTTTTACACTCTTTACATCTTTTTAAAGTCAGATCTCTGCTCTGCAGTCTTCCGGATCACTGCAGGATATTCTCTCATGTGGATTACTAAAGAATAATGACTCCTAACTGTGCACCTGCCTCCAACAACTCCCCTGAGAGAGACCCTTATGTGTTTTATCTAAAGTCCTTATCTGACCATATATTGCTCTTCCAGTAACTTCCCTTCGTAAGGCTGATTTGAGCATGCTATAAAGGGCCCAGTGTAATTTATTCCCCCATTCTATATGCAATCCCCTCTTTCTCCATTTCCTGTTCCAGAAATGCCCAACAACACAGCTATTTCTTAGCTATTTGCTCAAGCTGGACCCAATGCCTTCACATCTCTACACACAGGCCTCTTATGTAACCTCTTCCCTCCTTCTCCTCACCTAGTTATTTAACTTCTCTCCTGGGAAGTCCCATAAACACACTGTGAACATTATTGCCTTGATCGGTCTCTTCTATCAAACTGCCACCCATCTGAGAACTAGGAGTTCATCCTACTCAGCTTTTTATTATCCATGCATAGCCCAGTGTTTTCCATATAACAGGCCTTGATAAAAGATTCGGGAATAAATGAGTGAACAAATATAAATAAATAAAAAGATCAAGTGTAAGACCTAAAAGTCCTTTTTATATATCAGCATTTTTTTTCATTATTTAAAATAAGTGCCAAAGCTAATGACAGAAACTTGAACTAATCTTTATAATTCAAGAAACTCTGACATACACAGGCAGCCAACGTAGAGGTACAAAGGCCCTCCAAACCCTGGCCAACACAGGATTGTGGTGAGAGTAACAGATCTGACAGCTGCTTCCAGAGGAAAGAATCTACATCAGAGTAGATCTGTTTAAAAAATTTTCCCAGAGATTTAGTAACAGAAGGTGGAGGAACTTCCTGGAGACATGAACTTTACCTATAATCAGGGATAGCATTTACATTACGTTTATTTAAAAGATAAAATAAAGTTAAGGACATCTTTTGTTTTTGTTGTTATATGTGAGTTCCCCAAGCACAGAGACAGGGTTTTAATAAAATTTAACGAAGTCTTCACAAAACTTAACAATGGACCCAGCACACAGACATTCACTGAAGGAGTAAATATATGTACAAGTTATGTATAACTTTCATATAGTGGTTCTATAAAAACAACCAGTACCAACCAGGGTCCTACCTATTATCTTAACATGAAGAAATGGATTATGATGAATCTCCCTTCTTCACTTCTCCTCAAAATGTCCCATGCCTTTGCTCTCCATAATTAAATAAAAAAGAGTGAACAGCTTTCATTCCTAACATATACAACATTATAATGTAAAGATAATCATGGTTTATACAACTATTTTGTAACAAAACTGAAAATTAAATTATTTAAATGTATGTCTTATTTTGAATAGATTTCAATAGAATTAGCATCTATGACACAGAAGACTATAACATTATGACCTTGGTCTTCTTGCCTGCACCAGAAAAGGATGGAGCCTATAAAGCTAAGGGCCCTTTTTCAGGTCATAAAACTTTTCTGGCTGAACACCACAAGGCTCAGTGCAAGCTTCAAAGATCTACATCATTGGTCAACATGATCTGGCCCCGTGGTCAATTCCAAACCTAGGCTTCCAGGCTGGTCCCAGAATTCTGCCTTCTGTGCCTCTGAAGGAGCTAAAATCTTTGTTTTATCCAGTGATTTCTCTGGAAGGGGATCTTGGGAAGTGTCCTTGTAGCCTAGTAGTATCCAACTACTGACAACATAGCTAAATGTTTTTTTTTTTTTTTTTTTTAAAAACAATGCCAATAACAACATGCTATTGGATAGAAATATTTCAAATGAACTAATGAGTTACCCCAAAATTACATTTGTTACACAACAGAATATAAGTAGAAGCATGAAAGTGCAGGAAGTATTGATTTTTATACAGGTACAGTGGTGCACAGCTATAATCCCAGCTACTCAGAAGGCTGAGGCAGGAGGATTTCAAGTTTAATGTCAGCTGGGCAACTTAGTGAGACCCTGTCCCAAAATAGAAAATAATTTTTTAAAAAGGCTAAGGATATAGCTCAGTGACAGAGCGCCCAGCACCCTTGAGTTCAATCCTTAGTATTGGGAAAAAAAAAAAAAAAAAAAAAAAAACTTGTAGTAGTCTTAAGTGTTTATCTTATTATTGAAAGAAATAATAATTAAGTATCAATAAATAAAAAAGAAACAGACTACCTAATCCTCATAAAAATCCTTACTACATATGGAGATCATCTGTGAGAAAAATAAAACATATGCCAGGAACAGCTTCAACGCACATTTAATTTTCTAAAGTTATGCTGTGACTTAATTAAAATTCATTCTCCTTTGAGATAACTCTCTCTTCTTTGTATTTCTTTGACTGACTTTGGACTAGAGGAGTCTTTTTCAACACTAACCAAATAACTTTTTCTGTTCTAAAATTAATCTCTGTATCAGTTTAATTAAAAAGCTTAGCTATCCTTTGGGTCTTTCTTTCTTTCTTTCTTTTTTTTTTTTTTTTATTTTGCTCTAGTTACATAAAAATCACTTTTATATAGGCCGTAATCCATTTCCTAATACAGATCTAACTTTAAAAAATTGTACTTTTACACTAGAAACACCTAACATAAAATATATTTCTATTTTGATACTCTCTTATACTAAAAATTTCTAACTTTCTAATTAAACATAGTATAATCAAACTTAGTTATTTTAAACTGTTGGCATTTCTCATCAAAACAATGGCCATTTAAATGCCACAGTATCGCCTCTGCCCTTGGCACTTATGCTGTCCTTGAACACATGATCAAGTGGGAACTGAAAAGTAATTAAAAACCAAACAAAAATCAGGACCGAAAATGCACATTGGAGGAAGGCAGCAACCCCAGGGGGGCTGCATTAATCTGGGGATACCTACCTGGCCCAGGATACTGCTTGGGTATCTCGGGTGTCCAGGTCAGGTAGGGTAAACGCTGCAGCCAAGGACAGCAGCAGTGCCCTCTGCCCTCTACCCACTCCCTGCTTCCACCCTTCACTTCCACCCACTCCACAGACATATTACCGCTTGGCTTTGATCTGCCACATTTACCTTAGCTAAGAAATCGCCAGTCTCAGGCAATACCTGACTTTAAGCTCAATTGGTAGAGCACCTGTTTTCCTTGTCAATGGCACAACAGTGGTTTCTGACACTGTAATGAACATGCAATTATATTCTAAAAGGCAGTTTACTGAAAATTTTTTGTTTACTTTCTACCTAGGGTAGCAATAAACTGCTGCTACCCCCAGCTAAAAGAAATCATTGACTAGTTTATGAATTAGAACTTTCAAACTCAAAATTATTGGTTTTTTTGAATAAGAATAAAATATTTAAAAAATATTCTCTCTCCTTACATTAGAATTTTAAAATATGCCTTAAATTTAAAAAATAGAGACTTTCTCTGACACTGTGGGTCTGAATGAGACTCCCACAATTATGCAATTATGACATCAAGCTTGCATTACTGAAAAGGCAGGGAGACAATCTGCTTTGCTTTTGTGGTGCTGGGGATCAAATTAAGGGACTTGCACATGCTAGCCAAGTGTGCTACCACTAAGCAACTCCCCAACCCACAGGTAGACATTTTGAGAACTGTGCTAAGTAAAAATTGAAGCCTTTTTTTCTATGAATCACAAGGATTCTCAACAGAAACCCCAATCCTGGCCCTTAAGAACTCTGAATATTACAGTGGCATCCCCTTTTTCCCTTCTACCTGTTCATTCTTGAACAAATATTTACTGAGTGCCTTCTTTGGTCCAGGTAACAGTCTAAGCACTGGGAACATAGCAATGTACAAAACTAAAACACCTGTCCTTAAAGAACTTAATTCTAATGAAGGAAGAAACAACAGAACAAGATACATAAAGAGATCTAGACAATTCTGGGCTTTATTTGGGGAGACTGGGTACTGCAGATACCCATAAGGGCAATATCAAACCAGCTGAATAACTCCAGGCAAGGTTTGGGGAAGACTTGGAGAATCAAAGTCATAGCTCCCTCTGGAGGGAGAAGCATTCTTTTCCAATCCTTTGTTCCTCTAAGGTAAAACAACCACAAAAGCATGGGAAACTATTTGATGATCTTATTTGCTTTTCTCTTTCTTTCTCCTTTTTTTCTTTCTTACCTTGGTCTCTTCTAATTGCCTTTGCAGATTTTTGGGGTCCACAGCAATAGGTTCAAGTAAATGTTTGCTTGCTATGGCCTCACAGGCCTCAAGCCCAGAAAGAAGTCCACATGAAGCATCTTCGTAGTGTTGATATTTGTCCACCAGATCTTTAAGATTATTTCCAAGAACATTGCACTAAAAAACAAGAGACAGAAGGCAAGGGACATTAAAACCTACTATTTTCTCCCATGTCAAATAACTCTAGGACCTATGAACTATGTAACTTGGGAAACAAAGGAATTCAACCAAAGTTGTGGGGGTGAGAGTTTTTTTTTTTTCTTTTCTTTTCTTTACATGAAGAAGTCAAAAAGAACCCTAAAAATGAGGAAATAGTCAACAGATTTATATGAGTTAAAATACAGAATAAAGATATCAATCATTAGAGGCAACAGATCTACCAGGGCACATTCCCTGGGTTTTATACACCATGTGTATAGATTTGCATTTGATGAAAAGATTTACAAATGCTTAATAAATCATTTCCAAATGTTGTACAAGATTGACTGAAACAAATAGGACAAACTGTACAGGAAGAGTCAGTGATACTCTTCAAATCATTTATGCCCCTTTGCCAGTCTATGCAGCTGACACTGAAAACGGAAATAGTGCTCAGTTTATTGTTGTTTTTTCTAAACAAAACTATTTTACTTGTGTACAGATGTTTAAAAAAATCCAGGGGGAACAGTGTGTTAGTAATCAAGTGTGCAAATAGTATACTCATCAAATATATCTGTGGAGCAGTCTTAAATTTGATAAGAAAGCAGTTCCCAAGCTTGAGGCCACAAGCCCCTCTTTTAGCTTAGTTACACATAATCGCCATCTGATGGTCATACTGGATATTACAGTGGTGAGCTATGGCTTCCTGGAAATCACTGTGGAACTGCAAATTGGTGCAGCCAATATGGAAACCAGTATGGAAATTCCTTAGAAAACTGGGAATGGAACCACCATTTGACCCAGCGATCCCACTCCTCAGTCTATACCCAAAGGACTTAAAAACAGGGACACAGCCACATCACTGTTTATAGCAGTACAACAGCTAAAATGTGGAACCAACCTAGATGCCCTTCAGTAAATGAATGGATGAAGAAAATGACCATCTGATGGTCATACTGGATATTACAGTGGTGAGCTATGGCTTCCTGGAAATCACTGTGGAACTGCAAATTGGTGCAGCCAATATGGAAACTACACAATGGAGTATTACTCAGCAATAAAAGAGAATAAAATAATGGCATTTGCAGGTAAATGGATGGATTTGGAGAATGCAATGCTAAGTGAAGTTAGCCAATCCCAAAAAACCAAATGCCAAGTGTTTTCTCTGATATAAGGATGATGATTCATAGTGGGGTTGGGAGGAGGATGATGGGAGGAATAGATGAACTCTAGATAGGGCAAAGGGGTGGGAGGGGAAAGGAGGGAGCATGGAGGTAGAAAAGACAGTGGAATGAGATGGACATCATTACCCTAAGTACATGTATGTAAACACAAATGGTGTGAATATACTTTGTATACAATCAGAGATGAAAAATTGTGCTCTATATGTGTAATATGAATTGTAATGCATTCTGCTGTCATACATAACAAATTAGAACAAAAAATTTTAAAAATAAATTTTTTTTAAAAAACTAAATAACTTTAAATTCTTTAACTTTAAACACATCTGTCAGAAGTAAAGCACATAAATAAAACTGAAACTATTATTTCCCCTGAATTATTTTTTAGGTTTCCTGCTTCTAAATCCAAAATATAAGTTATCAGGACAGAGTGAAAACTATAATCACAGATTGATCTTTCCCCTAAAAAAAATAATTAAAAAGAAATTACCTTAGAGTAGAGAGACCTAAAGCGATCGGTAGCATGATCCAATTTGCTCTGGACTTCTCTGTAGGTTGCAGAAGTGTCAATGTTGTCCTTGCCGACCTTGCCTCCATCTCTCTTGCTGCAAGATTTGGCAGCTTCTAACACCCTGTTTCCAGAAATTGTGATGTACCTCAGGTCGCCTTTGTGAGAAATGACATCTTCTGAGAAACTCTTCTGCCTTTTCAATTTGGCCATTAAGCCACTGAAGTCATCGGCACCTGCCTCCAGGTTTTCAAGCTCTTGCTCTGACTGCTGGAGCCAGTGTTCAAACTCGCTATAATCAGCATCAAACTTCTCTAACTCCTCCTGCAGAGAGTGTGTTAACTTCATCTTCTTCTCCGACTCGGCCAGTGCAGTTTCATAATGTGCCTTCAGTTCCTTCATGTTCTTTTGCAGTTTCTCTTTTTCCTCAGGAGAGAGATAGTGGCCCTGTTTTTCAAGCAATGCTTGTGCAGACTGTGTGGCTATGATGACTGCTTGGTGCTGAGAGATGATCTTTTCATGTTGGGCCTATGTGAAAACAAATTGACCTTAACTTTAAAGCTGACTGGAGCTCCCTGTGGCCTCAGGACTGACAGGTGTCAGAGACAAAGGGCTCCAGCTTGCTTCTTGCCCCCTTTCTCAAGCCATACAATATTCTCCTTTGATGAATTTCAGAACAGCAAGAGTTGTATTTTGATTTCCCTAATCTTATTTTTAAGAAAATTTCCATACTTCTCTAGTAATTACTTAGATACTAATTACAGAGGACAAATGTTTTTGAGAAGTTGGGGAACAACATGACAAATTTCTATTCTAATTCTAAAGGAAGCAGGTATAATCTAATCACATTTTACTCATTGCTCCCTTACAGCCACCCAAGAGGAACTGATAAAGTCTTTACCTTATTATTGAGTCAATAATTTTTTTTTTTTAATTAGGGAATGATCCTGATAAAACAGTTAGGAAAAAAAAACACTTGCAATTTTAAAATCATAAAACATTTTTGTAATAATTAAATATGAATGATGAAAGAGAAGCCCAACAGAAGTTAAAGGAGCAGATATAATAAAAGAAAATACTGGAGTGACATAGCATCACTGGACTTCAGTTTCCAGCCTGTGGAAATGGAGACAATAACCTTTGTACAGCACAGATTTACTGTGAAGAGTACATGTGATCCACACCAAGACCACTTCCTGCAGAGCCTGACATGCACTAGGTCCAGTCATCCCACAACCAAAGGCAACCCTGAGATAAGATCATCCATTACATGACACTTTAAGAATGGTTCTTCAAAGGTTGCCCTTGATCCTATAGTAGACTTTCATCCTAGCTTTAATTCCAACCATTCAGGGAGTTTTCTGAAGGGCTTTTTTAAAAAAAAAAATCTCCCCTCAGCCTGCACTGTCTAGATGAGCTGAGTTCAGAAAGGATACAAGTGAGCTCAAGACTGTTCAGCGAGCCAGTCTGCAAACATGGATTCAAATCCAGCACAGTGACTGAGCACACGGCTAAATTTTAATCCAAACCCTCTCCCCCTTACTATATGTGTAACTTAGGCAAGCTACTTGAGCTCTGTAAGTCACAGTTTTCCTGTAAAATGAAAATAAAAACCTTGAAGGTTAACTGGGAGGACTAAATGAGGTAAGGCAGAAAGAGTGAAGAGTGCCTGGCCCATGGTAATTGTTTTCAGTCAGAATGTCAACTGTTACTATGGGCTCTATTACTTTCTTACACTACTGCTTCACTTATGCACAGTGCGCTGTCACTAATGAGTTCCCTTTATTTTTTCTGAGTTGTCTATAACTCACGTACTCTATATTTAACGTCAGGATAACAAAGGACTTCCCTCTCTGTGGCATAATCTTCATATGTGCCAGGTCGTTTCTAATTTTACTGAACTGGGAACAGAATCTGATGACACCACTGTTTAAAGCCACATACCTTCACTTTCTGGTACTGCTGGTTCAGATTCTCCTCAGTGGTCCCAACGTGCCCATCGAGGTCAGTTTCCATCAGGTTACCATTGACTTCATCCTCTTCTCCCATTGCCGACCTGCCATCACTTTCTTGAAAATGGGTCCCATTCTGCTCAATGACCTGCTTGTGTCTTGCCCCTGCCCTTTCTGAATCTTTGTCAACATTTGACAACCAGTCCAAAAGGTTTTCTATTTTGGTTTTGCTCTCTTCCAGCTGCTTTGCAGCGGCAACCTAGGCAGAGAAGGTCCACATGGGTATTATGAATGCAGGCCAAGGCATGGTTTTAAGACATACTCAGAGTAAATAAATATTAGATAATTTTAGATTTTAAAAATTGGCAGTGAAAACACATTGAAATTAAACCTTAAAGCTACAGGCAGTTACTCTCGAGTTCTCATTGCTCTTACAAATACAATCCAAAATTTTAATTACAGTTGAGGAGGAATCTCTCTCTCCACAAATCCAGAGTCTCACAGCCCACTCAATTTTAAGAAGTGAAGCAAAGCCAACTTTCTAAGGCTTTTGTTGTATCTGGCCAGTTACAAACCTGAACACCTAGAATTCTAGTTCTTGGTGCTACTTATTGCTCACTAACCACCCAATATCACTAAATAACATCAAATAGCTGCTACGTAATCATTTTTGACAAAACAATAGTGAACCATGCATTTCAATAAGGACCTTTTCAGTTTCTTCCTTGATTGCTGTCTTCACAACTTTATCCAGCTCCTTTTTTGACTGTTCTGCCTTTAAGTTCAGCTGTTCACATTTTATCTTCGCTTCATTAAGTTTCTGTTCTATCAAAGCCTTATCTTCTTGGGACAGCTTTTCACCGTTCTCTTTTAAGAAGTTCTCTGTGTTTTTCACTATTTCGGCCAATGCCTGTGCACTTCCCTGCATATCTTTCTGCAACTCCTGTAACAAAAGAAAAAATATTTTATTACATTATTATCAACTTCACTCTTCTAGAGCTGTAATTCTCAAAGGGGAAATCAGAGAGTCCAGCATATGTAGTTTAACAAAACATTTTGAAAATGTTTATTTGAGTTGGTTTATAGCAATCACAATATTTAATATAATTTGAAATCTCAACACAGTGGAAAAGCATGAGATTTTCATGCTTAACAAAAGAATGTAGTTTGTCAAATACTGAAAACATTGAAGTAGTCAGTATACATGCAAATTTGCATGTGCTGTTTTTTTTTTACAAGTATACAAGTATACTTACAAAGTTTGTAAATACATAGTAATATTTATTGTGTTGCTAAACATATATATATGAGAAATATATATATTTGCTGATCAGGATAAAAAGAAAATAGTTCCCCCTGTGAACTAAGATACCTCTTTCTTCTAAACATCAGACCTTATAATATGTAATGTTTACTTCTTTGACCTGGCTGCCAGGAAGCTCAAAATTAAGATCTTTTCTCAGTAGTTTTCCCTTGTCTCAACAGAGATTTTCCTATATAACATTTCCTCTGTTATTATGCATTTTAATTTTCTATATTATACTATGTTTGAGTTTTAATATAATTTTTCTCCAGACCTTAAGCCTCCTAAATTTTTCTGAGAAATATCTGAATTGAAAGAGATCTTGTTTATTTAGTCATTACTGTGGGACACTATGCTTATAACTTAATTCAGAATATTTACTTAATTTTTATAATAATGTAGCAATGAAAATACAACCAATGAACAAACCAAGGCTCAGAGACATTAAGTTATGAAGCTAACAATAGGTACAGTATGGAATCTGAACCAACAGGTATCTAGTGAGTGAGAACACTCTCTATCCTGATATCAAAATAAAGATGTTTTTATTCTTTTTCATTATCCTTCAATAAAGGGAACAAATGACAGACAAAAAAATGGGAAGAAGTAGCAGCAGCTAAGAAAATGAAAAGCAAACAAGCAAACAAAAATCCCAAAGTGACAGCTCATTTCTCCTGGTCTGCTAGTGAGAAGTCTTAACCTTAAATGGATTCAAATTTTAATTTATCACTCAAGCTATTTCCATCATCAAACCTCCTTTATATCTCCTTCCATTCAGTATCTTACCAAAAAAGTCAAGAAAATTACCTGGCCTGCTCCAAGTTGGAAATCCAACTTTTAGTGTAAAATTTAAAGCTCAGGCCTGGAACCTCTAGGTATGCCTTGCTTCTGAAAAATCTAAAACTTTTCTTTTTTTCAACTACCCTTACTAACTTCCAAATGACAGTAATCAAACCTAACATGAACACAGAGCTGCTAATACAAAACCGAGTTCTACCTCTTGCTTGGACTGGTACTTCTTCAACTCAATGGTGCCATCTCCAATCACAAAGGCTTCTTGGTGACCGATGAGGCGGTTCTCAGTCTGGGTGAGGAGATCACATATCCCTTGCAGTTTCTCTTTGTACTCCTGTTGACGTTCTGCCACAATCTAAAGTGGAGAAAACCCCAAACACCTTTAATGTATGGTCAAAATTGCTATGTGGTATTTCTTATTAGAACACACCTTTCAAATTTCCTCTACTAAGCTTTTGTAAGTATGCTGTAAACATGATAGCAGTGGGGTACACACTGAGCCAAGTGATACAGAAAGAACAAGCATGTCCCGTATACAAGGAAAGAGATCATATGTGGATGAAATTGCTCAACAGAATACTGGCCATGCATATGTGTAAGAGATGGAACTTCTGACCAACAGGAAGAAATATCCCATTTTCTTAAGCTCTTGAAACCTGCGACACACATAATTAATTCTGCAAAAGGACACCAAAAGAGAAGTTAGTCGTGATTTGTCAGTCAACATATCCAATAAGTATATATAGGTTATCATGCTAGAGACAATGCCTGGGTGTTTCAAGAAAAAAAAATTGCATGCAATATTTTTTACTTACTCACTATGTCTAACTGCACTCCCAAATTTTGCTCATTATTGCTATTAGATATAGCACTCTAGTGCAACTCATTAAATCTTCTAAAAGATTAATAAGTCAAAACTAATTACTTGCCTCTTTCATGCTCCTATTACATATACACTAATTATTCATCTTATAGTATAACATTTCACGTTCACTAAAAACCTAGCACATGCTAAGTGTTTTATATATAGTCTTTTGTCAGTGTTCATAACACTACCAGATAAACACTTATTATTTCCTATTTACCCAGGTTAAGTGACTTGCCCTCGCTCACACAAGTAAGTACATCAGCTGGCATGCAAACTCAGGCAATCTGCCCCTAAAGCCCATAATCTGCCATATCACCTCCCAGAAGAAAAAGATACTCTGATCCTTCCTTTGCCATATGTTCATCAATTTATCCCTTGACATTTTTGAGTGCATCTATATTTCCTATTCTTGGGGCTGGGGGAGCAGAGGATAAAGAATTGACCTACAATAAGTAGTGTCAGGGAGTCTAAGCTAAATTATGGCATCATTATGAAAAACAATATTTGTTATACACTGCATGATCTCTACATTGTGTCCTGTCCATTAACACTTGTCCAGAAAATCTTTTCTACCAATGCTATAATCCTTGCCATCTACATTAAGGTTTTACACTGAAGTCAATACAAAGAATTCCATCTCTACAAAGGCAAACCTTCTGATCATCAAGATCTTGTTCTAGCTGTAACTGAGTCTCTAAACGTTGCACGTGAGTAGTTGCCAATTCCTGTACATCAAGAAAACACTTCTGAGTTGTATTTAAGAGCCTCAGCAGTTGTCTGCTTTGGGTGGGGGACAGATCTTGTGCATATTCAGAAATGAAGAACTGTACATCGAAGGCAGTAGTCTCCAGTTGCATTTTGGTATATCCAAGATCTTTTAACACATTCTGTGAACAAAGTTGTGTAAGTTATCAAGAGAGAATGAAGCCATGATAAGGTTTATATTAACAATATCACTTGACTTTTTCAAATATTCTCCTTTCATCAGTAGTCAAAAGTTTAATGACACTGTTTTCATTATTCATCATGTAGTAACATGATAATTAATTAATTAAATATGATGGTAGTTAATACTATGTAAGATAAATGACCCCTCCATAATATTTTATCTTACTCTGCCATGTCACACTTAAATTCTGCCAAAAGACAAAAATCCAATTTACATAGATTTATAATACTTAAGAGAACTAATGACATTAAATATCAGTCCCTAATATTTACAGCACCTATTTAATTGTGGTGACACAAAAATAAGACTCCAGGGAATTTGATAAATGAATTAAACAGGCCAGAATTTCAGTTTTCTGATTCTGAGGCAAGGAGTCTCACCATGTTCATGGGGCATGTTGTTCAAACTAAGAACTTGGAAATAAAAAATTATGCCAAAACTGAATACCACAGAAAAACTACCTATACTACTGTGTATAATTTATAATTATTTTGTATTAATGTGATTAATACATAAACAAATACATACATACAAATCTCAACATGTCAGCAGTAGTCAGAGTTTGATAAAGCATTTGGGACAGCATCAGAATAACAACCATAAAGTTGTGATTATGTTATGGTTGTGTCAACTATGAAGACATATCTCTTAGAGACAATGAAAGGCAATAATTCTTTTTGCCTTAGGGAAGTCACAAAGATTTATATAGTAAGTCAGTTTTTAAACACTCACTATATACATCCATAGGTTTTATAATGTACCTTGTCACATTAATTCTGGTACTTGCCTTAAGAAACTCCAAACTTTTCTTTACATGTTCAGGATCTTGAACAGTCACAGTCTCAATATCCTTCACACATTTGCTCTTCTCTGATATCCAATCTGAGAAAGACTGAAGTTTATGCAGAAATTCCTCATGGGAAACTGCTAGTTTAGACTGGAAAATAAAATTGTGCATTCATTTCTGTCTCCAAAATTTCAGAATTCTACAAACATGGATTCTATTTTAAGGGCTTAACACTCTAAAAATAAAATACATCATCTTGTGACTAAATTCTCAAACACGCAAATTTCATTCAAAATTTACTACTTTCACGCCTACCATTTCAGAGTCCACTGCAAACATGATATGCTTCATTCTTTCTGAAGACACGCTGCCAAGGGAAGAGAAGGCAGCCTGCAAGCTCTGGTGGCTCATGCTCAGCTCCTCAAGATGTCTTCTGGGGAAGTTACTGGGAAGAGACCTCAAGAACTCTTCTGCCAACTTCATATCTTTTCTTAAAATTACAGCAATTGGGGCCAATCCCAGTTCAAATGTCTGTAAAGATACATATCCCAGATCTGGTTATTGTTCAGTGAAAAACACAAACATAAACATAAAAATACTAAGTGCTTGCTTTTTCCAAATCTAATATCAGCTGATACCATCCATAAATAGATACGTTAGTTTGAATCTGGGATGTTCTACAGCTGGATGCCCCAGCTTGGTGCTTTGGGAAGTAGTGGAAACTTTCAGATGTGGGACCTAGTGGGAGGTCTTTGGGTCACCACAGATATGCCTTAAAGAGGTTTGTAGGTTCTTATCTAACCCATTAATATAATGGGTTAATTTCAATGAAATTTGATACAGGTATACTAAAAGAAGTTGGAAATTACAATCCAGAGTTTATATCTATTATGTTAATTAACATCATAATTGTTGTAAAATACAATTATATTCTTCTAATTAGCACTATTATATATTATATACTATGCCTAAGTGCTTGTAAGTGTTCCATATCTGGGAGGATAGGACAAAATAGGGTTAAGCAAGTATCTTTTTTTTGCTCTCCAGACATAAAGTAAGTGGTTTTATTCAACCACCTATACCTCACCATAATGTGCTGCCTCTCCATTGGCCTAAGAGCAACAGGGCCAACTGATCCATAGACTGGAAATTGTAAAACCAGGAACCCAAATATACCTTTTCTCTTTATAAGTTGGTTATTTCAGGTATGTGTTACAGTAATGTAAAGCTGACAAAGCAGCTTTTTTATTTTTTTATTTTTTTCTTACCTCTAACTGTTTCAGTTGATTTTTCAAAGCTTCTAGACTGTTATCCACAGACTCCTGGTTGTCTAGAGGGGGCTTCATATCTTGAAGCAAAGCCAAATACTCGTGCATTTTTTCAGTGTGCTGTAAACACTGCTGCAACTCATTGGAAAACTAAAAACAAATTTGGACATTTTGATTCAATATCCTTTATGCAGATTTTAAAAGCAAATAAAATGTATGGGATTGTTCACAAATGTTTCATGCAGGTACTTCCATATAAAACATAGAAATCAACTTACTTGTTCCACTGAGCTATCCCCAGAGGTCATTTCTTTTGACCCAGAAATACATTCCAAGTGGCTTGGGAAATCACTACAGAGCTGCTCAAGCTTCCCATCTCTTGGCAATGCTGAAGCACACCCAGCAGAGCTTTCCAGTCCAATTTCTTTTGTAGTTTGTAAGTTAAGGGAACAGAGATTTCCTTCTTTAAGATAATCCAGATTGTGTGGCTTTTCTTCCACTATCTCACAAACAGTACCTGTTTTTGGATTCAAGTCTCCCATCTGTTCTCTTTTTTCTGAATATCCATCAGAAAGCAGCTGGCAGAAAATCTGTTCAAGTTGCAGTGGAAGTACTCTAGATGAAATCTCTCTCTTCTCTAGGTCACAATCCATCTGAGTTAAATCTCTCATCAACTCCAAAACTCCTGTCACTTTCTGGTTCTGTTGATTTTGCTTCAGTACATCAAGGAGAAGTTCAGACTTCAGATTTGCAATACAGAAAGCTCCATCTCTCCTTTCTTCCTTCAGTTCTGATGAGTTATTCGTGGGGCAAACTCCACTGCTACCATCGATTTTAGAGTCACTGGGCACACTAGATGCTTCATTTACCAACTGTGACGAACTAACCCTTTTAATTAAGTTTTGAATTAAAATTTTAGCATCTGCACAGGTTGAAGGGTCTCCCACCTCTTGAGGATTCATATGGCCTTCTTTCAATCTGCTTTCTAAGATATCTTTTATATCCTCCACAAGTACTGGAGATAAATTGGGAATCTGAACCTCCTTTTCTCGGGGTCCTAGAGACGAGGCTTGTTCTTTTGGTGACTGTTTTTCAACTATTTCTTTTTTATCATTAACTTCTAAGAATGAGTAGTCAGTTTCTAAAATGTTACTAGAGTTATTATTTTTTATTCCATTCATAGATACCTCTGACTGCACAAAATTGCTATTTTCCTCAAGGTCTTCCACATTTTTGAGAGGTAGAACTGAAAGGGTAGCTTTGCTATTTTCTGGTATGAACTGAGGGATTTTTATTGCTCCTTCCAAGATACTTTCTTTAGTACAAAGATCATTTTGCTGAACTGTCTCATTTAGAGGCCAGTCTTGGGTGGGAGTTGACTTCTCTTTCACATTATTAATTCCTACCTGCAAATCTTCTTTCATGGGAGGGGCAGCTATTAAGATATGGCTTGGGTTGTCTTCATGCGGTTTCAGCATATCTTTTGCTTTTACATTTTTAGCACAATGTTTTAAAGAAGTAAACAACTCAAGCTCTTTCTCAGGTCCATCAGTAAATGAACCTTCCTTGACACTGGTATTCCCTTCAGATAAGGTCATGTGTAAAGAAATGTCATCACTGTACACTCTGGAAGCTGATGTGTCAAATATTTCTTCAAGATCTTCAAACTGAACTGGACTTTTACTAACCATTGTTTGTGCATCTTTTGATTCATCTTTGAAAGTTACAGTTGCTTTTTCCAGGCTTCCTTTCTGATCAAGTTCATTGTTTGTGATGTACTGCAATGGAAACTGACTCTTGTCTAGCTTGAGGTTCTCTCCTTTATTAGGCAAATGTTTGAGGTACATATTTTCTTCTTCTGGGCCTTCTACAAGCACTTCTCCTTGTCCCAAGCACATTTCCTGAACTGAAGTCTCATCCTCTGTTTGCATATTGCTTTTGCTCTTTTTCCCTTTAGTTGGAGCTCTTCCATTTCCTTGGTGATCTCTGTCTATCACAGAGGCTATGGATGACACCTGGTCTTCCACAGGTTTTCCTGTTAACTCAGGCTCAGAACAAATGATTTTATCATAAGATGAGTCACCTTTAGATGTTATAGTCTCAAGATATTGATCCCTGTCTTTCACAGAGTCTGCAGATTCTGGTCCTTGAATCAATTTGACCTTTGTGTTCACTGGACTGCTCTCGAATTCAGAAGCTGAACTGATGTTATTATGTGAAACACCTTCAGGGGCTAAGGCTTTTTCTAATTCAGTATCTTTAGTGACAGGCAGCAATGAATCTTTAAGTGCCATCTCATGACTCAACAGATTTTCTTTGCTTTTTGCAACAGCCTCAGTTGTATGTTCTGGAAGGCTGCCTCTGTCAGTAACTATGCTGCCCCTGCTAGCTGATTGTAGCTGTAGAACACTTACACTCTGCTGTTTTTCTAAAGAATTACAATTGTGCATTTCATCCAAGAGAATCATTTTACGAATATTTTTATTTTCATCACTGTTTTCCTTTCCAGTGGTGGGACAAAACAGGCTATCTTCAGCCTTATCTTGGCACAATCGTCTGCCATTCTCATCTCCCACTTCTCCTCCTTCCTCCTCACCAAGATCATCATTACCAAGGCTGTCATCGTCATCATCATCCTGATCATTACTGTCACATATATAATCCCCATAACTTTCTTCACTTTGCACCGAATCTAAATGATCAGCATCAGATTCAAATTCTTGTCCAGTTACATCCTCTTCTTCTCTTCCTCTCAAACTGCCATTGCCATGAAATTTTAATGAAGCACCAAAGCTCTCTTCCTTTCCCACAGTTTCATAATCAGTCAATGAGTCACATTCATCACCTTCAAGGGCATTTGTGGGTCCCCTTTCTGATACACTCACATCTGAGTCAGTGGATCTTAAATGTTTTCTGTCACCAGAATCTAATTCAGCTTTCTCAATACCTACGAGAAAATCCTGCAGACATTGTGCTCTGCCCCTCACATTTAAGCTACCAACTAGTTCCCCCTGGGCAACCACAGAATCTTCATTCTCTTTTGGAGCATCATAGAAAACTTCACTGGGAGGCGCAGTCCCATCTGTTTCCTCTTGCAGTGTATCATAGTCCTCGGGCTGCAGACAATCACGGTCATCACCTTCAAGAAGCAGAGAATCATGGTCATCATCTTCAAACAAGGGGGTGTCATAAAAGTCATCATCACTATCAGTGTCTGTTCCTGTGTCATTCTGCTGATCATCCAGCAGTGACGTTTCATAGTCACCAGCACTGGCGATTTCTTCATGCCATAGTTTACCACATATGTGAGATGGGCTGGCATTATCAGCACCACCCCCTGGAGGCATGGCACGGGAGTCCTCTTCCACTTCACACTCCTTTTGCTCTTTTTCAGCTTTTGGCTGAGAAGCACCAGGCAATTTTTCATTCTCCCCAGAAGTATCTGACACATATTTGTCATTGTGATATTGTACTTGAGAGGTACTACCACCAATATTTAAAGATTTTTGTTCAGAGTGTTCTTCCTGTAAACTGATGTTAATAGCTGCAATTCCCAGAAACTGGTCTTGAAATTTTTCTTCCATTCTTTGATCTGATAACATGCTTCCGTCATTCAATGACAATGAAGAGGCTTCATATTTATTGCCATTGCTCTCTGGGGTGTGTCCATTATTTAAACCTCCCTGACTGTGCCTCAATTTATCATGGCTTAATAAGACACTTAGCCTGGGGGAATAGTCAAAGATAGATGCTTCCTGGTTGATGTTATCCTCATTCTCTGTTTCATTCAGATCACAGAGTCTACTAGTTTTTAATGTCATGATAGGATTTGTTATCAAATCACTTGCAAAGCTTTGAATGGTTTTAGAATGACTGTTTTCATCTGCATGTTCATTTGTTTCAAGTTGACTTTGACTTTCACATTTAGTAAGTATGTTTTCAGAGCCATGTCTAAGCATGCAAGCTTTTCCAAGTTCAGTTTGTGTCAAATATGATAAGGGATTGGGAACACATGCACTGGGTGAGCTGTTAATTTTATTATCAATTGCTGTTGTATTTCCCAGGTTATCTGACTGGTAAGATTCACTAGTGATAACATTATTTCCCATTTCATGCAAGTCTTCATCTATGGCACACTTTCCATTTTCAGGATTCTCTTCATGTTCATGTTCGGTGCAATGACATTTATTAAAACTACCTGTTGAAGCTGCGTATTTATCCTTTTCTTTTCTTTGAAGGTTATTAAGAACTATACCAGGGAAGCTTAAGACATCAGGACTTTCTCTTGTGAGTGTGTCCTCCTCAAATTCTGCCCTGCAACTTTCTAGTAGCATACCAACGGCCTCATCCAAGTCTCCATCATACAGCAAAAGCCTCTGCCCTGTGTTGGCATCCATATAACTATTTACCATCAAATAAGATAGAAATAATTTTTTAGTTTGTTCTGAGTTCTGACTTGCCACTGGCTCTTCTCCATCAAAAACATTCTCTTCTTGCCTGTAATCATGAAATGTAGATGGCTGGAATTTACAAAAAGAGAGCCATCTTCTGGCATTTTTACATGTCTCTAAATCTCCTAAATCAGGCATTTTATCCGGCAGTGTTATATTTTTTAAAATTGATTCAGTGTTATTGTCTATAATTCCTAGCTGCTTGGCAACATCTAAACCAATGACTTGAGAACTTTCTGGAATATAAAGAGCAGCTATTTTCTGCCTGCCATTCAGTATTTTGTAGGCCAATTCGTTTGTAATCAATTCTTGCTGCAAGGAAGATGATGTAGGGAATATTTCACCAGAATGGGGCCAAATGAGTCCAACGTAGCCTCGCTGAGCCTCTAGAACCAAGAGAGCGCTGCTGGAAGTTATCAGATCACACTGGACTGCCTCGTCTACCGTTAAGCGTTTAGCAGGATTAGAGTGGATGATTCCACCTGTTTGAACCTGATAGGTGAGAATACTGTGGGCAGTGTCTCTGTCAATCACCCCTTCTGCCATGGCTTCTTCAACAGTCAGTTTTTGACCAGAGTTACAATTGACTAGACCACCAGACAGAAGCTGAGCACCCAATAACCTAAACATGGTTTCACGGTCTATGAGACCTTCGTGAGCAGCTCTTAAAATGCTTATGCTTCTTCCACATTTTAATGTTATTCTGCCCCCTTCTTGTGGTCTCACAGGTAGAAACCACATCCCAGTACTTTCCTGTAAAACACTTCTCTGTACCATATCTACTAAAGACACCTTCTCAGAGGTGCAGGGGTCAATAAGGTCCTTGCACATATTTTGCCTTTCTAGAACTTTAGAAAATAATGCTGAGGAAACCCAGTTCTGCTGGAATGCTTTGTGTAGGGTAAACTGTTCTCCTGTGGCTGGAATAACCAGAAAGCCTGTGGAAAGCAGTATCTCAAGAACTTTGACAGCCATGGATTCTGATATCACGCCTTGAGCCAGAGCATCCAGCACAGGAATTGTGGTAGATGGCACAGCAGAAATCATCTCCTTAGCTTTATTTAGCTCTTCGAGTTGGCACAAAATTTGTTCATCAATAAGGCCTTGTCTTTCAGCATCTTTGAGGGCAAAGCACTTTTTCAACTCTGGCGAAATTAGACCAGAAATCATCAGCTGCGTCTCAAGCAACCTGACTCCTGTGTCATAGTCAATGAGTCCTCTTAAAACTGCCTGAAAGACTGAGAGGACTTCTCCAGTTGTCTGATCAATGGTGCCTGCAATCACTTTATCCAGCTGAAAGGTAAAGTAAAAAATTGCAGGTCAGTTTGTTATGTAACAGCAGAGAGAGTTTCATGCAACTTTTTTGTTTTGTTTTTAATAATACACTTCATCAAAATATCCTCTACTTACCAAGGCGCAGCAATTCTGTGAATGTTAGGCAGCTCAAATGCACAAGTGATCTATGTCAGTGATCTATTCAACAGCACAGGATGTGATAAAAGCTTTAAAAACAACATGCATCTGTGAATTGAAAACTTGATATTGTGTACATTAAAAAGGTTAGTAAGGACACAACAGAGTAGATGGTGGCAGAGAGAAAATAGAACACATACCTAGAAGGCCAATCATGCTTTCTGCATTTGGGTGAGATTAGAGTCTAGTGACATGAAAGAGCATCAAACCCCATGCTACTCATGTTTACAGCATACAGGCTTCTTCAAAGACAGTCAAAAACTAAGGAACCATAAAAATTGTTAAATACCCCCAAAATGTGACAAATTATATGGAAAGTTGTCTCCAGGAGTAACAGAATTAAATGTAAAAATAACTTTTTTGAATATTAAATATTGGGCATGTTGACAGTCAAGTTTAGAAAATTAAGAACCAGACAAATTTTCAGCATTTCTGCTAGATTTTATGAAGATGCTAGAGCATCCTTACAGTAATGTATGGTCTTATATTATTCAAATAGCTCTCATGGGTATCTCTGAAAATCAAACTCCAAAGCCCTTTAGAGATGACCCACAGGCTCTTCCTTAACATCATATTTTATGATAAAACACCTAATACAGCAGTAGAAGAATGAATTTTAAAGAGAAGAGTTAGAAAAATGAATGATTCTTTTCTTTCATCATGCAAGGCAGAGATTAAGATGTCATGGAAACTGATGATCAGCATGAGTAAGACTGTATTTAATAACGCTAAAATCTCCAAACACTTAAATAAATCCATTCACAGTTTACCCACATACAAATGTATTTATTACTGATATCTATTTCCACAGTCATGCAATTAAAATAGGCTTCTTGAATCAGCCTCATAGTTAACAAGTATTACCTTCTCCTCTACCTTTGTATCGCCTGAGGTTTGTGATTCTTGATTCAGAGATCCACTGAATAATAAATTATAACCTTCTTGAAGAATTTTCACTTGTTTTTCCAATTCATTTCTTTCTTCTTCTGTCATTCTAAAATAGGAAGTATGCAAAGAGTAATGCTAACTGTCAAGCATAAAAATTATGTACTAGGTTCAATGTCATTGTCACATGTTTTAAAATATAGCCCCACATACACACTTCTCATCCCTTGGTCCATGTGAAATTCAGGATGATAAAACCATTTAGGGGTCTTCCCTTGTCTGAGAAAGGCATTGAAGCAAAGTGTGTGAACTGATATTTCAGCATGTGCCCAACATATATAAAACTTCCAGAATAACTGCTATTATCTGACAAGGGAAATGTACTGTTCTTAGTCTCAACAAGGAAAAGGGACAGTAAGATGCCACTTCTCAAGATGAAACTTGCTTAAACTTAAGCATAAATAAACAGGAAATTTACAAGAAAATTAACTTGATTCTCTAAGATACGATACAAAGTCCTTCAGTAATAATCTTAAAGAGGGTGTCTAAAAGGCATGTGTGGATTCCTTTCCTGAGTGATTGGTTGAAATATATGAAGTACCTTGTTGCAAAACGCAGGACCAAAATATGAAAATAGCAAAGGAAACAAAAGACATATCAACACATATTTTTCAAAAGGTGGCTTCATGCTACCTAGAACTAAGACTTCACTTGGAGTCTCAGCTCTACCACCAAGTAGCTACTAATCATTAGCCTATCTGGCCTATTTTCTTATTAATAATATATGGGAATAATAAGTACTTTTCAGAGTTGTGGTAAAGACTAGAAGTAACAATAAACTATATTACTATTTTTTTACTCTTTATGTGATATTAAATAAACTCTAATTCATCTGAATTCCGATTTTTAAATCTTGACTAAAATTTACCAACTTCTGTTTTGTTGAACATTTGACTGATTGATTTAGCTATTGTGGATTAACATAGGATGCTTTGCCACTAAGCTACATCCCTAGCCCTTTTTATTTTCAGATAGGGTCTTACTAACTTGCCAAAGTTGGCTTCAAACTTGAAATCCTTCTGCCTCATCATCCCAAGTACCTGGGATTACAGGTGTGCATGACTGTGCCTGGCTTGTTGTGCTGAACATTTTAAAGACCATGTCCCTACTCTGAATAAAAGTGCTAATGAAAACCAACATACTTGTCTCCATGTTTAGCCAGAAAGAGCTGCATGGTTTGAAGTGCTTCAGATAACTGTTCTTTCTTGGCTGATAATTCCTCACTGGAAATCTGTAAGGCAAAGAAGGTACATTCAAGCACTTCCCTCTAAAGAACCACAAAATAGTAATGTTCAAAAACTAATCACATTTCAATTAAGATCCAAGTGATGGATCTACCTTCTGGGTGACACAAATCCATAACAAATCAGTTCCTAAGAGTCTGCAGGCCTGGGTAAGAAGAGCACTTTATTTAGAATGCATAATTAAGGAAAGTGCTTTTCTCTATCCTGAGTGCCATCATTTTCATGAGGTAACACAGTTCCTGCATCTATCCAGCCCAAAGGTGAATAAGGGTAGCCATAATACTGAGGTGGTCAGAGGTTCATTGGCCCAATGTCATTCTCAGATCTGTGAATGTGAATGCCATGGTTCTCAGATTTGTGAATGTGGAACACTACCTCCAGAGTTTCTTCTCCCAAGCTCCTAAATACAAGGCTCCCTTTGAAAAAAATATGGTAAACATATTATTCAGTATGTCTGCAGATCAAGATTAAATAATTTCTGATGCAAAGGCCCTCCCTCATAAAAAGTCACCTGTGGCAGTCAGAGAAGTAAAATTGATCTGTTTGGGAAAAAGCAAGAAGTTGAAACACTTTCTCCTAATTCCTCAGTGTATCAGTTCCAAACATATTCCAGCAATTGCCATTCTTTTAAATGAGCAAAAATGAGAAGAAATGATAGGCCCATGAAAGATATATTCACCTTCAACCCTGTGTATCCTATTTGGAGTCAATTTTTCATGGTTATATGTAATCATGTTGCCATATGGAATTCTGGCAGACACACTCCATACATCAAATTACTTAAATTTCCTTTAATGAAGAGACCAGCAAGTGTTCTTAGATGGTTATAAATAAGGCTGTGATCCACATTAAAATACATCTGTCTCCTTTATGTACACTAGATCTGACTTAGTAATGTTTGGGAGAATCTGAAACTACAGAATGTGAAAATGATTCAAGTTTCTGTAAAGACACTTGTTCTGCTGAGGAATCTTTTGCTAAGGCTTATGTGCCTAATTTAATTGTCTTCCTATTTTTGAGAAGAGAAAAAAGGGGGAAGATGATAAATATTTGCACTAAATTATCCTGAAAGTCTTGGTTTGAAACACCAAATGTAAAAGCTTCTCAACATCTCATCTCTTCCATGCTGCATAATACACACTATGCAAGAGTGAGCTAAAATAGCTTCATTTCTACTGAATGATATTTCAAGTCAACTCAGGTTAATGAACTTCTCTAAGAGTGAACCCCAGATAAGGTATACCACCCGCCTTCCATCATAGGCAAAATTAGATAAGACACTGATTGATGTCTTTCATTATAATAATATCAACAGTGTCTGTTTCAATGATTACGAGTGAGTACTGAGGCAAATCTGGACGGTGCACTACATATCGAGGTAATGATAGCCCTGGATATTTCCAAATGTCAGTTAGGCATAGGAAGACAGTGATGGCAAAAGTATTACTCGAGGAAAAAAGCTTATTGGTAGAAATTTACTTTTTAAAAATATAGCAGCAATTCCCACCACGGGTAGCAAAACTACTAGAATCTGCTCCCTAACTACCAATGTCCTAGGGCTTCAGGTGTTACAGTCCAAGAGGCATCGTGGAGTGCTGACATCTCTCAGCTGAGGCCACCCAACCAATGCCAAGTAGTGGGGGTGCAGAAGATAGCTCATGTACCCAAAGAATTCACTTGGTAAAAGGAAAGAAGCTAAAGTTTCCAGTGACGGACTATGGATACTTCCTTATAAAATAGAAATTATCCAGAAAAACACAACTGAAGTTACTACTCAAAAATGTTAATATCCTAGTTCATATTTTCACTGTTCTTGAGCTTGTTATGTTTGTGTCTGGAAGAAGGAGACTGTGTATCCTATGGTATGAAGTATGTGGATCAGTCCGGACACAAAAGAGGACAACTCTGCTCTTCAACAGTTCTCACTGCAGTTCTTGGGAAGCAGATCTAACCATCCGGAAGAGCAGTGCAACCTATTACTTTACTAACAGTAAAGCCAATATATAGTTCAGGCTTTAAAATCAGACATCACCTCTTCCACATTCTAACCGTGATTCCTTGGGCAAGTCATCTAACCTCTCTGTTCTTAGGATTGCTTGCCTATAAAAAAAATGGGGGTAAATAAGGTAAAGAACTAGATACTGTGGGAGATGGACTACATCAGCTCAGTAAGTTCTACCCACAATTACTTTCAAGACAGGACCTCTGTGAATACCTTTTGCTTAGAGAAGGGAGATTTTCCAGCCTTCTCTCCATCTCTCAATGTCTTGCTGATATTTGAGACCCATTTCTGCAATTCTTTGGCTTTTTCGACATGCTCTTTCTTTTCTTCTTCCAGTGACTTCTGACAGGTGTGAGTGTTAAAAAAAGATACATTCCAGTAAATGACTGCGCTATTAACTAACCTCTCCACTGAAAACAAGAATGTAAAAATGTTTGCTCATCACACACAGGTTACTGAGTATTTTATTCATTCACTTAACTATGTCGCATAGCAGATGTACTTCCAAAATGTTTACGGTAGCAAAGAAAACTGTGACAAACATTCTTTAATCACTGGTCTATCCTCCCAGCTGTTACATCAATACAAAAAAAAACCTTTTTATTCATGAGGCTCTAGAAGATTTTTGCTTTGCTGCCTTTGCATTAGCATTACAATCTCGATCCCTTAACAGAAAAAGGTATCCAACAATGAAAAGCTGAAAGAATGGAAAATCCATACACAGATGGAAAACACACAGAATGCAGAAATTCCTTCCTGCTCCTCTGACAATAATACATTCATAATGTTAGCTTATAATTCCAAAGTCTCAACTAAGAATGAGTGATGATGAGGAACATTTTAATATGGAAAGGTTACTACACACAAGAAAATGCAAAACTTTTTCTGTTTCCAAAGCAATCTCACACACTGCAGCCTCAAGGGGGCTAGGGGGATGAATTTCCATCTCTTACATTCTATGGTGCTTTGTCACGTGCTCTTTCGGGGACTGCAATGTGTCATTTAGTAAATGGGAACATGAACACCAGGCCAGTGTGAAGAAATGCTGCTGTGAACATACTGAAGTGCATCACATGTACCCCATATTCTAGGTAAAACACATTTATTTTAGTGTGGGTAAGATTCAAAAAGCTATTCTCAAGCTAAATGGAACCATTTTAAGGGCACTAAATCTTTGGTTATGATCAATTGAAAAATTATTGTCTAAGTAGTGAACTATTTCTGGCCCTCAAGAAATAAGCAGGGATTCAAGTCAGTTTTGCAATTCCTAGACTACATGTTTAGTCAATACCATGCTGTAAACAGGTGGTACAAGCCTGCCAGCATCACCCCCTGTGTAAAGTTATTTAAACATGTCCTATTAGGAAGAGTAGTAGAGGCTGGAAATTCCTGTCATCAAGGGTTCAGACACTTCTAAGAGTTTAAGTCCTGTGTGGAAATCAAAATCAGCTTTTTCTAAGGCTTCTTTATACGTCAGCTTCCTTTTGGTCCGGGGACATATTATATTCCGGTTGTGTGACTTTTGATCTTTGAGTCTTGTGGCAATGAGGACATCTATGATACCTACTTGGAGCGCCTCCTCTATGGACAATCGAGAGTGAACCTGAGGCTCCATCAAGCCCCCTGTCAAGTACTGAAATTCCAGACATCGGATTCCCATTTCCTTACTTATGATATTTGCATTCACAGCTTCTACCACTGACATTGCTTTGTTGGTGACAGGATGGCTAATCCCAGTGATAACTAACTCACACTGTCTCAGCTGCTGGGCAAAGCCCTCATCCACTAGGCCTCTATGCAAAGCTTCAGCCACCCTGTACTTTTTGCTAGTTAGGGGATCAATTATTCCGCCTGTGCTGACCTGGGCTTCAAGGCATCGGAGGGCAGTGATCCGATCAACCAAATTTCTCCGGGAGGCCTTTAGTAAAGAGATCCTTTCCCCACTAGCAGTCAGCCAACAGCCTGCAATGGGACTATGCAAATCCTTCTTGGGAACTAACCGGCTCAGCAGAGAGTCAGCAAGTTCTGTAAGTGTGATGAGGCCTTCCTGATACTTTTTGAGCAAAGCTTTGTCAATTGTTCCCTGCTCTATAGCCTCACTGATATTGAACTGTAATCCTGTTTTAGTGTCAATCAGCATTTGTGAAGGATGCCCATAGGACTCAAAAAATGTGGCTTCCTTCCACTGATACTGCTGTCCTGACAGTTCAAGATAAACACTTTTGTCAATCAGGTTTCTCTGGAAAGCTTCATATGCAGTCAATTCTGCTCCTGTTTTAACATCTATCACAGAAATTTTATGAGTTTTCTCTACATTGAGATTGGAAATGTCCCTCTCCCCAAATGGTAACAGAAAGCACTGGCAATCGACATCAAACACACACATTTGCAGTAATTCTGAGTAATACAGAGCTTGCTTGTTATTGGGATTAGGAAAAACCCTTGTATTGCTGGATGGCTCGTGTAAAAATTGTAAGATGGCATTATTTAACAGTCCCAGCTGCAGAGCAATTTCTGGAGGAACACGAATGCCTCTCACGGGGTCGATGACACCCCCACTGGCAATCTGGGCCTCCAAGATATGTTTACCTTTTTGTCTGTCAAGCATTCTATTTTCCATAGCTTGAAACACTGACAATGTCTTAGAAGAGTATGGATAGCCCAGGGCTGCCTTCTCTGCCTCAAGGAGCCTAATTCTGAATTCAGGATCAACAACCCCTTTGAGCACCGCATCTTCAACACAATACGTCTGACCTGAAATGGGATCAATGATAAAACCTGTTGCAGCCTGAGCTTCTAAAAAGGCTAACGCCATCATTTTGTCTATTATGATTTTCTTGGCTGCTGAGGCAAATGAAATCTTTTCTTTTGTAGATTCTAAATAAAGGCCTGCAATTGAGTTAGCTTTCGTCAAAAACTTGCTAAGAGTTTTCTGAACTTCTTCAACAGTCTTCAGACCAAGTCGCAGCTGCTCAATTGTTCTCATGTCCAGAAGCTTAGCTTCAACCAACTGCCTGGCAGTCACGATGTCCCTGAGACCTTGGAATTTAAATTCATCATCCCTAACTGAACAGGCCAGGTCACCATTGACATTCTGGGAAGTCTCTGGTTCTAAGCCTTTCTGCAGGAAATCTCTCTTGAGTCCACCTGACCCTCTGCATCCTTCCAGCATCCATTCTTTAGCACTGGGAGCTGAGTTCTGTTCTTGTTTTAATGTTGTGACTTCTGTATGCACAGCATACTGCTTGTCCTTAGCTATCTGCAACAGGAATTTTTAAGATGTTAAAAGTCACCTAAAGAACTTGATGTCACTTACCCATTCTCAATCAAAACATAATTTCTTGAATTACAAAGTGCAGAGAAGAAATTTCAAAACAAAGGGGGTTTCAGAAATAAGTAACATTATTTTAAGAGCCTGAAGTTTACTTTAGATGACAATTAATGACAGTAAAATGGCATGTTGGACTGAGATAAAATTTGACAACAGCATATAGTAAAGGTTGAAGTTAACTGCTTAGTTCTTCTAGCTTTTTGTATAGTCACATTCTTTGAAATACAGTCCCACATACATAACAGTATACCGATTATATCTGTGTGCTTAATGTCAAATATTTGCAAATTAAAGAATCTAATTTATTAATAAAGATTCAGGTAAATCACTAGAAAAATTATAGCATTACTTTCCTCTCAGAAATACAGAGCCAAACACATTCAAAATCATTAAAAACATGCTTAGTCTAGGAGAGAAAGGAAATAGGAGACACTTGACATTAGGTAGCTGACAAGGTCTCAGAACACAGAGTATACCTCTAAGGGCGTCAAGAGCTTCACCAACTCCATTTCACATTTGCCATCCTGACACCTGGCAGGTGCTCGGCAACTGTGCAGGGCTTGATCTCTTATCTTCTCTATTTCTGATAGTCTTGTAATAGGGTTTTTCTCATCAAAAGTTATCTGTAATTCAGTGCTTGTTTGAGAAAAATACTCAGAATAACACTGCTGGCTTTTCTCTCTCTCCAGCGGAGCCCCGGGAGGCCGGAACTGGACTTCTTTGGGCATTTGCTCAACAACCCGATGCTGCCATTTCTCTTCCACTTGCTGTGGTTCTTGAGTCCATCTCGACAGAGGCGGTCTGGCTGTTGGGTGAAGGTGTCCAGTGGTCCTAGAGGGGAACTCTGCAGAGTGCTGACACTCCTTCACCGTCATCTCAAACTCTGGCGTGAAGGTGCAGTTGTTGGCTTCACTCTTTTTCTGGATTTCACACTGGAGCAAAACTAACTGGTGTTCATGCTCCTTTATCTGCTGATCCATTTTTTGCTTCAGGTTTTCAACTTCACGTTTCTGGGCCATCAGCTCGTCCTCAAGTTTCCGACATTTTTGATAGTGGTTTGCTTCCATGTGCTGTCCTTGTTGCATTTGTTCACGGTACCGCTGGAGCTGTCTTTCAAGCTCTTTAATATTCGTTTCACAAAGCTTGGCATTCTCTTGAGCTCTGCAGTTTTCCCGCTGAAGAGATGCAAAGTCAAGCTTAATGCCTGAAATATCATTTTCAGTAATGACTTTGGACTCCATTAATTTTTCCATCTTTTTCCGAAACTCCTCTGCTGAACGTTTGAATTTATCAGACTCTTCCTGAAACAGAACCATCTTTCTGTGGGTCATCTGCTCTTCTATGGTCTTTAAGTGCAGTTCATCTTGTACCTTTTTCAATCTATTATTTAACTCTTGCACCTGAGCCTGCTGTAACTGAACTTTCTGTTCCCCCCGCCGCTTTTCCTCTTTGGAAGCATTCAGCTCAGCATTCAGATTTCTAACCTCTTTCTCTGTGTTCTGAATGATAATGTTCTGTTGGTCACACTTTTGCTTGAATTCACTTACTAAGTTTTGACTCTTGGCCAGGTCTTCTTCTAGGCTTTTAATTTTTCTCTGGAAATCCTGTTCTGTTTTTGTCTGTTTATGCAAGTGCTCATTTGTGTTGCGTAACTGATCTTTAAAACCATCTGCCTGAATTTTCAGTGCTTCACATCTTTTCTGGATAGCTTGTTTCTCTAAAACTATATTCTTTGATTCTGCCTGAATTCTCTGCATCATTAATTTGGTTTCATTATTCTGCCTAGTAAGCTCATCAACTTTTTGTTTTAGCATTTCTGCACATGCAGTACTCTTTTCTAATTCTTTGTTGAGCTTTTGGATCTTATCGTTATTTTCTTTCTCAGCTTTAATATTCTGAAGCAACTGCTCATGGCTTTTCTCAAACTGTTCTTTTAGATGATCTGATCTTCTCAGGCAGAGGCGTCCTCTTTCATTTGACAATTCCTTCTCATCCTGCAAAGAATGAACCTGGGAATTTAAATGCTGAATATTCCTCTCGGCTAATGTGTGTGCTCTAGTGATTCTGTCTACTTCTCTTTGTAGTTTCCCTTTTTCGTGATGGAGAGATTCTAATTCTAATTGATAATTGTGCTTTATTTTCTTGAGATCATTAGCTTCTTGCATGACTTCTTCAGCTTTACCTGTGGTTTGGTTCAACTGCCTAGTAAGTTCTCTGAGTTGCTGAGAATATCCTTCCTCTACCTGGTCCTTCCTCTCCAGCTCCAGCTTAAGGCACTGTAGTGTGTTATTTGTTTCATCCAGTTTGTCTTTTAGCAAACGAGCCTTTTCCTCAGATGAGGTTTTTTCAAGCTGGAGGGCGTTAAGTTCATACTTCAGCTCCTGCATGTCTTTCTCGGCCTTTCTGTTGGCAACAGTTAGTTCATCCACCTGCTGTCTGAGTTCGTCGGCTTTTTGTCTGTCATCCTCTTTCTGAAGACCCCCTATTGCCCTGCATGATGTAGTCTGTGTGATCCCACAAGCTGGCAATGCATTTTCTCTACATGAATACTGAATTTCAGTTATTTTTCTTCTTGCTTCCAATTCAATTTTTTGCTTTTCCTTCAATTGTTTCTCTGCCACCTCTTTTTGAAATGCAAGGTCTTTTTCCATCTGCTTTACCAGCCTCAGGAGTTCTTCCTCACTGTCTTTCTTCCTTCTTAATTCTTCCATCAACTTATTTTTTTGCTGCTCCAAATCATTGAGACTTGAGTCTTTCCTTTTCAGATGATCTTCCAAGGTTCTTCTTGTAAAGGTGTTTTCCTCTAACTGATTCCGAAAATTCAGGAGGTTTTCTTCCACGGCTGCTCTTTTGGCCTCGGCCTCTAAGGTGAGCTGCCTCACCCGCTCCAGTTCCCGCTCTGCGGCTTCCTTCTCCCTCACGATGGTCTCGAGTTCCCTGCGGTACTGCTTGGCCTCGCTTTCAGCCCGAATCTTCTGCAAGGCTATGTCTGCTACATTTCTCTGCTGCTTTCTCAACTCATTTTCTGCAGCCTCCTTGACCTTTGGAAGTTCTTCCTCCACTCGGGACTTTTGCTTCTGCAGTTCTGCTACCATTTTTTCCAGTTCACCAATCTTTCCTGTGAGCTTGCTATTCTCCATCATTGTTGCCTTCTGACTCTGAAGCAGATCTGAGTATGCCCCATGTTCAGAAGTCTCCTTGCACCTTTTCATCTACAAGACACGTTTTGAAAGTGTCACAGCCATTCTACTCAAATTTACTTCATGACACGTGGAGCAACATGCCTAAAAGTTCTTATGAAACCAAGAGAACCCAAACATGGCACAAGCAGCACCACCGCCACCACAGCACCACCTTCTTCACAGAGGAAGCATCAGAGATAAGCAGGAGCAGACAGAAAACCCTCCAGGATGGGTGTCCTGGAGAATCATTTTTTGTCCCTCAGGAATAACTTAATTTTTAAAATTAGCTAGCTCAGGGATTTATACTAAGAAAGGACCTTACAAAACATCTAGCATGACCCTAATGTTTTTTTAAAAAATGAAGGGGAAACAGGAGGTTAAATAATTTTGCAAACTCACACAATAGCTAAGTGACAAAGTGGGAACTAAAACTCTCACAATGGTGCTCTTTTAATTCTTGCCCACAACTTTGTCCTAGGAGTCAGGAAAAACATACATCATATAGGAACCAAATAACATTAAAGAATTTAGTTTTCAATACCTAGCCCAGTGGGAACTTAAAACAATATTTATATTCCCATGTTTCATGGTTTTAAAAAAAGACACACATTTCTATAACAGAAAGCCAAATTCAGAAATAATACTTAACACGAGGAAGAAGGAAAGTTACATAAAAACTTGAAATCCCTTAAGTCAAACTCCTTATGTGATTATACTTGCCTGTGATGACAACTACAGAAACTGGAATTGCTAATGCAAAGGCAGCTCTTGTCCCTGATGACTTTAAAGATGTGCTTCATATACTCACAGATTTGGGTGGTTTTGTTAATGACAGCCTCATTTGAATCCAGCTTGACAAGTACCTTTAGGTACACAGTAATTTTAAAAAAAAATTATTAAACATCAATGCTTTTAAAAATACACTTAGAGGTTTAGCTCCAATTTATTAAATAAAATGTGAGAAAAACATTTTACTCTACTGATTAGAGAATTACTCTCAGCTGGGAGGAGTCCACTTCACATTGACATCAGAGCTAGGTGATCAGGATAGTTTATAATTACAGTTTAATTTTTCTTTATTAATATCATAATGCTATGAGTTTTGAATCAACAACTTGAAATCACTATAATTAGAAACAATTTAAACAGGAGTAGTGAAATTGCTTTAGATAGCAGATTTGTTTTCATTGAGATATTCAGGTGAATTTCAAGAATTTATATTATGAATGATGCATCTCATTTTGCTTTCTTGAATTTCCTGATCACCAATAAATTTCATAAGAATTTCAGTTATTTCCTTGCCCATCTAAATGTAGTTTTTTAGTAAGAATTCACATAGAAATAAATCTCATCACAACCTGCTATGCTCAACACTCTATTTTCTTTCTTCTGGTACTAGGATCAATTGTTAGTGACACTAAAGAATTAAGGTTTCAATATTTTCAAAATAACAGGTCTTTTCCATATCCTTAACAAACCTCCTTAAAAACTCAGCTATTGCTAAGAAATTCAAAGCTCATATTCTGTTTCCCTTTGGAAAAAGCTTGCTGAGCTCTTGATACCTTAATTAGACTCATCTTTGTTAATAAATCTCATGTTATCTCAGAACTCTGAATTTCTTGGCAAATGATGGAGAGAAAGAGTACTTGAATTTAATTTAGACCATATGCTGATTTGCTTTTTTGTAGATCCTGAACTTATTTGCATAAAAACAACATTTTCTCTACAGGTTTCCCCCACAGTGTGATTAATACCTAAGAGTTTGCTCTCTTTTTTCATCTAATTAGATGAAAAAAATCTCTTTATCATAGCTGATAGCCATTATAGTTACTCTACAACATTTCTCTAATGTGGCATTACCTCTGAAATTAACTGGCACCTACCTTTGATTTTATGCTTATTATGAAAAATTCTGCTCTCAGACCAACATTTCTCAAGATCCTCAAGACTGTTTCAGAAACACTAATCTTTTGAACCTAAAATTTGAGCTAAATATCTTTTTTGTGGGGAGGGGATTACTGGGAATTGAACTCAGGGGCACTCAACCACAGAGGCACATCCCCAGTCCTATTTTGTATTTTATTTAGAGACAGGGTATCACTGAGTTGCTTAACACCTCGCTTTTGCTGAAGCTGGCTTTGAACATGCCATCCTCCTGCCTCAGCCTCCCAAGCCACTGGGATTACAGGCATGCACCACCATACCGTTCCCAGCTTAAATATCTTTTATAGGACAATCTATTAATGTGATCCTCAAGTGGTAAGGGTTTTGTAAGTCTATTTTAAATTATAGTTCTTCCATGTCTTCTATAACTAGAGGGTTTTTGATCCTCAATTCACTATATAAATCTGATATTTCAGAGGATAGCAATGATGATTTGTATTTGTTTTAAACCTTATTAAAACATCTATGTTTTTATGCTTTCTTGTAGAAGTTTTATAGTTTTAGATTTTTCATTTGAATTTATTGTCCTTTCTGAGTTTATTTCTCCATGTGGCACATAGGACACTGAAGTTCATATTTTCTGTATATGGATATCCAATTTTTCTAGCACTGTTTATTGAAAAGACCATCCTTTCTTTCTAGGATTGCCTTTGTACCTTAACCAAAAATCTAAATTCAATGTGTGGTTGATTTCATTGAATTCATCTGTCTGTTTTTATGCATTACAACAATGTCTTGACTTTATAGCTTTGTAATAAGTCATGAAAGAAAGTAAACAAAACATCTCTGTTTCTATCAACTTCTGCTTAGATAAATTAAGAAAGGTGGCCCACATATGTATAATCAGATATACACTGAAAGAAAAGGACTTAAATTATTTTCTTTTACATTTACCTACAGAATATACAATCTAAAAGATATGCATACTATTTTAAATAGAGCAAAATTTCTCAAAAACTAAAAATTATGGATAGTCTTTCACACATAAGAGGTACATGCCAATTATTAAGATGGCCATAAATATTTTGTTTCTCCTTTCTAAGTATAAAGGAAGCTGGTTTAAAAAGTCTTGAAATTAGCTATGTTAATGTTGAGTTGCAGAAAATGATTAGCTCTGAACAGACTAAAATAGTTTACAAAAGTAGTCAAATTTTCAGAAACTAAGAGAGTAACATCTAATATATGTCTATTACTGTTTTGGTTCCTTCATTATATGAATAAGATTTGTAACTATAACCATATTCAGAATTTGAAAAACAAAGTAAGGTGGCTATGCCCCACCTTTTTACTCATTTTACTTATTTCAGGATTTACTATTTTTGTCTGTTCTCAGGTTAGGGATAGATGGCAAATCAAGATAAAAGAGCACAGAGTAATACCTTCAAGATTAGAAAATAAGCCTTTGATGATAATTTACTGTTAATAAATGTAGAATCAAAGTTATCGAAGTGCTCCAAATCAAAATGTTACCTAGTCTTTTCATCATGATATCTTTTTGGAAAAATTATAAACAAAGTCCCAAACTCCATGATTCTTTAAAATTTAGTATTGTTTTATACAAACACCAACTACTTCTAAGTTGATGTCTTTTTAATACATTTAAATTAAAATAAGTCCTGGAGGATATAAATTAATTTAAAATTCATGAACAAATGTGTTCATGTAGTATTTCTATAGACATAATAGCATAACTACATAACAGCAGTAACTACACCTTATTGAGAAAACTTTATCAGTGATAAAGTTGAAAATAAAACCATTTAAGATATTAACCATATCATGTTGGGTCTTGGAGGGGAATTCTGGGATGTTTGTTTGTGGTACTGGAGAGTTAACCCATGGCAAGCACTCTACCACTAGGCTACATCCCCAGGCCACCTTAAGTGAAAAATTTTAAATGCTTTTCTATTCAAGAAGAAAATCTTAAGAAAAAGCAAACAAAAATTCTAGGCCTTTGCTCATTTTCACTGTAAATTCACAGTTAATTTACTTGTACATTAGCTATCAGCCATGTAAACTCATAGAACCTCTTTTTGCTTTCCCAAACCATACTATAATTCCTGCTCATATCTAGTTCCTTGTTATTTAGCTTTTGGTAGGTAATGGTTACCTCCTCCTCTTCTAGCCTTTTCAATGAATCACCAGCAAATTTAATATATTGTGTCATGAGAGTGACCAGAGCAGTGTACCGCGTCCGTAAGTCCATGAACTGCAAGTAAAGAAAAAAATATTAAAAATGTAATCTCCAGTTGCCCTTAACAAGTTGAATAAACTGAGTAATAATTGTAAAATTAATTAGGCTTTGGTAGAATAAAACACACAACACCCCAATAACTAATGGTAACTAGGTAGCAATGAGTTACAGTTATGCACACCATGTGCATGCTAATTCTGAGTTTAATCATGAAGCACATTTATTTATCTTTGTAGTTAATCACTGATCCTGAATTGATCTTGATTTTAAAAGGGTTTTTAAAAACCCTTAATAAAATGTAGTTACGGGTGTAGATTTTCTGTTTGAGATAATAAAAAATGTTCTGGAAATGAGTAGTGAAGATGGTTGCACAGCACTGTGATATATTAAAATGCCATTAAATTGTACATTTTTAAACAAAATGGTAAATTTTATATCACGTTTTAACATAACCAAAATAAATAAAATTGTTTAAAAACATTGTTTCACTCTTTTATGCCCTTTCCCCTCACACTTTTATTACCTCTTGAATAATGAGATCTGCTGAGCTCTGCATTCTTCGGCGTTTCACTGGAGATTTTTGTTGTGAATCTACCATGGCCCGGTAGGTCATAGTTTGTAGCTCATAGTCCTGTACAAAAGAGTCAATGATAAAATTAATTAAGGCAAGTCCTAGAGCTTCATCCTATTGTGATTAAACACAGAAAATAGAAATCTAGTTTTTACCGTATGAACTTTAAATAAAGCATTACAAAATTACATTTTTTAGGAATCTATCAGATCCTGAAGATGCTTCCAAGGTGTGGATAAAAGCAAAAACATGCAATATGGTCAGGAAAGTTCTCAATCTTTTTGTAACTTCATGAAAACATTTATGTGGTGGCACATGCCTATAATCCCAGGGGCTTGGGAGGCTGAGACAGGAGGATCACAAGTTCAGGGCCAGCCTTACCAACTTAGTTAAAGCTCTAAGCAACTTAGTGAGGTCCTAAACAATTTAGGTAGAACCTGACTCAAAATAAAAAATAAAAAGGGCTGGGGACACAGCTCAGTGGTTAAGTGCCCCGTGGGCTCAATAGCACAAAATAAATAAATACACACACACACACACACACATACACACACACACACGCACACTACAATATTCTAATTATAAACAATCTAACCTTCCTCTAGCTAGACAATGGAACTATGGATCTAGAAAGTTGAGAAACTGTCAGTGATAACCAGAAAAGCATGAGAAATGTCTGCTAAGTTAAAAAGTCAAAGCTTAGCCAGTACAGTGGCACACGCCTGTAATCCAGCAACGAGGGAGGCTGAGGCAGGAGGATCACAAGTTCAAGGCCAGCCTCGACAACTGAGTGAGATAGTATTTTAAAAAGAAAATTGAAAAAAGACTAGGGATGTAGCTCTGTGGTAAAGTGCCCCTGAGTTCAATCCCAAGTTCAAAAACAATAAAACAAGAAACAAACAAACAAAAAAGTCAGAAACTCCCTTGATGTTAGAGAAAAAAAAAAAAAAAAGATAAAAAGGAGGAAAAAGTGATAAGAAACAAATTTCAGAGCTATACATTTATTCTGATATGTATGTTCATGAGGATGGGTATGTGGGTGTGTCAGCGTGTGTGTATACATGCTCAGGCACACATGAGAGAGAGAGACACACACATAATGAACAAATCAGGGACTGTCATCAGACTCCAATTTCACCAAGAATTGCTAGACAAAAGTTTAAAAAGGCTGGGCTTGGTAATGCACATCTGTAATGCCAAAGGCTCGGGAGGCTAAGACAGGAGGATCACAAGTTCAAAGCCAGCCTCAGCAAAGATGAGGAGCTAAGTAACTCCATGAGACCCTGTATCTAAAATACACAACAGGGCTGAAGATGTGGCTCAGTGGTCAAGTGCCTCTGAGTTGAATCCCCAGTATCCCCTTGCCCCCCAAAAGAATAAAAAAGTTGGAGTATTCTCTCTTTACTTTTTAACAAACAGACTGAAATGACTAGCACAGCTTTTAAAGTACATCACAGCCTTATATACTGAACATTAAATTTGACTACAGTAACTAAATCTTACCTTTACTATAGCTGAGTACTGTTCTGCATATTTTTGACACTCATCCATTTTGCTTTGTTTCATTTCTATTTCAGACACCAGCATCTAGAAACACACACAGTTTAGAAGAAACAGAATGAGGAACTCTATGCTACTCTATTTCTTAAGATGCTTGAGAACTAAGAAATATGCACATACAACTCCTAAGCCCTTTGCACTTAATATGCAAATTACAGGAAAATTACAAATTTAATATGCAGTTTGCCTTATGGGTAAATTACAAACTTCTACATTAAGACTTTTAAGTGACCCATACCCTCATGAGGGTTCAAAAGCAAAAATTACTCAACCCCATAGGAATTCTGCAAAAGCAGTCTGGATGCTCTTGGCTACCAACTTTTCCTGATGAAAACAGAGTTAGAAATTACTAACCCCTAAAGTTGGAACAAAACTCTCCAATCACTCAACATTCTGTGTGACTGTATAATTTTCTACTACTTGGCATTTTTATTTATTTGAGAACCAATGAAACTATTCTGGCCAGAAAAGTGTCAAAGAGATTTCCATGCCTATGATAAAATGATCTTTAGGAATTTGAAAACTTCCAGATTACTGGCAAGAAATAAAAATAAGTGATATACACAGGTTTGGATTGTAGGATTTCAGTATTATGTACTCCCCACTTTTCTCAAGATAGCTGCTTTTAAGACAGGAAAGGAAGATAAGGGACATGACTGACCAAATGCAGACACAACCTTGGGACAAGAAACTTTTTTACAGACCTTCTGTTGATTCAACTGTGTGGCTAGGGTTTTGCTGTTTTCAGGTTGATTTTCCTGAATCTTTCTCTGAGTAGTTTCCACCTGCTGGATCCAATCATCTAAAGGATGATAGGTGTCTCTATAGTATTTTAGTGATTTCCCGATGCCCTCCAAGTCCCGTAACCTATGAGAACAGAAAGAGAATAGACAGTTTCCAACAGCATCCATAAGAAGGGTGGAAGGTGTAGGAAAGGGAGAGAGAAAAGCACTGTCCTATTCACCAAGCACAATAAAGGGTTATCTGTAAATCATTCAAGGCTGCAGCACCCCAAGGTGCACCTCCAAGGGCCCTCCACACTGGTCTTGAGTGTAACTACTTTGGCTCCTGGAGTAGTGCAATTTAGTGGCACTGGTTATTCTACCTACGAATGAGCCCAAAAGATGAAAGCCAAAAACCAGGAAAATGGGGACTTCACAATAATTACTATCAGAAAGTCTTGAACAACCAAGGTTTGCTTCAAATGGCAGCTCACTTTAAGGAATGGCTCAACATGGACTCAACATATTTTCCAGGAGCTATGCTCAAAAACCTGTTGCTGTAATTCTAAAACCAGCACATTTAACCTGTCTATCATGTATTTTACAGAAAAAAAGACACTATATGTGTGAACATTATTTCACTTCTCAATCTCATAAAAGCATCTAATTTACACTAACATAACACAAAGATGAATGAGAAAGGACACTAATCCATGTCTTTAAAGATGAGCCCTAAAACTATCCCATTTCCTTTCATGTTTTTAAATTGTCACTGAGTGATTTAAACTTTCTCATATCTTCAATTAAAATAAACATCAGGCCATTTCAATTTATTTACAATTCTTAGGTCCAATGTATGTTGCTACATAGAGCCTTAACAAATAATATGTGATTCATGCTCTTGGTCATGTGTGAATATCATATGTTAGTAATAATTACAGAACTACACTGCTTTCTTTTTCTTCAAAAAAAGCAATAGATTAATTCCACAAATGTCAGAAAACATCAATATTTTTAATTATACAGGTTTGAAAAATGCTTATTTTGAAGTTAAATGTCTTATTATAGTGTACTACACATGAAAGAAATATAATTAGGTAGAGCTCTTGCAGTTAGCACAGTTAACTATGGAATTTTTTTTAAAGCTTAAGTTCAAACTTTATCCAATATCCATAGATAGACATCAAATCTGCACTTACACTGAACTTATTATAATAACATATACCTGTTGTCAATCTGCACATGAACATTTTGCCACCTTTCAACTAACTGATCTGCTTTTTCCTTGTGCCAGTCAAAATCAAGGTCCCTTTCCTTATATGTCTTAAACATTTCGTCACTGATGGCCTTTGCCTTCTGCAACTCATCCTCCAGGGCATGGAAAACCTCTCTCTTTTCATCAACTTCAGACCGCCATTGCTGAAATACATTAATTGAAGAGAATTATAAAATTTATCACAGTGAGTTATAGGGTAAGCATTAGTTATGCAATGTTATAATTTATTTATAAATGACTGACAAAATCAGATGAAACAAAGATTATATTTCACATGAAAAATATATTAGGCTTAACCTTATTAAATAGCCAATATCTGGCTATGCTTTGATGTGTTTTGTTGTTTCTTGTTTTTTGGTACTAAAGATTGAACCCTAAGGCACTTTACCACTGGGCTATATCCCCAGCCTTTGTTATTTTTTGTTAGGGTCTTGCCAAGTTGCCAAGGCTGGCACTGAATTTTCAATCCCCTTGCCTCAATCTTCCTAGTAGCTAGTTTAACAGGTCTGTGCAATTATATCAGAGATTGTGCTTTGATTCTTAAAAAATGACAGTTATAGAGTTCAGGATTTGTATATCAATAAGTAAAATATATTCCTTAAGCTTGTCACCTACAAACATAAAACAACTTTTTCATTTTTTTAAATGCTACTAATCCCATTATTTAAAAATGAATACATGCATCAAAATTCACAACGTTTTGCAACTTTTTTTCTAAGTGCTTTATGTACAGAATAGAGATTAGTATAATCACCAAGCTTTTTCCTTTCTTTAATTCTTCTGTCTCTTTTAGTAAGTCAATCTATTACCAATAATTTCATTTTTAGGTTCAACTTCTCTGGTGGTCAACATGAATTGACTATGAAAACCTACTGTCAAAAAAGTTCAAGCTTCAAATAAGAATGTTGCTCATATTATGATTGAACATATTATTTACAGTAAATTATAGAATTACAGAGATATGAAATAGAATGAATACATGAAAAATATATTCCAACCAAGATCTGAACTCAGTGCTAAAGAAATACTCATGATCTTGAAAAATAGCCAAAAGTGAGAATCTTACCTTTAAAGTACTTATTAGATTCTCAATATTATTCTTGTCAGCTATAACTGCTTCTTCTTCACACAGTTTGGTTTCATAAAGTTTTACAAGGGCTTCTGCAGCTTGAGTGTTTTTTAATACCAAATTTACTGTTTTCAACCTTTAAAGGGTAATTAAATAATACCTTTTATTGTTGCATGTTTATTTTTGCATAATTCAGTCCTAAAGTACCATATGACATGTGACATAGTATATTTTTCACATGAGAACACTGACAATTTACTATAAAATTGGCATTCAGCTGACTCTCTTCTGAATAGACAGCACGTACTCCAACCCATGCTCTGCCCCACAGGTGGTATTTATAAAGAGTTTCCAACATAAGACAATTTCTAACCTTGTTTAGCCAAGTATGAGACAGAAACCCTGCAGGTTAGAACAGCTGCACTACCAGTACCAGAATGTGGATAGATAATGCATTATGCACTAATCTGTAAATCGTATATATATCCCCTTTCAGCATGGAGAAGTGTTATAAATCCATAGATAAATTTAATATATTTCTTAAGACAAAATTAAATTGAATATTTATGTTCATAAGTTTTTAAATTAACAGCATATAAAAGTGACAACATTAAGAGGCAAATTGCATTTTAGTACGGTAGTTACATACTTCTCAATGTATGTGGAAGACATAGAATAGACTTGGTTCATGCTCTGAACAACCACACTGAGCTCAGATCTTAAGGTAGGAACGGATGAAGAGGCTGCTGCTTGACTGAAAAACTCTTCACATTTATTTGTGATTGTTCCTAAATCATCTTTAAGTCGTTCCAGCTCTTTCTTTAGTTTCTATAACACAGAAAACAAACATAGGTATTAGGGGATCACTCCAGATGGGGTATTTTTCTTAAAATAGTTTAAAAAAACATTTTACATTATGGTCAGTGACTTTAAAATCTACATGTTCTATATTTTTCTTTATCAAAGAATCAAAGACTTGGAATTCCAGTTTTATAATCAATGCTGCCCATCTCCTTAGACCCAAACATCTAACTTATCACCCAGGTATACAGCAGGAGTACAATGACTCATTTGAGAAACCCCTCAAGATGAGTGAAAGGGCACAAGCTTCCATGTTTACCTAAGTCAGAGGTAAAATTACAGAATCCCAGTTTACAATCAGCAATAAACACACAATCAGACCTTACAAAGTGACCAGTGTGCAAAGTTGAACATGTACGATTACTGAAAGAGTCGTTGATGTTATTTCTTTGCCCCAACATATTTGTAACTCTTACCTCCTGCTCTGTGATTCTCAACACACTTTCATGCAAATCATCTCTTTCCAGGGGAGTTCGGATCTGTCTGATTAGTCGATCTTCACAGTTCTCTAACCTAAGTCTAATGTTTCGAACTTCAGAGATGTAGAGATTATAAACTGATTCCTCTTGCTCCTCTGAAAAAATAAATATGCTTAAAAAAACCTTGGTTTTTTTCCTACCTTTGAATGATCTTGTTCATGTTTTAATACAGCAATTTTCCTATTATGGAGTAACAATGTAGTCAAACTTATAGCTCCTATTATCATCACAAACTGACTTTAAAACTTAAAGTATAAACCTTAAAAATAGGAATTTTAAAATTTAAGAAGTTAATAAAATGTCCCTAGTGCCATCTGAAGCACCAATTTCTGATTCATGATGTCCAAAGAATACTATATTGTCCTTTTCATGTTTATTTATAAATATAATGTGAATTATGTAAGTTATTTGTAAACATAAAGTGAATTATGTAAGCTGCAGATTTTAAAAATTAAATAAAATCCTTAAAAGTAAAAAGCAAATGAAGAATGTGTTAATGTTTCAGATTTTAAAAACTGGAAAATTACTAATAAAACCATTTTTCATCTAAGAAACATCAAAAGAGTTATGAATAAAAAATTATATTTAGGGCTGGAGTTGTGGCTCAGTGGTAGACCACTTGCCTAGCACAAGTGAGGCCCTGGGTTCGATTCTCAGCACAGCATATAAATAAATGAATAAAATACAGATCAATCAACATCTAAAAAATATTTTTTTAAATTATATTTAATAAAAGTTAGCTAAACATTTTGCTTTTAATCCCTGTATATAATTCTACATGAGAAAATAACTGAGTCTTTCCTGTACCTGAAGGGTCACTATCCTGAACATGACCTTTTGAAACAGTGAAGATGCTGAAAAGTAGATGCAGTAAGAATTCACCTTTTTCATAATATTTGGCTGGCATCTTTTTGTTAACTCATCACTTAGAAATAAATAAATCTCTCCTTGCATCTTCCTACATCAAACTTTTGTTTTTGGTAATGTAAATGATTGAACCTGGAGCCTTGTTCATGCTAGGCAAGTGCTCTACCATTGAGCTACAACTCCAGCCCCTCACACATTTTTGTTTTAGTGTTCCAACAATTGTATCTATATATCACAAACTGAGTGATGTAATACAAACAAGATTAGGATTCCCATTGAGAACACTAAACTCCTGGATTAAACAAACATCTGTGGGGGCAGGGGGAGACAGAAATTCCTATGCTTTACCTCTTTCTGCAGATTTAAGAAGTTCTTGATAATACTGCTTGCATACATTAACCTCCTTTTCCAGTTGTGTTATATCAGAGCCTGAAAATACTTGGGATTCCTGGCTGTCTTCCAGAAAATCTTCAAAACGAGACTGGAGATTACTCAGAACTTGCTGATGTTCACCAGGCAACATTGTCTTGATCTATAGAAGATCAAAGACCCATGTAATTAAATGATTATAGTAGCAAGAGTTAAATCTGAATGAGACAAATCTCAAGCTGATGTCAGTATAGTTCAACTTACATTAATAGTTTATAAGCAGAAAAACCATTTGAAAATTAATATCCTCTTAACAATTTCAGGTTAAAAAACAAGTCAATAAAGTTCAATAAACAAAGATAAAACTATACCTATTTCTGCATGTCCAAACACTACATCCTATCCCGACATCTCTCAGCACTGGATGAAATCTGTTATCTCCAGAATTCCCTCATTATTAGAAAATGCCTGTACATGGCAGGCATCTAACAAATATTCACTGAATGCTTGAATATCAGCAAGGGTCTGCCAGGCTCCATTCTATTCTGGAGCAAATACAAACTCTACCCCACGCATGACAAGGCATCCCATATTTCTGGACATATGGGGTTGCTGTGTACATTCACACTTACTGAAGCCACATTGCTAGCTCGAATTCTCTCAATTTCATTGATGAGATAATGCCAGGATACTACACTCTTCATGTTAATGTGAGACTCATGCCAAAGCGTCAGGACATTTTGATACTGTTGCTCGATTCTGAAATATGAAGAAAATACAAATTAAGTCTTTCCACACCTTCTGGAAGCATGCTACAATTTTTCCTTTTGTTTGTGAAAATAACTAGTTGTGGAGTCTTCAGATTCTGTGGAGACTTGACAAAATATTGATTCTTTTTTTTTTTAAGTATTTATTTGCTTTAGTTGTACAAAATGCAATGCATTTATGTTTACGTGGTGCTGAGGATCGAACCCGGGCCGCGCACATGCTAGGCAAGTGCTCTACCACTGAGCCACAACCCCAGCCCTGATTGTTTCTTTAAACTTCAACACCCAAAACAAGTTCTATGTTTTCAGCTAATAAATACAAACCTGTTTGCAAAGTCAACTGCTTCTTTGTTTGGTGGAGGAACAGTGAAGCACACAGATGGGACCATGGCCTCGTTCCCTGTAGGACTAATGACCTTCCATTTAGCACGATGAGAGTTATTTGCCAAAACGCATTCGTCATCTTTGTATATGGTTATCTGGTGTTTAATGAAGAACAGAATAACTAAATCAGGTCATTATTAGCTAATCTTTTTCCATACTCAATCCTGAGATTTGTTCTGTTTTATGAGATGGAAAAACATCATCACTATTAAGCAATATGATCTTGTTTTATAATACATGAATAGTAACAGAAACTGGTCTCTTCCTAGGAGGTACAAGTACCTCAATTTGTCGGTAGTCACAGATAGCTTTGATTGGAATTGAAGTTTTGAGTTGACAGTCAGGATTCCTTGGCTTCAGCTGAATGATTGTTTTTGCTCTCCCCATCAGGCTTGCTACTGAGCTCTTGTACTGCAGAAGTTCTTCTTTCTCTTCCTACATCATAAATACAATGGATTTTAAGACACTTGTACTCTCCATTCCTTCAGAGATTTACACAAATAAAACTTCATCTGAAAAATATTCCCTGGCCACGTGGTCTCAACTCCCAGTTTCTCCTCACCCCCTCCTGCATTCTTCTTCCCTTATTTTGTTGTTCAGATTTTGGTTTTTATTTTTTTCCTCTTTACCATTTACCACTGCCTAACACACTACCTACATTTTACTTAACATGTTAGCACCACAAAGGTAGAGATTCTTATCTGCTTTGTGCATTGTTTGTCCTGAAGCTAAAATAGTACCTGGGATATAGAAAGCTCCTAACAAGCATTCGTGCAATAAACAACTAACTACACTCACACAGAGTACTGTTAAAGCATATTAAAACATCAAGGCTATCATATAAAAAACACTTCTGTTGTATGTGTTACCAAAAAATTCTAAATGTTTAAATGCTTAATTGAATGAGGTAAGAACATTTGAGTACCAATAAAATTAAGTTCTGCACATATAAACTGTAATAAATTAATTAACAATAAATTAATTAATAATAAATTAATAAATAAAACACTAATCCAGTCACTATTCTACATTGTGGATGGAATGCATGGGTTTTTGTATTAGTACCATTGATTCCTGAACAAGGTCTTCTAGCTTGTGAATGCTGCTTGATCTATCACAGCTATACTTCCGCTGAATGGCGTCTTTTAGATTCCTTAAGTAATCAGTAGCTTCTTTGGCATCATTGAAAAACTAAAGAAAGACAAAATTTGTCAGTCAGAGCATGTTAAATGCCAGTAAAGCACAGAATCGTCAAGTTTGGATACCCAGGCCCTATGTGTATCTCTTATTAAATAAGAACAGAATAAAAGCACAAGATAACTTGATAGCTACATCCTTCCTTGGGTTAAACAACACTTGAACTTTTGAGACAGGGTCTCGCTAAGATGCTGAGTCTGGCCTCTAATTTGCAATACTCCTGCCTTAGCCTTCTGAGTCACTGGGATTACAGGCGTGTGCCACCACACTCTGCTTAAAAGTAGTTTTTAAAGAATTTCTCTTTTTAAACAGAATGCTACAATCTCTCTTACAGGAGATGAAATTAACCCTTATATCCTACAAAGAAACCATTTCAGTTTATTCATTCTTCGCATTACATACATGCTTATGTATGTAATAACTTATGAAGAAGATTCTGCAAGTCAGCCCAAAACACTATGCTATCTACTGGAGTCCTGGTTCTATTCACATACCTCGAAATATGCAGTGTTCTCCTTTATGTGCTGCTCCACACACTGGCAGAGTTGCAAGATCCAGCTCCACTGAGTCTGCATGGCGGCTCTGTAGGCCTTCAAGACAAAACACAGCCATTAAAACCAGATGGAGAATAAGGTACCTTCTGTGCTGGGGAGGCAGTCCAGGGTTAGAGTGATTCTTCAGTATGGACGAGGCCAGGGTTCAATTTCCCACACTGCAACAACAGCAACAACAAAACAGGCACGTCTACATTGATGCTTTCTAATGACAAAATATTCTACTATCTAAATAGATGATAAATTGCTTCAACAGTATGAGACTTGAAAATCAGGGTAGTGAAATGTTCCTCTTATCTAAGAGTTCTCACTTGTATAATCCTAAAGTTTACCCATTCAGTTTTTAAATTAATGCAGCTGATTTCTCTCAAATTTTAAACTCCTTGAATTTTTTTTCCTTAAAAGACAAGGGAAAAGTTAACTCTGGCTATTTTTACATGAAAAATATTTAACATTTGAAATAAATGCAAGATACCACTCCTATTTACAAAACTATCCCTTTTGTTTACTCCTTTGTCACTTCCCCTTACACCTGCTTGGTAAAATCCTCAAATATGCTTTCCTCCATGACGAATTCATCTTCCCTTTCTCTGAGTTTTTACATTACTGAATCATGAAATATACCTTCTAACAGAAATAGATGGTTCTGTAAATTTTCCTCATTGTTTTTGCTGAGGAAAGGATTGGAAAGGATGGAAAAGGGAGCACACTCTTTCTTGTGCAATTTGGAGTTATAATAATTATAATACTAAGAATTTTAAATCTGAAGGTCTGTGTACTCAAACTTTTATTCATACAAAGTGTATCTTTCAAGAGGGCAAAAGATGTTTTAAAAAAAAAAAAAAAAATCCAGGGCTGGGATTGTGGCTCAGTGGTGGAGCGCTTGCCTAGCATGTGGGCGGCCCGGGTTCGATCCTCAGCACCACGTAAAAGTAAACGCATTGTGTACAACTAAAGCAAATAAATAAATATTAAAAAAAAAAAAAAAATCCAGCACCCTTTTTATGTTTGAGGTGCAATTCCCTGGCTTCCAGGAGAGGGAGCTCTGGATGCTTGCATAACTATTTTAAGCCTGTCATTTTTTTTCCTCCATCAGGAACATTCATTCCTTCAGATCAATGTATAGGCAGGCTTTCTGGATGAAATGGACAGTGCAACATCGGAAATCTGGCACTATATTATGATATTATCTGTTCTCTCAAATCAATCTTTTGTTTGTTTTTGTTTTCTGGTACTAGGGATTAAATGCAGGGCTTTATGCATGCATGCTAAGTATATGCTCTACCTCTGAATTATACCCCAACCTCTCAAATTAAGCTACTTTGAGTAAACTGGCATATCACTGTGTGTTATCACATCTCTAGGGGTTTTTGATACAAAATATGAAGTAGTGTTAATAATTAACCAAGTATTATTCATCTACCCATAATCTACAATGGACAGGCCAATGGGGTCATAAGGATGACTAAGACTTCATTTTACTCCTTAAGAAAAATTTTAGTTAGATTATCATTTCTATGTAAAAGTAATCAGATTCACAGTCACACTTTTCATTCCCATCAAAATCCTATTTTCCAACAGCTTTCACCTGTCTACCTAAGGAATACTGCATTTTTAGATTATTATTGTACAAAAGTATAACCAGACCCCTCATTATGCTAATTCCTTTCCCTACTCTTACATGTCTTTAATTCATTCATGGCAGTTCATGTGGATACAAAAATCTTAATTTATGTGAAAGAAAGTCAAACATAACATTCCTAACTTCAAAACGAAGCCTAGAATTTTACTAATATTTTATGTACTGATGACTTCAGTGAACAAAAGGCAATAAGATCCCTTCCCTCAACTGTGAGTGTGAGGCACGCCAGCTTTTATGCAGAGCACTTTTTCCCTCTGGCAATGTGTCACATCTGTCTGTCCCTGGTGATGTTCCCTGCCCTCTTACATAACCCCCATTCACATTCACAAAGTCACTGAGTCTGTCTAGTGCAGCTCAGGCCTAAAAGTTGAAAACCGCACAAGCAACCTGCAAATCCCACATCACCTCTCCACTACTGCATCTGAAATGTTCACTCCACACTACGAGGAGGATGCTACCCCAATACCCTTCACCAAACCTGATTGTAACATGATATTTCTTGAGAATATATTATATAATGAGAACTGTACTCAGAGGTAAGAAGAAATTATTTCTTCTCATTCTTAACACACCTCTATTGAGGCAACATAGCCTACTTTTGATAAGGATCACTTGTGCAAAGTCACAGAGTTGGAAAAAAACACAATGCCAAAGTTAAGACAAGGTCATTCATATTTACAGAAATAAATCACCATGGCCACAGGAGTTGACAAAGGTACCTAAATGATAGGTGACACACTTAGGGCAAGAAAACTGAAGGCAAATGTCAGGACAATTGTCAGAAACATTATTTTTCAGCCAGGTAGTAGTAATTTGGGTAGTGTGTATCTTTCAGCAATGGGAGCATCTGAAGGGTAACACTCCTATATCAATATTCAATCCACACCATTATACCTTTTGACTCACCTCAATAGTTAACCGGGCTGGGTGATTTTCCAGAAGGAGCTGCTCTGCTACCTCCTGAACTGATTTAATATTTTCTTCCTTTTGATCAAGTTCTCTCATTAATTCCTAATTTAAGAAAGAATTAAGAAGTGTGTTAGAAAAAAAAAGATCTAAACCTGAAATTCAACTTTAGCACACAAGGACAAAGGTTGCACTTACAGCGTGATAATCTTTCTTCCGAGCTATGTTGGTATTTCTCTCACTCCAATCATAAGCAACTTCCTCCTCCTCTTTTTCATTTAACCAAATAAGTTCTTTAGTTGCTCGAGTTACAAAATTATGGAGGGTATCAAGGTGCCGTTCTTGATTCCTGGACGTGTTCTTTACAAGAAAAATCATTACAAGAATCATATCTTTGCCAAACAGAGATAAGGAAAACAGAAGTTATAAAAAGAAAAAAGAAAGAAAGAAACTTACCAAGAGTTTTGCATACTGACTCTCTAATCTGTGCAACTTTTCTGCATAGGTTAGCTTCAGAGGTGCTGTCATTTGAATCTATGAGATTAAAAAGATAATCAAGATTAGGGATCTTAAGGAATTCTGACTCTCACTTGATGTATCTATTACTGAATTACAGGATCTTTATGTAAAGAACAAAACAACAGTAAACTACAATGAAATATATATAAATTTTAAATACACATACCTCACTGATTTTAGCTTCTTTAAGGCTAGATTCAAATTCTTCAATAGCTCGGTGAACATTCTTATGATTTTCTAAATGGCTTTCAACACTTGGCAAATCTGAGCCCCCCATTCGGTGCGGTCCAGCTGCACCTTTTATAGTAAAATACTAGGTTAAAGAAACAACTAGGGCTGGGGAAATAGCTCAGTTGGTAGAGTGCTTGCCTCACATGCTGGATTCAATCCCCAGGAAGACATACACACACACACACACACACACACACACACACACACACACACACACACAAATCAACTTGACAGCAGTAAAGACTAAAAAACAGGTAGAAATCCTTTCTTACCTGCATCTCATCAACCCAATTCAAAAGATCCTGAACAAATTTCATGTTGATTTCCTCTTCTGTTAAATTCTGATCCAGCAAAGAAGACTTTACAAGGGGTTTTCGGATCTGCATCAATTTCAGAGTCTGCAAAGAATTTGGCTCTACTCCTGAAGTGAAATTTGGAACTAACCCTGATGGGAAACCAGGTGTAAAAGCTGGAGTGACAGATGGAGTCAGACGGGATGTCATCCCCGATGACAGTCCAGAAGTCACACTAGAAGAGGTCAGGGATGGGGTTAAACTCTGGGTCAGTCCTGAGTTCAGACAGGGGTTTAAGGTCTGTGCAAATCCTGAGTTTAAACTCTGAGTGATTCCTGATATCATGAGCTTGGTCTGTTCCGTTGTCAGCATGCGTCCTTTGCTGTACACCGAGGAACACTCATTCCTTAAGGCCAAAATTTCATCACGCAGTTTTGCAATCCTGAAAAGAAACGAAAATCAAAAGGAATAAGGCATAATATAAAAGGCAGTTATTGTAAAGAGTGAATCCTAATGTAAGCTACAGACCCTGGTTAATAATATGTACCAATACTGCTTATTAATTCTAACATACCACTAATGCAAGATGTTAATGATAGAGGAAGAGGCATGGGGTATTTAAGAGCTTACTTTAAATTCAATTTTTCTGTAAACCTAAACTGCTCATATAAATAAAACCTACTTAAAAACCGTCATTGTAACATTGTAATTGTATTGGTAAAATTTTGGATCATTATCTTTTTGTTGAATGTTGTGCTTTGAGCACTTTTCTTATTATTAGTCTTTATAAATATCACTTACAAGGAACATAATTCCTACACTACAATGTGATCATTCTCCTGTTATTTGACATTCAGAAAAATTCCAAACTTTTGTTACAAAATATTTCCGGCATTCACATAAAGCTATTTTTATTTTTATTTACTATCCAAATTTTGAATTACCATAAAATCTTAAAAATAAAACTGCTGGAGTCAAACATGATTTAAATTTTGCTTTCATCTATCTATATCTATCTATCTATCTACCTATCTATCTATCTATCTATATACACACACATACACACAAAACACAGAGAGAGAGAGAGAGAGAGAGAGAGAGAGAGAGAGAGAGAGAGACTGCTGCAGCCTGAAAGGTTTCACTCCTATACCCAAACCCACTTCTCAGAAATAAATATATTTTTCCAACATTTTGTTATTAACATTTTCCTATAGAATAAACACAAATCTGAATTTAAAATAAACTTTTCTTATTCTTCCGTTTTCAAATGTCACATACAAGATAAATAGATAGATAGAGTAGTGCTAGGGATCAAACCCAGGGTCTCATACTCTAACATTGAGCTACATTCTCCATCCCCAAATATGAATATTTTTGATGCATGTAATTAACATACATGCATTTAAAATATTAATTTTAATGAGTACATTAGTTACTTTGGCAGTAAATATATATATATCACATGATGTTTTTTCTACAACTGATCATTGAAGAACAAATACCTACATAATATGCCAATGCCAAAATATACCAGAAATAATGAGATACTCTTTTCAACTGAAAAGAGCAAAGAAATATATTTCATAAGATCGTCATACTCTACATTCCTACTGCAAGCACCCAAGAACAGCTATTCAGAAGGACAAAACGGGAATAAGCGTTACTCTCACCTCTGTACCAACTGATCTGCCTGGTAGTATTTTCCATCAGTAAGAATCTGTATATCAATTACATGTTGGCGTAAAAAGTTCTCACATTCAACTATGTACCCAGCAATTTCTGCTTCATTTTGAAACTGTACCCCTGATTCCAACCTTTTAGAATCCTGCATTGAAAAGAAGTCAATATTAATTCTGTGAAACAAGTGTTAAAACTATCCTTAAATTTAAAACTCCAAATACTGTAACAGAAGCCTGCTTGGGCTTTCTTTGTTTGGAGGACATAATACCAAGAAATCAATGAAATGTTATGTAAAAAGTTAAGTTCATCCAAACATACACTGACCCTTAACAGCAACCCAATTGCTCCTAAAATTAACTTACAGACTTGAGAGCATTTCGGGCAAGTATCAGTTTGTCTTCACAGATGACACTGTCCCTCTGAACTCGGCTGGCAATCTGCTGCAGCATTTCCAACCTAAAACAAGGGACAAAGGAAAATATAGCCTTTTCCTGTGAAGTCAAACAGCTCACCATCCCTGGAAAATGTTAACCAGCAGAGAGTAAAACTCAATCCCACACCAACGATTCAATACCTGTGTCCATCAAAGGATTCATTGCCGAAGCTAATGCAGGAGTTGATCAGTGTTGGACCACAATGAACAGAGAGAAGATTTTCATTTGAATCAAGACTGGTTCGAGTGCTGGTAGTGTTACTAAACACAGAATCACTGCTACGGTAGCTGTAACTACTACTGTGCATTTTTAGTCCTTAAGTGATGTTCTTTGACCATTAAAAGTAGACTAAAAATTAGAAGGTCTGGAAAAAGCTCTACTTCTACAGATGAAAAGTGGCAGCTGAATTTAACAGCTTGACCAGCTCCCTTAAATATGCTTCGACATGCATATGCAACATGCAGCAAATAATATGCTGATAACTATTCAAAAGAATCTCGCCTAAAGCCACTGGTTTGCTCGCTGAGGTCTGTCTTTTGTAGCCTGCATTAAAAATCTACAAGTACAGACAAGGCAGGCTGATTGGGGCGTCACTGGAAAAGATATGCCAAATACTTTCACTATGAATCATCCAATTGCAACCACCTAAAAAACAACTCAGATGCCTCACAAAAGCCCAGGTACAGCTAGTGAAGTTTAGTTTGTCAATACCAGTCCCTAGTTAAAAGAACAAATATTCAATCATAGCCTGTCTCCTGCAAAGGGCTACTGTGTTCTGAATTACAGAAGGCAAAAAGCTGGAAATTATCAAGTACTCATAGTCATTCAAATCTTATGAGAAACAAAGTACATTTCCATTTTAACCACCATATCAATTACTCATAAGACTAAATTTACTGGAAAATTATCCATTTACCTTTATATGTCACGCTCTCAGCAAAGTCACATCTCAGCTACTACAGTTATATGTTTTAAAGCCAAGGTGCTAAGCAGACTATCGATGTAATGCTTGCAAATATAATTGGTCTGTGCTTGCTTTTCCTTTCTATAGGCTGTTACATAGCACAAGAACACTAGCTCTTTCCTACATGTCTTTTACACACTCCATGCCACATAGCTATTATTTGCAATTCATAGTCAATGCCAAAAGACTTGTTGTGTCAAGAAAAATGAAGACATCTATCCAACCAAGCTTCTGAATATTTTCCTACCTCCAACACTACAAAGCCAAACTGTTGCATCTCTACTCTAAAGGTGGGTAGTTTTCAGAGGGCAAGAAATGGGAAATTTGAGAATGCTATATCGAATATTGTGAGTAAACAGAATATTTCATGAACAGTAGTACCTAACATTTATTAGGCAATTATTATGTGCCAGGAAATTAATCATTTTACATATGTGACCTTATCCTATATTCCTAAACCAATAAATGTGGTTGGTACTCTTCTATCCTGTTCACAAATGAGAAGACTAAGGCTCAAAGAGTTAAAGAACTTGTCTAAGATCACACAACTTGCAAGCTGAGTTAACAAATCTAATCCAGGATTCACTGGCTCCTGGGCCCTGAAATCTCAACTGTATTCTTTCATTAACATATTTCCGTGGTTTGAATGTGTTACCCAATGTTATTATATTGGAAACTTAATCCCCAATGCAGCAGTGTTGAGTGGTGGGACTTAAAAATGGTGATTAGATCAAAAGCTCTGTCCTAATGGGTAATTAATGCCATTACTGAAGGAGTGGTTTAGTTACCATAGCAGTGGGTTCCCAATAAAACTGACTTTGGCCTTCTCTTGTGCACATGAATGTTTGCCCGTTCGTGTGCATATATGCACACACATGTGTGAACACACTCACTCTCTCTTGCCTTTGCTCCTTCCAACAAGGTATAATGCAGCACAGAGGCCCTCACTAGATGCAAGCACCATACTAGACTTCCCAACCTCTAAAACCATGAGAAATGAATTTCTTTTCTTTAAAGTCAGGCAGTCTGCAGTATTTCTGTTGTAGCAACATAAAGTAGCTTAAGACACATACATTAAAATTTAGCTACCACCGTGATGAATAAAAATCTATTCTGTATTATTCATTACTTAAGATTATTAGGTTAGTATCTCCTTTAATTATCCAAAGTTACCTCCACCATAAAAGCTTCAGCCTGTATATTTCAAGTTTGATTCTAATGATTCAGTCATGCAGTTGTAACACTATCCATTAACAAGACTGTAAACAATAATTTAATAAAGTTGAAAAGGTGGCTTTCCCTTGTATCTTCAACACATTATTTCATATTCTAACAACACTGAAGTTGATGTATGAGACATTAAGAACTTCACTATACTGACCACCTGGATTGTGTGCCAGGTACCACGTTAAGCACTGACAGCACAAAGGTCATCAAAAACAAGCATCTGACTATATATTCCTGGAGCTCATATCTAAGGAACAGATAGCACTTGATTAAAGAGAAATAAACATAAAATTACAACCAAGCAAAGTGTTATGAGAGAAGATACAGGTAAAATATGAGAGTTATAAGCAAGACATGTGAAGCAAACTGGAAGACCATGGAAAGCTTCTAGAGGAAGTTAACATTGGAGCTGGGGTAAAGAGTAGAGAAACAGGGAGAAGAAAACAGACTTCTAGCAAAGGAAAAGACTGTGCAAACACTCTGTGTGTGGAGGGGAGTGCAATCTCAGCACATGAAAACTCGTGAGAGAAGAGTGCCTGTTCTGCAGAGAGCAAGGAGGTCAGCGAGGTGTGCCTAACCACACAGGCCCTGGGATATATAGAAAGCATAGTCCCTATGGGCCTCACAGTTAAGGAGGAACACAGATCACTATTCCCACATACCACAGTCAGACTGTGAGGCAAGGACTATAAGGGATGCAAATTCATTCCATAGGGTTGGGGATACAGCTCAGGGGTAGAATACTCGCTTGCCTAGCATGCACCAGACTTGGTTCCATCCCCAGCACTGCATAAATAAATGGATAAAGTAAAATTCAACCAACAAATATTTCCTGAAGATTAAGCTATATCTTCCTGGGCAACAGTAGAGAGCAACAGAATAATAGGCAATGGTGATGTCATGGGATAAATGGATTTGTACAAATATGGCAGAAAGGGAATCTGAGCTGATATTTACTGAGTGTTTTTTAGATATGAGCGAGCCCATTGCCCTTAAAATGGAGGCAAGGCTAGATTTTGGTTTCCACTGCCCTGCAGGAAGAGGTCCAGGAATAAAACTGCAAGAAGAAATAAAATAATTGCTAACCTAGGAGCTTCCAGATCTAGGTCTGAGTGACTTTTAAGGCCATCTGGGAAAGTTCCCATTGGTAATTTTGGTAAGTTTTAAACTATGACACCTTATTAGATGAGACTTCATGTACCAGTCTAGCATACCAAGTCCTTTATATCATTATTTCACTGATCTATTTATTCCTTAAAATATCTTAAGAGTTTCCTAAATAAGAAAATGGAGGATAAGAAAGACTGTGACTTACCTAAGATGACAGGACCAAGATAATGGAAAAGGTAAATATGGGTCCTCTGTCCACCCAGCTTTAAAACTAAGAGCAAAGGGCCGCCTTCCACCTGAGGCAAAACATCCACCCTACCTTTCCACTTCTGGACGAAGCACCTTTTCCCTCTCGAGCATGGCAATAATGAGTTTTCCCCACTCTTTTTCTATGTCATTTGGATGATAGCCTTGAAGGAGTTTGATGCGTCCAAATTCTATCCAAATCTTGAGGGGGGGAAAAAAACTTTAATGTGAAGCAAAGACATTTTTTAAAGAAAGATTATGCTTGACAATACAAAGGAAACTTCAGCTTACCTCTAGTAGTTTATAGAGGCGTTTGATTTTTGATTTTTCTGTCTCTTTTGGTGGGATTTCTGTTTCTTTAAACTGTAAATACTGATTATAAAGTGCCTAAAATGAGAAGGAAAATAAGCTAAAGGTCAAACTTCAAAGATATATTTTCATTATCTCATTACGTCACCACTGCAAATGCTATTTACTATGCCATATGCATTCAATGGAATTCCTTTATAAAATACACACTCAAGGACAATTCCTATTAATTGGTGGCTTGAGTTATATAAGATTTGACAAGGGTGTAATTACTGATATGAGCCATGATTCAGCATGTACCACATAGGAACCTGGAAAATAATGAAAGCATGGCAGGTTTTACTATGGCTGTACTAAAAAAATCTCCCATTGCCCAAACAAGAAAGCATATTCTTTAAAAGATATAGTTTCTAAATGCTATACTTATTTCACTGACTTATTTAGTTTTTAGTTTGTGGAAAAACAATTCCTATACAAAGGGGGTATTTCATGATTATATCCTTGAAAACAGAATTCTTAGCAGCTAATAGGACTAAAATCTGATTTTAATGTCCCATTGGCCAATTTAAATAGTTTTTTCTTTTGTTTTGTTTTTTGTAGTACTGGGAATTGAACCCAGGGTGGCTCTACCACTAAGCTACATCTCCAGCCTTTTTATATTTTTTGAGACAAACTCTTGCTAAGTTGCTCCGCTGGCCTTGAACTTTCAATCCTCCTGCCTCAGCCTCTCATAAGTAGCTGGAATTATAGCACTACCACATCTGGCTTGAACAGATTTTTTAAAATAAATGAAGATAGTGCTATTAGTTGATGATGCTATTATTATATTAGTTTCAACCAAATAATTAAATTATCATTTTGCTTGTAGATATTAATTTGGGAGTCTCTGAAATATAATTTATTGTATTTATTAAAAAGGTCCTTCATTAAAATTATCTAGATAAATGTTTCCACATTTAACAACTGTGTACTAATTATTCTGTCCTAATTCATACTGCATTAAAACAAGACCCTACAAATCATCAGGTAGATAGACATACTTCTGCAGAATTCCATTCAATGACTTGCTGCCTAATAGAATTATCTGGCATTTCTTCACAAAAATATTTTCTTTCCTATGTCCTATCATAGGCACAAGCAAGTAATCTGTATGGTCAAACTTATTCCACAACCTTAAGAATCTGTACTAACCAGAGCCAGTACTAATTAACCCAGGGGTCCAGACAATAGGAATCCATTTGGAAATAGGTGCATTTAAATATGAAACCTGGAATTCATTTTGAATTGAAAATGCAGTCTTTAGGATGTCTGTTGGTCATTAAGCATTGAATGGTATATGTGCTAAACACTGTTTGTGGTACCACCTGGTAGTAGAAGGGGAAAGTTTCGCACTGTGGAAAGGTTCATGTCCACATAGAAAGACATCATACAAACAAAGTGAGAATATGTTGAAAAAGCTTCAGATCAACAGATGCCAAGTGATTTCGTGCCAAGGACAAACTCCCTGTGGCAATGTGAATAAGAGCTGTGCCACAGATGTTCTGTACAGATGCCTGAGCACAACAAATAACTTTTAACTGGGCCCACCCTGGGTTATTAGTTTTTGTGATTCCAGTGTGATCATCAAAACAAAGGTTACAAATCAAAGAATTAAGGCTTTGGAGTCAATACTCACATTATTGGTTTATAAAAATAAAAAAGACTGCTATTTCAAATCCAAATGTACAAAATGAGACAGTATTCTACTATCATGCATTCTTGGGTAACTGTATATACCTATAATGTGATTTACAGTTCTATAACATCTTTGCCTCAAAAAGCGTGACCTAAATTTTTCAGAATTAGCAAATGTTTTGCTAATTCATTTGGCCACTAACACTAGCCTACTGAGGGTCAACTGTGAATTCATTTGTACTGGAAAAGAGATAATGTCTCAAATTCACAGTGAAATTCAGGATACATGTTGCACTTTACCAAAGATGCCTCTGAGGCAGTTTCTAAGAGGATTCACACAGAGATAAGCTCTGTCATAACCACTGTCATGTGTGAGAGCTTCCCACAGGCCCTCCTGCCACACCATCTGGTGAGCTCCAAGCATTGCCCACCCACCAAAAAATAATTTGGCAATGTTAGTTCCAGAGACTCTCTCAAATTATATCTACAAGCTCTCAATAAATCAAAGCTCAGGGACTATAAATTTTTTAAAGATGTTGTTGCTATCATGATTTAATTATTAGCATTTACCTTCATTTTCTCTGTAAAATAGGGAAATGATTTAAAAAATTTCCTACTAATTGGTGTTCCACCAATAGCAGCTTTCTTGAGTTTCTAAAATTATGCAATTGTTCAAGCATTAGTTAAGTTTATCATAAAATCAATCCTACTCACTATAAAGATCTAATAAAAAAAAAAATCAACCCTACTTGACTCCTCTATGATACCAACCTTTAGTTCTACAGGATTATTAGGAAATGTTCTCTCTGACATTGTGGTCACATGGTGTCTAATCCACTGGATGAGGTAGTTCACCATATTCTGGTATTCAATCCATTTGACTTCAACATCCTAAAACAATGAAATGACAGAAAAAGTTCATGTCTGTAGATAACATTCCTACCTAATACAATTTAGTCAGAAGTCCTTCTGTGAATTCACTTGTTTTGAAGCTGGACAGAGAGAACCAGCTAAATGTTTTTTTTTTCCTACTCAGTCACAATCCTTTCTACACAAACAGCTTTAAAAACATGCTATGAACTTCTGGCCACCAACAGTAGCCTAATGAGTGCCATCTCTGATTCAAAGATAGTGCTCTTCAAGGTGTTGAGGAGGCGTCTGAGATGCCATCCAAGTTCTGCAGACAAAAATGTCATTATCAACTTGGGGTGCTTTCCAGGGTTCAAAAAGGGGAAGTTACAGCATGCACAAGCCAGGCTAGCCACCTCTGCCAACCATCTTGAATGTCCACTGCATATCTGACACTCAAAGGAGTTATACAGTATGTAGGGAACCAGACAGAAATGAATTGAATATGGTGGAGATTAGTCAAGTTCTCATTAAGCAACCTTTTTACAAAGGTAAGAAACTGAAGACTGCCAATTGCTATGCTCAATTGAGCATCTGATGAATCCTTATTATGTTTAAAGACTGTGCTTGGTATTGTAATAAAAAACTAAAACTTTAGGACATAAAAATCTATTGTCAAGGAGTTACTTTCTAAATTAGAATACAGGGAAGATTCATCGTATAAACACTTTTGCAAAAAAAGTATTTAATTTAATATTCAAATAACTGAAACAGGTAGTACATGCTAGAAACTGAGATAAAAATCAGGTGAGCATCTGTGTGCTCTGAAAGGGTCACTAAAGGCTTCTGGGAAAGGCAGACAGTCTGTGAGCACTTCTGCAATAATCAGGAAATAACTATGTGGCTGGGAGAGGCCATGGAAAGTGTGGATAAAAGACAAGGAAACCCCAAGTGAGTGAGGACACTAAAATGGAAATGTCCTGGCTAACAGTAAACTGTTCATGGTAGAAAATCACAGTCAAAAATGTAGGCAAGCAGAATTCATATATACAGAGCTTTGAATGTCAGGGTATCTAGCTGGATTTAATCTTGCGAGCAATACGAGGCTACTGTATGTTTTCAAAATAAAGACATCAGATTTTAGGCTGGTTAGTTTGGTAATCATATGCAGAGATGATAAGAAGAATTTTTTTTTTTTTAATGGAGATAGAAAAGATGTAAGCTATCATCCCAGTTCTAATGTAAATGAAAAAGAGGCAGGAGTAAGGTGGAGGTAATAAGAAGATAATGCAAGAAACAGCCACAAGAAGCATTTTGAAGCAATATTCAACATTGAATTGTTAGAGGTTGAGCATGGGGAAAAGTTACTTAGACTTTGGAAGAACAAGAGGAAGAGAATGCAAATAGGTCTAGAACCAACAGCATACAGAGGTGACATTAGAGACTAGAAAAGGGAGCCTACAAGGTAAGCTCCTACATCTTCAAAGTAAGGAAGAAAAGGTGTATGCTGGAAGAGAGGGAAGCCCAGGGTCAAGGGGGATCATCCTCCCAAGCACTTGTTAGCATGACCACAATCAAATGCATGACTGAATTAAATTACATACACAATTTGAGTGCATTAACTCAAATTCTTCTAAATATATTTGACATTTAAAAACTGGAAAAAGAACTGTCAAAGAATTCATTCAACTGGTGACCACCAAATCAGAAGCTTCGAATACAGAAAACTCAGTACTCACATTTGCTCCAATGCCTTCACCACCTTCAGGGACTTTAGGAAATGCATCATAGAGAGATGACACATAAGTTATTACTGATTTTTCATCAGGTGAAGAGACATCAACATCTAAAAGTGGCAACATAAATTATTTATTTCATGATACTGATGGTTTGGTTTTGAGCAACTTTCATGCCAGTCCACATACAGATAAGAAAACAACTCACCTTCAGGGTCCAGAAGTCTAATGACACCAATCTTTTCTGCTACATAAAAAGCGTGCTCTAAATTTGCAAGGTTGCTTTGAACAGCAACAGTATTCATGTCTATCAGGTCCGGCCTAGGAAAAAGTTCACTGTGTTAATTAAGTTTTTAACATTGCAATTCAACCTTATACTTACAAGTGTAGTGTATCCAACTACACAACAATTTCTACAAATATTAATACTAAGCTGGTGTTAAAAACCAGAGATTTTCTTGAAACATTTAACACTGCTTACTTACCTCAGAAACTTATGTGTGCCGAAAACAAAACACAGCAGTATAAAAATCTGAACATACGTAACTGTCAACAAAGTCCATAAATGCCTCATAATCAGCATATATATATGAATATCTGACCCATTAAATGGATTAAGTTCTACTGCTCCAAGAGCATCCTTCCAATCCGACCAGCATTCTTTCAGTATTTCTCCCCAAATGCAGAAAGCTTGTACTCAGTTCAATGTCACACCACCGGACTCCTTTCCTCCTGGCCTGCACCACTCAGTCTATCATCCAAGATAATCTTACACTTTCTCTCCCTATTAATTCACTGTGTACATACACGTTGTTTCTCTCAACCAGTCAACTCCAAGACAGTGAGAAACACAGATGAATAAACTTTTATCTTCCTACTGAAATACATAAACCCAGCAGATCCTGGACAGATATCTATCAGTCAGTTGGTAAGTAGGTAGGTTAGTTAGTAATTAGAATCATAAATGAATGACTAGAACAAGCACTAGTATATACTTCATAAGCACCTAAGTGTATTCTTCATCAAAAAACTTGATTCTTCAATGATTATTCATTCTCTCTGTGCTCATGCTCTCTCACCACACAATCTTCTAATTGTGAAGCACATAATACTCTAAATGAGAGAGATACTTTCAAGCTATTTCTACCTACAGGAGACACGAAAAAAACTTCTCAAATACTTCTTGTATAGAAAGTAGCAAAACATGGTAGATGGAAATGTCGCCTTAAGGCCAGAAGCTAGTCAGGAAACTTTGATCTCAAGAACAAAGCATTAAAGAATACAGAAACAAATTTGGAAATAACAAAGCCTTCAAAAAGAGTTGCATCCACCCCCAAAATCACCAAGTCAGAACTTGTTTATCAATGTGCAAAGGAAGGCTCTCTATAATCCCCACAGGCCAGCTGGTTCACTCAAAATAATCACTGGGGAACCACAGCAAGAGTGGGAGGGCTCAGGGGTGGCCTGAGTAAAATGACATGCAAATTATTTTGAGTACTATTTGGAAGACTATCTATATAAGAAACTCTTTGAAAATACATCCTTAATCTTGTGAAAAGGTAAACAGCAATTTGTATTCTTATTTTTATCTGGTGATAAAGCAGGCTTCCAAAGAAGTATACTTATACTTTGACAGCAACCTGAAGTGTTTGTAACTTGGAAATATGGCTACCAATTCCTACATGTTCATATCCAAGGAAATTATTAGGAAATTCTTTAACAATTTTCACATGCCACCAATAGGTCACTCATAAGGGATCTTACATTCATTACAGGAAAAAGAAATCCACTGACAATAGAGGTAAATGACAGACCTTTAAAGACGACATTTTAAAAATTGCAGGGAATCATGTTGAAGAATCAATCTGCCGACATAAAGTTTACTAAACAGATATGTGTAGCAGTCTGTTCTTTCACTAAAAAATTGTTTTGTTTTTATAAAGTTCACACATTTTGGAGAAATTAAAAAAAAAAAAAAAAAAAAAAAAAAAACCAGCCTTTTTGAGTCTGCCAAATCTGAGAACAAGAAACAGCACGTTATTATGAGAACCCTGCCATTAGCAAAGAAAGTAAACACTGAGTAATCCCAGAGAGAATGAATAAAGTCATTGAAGAATCAAGGTTTTTGACTAAGAGAATAAAACATAAAACTTCCTTCAGAATGACATAGTCCTTGCAGCACAAAAGCAGCTGCATAATACAATGAGTTCTGAACAAGTCACCTCTTTTATCCTGATGTTTAACACTTTAGTGGAACAAAAATCTACAAGGTTCTCCTTCATTAAAAGACTAGAATAGGGCTGGGGTTGTGGCTCAGTGGTAGAGCGCTCGCCTAGCACGTGTGCGGCCCGGGTTCGATCCTCAGCACCATATAAAAAGAGATTGTGTACAACTAAAGCAAATAAATAAATATTAAAAAAAAAAAAAGACTAGAATAAAGAAAATTCATTAAGCAAAAAGAAGAATAGGGAGAAAATTAAGAACCAGTGTAAAAAAGTAATAGCTTCAAAGTCTTCAAACTTCTAGGGCTCTGGTCATCTCCTAGCACTGTGGCCATTTTCGGTCTTACAATGTGCCCCCCTCTGCCTCCCTGAGAATCCAGAAGAGGCTGGGCTCTGCTCTTGCCTCTTTCTCTCTTCACAGTCTCACTGGGATAATACAACCTTTAAAAACTTCAGCTATTTTTCATATAGAGGTTAGAGGTTTTTGGGTGCTTTCATTTCACTGGTTTTTTTTTTTTTTTTTTTTTTTTTGGTGGAACATTAGCAGGAAATTTCACTTCCATCTTAAGTTTTGATTAACCAAAGAGCATTAGACTATTTTATAAGTGCAGGAGGCCATGTTCCTGTATTGTACTTTAGACAGTTGAGTATTAACTATTCTAACTTCCCTATTTTATAAAAATCTTTTATTAAAATATCAGCTATGTAAAATAATATACATGGGCTGGGGTTGTGTCTCAGTGGCACTGCACTTGCCTCGCACATGTGAGGCACTGGGTTTGATTCTCAGCACCACATAAAAATAAACAAAATAAAGATATTGTGTCCATATATAACTAAAAAATATTTTTTAAAAGTAATATGTACTCATCTTTTGTAGGAAAAAAAAGGCTACTTTAATTCTCATTTGTTTTGTTATTCTATGATGATGTATTGTTTTCTAAATGATTAAGTCATTGTGGATTGTAATTTTTATTTGTATAACTTTGTCTTCCATAAATGTTTAAAAACAGCTTGAAAAGAAGTGAAAATGGAAGATGATGATGACATAAATTTTAAACTAAAATTATAAAGCCAAGAGAAGGCCACAAAGTGAAGTTAAAAGTGAGACCAAAAAGTAAAAATCACTTATATGCATGCTCAGTATCCTTAACTTGTTCAAAAACTATAAGTTAAAAAGGTATTAAAAACTCCTGTAATCCTGGCAACTCCAGAGGCTGAGGCAGGAGGACTGCAATTTTGAGGCCAGCATCAACAACTTAGCAAGTCTCTGCACAACTTAGTGAGACCCTGCCTCAAAATTAAAAAAATAAAAAAGAAAAAGAAAAACAGGCTGAGAATATAGCTCAGTGATAAAGAACCCCTGAATTCAATCCTCAGTGCAAAAAAATTTTTTAAAGTATTTTAAAAAATTGACTGTCACCCCAAAAAGCCCTAGGAATGAATCTAACCAAGGAGGTCAAAGACCTCTACAATGAGATACAATGAGAACACTGAAGAAAGAAATTAAAGAACACAAGAAGATGTAAAGACCTCCCAAGTTCATGGCAGAGAATTAATACTATTAAAATGGCCATACTACCAAAAGCAATATATAGATGCAATATAATCCCCATCAAAATACCAATATCCTAAAATTCATTTGGAAGAATAAAAGATCCAGCATAACCAAAGTAATTTTAAGCCAAATAAGCAATGCTGGAAGTATTAGAAAACCTGACTTCAAATTATTTAACAGAGCTATAATAACAAAATCTGTGTGGAACTGACATACAAATAGACACACAGACTAACAGTACAAAATATAAAACAGAAAGACAAACCCACACACGTTATGTCATCTGAATCTTAACAAAGGTGCCAAAACATACACTAGAGAAAAGATAGCCTTTTTAATAAACGGTGCTAGGAAAATTGGTTATCCGTGTGTAGAAGATTGAAACTAGACCCTTATACAAGACTCAACTCAAAATGGATCAAAGACCTAGAAATTAGACCAGAAACTGTGCATCTCCCAGAAGAAAATACTCCCAACGTATAGATGCAAGCAATTACTTTCTCAATAGAATCCCTAAAGCTCAGGAAATAATGGAAAGGTTAATAAATGTGATGGCATGAAGTTAAAAAAAAAGCCTCTGCACAGCAAAGGAAACAATTAAGAATATGAAGAGGGAGCATGCAGAATGAGAGAAAATCATTGCTAGCTTTGCTCAAAAAACACCAAAAACACAAGTAATCCAATCAATGGGGAAAAGAACTAAACAGACACTTCTCAAAATAAGAAATACAAGTGACCAACAAATATATAAAAATCATCAATATCCCTCATAATCAAAGAAATGCATATTAAAACTACATTGAGATTCCATTTCACATCAGTCAAAATGGCAGTCATCAAGAATGCAAATAATAATAAATGCTGGAGAGGATGTGAAGAAAAAGGAACACTTACACTGTTGGTGAGACTGTAAATTAGTACAACCACTATGGAAATCTGGATGGAGGTTCCTCAAAAGACTTGTGGCATAAAGCCATCATATGTCCCAGCTATACCACTCTTCTGTATTAATCCTAAAGAACTGAAGTCATCATACTACAGTGGTACACATATAGCCATGTTTATAGTCATGTTTATAGCTATCTAACAATAGCCAAGCTATGGAACCAGCCTGTGTTGTTCATCAATAGGTAAATAATAAAGAAAATGTTATATATATATAAAATATATATGTAATATATAGATCTCTCGCGCGCGCGCGCGCATACACACACGGGAGTGTTATTCAGCCATGAAGAATGAAAATAGGTCATTCTCAGAAAAATGGATAAAACTTGAGAAGATTAAGTGAAATAAGCCAAACTCAAGAGAGTTAAGGGCCATGTGTTTTATCCCACATGTGAAAGCTAGACAGAAAAAGAGGGGGGGGGGGGGGGGAGAAGTTGGGGGAAAGCTCTTAAAAATCAAAGGAAGATCAGTAGAGTAGAAGAAATGGACCAGAGGGAGGGAGTAGGGGAGGGAAATGAAGAAATAATGTGGAATGATACTGACCAAACAATATTGTTATATTGTGTGCCTGTATTAATATGTAATAACAAATACCCATTATGTAAAAATACAATGCACCAATAAAAATGGCTATTGCCATAATACAAAATAATTTTGGATAAAAGTAATATTTTCATCTTTGACACAGCACCCATTTTAGAAAGCAGTCTCCCTATATTACATATATTATATACACACACACACGGGTATTTATGCATGTATAGGAATATCTTGTAATATATGTTAATATAGCATAAATATTCTCTACCTGCACCAAGGAAATCTGTTGTAATGTATGTTTTGGAGATCCTCAATATAAATTCCTAGTCCTCATATACATTATTAATACATTAGCTCACATTAGAATTAAGTACAATTCTATGTGGAAATATCATTTATACAGTGTTACAAATGGCTTACGATTAGCACCAAGACTACCTAAGGCTCCATATCATGATACCAAACACTAATACACTCAGTTACAAGGAATATGGAACAAAGACAAAAATTTTAAAGAAAGTACTTAGAAACACACAAGATGAAACAGTGATGAAAGACAGCTAAGAGAAGGGAGAACATAAGTTAGCTGAGAGAAGTATAATATGGACACAATAGTACAAATCCTGAATGAAGATGTGAGAAACACCAGCATTGAAGGTCCAAACCATAATTCCTTTTTTTTAAAAAGTGTGGAAAAAATTAGATAATTAGGAGCTGGGGTTGTGGCTCAGCAGCAGAGTGCTCACCTGGCACATGTGAAGTACTGGGTTCAATCCTCAGCACCAATAAAAATAAATAAAATAAAGGTATTGTGTCCAACTACAACTAAAAATATTTTTTTAAAAAATTAAGTAATTAAAAATTCATAGGGTTTTCGGGATTGTTTCAGCTCCCAATTCACACTCAATAATTACTTACTTAAGATTTTGGTTACTCAGCCAACTGCCTTTCTATGTTTGAGAAATTTTCTTTATAAATCCTGGGGGGGTGGAGGAAGAATGCAAAAACATCCTCACTAAATGCTCTCAACAATCTGCAGCGGTAGGTTGTGTTATGATGCCAAGTTTACAGATGAAAAATCTGTAGCATAAGAAGGTTCCATAACTTTACCAAGAAGACAAATCTGATCGGGGCAGCCAGGACCAAAACCCAGGTCTCTCTGCATCCAAAGCCTGGGCTGGTCACTGCTCTGAGCCAGCATTATGAAGTGAGAACTAATGGAACACCCCATATAAAGCTGAGAACTCAAAATGAAGAAAATATGGAAAAAATTATGCTTCTGGTACCAGGGAAAATGACCGTGATGATGGCAATACTCATAAAGGAACACAAGAGAGGATGCAAAGTGGGTATCGACATACCCAGGATAATGAGCTATAAGAAATAAGATGGATGGGCTGGGGTTGTAGCTCAGTGGTAGAGCACTTGCCTAGCACTGGGTTCGAACCTCAGCACCACATAAAAGAATAAAAATAAAAATAAAAATAAAGGTATTATGTCCATCTACAACTAAAAACTAACTAAATAAATATATTAAGAAGTAATATTTACAACTACAAAAAAAAATTTTTTTTTTTTAAAAAAAGGGGGTTGGGGCTGTAGCTCAGTGGCAGAGCACTTGCCTAGCATGTCAAAGGCACTGGGTTCAATCCTCAGCACCACATAAAAATAAGCAAAGGCATTCTGTCCATTTACAACTTAAAATAAAAAAAATAAAAAAAAGAAGAAGTAAGATGGAGCTCCAGGTGGTTGCCAAAACTGTACCCATGGATATATACATCCCCACGTATCCACACTTGGAAGGGTTTAGGGCCCCAATCCAGATAAGAATAGAGAGGAGGCCCTGCTTACCTGCATTTTAACAAGTTTCTCTCCTCCCCCCTCAGGTAATTCTCACAAGGCAAGTTTTGGAACTAAAGCCATGTTAGAATCCTTCATCTCGAATAATTCTTTGACTTTCTTTTCAGACTATAAACATTTTGTATAGGAAAAATAATCCACACAATACCATCATATGACCACGTAACAAAAGAAACACAAAGCACCCACAAATACACCTCCTTAGTGCTTTATGCCCTCAGTAGGAGACAGTGAACTTATCCGGTGTTTATTTTTATTGTTTAAATACAGAAGAAAACAATCAGTTAGTGTTGGATGGGTATAACATTCTGTGTTGGCCTAATTCTGGAATGCATTATAAAATGACAAAGTCTAGAGAAGACAGCATTTGGTCATAAAAATCAGAATAAAAATACAATTTAATTATCTGGTTTGAGTTATCTGATCACCTGAAAAGACACAAAGTAACAATTTACTACCTCAATTTTTTTTTTTTTTAAAGGACAATATAGAGTGTGGAATGACAGTAACCAAGGGCTAAGGTGAGAGGGTATTTGGAGTTTAATGGGTACAGAGTTTCAGTTACACAAGAAGAGTTCCGAAGATGGCTGGTAGTGGTGGTTGCATAACAATGTAAATGTACTTAATGCAACTGGACTGTATAAATAAAAATGGTTGAGATGATACAGTTTATGTATATCTTAGCAAAACTATTTTCAATTTTTTAAAGAAAAATGACAAAAATCAGGTGTCTGTGTTTTAGTCCTAACTTATTCTTGATCTGACTTTGGAGACACATCATGCAACCTGTGTCTCAAATCCTCCTATGAAAATCAGGAATTACCAAAGTTAGAACAAAGTCACCTAATATTCCAATTACACCTGGAAATGTGTATGGACATGGCAGGTAGGGCATTGTGGGTTGTTGTTGGCATAAGGTTTGAAGAATCCAAATGAACGGCTCAAGGTCTCAATAGAGAATTTAGAGCAAAGCAGTTGTGAAAATAAGTACACACAACAATGTATGCAGGCTATTAAGAGGTGTCTATTCACCTAAAAGCATGCAACAGAGAAGACATAACCTGACACTTTGGTATGCTTCATATACAAAATTCTTCCCAGTCAACAAATCAGCAAGTTCATTCATTTACTTAATTATCAACCATGTGCCAGGCAATGAGGCACTGGGAACATAGTCCCTATATATGAAGAGCTCAGAGCTCCCAAAGGGGTCCTAGAGGGCACCAGGAGAAAACCTCAGAGAAATGCACACATACATTCTGCAGATGGAGGAAGCATAACTATAAGGAGCCTGTGCATGGTCAAGGAGTCAGCAGCAGAGAGAACATGGTGAGAGGTGAGCTGGAGAGTGGCCAGGTAGCAGGAAGAGGCCAATTCTCATGAATTTCTTAAAGGATTGCAAACTTTTTTTTCTAAAAACTTTGGAAATCCATTAAAGTACATCAAGGAGGATTAAAAGATTAAATGACCAGATCTGGGTGAGATCAGATGGAGGAGAAATTTAAAGTGGTGCAGGTACCTCCCAAGGAATCCAGCTAGAAGACCATGATGGCTTTCAGAAGAATGTGGCAGCAATGGGGAGAACTGGAGAGGTCAGGAGATATTTAGAAGGTCAAATCCACAGAACTTCATTTTATAACCTTGATTACAGAATGCAACCTGTGTCTCAGTAACAAAGCTATAGGCATAGAGACAACAGAGAGAAAGAAGGTCAAACATGCAACCCTGAAACTCCAACACAACACTTACAGTAAGAGAATTTCCAACAGTGTCAAATACTAAGAAGTAGTATAAGGCTTGAAAAATGTCTACCTCTTCTAGCAACATGGAAGTCACTCATGACCCTATTTTTAGTGGATTATGAAGCCAGAACCAGATTAGAGTGGGTTGAGGAATAAACACCAAGTGAAGAAATGAAGGAGGATACAGAAAACTCTTTTGAGAAATTTGAGAAGGGAGTAGTTGGAAAAAGCCTGGTGTTAAGGAAGAGTGCTTCTGTATAACAGAAGAGGTTTCAGCATGCTTAAAGTCCAAGAAGAAACATCTCCTGAAGGGAAACACTGAATACACATGAGTAAGAAGATTTCTGAGGCACAGGCTGACATGAAGCCACAGCACAGCAGAAAGGGACTGGCTTAGGATGGGGGCACAGAGCACAGCTATACTGAACAAGAAGCACAGGTGATAAGGATGGATGCACATGAAAGGGGATTTCAACCTCTGATAGCAGGAAGAAAGACTTCCCACTTCCTGTCTTGATTTTCCCTGAGACCATCTAATAAGGGTAAAGAAGAGATACAGAAAGAAAGATGATGTGAGGGAAGGGGTCAGTAACAGACAGGAAGACTACTGGCCAGACCAGTCCAGGCCGCTGCTGTTCAAATTCTATGAAACCAATCTACCCTGGAGTGTGACTTTCTCCAGTGTCTTTCACTTCTGGGAACGTGTACAGACAAGGCAGACTGCTGGCCTCACACAAGCTCAAGCTTTGCTGGGGAAAGAATACGTACTCAGCAGTTTGCAAGGAACTGAAAGGAATTCTCTGGAAGTTTAAAACAAAAACAAAGAAAACTCCTCTGGAATTACCTAGAGAGCAGTCTTAAAAACCACCTCTATACTCCAGAACACAACCCGCTCACAGACACATGAAATGGCATATATCACATATCATCAGTTTTGCACAGAGCACACAATGAGAATATGCATTCACATGCCTCGTTGCAGTGACAGCACAGCAGTTACCATAACAAATTCCTGAACATGACTGTTCCGACTAAATCAAGTTCAGACTTAGCATATTCTTACTGCTTTTATTGGTGCAACAAGCATCTTACCTCCTCCTCCTCCCCCTCAAAGAAAAAAAAAGTCTGTAAAACGGTCTCCTCCCCTTTATCCCAGCAAATAAATATGAGCATGTGGAAGACCCACGCACAGTTACGTAACAGGGTGTAGACATTCTTATGCTCATATTTGGGCACATACTGTTAAAAGAAACAAAGCCAAGAACTCCAAGGTGGCAACAAGCTATTAAGATAATTTTCCCTTGTTCCCAAAACAAGATGTCTGAGTTTATTTCAAATATTCTTCCTTTTTCCTCCCTACAAAGAGATACTCTATTAACAACAAGGCAGAGAGCAAAGACTAGAAACACTATAATTTACAGAAAGCTTTGTTCAAGGGGTATTTCAAGGTTGGAATCTAACAATCTCAATAATTAAAAGATAATGAATTGTGACTTTCAATTCACAAAGAATAATCTAATTCCTAACAGCCTCCTAGACTTTAATAAATATAGAATACAATACTGGTTTTGACTGAGAAGTAAATGCTCCAGTACCTGTATTTTAGTGAACTGGTAAGAGTTAATTTTAAGTAAACCTTGGGGACTAAGGGTATAAATACCCCCCGTCCAAAAGAGTGAGGTGAGGATCAACTTATTTTCACTCTAATAGAAAATAAAGTCTTAAACTATTTTTACCACAGAATAAAATGAGAATATGAATCTATAAATTGGTCAAAATAAGAGTTCAAAAAAAATGCATGGGCCTCTGGAAAATTTGTAAACACCTGCCAGCTATTCTTCTAACATAAGAGAAATCTGATGTAAAAGAAGGGTAAGAGAACGCTGAAGGGAACGGGGATGAAGGATGTGTGCAGGTGGGGTTCCAAAGCAAGGAGAGGTATTAGGTCAAGGGCCATCCTGAGCTCCCAGCCAGTGCCCTACCTTTAGTGCACCCACAGCAGCACGGGGAGGGGGGTGCTAATGCTCATCAGCTGGCACAGTGACAGGCAGGTACGCTCACATACACTACATCAAGATAACCTTCACTGCTGGCATCCTAACTTTTTAAATGATCACATTACTCAGAAAAACACCTATTTATTTCATCATCTTGTCCCCAAACACTTTTTCCTCCTCCTGTGGAACTGGGGATTGAGCCAGGGCCTCACGCATACACTCTACTACAGAGCTGCATCCTCAGCCCTTTCTATTTTTTGGGGCAAGACACAGTCTCACAAAACTGTCCAATCTGGCCTCGAATTTGTGATCCTCCTGTCTCAGCCTTCTGAGTACCTGGGATTACAGGTGGGCACCATGTACCTGGCTTTCTCTCTTTAACTCTTTTAACACACTCATGTTTATACCAACAGCCTGTACACCAAGCAGAAGGAAAAGTAAGCCTACAATTTCAGCTCTGGTACATCTTTAAAAGCTGAATATAAATAGCTTTGTGAATTAAAAATAAAGTGAAAGAAAATAGAAGGAAAAAAAAAAAGAATGGGATTTAGACCTACTAGAAAACCATTAACAAATTAGGAAATGTATCTTTCTTAAAGACTTCTTGAAGGGACAGTGGTGCAGATAAAGACGATTCAGAAATAAACTTTAAAAATTTAAAGGTAATAACCTTTATCCTAGCAATTCCACTTCTAAAGCCTTACCCTACACAGAACACAAAGTTCAACACAATGTTTCCTGTAGCAAGAAACAACTTAACATACATCAGTAAGGTACTACAAATAAATGTAACATTCATACAACAGAATACTATGAAACATTTATTAAAATCACAGATAAAAGAAAAGGCACAACTGTGCCAAGGAATGCCTACCCTGGAAATTGCTACCAGGTTTTACTAGGCTTCCATGAGCAGGACAGCCTTAGACAAGCTGCCTTCCTGTTATGGCTGTAAAGCTCTTTCAGTCATCTGCTTCAAAAATGGAAGTATGAGAATACCTTCCTTCATAACTGACGATTTCATTCAATAATGTAATTTTAGGATTACAGGGAGTTTCTGTGAAGTAATCTGTGCAAGAGGGCCAGGAGCACAGAAAGAAGGATACACAAGCATTTCCTCTAATATTTGTATGCCAATTTACATCTCCTAAATTGTATGTTAAAATATAGACACAATAAAATAGTGACCAGATGTGAGACACCTCACCTGGACAGATGCATTACATTACATGCAGTGGGCATTAGTATTTCAAGGATTTTTAGATGTGATAATGGTTAGAAATACCCATATCTGCGGAGTTCAGCCTTTGTGAGTTCATTTGGTAAAGTAAATAAGCAATTTGATTTTGCTTCACAAACTGAAACACCACAGGTTTTGTAAAAAGTAACAACCTTCAGAGCTGTGTATGTGTGTGTGTGTGGCCACAAGCCACACTCATGTCTGGACTCTGCTGCCTCAGGACTGAGGGACTAGTCAACACTAATCCAACTTCCTGGAAGAACATTTCAAACCCTAAGGGGCCTCCTGCCAGCATTAAGCCAGTTCAATCCAGTTTAACCTCTAAGGTGTGACTGAATATGAGCATGTGAGTGAATCATCAGCCTCCAGGTCATACTATTAAACAAGATGACTCTGACCAGAGCCTCAGAGTCTTAACTTTCCCAATTAAAGCACTTTAAACATTTAATACAATGAAATATAATGGCCCCATTAAATTCTAATTCAAAAGCAAACAATGAAGAAAATGATTACTACTCAATTACACACTGCTTAATTAGAAAACATTTAAATGGTATGCTCTTGCACAGGACCTATTCCCAAAATTTCCAGTCTTACTTGACTAACATATTTTAAACATGCCTATGAGAAGAGTGCCAAGGGCCTTTAAAGGAGATTCAAATGAATAAATAAAAAATAAGAACAGGTAGAAGAAACTAGTGAGCAGAAATAAGCTCTCTTCAAAATCTACCCCCTGGCACCCTGGTCCCAACATACTAAGTGTCTTTCCTTACCACCACCTCAGGTTCTCACGGCCCTACTACACATCTTGCACTTCTCCTTCCGGCCTGAGGTGCACGTTCGTGTCCACGCCTGCTCAGGCAGACATGCTTTAACACTGAGTGATGCTGTGCTGCTACTTTAGAACTTGGCTTTCATTGGGTCCTAGGGCAGAAAGCCACTTGGAAAGGCTGACAGAAGTCAGAGGAGTCGGGTGCTGAACTTCACACTGGAAGTCAGAGCTTGATCTCAGAACGAAATAAACCAATTTTACTGTGATGCCTGAGCATACCCTTAAATAAGGGCACAGTTGAACCCTCTGCTTGTGACACCTATCGCTGAAGGACATACTGTACTGTCGGGAGTTTTGCTCTTCTTGGTGACTTGTTAGTCCACCAGGTGTTAGAGGATACTCCTAGAAGCCTTGGCTATTGCTTCTTCATCCTCTCTTGCTTTTAAGCTACTTAATCATCAAATGCTTCTGTGACAGCCTTTTGATCTAAATTCATCAAATCCAGTCATGCTTATTATTCTTTTGATTGAAAGCTAAGGTTATAGGCAATAGTAAGACTTAGCTAAAATCTCTTACCAGTTGTGATTTACAGTGAAAAGATTTTACTATGTACTAATGGAAATTTGAACTACATAAACAAAACAAGCAGAAACTAGTACAGGTATGTGGTATTGTTATCATTTGAACACTTAAATATTAAAAAATGAACAAAATAAATAGATGTTCCTAGAAAGAATCAGGAATTAAATTCCCTAACACAGATTTAATGGGAAAACAATGTATTCATCAGTTACAATTTACATAGAACCTACAGAATTATGCCTTATAATCTCTTCCACTAAATCATATTACTTTATCATTCTTATGACCCACTGTATAACCCAGGCACTTCATCTCTTTAGAATAATAGAACATACTAAAACTACAGAACAGGTAATTTATGACTGTGCTTTTACTTAGGCTAAATATTTTAATATTCTTTTATTATCTACAGTTGTCCTCACTGTAAGAATTGCTGCTGTCAATGTTAGTCAACTCTAAGTTAAGCAACTAATACTGTCCCTCATTAATTTCTAACAAGGAGCAAAGACCTCAGCTGAGAGTTTTAAATGTATCTAGTCATTTCTTAAGTTTATTAATAATTTTCATATTTATCTTTACTAAGTATCTTCAAAGTTGTGCTACCACAGTTGTTCTGGTAACAGTTCCATTACTTGAAATCTAGTTTGCCTAAAGGAAATCATATAAGTAGTTACACATAAGTATATGAAGGCCTGAGAATTCAGAGCAAGCACTTTCACTCAAAAGGTTGTGATATTGAACATGTTAATTACCCTTTCAGCCTCAGTTTAATTGATAAAAATGGAGACACATTCTATTTCATAGGGTTGTGGTTATTTTAAAAACTAACTTATATTTTTAAAAACTGGGACAAAAATGTCTACATGGGCCAGGCACAGTGGCTGATACCTATAATCCCAGCCACTTGGGAGGTCAAGGCAGGAAGATGGCAAGCTGGAAGCCAGCCTCAGGAACTTAGTGAGATCCTGTCTCAAAATAAAATAAAGGACTAGGGACATATCTCAGAGGTAAAGAGCCCCTGGGTTCAATCCCTAGCACAAAAATTAAAAAAAAAAAAAAAATAGGCTGGGGTTGTGGCTCAGTCCTAGTATGTATGAGGCACTGGGTTCTTAAGAAAGGACTTTAAAAATACAGTTCTATAGTTAAAATGTTTCTTCTATTGAAAGAGACCACAGAAATACTGCATGAAGCACATACAGGGTACTTTTAGCAATAAAGAAATCACATAAGCAGTTCAACTTGATACACAGTATTTTTTTTAATATTTATTTATTTGCTTTTAGTTGTACACAATGCATTTGTTTATACATGGTGCTGAGGATCGAACCCGGGCCGCGCACGTGCTAGGCGAGTGCTCTACCGCTGAGCCACAACCCCAGCCCCACTGATACACAGTATTTTTACCATGAATTTTAACTAAAAAAAAAAAAAAAAAGCAAACTAGGAAAACAAGAATTCAAAGCTAAGCAGTTTTCTAACATGATAAGTGTGCCAAAATAAAAATTCAAAATAAATAACACTCACAAGGTTCAAATTCTCACCTAGAGCAATTGAGCTCTATAACATTAAACTTCCCTAGGATATTTTAGGAACTTTGACATACAGTGACTTATTAAAGTACTTAGAAGAAAAACATGTAGCAAATATATGACAATTTGTTCCATGATTTTTCATGAGTACTGAATAAAGAAAAGAAGGCTCAGAAACTACTGATTTCAGAAGAGCTTGCATCTAAGAATTGTTTTGATTATACCTAAAACATTTCAAAGAGGAGAGCAGAGCACACCCTTGAAGATGCATCTTGACATAAGCCCCTTAGGTGTTACAATCAAAATCTTTTTATTCAAAGGCTATGAATATTTTTATTATCCCCCTCCCCATAGAATGTGGCCAGCTACATAGTCCCTGTGTTCAAGTCACCTGGGGAGTGCAGTGTGACAATGGCAATGTCTATCCACCAAACCCTCTTGGCTCTGAGTTACTCAAGAGGATCTTTGTTTTGAAAAAGTGCAGGAAAGTTGATCTTGGGTTTTCTTTTTAATACAGCAACCTCCACTCACCTCTACTTACATTGTTCCTTAACGAAAGGGGACAATTATAGTGCTTAAAAATAGGAGCTCTTTGGTGTGGGTGCATGAAGGATTCATTACTATTCTGCAGATGTTGAAAATTCCAACATAAAAAGGGAGAGAGAGATGAAGGAGAGAAAAGAGGGGGTGAAAGAAAAGAAAGAAAAAAGAGGAGGAAATGGAAAAAATAAGACTTTGAGTCAAACTGCTGGGTTTGACAAATCTTAGCTCAACAATTTATTAACAGTGTGACCTTGGTAAGGCTCAGGTGCCTCATCCATAAAATGGGATGATAACAGGTTCCGCTTCATGGGAATGGTAGATTTGATAAGATAACATGTAAAGCACTGAACTTCATTAACATAACTATTATTTTTGTGATAATCAAATAAGTTTATTAGTTTAATGAGTTTATAGTCTATTGAGGAATATTTTCAGTTCTTCGAGAACATGACACAATCATTGTAAAACTAAGGAAGATAAATGAGATCAAGAAATACATAGTTTTCGATAAACATTTTCTGGGGCTTGAGCTTCTCATAGCCAATAAAAGCATGGACTTAAGGGCCAGCCTGCCTAGGTTTGAATCCCAGGTCTACTACTTGTTGTTAGCTGTGTTTTAGGCAAATTATTTATTGTGCATTTTGCTTCCTGTCCCTTAACTAAGGATGAGGACAACAGGGATATTTTGAGGATTAAACTAGTTAACAAATATAAACTGCTTAGAACAGTGCTGGCATTTAGTAAGTGCTATGCTAAGTGTTAATATGGATTTAGTTCTTAAAATTTTTCGCCAAAAAAATTGCTTACCACCACAGAATTGACCATTGTTAAGCCTAGCTACTCACTAGAATAACTAGTCAACTAGGTGATTATGATTTGAAAACTTCTGAGCTATAAATCTGAACTAAATACTGTCTCACTCATCAGTACCCTGTACATACATTCTATGTCATCTACCTGCAGATTCTACATAGCAGAGCTACCTGCTAAGTTACTGGCAAAATTCAAATTCATATTATAGCTAGTTGGACTGCGTGTTAGAATGCTTATTTCTAAGTAATGGAAATGTGATATTTTAATTTTATTTGTATTTTTCTGCCATGTGTACGCATTGCTTCCATAATAGGTTGTTTTAAAATTTAGAAGTTAAAGAAACGTGCCTTATGTTTGTATAGGGAAAAAACCCCACAGATTCCATACCTGTATTTATGAATGATGGCATTAAATAGTTTTCCGTCTCTCCAGCAGGTAGTGAAATTTTCACACCGTATTCCAGCATAACCTTCTGTTGCCTGCTGTGTCCACAGCAGCAATCTCTCTTTTGCAGACATATCCTCTGACTCCCCAGTAACATGGATATCAGATATCTAAATATAACAGAAAATGTTGAACCATTAGGAAGGAAGGAAGTTAATGCAGATGACGAACCTACTATGTGCCAGGCACCTGACGAGTGATGTTTTCCTCATTCCTCATAACTCATTTAAACACAAAATATATTTCCCCATTTTACTTATAGGAAAACTAAGTTTCAAGCAGGCTAACAGATTTAAAAAGTCAGACTTAACTCATTCGTGTCCAACTTAACTATACCAAACATCACAGTATTGGAAAATTCTACCTTCTTCTTTGCTAATCAGTTCTGTTTAAAAAAAAACCTTCAGCAGCAAATGTTTTTCCAAATGCAAACTAACCTGAAATACACCTATAAATTACTCTGCACTACCACCTGCTGAGCAGAATTTGATCCAACAGGTATTCTGTGTAAAGAATAGAGAAAGAAATAGTACACTCTCTTCTTAATTATATAACAATTTGGCCACAAATCTCTAATTTTCTCAAGAGTCTTGCTCAGCTTTTTCAACACAAAACTTTTTCAACTGATTTCCCCTACATTTTATTTGTTTTCAATGTTTTTTAAAGTTTCTTCCATCAAATAATAATGTATTAGGTCACAAGTGTTCATGATTTACATTTTCCAAGAGCATCTCTTTGAAAAGGGTCCTCATTGGCCTATTGATAATTCAACTGAGGCACAAAGTGACTTTGCCAGGAGTTGCCAGTAACTCTGAGGCAGAGATTAACACCAACAACTGTTCCCTCAGTCAGAGAAAGATGCAGAGCCAAAAGATCAAGAATGCAAGAGGCAAGCCAGAATCAGGATGGGCAAGTGAGGAGACCGAAAGCAAGGCATAGGGAAGGAAAAATTATTCTATAACAGGAAAAAAAAAAAAAAAATCACTAGACCAGAGTCACGTGATACGCTTCTAGTCCTGACCACAAGTCCCATAGCTCTGGATAATTCATGCTAGGTCTGTGAGTCAACTTCCTTCATCTATAAAATGAGGGGGTAGAAAGCAAAAGCAGATAACATTTAAGGCCCTTTTTGGTCTAAAGTCTTACTGAGACTGTAAACACAACACAGAACTCAGAGGTCAAAATACAGAGTCAAGCAACTTAAAGGGGGGAGGGGAACAACTCCAGACTAAAGAGACCTTTTCATGTGGCAATTTAAAATTCAAACAGGAAGCCCATTATTCTTCCAGCTGCCACAAGAGCCAGGGGCACAGCCAACCCAGGGAGCTGGGGCAGGCCGGCTACAGCAGTTGAGCTCTTGCCAGCCTGGCAGCCCCAGGACACCACTTGTTGAAGATGAGGGTGCGGCCATACACAGCCTTTGCCAGTGCATAGCAGAGGTAGCCATGCCATGTGCAGCTCCACTCCCAGCAGTGGACAAGTGGCCGGGATATGAAAGCAAAGTGTCTCAATTTTAATCATCATTCCTATGAATTCATGCTAGTCTCTATAACATGACAAAGGACTATCTGTGTGAACACACTATATAACATATATAAGAGCAATTTTTTTTTCATGTGGAAAAAAATCACCACTATTTTCTGCCCAGCTTCTAAGAATATTCTAGTCTTAAAACTATGCTTGCATGCCTTTCTGTCACCTCCTATGCACTTACATCTCAAATATTAATATGCTCAGGCTACTAAGCCGATTTAAGATTATTGCCTCGCTTGCAAAATAATAAGGATAACAATTATTACACTGTGAGTGGGAATTCAACATCAGCACAGTGTAATACCTGGCACACAACAAATACATGCTCAATAAAGGATAGCTATTTTCATTGTTGTGGTGTTGTTATTCTTTTTGACAAAGGGAGAAGCAAAAATTTGATTCCATTCCTCTCCCAATTCTCTTCCTATTTTTATAAATAGGAATAAAGCAGTTTTAAAATTTGTTGCCTCAAAAAATCAAAATCTATGAAAACAAGGACACTAGGAAATTGTGCATAAAAAGTTGAGCCTCAGTGCTAATAAATTTTTTAAAATCTGGTCTACAAAACTAAAAAAGAAAGAGTCGAGCCTCTTGGTAAAATTTCACAACAGGTTCCTATAAGTTTTTACAAATTATAAAATCAACTCCTTTGGGGAACCTTACAATGGAGGAGCTATACTGGAATATTGACAGTGCTATTTAAAAAGGAGAGAAATAGCTGGAGAGTAAGGGGGCTGGGGCTTTTTTGTTTTGGGGGGTTTTTTGTTTTGTTTTGTTTTGTTTTGCTGATTCTAGAACATTCTATGCCAGTCCAGTTATAAAAAATAATCATCTATTAACTAGCAAAGTCGGTAAATTTCAACCACAAGGTACCAGTGTAAACGGTCTGAGCACAACAAAGAATTCTCCATCCCCAAGAAACAACTTTAGAAGACTTGTTTAGAGGCTTGATGATGGTTGAATATCAATCAAAACCATGCATTCTTATTAAATAAATTTCCAATACGTGAATTTCAGATTATACATACTACTTCAGATAACACTATTTAAAAAGGTGTAACTTTAAAAAGCACATTTATTTTATGAACCAAGTTTTAACATATCAAAGACTAATACACTGACTCAATTTCAGCTTCCCCTGCTCTTGCCAATTAATCAAATGTCATCCTCACAGTGATTTAAGGTGTTTTTAGAAAACAGACAATGTTAGCCACTATCTGAGTGTATCAGATTTTTCATGATACTCTGTAAGTAAAGCAAAAAGAGAAAATAAATTAAGTGCTAAAAGTTATAAGTCTGTAGTTGTCATTCATAATCCCTGATCTGAAATGTGTGTATTAGTGAAACAACCCAAGTCCTCCACCAAGGGCATGTTGGGGACAGCTTACACTCAGGTCGGACTACAGGAAGTCATGGAGCACCTCCTTGTAAAACCTGGAATCAACACAGCAATGGTCAGAGAGGGTTGCAGTTCCTGCCACCTGGGACCAAATCTCACCTCCAACAGTTAACAGAATGAATGAGCGCAGACTATTCACAAAATATTTCAAAAATTCATTTTCCCATCTTTGAAACTTAAACAATGAGATGATCATGTCTACCTTCTTCTGTGGTTCTGAGGACTAGATGAAATAAGCACATACAGTTCTCAGCACAGTGCCTGACACAGAGAAAACTCTCCCAGCACCATTTTATTAGCACTATTTGCCCCTTAAAGCTTCTCACCAACAATCTGTCAACCAGCACCAAAAACAAAATACTTTATATCAGGGTTACTTCTGGACACTTGAAGCCCTCATGCCTCACATCCAGATCATGGTTGGCTACCACTCAAACTCAAGTTCTTCCTGTCACTGAACCTGTCATACCCATATTTCATTTGTATTTCATTTCCCCTGACCAGATTGCTATCGTTCCCAAACTTTCCAAAAATACCCATCCCACAGTAAACAAAGTCTCTGGTATCTCCAGTACTTTATACTGCTTCTATCTCTCCAGTGAATCCCAGGTTCTCTCCACTACATTAACTGAAATTCCTCCAAGTCCCAGACTCCACGAGGCCAATGGGCAGCACAGATATGCTTAACTGCAGAGATACAAGTCCAGTGGTTTTCAAACCATTGCCTATGGGTGCAAGACCTCATTTTTCACATTAGTGTAGGACACTCTTGCTCTACCACCTTTCCCTCTCCTCAAAAATGATCCTGTGTCTCCCAAATGTTTGGCACCCAGAAGAATATGTGCCTGCAAGCCCACACCCGTCTCCACCTGACACCAGTCCTCTCAGTCCTTTGTCTCCTCTCCACTTCAGCCGCTCATGCATCCATATCCTGGATATCATCATCTTGAACCAGAACAAGCAGCTCTCAGACACTGAACTATTGACAGCAACTTCTTGTTTTTCTAGTACTTTTCATTCTCCAACTCTAGCTAAGACAATCATCTGGCTTCAACATCATCTCACATTCCTTGACTTGCCCAATTCTGTTCTAAACTGTGAGTTGCAGGGGAAGAAAAGTAATGTTTGTCTTCAATCCTTATAAGTTCTTCGTTGGAATGGAAATTCTTCATTGGAATAGACCCATATAATAAGGCAGGTTAACAGGAAAAAACAAGCAAGTTTACTGATATATATACTTGAAGACAGGGAGAGACTCTGGGAGACTAGAATACACTACCCAGAAATATGGACTGCTGAGATGAACACAATTAAGAAGACACAGATGCAGGAAAGCTCTCTGCCCTCCATTTACCTAAAAACAGGACACAAAATGGTTACTGCCTGCCCCACCTTTTTATCAGAGATAAAAAGATGAACCCCTGAAGACAACTTTGGATTTCTGTGGGCCTGGAGATGGTATTAGGATTCTATATTTACAAGCTTTACTGACTTGCCTCTACTTGCCATTTATTTGCCTTCGCCCGGCAGCCACTCCTAGAGACTCAAAGTCCTTTTTCCTTGTCTTGTCACTCACTTCTCTATAAATTTATTTTTCTTGGTTGAAGCTGGAATTCAAAGTACCCTCTTTGGGAACTACTCATTCTCTGGTTGTCTCCCAGGTATATGTGAAATACACTAATGAATTTCCATTTATTTTTCTCTTGTTCTATCTGTTTCTTGTATAGGGGTTCGTTCCAACTAAGAGCTTCCCATAAAGAGCCCTCCCTTATCTTTACATCCTTCTCTGCCTGGTACTATATGATCTACCATTTCAACCACTCTCATCAGTATCCACATCTCTCTGACCCTTAACATGGGAGCCACTCAACTACAATCTTGATCGAGGCAGCTGAGCATCTTCCTTGCTCTCACCCTAAGCTATGAGGATTGGAAACCATGTCTGAAAACCATCCTA